>OZ010791.1:603828647-606455647 GCA_963932465.1 Maratus speciosus | reverse complement strand
ATAATAATGTACTTCATAAATTTTGAATAAATTAGCACTAGAAAGACGGGAAATTTTACTCCAGTTTTATAAAAATGTATAATACCAGAATTTTTATTTAAAACTGTTTAACTTATACAATTAGCCCTTTTTTCCTTTGTGTCTTTTAAACTTATTTTATAAATAATTATCTGGTTCCAACGGAAATATATCAATATGTTTGGGACCAAATTGACCCATCGCCGTCATTCTAGTGTTAATCCCCAACAAATCTTGCGCACAAACTATATGAAAATGACATTTCAATGGATTTAGGATTCATGAATCATTCTTCTGTGTATAATTTCAGATTTCAGAACTATACATTTTCGAAATCTTACTAATAATGCTGCTGAAAGCAGGATTTAAACTCCACTTTCATATAAAATTTCCGTTCCGAATTTAATTTGTGAACATTGACTTATGTTTTTCATAACAAAATACTTTATAACAAGCTTTGCGAACAAGTAAACAATTTTTTAACGGGTGTTCCAAGATATTTTTCCTGTTTACTCTAATGCTATTTAAAATTCACAAAAATGTGTAACCTAATCTCTTGTTGCAGCAATGGAATTTGTAAAGAGCCAAACGGACAGCTTGAATTGATAAAAGAAATGTCAGATAATTGCATACACAGACAATAATCGTTAACCCTCTTGATCTCTGGTGGTAGAATTCGTTCCCACTTAATTTTAATTTCTAAATGTCACAATGGCACCGGAATATTCGACCAAATTTATTTGAAAAAAGTTTAATGCATTTTTTTTTTCGTGTGTGTATGTAGTAAACCTAATTTCTTATTTGCAAAATACTGGTGCCAATGTGACATTTGGGAATTTTAAAGAAATTCACCCACCAGAGCTTAAAGGGTTAATATGTTGTTATCAGTTGAATTGCAATTGTATCACAAACGGATTGCTCGAAATTATGCTTTATCATATTGCAGATATAAGAAATAAATGTATGTTTATATTTGTTAAATTTTATTTATATATTTTCGTGCAATGATTTATCATTCACGTATGTACCGTCACGCATGTATGTCACGTCAGTACCTGCGAACTTTCCAGGTTTGTATATTAAAATCAAACAGAGAAAATAAAAACCTAAAAAAACTATTTAATGAAATGTTTCTTGTTTCTAAGTGGCAATTAGTTAATAAAATTTTCTGGCATAATTTGATTTGATGATACAGCTATGGCACAGCTGCCACTGCTGACTATTTATTAAAGATTGAATTTCTGAATAGAATTTTAAAATTACAATTTTGGTGAGAAAAGCTGTAAAAATTGCATTTTTCATATTTTCTAATCAAATGTTTCGAAAAATATCATGGGAATTCAAGATTACAGAAATGAAATTTACTTCTTCCTAACTCTCGTATGTTCCATGTATTAGGTGTATGTATTTTGAAAGGAACTGAGATAGCCTAAAAATAGTGAAGTTTCAACTGTAACCGCTTTCGCAGTGGTTGATTACCGCCGGGAGAAATTTCCACCAGTAACTTGAAATAGAAATTTTCTCTTTATTTAATTTAAACACCTTATAAATTCAAAATTTCAGTCATACATAATGTCGGAAACAGATATTCAATTGTACTGGTGGAAGTTCACTTTGGCGGTAGTCAGGCCCTGCGTTTCCACCATATTGTGGCAACCTAGAAAACCTCCTCTCAGTGCCAATGAAAAAGATTTTAACCCCTTCGGGACGGGAGCCTTTCACGAAATTTTTAATGTTTTGTCACCGTTTTTTAAAAACAGAAATTTGTGTCTTCTTGAATCTTGAAAATGAACTGATTAAATGAGGCAAATTTTACAGTAAAATTTTACTGGTGAGGAAAAAGAAGGATTCTGAGCGCTTTATGCGGCACGTATACGTGTCGCTCGTCCCCAAGGGGTTAATACATGTGTGAACTGACACCAGTAATGATAAATATATATATATTTTACCATATTTGTAAGAAAATATTTCCAGTGAATAAAGCGCTTAAATAAGACAAAATTTTCTGTTCAAATTTGCTGGTGGGAAGTTTGACCCAGCAGTAATCAGAAACTATTGATCCGATTTAAAAATACAACCGCCATCTTGTGACCACCTCCTCAGTTACTTCACTCGCAACAGATATACAATGCACTATAAGTCTCCTTTTCTTTATTTATAACACCATTGTATGGCTAGTCCAATCAATTCAATTTATTCAAGACATATTCAAGAAAATAATGTGCGTTCTCCACATGCAAAAATTCTTGTTTATCCCGGGATTGCTCGCGCAGGGTATGTGACACCCAGAGTGCGCACAGTTATTACATTCAAAGCGATATAGTAAGTAAGCGTCCTATCTTAAATGGGAGAAATAACCGCAAGATTAAAAGCGAGGTCACATCAATCAAGGTCATTCGCCACGTAGCGGATGGAGTGTGAACTACAGGTAGATACCTAACTGTTTTGTTACTCACACCTCTAAAATTGTAAAGTTTTTTTTCAAGGCGAAGAAAACTTGGTGGTGTCAAGTGTATCTGGATGCCCCTCTCGCTACGCCATTATATTGCAATAAATGCGGCAAACAAAATTCATTTCCGTGAGTGACTAAAGATTTAGAAAACACGCGCCACACTAAAAGCCCGCATATGTGAATTATCACTCCGTCCACAAGGTGGCGCAACTGTGTTAATATACGCCTGATTCCAGGATTAAGTTTGTTCGCTTACTGATAACGCTTTGATAACATTTCTCACCACTAATTTTCGAAAAGTAATTTTTAAATTGTTAATTAGCATGGAATTTGCGAGCAATGTCAGCGATTAAATAAAATGACGATTTTTGTTTAAATTTATTGATGACAAAGTGTTAACCCCTTCGGGACGAGAGCCATTTACGAAATTTTTAATCTTTTGTCACCGTTTTTTAATAACAGAAATTTGTGTCTTCTTGAATCGAGAAAATGCGCTGATTAAATAAGGCAAATTTTACAGTAAAATTTTACTGGTGAGGAAAAACAAGGATTCTGAGCGCTTCATACGGCACGTATACGTGCCGCTCGTCCCCAAGGGGTTAATCGTTCATATCCTGGATATGCGCGAGCATTCCCGGGTTAATAAAATGCTGCTTTAAATGACGCCTAAGGTATGATTTAATTAAATACTATTTGCGAATTCAAATGGCTGGGTTTTACTATTTATCTAAATTCGTTGATGATAATTCACCGCCTGCGTAAATGAGAAATTTTTGCGTATGGAATGTCTTTTTTTTTTTTCTATTTACTGAAATGTGATTTAAAATTCACAAACATGTGTGATCTAATCTCCTGTTGCAGTGCTGAACATAATCTTTGCAGATATAAACAATATTGATTCTTCTTTGGAAAATAATGTTAGGCAAAAAAATTTAATAATTGTCTGTGGCAGCCGTGCTATGGCATTTGATAAAACGAAAATTTACAGCAGAGAAGTTTTGTAAAAGCGAAGTGCACTTGAAATACGACTATATTTAAAACAAAATCCCCGCCGCCTCGGCCTACAGACGCAGGTAGATTTCGAAGTTAAATGCTAATTTCAACAACAAAAACTAAATCATGATTAGAGATAAACCCACTTTAACAATTTTATTTGCCCGCTTTTGATGAGTTTTTATTTCATTTTTATATAAGATATGGTTTTATCAGAGTAATTTTAAGTTGGTATTAAGAAAAATACTTTTCCATGCTCAAGAACTCAAAAATTTTCTGGCACATTTTCAGATTCATTTTTTAAAAGAAAAAATATGAAACTTTCTGACGTGATTTTTGAAGAGATTTATAAGTGAACTGTGTTTTTATTTTTTGTTCAATTAATTAAAACTTCGTTTATAAACAATTATTTTCTAAGTAGGACAATATTTTTCGTTTCCAACGCAGTCGCTTTCGGAAATTCGGTTCAAAATGGCCACTTTGACATCATTTTTGAAATATATTCTGCCTCTATCAAAAAATCGACCATTACGGTACATTATACAGTTTCTGAATAAGAGAATCTACCAATTGGATGCGTTTGAATACACCCTGAATACGATAATTTTATTCTTCAACCGCTATGTGTGTTTACTTTGTTTTTACTGTAAAAACTGGTCCCATCAAAAAATTGTCAATATAAATGTTATAGATAATATTAAGAACATATATAATAAATTCATGCGGATTTTATATCTTATGAATTGAGAAAGTTATAATTTTTTTTCTTATTCAACCCCCTTTTTTATTTTGTTTTTTATTTTCTTTTGCGATGCGAATTGGTCCTATCAAAAAATTTTCAGTATAAAAGTTCTAGATAATATTAAGGAGACTTATAATAAATTGAATTGGATTTATTTTTCATTTTTAAATATTCATTTTAAACTACCAGGCATCAATACAATGTTTTGCTGAAAGCTCTAAATTATATTTCAAGCTAATTGTCGCATCTTATTTAACTTTTTCAAACGTAATAATATATATTTTATTCCATATCATTTAATCACTAAACAAAAAATAATTAAATTATAAGTTTGGTGAGAAAAGCTGTACAAATTACATCATAATAATTTCAAATCTCATTTTATGAAAATCCTCGTGTGAATGCACCATTACAGAAACAAGAAGATTAACTTGGGATTCCCAGGTTACAGAATATAGGTGTGAATATCATCGTATATATTATTTTTTATGTTAACATCCTTTTTTTCTCTTCAAAAGCTCAGCGATGAATGAGTTATTTTTCGAAAGGTTCTGAAAGCGGCTTTAGACATAATGTACTCATATATCGTTAAAACACGTTGTTTGGTAAAAATAATCGCACTCAATCAAAAATGATTGAAAAAACGTATCATCAAACAATCTCAAAGACTGCACTGAGGATATAATTTTTATATCTATATATATTTTATTTACCTCGCACGGATATAATTTTTAATAACACTTTCCAACAAAGTTGAAAAGTGTTTATGCATTCGGTTTGTCTGCCCGTCTCTCCACGCTCTAACTCACTTAAATATACTCGGATTTTTATGCAATTGACAAAGGTAATTTAGGATCACAAAGCCATGTTTGGTATTGTATATGAAGTACAGTACCGGACCTCAAATCCGGACTGGTCGGGACCGCGGCCGTTCCGGATTTCGGAATTTTCCGGATTTTAGGTCCTCAACCAAAACAATAAATAAACAGATACAGTACATGTCCTTGGCAAAATTTTACATGCCACGAAGCAATCTATACCGCGAATTGCAATGTTAGACTTAGTGTAAATAAAGCCAAAAATACAGATTACAAAAAGTAATTCAAAATAAAAATAAGTTTAAAAAAAAATACTATTAGTGCATATTCTTAGAAATACTAAAACATTTTTTAGAAAATGAAAATGCGTTGTTGCTCGCGAGTTAGGCCTAGGAATTCCTTATCGCGGATTGCCCTATGAAGTATAAGTAAACAAACATAAACTCTGAAACCATAGTAACGAGCTCCCAGCGACACGGTTTCTTTCCTTAAAAACAATTATCTACGTTGCTAATTGACGAATTTCTTTCAAATTTTCAGCAAGTTACAATAATAGTGAATTAGCTTGTGTAACAAATTTTTATTAAATTATGATAAATTATTAAAAAGCTAGGGTAGCTCTAAAAAAAAAGGGCCACTAGATGAAAAGAAAGTAAAGAAAAACGACATATCTGCTATTTGTTTTGCTTATTCAACATGTTTATTTAACTGCGTGAAGTGGAAAGTCAACGTTATCAGAATGAGATCATTAGCTTTCGATGGACAGCTTGTTTTGTTATGGAGAAAGGAACTTTGGATAGATTTTTTTTTCTCTTTGAGTTAAAGAAAAGAATTTTTTGGTACGGTGCTTACAAACATAATTTTTTCGAAAAATGAAATTTGTTGAACATATTAAAAGTGGGGGGGGGGAGGTGTTGTAAAATATTTTTATACATAAATATATTCTACGAAGCTTTTTAAAAATAACTCTTTCTTTTGGTTATTTATTTATTCTTTTTACATTTTCTATATAAATGAAGAAAAGGATTTCTTTTTAAAATAAATTTAAAATGTGTGAACACACTAACTACGATAATTCTGTTAGAAAATTTGGATTAAAACTAATGAATGAAAAACATTGCAATAAAATAAAATTGCTGAGTCTAGTTTGGCTCGGCACTGTATTACGCGCGCACGTAGCGCCATCTATGGACGTTTTTACGAAATATTTATTCGAGATTATCGCGGAATTTCAGTTTTCTTTTTTCCATCCCGGATTTTGGGTCGTCCGGATTTTAGGATTCCGGATTTGAGGTCTGGTACTGTATGTAGAATTAATACTTCATTTACAGGGGCACTCAAAAGTATTCCATTACATTGTGGCATATAGGGAAAAGTCGTTTGCAGAGTATTTTAATGGCCTGACGCTATTTCAAATGTACTGAAACTGATATAAATGACTGTTTTTCACTACGATCACGTTAGAACAAGGCGTTCATAGCATTTTTTATTTATTTATAGGGACACACAAAAGAAATCGGTTACAGTATACTGTCGTTGAGTAATAATTGCTGAAGTGTATGGTTTAAAATTCGGCTTTTAAAGATAGTTAAATTTTTGCATGTTACTCGTTATATATAAATTCCATACCTCACATACATGGCTCCAGAAAAGTATTCACATACCGTTTCCTTATTAAAATAAATTGCTGAGGAGGAATTTTTAACTGAAGTATTTTTGTTAGATTATGCTGAATGTGTTGGAAAGTGTTTCATAATCTATGCTTGACGCATGATTTTTTTCTTTCTTGATATTATTATTATTATTATTGATAACTATAATAATTTTTTTTTAAATGTAATATATTTTTTAGAATGCTCACTAACAGTACGAAAAATCATATTTATTTGAGAAATAGCAATAATGCGTTCAAATAAAGTTTTGAAACATATTAAAACCGATATTATCATATCGACCGCAAGTCAAGAGAAATCTCGAAAAATCGCTATTTACAATTAACATTTTTGATTATGTCCATTTCTGTGGAACGAAAGGTGAAACTCGATTACATGTCTTAGATATGAGTTTTATTTATATTTTATTGTTTTATTTATTGTTTGGTGAATGTTTTAATTTCGTTACTGGATATAATCTGGAATTAAGAGATGAGCTATTTATATTAATTGCAAACGGATTTATTATTCTTAATCCTCTTCGCGCGATAGAGATAGATTTGAATAAAAATCATGCTGGAAAATAAATTTAAAAACAATAAAAAAAGTTCTGTTTTTTTTTTTTTTTTTTTACTTCATAGCTGTAATAGATTTGTTACATTTAATATATATATTTTTAGAATGCTCACTAACAATACTAAGAATCATATTTTTTATGAAAAAAAATAGCAATAAAGCGTTCAACGAAAGTTTTGAAACGTATTAAAAGCGATATTCCATATAGAACTTCCGTCAGGACTTAACAACCGAAGAATTTTCCGAAGATCGCTATTTACAATCGGCCTTTTTTATTCTTTTCATTTCAGTAGATTAAACGCGAAATTCAATTACACGTCTTAAATTTGTCTTTTAGTTATATTTTATTCTTTTTTTATTGATTGATGAATATTTTAATTTCGTTATGGAATATAATTTTGAATAAAAGGATAAGTTGTTTATATTAATTTTAGTGCAAATATACCTTTTATAATTGTCTGCAGGCGATAGAGATAGGTTTGAAAAAAAATGCTTGAAAATTAATTTAAAAACAATAAAAAATGATTAAATTTCATCAAAATACTATACAGTTTTCACATAAATTGCGACATAGTTTCCAAACAAATTGCCTTTCAGAGTGCTGTTTTCCCTATACGACGGTGTAAAAAATTAAAATGTGCAGAATTTAGAAGTTTAAAAAATTGCAATAAATTTTAAATTTAATCGCCTGCTGTTGCCATCGTCAAAATGACGTCAGCGTTACGCACGGACACGTTTGTCCTTTATAATATTGATAGGTAGATACAATTTATTTCTTCCTGTCTATCATATACTCACATAAATTAGACAAATTTATTCTAAAATAGATCTGCAAATATCACACAGATGTATATCTACTCGAATCAATTCCCAATCCATATTTATTCAGGAGGCATTCAGAGATATAATATACCACCTCCACGCCCACATGTGCAATATTCCTTATTAATAAATTACTGCATTAAATGATGCCCAAGCTTAAAATTTAATTAAACACTATTTGCGAATTTGCATAACTACTTATCACTATTTATCTAACTTCGTATATGATAATTCATCTCCTGCACAAATGGAAAATTTAGAAATTAATCCTTTTATTTTGTAAAATCTGAATGTTAGACATACCAAAAGCTAAACTATTCTTGAACTGCAGTGAAAATTACAGTTTTATTATAAAATTAATACCTTTTATTTGCAATATTATTGAGCAAGAAAAAATAATCTGCTGTTTCACATTGTATAAAGTAGTAAAAAGTAAGTTATTGCAAACTATATACTTAATGCCAAAAATTAACCTTATTCACAGAAATCTAATTACGCTAAATATTTGATCAATCAGTCACTTTTTGAACAAATATAATATTAATGTTCTTATATGATTCTAAAAATTTTTATCTGCTCGCAGCATTTTTTTACTTTCGATTATATAGCGTAAAAATTTCTTAATAATCATGATATATGTATACAAAAGCTAAAATCTTTAACAGCGATTTAACGCACAAATACGTACAAACTGACACAAAAAATCCCATACGATCGTTTCGAGGATTCCCGAATCCCCTTCCTCAGAGAAAGAGAGAGAGAGAGAGAGAAGAATTAAAATGGGTTCAAAGAACCCCTCGTTTATAGCCCCGAGTATTGGGTTATGGACTGATTGAAAAGGTGAAAACAAGAGTTTATATACCTTAAAGAAATGACTTAATGGACCAGAACTAACTGAAAAAAAGGAGTCACTGCGCAAGATCCCAAGCAGTTAGTTCTGGTCAATTACGTCATGTCTTTAAGATATATAAACTCTAGTTTTAGCATTTTCAATCAGTCTATAAGCCAGTACTCGGGGCTATGACCGAGGGGTTCTTCGAACTCATTTTAATTCTTTTCTCTCTCTCTCTCTCTCACTGAGGAAGGGGATCCGGGAATCCTCGAAACGATTGTATGGGATTTTTTGTGTTGTGTTTGTACGTATTTGTGTGTTAAATCGTTGTTAAAGATTTTAGCTTTTGTATTAAAATTCGCGCAAAGTGTTTGATTTATGCTTACGATATATATATGTTTGTGAGTAAACACGATATCTACTAAACGATATTTCTCATTGAGCACAGATTTGGACAATATATTGCAGACCTCTTTAGTAAAAATTGCATAGATTGTCATAGAAATCAGCCGAGAGATTTGGTATTTAAACAATTTTTTGACCAATTCTATAGACAAAAACACCAAAGGAAAGTGGCAGAGTATAAGTGATAAATATTGCAGTGATTTAGTCAAGCATTAGTGCCTCAAGTGTAATATCTCCTGTTTCAAAATGCGAGGTCCAGTGTGTGAAACCAGCTAATTTCTTTGAGTAAAAAATATTTGAATTAATGATATTCTATAAAATGTTTGGAAAGTAGTTTTTGTTACTTTATCATACGTGAAGCCATTTAATTTTATAATTCAAATATTCATCATACATTTAAGGACGTGAGTTTGAAAACTCGCTTTAATCCAAAATTTAAAAAATCCAATTTTTTCTATCAATCTATTCTTTTGGTGAATCTGAATCGAAAAAACAGTATAATCTGCTAAAGAAAAAAGTTTTATCGTGTATTTCTGGTATTGTAAAATCTTGGTTTATAATGAAAACCAATGGACGCAGTCACAGGTTTTTCCTGATTTCCTAAAATGTGACTTTCTGGATAAGGCGAGTTTTGAAACTCACGTCCTCATTTCAACTTTAATATTTCCTTTTCCTTAATGCTGTCACGCAAAAAGCCAACATATAATTTTCACACTTTTTCTCATTTTTTTTTCTGATTACCAACAGTTTAATAGTTACGTTGTTTCATAGTTTCCGACATCCCGATTTTTTGTATACCAGTAAAATCTTACAAAAATGTTCACTTTATTTAATTGAAGAAATCGTGTGATTGTTTAAAACAAGTATTTCTGTATAAAATTACTGGTTACGGATACTGTATAAAATTTCTGTATAAAATTACTGGCTACCCCTTGGTTACGGATTTATTTCAGGTCTACCACTGGCACTTTTTTTTAAAATTCTATCTCGCACCATTTTCTCAAAACAAAATTTTTTCATATACACTTTGATAGTATGTGCAAGAGGAAAAATACTACAAAAATATTTTCCTTTAAATAGTGACATGAATAGAATATAAAAATAGGCGCCAGTGGACAAATGCATGACGAGTCTCAATCGTCAAATGTACCCAAGGGGTTAAAAAATCGGGAGGTTGGTAACTACACTGGTGTCCAAAATTAAGGACCAATCACTAAATACCATTTTTCAAGTACGCGAATACTCAAATGGAAAATAATATAATTCGAATAATTACTATCTCTACAACACAGCTAGTACATATAACATTCCATTCATGTCACATATGGTCACAAGTATCAGAGTCACTATGGTGAAGCAAAAAATAGGAAATTCCATACATCTCATTATGAGCCTCAAATGATCACTATATGTGACTCCACTGAGACTTCACTGTAACTGCTGCTTTGTGACAAGTCACCATGTGAATTTACAATGTAGTTACATTGTGACTCCCATGTGACTGTCATTTTTAGACTCAATTTCAAAGTCATCATGAACATTGCATTATGATAAGTCACCGATTAATATCACATTATAGTCACACGGTGACTTTTCACAAAAGAGCACAATGGTGACTTCACATTTGTCTCTCAGTCACCTAAAAGCCATCATGTGACTTTAATGTGACATTATTTGGTAACTTATCACAATGCAGCGTTCACGATGACTTTGAAATTGAGTCTGCAGATGACAGTCACCTGAGAGTCACAATGTAACTACATTGTAAAATCACATGGTGACTCGTCACAAAGCAGCAGTTACAGTGGCGTCTCAGTGGAGTCACATATAGTGATCATTTGAGACTCATAATGAGATGTATGGAATTTCCTATTTTTTGCATCACCGTAGTGACTGTGACACTTGTGACCATGTGTGACATGAATGAGATGCTATATAGATAAGCTGTGCTATAGAGATAGTAATTATTCGAATTATATTATTTCCTTTTGAGTATTCGCGTACGTGAAAATTAGCATTTTGGGATTTGTCCTTAATTTTGAGCACCAGTGTGTGAAAGAAATGTATTATAAATTTCAAATTAAAGGGAGGAAAACACTTCATTTTTTATCTGCAATTTTCTCTATTCTTACATGGCCACATGATTCCATAAGCGCTTTTCCCCTAACATATGACTGAAGATTGACGACGAGATTAGTAAATAATTCTTTCAGCCTAAGCAGAAAACAAATATTTTAGTCCTTGTTTACACTAAAACTTTTATCATAATCCCTTTATCTTTTTATTTCTTCTGGTTTCTTTTTTTTGCGTGTATCTTGCGGTTTAGTATTTTTCTAAAAAAAAGTTATTTTTTTTAAGTTTGAAGCAAAATAAATACTTACAAGTAAAATTGCCCGACTTCGCCCGGCTTTCTATTTCAATTTTCGAAACGAATGTAGGGGTGGGAACATCACAGTTTTCTCATCCCATAAAAGTTTATTTTAACCCTTAAATGCCGGGTGTTGCTTTTCGGCAACATACCCAATTTAGACTCTAAAATACTATTAGAATAATATTGAAGCTATAATGTCTAATGTTGCCAATAAAATACATTCTAAAAATATTATTAAATCGATTTTCAACAGGTATATGGCAACACGTGTGCTGTTTAAGAATAAAGATAGATTTATTTTTTCAATTGTTGCTAATTGTTCTTTTTGTTTTGTTTGGAAGCTTGCGAAATACCCTATTTTGTTCTGCAGTGAGCAAGTAAAATTTATTTCTTATTATAGTTCCTAAAATTCTTGTGTGTTTAATATTATAGAATTTTATCAAGGAAAATTATTTTTTCAATTAAAGACTAGTATTGCCGATTAGTAACAAACTGTTTTTTAGCCGTAAACCATAATTAAAACAAAATATGATTTTTAAAAGTATTTTCCCACGATTTATTTAAAAAATGAAAACCGAAAAAGACTATTAAAATGATTTTTGAAAAATCAGGCATTTAAGGGTTAATGGGCTTAATAAAACATTTAACTCTTTAGTGCGCAGCTTTGTATATATGCAAACAACACTGTTTTGAATTTAATAGATTTTTTTATTCGTATATACCTAATACACGCCAGAAAATTAAAGTAGCAATATTTCCTTTAATTAATAACAGACATTCCGTATTAAAATAAAGCGAAATTTACCATTGAAACTTTCTGGTTTAAAGGCAGATTCTTTAAACTACGTAATTTCTAGAACGTATTCCATCATGCGAATTAAAGGGTTAAAGTTTAAGTTTTATAAAATAAATAACTATACAAAATAAGGTGTCTGGAGACATACTTATTAAAATATTTACTAATTTGCAATATTTTAGCATCAAAAAGCCACACAACTGTAGTTTTTACTTTTATTGCAGATGTGCAACAGAAGAAAAGATTGACGTATTATATGAAACATGTATCTCTGATTTTTTTTCCTTATTTTTCCTGCGTGATACATCTTTCAGGCATATATAATTTTTTCGAAAAAAAAAAAAAATCGCGCATTTAAGGGTTAATATTTTTGCTGTCACAGTGGTCATAGACATCAAATTTTTAATTAAGAATTCCTTTACTCATGCTTGTGCTAAAAAATTCACCATACTACAAACACACATCTTATAGAGTGTGATAGAACTCAGGATATAATTTCTCCATGGGGGTACAGGCGGGTTAAATTTTTAATGAAGAATAATTTAATTCGTGCCCATATTAAAACATGTTGGATTTTATATCATGATAGATCCAGGAATATCGTTTTGCATCCTTGGTGTAGAGGAGAGTGGGGAAAGCAAGCATTATTCAACGACAAACCCCTTTATCCGTCATTGTGTTAATATTGGGTTGAAACTAATTGCCTGCCGTTTTTTTTTAAAGAAGTCCACCTTTTCTTTCTACCGGGATCTATATTTTGTTTCTTTGATCGAATTCCTTTATTTTAAGCTTTAGATAATTATAATCGAATCTAAAAAGGAACATTTTCGATATCTCCTTCTCTTTGCTTTTAGTTAAGATTGCAGTGACGCAAAAGTTGCTCTCGACTTTTGTGCTGTGTATGAAGAGGGTGCCATAGCTGAAAGAAACACTCGTGATTGACATGCCAAGTTCAAAAATTGAAATTTTGACTTCAAAGACGGCCTCCTTCTGGCCGTGCAGTTGAGTTCTGTGAAGAGCGAATAAACCAACTTTTGCAAGACAATTTGCGTCAAACAACAAGTGAAGCTGGCAGCGAAAATCGAATTCCGCCACACTGCTATAAAGAAGCATCTTCATCTTGGGAAAGGTTCAAAAGTGTATAATATGGGTTCCACAGGCTTAACCCTTTAGTTCGCAGCTTTGCATATATGCAAACAGCAGTACTTTGAATTTAACCCTTCGCACTCCGTTGTCGCCGCTGCGGTGACATGCTAAGGTAAATTATAAACTCAGTTATCGCCGCTGCGGCTGCATGCTAAGGTAAGTCAAAAAACTCCGTTGTAGGCGCTGCGGCGACATCATCTTTCCTTGCAAAATTTGTTTTTGACACCAGTAATAAAGGAAAATAAAATTTGCCTTATTTAATCAGAGCATTTTTGAAATTGCGTACTTGAAGGAAACGCCTTTTAAAAATGCGGTGCCGAAAGAATAACATATTTGTGTAACAACGCGGAGTTTCTGGTAGCCCATACATACTCAAAATGACGCGGAGTGCAAAGGGTTAATAGATTTTTTTATTCGTATATTCATAATTCATACCATAAAATTAAAATAGCAATATTTTCATTAATTAATAACAGACATTCTGTTTTTAACTAGAGCGAATTAACCATTTAAACTTTCTGGTGTAAAGTCAGATTCTCTGAACTACGTAATTTCTAGAACGTGTTCTATCATGTGAATTAACATTAGAACCGCCGTAGCGGTCATTTTGACCGCTACAAAATAAAAATATTTTGATTATCACCAGAAATTTCTGTCTAAAATAAATTTAAAATGTACCTCGGAGAAATAAGTTAAATTAATACATTAAGTAGTTTCAATTAAAATTTCAGTGTAAAATATTTTTATAACACTTCAGTAAAATTTCCGGCGGTTCTAGTGTTAAAGTGTTAAATGTTAAGTTTTATAAAATAAATAATTATAAAAAATAAGTTATTTGGAGACATGCTTATTAAAATACTTACTAATTTGCATTATTTTAGCGTAAAACAGACACAACAGTAGATTTTACTTATATTGCAGATGCGCAACAGAGGAAAAGGTTGGCATATTTTATGAAAAATGTATCTCTGATTTTTTCATTGTTTTTCCTGTGTAATAAACCTTTCAGAGAATCATATATAATTTTTTTCGAAACAAAATACAAAATCGCGCATTTAAGGGTTAAGCGACAACTACGTAAATCAACGAGCCACAATACCCGCTGGTTTGCTTGCTCTCCACCACTCAACTCATGGATACAAACAACGATTTCTTTACCGAATCGTTTCTGGCGATAAAAAACTGTGCCTGTGAATTAATATGAAGCAGAACAAGGAATGGCTTAGCCGCGGTAAACAAGCGACATCTCGCGTGAAACAAGTTCTTCATCCGCGTAAAAGGATGTTTTGTGTATGGTGGGGATGTTTTGTGTATGGAACTGCTTATCCATTACGAATTACTTGAACGAAACGGAACGGTCAAGGCGAAATTCTATGTTCAACAGATGGTACGACTCAACACGGCTATTCAAGAGAAAATACCTAATCGGCAGCATGGAGTTCTTTTATTGCATGACAACGCCCGCACTCATACCGCCAATATCACCAAGGAAGCCATTCTAATGCATGGCTGGGATTGCTGCCGTACCCTCTGTTCTCTCCCGATTTGGCACCGACTGATTTCCATCTCTTTCGATCTCTTTCAAATGCTATGAACGGATTTTCGTTCAATACTGATGAAGAATTGAAAGCTTGTTTGGATGGATTTTTAGAGTCAAAATCGGGTGTTTTCTACCAATGAGGTATTGAAAATCTTGTCGAACGTTGGAAAGAATGTGTAAATAATAAGGGAGAATACATTATTGATTAATTAGCTGTTAATTTTTTATTGAAAAATAAACTTAAAAAAATTTAAAATGGCGAGAGCTTAGTTGTCAACCCAGTTGGCCTTCCATAGCTGACATTCAATTTTACTGATCTGAAATGTAACATAAATTAACTCAATCAAAAAAAATACATATATAGATTCCGGAAAAAAAAAACTTATTTAAAAAAGGCTGAAACTCGGTTGTTAACCCAATATGTCACCCCACAAAAATTTCATCTTAAAGTACGTATTATGAATAGAGATGTGGTTTTTCAAATGGAACTACATGAAGAAAGAGGAGGGGACATATAGTGTAGTTCTACCAGTTGTGAGCGAAGTAACTGAGGAGGTAGTCACAAGATGATGGCTGTTTTTTACATCGAATCAACGGTTTCTGATCGCCGCCGGGCAAATTTACACCAGTTAATTTGAATAGAAAATTTCGACTTATTCATGAAACCTTTCTCTCACAAATATGGTAACAAATTTTATTCGTTTTTACTGGTGGAGGTTGCCACGATATTATAATGTTTGTTACTGACAATGACAGAAGGCTGTTTAGGTTGTCACAATATGGCGGAAACGCATATGCGTGGCTACCACCGGGTAAATTTCCACAAGTAAAAATGAATATATATTTTTGCAATAAGTATGACTGAGATTATGGAGGAATGAGGCGTTTAGATAATGATGAAATTTCTACTTAAATTTACTGGTGGACATTTGCCCCGGCGGTTGTCAGCCCATCCGACACCGATTACAATTGAATCTTCTCTGTTTTAATAAAATGTCAGTTCCCTTTTATTCATAAATCTATGGTTTTCTTCACCTCTCAAGGCAGACAAAAGTGTCAAATCTTTATTAACCCCTTAACCTACAATGACGGGCATAGCCCGCGCACGATGATCGAGCCAAATGTAAATTCTTCTTACCACTAAAATTTCACAGTAAATATAGTTTAATTTAATCGTCGAAATTCCATGATTAAACAAGGCGAAAATCTCTATTAAATTTTAGTGGTAGCTATGGATTTACCAAACCGTGAGCTGTTGAGACGTAAATCGTAGGTTAAGGGGTTAAAGAAATAATTTAGATGTGCATATGTTAAAAGTGACCATACAGTGATAATTGATATTTTGATGATAGGTGATCAGGGGTCTCATTCTATAGGGAAACGTTTATTGTTCCTACCACTATTTTCAAAGTAATATCTTCATCGCACCTTTCTTTAGAATATGTTAAATAAAAAGATCATGAAGGTAACTTATTAAGGGTTCTGGTAGGAGCAATAAAATTTTCCATGTATAATGCGAACCCTGGGTGATAAGTGATAGATCCCGAAATATGGTTTTGCACCCCTAAAAGGAATGCTGCAAAAATCAATTTTTCAAATAAGAATAATTTAATATGCCTATGTTACAAAAATGATGATATAATTATCTAATGAAACTAAGTCTTTTAAAGCTCAATAGATCCTCAGGTATGTTTTTGCATCCCTGGAAGTAGAGGGGATGCAAGACAGATATATTTTCAATTATGAATCAACAGGGATTAATTTCTAACAACATAAAAAAAAAAAGTACCGGAGATCTAATTCTCTGCAGTAATAAAATCCTTAGTTTAACCCCCTCCCCTCTTCCACTGTACTCGCATTTCTATATTTCATATATTATTTACAAAATTTAAAGCAATTTCTTCTTCAGTAATTTATATATGTATATTACTGTATTTATATTCAATTACATTTGGTAAAATCCAATAAATGAACAGAACAAAAAGGTTAATATCAGAGATTACTGATTCATTAGAAAACCCTATTATGCAAGGATTTGTTTCTATCATCAATCAAAACACAACATTTATGGTTTCGGTGAGCATCATTAGGGCCGATCGTAATTATATAACAAGAAAGAAAAATCATGCGTCAAGCATATATTATTAAACACTTTCCAACACATTCAGAATAATGTAACAAAACTGCACCGTTTAATAAGTTAAAATCTTATGTCTAGACCAACCACATGGAAAGGTATAGCTCATTTTAAAACCCATTTTCAACTGTTCCCATCTACAATCGTAAACGTAGCCGAACTCTTTGAGCAGCCCGATATATGATATATAGGTTTGTGTCTATTAACTACTTGCATGAGAAAATTTAGACCACTTAAGAGATAAATATAATTCAGTTGAAAATTTCCCTGCAACAATTTCTTCTAAAAAAGCCCTGTATATGACGTGTAGAATTTATATATGAGGAGTAACATACAAAATATTAATTAAATTTAAAAGCGCATACCGAATTTTAAACCGTACACTCCAGCAATTATTACTCGAAGACAGTCCTGTAACCGATTTCTTTTGTGTGTCCCGGTAAATGAATAAAAAATGCCGTGAATGCCCTGTTCTAACGTGATCGTAATGAAATTCAGTGATTTATATCAGTTTAAATATATTTGAAATAGCGTAATATCATTAAAATACTCTGCAAACGATATTTCCCCATATACCATAATTTAATGGAATATTTTTGAGTGCCCCTGTAATTGAACTATTAATCTTACATACTTCATATACAATAGCAAACATGCCTTGGTGACCCTAAATAACCTTTATCAATTTCATGAAAATCCGAGTATATTTACGTGAGTTAGAGCGGGGATAGACGGACTGACGGACAGACAGAGAGCCAGACAAACCGAATGCATAAACACTTTTCAACTTTGTTGGAAAGTGTTAAAAACGTAGTATCTATAGTCGTCGTTCGGTCAGTCTGTCTGTCTGTCTGTCTGTCCGTCCGCAGATAACAGAGCAAAAACTACACAACCGAATGGTCTGTAATATTAAATATATAGTTGTTGCACAATTTTGGCGAGTCATTTCAAATTTTATGAAAATCGGATGTATAGTTTAATTACAAGGACAGTCAAAAGTTTTCTGTTACATTACGGCCAATGGGAAAAATATTTCAAGTGCATTTTAATGGTGTTACAGCCTTTCGAACAGAATGAAATTGATATGCACTTATGAAGTGCACTCACATACAGGGCCTGATTACCAACGGGGCACACTAACACCAATAAATTTTAAAAGAAAAGTTCGTCTTATCTAAACCCCGTATTCATGTAAAATATCTGCTATGAATGAGGCAAAATTTTCTGTTTATTTTTAGTGGTAGGAATTTGCCCCGTGGATAATCAGGCTCTGCTCATATATACATTCAGTACAATATGCGGGAAAAAATATTCATAAAACAAGTTATAGTACGAATGCACCTCATTTGCCACGTTTGACGTGCAATTTCCAACTTGTTTTTAAACTCTGGTGGGTTCCGACTTATAGTTAAATATTCACTAAAAATAAAGAAGAACTGAAGCTGTGTTACTGTTAGCTTCAATGCAAATTAAGCATCGCGTAGAGCTAATAAGTTGATCAGTAAAAATATTTTACAAACACGAAAAAAGCAACTACTTTTTAGCGACATTTTTTTATTCAGATTTCCTAATTGGCACCACTTTTTTTAAAATCGTGAAATTCGACTTCTTTAATGACATATTAATAAAGCGAAAATAAGGGGAATTTTACAATTTCAAAAAAGTGGTGTCAATTAAGAAATCTGAATTAAAGAATAGTGGCCCACTGGCAACAGTGCCTCTGCCGCCGCTACATTCGCGGAAACTAATTTTTATGTCCAAATAAATTGTTTCAAATTACGATTTGAAACTATTTTTCTCGGCATTTTTTTTTCAGCATTTAATTGACCGAAATTTATATATTAGAAAAGGCGAAATTTTCCTGTGCAATAAAATTGGTGTCCAAATTCAAAGATTTTGTACGTATACCTGCTGCGTAGAGAGCGGAAAAACCTTGAATGTGAGCAATAAAAATTGATTGTCGCGAATGTGGTGGGTTTCGTTTGTTAAGGGTTTTAAAACAAATGATATAGCTGGTCTAGTTGAGCGTTTTAAAAGTATCTTTATCTATAAAATTGCGCACTTAACTGACAGATTATTACCCGATTACCAAGAAGGGTTATGTGTTTCATGCGTATCTGGGTATGTGGATTTCTTTATACACTCGAAGCATCCCAACGGCTGGATGGATTTTCACGAATGAGGTCTCTATCGATTCGTCAAAACCGTTTGATGGTTATAGGCTAGGTTTTTGTTTTTATAAATTCAAAATGACGGCCGTAAAATAGAAAATGGCGGTAGAGACGAAAAAAAAAATTTAAGCACCCTATTGAGTGGCATATCATTGGATAGGTCTTGCAAAATGAAGACGATATTTCATTGACTATTTTACAGTCAGAAGCTCCGTTTAAATATTACACAACCTGGAAGTTGTGCAGGTAGGATCTCTAGTTTTACTGCAACTCTAACAATCATAGACATCTATAGGCCTCATCAAAACAGCATTTACAGATAGGAACTAACAATTAAACACAACTTAAAAGTCATCAATACAAGTAAATAAAAAAATAGGTAAGTAATATAAAAATAGTTTCAAATTGATGAGAAATAATTAATTAGTTCGCTTTTTACCCAGTCGGGTTTTTTGATTTTTTAATTTAAATTTTTACTTGTTTTAGAAAAGCATATAAATTCTCTTTTACCTTATAAGTGAACTTTATACTGGATTACGCTGATTTACACGACGTTATGTATTTAAAACATTCTTTAACCCTCTGTCTACCAGAAGGGTCCAATGGACCCGACATGTATATTCAAAATATCTATTCAAACCAGAAAATTTCTTCAAAACAAACTAAATGTATAAATCAGACAATAATAAGTTAAATAAACAAATTAAATAGTTTTAAGTAAAAATTCTGGTGTAGAATGTTTTTATAAAACTTGAGTAAAATTTCCGGTAGTTCTAGGGTTAAGTCTACCTTAAGTTTACACACAGTTGGTTATGTTTTTCTTTTATTTTGATGGAAAAATTCACTTTTCATTCGAACCTTACAGTTTCGCTTTTCTTGGCGTTCAACTTCCTTTGCGGCTGATAGATATCAAACAGGAAATATAAAGACGGGGACAATTTATTGCAATTTTCTGTTGAACTTGAATTAATAGTAAACAGAAAATATGTATTAGAGAGGAGGAAAAGTGCCTGGTGATTACTTCACTCATGAACTAGTTGGATGTGCCAATCCCAAACCTTTTTTATTTCTCATACATCTTAATAATTCAAAAAGTTGTTACAAATGTTAATACTTCATTATTATTAGTTCACTACTATGCCAACTTTGACTTTAATATTAAATTTCTACTTGAGTCAATTAATCAGAGTAAAACCGACTTTTATTATGACTGGATTATGATATTTATTAAAATCAATAGTTTTTCGTTATTTTTTGTACATAAACAGTTTGCGAATAGTTGGATGCGAAGTTCCTGCCGCTTTACGAGCCGCCGATGTACAATAGAACTATGGAAAATCGAGAACATTGTACAAAAATAGTTATTTCACTGCTCGTATCTGGCAAAATATACCGAAATTCAAGACGACCTGCTTGACATAGTCATAAACATGAAATTTAGTTCAATTCTTTGCATAAACGCATCCCTTTTTCAATGGTATAGTAAAAAAAAATGGCACAAAAAATTGCTATTACAGCGTCTCCTTCCTGCGGAATATTTACAAAATTCAAGGAGGATCTGCTGGCCATAGCCAAAAACATACCCACTTTTGGTTCAATTCTACGCAACTTCATACACTTTCCAATGGTGCAATGGTGACAAACGGACATACAGACATTTTGTAGAACCATTTTTTGGGGAATCTCTGGTCCTTAAAATATGTAAATCCGTCGAAAACCGGAGGAAAAAAAATTGTATTACAATACTTTCTTCAGTACTTAAAAAGAGAATATTTCCAGCGAAGCAGGAGATATTGTAATCTTACGTCATTATTTCAGCGTTTGTATAAATAAAACTGCATCATTAGTGTTATCGATTTAATCGTAAGATTTTAGGGGAAACCTTACTTTTTTTTATAAAAATCCAAAATTTTATTTCTCTTATTAATATTTTGCTACTATTTGCTTCAAGAAATGCAATACAGTAATCAAAATAAGAATAATCAATTTTCTATTAAATTTTTAAATGTCCATATCTCTAAAATACATTAATTTTATTAAGTCTAAAATAAATTAATTATTTCAAAATTTAAATTAGTTTCAGTTTCATTTCATAAAAAAACTTAATGAATTATTTATAAATTTAACTCAATTTTATTTGTATAATAATTGTGATTTTAAAAGGTAATTTTTCATCAAATAGAATTATTTAAGATCCCCAGGGAAAACCTGCTTCATTACTAATAAAATATTTGCAATATAATTATCCTTTATATACTCTCAATTAATTTAAAATGGATAATAAATTCTTATTCACGAAATAGTGTTTTTTAGGACTGTACTCAGAATTATTAATAAATTTAATGATTTTTTTTTAAATATCTTGTTTGATTAAAATGAAAAGAGGAAAAGTACAGCATTATTTTAATAACATTTTAAAAAATGATAATTGTTGACTTTAGTGCATGCTATGCTATATAATTAATTGTTTAATATTTATATGATTCAGTAAAAAATCAGTAAAGCATATTTTAATAGTTGAGTGAGAAAAAGAAATTACATTGTTTATCACTTTCGATAGTATTAAGCCGAACTATTGACATGGAGGATTCTTTCCATTAGCTTAACAGATCACATACGCATATACATTTTGGCTTTCTGTTTAATCCTTAAATAAATTTGATTTCGTGATTAATATATATACTACATAACACAAACATTACTGAAATATATACGTTATATTCTCATTTACAGAATTTTAGAATTTCTTTAACCCCTTGAAGGGCACCGGTATATTATATATACCGCTTAATGCCACATTGGTACCAGAATTTAGGAATTAAATTTTTCTTTGTATAATGTACGCGAAGGAAAGCTTTTACTTACTTTCATATAAATTTGTTAATAAGTCCCGGTGTTATTCAATCATTTTAACATTTTAGCAACAGAAGTGCTTTGCCCCTGAAAGGGTTAAACGTGTGTTATAAAAAGAAAAGATACTTATACACTGACAGCAGAGAAAATGAAGTAGGCGTAAAAAAAAAAAAAAAAAACATTTAATGGTCAAAAACCTGGCTCATCTGCTACTAGATAGAGTTTAACCCTTTTATGTGCAGTGTCCACATGGCCTAAACACTTCATATTAATTCCAAACTGCCAAACTTCAAAATGAATTTCTCATATGCTGATGACTCTCTTATTGTTGAAGGCAGTGATACAAAACATCACTTGAGAATACCGCCAATGATAGTATTTCCCACTTTGCTTCAGCCTGTTGTGATTTACATCTGTCAATTAGTGTTTAAAATTCTCCTTCAATGCTTTTTAGAAAATATACATGAAGTAAGCGTCGAACTACTTTTAAACTCCAAATTAGGAGTATCTCTGTTAAGGAGAATTTGTTGTTCTTAGGATTAAAATGAACAAAGTGAAATTGAACAGCTAAAGCCAAGCTATAATAATTACCAAGCTAGAATTGCTTATTACTTGATAAAGAGAGTACCATTAAAAATGCCAGAATAAGGTTGTAAGACTAAACTAAAAATAACATACTTAATATTTTCATTTCTCAGACCAGATGGCAGCACAGTTATGGGTTTCACTCAGATGCTCAACTGTAGATCACGTGTTAAAATAGTCTTAACATTGTTTTCCATGCTGATATGCAGTAGTTTTCCATCTTAGTATGTCATTCAGGTATTGTGCTCTAATATTTTTAATATCCTGTATGAGGTGTATCTTTCTTTGGATCTCTTAGTTTTTTATTATCTATTTTCTGTAATGTTTGCGTTATAAGGAGCTAAATTTTGTCATTTTAGGCTTAACCCTAGAACTACCGGAAATTTTACTCAAGTTTTATAAAAACATTCTACACCAGAATTTTTACTTAAAACTATTTAATTTGTTTATTTAACTTATTATTGTCTGATTTATACATTTAGTTTGTTTTGAAGAAATTTCTGGTTTGAATAAATATTTTGAATGTACATGTCGGGTCCATTGGACCCTTCTGGTAGACAGAGGGTTAATGCCGACAAAATTGGATGAAATAACGCATCTTCTATGAATGAACTCACAAGCTCCTCTAATGATTCTGTGAGTCATTCATAGTTTCTTATTTTACATACTAATTTCACATGTTTCATTTCTAAATCATCTTTAGAACTTTATCCATTTCTTCATATATTTGTGATTTCAAATTTATTATTGTTCTTAGGATTTTATCTTGACAGTAGATTCCATTGATTGGAACACCTCGATATGGTTCGTGATAAAATAAAAGATTTTAGCTCTAATATCCAAAAGACAAGAATTTGAGATAAAGGATTACCACTTGAGTCTATAAAAATTTGGTACTTTAAGGATTTACGGAGCCGTGGAGTTAGGCGTTTGTCCTCATGCAAAATGCTATGTCTTTTACCTATAATCCGTGCATATCGATTAATGTCAACCCAGGCACTTTGTGTACTTTCGGGAGTTCAACTGGTGTTATGATAAGATGTTCAGAAAAATGATGGTTCAGATTGGATACAAGATGTTTATGTTTCAACAAATCGATTAGTGAAAAGAATTTATACTTTTAATTATCCCTACTTTTATTATGATCATCATATCAGTTTCATACGTGCTATTACAGAGAAGATCCCTTTGTACAACCAGCCAGTTTTATATGCAGATGGTTCTAAAATGCCAACGAGCGTAGGAGTGACGTTTATGAGGTTTTTGAAAGAAGAAATTATCTTTGAGATGACAATTAGACTGAAATTATTTAATACGGTATATCAGGCTGAACTTACTGCCTTAGATTCTGCAATTGAATGGTGTAGAGACTCCACATACACGGTATTCCATATTTTTATAAAAAGATTGACCCCAGTTCGAGCACTTCAAAATCTTTTTCCAACGGACGAAATTATTTTTAACCTTTTTGGACTCCGGCATCTTTTACACAAATTTTGTTCGGTCATCACAACTTTTTTGAAAGAAGTTTCCTTCAAGTACACAATTATAAAAATGCTCTGATTAAATAAGGCAAATTTTATTTCTCTTTATAATTGTTTCCAAAAACATATTTTGCAAAGAAAGGTAGTGTCACCGCAGCGGCGACAACGGAGTGCAAAGGGTTAATATTTATACAAATTTACGACTATTGAGTAATAAAATTATTAATTTTGGCTGGATAAAATCCCAAGTTGGTTTCGTCGGAAATGAGCGCGTAGACTACCTTGCCAAATCAGTCATTGAGACTGGTTTATTTGATGCTTAAATAGACATTCCTATCCCTGTTTCGTTTGTGAAGCAATTCTATAAAAAGTAACATTATTAAGAATTGGCAGAACGACTGGTCCTATAGTGATAAAGGAAGAGACACGCATAGTTTTATTAAAACAGTAGATACCTCATTTTGTGTTTCTCGCATGTCAATGCTTATTTTATTTCCGCACATGGAGCATTTCCTAGTTATCTTCATAAAAGGGCAAAACGCTAAAGTGATAAATGCATATCTGGGAACATCGGTGGTGTCAAACATTATCTCTTTGGAAATTGTCTAATGATGCCTACCTCATACATCTTTATTCGTAAACGGACACTTACCTGGAACATGCGTAACATATTGTTCTCTGAATCAAATTATATTAAACTCAGATTTTTTACAACGGACTGAATAAACATTTTTGGTTTATAAAATATAAATTTTGATTTTTGATATATGTGCATCTGTGACTTTACAGTAATATTACATTTGGTAATAAGACTTTCTACTCCGGTTTTTGGTGTGGTTGTTTTATCCTTAATATGTTTCCAGCAAAGTAGCATTTTTACATGGCTATTTAGAGATTTTGACATTTTGGACCTTAGATGAACTTCGTCTCTGGTAGTATAATAGGTATTTAATGTATTTAATAGGTATTTAATTTATTGAACATTTTGTGTTATCTTTACACTGTACTTAGGAACTAACAACGGACAACTTGACTTTAAGATTGACTTATTAACATCTCATAGTCATTTGTTTAAATGTAAATGACTTTAAAAACTGTTTCTTCATGCTTAAGTTTTCATCTTATTACAGTCATACGTCAAAATTGTAAATGACATTAAAGTTTGCAAACCTTTCCTTGTTTTTATTGTCATTTTTCAGTCACCTGTCATTAGTGTAAATGACTTTATACTTTTCTTTATTTTAACCACTTTTCTGGCGCCAGGGCGTTCTTTGTGAGTTTTACTTTTATTATTTATCACTGTACTTCTGGGGCTAATCCCCTGTCTGCGATTTTGCTAGTTCCAGAGGGTACTTTTCTGTCAGGGGTTCATGCCTATGCCATTTTTGGTTGCCTCCATGGCAGAGTGATCCTGATCCTGTAAAGGCTTATGTGTTATACAGTATGGCTGAAGCTGTAGTTATCTCGTTGTATTTAATATCTGCTATATATTCTTTGATCATTGTTTTAAAGTCTCTGCTTGTCATACCTTTATTTGTCCTTCATTATTTATTGTGTTATGTTTGTCCTTCATTTTTTTTTACAAAGTTTAACAATCAATCTAGAATAATCTTAAGTTACATATTCGCAAAATATAAATAATAACTATGTACCATTGCTATTTAATGTTTCTAAATAAAGTGTTAGAAATTTGCAAAATTAGAATAGATCATTTTATACATTTTTTGTTTATTTCTTAATAACTAAACTAACCATAACTTTTAGAATGCGATTGTTAATACAATATAATTAGCTCTGAAAATTAAAAAAGAAATTGTTTAAATTTTATCTTTTATCTTAATTACTTATTCTTATTTGTAAAAAAACCTAATATAAAATACCTTTAAAAATGATTAAAACATCCCAGTACTTTTGTTTAAATAATAAATGTTTATTAGTTTTTAATCAAATGATTTTTGATAAAACCACTGTACTATGTTTACTATATTCCACGTTTCGCATTTTTTATGAATGATTAATATTTTCCTTTAAGAGAATGATGAAGCATTAAATAAAAATTAGACTGCGATAAGATTTAACATTAAAACTTTTATCTTTTCCAGGTTATACTTTTTATTAATTTCACCATACCACTTTTAAATAAAAAGTAAGAAAAATGTTTTGTAGGAGATGAAGTTGTTCATTTAATTTGATGTTTCAACAAGAATAAAAAAGCAATGAATTATAAAGAAAGACACGAGTTCATAAACAGTCATTAAATAAGTAATTTATAAATGTCTTATTTTATTTTTTACCTATATTAAATAATTTATCATTTAAAATTTTACTAAAAGATAAAAAGGTAATCGAATATTTATGGAACGTATCTATGTTTGGTAAATGATAATTATATTTCTTCAAAATGAAAAGATACAGCATTAACCAGGAAATGCCCGCGCATATCCATGATATGTATGAATTATACTTTTCCACCAATAAATTCAAATAAAAATTCTCATCTTTTTTAATCGTTGACATTGCTCACAAATTCTGCGATAACATAATTTGAAGATTACATTTCGAAAAATAGTGGTGGGAAATGTAATAATCTTGTGCATCCCTGCGCGTGTAATCCCGGGTTAAAAATAAGATTTTTGAGATAAATTTTACATTAAAACTAATTTATTTCCAATCCTTCTTAAAAAAATAGATAACTCATTTTTATTAGCTGTTTCTGTATATAGAATGAGAAAATATAATTTTTAAAAAATGATAACGTAATTTTATGTTGATGATGGACAAAATAAAATTTTGACTCTCGTATGAATCGTTCACACATGTGCATTGTGCACATTGTTGCCATATTGGGGACTTTTTTGTCCCCAGATTGTTGATTGTCACCGCTTTTTTTAAATAGAAATATTCGACCTATTTAGAAATATATTAAAAATTCTGAAAAATATTGTGAATTATACGATTTAAAAAAATATGATGACAATCAAATAATCTGAATTTAAAAAAGTCCCCAATCTGGGAACAGTGACTGTGCAACAGCACAGTTGCCAACCTTTTTGTTATTTTAATGAAACAAATAAAAAAAAATATTTTTAAAAATGAGTATATTGATTGCCAGAGAAAATTGGAGAACGTCGTAAACAGAACTACGAATACAAAGTCAGCGACCAGTTTCAAGTCATCTCTTCAAGTTTTGAGGATAACTCTAAAGATATCGTTGCTGCTTTTTCCTCATACCTAGACTAGTATATTCTATAAATCAGAGCCAAGTAGGGAAATATAGAATCGACTGTTGATAAAGCAGAGGTAAACAGTACTTGCCATAAGGTTTTCTCATTACTTATTGAACAATGTTTTGATAATCTGTTAAACTCTTCTCCTTTGTCTTTGTTTTGTTTTACGAAATTTAAGAAATCATCTCCTTTTTTCTCACATTTGATAATCTAAAAAAGGAATCTTTTACTACCGTAACTAAAGGTGTTAAACACGAAATTGACGAGAAGAATCGTCTATCCCACTTAGAAACAAATTAAAAAATCTCGCATCTGAAAGTAATCTTAATGAAAGTGAATCAATAAATCTAATTATGGTAATATTACCCCAGGCCAATATTCTAGTAGTTCTCAGTACAGAATTAACCCATTCTATATTGAGTTTTATGAAAATTGGACCGAACTAGCCAAAAAAAGTACGGATGTTAATAAAGAAAAAACGATCATAGATCTTAAAGGCGAACGACTCATGGTGCTATGCAAAAACCATGATGAGTAGGTTTGTATAAGAGGTGTTCTCTGTTACTGAACTAATTGTCGAAAGCTTAAAGTAACATGGTTTCACTGTCACCAGGTCTGCCATGCTGAAAAATAGGAAAACATGCCGTCCAAATATTCAATATACTACCGAGAAAACCTTGAAAGAAATTTACAGAATCACAGTACAGATGCCAGGGTTTCGGCCGCATCGGAGGTATGCAGTTTATGACTAATTGCAAAGAAAAAATCTTAGCAGAGATTGCCCTACAAAGGGCCAGGTATGCTAACTGCGGGCTTGGTCATCCTGCCACTTACCGACAGTGCTGCCAGTTGGCTACTATTTTTAATTCAGATTTGAAAAACGCGGTATTAAAAAAAAGCACACCGAGTCTAACTATAATACAATATTTATTATAAAACATATCTACTTTACATACATCGGTATGTACGTGTAGATAAATTGATCTTAGAGAAGAAACAAAATGTCAAACAAACATGAATTTCATTAATTGCATTTTGAGAAAATGTTATGGAAAATTCCTTAATAATATTATCTAATTAATCAAAAATTAACACAGTTCATAGTAAATAATAAATAATAAATATTTGTACATTATACAAACAAATGGCAAATAATAAACAATAACGCAGCAATTTTTAATCGGAATATAAAGGATGAATATTCTCTGAAATCAATTTATTATTAAAATTGTTCGTACATTATTTTGTGGCAATAACATGCACATTTCTGAATGTTTGGATGTCTAGCATGATACTATTTTTCAAAGTCATGAATATTAATTTAAATAAAATCTAATTTAAGCATATACTTTAATAAATAAATAGTTCTTAGTCATTAAAATTAATTTAGCATTACAAGAAAACTACCTAAAACCACATCATTAAAATAATGATAATGCTTAAGATGAAATATTAAACTTCAATAAAACAATATATTGCCGTTATGAGTTAATGAAATAACACGGAATTAAATACGTTACTCTATGAGCTATGTTTTATGCCAAAGCAGAAGAATTCATTCATTATAAATGCCATGTGATAATTTATTTAACACAGAAATTTTACGAATAAAGTAAGTCGATCGCATGTTAAGGGGAACTTTATTACACACAAAACATATGCTATCAGAGATTTAATTTTAACAAACATATGTATGGTTATGCATCTACCTTCCTGTTGCGTTCAACAAATGGCACTACAAGCACAGATAAAGTACTTCTACTTCCACTCCTGACTGTTTGTTATGATAAGAGGTGTGGCGCTGCTGTAACCAGTGTCTGTATGCTGTGAGCCATGCAACAAAGGATCGGCGTTCTTTTCGTTAATTTTTAATTATTAAATTGTTGTTGTTTGTTAATTGGAGTCTTTATTTCAAGCAACTGAACACCTTACAACCACTTTTAGTGTGAAGCACAGTGCATTGTTAACTACCGGACAAGAACTTCTAGTGTCGTTTTTACGGGATTCTTTTGTATCCATTTTCGATTGATCATGATTGATACGGCAGCAGTAAAAAATCTTATTTCTATTCCATCTGATCCTGTTTTAGGTAGATTTCGTATGAAATACTACCTATTGGCGTCGTTCCTATGTTGGAATTTCTGAAAAATTTTTGCAGATCTACACCGATCATGACCCCTAGAGCCCAAAACCACCCTCAGTAAAAAACTTTATCTATCTATCTATCTATCTATCTATCTATCTATCTATCTATCTATCTATCTATATATATATATATCACTTTATTCTAGACACGATATCTTCCACAATTCTACACCAATCTCTTCCAAACTGATACATAAAATCAAGGGGCATAAAATCTCGGTCAAGTTCGTTAATGGGCAAAATCGGGCCAAGGGGATGGAAATAGGGAGGGGTTTTGTGAAAACCGAAAAAACCCCATAACTTCTTAAATTTTGTACATATCGAATCAGTTTAAAGTTTTTATTACTTCTAAAAATAGGGCCAAAAATTTATGTATCGCAGATTTTTGATAAAGTTAAAAATGGACTCAAGGAGCGCAAAAAATAGGGTTTTGGGGAGAAAAAAATTCATAATTTCGTCAATTCTCAAGATATCAAATCCAATTAATTTTATCATGAATCTCCTCAATATTATCTACAACTTTTAAATTCACAAGTTTTTGATAGGACCAATTCGTACCGCAAAACAAAATTAAAAACGAAAACAAAAAGGGCGTTTGAAGCAGAAAAAAATCCATAACTCCGTCAATTCAAAAGATATAAAAAGCCCATGAATTTATCATATATCTTCTTAATATTGTCTACAACATCTATATAGGCAAGTTTTGGATAGGACCAATTCTTACAGCAAAAACAAATTAAAAATACATAGCGGTTGAAGAAAAAAATCATCTTAGTAAGGGTGTATTCAAATCCAAACTGCTTATTTTCTGACTCATTTTACAATTCATTTTTACTCCCAAAGGCTTCCAATTGGCACCTTTTCTTACTCAGAAACTATATAATGTACCGTAATGGTCAATTTTTTCATAGAGGCAGAATATATTTTAAAGCATGCTGTCAAAGTGGGCCTTTTGAACCGAATTTTCCGAAGCGGATTGTGTTGGAAAAATATCGTATTAAGGGAGTATTCAAATCCAAACTGCTTATTTTGTGACTCATTTTTAAATTCATTTTTGCTCTCAAACGCATCCAATTGGTAGATTCGCTTATTCAGAAACTATATAATGTACCGCAATGATCAATTTTTTGACAGAGGCAGAATTTATTTCAAAAAAATTATGTCAATGTGGGCATTTTGAACGGAATTTCTAGAAGCGATTGTGTTAGAAACAAAAAATATTGTCTTACTGAGAAAATAATTGTTTATATATTAAGTCTTAATTAATTGAACGAAAATTAAACACACAGGTCGCTTATAAATCTCTTCAAACATCACGTCAACAAGTTTCATGTTTTTCCTATTAAAAATGAATCTGGAGTTATGCCAGAAAATTTCGAGTTGTTGAGCATGGAAAAGTATTTTTTTTTAATACCGCCCTAACATGATTCTGATAAAACCAGTTATTACATAAAAATTAAATAAAAACTCGTCAAAAGCGGCCAGATAAAATTGTTAAAGTGGGTTTATCTCTAATCACGATTTGGTTTTTGTTTGTGAAATTAGTATACTTAACTTCGAAATCTACTTCCGCCTGTAGGCCGGACCGGCAGGGATTTTTATGGTTTACAATGGTTAAATACACCTTTCAACTAGCAGTGCCGAAACCAAAATTCCAAAACAAAATATAACTATTGTGTTTCACATCAACCAGCAGAAGTAGCGATCATAGTTCGTGACGTCATCATTTCTCCCGATGGTTCTTATCTATTCAAGAAGATCTTACTCCGTTGTGGTGAAACTAAATTGCGAAAAATGCGACAATTATTAGCTGGGGAGCAATTTGGCGATCGCAAACCTTCTGATCTTCTTTGCGGTATGCAACGAAGAGCCGAAAATCACAATGAGTCCGACACGCTCTTACTGAAACTGTTTTTGTCACAATTTTATTTTAATTGCGCTGTTTATTTTAGCATCCGTTCAAGATCTTAAACCAGTAAAAGCTGCAGAGATTGCAGATAAAATTCTGGCTATTTCAGGTCCTCCGCAGGTAAGCTGTGTTGCCAGGTTGGGGACTTTTTAAATTCAGATTATTTGATTGTCACCACTTTTTTGAAATATAAATATTCGGCCTATTTAAAAATAGATTAAAAATTCTGAAAAATAAGGAGAATTATACTATTCAAAAAAAGTGGTGACAGTTCCTAATCAGGGAAAAAAAGTCCCCAATCTGCCAACACTGTCGACCAGCCCCTCCCAAGCAGATTCTGAATTTTTAAAGGAACTCGAACTTTTACGAGAATAGGTGAGTTCTTTGCGACGATCCAGCAGTCAATCCTTATCTCGACCTCATTATCGGCGGAAAAGGCCTGGTTTTAAATAATTTTGTTGGTATCATAATGAATTCGACTCAAAAGCCAGAAAGTTTGTACCGCCATGTACCTTTCCGTCGGGTAATGAGAACAGCCATCCGTGGCGGCTACATACGTTTTGCCTTCCATCTTTCGTCGTCTGTTAGTATGCGACCGAAAGAGTAATTTAAGATTTTTAGTAGACACAGGAAGTGACTGCTCTTTAATACCATCAACGAAACCAGATAAAATGACTCCTCGAATACAACCATTTGTTGCTGCAAATGGTACATTAATTAATGCGTACAAACGTAAGTTATTCTTCATAGATTTGAGTTTAAGAAAGCAATTTGTTGATCACTGTATATGTAGTGTTTCGATCACCATTATAGATGCTGACTTTTTACATTATTTTAACTTAAAGCCAGATCTAAGAAAATATTCTTTATTTGATAATAATATTACTTTGAATTCACATTGTGTTGTACATATTTTCTTTATATTGTGACATGTTTCAACAACATCCCCGTCCATTTGTCTACTAAAGCATGCGAAAACTAGTATTGACAAATTGCATTTCTTTGCACATCCCGGTATGTCAGCTTCTATTAATTTAATTGTTAAAAGATTCGTATGGCTTGGAATTACATACGGATATTGAATCTATGGTTCGTAGCTATGATAATTACCAAAGAGCGAAAATAACACAGCATGCAAAAACATCTGTTGATACATTCGCCCTACCTCATTCTCGTTTTGCCCACATTCATTTAAATTTCATTGGTTCCTTTTTCCCCATTGATGGCAATCAAAATTTTTAAACAATCATTGACCGATTACCGTCATTTCGACAAATGATATCACTGCAGAAAACACTGCTCGTGCTCTATTAAAGGGTTAGATCTCTAAATATATTGGATTAACACTTTGCACTCTGTTGTCGCCGCTACGGCGACATGGTACAGTAACTGAACAACTCCTTTGTCGCCGCTGCGGCGATATTATTTTTCCTTGAAAAATTCGTTTTTGACACCAGTAATAAAGGAAAATAAAATTTGCTTTATTTAATCAGAACAATTTTTGAAATTGTGCACTCGAAGGAAACTTCTTTTTAAAACGTGGTGCCGACCGAATAAAATTTTTGCGTGATGACGAGGAGTTGCTGGTAGCCCACAGTCAAAATGACGCGGAGTGCAAAGTATTAAATAAGCAGAAATTTCTACTATTCTGGGACTGCCAGGTTGGACTGCCAAGTATCACATTGTATCACACAACAGGTATAGGTAATAAAAATTTTGATTCTAAATCATTCAATACCTTCTTATAGTCCAAACATATCATCTTCTGTCTAACATTTATTTTGGTACTCCGAAAGGCGTTAGGAAGAGCAATATTTCCATCAGCTAAATAAGCTTTATATTGGATCCACCTTTTATGTTCTTAATTTGCTTGTCTACAGAAGATGATTTGCACTTCTATGAAAATGACTTTTAAAACTACTTCTATCTTCTCTCTCTCTTTTTTGACAGAATGACACATGTGTGCTTATAGGCAAGCGATTCAATTTTTAGTACATTAGTTTTTGATAAAGCTTACACAGAAATAATGAAAGAGACTGCCGCATGACTAGCAGGGTCACGAAAATTTACGTGTATTTTATACATGTATATTGTTTCAAATGACCTAATCTTTATTACCCGACTGCTAAGAAGAGTTATGTGTTTCACGGGTATCTGGGTATGTGGATTTCTTTATACCCTCGAAACATCCCAGCGGCTGAATGGATTTTCATGAATGAGGTCTCTATCGATTCTTCTTAATCATGCGATGGTTATAGGCTAGGTTTTGTTTATATAAATTCGAAATGTCGGCCATAAAATAAAAAATGGCGGTAGAGACAAAAAAATTTACGCACCCTATTGTGTGACATATCATTGGATAGGTCTTTCAAAATGAAGACGATGTTTCATCGACTATTTTGCAGCCACAACCTCCGTGTATGTATTACACAACCTGGAAGTTGTGTAGGTAGGATCTCTAGCTCTCTGCAACTCCAATCTTCATTGACATCTATAGGCCTCATCAAAACAGTGTTTGTAGATAGGAACTAACAATTAAACATAACTTAAAAGTCATCAGTACAAGTAAATACAAAATATAGGTAAGTCCTTCTATATATATAAAAAAGTTTTGATTTGGAAATGGACCAATGAAAATCTGCGCAGATATTCCGGGTAGAACTCATCCAATTTAAATGCTTAAGCCAAGGCCTCCTTATCGAAATAACAGGCCTCGCAATCGCTAAGTTTCCTTTGTCCGCTGTACACGTGGTTAGAAACCACATAGTTTTCCGTGACTAGCGCCATCTAACGTGAGAAACAGAAATATTTTTTAATTTGTTTTCCATTTGTCTTTTACCATTTTCTTTACGATGTACTTTGTAGTTTGCAAATGATAGTTGTTAATCTTAAAATTTTCATATGTTCTAGACATTTTATTTAAAAAATGAACTTATTTTACTGTTAAACAAAAAATGTTTACTGCTGTATTCTGTTATGTAAATAAATGATGATAATAATAGTAATAATAATCAGGAAAGAAAATTATTTTACCATGAATTTCTCAGTGATATTAGTTATTGAAATAAATGGATAGCATCTAGATCCGGAAAACGTAAAATATTTCATTTTCTCTTTTATATATTTTCAAATATGTGATTTATTTTATTTCTGCTATTTCTTTTCTTTTCACAATTAATTTCACCTTACAGTATTAATTTAACATCGCTCCTTCAATTTGTTTCAATGCATAATCTCATTTATTTATTTATTGGCCTATCATTTGTTTTATTTTTGAAGGTATGCGGGATCATTTCAGTTTAACATACTTTAGATGAAAGCTTCACTGTTTTTTCATATAAAGTTTGTATGTATTAATCTATGGAAAGTTTCATAATTGGCTCCACAGCCAATTGGCATATCTTGGCGGGCATAGTTTGGTGCGTAATTAATTTCCTTGTTTTAACTCACATATGTTATGTAAGTTTTCCTAAAATGTATCAAAGTATTTTAGGAAAGTTAAAACACGCATAGATACACATAAAAACAGACTGAAGTCATAAACACTTAAAAAATTGGAAAAATAAAGTTTAATAATCACTTAAATTTATACATGTCCCTCAACTTTCCGCAAATACCGTATTCTTGTCATGCTACGATTTTGGTGTTTGTAAATCTTAATTTGAGTATTCTTCCTTAATCAGACCAAGAGTCAATTGGCGTAAGTGTAGTTTGGCGCAAAATTAATTTTATTTTTAAACCGTATACTTGATACCACATTATTCCAGCATCGCGTTTCTGCAGCCAACTTTGACTGTGGAACAGATTACAGAACATTAGCTAATGCTACATTATATAATAATAAATCGGTATTTTTCAAGTAGCCTTGGCGAGAGAAGAAAATTTGGCAACGTAATTTCTGGAAGCATATTCACTGTTTCACATAAAGAAGCAATATTTTCCAATATGTGTACAATTTATTTAATATAAAAAAGGCATTTATCTATTTTATATACAAATATAAACAAATCGTATATAAAAAACAATAGTAATATCTTGAAACTAAATTTATACATGTAAATTCGGCACAGATGTCATATTGGCGCGATTTTTTTTTCTGGCGCCAATGTCATATACGCAGCGGATACTTACCTGGCACCAAAGAGTCGTTATTTTGCTTGAAATGGTTATTCGGATATAGATGATATGGTAACGAGGTTTTCGCAAAATTGGCGTCGGAAAAAAATCGCGCCAATATCTGGCCGTATATGACATCTGTGCGTAAATTCTTATAAAACAAGCTGACAGTTCATAAGTTTTGTTTTCATAACTGTTTATATCAATCGGCAACAAATCGCTCTTTCCGAAGCCCAAATTCTGCCAAGATTTAAAATAAAAAATCCCGCAAAGTCCTATATACTGAAATTGGTACTTGTTAGTTATCCCGTCGACCAAATTACTGCCGCCAATTTGTAAGATTAAATGCCAATAATGGTTTGCCATAAATTAATTAATTTTAAGATTAAATGCCAATAATGGCCAATAAAACCAATATTTCGACGTTTTATTTGTACTTTTATTAATGTTATACTAATTTATTTGTTTTTTCGTTATTTAAAATAAAAAATTGTGTCAATTTGTAGAACTTGGTGAATAGTTTGGCGATTTATATAATTTGGCGAAATTGGTCGACGGGATAATTAACAAGTACCCTGAAAAAATATCAATAAATCTTATATTTAAATCTTCATTTTTGATATGTTTCATTTTTTAAAGCCAGAACATAATTTTGCGAAATATTTTTTTTACGCCTTTATTTTACTGGAATTCGAAAAATGTTTTATACAATTTTGCCAATAACACAACATTTTCAATTTTTTACTATGCATTTGTTTATGGAGTATTACCAGGAGTATACACCAGATGGCGTAACTTACGGGACAAAGTCAGCTAATAAGTTGGCAATTATCGGGGACATTTTCCCCCATAGACTTTCTCCGGATCGTCAAGTCTGTTTTATGATAAGGGAGTCTTGGCTTAAGCATGGCCATAGGCTACTGTGATATATAACGGCCCGCGCATTTCGCCGAAAAAGTGAAGTCGGATCCAACTTCAAACCCTGAACCAAAACTTCACAACGTGCTCTTTTTTTACATTTATACCCTGCCCAGATAGAAGCTTGTTTCTCATCGTCGAGGTTTCAGAATCATTGATCGTATTTTCATGTAATAAATTAAATATTTATATTCTTCAATTTCCTTCGATTTTAAAGGCTATTTTACACAAATTGTAGCATTTTAGTGTTACACATACTTTTAAGATTAGCAAAATTATTTATTGTTTACCTTGATCGTTTGGTTCATTCATGAAAAAATGCCGGTTCTGTTATTCTTTTTTGAATGTCCCGTATTTATATAAAAATAGCTTGGTTTCATATACACGTTTTAAAATTAAAATTTGATTTTTATCAAACTACAGTTCTGATAACTGACTTGAAGCAGATATTTTTGATTAATTTACTGTTACCGGTAAAATTGTTGTTTTTAATATCGCCCGAACCAAGAAGAAGAAGAAGAAGAAAAAAAAAAAAAAAAAGGCCGATCTTCCTTAAACATTAAATATTCTTATTTTTAATCAGAGAAAGAAATGGTGATCACGGATTTAAATATCGTTGCAATATTCTATGTTATCCAAATAATTTTGATTAAATCATGTAAGGGTATTTGTTACTTAATAAATTACATTTATTAATTATTACAAGGAATTTTATGAGTATTTTAATATATTAAAAAAAAATCCACCAGTTTTATTGTTTCAGCAGTGAAAATAGTAAATAAATGGTACTTAGTTATCCCGTGGACCAAAAATCTATCGCCAAACTATAAGATTAAATGCCAATAATGCTTGATCGTAAATGTCACATTCACTTGACTGTAAGCAAGTTACACGTGTTTATGTCATCAAGTGATTTTTATTTCGACGTTTTATTTGTATATTTATTAATGTTATACTAATTTATTTGTTCTTTCGTTATTTAAAATAAAAATTATGTCAATTTGTAAAATTTGGCGAGTGTTTTAGCGATTTATATAATTTGGCGAAATTGGTCGGCGGGATAACTAAGTTGTACCTACCAAATAAATTTGTGACATTCATGATTTAGACTAAGCATGTGTTTTTTTATTTATATATTTTTATGTGTGTTAGTTTAACAGTTTTAAAGAGAAACACATTATATTAGTCACTTAAATAAATAGAACTTTACATTTACATTGATATGGGCAGTTTATAATAACCCTTAACAGCTGTATTCGAATTAGCTGTCATTTCTAAGCTTGATTGGAATGTCAGCAGAATTGTAAACGTAACCATGGCGACATGACGTAATTTTGGTGTTTGTTTACATATCTACCCTTACCAGGTTGTTTCAGTTACGGTCAGAGTCAAATTTCAATTTTGGGCAGGGTATCAGAGTCCTCTGGCGAGCGACTTCATACATTAAACGCAAATCAGTCTGCCTGTAGTAGTATCTAAGTATGCCTTGAGCATGGCCTTTCTTCGTTAATATTAAAAAACTGTCGTATACAAAAATATGGAAATCGGTGGTATTATAAAGAAAGATTTGATAAACACGCTGATGCAGACAGTTTTCAAATCGAAGAATTACTTTCAGCGATATTTAATGCTAAAGTTGGACAAAAACTTTCCATTAAAAAAGTTTTATTGGAGCAAAAACTATACATGAGAATTTAATCATTTTTAGATCATTTTATAGGTTATAAGTTCCCGGTGTGCAGATTGCATTTATTTTTTTTTTATTTGACTGTTTTTTGAGGTTTTATTTCTATTTTAAATTCAAATTTTCAGTATTTCGAGAGATATTTTTTACAAATTTAAAAAATGTTATTAATTTAAACTGTTGCCAACTGTATAAACAGTGCAAACAATAATGTTTACTTCAAATTAAAAATTTATTTACACGGGACTATTGTAAACAGAAAAAAAAATTAAAATTATAATTAAATGATTACATGTTAAAAGCAGGAAAATTGCGTCATAAGAACCATATTTACACTGGAATTTTAAAAGAGAAACAAAATGTTAAAATAAAAAAATCATTACTATGCGTTAAAATCTGTAAATGGAGGAAATTACGTCATATTTAAAATAGCCAAAAATATGGCAAAACAATTTAAATTAAAAAATATATTTGCGCGAGACATTTACTTGATATTTTGAGATAATATTTTCAACTATTATCGTGAATTCGAAGACAGCGCAAATAATATTTCCTTCTAACAACAAAAGTATTTTCACGTGAATATTAATAAGAGAAATAAAACTTTGGTGTAAATTACGTCAGATTTAAAACGATACGTTTAAAATGAATTATTTAAAAGAACTATCTTATAGCGCTGTTAAAAAATACCGGGAGACAATGACACTGTTTACTTAATTCATTTTACATTAGCTTATTTTCGAATGTTTAACTAATTTTTTTTAAATAAATACGAAAACAGCCATTGTATCTTTTAACAGCAGAAGATATGGTCTTAAAAATCCCCAATCCAAGAAAAACGAATGGAAACCCGTTTACAGAGAGATCGCTACTGTTTTTTTTTTTTTTTTTTAATTTTAATTCAATATTTTTACAGCCAATCAAATTAGCGTGCTTTTTGGATTTTGGTGTCCCTGAACGGGGGTTGGCGAGCGTAGCTCGTAGGGGGCAGAGCCCCCTAGTAATATAAAAAATAGTTTCACACTGATGAGAAATAATTAATTAATTCGCTTTATACGCAGTCGGGTTTTTTTATTTTTTTAAATTTAATTAGTTTTTTTTTAATTATATATTCTTCAATAATCCGATATTTGAATATATTTAAATATATTTAAATAACCAGAACTACTCTCTATAACTTCTGTTTACTATATGTTGTTTCAGGATAAAAGAGTTCATTTGGAACCTAAACATTTTATTCTCATGTGTGATTTACGTAGCAAAAACTAATATTTGATCAAGTTTTGACTTATAAATAAGTTTTATGAAAGGATAAAAATGTTCCTTAAACATTTCTAATTTTTAAAAGATACACTGGATCATTAACTTAATTTCTGTCATATTATAGAAATAACCATATCGCCAAAATACAACAAACTATCATACTCGTAATTCACTCTGCGTAAACCATGGAACTATTAATAAAGAGGAATTGACATACCCTTCTAATAGTGAAGCTTCAACTGTAACCGCTTTCGCAGGGGTTGATTACAATGGAGTTATGAATAAAGAGGACGAGACATTTAGTGTACTGTTTACCAGTTGCGAGTGAAGTAACTGAGGAGGTTGTGACAAGATGGCGGCTGCTTTTTCTAAACCGAATCTACAGTTTCTGAATGCCGACGGACAAACCTCTCACCAGTAAAATTGAATAGAAAATTTTGCCTGCTTTAAGCGTCTTATTCTTGGAAATACTTTCTCACAAATATCATAAAAACTTCTATTTGTTTTTACTAGTGTCAGTATTACTGGTAAATCAGTAAGTTTGTTTCACCGGTTGTCACAATATGACGGAAACGAATGGCCTGACTACCGAAAAAGTAAACTTACACCAGTAAAATTGAAAATATGTTTCTGCCATTATTTACGACTGCATCAATATGGCTTTTAAATATGGAGAAAATTTCTATATTAATTTACAGGTGAAAATTTTCACCGGTGGTAATCAGCCCTTGCGAGAGCAGATAAAGTTGAAGCTTCACTATTTTAAGAATATGTCAGTTGCTCTTTATTATTAATTCCATGTTGACCGCCGTTGGAATCTACCACCAGAAAATTTACATAGACATTTTCTCCTTATTTAAACGCATTATTAAAAAAAAAAAAAATCAGTACTAAATAATGGCAGACACAGGATTTTATTTTTACTTGTGGAAGTTTATTTTGGCGGAAATCGAGCCCATCGTTTTCGCCATATTGTGACAACCATTGAAACAAAGTGGCTGTTTTACAAGACAAACTGACACCAGTAAAAACAAATAGAAAATTTGAGATATTTGTGAGAAAATATTACCATGAAAAAAGAAACTTAAATAAGATGAAATTTTCTATTTAATTTTACTGGTGGAATGCTTGCCCCGGCGGTAATCAGAAACTGTATATCCTATTTTAAAAAAATCAGCCGCCATCTTGCGACAACCTCCTCAGTTACTTCACTGGCAACTGGTAGACAATGCACTATATGTCTCCTCCTCTTTATTTATAACTCCATTGCGTAGATGTAGATGCATTTTTGAAAAGCGCGTTTGTAATAATATTTGAATGCTTTAAACATAAAAATAAAACTTTGAAATGATTTATTAATTCAAGAACGACAGATAATGATGTTCGTTGGAACCAACGTATAATTTATGTTTTATTTTCAATAATTCCCCTTAATTTTTTTATTTTAATTAAATTCTATGTCTAGTATTTACATAAATTCAAATCTCAATATGTAAAAATATATATAAATTTCGTTACTTTTAAACATATTCGTATAGTATAAAAAACAAAAAGCATTTGTCCGTTAAATAAAGAAATATTCTAAACGAAATATAAATAGTAATTGGTCTTACAGCAACAATTTAATCTTATTAGAAATTTCAAGAAAAAGATCAATACGAAAAACATATTTCAAATAAGACTAAAATATTCAAATATTTATATTTTGGATACAGAAACAATTTTCGAATCAACAAACGCCCACTTAGCAATTTTAAATTCAAAATTCTTTTATCTTTAAAAAATTCTGTTCTATAATGTGATAACATATGTCTCCAAAATAATATACTATTTTAAACTGAAAGCCTACTTATGAAATATTAATTACAAAAAATTAGTTTTTAAAAATGTATTTTCACATTTTCATGATTTAAAAAAGACGCTTGTTACATAATTAAAATATTGAAATATTCATATTTCGAATTCATATCTGAAACGTTTTTCTAATTCACAATCTCACTTACGAATTTTAAGTTTCAGGATTTTCTTCTTCTTATAAATTGAACCATTTTATACAAATGCAATGTATCTAATAAAAATTTAAGTTTTTGATGTTTAAGAAATATTAATTCGATAAAATTAGTTTATTAAAAATATTTTATTATATTATTCAGTTATTTATTATTTTTTATTTAAATGAATTATTAAAATGATGGAAAGTTGTACAGTCGGATCTCGTTATTCCGAAACCCGGTTTTCACGTCACTCCACTTATCACGTCAGTGTTTCAAAGTCCCGATTTTCTGTACATGATTTTAATGTCAATAAACTCCGGATTTTACGTCGTTGAATAATTTTCAACTCCGGATATCCCAACGGTTTAGGAAAATTGTCCATTTTTCCCAACCCATCTTATAAGCACAGAAATTAAGCGGAAAGAAATGTGTTAACCAAACTTTTCACAAATAGTGTCTAAAATATCCATTGAGATAAAGTAGATACTTTATTTCAATCCTTTATGTGAATAAACAAACCCACACACTATGAATGACCCACTGAACAGATGACCAGTTCATCAGATCCTGAGTGTATAGAACGCAATGAAGACGAGGAAATCTCTCTTCCAACATTACTTAAAGTGTTGTTAGATCACGAAATAGATATAACGGTGGATGTCCAGATGTATATCGATTTTGATAAGTATGTTACCACATAATCATATGCAACGACTTCTGTAAAAGAGACTTCTGTTGTAAAAGAGATAAAAGAGAAAAAGGAAGAATTTTTTTCAGACTCTGAGAATGAAAGTAATATGGGGCTGGAGCAAAACAATCCTCCGACTAAATCCAAAGCATGCATTGCATTGAAATAGTCAGAAATTATCTAAGCTGTATTTCTGAAACAACGGATATTCATTACAATTCATTCTAAAATATTAAAAAAAGAATTGTAGGAAACACATCAAGGGATAAGCAAACCGAAGTTCACAATACGTCAAGTAACAATGAAAAAGTAAGTCATCAGAAATCTGATTTTTATTCAATTTTGTTTTTGTGTTTATTTTGTTTCATAATTATGTTTTATTGCAAAAAAATGCCAGAACAGTTAAGAATTTAAAATTGTCTTAAATTAATTAAAATACGGCTTTTAAAAACATATTTTTCTCCAACTCCTGTTACCGCGACACTCCGCTTATGACGACACTTTTTTCTGGTCATGAGAGTGTCGGGATTTACGAGGTTCGACTGTATTTATAAACAGGAAATATTCATTTGCTAATTAAGTCACAATATGTAAAACTGCATGTAAAGTACAGACGGGATATATAATTGATGCTCACTGATACCAGATAATGAAGGCGTAGAAAAACCAAACAAAAAAATACGTCATTCTGTCGCAAAATTTAAAGTGCCATGATTCGGTAATGCAGTTATGAATAAAGAGGATAAGTCATATAGTGTACCGTCTATTATTTGCTAGTTAAGTCACAATATGTAAAACTGCATGTAAAGTACAGACGGGATATATAATTGATGCTCACTGATACCAGGTAATGAAGGCGTAGAAAACCCAAACAAAAAAATACATCTTTCTGTCGCAAAATTTAAAGTGCCATGATTCGGTAATCCAGTTATGAATAAAGAGGAGAAGTCATATAGTGTACCGTCTATCATTTGCTAGTTAAGTCACAATATGTAAAACTGCATGTAAAGTACAGACGGGATATATAATTGATGCTCACTGATACCAGATAATGAAGGCGTAGAAAACCCAAACAAAAAAATACGTCTTTCTGTCGCAAAATTTAAAGTGTCATGATTCGGTAATGCAGTTATGAATAAAGAGGAGAAGTCATATAGTGTACCGTCTATCATTTGCTAGTTAAGTCACAATATGTAAAACTGCATGTAAAGTACAGACGGTATATATAATTCATGCTCACTGATACCAGATAATGAAGGCGTAGAAAACCCAAACAAAAAAATACGTCTTTCTGTCGCAAAATTTAAAGTGCCATGATTCGGTAATGCAGTAATGAATAAAGAGGAGAAGTCATATAGTGTACCGTCTATCATTTGATAGTTAAGCCACAATATGTAAAACTGCATGTAAAGTACAGACGGGATATATAATTGATGCTCACTGATACCAGATAATGAAGGCGTAGAAAACCCAAACAAAAAAATACGTCTTTCTGTCGCAAAATTTAAAGTGCCATGATTCGGTAATGCAGTTATGAATAAAGAGGAGAAGTCATATAGTGTACCGTCTATCATTTGCTAGTTAAGTCACAATATGTAAAACTGCATGTAAAGTACAGACTGGATATATAATTGATGCTAACTGATACCAGATAATGAAGGCGTAGAAAACCCAAACAAATAAATACGTCTTTCTGTCGCAAAATTTAAAGTGCCATGATTCGGTAATGCAGTTATGAATAAAGAGGAGAAGTCGTATAGTGTACCGTGTATCCTTTGCTAGTTAAGTCACAATATGTAAAACTGCATGTAAAGTACAGACGGGATATATAATTGATGCTCACTGATACCAGATAATGAAGGCGTAGAAAACCCAAACAAAAAATACGTCTTTCTGTCGCAAAATTTAAAGTGCCATGATTCGGTAATGCAGTTATGAATAAAGAGGAGAAGTCATATAGTGTACCGTCTATCATTTGCTAGTTAAGTCACAATATGTAAAACTGCATGTAAAGTACAGACGGGATATATAATTGATGCTCACTGATACCAGATAATGAAGGCGTAGAAAACCCAAACAAAAAAATACGTCTTTCTGTCGCAAAATTTAAAGTGCCATGATTCGGCAATGCAGTTATGAATAAAGAGGAGAAGTCATATAGTGTACCGTCTATCATTTGCTAGTTAAATCACAATATGTAAAACTGCATGTAAAGTACAGACGGGATATATAATTGATGCTCACTGATACCAGATAATGAAGGCGTAGAAAACCCAAACAAAAAAATACGTCTTTCTGTCGCAAAATTTAAAGTGCCATGATTCGGTAATGCAGTTATGAATAAAGAGGAGAAGTCATATAGTGTACCGTCTATCATTTGCTAGTTATGCCACAATATGTAAAACTGCATGTAAAGTACAGACGGGATATATAATTGATGCTCACTGATACCAGATAATGAAGGCGTAGAAAACACAAACAAAAAAATACGTCTTTCTGTCGCAAAATTTAAAGTGCCATGATTCGGTAATGCAGTTATGAATAAAGAGGAGAAGCCATATAGTGTACCGTCTATCATTTGCTAGTTAAGTCACAATATGTAAAACTGCATGTAAAGTACAGACGGGATATATAATTGATGCTCACTGATACCAGATAATGAAGGCGTAGAAAACCCAAACATAAAATACGTCTTTCTGTCGCAAAATTTAAAGTGCCATGATTCGGTAATGCAGTTATGAATAAAGAGGAGAAGTCATATAGTGTACCGTCTATCATTTGCTAGTTAAGTCACAATATGTAAAACTGCATGTAAAGTACAGACGGGATATATAATTTATGCTCACTGATACCAGATAATGAAGGCGTAGAAAACCCAAACAAAACAATACGTCTTTCTGTCGCAAAATTTAAAGTGCCATGATTCGGTAATGCAGTTATGAATAAAGAGGAGAAGTCATATAGTGTACCGTCTATCATTTGCTAGTTAAGTCACAATATGTAAAACTGCATGTAAAGTACAGACGGGATATATAATTGATGCTCACTGATACCAGATAATGAAGGCGTAGAAAACCCAAACAAAAAAATACGTCTTTCTGTCGCAAAATTTAAAGTGCCATGATTCGGTAATGCAGTTATGAATAAAGAGGAGAAGTCATATAGTGTACCGTCTATCATTTGCTAGTTAAGTCACAATATGTAAAACTGCATGTAAAGTACAGACGGGATATATAATTTATGCTCACTGATACCAGATAATGAAGGCGTAGAAAACCCAAACAAAACAATACGTCTTTCTGTCGCAAAATTTAAAGTGCCATGATTCGGTAATGCAGTTATGAATAAAGAGGAGAAGTCATATAGTGTACCGTCTATCATTTGCTAGTTAAGTCACAATATGTAAAACTGCATGTAAAGTACAGACGGGATATATAATTGATGCTCACTGATACCAGATAATGAAGGCGTAGAAAACCCAAACAAAAAAATACGTCTTTCTGTCGCAAAATTTAAAGTGCCATGATTCGGTAATGCAGTTATGAATAAAGAGGAGAAGTCATATAGTGTACCGTCTATCATTTGCTAGTTAAGCCACAATATGTAAAACTGCATGTAAAGTACAGACGGGATATATAATTGATGCTCACTGATACCAGATAATGAAGGCGTAGAAAACACAAACAAAAAAATACGTCTTTCTGTCGCAAAATTTAAAGTGCCATGATTCGGTAATGCAGTCATGAATAAAGAGGAGAAGCCATATAGTGTACCGTCTATCATTTGCTAGTTAAGTCACAATATGTAAAACTGCATGTAAAGTACAGACGGGATATATAATTGATGCTCACTGATACCAGATAATGAAGGCGTAGAAAACCCAAACATAAAATACGTCTTTCTGTCGCAAAATTTAAAGTGCCATGATTCGGTAATGCAGTTATGAATAAAGAGGAGAAGTCATATAGTGTACCGTCTATCATTTGCTAGTTAAGTCACAATATGTAAAACTGCATGTAAAGTACAGACGGGATATATAATTTATGCTCACTGATACCAGATAATGAAGGCGTAGAAAACCCAAACAAAACAATACGTCTTTCTGTCGCAAAATTTAAAGTGCCATGATTCGGTAATGCAGTTATGAATAAAGAGGAGAAGTCATATAGTGTACCGTCTATCATTTGCTAGTTAAGTCACAATATGTAAAACTGCATGTAAAGTACAGACGGGATATATAATTGATGCTCACTGATACCAGATAATGAAGGCGTAGAAAACCCAAACAAAAAAATACGTCTTTCTGTCGCAAAATTTAAAGTGTCATGATTCGGTAATGCAGTTATGAATAAAGAGGAGAAGTCATATAGTGTACCGTCTATCATTTGCTAGTTAAGTCACAATATGTAAAACTGCATGTAAAGTACAGACGGGATATATAATTTATGCTCACTGATACCAGATAATGAAGGCGTAGAAAACCCAAACAAAACAATACGTCTTTCTGTCGCAAAATTTAAAGTGCCATGATTCGGTAATGCAGTTATGAATAAAGAGGAGAAGTCATATAGTGTACCGTCTATCATTTGCTAGTTAAGTCACAATATGTAAAACTGCATGTAAAGTACAGACGGGATATATAATTGATGCTCACTGATACCAGATAATGAAGGCGTAGAAAACCCAAACAAAAAAATACGTCTTTCTGTCGCAAAATTTAAAGTGCCATGATTCGGTAATGCAGTTATGAATAAAGAGGAGAAGTCATATAGTGTACCGTCTACCAGTTCTTAATGAAGTAACTGGGAAGATTGTCACAAAATAGCGGCTACTTTTTAAAAATCGTACCAACGGTACCTTGTTACCGCCAGTGAAACCTTCCTACCAATACATTTGAATAGAAAATTTCGTCTTCTTTAAGCGCCTTATTCATGGAAATATTTTCTCACAAATATGGTAAAAAATTATCTTTGTTTTTACTGGTGTAAGTTTGCCGAGATACGTGGACTGTTCAATAATTATTGTCCCCAGTATACAGGGTGTCCGTTCTCAACGGTATCCAATGGCTAATTCCTAAACTATTAGTCATAGACATATAGTTCCAATTACAAAAATGTTTTAAATCAGGTAAAGAAATATTTTAAAAGCAAATTGGGTCAATAAAAACATTTCTTAAAAAATTACGAAATTTAAATTTTTATACGGCCCCCCTGTCCTATAAGTTATATTTAGTAAAATTTTCCTTTTACACTGACAAGTAATACAAAAAAAGTCCCGTTGTTCTACGATTAAAATTGACCGAGTAATACCTGTTTAAAGTTGGAGCCTATTTTTTGCTGCAAATTGGGGGTCATTCACAAATTTAGTCGAAATATGATTTCGTCAGATATATTAAAAATTAGTTGAGAGTAAAATTAACATTGCAATTTAAATTTGGAATCTTTTGTCATTCTGACATATTAATGCAAAATATACAATTTCTAATAAACATTTAAGAAGAAAGAAAAAAACAGAATTTTTGTTAAATAAAATGATGCTAAATTAACAGCCTCAAATCTTTACAAAATGTTACGTATTTTAAAATATTATTAGACTACACTAGCTAGCAAAGGTTGGGTTATTTCATGTTTTTTAGCTTTTGATAATTGATTCTTATGTATTCTGTACCGCTGAATCCGGAATTGACCTTCATTTTTAGCCATTACATCAGGTTTTTTCGCAAATTGTAAATTTCAAAGTTAAAAAGTTCAAAGTTAAAATTTAATCTCCTCCCCCATCTCATCACACCCCCAGTTTTAAGAATCCCAAGATAAACAAAAATATCGAATAAATTATTGAATAAAATAAAATAAAATAAGTTTTACATATGTTTTATAGTATGAGATTTTCGCTATATTTTAACTTACACATTTGCAAAAAAAATCTAACGTGATGGTTTAAAATGAAAGTCATTTTCAGATTTATTGCTAAAAAGTACGTAAAAATCAATTAAAAAAGTTAAAAAATACAACAATCTCCTCTACTTTATAGTATCCGATTTTTGTTAGTCTTTAAATTCGACAATTTATGATTTGCGAAATATCCTGACATGATGGTTAAAAATTAAGGCAATTTTAGGATTCAGTGCTAAAAAGTGCATAAAAGTTTAAAAAAACAACAATCGCAGTCTTGTATTATCTAATCTAAAACTTTTTCTTAAACTTCTTGGCGGTAATCTATCCGAAATTTTTTGTGTTATCCTGTAAAATAAGTATAAATGATAACCACCGAAAATCATAATAATATTAGATTGTTATCGGATTTGCGCCAGTATGTAAAATGTGATCTCGATCGGATATTTGAAAGTGGGTTAAAGTTCGAATACAAATTTTGAACTGAAAAAACATACATAAGATCGTTGAAGTAACATAAAAACTTATAAAAATAACATAATTTTATTTAAAAAAATCATAAAAGAAACATTCTTAAATCCTGACAAAATAAAACATATATTATTTCAGCCAATCTGAAACTTAATAAATGTTAACTTAATCGTAATACTTGTACGATTTTTTTCAAAGCGCCAATACACATGAAATGAGATCTTCGAATACCTTAAGCACTTGGAATGCAACCCCTCAAAGCCAAGCCGAACGCATTTGTTTTCAGAGCAGAAAAGTGGCATAAGTCATGCATTTTTAAAGTTTCATAACTCGCACAATTTTAGTGTTATATAAATGGGACTTTTTTTTTCTCTTACTTGTCAGCGTAATAGGAAAAATTTACTAAATTATAATTAATACTTATAGGAACGGGGGACCGTATAAAAATTTTAATTTCGTAATTTTTTAAGAAATGTTTTTATTGACCCAAACCGCCTTTAAAATATTTCTTTAGCTGATTTAAAGCATTTTTCTAATTGGAACTATATGTCTATGACTAACGGTTTAGGAATAAGCCATTGGACACCGTTGAGACCGGACACCCTGTATATAAAGTATTTGTACTGCAATGGTTGGTGTAGTATATCAAAGCCTAAAGTCTTAGATGCTTATATGCTCAATTTCAGAACCGTAGCTGTTATATTAATATAGTTTTGGAGGGAGGAGTGAAAGGGAAGGAGTGGGTGTGAAAGACTGAATTTTAGCTTATTGTGATGGTGGATTTGTGGCCAGATTTGGCCAGATTTGTGACAGTGAATGAGACGTTACTACTGTCGTTTGGACTCGGGGTCATAGTTATGTAGCCGCATCTCATCCACTGTCACAAATATATCCTCATAAGCTCTAAATCTGCATTTCACCCTCACCCCTTCCTTAAACACTCCCTCAAAAATAGGTCTTTCTAACTTCACCACTCCCTCCAAAACTATGTTAATATAGCAGCTACGGTTCTGAAATTGAGCATATAGGCATTTAAGACATTAAGCTTGGATATTCCACTTCAACCATAGTAGTACAAATATTTTATATACACTAAGGACAATAATTATTGAACCACCCACGTATTATAATATTTTTCACTTTCACTGACAGCGAGGCTAACGAAAAAGAAAGGCTACCGCGGTGCATTCTACATATCTGTTTTTACAGACCGCTAGAGCGACGTGATACTCTTATCGCACAACGCATTGGTGTATTCCAGCATCATGTGACTCCAGCGGTCTGCAAAAAAAGATACGAATAAAGCACTGCGGTTTCCTTTCTTTTTCGTTAGCCTCGCACTCACAGGTGGTTTTTCTAAGTTGTCACAATATGGCGGAAACGCAGAACCTGATTTCCGAAAAATAAACTTCCAACAGTAAAATTAGATATCTGATTCTGCCATTATTTGTGGCTGAAATTTTGCATTTAGAAGTCATTTAAATAAGGAGAAAATTTCTATTTAAATTTACTGGTGGAAGTTTTCCCGGCGGTAATCCACCCCTGAAAAGCGGTTGCAGTTGAATCTTCACTATTTTAAAGATATGTCAGTTCCTCTTTATTAATAGTTCCATAGATTCGGTAAGTATGTAAAATAATTTATTTCTTTAAGGTTAGCTACAACATTTTTCTAATCATATCAGAAAAGAAGGCAGATATGAAAAAAAATATTTCGCATTTTAATATGTAGACAGACATTTGAAACAATCATACTACATAAAAGTTGTACGTGATTTATATAATTTTGGAATTCGAAGTATATTTCTATCAATATCTGTTGAAAAGATAATTGCCAATATATCTGATTTGAATCCCCAAAATAAGTTCTTGAAATTAATTTTAAATCATATTTTAATTTATACAAAACCTGTTCGTTCAAAAAATATAAGATGTCACTTGCAACCATATACACAGTCAAGTTTCTGGCTTTTATGAAAGCATGTCGAATGAAAAATAGTAGTAATTATTTTTTTTTCTTTATGTATTGTAAGTATCTGTATACCACTATCTACGTATTTGGATTAGGGAAAACTTTATTTCTTATATTTGAGATTGAAATGTGTATTGCTATATTCCTATCTCTATCGTATGAGAAGCTCTATTATAAAAAAGGAAATATCAGAACATTATTATTTTTACTTCCGAATGTGAATATAATAGCGAGCCAAATAATGAAAAGCAATGTGGTGAAAGGAAAGATAATCCCCTGTGATGCCTGGTCAATGTGCAAACGAGAACAAAACAGTAGTTGGATTGTCTGTGATTTTACAAGTGGAAATCGTCATTGGTTTTATAGGAGAGGACGCCGTGTTTTTTGGGAAGACAGAAGCTGAAATGCGGGAAGTCAGTAGTCAATCTTGAGAGTGGCGCGGGAGATCAAAAGTGAAGTTTGGAAAAGTATTGTGTGGATAAGCTTACGTGCGAGAGTGCGGGAGATACCTGTGTGGTTGCCCCATTCAACAAGCGTAGCTCAATATGGTAAACTGAAAATGGAAGTGTGGTATTTATTAATATTACCCATTATGTAGATAATATCTTAACGTGTAACTTAAGCCCTTGAGTACGCCGTCGAAAACAGCGAACGGCTTCCAGATACGAAAGCCCGTACGTTGCCTTTGTTACGCACGTACTTTCAGCCACGCATGTATCATAGGTGTGCATACTCAAAAGGATAATGTTGAACAAGATCTTCTGTCACGGTTCGTACGCCTCCTGGAATATTGCAGACCAGGAAATTCTTCGTAACCAGTATTTTTTTTACAGAAAATCTCTCCGTAAAAGCAGGCGACATTTCACGCATTTAACCTAGATTTCTTTTTCTATAAAAAATACCTTGACCCGTACGAACCCTGTGCTGTATCCGAGCCTATAAATTTAAATAGTGTCTATGGTAATATTTTCTAAATAAATCATCTATTAATATTATTTGAAGAATCCTAGTAATTACTTAGCAAACTTCTCACATTGTTTCGGGCATCACAAACTTATACCTGTGGTGGCAGCATATCAACCAAAGAATGGTTCTTTCACATTTTTAAGAGTTATGGGCTAGAATTTGAGTGATACTTATCGTGGTATTGACAACGAATCATAACGTATGTTTTCAATTAACCTTACAATTAAGACATAAAATAAGTAAAAGATCTTCTATGTAAGACGATCTTCTATGTATTAGTCGCGAATGAAATTTTGATTTTAGTGGATGGCTCCATATATTTAACCCCCTTCTTTGCCACCATTGAGGCCATAAATCGGATCCCGGATTAGAGCCTACTGCTTTCACTGCCATCTATCGCGGCTATTTTAAACAAAAATAGAGGATCACAATACAAAAATACTCCTGACATTTTACATAAAACCCCTGCAAGAATAATTAAAAAATTCAATAACTTGCAAATAATTTATCTGCAAGTTATTGAATTTTTTAATCAGTCAGTCCGTTTTAGGACACCATTTTAGGAGTATATATTTTGCATAACGCATCAATGTACATTTTTTGGATTTTTTTTTTCCTTTAAGCAACAAAATTTAATATTATTGCAATAAACAACTGTTCATTAAGTAACAAAATAAAAAATCACCTTTGTGAAATATCTAGAGTTATTGGGTTTTCACATTTTATTTATAAAGGAAATACTTTAAAATATTTTTTTTTTTTTTAAGTGCAAAGAATTTTGAAGACCTGTTACCACTTTGAAGGTTCATGCCTTCAAATGCACATCTTCTTTGAACCTATCTTATAATACATTATTACTTATCTTATAAAAGATTACTTGCAAGCCTTTTAATACAATTAAATTACAATAACCAGTTTTGTTTTTGCACGAGGATATTTCTTCCAAATCACTTAAAGAAAATATTTTGAAATAGTTTTTTTTTTTTTTTTTTTTTTTTTTTTTTTTTTTTTTGTAGAAAAAACTTATTTTTATTTTATAACTTTTACAAGAAAAGGAATATTTAGTAACTGTAATTTAGTAATAAATTCCATGTTAAAGACGCGCATTTGCAAAATAAAACACCAAATAAAATGTAAATTTAAATATCCGTTTAATAAATAAATATATATATATATTAAAAGTAATGTTACTTTTAAAACGAAAATTCGTCAAAAATATTTTAATATTTTTATGTTATTTTTGAATTTTAACGACTATAAAACCTTTGCAGAAATATATTTTTCGATGATCTTTTGTATGATTATTATTGATTTTTGTGAAATAAAAGAAGTACCTTTTTAACTCTTATTTTCTGTTTCAAACTTTACTAATTTTTGCTCCCGTAAGAATTCTTTTGGTAAAAATGTCGATCCGTATTTTATTGACATTCTTTAGATAAGCAGAACAAGATTCTTTTGAGTTCCTTTTACGTAATTGTACACCGTTTTGTTTCACATGTTTCTAAACTTTTATATTCTGCAATATTTTATTCGTGTATTCGAATGAAATATTTCAAGAGTGATTATTATCATTTTAAACAAAGAAGTTTCTTCTAAATTAAGTTATAGTTTCAAAGTGTTTTGTTATGATGCATTATTTCTTCCGTGTATAGGTTCATTACTGTGATATTAAAATATTTGTAAATATATATGCGTTTTTCAACACAAATTTTATTTTCGCTCTAGTGGATTTTTTTATAATGTACGCATTTAAAAAAAATACATATTTGGAACAAATAATATGCCAAATGTTAATTGTTAAACAAAAAATAATTGTCCAGACATTAGTTCAGATATTTTATTCAAACATACTTAACACTAGAACCTCCATTAAGGGGTCATTTTGACCCCTGTCAAATTACTGATAGTCGATTCGAATCATAATTTTTTTTATAAGATATGTTAAATGAATGTAGAAGAAATATAGGCTAATTAAATATGTTACATAGTTCCAAATAAAAATTCTGGTGTGATATATTTGTTATAAAACTTGAGTAAAATTGCCGGCAGTCCTAGATTTAAAAAAGTAAAGTGAAACACTGATACGAATGGCTAGTAATGGATTGTTTAACTCTTTCGAGGGCAAAGCAGTTTCATTGCTAAAGTGTTGAAATTAATGAATGACACCGGAATTTGAAAAAAAATTATTTTTAAATACGAAAAATTTCGCATATATAATAGAATGACGATTTTTTTTACCAAAATTCTGGGGCCATTGTGGCATTCGGGAATTAAAATTAAGTGTTTTCATAAAAATACCAACGCCTCTCAAGGGGTAAACCCTTTGAGAGGCAAGCAATTGTGTTTCTCTAATGTTGAATTCTCACCGGAAATTTCGAAAAAATTTACTTCAAAATAACGAAAAGCAATTTTTGAACTTTTTCCCACCAAAGTTATAAAAGCAAAATTTAATTGAAATTTTCTGTTGCAGATCTGGATTAAAATTGGGTGGGATTTATATCCCACCGCCCCTCAAGTGGTCAACATACTAAGTCAACATACTAAGAAATTTACTGAAGTTTTAAAATAATATTTCACAGAATAATTTCTATTTAGAAAACTATTTAAATATCTTACCAAACTTATTATTGTGTCATTTAAGTGTACGTATTTTCTAACGAAATTTCTGGTTCATTTGAAATAATTTAATTTGTTATCGGTCAAATAACCAGTTTTTAGTGTTAATTGATGTGATAATGCATCAAATACATCTTGAGCAGAACTTTTCTTCGATATATTTAAAAGATATTTTTGGGATACGCATTTTCGCCGGTTACAGGTATTTGTTTGAAAATTAGTTTACCTTATTAAATAGCGTGCGGTAATTTTTAAATAATATAGATGATTCCTTTATTTGTTTTTTTTTTGTTTTAAAAAAGTAATGTTAAAAGCGGTAGTTGGGATATTTTTGTAATCTTTGATTGCGATCATCTCGGAGACTGAATAAGATAGAAGTTTTGTTGAAATATCTTAAAATTACTACTGTTATATATTTCAAAGTCCATCAATGTTAAATATTAATAAAATATGTAGAATTAAAATTTTTAACAAGTTAAGATAAGCCTAGAATATTGTTAATATTTATAAATTCGTTAAAAATTAAATGATTAAAATAAATACTGATTCTTTACAAATATTATTTTGAACGCAGTTTTGTTACTCGAACCATAAATTGCTTTATGAAACTCATTTAATTAATTGTATATGGTCGCATACATTTAGCATTTTTTATTTTTTGTAAGAAAAACACCTTGAAATCAAATGCAAAAAAAAAAAAAAAAAAAAAAAAAAAAAAAAAAAAAAATACTTTGAATTTCACATAATTATTTAAGATTGGTAGACAATCGTTTCGCTCATTAATTATTAATTAAATTTACGCTTCATGTACTTTTCTTTATTAAAAGACAATAATAAATCACTGCGTTAACAAGATTTGAAGCTGTTTGAAACTTCGAAAAGTTTAGGAGTAATTAAAGTGTTGTCTTAGAAATTGGGGCGTTTTAATAATGAAATAAATAACCGGGGATGCATGTACTTAATAAAGGATTTCAAGCTCGTTAAAAATACTCAAAAAGCGAAACGTATTTACAGTATGTGTAGCTTTTTAACCTTTGTTAAAAGTATTCTTAAATTTTAGAAAATAGTATTGCATAAATTAATATATTGGATACCTAGAATATAAAATATATGACTAGATTCTTGAATTTTTACTATATATTCGTATGCACACACACAAAAAAAAAATGCTTGTCTTATGAACTAAATTTTTGACTTACTATTTTATTGCTAAAATATATATATATATATATATATATATATATATATATATATATAATAATAATAATCCCAGAAGAAGATATTCTGCGTAATTAAGGCAATGCATTTAAATTTTAGTTTTCATTTATTTGCTGAAGCGAACATCTATATATCGGGTGATCCTAAAATCACCCGCCCTCCCCCCCCCCCCCAAAAAAAAATGAATATATAAGAAGTAGCACAGTGTAGGTTTCATTGAAATATATATATGTATGGATATATATATATGTATATACCGGGTGATCCAAAAATGATTGATGGATTTTTAAATTCAGTAACTTGCAAACGGTGGCCGATATTAAAAAAAATCTTGTTGTTATGTAAGATGTCAGGAGTTTTTATGCTGCAATTCTGAGTTTTAGTTACAAATATCAACGATAGATGGCGCTGCAAGCTGTAACCGCTAAAGTTAGGCTCGATTTTTCAGCCTCCCTTTTCTTCCATGCGAAGAAAGGAGAATAAAACGTATTGAATGGATCCGGAAGTACCAAAAATCGAGTCTAGACTGAGCACCTACTGTTCTCAGCGACATCTATTGTTTAAAATTCGAACTAAAATCAAGAATCACAGTAAAAAAACTCCTGACATCATACATAATAATCCTGCAAGAAATTTTTTAATATCTGTCACCGTTTGCAATTTATTGAATTTTAAAATCCATCAGTCCTTTTTGGGACACCCGGTATATATATATAAACATGGGATTTAAAAAAAAAAATTCTGTTATAAAATTAGGTATGGAAATCACTTAAAATCATCCAAATTAAGCTAAAAATGGCTAAAAGGGATAAGAAAAAAAAAACACTTAAAAGGCATATAAATATCTTTGTTCAGATCGACATATGTTTCATCGCTCAGACGGCGATATTCTTAACTCTTAAATGCGCGATTTTTTATTTTGTTTCGGAAAAATTATATATGATTCTCTGAAAGGTTTATTACACAGGAAAAATAATGAAAAAAAAAATCAGAGATACATTTTTCCTACAATACGTCAATCTTTTCTTCTGTTGCACATCTGCAATACAAGTAAAAACTACTGTCCTGTGGCTGTTTTACGGTAAAATATTGCAAAGTCTCCAAATACATTATTTTATATAATTATTTATTTTCTAAAACGTAACCCTTAACCCTTTAATTCCCATGATATAATAAGTTCTAGAAATTACGTAGTTCAGATAATCTGACGTTATACCAGAAACTTTCAATGGTTAATTTCGCATTATCTAAATACGGAATGTCTGTTATTAATTAAAGGAAATTTGCTATTTTAATTTTCTGTTGTGAATTAGGTATATACGAATAAAAAATATCTCTTAAATTGAAAACACTATTCTCTGCATATATGCAAAGTTGCGCACTAAAGGGTTAAGATCTTTGGTGAGACAAATATTTAAGCAAAACATTTTCTAAAAAAAGTAATTGTGTTTCTGTTTCTGCAATGTTGAATTATCTCCGGATTTTCGGCAAATTTTACTTCAAAATAGGAAAAAGCATTTTTAGAACTAAAACAAATGGAACAACGTGATCTGTTTGATGGACTACTTAGTTGTGTGACAGCTTAACATCCAGTATGGACGTGATTCGTGTTGCAAGGGCATTAGGGATCTTTAAGAAGATTTATGTTTAAACGCGGCTGGTAGATACGATGAGAAAAATTAACTGAAAAGAGTTAAGAGAAAGTATAACAATAGTTTAAGAACATGGAGAACTTAAAGTTTAACAATATATAAAAGAAACAGAGAAAGGACAGAAAAAATTTAAATAAAAAAAGCCATTAAGTTCCTAGAGGACAGGCGTAAAAGTTGCCGTGGGGGTACCCCATCTAAAAAAAAATGACTCCTTTCAGAAACCATACATAGTAATAAAACTTGTGAAAAAGGCTATACACATAGCTGATTAGCTACGTGAAGCTTCTTTTTCACCAAAGTTTAAAAAGTAAAATTTAATTTAAATTTTCTGGTGCAAATCTGAATTAAAATTGGGTGGTGTATAATATATCCCACTGCCTTTGAAGCGGTTTTAAGCAGAAAAAACTATTGAAATAATCATATTTATTTATTAATTTTTTTCTCAGTTCAAATATCACATTTAGTTTTTATAGAATTTATACAATATTCAATAAGATACATCTGGCGCAACGGAAAAAGAAGATAGTTGATTCTTTAAGGGAACAGAGTAGGAGAATCATATTATAAAATAACTTCAGACATTCCAAGAAAACTATTTTCAAAAGAACTATCTTCAATAAAAATTATTTTAAACTTTCCCTGAAAAAAAAATGCATATATATAATGAAAAGTTAGCTTCTTTAAAATGTTTTATAATTTTAACCTATTGAAACAATATAATATAAATTATACTTTATTAAATATTCGATATTAAAAATATTTTTCTAATTATTTTTAAATGTATTCTTCTACGAGCATTTTTTGAACTAAAGTGCAATGACTTGAAAATATCATTGAGTACTTTTCAGCATTCTTGTTATTTTCATGTCATTAAGGCTTTGTGGATGAATATTTAGATTACAGTTGTAAGAAAATGAAGTTTCATTAAATGTATCAGGATAATGTGTTTAGTTGGGTTAGCGTATACTTATAATTCACTAATTTTCCTCTTTTATTTTCTTATACTTGTCACTATTCTGATATCGTTTGAGAGATGCAAATAAGCCATATATGTAGTTTTCTGTCAGCAAATTTCGTAAAGTGCCATTGTTCCCTGATTTGCCTAAAAAACAAACGATACATGTGACTGTACAAAAGAAATCGCCGCATAGACAATTTGTAGAGTTATCAAAGCATTTGGGTTAAAAATCTTAATTTAGACACTCTAAAAAAAAAAAAAAAAAAAAAATATCGTGAAATCCAGAAGAACTAGGCCCAATTAATATCTGACAGGGGGCTTGCAGCGTCTCTAAATTTTCCTGCATTTCCTACCTCTATTTCAACCCGGCAGTAGTCGCGTTTCGGTCATTTTGCAGCCCATATGAATTATCTTCTCTTAAATCATATCCCGTGACAAATACAATGGAGAACTACCGGGTAGCTGACTTTAAATGTTTTCCCACCACCATAGTGAAGTAATGAGACAACTGTTTTTTCTTCATGTACATTTTTACGAACTAAGTTGAAATAGGTGGAAAGTGTGCGTAAAAATCTCTTTGTCAGTTCATATTTACCATTTCCCATTATTCCAAATCTCGTGAATAAAAAGTGCAATTTAAGCAAACTGCAAATTTATAACTTCATTGAAATGTAATATTCTTATATTAAGTGATTTTTTTTTTTTTTTTTTTTTTTTTTTTTTTTTTTTTTTTTTTTTTACATTTTCTGTATGCTAGTGTCTGGCGGCAAAAAGACAGAGGACGACTATTAACATTCTGAAACAAGTTGGAAATTGCTCGTCAAACGTGGCAAATGAGGTGCGTTCATTTTATAACTAGTTTTATAAATATTGTTTGCCCCGCATATTGATAATAAATCCTTCTTCAAGCGACCAGGAAAAAAAGGAATTTGTTTCACTTTCTTCAAAGAAATTGGTGTCTGATGGAGGGAGTCCAACTAGGATGGTCTTTGAATGGAGGTAAAATTAGCATTGAGCGTGTCGGAATAAATTTCGTTCCCTGAAAAAAATGGTCGTTCAGGGAGGTGGTCACACAGGGAGGTTTCACTGTATTTTTTCATAATACGTAACCATTTTATCTCTAGTAAGATCAATTTTATTACTTTAATATTGATAATTTTCATAAATTGAATTTTGACCCGCTAGATTCGCAAAATCTTACACTGTGCGCCGTCTCACTGCGAAAGACGTCAATATTGGCGCCGGTGTGAACGTGTTGTATAACTGCACTTTGCTAAAAAAATCAAAAAGTATAGAAACTCCTAAACAAGAAATAGCTAATAAAGACGTTTAGAAAAGAGACAGGAATTTTGTTCAGACCTTTTTATCTTCACCCTTTCCGGTGCGGAGTAATTCTGTTTATAAACTGATGTAATAATTGACTGACACCAGAATTTATAAAAGAATTTATTAGAAAATAAGAACTTGCTTATTTTCACGTACATTACAAAAAGGAAAATTTTAATTAAATTTTCTTGGTGCCGTTTGTCAGATTTGAAATTGAAATTAGGTGTCCTTTTTTAAGGACACCGCCCTCGAAAGGATTAAACAAGGAGTAAGAGACGGAGGGAAGAATGCAATCGCATAAACAAATATTTGCAGTTCTTTTAACATTTTTCTTCATTTACTTATAATGGTACTTCTTCTTTATCCAGTCCATCATTTTCCATAAATAAAATACTATCGCCAAACTATTAGACAAAATGTAACTTCCAATAAACTAGCAAAAGAATTTTGCCATTAAAATCTCAAAAAAAAAAAAAAAAAAAAAAAAAAAAAGAATCTGAAAAGCATTTCTTACTAAAGTGTCAACTATCCGTAATAAAATTTAGAATTTAAAAATGAAAACAAAATAATAATAATAATTTTAAATATTTATTTATTTACATTATTTTACTTAATTATCTCTCTCCACTGGTGGATAAATGTCAGTTGAAACTGACCTATTGTACCGAACTCTGCACCTCATCATTTTTTCGAAGTTTTTAATCTTTTAATATCACGGCATCCCCGTTTAATTGCGTAGTTGTTATTTTAACTAACGTAATATCTAATAAATCAGTAAAGCATTATTTAAAACACAGATAAACGTCGAATTAAAAATCACATAATGAAATAACAAACACGTATGACATATCTGTCTCCCCGATCATGCAATTTTGGCGTTAAATCATGTAGTTTGGCTACAGTTTATTTTATATGTAAACTGTTCGACGTGACAATGGAGAAATAACCTCATAATTATGAAGCAGATCCATGAAACGGTATAATGACAAGCATTATAAATCCAATAAAATTTTAATAATAAAAACAACACAAAATAATTTCCATAAATAAAGTTTGAATTCACGTTTATTTCTTTAAGTAATTTTATAGGTGACTTATGTTTCGTATTACATAATTTATTTCACAGAAATAAGACGCCAAATATTTTCTCCTTCGATTTTACATACAAAGATGTTTTCAATTCAAAAGATAATTTACACAAATATGAATAATACCGGTTGAAGTGAACTAGAAGTAAATAAAAGAAAACTTGAGAATGAAAATCAATCAAACTGGGAAAAAATATTAAATATTTCCTAGAAGTAAAATATTTTTGCACATATATAGCATTATTTTCTTGTATTTGCTTTATTTTCCTGTAGTTTTTGTCAACATGGAATATAAAAATAAACTTGGTAACCTGGGAAATGATTCCAAGAAAACTGAGAGTAAATATTTCTTTTCTATTCACGGTACCATATTATTTTATTTCTTTTATATATGTATGACACCAATTTCAATTTATTTTTATAAACAAAACCTTTTCTCATGCAAAGTGTATGAGTGGTTCACACGCTCAAGGCTGATGGAATTTTTTCTTTCTATTACATTGTCATAAAATATCTTCAAAGGCACATTTTCAATCATTTGATGTAACTTTTTACAGAGAGAATGTATAATCTTATAGCAGATCCATAAAACAGTATAATGACAAGCATTATAACCCAATAAAATTTTAGTAATAAAAACAACATAAAATAATTTCCTAATTAAAGCTTGATTTCACGTTTAATTCGTTAAGTAATTTTAAACATGACTTATATTTTGTATTACATAATTTATTTCACAAAATTAAGATGACAAATATTTCCTCCTTCAATTTTACATACAGAAAAATGATACATACATTCTAAAAAATTCTTAAACACACATTCTAAAAAATACTTTACACAAATATGAAACAAATACCGATTGAAGTGAACAAGAAGGAAATAAAAGAAAACGTGAAAATGAAAATCAATCACACTGGGAAAAAATATTAAATATTTCCTAGAAGTAAAATGATCTTGCACATATATAGTATTATTTTCTTGTATTTGCTTTCCTTTCCTTTATTTTCCAATAGTTTTTGTCAACATGGAATGTAAAAATAAACTTTGGAAATGCTTCCAAGAAAAACGGAGAACAAATATTTCTTTTCTATTCGTGATATGATAATATTTTATTTATTTTATATATGTATGACACCAATTTCAATTTATTTTTATAAACAAAACCTTTTCTCATGCAAAGTGCATGAGTGGTTCACACGCTCAAGGATGATGGAATATTTTCTTTATATTACATTGTCATGAAACATCTTCAAAGGCACATTTTCAAACATTTAATGTAACTTTTTGCAGAGAGAATGTATAATATTATAGCAGATCAATGAAACGGTATAATGACAAGCGTTATAATCCAATAAAATTTTAGTAATATAAACAACATAAAATAATTTCCATAATTAAAGCTTGATTTCACGTTTATTTCATTAAGTAATTTTAAAGATGACTTATATTTTGTATTAAATAATTTATTTCACTGAATTAAGATGCCAAATATTTTCTTCTTCGGTTTTACTACAGAAAAGTTTTCAATTCTAAAAATACTTTACACAAATATGAAAAAATACCGGTTGAAGTGAACAAGAAGTAAATAAAAGAAAGCTCGAGAATGAAAATCAATCAAACTGGGAAAAAATAGTGAATATTTCCAAGTAGTAAAATAATCTTGTGCATATATAGCATCATTTTCTAGTATTTCCTTTCCTTTCCTTTATTTTCCTATAGTTTTGTCAACATGGAATATAAAAATAAACTTGGTAATCTGGGAAATGGTTCCAAGAAAAACAGAGCAAATATTGCTTTTCTATTCACGGTACGATAATATTTTATTTCTTTTGTTTATGTATGACACCAATTTCAATTTATTTTTATCAACAAAACCTTTTCTTATGCAAAGTGTATGAGTTCAAGGCTGTTGGAATTTTTTCTTCGTATTACATTGTCATGAAATATCTTCAAAGGCACATTTTCAAAGACGTAATGTAACTTTTTACAGAGCGAATGTATTATCGTAAATAGGAATTCTTACCATTAGTTCCAATGGAAAAAAAATGTAATAATAAAATGAAAACACACACATATATTAAAATACAAAAATGGGAACATTAAAAATGGGAACATATGAAATTAAAATATGAGAACAGATAAAATTAAAAAATAAGTAAATGATGTTTTCATTTTATTATAATTTATTTTTTATTTCATTTTCATGTACTTTTTTTTTCAAATTTGCTTCCTTATTCCCTTCTACTCTGTGTTTTTTTGTTTTGATTATACTCTTCCGTGATTGGCTGTTGTTTTCTGCTTTCCTATTGGCTGTTGTTTTCTGCTTTCCTATTGGCTGTTGTTTTCTGCTTTCCTATTGGCTGCTGTTTTCTAATTTCCTATTGCAGCCTGTTTCCCTTCCCTTATCTCTCATTTAAGTCTTGCTACTTCTTTCAGAGTAGAAGCACATATTTTTTTGCGACTGACGAAGAAAGGCTCATCCGAAAGGCCTTTCGAAAGACCTTTCGGAAGGCCTAGCACAAGGCTTTTGAAAGGCTTAGCGCATTTATAAGTTTTTGATGGAGTTTTAGGAAGGTATTTTAGTTCTTATGAAAAGTTAGTTTTATAACTTATTACAAAAACAACAAAAGAGATAGAAATTTCATAAATTAGAAACGCCTTAACCCTTAAATGAGCTATTTTTAATTTTGTTTCGAAAAATTATAGATGATTCTCTGAAAGGTTTATTACACAGGAAAAACAATGAAAAAATCAGAGATATATTTTTCATATAATGCGTCAATCTTTTCTTCTGTTACTCAACTGCAATACAAGAAAAAACTAGTGTCGTGTGGCTGTTTTACGCCAAAATATTGCAAATTTGTAAATACTTTAATATGTATGTCTCCAAATACCTTATTTTATATAATTATTTATTTTATAAAACTTAACCTTTAACCCTTTAATCCCCATGATAGAATACGTTCTAGAAATTACGTAGTTCAGAAAATCTGACTTTACACCGGAAAGTTTCAATGGTTAATTTCGCTTTATTTAAACACGGAACAGCGAACAGCAGAGCAGTTCAATGGGATACCTAGTAGCAGTGCTACTCCACTCCCTGTAGATGAGTAAATGTATAGCAAATACTAGAAGAGCCATGAGAAAAGAGTTTAAGCGTAGTACTACAATAAAAAATAGAGAAGTTAAAAAAATTAAATATGGAGAGGCTGAAAATTTATGAGAGGGTAGTCCGAGGACTTGTCTGTTTTTTAATTGAAGCAAATATTGCTATTTTAATTTTCTGGTGTGAAGTAGGTATATGCGAATAAAAAAATCTATTAAATTCAAAACAATGTTGTTTGCATATATGCAAACTGCGCACTAAAGCGTTAAGACTTTCTATTGAAAAGTTTAAATACATATAGTTATCAAATCTTCGCTTCAGTTAAAACAGAACCAACACATGTTTTAAATTAAAGATAATTAATCAAGTTACTTAAAATAATGAAAGGTCTTCAAAATTACCTTTAATTGCAATGATATCAGCTTTCGAAGATTTATTTTGAAAAATCTTCTTTTTGCTTTTTTTTTATATATACTTTTATTTTGCTTTTACATGAATTATAAAAGATTTGTTGTATTATTCATATCCAACGTTACAAAATATGACAGATCTTTTAATCAAAAATTAAGAATTCAGACAAGAAAATTTTGTAAAGTAATACTCTATAAAGTAATTCACTGAATATATCTATTATATAAATACGAAATGCTATTCAAAGATTCTGGTAGTGAAGCAGAATTTTTTAATACAAAATTAGGAACATTGTTCATATCGCTCACCCGCACGAAAGGGGCACATCTTCAAAAATTCATTTCGCGTTTTATTCCACTAATAGGTTTGTCATAGGTGTGTCTTGCTACACAAACAGTTTTATAAGTGTTTTTATACTGAGACTCCCTTTATTACGATATCTGTCCATTTATGACCACAGAAGAGGGGTGGATTGTGTCAGGAGGTAAAATTACCCAACTTTCCAAACCTCATCCCACGTCTTCATTCTTAAGGGTTTATGCTTTTATGCATTTTTTTTAATCCTACATACAAAGCTAAGTGCTGAAATTTCATTTTATAATAAAATTATGGAAACTTGTTTTTGCCTCTCCTGTGAAATTTACTTTGGTCGAGATATGTCACTTTTCTTTTTTGTGAGCGATATCATCAAAGAATCTTTAAAATTCACATGTCTTTTTTTTTTTTTTTTAACACATTCACGATTGGAAACTAGAATTCTCGTTTTCATTCAAAAAACATCATTGACTAAGTGTTCTACCTTATAGAAATGCATGTATATCATGTTATCCATATTTTTTTCAGATTGTAAGACATTTTATATAATAAATTCGTACATTAACAAATATTTAATGATGTACAAAATTGGGAAACCTATCTAGAACACCAATTTACAAAAGACTTTCAGAACAGTGATGAACTTTTACTGTTTTAAAATTCTGATTTGATAAAAATTGCCCGTCGGCAATGTGCTAATTTGGCAACGATATTTCAGTATGTTTTATTTCAATTCCGTAAACAACGCGATGCATTTATCAAATTATAAAAAAAAAAGAACTTTTAAAAAGAATTTGTAAACAATTTGTTCACATTTCCGAAAACTCCATTGTTTGTGTAGTGGTTTGGGGAACTGGTAATAGAAAAAATGGTACTTGTTAGTTATCCTGTCGACCAATTTCGCCAAAATATTTAAATCGCCAAATTGCACAAATTGACGTAATTTTTATTTTAAATAACTAAAGAACAAATAAATTAGTATAACATTAATAAAAATACTAATAAAACGTCGAAATAAAAATCGATGACGTAAACACGTGTTCTCAAGTGAATGTGACATTTACGATAACCATTATCGGCATTTAATCTTACAATTTGGCGACAGTAATTTGGTCAACGGGATAACTAGCAAGTACCAAAAAAAGGTTCCAGCTAAGAATCCTGATTCAGTGATGGTTGCTTATAATTATTCAGTTAATATTAAAGGTATGCCTGATCTCTTTAACTATAGTGTGCAAAGATGACCATAGTCCGCGCAAACAATAATTTATATTTTTGAAAAAGTATAAATATTAAACAAAAATTCCAGACCAAATTGCAATTATTTTACACACACACACACACACACACACACACAAAAAAAAAAAAAAAAAAAAAAAAAAAAAGAATGTTAAATAGTGTTTTTATCCCAGTATGCAGAACTTATATCGATTTCATTTATTTAATGTTAGAAAAGTTTAAATATAGCTTCCGCAAATTAGTAATTCAAGCACTCTTTAGGGATAGCTGCTTCATTATCAATAAGTTGTCATCAAAATCAGTATCTTTGTACAATCCGGAATTTATAATGAATGATAAATGCGTATTCATGAGTTACAATTTCTTCAAGTGATACGCATAGAAACAAAAACTAATGACTTTATTGATTTATTTATATCATTACCTTGAAAAAGAATAATAAATGATAATTTAGAGTTACTTTCTTTGTCTGTTGAAAATTGATAACGCATGATATTTATGCATAGTGAAAAATTACGGTATTTTTTATATTTTTAGGGGGGGGGGAAATATTACAATTAAATATAACTAAGAAAATAATAAAGTAATTTAAGTAAAAGACCTAGTGTCAGGTTTTATAAAGGCGCCATAATAGCATATATCTAAAAATGAAACGTAAATTCATTATATATATATATATTTAAGGCAAGACAGGACTGAATGCAAGCTTGAGGGAAATATGCGATTTTTAAGACCCATTTTCTTGGAAACTACCCGAAGGATTTTGAGGAAATTTGGAATCCATATTGAGTGAAATATGCTCAAGGCGTGTGGCAAACAGTTTTTTTTTCTGTGACTAAACCTTTTTATTTTAGAGCAATGGCAATTCTTTAGAAATTTTCCATTTTTACTGAAAAAAAAAATCTGAAACTAATTATTTTTTTTTTAATCTCTCAGCCGCATATGATCTTATATTTATACTCTACCACCAAATTTTTTTTAATTGAAATCTCTCGAATTCTTTAAGAGTTAATGGGGTTTTCAGCTAAAAAGTACAATTTTTCAGAGAGCTAAAAACTTAGACAACTCTAACTTGTCTGAAGTTCTTTCACATTTTTATCAAACACACGAGTAAAAGTTAACTATATATAGAAATGTGTATATATATATGTATGTATATATATATATATAAATAGTATAATGTACTTATAGAATATCCAAAAATAAATTAAACAATTAACTCATTGAGTTTTTCTTCTGGAATATCATCGTAATCCTCCTCCACCATCTTCTTCTGTTCTGGTTCCTTAGAAATAATACTTTTATAGAAAGTAAGCATCTCCATTTCTTACCAGTTTTCATCAAAATGTTTTTTTAGCAATGCGTTGACATCCTTATGTTTCTCTTGCTTCACGAGGACTCCCTCCCCCTTTCTTTTAAAAAGAAAGTCCAGCACAACTTTTACACTCTGAATTTTGATACTCCATGAATCTTCCGAAATATATTTCCATGAATTTGAATATGGCCATGGTTCTTAGTTTTTATATACAGTACCTTATGATAATGCCTTTGAAAGCACACCGAAATGCACTTAAGAAAACTTTCAAGGTGAAAATTTTACTTTTCTGGATGTTTCATGAAAGGAAAGAAACCTGGACGGTTTCTTGAAGGAGATGTTTGAGATGTGAACTTCAAAATAAAGTTATGTATGCAGTTTTGTCTTTGCTTGAAAAAAAAAAAAAGCTTGGTGGAAGCGTCATACATCTTGCATTAAGACAGTTGAATACTCGAGATTCTCTTTCTGGTGAGTGCACTTTGAGAGGACCGGAAATGCTTAGGTTTATGCCTGAGAATAAAAATTAAATCTTTTAACACCTTCTGACAGTAAGAAACACAGAAAGTGATTCTCCATTTAGAACTTACATTTTAATTTTCAGTTGCGTGTATTCTTTACTAGCCCATGTGTTCGTATTACTTTTTCTCTTCCTCCCCCTTCCCCCACAAAATGCAAGAGTTTAACTGTCCGTTATAGATAAGACATGCTGTAAAACTTATTTAATTAGTTTGTATGAATAGAACAGGTAAAAACTTTAAACGAAAATAGCAACAGGTTGCAGAGAAATGATGGACAATTACTGTGATAGTAGCTGTTAAGCTAGTCGTCCATTGGTCTAAGCATGCGCAGGTGTAAAGCTAGTTTTGTTGCCAACTCTCTAGTGGATAAGACGAGTTTTGAAATCAAACCAATATTTTAAGAACTCAATCTCTAATTAAATAAGGCTAATTTTATTTTCCTTTATTTCTGGTGCCTGAAACAAACTGTTCAAAGAAAAATAGTGGCCAGTCAGACTGAACATACGAGTGCAAAGAGATAATGATATGTAATTTCCTCTTTATTAATAGTTTTATGTTGTGCACAAATGCTTGGAAATTATGTAATCGACTAAAACCAGTTGTTTTTGTTGCCTGTGTGGGATCATTTATTTATGCCTGCTTTTGTCTGTGGTTTTTGAAGCCACTGTTTAAAGTTCTAAACGTAACTTTACAACGCAATTTATGGTGCTTTACGTTAAAAGTAATTGCGTGCTGGCAAAAGTAAGTGTTGTTATTTGCAATTTTCAAAATTTGAGCAGTGTAACTATAAGTGTGAGATTTCAATTGTGGATCTTTATCAGTTAACGTACACTTTCCTTGGAATACCTATCCTCCAGATTGCATTCCTTTTTCTTCAATGGCACGGTTCTTAAGGCCAGATATAAAAGCAAAAGTTTTGTTATGATCACTCTGTGTTAATGTTATTATTTTGCTTTAATAATAAGTTTAAAAATTGCTGTCACTTTAAAAGTTAATTTAGCATTTCTCTTTTACAATTATTAATCCTTTATCTGCTGCAATTTTTTTTTTTTCATATTCTACATTGAAAATTTCAGGATAAACATAAAAAAATACTCACCCGTGAGAAATTTAATTATTTAGAGGTAATTAATGAAAGTGGTACTTTAAAGTACCGTCAGTACACTACGACTAAAATATCGTAACAGAAAATCCACCAGGTATTTCAAGTGGCACCAGAATTGTGGTAAAATATTTTCCATTTAATAAGTACATTAAATATAGCCTTTTTCATATTTAGAAATACATTTTTTGGCAAATTCCGGTGCAACTCATTTATTTCAACACTTTAGCATTGAAAATAGTTTGCCCCTGAAAGGGCTAAAAAAATTATTTTTTGTTTAGGTTTCGATTTTGTTAGCAGTCCTTTAGTTATTCAGCGTCTGTATTACAAGGACAACATGTACCACCGAATAATTCAACTGTTAAATCAAATATATACACCGTTCATCTACACTGGCCTCCAAAAGTTAAGGTACGCGGATTAAATGCGTTCGATTGCACACGTTTTGTCGAATATCTACAAAACTTATTGGCGAATTGTTCTTGAACTTCTGGGATGAAAAGAACATGTTTCATTTCATATTTCTCGGTGAAGATTTAGTCGGGGGTACAAGTAGGGGGCTAATAATAAATTTAATAATAAAATAATATTTGCGATCACCTATGTAACAGGAAAGGCTGGAAATGATTTGTCACTGTGGTAAATGACTATTTGGGTCCTGTTCAATGTTTGTATGCATTTGTGTAAGCATAGCACTCATATTCGTGAAGATGTTAACGTTTTTGTGAAAAACTCAAACTTTTTTTTAAAGCATACAGAGTTTTCAACCAAATTTAACACAACTTTCCAAAAACCTGACAAAGAACAGTAGAAACAGTATACTGCAATTAAAACATGGATATATTCAATATTTAATAAGATATGGGAATTTTTATGAGATAATTTTTAACTGCGCATGCGCGGAAGATTTCAAAATTTTTATTTCATAATTTGGTACTCAGTATTTTGGGGCAACTTCTATAAAAAGTCCAGTCAAATGTTGTGAAAACTTAGGAAGATGTAGTGAGCTGATTGAAAAGTTGTGGAAAATCCCTTATAATAAAGCTATTTTTAGGAAGCAACTCACTATATCGACCCCAACTTTGTAAATTTTCGCGATATTTGACTAGACTTTTTATATAAGTTGCCCTAAATAGCTGACAACCAAATTCTGAAATAAAAATTTTGAAATCTGCTGCGCATGCGCAATTAAAAATTATCTCATAAAAATGCCCATATCTCATCGAATATTCAATATATTCATGTTTTAATTGCAATATACTGTTTCTACTGTTCTTTGTCAGGTTTTTAGAAAGTTGAGTTAAATTTGGTTGAAAACTCTGTATGCTATAAAAAAAAAGAAAAGTTTGAGTTTTTCACAAAAACGTTAACATCTTCACGAATATGAGTGCTATGCTTACACAAATGCATACAAATCTTGAACAGGACTCAAATAATTATTTACCACAGTGACAAACCATTTCCAGTCTTTCCTGTTACATAGGTGATCGCAAATACTATTTTATTATTAAATTTATTATTAGCCCCCTAATTGTACCCCCGACTAAATCTTCACCGAGGAATATGAAATGAAACATGTTCTTTTCATCCCAGAAGTTCAAGAACAATTCGCCAATAAGTTTTGTAGATATTCGACAAAACGTGTGCAACCGGACGCATTTAGTCCGTGTACCTTAACTTTTGGAGGCCAGTGTAAAATAGCTAGTCAAATTGTATTCTAAGATCATAATGGACACATAAAATAAATCCAACTCTCATCTTATATACTTTACTGTGTTTGCAGTAATAAAAAGACGAGCGACGATCGTGATAATCTGTACAAAATGTCGGCACAAAATACATCGACTGTTTCAAAGATAGGCTCCTTCTTCGCTAAAAAATAACAAACCTAGATCTATTGCTGTCATGTATCCGGATAAAGTGGAGTTAAAGAGTTTTTTTGCAAAGTACCATTAGAATATTAGTAATATTTACTATGAGATGTAAGTTTAAATTGAGTGGTACTTATTAGTACAGTCAGTAGATAAATGGTTAATAGTGATTTGGAGAGCTATGATAATATGTCAGTACCAGACAAAGAGGAAATTGTTGAATTAGAATAAATGTAAACTACTTATTATTACATACTTATTATTATCTTCTCTAAGGTGTTAGTAAAAAAAGGTGACATTGACAAGGATGAACTTTTTACTGTCTGTAATGTATACAATGTGTGTGTTGTGTGGGGCATGATTATTTGTTTAATAAATTTGTTTGATAATTAGTTTCCTTTTATTTGTAAAAAAAAAAAAAAAAAAAAAAAAAAAAAACTCAGTAAAGTCAAGTTAATTATTCCCTAAACGTAAGTGCATGTTTTTATGATACCATGTATACTTTGATGACATTGCATGCATGTTATGTATTTTGTTATTTTTTATTTTTATATAGAGTGTTAAAATGTCCATAGCTGCACGTGCACATATAATATATCTTAAGCTTACTATGGGAAAAAATGATAAATGCACAATCTAATCAGACCATTAATCAATCCTTTCAAAAGCTAACTAAAAAACTGTAAATGATAACAATAATTCACTTTATATTTTATCTTATTTTTTAGTTTTCAAGACGTATTTAAAAAATCGGAATGTAAATTAACTTCCGCGGTTTTAAATATGCCAGACAACATTTATTTCAAAAAAAAAAAAAAAAATCATCAACTTAATTTCAGTAAAAATACTATAGCTCATTTAACTATATTCATTTTTTTCACATTTTTGAATTAAGATAAATATTTTAAAGAAATGATGCAGCATTAAACACAAATTAGAGCCTGTTATCAGATTTTATGCTAAAACCTGTATCTTTTCCATTTTATGCTTTTTATTCGTTTCAATCAACTAGTTTTAAATACAGAATGAGAAAAGATTTTGTAAAAGATAAGGTTCATTTAATTTTATCTTTCAAAGAGAATAAAGAAAAGAACCATGTTTAATAAAGATATGCGTTAAAATCATGTCTTTAAATATTCATTAAATTTACATTTTGAAAATGTCTTATGTCATTTTTACCTATAAAAAATAATTTATCTTTTAAAGTTTTGCAGGAAGATAAAAAGTTATTGTAAAATTCAACAAACCATATCAAAGCTTGATATTTATATTTCTTCCTAATAAAAAAATACAATATTTAAAAAACGAAATAGATTTCAAGATAAAATGTTTCATTAAAACGGATTAACTTTTAATCAAACGGTTTTTTTCTGATTTTCACTATTGGTTTTTTAACCAAGAATGATAAAACAAAATAGGTTACAATGATAATGTACATTTAATTTTGAAAGAGAATTATGAATTGCGATAAGCATTAAAAGTAAATTTTCAAAAAGTCATAAAATATGCCTTTTAGCCCTTAAATCCTTATCTGCATCACTTTTATTTAACTTTTAGCAACCACTATATATTTATATAGAAATATTAATCTTGTAAAAATTACAGGACGATGCGAAGAGCTTTGGCCAAGGAGCCCAGGACCTATGTCCCACATCTCCAGATACTGGACACTTTGGATGTATGACAAGTTGGAATTCATTGCACAGCAGTGCGAAAAAAAAAATGGAGGGTGGGGGGCGACTTAAGTTTTTGAGTTCAACACACACACACACACACACACAAAAAAATAAAGTAAAAATTTAACAACAAATGAAATTACTTAAAAAGATCAAGGAATTCATTAAATAAAAACATTAATAAATTTAAAACTGAGAACTGGGAAGAGATGAACGATGCTCTCCTCCGGTACCGCAGACCTTGGATCTGAAAAGAGCTCTTTGCATACCGTGAGTTCACATCTGGTGGAGCACACACATATGTGCGCACTCCAAGGGGAGAGGGGTACGACTGCCGCCCGTTGCACGAGCGGTGCTATTATAGTAACCCAGGGTTCGTACGGGTGCTTGAATTTCCAGAAGAAATTTTTCGGTACCAGTATTTTGTTATGGAAAATCTCTCCTGAAATAAGGCGAAATTTCGCCCGTTTAAACTAGATTTATTTTTCTATAAAAAAAATTCTGATATTAGGCCTTGAAAATAACGGTACCCGTACGAACCCTGCAGCAGAGAATAAGAATCTTAAAAACTTTACTACTAAGAATAACAGTTTAAGATTAAAGTTAAGATTAAGTATTATATAATTAAGATTTAACATATTAAGAGTTGAAAAAAACTAACAGTTAAAAAATATGAAGAGCATTTAGAATCATACCAACTTTTGGTCTATTTCCATTATTGATGTCAAATATATCATACATCACATTTAAAGCACTATTATCTAAGTTTTCTAAAGAAAGGTGGAAGTTAATATTAAGATCTTGAATAAAAGTGTTAAGTTTAGGGAAATCAATTTCTATATAAAGATGATAATTACGAACATAATAAGGCACATCATAAATTTGTCTAATGGTTGCATTTTGGGATATTAGTAATATTTTGATGTGACTTTTGGCGATGTAAGACCATATTTGAAATCCGTAAGTTAAAATGTGGTGGAGGGAGGAACTGTAAAGAAGAAACTTGTTTTTAATTGCTAAATCTCTATTTAGAGCTAATAGAGGAAAGATTAATCTTTTAAGAGCTCGAAATTTGTTACGCACGTAGTATGTATGTTGTTTAAAAGTCGTGTTGTTTTGGTCAAGAATAATACCAAGATATTTACGTGATGGTGACCATGGCAAATCAATATTATTGAATTTAATTTTATACTTATTAAGATTATTATGCGGAAGATTGCAGAACAGCATGGTCTGTGTCTTGTTGATAATTTTCCATTTACTTTGACGTTGAAATTCCTGTCAAGCAGGTAATAGTAAAGAAGTTTAATTAAGTAGGGGGGGATTATAGTTAATTAATTTAAAGATTAAACCTAAAATCCAAACTTTGTCAAACGGTTTCTCAATATCTAGTAAGACTGCGGCCGTGAAATTCTTTGAAATTTTTCCAGTGGTAATGTGCTCGACCAATCTATAGACCTGATGGGGGGCAGAAAGCCCCTCTCTGAATCCAAATTGAACTGGTGTCATAATATTGTCGGCATGGATGTGGTCGTTTAGTAGTCGAGATATGAATGCTTCAGTAAGTTCGCTAAGTCAATTTAGAAGGGAAATTGGGCAATAGCTAGTCGGGTTATCTGGGGTGTTACCACTTTTAATGATAGGGGCGATAAGTACAGTCTTCCAGTAAAATGGAAAATAGGAAAAATTAAAAATATTATTAATTAGGTGGGTTAATTTTGGAATTAATTTAAAAGTAGCTTCTTAATCATGTCGTTAGTAATTTGGCTGATGCCTGGGGATTTTTTATTCTTATGTTTTTTTAATTTCGTTAATGACATCAGCATTGGAGATCGAAAAAGGGGGAGGGGAGGTATTTCTTAAGAAGCTTCTAACCTTTTCATTTACTTCCCTTTCTGCGTTATGATTAGTAACTGGGTTCCCAGAGAATTGTAACTCGAAACTGTTCGTAATAGCATATGCTTTTTCTTCGACTGTGAACACACAGATATTAGAATTTGGAACACGGATGAGGGGCATGTTTGTGACAGGACTCTTGCATCTCTTTGCTGCCTTCAATATGGAGACGTCCTCTGGTGAGAGGGATTGCAAGTACGAACTCCAATTTTCCTGTTTTTTCTTAACCCGTTCAGGACCATGGGTGCATATATGCACCCTCCAAAAGTGCTTAAAATGCTTCAGTTTGATACCAGTAAAAAAACAAAGGCAAAATTGATTTTCTTTAATTGCGACATTTTCGGGATTTATAAAGTTAATTCAAATAATTAACAAAAAGTGGTACCAAACGAATAAAATTTGCGTAAAAGATGCCGGTCCTGAACGGGTTAAATAAATAGTCCCACCAGTGGCCGAGAGGTTCTGCTCTCGAAGCTGGTAGACGGGAGGTGCTGGGTTCGAACCCAATACCGCCTGTCGACCTAATCTTTCGGAGTTTTCGTGGTTTTCTTCGAACCGTGAATTTTCACGTGTAAATACGGGTTAGATTAGAAATACCCCTACCCCATTAGGGCCTATATCCCACGTGTTGATAATTGGCCGTCATAAACACAACAAACCAACCAACCTTAAATAAATAGTTTTTTAGGATCTGTTGAGTTCTGTTCATTATAATTTTATCAGAGATTCAGAAGCGTTCCCTGCCAGGTTTTCCTGGCCCTGTTCTTATTAGTAATTAGTCTACGGACATGGGGATCTAATTTATAAAAAACGTTGTCTTGATATTGAGTCTTAGCACTGTCAGCAGCACTCTTAACCATATTCGTGATTTTCTCTGTAAATGAGTCAATGTCGTTTGTGCTGCTGATTTGGGGGAGGGAGAGCAGGAGAGCGTTAATGTTGGTTTGGAATTGAGCCCAATTAATTCTATTAATAGTTTTTGGTGGGCGGATTGGGTTTGTAATTTGAAGACTAATTTCGAGAGGACTATAATCAGAGCTCAATTCCGAAAAAGATTCCATGGTCTTTGCATAAAAGCCGTAATAACTGCCGAAATCAATTGTGCTACTAATATGATCTGAGAAACGAGTGGGAGAGTCCTGAAAAAGAATGTCCGCGGTGGAATTTTGAATAAAAGAGTAGATTTTATTGCCATAATCGTTGTTGAAGTTGGAATTCCATGAGTCATGGTGGGCGTTGAAATCACATATAAGCAAGGTATTGACGTCATAGGAAAGCAGTGCTCTAATGTCTGCAATGACGTCACTCACGCGCTCTCTACCAGGGACATACACGGATCAGAAAGTAAGGGGTGGGGCGGAGGGAAGCCTAATGGTAACACCTGTAACGTCGACTCAGTTTGGGAGGAGTGCGGGAATTGCCGGATAGAAATTTAGGTTGTTTTTATGCAAACAGCCGTACCACGAATGGATACGGGCGCTGTTGCGATTGTCAAAATCACGCCGAAAGATGAAATAATTTGGAATTTTGAATGAGATGCCAGGTCACAGTTTTGTTTCTTGCAGTAAAATAATATCGGGACTATGCTTCTTTACGAATTCCTTGAACTCAAGAATATTCTTTTTAATGCCATCACAATTCCACGCAATAATTTTTAAACATCCTCTCGTACCCATTAAGTTATTTGAGGAGCCTGTTGTCCAAATTCATTGACGTCATAATAGGAAACAGGATATAGGAATATAAATATATAGGAATAAATATGAGTAACTTATCTTGCGGGGATGTTGCTCCACTCAATTTTTGAAGAATATTTTTATATTTTTGTATGAGTTGGGCAAAGTTTGGAACATTTAATTTGCGAAAACAAAATTTGCTTACTGGTGCACAAGATACACACTTAATGACATCACATAAAAACGTTGAAATAACACTAAAATCCACGATTCGTTTCGAATCTGCAATCGTTTCCAGGACGATAATATAGGACGCCTCCAGGACGTCTTGGTATAAATATCCTTCAGGATATTTATACTAAAGACGATCAGGGCCTGATTACCAACGGGGCACACTTACACCAATAAATTTTAAAAGAAATGTTCGCCTTATCTAAATGCCGTAATCATGAAAAATTTATGACATGAATGAGGCAAAATTTTCTGTTTCTTTTTACTGGTAGAAATGTGCCCCGTTGGTAATCAGGCGCTGAAGACGATAGCATATTCGTTGCGAAACGTAGATTTTAGTGCTATTTTAACGTTTTCATGTGACATCATTTAAATGTTTTCCTTGTGGATCATTCATCGGGTTTTGTATGGTTTAAATACAAAGTTCTTATATACGTAGTTGATAATACTTAGTAATAAATATATGATAATAATAGAAAATGAAAACAAATTGTAGATAATTCTGATATAAAGATGTTTTAAACTGCTATAATACAACTAAAACTGATTCTAAAACTAAAACTGCTATAAAAATAAAGATATTTTTTATATTATTAAAAATATTTTTAACTGCACGATATGGGTGAAGTATCCTCTGAAATAAGAGTTTTATACGAATTGAATATTTCCAACTGAGCGAAAGTACGCCCAGGCTGGGAATCGAACCCAGATCCTTGGCTTAAAGGGCCAATGCTTTGCCTTTTAAGCTAACTGGGCCGATAACCAGACAGCATATTTCGCTCAGTAACCTTATTGGCAGTAAAATCTGGTCTGTCATGTAGACAGCTCAACAGAATAAACCGCAGGTAAAGGAACTCCATATAAAAAATTGCTACGCAGATGAACTATTATGTTTAACAGAATCAAATTGATTGGTAAAGTTATGATACGATTTGAATGTTTCCAACTCAGCTCAGTTGGAAATATTCAATTCGTACGATGATAACTTACAAATCAGTTTGATTGTGTTAAAAATAATAAAAGTTTTAATCCATAAATTTAACATATTATTTTATGTTAATTGTTTGCACAATTCTGGTAGTTTCGATATCCATCGTCATATGATTATTAAATATATTGAATATTAATTTAGACAAAGGTAATAAAGTATGGCTTTTATAAATAAAGCTATCTGATTTAGTAAATCTTAAAACATCAATATAAACTAAGCTTGAAATAGTTACATTTTACATGAAATATTAATCTTTAATAAAATTAAATGACGACGAGTCATAACATAAATAAATGTACATTTTATGACCGGCTCATAGCCACATTATATGAAAGCGTATCGATGCATAAATTAAACTGAAATGTAATAATTTTTTGATTATTAAAATTCAGCGTATAAAACAACATAATCGCCTGAAAATGAATATAAATAAAATATATGTTATTATAATTTCACCTGGTAAAGATTTATGTTCAAAAATTTGTATAATAAAATTTCGTTTCTTTTAAAGCATAAATTTATTTAAATTAATAACACTTAAACAAGTTTATTGCTTTAAATAATGTATAACACATTAAACTATTATGATTTTCATATTAACATGAAAACAAAGGCATTTATTTTTTATGACCTGAACATCTGTACATTATATAATATTAATGGCTTTATAGTTCGAATATTGCCGCTAAATGATGTATTGTAAAATATAAAATTTTAAAATTCAGGTATGAATTAGTCGATTATCTGATATGGGGAATTATGTTTATGTGATATGAATGTTCAAGTAGTTGGATTTTTGATGCATTTATAATCATTTCTTGTTTTTTAGTTCTTAAAACATAAATATATTTAAATTTAAAACACTTATAAATAATTGCTGTTTATAATAATAGGTTATGACTTTTCTGTTTTATCCTTAAACAATTTGTTTATTTTATGACTGAAACATCTGTGCATTATATCAAGACAGTTGAATTTATAAAAGTGTTTTCGCGAATGTATTTATATAATGTTTTAAAAAATAATAAAATTTTAATTGGTTCTCTTTAAAGAAAATTTTATGCACACAAAATAACTTAGATGCATTTTGGATCACATTTCTTGCTTTTTAATTTTTTGTACATATTTCAGAGCTATTTTCTGTGCTTCACGAAAATATAAATCGTAAAGTTAAATAGGATTAATTTTGTTAATTTTAAATGTATTTTTTGAGCAAGCTGAAACATTAATTAATTTGTTTGACTATTGAACAGGAAAGTATTTTACTAAAGGTACTGATTAAATCATACAAAAAACAAGAAAGAAAATAATATGCTTGGAATGTGACTGAGTTTTTTAAATATTCATATATTAGGTTCATATGACCTACTGAGGCAACACGAGTAATCTTTTATATATTTTACTTTAGGCAGATTATGTTGTTTCTGAAATAATTTATAAATTTTAGACTAATAAGTTAGCAATAATGTCATAAGTTAATAAAAAAATATTTTTACTTTAGAGAGGTTTAACATATGCGCTTACAGGGTTCGTACGAGTCCTTGAATTTTCAGACTAAGAAATTATTTGGTACCAATATTTTCTTATAGAAAATCTCATCTTAAATAACGTGAAATTTCGCGCATTTAAACTAGATTTATTTTTCTATAAAAAAAATACTGATATTTGGCATAGAAAATAACGGTACCCGTACGAACCCAGTTCTTAATATACCATTAAGATTATTAAATATTTATACTTTAATTTCACATATGAATTTTTTTTAATAGCCAGCCTCCACTAATTTAAAACATGTCGGTAATTGTATGTCAAACGTGGCAAAGGCGTTCATGCTATAACTAGTTTTATAAATATTCAGATATTGGTGTAATAGCTGTTGCACTCTTATGTAAAAATGACTGAATACAGAATTTATTACGATTCCATAGATTAAATTCAGTAATACGGAGATAATAGGACTCCATCTTAAATAGGACGTCATCACCATGGCAACCTAGAATCATTACCTATCATGGGACATCATTAAATTATTTACATATGATAGGTATTAATATAAAGAATAAAACTTTTATTAATATCTTTTTAAGTTTTGTTCCGATTTTCATAAAATTTGAACTCACTAGACGAAATTCCACAATGATTTTATATATTAAATTGCTAATCATTCGGTTTGATAGTTTTTGCGGTGTTATATGCATACAGACATGCGGTGTTATATGCATGCAGGACATACGTCCCCGTAAGGCATGGTGACGTCACGGCGACGTCGTTGTGAAGTCACACTGTGATTTTGTGACAGTCGATGTGACGTCCCATGACGTCGATGTGACGTCATAGTGACTAGAATGCGAAGTCGTTATGGCCGTTTTAGAGGTCGTTTGTGACGTCACATTGTGACCACGGTGTGACAAATTTGTGAAAAGTGTGTCCTTTGTGACTATTTTGGAATTAACTTTGTGACAAACCTGTGACGACAGCAACAATGCTTTGAAGTCACATTGTGACTAATTTGTGAAATATGTGTCATTTGTGACGAACTTGTCATAAACACTGTGATGATTTCAAATGAAAATCAAAATTCAAATTAATTGCTTAAAAGGGCAAAAGCCAACATAGAGAAAAAGATTCCAAGCCGGGACTCGAATCCGGGCCATCAGTGTAGCGCACTGACATTCTACCGACTAAACAACATGGAACGAGACCCAGCCTGGAAAATTTCTTTCTAGAACATGTTGGCAAGGCTACAAACGCAGCACAAGATGGAATATTTATCCTGAGCCGCCAACATAGATAAACACGAAACTTAATTAAATCCAGCATCGATTCAAATTATATAAATACTTGGAATTTTTTCCAGAGAGAACCATTCGCCTTGCATACAATATTTCAAATGAAAATCAAATTTCAAATTAATTGCTTAAAAGGCAATTTTAATTTGAAATTTGATTTTCATTTGAAATATTGTATGCAAGGCGAATGTTTCTCTCTGGAAAAATTTCCAAGTATTTATATAGTTTGAATCACTGCTGGATTTATAATTAAGTTTCGTGTTTGCCCCATGTCGGTGGCTCATGATAAATACAGGGCTCGCACCGTTCCTAAAATTTTCGCACTTTTCTCCCAGTATTTTAAATAAGAATTCTTCGTGGTATATTACTTCAACATCTATAATAGAATTATAAAAACAAAGATTACAGTTTTAATTTAGTGGTAGCAAAGTGTGAAAATTTTAGGAACGCTGCGAGCCCTGTAAATATTCCATCTTGTGCTGCATTTGTAGCCTTGCCAACATGTAATAGTAAGACATTTTCCAGTCTGGATCTCGTTCCATGTGGTTTAGTCGGTAGAATGTCAGTGCGCTATACTGATGGCCCGGATTCAAGTACCGTTATGGATTTTTTTTCATTATGTTGGGTTTTGCGCCTTTTAAGCAATCAATTTGAAATTTGATTTCCATTTGAAATATTGTTTGCATGGCGAATGTTTATCTCCGGAAAAATTTCCAAGCATTAATACTGTGATGATTCTTGTTATAAACACTGTGATGAATTTTAAAATAAAGTTTTGTTTGAAATATACAATATTATCTTTTTACCGTACTTTTTAGCAAAGTATCGCTATTTTGGAGTCCTATTCTTTTTAAATACTTTTAATTTTTCCACTGAAAAAAACAATGCTTATCAACTGGCATCCTTTTAGGTAGCTTTCATTACAAAAAGCTACCTATTGCAGCCGTTCGGAGGAAAGCGATTTCAAAAAATTTTGGTATATTTTCATCGATCATGACCCCCAGACCCCGAAACCACCCTCCGTTCAAAAGTTGATATATATATATATATATATATATATATATATATATATATACATATATATATATATACATACCAATGTCTCGACCGAGTTCGTTGGCCAGCTTCATCCGCCATTTTGTTTTAAAATGGCGGCCATTTAAAATTTTCTTAAAAATTTTTAATTTGAAATGTGGTACCAAAGAATTGAAAATGGAAAAATATTTTTTTCTTATGTATTTGACCTTTATACAAAGATTCCGGAGCAGTTTTTGTTTCGTCTATATCTTAAAAAATGGCTGAGTTATAGCATTTTGAATTTCTAGCGTGGCTGACATTTTGAAACGTCCTGAATTTTGTCACGCGATAAAAGGCGTATTTACGAACCAATTTGGATGTAACTTCGTTTGTACATAGTACATACCAATGTCTCGACCGAGTTCGTTGGCCAGCTTCATCCGCCAACTCGTTTAAAAATATCAGCCATTTAAATTTTTAAGTAAAATTTAAATTTGAAATGTGGTACCAAAAAATAAAAAATTGAAAAAATATTTTTTTCTTATGTATTTGACCTTGATACAAAGATTCGGAAGCAGTTTTTGTTTCGTCTATATCTCAAAAAATGGCTGAGTTATAGCATTTTGAATTTCTAGCGTGGCTGACATTTTGAAACGTCCTGATATTTGTCACTTGATAATAGGCGTATTTATGAACCGATTTGGATGTACTTTGGTATGTACATAGTACATACAAATATCTCGACCGAGTTCGTTGGCCAGCTTCATTCGCCATCTTGTTTCAAAATGGCGGTCATTTAAAAAATTTAAAAAATTTAAAATTTAAAATGAGATACCAAAATATTGGAAAATGAAAAAGATTTTTTTGTATGTGTTTGACCTTAATACAAAGGTCCCGGAACAGTTTTTGTTTCGTCTATATCTAAAAAAATGGCTGATTTATAGCGTTTTGAATTTCTATTGTGGCTGACATTTTAAAACGACCTGATTTTTGTCACGCGATAACAAGCTTATTTATGAACCGATTTGGATGTTACTTGGTCTGTACATAGTACATACCAATGTCTCGACCGAGTTCGTTGGCCAGCTTCATTCGCCATCTTGTTTCAAAAAGGTTGCCATTTAAAAAAAATTTAAATTAAAATTTAAAATGAGGTATTAAAAAATTGGAAAATGAGAAAGATTTTTTTATGTGTTTGACCTTAATACAAAGATTCCGGAGCAGATTTTGTTTCTGAAAATTTGTTCTTTTGTTTATATCTTAAAAAATGGTTGAATTATAGCACTTTGAATTTCTAGTATGACTAACATTTTGAAACGATCTTGTATTTGTCACGCGATAACACACGTATTCGCCTATTTCCATGTGAGAAAGCATGTGGATAGTATACATCAACATCTCAGCCAAATATAAGTTACTTTAAATAAAAGCAGCTTGGATAAAGCTGACTAATTTCGGGAAATTCTCATTCATAATGATTTAGTATTGATAAAAATTAGTATTGAATCTCCTATATTCGGTTTCCACTAAATTGAGCTTCGTGTGCTTGAATAATATAAGTTGGCTTTTTTAAAATAAGGTATTTGAAAGCTACCTCTTCCTCCCGGCACTGGTCGGAAGGACTTTTTTATTAAGTTCTATGCTTGATCTTGAGTCCAAGCTTTATATTAAGAATGGGTAAGTTTTTATGTGTTGTGATTTGTTATTATTTTATTAAATACGAACATGGAGTCTAACGGATATTAATACATTTCCCATTTAAAGAACAATAAGATAAGCCATATTTATTTAAATTTTTTATTCCCGTGTATATTGTATTTTGTTAATATGAGCTAAATAGATTTGGTATGATTTACAGGAAATGACTGATCTGGGAAATAGAAAAAACAAGTAAGAAAAATCATGCGTTAAGCATAGATTATAAAGCACTTTCCAACGCTTCCTGAATGCTTTAACTAGACATCGTAATTTAAGGAAATAACCTAAATAAGATAACTAAGTAAATATTTTAGAAAACGCATAAAACATTTGAAAAACTGATTTCAGCAGTTACCGTCCATAGCCAAATATGTTTTCCAATTCTTTTGAATAGCCCTGTATTTAATCTGTAGTTTGATATATACTAGTATAGAATGTGAAAATTTAGTTTTGCAAGAAAACGCATAACAGGTTGAAATTCTCATTCAGCAATTTATACTAATATATGAAAACATACTTGAATACTTTTGTACAACCCTGTAGTTTACCTAGAATCTTTATTACATGCCACTATTTAGTTAAAACTTAATTCAAATTAAAACACTCTTAAAACTGCTGAAATCACATTTCCAGAAGTTATAATTTATAGACGGTATTGACGGTCTTTATAGATAATATTTTCTTGCGTGACCCTGTGTATCATTTTATCCATGTTCTACAAACATTTCTTAGTAAATTAAATGCAGTTCAACATAAATATCCATAACTCATCTAAAAAACACCTTTAAGCAATTTGCCCACATACCACTTAACTATTACGTATACTTTTATGTAGCCCTGTATATGAATTATAGCTTTTATATACACCATATACTATGCATAAATATAGTGAATCATAAAAGCGCATATTATAATTGAAAATGCATTTCCAGCAATTATCGCTAATGAACAGTACAATATCAACTTTTATAAATATCATAAATTATAAATATTTTTTTATAAATATTATAAGTATCAAATTTTAAAAAGTATACTAAAGCAGTTTAATCTATAAACTTGTTATCAGGCATGAAAAACACTTTATTTCAATGCTTAAATGTTATATTTTATTTTTTAATGCGAAGTATCGAACTTGTATCGAAAACGTAGAAAATGAGTTTACAATCGAAGAAAATTTAATAACTGATTCTGAATGTCTACAATTAAATGTTTGATTAAAATCACGAACAGTAAAAGCGTGCTTACATACAATTAAAAAAAATAAATATGCCAATTTGAAAAACACTAAATAATTAGTATTTATAATTGTACTATTAAACAACAACAAAGTACAATAGATGAATTAAATGTACTATTAGATTTAACAATTTCTCAAAAATCTCTCCATATGTTATAAGGAATTCCTATTATTTTATAATTTTGGCAAATGTTAAATCTGAAAACATTGATATGAAGATTTAGGATTTTAAATAATAATTTAAAATATTATTAGCAATGAAAAAACGTCTTTCAAAAGTTTCACTACTATAGTATGTAAAACGACATTTCCCATTCAGTATAATGTTAATTTCTAATCTGAAAAACAATTCCAGATCAGTCTCTTTCTATAGGTATAATATAAAACTATTTAACTCATCACCAAATATACAAAACAGGAATAAACAATTTAAATTAAATAAGACTTACTTTTTAAGCTCCATAAATTATTAATATCCGTGTGTATCGAAAATGGCGACGTCTTTTTCTTCCATTACAAAAAGCACACGCAAAAGCTTACATTGTAGACTAACCGCGTCTGTTAGAACAAAAAGTTCTCTGTTTACTCTGCGGTATCGTGGGCAGACGATTTTGGGCAGGTGTTCGTTTATTTGCTTTTACATAAACAGATTTGGAACTTACATGTGCAATCATTTTATGAGACTGTCTGTATTAAAATTTTTGTATTTGAAGAATTTTCCAATGTATTTTACCTTTTGTTTTTATCAGTTTTAATCCCTCCCCTCTCTTTTTCTAAGTAAAGATAGCTTCACACATAATAAATACAAAATATCTTCCTCAAAAATAAAAAGATATAAATAAATATCGAGGATAAAAAAATTTTCTTTGTGAATCGTCATTCTTTTCATGTTAATTTTCTGCAGAATAAAACAATTCGTAAAATAACTTTTGCTTAGAGTCATATCTTTAAAACACAAATTTGAAATACGAATAATAAATTATAATCATGGGTTTTGCATAATTTTTTTTTCTTTTTTCTTTTTTTTTTTTTAAATTTGGAAAATGCTAATTTTATTTTAAAAGTGTGAAAGAAGTAGAATTTTTTTTAGAAATAGTTACTTAGTGAAATAACAGGAAAAATATGACTTGAATGCAAATTATAAAGCAAGAAATGTATGTATGACTAAACTCATTAAAAGCTGCAGACTTAACTATAATAGAAATTTTTTAGTTTGAAGCCACAAAAGTGTTTCGAATACCAGTGGCTGGTAAAAAAAAAAAAATTAAAATTTTTTCCTTCCTGCAAACTAAATATGTAAAGTGTATAGGGGAGACTAGGGACGGTTGACCATACGGGAGGCTTGACCCACCCGTCAATTTTCATATTTAAAATAATTTCAGAGTTTATCAATAGGTTTTAACCAAAGCTACTGGAATGCTCAATTAACAGTCTTCGTTTCATAGAGATAATCGAAATAGGTGTGGAAAAAAAAACAATCCCAACAAAAAGTTTTCGGTAAAAAAAAAAAAAAGCGCCAAGTTCTCCTTAATGTTTCGGCCAGAAAAAGTAGTGATATCTGAAGTTCGCACAAGTTAAAAGCCAAACATCCCAAATCTTTCATTGAAAATGGCTTCCTGCGACTTGGCCGTTAATGCCTTCAACAGCATTTCAAAATTAATGATTGGAAATTACGCATTTATGAATTATTTAAATATTAAAAGTAATATTAGAATGCAAAGAGGCAAATTCACATAAAGGCATTATAAGTAAAAGATTTCTGATAACTACCATTCAGTTTCAACAAACATTAGTTTTGATTACAGATCATTTAGTCTACTTGTGGTTTAATTGCCATTTTGTACGGTCTAAAGCTAAAGTCATTAACGTAAAACCCAAGAAATAAAACAAAATTTACTTACTTCAAATCTCACAATATGTTACATTATATTTTATTGTATAATATTGAAATCTTGTGTATTGACGAAAGAGATTTTTTTCGTTTGAACATTTATTATAGTTTGTTTGCATACATTAAGAGGTATTCGATTTATAAACTGTTAAAAGCTGATACTAATTATGTTTTATCAATCAGGGATACTATCTTCTGAATACAAGTATTTTGTTATTTTTAACTTCTAAGCATTTAAATACACTGAAGTTGTTTAAATGCTTTTTTCAAATGTGTATTTTATTTCTGTACTCTGTGCCACAAAATGCCTAAAATAATCAAAAATAGTAGTTGGCATGTAGCTCATTTGTACATATTTTAAAATTTGAAAAACTCTCTCGAAGGCATTAACGGCCAAGTCGCAGGAAGCCATTTTCAATGAAAGATTTGGGATGTTTGGCTTTTAACTTGTGCGAACTTCAGATATCACTACTTTTTCTGGCCGAAACATTAAGGAGAACTTGGCGCTTTTTTTTTTTTACCGAAAACTTTTTGTTGGGATATCACTACTTTTTGTATGTTTCTTCAATTTCGTTTTTCTAAACTATATTAATATAAAAAAAAAAAACTTAAATTTCAGTACTTTATGTTAGCCGGGAGCAAATCTCCTCATTAGCATTTTGTTTTTTCGCCAATAGCAGTTTTCATTTTTCACATGTGTAAATTAGAAACAATGCTTTGATTTTCAAATAAAATATTTTGGTTTATGTTATTATATCTTATTTATTTATTTCTATGTTAAATATTCTATTAAATAAAATGAGGGAAATGCATCTTTTTTAAATGAGATGACTGAAAAATATATATCTTTAAATGAAATGATTGCAATATAAAACAATGGAGTTGGGAACAGTATTTGGCGATTTGCCACTTACACCCAGCTAACATAAAAATATCTAAATTTATTTTACTAAGCTTTACAAATTTATACTTTATTTCTTTTTATATTAAAGTACTAGCCGCCTCTAACAAGCAGTATTTACCGTATTAATTCCATGTTAAACGTTGCATCATGTTACCGTTATTCATAATTTAATTTACTTGCCCATTCCTTCACCAAGTTGGAAGCTTTTGATAGAGAAATCAAGAACTCTTTACGACTATAGAAGCACATCATATATTTTGTGTTGTTGTGTATTTCATCTTTCGTGACAAATATCTCTTAACTCACTTATACATGTTTCCTTAGCAGTTACGATTCATTCTCAAATGCGGAAATTTTTAATCCTATTAAGTAATATTTTCTAAATGGGTTCACTGCCAATTGTTGTATTTTAACTGATACGACTGGGTACAAGTGAAATGGTTCTTCTGAAATCCTTTGATATTATATGCATTTGCATTAAACCATATTGATGCTAATATCATTTTGTTTCACGTTAACCTTTTCAATAGACTCGATTACGGAAGAATAGAAGGTCTACCGGCTCACTGCTATGATCCATTTGAAAATCTATCATTCTTCTCATCTGATCGTGTTGAAGAATTAGTCAATGTGCCATGATTTAAGATTTTAGCTAATTTTATTCGAAACCTGAAAACTAAAATGCAAGGAACCGGATTATAGAAGATTCATTCTAACGCACATATCGATTAACAGGTTACATATTATACAATTATAATAATCATAAGGAGAACTGGCAGTTTCAGTGCTTTAATAGTTTCTGTAAATTCTCTTTATATAATACACAAGTTTTAGCGGTGTAAAGATTAACAACATAGTCACAGTAAGTACAATAACAGTACAATATAATAACAATAGCAGAGGTTTTGGGCAGTGACGAAACTATTAGCGCTTTGGAAATATTAGTACGTTATATCATTTAACTATTCAGATGATAAGCGTAAAAATAAAAATAGATGGCTCGTATTAATAATTAACTCATTGAAAAACAGCCACTAGCGTCAAATATTCGCCAAGCTTGGTGACATTTAGCGAAGTGTCGCCAAAGTTGGTAATATATCATGTCAATTCTAAATTCTGGCGATGAAAAATGTGTTGTTTATTCTGACGTCATAATGATGCATATATATTATGTATTATACACATACCTATAATATGTATGATGCAAATGTATTACGTATTATATACATATGTATAATATGTATGATGCATATGTATAAAGTTCTTCAACATCACTAAAACGCACTCAAAGAAATAGTGTTCCATAAATAGTGGGGATATTTGCCAGATTGACCAGAGTGCTATTGAGATTAGAATTCCGACATTTATAATAGACCGGGAGGCGTCTGCACACACCATCACCTCATCGAGTTTACAGCTGAAATTTTAGGATTAGTTAAAACTAGATTAGCATATTTAAATGCAACTAGTCTCTGTTAAGTCATATCTTGGTACAAACCACCTGAAGACCTAATTTTAGTGGTAAACTGATAGGTTTACTATTGTATTTTCCTGCATCCAAAAGTTTGGAAACATGGAAGAATGGGTGCAGGAAAACACAATGGAAAATGCACCAATTAACCCGTAAAATCGCGTCTGTAGGTGGTTTCCACAAAGATATGACTTGGCAGACCAGTTACATTTTAATACCCTAATTGATATTTAACTAATCCTAAAATTTCAGCCGTCAACTCGATGAGGTGATGATCTGTGCAGTCGCCTCCCGGTCTTTAATAAAATTTGTGGTACTTGTTAGTTATCCCGTCGACCAATTTCGCCAAATTATATAAATTGCCAAACCACTCGCCAAATTGTACAAATTAACATAAATGTTATTTTAAATAATGAAAGAACAATTAAATTAGTATAACATTAATAAAAATATTAATAAAACGCCGAAATAAAAATCACTTGATGAGGTAAACACGTGTTGGTCAAGTGTATGTGGCATTTACGATCAAGAATTATTGGCATTTAATCTTACAATTTGGCGGCAGTAATTTGGTCGACGGGATAGCTAACAAGTACCAAATTTGTTTTAAGGAAGTAAAAGATAGAAAGATGGACAGATAAACTGAAAGATTTGCCTTATTAAGATTTTTGTAAAAGCATATAAAAATTCATTCAGCTTGAAATCATGTAACGCCTTTATAACTCAGGCTAATTTTCTGTAATCGGGTTTTAGCGACCAACATATCTTATCTATAACTATAATCTTTCTTTTACAGATTTAAAATTAACAATAAATTAACAGTAAGTAGGCTAATAATATAATATAATAACATTAGTAGCGGACTTTCGGACGCCGCATCTGTCGCACATCGTTAAAGACAGTTTATTAGTTACACATTTCATTTAATTAAAAGGAGATTTTTAAATTTTCATATGGAATTAGGATATTTTCCACTATAGGGACCTTGGCATTTTTTAAAATTCTTGGCGCAATTCGGACTTCAGAAACTGAGATATGTTGCCCAAATGATATAAACAACTATGAAAACAAACCTGTTGAACTTTTATGTTATTTATACATGTATTTATATACATATAAACATTTTATTTATACATGTATAAAATATTATTTTTTATATACAAATTTTTTATGTTGGTATATCAAAATAAATAAACGGGTTCCTTACATTAAATAAATTGTATACATATGGAAAAAATTGCTTGTGTATATGACTCAGTAAATAGGTTGCTAGAAAATACGTTATTATCAAATTTCTTTTCTCGTCAAGGCTATTTTCTGTATTTCGCCAAGGCTACTATATCGGAAACGTACCGAATTGCGGTTTATATTTTGTTAAATGTTTTATTGTTTTAGTATCGTAAATATATCATAACCTATACTGATTAAAATTTTTAGGTATATTCATTTTTTCTATTTAACAAACATCTTTGGAAAAGCATATATATAAAATGTTATTCCGCTTGAAATCACGTGACTCTCTTCAAAACTCTGTAATCGAGTTTTGGCGACCAACATTGGCACAATTGAATGCGTTAAGGAACTGTTTACGGCCAAATGAACACCCCCTGTTTGAAGGGTTTAGAGGCGGAAATTCTGTGTTTTCAGATTTTTCTGGTTAATTGTGCTACAAACCCGACTTACTTGTGAAATTTCATGATTCTACGACTTTTAGAAGTACCTTAGTTATTTGATGATGCGAAGTGAGTCAGTGACAAAAAAGCGCTTTTTCGGAATTTAATATTTCGAAAACTACTAAACATAGAAACATGAAATCGTGGTACCTTAGTTCAGTTTGACCATACGAATATGTGTATAAAAGAAAAATGTCTATATCTCTCCCTAAAACGACGTTATGAGGGGGTGAAAACTATGCCAAAATGGTTCAGGAAAAGGTAGCTTACGGCTTGTGCGAACTTGGCGGACGCACTGCCGTGCTCCCAGATTGTGAGGCGTTTTCAACCTAAAAGTTGTGTTTTTTAGAAATATTTTGTAAGCTCTTTTCAAATAAATTATATCATAGAAATTTAATTAAGTAGGTTTAAAGTAATGCAGAAATATCGACCTTTCATTCCAGGCATAAAGACTGTACAGTAAGTTAGGCTTAACATAACAATGTGGTATTCTTTAGAAAAGGTCTATGTAGGGAGGCTTGACCCAGTCAATGTGAGGGAGGATCGACCAGATGCTCAAGACTCCCTTAATTAAGTGGTTTTGGAAATCTTTTTTATTATACACTGTGCATAACGAAAAGTTAATGGTATATACATAAAATAATATAAATTTATTCTTAAAGCTTCAGTAAAATGGTGTGATGGAAAAGAAAATGTTTAAAACTGACTATTGAAAAATGTGAAAAATTGTTGTCAAAGTTGATAGGAACTTTTTTCCATTTAAATATTGCTTATAACAGGTAAATAGAAACAGTTGGAAAGACTGGCAAGGACTAGAAAGGATGAAAGCAACAGTCTTAACCCTTTGAGGGGAAGTGGTATATTTATATAAACACTCAATTTTAATTCCGAAACATCACAGTGGCACCAGAATTTTGCTAAAATATTTTCCATTTAATATGTATGTGAAATATAGCCTTTTTCTTATTTCCAAATAAATTTGTTCGTAAATTTCGGTGCCAGTCATTTATTTCACATTTTAGTACTGAAAGTACTTACCCACCCTAAAGGTTTAAATCATGTTAATGATAAGTTAAGTCCTCATGCGGTTGAAAAAGAACATAGCATCGATCGAAAAACTTTAGGAAAGTATGTAGAAAAATTTCATCAGGGTAAATACAACGCGATGAAGCCAAACTATGTGACAACTAGAGTTGTCAGTTCGAGTGTCACAAAAAATGGAACAAGGAGATAAAAAAATAGCGGGACAGTGGCTTCTATCTCCGGACATAATAACATGAAACACTATGAAAACGGAACATGTTTCTAACAGAATACTGCCTTAAATGTTAAAATTTCATTTTCACTGTTGTACAATTATACCCGCTCCGACAAAATCCTGTTAAAACAAATTCTTTTTCCTCTCACTTGCGATTGCGTCTTAACAGGTTTGTTTAAGCCTCATATTTAAAAAAATATATTTTTTATAATAATTAAAGCATGTAGAATAAATTTATTTTGCTTTTTTTAAATTGATTTTATTCTCTCCCAAAGAGTGCGATATAAAACAAAGTGGGTCAAGCCTCCCATATAGTGGGTCAAGTCTCCCGTATGTGGGGAGCCTTGACCCATTATTTTTTCATGATTAAAACCAATCAGTTTTCAAATTTCTTATATGTTACACTTATGTAGCAATTTTATTTTAATAACTGATTGTATAATGAATAAAATGACATATAAAACTTTATTATAGGTTCAATATTTAGAAAATAAAAAATCATTTTGTAAAAAGTCGGCCAACCCACCCTAGTCTCCCCTATATTTATTATTCCTAATTCTAAATATGATATCCAAATTGCTCCAGCACGTACCATTTTTCCGAGAAAAACTTTTATAATTATAAGAATAAGAGAAGGATTATTATATTAAATTGCAATACTAGATAAAATTGAAATCAGGAAAAAAAGTATACTTTCACTCTCTTAGATATCAAATTGATAAAATATAGCATGAAAATCTAGTTTGTTGATCCTTGTATTGTGCATTTTCCTTTATATGCCCCCCCCCCCCCCACACTCTTTTTGTGTCTGAATTTACTATTTGCTATCCACTAATATACACTGCTCAAAACAATTAAAGGATATTTGAAGTTTTATATAAAATAAAGATATAAACGAATTTTTTTTTGCCGAAAATAGAAGAAGAGAATCACAAATGCAAATTTTTCTGGTTTTCAAACTGTGGAGTATGCAAATTTTGAGTTCGACGTCAAAAACGTCGCTTCAGCGGCAGCGAATTAAATTTGACTTTCAACTGGATAAAAGAGAATGAAGACAAGGATGATCGGCATTCAGTGATTGCTTTGTTTCGATGAGTACGATGTCTCAGCGAAGTCATTTGACAGATTCAGAAGCTTTGAGAATTGTTGGTAGGTTAGAAGGGGGCCAAACTCAAGCCGAAGTAGCGCAAGCCATTGGAGTGTCACAAAGTATCATTTCCAGGACCTGGAACCGTTTTTTGGAGAGTGGATGTGCAGGCCGAAGACCAGGCCAAGGTCGTAGACGGGCAACAACGCCCAATGAAGATCGGTATTTAGCGTTAACAGCTCGGAGACACCGAACCATGAACGCTACTCTTCTCCAACAACACCTTCGCTCGACTACAGGCACCACGATTTCAACTCAGACTGTCCGAAACCGGCTCTATGCTGTAGGTCTGTATGCTCGCCGACCGATGGTATGTGTTAGATTAACATCAAGGCATCATCGCGACCGCAGGGAGTGGGCAACCGAGCATGTCAACTGGAGGAGAAATGAATGGAGCAATATTCTGTTTTCTGACGAGTCCCGTTTTTCTGTGCATCCGGATAATAGGCGTATTTTCATCTGGAGGGACCGTGGCAGTAGGAATAATCCTGCGTTCGTGCACGAAAGTGTCAGATTTGGCGGTGGAGGAGTGTTGGTGTATGGTGGCATCTCCATTGACGGGCGCACTGACCTCTACATCATTCGAGATGGAGCTCTGACTGGTCGCCGATATAGGGATGAGATCCTCAGACCTATTGTAGTCCCTTACGCTGCAGCAATCGGAGATAACTTCATTTTAATGGACGATAACTGCAGGCCACATCGTGCAAACCTGGTGGAGGATTTCCTTTTCGAGGAAGGAATCGTTCGAATAGAATGGCCAGCGTGTTCTCCAGATATGAATCCAATCGAGCACGTTTGGGACGCTCTAGGAAGACGAGTTTCTGGCCGCCAACAACCCCCACAAACTCTCCAAGAACTGGAAAGACCTCTTCTAGAAGAGTGGGGCAGAATACCCCAACTCGTCATTAATAGCCTCATTGAGTCCATGCCTCAAAGGTGTTCAACGTTGCTGGCCGCCCGTGGAAACCATACCCCCTACTGAAAATGATTTTCTTTGAAGAAAACACTTTTTCTTATTCTTTTTTTCTCATATGCACAAATTGTGTTTTTTTCCTTTAGTACACAAAAGCGCAATAAAATGCATTTTTTTCTGCCAAACATGTGTAATTTATTCTCATATAACCTACTATGTCTGTCGACCATGTATCAATCAGATAAACAGTTTACCAGATACAAAATCCACCTAAAACTGCAATATCCTTTAATTGTTTTGAGCAGTGTATTTTCATTCCTTATGCCGCTATAACTCGGGCCTCTTTAAAACATTTCTCTTCATTTTCAAAGATTTTTGAAGTTAATATTTTTCTCACACTGTGTCTTACAATATGGTGGGGTTTTTTTGTGAGTGTGACGTGACGTACGTTACATGCAGTGACATAAAAATTCTTTTTTATTGCCAGAAAAATAAAATTTTACAATAAGCAACATGTTTTGAAGAATTTTTGTAATTTTTTAAAGTTTTCTAAGAAGTTCAAATCTCAGTCACAATGTGACATCACTGAGTAGTGGCATTTCGGTCACAGATGTGACGTGACCACAGTGACTCACAGTGACGTCTCAACGACGTCACTGTGACCATGCATGCTATGAGGGTCCTCGTAGCACCGACGAAGAATATCGGTGCTACGTATTTTTTATAATTACGAACGCACCTAAAAAATACGATTTTCTACCTTAATAAAGTATTTGATGGAATAAAACTGCTTCATAGGGAAATGAAAGGGTTAAAAACACAATTGTATTTATAAATTATTTATTAGATACAAAATTTTATAAGAATGTTCATTTTACATAATTTTTATTATTCAACGAATCACTGAAGAAATAATATAGCTGATTCCAAGAGATATGAGACTATAAAGCGGTGGTTCTCAACGTGGGACGTGCGCCCCAACAGGGGACAATTTTACATTTTATGGCGACAATTCCAAATTTCTTGCTAACTCATTAACTGTCAGGTGTTTTTTTTTATTGCTTTACTTTCCTTGCGCGCTAAAAATAAAAGTAAAACATGGTAAATTGAAAAATAAGTCTCTTTTTTACCCTTTCGTCTTTGATCAAGGACATACTTTTTACAATTTTTTTAAGACGTCTAATTTAATTCAAAAGGATTTTACAGATTTTATCTTCATTTTTAATCATTTCTCTACCAAAAGCACAAAAATGTAGAAATAAAACCAATAGTTGGCAGCACCTAGACTTTTTTGTATAAAGATTGATGAAAAAATGAGCCCTCATCCTGGTAAGCCTTTTAAGAATCATATTATTTTCATATAATTTAATATCAACTTTATTTAAATATATTTTTTTATTTTATTAAGAAAACAAAAAGAAAATTTATTTTATCTTATCATGATAGTTCTAAGTAATTATAATTTTGTTATAGTATTATTTTTAAGAACGTGTTTATGATCATGGGCAAACGTTGTCAAACAGTGTTTATATCAGTACACGGGCACGTTAGGATATTGATTGCTTTAGTTTAGTTTTGATTGTGTGTAGTTCATTTAGTGTATTCTGTTTTTTTGTTGTTGTTTGTTTGTTCGTACAAGATTTAAATAAAATATAATATGAATGAAATCTCGACCTCAATAAAATTTTGAATTTTTTCCCCTTTTCTATATAACGGAACAATAATAAATTATCTGAATAAAATCATACGTTCATGTTCTTCTTATCAAATTTTTTTTTTGTCCATCGATGGAAAATAAACGTTCCTAATGAGGCGTTTGACGTGAAAGAAATAACGATCTGCAAAACAAATTTGGCAGGCAGAGGCAGTTGCATTTGAGTAAAAGAATAATCGCCGAAAACCCACAGTTCTATTTTGATAATTATTTTTCATCTTTTTCTTTGTTGGAGATTTTGAAAAGTCATAAATTTTAGCAGGTTGCAGAGCAAGAGTGAATAGATTGGGAAATCCACCTTTCATGCCGGAGATAAGAGAAAAAAAATTGAAGGGGTTTTACAGAAGAGCGATATGGTAAAGACAAAGATATAGTACTTGTAAGATGGTATGATGACAAAAGTGTGTATATTGCAACTAAAGTTTGGGGTAAATGAAACACTGGTGTTGCTAAACGATGAGACAAAAATTCTAAGAAATACATTGGTGTGATGCGACCAGAAATAGTGAAGACATATAATGCATCAACGGAATGTGTCGATAAGATGGATTTTCTAATTGGCATGTACAAAATTTTTATTCGATCCGCGAAATGGGCACTTCGACTTATATTTCATACAATAGATGTGGTTATATGTAATAAATGGCTAAAATATAAAAGAGATTCTACCGAGAGCGATATTCCAAAGGCACGAGGTATGGATTAGTTACACTTCAGTATGACCATAGATCTATCTAATGAAAGCTGGGAAACCATCACCCTTAAGAAAACGTGTTCGACCAAGTAAAGGCGAAGACATGCCAGAAGTTTTTCAACACGAAATTTCGCGTAAAAATACAGACGTAAGACCTTTTATGGGAATACAACTCGATACAGTATATCATTCACCTATTCATAATGGCTGCAAGGAAGCAGTTCACTGTAAAATAGTCCTTCCGGCCAGTGCCGGGAGGAAGAGGTAGCTTTCATAATCCTTATTTAAAAAAAGCCAAATTATATGATTCAAACACACGAAGCTCAATTTAGTGGAAACCGAATATAGGAGATTCAATACTAATTTTTATCAATATAATGAATGAGAATTTCGCGAAATTAGTCAGCTTTATCCAAGCTGCTTTTCTTTAAAGTAACTTATATTTAGCTGCCAAATTCGGCAATTTCTTAAAGTGCCTGTCATTTTAAGACAACATGGTGGATGAGGCTAAGCAGTGAACTTGGTCGAGACTTTAGTAATTGCTGTGTACATGCTCACTCACATCGGAATCGGTTAATATATAGGAGTGCTGTCGCATGCAAAAAATCAGATTTTTCAAAATGTCACCCACAATAGAAATTGAAACTGCTATATCTGAGCCATTTTTTAAGGTAAAGACAAACAAAGAATGCTCCTGAATCCTTATATCAAGGTCAAATACTTAAGAAAGAAACCTTTTTCAATTTCTAATTTTTTTGCACCTCACTTTAAATATATATTTATTTTTTAATTTAATGGTCGTCATTTTGAAACAAGATGGCTGATGAATCTGGCCAGCGAACTTGGTCGAACTGTTGATGTATACTATCCACATGCCTTCTTACATCGAAATAGGCGAATACGTGTGTTATCGCGTGACAAATACAAGATCGTTTCAAAATGTTAGCCATGCTAGAAACTCAAAGTGCTATAAATCAACCATTTCTTAAGATATAAACAAAAGAACAAATTTTCAGAAACAAAAACTGCTCCGGAATCTTTGTATCAAGGCCAAACACATAAAAAAAAATCTTTTTCATTTTCCAATTGTTTAATACCTCATTGTGAATTTTAAATTTAATTTTTTTTTAATGGCAACCCTTTTGAAACAAGATGGCGAATGAAGCTGGCCAACGAACTCGGTCGAGACATTGGTATGTACTATGTACAGACCAAGTTACATCCAAATAGGTTCATAAATACGCCTGTTATCGCGTGACAAAAATCAGGTCGTTTTAAAATGTCAGCCACAAGAGAAATTCAAAATGCTATTACTCAGCCATTTTTTTAGATATAGTCGAAAGAAAAACTGTTCCGGAATCTTTGTATTAAGGTCAAACACATACAAAAAAATCTTTTTCATTTTCCAATTTTTTGGTATCTCATTTAATTTTTTTTATTTTTTTATTTTTTTAAATGGCCGCCATTTTGAAACAAGATGGCGGATGAAGCTGGCCAACGAACTCGGTCGAGATATTTGTATGTACTATGTACACACCAAGGTACATCCAAGTCGGTTCATAAATACGCCTTTTATCGCGTGACAAAACTCAGGACGTTTCAAAATGTCAGCCACGCTAGAAATTCAAAATGCTAGAACTCAGCCATTTTTTAAGATATAGACGAAACAAAAACTGCTCCCGAATCTTTTTATCAAGAACAAACACATAAGAAAAAAATATTTTTTCAATTTTCAATTTTTTGGTACCACATTTCAAATTTAAATTTTTCTTACAAATTTAAATGGCCACCATTTTTATACAAGATGGTGGATGAAGCTGGCCAACGAACCCGGTCGAGACATTGGTATGTACTATGTATAAACGGAGTTACATCTAAATCGGTTCATAAATACGCCTTTTATCGCGTGACAAAATTCAGGACGTTTCAAAATGTCAGCCACGCTAGAAATTCAAAATGCTATAACTCAGCCATTTTTTAAGATATAGACGAAACAAAAACTGCTCCGAAATCTTTGTATAAAGGCCAAATGCATAAGAAAAAATATTTTTCCATTTTCAATTTTTTGGTACCATATTTCAAATTTAAATTTAAAAAAAAATTTAAATGGCCGCCATTTTGAAACAAAATGGCGGATGAAGCTGGCCAACGAACTCGGTCGAGAGATTGGTATGTACTATGTACACACTGAATTACATCCAAATCGGTTCATAAATACGCCTTTTATCGCGTGACAAAATTCAGGACGTTTCAAAATGTCAGCCACGCTAGAAATTCAAAATGCTATAACTCAGCCATTTTTTAAGATATAGACGAAACAAAAACTGCTCCGCAATCTTTGTATAAAGGTCAAATACATAAGAAAAAAATATTTTTCCATTTTTAATTTTTTGGTACCACATTTCAAGTTTTAAATTTTTTTAAAAATTTTAAATGGCCGCCATTTTGAAACAAAACGGCGGATGAAGCTGGCCAACGAACTCGGTCGAGACATTGGTATGTACTATGTACACACTGAATTACATCGAAATCGGTTCATAATTACGGGAGTTACAGTGTGACATAGGTCATATATATATATATATATATATATATATATGGATATATATATATATATATATATATATATATATATCAATTTTGAACGGAGGGTGGTTTCGGGGTCTGGGAGTCATGATCGATGAAAATATACCAAAATTTTTTGAAATCGCTTTCCTCCGAACGGCTGCAATAGGTAGCTTTTTTGTAAAGAAAGATACCTAAAAGTATTGCAAGGGGAAATCACATTTCAGGTGTGAATAATTCCAAATACCTCTATGTTTGTGTACAAAATTCCCCTTAAATGTTAGCTATCACTACATATTAAATGTAGACATTCTAAAACAAAATTTTGTAACCATATAACAAATTTGTTTTGCCACCAACGGTGTATTTTCATTTACAAACGTAATTGATCAAGGACATTCTCTAATTAAAAACATTATCTTCACCAATTTTTTATTAGATGGTTTAAGCTTATTAGGAGAATTATTAACAATTTGTCAAAACTTGATAATTTTTATTTCATTTTTTAAATGTTGGTAGAGAAAAGATTAAATTTTAAAGAAGTTTTCAATCAAAAGTTCAAAAACAAATTTAAACCGGAATTCTTATACGAGCAATTTTTAAAAAATTCACCCCCTCCCCTTACAATTCAACAAATTTATAATAACAATTCTTACAATTCTATTTACACATTCTTACATTTTTATAAAGTTGTATTATAATTTTTCTCCTTTTGTTCGACTATGTATTGAATGATCCTTGTATTCGCTCAACTAGTATAAGCCACATGAAGAAAGTTTATACATGAAACTATTTCAAGATATATCTAAAGGGGACTGCCTTTCATTTGTTTAACCTAAAAAAAATTGAATTTTCTAAATGAGGTACTATTAATTTTATAAAATTAATAAATCTCTATTGGGTATCAGAAAAGTAAATCTGCAAGCAATAAATTTATATCGCTCTAGTGCAGGCTTTCTACACAGCAAATAAATGTACACGTTATACATTTTGAATTTTAAAATAAAATAATGTATGGAAGTCAACGGGCAATAACGTGGAAGGAAAAACCCACTAACAGAGAAATGTGTTATGATGACAAAAAATGGCTACTGAAAATTGATAAAGATAAAATTACTAAAATGCTTCTTGTGAATTGTTTTAGAAGGGAGACAGAGGGAAATTTTAATGTCCAAAATTTCTCACTAGCTCTTTACCTTTTAATTAAAATCAATTAGAAAATGTTTGAATGCTATATTTAAATCAAGTATCAGAGTCTGTTCAAGTTATTTTGTGAAGATAAAAAGGCCAAGTCTTATCACTAAGGTAAGTTGACAAAGAATAACAATAGAGATAACTTTTTAAATTTTAAGAGATATATGCTACAGAGTGGGCAGGAGGCATCGTGATTTTATAGGTGCTTCCGTGGGTCGTGGCCATTAAAAGCTTGGGAACCACTGCTATAAAGGTATATAAAATCTCAAATTTCTATTTCGAATTCCAGTTATTCCAGAGAGGAATGACACATCTAATCAAATTTTGACACACTAACAGATGGGCTAGTAATCAATGGCTTAGTAAATAGACACAGAGATGATCCAAAACCATCAAGAACACTTCAAAAAGAATTGTTTTAGAAATCGATGTATTTACAGCGATCGCAAATAATCATAATGAAAATTAGTTGTTTCAGAGACATTCATTAGCCCAAATATGTTGTTTAATCTATAGAGAACCTTTTTTAATTTTTCTGAATGCAGCTCACACTTTAAAGATAAATTTAATAAAAAGATAAAGCTTGACGAAGTGGTCAAACTCACCCAGATGAAAACATTATAATTTGATAAAAGGGAATGGAATGTTAGAAGGAGAATTGGTGACCTTTCATCATTTGCAAAAATATTTTCTTTTCAATTCATGAAAACTTTTAAAGTACATTAAAGGCAGGGTTGACAGTTTGACCTCCATTTTTGTTCAGAAAATCTGAATTCGTGCCAGAAATTAAAAATAGTAGTTTTTGTATTAATTTAATGACAAAGTTTCGAAGACGGTTTACTTGAGGAGTAAACACAGTCTTTCCCACATCCCCGATACATAAGGTGATGGTCGTTAGCTGTTAACCCTTTGAGGGGCAAGCAATTGTGTTTCTGTATTGTTGAATTCCCACCGGAAGTTTGGAAAAAAAATTATTTGAAAATAATGGAAAGCAATTTTTTAACACCCGTTTTTTTTTTTCACCAAATTTAAAAAAGTAAAACTTAATTAAAATTTTCTGGCGCAAATCAGAATTAAATTTGGGTATCCCTGAAGGGGTTAAAGCAGATTTATAGAATTAACTGACAGTTTGTAATTGCATAAAGTACATATTCACCTTTCAAATTTTCAGGTAAGAATGTGAAATTCCGAAATAAAAGTGAAGGTCAAACTGGCAACACTGATTCAAAGTCAATGTCCCGTTTTTCAGTAGCTAGACTATAGCGCCTAGAATATATAGTGTGAAAATTGGCTATCCCTGTAATGCTTAACCTTCCGTCTACCAGACGGGTCCATTGGACCCGACATGTACATTCAAAATATTTATTCAAACCAGAAATTTCTTCAAAACAAACTAAATGTATAAATCAGACAATAATAAGTTAAATAAACAAATTAAATAGTTTTAAGTAAAAATTCTGGTGTAGAATGTTTTTATAAAACTTGAGTAAAATTTCCGGTAGTTCTAGGGTTAAGAAAGTGCAAAAATATTGTATCCCTTAAATGTGCAACGATGCTGCTGAAATATACAGATCGCAGCGACATCTGCAGGATATTTTCTACAACTGCAAGATATTGCTAGTCAATACAATGTAATACGAAAATCCCGCAGATGTCGCTGCGATCGACACTTGGGATTTTAGCAGTATCGTTGCACATTTAAGGGATACAAATTTTTAGCGTTGTTTGGATAGCATATTTCCACACTATGTATTCTAGACGCTGTAGCTAGGATGTACAACTAGATAATCAGGGCCAAATTAACAAAGGGTCAATCTTCCACTAGTAAATTTTATTAGAAATTTTCGTCTAATTTAAACGTTCATTTTGTGCAAAATTACTGCTATGGATAAAATAAAAATTTCTTTATTTTTACTGGTGGATGTTTGGCCCATTGTTATTCAGACCCTGTAGATAATACCACTGGGCCACCGCCCCCTGAATACTAGGCCTGAGAGCTGGCACAAAAATGGCGGCTGCCGAAGGCGGATTTTTTTCAGCGTGTGCACTGTTTCTTAAATATTCGTACGAATAATTTTTTTAAGTTCCCCCCCCCTTTACTTTTCTGAGATTAAACAAGTCAGAGAAATCTTTTATAAAATACTGGTGTCTCCATTTAAGGGACCGTACCTACGTTAAAAACTAGTTGGATGTGCCAATCCAAAATCTTTCTTCTATCTTATACATCTTAATATTTCAAAAACAAGTTACACATGTGAATACTTCAATATTATTAGTTCAATACTATACCAACTTTGATTTTCATCTTAAATTTCTGATTCAGTCAATTAAAGGAACTAAAAACGAGTTAATCTATACCATGATATTTGTTAAAATTAATAGTTTTTCCTTATTCTGTTGTTATCAGATGTTTGCGAATAGCCGGCTTAGCAGGAAGCGAGTTCCAGCATTTGCACGAGCCGCCGATGGACAATGGAACTACGAAAAATCAAGAAAGGTATACAAAAATCGTTACCACAGAGCCCCTTTACCGCGCAATATTTCCAAATTCAAGAGGACCTTTTGGCTAAAACCAAAATATTTGGTTCAATTGTATGTATAATTTTATACACTTTTCGATTGTACAATAAAGAAAATGGCACAAACATCGCTATTACAGCGCCCCCCTTCCGGCAGATTTTTTTGTTTCAAATTCAGGGAGGACTTGTTTGCCATAGCCAGAAACATACACAAAAAATTTCGTTCAATTCTATGCATAAATTCATACACGTTTCGATGATACAATAATGAAAATGGCACAGAGATCCAATTATAGCGCCCCTTCTGGCGGAAATTTTTCAAGTTCAGAGAAGACTTGCTTGCCATAGCCAGAAACATACAAAAAAAAAAAAAGGTTCAATTCTATGCATAACTTCATACAATTTTGAATGGTACAATATTCAAAATCGCACAAAAATCGCTATTACAGCGCCACCTACCGGCGAATGTTTTCCAAATTCAGGGAGGATCTGCTTGCCACAGCCAAAAACTTAAAATAAAAATTTGGTTCAATTCTATGCATAACTTCATACACTTTTGGATGATACAATATTCAAAATCGCACAAAAATCGCTCTTACAGCGCCGACTACCGGCGAATTTTTTCCTAATTTAGGGAGGATCTGCTTGGCATAGCCAAAAACTGAAAATAAAAATTTGGTTAAAATCTATGCATAACTTCATACACATTTGGATGGTACAATATTCAAAATGCTACAAAAATCGCTATTACAGCGCCCCCTACATGCGTATGTTTTCCAAATTCAGGAGGATCTGCTTGCGATAGCCAAAAGCTTGAAATAAAAATTTGGTTAAATTCTATGCATAAATTCATACACTTTTTGATGGTGCAATGGCGACAGACGCACGGACACACGGACAGACAGAACTTTTCTATAAACATATTTTTGGGGATCTTTGACCCCTAAAACGTGTAAATCCGTCGAAAAGCGGAAGTCGAAAAATATTTCGATTACATTACTTTCTTCTATTGAAGATAAAAAGAAAGTAAAAATCCGCCTTCGACAGTCGCCATTTTTGTGTCAGGGCTCAGGCCTAGTATTCAGGGGGCGATGACTGGACCCTGAAGCTGGACATTGCAGAAAATTAGTAAAAAAAATCCTAAGATGATTCAGTTACTTTTTCTACAGAATGTTTTGAAAGTTATGCAGACTCCTTCTTTTTCGAAACAAATGATAATTAAACTGATAATAGATTCGACTCGATGTCACTTTATTGTCAAAGACTGAGACTCTTCCCTCAAATGCAGCAATATTCTCTTGTATTTACGGAGTTGGAAACTACTTTATGCATTTGAATTCTGAAATAATAAAAAATATTATTTTCTACATAATGTTTTATTCCACATTATTTTATTCTACATTATGTTATCTACATAATGTTCATGTTCCTTTTATTATTATTTTTTTAACAGTCAATAACAAAAGTAATTTTTTTGAAATACGTCACTAATTACTATGAAACCATGATAGAAGATTTCCAATATAAAGAAGAAAATGTTTTTAAGAAATATCTACTTAGGTTTTGATGGAATTTTTCCTCTCTCTGTCTTTTTCTTTTTTTTTTTAGAAAAAGCATTATCAAATCTTGAAATTTCGAAAAAAAAAAGAACTGATACGGATGAACGGACTGCTGGTTAAGTGTGAAAGAAGTTTTTGATTTATTGCCAAAACATGAAAGAATTTTTTTTTTCTGATCGCATGTTCCTTATTTCATTTGTGATTAAAAACTAGTTGGATGTGCCAATCCCAAAACTTTCTTCTATCTTATACATCTTAATATTTCAAAACCTAGTTACACATGTTAATACTTCAATATTATTAGTTCAATACTATACCAACTTTGATTTTCATCTTAAATTTCTGCTCAAGTCAATTAAACGCACTAAAAACGAGTTAATCTATATCATGATTTGTGTTAAAATTATTAATTTTTCCTTATTCTGTCGTTATCAGCTGTTTGCGAATAGCCGGCATAGCAGGAAGCGAGTTCCCGCCGCTGCATGAGCCGCCGATGCACAATAGAACTACGAAAAATCAAGAAAAGTATACAAAAATCGCTAGCACGGAGCCCCTTTACCGCGCAATATTTCCAAATTCAAGGAGAACCTGTTGGCCAAAGCCAAAAACAAGCACAAACATTTTGGTTCAATTGTATGCATAATTTTATACGCTGTACGATGGTACAATAATGAAAATGGCACAGAGATCGGAATTATAGTGCCCCCTTCCGGCAGAATTTTTCCAAATTCAGGGAGGACCTTCGTGACATGACCAAAAATAAACACATAAAATTTGGTTCAATTCTATGCATAACTTCATACACTTTTCGGCGGTACAATATTCAAAATGGCACAAAAATTGTACAAAAATCGATATTACAGCGCCCTCTACGAGCGATTTTTTTACAAATTAAGGGAGAACCTCCTTGCCATAGCCAAGAACTTAAAAATGTTTTTTTGGCTCAATTCTACGCATAACTTCATGCACTTTTCGATGGTGCAATATTCAAAATCGCACAAAAATCGCTATTACAGCGCCCCCTAACGGCGAATTTTTTGCAAATTCATGGAGGACCTGCTTGCCATATCCAAAAACTTAAAATAAAAATTTGGTTTAATTATATGCATAACTTCATACACTTTTGGACGGTACAATATTCAAAATCGCACAAAAATCGCTATTACAACGCCCCCTACCGGCGAATTTTTTTCCAAATTCAGGGAGGACCTGCTTGCCATAGCCAAAAACTTAAAATAAAAATTTGGTTTAATTCTATGCGTAACTTCATACACTTTTGGACGGTACAATATTCAAAATCGCACAAAAATCGCTATTACAGCGCCCCCTACCCGCGAATTTTTTCCAAATTCAGGGAGGACCTGCTTGCCATAGCCAAAAACTTAAACTAAAAATTTGGTTCAATTCTATGCATAACTTCATACACTTTTCGATGGTGCAATATTCAAAATCGCACAAAAAACGCATTTACAGCGCCCCCTACCGGCGAATTTTTTCCAAATTCAGGGAGGACCTGCTTGTCATATCCAAAAACTTAAACTAAAAATTTGGTTCAATTCTATGCATAACTCCATACACTTTTGGATGGTACAATATTCAAAATCGCACAAAAATTGTTATATCAGCGCCCCCTACCGGCGAATTTTTTCCAAATTCCCGGAGGACCTGCTTGCCATAGCCAAAAACTTATAATAAAATTTTGGTTTAATTCTATACATAATTTCATACACTTTTTGATGGTACAATGGCGACAGACAGACGGACAGACGGACAGACGGACGGACGGACAGACGGACAGACGGACAGACGGACGGACGGACAGACGGACACACAGACAGACAGACATTTTCTATAAACATGTTTTTTGGAATCTCTGACCCCTAAAACATGCAAATCCGTCGAAAACCGGAAGTCGAAAAAAATTTCGATTACAATACTTTCTTCTATTGAAGATAGAAGAAAGTAATAATAGAAAATAACTAATGTGAAATCGGTTTCTGGGTATTGTTACGTTTAGTTAGAAGTAACGTTAGAAGTAACGTTCGTTTGTGTGTTTATAGAGAGGAACTACCGAACCGATTTCGAAGGTAATGGTTGCAAATTGATGGTGGCAGTCCCTGTTCCAACATAGGTTGTATTTTATTTTGGAGCAATAACCCGGGGAAAAAGAGGGGTAAGATGGGAAAACGTTATAAAAATGCAATTTTTGTGATGCTGAAGGTCTAGAAAATTGAAATTTGACATGCTAGTTACTTATCAGATGTAAATGCCCTCTAAGAACATTTTCTAAACAAATCAAAATTTAAAAAGTGTGAAAATGTATTAAAAGCATTCTAAAAACGTTCTAAATTACGATATCTATTGAATTGTTAAGAATAAAAATTTGAAATTTGGCACGATAAATGCTTATCTATCTATACTAATATTATAAAGAGGTAAAAAGTGTTTATTTATAGGAGGTAAGTTCTGGAACTACCGAATCGATTCCAAAAGTAATGGAATCAAAATGATGGTGTTAGTCCAACTTAGAACATAGGCTATATCTTATGTCTAAATGGCGATTTTTACGCAACATCAGGAAGTACCAAACTGATTTAAAAAATAATGGTGTCAAAATGATCGTGACAACCCTTGTTTCAACATGGGCTATATTTTATGTCGGTGTCACTACCCCCAAAAGGGCTTTAGGAGCAAAAAAAGTTCGAAATTCTGATTTTTGGCGTTACTGAAGGGCTCAGATATATGGAATTTGGCATGGTACTTACTAGATATAAATGATCTCTAAGAGCATTTATTATAAAATTTGAAATTTAAAAGGGGTGAAAATACGCAAAAAGCGTTCTAAGAAACGTTTTAAATGGCGATTTTTACGCGATCTCAAGAAGTACCAAACCCATTTAAAAAATAATGGTGTCAAAATGATGTTGACAATCTTTGCTCTAACATAAGCTACATTTTACGTCGGTGCCACTACCACTAAAGGTGGTGCAGGAGAAAAAAAACGTTCGAAATTGAGATTTTTGTGTTACTGAAGGGCCTAGAAACATGAAATTTGGAATGGTAGTTATAAGATATAAATTATCTCTAAGCACATTTCTGAAAAAACTGGAAATTTAAAAGGGGTGAAAATGCGCGAAAAGAGTTGTAAAAAACGTTCTAAATAGCGATTTCTACGCAATTTCAGAAAGTACCCAACCGATTTCAAAAGTAATAGTTGGAAATTGATGATGATGCCTTTGCTCCAATATATGATCTACTTCATGTCGGCGTCACTAACACCTTGCGGTTGCATTTTAAAAAACATTCTAAATTGTGATTTTTGTGATACTGAAGGTACTAGCAACTTGACATTTGGCATTGTAATTACTTATGAGATGTAAATGCTCTCCGAGAAGTGTTCCTTAAATATTTGAAATTTAAATGGGGTGAAAATAAAAGAAAAGTATTCTAAAAACGTTCTAAATAGCGATTTCTACGCAATCTCAGGCAATATAAACCGATTTCAGATGTAATGGTTTCAAATTGATTGTGACAGTCCCCGCTCCAGCAGAGCCTATATTTTACGTTGTTTGCACTACCACCTGGGGGTTACAGGAGAAAAAAAATATTTTAAATTGCGATTTTTGTGTTAAAGAGTGGGTCTAACATTTTAAGTTTGAATGGTAATTACTTCAAAGATGCAAATGCTTTCTAAGAATTGTCGAAAGAAAATTCCAAATTTAAAAGGATGCAGTGAGCAAAAAACGTTCTATAAGTACTCTAAATTACGATTTTTATGCAATCGTATGAAATACGAAGACGATTTCAAACATAACGGTTGCAAATTAATGGTGATAAAACCTGCTCAAACATTAGCTATATTTTATATCGGTGCCTCACTCCCTAGAGGGTTGCAGGAGCCAAATTTTCTGATATGCATTTTTATGCTCATCACAGACGCTGTAATCCGATTGCAGTGCCACTAATTTGCATTTTGTAATTTTATTCAGCATCTTTTAGTTACCTATGCATGCATATTTCATACGGGTAGATTTCTTTTTGAACGAGTTATCGCTCTTTTTGTGATTTTTCATTAATTTTTGGAAACCAGTGTATATTGATGAAATATATTATATGTAGATATACATGTAAACATACATTTCTTGTTTATGCAAATAAACTTATGTATTTAGACATTTATTTTAATATTTAAATTTAAGTATGTAAAACAGAATTGTTAAAACAAAAGAAACCGTATCTATAAACTTTGTAATACAAAGTAGGTAGAATTAAGTGACGTAAACGAAACATTATATTACTCTGATATGAGGAATCAATTTAACAAACTTTAACCATTTTTCTTTTTCGAAGTTTGTGTGATTTTGCTCAATTTTGGAAAAGGGAAGAAATTTACGTTTTCTACTTTCTGCTCGTTTTTTCTCAGCTTTTTTTAATTTCCGTTCCCAGGGCAATTCGTTCGGTAATAATCTCATTTCCGATATTGGCATACTTTAGTCAAGAAATTCTAATTTCTAGTCACTTCACGTAATCTTATTCCGTTTTTTTTTTTTTACAAGTTTCCAGCTACTTATCTTTAGGGAAATTTTAGTCGCGCATGTAAATGAAACTCTTTAGGAAGGCTTGTTCCTAAAAAAAAACAAACAAAGTAGTTTTCTTAAAATTAAATTCCACACTTAGAAAAACTTTGTAATTTGAAATGTGTATAGGTTTTAAATTTTCTGATAATTCTCATCTCAATAATTTCTTTTTATATATTTTCTTTTCCAAAAATCCGAAACTAAAAATAACTTAAACTTTAAGTGATAAATATTTGCAATATACTAAGTTAATAGCGTTTAATAGCAAAATATTTTTTTGTTCACTTTTATTTCGTTATTTGTCTACATGGTATCCCGAAAAATATTATATCGCACTTTTAATTTTTACCCTTTGGAGATATATTGTTAATGTAAAGTGCAAAAATGTTAATAAGGTTGAAAATAAGATTAATTTAATAAACAAGTGCTTCAACTAATTTTGAAAAGTTAGTCTTTTTAGTCTTTTATGCAGTCCATCTTCAAAAACTGGTCCAATTAGAACATTTTCTTTTTGCTACAAAGAAGAACGTTAAAAAAAACTGCATATCTGTATCTTTAAAATGTTCACGCCGGCGCCTATATTCATGTTTTCGCGGCTCCTGTGAGGTGGCTCTCGAATTCATGTTCTGCTTCATCTGGCGGCCGCAGTACTTTCGCTTATTCAGACACTGTGTGTAAAGACACGCCCCTCTCATATTTATTAAATTGAACTCGTATATAACAAGCAGAGTTGATTGTGAATGTCTGAAAGTTCGTAAGGAGTAAGCAAATTACTTAGAGATATGATTTCATCGGCTGCATATGTACGAATTTAAAATAAAATGTCTTAAAATGTAAAAAAAAAAAAAAAAAAAAAAAAAAAAAAATATTAACAACATGATATAAATGAATTTTCTGTAAGGTAGAAGCCACGCCTTTAGACAATGTTATCTTTTGAATAAAAACGAGTATTCTCGTTTCAAGTCGTGAATTTATAAGATTTATAATATAGAATTGTTTTTACTACTGAATTTTCGAATATTTAAGTGTGATTCACATGTATTGCACGCCGTTTATGGCCTAGTCGAGAGTGACACACCTGTAGCGTACACATTCTATTTAACAGTGGACTGTGACCCACCGGTGATGCACGCCGTCCGATGCGACAGTCAAGCGTGACCCACCGGTGATGTACGCCGCCTGATGAGGCCGTCAAGCATGACCCACCGGCGATGCACGCCGGCGTGAATGTGTTAAGGTTGTGGGAGTCATGCTTAAGTAATTCTTTTATATATATTTAATGTGGCCGTATGGCAATTTTATCAGTTTGCACTTCATTAATAGAGACGTGACTAGTTCTGCAATTCTCTACGATGAGTTGACCAGATTGTTATGGTATGAACTCATGATATGTTCATCTCAAAAATTCATTGCAAAAGGAAGTGGCTCCATAATGGAAAATAAATTTTAAACACTTAGCGTAGCATTTGCATTTGATTTCGTAAAGTGGGATTTTTGCTTTTATATATATCATTCCTCAACCCTGACCTTACTGTTCTTTAAATTTCAGTATTAACAATACTGACGTTTAATAAGTACGTTTTAGTAACAGTTTAAATGTTTTAGTATAGGTTTTATAGCGATTAAGTGAACTTTTTTTTCCAAATTTTGAAAATACAAACCTAAAATCTCAAACCCAGAAAATCTCAAAACAAATTCATGAAACACAGAAACTAACATAAAAATTTTGAGACTTGGTACGAAGTGTTGTTAAACTCCAAGAAAAGAAATCGCATAATTAAGGGGAGACATGAGTGAAAAATTTGAAAAAAATGATTTTTGTTTTGTTGGCTTAAAATGTTCTTTGAACCTTCCTGAATCCATTGGTATTCCCGTTCTTTTTCTGACCATTAGACATAATCGTAAAAATTCAATGGAATACCAGGGTTCGCATGCTATTAATCATCTCCATTTTATAACGAGTCTACCACCAGTATTATTATAAAAATAATTTTCTGCACGATTCATTAGCTAGAAGATACAGTGGTGGTCAAAATTATAAGGACAAGGCAAAAATCGCCAAAGCTCGGCTTCATTTGGCCGGAAACTTATGAAAATTTAATGGCTGGAAACCAGTGAAAAACGAAGATTATTTTTATAAGTTTTTATGGAAATAAGTCAAAAATTCATATTCATAAAATGTATTATAGATTTATACAGCCATCTGATATGGACAAAATTATAAGAACAACTGTATTTGTGTGTTCTCAAAAGTAAAATTTGTATGTTTTTTGCTCTGCACACGGAACTTCCGGACGATATAAACGCGTAGTAAGCGTTTGGGATCGTCATATTAGGTAGCTTTCATTACAAAAAGCTACCTATTGCAGCCGTTCGGAGGAAAGCGATTTCAAAAAATTTTGGTATATTTTCATCGATCATGACCCCCAGACCCCGAAACCACCCTCCGTTCAAAAGTTGATATTATACATAGAAAGACACAAAATGTATAACGCTTCCGGGGTTGAACTCATCCGTTTCCTGATAATCCAAACGCGGCCACGTTAGGCTTAAGCATTCCGATGCCGTATTTGCCACTGCCTTATTTAATCTGTCTATCTATTCGTTGTGTAACATATTCTTCCTCAATTTTTCTAAAACCTTCAAAAAGTATACAATTATAACGCTTTAAGGTCTAATTTAAAAATAACCAGATACCAACAAAAGGCTTCCGATGTATACAAGCGATTACCGTTGCCATTCATATCCAAAAACAAATGAATGACTCTTTCAGCTATTCATTAAATTCTCTTAAAATATTATGCAAAAGCATATTAATATTTTGAAATACTTTTTCATTTTTGTTTACATTTATTTACAGTTTGAATTCAGTATACACAGTTAAAAATATCGCGAAAAATTACCTCTGTTTTTCAAGGCTATCTATTCTCTGACCAATGAGAACGCTTCATAGTGCTCAGTGAATATAGCTCGATATAGCTGTATTCTTGAATTCATTCCTGCGAATTATTTTGTACTGCATTAACATTTCCTTTCTAAAAATAAACGTATTTCAAATTATTTAAAGGCTTTATTATGCTTTAAAAAGTATTATAAGAGCAAAATCAGATGTTGACCGTATTTTTTAATGATTCGTTCAAAGAGTCATTCATTTGTTTCTGGATTTGGAATTTGTGTTGTACAAGTGGCATCACGAGTGAATGTTGATTTGATTTTTCAATATCTAAAAACGTGCTCACTTTTTCGCTATTCGCTAACAAAATGTTTAGAAATTGAAGTCCTACCCTTCATCTTTTTTTTTTCATAAGAAATTGGAAGGTTATAGTTTTTTTTTCTTTTAATGAAATGAACGAAGACGAAAGTCCCATTGCAAGAAGACGGCGAAAGAATAATGAGCGGCAAGCAAGATGGCTAGCCAGGCAAAGCCAGGAGTCGCGAGATAGAATTAGAGCAGAAAATGCTGCAGCTCAACGAGAACGACGAGAAAGAAATGCAGAAGCCCATCATTCTCGAGAGCTTCAAAGCCATTTAAGTGTTGAAGTCGATGAACACTTCTGCGGATCGATGAACGCTATTTGCCAGTTCTGTGCCTCCAAAAATTTCAGTGCTGAACGCCCACCTGACGGGAAATTTACAAGTTGCTGCCGTAAAGGAAGAGTGAAACTTGAGAAGCCTATAAATGCTGAGGGAAATATTTTGTCATACCGTAATTTTTTGTTGAACTTGCTTACGGATCCGAGCAATCCTGATTACAAGAACTTTCGCGAAAATATTCGCTCATACAACAGTGCTGTTTCATTTGCATCAATGGGGGCAAAAGTTGTTGATTTTAATGGTAGAGGACCTTATATTTTTAAAGTCCATGGTCAAATTTGTCACCGAACAAGCCACATTCAACCGCTCAATGGTGAAGCTCCCCAGTTTGCGCAACTCTATGTCATTGACAGCACTCAAGCTACTGAAATTAGAGTTACTCATCCTGCTAATGAGCAATGCTTCCCACGTATATTGGATCAAATTGATCAAATTCGTTTTTTTAGGCAGCACAATCGGCTAACTAATACGTACTCTATGCTTCGGGATGTTCAGGCTCGAGCAATTCAAGAAGCAAATGAAGCAGGGGAGAATATTCCTGTTGTAAATATGGTGTTCCGGCGAGACCGACATTCTGATCAGCGGCGATATAATGCCCCAACTGCCAATGAAATTGCTATGGTTTTCGTGAATAATGATGGTGAACCTCCATTTCAACGTGACATCCGTGTTTATCCATTCAATCCAGAAAATCCTTTGCAACCCTTCATTAATCTTAATATCTTGAGTCCAAACTTAGATCCAATGTGTTATCCTATTTTGTTTCCCTATGGGGAGCCGGGCTGGCAGCCAAACTGGAGTTGTGAAGCTTATGATGGAGCACAGGAAAGCAGCAGAGAAAATGTAACAATGCTTCAATACAAAGTTGCTTTAACTGCCATTAGAGATTATTTCAATCCTATAATTAGTGCAGGAAAACTTACTCAGCAATATATTGTCGATTCTTATCTTCAGGTAGAAGCCAATAATCTAAATTTTATCAGAACGCATCAGCAGAAGTTACGAACTGAGCTCTACCAAGGACTTGCAGACCATGTTGAATTTGAAAATGGAAATGCTGGAATGGCAGCAGGAATTCCAGTTATTTTGCCGTCATCATTTGAAGGTTCACCAAGAAATATGAGAGAACGGTGTGCTGATGCAATGTCCATCTTTGCTAAACATGGTGCACCAGACCTTTTTATAACATTCACAGCAAATCCAAAGTGGCGAGAGATTACTGAAAATTTGCGACCAGGTGAACAAACATTTGACCGCCCTGATTTGGTGGCTAGAGTGTTCAACCTGAAACTGAAATCTCTTATGGAAGATCTGACTGTTCACAGTGTCTTGGGAAAGTCAACAGCTCACGTATACACTGTAGAATTCCAAAAAAGAGGATTGCCCCATGCACACATTTTGATTGCTCTAAGAGCTGAAGATAAGTTTTCCACTGCTGAACGCATTGATCAATTTGTGTGTGCTGAGTTGCCATCGCCTGATCACAATCCGCGCCTGCATGATATTGTAAAAAGATGTATGTTGCATGGTCCATGTGGTATTAGAAATCCTGAAGCACCTTGCATGGAGAATGGAAAATGCAGTAAAATGTTTCCCAAGGAATTTCAAACTGACACTACTATCACAATTAATGGCTATCCACTGTATCGTAGGCGTTTAAACATGACAGTTAATGTTAGAGGAGTACCAATGGACAATACACATGTTGTTCCATACAATCCATATCTATTACTTAAATATAATGCTCATATCAATGTTGAAGTTTGTACCTCTCTGCGTGCAGTTAAATATATTTACAAATATATATATAAAGGATTTGACTGTGCCAATATGGTATTGACTGCAGGACAACGCCAAAACAATGAAATTGCTAACTACATCGATGCACGATATGTAGGTGCACCAGAAGCAATGTGGAGATTGCTCGAGTCAAAAATGCATGATCGTTCACACGCAGTGATAAGACTGCCTGTTCATCTTCCAAATCAACAACGTATCACATTTACCGCTGGTCATGAGATAGAAGCCTTACAAGCCGCACGATCATCGAAAACAAAGCTTGAAGCATGGTTTGAACTAAACTTAACTGATCCTGATGCACGAGCATTGTTGTACATCGACATTCCATATCACTACAGATATGTTCGTAATGCTTGGCAAAAACGAAAGCGAGGAGAAAAGAAGGTTCTCCCAAGAATGTACAATGTTAGTGTAAAAGATGAAGAGAGATTCTATCTACGCATACTGCTGCTTCATGTGCCTGGGGCTATAGGCTTTGAATTTTTACGAACGGTTGACAATGTTGTTTTTGACACTTTCAAGCAAGCAGCTTTCCATCGTCACTTGCTGGAGTCAGATGAAGAGTGGGATTCACATTTACAGGAGGCTTCGATCTTTCAAATGCCAAAGCAATTACGTCAATCATTTGCATTTATTCTTTGTTTCTGTAATCCCACAAATGCATTAGACCTTTGGAGTAAATACTCTGTTGACATGGCACTTGATTTTTTACGCAACAATTCTGAAGAAGTAGCTCTTAACTTTGCACTACATGACATTAATGAAATTCTCATTCAACATGGATTGTCATGTGCTTCAGCTGGTCTACCTATCCCAACAGGAAGTCCAGTCAAAATTCAGGAGTATAACCAGTGTGAGGAAAAGGAAGCAGCAGAAAGATGTATCGCATCTCTCAATAATGAACAAATTGCTGCATTTGTTAAAATTACCACAGCTATCGACAACGTCAATGAAAATAACAGATATTTTTTCTTGGATGGTCCAGGAGGTTCTGGCAAAACTTACCTGTATTCAACGCTATTGCATTACGTTCGAGGTAAGGGGGAAATTGCTCTTCCATTTGCAACAACTGGCATTGCAGCAACATTGCTAAAAGGTGGACGCACTGTTCATAGCGGATTCAAGCTACCAGTTCCCCTCCTTGATACATCAGTTTCCTCAATAAGAACAACATCTCCAGAAGCTGAAAATCTGCGACAGGCTTTGCTCATTATTATTGACGAAGTTACGATGCTAACTAAAGATGGTCTTCGTTGTATAGATATGCTGCTTCGCGAAATAATGAGAAATGATACCCCATTTGGTGGAAAAGTCATAGTACTTGGAGGTGATTTCAGGCAGACACTTCCAGTAGTCCCTAGAGGTACTTCTGTTGATATTATTGAAAGCTGTATAAAATCAAGCCCACTGTGGAGCAAATTCATTCACCTCAGCCTTAAAATTAATATGCGTAGCATTGGCCAAAATGAGCACAATACATGGCTGTTGAATATTGGATTAGCCAATCTTCCTCTAATTTCAAGTTTACCACCTAATTCTGTTGAAATACCTGAGCAAATGATTGTACAAAATAATTTTATTGAAGCCATTTACAGTGAGCAATTGTGTAACATGCAAGTTGAAGAGCTGGCAAAAAGGGTTATTTTAGCTCCAACAAATAAGAAGACTCTTGAAATCAATCATGCAATCATTCAAAAAATCCAAGGAGATACTCAAATATATTATAGTGCAGATTCCATCGTATCTGAAGATGCAACTGATTTTCAAAATTACCCACCCGAATTTCTTCATGAGCTAACTCCATCAGGAATGCCACCACACATGCTGTTGTTAAAAAAAGGAGTCATAATCATGTTGCTACGTAACTTAAATCCCAAGCAAGGACTTTGCAACGGCACTCGCCTATTGGTCACAGGACTTGCTTCAAACTTCATCACTGCAGAAATAGTTTCTGAATGCAACCGGGGAGATATTGTCTTTTTGCCAAGAATAGAGTTAGCACCAAGCGACATTAATCTGCCATTTATCCTCAAACGCCGCCAGTTTCCAATCATTCCGGCCTATGCCATGACAATAAACAAATCACAGGGACAAACTTTTGAGCATGTTGGAATTTATCTTGATGAGCCTGTCTTCTCACATGGTCAGCTCTATGTTGCACTATCAAGATCTAGAAATCCCCATCAAATTAAAATTCAGATAAAAGAAAGCCAACAACAAGGGAAACTACTAAATGACAATAGATATTTCACCCAAAATATTGTTTTCAAGGAAGTCTTCTGATAATTGATTTTTTTTAACTACGCTTTAAATTACCCTCTTATTTAAAATTTTTATAATTTAAAGAAAATGTAACACACCTCACTTTCTCTGATCTACAATACACTTCATTTACAGAAATCTGTTACTTTTGCTCCTACTTCCTACTCCCTTTGGATTTTACGTTTTTTGTCTTATCAATGGAGAAAAGGCAATATTTAAAAAGGAAAAAAGCAATAAGTATTTATAAATATCCTAATCTACTATATAATACTTTTAGTAGCTTTAAACTTCATTTTTTGTTTGATTTATGTTTTTAAATATTATTCTGTCTCATCAACGGAAAAAAAGCAATATTTAAAAAGGAAAAATACAATAATTTATAAATATCTTAATCTACTATATACAGTTAACTCTGTGAAATCCATATAATCTGTGAAATAATCCAAATGAATAATTTGTGAACTATCCAAATAATTTGTGAAATCTACAATGCACTTCGTTTACAGAAATTTGTTACTTTTGCTCCTACTTCTTACTCCCTTTGGATTTTATGTTTTCTGTCTTACCAACGGAGAAAAAATGATATTTAAAAAGGAAAAATGCAATAAGTATTTATAAATTATCTTAAATTACTATATACAGTCAACTCTGTGAAATCCGCTGATGTATAATCTGCAAATGTCTATTATCTCTGCACTATACATTGGAATGTAAACAATGAAAATTGTCAGTAACATTAAACTCATAAAATTAAATTTGGATTTTTTTTTTTTTTTTTACCAGTTATTGATTTTCTTATGAATAAATATTTAAATATATACATTGGATGCAAGTCATTATAAAATAGATTTTTTGTTTGATTTATGTTTAATTAATATTCTGTCTTACCAACGGAGAAAAAGCGATATTTAAAAAGAAAAATACAATAAATAACTTAATCTACTATATACAGTCAACTCTGTGAAATAATCCAAACGAATGATCTGTGAACTATCCAAATAATCTGTGAAATCTACAATGCACTTCGTTTACAGAAATCTGTTACTACTTTTGCTCCTACTTCTTACTTCCTGTGGGTTTTATGTTTTCTGTCTTACCAACGGAGAAAAGGTGGTATTTAAAAAGGAAAAATGCAATATGTATTTATAAATATCTTAATCTACTATATACTGTCAACTTTGTGAAATCCATATAATCTGTGAAATAATCCAAATGAATAATTTGTGAACTATCCAAATAATTTCTGAAATCTACAATACATTTCGTTTACAAAAATTTTTTACTTTTGCTCCTACTTCTTACTCCGTTTGGATTTTATTTTTTCTCTCTTACCAACGGAGAAAAGGCGATATTTAAAAAGGAAAAATGCAATAGGTATTTATAAATATCTTAATCTGCTATATACAGTCAACTTTGTGAAATCCATATAATCTGTGAAATAATCCAAATGAATAATTTGTGAACTATCCAAATAATTTCTGAAATCTACAATACACTCCGTTTACAAAAATTTGTTACTACTTTTGCTCTTACTTCCTGTGGATTTTATGTTTTCTATCTTACCAACGGAGAAAAGGCGATATTTAAAAAGGAAAAATGCAATAAGTAGTTATAAATATCTTAATCTACTATATACAGTCAACTCTGTGAAATCCATAAAATCTGTGAAATAATCCAAATTAATAATTTGTGAACTATCCAAATAATTTCTGAAATCTACAATACACTTCCAGACCTGCCAAATGCTACGAAAAAATCGTAGTCGCTACGATTTGGATGTATAAACTACGATGCTACGAAAATCGGTCTCAAACTACGATTTTTCGTGGAAAGAAAACACGAATTTCGCCAAAGGATCGTGTAAAAATCGTCAAAGGATCGCGGTAATAAATGCTAATTTCGTCAAAAGTTTGAAGTAAAAATTCATTCATTCGAGGATTTCAAGAAAGAATCGTAATAGAAAAAAGTGAATTACGATCGTGGAAAAAAAATTGTGAATATCGTGAAATGATCGCAGAATACAAATCGCAAATTTCATCAAAATTTACTGCACTGGGCTAAATAATTTGAACTGGGTTCCTTTTATAAATGTTAAAAAAAAAAAAAAAAAAAAAAATTGCCGCGAAACACGAAAAATCAACCAACCAGCTTCCAGATTAATTTGTGCTACGATTTTTCATTTTCAAAGGTTGGCAGGTCTGCACTTCGTTTACAAAAATTTGTTACTACTTTTGCTCCTACTTCTTACTTCCTGTGGATTTCATGTTTTCTGTTTTACCAACTGAGAAAAAGCAATATTTAAAAAGGAAAAATGCAATAAGTATTTATAAATATCTTAATCTACTATATACAGTCAACTCTGTGAAATCCATATAATCTGTGAAATAATCCAAATGAATAATCTGTGAACTATCCAAATAAGTTTTTGAAATCTACAATACACTTCGTTTACAGAAATTTGTTACTTTTGCTCCTACTTCTTACTCCCTTTGGATTTTATGTTTTCTGTCTTACCAACGGAGAAAAAATGATATTTAAAAAGGAAAAATGCAATAAGTATTTATAAATTATCTTAAATTACTATATACAGTCAACTCTGTGAAATCCGCTGATGTATAATCTGCAAATGTCTATTATCTCTGCACTATACATTGGAATGTAAACAATGAAAATTGTCAGTAACATTAAACTCATAAAATTAAATTTGAATTTTTTTTTTTTTTTTTACCAGTTATTGATTTTCCTATGAATAAATATTTAAATATATACATTGGATGCAAGTCATTATAAAATAGATTTTTTGTTTGATTTATGTTTAATTAATATTCTGTCTTACCAACGGAGAAAAAGCGATATTTAAAAAGAAAAATACAATAAATAACTTAATCTACTATATACAGTCAACTCTGTGAAATAATCCAAACGAATGATCTGTGAACTATCCAAATAATCTGTGAAATCTACAATGCACTTCGTTTACAGAAATCTGTTACTACTTTTGCTCCTACTTCTTACTTCCTGTGGATTTTATGTTTTCTGTCTTACCAACGGAGAAAAGGTGGTATTTAAAAAGGAAAAATGCAATATGTATTTATAAATATCTTAATCTACTATATACTGTCAACTTTGTGAAATCCATATAATCTGTGAAATAATCCAAATGAATAATTTGTGAACTATCCAAATAATTTCTGAAATCTACAATACATTTCGTTTACAAAAATTTTTTACTTTTGCTCCTACTTCTTACTCCGTTTGGATTTTATTTTTTCTGTCTTACCAACGGAGAAAAGGCGATATTTAAAAAGGAAAAATGCAATAGGTATTTATAAATATCTTAATCTGCTATATACAGTCAACTTTGTGAAATCCATATAATCTGTGAAATAATCCAAATGAATAATTTGTGAACTATCCAAATAATCTGTGAAATCTACAATACACTTCGTTTACAGAAATTTGTTACTTTAGCTCCTACTTCTTACTCCGTTTGGGTTTTATGTTTTCTGTCTTACCAGCAGAGAAGAAGCAATATTTAAAAAGGAAAAATGCAATAAGTATTTATAAATATCTTAATCTGCTATATACAGTCAACTCTGTGAAATAATCCAAATGAATAATCTGTGAACTATCCAAATAATTTCTGAAATCTACAGTACACTTCGTTTACAGAAATCTGTTACTACTTTTGCTCCTACTTCTTAATTCCTGTGGATTTTGTTTTTTGTCTTACCAACGGAGAAAGGCGATATTTAAAAAGGAAAAATGCAATAAGTATTTATAAATATATTAATCTACTATATACAGTCAACTCTGTGAAATCCATATAATCTGTGAAATAATCCAAATGAATAATTTGTGAACTATCCAAATGATCTGTGAAATCTACAATACACTTTGTTTACAGAAATCTGTTACTACTTTTGCTCCTACTTCTTAATTCCTGTGGATTTTATGTTTTTTGTCTTACCAACGGAGAAAAGGCGATATTTAAAAAGGAAAAATGCAATAAGTATTTATAAATATATTAATCTACTATATACAGTCAACTCTGTGAAATCCATATAATCTGTGAAATAATCCAAATGAATAATTTGTGAACTATCTAAATAATTAGTGAAATCTACAATACACTTCGTTTACAGAAATTTGTTATTTTTGCTCCTACTTCTTACTCCGTTTGGATTTTATGTTTTCTGTCTTACCAACGGAGAAAAAGCGATATTTAAAAAGGAAAAATGCATTAAGTATTTAAAAATATCTTAAATTACTATATACAGTCAACTCTGTGAAATCCGCTGATGTATAATCTGCAAATGTCTATTATCTGACTACACATTGGAATGTAAACAATGAAAATTGTCGGTAACAGTTAAACTCATAAAATTAAATTTGGTATTTTTTTTTTTACCAGTTATCGATTTTCCTATGAATAAATATTTAAATACAAACATTGGATGTAAGTAACTTTAAAATTTGTTCCTACTTCTTACTCCCTTTGGATTTTATGTTTTCTGTCTTACCTACCAATGGAGAAAAGGCGATATTTAAAAAGGAAAAATGCCATAAGTATTTATAAACATCTTAATCTACTATATAGTAATACTTTTAGTAACTTTAAAATACACTTTTTGTTTGATTTATGTTTAATTATTATAATTATCTTAATTATAGATGTATGCTTTAACTGAGTATACTTATTATACCATGGTGTAAAATAGTTCATTGACAATGTTTTAAAATAGCATTATTAGTACTAATTTGCATGTTTTTTGTGAAATAGTTCTTGAAATTTTGTGAACTACAATCACATTGATTGTATATATATATATATATACTATAGTGATATGATTGGCATTTAATCTTACACTTTGGCCACAGTTTTAGTCAATGGGATAATAAAATAGTACCTAATTTTCTGGCAAATTAGGTTTGAATGAAAAAGGGACTATTTTTATAACTATTTTACCCCAATTGACTCTATTGGTCAGATCGGGATAAAATTTATTACTCCAACATTCTTTTTATAGTGCAATTCTATATCATTCTTTTAAAAATGCAAACACGTCATTCTGACGGGCTATCGTCTAGTATATATATATATATATATATCCACATATATATATATATATATATATCTGACCTTTGTCATACTGTAACTCTCGAATTTATGAACCGATTTGGATGTAATTCGGTATGTACATAGTACATACCAATGTCTCGACCGAGTTCGTTGGCCAGCTTCATCCGCCATTTTGTTTTAAAATGGCCGCCATTTTGTTTTAAAATGGCGGCCATTTAAAATTTTCTTAAAAATTTTTAATTTGAAATGTGGTACCAAAGAATTGAAAATGGAAAAATATTTTTTTCTTATGTATTTGACCTTTATACAAAGATTCCGGAGCAGTTTTTGTTTCGTCTATATCTTAAAAAATGGCTGAGTTATAGCATTTTGAATTTCTAGCGTGGCTGACATTTTGAAACGTCCTGAATTTTGTCACGCGATAAAAGGCGTATTTACGAACCAATTTGGATGTAACTTCGTTTGTACATAGTACATACCAATGTCTCGACCGAGTTCGTTGGCCAGCTTCATCCGCCAACTCGTTTAAAAATGGCAGCCATTTAAATTTTTAAGAAAAATTTAAATTTGAAATGTTGTACCAAAAAATTAAAAATTGAAAAAATATTTTTTTCTTATGTATTTGACCTTGATACAAAGATTCGGAAGCAGTTTTTGTTTCGTCTATATCTCAAAAAATGGCTGAGTTATAGCATTTTGAATTTCTAGCGTGGCTGACATTTTGAAACGTCCTGATATTTGTCACTTGATAATAGGCGTATTTATGAACCGATTTGGATGTACTTTGGTATGTACATAGTACATACAAATATCTCGACCGAGTTCGTTGGCCAGCTTCATTCGCCATCTTGTTTCAAAATGGCGGTCATTTAAAAAATTTAAAAAATTTAAAATTTAAAATGAGATACCAAAATATTGGAAAATGAAAAAGATTTTTTTGTATGTGTTTGACCTTAATACAAAGATCCCGGAACAGTTTTTGTTTCGTCTATATCTAAAAAAATGGCTGATTTATAGCGTTTTGAATTTCTATTGTGGCTGACATTTTAAAACGACCTGATTTTTGTCACGCGATAACAAGCGTATTTATGAACCGATTTGGATGTTACTTGGTCTGTACATAGTACATACCAATGTCTCGACCGAGTTCGTTGGCCAGCTTCATTCGCCATCTTGTTTCAAAAAGGTTGCCATTTAAAAAAAATTAAATTTAAAATTTAAAATGAGGTATTAAAAAATTGGAAAATGAGAAAGATTTTTTTATGTGTTTGACCTTAATACAAAGATTCCGGAGCAGATTTTGTTTCTGAAAATTTGTTCTTTTGTTTATATCTTAAAAAATGGTTGAATTATAGCACTTTGAATTTCTAGTATGACTAACATTTTGAAACGATCTTGTATTTGTCACGCGATAACACACGTATTCGCCTATTTCCATTTGAGAAAGCATGTGGATAGTATACATCAACATCTCAGCCAAATATAAGTTACTTTAAATAAAAGCAGTTTGGATAAAGCTGACTAATTTCGGGAAATTCTCATTCATAATGATTTAGTATTGATAAAAATTAGTATTGAATCTCCTATATTCGGTTTCCACTAAATTGAGCTTCGTGTGCTTGAATAATATAAGTTGGCTTTTTTAAAATAAGGTATTTGAAAGCTACCTCTTCCTCCCGGCACTGGCCGGAAGGACTTTTCTGTTTTTCATTCATGCCGCTAGGCACAAAGCATTCGGGGTTTGAGAAAGGGAAAGTGGATGCATTTAAAAGTTCAGAACTTTCTGTTCGCCAAATTGCGACAAAGATTTAGATTAAGAACGGTTATTTACAATTATCTTAAAAATCCCGGTAAATATGGACGGCAACGATATACAGGTAGGCCATTTACTGTTTCTGTTTCTATACTTGAGAAAAGAATAATAATAAGGCGAGCTTGCTCCAAAAAACAAATGTCAACAGAAATAAAACGTGAATTGAACTTTGAATGCAGTGCTCGAACTGTTCGACGTGTTTTACAAAAAGAAAAAAAAAGATTCGCTATTTTAAACATATGTCACGACCGCCACTTACAAAAGTTCATAAGAGACTGAGGATGGAGTTTTCCAAAAAGTGCATTACTATGGGAAAAATGTGGGATGATGTTGTCTTTTCCGATGAGAAAACGTTTAATTTGGATGAACCAGATGGTTTACTTCTGGTATGATCTCCGTAGAGAAAAAGACATTTTCTCAAAGCGTGCATTTGGAAGTGGCTGAGTTACAGTCTGGTGAGGTTTCGCAAGTGGTGGAACTACTCCAATAGTTTTTGCAGGGTAGACCCAGCTAAGAATGAACTGCAGTTTTTTCTACAGAAATGAGGTATTTTTCAAGTTTTTCTACGGTCAACTGTAGTTTTTTTTTTTTTTTTTTTTTGTAGTGCAATATCAACAGTAAAAACACTTCAGTTATTTTCCAGTTATTGACAGGTACTTTTTCAACCCAAAATTAAAAAAAATAGTAAGACTTTATGTCTACAGTAAAACGGCAGAGAATTTCAAGTGATTTTATAGCAATTAATTCACAAAAATTATCGGTGATGTATCTGCAGTCTGACTACCGTTACTGAAGAACTCTACATGTCTTAATTTTTGTAAGTATGATTATTATAATAGTAACTACAGTATAACAGCAGTTACTGTTAAGATTCTTTTGCAAGACACAATGTGGTATGATTGTGCGATATTTCCCGAAGTTTCTAAAGTATTTAAAAATGTTTTAATTTTGTGAGAGTTGCATGTTTTGAAACACACTTTTTAAATACTAATAATAATTAATACTCATTCCAAGACTTTTAAGGACTTAAGGACTTAATTAAATGTCACATTCCTACCTAACGGAAAATTTTTTAGTTCCTCTTTCATTTTAAGCTAAGAGAAAAAAATTAAATTTCACTATGATTTTTAAAATCAGAGAAAAAAATTAGTTAAATTTCAAAATGGAGGGAGGAGCAGTGGCATCAGCACACCTGTGCCCCTGCCCTGTGAAAATTCTTAGTTTTTTTTTATTAACTTACTCTAAACGAATAAATTTTACTATGTTTTTTTTTTCAAAATCGGAGAAAAAAAATATTAATTAAATTTCAAAAGGCAGGGGGGGTGGAGGGTAATGGGCCTCTCACTCACCAGTCCCTTAATGAGAAATTTCTCATTTTTTATTGTAAGTTACTCGAAAAGTATACATTTTACTATGGTTTTGAAAATAGAAGAATAGGAAATTTTAATTAATTAACTTTTGAAATCCAGGGAGGGGCAATAGGTTTCTCCAACCCCCTACTCTATCCCTAACTGAAAATTTTTAATTCCTCTTTTATTTTAAGATAATCAAAAAAAAAATCAGTATGTTTTTAAAAAGCGAAGAAAATAGTTAAAATTTAAATTCAAGGGAGGGGCAATCGCTCAGCTATGCCACTACCCCTACGAGAAAATTATTAGTTTCTTTATTTTTAATTACTCGAAAAGATTAAATTTTACTACTTTTGCAAAAGTGGAATTTTTTTTTTATTAGTTACATTTTAAAATCCAGGGGGGAGGGCACCACCACCCCCCTCCCTCCCTCTTAATGTAAAATTTCTCATTTTTCTATTCTAAGTTACTCGAAAAGTATAAACTTTACTATGTTTTTGAAAACAGAAGATAAAGAATATTTAATTAATTCAATTTTTTAATTTAGGGAGGGGCAATAGCTCTTTTCTAACTTCGTCCCCCTAACAGAAAATTCTTAGATATTCTTTTATTTTAAGATAAGAGAGAATATCAAATTTCACTATGTTTTTCAAAAATCAGAGAAGAAAAATTAGTTACATTTCAAAATTGAGGGAGGGGCAATGACTCACCTATGACCCCTTCTCCTAACGGAAAGTTCTTAGTTCCTTTATTTTAAGTTATTCGAAAAGAATAAATTTTATTATGTTTTTGTAAATTGGAGAAAAAAATTGCTAATTAAATTTCAAAATCCAGGGAGGGGCAATGAGTCTCAACCCCCCCCCCCTCCCACACACACACACACACTAAATAAACTAAAAATTTCTTATTTATTTTCATTTTAAGTTACTCGAAAAATTTACATAATGTTTTTGAAAACAGAAGAAAAGAAATTCTAATTAATTAAATTTTAAAATCAAGGGAGGGGCAATAGGTCTCCCTTGCTCACTGCCCCACTATCTTCATAACTAGTTTTTAGTTCCTCTTTTATTTTAAATTACTCGAAAAAAATTTACTATGTTTTTCAAAATCGAAGAAAAAGGAAATTTAATTAGATAAATTTCAAAATCGAGAGGGACAGTGACCCAACCATTCTTTTTTATGTCGCCCATGATTAGAGATTAGAAACACAGGTGGTTTTACTCATTGCATATTGCATAAATTCTCTTTCTTCCATATCGGACATACATATAACTTCCAGTTTTCCACTTTTACTTCATAAAAACAAATAACAACAACAACAAAAGAATAGTATAATTTTTTTCCTTTATTTTATTTAAATTTCTCATTTGGACATATGATTTATTTTTCAAGCTCTTATAGCTGAATGTCTAACCCCATGGTTTTGTTGCAACTGCAGCAGAAGCATCAAACAAGCACCTCAACTCTCGGAAACGGACGGCCACGGCTTGTTTATGAAAGAGCTTGTTGAGAAACCACGACCACTTTGCCCGGGCACGAAGGAGTCAGATGCATATGGAGTGGGATATATTTTAAGCGTATAGTTACGGTGAACTTGGGAGCTAAATTCTCAGCAGCTTTGTGTTACCCTCAGAGTAAAGATAATAAGAGTTTATATGATAAGTCTGCGGTATTACCTAACATTTTTATTAGATAAAAATAAGGCAGTGTTCCGCAGAGTGTTTTTAAAAGAGAATAGCAGTATATGCACAGAACGAATGTTCAGTTCCAAGGTTTTTATCCAATCTATGGCAGCCGGCCAGAGCTTTGTGATAGCCTAATCTTTTCCTTCGCTTGAAAAATAGTGCTTTTTTACAATTATAACTTTCATTTTGTTGCATTTTCTGATAGAAATTTTGATGAGTACTTTGTAATTGTTGAATATTTGCTAAATAAATTATGTCTTTTTGGTAGTAAACTGCATATTAAAGCACACATTTTTCTTTTTCACTGTATTTAAAGATAAAACTTTTTAATTCATTATTTTATAACGTTGGAAATTATTTTTTAAATCTATGTGTGGCACATTATTTTTCTTGAAACTTGAGAAAAAAGTCATTAGGAAGTACAACTGCTTGTTATGTTATTTGAATCCCACCACTGTTTTATTTATGATGTAGTTTGTTCTTTTGTCAAGCTGTTCAAGCGAATCAGTCAACCCACCAAAACGAGTGAAAACATAAACAAAAAGCCCAAGCACGTGATCATAATGACCACAGATTTTTTGTGGGTCAAGTGAGTGAAGACTAGGCGTAAAATTTGTTGCTGATCGGATTTATATCAGATCACGTGATATTTTTCATGAATGTTTTGGATTTTGTCTGAGTGCATATAGACATGTATTCCTATTACGAGAGACATTGTTTGGAAAGATAAGAAGATGTAATCACTCGTTTCACCTGTTTCGAACCATAAAATTACAAAATAATTAAATTATTTCGAAATTCCTTACTTTTTAAGACCTACGCCATGAGGTATATCTCCTTGCGCCTGGGCGGTCCGATTTGCGCCGCTGAACAAGCTCATAATCGACGCGATCGGCGCGGAGTACCACGTTGTTTTGCTAAAAGAAGATCATTTATTTTGCAGTTTGTTTGTTTTATTAGACACATACATCAGACTTGTGTGCTTGACAACAAGGCCCGCTTATAAGTCATCGTCGATATACAGGTACGAGATAGCACAATGAAATTTACAACACAGAGAATTTTTACATCCGGGAGCTCCACAAAGAGTGTGCAATGGAGCCAGCGGGAGTCGAACCCGACAAGCCTATTATTTTGCAGTTTGGCGAAAAAATTCACCTCTGTTTATTGAAATAAAGTGGTTGTATGGGTATTTTACGAAAGAGATCTACTCAATCGAAAGAGATTAATTTCAGATCCACACGATTGAGTTAATTTGAATAAAGTGATAACGATTTATAAACCGTCGCAATTTTTGTACAATCATCGTTAGTATTTCAAATTCAGATGAGATTGTACTATTAACGGTTAATGCATAAAAAAAAAAAAAAAAAAAAAAAAAAGGTCCATTTCATATTAACAGGATTAATCTTTAAATAAGTTATTATTATTAAATTCAAATGTCATCCAAAACATTTGATAAAATTTTGTTTCTGACTATCCAGATAGTTATCCAGTTCAATTTTACTTGATTTAGTGCACTTATATATTTATAGTAATTAAAAATGTTTTATTTCAGATTTACACTTGATTCAATCAGTATGTTCTTTTAGATTAAAAGTTTCAGAATTTTTAAATATCTTACCAAAATATCTGTGCTTTGTATAAAGTATGTTTTGATGTTAAGTTACATAAAAAATCAATACTGAACTTCAAATTATAACTTGATGCCTAGAATACCTACAATAAGTGCATAACATTTCACAGGTAAGTAACTTATTTTCTTTTTAGGAATGAAACAGTTTTATGTATACAAAGCGGTTTGACGCAGTGTATTAATAACATAACATAGTGTTAACAATAATTTTTATTTAATGAGTACGTACTCATTAATTATGTAAAATATAAAATTTTTTAAAAGAAGCAATCTTTTTTTACTGTCATATGAATTGTGTTATTGTAAAAAGAAAATTTACACTTCTGAACGTAATAGGGCCAAATTAGTTTTTTTCGTCAGTTATGACACTTCTCAGAATCAAATAATAAAGGGGTAATAATAATAATCAAATCAGGAGTAAGCAAATAATAAAGTTAAAATCTCGCCCCGAGCCCGAGTGAATATCTACGAAACATTGATTTTTACCCCGATTTGGTAAAAAAATTGTGTCGTATGAAAAATTCAGACCAGAAATATTTATCTTAACATTTTTTCATGTTTATAATCTTCATTTTTATAGAAGTGCCGCAGGCTGCAATATTTATTTTTTTAATGAATCTCTACTCTTGTACGTAAATGTTTCAGTTATCATTAATATTGCTAATCCATATTCCATGTATGTTAAAAATCTGAAAAATGCTATGCAGTAAAACCTTCTAAGATGGAATTTCAAGGACAAAAAAATGCATTATAGACAAGTTCCCTTCTTAGCAAGTGTAAATATATTATATTATTCTTTTCTTACGTATTAGTATATTAATTTTGCATGGATCAACACGTTTTTCAGTTTAAAACAGAGTTCCGACATATGCAGGTTCTTTTTCACACGTTTTACTAGATTTTAATTTAGTTATATTTTTAAAAGCGTAGAAATCTACTACTCTTTAAAAAGAATAAATTTTAATGTTTAAGTGTAGAATAATGAAAATTTAAAAATGCATGCATTTTTTGGGCTAGGCCTAATTTTACTGACCTTTACATGGACCAGGCCACGTTTAGACAATGATTTTCATACGGGCTGGGTCTAAACTTGGACTGAAAATTTTTAGACTAGGACTGAAATCAGTCCCGGCTTTGTACAGAAAAAATAAGTTAAGCCCCGAGCCTTCAAAAAAAGTATGGCCCGGCACGAGTGCCATGAAGGAAAATCGACTGCCGGGCTCGGGCCACGCGGTGTTGAATTCAAACACTTTTCTCCGGGAGGGATTTCTGTGGCTCAGAGCGAGGGGTGGGGGTGGGGGGGGTGGGAGGGGATTGCACTTTTTGACCATTGAAACCCAAAATCTCAAATCTTCCGGGGGGAATGTTCCCCCACCCCCTGAAGCCAACACTGGCGCCACGGGTCTGCCCGTGCAGATCTCTAAGTCACGCATTTGGTGCCTGGGGAGAAATTTTGGAAAATGGGTGGCAGCCAATGTGTTATGGTAAATTTTTGACGAAAATCCCCGACTGAAGAATTTCTCTATTTTTTCCAACATTCAACTGGTAAATTTCACGAATTTTTCTGACGACTGGATGACAATTTTCAGTTTTTTTTCATGCAACTGATTGACAAATTTTGCAATATTGTATTTCTACCCACTGATAAAATTTAGTTTTTTCTTGATGATATGTGAAACTCGTGGGATTTTTATCATATAGCCGATGAATGAATTTCGACTTTCAGAGCAATTTTTCAGATATTCCCTGCAAGCGATCGAAGAGTTTTATTTCTTTCTCCTGTGAACTTTTGGTGAATTTCCTGATTTATCCCCACGACTTACTGACAAAACTTGCAAGGATTGTTTTTATGCAATCGACAGAAGAATTAAGCGATTTTTTTTCCCCCGCAGCAGACAATTTTTTTTCCACATGACAGAGTTTTCATATGCGTTTCAATTGTTTAAATTATTACGAAGGATATTGAATGAGCTTAGTACACTGTCATGTTACAATACTCAGAAGCTAATGTTAAACCAATGACAATATCGTTAATTATTCTTTTATTATTTATTTATTTATTTATTTATTTATTTATTGCATAGGAGGATATTGAATGAGCTTAGAACACTGTCATGTTACAATACTCAGAAGCTAGTGTTAACCCAATGACAATATCCTCAATTTTTCTTTTAAATGTTTTTCTTTTTCCTGCATAGGAGGATATTGAATGAGCTTAGTACACTGCCATGTTACAATACTCACAAGCTAATGTTAAACCAATGACAATATCCTTAAATTTACCTTAACACTTTGGCTGCCGCCCATTTTTCAAAATCTGTTCCCAGGCACCGAATGCGTGACTTAGAGATCTGCATGGGCAGACCCGTGGCACAGAGTTGATTTCAGGGGCTGGCTCGGATGGGGGGGACATCCCCCCCAGAGCAATGAGATGTCCCCCGCCGGAAGATTTGAGATTTTGGGTTTTTAATGGTCAAAAAGTTCAATTCCCTGCCTCCGGGGGGGGGGGATGTCTCCCCCCCCCGGGTCTGCCCGTGCAGATCTCTATGTCACGCTTTCGGTACCTGGGAACAGATTTTGAAACATGGGCGGCAGCCAAAGTGTTAAGGTGAATTTTTGATGAAAATCCCCGACTGAAGAATTTCTCTATTTTTTCCAACAATCAACTGGCAAATTTTACGATTTTTTCTGAATGACAATTTTCAACTTTTTTTCATGCAACTGATTGACAAATTTTGCAATATTATATTTCTACCCACTGGTAAAATTTAGTTTTTTCTTGATGATATGTGAAACTCGTGGGATTTTTAACATATGGTCGATGAATGAATTTCGACTTTCAGAGCACTTTTTCAGATTTTCCCTGCAAGCGATCGCAGAATTTTATTACTTTCTCCTGTGAACTTTTGGTGAATTTCCTTATTTATCCCCACGACTTACTGACAAAACTTGCAAGGATTGTTTTTATGCAATCGATAGAAGAATTAAGCGATCCCCCCCCCCCCCCCAGCCGACTCATTTTTTTTCCACATGTCAGAGTTTTCATATGCGTTTGAATTTTTTAAATGATTTTTTCACTTAATATGAAGGATACTAAATGAGCTTAGTACACTGTTATGTTACAATACTCACAAGCTAAATGACAATATCCTTAATTATTCTTTTAAATGTTTTTTTTTTTTTTTTTTTGCATAGGAGGATATTGAATGAGCTTAGTACAATGGCATGTTACAATACTCACAAGCTAATGTTAAGCCAATGACAATATCCTTAATTTTTCTTATTTTTTTTTTTTTCATAGGAGGATATTGAATAAGCTTAGTACACTGTCATGTTACAATACTCAGAAGCTAATGTTAAACCAATGACAATATCCTCAATTTTTCTTTTGAATGTTTTTCTTTTTCTTGCAGAGGAGGATATTAAATGAGCTTAGTACACTGCCATGTTACAATACTCAGAAACTAATGTTAAACCAATGACAATATCCTTAAATTTACCTTAACACTTTGGCTGCCGCCCATTTTTCAAAATCTGTTCCCAGGCACCGAATGCGTGACTTAGAGATCTGCATGGGCAGACCCGTGGCACAGAGTTGATTTCAGGGGGTGGCTCGGGTGGGGGGGGACATTCCCCCCAGAGCAATGAGATGTCCCACCCCGGAAGATTTGAGATTTTGGGTTTTTAATGGTCAAAAAGTGCAATTCCCTGCCTCCGGGGGGGATGTCTCCCCCCCCCCCGGGTCTGCCCGTGCAGATCTCTATGTCACGCATTCGGTACCTGGGAACAGATTTTGAAACATGGGCGGCAGCAAAAGTGTTAAGGTGAATTTTTGATGAAAATCCCCGACTGAAGAATTTCTCTATTTTTTCCAACAATCAACTGGCAAATTTTACGATTTTTTCTGAATGACAATTTTCAACTTTTTTTCATGCAACTGATTGACAAATTTTGCAATATTATATTTCTACCCACTGGTAAAATTTAGTTTTTTCTTGATGATATGTGACACTCGTGGGATTTTTAACATATGGTCGATGAATGAATTTCGACTTTCCGAGCACTTTTTCAGATTTTCCCTGCTAGCGATCGAAGGGTTTTATTACTTTCTCGAACTTTTGGTGAATTTCCTGATTTATCCCCACGACTTACTGACAAAACTTGCAAGGATTGTTTTAATGCAATCGATAGAAGAATTAAGCGATCCCCCCCCCCCCCAGCCGACTCATTTTTTCCACATGTCAGAGTTTTCATATGCGTTTGAATTGTTTAAATTATTACGAAGGATATTGAATGAGCTTAGTACACTGTCATGTTATAATACTCATAACCTAATGTTAAACCAATGACAATATCGTTAATTATTCTTTTATTATTTATTTATTTATTTATTTATTTATTTATTGCATAGGAGGATATTGAATGAGTTTAGAACACTGTCATGTTACAATACTCAGAAGCTAATGTTAAAGCAATGACAATATCCTCAATTTTTCTTTTAAATGTTTTTCTTTTTCTTGCATAGGAGGATATTGAATGAGCTTAGTACACTGCCATGTTACAATACTCAGAAGCTAATGTTAAACCAATGACAATATCCTTAAATTTACCTTAACACTTTGGCTGCCGCCCATTTTTCAAAATCTGTTCCCAGGCACCGAATGCGTGACTTAGAGATCTGCATGGGCAGACCCGTGGCACAGAGTTGATTTCAGGGGGTGGCTCGGGTGGGGGGGGACATTCCCCCCAGAGCAATGAGATGTTCCCTGCCTCCGGGGGGGGATGTCTCCCCCCCCCGGGTCTGCCCGTGCAGATCTCTATGTCACGCATTCGGTACCTGGGAACAGATTTTGAAACATGGGCGGCAGCAAAAGTGTTAAGGTGAATTTTTGATGAAAATCCCCGACTGAAGAATTTCTCTATTTTTTCCAACAATCAACTGGCAAATTTTACGATTTTTTCTGAATGACAATTTTCAACTTTTTTTCATGCAACTGATTGACAAATTTTGCAATATTATATTTCTACCCACTGGTAAAATTTAGTTTTTTCTTGATGATATGTGACACTCGTGGGATTTTTAACATATGGTCGATGAATGAATTTCGACTTTCCGAGCACTTTTTCAGATTTTCCCTGCTAGCGATCGAAGGGTTTTATTACTTTCTCGAACTTTTGGTGAATTTCCTGATTTATCCCCACGACTTACTGACAAAACTTGCAAGGATTGTTTTAATGCAATCGATAGAAGAATTAAGCGATCCCCCCCCCCCCAGCCGACTCATTTTTTCCACATGTCAGAGTTTTCATATGCGTTTGAATTGTTTAAATTATTACGAAGGATATTGAATGAGCTTAGTACACTGTCATGTTATAATACTCATAACCTAATGTTAAACCAATGACAATATCGTTAATTATTCTTTTATTATTTATTTATTTATTTATTTATTTATTTATTGCATAGGAGGATATTGAATGAGCTTAGAACACTGTCATGTTACAATACTCAGAAGCTAATGTTAAACCAATGACAATATCCTCAATTTTTCTTTTAAATGTTTTTCTTTTTCTTGCATAGGAGGATATTGAATAAGCTTAGTACACTGTCATGTTACAATACTCACAAGCTAATGTTAAACCAATGGCAATATACTTAATTTTTCTTTTAAATGTTTTTTTTTTTTTTTTGCATAGGTTATTTCACATCATCTTAATTTTGTGGTTTTTCTATTTTGGTTGCTTTAACACACATATATATATATATATATATATATATATATATATATATATATATATATATATTCCATAAGGGGGAAAAATTCAAATGTGTCAAATAAACAAAAAGTAACAAATTGAAATACAATTGTGAAATTTATAAGAATGTTGCCATTGGTTTAACATTAGCTTGTGAGTGTCATACAAGCAAGCACATGAACTAGTTAAAGAGGGCTGTTGGACCCTATGCCCTGCCAAATTTGCCTAGAGCCCGTATTTTCCGCCAAAACTTACTTGCAAAACTTGCAAGGTTTTTTTTTCTTTTTTTTATGCGATCAGTGGGTGAATTACGCAATTTTTTCTCTGTGATGGGAAATTCTATAGGATTTTTTTACCATAATCGACTGGTGGATTTCTAGTTTTTTCTCGCACAACCAATTGAAAAATTTGCATTTTTCCCACGACCTAATGATGAAATTTACATAAAAAAAAAAAATTCTTCATTTGGTCACAGGAGGAAATTATCAAGAAATTCAGCAGTTGATTGGGAGGAAAATCTCCGAAGTTTAATCAGTCATGGGAAAGTATCGCAAAATTCTGTTGAGAAGAGGGTCCTCTAAAGAAGCCAATTCAAAATATTTTATTTTTAACAAGGTACAAGTGTGCCGTTTTTTAAACATTTCCGCCCAGTGGCCCTTTTTATCTAGAATCAACACTAGGATAGTGTTGATTCTAGAAAAAAGGACTGGTGTGTGCGAATTTTTAAAAAAGGGCACTCGCAGAACAGAAGTGTGAAAATCTAGGTGCCAGCGGGCAGTCTCTCACCACTAAAATTTATTAGTTCTCTTCACTTAAATTCTTACAAAAAATTTAGGTGAAATATTAGACGAAAAATAACAAATAAAATTTAGTGGTGAGAGACTGCCCGTTGGCGCCTAAATTTTTTTTGCACTCGTGTACCTTGTTCACAAAAAATAATTTGAATTGGTTTTCTTAGACTCCTTTATTATCAATAGAATTTTGCAATGATTTACTGTGACAGATTGAATTTTGCGATTTTCCCTCTATTTAATTTTATTATGCATTCTTTTTTTTAAATATTAATATTCAATAGCTATTTTTCAAAGTTAATATTCAATTATCAGTTAATATGACTTATTTAGCAGTTTTTCAGCTGCAATCGATCGACAAATTTCACATTTTTTCCTGCCACCAACTGAAGAATCTTGTGATTTTTGTCTCGATTGATGAATTTCACGATTTATTTCTGCAACAGTTTGACAAGTTTCACAATATTTTAAAGCAGCCGAATGAAGAATTGTTCTGTTTTTTTTTCAGTAATGGTTGTTGGTTGGTTATATTTATGATGGCCAGTTATCAGCACTAGATATATAGTTACTAAGGGGAGGGGGGCCCTCCGTGGGGGTCTTTCTAAGGGAACCTAACCCGTATTTATGCTTGAAAAACCAAGGTCCGAAGAAAACTTCGAACGATTAGGCCGACGGGCGCGATTGGGATCGAACCCAGCACCTCCCGTCGACCAACTTCGAGAGCAGAACCTCTCGGCCACTGATGGGGCTTTTCAATAATGGACTGGGGAGTTTCATAAATTTTTTCATTGAGTGAGTAATGATTTTTGCAATTTTTTTCACGCTACCAATTCTCGAGTTTTGCAATATTTTATTTCTACTGATTGGGGAAATGTGCGGAAGTTTCCTTGCGATCGATTTTCAAAACTCGTGGGATTTTTTTTCATATTGTCGATGGACGAATTTCGCAGATTTTCACCGCGGCCGATCGTTTCATTATTTCTCTTACTTTTTTCAACTTTTTTAAAATTTTAATATTTTTATTCTTTTAGATTGGATTTTTTACAGAGCCCTCCGATAAATGTCATTTATAATATATAAAAATTTCATAGGGGAGGGAGGGTGTATTTCAGTTGGTGCAACCTCCACTTTTCTAAATTTTGCCGACATACCTCATGTAACTATTGTTAGAAAGGCCCCGTGACCACTTATTTATGTTAAGCACATCCGACTTTCCTCACCCGTCCCCCCCCCCCCCAAGGAGGCGCTTTTCTAAATTTTGCCATCATGCCTCGTGACATATTGTTGGAAAGGCCTGTGAGCACTTATTCATGTTATGCACATCCGGTTTCTCCCCCCCTGAGGGGGCAGTTTTCTAAATTTTGCCGACACCCCTCGTGTGGCCCATCGCTGGAAAGGCCTGTGATTACTTATTCAAGTTATGCACATCCGGCTTCCCTCCCCCCACTTGCCCCCAAGAGGGGACTTTTCTAAATTTTGCAGTCACCCATCATGTGACATATTTTTGGAAAGGCCTAATGCCACTTATTCCTGTTATGCACATCCGGCTTTCCTCCCCCACAGTGCCCCACCCAAGGGAGCACTTTTCTAAATTTTGCAGTCACCAATCATGTGACATATTGTTGTAATGGCCTCATACGACTTATTTATGTTATGCACATCCGGCATTCCTCCCCATATTTTGTAATAAATTTTTAAAAGGCTACAGTCAAACTGCAAAAAAGATGCAGTTGGGAGACTGCGGTGATTTGGCACAAATCCCTGCAGTTCTTTTGAAGTCGACATAACTATAAATTTACTGTGGTAAGTGTGTAGTTATCAACTACACACTTACTGCGGTTAATTTATAGTTATGTTGACTTCAAAAACACTGCAGGGATTTGTGCCTAATCACCGCAGTCTTCCAACTGCATTTTTGTTAAGTTTCACTGCAGTTCATTTTTAGCTGGGAATGAATTCTGAGAGTTATGTTGATGTATTGGGAGATAATCTTTTACCGGAAGCACCGTTAATAACGAGTGAAGACTATTTTTTCCAGCAGGACAATGCCTCAGTACATGTGTCCCAAAATTCAAAATCGTGGTTTGATGCTAATTTTGTGAAACTACTTGATTGGCCGACCAGAAGCCCTGATCTGAATCCAATGGAAAATCTGGTGAGTATTCTGGCACACGAAGTATACAAAAATGGTATACAATATGAAAACAAGCAAGAGCTCGTGTCCTCCATTGAAAAAGCCTGGTCAAAAATTTCCAAGGACGTTCTTCAGGAACTCTCAAACTCCATGACGTCAAGGACTGATAAAAGTGATTGAGAAGAAGGGGGAATATATTAATTATTAGTGTGTTTCAAGCAAAAATATTCATTGTCCTTATAATTTTGTCCAATTTTTACAATGACATATTTTGTTAATTATGACAAAACATTCATATTTTGCATTTTCCGATGTTTTGCATTCTACAATGTTTTCTAGCATAAAAAAGCATTTTACTTATAAATTTCACTTTATTTAGTTCAGAAATAAAATTTTTCTGTGCAATTTTCAATTGTTCTTATAATTCTGACCACCACTGTATTTTTATGCGATTACTGGTGGTAGAGTCCTTACAAAATGGGGCGTGGCTTAATAGCGTGCAAACCCTGAAACCGACTCGGATGCCCCGCCCACTCACATTATTTATACGCTAACATTTTATACTTATTTTTATTTTTAAATTCTACTCGCACCACTATATTTTTTAAATAAATTTTTACCAACAACAACATAAAAAAAAGTCAATCGTTTTACACTGACTGTTATTTTGCTTCAAAATATAACACCTAAATGGAACACATTTTTAATAGAAATATAATTTTAATTTATGTCAAAATGTAAGAGAACTTGATAGAATACACCATGCTAATAGAATGATGGATCACATGGAATTAACGAAATTATGCAAAATGGTTTACTGATAACTAGCGCAATACGAAACAGACATAGTATCAGCCAAAAGAAGAATAATGTAGCCTGGTAAGCAAATCAGCGTAATATTGGCGAATTATCAAAAGACTGCAATCAGAATCAGAATAAACACAAACGAATGCAGCGGAATTCACTGGAATGGTAACGAGTGTTATTTAAATGGTTTAACCCTTTCCGGCGCGGAGTAGTTCTGTTTGTAAAATGAAGAAATATTGGACTGCCACCAGAATTTAGAAACAAATTCATTAGAAAATATAAAAACTTGCTTATTTTCCCGATCTTTATAAAAGGAAAATTTTAATTAAATATTCTAGGTGCCAGTATTCTTAAAATTAAGTGTCCTTATTTGTGACACCGCCCACTTAAGGCTTAAAAGTATGGAATCAATTCCAAAAACCCGAATTGTTAGTTGTCGGCCAGTGCAAAATTGCACACGTGCCGCTCGGACCACAAAACTAATAACCAATATGTGATCTCAATAGCTCCCCAAAACGAAGTAAGCAATGCCATTCAGATGCAAAGTAAGTTTCTGTTAGCAATGTGGCCGACGAGTGTAAATATAAATAGTCCGACTTACAGATCTGCACATTTTCTGGAATGCCACCTTATCGGCAAAAAACGCTGCTACATTGAAAAATTCTTTCTTTTAATGCGTGATAATGTCAGACCTCATACAGCTTGATTTGCAGAGAAGAGGCGAACAGTTTAACCACTAAACTGTTTTGCCCGAACTCTGTTTGGGCAAGGAGAGTTTGCGTATTTCGTTACTAAAAGCTTTTGGATGCCACTAATTTTTACATGTAATCTTCGGTTTATTAATTGACAGATATTTTTCGATTATTTAAGGCAAATACTTCAGTACGTAAAAAGTGGTGTTTTTTATGTGTTTTTAGTTTAAGGTGTCAAAAAAAAATGAGACAGTTAAGAGGTCAAATATTGCAGCCTAGAAGAGGCCCTCTATATTTGCCTGATGAAATTAGAATAACCGCTTAGCTGCTATTTTTTGACGCAGTAAATTAAAAATAAGGACCCGGCACAACTTTTTTAAACTAAAATATTCGGCTATGTACAATAGGAAAAGGTATGCTATTTATCAAACCAAACATTACAGTTAAAATTAAGTGGTATTCAAAGCTTTTAGTATCGAAGATGGCAAACTGTTTTTGCCCGAGCGGCATTCCAGCAGATCTGTTAAGGGGTTAAACATGTCTGCTATATATTCGCCCGAAGCATTACAGTGAGACTAATCACTCTGGGACGTAAAGAGTGCACTTCTTAAACAGTGGAACAAAATTCTCTATAGTGTTACCGACAACCTTCTTGCATTCATGTAAAACAGGTGTCGAACAATAATTTGGTTGTTAGATTGGACCACACACGATGCTAAAAATTTTCATTTTTTTCGAACAACAGCTTTTTCCCATTTGCAAATTTCCAAATTGGTATATTGAATTGTTTCTTAACATCATTTCAAGAAATTGAAAAAACTTACATGTTGTTTCTGTGCCTTGCTTTCCTGTATTATGCTTTAATATATGTGCACTCTCATTTTATGAGATGTATTGCTGATTCATAACATTTTCCCACTCTTCCTCTTTCTCCCTCGTTTTTTTACGAGTGTACTCTAAAAGTACAAGTTATTATTATTTTTTTTTACTTTAATAAACATCGGAAGAATTACTTGTATTAATATTACCCGATTCCTAAAACATCATCCTTAGGTAATAAGCATTCAAATACAAAAACGGAGTTAAATTCGTCAGGTAATTTCTGTAAATAGCATTTTAAGCTTAAATTGAAGTTGAATGTAAATGGATGCGAGAAAATCTCAATTTCTTCGATACAAAACCATTTCAAAAATGATATGGTAGGAAAAAAAATTAAAGCAATTTTATCTAATATTTTTCTGTAATATTTTACAATGTCAGTGAACAAATAGCATAGATTTTAATAGATTCTTAATTATCTCGTTTCAAACGATGGTTCCATATTCAGTAAAATTACGCACATTAAAACGCATGTTTCAAGGGCAGTTGAATGTCCCTATACTTAAAATGTTAAATTAATGTAGGAGAGGTAGGGGAGGTATGATACACTTTCTTTTTACTAATTTTTTACAACCCTTAGAAACCTGTTTTTAAACAAATTTTTCCTGTTTTCTTATAAAGTGGCCTTCTATTCATTTATTAAAAATATTGTGAATTAATACTCATTCAAAACATATACCCCAATTATTGTGAATGGTTACTACTGTGTCAAATCTCCCCATTGCTGGGAGGATCGATACACTAGCAAGGAGATTTGATACAGTGTTATGTAAATTGAAAAAAAATGCAGACAATTCAATTTATGTGTCATAATATTTTTATGATAAATCTTGAAATATTTAAGTAAAATTTAACCCGTTAATAGTCGCGCGTTGGTCTTTTCCCCGCCCGAAATTCGTTATCTTCCTGTAACTCATTTCCCGTTAAAGTTACGATAGCCAAATTCCGTGTAGCTGACCTTGAGTGTTCACAATCTTGTGTAGTAAAATTGCAAGTCATTCCTGCTATTTCTTAGCATTTTATCGCATTCTTAAGTTTCAATCGGTCTAAATGACCGCGTTGCGACCACTTGCGTTAGTCGAATTTTCCCCCCTCGTGTTCATCCTTTCCCATTTCCGTGAAATCTGTGGGGGAGAGTTTCTTCGAAGTACGGACTCTTTGCCTGTTGTTATTGCGTCTTTCTTTCTTTCTGCAATTTTTCCCATTCACACAGTACTTTTTTTACTTTTAGAATGTGACTTAAAATTGTTTTATTATATTAGTTGTGAAGTCAGTTCGCACAAAAAACTGATGGATGGTCACTTACATTTTTTCTTTTTTTTCATTGTCAAACATTGCGGGAATAAATTCTTAAATTGATAATCGTTTAAATATGGAAAAAAAGGGGAATTCATCATCATTATTTGAAAGAAGTTACTTTCCATTTATTACCGGAACATATAAATGAAAGAAAACAGGCAATAACACTTCCAAACCATTAAAAAAGAGAGGAGCGAATTTTGTGGGAATCAGTAAAAAAATTGCCGTATCTCCAAAATCTGAAAAGTACAGTTTTTGTACAATAAAACAAATTCGAAAGATAAAAATTTTTTCTCAGAGATATAGTATGTATATCTGCGAAGAACATATATATAATTTATTTGAACAATAAGAAAAATAATGAGAATTTCATAATGTAGCTTAGAAATCACGCAAATAAAAATCTCTTTTGGATAATTCAGTGAATGTTTATACTATGATTTTAAAAAATATTTTAAGTATTTTTCTCAAATTTATCTATTTTTAAATTTTCATACTGTAACTAAAAACACATTTTTTTTTAACAATGCCGCAGAAAATGTTTTTTTATTATTATTATTGAAATCCAATAGAGGCTTGGGGACGGTTAGTAACAAATTTAAATTTGTTGTCCTTCATCAATTGTTCAAACTATTTTTCAGAATAATGATTTCCAGAATACGAGAGAAAATTCATTTAAATAAAATTCTTGCTGCATATTTATAATTTCGGAGAAAATGTTCTTATTGTTTTTATTATTTTAATGAATGTTATTATAAAACAATAAATTATAACATTAATACCTTATTATGAAATGTACAATTGAATATAATTAAATAGTTGCTGTAAAATACATCCCTATTAAGATGACCCTTTCAGTGATTTTATTAATTAAAATAATTTATCCATCTTAGGATTTAAATCTACAATTGCAAATGTATTTAAATTAAATGTATAATTTCAGTAACTTATTATTTACTTTATATAAACGAGTTCGTATCCAGAGTTTAGTCAAGGGCGCTGCTCCCACCCTGAAATAAGTAGTAAAACAACAAATCGTGCATTTTCATTTGAAAAATGTATTTAATCATAAAATCTCGAGAGCCCCCCCCCCCCTCATACATACACAGACACCCCACAAAATAAATAACTAAAACGTAGTTACAACATTTACATTTATAATTTCGAAATTAAGTATTTTTTTGCCTTTTTCTTTATATATATATATATATATATATATATATATAATATGCTGGTGAATTAGTGGTATTGTATTTGATTTTCTGTTGCATGTCATAGGTTCCATTTTTATTTTCAGTTTAATTGTTTAATTTAATTTCCGTGTAATATATTGTTGCTAAATTTATTAATTTTCTTTTATTAAATGGATATAGAGTGCCGGAGTATCATAAAAATCTACCTGACTCTGATTCTGTCCTTCCAAAAACAAAACAAATAAAAATACCCCTATCACGAATTTAAATTCATATTCGTAAATGTTTTCCTACTAATTATTGATTCATAGTAACATCAGAAATTCAATCAAATCATTTACTATTTACTTTTAAGTATTTATGCAAAACGAAGAAAGAGTTATTAAAAACATTTATCTAGATGCCAACTGAATATATACTTAAGCGAAATAAATAATTTGCTGTAAAAGGTTGTAAAATGAATAATTTCTGTAATCTTTTAAAGTTCAGTCAATATGTTCACCCTACGTTATCCATTTTCGATCATCTGATAACACCGGCCAGTTTCCCCTTCGTTTTCGGCCTGCTGGTAACGGCGGCAAATGGACCGAACGCGACTACTAACGTTCTAAAAAATGTCGCGACTACTCTCGGGTTAAAAAGAAATGACACTGACATATTTTTGTTTCATAAATGTTTTTTACAAAAATATTTAACCAATTGCTATTATTTAAACAATTCTATTAACACACTTTTTAAAAAATATATAATGAAAAAAAAAAAAAAAAAAAAAAAACCTAGAGATCTTGCTTCAAGGAAAAATGAAGTGAAGATTGCTGATTTGCAAACAATTTAACATAAATTTAGCACATTTAAGAATTCTTTAATCCTTTCAGGGCAAAGCATTTTCAATGCTAAAGTGTTGAATAAATGAATGGCACCGGAATTTATAAACAAATTTAATTGGAAGTAAGAAAAGGGCTATATTCAGTGGTGGGATTCAAATAATTTAACAACCGGTTCGCTGCTCGAATGATTTTTGTAGTACAAAAATAAAAGAAAAAAGAAGCATCACACATATATTATGAAACACTTTCTAATATTATAAGAACATTGTTAAAAAAAAAAAAAGCTTTTATCTTTTGGTACAGTGAAAAAAAATCCTGAAACATGTTACCCTATAAAAAGGACGTTAATAAATATTCGGCAATCATGAAACCGTGATCATAATTTCTATCAGAAAATCATCAAAACAATATAATAAAAAATAGCAGAAATGTGGGCTTAAGAATTAACCAATGTTCATGACCTAAACTTACATTTAACATGTTTAGAAATATACTATTCATGCTACAGCAAGTGAGACAATTTTTGCACGACCGAAACTTCTCGAGTTATGACATTTAGAAATTTTAGGAATTTTTACCATTTCTCAGTACAAAAAAAAAAAAAAACGGGCCAGACAACGCTGGAAATTTATAAAATACAAAGTATCATAATTCGGCAAGTTTAGATTATACAATGTCATTTCATTTGTTAGAGATGGAAAAATATTTTTCCAAATATAAATTATAGGACTCGAGGATCTTATTAAAATTTTGGATTTGTTACATTTACGAAAATAAATACTTTCATTTAAATTACTTCTAAAATTTGAATGACAATATAAAAAAAAAGGTGTAGTTGGAAGTAAATCTCTAAATCTGACGATTTAAGTATTAGAATTAGATCAGCGATAACAGGGAACACTCCATCCCAAAGCAAAGTACCGTTTATTCAAATAATAGCGTTGCCGGGTCCGTGATGAATGACCCTTACATTAACCTGAAATTTGTAAGATTTTATATCTTTAAATCTATTTTATCTGAATTTATATTTTTAAATGAAAAAATGTTGAAATGAAAGTATATGCTATTTGGAATTTTACTTTCTGCGCTATTTGATTTGTGGAGTCTATGCGCACCGAAAGGGAGCGAAACCGTGACGAAACTCTCAGGTTGTCCCTGATTTCCTGGAAATTTCACACATTTTATTTTGTAAAAAATATTTCTACCCGTCCGAATGTTTCAAAATTTTTGTAGATGATGTAAATCTGATCTACTGGGAATCTAAATAGCATCTCAATTTGAGACGCTTAAAAAAAATCGCGTTAAAATAAGGTCGTTTAATTACTTTTAGCGTAGAAAAATATCGTCTCCGTGAGGCACAGTTTGACCTGTATTTGCCAGTGTATTTCTAAGGGTTAAAATTCCTATTTTTTAAAGCCGATTGCACCATCGATTACAAGAAGGTTTCCGCTTTAAGAACATGTTTTTGGCTTGCAGGAATCTTTAAATTAGCGCTCTGGAATAGCAAAACCGCTACGAAACATTCAATTTTTTTTACGGATTTCGTCGAAATTTTCACACATTTTATTTTGCTATAAATATTTCTACCCATCAGTACATTTCAAAATTTTTGTAGGTGGTGTTAACCTAGTCTATTGAGATGTTCTGAAAAGATTGTGTTAAAATACGCACTTTTAGTTACTTTTAGCGTAGAAAGAATTTCGTCTCTGTGAGGAGCGAAATGACCTCAGGTTGCCGGTGTATTAAAATGAGTTAAAATTCATGTTTTTAAAAACTGATTACATCATCAACGGGAAGAAGGTTTCAGCTTTAAGACCATACTTTTGGTTTGTCGGTACCTCTAAAATTACGCCCTAGAGGGGCGTTGCAATAAGGGAGAAAAAGTTTTTCGGAAAAACGACCCCTTTTGAAAGTTGTTTTTCAAGGCTTTAACTGCAATATATTTTTTTAAGTAATTGCAGGAATTTGAGACATAAGAGTACGTTTTTTTAGAATATGTCTTTCGTTTTTAACTTTACTGAGCGGTTTGGCCGATGCAAGTTAATAAATAATGACAAAATACCCCGAAATTTCTTCTTTTCGTTCTTCATTTTCAACTGATGCGTAAATAAGGCTTCTATGCGTGTGTCAGAGTTTTTTCTTTCTCGCGAGAACCGAGTTGAGTTTTTAATGAGAGTGAGTTGCTATTTTTAATTAATAATTTAACTAATTATTGGAATTTTAAAATTCTGTGTTTCAGGTGCATCAGGAAACACTTTGAGCTAGCCTAACAAAAATTTTCAGCCTCGTACGAGCCGTAGATTTTGTTAACCATCGCACACACACAGACAGAGCAAAACTTTATTTTATTAGTATAGATAAGTAGTTATTTTAATTTTTAATAACCTTGGCATATAACTTGGGTTAGCCTAAGGCTGTCAATTTAGTTACCAAATTCTTCAAAATTTCGCTTTTTTTAAGTTGAATTTTTCTTACAGGACTAATGAAAAAAAAAATATTATTGTTGCAAATGAAATATTTCATTAGATCAGGCATGTCAAACACGTGGCCCGCGGGCCACACTTGGCCCGCCAGCAACTTTTCTGTGGCCCGCCAAGCTTTTGGCTTTTTCCCTATGTTTGATGCAGAAACTTTACCCGAACACACTTGCAAACGTTTCAGTGCTTCCCAGTTGGATATTATTTTCATTCAAAATATCTACCACTATTTCAGGCTATTCATCGCTATATTTAATGACAGAAATTCTGTGTTTAAATAAAGTGAAGATTACCATTATGAAAAAATTCCACAATATGGCAACACAGCCCAGGAACTGAAGATACAAATATCAGAAAGTATATTAGATGTATAAGGTCAAATCTAACTCATTTTAAAATTTCAGCTCCAAGAGATGGGGATGAAAAATAACCAATGCGAGAGCTAAATATTGCATATCTTGAATCGGAAAATTAAAAGATTTATAAGAGTCTTATAGTATTTTTTTCTACTAATTTAGGTTTTCTGTGGATATTAATACGTTATTTTACTGCTCTATTTGATTTACATGACAGTACAAAATGATGTGCACTATTTGAAAAAAAAAAAAAAAAAAAAAAAAGATTAGATCCAATTGCACACAAGTCGAAATCATTCAATACTAATTAGAATAAATAGTGTCTAGAATAGTTGAATACATTTGAAAATATGTAGGTGCCAATGCTGCAAATATCCATGATATAACAAGAATTTTCAATAATCAAATGAATTCTATAATTTCAATATGCGTTCCTTATCACTTTGAAAATATAGATTCACTAAATTCCACTCTGCAGGCAGTTTTGTATTTACAGATAAGATGTGTACTTAAAAACAAGTGAGAAGCTTAAGGGAAATTAATCCTGTTCTTGGTGCAATAACCATAACTGATATATTTCACTCGATTATGAAAATTTTGTTATTTTAAGTTATCATAAGTTTATATTGCAAATAATTATAATCTTGGAACGATTGGTTTTATAAAAAGTAGTACTTCAACCTTTTTAAAAAATGCAAAGATCAGAACTATAAACTTAATACTAATAGACTTTTGTATAATTTTGATTGCGATTTAAATTTTAAATGACAATATAAAGTACATTTTTAAGCATGCTTATATTTTTATTGTAACATATTTTTCTTTATATTTGGCGGCGCCCCTTTTTACCAAAATTTTGCTATTTTTATTTTTACAGAATTACAAGGGTTCTGAGGAATTGGAACAATGGAACAATCAAGCAGGTGTGTGGATTCCCTAGTTGCATGGCAACTTTACATCCAGGCTAAGAGTATATTGTGTTGCAATGCAATGGGAGCCTTGGAAAAAAGAACGTTTAAACGCGGCTAGAAGCCACGAAAAAATGGAGAGTAAAAGCTAAAGAGATAGACAATTTTTAAGAAAAAATTGTTAGTAGAACAAGAAAAAGTTCCATATAATCCACATAAATGTCCAGGACAGGCGAAAAAGCTACCAAAGGAAGCCCCATAAAAAAAAGACTCAATTGAGAGACCATACATTTAATATAGCTTGTTAAGTAAAAAAGTTTAACACAGTGAATAAAAGAAACAAAACTAAATATTTACATATTTACAAGAGAATTTAAATTACTTAAAGTAAAAAAAAATAATAATGTAAGAAAAAGCTACAGTGAGGAGAGTTCAAACCAAATAAACAGTTAAATGCAAAAGCCGAGGGGATCAAACGACAGCAAGAGGACGGCGTGCACCCAGTCTAGTAATTTGAGGAGAAAAAGAACATGAAAATGAAAGAAGTAAGAGTAATATCATGAGAAGAGCATAAAATACAAGAAAAGAAGTTTTTTTTTTTTTTATAACTTTTTAAACAAACAACACAGACAAAAAGAAGGAAAAAAGTTTAGCAAATGAAGAGCTTAATCTTCGTTAATGTTGATCTGACTAGCAAGTTTATCAAATTCAGTTAGTATAACCATCAATTTTTGCATCGGATTATCGAGGTTCTTAGTCTGAGTTGAGATGTTCTTTATACATTTTAGGAATTTAGTGATTTGAAAGATTTGTTTGACTTCGTTGAAAGTATTAAGATTGTCTTTAATATCATTGGTGTAATTAGTAGGAGCATTAGAATTTTCAATAGTAGGGGAGGAATGGGTGTTTTCGGTAGTACTGTCATTGTTATCAGAGTTTAATTCTACATTACCTGTAGAGGGTTCAGAGTCTTTAGTATTTTTGGTATAATTATAATTCTTAACTATATCCGCTAAGATTTGGGTTTCTTGGGATAGATTGCTGACGCTATTACTTGTTTTTCGGTTCTGTTTATTTTCGAGTCTATAAGGATTTTTTGGACAACCACGGAAATTCGCTGGGTGCCCCAGTCCACAATTGGCACAAGTGGGTTTAATACGCCCCTTGTGGTGACAATCTGTACTTAAATGTTGATCTCCGCATTTTACACATTTAGCATCGAAGCCACACACTTCTGATGCGTGACCGTAACCCTGGCATTTGTAACACTGTTTTACACGATTTTTGCTAATAAAAGCTTCAATCTTAACAGAAATATAATGTATATTGTTAATTTGGTAAATTTCTTCAAAGTTCTTACGAGGGATAACATTTACCATGTATATTGGCATTGGTTGGCCAGTTTTACGATTTTTAAGCATGGCAGCCCTAGTGACTGCGAAACCATGCTCCCTGAGACTATCTTCAATAATTTTAGTATCGGTGTAACAGGGGAGGCCCCTAATGCATATTTTTTTGGGTCGAAGTTCTTTAGGATCAAGAGTTGTATATTTCTTTTTGTTTTGGTCTAGCCATTTCTGAGTAGATTTAAAGTCCTTATCAGAGTTACATTGTATAACAATGCGTTCGCCTTTTAGCGTTATTTTTGGTTTTTCCAAGTTTAACACCGTAATTTCATGAGCTACCGCCGCCCAATTGCTGTCGACTTCGACGTAGAAAGGGTTAACAGAATTTTTAACTTTGACAGTATTCTGAGTATTATCACTAACATTTGACTCATCCATTTCTATATTTTCAGTAAGGATAACTTCATTAGCGATATTCTTATATTTATTACTTAGAGGGATAGGTGAACTCTCCTCTGAAAGAGGACGCTTAACGCCTTTCTTAACTGCATTGAAAAATTCGTTTTTAAGGTTAGTATTATTAAGAAAAAAATTTGGAGTTTTTTTATACTTAATAGAGCAAAAAAAACTAAAGATAGCTGAATTTAACAAATTATCATGGGTTGGCTCCCCAAGCAAAGTAAAAACATCATGGCAAGTTTTTCTTACCTCTTCCTGTTCAGAGGCAGAGTCAGAATATCCAGCTTTAGCCTTAATATCCAAGATATATTGGTCTACGAAGGTGTAAAAATCACCCAGTATAGTCTTTGAATAGTCCTCAAAGTTCGAAGAAAATCTATCAAATTGGTCTTTGAAATTACTGTTTAACGTTCCATTACATATTTTGTCGATAACTTCCTTGATATAATAATCTTGATCATCAGTAGCCGTCATAATGCAGCACTAAATAGCGAGCGAAAACTATTCTAACGAACCGCCACACCTGCCATTCACACTGCGAAAAATATAACATGCGATGGAGCAATCACCTCACATGACCCCTCACAACAGAGCTCCAATCACAACGAGAAAAATGATCTGAGGAATTAAAATTTATGTCCTTTTACTTAATAAATATTTTTTCAATTTTTCTGGTGCGTGGTTTTAGTTTTTCAATACATAGTTTTATTATTATTATTTTTTTTTAACAAGGTTGCAATTTTAATGTACAGATTTCATTTTTTGCGACACTAACAAAATTAATCTGCTTATTGTTTCTGAGTATTGTGGCCCGCGGCTTCCTTCACAATGCTTAATTTGGCCCGCTGTGGTAAACGAGTTTGACATACCTGCATTAGATGAAATTAATCCAGACTTTTCACAGAGTTATGCCTAAAAAATAATGTTGTGCAGATAAACATTTAAAGAAAGCAAATTAATGTAAATGCGATTTTCCCATTTGCTGTATCATTTTAACAACCGGTTCGCCGAACTCAACACCAATTAACAACCGGTTCTACCGAACCGGTGAGAACCGGCTGAATCCCACCACTGGCTATATTTCACTTTCATATTAAATGGAAAATATTTTACCAAAATGCTGGTGCCAATGTGGCATTTGGGAATTAAAATTAAGTGATTTCATAAACGTACCACCATCCCTGAAATGATTAAAACTAATAAATCTGTTATTTTGGTAAGTAAAATCGGGTGGATTTAATGTTTTTTTTTTTTTAATTTGACATTCGTCAATTAAAGAAACATCTTCTCTTTCTGACCATTTAAACCTTTTTCCTTCCATATGACGAGAAAAGCGCACTAATCATCTATCATCGCACTGCTTTTCTATGTAACCTACATAATGTCGATGAATAGTCTCTTTGTTGTTCCTTAACAATTTCAGTAGCTCTTGCTTGTAAAACAATAATGAATATTACAGTCCTATATTAGTTTACAACTTAAAAAAACTATTAAATTTCAAATATACAAGTATATCATTTCTCCCCAGGCCTAATGTATCATTTCTCCCTATCATGCCTTATTTGATTTTCAATCACTTTGTATAATTGCAGTTGCAAAATGCCAATCTGCTTTCTGGTAAAACTCACCCTAACAATATGCTTTACAAAAAAAAAAAAAAAATACAAGATATTATCTTCACAATAATAAGAGTTATGAAAGAAAATCAGTCTTTAAAAAAATTTACATTGATATTCCAAAAGTCTTCAAAATTAAAAGAAAAAAAAAAGTTGTCAGTTCTTGACTGCTAAGTATAGCTAATGATGGCCTCTGCTAATGAAAGAAGACTTTACATCTGTTACAATGGCTGTTAATGCCATTTGTTGAGAAAAACTGTCAATGTATCAACCCTCCCTATGTATCTAACCTCCAACTCCCCTACAATTTTTCAGAAAATATCAAATATATTAACTTGCAAATTTTTATATACATAACATTAATAATTCCTAATAAAGTGAAGTCAACTTTATAAGCAGATATTCTTTAGTTATTTTTCCAAAAAATCGTGAATAAAAATTACTCTTAAATGACTAAAAACTTGCATTTTACCAAAGAAAAATTTGTACAAATGTTTGTAACAGAAGTTCACTTCAGATTGATCAGTGATATGTGTGAAATATTCTGGCAAGATTGCATACAATAACATGTAGCAGTTTCTATAAAAAGGTAGATCGAAGTCTAAAAAGAAACATTTAGAGAACATTGAGCTTAAATTTTATGCATGTAATGCTTATGTAGCATGTCAACAACCTGAATTACTTAGTTTGTTTTAACTTCTTGTTGCCATAGAAGATAAAGTAATATACCATTCGAAAGGGGGAAAATAAAGAATTCAAAATATTAAAATAATAATAATAATAATTTTTTCTCGAATTTGGCCCTTCAATTTCTGCAGTGTGTCTGCATAATAAATCTTTCAAATGCGAAAATATTCTTTTTCAAAATATTAAAGCATGTTTATATATTTTGACATCATTTGTAAAGAGTACTTTATTTACAAAGCTGTCGTATCAAACATAAAAATGTATTATGTAAAAATAGAATTTCTCTTTTCTTCATGTATACACATTTACTAAACCTCCCCTCAAAATAAATGGTAGCCTCTGAGTTTCCACTTTTGTTGTACAAGACTCAATAAGACACACCTGGCGTGAAATACAAAATAAGACAATTGATTTTAAAGCATATGTATTTTATGATAAAAATGTCTTAAGACTGCTTCACAGAAAGCATTTTCCTTAAAGATATATTTCCAAAAAAGTCTTACTGCAAAGGAAATAAAGTTAAACATTTGATAAAATATATGTGTTCTCCAAGGAAGAATATGACTAGCTTGAGGGAACATTGCTTTGAAAACGTGTTCTTGTTTTGAATTATTTAGTCTACACGTACAAATGCAAATGTTCAGGATTTTCCTTATTTTTTCACGCGATACTTTTTGTCTTGATGTTTCGTTTGAAGAACAATGTATAGAATAAAAGTGCGGTTTTTTTTGCCACTTATGTTGTGAAAAGAAACTCATTTTAAGGAGGGAAATTATTAAGAGACTTTAACTTTTTATTTGTGTTAGCCCCGAGGCAATAATTAAAGTGCCGTCCCCTAAAAATAATGTTACGTTACATAAGCCAGCCGTAAAACGAAGCACATATATATTAGTGTAGTTAAATACTGATAATCTCTACTGTAATTTTTTTAACTTCTAAGCACGCACATTTTCAAATTTTAAACATTCCTGTAGGGAAAAAAGTACTATTAACTGCAATTGTTTGAAAACTGCATCTCACTTTATTTTTCAGATTTTTTTTGTAGTTTTTAATGCCCTTTCTGTAATGTTGATAACTGAAGTACTCCATTTCTGTATAAAGAAAAGACAACATGGTTGGAAACCAGCAGATTACTATATCTATTTGTTGTCATTTTCTTATAACAGCTGAATAAAAAAAATGCAATTAAAATACGTGCTATGCCAATATCGTCTGCTATAAAATTTATTTTAAAGAATACTTGTGCGACTTTTTCACTCTTATTTAAATAAAGTGACGCCATATGCATACTTTTCTATAGATGTTGTTTAAGACTGGATCATAAATGGTGAATCCTTCAGCGGCTGCATATGACGTCATTTTGCATAAAATAAAAGATCATAACATAAATAAATAAAAGACCGGCAAAAGACTGCCTCCCGCTACCTTACCTCACGGCCTCCGAGGATACCGGAGCATGGATGCCCCTGACCCCGTGAATGGAGACCGCTACAGTTAGTGTTCGAAAGTTAGGTTGAGGCACCGCTAGATCCTCATCCGTGGGCGCGGAACGCTCCAGTAGCGCACAGATACGCAGGATCGCAGCACAGATACGCTCCCTGGTCGACGAGGGCACCACCAAGCCTCACCCACCTTGGGGTCGGTTCAGAATTGCCCCAGCTACTGGAATCTTGGCGGAATGACACCTGACGCAAAAAGTACATCAGGCGCTGCTCGAACCCTCACCCTTCAGTGGCTCCGGGAAATCTTGCATGGGAATCCCGCGAGATCCGTCGTCACTACCGAGTACCAAGACCAAGTTCTACAAAGTCCGCTCACTGCTCTCAGTCTCCCTCTCATTCTATTAGTGGATATGTCCTACCACATTGGCTAGTCTTTGTACAGCGACACCGTCCTGTCTTAGACCGGCACTGGGATCGACCTATATTCCGTTGCTATCTGGCTTGTCTCGAAAACCGAGGTGCCAGGGGTGAGAACGCGTCGTACACGCTGCGGATCACCGGTACACAACGTCCGTTACCCGTGGCCGCCGGTCTCGAGGCCTGTCGACCGCGAGCCACTCGTGGAGTGTTTGTTCGTCCCTAATCGGCCACCTCATATTAATACACAACGAGCTCTGTATGGCTCCGAGTCTCCTCCCCACCAAAGGAATCGGTTTCGAGCCTCTCGGTAGGATGGCCAAATTCAAAGTGATAAAAAGTTTATGTATATTTTCCAATTAATTCGATTTTTTGTCGGGTTGTTCCTTATGGTTTGTTTAATAAAAATAAGCATCAGATTTACAATAAAATAAAAAGATTTTTTTTTTTTTTTTTTTTTAACACATAAAAACGTAAAATAAATTATTTTTTATTGTAATTTTACACGTATTAGCAATTTTTTTTTCTCCCAAACTAATTAACTTATGGTAAATCCGATAGTTAGAATTACACAGCACACCTCTAAGAATAGTTTTAAAAAAATAGCTCAAAATGTGCAAAATTGTACGAGAAGATACATTTTAAAATTTACTTAAATTTAAAAAAAATACATTTTTTTTCCAATTTTGACAGGGGAATCGAACGATTTCTTGATAGAATCATTTTCCTTCATTGAGTCCTTTATTATTATGTCAAAAATTTACCTTAAAAAGCTTAAATTAAAAAAAAAATGTTCAAAGAATACCGACTCCCCTTAACCAGTGGTCGGAGCATATAGAATAACTTTTATTGTTCCTACCAGTATCCTTAATCAATAATATTCAGAATACATTTCTTTAACTCTTTAGTGACGATTGATCGGTATTCGTGCCGCGTCAAATGCTCAGAATCAGTGATTATTATCACCAGTAAATTTTTACTGTAAATTTTGCCTTGTTTAATCCGAGTATATTCCCGATTCAATGAGGCAAAAATTTCTGTTTAAAAAAACGGTGGTAAAAGATTAAAAAATTCTGTAAAATACGCTCGTCCCGAAGGGTTAACGTATTTAATAAAAAATATATTATATATATATACAGGGTGTTCCGTTAAAGGGGTCCAATATTAATAGGGGTAATAGAGGAGATCACACGGAGCATAAATCAGTATATAATGCCTGGCCGGATCTCAATAATTTTCAAGTTACAGCGAATAGAATGAAAAATCGGAAATTTGTAAAAAAACCCTCATTGCTAAACTATCGATAATGCTACATAAAAACGAAGCACATATTTAGAAAGAGCAGAAAAAATCCTACGAAATGACATAAGTTGTTTTAGAATATTGAGAATTAATGGCGAGTTACAAGCTCTGAAACAGTGAAAAAATACAAAATCAAATATTTAGCAAAATAGTTAATCGTTAATTCCAAAAATGCAACTCTACCTACATCAAGGGAAATGTTATAAAATTTGGTCCATTCCGAAAGCTTTCGAAGAAGCTGACAATAAACCATATCAGTTAAATTGTATGGGAGAAATCAAGCAGTTCCCTAGTTACAACTCTGTACTGTTGCACGCTCGGAAAGGGCGAAACTCCGCCCATGACGATTGTAAACACCCCGTTTTAATATCTTTCAATTATACATTTCTGATCAACCTCTATCAATACCCTTTCATTATTCAGTCTGGTCAAGTGAATGACATATTGTGCAGCTCTCGCCTTGTCTTAAAGCAAACTCCGTGACTGCTGCGTTTCCTCCATAAACTTTCAGGATGATGAAGAAGAAGTACTTTTTATGCAAATTTTCTATGTGTATAGGAAGAAAAGTGTAATAAAATAGCAGTCATCAGTGGGCGTTATGTTAAAGGGAGGCTGTTGTAAGTGGGATTGTAGTAAGTTGATGTATAATAATTATGCCGGAATACTCTAACGAAGAATATGCGGACATGCATCTGATGTACGGGCAAGCTCATGGAAATGCATGTCTAGCACAGCGCATGTACCGTGAGCAATTTCCAAGGAGACGTTGCCCAAGTTCGAAACTCTTCATAAAAATCAATAGACGATTACGGGAGACTGGATCGTTTAATACAGCAAGCATTGATGCAGGGAAACCTCGACATGTACGAACACCTGCAATGGAAGTAGATGTACTGAATATTTTTAAAGATAACCCCTCCACGAGTACACGAGCTGCTGCGTCTGAAGTCGGTGTTTCTCACCAAAGTGTGTGGCGAGTTCTGCGTGCAGAAAACATGCACCCCTTTCATGTGCAGCGGGTACAACTGTTATCAGTAACAGATTGTGCTCAGCGGACAGAATTCGTACGCTGGTTGCTTAATGTAACAGAAAATAATCCACAATTTCTGGAAAATATTTTATTTACTGATGAAGCAACATTTACGAGAGAGGGCGTGGTAAACACGCACAATATGCACACATGGTCATATACAAATCCGCACACTGTTTTCCCGTCGAACGCACAACAAAAGTTCAGTGTGAACATATGGGCAGGTGTCCTCGGCGATTATCTCATAGGACCATATTTACTCCCAGATGTACTCAATGGCAGTACGTACTTGGTTTTCCTACGGGATATCTTACCGCAGTTACTGCAAAATGTGCCAGCAACATTGCGCCACAATATGTGGTTTATGCACGATGGCGCACCGGCACATTTTTTCATAGGTGTTCGCAATCACCTCAATTCAACATATCCTGGGAAATGGATTGGACGCAGTGGACCTGTTGCTTGGCCTGCACGCTCTCCAGACCTCAATCCGTTAGACTTTTTTGTTTGGGGACACGTTAAATCGCTGGTGTATGAAACGCCTGTGGATACACCGGAGGATTTACTAGCGCGAATCGTTGTCGCTGCAGGAGACATTCCCAACTCCGTCGGAGTTTTTCGGCGTGTTCGCCAATCTTTACGACGTCGCTGTCGGCTGTGCGATTCTGTTAATGGGCGCAACCTCGAACACCTATTATAATAATGTCCGTTCGTCTGCCTTCCGACATTGAACTGTGCAGCGCAGGCCAGAAGACTATGCTTCACATATGTCATAAAGTACGTGGAATGTAATTCTATATTTGTCATTTTTCTTTTATTTTCAACACTTTTTGGCACAGTATTTTGTAAGTCACAGACTGTGGTGTACTCAAAATGTAAATTATGTTTGTATGTTTTATGTATGTATTAATGTTTGTATGAATTAATTTAAAATTTAGTGTCTTTTTTAAATTTATAATTAATAAAATTATTATGCTATTTGTTATTATTATTTCCTATCATAAATTATGATGCACATATACATACAATAATTGTCCATGTAAAACATGTACTGAAACTTCTTGCATAGTTACAAATCGCAATATTTTTAATTATTTCCGAATTTTCACCACCAGTTTAATTTTAAAGAATTTAACTTAAGCTTTATACCAATAAAAGACCACTTTAAAATGTAGACTATTATTGTAAAGTTATTTTGGTTCATTCAACTCTTGAATAATTAAAAATGTTGCATCTCAGAAGAAGCATAATCGAAAATGTATAGTTGAGAGTAATTAAAAAGGCGGTGTTTCCAATCGTGATGGGCGGAGTTTAACCTTTGCTAGTGTCAAAGAAAGCGGAGTTGTAACTAAGAAACTGATTAATTTCTCTCACACAATTAAACCGATATGGTTCATTGTAAGCTTTTTCGAAAGTTTTCGGAATGGACCAAATTTTACTACATTTTCCTTGTTGTAGCTAGAGTTGTCTTTTTGGAATTAACGATTAACTATTTTGATGTATATTGGATTTCGTACTTTTTTCACTGTTTCAGGGCTTGTAACTCGTCAATAAATATTGCTATTTTAATACAATTGATGTCATTTTGTAGGTTTTTTTCTGCTCTTTCTAAATATGTGCTTCGTTTTTATGTAGAATTATCGATAGTTTAGCAATGAGGGTTATTTTACATTTTTCCGAATTTTCATTCTATTTGCTGTAACTTGAAAACTATTGAGATCCGACCAGGCTTTATATACTGATTTATGCTCCATGTGATCTCCTCTATTACCCCTATTAATATTGGACCCCTTTAACGGAACACCCTGTATATATATATTCAAAATTTTGGTAGAAGCAATAACATTTTTCCTATATGCTCCAACCCCTGCCTTAACCCTCGTAGCAAGTCTGTTTGTAAAATGATGAAATGATGGACTGACTCCAGAATTTAAAAAACGAATTTATTAGAAAATAAAAACGTTCTTATTTTCCCGTACTTTATAAACAGAAAATTTTTATTAAATATTCTTGGTGCCGTTTGTCAGGTGTACTTTTTCGTGGACACCACCTGCTAAATGTGTAAGAGGGAGGTGGATCAACTATGGTTTATTAACCCTTTATCTACGGCATTATGATCTACTGCAATTTTTTTAATTTAATTTTTTTTTCAGTTACGACAATGAAAATTAAAGGATAAACATAAATAAAATACGTACCCGTGAGAAATTTAATTATTTAGAGGTAATTAATTAAAGTGGTACTTTAGAGTACCGTCAGTACACGATGACTAAAATATCGTAACAGTAAAACCACAAAGTATTTCAACTGGCACCAGAAAATATTTTCGATTTATTATGTGAAATATAGGCTTTTTCTTATTTACAAATAAATCAGTCAGACTCTTAGTCGAGTCGGCGTTGGAGCTCTGTTGAGAGGGGTCATGTGAGGATGTTGCTCCCGCTCCAGCGCAAGTTATATTTTTCGCAGTTTGAATGGCAGGTGTGGCGGTTCGTTAGAATAGTTTCGCTCGCTATTTTGTGCTGCATTATGACGGCTACTGAAGATCAAGATTATTATATCAAAGAAGTTATCGACAAAATATGTAATGGATCGTTAAACAGTAATTTCAAAGACCAATTTGATAGATTTTCATCGAACTTTGAGGACTATGCAAAGACTATACTGGGTGATTTTTACACCTTCGTAGACCAATATATCTTGGATATTAAGGCTAAAGCTGGATATTCTGACTCTGCCTCTGAACAGGAAGAGGTAAGAAAAACCTGTCTTGATGTTTTTACTTTGCTTGGGGAGCCTACCCATGATAATCTGTTAAATTCTGCTATCTTTAGTTTTTTTTGCGCTATTAAGTATAAAAAAACTCCAAATTTTTTTCTTACTAATACTAACCTTAAAAATGAAATTTTCAATGCTGTTAAGAAAGGCGTTAAGCGTCCTCTTTCAGAGGAGAGTTCACCTATCCCTCTAAGTAATAAATATAAGAATATCGCTAATGAAGTTACCCTTACTGAAAATATAAATATGGATGAGTCAAATGTTAGTGATAATACTCAGAATACTGTCAAAGTTAAAAATTCTGTTAACCCCTTCTACGTCGAAGTCGACAGCAATTGGGCGGCGGTAGCTCATGAAATTACGGTGTTGAACTTGGAAAAACCAAAAATAACGCTAAAAGGCGAACGCATTGTTATACAATGTAACTCTGATAAGGACTTTAAATCTACACAGAAATGGCTTGACCAAAACAAAAAGAAATATACAACTCTTGATCCTAAAGAACTTCGACCCAAAAAAATATGCATTAGGGGCCTCCCCTGTTACACCGATACTAAAATTATTGAAGATAGTCTCAGGGAGCATGGTTTCGCAGTCACTAGGGCTGCCATGCTTAAAAATCGTAAAACTGGCCAACCAATGCCAATATACATGGTAAATGTTATCCCTCGCAAGAACTTTGAAGAAATTTACCAAATTAACAATATACATTATATTTCTGTCAAGATTGAAGCTTTTACTAGCAAAAATCGTGTAAAACAATGTTACAAATGCCAGGGTTACGGTCACGCATCAGAAGTGTGTGGCTTCGATGCTAAATGTGTAAAATGCGGAGATAAACATTTAAGTACAGATTGTCACCACAAGGGGCGTATTAAACCCACTTGTGCCAATTGTGGACTGGGGCACCCAGCGAATTTCCGTGGTTGTCCAAAAAATCCTTATAGACTCGAAAATAAACAGAACCGAAAAACAAGTAATAGCGTCAGCAATCTATCCCAAGAAACCCAAATCCTTGCGGATATATTTAAGAATTATAATTATACCAAAAAAACTAAAGACTCTGAACCCTCTACAAGTAATGTTGAAGTAAACTCTGATAACAATGATAGTACTACCGCAAACACCCATTCCTCCCCTACTATTGAAAATTCTAATGCTCCTACTAATTATACCAATGATATTAAAGACATTCTTAATACTTTCAACGAAGTCAAACAAATCTTTCAAATCACTAAATTCCTTAAATGTATAAAGAACATCTCAACTCAGACTAAGAACCTCGATAATCCGATGCAAAAATTGATGGTTATACTAACTGAATTTGATAAACTTGCTAGTCAAATCAACATTAACGAAGATTAAGCTCTTCATTTGCTAAACTTTTTTCCTTCTTTTTTGTCTGTGTTGTCTGTTTATATAGTAAAAAAAAAAAAAAACTTCTTTTCTTGTATTTTTATGCTCTTCCCATAATATTACTCTTACTTCTTTCATTTTCATGCTTTTTTCTCCTCAATTACTAGACTGGGCGGACGCCGTCCTCTTGCTGTCGTTTGATCCCCTCGGCTTTTTGCATTTAACTGTATATTTGGTATGAACTCTCCGCACTGTAGCTTTTTCTTACATTATTATTATTCTTTTTTACTTAAGTAATTTAATTTCTCTTGTAAATATGTAACTTTAGTTTTTGTTTCTATTATTCACTGTGTTAAACCTTTTTACATTTCAAGCTATATAAATGTATGGTCTCTGAATTGAGTCTTTTTTTTATGGGGCTTCCTTTGGTAGCTTTTTCGACTGTCCTGGACATTTATGTGGATCATTTGGAACTTTTTTTTTTTTTTTTTTTTTTTTCCCTACTAGTTCTACTAACAATTTTTTCTTAAAAATTGTCTATCTCTTTAGTTTTTACTCTCCATTTTTTCGTGGCTACTAGCCGCGTTTAAACGCTCTTTTTTCCAAGGCTCCCATTGCATTGTAACACAATATATTTTTAGCCTGGATGTAAAGTTGCCAAGCAACTAGGGAATCCACACACCTGCTTGATTGTTCCATTGTTCCATTTACAAATAAATCGTTTGGCAAATTCCGGTGCCAATCATTTATTTCAACACTTTTGAATTGAAAATGCTTTGTTCCTCAAAGGGTTAAAAACTTATTTTTTTTATGTTTCGATCTTGTTAACAGTCCTTTAATTATGAGACGTCAATATTCCAGGGACAACATGTTCTCTCGCATTTCCATATATGCAATATATGAATTTACATATGTCATTTCTAGCATAGAAAACACGAGCCGGTGGCACAACTTTTACGATTTCTTATAAACAAAATAACAATAAAACATAAAGCAAATACCATGGAAATCATTACGACACCACATTTTAGTAATTACATTTTAAAGCAGATGAAAACGATGGATAACTACACAGACGAAAAGCAAACAAGAAGTTTTTGTCCAACACCCAGTGTACTGACGGTACTTATAAGTACCACCGAGTAATTCAACTGTTAAATCAAATACATACACCGTTCACCTAAAATAGCTAGTCATATTGTATTCTAAGATCATAATGAACACATGAAAAAAATCCAACACTTATCTTATATCCTTTACTGTGTTTGTAGCAATAAAAAGACGAGCGTAGCAATCTGTGCAAAATATCGGCGTAAAACTTATCGATTGCTTCAAAGATAGCCTCATTCCTATCTAAAATAACAAACTGAGAACTACTGCTGCAATGTATTCGGTTAAAGTGGAGTTAAAAGAGCGTTTTTTGCAAAGTACCATTAGAATATTAGTAATATTCACTATGGTATAAAAGTTTAAAGTGAGTGGTACTTATAAGTACCGTCAGTAGATAAAGGGTTAATCCGTGAATGCTCGCGCATATCCAGGATATGTACGATTTATACTTTGCCACCAATAAATTAAAATAAAAAACGTCAACTTATTTAATCAATGACATTGCTCGCAAATTCTGCGATAAAATTATTTGAGAATTATATTTCGGAAAATAGTAGTGAGAAATGTAATAATCGTGCCCACACTGGGTATGTCATACCCTGCGCGTGTAATCCCGGGTTTAATTATTGAGTAATGCGACATCTATCCGTTTCTTGTCATAGTGAATAAATAACATTTCCAAGTGAATACAGTTCATATCTATGTTATCTACTAATATAAATTTGCGAACGGAATACTCTTACTGGTCACTGCCTAGGCATGAGCGCTGGCGCAAAAAAGGCGGCTATTGCAGACAGATATATTTTTATACAGTTAGACAGATATATATTACGTTCCCAAAAATTTAGACACCATTATTTTATAAAAGATTTCTTTGACTCTTTTAATCTCAGAAAAATGAAGGGAAGAAAACTTTAAGAAGTTATCGGTACCAAAGTTCAAGGAACCGTACACATGCTAAACAAAATCCGCCTTCGCCATGCTTGTGTCAGCGCTCAGGCGATATATTTAATGTGGGGGTGCACTGGTCCGTTTTTTGAATACCAGAAAGTCTGAAGAAATATTTTTGCAGTAGTTTGTTTAAATTCGTGATAAGAAAAAATCTTCGGAGTAGGTTTGTATAAAATTTGCAAGAGAAATATAAAGAGAAGAATTTTGTTTTAAAATAGTGATGTTCTAAAAACGCAATTATGAGTACTCTTTGTAAGCACTCCAAACAAAATCAGTAAGATTAATTTTATTGATATTTTATAATTTTTCAAATTGTTTATTTTTAATTATTTATTAAATAAGTCGTGTTTTCATTCGTTTTGCTATGTGTCACGCAATATATATATATATATATATATATCTTGCGAAACCTGTGAGGATTCAATTTCAATTTTTATTTAGTACCTGTTTTTTTACTTCTCCCACCCTCCGACGAGCAAGGAGTTGTTTGTTAATTGTTTCTTCTTGCAAATGTTCATTAGTTTTATTCTTGCGTTTTGCACCCTCTTTTCCATAGATTTCATAATTTGCATACGTTTGATAGAGCAATATTTATTTAGTGCATATAAGAGCTGCGTTGTGCCTGATGCACTGGGCTGTTTTTTATTACACCTTTTTAAAAGCGTTATATCTATATATATATGAAGCTACTTAATGGTGCATATAAAACTAATTATCTTGAACACATTCAATCTAAAAAATATATGAAATAGCTGAACAAGGTACTACAAGCTTTATCAAATCTATAAATGCCAAATGTGCATCAGAAAAGGAAATGAGTACTAAACCGTTCATTTTGAAAGTGGGACAAGTCCGTTATGTGAAAAATAGCAACATAAGTTAAATCTAAATTTTGTTACAAATTTACAAAAAAATGTGTTTTTGAACTATTCAAAATAACTATCTTTTAATATCCGTATAAATTTCTTTTTCGTCCTTTAATTTGGTCAACGATATTTCAAATGCGTTGATTTTCAAAGTGATCATATATCAAAGACATAAAATGGGCATGGCCCACTTTAATAATCAACCGATCAGATAGTAAATTGTTTACGGTTCTTGTGCAGGCCTTATACGTAGTAAGTAAATGTAGAGTGACCCCAGTAGTTGATCAAATCTTTTAAATACAGTAGAACCCCGCTAATACGAAATTCCGTTTTATCCGAACCGATTTTATTTTCGAAAATTATACGTAAGAGATTAACATTTTTTAAATACAGTAGAACCCCGCTAATACGAAATTCCGTTTTATCCGAACCGATTTTATTTTCGAAAATTATACGTAAGAGATTAACTGAAAATATTGAATTATCGTACTAAAAACGAAAAAGTATTTTTTACACATTTCACTTCGAAATTTTCCCAATTACATATTGAATGTTGGGAAAAACCTGTAGAAGTTAGAATTAAACAAACATTGGCAGTAAAGCATGTTTTTTATTCTTTAACAGCTTGAAAAAAAATCAATAATGTAAAAGTACAACATATGTACACGAATATAAAATGAAAACATGCACTGTAGTCCTACTCGTACAAGCCATCTTAAACAAATCTCGAATATCAGTTTGTTAACCAGTCACTATAAAATTATTTTTTTTAAACCCTTACCGGCGCGGAGTAATTCTTTTTATAAACTGATGAAATAATGGACTGACACCAGAATTTATAAACGAATTTATTAGAAAATATGAACCTGCTTATTTCTACGTACATTATAAAAAGAAAATTTTAATTAAGTATTCTTGGTGCCTTTTGTCAGTTTTGGAATTAAAATTATGTGTTTTTTTTTAAGGACACCGCCCTCGAAAGGGTTATATGCAAAAAGCATTTAATTCAGATGATAAAAATTTATTTTTCTGTTCAACAGCTTGATTTCGCAAATTATCTACAGAAATGTTTTTTTGTACACCCTCGTGGACGTAGTGACTGAGTAATTTTTAGATTCGCGATTTTGTACCCTTTTGTAATGAGTTGTTACGTAATTTCTTCTGAAGTTCCATTAGATTATTATAAACAAAAAGAGTGATTAAACAAGCAATACTTTTTTTCTGAAATTCGTACCGGATTATCCAGCATGCCGGACCTTAGGATGACGGTTTATAGGATATTTACTGTACTACTGAGTACTTATAACCTACATTTTTTTGGCAAATACCTTTTTAGTTTTAATTTGTATCAGAATTTCGGGTAGTTCGAATTTTTTGTAATCCGACCAGGCACTGGTCTTAATTAGTTCGGATTAGCGAAGTTCTACTGTATTGTGCATTTCATGCGGAAATGAACTTTATACTTGGCACTATACATAATATTTTTGTTTGAACGTTAGAGCACCAGTTGTCACATTGTTGTCAGCCGTCTGTTGTAAGTGAAGCCATTTTATGATTTTTTTTTTTTTTATTAGAAAATGTAAACGTTTAGTTTTTGATTAGTTGCAGATAATTACGGTAAGTTAAAATAATCCGCTTCCATTTTGCTTATTTCAACTAATATTTTATAAGAATTATTGTTAATCACAGCTCAAGGACGGTATTTTAAAGATTAATTCTTAGATTTTAGATTGATTTCTTTCGCCTGATCAATCACTCGGAAAATTGCAATTAAAAAAACAACAACAACAACAACAAAATTATTTATAAATTTGTTGCTATTTAATTTCAGCGGATTTCATTTTTGTCTATTATGGGACATTCATTAAGGGTTGTAGCAAACATGTTAGTTTACTTCTGAAACTTAAAAGAAAGGAAATAAATAAAACCCCCGTAGCACTGACTTTATTTGATCCACTACTGGCTGGGTCACCCTAAATCATGACATATGCATTAAATTTTAAAATTGGGCTATAAACGTGACATATGATAGGAAAGAAATGCTTTTTTTCATGTTTAAAATCACATTTGTGTTATTTATAAAGATATGCTAGCGTGTCCAAAAATATTTTACTAGTTCTTAACCCCTTAATTCTCGCTCCCGTGATATTTATTCAGATTGTTTGATTCCCACCAGTTTTATAAAATAATATAATTTACTTTATTATTATATCATTTTACCTGTCATTAACCCCTTAACCTACGATAACGGGCATATCCCGCGTACGATGATCGAGCCAAATGTAAATTCTTCTTACCACTAAAATTTCACAGTAAATATAGTTTAATTTAATCATCGAAATTCCATGATTAAACAAGGCGAAAATCTCTATTAAATTTTAGTGGTAGCTGAGATTTGCCAAACCGTGAGGCTGTTAAAAGTAAATCGTGGGTTAAGGGGTTAAATAAGCTGACTATTTCTTTAAAAAAAAATTGGTGCCAATAAGCAATTTTGAATTTTTAAACCATAATTTAATGCGACCGTTAAGGTGTTAATGAGTTAAATAAATAAACACTTCAGTTACATTATTTATATTATAAAATATGTAAACAGCATTAAATTTATTGCCAAATGTGACAGCGTCTTCAAGAAACGTTGTGAAAAGAAAAATGCGTATTATACACCGCTTTTTAATTGAAATTGAGGTAAGTTGAAAAACAACATATTTCTGTATGGCATAAAGGAGAATACCTCCTTTTAAATAGTAAGAAATGCAATATAACCTCGAAAATCCGGCATCATTGGGACCGAGACTAAGCTGGATTCTTGAAAAATCCGGATTTCTGAAAGAATATCAAAAATATTTCCGATATTCTTAACAGTGGCTTTATTCATAATTTACTTCATAGCTGAGTTATATACCGGGTGTCCCAAAAAGGACTGACTGATTTTAAAATTCAATAACTTGCAAACGATGACAGATATTAAAAAAATTCTTGCAGGAGGGTTATGCATAAGGTCAAAAGTTTTATTACAGTGATTTTCAATTTTAGTTCGATTTACAAACAATAGATGGCGCTGCAAGCAATAGTCGCTAAATTCAGGCTCGATTTTTGGTACTTCGTGGCCCGGATAATACATTTCCATCTCCTTTTTCTGCATGGAACAAGATAAAGGACAAAACATCGAGCCTGTATTTAGCGACTATTGTTTACAGCGCCATCTATTGTTTGTAAATCGAACTAAAATTGAAAATCACTGTAATAAAACTTTTGACCTTATGCATAACCCTCCTGCAAGAATTTTATTAATATCTGTCACCGTTTGCAAGTTATTGAATTTTAAAATCAGTCAGTCCTTTTTGGGACACCCGGTATATGTGTGAAACAGAGAAAATTAAATTATATATATAATTTAAAACTTACTTTAGGTAATTGATATTTTCTATTACAAAAAAATTTGGAAATACAATCTTGTCTCTCTAAAGCAGATATTAATTATCCAGTCAAATTTAGGAATTTTTTTGTAACACTTTTTCCTCTTCCAGATTCTCATTGTCACTACCCTGAGCTGTTTATCAGCGTTATCGGCGGTTGTATTTAGCAATGTGTCAGCGACTTTGCTATCCGCTAATCCATCGCTTTCGATCTCGAAGTTTTTAATTTGTAAAAAAATTCTACTTTCTTTCTCCCGTAAGATAAAAGTGCACAAAAAAAAAAAAAAAAAAAAAAAAAAAAAAAAAAAAAAAAAAAAAAAAAGAGTTGGGGGATGACTTTGATGGCGAATTTTTGAAGCTGCCGGATTTCTGAATGGCTGATTTTCGAGGTCACACTGTATATGTTATGGAGTAATGTAGTAGGGGGAAGGGTCGTTATTTTTAAAATGCTTCGGTGAGGCGTGGTCATTAAAAGTTTGGCAACCACTGCATTAAATAAACAAATCAAGTAAAAAGTACTGGATTTAAGTTAGAAAAGTAAGGAGAAAATTCCAGAGAAAATATTTATTCTGTTTTACTTCACAATAAATTGATGGTGGCAAGTGAATGTACATGGATTAAACGTAATTCTTTAAGAGGGTACGGGGCATTCTCACAATCTTTTCATTTTTATGTCCCTGAGTAATAACTTTTATTTTAGTACATGTTCTTGTGTTTTTTTTTTATTTAATATACTGGGGAACATCCTATTGCATGATTGCATAACAATATTAACGATATAAATACGTTTTGGACGATGTTGGGGGTCCCTGATGCTGATTTTTAAGTTTGGAGCTGTCTGTATAACATTGTTTCAATAAAAATAATCCGATGTAATTTTTTTCCGAAACTGGAACTATTGTTTTTATATAAATATGTGGCAAAAAATTAACCTGCACACATTTTTAGGGTTGTTATTATTTTTTAAACTCTCTCCCTGGGTTTTAGATTCCTTACCGTCCCTTTTCTAAAATTATACAGAAAATCACTTCAGATGCAGTCACAGATTTTTTTTAAGTTTTTTCGCATGCAGAAGTAAGCTAGAGAAAGAATGTCCAAAATTCTTTGACAGGAAATTTACTGCAGAATTTAAATCAGAATTTAAATATCAATTTCAAGCATCGAGGCTTTATTGGTACTCTTACCGCCCCCAAGGTTTATTCTTGCACTTTTCGAGGCGAATTAATTTTTTTAATTTAATCTAATGTAAATAACTGTTTCTAAAAATCAATGAACATCGTGGCTACCATTTAGTCTTAACATGATTTGCCCAAAAATAGGTGGTAATTTTCCTCACCGTTCCATCCTTACCGTCTCTTTTTTCCCATTTTGTCCCTTTTTTCTTATACCGTCCCTTTTTTAACTTTATCGTCCCTTCTTTAACACCCTCTTTAAGAAAATGTTATACAAAAATTTTGTACTAAAAATGCTACATTGTTGTTATTTCTTATTTGAATGTCCTGTGGGTACTATGCAAATTCATTATAAATAAAAATTTTGAAGAAAGTAAAAAGTTTTAGCAGTAAAATAAATGGTAAAGAAAATTCAACTCGCAAGTTTAAAATAAAGCTCAGTTAAATAAAACATTTTTCGCTGCTGACCATTTTTTCTTTATTTTGAATCATTAAGGCATTCGTCTGTCAGACTAAAATGTTATTTTAGCAAGTCGAATATCACCAGATTTTTATTCCCGAAAGTCAAAAGATTGTGAGAACGCCCCATATCTGACAACATTAGCTTTTTTTTTATATTTCTTATTTTTTGGTAACAATTTATATTCGTTGAAATAAATCCTTAAATTTTATGCTTGCATATTTAAATTATATGTAAAGTTGTCAAAATAGTTTGAGTTTATGGCATTTTCTTTTTAAAAGATTAGAAATTTATAATTCTTGTAATACTTTAATAGCTAATATATATATATATATATGTATATATATATATAACTTATAAGCATTTCAATTTGAAAAGTTATCTCTTTTGGATAAAATGTCACAGTGAACATTGTGAAAAACAGAGTTTAAATTACTTCTTTAAGAAAATTCTTTTAAAATAAGTTGAAAATTTACTAAATACTAATTTATTTTTTTAATAAAATAAATATCGTTCATTATAAAAACGTCATTTTTATACTTTTTTTAAAAATTGGTTAAGTATTAAAATAATAAATATGAATTAATAGCTAAAAGTAAAAAAAGCCTTCCAAGTAAACAGCTTTCAAAATAAAGTATATTTTAAGTAAATAATTCAAATAACCGTATATTCCTGTTTTACAATCTTGAGTTATTACACTTACAAACTACTCATTAAATTTATATAGAAAAAAATACTAAAAACTCATGAGCATTATTAACAGAATAAAAGAGAAAGTGCACACTTTATGCTTTTTACGCAAGGAAAACCTTTAAAATAATTTAATCTTCTTCGCTGCAAAACAAATTCATGTTGACAAGTAAATGGAATTTCTCTAAACATTATCCTTTTAAAATATTTGATAGCATTAGTTTTTTTTTATTCTTTTATTCCTGAGACATAATTTACGACCTTCAAAATGAATCCTTAGTGAATACCCAGTATTTATTTATATAAATTCTGTTGCTGGTTCCCTAAAAAGACTTTGAATTTATAGGATTTTCTGATTAAAGTAAAAAGCTTTTACAATCTCTGATTTTTTTATCTACAGCAGAGGCAATAGAAACAAGAGATCATGTGTAATATTTGGATTTTAATTAATAAATTATTTTTTTAGGATAAAATGAAATTTATAACACATATTTTAACTATTAGTTTTGAAGCAAGTCATATTTAATAAAATTCATTTTAAAAAAAGCTTCTAGATATTTACTTAATTCTTATTCAATTATTTATTTTTTAACAAAATAAATATTCTTAATTATATAAACTTTTAAAAGAAATTTCAGAAACAATTAAATTATCATAGTAATCTTAAGTTATGATTCAGAGATGACATGTATGTGAATTATTTTTAATTCGTAAATAAAATAAATATTTTATTAAATATTCGCAATGGGTAGAGAAGTTTAAAATATTGAAAAAACAAAATACATTCTTTTTTCCCAAAATATATTTCAGTGAAAAATATTTAATCTGTTTCACTGCGAAACAAATTCATATTGACAAGTAAAAAAAATATTTTCTAAACACTAATTCTTTAAGCAGATAACATTAATTCATTTCTCCTTATTTTTATTTCTCTGGCACAATTTGTGTTCTTTAAAATGAAACTTTTAATATTATTTATGCTTGCTTATTTAGGCTCTATCTAGCGTTCTCTCAAAATATTTTGAATTTATAGCTTGCCCTCATTAGAATAAAATATATTCACACTTTATGCATTTTAATAACAGTGCAAGCAGTAAAGTAAAACAATTTGTAGAATTGTTTGAATTTCAAATTTCAATTATACATTTTTACCAAAGAGAAAAATGACAATACGAAAATTTGTAACGTACCTTTTAGGGTTCCGTACTTAAAAAGTAAAAACGGAATTATAAGATCACTCCTGTGTCTGTCGGTCTGTCACAGTCATTTTGCTTGTAAACTATGGAACGTGGAAAGTTCTAATTGGGGGAAGTAATGAAGACTATTGACCCACCTATTTACAGATTATTAAACATACTCAAATATATTTAGGAAAAATGTAGAGGTGCTGATTAAGTAACTTGAAAAAAAATCTTTTTTTTTTTTTTTTTTTACATCGTGTGAAAGCTTTCGTAACGCTGAACTCAAAAATCAATTTATTTTAATTTTAAGTATTATATTTTCCGATATGTCGTCGAAAATGTAGTGCAAAAATATGTCCCCCACCCGTCTATTTCCGAACCTCGTGAAAGTAAAATTATGAAAAAATTAGAGGTAGTAGACGTTAATTTAAACCTTGCAGGAAAATTATAGCGATTACCTTAGGTAACATAGTTTTTGAGAAAAGCGCATATTTCCGTTACACACAAATTTCGATTTGCGGGCATTCAGCAAAGGTGTTGAGGAACGCTGGAGGTACCTATTGTAACAGAAATATAAAAGCATTGTTGATAATGATTTTTTTAAAATATCGTCGGTAATTAGCCGAGATACTAACCCTTAACCGTCTCTCTGCGCAACAGGAGATATACTCGGGCATGCATTTTTCCGTCTTATTAATACTATTGTTTTATTCCCGCCAGTGTTTTTTTAGAGAAAACTTTGCCTGATTTAATCAGGACATTTTTCCGATTACTATAGTCAAAAATTTCTGCTTTAAAGAACCGGTGATGCTTTAAAGACACGGACTGCTTGAGCATACATAATGACAAATGCGGTGTAATCTATGTACCATCCGCTTTTAAAGACTCTATAACAACTTTTAATGATATAATTGTGTAATGCAATGCCCAGTAGCAGCATAAAAGCAATGAACGTCAAATTGTTAATAACAGACTAATTTAATTAGAATTAATCTCATAAATAATATGGGATTCGCGACTAGTTTACATTGAGTGGATTTCTCATTACGCTTCCCGTGTCTTTGAAAGTTAATTAAAATCGTATCTCGAAATACGCGGCACGGACCAAGGCGACGTTGCACATTTGCGACCTCCTTTCCAACCGCGCTCAGGAGAATGCCAAGTTTAAACTTTGAACAAGGGTTTTGTCTTAGCTACACTGTAAAAAGAAAAGATTATTACTACGCTCAATTTAGTTTTATGAAATGCTAAATAAAGTTTACATATACACTCCTTTTATTGTCAGTACCGAATTAAGTTCATCATAAACCTATTAGGATAAGATTAAAAAACGTGTTATACAGAATAGCAATATTTGGTACAATTTAGGCTTCATATCTCCTTGAACTTTTATAGTATACCCATTTATACTTTTCTAGTATATGCAGCTATACCCGGGTACACGACTTTTCGGTCCCGACACTTCGGTCCCGCCATTTCGGTCCCGCCGTTTCGGTCCTGAGATACTTCGGTCCCAAGACATTTCGGTCCCGAGGCATTTTGGTCCCGAGACATTTCGGTCTCGAGACATTTCGGTCTCGAGACATTTCGGTCCCGAGACATTTCGTTCCCTGGCCATTTAGGTCCCCAGACATTTCGGTCCCTGGCCATTTCGGTCCCGAGACATTTCGGTCCCTGGCCATTTCGGTCCCGAGACATTTCGGTCCCGAAACATTTCGGTCTCTGGTCATTTCGGTCCTTGGACATTTCGGTCCTTAACCATTTCGGTCCCTTGCAATTTTGGTGTTCACCACCTTATTACTCGGATTCTAATTGTCGCGGGAACGCCAAACGCTGCAATTTGAACATTATTTGGGCCCTTTTAAAAAATATCCCCCCACCCCTTCAAATTTTATAAAAAGCTGAATATAACAATCCAATAAATTTAAACTTTTATAACTCGTGATTATGAGATCACAGCGAGCTGAAAATTTGTTTGATTGAACAATGTGACATAATTTTACAGGGGACATTGTCTTTTTTTTAAATTATTATTATTTAACAGAATAGATTTTTTAAGTTTTATTAATTATTATTATTGTTAGGTATTTTATATATACTATAAATGGCAATAAATGTTTTTTTTTTGGTTGTTTTCATACATTTTTAGAATGTTTAAATTATCATTAATTAAATAATTAAACTGTGATTTTTTTCTTCTTCCAATTAGATTAATCATAAATGTCTTCAATAATTCAATTAGACACTTATAAGCTATTATATGCAAATACTTCCTCAAATCACCCCTCTACACTCTTTCCTTTAATAATTCAGAAATGAGATATATTTATTGAAGCACAAATTTAATTTTTCTTATTATTTTTATAATGCAAAGTTGCATCTTATAAATTTGTTTTCATAAGTTACTTTACCATTATAAACATTGGGAAAACAATAGTGATTTGGTAACTAGGCGTGTTATGAAAAATATTTTGTTTTCAGAAAACTACACCCACCACTTCATTTTTTTAAAAATAATTATTGCTTGCAATTTTTTAAGTCTTCTCACCCTTTTAAGACTATTTTTGTGCGCTAATTTTATTGAATATGGGCCTATTTCTTTGTAATAAGATTATTATTTTTAATTTTATATAATAATGTAACTATTATTTTAATTAATTTTATTTGTAAATTTTAAGTGACAAAACTGCTTTCCCAGAAAAATAATAATATATTTTTATTATACTTTAATTAATAATTATATTAATAGTTTTATATTTCGGTAACTTTAAATATAAAAATAAACAGGTAAAGGATAAATTTCAGTTTATAACTACTATAAAATATAATGGTAAATTGAATATAAAAAATATTTATCGATTTTATTTTAAAGTAGAAATTGGTAATGTATACTAATAATGTTATTAATTTAATAAATTAAGGATACATTAAATTTAAAATATAAATATTTAATAAAACATTAATTTAATTTTTATACTAAAATTACTAACAGTTTTGAGAATTAATTAATAGCAATTATTTATCACTTAAATATTTCATTCAAAATTTCGGATTTATTATTTTCAAAAATATAAAATAGAATTTTTTTGAAAAATCAGACAAAAACATAAAGTCTAAGTAATAATTAATTAATTAAACATAATAATAACAACAATAATAATAATGCAACATTGTACAAATACATAAAAATAATTTTTAACAGTGTTAGGTGACATTATTGTCCAGATGCAGATTTTAATTTTTTTTTAAGCACAGTTATAGTTTACAATTCGCAAAAACCAAGATATTAATTAATTATAATTAAAGAGCAAGAAAAATATTATAAATTAACTAATAAATAAATAAACAACATATTTATCTTCAGAATCCTTATCATTTTTATGCATCTCAATGAAGTTAATACCATTATAATAACCGAAAATTTAAAGAATATATTTGCATTTACCCTAAAATAACTATTATATAGTTCATGTAATAGTTTTTAAACAAGTAATTGATAAGTTAGTTACATAAACAATTAATGTTTTAAATTATTTTGAATTGTTATTTATAAATACCTTTAATAAAAACAATTTAATTTTTCAGAATTTTTTTATTTAACAATTTAACTATGAATGTTTTCAATTTTCCTAAGATGATATTAACCAATTAATAAAATACAGTATGATATTAATCAAATAACAAATCAAAACCCGGTGCCGGGATTTTTTAAAACTTTTTTATGATGGTGTTGGTACATTATTTGAAATACTAATAAAGTAGCATCTAAATACTATTATCCCCTTCTTAACGAAAATTCTGCATGCCAATCAATTGTGAACGCCCGTCTTAACAGTTTGTCATCTTTATATAAATGTCAGATGCAAATCCCCTTTCCATACAATAGCCTTTTCGCTCCCGAGTTCAACCGTGGACCGGGCCCGCATTATTATTTTCATTCTTTGAAGAAATATGAATGTTTTGAAAAGAACAGCATTTCTCGATGTTTTTTTTATACTTTTCACCCTGTTATCTTGATTTCAGGAGTAACTGAAATGCCATTCTACATAAATTTAGAATATGTGCAGAAACTTTGATTATGTGCAGTGCATGGGCATTTGCATATGAAAATTAAAGCTCGACTTATAAATGTTTTTAAATTGCCTGGACTTTATATTTATTATGGGGTAAAATATGAGGAGCTTCTATAAAGAATCCACAGAACTCCGCCTTCCACCCACTCCTATAAACGATCTTCTACCATATGAAATTTACATGGGGTGCTATAATTTGTATCCGAGTTATAAGTGTTTGCGGTTTTCGGGCCCTTATATTCGGGTTATACTAAAATTTCGAGAGTTCAGTTAAAAAATCCGATAATGTCCCTCCTTTTATAAAGATTACGTTTACCATACAAAATATGAGTGTTTTACGATAATTATAGATCGAGTTATAAATGTTTTAATTTATCGGGACCATATACTTAAGATACACTAAAATATAGAAAAATTCACCAGAGTCCCCCTCCTGCTTTTTAAAACGATTACTATTATCATACGAAATTTTTGTGAGCTGCGACAATTTTTACTTTCTTCTATCTTTACAAGAAGAAAGTATTGGATTCATGAAAATTTTCGAATTCCGGTTTTCGACGGATTTACACGTTTTAGGGGTCAGAGATTCCAAAAAACATGTTTTTACAAAATGTCTGTCTGTGACTCTGTGAGTCTGTCTGTCTGTCTGTCTGTCTGTTTGTATGTGACAAAAATTTTGTGGGCGCTCTATCTCAAGAACTAATGCACGGAATTTAACAAAAATTCATATTCAGTTAGCCCCTGATACAAATTGATGCTGATTAGATTTTGGTGCAAATCACTCAACAGGTGGCGCTGCTATGCTGCCTTTTTTACGATTTCCGCAATGGCTCTATCTCAAGAACTAATGCACGGATTTTCATGAAACTTCAGATTCAGTTAGTCCTTGACATGAATAGACAATTTAGAGAGTTTGGTGCAAATCGCTCAACAGGTGGCGCTGTTATGCTGCCTTTTTTACGATTTCCGAAATGGCTCTATCTCAAGAACTAATGCACGGATTTTCATGAAACTTCAGAGTCAGTTAGTCCTTGATATGACTTGATGCTGATTACGTGTTGGTGTAAATCGCTCAACAGGTGGCGCTGCTATGCTGGATTTTTTACGATTTCCGCAATGGCTCTATCTCAAGAACTAATGCACGGATTTTCATGAAACTTCAGATTCAGTTAGTCCTTGACATGAATAGACATTTTATATATTTTGGTGTAAATCGCTCAACAGGTGGCGCTGCTATTGGGCATTTTTTGCAATTTCCGCAATATCTCTATCTCAAGAACTAATTCTTGGATTTTCAACAAACTTCAGATTCAGGTATACCATGATATGAATTAGTGCTGTTTATGTTTTGGTGCAAATCGCTGAACAGGTGGCGCTGCTATGCTGCATTTTTCAGAATTTCCGCCACAGCTGTATCTCAATAACTAATGCATGAATTTTCATCAAACTTCAGATTCAGGTATACCTTGATATCAATTAGTGCTGTTTATGTTTTGGTGTAAATCGCTCAACAGGTGGCGCTGCTATACTACATTTTTCAGAATTTCCACTATAGCTCTATACAAGAACTAATGCACGAATTTTCACCAAACTTCAAATTCAGATATATTGTGATATGAATTGGTACTATTTAAACGATTTAATTGACGTGATTTATATAGAAGAAAGTTTTGTGATGGCCACAACATACTAGTTGAGATAGAAAAGGTGTTTCCAAAGAAAGAAACAAAAACAAGTGACTGATTTTTTTAAAAAGGTGTAACTCATCACTTTTTGTACAGTATGTATGACATTGTTTCTTGTTTACTAATTTTTATTTTAGTGATTTAAACGTAAAGCAAAGATTTCTGTTGTACTGTGCATATGTATGTATTTTAAATGTTTTACTATGTTTTTTGTAAAATAAAACATAGTTTTTATGTTGACTTTTCTTTTTTTTTGTGTGCTTGCACCCCATTTTCAGTTATTTTCGGGTTATCCGCGGTGCTCTTGCCACCCAATTCCGCGGATAATCCGGGCTGTACTGTACTAAGAAATATATTTAAAATAAACGATTTGAGTTGGGTTATGAATATTGCACAAAATCACTATAAATTCAAATTTAATTTATCCTTCTTAAATTTATTAAATAATTATGTAAATATTCTAATGTTGATTAAACGATTCACGAAAAATGCTTTAGAAGATAAAACTTTCACGAATTCATAATTCAGTACATAAAGGGTTAAAACAATAACTGCTACAACAACAAAAATAAACAACATATACCGCAAATTTGATGTGCAGCAATCTCTAAAACTCACGAAACTCCTTATAGCCACGTTCAGTAACAAATGTATGAGCACTGTACGCGCCTGAAAGCCAATGGTGTCGTTCACATCCCTAAACTGAATTGTTTTTAGAAATTTTGAAGGCTATTTGCATTTTCATCCCGTCTCTTTGGATTTAATTTATATCTTTCGTTTAGTATTTTTAGGTAGATTTCGAATGAAATACTACCTAGTGGGATCTCACCTATGTTGGAATTTCGAAATTTTTTTTTTCAGATCTACACCGATCATGACCCCCCCCCCCCCAGTAAAAAACTTTATCTATCTATCTATCTATTTATTTATTTATTTATAACTTTTTTATAGACTCGATAACTTCCATAATTCTGCACAAATATTTTCGGAACGGATGCATAAAATCAAGGGGCATAATATCTTGGTCAAGTTCGTTAATGCGCAAAATTGGACCTAAGGGGTATAAATAGGGAGAGGTTTGGTGAAAAAAGAAAAAAAAACCATAACTTCTTAATTATAATACATATCGACTCGGTTTAAAACCATTATTACTCCTAAAAATGGGCTAAAAATTTATGTATGGCACATTTTTGATAAAACTAAAACTGTGCTCGATGGGCGAAAAAAATAAGGTTTTGGGGAGATAAAAATCCATAACTTCGTCAATTCTCAAGATATCATAGCAATTAAATTTATTATAAATTGTCTTAATATTATCTACAACTTTTATATCGACAAGTTTTTGATAGGACCAATTGTTACCGCAAAAAAAATAAATAAATAAAAATGAAAACAAAAAGCTGGGGAGGGGGTTGTGAAGAAGAAAACAATCCATAACTTCGTCATTTTACAAGATATCAAATCCGCATCAATTTAATATATATCTTCTTAATATTATCTACAACATTTATAATTGACAAGTATTTGGTAGGACCAATTCTTACAGCAAACCAAATTAAAAGTACATAGAGGCTGAAGAAAAAAAATATCGTATTAAGGATGTACTGAAATCCAAACTGCTTGTTTTCTGACTCATTTTTACTTTCTTCTACCTTTACAAGAAGAAAGTATTGGATTCATGAAAATTTTCGAATTCCGGTTTTCGACGGATTTAGACGTTTTAGGGGTCAGAGATTCCAAAAAACATGTTTTTACAAAATGTCTGTCTGTGACTCTGTGAGTCTGTCTGTCTGTCTGTCTGTCTGTCTGTCTGTGTGTATGTGACACAAATTTTGTGGGCGCTCTATCTCAAGAACTAATGCACGGAATTTAATAAAAATTTATATTCAGTGAGTCCCTAATACAAATTGATGCTGATTAGTTTTTGGTGTAAATCGCTCAACAGGTGGCGCTGCTATGCTGCATTTTTCACGATTTTCGCAATAGCTCTATCTCACGAACTAATGCACGGATTTTGATCAAACTTCAGATTTAGTTAGTCCTTTATATGAATTGATGCTGATTACGTTTTGGTGTAAATCGCTCAACAGGTGGCGCTGCTATACTGCATTTTTTAAAATTTCCGCAATAACTCTATCTCAACAACTAATGCTTGGAAAATCAACAAACTTCAGATTCAAGTATACTTTGATATAAATTAGTGCTGTTTGTGTTTTGGTGCAAATCGCTCAACAGGTGGCGCTGCTATACTGCACTTTTCAGAATTTCCATTATAGCTGTATCTCAAGAACTAATGCAACAATTTTCACCAAACTTCAGAATCAGTTAATCCTTGATATGAATTGACATTTTGTACATTTTGGTGTAAATCGCTCAACAGGTAGCGCTGCTATACAGCATTTTTCCCGATTTCTGCAATAGCTCTAACTCAAGAACTAATGGACACATTTTCATCAAACTTCAGATTCAGTTACTTTTTGATATGAAATGATGCTGACTACGTGTTGGTGAATATCGTCCAATAGGTGGCACTGCTGTGCTGCATTTTGAACTATTTCTTCAATAGCTCTATCTCAAGAACTAATGCACGAATTTTCATCAAACTTCAGATTCAAGTACACCTTGATAAATGTTGATGCTGATTATGTGGTTGTGTAAATCGCTCAACAGGTGGCGCTGTTATGCTGCATTTGTCATCATTTGCGCAATAACTCTATCTCAAGAACTAATGCACGGATTTTCCCCAAACTTCATATTCAGTTAGACATTGACATAAGTTGATGATAATTAGCTTCTGGTGTAAATCACCCAATAGGTGGCGCTGCTATGCTGCATTTTGATGGATTTATACGATTTTAGGGACACTAATATCTCAAGAACTAATGCACGGAATTTCATCTTTTAAGAATCCTCATGATGAGCATAGATTCACTGTGATAATGAATTTTGAAGTATTGACAAGTATGATATAGAAGAAAGTTTTGTGATGACCACAACATACTAGTTATCTGTGTTACAAGTGTTTGCGTTTTCGAGTTCTTATATTCGGGTTATACTAAAATTTAGGGAGTTCAGTTAAAAAAATCCGATAATGTCCCTCCTTTTATAAAGATTACATTTACCATACAAAATATGTGTGTTTTGCGATAATTTAATTAGCAAGTAATAAATGTTTTAATTTATCAGGACTTAATACTTATAATACACTAAAATATAGAAAATGTCAATCCCCCTCCCTGCTTTTTAAAATAATTACTATAAGAAATTTGTGCGAGCTGTTACTAAAATTTTAGGTCTTTATTTAAAATCTCTACAATGTCCCCTATAAAATTATGTCACCTATTTCAAGAGCATAAAATTTCTACTTGCTGGAGAAGGGACCGAAATGGCAAGGGACCGAAATGGTTAGGGACCGAGATGGTTAGGGACCGAAATGTCTCGGGACCTAAATGTCTTGGGATCGAAATGGCCAGGGACCGAAATGGCCAGGGACCGAAATGTCTCGGGACCGAAACGTCCTGCTTCCGCTATACCTAACCCTACGTTGTATAGTTTTTTTTTTACAAAGTCTTATTATTCTTTTAGGAATGATTTTTTTAATAATACAGTAACTAATTCATATATTTATTGTACGGAACCCTCTGAGCACGAGTAATATTCGCACTTGACCATTAATTTTAAAATATAATTCATCGTTTAAAAGATTGTTTTAAAATCATTTGAAATCATGTACATTTAAAAAAAAAACTCGGTCAAATGTTTGCCCCGTCGCTATGATTTATATTTACCTACAACATTTTTCTACAATATATTTATAAAATCTAGCGTTCATATAAAGATTTCCGATTACACATTTTTTTCAATTACATATTAGTAATCATTTAGATATGTATATATGCATTTACACAGATGGACATGGAAATACAGTTTTAATTTAATTGCATGGTAATACACTGAAGTTCCATTGAATTAGGGATAGCCAATTCCATGCAAAGTTTGTAGCTCTGCGCTTATTTCCCTGAATCTGAGGGCGCTGTGGTAACTGCATGTATAGCTAGTACTGTGATTATTGTGAATCAGATGTTTAATCCGCTGTATGGGTACAGCTTGTGATGAGACGCCTTTAATTGTAAACAAATAATTGGTATTCTAAGCATGGGACATTCAATTTCCGTAATTGTCTGAAAACTAGGATTTTCCGGTATGACAGTGTCAGCAGTATACAGAGAATACACGGATGGTAGGAAAAACTAGCAATAGGGCAAATTGCAAAGGCTGCCTTGAACGAGCGAAGTAGGAGACAGCTCAGCAGTATTATACGTAGCCAGCGAAGCCAAACATTAGCTCAAATTACCACCCAGCTGAATCAGGTTGCCGATCGTACAGTCAATAAACCGTGTTACGCTCGCTTCACCGTATAGCTTCGGCAGCCTTAGACACACGAGAGTACAATTGCTCAATGCACACCATCGGACTGCACCTTTTGCTTGGAGAAGAGAACACGCAGAGAATGGACTCTAGAAGACACGAAAACTTATCACTCCATGCTATTTGTGAAACTTGATACCGACTATTTCAGGCCGATGGGAAGCTGAGAATTTGGCGCCAGGCTCAAGAAGCCATGAATACTGCAAGCCAGATTGCAACTGTATAAGGTCATGGCTGCTCAGTCATAGCATAGGGTGCTTTCTCTTGGCTGTTTTTGTGATCTTTGGTACTTGGATCAACCTCCCTCAATGCGATTCGGTACGTTGTGTTGCCGGGCAATCAGTGTTCATCCATTTATGTTTTCCTGTAATCCACATGCAAATGGAGTATTTTATTCCAAATGAAAATCAAATTTCGAAGTAATTGCTTAAAAGGCGCAAAGGCCAACACAGTGAAAAAGATTCCAAGCCGGGACTCGAACCCGGGCCATCAGTATAGTGCACTGACGTTCTACCGACTAAACCACTTGGAACGATACACAGCTCGGAAAATTTCTCACTATTTTATTTATATTATTATTTATTTAGGAGTATTTTAGCAAGTCAACATCTCCTTTTTCATGTCTCGGTTTGCTACTGCCTGCGTGGATGAGCATTCCTAATGATCTGGCTGTCTTGAAGACCAGATTTAAATCAATCCTATAGATCACTTTAGGGATGTTTTGTAAAAAGTTGTGAAAGCATGTCATACAACACCAGTGACCCTTACTGAATTAATGGAGAACTCTAGCAGATGTTTGGCAAGCCATGCCTTTGGAACACTTTCGCAAACTTGTTGAATGCATGGCTTCTCGTGTAGTAGACGTTATCAAGGAAGAAGGAGACCCATTTTTTTTTTAATTCTCTATCCTCATTTCAATGGCAATCCAGTGTACAGAGATGTTAACTATTTGCTAAAATTTTCTTTTTCGGGTTGAATACTTAATATTGTTTCAATGTGTAAGCGCATTTTAGCTTCTAAACAAAACGGGTTTCATTCGTTCTACTGTGTACCACATGAAAAAGCTTATATACGCAAAGCTACTTAATGGTGGAGGTGGATCTTTAACTGATTGTCTTGAACACATTTAATCTAGAAAATTGCTGAAATAGCTGAACGAGGTACTACAAACTTTATAAAGTGCATAAATGCCAAATGTGCACCAGAAAAGAAAATGAGTAATGAGCCGTTGATTCTGAAAGTGGGGCAAGTCCATTTTGTGAAAAAGAGTAATACTAGTTAAAGATAAATCTTATTACAAATTAACAAAGAGATGTGTTTTTAATAAATTCGCAATAACTATCATAAAATGGACCACCAAATTTCAAAATCAACCGATCAAATAGCAAATTCTGTACGGTTCTAGTGCAGGCCTCATACACAGTAAATAAATATATATCATTACATACACATTAAATTTAAAAATAGGTCTGTTAGCGTGAGTTATGATGGGAAAGAAATGTTTTTTTCATGTTTAATATCGTATTTGTCTTATTTATAATGATACTAGTTCTTAATGAATTCAATAAATAGTTTAGTAATCTGTTACAGAATTGACAGGGTGTTTCAAAATTATATGTCAGAAATGTAAAGGCAGGTCGAGGGGACCTTGGTAAGCAGATTTTGTAAAAGAATGTTGGTGCGGAAATGCAGCGTTGAGGTGGTAGAGGGCGCTGTTAAGTTCAGTGGATAAAAGCATTTCGCTGGCTTGAATAGTCATTCACAGCACGGATTTCGAGCAACATGCGTCGTTACACCAATGCGGAGTTTGACCACTTCCATTTCATGAATGAGGCTGCACGACAAAATAGAGCAGTTGTTCAAAGGATGTATATGGAACGATTTCCAAGTAGGAATCTGCCAGATCGCCGAACATTTGAATGTCTTCATCTGGAGTTGTGCGCGGGTCGATCATTTTATGGCTCGAGGCGTTATACGGGCACTTGAAGATATTACAGAATTCCTGAAATGGAAAAAGCAATATTATGCACAATAGAGGAATGGCCTTCGAAAAGCTCGAGAACTGTTGGACGTGCGTTGGGTGTGAGACATTTCTTCGCGCAGCCACACACCTGAAATGCATTTCGTTCGGCATTTGTGTAACGATGCATGTTGTTCGATGTCTGTGAGGAGAATGATGATTCAAGCCAGCGAAATGTTTCTATCCACTGATCTCAACCGCGCCCTCTACCGCCTCAACTCCGCATTTCCGCACACACATTCCTATACGTAATTTTCTTACTAAAGTCTCCTCTACCTGCCGTTACATTTCGGACATATGATTTTGAAACAACCTTTATAAGCAACATTAAATTTAATGCCGAATGTAATTTCTTTCATGAAGAAATGTCTTGAATTTAAAAATTCGGATCATGCACCACTTTTATTTTAAACTGAAATAAGTTGGGAAAACACACACACAAAAATTCTGTATGGCATAAAGTTGAATACACCTTTTCAATAATAAGAAATATGTGTTATGGAGTTGGGGGGGGGGGGGGGCATTATTTTAGAGATGCTTCGGTGGGGCGTGGACATTATAAAGCAAAATTGAATTAAAGTACTGGATTTAAGTTAGGTAAACAAGGAGAAAATACAAGGGAAGAATGTTTATTCTGTTTTATTGCACAATGAATTTATGATGGCAAATGAATGTACATGGATTAAGCACCATTCTTTAAGACGATATCTAAAAACATTCGAATTTTATTCGCTTTCTTAATTCTTGGTAAAAATTTATATTCGCCGAAATAAATTGCTAAATTACATGATTGTTTATTTAAATTCTAAGTAAAGTTGTCACATTACTTTAAGTTAATGGCATTTTCTTTTTAAAAGAATAGATATTTATAATTTATGTAATAGTTTAATAGCATAACAATAGAAAAATAGGCACTTATAAGTATTTCAATTAAAGAAGTTATGTCTTTAGATAAAACAAAATTTACAGTGCACATTGAAAAATAACAGAGTTTAGAAGTCTTCTATGAGAAAAGTTATTTAAAATAAACCGCAAAGTAAACAAATTCGAATTTTTTTTAAAAATAAAGTAATTATCGTTCATTATAACAAATGTCAATTTTTGTATTACTCTTTAAAATTGGTTAAGTGTTCAATAAAATAAATATGAATTAATACATAGCCAAACCTACAAAATATTAGTATATTTTACATAAATAATTTAAATAGACATATAATATTGTATTATAATATTGACTTATTATGCTTACAAACTACTTATTAAATTTATATAAAATTAAATATATATATATTCATAATTCACGAGCATTATTAAAAGAATAAAGACAAAGTGTACAATTTAAGCTTTTTAAGCAAGAAAAACCTGTAAAATAATTTAATCTTCTTCGCTGCGAAACAAATTCATGTTGAAAAGGCAATAGATTTTCTCTAAACATTATCCTTTTAAAATATCTGATAGCATTAGGCTTTTTTTTTTGGTTCTTTTATTCCTTAGTCATAATTTATGTTCCTTGAACTGATTCCATAGAGAATACTCAGTACTTATTTATTTAAACTCTATTGATGGTTCCCTTAAAAGACTTTGAATTTATAGGATTTTTCTGATTAAAGTAGAAAGCTTTTATAATCTCTGCATTTTTTTAAAATAGAGAAGAGTATAGAAAAGGATTATGTGTGAGAAATGTGTATTGTAATGTGTATTATAATTATGGAAAAGAAGATTAAGAGTTATATGTGCATTTAAATCATTAAATTACTTTTTTCGGATAAAATGAAATTTTTAATACACATTTTAACTATTAGTTTTGAGACAAGTCTTATTTCATAAAATTCATTTTTACAAAATGCCCAAGAGATTTACTTACAAGGAAGGTCTCCATACGGGCATACTCAGAAAAATCTGAAAAAATTACAGAATGTTCTTCTCATATGGATATATATGTTTATATAAAAATTTTTGGCGGAACCCCGATACAGCGTCCGTAAAAAAATAACGAAATTTTCGTTTATTTGCCGATTTATCACCGTTTGGCGATGAAAAAAAAAAATACTTTTATGTAGAAAAAACTTTTTATGTTTAATTTTTTTTATATAAGTTTAATTAACCTTAGTTTCGTCATTTTTTATTTTTTTTAACTATAGTTTTGTCATTTTTAGTTTGCTTTAACTATAGTTTGTGATGTATATTTATATGTATTTATAATAAAATTTAACTATCATATTTTACGATTTAAAACAAAATTAAATTGATTTAAATTGTTTCAAGCTCAAAAATAAGGCAGACAGAACGCTGTCGATTTGATTTTGTTGCTATGGAAACGACTTCGTCTTCGATTCGGAAATGTATTATGGCAATCAAATGTCAGCTGGCTCTAACTTAAAATAGCTATTTGTAACTTGAAAAGCATGGAAAATATTTTTAAAGTGATAAATTAAATAACTACAGCAACAAACAACATATATATGTAATATAACAAAAATATATAAAAACCTCTTTCATTGATTAAGTTTAAATTCTTTAAAAACCGTGCATTCTAAAAAACAATTAAAAAACAATTTTCAGATGCATTAAAATTGTTTGCTTTTGGCGAGGAAAAATCCTGCTCCCCAAATCGCGTGTCATTTTCGTATTTTTGCGCCAAATATTCGAAAGTATTTTATTTTTTTACAGATTTTCTACGGAAATTCCGCCGTTAAATTTAACTGATCCCTTATTACACACATGAGTAGTTTGGTATTTTTTTCAAAATATTCTGAGTATGCCCAGTATGGAGACCTTCTTTATTAGTTCTTATTCAATTATTTATTTTTAACGAAATAAATATTATTAATTATAAAAACTTTTGAAAAGAAATTTCAGAAACAATTAAAGTATCAAGGTAAACTTAAGTTATGATCTAGAGCAGCAGTTTCAACTTATGTGTCCTCTTGGTGGGTCGAGGGATAATCGAGGATTGCCACAAAAATAAGTCTTTTATTTCATCTGTTTAAAAAATATAGCAAATACAATATTTTAAAACTGCACTGATCACAAAGGCTATTAGCTTAAACTAAAACTTCGTAAGAAAACAGTGTTTTCTTGAGTTAGGGCATTTCCACAGAAAATTATCATTTTGTGGGCGAGCAAGATAAAATTTGTAATATGTTTAATTTAATGGTATGATTGGAAAACTTGATATTTTTATATTCTATAATAAAATCCTTTAAAAAAGGCATTGTAAATTACTGTTTACAAACTAAGTTAAGTACCAATATTGTCTTTGTAAAGTCATAATGTTGCGTCAGTTGCACAATAAAAGTTACGTCAGTTACACGCGTAAATGCCATTTTTTTCTTTTCTATTATTCAGAAATTAATTAAACAAGTTACTGTTATAATTTGGCATTACTTAGTGTTGTTGAGAACATTAAATGATTTTTTTCTTTGAAAACAAAATTCGATTATCAAATGTTTCGTCAGTTACGATGGAATTGCCCTTAGTCGAAATTTTGTTATGATCTGGTTGTTAGATATGGCAGCAGTCGCGCAGGCGTTGTAGCAGTCCAGGGGATCGACTCTGGTGTGGTCGGATCGCTGCAACCGGTCGGAATGAGTCGCCTTAGCGATTATTTGCTATTCTGGTGTAGTAGAGTCGAAATTTCGCCGGTCGGAGTGGGTTGCTTTTTTTCCGAGTGCTTCCATTCGGTCGAGATCGCAGTCGGAAAGAGTTTTTGCTCTGCTTTGGAGGGTTGAGGCTCTTGTTTAATATTTAAAAATAGAAAGAGGGCATAGTTTTTCAATTACCAGGGTTCGTAAATATCATGATTTTTTCAAAAATATAAAACATATCCGATGTTTTTTTTATATTTATCAGCTATTTTCAAAATAGTCAACTTATTGATAATTATAAATATTTTCAGACTTAACATAAATTAGAAACTAAAATATATTGCAGTTAGTATGAAAACTTAATAAAATATTATTCTAAATGTGTGTTTTTTTTTTCTTTTTCCTTCTCTTAAGTAACAAAATAGTAGATCAACAAAATGAAAGCAGACAGAATTTGCTTAAAAAAAAAAAAAAAAAAAAAAAAAAAAAAAAAAAAAAAGCTGTAAGATTTACTATTAAGAAAATTTTGTTGTATACAACACAATTTGAAATACAAAATAATTTGTTTTAATAAAAAAAAAATGAACATAATTGTCATTTTGTCGCTTTTTCAACCTCATAATCTGTTGTGTATTTTAAACTGAGGTAAACCAAAACCAGAAAAGATTATTTTAAATGAAGATGTAAATGACTTATCTAAATTAGATAGTTTATCTTTCAATGGGTGTCGTAAGTAATATTGTTTGCGTAATTATAGTCATCTAAAAATTCAGCTCCAAACGTAAAGTTTTTTTAGGAGGGGGGGGGGGGGCAAAAGTCACTATCAGGGCAAAAGTTCTATAGCTACAGAGCGACACCGTTAACAACAGCCGAAAAATTCATTTACACTTGTTTTCACTGAAAATATCAAATTTTGCAATAAAATATAAAAAATCTAAAATATCAAACATCTTGACATTTTGAAAGAAATATCGGATATATATCATGGTATATCTCAAGAAGCTATTCGATTTCTAAATATACCCGTATAAGTATATATACCCACTGATATATCGAGTCCTGTTAATTACAAAATGCTATTTTCTTACATAAAGCTCTTTTACAGATCCTTTAAAAGTTCTTTCACTCAGAAATCTGTGTATTCTTTTTTCTTGCAAAAAATGTCAACTAATTTACTTACAAATTTAATTCAGACCGAAAAAAAAAAAAATTTCAATTTACATGGAAATGTTCAAAGTTTAAACATGGAAAAATTTCTGAAATAAAAGCATGTATTTCGGCCTTTTAAACAAACCAAAAGTTTCGGCAAATAGACAAGACAGCTCACATTTTTTTTTCTGTTTAATATTAAAGCTGTTCTCAAATTAAAACTCTCTGTTTTCTGACACATTCCTGAAATAATTTTTATTCGAAAACGCAGAAAATTGCTCGAGGTTGTTATTCAGAAACTGCGAACTGGAATAGCATATACTATTTTTCGATAAATGCAAAGGATCCTTCCGAAAATGCAGGCAAAGTAGGCATTTTGAACCGAAATTACGAAAGTGACTCCCGATACAGGTCGTCAAGAGACAACAATTGCTTATAACTCAAGATAACACATTTATATACTTCAAAAATAAAAATAAATAAAAAACGCTTTTCGATTCCTAATCACTTCAAGTGTCATACCTGCCAATTTCATGCTTTTGTGTTTCAAAATGAGTCTGTGAATGTCCAAGGCCCGGTGAAATAAAAGAGGAGAGGACGAAGGCCTGGTATTCTTTCAATGCCACTTCCTATGCTGTCAAAAAAAAAAAAAAAAAAAAAAAAACGTGTTCTATGTCTTAAAATTCAGATATGGATATATAAATACATATTTAGATAAATATATTACTTGTATCTAATCTTTCCCGACTCCAATAGCACAAAATATGCAGTATAATCTGTATAAGATCGAATTAAATTTTAAATATTAGCTTTGAAAAATTTGCCCTCCAAGTTCGTCACCCCTTAACCCCTTGAAGGGCGGTGGGATAAAATATATCCCAACAAATTTAAACACGATTCAGAAAAACCTCACCAGAAAATTTTAACTAAATTTTATATTTCTTACTTTGGAGGAAAATCATCGAAAAATTGCTTTTCCGTATTTAAAAATAAAATTTTTCGATTATTCCGTGAGAATTCAATATTTAGGGACATCTTTGCTTGCCCCTCAAGGAGATAAAATCAATGAGTCCACGGCCCAGTGGAAGGTTTTTTTTAATCAGCCCCTGCGTTTGTGTTCGATAATTTTGCGTTGTTGAGCGGAGAGAAGAATATTTTTCAGATATGTTTTACAATAATAATAATTTAAAAAAACATTTTATTATTTGTTTTTACATTTAATGAATTAATTGATTCTAATTACACTGCCCAAAACAATTAAAGGATATTGCAGTTTTAGGTGAATTTTGTATCTGGTAAACTGTTTAGCTGATTGATACATGGTCGACAGACATAGTAGGTTATATGAGAATAAATTACACATGTTTGGCAGAAAAAAATGCATTTTATTGCGCATTTGTGTACTAAAGGAAAAAAACACAATTTGTGCATATGAGAAAAAAAGAATAAGAAAAGGTGTTTTCTTCAAAGAAAATCATTTTCAGTAGGGGGTATGGTTTCCACGGGCGGCCAGCAACGTTGAACACCTTTGAGGCATGGACTCAATGAGGCTATTAATGACGAGTTGGGGTATTCTGCCCCACTCTTCCAGAAGAGCTCTTTCCAGTTCTTGGAGAGTTTGTGGGGGTTGTTGGCGGCCAGAAACTCGTCTTCCTAGAGCGTCCCAAACGTGCTCGATTGGATTCATATCTGGAGAACACGCTGGTCATTCCATTAGAACGATTCCTTCCTCGAAAAAAAAATCCTCCACCAGATTTGCACGATGTGGCCTGCAGTTATCGTCCATTAAAATGAAGTTATCTCCGATTGCTGCAGCGTAAGGGACTACAATAGGTCTGAGGATCTCATCCCTATATCGGCGACCAGTCAGAGCTCCATCTCGAATGATGTAGAGGTCAGTGCGCCCGTCAATGGAGATGCCACCATACACCAACACGCCTCCACCGCAAATCTGACACTTTCGTGCACGAACGCAGGATTATTCCTACTGCCACGGTCTCTCCAGATGAAAATGCGCCTATTATCCGGATGCACAGAAAAACGGGACTCGTCAGAAAACAGACTATTGCTCCATTCATTTCTCCTCCAGTTGACATGCTCGGTTGCCCACTCCCTGCGGTCGCGACGATGCCTTGATGTTAATCTAACACATACCATCGGTCGGCGAGCATACAGACCTACAGCATGGAACCGGTTTCGGACAGTCTGAGTTGAAATCGTGGTGCCTGTAGCCGAGAGAATGTGTTGTTGGAGAAGAGTAGCGTTCATGGTTCGATGTCTCCGAGCTGTTAACGCTAAATACCGATCTTCATTGGGTGTTGTTGCCCGTCTACGACCTTGCCCTGGTCTTCGGCCTGCACATCCACTCTCCAAAAAACGGTTCCAGATCCTGGAAATGACACTTTGTGACACTCCAATGGCTTGCGCTACTTCGGCTTGAGTTTGGCTCCCTTCTAACCTACCAACAATTCTCAAAGCTTCTGAATATGTCAAATGACTTCGATGAGACATCGTACTCGTCGAAACAAAGCAATCACTGAATGCCGATCATCCTTGTCTTCCTTCTCTTTTATCCAGTTGAAAGTCAAATTTCATTCGCTGCCGCTGAAGCGACGTTTTTGACGTCGAACTCAAAATTCGCATACTCCACACTTTGAAAACCAGAAAAATTTGCATTTGTGATTCTCTTCTTCAATTTTCGGCAAAATAAATTTCGTTTATATCTTTATTTTATATAAAACTTCAAATATCCTTTAATTGTTTTGAGCAGTGTATATTTTTCACAAAGAACTACGATTTTCAGTGAATTGATAAAGATACAACAATAATTTTTCATTAACATATTTAGTTTTTTTTTTTTTTTTTAACTAAGGAATAAAACTTATTCATGATCTGTGTAAGTATTTAAAATATTAATAAATAAAATTAAGGGAAAATAACATTTGAGAGACTTTCCTTAGCATATTTTTCTGTCACGAAATCGTGGTGAAATCGTGGTGAATTTAAAATTGAATTTAACAAGGAAGGTGGGATACATTTAAGTACAAAGCTAAATTAATATAATTATTATATATGCATATATTCTTTTAATTTATTGTAGATTTGAGATTAAGAACAACTAATTAACTGAGTCCATAAGCAAAGCTAGATTTTTTTTTAAAATAAAGGTAAAACAAAAGTATATTTAAATATTCGGCCTAATTTATATATTTTTTTTCAAAACTGGTGTGATAATTGCAATCAATTTAAAATAAAAGTGGTCTAAAGATACAAATAAATAAAAAGTTATTTAATGTTTTGTTTTTTTAATCGATTATATATTCAACTTCAAATATTTATATAGAGCTTGGTAGAACCTACAACCCCCCCCCCCCCACACACACACATATTTTTCAACAATATTTTGCAGTCTGAAAAAAAACTGTCTATTTCACCATAACATTTACTAATCATTTTCTGATATTAAAATAGAACAAAGTTTCTTTCGGAAAATTGGTTCAATAATAATAACAAATAATATTTTATGCATAATTAAAAATACAAATGACATTTTTTCTTAGGCCAGAAAATTTTAAACAGATTACATCCACGGACACGCTGAAGTAAAACATTGACATTCATTCCTTCAACTCTTTTTTTTATAGCTAACCCAAACATTATTTTCCTTTCACATAAATAGCAATATCACTGGACAAAGCAAGACAGCTGTTTCCGTCTCCCAAACAAACAAAAACACGTGAGTACTTTCATCCGATTGGCTACAAACGTGTCCGATTGCACGCAGGGGATATTCTGTGTTTCATCCTCACTGTGGGATAACGAGGGGAGACCAGAGTAGCTCATCGTCCGTCCGTCGCTATGAGACGATGATCCCGATTCCGAATCGGGGTATTTACCCGATCACACCGCAACACACCCCCTGGACGCCCGCTCTCGAACTTGGCGATTTGAAATCCTTTTGAAGAAGAAAGTTTGAAGAGACCAAAACTCTCAATATCTGTAGAAGACTCCTTAATTGACCTATTTTGCGATTTCTCTTTGAAGGCAGTTTTCAAGGAAAAGTCCTTAATTTCCTTCTGGGTGACGAGTACAATAACCAGAAATATTTAAATCAGCTTTGAGGTCCTCGATGTTGTTCAACATGACATACTTTTATGAACGTACTTTCTTTATTTTTCTGTTTTTGAAAAATAAGTAGGGGAGACCGGGGCTAGTTGGCTACAGAGGTAAGAAAGTGCAGTCCTCATAATTTGTCTGTTTATGTATAGATGACGCACCCAGTCACGAAGCACCTTTCTTATTTCTTTCTACAATCTCCAATATAGTTTTGTAGCGTTACTCACATACAGTGGACATTTATTACGATTTTTCTCGTTTTTACATTCATTAGCAATGTTTTGTTGCTTCATTCTTTTTCTAATTTCTAATACCTATTTTAATAATAGCGATTTAACTTTTGTAGTGTTTCATAGTGTATAATTAGCTCTACCTACTCCATATGTGATTTACTGAGATTTTTTATGTTTAGAGGGCTACATCTCCCAAATTATGAAGAAATTGGTTATGGGGTTAGTAGGCGCATTGAACACGGTGCAAATTGGCTCGGTGCTAACCCCATTACATTTTTTTCGTAATATTTTCAGCTATTTTCTCCCGTTTGATAAATTAATTACTTTTTTTTTTTTAACAGAAAACATTCGTAATTACCAAAAAAATGACAGATTAAAACACTGAAAATTATTTTTTTTAACAGAAAACATTCATAATTACCAAAAAAAAAAAAAAAAAAAAAAATCACAGATTAAAACACCGAAGATTGTTATAAGAAATGATATGGAAGTCGTATTAATTAAAGTACGATCTATTAGGCAAACTGTTAGCTTTTAATATTCCTTCTAGAATTCTGGCCCGATATTTCCAAATTATGAAGAATGAATTTTAAACGAGTGATGAGGTTCATAACTCACCTATGACAGGCTAGAATCTGGATGTTGAAAAGATTCAGTATTAAATTTTTCAGTTTTATCTCCAGCAGTCACTGGAGCTCCTCTACATGAATATTGACAGATTCAACAAATCTGAAGGTATTGAAAGAGGAAAAGTAAGCTTTAGAGAGGAAAAAAGATGAAGTGCAAAAGAGAAGAAAACTAAAAAACAGGAATTCTGCTGTTTCAGAATTTAGCGTCGGCCCCGAAGAAAAAAAAACTGTATATAAATATAGATAGTACAAAACATATTTCAGTATCTAGACTTAAAACACATGCTTTTATTTTATATAAAATGACGTCATTTGCATCCACTGAAGAATTCTACATTTACGACAAAGTCTTAAACAACATGTACAGAAAAGTATGCATATGACGTCACTACCTCAGAATAATACACAAATCTAGCTAAAGAGAATGTCGTCATTCAAGAAACTTGACAACAAAATAGTCTATCTAATGATTTAAATGCATTCATTTGTTTGAACATTAATATAGAAAATGTTAAATATAGTTCATAATACCTCCATGTTTCATGAGAAATCATTCATTTATATTTTTTTCAAAATACCACGTATTTTAATTACATTTTATTCAGTTATGAGAAAATGGCAACAAAATATATAATAATGTATATACTATTTTCGAACAGAAATGAAGTACTTTAGTTGCCACCACTACAGAAAAAGGTATAAATGCAGTTTTCAAACAAATTGCTTTTAAAAGTACATTTTCTCCCCATATAAAAATTAAAAATGGCGCAATGATTATAAGTTTAAGAAATTGCAACACAGATTATCGGTATTTAACCGTAAAATGGTACATCTGCTTTGTTTCACGCCTGGCTTATATAACGTAACGGTGTTTTTTAGAGACGACATTTTAATTGCTGTCCGAAAGAAATAGCATATCGGGGGCTAATAAAGCCAACAGAAAAAGTTCGCCAAAGCTAAACAGATAATAAAGAAAAACTTTTTTCCACCTATAATAAAAGAAAACTTATTACTGAGAAAACCACGAATCTTGACAATAGCTCAGATGACGAGGAATGTTAATACGTGGTGTGTACTGATAATTTACAAACAGCAAACACAGATAAAGGTGTATGCGATGCAATGGTTGGGAACATGTGACCTGCACAAACGGACACACTCGATTTTACATTTGTAATCTGTAACTCTGATGATGATATCGAGTACAATAAAAGTTACTCGATGTTAATGTTTTATTCATTATTGTTATGACTGTATTATTTAGAATCTACATTGAACGGGATAATTCCTTTGTTTAAACTTCCTGGCAATAATAAAATTAATTTCTTTTAACTACGTGTCTTATTTAAGCTTCAATAACCTTTTATGAAGCGTGAGCCAACTTACCCCATCGGTATAGGCAACTTGTCCCGCGACGTGGTAGGTTGGTACATATTTTTTACCTTACTTCAGGCATCCTCTAAACATAAACTCCAAAAGCTACAAACATAGAACTCCGGGTATTTATAGCCAAATGTCTATTCTTTAAAAGTGCAGTGAAATTTTGTTTAAAACTTAAATAAAAACTTAATAAAAATCAATAACTAAAAACTCAGCTTACTAGCCCCGGCCACCCCTACAGAAACAATCTTTGTAATATTGAAGTTCTTTTAATTTGTAATCTATTTACACACATTGAATTTACTGATTCTTTATGTTGTTGATAGTGCATCCTTCGTACGAAAATTTGCCTTTTTCGTAGGAGCATAGAATACATGAGAGATTATTGAGGTCATATAATGATTTCTATAGTAATAATTATGTACACCCAATTACTGATAATTATGTACATATTATGTATTATGTAAGTGGGTCGCGAAGAATGTTTTCCCTTAAATTTGGGTCGTGTACCAATAAAGGTTGGGAACCGCTGTCTAGAGATTATATCTATATAAATTATTTTTATGTTGTAAATAAAATAAATATTTTATTAAACATTCACAATCGATGGGGAAGATTAACATATTGAATTAAAAAAATTATTTATTTTTTACTCCCAAAATGTATTCAAGACAACTAAATTTAATCGGTTTCATTGCAAAACAAATTCATAATACCAAGTAAAAAGATATTTTCTAAACATTATATTTGAGCAGACAATATTAATTTATTTCTACTTCTTTTTCTTTCCCTGGCATAATTTGTTTTAGGTAGCTTTCTTTACAAAAAGCTACCTATTGCAGCCGTTCGGAGGAAAGCGATTTCAAAAAATTTTGGTATATTTTCATCGATCATGACCCCCAGACCCCGAAACCACCCTCCGTTCAAAATTGATATATATATATATCTATTTATATAAAATCCAAGTCTCTGTGTGTCCCTCACTATTCCGGTAGGACCGCCTCACTGAAATGAGTAATTGTTGAAAAATGTTAATGCAGGGTTACCACAGTAGCGCCAAATGTTAGCCAACTTGGCGATAGCTGGCTAATTTGGCGAAATTCCCATTTAAAACCATTAATCTTTCATAATGGAGGTCACCGAAATTTAATTTAAACTCCACTCTTTTAAAATATTTTTTCGAAATCTATGGGTGAGAATTTAAAGTACATCTTTACATCTTCCTCCCGATGCTACTAATAAAATAACCGCCAATAGACAACGATGTACTGTGTGAGCTCCTAACTGCGCGATTTTAATGTGCTTTAGGTACTTTTCCAGTATAGGTGCCTTGGCGAGAAAAGAAATTTGGCAACGTGTTTCCCGGGAACCTATCCACTGTTTCATTTTATACTCACGCATTTTTATTTCGATATTTATACAACTTATTTAACATAAATAAGCCGTTTTTCTAATTTTATACAGAAACAGATGTAATTTGTACATAAAAACATCAATAATATACATATAAAACAAACAAAAACGCTCATCAAATTTGTTTTCATAGATGTTTATATGATTTGACAAGAAATCTCGATATTTTCCCGTTACACGGACACCATGCCAAAATTTATGCTAATGCGCCAATTATTTCAAAATGCTAAAAGATATTTGTAATTTTATGCCAGCAGTTTAATATGAGTTTTATTTTATTGCTTTATTTTATAGCAATTATTTGTTCACTTATTTTAAGTATATATTTGTGATTTGATGAAATAGTTCGTAAAAGTCTGGAATTTTCAAATGTTATATTTTTTAAATGTTCACTTTAGTATCGACAATGATTTTTCTTTTATTTTTCAAATGCTTCAATTCACGATTTTGCGCCAACTATTACGCTTGGCGACAATGGTGTCCGCATAACGGAAAAGTACCCAAATCTCACTTTCTGATGACCAAATTACACCAAGCTTTTTTAAAAAAATGCCAAAGCCCCTACAGTGGAAAAGTACCAAACTGCCTATTATTTTGCGCTATCCCTGTTATAGTTTGTACTATTTGCAAGGGGAGTGGAACGAAGATTTTAAACATTAAATATTAAAGTTTCGGCACAAATGTCATATATTGGCGCGATTTTTTCTGACGCCAATGTCATATACACAACGGGTACTTAACTGGCGCCAGAGTGTCGTAATTTTGCTTGATATGGTAATCCGGATGTTGTTGTTTATGCTGTTGATGTTTTCGCCAAATTTGCGTCGGAAAAAAATCGCTCCAATATATGATAACGTATATGACAACTGTGCCAAAGTTTCTATAAAGCAGTATAAGACTAAAAAATTAAGAATAAAATAAATGCAAAATAAGACTAAAGAAGAAAGAAAAATCATGCGTTAAGCATAGAATATGAAACACTTTCCAACACACCCTAAATGCTTTAACAAAACTTCGTTATTTAGGGAAATAAGGTAAATAAGATAACGTTACTTCTTAGAGATCCCGTCGACCAATTTCGCCAAATTATATAAATCGGCGAATCAATAGTAAAACATTAATAAAAATACAAATAAAACGTCGAATTAATGGTTTTATTGGCCATTATTGGCATTTAATTAATTAATTAATGGCAACCATTATTGGCAATTAATCTTACAATTTGGCAACAGTAATTTGGTCGACGGGATAACTAAGAAGTACCAAGATAACTAAGTAAACATTTTTAGAAAACGCATAAAAAAATTTAAAAATTGATTTCAGCAGTTACCGTCCATAGCCAATAGTACCGTTATTACATGCCACTATTTAGCTAAAATTTAATTTAAACTACTCTTAAAACTACTGAAATCACATTTCCAGATATTATCATCCATAGACGGTTATGTATCCAATTCTTTGCGTGACCATGTATATCATTTTATCTATATTCTACAAACATTTCTTCGGAAACTAAATGCAGTTCAGCGTAAAAATGCATAACTCCTTTAAAAACCACCTTTAAGCAATTTACTCTCATACTCAGTAACCCTTACGAATTCTTTTGTGTAGCCCTGCATATGAACTGTAGCATTTATACACACAGTATAGTATGCATAAATGTAGTGAAACATAAAAGCGCATATCATAATTAAAAATGCATTTCAAGCAATCATTGCTTATGTACAATACTTCGGAGAAAAGTTTCTTGGCGAGAAAGAAGTTTACCAATGTATTTTCTGGCAACCTATTTACTGTTTCATACTCACAAGCAAATTTTTCCATATGTATACAATTTGGCACAGATGTCATATACGCCCCATATTGGCGCGATTTTTTTGCGACGCCAATTTGGCGAAAACATTAACAGCATAAAGAACATTCGGGTTACCATTACAAGCAAAATAACGACATTTTGGCACCAGTTAAGTACCGGGTGCGTATATGACAGAGGCATAAAAGAAAAAAAAAAAAAAAAAGAAAAAAAAATCGCGCCAATATTGGCGTATATAACATCTGTGCCGACAATTTAATATAAAAAAAGCTATTTACCCATTTTTATAAAGAAACAGAAGTAATTTTTGCACAGATGTCATATACGCATGGGGGTTGGCGTGATTTTTCTATGACGCCAATTTTGCAGAAATCTCGCTTTCGAATACCAGTTACTTATATATTTTTCAATTATTTGCTATAATTTTGAAAAGGATATAACTATAAATAAGTAAAAGTTTGAATAATAACTATAAAACAAAGCAGTTTATATATTTAAAAAACAGAAAATAAAAGTAAATAAACAATTTATTAATAGATAAAAAACAATAGCCGGGTTATCATAGCAGGCAAAATAACACCATTTTGGCGCCAGTTAGGTGTCCCGGTTCATATCTGAAATCTGTGCCGTAATTTGTATATAAAAAAATTATATATATTTAGAAACGATTTTTTTATGCATATAAGTAATATAAACAAAGATAAAAGTTCATTAGATTTGTTTTCATAGCTGTTTATGTATTTTCGCAACATATCTCACTTTCTGATACCCGAATCGCGCAAAGCTTTTTTTAAAAATGCGCTATAATGGAAAAGTACTTAAATAAATGATTAACAGAAATAACAAATTATACAAACTAAAACTTTTTATTTCGAGATCAAAGCATTGTTTTTAATTTCGGTTAAAAATACATATATCCTTGGATAACTTCAATTGAAATTAGTTTCACAGCTTAATATCTCATTCCATAAACCTAAACAAACACAAGTGATTCATTCATCGTGAAACGTCAAAAATATTAAATCATTGAGGTAATCATTCACAAAGTAAGTTCTTCAAAAATCAATGGGCAATATTCTAATGACGTCATAGTAAGTAAAATGGTGGCGGTATCGTTTGTTTATGGTTTGTAATCACAAAGGTTTAATTTTGCAATGTCTCTTAGTTACATTATTTTATTGTCATATTTATGAGCTCAGAACAAAAGCCTATTTTTTCATTATTTAGTTATTAAAGACGGAAAAAAATCATAAATGCATGATTTGAAAATTTTAAATAATTTTCTTTCTTAATACTAAAAAATAACATCGGGAAGTAACAGCGAGTTTAAGTTAAATAAGTTTAACTGTTTAATTGTGTTGTAATATTCAAAATAACTGTATTTATTAGATTTCAGTACTCAACATCAGGGCCCGATTAAACTTTGAAGTTAGAGGAATTACAATGTCATTTCAGGACCTTTCTTTTGGAGAAGCTTTTCTAAATTCCATATATACATGGAAATATTATTCCTAGGACTGACATAACACGAGAACGGCCTGCAATTTTACACAAGTTTTTGAAAGTTACTTTATATCAGAAATTTTACTAAAAACTGGTTACTTGTTTGTTATAGCGGCCCACGCTATTAGGATTATGACAAGTTGCAGCCAATTTCGCCAACGTCGTAACCAAGATCGTGAAGCACACATATAATACCATATAATACCCATATAATACCATTTCATGAAATTGTATACGATAATTTAATAGTTTTTAACCTTACTTCAAGTGTGTTATTTATTTATTTTTAAGGCTCAACAATCTAAATTGTCCACTATATGAATTTAAAAAAATGTAAACAAAGATTGAATAGACATGACCGCAAAAAGCCCCAAATCTGCATAACACTTGGAACCAAACTGTGCAGATTAGTGGTCTTCTACTGTACACATTTTTTCATAAATGTGTTTTGTTCTTAAAATGTGTTATTTTCATCTATCACTGCGGAAAGAGCGAGAAAACTCATATTCTTGCACATGAGTTGTATATATCTTTATATCTAAATTTCCGTCATTCTTGACGGGCTACCTTTCTAGTATATATATAATATATATATATATATATATATTTATATAAAATCCAAGTCTCTGTGTGTCCCTCACGATTCCGGTAGGACCACCTCATTGAAATGAGTAATTGTTGAAAAATACCAATGCAGGGTTACCACAGTAGCGCCAAATGTTGGCCAACTTGGCGATAGCTGGCTGATTTGGCGAAATTCCCATTTAAAACCATTAATCTTTCATAAAGGAGGTCACCAAAATTTAATTTAAACTCCGCTCTTTTAAGATATTTTTTTCAAAATCTATGATTGAGAATTTAAAGTACATCTTTACATCTTCCTCCCAATGCTACTAATAAAATAACCGCCAATAGACGACGCTGTACTGTATGAGCTCCTAACTGCGCGATTTTAATGTGCTTTAGGTAGTTTTCCAGTATAGGTGCCTTGGCGAAAAAATAAATTTGGCAACGTGTTTCCCGGGAACCTATCCACTGTTTCATTTTATACTCACGCATTTTTATTTCGATATTTATACAACTTATTTAACATAAATAAGCCGTTTCTCTAATTTTATACAGAAACAGATGTAATTTGTACATAAAAACATGAATAATATACACATAAAATAAACATATAAAAAAAACGCTCATCAAGTTTGTTTTCATAGCGGTCTATATGATTTGACAACAAATCTCAATATTTTTCCGTTATACGGACACCATGCCAAAATGTATGCTAATGCGCCAATTATTTCAAAATGCTAAAAGATATTTGTAATTTTATGCCAGCAGTTTAATATGAGTTTTATTTTATTGCTTTATTTTATAACAGTTATTTGTTCAATTATTTTAAGTATATATTTGTGATTTAATGAAATAGTTCGTAAAAGTCTGGAATTTCCAAATGTTATATTTTTTAAATGCTCACTTTAGTATCGACAATATTTTTTCTTTTATTTTTCAAATGCCTCAATTCACGTGATTTTCATTTTGCGCCAACTATTACGCTTGGCGACAATGGTATCCGTAATACGGAAATGTACCCAAATCTCACTTTCTGATGCCCAAATTACACCAAGCTTTTTTTAAAAAACGCCAAAGCCCTTACAGTGGAAAAGTATCAAACTATCTATTATTTTGCGCTGTCTGTGTTATAGTTTATAGTATATGCAAGGTGAGTGGAGCGAAGAGTTTAAACATTAAATATTAAAGTTTCGGCACAGATGTCATATACGCCCCATGTTGGCGCGATATTTTTCTCCCGCCAATGTCATATACACAACGGGTACTTAACTGTCGCCAAAGTGTCGTTATTTTGCTTGATATGGTAACCCGGATGTTGTTGTTTATGCTGTTGATGTTTTCGCCAAATTGGCGTCGGAAAAAAATCGCTTCAATATGGGGTATATATGACAACTGTGCCAAAGTTTCTACAAAGCAGTATAAGACTAAAAATTTAAGAATAAAATAAATGCAAAATAAGACTAAAGAAGAAAGAAAAATCATGCGTTAAGCATAGAATATGAAACACTTCCCAACACATCCCGAATGCTTTAGCAAAACTTCGTTATTTAGGGAAATAAGGTAAATAAGATAAGTACACATTTTAGAAAACGCATAAAAATTTTTTTAAATTCATTTTAGCAGTTACCGTTCATAGCCAATAGTACCGTTATTACATGCCACTATTTAGCTAAAATTTAATTTAAACTACTATTAAAGCTACTGAAATCACATTTCCAGATATTATCATCTATAGACGGTTATGTATCCAATTCTTTGAGTGACCCTGTATATCATTTTATCTATATTCTACAATCATTTCTTAGTAAACTAAATGGTGTTCAGCGTAAAACTGCATAACGCCTTTAAAAACCACCTTTAAGCAATTTATTCTCATACTCAGAACCCTTACGAATTCTTTTGTGTAGCCCTGCATATGAACTGTAGCATTTATATACACGGTATAGTATACATAAATGTAGTGAAACATAAAAGCGCATATCATAATTAAAAATGCATTTCTAGCAATCATTGCTTATGTACAATACTTCGGAGAAAAGTTTCTTGGCGAGAAAGAAGTTTGCCAACGTATTTTCTGACAACCTATTTACTGCTTCATACACACAAGCAATTTTGTGCATATGTATACAATTTATTTAATGTAAAAAAAGCTATTTACCCATTTTTATAAAGAAATTTTTATAAAGTAATTTTTGCACAGATGTCATATACGCATCGGGGTTGGCGTGATTTTTCTCTGACGCCAATTCCGCAGAAATCTCGCTTTCGAATACCAGTTACTTATATATTTTTAAATTATTTGCTATCATTTTGCAAAGGAAATAACTATAAATGAATAAAAGTTTGAATAATAACTACAGAACAAAACAGTTTATATAACTTAAAAACAGAAAATAAAAGTAAATAAACAATTTATTAATAAATAAAAAACAATAGCCGGGTTACCATAGCAGGCAAAATAACACCATTTTAGCGTCAGTTAGGTATCCCGGTTCATATCTGAAATCTGTGCCGTAATTTCTATATATAAAAATATTATATATATTTAGAAACGATTTTTTATGTATATAAGTGCATATATAAACAAAACTAAAAGTTCATTAGATTTGTTTTCATAGATGTTTATATATTTTGGCAACATATCTCACTTTCTGATGCCCGAATTACGCCAAGCTTTTTTTAAAAATGCGCTATAATGGAAAAGTACCTAAATAAATAATTAACAGAAATAACCAATTATACAAACTAAAACTTTTTATTTCGAGATTAAAGCATTGTTTTTAATTTCGATTAAAAATACATATATCCTTGGATAACTTTAGTTGAAATTAGGTTCACGGCTTAATATCTCATTCCATAAACCTAAACAAACACAAGTGATTCATTCATCTTGAACCGTAAAAAATATTAAATCATTGAGGTAATCATTCAAAAAGTAAGTTCTCTAACAATCAATGGACAATATTCTAATGACGTCATAGTAGGTAAAATGGTGGCGGTATCATTAGATTATGGTTTGAAATCACAAAGATTTAATTTTGCAATGTCTCTTAGTTACATTATTTTATTGTCATATTTATGAGCTCGGAACAAAAGCATATTTTTTCATTATTTAGTTATTAAAAACGGAAAAAAATATAAATGTGCATGGTTTGAAAAATTTAAATAATTTTCTTTCTTAATACTAAAAAATAACATCGGGAAATAACAGCGAGTTTAAGTTAAATAAGTTTAGCTGTTTAATTCTGTTGTAATATTAAAAATAACTGTATTTATTAGATTTCAGTAAACAACATCAGGGCCCGATCAAACTTTGAAGTTAGAGGAATTACAGTGTCATTTCAGGACCTTTCTTTTGGAGAAGCTTTTTTTAATTCCACATATACATGTAAATTCTTCAGTGTTAGAAATATTATTCCTAGGACTGGCATAACATGAGATCGGCCTGCAATTTCAGATAAGTTTTTAAAAACTACTTTATATCAGAAATTTTACTAAAAACTGGTTACTTTTTTGTTATAGAGTTTTGATATAGAGATATGCTATTAGAATTATGACAAGTTGCAACCAATTTCGCCAAAGTCGTAACCAAGATCGTGAAGCACACACATATAATACCATACAATACCATTTCATGAAATCGTATACGATAATTTAATAGTTTTTACCTTACTTCAAGTGTGTAATTTATTTATTTTTAAGGCTTAACAATCTAAATTGTCCAATATATGAATTAAAAAATATATAAACAAAGATTGAATAGACATGACCGCAAAGAGCCTCAAATCTGCATAACACTTGGAACAAAACTGTGCAGATTAATGGTCTTCTACTGTACACAGTTTTTCATAAATGTTTTTCGTTCTTAAAATGTGCTATTTTCATCTATCACTGCGGAACAAACGAGAAAACTCATATTCTTGCACATGAGTTGTATATATCTTTATATCAAATTTCCGTCATTTTTGACGGGCTACCTTTCTAGTATATATATATATATCTGACCTATGTCACACTGTAACTCTCGTAATTATGAACCGATTTCGATGTAATTCGGTGTGTACATAGTACTTACCAATGTCTCGACCGAGTTCGTTGGCCAGCTTCATCCGGCGTTTTGTTTCAAAATGGCGGCCATTTAAATTTTTTTAAAAAAATTAAAATTTGAAATGGGGTAACAAAAAATTAAAAATGGAAAAATATTTTTCTCTTATGTATTTGACCTTTATACAAAGATTCCGGAGCAGTTTTTGTTTCGTCTATATCTTAAAAAATGGCTGACTTATAGCATTTTGAATTTCTAGCGTGGCTGACATTTTGAAACGTCCTGAATTTTGTCACGCGATAAAAGGCGTATTTATGAACCGATCTCGATGTAATTCGGTGTGTTCATAATACATACCAATGTCTCGACCGAGTTCGTTGGCCAGCTTCATCCGACATTTTGTTTCAAAATGGCGGCCATTTAAAACTTTTAAAAAAATTTAAAATTTGAAATATGGTAACAAAAAATTGAAAATGGAAAAATATTTTTTTCTTATGTATTTGACCTTTATACAAAGATTTCGGAGCAGTTTTTGTTTCGTCTATATCTTAAAAAATAGCTGAGTTGCAGCATTTTGAATTTCTAGCGTGGCTGACATTTTGAGGCGTCCTGAATTTTTTCACGCGATAAAAGGCGTATTTATTAACCGATTTGGATGTAACTTCGTTTATACATAGTACATACCACTGTCTCGACCGGGTTTGTTGGCCAGCTTCCTCCGCCATCTTCTTTGAAAATGACTGCTATTTGAATTTTTAAGAAAATTTAAATTTGAAATGCGGTACCAAAAAATTGAAAAGTGAAAAAATATTTTTTTCTTATGTGTTTGACCTTGATAAAAAGATTCGGGAGCAGTTTTTGTTTTGAAAATTTGTTCTTTTGTTTATATCTTAAAAAATGTTTGAATTAGCACTTTGAATTTTTAGCATGGCTAACATTTTGAAACGATCTTGTATTTGTCACGCGATAACACACGTATTCGCCTATTTCGATGTAAGAAGGCATGTGGATAGTATACATCAATACCTCGACCAAGTTCGCTGGCCAGATTCATCAGCTTGTTTCAAAATGGCGGCCATTAAATTAAATATATATATATATATATTTAAAGTGAGGTGCAAAAAAATTAGAAATTGAAAAAGGTTTCTTTCTTAAGTATTTTACCTTGATATAAGGATTCAGGAGCATTTTTTGTTTGTCTTTACCTTAAAAAATGGCTCAGATATAGCAGTTCCAATTTCTATTGTGGGTGACATTTTGGAAAATCTGATTTTTTGCATGCGACAGCACTCGTGTATATCAACCGATTCCGATGTGAGTGAGCATGTGCACAGCAATTACTAAGGTCTAGACCAAGTTCACTGGTTAGCCTCATCCACCATGTTGTCTTAAAATGGCAGGCACTTTAAGAAATCGCCGAATTTGGCAGCCAAATATAAGTTGCTTTTAAGAAAAGCAGCTTGGATAAAGCTGACTAATTTCGCGAAATTTTCATTCATTATATTGATAAAAATTAGTATTGAATCTCCTATATTCGGTTTCCACTAAATTGAGCTTGTGTGTTTGAATGATATAAGTTGGCTTTTTTAAAATAAGGAAAATGAAAGCTACCTCTTCCTCCCGGCACTGGCCGGAAGGACTTTTTTAAAATGAAACGTTTGAAAAAAAATTATGCTTATTTATTTAGACTCTATCTAGTGCTCTCTAAAAAGATTTTGGATTTATAGCTTTTCCTGTTTACAGTAAAATATATTTATAGTTTATGCATTTTCATAATAGTGCAAGCAGTAAAGTAAAACGATGCAAAGATATGTTTGATTATCAAATGTGAATTCTACATTTTTACAAATGAAAAATTACAATACGAATAATTGTAATGACTATTTTCTAAAAACATCAGTCATCCTTTAAAAGAAAATGTTTTAAAAATTTTTCAAAGCGTGTACATTTACTAAAAAACTCAATTATTTCCCCTATAGCTGTGATTTATTTACTGAAAACCTTTTTTTTCTACAATATATTTACAAAAGCTAGTTTTAAAGCAAATACGCCCGATGATATATATATTAGGTAGCATTCTTTACAAAAAAGCTACCTATTGCAGCCGTTCGGGGGAAAGCGATTTAAAAAAATTTTGGTATATTTTCATCGATCATGACCCCCAGACCCCGAAACCACCCTCCGTTCAAAATTGATATATATATATATATATATATATATATATATCTGACCTATGTGACACTGTAACTCCCGTAATTATGAACCGATTTCAATGTAATTCGGTGTGTACATAGTACACACCAATGTCTCGACCGAGTTCGTTGGCCAGCTTCATCCGCCGTTTTGTTTCAAAATGGCGGCCATTTAAAATTTTTAAAACATTTTAAACCTTGAAATGTGGTACCAAAAAATTTAAAATGGAACAATATTTTTTTCTTATGTATTTGACCTTTATACAAAGATTCCGGAGCAGTTTTTGTTTCGTCTATATCTTTAAAAATGGCTGAGTTATAGCATTTTGAATTTCTAGCGTGGCTGACATTTTGAAAAGTCCTGATTTTGTCACGCGATAAAAGGCGTATTTATGAACCGATTTGGATGTAATTCAGTGTGTACATAATACATACCAATCTCTCGACCGAGTTCGTTGGCCAGCTTCATCCGTGATTTTGTTTCAAAATGGCGGCCATTTAAAATTTTTTTAAAAATTTAAAATTTGAAATGTGGTACCAAAAAATTGAAAATGGAAAAATATTTTTTCTTATGTATTTGACCTTTATACAAAGATTTCGGAGCAGTTTTTGTTTCGTCTATATCTTAAAAAATGGCTGAGTTATAGCATTTTGAATTTTTAGCGTGGCTGACATTTTGAAACGTCCTGAATTTTGTCACGCGATAAAAGGCGTATTTATGAACCGATTTGGATGTAACTTCGTTTATAAATAGTACATACCAATGTCTCGACCGGGTTCGTTGGTCAGCTTCATCCGCCATCTTGTTTAAAAATGGTGGCCATTTAAATTTTTAAGAAAAATTTAAATTTGAAATGTTGTACCAAAAAATTTAAAATTGAAAAAATATTTTCTTCTTATGTGTTTGAACTTCATGAAAAGATTCGGGAGCAGTTTTTGTTTCGTCTATATCTTAAGAAGTGGCTGAGTTATAGCATTTTGAATTTCTAGCGTGGCTGACATTTTGAAACGTCCTGATTTTTCTCACGTAATAACAGGCGTATTTATGAACCGACTTGGATGTACCTTGGTGTGTACATAGTACATACAAATATCTCGACCGAGTTCGTTGGCCGGCTTCATCCGCCATCTTGTTTCAAAATGGCGGCCATTTAAAAAAATTAAAAAGTAAAAAAAATTAAATGAGATACCAAAAAATTGGAAAGTGAAATAGACTTTTTTTGTATGTGTTTGACCTTAATACAAAGATTCCGGAACAGTTTTGCTTTCGTCTATATCTAAAAAAAATGGCTGAGTAATAGCATTTTGAATTTCTCTTGTGGCTGACATTTTTAAACGACCTGATTTTTGTCACGCGATAACAGGCGTAATTATGAACCTATTTGGATGTAACTTGGTCTGTACATAGTACATACCAATGTCTCGACCGAGTTCGTTGGCCAGCTTCATTCGCCATCTTGTTTCGAAAGTGTTGCCATTTAAAAAAAATTAAATTTAAAATTCAAAATGAGGTATTAAACAATTGGAAAATGAAAAAGATTTTTTTATGTGTTTGGCCTTGATACAAAGATTCCGGAGCAGTTTTTGTTTCTGAAAATTTGTTCTTTTGTTTATATCTTAAAAAATGGTTGATTTATAGCACTTTGAAGTTCTAGCATGGCTAACATTTTGAAACAATCTTGTATTTGTCACGCGATAACACACGTATTCGCCTATTTCGATGTAAGAAGGCATGTGGATAGTATACATCAACACCTCGACCAAGTTCGCTGGCCAGATTCATCAGCCATCTTGTTTCAAAATGGCGACCATTAAATTAAAAAATATATATATATATTTAAAGTGAGGTGCAAAAAATTAGAAATTGAAAAAGGTTTCTTTCTTAAGCATTTGACCTTGATATAAGGATTCAGGAGCATTTTTTGTTTGTCTTTACCTTAAAAAATGGCTCATATATAGCAGTTTCAATTTCTATTGTAGGTGACATTTTGAAAAATCTGATTTTTTGCATGCGACAGCACTCCTATATATTAACCGATTCCGATGTGAGTGAGCATGTGCACAGCAATTACTAAGGTCTCGACCAAGTTCACTGCTTAGCCTCATCCACCATGTTGTCTTAAAATGACAGGCACTTTAAGAAATTGCCGAATTTGGCAGCCAAATATATGTTACTTTAAAGAAAAGCAGCTTGGATAAAGCTGACTAAATTCGCGAAATTCTCATTCATTATATTGATAAAAATTAGTATTGAATCTTCTATATTCGGTTTCCACTAAAATGAGCTTCGTGTGACAATGAGCTTCGTGACAACTAGAGTTGTCATGTCGAATTTCACAAAATGTAGAACAATCAGACAAAAAAAGCGGGACAGTGACTCCTAAATCCGGACATAATAATACATGAAACCGTATGAAAACGGAATATGTCTCTAACAGAATACTGTCTTAAATGTTAAAATTTCATTTTTCCTGCTGTACAAATACCTGCTCAGACAAAATTATGTTTTAAAATAAATTTTTCTGCTCTGACTTCGATTGCGTCTAAACAAGTTTGTTTAAGCGCCATATTATCAAAAATATTTTTTTTGTAATAATTAAAGCATGTAGCATAAAGTTGTTCACTATATGAGAGGCTTGACCCACTCTGTTTTATATTGAAACATTTGTGAAGAGAAATAAAATAGATTTTAAAAAAAAGCAAAATAACTTTATGCTACATGGTTAAATTATTACAAAAAAATATTTTTGGTAATATGGCGGTTAAACAAACTTGCTTAGACGCAATCGAAGTCAGAGCAGAAAATTTTATTTTTAAACATAATTTTGTCTGAGCAGGTATTTGTACAGCAGGAAAAATGAAATTTTAACATTTAAGACAGTATTCTGTTAGAGACATATTCCTTTTTCATACAGTTTTATGTATTATTATGTCCGGATTTAGGAGTCACTATCCCGCTTTCTTCGTCTGATTGTTCTACATTTTGTGACATTCGACCTGACAACACTAGTTGTCACATAGTTTGGCTTCATATTACTGTATTCATCCTGGTGAGATTTGTCTATATACCTTCCTAAAGTTTTTCGATCAATGCAATATTATTTTGCAGCCTCATGAGCACTTATCTTATCATTGACATCTTTTAACCCTTGCAGAGGCAAAGTACTTTCCGTACTAAAATGTTCAAATAAATGACTTGCACAGGAATTTACGAACAAATTTATTTGGTAATAAGAAAAATGGGCTATATTTTACATACATATTAAATAGAAAAGATTTTAGCAAAATTCTGGTGCCATTGTGGCTTTTCGGAATAAAACTAAGTAGTTTCATAAACATACCACTGCCCCTGAAACGGTTAAGATTGATGATTTCATACTTTCTAGTCCTTTCTAATCTTTTCCACTGTTTCTATCTGCCTATTGTAAGTAATATTTAGATTGAGAAAAGTTCCTATCAAATTTTCCATTTATATTTCATTAAATATTTTCTTGCAGTGGATATTATAACAATTTTTCACATCTTTCTTTAATCAGTTTTAAACATTTTCTTTTCTATCACGCCATTTAATGTAGCTTTACAGAATAAATTTACATTCTTTTTTATATATAACTATTATTATTTCATTATGCACAGTGTATAATAAAAATATTTCCAAAACCACTTAATTAAGAAAGCCTTCAGCCCTCCCTTACATTGACTGGGTAAAGACTCCCCCAATTAACCCTTTTCTAAAGAATAGCACATTGTTATGTTAAGCTTAACTCACTATGCAATCTTTATGCCTGGAATTAAAGATCGATATTTCTGCATTACAGTACAAAGTCTAAAGTCCGGAATCCTCGGGACTTTATCATGTCCGAACTTTGGATTTTTCCGAACTTTGGGTCATCAAAAGTATTGCCTTTTGAATAAAAAGAAAAATAAATTTCACTACTTAAAAAGGGAAAATATGACGTTCATATACTAAAAATTGCATATAACAGCTATTAATACTAAATTAAAGAATCATTTTCATTAAATAAATCATAACAAAACAGAAAGTAAAACAAAAACATTTATTTAAAGGAACAAACAATTAATGAACAAATTGCAAGTTACTTAACTATTGAACATTTCAGTTAATGTACGCTAATTAATTAACTTAGGCTTATCAATAAGAAAAGTTTCTCTTTTATTCTGTACATAGATATGAGTTAAGATTCGGTAATAAAGCTTCTTTGCTCTAGAGCTTTTTTTCTTTGTTTGTTTCAACAATTTTGTTTTTTCCCCCCTTCTTTGAATACCTACTGCCGCTGGAAAGTCCGAACTTTGGACAATTCCGAACTTTGGGTGTCCGAACTTTAGACATTGTACTGTACTTAAAACCTACTTACTTATATTTCTATGATACATTTTATCTGAAAAAAGCTTACAAAATATTTCTAATAAACACTATTTTTAGGTTGAAAACGCTTCACAATTGATCTACATACTTCGATTAGCAGTATGAAACAAAGACTGTTGTTTGAGCATTCCAGTAGCTTTGGTTGACACCTATTGATAAAACTCTATAATTCTTTTAAATATGAAAACTGATGGGCTGGTCAACCTCCCCATATGGTCAACCCTCCCTAGTCTCCCCTATATATATATAACTAAGTAGGCTGTTACCTAAATCTAGGTCTATTGAATATATTTCAGATTATATTTGATTACTTGGATTAGCAAAAAATAAATAAATACATAAAATATATTATATGAACTGTAAAATGTTCACAGTTTTACTTAAAAGATAACTAGAAATAACAGAAGAAATGTTACAAATTAAAAATATACATTTTATTTAAAACTTCTTCTTACTTTCAAGTTTTTCCATGCTCTTGATCAGAGAATATTTTAATAACTAATTGCAGTTTATTTACACAAATACGTCATTTCGTTTTGAAAATGAGAGAGCCAATAATATTGTTAAACAATAGTAGGGCTGCTACCTCTAATTTCAACTCTAATAATTATTGGCTCTCTCATCTTCAAAAGGAAGTGAGTTATTGTATAAATAAACAGCAATTAGTTATTAAAATATTCTTTGATAAGAGCTTGGAAAAGATTGAAAGTACTAAAAATTTTTAAATAAAATGTAACTTGCAACATCTCTTCTATTATTTTTAGTCACTTTTAAGTAAAACTGTGAACTTTTCAAGTTCATATAATATATTTTATGTTTGAATCAAGATGAAATATTGCGTTTCGTCTTATGATATTATTTATAGATAAATACAGTAGAGCCCCGATTATCCGCGGAATTGGGTGGCAAGGGCACCGCGGATAGCAAAAATCGCGGATAATCCGAAAAAAACTGAAAATCTGAAGTTAAGAAAAAAAAACTGAAGTTACAATTAAACAAACAATGGCAGTAAAGATGTTTTTTATTCTTTAAACAGCTTGAATAGGAAAAAAATTCAATAATGTAAAAGTACAACAAATGTACACGAATTTAAAATAAAATCATGCACTGTAGGCCTACTCATAGAAGCCACCTTAAAAAATCTCGAACATTAGTTTGTTTTGCCAGTTACTATAAAATTATTTTTTTTTAATGCAAAAAGATCAGATCATAAAAATTTATTTTCCTTTTCAACAGCTTGATTTCGCAAATCATCTACAGAAATGTTTTCTTCACCCTCCTTGTTGACGTAGTGAATGAGCTATTTATAGATTCGCGATTTTGTACCGTTTGTAAAGAGTTGTTATGCAATTTCTTATTCTGAAATTCCATTAGATTATTATACACTTAAAGAGTGATTAAACAAGCAATACTTTTTTTTAAAGTCTTGTCGGATTATTCAGCATGCCTTAGGATGCTGGTTTAGACGATGTTTATTGTATTACTGCGTACTTATAACTTACATTTTCTTTTAGCAAACACCTTTTTCTTTTCTATTTTTATCAGAATTTCGGGTAATTCGAATTTTTTGTAATCCGAACACGCACCGGTCCCAATTAGTTCGGATTAGCTGGGTTCTACTGTATTTTAAACGTGGAAACCGAAACTAGTAATATTCTTCTATTACTTTCGAATACACGAATTAATCTGTTTATATTTATTAGTAGGGCTTATTGTATTCTCCTTATTGTTGGCTTGAAATTTAAAAAAAAAAAAGAAAAAAATCGCTTCGCGGATAATCGGGGCTCTACTATACATTAAAAAAATTAGAACAAGCGCATTTTAGCATTAAAAAAGCAGGATGAATTAATAGTGTACAATATCTTAAAAGATATGTAAATACAATAATCAGGGATGAGATTTCCAACTTTTTGAATACCAGTATAATCTTAGAGAAAATGTTGTTCTCTTAAATTACGAAGAATGTTCCGATTAAATAAAATAATATTTTCTCTAAGATTATACTGGTATGGAAAAAGTCGGATATCTCATCACTGAATAATATAATATTATACATTCTGTCCAATAATGTAAGTAAAATTTCGTATTTAGGTAACAAATTTGGATAATCTTATTTTAACCCTTAAATGCCGAGTGTTGCCTTTCGGCAACATACCCAATTTAGGCTTCTAAAATACTAATAGAATAATATTGAAGCTATAATGTCGAATGTTGCAAATACAATACATTCTGAAAATATTATTTAATCGATTTTCAACATGTAGATGGCAATACTTGTGCTGCTTAAGAATAAAGATCTGGGAGCACGGCAGTGCGTCCGCCAAGTTCGCACAAACCGTAAGATACCTTTTCCTGAACCATAACGGCATACTTTTCACCCCCTCACAACGTCGTTTTAGGGAGAGATATACAAATTTTTCTTTTATACACGTGTTCGTATGGTCAAACTGAACTAAGGTTCCACGATTTTATGTTTCTATATTTAGTAGTTTTCGAAATATTAAATTCCGAAAAAGCGCTTTTTTGTCACTGACTCACTTCGCATCATCAAATAACTAAGGTACTTCTAAAAGTCGTAGAATCATGAAATTTCACAAGTAAGTCGGGTTTGTAGCACAATTAACAAGAAAAATCTGAAAACACAGAATTTCCGCCTCTAAACCCTTCAAACAGGGGGTGTTCATTTGGCCGTAAACAGTTCCTTAACACATTCAATTGTGCCAATGTTCGCCAAAACTCGATTACAGAGTTTTGAAGGGGGTCACGTGATTTCAAGCACAATAACATTTAATATATATGCTTTTCCAAGGATGTTTGTTAAATAGAAAAAATGAATATACCTAAAAATTTTAATCAGTATAGATTATGATATATTTACGATATTAAAACAATAAAACATTAAAAAATATATAACCGCAATTCTGTACGTTTCCGATATAGCAGCCTTGACGAAATACAGAAAATAGCCTTGACGAGAAAAGAAATTTGATAATAACGTATTTTCTGGCAACCTATTTACTGTGTCATATACACAAGCAATTTTTCCCATATGTATACAATTTATTTAATGTAAGGAACCCGTTTATTTATTTTTATATACCAACATAAATAATTTGTATATAAAAAATAATATTTTATACATGTATAAATAAAATGTTTATATGTATATAAATAACATAAATGTACATCAGGTTTGTTTTCATAGTTGTTTATATCATTTGGCAACATATCTTAGTTTCTGAAGTCCGAATTGCGCCAAGAATTTAAAAACATGCCAAGGTCCCTATAGTGGAAAAATATCCTAATTCCATATGAAATTTTAAAAATCTCCTTTTAATTAAATGAAATGTGTAACTAATAAACTGTCTTTAACGATGTGCGACAGATATGGCATCCGAAGTTCGCTGCTAATGTTATTATATTGCATTATTAGCCTACTTACTGTTAATTTATTGTTAATTTTAAATCTGTAAAAAAAAGACTATAGTTATAGATAAGATATGTTGGTCGCCAAAACCTGATTACAGAAAATTAGCCTGAGTTATAAAGGTGTTACATGATTTCAAGCTGAATGAATTTTTATATGCTTTTACAAATATCTTAATAAGGCAAATCTTTCAGTTTATCTGTCCATCTTTTACTCCCATAAAACAAATTTTATTAAAGACCGGGGGGCGTCTGCACAGATCATCACCTCATCGAGTTGATGGCTGAAATTTTAGGATTAGTTAAATATCGATTATCGTATTGAAATGTATCTGGTCTGCCAAATCATATCTTTGTGGAAACCACCTACAGACCCGATTTTACGGGTTAATTGGTGGATTTTCCATTGTGTATTCCTGCAGCCATTCCTCCATGTTTCCAAACTTTTGTATGTAGGGAAATACAATAGTAAATCTATCAGTTAACCACTAAAATTAGGTCTTCAGGTGGTTTCTACCAAGATATGACTTAACAGACCAGTTGCATTTAAATATGCTAATCTAGTTTTAACTAATCCTAAAATTTCAGCTGTAAACTCGATGAGGTGATGGTGTGTGCAGACGCCTCCCGGTCTATTATAAATGTCGGAATTGTAATCTCAATAGCACGCTGGTCAATCTGGCAATTATCCCTACTATTTATGGAACACTATTCCTTTAAGTGCGTTTTAGTGATGTTAATGAGCTTATGCATATGCATCATACATATTATACATATGCATATAATACGTAATACATTTGCATAATACATATTATAGGTATGTGTATAATACATAATACATATTGTATTTTCATTAAATAAATCATAACAAAACAGAAAGTAAAACAAAAACATTTATTTAAAGGAACAAACAATTAATGAACAAATTGCAAGTTACTTAACTATTGAACATTTCAGTTAATGTACGCTAATTAATTAACTTAGGCTTATCAATAAGAAAAGTTTCTCTTTTATTCTGTACATAGATATGAGTTAAGATTCGGTAATAAAGCTTCTTTGCTCTAGAGCTTTTTTTCTTTGTTTGTTTCAACAATTTTGTTTTTTCCCCCCTTCTTTGAATACCTACTGCCGCTGGAAAGTCCGAACTTTGGACAATTCCGAACTTTGGGTGTCCGAACTTTAGACATTGTACTGTACTTAAAACCTACTTACTTATATTTCTATGATACATTTTATCTGAACACAACAAAAACACACAAAATAAACAAAACATTTTTTGTCGCCAAATTTGAGAATTGACATGATATATTACCAAATTTGGCGAAACTTTACTAAATGTAGCCAAGCTTGGCGAATATTTGAAGCTAGTGACTATTTTTCAATGAGTTAATTATTAATGCGAGCCATCTATTTTTATTTTTCCGCATATCATCTGAATAGTTAAATGATATATCGCACTAATATTTCCAAAGTGCTAATAGTTTCGTCACTGCCCCAAACCTCTGCTGTTGTTATTATATTGTACTGTTAGTATACTTACTGTGACTATGTTGTTAATCTTTACACTGCTAAAACTTCTGTATTACATAAAGTTTATTTACGGAAACTATTAAAGCATTAAAACTGCCAGTTGTTCTTATGATTATTATAATTCTATAATATGTAACCTGTTAATCGATATGTACGTTAGAATGAATCTTCTATAATCCGGTTCCTCGCATTTTAGTTTTCAGGTTTCGAATAAAATTAGCTGAAATCTTAAGACGATGGCACACTGACTAATTCTTCAACACGATCAGGTGAGAAGAATGATAGATTTTCAAATGGATCATGGCAGTGACCGGTAGACCTTCTATTCTTCCGTAATCGAGTCTATTGAAAAGGTTTACGTGAAACAAAAAGATATTAGCATCAATATGGTTTAATGCAAATGCAGATATTGTCAAAGGATTTCATAAGAACCATTTCACTTGTACCCAGTCGTATCAGTTAAAATGCAACAATTGGCAGTGAGCCCAATTAGAAAAGATTACTTAATAGGTTTAAAAATTCCGCATTAGAGAACGAATAGTAACTGCTAAGGAAACATGCATAAGTGAGTTAAGAGATATTTGTCACGAAAGATGAAATACATAACAACACAAAATATACGATGTGCTTCCATGATCGTAAAGAGTTCTTGATTTCTCTATCAAAAGCTTCCGACTTGGCGAAAGAATGGGCAAGTAAATTAAATTATGAATAACAGTAACATGATGCAACGTTTAACATGGAATTAATACGGTAAATACTCCTTGCTAGAAACGGCTAGTACTTTAATATGAAAAGAAATAAAGTATAAATTTGTAAAGCTCAATAAAATAAATTTAGGTATTTTTATGTTAGACGGGCGCAAGTGGCAAATCGCCAAATATTGTTCCCAACTCCATTGTTCATATTGCATTCATTTCATTTAAAGGTATGTACTTTTCAGTCATCTCATTTAAAATAGATGCATTTCCCTGATTTTATTTAATAGAATATTTAACATAGAAATAAATAAATAAATAAATAAGAAATAATAACATAAACCAAAATATTTTATTTGAAAACGAAAGCATTGTTTCTAATTTACACATGTGAAAAATTAAAACTGCTATTGGCGAAAAAACAAAAGGCTAATGAGGAGATTTGTTCCCGGCTAACATAAAAGTACCGAAATTTAAGTTTTTTCATCTTAATATAGTTTAGAATAACAAACTTGAAAAAACATACAAAAAGTAATGATATCCCAACAAAAAGTTTTCGGTAAAAAAAAAAAAAAAAAAAAAAAAAAAAAAAAAAAAAAAAAGCGCCAAGTTCTCCTTAATGTTTCGGCCAGAAAAAGAAGTGATATCTGAAGTTCGCACAAGTTAAAAGCCAAACATCCCAAATCTTTCATTGAAAATGGCTTCCTGCGACTTGGCCGTTAATGCCTTCGGGAGAGTTTTTCAAATTTTCAAATATGTACAAATGAGTTACATGCCAACTACATTTTTTGATTATTTTAGCATTTTGTGGCACTGAGTACAGAAATAAAATACACATTTGAAAAAAGCATTTAAACAACTTCAGTCTATTTAAATGCTTAGAAGTTAAAAATAACAAAATACTTGTATTCAAGAGATAATATCCCTAATTGCTAAAACATAATTAGTATCAGCTTTTAACAGTTTATAAATCGAATACCTCTTAATGTATGCAAACTATAATAAATGTTCAAACGAAAAAAATCTCTTTCGTCAATACACAAGATTTCAATATTATACAATAAAATATAATGTAACATATTGTGAGATTTGAAGTAAATAAATTTGTTTTATTTCTTGGGTTTTACGTTAATAACTTTAGCTTTAGACCGTACAAAATGGCAATTAAACCACAAGTGGACTAAATCAGGGGTGTCCAACTGTGGCCCGCCGGATACCACTAAAATTTTAAAGAAATAGTCGACAAGTTGAATCGCAGCAATTCGACGATTAGATAAGGCAAAGATAACTGTAAAATTTTAGTGGTATCCGGCGGGCCACAGTTGGACACCCCTGAACTAAATGATCTGTAATCAAAACTAATGTTTGTTGAAACTGAATGGTAGCTATCAGAAATCTTTTACTTATAATGTCTTTCTGTGAATTTGCCACTTTGCATTCTAATATTACTTTTAATATTTAAATATTTCATAAATGCGTAATTTCCAATCATTAATTTTGAAATGCTGTAGAAGGCATTAACGGCCAAGTCGCAGAAAGCCATTTTCAATGAAAGATTTGGGATGTTTGGCTTTTAACTTGTGCGAACTTCAGATATCACGAACTTGGCGCTTTTTTTTTTTTTTACCGAAAACTTTTTGTTGGGATAGATTTATTTTTTTCAATTGTTGCTAATTGTTCTTTTTGTTTTGTTTTGAAGCTTGTGAAACACCTTATTTTGTTCTGCAGTGAGCAAATAAAATTTATTTCTTATCATAGTTCTTTATTTTCTTGTGTGTTTAATACTATAGAATTTTATCAAATAAATTTATTTTTTCAATTAAACACCAGTATTGCCTATTAGTAACAAACTGTTTTTTAGCCGTAAACCATACTTAAAACAAAATAGGATTTTTTTAAAGTATATTTCTCATGATTTATTTTAAAAAAATGAAAGCCGAAAAACATTTTTAAAATTATTTTTGACAACTCAGGCATTTAAGGGTTAAAACATCTTGCTATGATATCTATTAACTTTTGTTCCTAAATTTGACCCAATTCTAGGAGACAAACAATAATAGTAGAAAAAAAACTTGTTTTTGATCGCGTAACTGAATAGTTTTTTACTACCAAAATACCCACGTACATAAACCTTCATTTCACGTAAATTGCAGTTTTAATAACATTAAATACTTTAAAATAATCTTGAAATGATTTTTAAATATAGAAATCAATTTCGTTTTTGCATGAGCATGTCTCTTTAACAATTACACAAAATATTTTAGATGAATTTATGCATAAAAAATACTTGATTTATTTGTGTAGCAACTAATTAGGTTGAAGTTATTTCTTTGAAAGAAAAACTAGTTACGGTAATTGTAATTTTATAACACTTTTGGCGTAAAAGAAATTCATTCTGTCGCGTAGGTGTTGACTGAGAACGAGTGAATACAACAAGCATGAACCAACTCAAAGCTTTATTCCCCCAACTCAAGGTTACACCAGCTTAAATACACTCGAGGGGTGCTTTCTCGAATGGAACATTCCAAGCTTGGAAAGTTCTAGAAATCAAATAACGATTAATATAATAATTAACATAATCACAATTAGCATATTTCCGAAGGAACTAGAAATAAACACAAAGCAATCTTTAAACCAAAACGAATTTTAGGACACTTGCCTCCACGGGGATCGACCTCACTACCTGCTGGTCTGTAGTCCAGCGCTTTACCTTGGAGCCATCGGTTCACACAACAGATAATTCCAGTATCGCTATATTTAGTGGGGTGGGCCTTGATCAACCAGAAGGCTCTCCCGAGCACAGAATGCTAATTTCGTTACATTTCCCCTTCCTTAGGATGAAGCAGTGTCCCGCTGCAATCTAGTCTGACTTCTCGTGACAGGTCCCCTGGAATTTCTGTGCGTTTCTTCATCAGCTATTTGCTCGTTTGGATCAAAATAGGGTTTCAGCCTCAGAATATGGACTACGTCCTTTAAACTTCGTCGCCTTTTATTCTCTTCCATGCTCTCTACTTCGTATGATACATCAGATAGTCGTCGTGTGATTCGGTACGGTCCGAAATAACGTCTTAGAAGTTTTTCCGAAAGCCCAACTTTTCGTATGGGAGTAAAAACCCAGACTAGATCTCCGATATTATAGCTGAGTGGTCGATGTCTTTCGTCATATCTTCGTTTGTCACTTGCTTGAGACTCGAGGATGTGAAGTCTCGCCAGCTGTCTAGCTTCCTCTGCCCTGGTGACTAGATGTTGTGCATAATTTTCGTTATATGGTTCTGCGAAATGAGGAAAGATCACATCCAGAGGAGTCTGTATATCTCTACCGTGTACGAGAAAGAAGGGACTGAACCCGGTGGTATCTTGTTTTGCTGAATTGTAAGCGAAAGTCACAAAAGGCAAGACTGTATCCCAATTTCTTTGCTCAACGTCAACATACATAGACAGCATGTCGGCCAATGTTTTGTTAAATCTTTCGGTCAGTCCATTGGTTTGTGGGTGATAGGCTGTCGTTAGAAGATGAGATGTTTGGCATAGTTGATTAATGTCTTTCACAATATTGGATAGGAAGGAACGTCCTCGATCACTTATCATCTCTTTGGGCGCACCGTGCTTGAGTATGATTTTTTCAGCTATAAATTGGGCAATTTCAGTAGCCTCAGCAGTTGGTAATGCCTTTGTAACTGTGAATCTCGTCAGGTAATCCGTGCAGACAATAATCCATCGGTTCCCGTTCCGAGTTATTGGGAAGCGTCCAAGTAAATCTATTCCAATTTTAGCGAATGGTGCATCAGGGGGCTTTATTGGATGAAGTTGTCCAGGTGGAAGTCCAGGTGGAGATTTCCGTCTTTGGCACTCTCGACAGTGTGCCACATAACGGCGTATGCTGCCATACAGTCCTGGCCAATAATACTTCCTCCTTATCCGATCATACGTTTTGGCGAATCCGAGATGACCGGCAGTTGGAGCATCATGAAGACTTGTTAGTATATCGCGACGTAGTTGTTTCGGTACTACCAAGAGCCATTGCTGTCCCATAGGGTCGTAATTTCTTTTATAGAGTACCCCGCTTCTCATTTGGTAACCTCGGTATCCATCGCCTTTTTGGGTAGTTTTAATTATGGATTTCAACTGCTTATCTTTTAGCTGTTCTTTTCCGTAGTCTGCGATGACAGCAAAGAAAGGGATTTCTCCATTGTCGTCGACTGCTGTCTCGGCAAGGGGCTTTCTTGACAGTGAGTCAGCGTCGGAATGTTTTCGACCACTCTTATAGATGACGTTGATGTCGTACTCCTGTAACCTCAAAGCCCAACGTGCAAGTCTTCCAGATGGATCTTTAACGTTAGCTAGCCAGCATAAAGAATGGTGGTCCGTCACTACAGTAAAGGGTTTTCCAAAAATGTACGGTCTGAATTTACTGATCGCCCAAATGACAGCAAGGCATTCTTTTTCGGTTGTAGAATAGTTCTTTTCAGCTGCGGTCAGGGATCTGGAGGCGTAGGCTATTGGTCTTTCCTTACCATCTTGATCCTGGACTAATACTGCACCAATGCCATAGCCACTAGCATCTGTATGTATCTTCGTTTCAGCGTTTTGCAGAAAATGTCCCAAAACAGGTCCACTGGTCAGTAACTTCTTAAGCGTTGCGAAAGATTCCCTCTGCGATGTGCCCCAAGAAAACTTGGCATCTTTCTTTAATAACTCATGCAAGGGCTTGGCGATATCGGCGAAATTTCTGATGAATCGTCTGTAATACGAGCACAGGCCTAAAAAACTTCGAACATCTGCAACATTTTCTGGAACAGGGAACTTTGTCACAGCAGCTGTCTTTTGTGGATCGGGATAGATCCCATGTTGATCTACTAGGTGTCCTAATATGGTCAGCTTCTTTTTGCCGAACGAGCATTTGTTGGAGTTAAGCGTCAACCCTGCCTCTTGAATACATTGCAAAACTTTTCTCAGGCGTAATTGGTGCTCTTGAAAATTTGGTGCGTACACAATGATGTCGTCTAAATAGCAAAGACAGATGTTCCATTTGAGTCCTCGCAGTTCTGCATCCATCATTCGTTCGAATGTAGCGGGAGCATTGCATAGCCCAAACGGCATGACTTTAAACTCATAGAGGCCGTCTGATGTCACAAAAGCTGTCTTTTCTCGATCTTTTTCATCAACTTCTATTTGCCAATAGCCTGACTTCAAGTCCATCATAGAGAAAATCGTCGCACCGGCGAGACAATCTAAAGCATCGTCGATGCGTGGCAGCGGATAGACGTCTTTTTTAGTGACTTTGTTCAATCTTCTATAATCGACACAGAAGCGCCATTCACCGTTTTTCTTCTTCACAAGCACGACAGGAGATGACCAAGGACTGTTTGAGGGCTGTATCACGTCTTCTTTTAGCATTCGTTGTACTTCATTTTCAATTAGTCGTTTCTCAGTTGCTGAGGTACGATAAGGTCTCTGTTTAATTGGAGCGCTGTTCCCTGTGTCAATCTTGTGCTTTACACCATTGCATCTAGATTTCTTCGATTTTCTGTTAATGTCGAAAATATCACTATACTCTTCCAGAAGATTTAAGAGTGCGTCTACTTCTTGACTAGTTAGCTCATTATCTAACATTTCTTTAAATTTTCCACGAATCAGTGTCTTTCTGGATTTACGTCTTTTGGCATGTTCTCTGTCAGTATCATTCAGCGAACAGATGGAGTTATTTTCGATTACTGTTAAGCAAGCTATATTCATCCTCTTTGGTATTATCTGAGTTCGTCCAGAGAAATTCGTTACCCATATTTTACAGCAATTATTTTCTACCGTAATGATTGATGCTGGTATGGATAGCTCTCTTTCCCACATGAGAGTTTTGTTGCCAACAACCATAGCTTTATCTGCTTCTTGAATGTCTGGACTAACGGTACATATTTGCTTAGCTGAATTTGCCTCAATTACGTAATCTGTTGCGGCAAGCAAGGGAGAATCAGATTTACATACCACTGTGTCTGGTAGAATTTCCGATAGTTGAAGCTCTTCATTCCCACAATCTATAACAGCATCAGTGGCACGGAAAAAGTCCCATCCAAGTATCATTTTATGGCTACATCGTGGAAACACAAGAAAGTCAAATGGTTTCACATTTCCATTCAAGTTGACTTTTAATACACAATGTCCTGAGGCGGATACCGGCTTTCCAGATGCAGTCTTCAATATAGGTCCATTTTCACTAAACATAGGTACATTCAACTGCCTGCGAAAGGCTTCAGATATAACCGAATAATCGGCACCAGAGTCGACGAGGGCTTTTACGCACTGTCCATTTACGGTAACATAGGTGGTGTTTTTTTGTAACTTGGTTATAATGTACGCTGGAGGATTTTCTTTTATTGCGGCCTCACCTCCTGCATAGGTCGCTAGAGCTAGTTTTCCTCTTTAGCTCGGCGTGGAGAACGGCTAGAGCGACGTATAGGTGACTGCGACTGTCGACGGCTAGAAGTGCGACGGGGATAAGGCGAACTACTTCTGAAACTTGAAGACATGGTCTGCGCATAATTATCGTCGGAGCTGCGTAGGGAGTCAGTCTCCATACCTCGTCCAGGATTGGATGCCCAAGAGGTATTTGCATCCGCGAATACCCTGCGTCTTTCTCTACAGTACCTAAGCACGTGCCCTGGACGTCCACAATGGTAACAAAGGGGTACATTATTGGTTGTTCTCCATATATCTGTCTTTCGTTGTGGAACGGTGCTGTTTTTGGCTTCACACCTTGGTTGAGGCCTGACCGGAACTGTGCGTCGGGGAGTGAAGGTACGTCTTTTTGGACCCGTGAGTGGTGCCAATGCCTTTATAACTTCTTCTCTTATTAACGAAGCGACGTCCGTTGGAGATTCGCATTCATCGTTTGTGCAGCAACTTGCTTCCGGCAAGAACTTTTTAAGCTCTTCTTTCACAATTATTCGTATCAATGATGTTATGTCACCTATGTCCGTTTCGGCTGACATTGTAGCAACATTAGGGAGTCTCTGGAATGTTGGCCGGGTGACACGTTTACGTCGAAGAGTTTCTATTTGACGGCAGCGTTTCACGAAGTCATCGACAGTCTGATAATCCTGAACCAACAGGACCTGGTACAAATCTTCTGCAATCCCCTTCATGAGATGAGCCACTTTCTCTCCTTCTGGCATAGAGGAGTTAACTTTACGACACAGGGCAAGAACGTCTTGGATGTAAGATTCGGCCATTTCACCAGTTTTCTGCGCCCGTGTAAGCAACAGTCTCTCAGCTTGTCTCTTTACGTCGTCCGTTCGGCAGAACGTGTTTTCTAAGGAATTTTTAAATGCAGTCCAATTAGTAAAACTTTCCTCATTGTTGTCGAACCATTGTCGAGCTGTTCCAGCAAGATAGAAAATAACATTCGCAAGACACATCGGTTCATCCCAGCGGTTATAGATGGCAATTCGTTTGAAATCTTTCAGCCACCTGCTGACATCTTGTTCGTCCTCTCCCGAAAAGATGCACGGATTCCGAGGTAGCTGGTATGTCAGGATGGGTACAGGAGCAACGTTAGTTGGAACGGTACTAGCATTCTCTGGGACACTGTCCTTACTCTCAGGCATCTTTCTTCTAACTCTCCTTGGATCGGGTAAGAGGCCAAATTCAGGAGACAATCCTTGAAGGCGTAAACATCTGCGTGGCTCTTCCGTAGTTCGTATCTTACCCGGCGCTTCCACCAAACTGTCGCGTAGGTGTTGACTGAGAACGAGTGAATACAACAAGCATGAACCAACTCAAAGCTTTATTCCCCCAACTCAAGGTTACACCAGCTTAAATACACTCGAGGGGTGCTTTCTCGAATGGAACATTCCAAGCTTGGAAAGTTCTAGAAATCAAATAACGATTAATATAATAATTAACATAATCACAATTAGCATATTTCCGAAGGAACTAGAAATAAACACAAAGCAATCTTTAAACCAAAACGAATTTTAGGACACTTGCCTCCACGGGGATCGACCTCACTACCTGCTGGTCTGTAGTCCAGCGCTTTACCTTGGAGCCATCGGTTCACACAACAGATAATTCCAGTATCGCTATATTTAGTGGGGTGGGCCTTGATCAACCAGAAGGCTCTCCCGAGCACAGAATGCTAATTTCGTTACACTATCCATAAATTGAAATTTCGATAAATTTTACGTCTAAGTACTACTTAGAAGTAGCTTTGTTGATAAAACTGAAAACCTGCGAGATATTATAATGCTTTTATATCATTATCAAACTCTAAAATCCTTAAGAAATTTTGTGTGATTGTTTTTTTTTTAATTATAAAGAAAATATTTATGATGTATAAGGAAAAAACAGTGCAAACATAAAATAAAATAAAGTTCAATTTCGTAAATTTATTTCTATTCTTAAAAAATGACGGAATTATATTCCTGCTATGGCATATGTTTAGAAAATTCATATTTGATCGCGAACTTCTGAATTTCAATTTTCTAAACATATGCCGTAGTAGGAACATAATTGCGTCATTTTTGAAGAATAGAAATAAATTTACGAATTTAAACTTTATTTCATTTTATGCTTGCGCTCTTTTGGCATTTTACATAAGGTCTCATGATATTATTTACCTATTTCTTGTTTTTAAAAAGTTTTGCGAAAATATGTTTCAACAAGTATCTTGAAAATGTTGCCGTTTGTGTGATGGAACGTATGTGGAGCTAAATAAAGATATTATGCATTTTTAAGTGTATTTTTTATCACTTGCAGCAATTTTTAGCTTAGCTTAGTTTGAAAGATTTCTACTGCCAAGTGTGGCTTACAAACTTTACCATTTTATGCTCCCAAGATACTTGATTAATGAGCTGTAATTACGTACCCAAAGTTCCATTTTGGGTACTGTACCTGTCTTACATTTTTCTGAAACCAAATAAATAAAACCAGGAAACTACTTTTAAATTTCCTGGATATGCAAATATTAATGAACAAATAAAGAACACAATCAGCCATGATAATATATTACCTTTCAGACTAGTTTTCTTTTGAATAAAGGGTGTTTGACGATTGAAAGTTTACGTTTAAAAACGTTTGTGTTAAAAATTCAGTTTGATTTTTCCAGATAATTTTCGCATTTGTTTTTTCCTTTAAATTACCATTTAGTAAACTAGGGAGTAAGTTTATTGTCGTGAGTCTTTCACAATATTATAATGGAAACGTCAAAGATGTCCCAAATTTCAGACAAAATAAAAGATTAAGCAAATTGAATAATAGAGCAGAGACATTTGTTCAGGGGAATCTTTGTTAGAGGCTTCTCATTTTCTTAAACCTTGGAAATTAACATTACAGCCGCGGGCGACTTTTTCTGTGGGTTACTTTTTTTAACTTTAAGATTGTTTGATTCCCACCACTTTATTTAATTACAGATTAAATAAGGCTGGAATAAGCCGAATTATACGCTTTTTAAAAAGTGGTGAGAATCAACTAATTTGAATTTTAAAAAAATGTCCCACTGGAACGCGAAAATAGTGTTTTTCGGTGTTTGAGGGTTAAATATAATGGTATCCAACTGTAGACCTTTAGTCATCTTATATTAGCACCATTCGGTTGTGATAATATGAGACAGGGTTGGAATTTTTTAATCGTAATTTTTGACATGAAAGTTTTGTAATCCTACTCTTACAGAGATAACAAAAACACATTTTTTAATTTGAGCCTAGAATCAAAAGATCGAATGCGACTTTGAAATCTTTTGAATAGTATCTAATAAAAGTCCTGACTGAGCCTGTGTCATTAGCATTACTTTTCCAATCTGGTACATAAATTCGCTGCCGAGCGTACTTTTCGTAATATTTACGAATGGTGTCTTTGTTAGTTTTCAAGCGAACATATTCACTTGGCGTGAAATGGTCTTTGTCTAACCGAAAATAACCATTACTTATCTTACCAGTTTATAGAAAAGTTTCAAGAACTGCCATGTTCATAATTAGTTTAGTATGTAAATATATTTCATTCAAAAAATTTCATTTAAGAGTATTTTTTTTTCTTATTTTATTGGTTCAATATCTATTTCAATGCATGTTTATTTGACTTTAGCTAACGGACAATGCGTCAATAATGTAAAAGAAAAAAAAAACATTTATTAAGTAAAAATGCATGAAACTGTGCTGTTACATTATTAATGAATAATTTTTATTATCAATTTCAATATTAAAACGCCCACAGACATTATCTTATGGCGGCGAGTACTAAAAGAAAAGTAACCAATTCTTTTTATTCACTGCAGGACAAGACATCATCTAATATTTCTATTCAATTGCAGCGGTGGCTTTTAAAAATTTAATGAAATGAATTGTGAATATGAAATTCAATTGTTGCTGAATAATGATTATGTTATAATATATATATCTGACATACACTTTACGACATTCATAACACCGAACCATTCCTTTATGCGTCATTCTCTAAAAAGCGACTATTTTTTTTTATTATTATTGCAGTCCAATAATTGCCTCAAAATTCTTAAAATTTAACTTACAAGTACTTTATTGCTATATTTATCAAAAAATAATATGAAACAAACTGTATCTGATAGATATTCTGAGATTTTAATTTCAAAGCACTTCCATTGCTAAAATGATCAAATAAATGATTGGCACCGGAATTTAAGAACAAATTTATTTGTAAATATGAAAAACGTTATTTTACATACATGTTAAATAAAAAAAAATATGTATATATATAAAGTCTGGTGCCACTGTGGCGCTCACGACATTAAAATTAAGTGGATTCATAAACATTCCACTGTCCTTGAAAGGGTTAAAAAAGAAAAGAAATTATAATTAGAAATCATACTGTCAATAAATAATATTTTTTTTTACTCTATGTCGATTGAAAAAATTAAGATAAGCATTAACATTTAGCAGAGAATGTTTATTTGAATTAGTACAAAAAAAAATTTTTTTTATTATTTTTAACTTCTCCCATTAAAATAATAAAAATTAAAAATGTAGTATCTTTATTTACGCTAATTAAATGTCTTATGAGTTTGTTTAATGTATTTTATTGCATTAGATTTTCTTATTTTACTGAGTACATATATAAATGGATTTAGATCATTTCCTCATATATTAAAATTATGAGTGAATGATGAAATACTTCCGAAAATCATTTTATACAAAAATGATTAGTCTAACGTATATTTTAAATTACTAAATATCTTTTGAAATACATTTCTAATAATATAACAACATAAAAAAAGACATTTAATTAGTTTTTATTAAATTTATAATAGGTGAGGGAATAATGGATAATAAAAATACTTACTTTGATATGGTACTTGAAAGCTATTCAGGAATGTGCTAGCTATTCAGGAATGTTTTTGAGCAAACAACGAGATAGCTGTTTCACTTTGTTTATGTACAAACTGTCCTAGCCATAAAAGTATATAAAGCATATAGCACATTAAGCATGTACTGCTTTCTACTAAGTAAATAGGGGCAAATTTATAGTTATGTAAGGGAGTGATGACAATTACTAGGGGCATCATTAAAAAGTGGCCTAATTCGTTCATTACATAATATTTAAATATAATTAAATGACTAAATATATATTTAAGTATGTTTTATGGATTCAGAAAAAAATAATTATAAACATTCCTGCTGCAATAGCAGGGAAAGCATTTTCTTTCCTACATGTGTGAATGGGGACATAGTAAGGGAATGATATTTGCATTGAAAGATACATTTAATTTATCATATTTTAGTTTCAATAAGCAAATAATTACAGTTTATATGTATAACCGATTAATATTGATAGTTTAAATAACTTTTTCTTTTTGTAATTTTAAAAAAATATGTCTTCAAGACCGCTGGGACTTTAAATTGCTACTTTTCAGAGATTGACTCTTATATGGAAGTCCAGCTAAGGGTGGAGGGATCTTTTAAAATCACATAAACACAGAAATTTTGAAAAAAAATAACAGTTACTTAAAAAATTTCGTTCTGAAGACTTTCTGATTTCGACACCCAACTGCCGAAACTCCGCCTTCTCTGTTAGCCTGATTTGCTGATCCTACAGTCATACGGTGTAAATAGACAATACTATCTTTCTATTCACTTCGTCCAAGTTTCTACAGGTCATGGTTGCAAGTTTGGCTTTTTTTTAGTTCGGAATTTTACATCCATACCAGAAATTTTCTATTATATTCTTTTCTGTATTTAAAGATAGACATTTCCCGATTACACAAATTAAAAATTCTTCTTTCATATTTTCCGGTATGAATTCGAATTTTTTTAATTAAAAAAGGGCAAAACTGAGAACCCAGTTTCAGTTGTTCATACCAGTCGTAGCCATCGAAATACTCAAGGCCAGAGGACACCAGTTGTGACGTCATCATTAATCGACCGACTTCTCACTAGTGTTGGAAACATGCCGGAAATTTTTGAATAGCAATTTCCCCCCCCCCCCCGTGGAATATGTATCATCTTACGAAACAATAATAACTATTTAAACTTACTGGTGAGAATTCGAAATCCCTAAATAAAAATCCAGCTAGATGCAGAATGGCACAGTGTTGCCGCATCTGACTGATTTTTTATTGGGGGACTCCAAATTTTCAACAGTAAGTTTAAATACTTATTATTGTTTTATATTAATTCTTTTTATCTTTAATGTCGTCCACGGTTCGAATATGATCTGCAAGGGGGACGAAATTGGAACCACACTACTTCGGCACGCTGCTTCGGTTAGTGGTGGTGCTTTGGTTTTTGTAAGAGGAGCAAAACGTCCTAAAACTCACCCAATACAAACATTAGCATCTTACCTACGTAGAATACATGCAATGAATAGGAAATAAGTACTTACAGTACAGTAAATAACGTTCAACAAATAAGGTAATAAGAACTTAGGTCGTCTAAAAATAGGAAATCCAGCGTCTATAATATATGTATGCATCTTGGCGAACGAAATTTTTACAACTGAAACTTTTTACCTTCCGTGCCTTGTGTTTTGCGTGATAAGTTGCGCCACTTTCGTAGAAGCGGAGAAGTAAACTGCGACGAAATTAGGGCACTTTATCCTATCCTAAAGTGTACCAATTACATTATATAAATATGATGCACATATATTAACACTATAAAAAATATCAACATAAACAGAAACGGGGAATTCAGGAAAAATGAAAAAATCTTAAAAGGGGAAATTTAATTTATAAAATCTATTTCATAAGATATTGTAAATATAAAACATTGAGCCATTCAAGTTTTAAAATAAAATACTGACAGGTACTTTTTGTGGTTAATATAACATGTTTCAATGACATATTTTATCTCAAGGAAGAATGTGTAGTAAATATATTTCTTGTTTCTCCCTCCTTGCGTTTATTTGACGATTTATTAAAAGTTAAAAATGAGCGAAATTTTTTTAAGTCCTTCTTTTTATACATTTGTATTTCTTTATTTTCATTTTTAATACACGTCTTTTCAATTATATATTTTGAACAAATTAGTGTATTTAAATTTTTTTTTCTGAAATTAGAATGTAAATACATATTCAAGATATTGTGCATATCGATATAATAATAAGAAAAATGTAAAGAGAAATCTGTTTTTTTTAAAATTATATATGGAAATCACTTAACATCAACAAAGTAAGTGAATGCTTGCTAAAATCGATAAAAATTCGATTCAATGCAAATAAATACCTATATTCAAATCGACAGGTTTCATCGCTCAGACGGTGACATTCTCAAGATCTATAATGATACAAATATTTTCGCATTAAAATTGAAAACTGGTAAACAAAATTCACGAGATCTCATGTATAATGAATAAAAACAGATAACTGTGAACGTGAATTATTTTATACTAGGGTGACCGCGCCAGTAGTTGATACCCCTCCAGTAGTTGATCAAACTTTTGAAATATTGCGATCTTTCAGGCGGAAATGAGTTTTGCACGTGACACTAGACACAATATTTTTGTTTGAATGTTGGAGCACCTGTTGTCACATTGTTGTCAAATGCCTGTTGTATGAGAAGTGATTTTATGAATTTTGTTTATTAGAAAATGTAAAAATTTAGTTTTTGATTAGTTGGAGACAATTACGCTAACTTAAAATAATCCACTTCCATCTTGCTTATTCCAAATAATAGTTTTATATGAATTATTGTTAATCACGTCTTAAGCATCGTATTTTAAAGATAAATTTTTGAATTTTCGACTGATTTCTTTGATTGATCAACTACTGGGGAAATGGCAATTAAAGAAACTATTTCTTTATAATTTTGCTACTATTTAATTTCAGGCGATTTCATTTTTGCCCATTATAGGACATTCATTAAGGGTTGTAGCAATCATGTTAATTTACTTCTAAAACTTAAAAGGGAAGAAATACAATAAAAATCCCGTAGACCGACCTTATTTGATCAACTACTGGCTCTGTCACCCTATTATATCGTATTCTGCAGACAATCACTTTGAAACATTCATGGAGTTACCTAAAACTTGGAAAGAGATGCTCTGCAGAATAAGAAACAGTAGTATAAAAGAATTCAAGTATCTCTTTTTTGTTTCACTATTCTCGTGATTTTTGTTTACCAGTTTTCAAAAAAAAAAAAAAGAAAAAAAGAAAAAAAAGAAAAATCGAAAATATTTGTATCGTTATAGATCTTGAGAATGTTGCCGTCTGAGTGATGAAACATGTTGATCTAAATAAATAAGGGTACTTATTTGCCTTCAAAGAGTATTTTTATCACTTGTAGCAAGTATTATCTTATTTTGATAATTTTTTTTGTTAAGGGGAAAAAAACATTCTTCCATGTTAAACGCATTTTTAAATAATGTTCCAAACTACAAAAATAAGTTATATATTATACTATACCAATCTTCAGGCATTATTGCCATAGTAGAGAGCTATCACAGTATAGACTTTTTTTTATTATATGTTATTCAATATGTTATTCATTATGTGTTATTCATTATATGATATATTCATTATTTGTTCCAATAAACATCATCATTTCAAACTAAGGAAGCCTCCGAAGAAGGAGCGAAAACGTTTTTTGGAATTGAACTAGGCGGTATAGGCGCTGCATTGTACATAATATGTCTGGTACTATGTAATATTGCTAGACATCATACTTTAAAACTGTTAGAATATATGCGTAACGCATACGTCATTCTGCGAATGGCAACACTTTCAAATTTGAATGGAATTTTCGTTTTGCAATTTTCTTTACTGAAAATTTTTAAACTTCTGCACATCGCACATTTTCAGTTTTTATACCGTCTCATAAAGAACGAAGCCTAGAAGACATAATTGACAACTTCATCATAATAAATGTTTTTTATTATATTTTACTGATTACATGTGCGATTAAAGTTTAATTTTAATAATTCAGACAACCAGGGTCACATTCCATAGGGGAAAATTTATTGTTCCTACCAGAACTATTAATCAATAATCTTTATATTTATTTAAAATATGCTATAAAAAGGTGCTACGAAGATGTTATTTTTTAAAACAGTGGTAGGAACAATACAATCTTCCCTGTTGAATGCGACCGCTGGACAACTGAGTTTTATAGTAACAGTATTTTGTTAATTTTAGGCTAACATAATACTTGTTTGAGAGTCAGACTAACAAATTTAAGATTCATTTTCTATTGTATCTAATATTGTACGTTTATTATAAATCAATGGAACGTTCCTTCTTAAACATTTTACTTCGTCGAAGTTCCACGGGTTCCACCTCGTGGTAATAATGCCTGCAGGATGGTACAATTTTAAATGTATAATACGGGCATTACAAAAGGCAGTTATTTCTGTCGATAAAAATTATCTAATTGCAAAAATAAGAATTTACATTAATTATGACTATTCTTCTTCCAGAATACTATTTATTTACATTTAAGGGTGTATTCTAATCCAAATTGCTTATTTTGTGATTCATTTTTAAATTCACTTTTGCTCTCAAACGCATAAAACTAGGAAATTATCGTATTTAGAAACTACAAACATGCCGTGCTTCTCCATTTTTCGATAAATGTAGAAAATATTGTAAAAAATACTGTCAAAGTTGGCGTTTTGAACCGAATTTTCCGAAGAGGGAGATCTGGGAATGAAAAAAATGGTCATACTAAGAAAATAATTGTTTAAAACACAGAATCTAATTAATTGAGCGAAAATGAAATCACACGGCCTCTTATACATCTCTTCAAAAATCACCTCAGCAAGTTTCATGTTTTTACTTTTAAAAATGAGTGTGAAAATGTCTCAGAAAACTTCGATCAGTTGAGGGTGGAAAAATATTTTTTCGAATACACCCTTAACTTTAACACCCTCTCTCCTTTTTGTTTTAAGCGTTTTTTTTTTTTTTAAATAAAATCCTCTAAGATCAATTAGTATTGTCTTTCTAATTCGAAATCGAGTATATTACAATTTTAAATTATTCTACACTAAAATCTCCTTGTATGACATGCGGTATTTTTTATTCTTAGTACTTATCTAATTTACGTATTACATATATTTTATTACTAATAGGATTTTTTTTCATCCAGATACACTGTTAAATGTAAAGAATTAAAAGCTAATAAATGGTGCATTAGTAAATAATGCTATGTGTACATAAATGTTGATTTTTGCCATTTTTTTGTTTTTAAACTAAGCTAAAATGAAATTCATATTCAGTTCAAGTAATTTTTGAAGTTTAAAATATGGGAAAAAACCCATCGTTAGAAATTTTCGCTCTTAATTATTACAACTACAAGGTCAAACAAAACTTATGAAAACACCATAAAAATTAGTACTGCGCAAGACTTTGGAAAAAAACTTAGTCTTCGTTGTTGAGGTGCAAATAATTCGGTATTCTACTTTAAAATCCGGAGCAACATTAAAGAGAAAAAGGCCAAGGAGAGAGACAGGTTGAAGGAACAGCCAATAGGAAAATACAAGGCATCAACCTATAACACAAAAGGATCATGACCCAATCAGAAGAACACAGATTAGAAATAGAATCATGAAGCAAAATGAAAAAAAGTAGAATTAAAGAATATGAAACATGTAAATGGATGTAAAAATAAATAAAATAAAATAAATAATAAAATAAATAAGTAATTAAAAGAATAAATGTATTTTAAAATGATGATATAATAATAATAATAATAATATGAAGAAAAATGTATAAAATAAAAATAATAATACAGTATGACTTAAAAAATCCTACATTCAGAAATCCGTCCACTTCAAAAATCCGCCATCAAAACCATCTTTTCACTTCCGTTTTCTTTTACAGTTTGAAGTTATAGAAGAAAAAAAATAGCAATTCGTTATGAATTAAAAACTTCAAGATCGAAAAAAAGGAATGAATATTCGACTTTTTTTTCGTTTGTCAGAGGCGATTATTTTCCGAACAATTTTTCCGGGAGCTGTTCTGTTGCTTAGCAACGGGGAAATCTTTGGCAAATGCATGGAACAATATATAGCTGGGATGAATTTTCGGCAATGGTGACATCAATGATGAGGAAGAATTTTCATGCTTTCAAATTTGCCGTGAAGAGACGACAATTTATGAGCTGATTAAATACCCAAAGTCTGAAAATGCCTTAAGTGTCGAAAATAGGGATATTGATAATCGGTTAAGCATGGACGAAATGGATTCTACAACGAACAAATTAACGGACAGCGAGATCACTGATGCTGTGCTAAATAGAGCCACCGATAATTCTAGTTGCAGATCAGCAGACGAGAACGAACAACCCGCAGAAGAAAAGGTATCACTAGATAGATGCATAAATTTGATTGGAGAATTAATATATGTTTTAGAGATACAATACTGTATTTCCGAAATAGGCATTCGTCATTTCTATAAAATAATTTTTTAAAAAAGCTTGTTAAAAAACGGCCAAAAATTTAAGGAAACTAAGTTGACAACGATGTTTCCGAAATTACAAGAGAAGAAATATTTTCACTCTTTATTAGATTTTTCTTTTCTGTAACAGAAAATATCAATTAAAGTAAGTTTTTTTTTAATATTTAATTTTCTCTTTTTCTTATATAATTATCACTTGATGATGAATTAAATTATGACTAAGGGCACCATTAAGAATATAGAACTAATTTTGATATTCCTAGTTAGTACTTTGGATATTCCTTCAAAAATCCGGCATAGCCTCAGTCCCGATGATGCCGGAGTTTTGACGTTATACTGTAATAATAATAATTATTATTATAGAAGCGTTCTAAATTTTATGGTGTTGTAAGAAGTTCTGTTTGACCTTATTGTATCACAACAGCTGGTTTCATCATTCGTTGTGTATCATAACTACAATCTAAAAAAAAAAAAAAAAAAAAAAAAAAAAAAAAAAAAAAAAAAAAAAAAAAAAAAAAAAGAAAACTTTACCTGCTTGCAAAAAATAATTGAATATAATACCATATGTTCTTTAAAATGCTAAAATGCATTTTATTATTTGCAGAATGATTTAGTTAAAAGATAATGATACTAACATCATTGCAAATTAAGCTCATTAATTGGAAAGAAAACATTAAAGTATTTTTTAAAAGAGAAATAGTTGCAATAATTTTACTGTAATTGATTTAAGATATTCTCAAAAGAACATTAAAGCCATTAATACGAAATATAATCGGAATACATCATTAAATCCTTAAAGCAATCCATTTAATTAATGGACGATTAAATTTCACTTTAATCGAAGTGAACAACTTTAATTATCAAAATAGAAAAAAGTCTGCTCAGAAAAACCATTATGCGATAAAAGTAACAAAACAACAACTGGAATATTCTTGAATAATATTTCTTATGGAAGAGACTTTACTCTTAAAAGAAAGGTGAGATAAAGGATATTTATTACTTTTCAATTTGATATCCTTTACAATCACTGCAGCAAAATTTACTTATTATCATGCAAAAGTACAATTTATTTATGTAATAAAGTTTTTCCGCTGACACATTTTTAATAAGAAAATAATCTGTAAATATTGATACCGAGAAAGCAGTTAACCCATCCAAGGGCGGTGATTCATTTTTTGGACAACTTAATTTAATACCAGTATATTGGAATGAAAATTTTCTTTATTAAGTATGTGAACAATTTTCTCTTGAACCGGTGTGCCATGGTCTGCGCATATCGGTCGGAGCTGCCATCTGCGCATTACGGCTTCCGGGAGGTGCCAAACAGCGGCACTTTTAGGTAGCTTTCTTTACAAAAAGCTACCTATTGCAGCCGTTCGGAGGAAAGCGATTTCAAAAAATTTTGGTATATTTTCATCGATCATGACCCCCAGACCCCGAAACCACCCTCCGTTCAAAATTGATATATATATATATATATCAATATATATACGTATATATATATATATATATATATATATATATATATATATGACATATGTCACACTGTAACTGTCGTATTTATGAACCGATTTGGATGTAAATCGGTGTGTACATAGTACATACCAATTTCTCGACCGAGTTCGTTGGCCAGCTTCATCCGCCATTTTGTTTCAAAATGGCGGCCTTTTAAAAATTTTAAAAAAATTTAAAATTTGAAATGTGGTACCAAAAAATTGAAAATGGAAAAATATTTTTTTCTTATGTATTTGAACTTTATAGACTTCGTAGCAGTTTTTGTTTCGTCTATATCTTAAAAAAGTCCTTCGGCCAGTGCCGGGAGGAAGAAGTAGCTTTCATAATCCTTATTTAAAAAAAGCCAACTTATATCATGCAAACACACGAAGCTCAATTTAGTGGAAACCGAATATAGGAGATTCGATACTAATTTTTATCAATATAATGAATGAGAATTTCGCGAAATTAGTCAGCTTCATCCAAGCTTCTTTTCTTTAAAGTAACTTATATTTGGCTGCCAAATTCGGCAATTTCTTAAAGTGCCTGTCATTTTAAGACAACATGGTGGATGAGGCTAAGCAGTGAACTTGGTCGAGACCTTAGTAATTGCTGTGCACATGCTCACTCACATCGGAATCGGTTAATATATAGGAGTGCTGTCGCATGCAAAAAATCAGATTTTTCAAAATGTCACCCACAATAGAAATTGAAACTGCTATATCTGAGCCATTTTTTAAGGTAAAGACAAACAAAAAATGCTCCTGAATTCTTATATCAAGATCAAATACTTAAGAAAGAAACCTTTTTCAATTTCTAATTTTTTTGCACCTCACTTTAAATATATATATATATATTAATTTAATGGCCGCCATTTTGAAACAAGATGGCTGATGAATCTGGCCAGCGAACTTGGTCGAGGTGTTGATGTATACTATCCACAGGCCTTCTTACATCGAAATAGGCGAATACGTGTGTTATCGCGTGACAAATACAAGATCGTTTCAAAATGTTAGCCATGCTAGAAATTCAAAGTGCTATAAATCAACCATTTTTTAAGATATCAACAAAAGAACAAATTTTCAGAAACAAAAACTGCTCCGGAATCTTTGTATCAAGGCCAAACACATAAAAAAAAAATCTTTTTCATTTTCCAATTTTTTAATACCTCATTTTGAATTTTAAATTTAATTTTTTTTCAAATGGCAACCCTTTTGAAACAAGATGGCGAATGAAGCTGGCCAACGAACTCGGTCGAGACATTGGTATGTACTATGAACAGACCAAGTTACATCCAAATAGGTTCATAAATACGCCTGTCATCGCGTGACAAAAATCAGGTCGTTTTAAAATGTCAGCCACAAGAGAAATTCAAAATGCTATTACTCAGCCATTTTTTTTTTAGATATAGACGAAAGAAAAACTGTTCCGGAATCTTTCTATTAAGGTCAAACACATACAAAAAATCCTTTTTCATTTTCCAATTTTTTGGTATCTCATTTAAATTTTTTTATTTTTTTATTTTTTTAAATGGCCACCATTTTGAAACAAGATGGCGGATGAAGCTGGCCAACGAACTCGGTCGAGATATTTGTATGTACTATGTACACACCAAGGTACATCAAAGTTGGTTCATAAATACGCCTGTTATTACGTGAGAAAAATCAGGACGTTTCAAAATGTCAGCCACGCTAGAAATTCAAAATGCCATTTCTTAAGATATAGACGAAACAAAAACTGCTCTCGAATCTTTTTATCAAGGTCAAACACATAAGAAGAAAATATTTTTTCAATTTTCAATTTTTGGTACCACATTTCAAATTTAAATTTTTCTTAAAAATTTAAATGGCCGCCATTTTTAAACAAGATGGCGGATGAAGCTGGCCAACGAACCCGGTCGAGACATTGGTAAGTACTATGTATAAACGAAGTTACATTCAAATCGGTTCATAAATACGCCTTTTATCGCGTGACAAAATTCAGGACGTTTCAAAATGTCAGCCACACTAGAAATTCAAAATGCTATAACTCAGCCATTTTTTAAGATATAGACGAAACAAAAACTGCTCTGAAATCTTTGTATAAAGGTCAAATACATAAGAAAAAATATTTTTCCATTTTTAATTTTTTGATACCACATTTCAAATTTTAAATTTTTTTAAAAATTTTAAATGGCCGCCATTTTGAAACAAAATGGCGGATGAAGCTGGCCAACGAACTTGGTCGAGAGATTGGTATGTACTATGTACATACCGAATTACATCCAAATCGGTTCATAAATACGCCTTTTATCGCGTGACAAATTTCAGGACGTTTCAAAATGTCAGCCACGTTAGAAATTCAAAATGCTATAACTCAGCCATTTTTTAAGATATAGACGAAACAAAAACTGCTCCGGAATCTTTGTATAAAGGTCAAATACATAAGAAAAAAATATTTTTCCATTTTCAATTTTTTGGTACCACATTTCAAATTTTAAATTTTTAAAAAAATTTTAAATGGCCGCCATTTTGAAACAAAATGGCGGATGAAGCTGGCCAACGAACTCGGTCGAGAGATTGGTATGTACTATGTACACACCGAATTACATCCAAATCGGTTCATAAATACACCTTTTATCGCGTGACAAATTTCAGGACGTTTCAAAATGTCAGCCACGCTAGAAATTCAAAATGCTATAACTCAGCCATTTTTTAAGATATAGACGAAACAAAAACTGCTCCGGAATCTTTGTATAAAGGTCAAATACATAAGAAAAAAATATTTTTCAATTTTGAATTTTTTGGTACCATATTTCAAGTTTTAATTTTTTTTAAAAATTTTAAATGGCCGCCATTTTGAAACAAAACAGCGGATGAAGCTGGCCAACGAACTCGGTCGAGACATTGGTATGTACTATGTACAAACCGAATTACATCGAAATCGGTTCATAATTACGGGAGTTACAGTGTGACATAGGTCAGATATATATATATATATATATCAATTTTGAACGGAGGGTGGTTTCGGGGTCTGGGGGTCATGATCGATGAAAATATACCAAAATTTTTTGAAATCGCTTTCCTCCGAACGGCTGCAATAGGTAGCTTTTTTGTAAAGAAAGCTACCTAAAATGGCTGAGTTATAGCATTTTGAATTTCTAGCGAAGCTGACATTTTGAAACGTCCTGAATTTTGTCACCCAATAAAAGGCGTATTTATGAACCGATTTGGATGAAACTCGGTGTGTACATAGTACAAACAAATGTCTCGACCGAGTTCGTTGGCCAGCTTCATCCGCCATTTTGTTTAAAAATGTCGGCCATTTAAAATTTTAAGAAAAATTTAAATTTGAAATGTGGTACCAAAAAATTGAAAATTGAAAAAATATTTTTTCTTATGTGTTTGACCTCGATAAAAAGATTCGGGAGCAGTTTTTGTTTCGTCTATATCTTAAAAAATGGCTGAGTTATAGCATTCTGAATTTCTATTGTGGTTGACATTTTGAAACGCCCTGATTTTTGCCACGTGATAACAGACATATTTATGAACCGATTTGCATGTACCTTGGTGTGTACATAGTACATACAAATAACTCAACCGAGTTCGTTGGCCAGCTTCATCCGCCAGCTTGTTTCAAAATGGCGGCCATTTAAAAAAAAATTTTAAAAATTTAATTTAAAATGAGTTACCAAAAAATTGGAATATGAAAAAGAGTTTTTTCGTATGTGTTTGACCTTAATAAAAAGATTCCGGAACACGTTTTGTTTCGTCTATATTTAAAAAAAATGGCTGAGTTATAACATTTTGAATTTCTATTGTGGCTGACATTTTAAAACGACCTGATTTTTGTCACGCAATAACAGGCGTATTTATCAACCGATTTGAATGTAACTTGGTCTGTACATAGTACATACCAATGTCTCGACCGAGTTCGTTGGCCAGCTTCATTCGCCATCCTGTTTCAAAAGGGTTGCCATTTAAAAAAAAAAATGTAATTTAAAATTTAAAATGAGGTATTAAAAAATTGGAAAATGAAAAAGATTTTTTTTATGTGTTTGGCCTTGATACAAAGATTCTGGAGCAGTTTTTGTTTCTGAAAATTTGTTCTTTTGTTTATATCTTAAAAAGTCGTTGAATTATAGCACTTTGAATTTCTATCATGGCTAACACTTTGAAACGATCTTGTATTTGTCTCGCGATATCACACGTATTCGCCTATTTCGATGGAAGAGGGCATGTGGATAGTATACATCAATATCTCGACCAAGTTCGCTGGCCAGCTTCATCAGCCATCTTGTTTCAAAATGGCGGCCATTAAATTAAAAAATATATATATTTAAAGTGAGGTGCAAAAAAATTAGAAATTGAAAAAGGTTTCTTTCTTAAGTATTTGACCTTGATATAAGGATTCAGGAGCATTTTTTGTTTGTCTTTATCTTAAAAAATGGCTCAGATATAGCACTTTCAATTTCTAACGTGGGTGACATTTTGAAAAATCTGATTTTTTGCCTGCGACAGCACTCGTATATATCAACCGATTCCGATGTGAGTGAGCATGTGCACAGCAATTACGAAGGTCTCGACCAAGTTCACTGGTTAGCCTCATCCACCATGTTGTCTTAAAATGGCATGCACTTTAAGAAATCGCCGAATTTGGCAGCCAAATATAAGTTACTTTAAATAAAAGCAGCTTGGATAAAGCTGACTAATTTCGCGAAATTCTCATTCATAATGATCTAGTATTGATAAAAATTAGTACTGAATCTCCTACATTCGGTTTCCACTTAATTGAGCTTCGTGTGTTTGAATAACATAATTTGGCTTTTTTAAAATAAGGAATATGAAGGCTACCTCTTCCTCCCGGCACTGGCCGGAAGGACTTTTTATCCAGTACCCTTTCTAGTTCTTGTTTTTAAAATTAAGTTACTTAATGTTTTTTTTTTTTCTTTTCTTTTTTTTTTTTTTACATGAGCTCATATTTTTTTTTTTTTTTTTTTACATGAGCATCCATAATTTTATGTTCTCTTCCCGTTACCGCCATGTATCAAATTCTAAATTAGTGCTTCCAGTCTATTATGGTCTAGGATGTGAGGCATTGGTCACAGGCTCCGCGAGAACCAGCCAGAAGTCTCTTTCTCTTGAAGACTGAGTTTTATGGTGTTCTTTTTTTTAAGTAAATTTTTTCTTTAATAAACTTTTATGAACATTTTTTCGAAAATTGAATTTCTATGAATATTAGTGAACAGTGAACTTTAATGAACATTAGCAAACCATTATCATGAAGAGGAAAATATAGCTTAGACTTTTGCTGTACATTCAAGACACTTCACTACCGTTATATATTATTATATATTTATTATTATGATGAAAGCAACATCAATTGCATTGTAACATTATTATGATTTACTGATATAAGTACGTCAGAATATGTGACATTTTCTACTAGTTGTTTTGGGTGCGTTCCGATGTCTGCGGCATAGATGTTGCTGTGGAGATTTTCCACCGAAGCGTTATATCCTATGCCATTTTTTGGTTGGTGTTCGGGTTGGGTGATCAAGTATGTGAGCAAAAGCTTTTTTTTATTTGAAATAATTTTTTTCGTGAATTCTGGCGTTAATCACTCATTTCAGCCTTTTGCGAATAGAAATGACTTGCTCCTGAAAAGGTTAAGAAAAAATCAAAAGAAAGAAAACTAATTAACATACCATATAATAAAAATAAAACATTTTTCTAAGTTTATTTTTTATAAGACACACACGCTTTGCTAAATATTTATCTGGTGTCCCAAATATGACTGATGGATTTTAAAATTCAATAATTTGCAAACGGTGACAGATATTAAAAAAATTCTTGATTGCTTCATCTTTAATCACAGGTAATTCTGCTATTAAATAAGTCAAAGAAACTTAGGACTGCTCATTATCTCTTTAGGGGGGAGGGGGGTTTGGCACTTGATATCGTAAGATATCTCTGGGGGGGTGTAGGGGTATGCTTTTTGGTATCATTATCATTTTTGATCTAACCAAACTTTTCTTTTTCAGAAACTTTTTGGTTACACCCAAATAGTCTGTTAACATTTTACAAAGGGTACTAGGAAAGTTTTGCAATACGGATTTATTTATCAAACTTTTTCAAAGTAATTTCCGTTATAAGCAATACAGTTCTCCAAACTCCAAAACCAGTCCTTAAATCAGCTCTGCCAAGTTTCACTTGGGAGTAAGGAGCACTCATTGTCCCAAGACCTCTGAAGTGTCTCATCACTGGAAAACCGAATCCCTTTCTGCTTCAGTTTTACATGCGGAGACAGTACGAAGTCGCAGGGGCAAGATCTGGACTGTAAGGAGGGTGTTCAAGAAGTTTCAGTCCTGTAGTGGACAAATATTTAGTTCAAGCTTTGGCCCGATGAGTTGGAGTTTTGTCATGATGGAGGAACCATTTGCTCATTCTTGACTTTGGTCACAGGTTCTTCTTAGATTCTATGACTTTAGGTAGGCACTGTTGATTGTACCACTTAGCAGTAACTGTCTTCTGTGCGTCCAAAACGACACACTCGATTTGAAAAATACAGCTATCATTTTCTTTTTGGCAGATCGAGATTTTCTGACAGCTACCGGTGTGTCCTCATCATCAAAGACCCTAATTTTGTTTTGAAACTTAGTCGGCACATTTTTAATAGTATAGCCAGGTTTTGTCACCGTCAGGATGCTATTCACATACCGAGATTATCCTTTACCAAACATTTTTAGCATCTCCAAGCATCAAGTCACATTTCGTGTCATTTGCTCCTCAGTCAGTCTATGTGGCACCCAGAGACAACACAGTTTCTTGATGTGCAAATGATCATGCAGAATTGAATGAATTGCAGATGCATTTAGGCCCAAGGTATCCTCTATATGCTTGTAAGTTATTCGTCTATCTTCGTCAAACATTTTCCTCACAGGAGTAATGTTTTCCTCCGTAATTGACGTTCGGGGCCTTCCCCCTCTTTCAGCGTCCTCCAGGGAGAAATTTCCTCTTTGGAATTCTCTGTACCATCTGTGTAGAGCCATACGATGTGAACAATCCTTACCAAGTGCAAGAGTCATTTCTTCTAAGCATTGGTTTATGTTTAAACTACGCGCAAAGTCACACCGCAAAAATGCCCTTATCTCACTTCGTGACCAGTACACCACTGGAAGAACTTCACACGATCACAGCTAATGAATAACTGGGCCTACAGACTTGTGGTTACGTGCAGGTGCATAAGTATGATCCTATGTCAACACGCAGCCACAAGCAGCCACCTGCGACTTTTTGTTTCATCATATTGCAAAACTTTCCTAGTACCCTTTGTATTATTATTACTTTTATAAGTTTTATAAAAATACACAGCTGTTATTAAAGCCGTTAAATGTTTATAAAATCATTTCATTCCAAAATTTGGAATACCCCCCAAGATTGGCATTCTTGTTCTTCTGCCATACGCGCATATAATTCGTTGTTAGAAAAATCAGGAGCATAATATGTAGTAAATGATACTTGCATTTACCAGTATAGAAAGGCAAAGAATGTTGTCCACTGTTTTGCTGATAAGTTCTGCTATTAACCTCTCCCAAGCAGGAGGCAAGTGCAATATGACAATATGACAATATTACTTTTGAACGCTTTATGTGCAAATAAAATATTATTAAATACTTTTAAATAGTAACTAACTCTTTTTAGATGTTATTTCATATAAATTTATTTCATTTAGTGATATTTTACTGACTTCTTGAATCTGTAAAGTATGTAACTAATAAATGTATAATCATATGTTTATATCTTCGCAAGCGTGCAAAAAGGAAGAAAAATAATCTAAAAATAAAATAACTTTTAAACATTGATCATCTAAATAACTTTTAAACGATATCATCGCGTGAGGGACGGGGTTCGACGAATGATAACGTATGATATCGTAAGGAGGGAGGGGATCCAAAATAAGCAAAATGTTGATAACGTTATATATGTATAGCTGTGGTGAATATTCCATACCGAGGTCGATATGCACAAGAAAAACTCCAACAGTATTTTTAGAGGACTTATACTTTTTTATTTAAAACTTTAAACGTGGCCGTGAAACATACAGGGAAAGGGGAGAAGTATAGCAGATTGCCCGGAGGGCAAGCGCCGCAGGGCGTTTCAATTAACGACTCTTAAGTTCGAAGGCAGGAAGCATAGTGACGTAGGGATTCGTTAGAAAAACTCACGAGTTGGCGAATACAAGATGAGAACATATAAGATATCGGCGATAATGCGAATGGGTAGACAAAGTACTGGCGGAATAAAAAGACACTTTTCTCTGTGATTAAGTTATACGCTTTATAGGATTTCTAGGGTTGCAAGCTAACAAATCTTTGTGGTTCTGCGGGATAACTGATAAATAGCATTACACATGCTTTTTAACACTTTCCAACAAAGTTGAAAAGGTTTATGCATTCGGTTTTTCTGTCCGTCTGGCCATCTGTCCACTCTGTAACTCCCGTAAATATACTCGGATTTTCATGAAATTGATAAAGATTATTTAGGGTCACAAAAGCATGTTTGGCATTGTATATGAAATATGTAGGATTAATCGTTCATTTACAGGAGCACTCAAAGGTATCCCATTACATTATGGTATGTGGGGTAAAATCGTTTGCAGAGTATTTTAATGACATTATGCTATTTTAAATGTATTGAAACTGATATAAATCACTGAATTTCACTACGATCACGTTATAACAGGATATTCATAGCATTTTTTATTCATTTACAGGAACACACAAAAGAAACCGGTTACAGTACATTACTCTCTTTGAGTAATAATTGCTGGAGTGTACGGTTTAAAATTCGGTATGCGATTTTAAATTTAATTATTTTTTTGCATCTTACTCGTTATATATAAATTCTATTCCTCAAATACAGAGTTGCACAAAAGTCTTCACGTACCGTTCTCCTTATTAGAGGAAATTGCTGAAGGTAAATTTTCAACTGAAGCATATATATCTCTTAAGTGAGCTAAATTTTGGCTTGCATGTAGTTATTAGATTCACATCTATATATCGTATACAGGTCTGTTGAAAAAATTCGCATAATCTTCCAATTGTGTGTGGGAATAGCTGAAATTGGGTTTTGAAATGTATTATGCGTTTCCATATGGTTGAATCAGACGTAATACTTTAATTTTTTAAACGGTGCCGTTTTGTTACATCATTCTGAATGTGTTGGAAAGTGTTTCATAATCTATGCTTGACGCATGATTTTTACTTACTTGTTTACATGTACGTTAGAAAATTTCTGACAAAGGCTTGCAATACTCAGCAGAGCCATCTGGAAGTTATCTGACGTGATAAAGGGTGAGAACTGATGCCAATCCGAGCTTAAAACTATGAAAGAAATTAGAGTGCAGTTTTGTGCTAACCACAAAATATGTATTACTTATTGTCGGCTGCGATGCAAAGGGAGTTAATTTATATTTTTTCTTTTTATAGTAACGGAAATGACTGGCGGTTAAGGTTTTGTTCGTACACTTATTTCTGTGTGAAAGTGAAAAGAATAAGGAGACAGTGTGACTGAAAAATGGCGCGCACAGTTTAATTGATGAGAACTTTAAAAGTATTAATTTAATTTACATAAATGTGAGGGGGTGGGGAAGGTGAATAAATTCAGAGGTATAACATTACCTGTAAAATTTATGATTAAATTAAATGTTTTATTTGATGCAGAGAAATCATGAAAAGTAAGAAATTCTAAAGAGTTAAAGTTAAGTGTTTATTTTCAGAGGGGGGGGGTGTTAAAAGATAATATATAACAGGAAAAACTGTTATACATTTCAAATATATAACAGTTTTCCCTGTTATACATAGCCTCTTTCTTTAAAATGCTGGTGTCCAGAACATTCGGAGGCCCGATTTAATCGGGACACCTAGCAACACTAGTTGGAACACTGGATATCCGACATAATTATTTAATTGACAGCTCTATTAGGAAAACATGATTGGACACGTGCAAGGCTTTTGCACCGCAAACTTCGCGATGCTGATACTCTTTTCAAATAATTTTTAATTCACGGCAATTTTTTATCAAATAATGTATTTTAACGAAACATTCTTGTTAAAACACATTCTTTATGATACTTCATCAATCTTTGTGAGTTTTCTATGAGCAGATAAAAGGGATGTTGGCATCAGAAATAACTTAGATGATACTTTAAAGTGGGATATGTTGCTGTATAATATCTATTCTGATAATCATATTTATATAAAACTATTTACAGGGTTCGTGTGATCATTGATACATGATATATTAAAGTAGTCGTATGACCCTGTATATATATCTATTATAAGCAACTAATTTAAATAAAACAACAGAAAATGCTCGCGCGGTCCTTGAATTTATATATAAATATTTCTGAATTGTTATATAATGAATTATTAATTCAGTATTAAAGTTGTTCTGCTGAAATATTTTGAAAATAATATAATATGTTCTCCATCTTAAAAGCATAGCTGCCAACCTTAAACTAATCTTCCGTAATACTTGTGTTAATTTGACCCTGGTTTAATACGTTTCAAACCAGAAATAAATATGTTCTACGTATAAACCTGGAATTAAATAAATAAGTATTCATGAAATAAATTTTCTGGTTCGAAATGTGGTTAACCTGGGTTAAATTAATCCAGACATTACGGAAGATTAGTGGAAGGTTGGCAGCTATGTAAAAGACATCTGTTTTTTAAATGATCTGCGCATAAAATAGATAAATTGTGCCATTAAATAGTAGCAAAGAGTATTATTTTGAAAAAGTGGTACTCAACTTCAAGGACGGTTTAAACTGTTATACAGATACTATTTTAAAACATTAAACAATATTGAATTCTGTCGTTTTGTTTTTCTGAGTAATATTCTAGAAACAAAACACAGCAATTTAATGTATGCATATGCTGCTTGGTAGCGGCTGGTGAATAGCTTTTTGGAGGCACTAAATGCATGGCTGATACATTTATTCATTTTTCACCATTATTTTTTAAATAAAATATTTTTCTTGATTAATGGCAAAACATTCTGCCGAAAAATAAGCTGAAAATTTCCTTTTAAAATAGTTGTACAATAGAATAAATTTGACAACCATGGATTTAGTATTGATGGGCCGAATGAATGATTTTACTATTCGTATGAATCATTCGAGCATGCGCAAAAGCATAACTGACAATCCATTTTTTTTTAATTGAATTTCTGCCAGAAATTTTGTATCGAAAACGAAATTTCAAATTTTAATTAGATTTATTTTGAGAACCTTATAAAAACGTAAAAATCAGTCTTATCTTCAAAGTTTCTGAAGATAATTGATTAAAAGCGATTTCAGAGCTGACAAATATATTTTTCATCTTTTCTTTTTAAAAACATTCTGGTGGTAATTGATTAAATATGCATGGAGATGTCGGAAAGTATATTCATGCTCATACCCGAATGATTAATTCAAATTGTAAAATCATTCATTTCGCCCATCACCAGAATATAGTCCCTCTAAAAATTGACGAGCCGCCAGTGATGCTACTGTTCAATTAATAACTAATAGTATTACCAACTAATAATTAAATTAATAATAACGGATAATACTATTTATTATCAACATATATTATTATTTTTGTTGTTGTTAATCAAAATATTTTAATGTCAAGATCATTACGGTAAAGAAAATAGTTAGATCAATTGCAAATTAAAATGTAATTTAAAAATTAAAGCGTGATGAAAATATTAATCAGTTAAATGAAAATATTAATTTAATTGTTCAATATCTTTGATTGCTAAATATTCTGATGACGACTCAGTGATGGAGTTGAAGCATGTCAATATAGGTTTTTAACATATTTTTAATGTGTTTATAGTAACGTCTTTTAAGCAAATAAATATATTAATATATATTTTGACTTTTCCTTTTGGAATATATACTATACTGATATAGTTATTAGTAGATGTAATTAAGATTTACTACTCTTATTTATACTTAAAAACTGGAATGTTTTATTTTTTTAAAGTAATGTTTTAATTTTTAAAAGTAATGTTTTATTTTTTTAAAGTAATGTTTTATTTCTTTAAAAGTAGAATTTTGGAATATTTACCAATTAATTTTAGTTTACTTTTAACCAGTCTAAGGTTCCGATACACTTATCTTTTTGGCTATAATCTTAAATGGGAAAGTGGAATACATATAAAATGCTCATAACATACAACAACGCATTGTACCAATAACCATTACAAAAAGTTTATATATTGTAGTCGTATTACGGTAATCTATATCTATTCTATATGGTGTTCTTTTAGAGTTTCCACCAGTTATACATGAAACGAAATGTAATTGAGATAAGGGGGAGATTTCCTTAAAGTTTGAAATACATATGAAACGATTTATTTTTGTGCTTATCTGCAAGATATAGACGTAAAAGTAGCCTTGTGCTACCGGTTTAAAAGTTCACTTAGTAACGTCGAGCAATCTGCTGTAAAATGTAATGATTCGAATGGAATACCTATTAGTGGTAGTAGTATTAGTGGTTATTGGTGTTACCGAGATAACTTTGGCAATCATCAATAATCAGGACATCATTTCCTTTGAAAATGTGCATGGGATATTAATAAGTGTATCTTCAAACCGCTAAAAACATGTCACGTTTCCCATAACTCTCGGCATCGACGTCACGGGGACAAACTAGGCAATCATGCATACTTCTTCCACCAACTTTAGAAAGTTTTTTTTTTTTTTTTTTTTTTTTTTTTTTTGTCGCATTAAATCACTTTGAATCAAGACAAAAAAAATATAATTAATTGTGGAAGCTTGCCTGATTTATCCCCGTTTCTCTCGTTGCGATGGCGCTTATGCCCATAACTATTTCAAATAATTGAGAAAAATCATTTTATAGAGGTTTCGATCTTAAAATTAGATAAGTAATTTTCTACACCTTGGTATATAAATTCTGAATGCATTGTGTTTAGATCAGGTATGAAAATTCTAAAATCAGCTACATTTGTTTGTAAAAAACGAAAATTATGAAACAATAAAAATTATATTTTACAAATATCGACAATGAAAGAAAGAAAAAACATAAAACTTTAATGTACAATATTTTATATATCATATGTTAGATTATTCTAACATTGGAAGATTTTACTAGTGTTATGTTACCAGTAGTGCAGGGTTATTCGTAACTATAGTAATCTGAAAAGAAAACTGCATACGTAAGTTTGGTACGAATATTCAAAGTGATGGCAGTCATCGAGTGATAATCCAGCTAATAAATATTTCGAAGTAGTGGCAGTGATCGAGTGAAAATACGGCGAAAAAATCATCCAGTGTAGGTTTCCAAATTAATAGAAGCAAGGCAGGAATAAGTTCAACTCTTTATTTGAGTAAATAGAGCATAGCAGCTTCCACAAATAGTTGGAGCGTAATCATCGCTTATTGCAGTCAAACAATGTCAAGCAAATAGCTTTATTCTCTTGAAAGGCACCGGTATATTATATATACCAGTTAATATTAATTCCCAAATGCCACATTGGCATTAGAATTTATGAATTAGGTTTTTGCTTATATAGTGTACGCGAAGAAAATCTTTTACTAACTTTCTTATAAATTCGTTCATAAAATACCGGTGTCAATCAATCATTTTATTATTTTTGCAACAGAAGTACTTTGCCCCTGAAGGGGTTAAATAATTATTAGAGGTAAACAAGATTTTAGATAAGAACATATCGGACTGTGACCAGGGGATGGTATGACAAGTGGAAATACGACCAAAATCTGAGGAAACACTGCGAACATCGGCTTTTTGTTCGCCTAGCGTAGTAATACAAATATGACGTAGGCCGTGCTCTCAACCAATTAACAATTAAGTATACAACACAATAGAAAGAGAGCTGACTGAGTAGCGGATGAATTTGAAGTTAAGAAGGAAAACCCCGGAATAAGCGCTGGAAAGTAAATTCTCTGAAGGCAAAAAATGGCTGCTAAAAGAACATTCTAAAAGAAAAAAAGATCAGAAATAGAACATTTAATTTAAGAATACTGAAAAACGTAATATTTCAGTAAATTAGACAAGTGGACATCAAATTAAAGGAATTTATTCAGGGGGATACAGATTATTTAATAATAAATATTTAGTGAATATGGAATAGTAATTTAGAATAGTAGAGGGAAATCGCGAAGGAAGATTTAAAATTGTAACATATATATATATATATTAATAAACTGTACATGTATTCATATTCTATAAACAACTTTAATCATAATTCCAAAATATCTCAAGGCATTTCTAAAATATTATCTCCGGAGATTTTGATGACATCTACGAAATTATTCATATAATTTAAATATTCGTAGTTTGATTAAAGTTTAAGAATAACTTTCAAGAATATCAAAGGCATTCCTTAAATTTTAACTTAATATTGCCAGTGCATTCCAATTAGCACCTGAGTAAATTCACATATGTGTTAATATATTAAGGTTTTTATTCTCAAAATTTATAATTTATCTCTTTTGTTCATTAATTTGAAGGGACAACTTCGAATTTTAATTCGAATTCTTGATGGATAGAATAATGTGTACATAGAATATTTCTATTATTTATTCATGTCAGTTTATGGTTGGACCTTTTGACATTTATACTGGTTTATTCAGGGCTCGCAGTGTTCCTAAAATTTTCACAGTTTGCTACCACTATTTTAAAACCATCATCTTTATTGAATAATTCTATTATAGATGTTAAAGGAATCTACCACGAAGGATTTTTGGTTTAAAATACTGGTAGCAAAGTGCGAAAATTTTAGGAACGCTGCGAGCCCTGTTTATTCGATATCAGTAAATCAACAATTAAAAAGACAAAAAATATTATTGTGTTAGAAATTATTTGTTTGAATCATTGGCCATTAAAATACTTTTGTATTATTTCCATTGCTATAGTACATATAAAATTACTATACAACTTGTGACGTCGAATTTACGCTGCTTTTTTAAGTAATAAAAATTCTTCGTTTAGTTATCTGCTGTTATTCTTTAATACTAAGAGAAAATTCAGAGTAAAGAGTTGATGGTAATGTAGGTTTATTATTAGTAAATACTTACGTCTATTTTATTTCTCGGTGTTTCTTATTTATTTCATATTTTTCTTTTTCATAAAATTTTAACAAATAGTGGGTACTTCAAATAGAGGATGTCTGGAACCACACGTACAACTTACAATACAGCAATAATGCTTGGAAACGATATTTATTAAGTTACAAATATCGGGCATTGTACTCTAATTTTAATATGGATATTTATTAATAAATTTCACACTAATGAATGTATTTTAATAAAAATGCTAACTGAATTACCAAGCCTTGTGTAAAAAGTGTTCGAAAATAACAGTCATTCTTTCAGTGATGTCGTAAGTAATTTGAAGCATATAGTGAAACATGGCGTGGCTAGTTCAGCACTTTATGGATGCAGATGGAAGCAGATTCCATTCTTTCTTTTTATATCGTTAGATTTTCACAAAATAATACAGTGTCTCCCAAAAGTGTTCGTACACTTACGAATTTTAGTGAAACAGGGCTCTAACCATTAATTAAAATTAATATTTTAGAATGGGTATTTTTAAAAAATTAACAAATATGTTACCTTACAAAAGTTTAGTACACTTAAAAAAATCACTGCATATTAATAAATATTGTAATATTTCGTTAAGTTAGTACTTAGTAGGATATCCTTTAGCATCCACAATAGCTTTTAAACGTCTGGGAATAGATTTCACTAGGGGTTTTTTTTTTTGGTAAATTCTACATCAATGTTCATAAATTCGTGATCAGTCTGATTTTAGTTCGATTTTCGTTTTAATGCCATGTACTCCATCCTCGATTTTTTTCTAAATCTGTTCTGTTACGTTTAAATCCGGCAATTGAGGTAGTGCTTTCAGAACTTGTGGACAATTATAGGAACACCAGAGGCGAACGTTGAATGCCTTGTGCTTAGGACCGTCATCTTGATAAAAAAAACAATGTTATTTCCAGAACCCAAATTTTGGGCTAATAATCTTAACTTGTCTTTTAAAATATTTAAATAAAGTGCATGATTCATTATGCCACCAACAAATACCAAATTATCTAGTCCTGATGCTGCCATTTACCCCCACTCTACGACACCTCCAGCGCCAATACTTAACTGTTCCATCTAAGTTCTTAATTTTTTTCTTCTTCTTCTTTCTACGTCCATTGGAACCAAAAATGTTAAATTTTCTTTCATTTGCAAATAAGACATTATTCTAATACGATTCGAGTATATTTATCATCGATTTTGCGAAGGAAAGCCTAAGCTATTTGTTTTTCGCTCTAAGAAAAATTTTTCTACGGGCAGAATGCCCATTTAATACAACTGATCTCAACACTTGTCGAACAATTGCAGGAGAAATTGAAGTAGAAAATTTTTCTTTAAATGTTGTAGCAACTTTTACAGCACTTAAACGAGGATTTTTCACAATTTTTCTACTCTGATTACGTTGTGTTTTCTGTGACGGGCGAAATTTTCTTATCATGTTTTTGGTCAAATTTTCTTCTGCAAACCATCACATACTGCACCGTAGAATTGGATAAATTAACTAATTTAGCAATATTCCGAACTGATTTATCACTACTATGAGGAAGGAAAATAATTTTTTGAATGCTGTAAGTTGTTTCTTTACGACTACCAGCCATTTTTAATTAATAAATAGATTATTACGGAGAAAGCCATAGAGAAAGAGAAAGAATAGAGATGAAGTGTTGTGGCTGGAGGTGACGACAAAAATGTAATCATAAAATCCGCTACGCTCGGACCAAACACAATCACGTACTTTCGCAAAAACAGAAGAAAACTTCTAGTAATACAGTTTTTAATTCATAATACAATGAAATGCTACTTTAAAATGCTTAACTATAAGCAGATCATTTTCATTTACAGAAAACAATGCACGGTTGATGTCAAGGAATTCGGTCACTGTTCGACGATCTTGTTTTGTTTAGGCCGTATGAAGGCATTTAAATTTTAGTGATAACGCAAATCATATTACAAACCATTTTTACGGCATACTGCACCTCCATCTATTTATTTCCTCCACGGGAGAAAGCAAACAAAAATGAAAACCAAACGATTTTTTTAAATATCACCGCCAAAGCGTTATAAATAAGCGTCCTATCTTAAATGGGAGAGGTCGCCGCAAGATTAAAGGCGAGGTCACGTCAATCAAGGTCATACGCCACCTAGCGGACGGAGTGAACTACAAGAGGATTATTAACTTCTTTCCCCTTTGTGGATGATTTATAAGTTCGATATCTATGAAATAACTATGCGCACGCGCTGCCGTGATTTTATTCGTTTGTCGTCTGCAGTACTTAATTGTTGAAAGTGTAGATATAATTCGATTTATTTATTCGTCATTATTTAATTGAGGTTAGTTATTTAAACAAAATTATTCTTTAATATAATTCTTCAAAATAATCTTTTAAGAACTTGTATTATTTGGTAAAATGCCACGTTGGCGCTCAAATTATTGCAGTTTTCAAAACTGCAAAAATAACTCTCTATCTGAGAAAACTCATTTTTTTCGCTTCCCAAAGGAGAAAAACAGGTTAGTTTTGTGTTTTATTATCTCTCTATTCTAAAAAAAAGTAACTACCGCTGTCACCGCCGCCGCCGCCGCCGCCGCCGCCGCCGGTTTTGAATTTTTTGTGACCGGAGGTCTTTCTTCGTTAATATTAAGGAAAATAATGCATACAAAAATATGAAAATCGGTAGTATTATACAGAAATGTTTGATAAACACGCTGATGCAGACAGTTTTCAGATCGAAGAATTATTTTAAGAGATATTTAATGCTAAAGTTGGACAAAATCGTTCCACTAAAAAAGTTTTATAGGAGCAAAAACTGTTCATAGGAATTTAATCATTTTTAGAACATTTTATGCGTTAGAATTCGCCGGAGTGCAGATTGCATTAATTTTTTTATTTTGACTAATTTTTTGAGGTTTTATTTCTATTTTAAATTCAGATTTTCAGCATTTCTAGAGATATTCTTAACATATTTTAGAAAGTGATATTAATTTAAACTGTTGCCAACTGTATAAACAGCGAAAGCAATAATGTTTGCTTCAAAAAAAAAAAAAAAAAAATTATACGTGTAAATAAATTAAAAATTTATTTACACGTGACTATTATAAACAGAAAAAAACATTTGGAATTAGAATTAAATAATTATGTACAAAAAGCAGGAACTTATTAAAAATTATGTCATAAAAACTATAATTACACGTGAATTTTAAGAGAGAAAGGAATTTGTAAACCAATAAATTTATTAACATGCGTTAGAAGTCTTAAATAGGAGATATTACGTCATATTTACGTCACATTACAGTTATTACATAAAATGAACACAAAATAATATTGCAAAACGGTTTAAATTCAGAAATTGCGCTAGACATTTATTTGATATTTTAAGAGGATACTTTTCAACTATTTTTGTTAGGAAAGCGCAAATAATATTTAATTTCTAACACAAGTATTTTCACCTGAATATTAAAAAGAGAAAGAATAGCTTGGTCAAAATTACGTCAGATTAAAAACGATTAATTTAAAATGTCTCATTTAAAAGAACTTTCGTTTCACTTTGTTAAAAAATACCAGGAGACAAAGACTCTGTTTACTTAATTCCTTTTATATTAGCTTATTTTGAAATGTTGTTACACGTGTCTACGTCATCAAGTTATTTTTATTTCGACGTTTTATTTGTATTTTTATTAATGTTGTACTAATTTTTTTTTTTCGTTATTTAAAATAAAAATTATGTCAATTTGTATAATTTGGCGATTTATATAATTTGGCGAAATTGGTCGACGGGATAATCAAGTAGTACCGCAACGGATTTGGCGTTAAAATTCCCCAATCAAAGAGAAATGAATAGAAATCCGTTTATAGAGAGATCGCCACTGTTTTTTAAATAATAATTCAATCTTTCGAAATCTTTTTAAAGCCGATCAAATTAGCGTGCATTTAGAGTCTACGGCGTCTGGAAGGGGGTTGGCGAGCGTAGCTCGTAGGGGGCCGAGCCCCCTAGTATTTTATAAAAAAGTTAAAATATTATATAATATATATTATTAAATGTCAGTGATTTTAATACGTTCTATTTGAATTATGTTTTTGTAATGCAATGAACAAGGACATAAAATGAAATTAGTTAATGTTAGTTAAAATAGAATTTTACAGCAGCGTTTTTAATTCAATTCCTGATAAGATAAAGTTATAAACATGTGTATTTCCAATGAGAATTAAACGTTTTATTACGCTTAGAGTTTAAGTAAAAATTATTTAATTAATTTTAAGGCATATTTTTTATTTACCGGGCGCAGGCGATAAATTGCCAAATATTCTCTTGATCGAATTGTATTTATAATATTTAAAATAGAAGCATTTCATTCATTCCATTTAAAACTCATTTAATTTTATATTAGGATCCACTTTAATTTCAAATGCAAGCAGTAATTCTTGTACTATTAAACCAGCAATAATTGATTATTTATAGTTTTAAATATTTTGAGAATTTTAGACAACAGCTTTAAAAAAATTCCTAAAATCGTCAAATTACTTTTTTTAAAAAAATCTAGAAGTATATCGGTCATTACGTCATATCCGGGAAAAATAGTTTTCATGGGATACCTGCACTTCGCACAGGTGAATAACATTGCAGAAAGCATACGAAGTATAGAAGAAACTTAAAAAATTGGAATAAAATATAAAATATTTTCAAATAGTACGTGGCATGCTCAATTAAACATTTATTATCTTGCACCCGTTCTTCGCAGGGGTAAAATGGATAACTTTCCGTAATCGGGCCGATAGCCATGATTGGCGTCAAATGAGAAAACAGAATACAATTATAACTGTATAAAAGTTAAATAATGGTTAGAAAATGAAAGTAACTTTTATCGAAATAACCCAATTGCGGAACATTCTCCAAATTTGAAAAAGGCTTATGAAACACACAAAAATTGCCAATAACTGAAATCATTTCATATATTGTTAAACGAACAATATATATATATATATATATATATATATATATGTGTGTGTGTATACATAGATTTTTTCCGGGATATTTTAAAACGGCTGTATTATTTTGATGAACACAGCGGATTACACGTATTTTAGATCTAGAAATCAATCTTAATGTATCATACGGGGGTTACTGCAAACAAAAATTATGCTAGGAATAATATTGTTTCAACTGTATAAGAATTATAATAATGGTATTAAATGTGTCCATTGTGCTTGAAGTATTTAGTGAATGCGTCTCAGTACCTTTAATGACAACTCTTTTGCAAAGCCGCCTATAAAATTATAGGTGCTGCTTTTCTTCTTTTTTTCAACAATACAGTTAATTGGTAGCATCATTCATCTTTTACGCCAGAATTTTTCATGCAACACGATTGTGTAAAAGTATTTTATAAGTGCCAGACGCATTTTATGATTTTTGTTTTGACTCCCAAATTTTTGATTAAAAATTGTTGGCTAATAAATTGTGGCACGATTAAAAACGTGTTTAATTATTTTTTTCAAACGATTATAAAATAAACTGCAAAATAAAATATCTATTATTTTAAGATCGCAACGTATTTTAGTAGGCTTTTGTGAAAATATATTAACTTTATAACATTTTATTTGATAGTTTACTGTGGGATAAAAAAAAAAAAAAAATAGAGAGTTGTTAAAATAGGTAATGATCGCTGTTTCTGTTTGTTTGCTTTATATATTTTTTATATAATTTACTTAGTAAAGTTAATGGAATTGGTAAGAATTCGGTGAATCAATGTTTTAACTCCCATAAACATTACTGTACATGTTTTTAAGGATCTTTAAATTATTGTTGGTACTTTTTTGTAATAGCGACATTCACGTTTACGATTATGTCAATGTTATAATTACGATTTCCCCTAGGTCATCGCCAAACTTGTATATATGTATATATGTACTCGAAACGTTCATACATTTTTTATATCCTTCAATATATACGTAATATTTGCATCTTATATGTCATATGCACATTATAATAAAACTTATACCTATGTATGACTATAATATATATCATGAAATGCCGTATATATCATATAATCGCCTTGGTTAGGGAAGGAAATTTGGCAACATATTGCATTGCAAACTATTCAATGTGTCATATAGACAAGAATTTTTTTTTCAATATTTATACAATTTATTTAATACAAAGAATCTTTTTTTATACAAACTAAAGTGACAACAAAGAATAGTATATAAAGAAAAACAATGTATATATATATATATACATGATCTTTAGGCAATTAGGAACTGAAGATTCTGACAAACTTCTATAAACATCCATTTTTCTTTTCCTGTTCATTTTATTAATTAATTATTTTTTATATTTAATAGTAATTCTAAATTTTTTTTAAATATTTTTATTACGTATAATTTATTTTATGTTATAGCATATAGATATATGATATTATCAATGTTATAAAATTATTTAAATTAATTAAATTAATTGGGTTATATTCTACTACTATACCCAATTAATAAATTAATTGGGTATAGTAGTAGAATATATTGAAAATATTATATTAACATTTGTATTTATTTAATATTTTTGTGAATAATGATATATAATATGGTATTATTCATATATTAGGATTTGTGGGGTAAAGCAGTTGGTATATTTTGAAAGCATTAGCTTCTATTTGGTTAATCTTATGACATTTTGATCATTACAGTATTAAGTTATCATACTAGATGGTAGCACCAAAATTTAATTTGAATTTTGTCTGTTGCTTCTATTAGAGTAATAATTACAATTTTTAACATTAGGTGGTACTAAATGCTGGTTATTGGCGATATTGCAAAATAACAGTTTTTGGTATTTTTTACTTTAGTTAAGAAATTAAAAAAAAATTAACAATGTTAATAGGTTTTTTAAATACTAATAATGTAATTATTTTCTATTTATATTATAATAATTGCATTTATCACGGTATTTCAAAATGGATTAACTGAATCTATTATGTTTTAATATCTGTGTTTACTTAACTGTAAAAATAACCTTAAACTTATCATGCTTTTGGATACCATGTGCAGAAGTATATTTGTATAAAAACTAGGATTCTATTCGGTATGTTGTGTAATAATACCTTTTTTTCCTTGCTATAAATTAAATATTTAAAAAAGTTGTATTGCTTTTTCCATTTCATGGCATTTAATATTATTCTGTTTTCATCTTGAAACTATTCTCTTGGTCATTTTAGTCGTTCGAGTACAAAAGAAAAAAAAAATGAGCGTTTAGTTTTTTTTCACAGAAGACGACTATTTTGCTTATATAATTGAATTTTATACTGTTCATAACGTATTTCAATGCATAAGATTTTCAATTATTTTTATCGGCATCCATATTCTTCTTTTTTTCTTCCATATTAATTCTTGTAATATAGTACAAGGCCCTTTTTTATACATAGCAGCTTGTATATTATATGTTTTTGGTCCATATTAAGTGTTTTGAGGAAACTGTATTATTGTCATTTCATTCATACAATCACAATTTTTGATGGTGGTCTGTAATGTTTAATTAACGGTTACATATATATATATATAACCATTAATTAAACATTACCGACCACCATCAAAAACCGCAATATTGTGAATGAAATGACGAAATGGATACCACAAACCTATAATATACAACTGTATGTATAAAATAAAGTGCCTTATACTTTATTACAAGAATTAATATGGAAGAAAAATTGAAGAATATGGATACCGATAAAAATAATTGAAAAACTTATATATTGAATTACGTTTTCAAGAGTACAGAATCCAATGATATAAACAAATCGGTAGTTTTCTGTGAGAAAAAAAGCTAAAAGCTGACAGATTTTTTCTCCTTTACTCAAATATCCAATATGACCAAGAGAATAGTTTCAAGATGAAAACAGAATAATATCAAATGGCATGAAATGGAAAAAACAATACAACCTTTAAATATTTAATTTATAGCATAAAAAATAGAAATATTACACAACATACCGAATGAAATCCCAGTTGTTTTCAAAATATCCTCCCGTACATGGTATCCAAAATCACGATAAGATTAAGGTGAATTAAACAGTTAAGTTAATACAGAAATTAAAACCTATGGATTCAGTTAATTCATTTTGAAATACCGTGATAAATTCAATTAAAATAATATAAATAGAAAATAATTACATTATTTAAAATACCAAAAACACTTTTAAATTATTTAATTTCTATTTTACAATATTGCTAATATTCAGCGTTCAATACCACCTGGTATAAAAAATTAAAAATTTTCTCTAATAGAAGCATCAAAAGACAAAATTTTGGTGCTGCCATCTAATATGTTATTTTAATACTATTATTATTATTATTCAAATGTCACAAGATGAACCGATTGAAAGCTAATGAATTTAAATATATCAATTGCATTACCACACAAATTCTAATATGTAAATAATATCATACTATATATCATTATTCACAAAAAGAAATTAATAAATACAAATGTTAATAAAATGCTTTCAATATATTCTATTACCATACCCATTTAATCTACTCTGAAAAATTTAATAATTTTATAACATTGATAATATATAACATATAGCTATATGCTATAACATAAAATAAATTATATATAATAAAAATATAAAAAAACTTTAATAATTACTATTAAATATAAAAAATAATAAATTAATAAAATGAACAGAAAAAAATGGATGTTTATAGAAGATTGTCAGATTCTTAAATTCCCAATTGCCTAAAGATCACAAATATAGTGTGTGGTTTATTTTCATATTAGCCATTAAAAAAAGTAAAAAATATGATTGTGTGACAATCAAACACATTAAACAGATAATTAATCATATGGAACACAAAGTTGAAAATAAAACAATATTAAAAAGTATAGAGGAATAATATATATATATATATATATATATATATATATATATATATATATATATATGCATAAAGTTCATTAAGTTTGTTTTCATTTCTGTTTATTTCATTTCACAACAAATTTCACTTTCTGAAACCTGAATTGCACCAATCTTCTTAAGTAATCACTCAAGCCTCTATAGTGGTAAACCACCGAAAAATATTTATAATTTGGTTTGCTTGTTTGTCATGTCTGTCCAACCTTCGTAAATCTATTTGAATTTTCACATAATGTATGGCACATGTTTTTGAGGTTTATTATTATAGGACATTATTGAAAATGGTGTGTGTAACATTAATAGTACGTTTAAGAGGGATACATACTTTATTACACGATCATGTATTGCGGAAAATTGTAATTTCTAAAATTGATTTTTAACTATGTTTTGAGTTTTTTTCCTCAACCTATCAAAAAATGAAATTGCATTAAAAAATTCTAGTAGTGTTGGAAAGTGTTTCATAATCTATGCATGACGCATAATTTTTTTCTTATTTTATTTTAAAAAGTTACATATTAAAAAAACTCTATTCATCTTTGTCTTTACAGGTGCCAGGCCTGGCTAGAATCATGTAAAAATCCTAAGTTAGTTGGAATCCCTGCAGAGAAACTAAATAGAACTTTTCGAATATGTTGCAATCATTTTAAGGACTGGTGCTTCATGAATACCACCTCAAAAAATAGACTTGTACATAATGCTATTCCAGATTCTCCTGATCCTCGTTATAAAATAGAGAAACAAATGGAGAATCCAATCAAAGCATCTTCTACTCACAAAAGATCATTAAAACTTCCATCTTTACTTGCTCATCTTTTACAATCTCCAAATTCTTCACAATATACGTTAATTAGAAACACGTCAGTTTCTCCTGATATGCTTGTGAAAACTCCTACCACAGTCCATTCTTCTACAGAATGTTTTCTACCTTCTAGCTCAATTCTTAATGACCAGTTGTCTTCATCACATGTGATTCCTATGGAAGTGACGGCAGAAAATACGGAACTGCATCAGACTGGTCCTGATTCGGCTTATACAAGCAACACTCGAAAAAGAAAATACACACCGACAGAAACTAAATTAGCTAAAAAGTTGAAAAATTGTAGAGACTCTCTAAGCAAATTTAAATCAAGATTTTCAAGTTACAAGAAAAAAATTGAAAATGAAAAAAAAAATTTCTCTGGAAGAGAATCTTAAAAAACAGGGTGTTAAAGATAAGATGTCAAAATTTATTGCTCGTCAAGTAAAACTGAGTACTCAAAATAAAAAGAGTAGACGATACACACAGTTTGATAAAATTAATGCTTATCAAATCTTCTGCAAAAGTCGGGCTGCTTACCAAACATTAATGACATTTCTGCCTTTGCCATCGCCCCAGACGCTGAAAAATTTCATTTCATCACGATTATCTATGCCAGGAGTTAACACAAATATCTTAAATGCTCTGAAGGATGTGTTAGATGGGAAGAGCGAATCAGAGCGACTATTCGCTCTTGTCTTTGATGAAATGGCAATCAAGCCTTTTTTAGTGCATGACAAGAAAAATGATAGCATCGTAGGTTTTGAGGACTTTGGAAACGGTGCTGGTCAGTCAAACAAAGTTGCTAATCAAGCACTAGCACTTATGCTGCGTACTTTAACTAGCCGCAGAAAGTTGCCGTTAGGATTCTTTTTTTCAAGACATATGACGCCAGCAAATACGTTAAAAGATATAATTATTGGAGCTTTGCAGGCACTTTACAGTATTGGGGCTATTGTGAAAGTTTTAATTTGTGATCAGGGTTCGAATAACATAGGACTTTTCACAATGTTACATATTTCACCCAATAAGCCTTATTTTGAGTTTGAAGGGAATAAAATTTATGGTGTATATGACCCACCACATCTCTTAAAAAGTTTACAAAGAAATTTAATGAAATATGATTTGATAACTAATAGGGGACTTTGTTCGTTTAAGCACATAAAGAACTTTTACGAATTGGATAAGAAAATGTTTTCCAAAACTGTCCCAAATTTAACAGATAGCCACATTTATGGCAAGGGAAAAAATTCGATGAAAGTGGGACTTGCAGCACAGGTGTTCAGTAATTCAGTATCTGCAGGAATGAATTTGGCCTTGCTTGGTGGTCTGATTGATGCGTCTGCTGGACCAACTGTAGAATTTGTGAAGACAGTAAATGACTTGTTTGATTCCACAAATGGCACAAGTCGAAAGCCTAAAAAAGGTAAAATTTTTCTTTGTGCTGTAACAAAAGATTCACAACACCTTCAATTCTGGCAAGACGTGCTGACATTTGTTCAGTCCTGGAAATTTGTCCAGCCTACTTCAAGTAACCAACCTCGTTGCAGGTCAGGTTGGACATTGACATTAACATCACTAATAATGTTGTCTAATGAGTTGTTGACACAGTTAGAATATTTCATGCCAGGTAGATGCAACCAGGATTGCATAGAAAATTTTTTCAGCCGTGTAAGAGGAAGTGGAGGAAACAGAAAGAACCCCACAGCTTACGAGTTTCAGTCAGCTTATAAATTAGCATCTGTAAACAGTTGGACTACTTCAAATAAGTTTTCAAATTGCAAGGCTGACGACGATAAATTTATGTTTTATTTGCTATCTCCAGGTTCACAAAATGCTACAGAAATCGAAGATATGTCATTAGATTGCCCAAGCGTAACCCTGACCGAATCTGAGGATGAAACCTTTATTACGACTTTGGATTTTATGGAGAAAAACACATGCGCTTATTTATCAGGCTATCTCGCTCGAAGAGCACTCACAAATAACTGTAATTGATGTGAAGACCTTTTATTAGGTAAAACAAAAGCAATGCTGCTTCATACAATGTATTTGTATTTTAAGGAATATGACAATAGAGGAGAATTTGGTTTAAAATATCCATCCGAGAACTTGGTTCCATATACCGCAGCATGCATGTCAATATCGGAAAAATTTCTAACAAATTGTTTATCAGGTCCGAATATTAATGAAAATCTGCAGAATTTGTTATCTAAAACCCCTTTTTTAAATTTTATAAACTGTACTCATCATGCAACAGATATAAAATCAAAGCTTGCCTCTCATGCATCAAAACTGCTCATTAAAATGCATCTTCGAGAATTCAATAGAAAATTGCCTTTCTCAACAACAGACTTGAAATATTTACAATCAGTTAAGAAAAACAATTGACTAGTAACTTCGCCAAGATCCTTCTACTGGAAAAGTACTTAAATTTCTGCCTTTTAACAAGTATTTCGTAATTTTGATAATACTTTGTTTTATTTTTCGATAATAAATCTTTGCTTCATAATATTGCCTTTTAAAATGCTACATAACTTGAAACATGTGTATATATTTGTTAGCGTTATTTGTAGTTTGTATATATTTTTAAAGGATTTAAAATTGCTCAAATTATCTGTAACTAGTTTTAAAATCTTCTCAATGCTCTGGAAATATAGTTGGCTCTAAGTACTGTTTCCAGTTTTACTTTTGAAAGAGTATTCTCGCTCACATTATAATGTTAATATTAAGTTTTTGCTGTTCTGTTTTACTGAATGTGGAAATTTGAAAAAAAGAGTTGCCATAAATGTATCAGCTGTTATCCATTATTTAATAAATGTATTTTTATTTCTCCACTTTTTTTAGAACTTATTTATGTGACACTTTTATTATACTTACAGCTTTCGATATGCACCAAATTTAGGGAACAAAGTAAAATAAAAAACTGTGCTTTGTGTCAATAGAATTTTAAGGGGGAAAAATAGTTAAATTTATTACCGAAAATCCTATTTCCAGTTTAATGAAAGGTTGTAATAAAATAGATTATCACAGTTTTAATTTTGATTCCACATATATCACAGATGAACATACATATTATAGTAAATTTCTAATAATACGAGTAATCTTTCTTTTGAATGTGATAAAGTGAGTTCTCAAGAATGAAAAGTAAAAGATTATTTTTTTACACAAAAAATATTACACTCCTTTTCTCATTGTATTTTATATTTTAACATGTAATATTTTATTTTTTACTTTTTATTGTTTAAAATTCTTTAAGCATCTGGCAAAATTTTTTATATATGTTTAACGATTCGCAAAATAATAACTATGGAAGTAATTGTTATGTGAATTTGTATTTGATTACCTTACATATTTATTTATCTTTTCCAGTGGACAAAAAAAAAAAAAAAAAAAAAAAAAAAACATTATTATAAAATAATGTTTAAAGCAACATTTGAATAAAAAATTATATGGCTGAAAATCCCGTTTAAGGTGCTTAAAGGTTTTAAATATTTCTCTTTTGCAATTTCCCAACCAGCTGGTATATTTTAGAAATCGTAATTTGTTACATAACTTACTCAATTTTTGTACTTGTATATACAGTTGTAACAACCATAAAGAATGTTTAAGGATTTATCAGCTACGTTTAACTAACGAAAAATTAATTTGCTAATTTATAATCAAGTTATAAAAATACTAAAATGTTGTATTGTTACTAGAAACACATCCATGTACATAATTTTTATTTTTAGATAACGTAAAATTAATTTGCTAATTTATAATGAAGTTGTAAATATACTAAAATGTTGTATTGTTACTAGAAACACATCCATGTACATAATTTTTATTTTTCTAGCATATGTGGGGGGGGGGGGAAATCGATTATTTTTTTTATCTTTTCATATATATGAACAGGGTTAGATTAAATAAACAGTGTAAAAAAGTACTTTTATGTTAGCCGGCCGCAGTTCATAAACCGTCACATATTTTCCCCATCACCAGCGTTTATGTTGCATTCATTTCATTAACAATATAAAATCATCTTTTTAAAAATATACTCGTCATTTGAAAAACATAACTTTATTTAAAATACATACATACTGGTATATTACATCAATTTAAACACATGCTTTTCGCTCATTATATTTAAAAAATACATTTTTTTTTCTAATAAATAATAACATAAACCCAAGGTGGGCAAGTTTCTTCCAATGTGGAAAAAAACCTGGAAAAAACGATGGAATTAAAAGTTACGCCTATAACTTTTATTAACAAAAATGGTTTTCTTTTAGCCTCAATAGTTTGCATAAAATTCAGGTCTATTTGAAGATATTTACAATTTAAGATTTATAGGCGGAAAAGCAGACAAAGCTATTTTAGAGAATAGCTGTCAAAATTTTAATCATGAATTTCAAATATTTACTCACTCAAGGAAGATGAACCTTGTTTACCATATGTATTGCAAAATATTTTTTTTACAGCTTGTTTTGATAAAAATATATGTATTTAAAAAATAGTTGCAATATCAGTTTAGTTTCGGGGCAAAAGGCAATACTGTTTACGTAGCATTAGTGCTTTTTCTCCGGAAATTAAAATGACATTGCGATTTTTTTTTAATACACATATTTTCATCAAAACAAACTGTAACAAAAATATTTTGCAATACATCTGGTACACAAGGTTCATCTTCCATGAGTGAGTAAATATTTGAAATTCATGATTAAAATTTTAACAGGTATTCTCTAAAATAGCTTTGTCTGCTTTTCCGCCTATAAATCTTAAATTGTAAATATCTTCAAATAGACCTGCGCACGAGATGCGCAGATGGTAGATATTCTGTCATATATGACGTCATAAAAAAACCCGTGTATTTGCGTTATTCACTCCATCCACAAGATGGCGCAGCTGTGTCATTTACGACAGATTCAAGCATTAACTTTGTACGCTTACTTATAACGCTTTGTATCACCACAATATAAAAATAAAGCGACAGACGATAATTTTAATTAAGAATTTAACCGAAAATGTTGTGTACAAAAACATTTCTGGCGCGTTCGTTCTCTACCTTCTTCAGATTTGATTTTTATATCATAAAAGAATTTAGGAAATTCATAAAAGGAAATCTGTCAATATATAAAATACATGTTTGGTGTTATTTAGAATAACATAGAGATGATGTGGAAAAATATTAGACTTCATATTCGAATTCAGTTCCAAGGACTTCCTTCTTATTACAAATTTTTAAAGTGTACGAACACTTTTGAGAGCCAGTGTATATTTCTACGGAATATTTCGTAAAAAAATATTTACTATTCAGATTAAATCATGAAAGAAAATCCATGTTTGGAATGGAGTGAAGCTTCGTGTATCTTTCACCTGTAACATGACCTTAGTATCTCCCTATACTAAAAAAAAAAAAAAAAACTAACGCTGTCACCACCGCCGTTAATGCATTTTTTGTGACCTAAGGTATTCCTTCGCTAATATTAAGAAAACTAATGCTTACAACACTATTTAAATGGGCAATATTATAGAAAAATGTTTGATAAACACGTTTAAGCAGACATTTTTTAAATCCATGAATTATTTTAAGAGATATTTAATGTAAATTTGGTCAAAATCGTTCCATTAAAAAAGTTTTGTAGGAGCAAAAACTATACAGAGGAATTTTTTTCGAAGGATATTCATTAGAAACTCGCGATGTGCAGACTGCATTTATTTATTTTTTAATTTAACTACGTTTATGAGGGTTTATCCCAATTTTAAATTAAACTTTTCAGCATTCCCAGAGATAATTATTACATATTTTAGAAAAGATTATTTTAAATTGTTGCCAAATTGTAAAAACAGAGCAAAGAATAATATGCATATTAAATTAAAATTTATTCACACGTGATTGTTATAAACTGAAAAATCCCCTTTCAAATTACAATTAAATGATTGCGTGTTAAAAACAGGAAAATATTGAAAACTGCGTCATAAAAATTGTTTTTACACAAGCATATTTAAAAAGAAAGATAACTATAAAATAATCAATTATTTAATATGTGTTAAAAGCAGTAAGTGGGGTAATTGATGTCCTATTTCAAACGTCGAAATAATAACGCTGCCAAACAGTTTAAATTAAAAAATATATTTACACGTACTACGTACACGAGTGATTATTTTCATATTTCGAGATGGTCTTTTAAACTATTGTTGTCAATTCTAAGACAGCGCAGTTAATAATATTACCTTTCTAAAAATAAAAATATTTTCAGTTGAATATTGCAAAGAGAAAGAAAAGATTAGTGAAAACTATGTCAGATTTAAAACGTTACATTAAAAATCTCTTATTTAAAAACATTTTCTTGTAGCGTTGTTAAAAAATACCGAAAACCAAAGACTGTTGACTTCGTTAATTTTACATTAACTAATTTTCAGATGTTTAACTAATATTATTTAATTAAACACGAAAACAGTAATTAAAAGCAGCTGATTCGGCCTTAAAATACCTCAGTAAAAGGGAAATGCATGGAAACTCGTTTACAGGAACATCGACACTGTTTTTTAAATTATAATTGAATCTTGCGCAATCTTTTTAAAGCAGATCAAATTAATGGATTTCAAGAGTCCGAACGGGGATGACGAGCGTAGCTCGTAGGGAGCAGGGCACCCTTGTAATATTAAAAGTTCTTATTATAGGTTTCACCTCTCGTATTCATTCCGGGCAAGCAGCAGTTTATTGCCTTTAAAAATACAAAATGAAATTTCAAATTTTTGTTAATTTTAAAATTGCGACTTTATAGATTTTATATTCATCGATACGTTTAAGTTCTGATTTTCATTTATAAGTAAATGTGCAAAATTGCTTTCTTTTAAAAAATTCCCGGAGCTTTGAAAATTTGAATAACACTACGAATAAAAGATGTCCCAAAACTACACCACATACACGCTGCTTTAAACGGAGAGGTGCGTAATGAAATGTTTAAAACTTTCGTGTAGGAGTGCGCCACATATTATATCAAATAAGTAAAATAATATGAAGAGGAGAGTTGTACAAAACCGGCAGAGCAGATTCCTCCTTGAGTTCTACTACTACCTATCAGCCAACACCAGAAATTATTTGTCAATCACCATAACGACATTTGTAGCTGAACGAAACGCTACTGTGTTCGGTTCTTTTTGTGTGAAGGATTTAGTTTGAATTACTCTTAAAAATTATTTTGTTTTATTCTAGGTTTTACGCGTATAACGACAATTTTTTCAGCATATTAAATATTGGTGAGCACTATATCTAATTCTTTGCTTTCCTGCTAATATTTTAACATTTTTAGTGACGTTTTGATATAGGACTAAGAGTAGTGACGCCATGTTTTAAAATCTGTGTCATGTTGGGATAAAACTGGGAACTTAAGAGTTGGTCAAAACCGGGTATCCCGGTTTTGTCCTACACTCATGGAATAATATTTTTAGTATAGTTAATAAATTAGCATGGAGTTTAAATTGCATTTTCAATGCTGTTAAGTTACCTTATAATACTAAATCTATCTAGTTATACGGAAAATTTTAATTTTGATTTTGTTTTATATTAAAAATTTGGGCTATTTTTTAACTTAAATTTATGAAATTAAATAATCTGAAAATATTAATGAATAATATAACGGTATTAATTAAGGTATGTTTTTATGTTATTCTTATTACATTTTAATAAATAACTTTCTAATCTGGGGTATAATAACTTGCGTTACAGACCTACACAGCAGCGATGACAGCGATGACCGCCTTCTCTTTAGAGTGTTAGTGCAATCCCGAGGGTTAAAGCCATATCTCAGCAGCAGTATTTTAGGTAGAACCGTGAAATTCCAGAAAATAAATCTACAAAAAATAATTGAAAACATGTTTCAGCGATTTTACAAATTCCCCACTGTAAGGGGTTTAAAAGGGAGGGGGTCGAAAATTTTAGAACATTTGGCATATCTCAGCAGCAAGTTTAGGTACAGGGTGACAATTATTGAACTTTATGAAATAAAACGTAAATTATTTAAAAACTACTGAGTGCACAAACTTTATTCAACGCTTAAACGTCATTACAGACGTTCGGATTTAGGTTATGACATGTCCGATATGGCTGCAATCATTGGCTATGATGTCGCGCAGGCGAATAGCAAAATTCTGCATTGCCCGCTATAGTGTCGGAACATCGATGCTGTCGATGACCTCCTGAATGGCAGTTTTCAGCTCAGATATGGTTTTGGGGTTATTTCTGTACACATTGTCTTTAATGTAGCCCAGAAAAAAATGAGTCAAATGTGTTCAGATCCAGAGAATATGGTGGCCAAGCGAGTCCCATTCCAGTGGCTCCTGGGTACCCCAGAAGCAAAATGGGATCTTCAAAGTGCTCCTCCAGGACATCAAGCCTTTCTTGGTTCGATGAAGTCGAGCTCCTTCTTGCACGAACCACATCTTGTCGAAATCAGGTTCACTTTGGATAATGGGGATGAAACTATTTTCCAAAACCTTCACGTATCGTTCAGTAGTCACGATGCTGTCAATGAATTTCGGACCGCTTATTCCGTGACTGGACATTGCACACCACATAATCACCCGTTGAGGGTGGACAGACTTCTCGATCGCGAAATGTAAATTCTCAGTTTCCCAAATGCGCCAATTTTGCTTATTGACGAAGTTGCGTACAAGTTGCGTGCACATGCGCATTCTAATTCCCATCATGTCCTGCGGCTAACCACGAAGTTTGAATTTTATTATGCAAACTTTTCAGACGTTATGACGGTTTAACTTCATATAGTTCAATAATTGTCATCCTGTAGAAGCGTAAAATTAAAGATAACACACAAGCAAAAAATATAGGTAACCAGATTTCATCTTTGCTAGATACATTTCATTTGATTCAACGTTCTTTTAGAGAAACCGACCAGCGAAGCAGGCGAAGTCCACTAGTATATTATAAAGGACAAACTATTGTCAGCAATTACAGCATTGTAGCGCTATTCCATGTATCCAGTTTCGAGTCATGCCATGGATATTTTTCATTCTGTTTATTTTACACTTAGCTAGCAATGTGTAAATTTATGTATTTACACTGAGAAAAAAAAATACCGCCTTCACCTAGAATGAATAGGCAGTCATTTTCTGAACCCCTAAACTAGAGATATAGATTTCCGAGCTATGAGAATAGAGTAAACAACTAAGCTGAATAGACGAAATGATCTAGAATTTCTAGTCTCTTGTTTTCTAGGTGAAGAAACGATAAAGTATCGTTTCGTACCGATAAATTATCACTTTATTTCTAGAATGGTTTTATAAACTAGAATTATAGTTACTAAAACTAACCTCTTGTGTTCACCTCTATTTACAGGGATTTTTAAATAAGTTTGACCACGAGAATATAGGAAAACGCTCTTGGATTCCAGTAGGACACTTTAGAACTCGCTAGAAAAGAGAACAACTATTTATAGGGATGACATGAAACTGTTTTTTTCTAGAGCCACAATTTAGATTCTTCATACCAGAACCATATTTTTTTCTCAGTGTAATATTCAATAATTTTGAGCGTATTTCACAGCTGAAAATTAATTGAAAAATTAATTAAAATTATGCATAAATTTAAAACTAAATATCTGTTAAAAAACTCAGTATTTCCTTTTTTCTGTAAGCAACCATCATTTCTTATTTAGTAGCATTTATTAAATAAAATAGAAACCATTTATGTATAAAAATAAAACCTTTTTCGCATTAAATTGTTTTGAATCTGTAAAGGATATATTGAAAAAGATCCAACAATGGATGGGAATTATTTGGCATGTAAAATTCAGTTTACTTCACAAAAGAATCAAAATTAATATGAAACGAGATATTGATTCTTACAAAACAAGTTTGGAACTTCTCAAATCTTAAATCGCGTGTAAAGTCAATAATGGAGAAATTTATGGTTGAATCAGCATGAATTTCAAATGCATCTAAAGTTTTAAATTTAACGCATCAGCAGAAAAGGGTACATATTCTCTATGAAGCATTTATGGAAAATTAGTGTTTTATTTAAATATTCTCTCATTATAAAACTCAATTATATAAAGAGATCTTAATTTAGGAGAAAGGTCTGCTTAAGTATGTAATAAAATTAGACATAATTCGTGATTAGATAGTTAATAAAAATATTTTTTAAATTATGATAAAATATTGTACAAAGAAATATTTTTACTTGGTTCTTTATAAAGAAGAAAGTATTGGAATCGAAATATTATTCGGTTCCCGGTAATGGACGTATTTACATGTTTTAGGGATAAGAGATCCCGAAAAACATGTTTATAAAAGTTGTCTGTCTATCCGTATGTCCATGTGTCCGTGTGTACATGAGTATACATGTCCGCTTTGTATTATTGACAAGTGTATGAAGTTATACATAGAATTTAACCAAATTTCATGCATATCGTTTTTCCTATGGCCAAGAAGTCCCACATGAATTTGAAAACAATCCGCCGGGGCAGAGGCGCTGTAATAGAAATTTTAGGTAGATTTCGTATGAAATACTACCTATTGGGATCGCTGCTCTGTTGGAATTTCGGAAAAAAAATTTACAGATCTGCACCTATCATGACCCCTAGAACCCAAACCACCCCCAATAAAAAATCTTATATATATATATATATATATATATCACTTTTTTATGGACACGATAACTTCCATAATTCTGCACAAATCATTTCCAAATTATACATAAAATCATTGGCATAACATCTCGGTTAAGTTTGTTAATGGGCAAAATGGGACCAAGGGTGTGGAAATAGGGAGTGGTTTCGTGATAAAAAAAAACCCATAACTTCTTAATTATAATAAATATCGTTTCAGTTTAAAGTTATTATTACTTCTAAAAAATGGGCCCAAAATTTATGTATGGTAGATTTTTGATAATTCTAAAAATGGGCACAAGCAGCGCAAAAAATAGGGTTTTACGGAGAAAAAAATTCATAACTTCGTCAATTCTCAAGATATCAAATACAATTAAGTTTATTATAAATTGTCTTAATATTATCTACAACTTTTATATTGACAAGTTTTTGATAGGACCAACTCTTACCGAAAAAAAACGAAAAAAAAGGGGGGGGGAGGTGGTTTAAGAAGAAAAACATCCATAACTTTACCAATTCACAAGATATAAATCCGCATGAATTTGTTATATATCTTCTTAATATTATCTACAACTTTTACACTGAGAAGTTTCTGATAGGACCAATTCTTAAAGCAAAAACAAATTAAAAATGCATGGAGCTTAAAGAAAAAAAATATCCTGTTAAGGATGTACTCAAATCCAAACTGCTTTTTTTCTGACTCATTTTTAAATTCATTTTTGATTTCAAACGGATCCAATTGGTAGGTTTTCTTATTCAGAAACTATATAATGTGCCGTAATGGTCGATTTTTTGATAGAGGCAGAATATATTTTTAAAAAATGATGTCAAAGTGGGCATTTTGAAACGAATTTCTTGAAGCGATTGTGTTGGAAACGAAAAATATGGTCCTAATGAAAAAACAATTGTTTATATATAAAGTTCTAAATAATTGAACGAAAAATAAAAACATAGGTCGCTTATAAATCTCTTCAAAAATCACGTAAGAAAATATCATGTTTTCCTTTTAAAAGTGAATCTGAAAATTTCGAGTTGTTGAGCATGGAAAAATATTTTTTTAATACTGCCTTAACATGATTCTGATAAAACCGGCTCTTATATAAAAATTAAATTAAAAACTCGTCAAAAGCGGCTAGATGAAATTGTTAAATTGGGTTTATCGCTAATCATGATTTAGTTTTTGTTGTTGAAATTAGTGCTTAACTTCGAAATCTACCTGGGCCTGTAGGCCGAGCCGACTGGGATTTTTTGTTTGTACATCGCTGCTCATCCGGCGGCCACTTCGCATTCAGCTAGTGTTGTCAGATGTCCGGTGTAAATCGATGCCCCAAATACTCTTGACACCGCTAATTTTAAGCAGTTTATTTCTCCAGCTTTAATCGCATATAATTCTGCCACTTCATAACGAGAAGAAAATTACTTTAAAATACTGGTGTCCAAACCATTCCAGGCCTGGATTTACGCGGGACGCGTACAACACAATAACAAAAATATTGGTTTTATTAAGTATTATGATCGAGATTAACTCGTTTTTACTTCTATTAGTAAAATGAAGCAGGAATTTAAGATAAAAATCAAAATTGGTGTAGTATTGCAGCAATAACACTGGAGTATTAACATGTGTAACAACTTTTTAAAATATTAATTTATGACAAAGAAGAAAGTTTTGGGACTGGCACATTCGACTAGTTAACAATTTCAGAGCTGTGCTTGAAATCTGCTCACTAACGGTATATCATGTAACGCGCGCTGCGCATTAACCGTTCGCCTGTTAAAGGGCGGTGGTACATTTTTGGACAACCTAACTTTGACCCTTAAATGGCAGATTGGCACCTAATTTTGGAATTGAAATTTTATTTTTATTAAATAAATACGTAAGGAAATGTTTTTACTTATTTTAACCATTAAATGTTTGATTTTCCAAAAATCAATTTAAAAATGTTTTTCGGCTTTCATTTCTTAAATAAATCATTGGAAAAATACTTTAAAAAATCATATTTCGTTTTAAGTATGGCTTACAGGTAAAAAACAGTTTGTTGCCAATCAGCAACATAAAGCTTTAAATGAAAAATAATTATCCTTTATAAAATTGTACAATATTAAATACACATGAATTTTTAGAACTATGATAAGAAATAAATTTTCCTTGCTCAATACAGAAGAAAATAGGGGTTTTTTCGCAAGCTTCCAAAGAAAACATAAAGCACATGTAGCAACAATTGAAAAAATAAATCTATCTTTATTCTTAAAAAGCACTAGTGCTGCCATCTACATGTTGAAATTTGATTTGAAAATATTTTCAACATATTTTTTATTTGCAACATTAGGCATTGCAGGTTCAATATTATTCTAAAAGTATTTTAGAAGACAAAATTAGGTTTGTTGCCGAAAGTCAACACACGTTATTTAAAGGTTAAAATAAATGTGTTGGTAAATTCTAGTGTCATTCACTCATTTTGGCATTTTATGAAAAAAAAAAAAAAAAAAAAAAAAAAAAAAAAAAAACCTTGCAAGGGTTAACAGTCCAATGCCGTCATACACCAGATAACCAACTGTTATTGCCTTAATGTGTCGTATCCGATTGGACAACAATATTTTCGCATTGAAAATTTCACCGAGAAATCTAGTGTTAAAATTTCAATTATAAAATAATTAACAAAAAATTGTTTATTGAAAAAAGTGGTGCAAAAAAGAATAATAATCGAAAAAAAGAACATTCGGGGATTAAAAAACTCGTTCTCAGGAATAGGGCGACATTCTTTCGTAAAGGATTAAAAATATGTCGCTCGTTATATTACCTACCACAATATATATACAGTTGTGCTAATATCAAAATTTTAACCATTAAAGTTACTTACATGGGAAAGAAACAGTAATATAACATCTATTTCTTTCCATGTTCTTTTTCCATTTAATGGATCAAAGTGATGTAGGTAGCATAATTTTCAAGAATGAATGGTTCTCAGTTTTATTACTTATTTCATTTCATAGGAAAATAACAATGAAATGTTTGAATTTGTCAAATCTATTCGTAAAAATCTTGTATCACAAGAGCAACTGAATTCTTATTTATATTTGTATTACAACTGTAATAATAACATATTTTTCCAAGGAGTGCCATTATGCTTGAATAAAGAAAACACTCATTTTTGAATAAAATATGTTAAAAGTAGTTAGATGCATTCGTAATTGTATAAATACGTAGCACCACGGCCCAACTAGCAAGGTTCTGTGCCCAGGCCACTTTCAATTTCTCGTGTCCCCTTATCTTGGTTGATTTAATGACTCTAGTTCCTTTTTTTACACACTTACACACTTATTCGAAAAGTGTCAACTCAAAAAATGAAGATTTACGGAAAATTAAAAGACGGTTCCAGTGATAAAAATAAAATATTTTTTCTATTATTTATTGAAATGTTTTTTTAACCATATATTGAGATATATTTTTGTCATTTCATGGTATTAATATCTCAAATATCACATTTTTTTCACATTTACTTTATTTTTTAATGGAAATTTAGGTGAAATTATGGAAAATGTACCTCAGAAATTTCATGCACAGGGCGTGGGCCCCGGGTGCCCGTGCGATAGTCAGGGCCTGCGTAGCACTTATAGTCATCGTCTGGTCCATCTGTTCTCATATAACAGCTAAAAACTATCCGTTTGAATGGTTTGATATTTAATATATATAATAGTTGCAGAATTTTGCCGAGTCATTTCACATTTTATGAAAGTCGAATCAAAACTTATAAAGATATTAATAAAACTTTTCTTCATTCTATTAAATCGTGTCATACGTAATTAATTCAATGCTATCCCATGAGAGATAATGAATCTAGGTTGCCATGGTGATGGTGTCCTATTTAAGTCCTATTATTCCCGTCTTACTAAATTTAACACGTTCACGCCGGCGCGGGGGGTCACACTCGACTCTCTCAGAGCTGCCAAGTCTCCGGCCTTTTGGATACCAGTATTTTACTAGAGAAAATGTTGTTTTATTTAATTAGAGCAATTGGGCGATTTAAAAGAACAACATTTTCTCTAAAATAACAGTGGTGTGCAAAAAACCGGAGACTTGACAACGCTAAGACAGTCGAGTGTGACCCACCGCACCGGCGTGAACGTGTTAATATATAGAATCGTAATGAATTTTCTATCCATGTATTCTTGCATAAGAGTGGAAGAACTATTGCACAAAGATCTGAATATTTGTAAATCTAGTCATAGTAGGAACGCTCCTCATTTGCCCCGTTTGACGCACAATTTTCGACATGTTTCTGTTTGCCTTTATACATTCTGAAATCGGACGTTGCTTCCACCTCTTTATATGCGCCATGATATTTCCCTTAGTAACAATAGCAGATAATCTATATAACAATAAAAAATAATGTATTTTTACAATGCTATATTTAAGGCACACTGTAATGGAAAATGTGGCTTTTTAGCGAGTTGTATATTAATTATAATTTGTCAGAAGCATAGGATTTTCCAAATGTGAAATGCTGCGATAAATGGTAAGTTTGCATAGAAATTTCTCTATGCTTCTTGAATGTTAGACATAATTGTTCTTTGAAAAATATGAGAAATAAAAAAAAAAAAAAAAAAAAAAAAAAACACTATATGAAAGTGATAACTCCAAAACATTTTTCTTTTATGTATCGATTCTTGAATTTGAGTGTCGCTTAGCGTTATGCATTTAAAAAAAAAAAAAAAAAAAAAAAAAAAAAAAAAAAAAAAAAAAAAAAAAAACGTAATTTAAATATTGTCTAAATGTAACAGCTCATATTTAATCCGGCAGGACGCGCGCTGTAAAAAGTAACAAGAGAACGGACATGGGGTGTCAGCACACCCCAAACATATTAAATGACATAAATACGAAAAAAAACTTTAGAATTCCGTCTGTTAGGGAAATTCATGATAATTACACTCTTCCTCGTGAAAAATGATAACTGAAAGGTTAAATCATAGTTAATTTTAAAAATTAAAAAGCAATAAATTAAAATTACTCAACGACAGCAGACAAATATTTTCGGACGTGGGGTGTCAAAACACACCGCGCACGTCCTGCCGGGTTAAAACAATTGAATTTTAACATTCATTCAAAAATCTCTCTTATATGGAATAATTGTTTAAAATTCTAATATAAAACAATATTAGTGAAATCTTGATGGACTTCGTCACAAAAAATAAAAATATTCCTTGCATTAACTGAAATTTGTTTAAATAATAATAATAATAAAAAAAAATGTTCTCCACTTTTATAGCTGGTTCTTTCACATTCTACATCATACGAATTACAAACAAATAAAACATTAAAAATCATATTTTCCATTCATTACTGAACACAAAAGAATTCTTTAAACACATATTAACATCTTGCATTTTCTTTTTATGAATGATATCTTTCATAACACAAAAACATGAAAGTTTCATTTTCTCCAAAATTGGAAAAAAATAATGTTATTTTTTATATCTTTCTATATTATCCTCCACAGAATTATATTTTCTAGATATAATATTTATATTTATTGAAGCTTAAGCACAAAATATTCAGGTTTTCAGTTGCATAAAAATGCGTTAAATTTGCGTTAAAAAAACGATGCTCTAATTGAGGTTTATATCTTACTATTTGAAGACACGGACGCGCAGATTATTTTAAATGACTTTCATTTCTTATTTGTGAGGCGAAAAAAAAAATCATTCTTAATGCAATACTTTTTATAAACTTTCTAAATAAAACAATATTATGCTTACAACATCATTAATTTTATTAATTAGGAAAAAATAAACATACCATATATTTTTATTTTTTAGGACAAAAATTGAAAAAGAAGTTATTTTATGTTGTACATTTATTTATTTATTTTCTTTAACATTAATGTTACAAAGACATCAAGATATCGTTCTAAAAGTGGGAAAATACTCAAGTGCTGATAAAAAAAAAATTCCATTCATAAAGAAATCCATTTTTTTAATGATTCAAGCATGTATGAAACTTCATCAAGGCAGAAAAAAATTAATTTTTCCAAGCATATGTTTTAATGAATATTTGAAATATATAACTCTAAATAATTTAGTTAAAAGAAAAAAGAATCTGTATTAAATATCTAATTGAGTGAAGAGTACAAAAGTGATTGTTTCTGTTTTGTTTTTTCAAGTGAAATGTAAGTTTTAAAAGAAGTTTTTTTTTTTTTAATTTATGATAACATTTTTTTTTTTTTTTTTTTTTTTTTTGAGGAAAGAATTGAATTATTTTTATCGCTAATACAACATGGAAAAAAATATGCTTCTTTGTTTAAGATTTTTGAAATTATTAAAGAAAACACACACATACATCAAATTGATTTTATAAATTGTTTTAATGAATATTTCGATTTTTTTTAATTTTTCAATAAATAAGTTTATTTATAAAATATTATTTTTTAGATAGCTTTATATTTTGAAAAATATGTATAAAATACAGATACCAGAATATTTGTGATTTTACATAAATCTTTATTTACCTTTTCCAATATTCTATTAAATAAGAGAAAAAAAAATAAATATTTGTCAGAAATATTTATTTATAAAAATGCATAAAAAGACCTCATGACGAAACAAAAAATAAAAGAATTATTAAAAATTTATTATTTTGTATGTGAAACAAAACAAAAGCATTCACTAAGAAAGGAACACATTTTAAAGAACACTGTAAATAGCTACTAACTCCTCATGGAAGTAAAAAACTATAAAAAAGTGTAAAGTTGATATTATCTATATGTTTTCAAAACAAAATATGTAACGTTTTCTTTTCACATGTGTTGTAATTCCAAACTCTATTGTAAATTCCTGGACGCATAGACAATGAAAGTATGTGATTTGAACTGAATAGAACTTTTATTTATTATTTTGTTCTATGTTTTTCAGGGGTGCAGAAAATGTCTCTACCCCCAATCCACATGAAAATTTCCCCAAAATTTTACGGTACGTTATTGATAAATGCTGTATTACCGTAGGTAGAGAAAATTTATTTTTCCAATACTTCTCAACTTATGAGCGAATATATATGGCAGGGGTGATTCTGAGTGAAAAAAAAATGTTCTGAAATTCACAGCAAATTTTCTGAAAGATTACAGCAGAGCTGGGGAAGGGGGCGGGAATCCACTCTCAGTACTATATTTTCTTCACGGCCTTTTGACGAAATTCTCGTTTTTTCACGATCTTTTGACGAAATTTGCATTTTTATAGCGATCTTTTGACGAAATTCGCAGTTATTTCGCGATCTTTTGACTAGTTTTGTGGTTATTTCGCCTTCCTTTTGATAAAATTCGTGGTTATTTCGCCTTCCTTTTGACGAAATTCGAGGCTATTTCGCTATCTTTCAATGAAATTCGCAGTTATTTTGCGATCGTTCAACGAAATTTCCGATGTTTTGCGATCTTTTAATGAAATTTGTCGTTATTTCGCCCCCTTTTGACGAAATGCACGGCTGTTTCGCGATCTTTTGTTTGAAATGCGCGACTGTTTCACGATCTTTTGATGAAATTTGTGGTTGTTTCGCGATCTGTTGATGAAATTTTTGTTCATTTCGCGATCTTTTGACGAAATTTGTGTTCATTTTGCGATCTTTTGACGAAATTTGGGTTTTTTTCGCCATGTTTTGACGAAAATGCGATTCTTTCGCCCCTGATCAAAGCCGCAGTTTTTTGATGAAAGTCGCAATTTTTTCGCGATCTTTTGAAAAAAATTCGCAGTTATTTTCACCCCTTTTGATGAGATTCGCGGTTGCTTCCCAATCTTTTGAAGAAATTGGCGGTTGTTTCACGATCATTTGACGACATTTGCGGTAGTTTCGCGATCTTTTGTCTAAGTTTGTGGTTCTTTCGCAATCTTTTGACAAAATTTGCGGTTCTTTCGCAATGTTTTGACAAAATTTGTGTTCATTTCGCGATCTTTTGACGAAACTTGCAGTTATTTCGTACCCTTTTGACGAAATTTGCGGTTATTTCGTCCCCTTTTGACAAAATGCGCGGCTGTTTCACGATCTTTTGATGAAATTTGTGGTTTTTTCGCGATCTTTTGATGAAAGTTTTGTTCATTTCGCGATCTTTTGACGAAATTTGTGTTCATTTTCCGATCTTTTGACGAAATTTGCGGTTTTTTCGGCATGTTTTGACGAAAATTGCGATTATTTTGCCCCTTTTGACGAAAGTTGCAGTTGTTTCGCGATCTTTTGAAAAAAACGCAGTTATTTTTACCCCTTTTGATGAGATTCGCGGTTGCTTCTCAATCTTTTGACGAAATTGGCGGTTGTTTCACGATCTTTTGACGAAATTTGCGGTAGTTTAGCGATCTTTTGTTTAAGATTGCGGTTCTCCCGCAATCTTTTGACAAAATCTTGTCCGTAATTCTTGAACAAAATTTGAGATATTTTTATGTCCGAATATTCAGATTGATGACCGATTTTTTTTTTAATTTGCGGAACCGAATGTCTTAAATTTTCGGAACAGAATCACCCCTGATATACCTTACGTATTGTTTTGAGATCGATTTTGTGAAGGTTGCCATATGTATCTTATTATTTGTAGTGAAATTTTTCTCTATCTCAGGAAATTATGGAATTCGTAGTTAAAATCGAAATCAATTGTATATGTTTCTGCAAAATTTCCACAGGTGGTTAAAATTTTCCCCGATCCTAGATCGCCGGATCGGAAATATTCTGCACCCCTGTAGTTTTTCCATTAACTTAGAACTGTGGTTGCACAATGATACTGTGCAAATTTATATCCTGTGTAATACGTTATTTTTTTCTAAAGCGGTTCTTTATGTCAAATTAAAATATATTTCGTTAACAAATGTTGTCTTCGATTAAAATAAAATTACACAAAAGATCAACTATTGTAAAAGTGGAAATAAGCCACGAGTGCGGTCAGAGAAATTTTATAAGCTTATTATTATAAGGAGCTTTTTCTTACGAGTGGGAATTATTATATTTTGTATTTTAACATGTCAATCTTTTCGTGACATATAAAATTTTGCAAACGAGGTTCAGATAAGTTTAAAATACAAAGAAAACTCCAGACGAATTCGAAAACATTCCACCATAACCCAATCAGAAATCTATGGATTGATCTACAATTTAATTTAGTACCAATATAAAAAATAAACACTTTTACAATTTTATATTTTATGTAGAAAAATAAACATGAAAACACTCATTCGTATTAAGATATAGTTTTTTTTTTCTGTTAGACTTCCTTTTGATTACACGGGTTAAACCTAATCTGACCCGTAAGTATAAAAAAGAAACCGAAGATCGAACATCAACAAACAAAATCTAGCTATGATAAATCACCAGACCTGATTCGAGTCACCTGATTCAAGTCATGTAAACTGTTGCAGATGTGCTCATTAACCCTCTCGCTGCGCAACCGGAGAGTTTCTCGGGCAACGTAAAAGTGGCAATATTTGCGCCACCCGAGATTTTATCGGGGTTGCATTTTCTTCGTCTAATTATCTCGCCTTGATCATTCTCACCAATTAATTTTTATTGTAAATTTTACCTTATATAATCGGAGCATTTTCCCGAATAAATCAGACGAAAACTTTTGTTTTGAAAAACCGGTGGCAAAAGAATAAAAATTCTTAAAATATGCTCGTCGTAAAGGTATTAAGTACGCAATTTTTGAAGCTATTTTGATAAAACAATTACGCAGCGAGAGAGTTAAATCGCACAGTAAGAAAAAGTAAATAAACGCCCTAAAATATTTGAAAAACGAACTAATTCCATTATGTTAAAAATGAAAAAATATGTATAAACTGTGGAAAAAGTAAACAAAAATGCATAATTATCCTTTTATTAATTCAATGACGTTGTATACATACAAATTTTTAAAAGATTATAGAGCATTTACATATTCATTTTAATATATGAATTATTGTTAGTGTGTCATTTAATTTAAAATTATTTAATGAGGAAAACTAAGAACCCTATATCATACAGACAATAGAGGAAGAACATTATAAACATTTTAATGTATTAAGAAATGTGTATATTGTGACAATCACATTGTAAAAAGAATAGAAAATTGTTACTAGAAAATCTTAACTTTGATTATAATGATCATCGTCATGTCGAAATATGAAATCAATTAAATGTCAGGATAAATATTATGCAGATGATCGATGAGAAAATTGTGAGGTGGTTAGGCCATGTGAAAAGAATGGAAACCAGTAGGTTGCCAAGGTCACTAATGAACTGGTAACCGGAAGGAAGGAACAGAAGAAGAAGACAGAGAAAACGTTGGAGCGATAACCTTAAACAAAATATGGAAAAATATGGTCTGAGCGAGACAGAGGCGGAGGACAGAGTTGAGTGGCGAAGAGAGTTACATTTAGCGTTTGGTTGAGGAAAACCACAAATGTGGGGAAACTACTAAAGAATAAGAAGTTTTGTATGATACGTACAGCTTTGTATTAACTATAACAGATGCTCACGAATCCGGACTAATTAGGAGCATTAGCTTTTAGGATTTTCAAAATTTTAGACTATCTGAAATTCCGATATAAATGGAATAAGGAAAGGAAAATGCAAAATAGTTTTTAAATTATGAGTAGTCAACTGCAGTTAAATATTTCAGAATCAACAAAAATATAGTTAGTAGGCATCAAGAGGATGAAAAATTACCATAGAAACATGGATTCGCAAACCACGCATAGCCGGTTAAAATCGCAAAAATAGATGTCGTGAAGTCAATGAGCCTGACGAAGAGAGAGGCCAAACCAATATACGAGAATTAGGGGTGCTGCAGTCGAGAAGAAGAAATCTTGTCGTATGCAAATTTCTCATGCGTCTAGGAAAAACAAAAGTAGTAGTCGAGAAGCAGAAACCTTATCGCGTGCACATTTCTAATGCGTATGGGGAAAATAAAAGTAGCCAGCAAGTATTCGTTAGTAGGCATTGAAGAATTTGCGGTCGCAACTTCGAACGATTCCTATAAAAATTTCTCTTCGTCTCGTTTCTGACGTTGAACTGTAATGCATTGTATTCCAGCTTTACGTCAAATAAATATTTTCCTACTTATTATTGGCCCTTTTTGTTCCTTACGACGTCACACCCTTCATAACTTGTTTGCGATTTTCTCCCGACTCCATGTTCTATGGCAATTTTTCATCCTCTTGGTGCCTACTATAACCCCTCTGAATTCGTCGGTTAAATTCGGTAACACCCTGTATAAACCAGCGTTCATACGCAATGCCAATTGACTTATATCCCTGAGACAGAAGTATAGTATATTTTCAATATACAGACACACATACTTTTTTATCTATAAAATCTATAAAAACTTCATTTAAAAAAATAATTGAACTTATGAATTAATTAATTAATTTACAAGTAAGTTTATATGGTAAAAAAAATTCTTTATTCTCTGTTTCAAATTGATACAAAATATACGTGCTAAAAATTTTATTGTTTTTTTTGTTGTTTTTTTTTTTTTTTTTGTTTTTTTTTTTTACTGCTTTAAAAAAAAAATCTTCTTTACCAAGAGTCATATTACTTGTTATATTTTGAATTTATTTCTTAAATTTCAAAATAATTTTACTTTGGATTTTCCCGGCTTCCATTCTAGCGGGGATCTCCTGTAGATACTAACATTTTCTCTCTCAGGAAATCGGAACAGAAGGAATATTATACAATACTATTGAAACCGAAGGCTAACTAGAACAGATTTTTCCCCAATTCATGTGCAATTCCGTTTTCGCAAGCGTTTAATGCAATACATCTTACTTTATTTAACGTCTATTATTAGGGTCATTGTTAATATACATTAATATACATATGATCATTATTTTTTATTATTATTTTACATACTCAAAATGTTTACAAGTTTACTTAGAGAATCCTCCTTGTAAAAGTAGTGTTTCTTGTTCAGATAATGGTAAATAAAATCAACAAATCGATCCCACATGCTGATAAATAAGAATGGATATGGAAACACCCGATGATTCAACTTTTTACAGTTTAATTGGAGCAGTAATACAAAAAGAAAATAGTTAAACACATAGTCGTATGTAAGTGCTGGGAGAACAAACTTTATAAAACCTTGTAGGTCGCCAAGCAGTTTTCACATACAGAACGAGTCCTTTTGAAACATTATGAGTAGTGATAGATTTTTACACGACACTCGGACTATTCTCTTCTATATCGCTTCTTTTTATGTAACATCACTTCTTTGTTATGACTGTCGTTTTAGATTTGTTGCTTGGCGGGATCATTTATGACGAATTTTTTTTTTTTTTTGGTAAGATATAGTCTGTACGAGGTGATTGAGATCATTTTAAAAAATCTTGTTTAACACTAATTTGATGCAAGTTTTATGTAAACATTTCACCGTTTCGTTAACTTTTAATTGATTTTATGTTACATTCTTTTAAAGTAATATTAATTATTTAACAGTTTATTCATTTTCATTTACAGGTAACAGTTAAATAAATATATCATCTTTGATTACTTCTTTGGAAATGTTCAATTACTTTAAAATATAAACAATCTTTCTTCTATATACGGTGTCTGTTTTGAAAATTAAATAAACATCTTTTCTTTCCGCTTACGGAAATGAAGTAATTACCACCACTCATTTATTCGGAAATAAAGTGAGATTACTTTAAAGATGTACTTTTTAATTTTGTTTCTAATTGTGTTTTCGTGCTGCAATTTCAGATTTTCTTCTAAGTGTAATATTTTAAAAATTACTATCTCATTCGCTTTATTTAGCTATTTTTTACGTTCTGCAAGATATTGCGATATATGCAACAGGCTATTATATGCTATTCAACGGCAGACTTTACATAATTATACCGTAATACATTACCGAGATGAAAATCTAAATTTGCTTGAGTACACAGCCAATCCTTGTATATCCGGTGTCTGTCATTTAAAAATTAAGTAAATGCTTTTCATTCAACTTACGGAAATTAAGTAATTAAAACCTGTTGTGTAATCGGAAATAAACACACCCTTATGTATTTTCTTTTAGCTTGTTTCTTGAAACAACTTTAGTTTGCATTACATATATATTTTTTTTAATTTGTCTTCTGAATATAATTGATGCTTCATTGTTTTTTATATGAATTTTAATCACTTTGTTTTTGAAGATTAATAATGAACGTTTAATGTTGCAAACAACTTCGCCTATGTATTCCACCTATACAAAGGAAAAAACACTTATGGATAAGCAAAATAATATGGAAATTAAATGAATGGATAATATGGATAGATAAATGGATAGATAATTGGAATAGATAATGGCATATGGCTAAATAAACATTAACTGTCTTGTCGAGAATGTAATTCTCGATATTCTTCTCAAATAACTATTTTTAAAGGTTTCTTCAAACTTATCATTTGTTTTTTGTTTTAATTCACAACAACTCTTGGTTAATTTTTTTTAGCAGATTTGATTTTGGTTTTTTACGCCTCTAAAAACAGTATTAACAGTATCTGAAAAACATCTGAAGATTACAGGCTTTTATATATTTGCAATAGATTTTATTACATATTTACTCTCAACTTTTTTGACGATGGAATATGTTTGAAACCTTACCCATAATAGGCATATGATAGGTTTTTTTCAATTTTCAATTTTTAAATTTAAATCCATAATATTAATAATGTATTTGGAAATTGTAAATTTGCCTTCTTAAATGAATGAAAGCTAATGAAAAGTCTTACGGTAATTTATCGAAGCAATCATAATTTCATAAATGGATTCGATCACTTCCTTCGAGCATAAATAACAAGTTCTAGCATTATTGTGATCTGTATGGCTTATGTCATTACTAAGCATAGTTGCCAACCTCTCAATTTTTTTGACAACATTATATTTATGTAGAAATATTTATGCTATACGATCGCACAATTTCTGCAATTAAATAAAGCGAACATTTTTATAAGAATTTAGAAGTATTGATAAAATCTGGAGGTTGGCAACTATGACTAAGGATCGACCTAAACCAAAGACCGAAACCAAAACCGAAATAGAATTTCGGCAATATTCCCATTTTTGCCCGAAAACTAAAATGCCCATTAAAAAAAAAATAATAATCACTATATACATAAATATACATAATTATTAATTAATTATACGTGTTCATTAAATATACATAATTATTAATGTTAATTATACGTGCGGCCCAAGTTGGCCCTCTATGCCTCTTACCAGTAGTTTTTATTTTCATATAAAACAAAATGTAATTAATTCATCTACGACACAGAATGATTTTCTAATTATACTAATTTCAACAAAATAAAAAAATGTTTTAGGTATACATATCACGATTTTCCTTTTATAATGATTTTTGTAAATGATCATGTGTTATACTAGAACTTTCTCTAGCATTATAGTAAAAATTAAAAACATTTTTCAAAATATCGGAAAAATTGCATTATATTTAAATTTATTCCTGTATTTTTATTTTAATAAACTAAATATTCCAATAACAGTTAACAATAATTTATATCACCGAATTGCATTATCTCAACTGAAAGGAAACCTGAGATTAAATTAATAAAAAAAAAAAAAAATTCAGTGAAACTGCTAAAATATTCTAAACTTAATTAGATATCTATACATCTATACAGCATCAGCTATATACATCTATATATACATCTATATAGCAGGTATCTATACAGCGGAAACAAACAATAACACCTCAGTAAAAAGTTTCATTTTTCATTACTTTCCGATTGCCGGCCGATTACATGCATAAGAATAAAGCCCGATTAATCTACTTGTAGTAATAACACAATTTCCTGCCGACGTTTTCCCACGACATTGTCTAAATAAATCGCTAGATTTTGTTCAGACGATATTATGAGAAGCTCTCCATTCGACTACTCATCATTTGGCGACAATTCTGGTATTAGGCCGAAATTTAACCGATATCTCTTGCTACTGGGGGGGGGGGGGGGGTGTTCCAAAAATGACTAATGGATTTTAAAATTCAGTAACTTGTAAACGGTGACAGATATATTAAAAAAAAAAAAAAAAAAAAAAAAAAAAAAAAACTTGCAAGAGGTTTATGTATGGTGTCAGGAATTTTTTTACCGAGATTTTTGATTTTAGTTCGAATTTCAAACAATAGATGGCGCTGCGAGAAATAGGTGCTAATTCCAGACCCGATTTTTGGTACTTGCGGATCCATTCAAAACATTTTAATCTCCTGTTTTGTGCCGATATTTTGTACAGATTGCCACGCTCGTCTTTTCATTGCTGGAAACACAATAAAGGATATAAGATAAGTGTTGGATTTTTTTTATGTGTTCATTATGATCTTAGAATACAATATGACTAGCTATTTTAGGTGAACGGTGTATGTATTTGATTTAACTGTTAAATTACTCGGAGGTACTTATAAGTACCGTCAGTACACTGGGTGTTGGAGAAAAACTTCTTGTTTACTTTTCGCTTGTGTAGTTATTCATCGTTTTCATCTGCTTCAAAATGTAATTACTAAATTGCATTGATGTAATGATTTGCCTGGTATTTTTTCCTGATTCATTGTTACTCTTATAGGAAATCGAAAAAGTTGTGGCACCGGCTCGATATTACTATGCTAGAAATGGCATACGTAAATTCATGTATTGCATATGTGGAGATGCGAGAGAACACGTTGTCCCTGAAATATAAGCGTTGAATAACTAAAGGACTGCAACAAGATCGAAATCAAAAAAATTTGTTTTTTTTTAATGACATCAAATTAAATTTTCCTCATTTTTCATGTGTAAAATAAAAGTATGTCAATTTAATATTCTTTTATTGTTAACTTGTCTTCATGTTATTTAGAATTTTTAAGAGTTTAAACTTTATTTAAAATAGCATGTGGGTTTTCTGTTACGAGGATATTTTAGGCATATTGTACTGACGTTACTTTAAAGTACCACTTTAATTAATTACCTCTAATGAAATAAATTTCTCACGTGGGAGTATTTTTTTATGTATACCTTTAATTTTTATGGTAGTAACTGAACAAAAAAATTACATGAAAACATCTACAGTAGATCATAATACAGTAGATAAAGTACTAAAGTTGATAAGTTGGTTTGAGTTATAGTCGAAAAAAATCTCACCCATTAGACCGTGAGCCGGGAGCGCAGACAATCACCTCATCGAGTTCACGGATGAAATTCTAGGATTAGTTGAATCTTGTTTCGTATATTTAAACTCAATCGGTCTGCCAAGTCATATCTTGGTGGAAAACACGTGAAAATCCGATTTTAGCGACTGACGCCTAGGTTTAACATTTAGTTTTCCTGCTGCCAGTTTTCCATGTTTTCATACCTTTTGGTGCAGGAAAACACAAGAGTAAAGCTCAATGGCTCACATAAACATAAGACATTTCATATATACACTAGGTCTTAGCTAAGAAACCCACAATGCTGTTCACCTGTTCAGCAGCTGCCATCGAAATGCTCAAAGCTTGCGGATAAGAGTGTGACGCCATCACTAATCAACCGACTTGTCACTAGTGTTGGAATTCACACCGGAAAATTTTGAATAGAAATTTTATTATATTTTATTTATGGAATATCTATTATCTTATAAAACAATGATAACTATTTAGACTTACTGGTGAGAATTTGCAATCCCCCAATAAAAAATCAGCCAGATGCAGCAACATTGTAGCATTTCGCATCTGGCTGAATTTTTGACTTAGGGAATCCAAATTGTCACCACTAATTTTAAATAGTTATTATTGTTTTATAAGGTGACAGGTATTCCAGAAATAAAACAAAAGAAAATTGCTATTCAAAATTTTCCTGTGTGAATTCCAGCACTAGTGAGAATTCAGTCGATTAGTGATGACGTCACTCTCGTGCCCTCTCTCCTTGAATATTTCGATGGCATCGGTTCAGTAGTTGTTCAGTCATCTTGTAAAGCAAAAATAAGAGTTAAAATTTTCTGGTGAGAATTAGGAATGCTTAATTAGAAAATCAGCCAGATAGCATGATGTACGTCACTGTCGGAATTGACCAAAATAGTATGACGTACGATGCGTACTTCACATAGAGCAAGGGGTTAATATAGAAAATGTCATGCTAGACGACATCAGTAGCATTTTCATATTAATAACATGCGTTTGTGATCCTAAACTACTATATATAAACCTTTCTCAGAGATTTCCTTAGTGATTTGTTATATTTTGTTTCTAATTTACTGTGTTTTTTTTTAATTTACCTGTAGAGCACTTTAACCCCTTAAGCGTCGCGGTAGATAAGTGTAGGCTATTGTTTTTTTTAATTCAGATTGTTTGATTGTCACGACTTTTTTGAAATAGTAGTTTTCACCTTATTTTATGGCCAATAAAATGATGCGAGAATAAAGCCAATTACACTAAATAATAATTTAAAAAAAAAAAAAACTGTTGGGAAGCAAAGAATGTGAATTAAAAAAAAAAATTAGCCTACACTGTCCGTGAAAGTCACGGACGCGAGAATTATGTGTTAATATTCTAGTTATTAGTTGTAGGCAATGTTTATCTAAATGAAAGCGTCTGCAAGACTAGAAGTAGATTTATTCTACAATGTTTAGGATAAAGAAAAATGTTATGCATAATATTTTTGTTTTTAATAATTTTTGTATAAAGACGTAAACTAACAGTATTTCTCTATTTATTATTAAGAGTGTAACATTGTATGTATACATAAAAAGTGTTAAATAACGAATTAGCTAATTTGGATTAGTTATTATAAGGCTAAGTTGCAAATGTCGCCTTATAGATATGTGCATGCCTATTTTTTTAAATATACATTGTCCTTCATCGGTCTGTTTTGTATTCACTGAATAACTAAAACAATCAATGTCTAGAACATGTGTGTTACAAGTAAATAATAATAAAATAAAATAATTCAACATAAATTAATATAAACTGCTAAATATCTTCCTTTAAGAGAATGTTATACAAAAATTTTGTATTAAAAATACTACATCGTTATTATTTTTTATTTAAATGCTCTATGGGTACTATGCGAATTCATTATAAGTAAAATTTTGGAAGAAAATTAAAAGTAATAGATACAAAATATCAAGGGGACGATAAGCAAAATTAAACTCGCATGTTTAATTTTGTTCTTCAGTTAAATAAAATATTATTAAAAGTCATCGCAGGTAAGCATTTTTTCTTTATTTTGAATCAATAATGTATTCTTCTATAAGTTTAAAATTTTATTTTATTAAGTTTAATTTCACCAGATTTTTATTCCTGAAAGTTAAAATTGTGTGAGAATGCCTAATATACAAATTTTCATATTAAATGTCAATTATTATAAATTTTTATAAGCTTTTTAGCATTTGTCTAAGTTAACTTTTCCTACAACGGTAAAAAGAACTAGATTTGAACCAGAAATATTTAAAAAAATAAACGAAGTATAAATTATATAGAAATAAGGTAAAAATTAAAATTTCATAGTTTTTATACAAAGTCTATGATTTAAATTTTTTTTTTTTAATTTGAGTAAAATTGCCGGTACGTCTAATGTTTATATTGGTAATTAATGGTTATTATGAATAAAATATAAATTAACTTATCCTTGAATAATAATAATAACTAGTTATAAATGTGCATAAATCACCATTACAATAAATAGGGAGTAAATATTTTCAGTATTTCCTTATAAATACGTGTTTTAGACAAAGAAATTTAACAATCTATGAGTATAAAGCAACGATAAACAGACTTAATTACTTTTCATGTATAATATGAATAGTTTTATGATACATTTAATTACATTAAGAGTATTTCCCAAACAGAGCGGTTAAATACAGTAATATATTGTTTGTAAGTATCACAGGGATAATAAAGTTAGATCATAAACATCGATTTTAAAATATCTGTAATTGTTATTACTTACTTAATGTAAGTATAAATTTCTAATGAATAGAGTATTTTAAAATTTATATGAAAGAAAGAATAAAAATGGTAAGCTTAGATATACACTGCTCAAAACAATTAAAGGATATTTGAAGTTTTATATAAAATAAAGATATAAACGAAATTTTTTTTGCCGAAAATAGAAGAAGAGAATCACAAATGCAAATTTTTCTGGTTTTCAAACTGTGGAGTATGCAAATTTTGAGTTCGACGTCAAAAACGTCGCTTCAGCGGCAGCGAATGAAATTTGACTTTCAACTGGATAAAAGAGAATGAAGACAAGGATAATCGGCATTCAGTGATTGCTTTGTTTCGATGAGTACGATGTCTCAGCGAAGACATTTGACAGATTCAGAAGCTTTTGAGAATTGTTGGTAGGTTAGAAGGGGGCCAAACTCAAGCCGAAGTAGCGCAAGCCATTGGAGTGTCACAAAGTGTCATTTCCAGGATCTGGAACCGTTTTTTGGAGAGTGGATGTGCAGGCCGAAGACCAGGGCAAGGTCGTAGACTGACAACAACGCCCAATGAAGATCGGTATTTAGCGTTAACATCTCGGAGACACCGAACCATGAACGCTACTCTTCTCCAACAACACCTTCGCTCGGCTACAGGCACCACGATTTCAACTCAGAGTGTCCGAAACCGGCTCCATGCTGTAGGTCTGTATGCTCGCCGACCGATGGTATGTGTTAGATTAACATCAAGGCATCGTCGCGACCGCAGGGAGTGGGCAACCGAGCATGTCAACTGGAGGAGAAATGAATGGAGCAATATTCAGTTTTCTGACGAGTCCCGTTTTTCTGTGCATCCGGATAATAGTCGTATTTTCATCTGGAGGGACCGTGGCAGTAGGAATAATCCTGCGTTCGTGCACGAAAGTGTCAGACTTGGCGGTGGAGGAGTGTTGGTGTATGGTGGCATCTCCATTGACGGGCGCACTGACCTCTACATCATTCGAGATGGAGCTCTGACTGGTCGCCGATATAGGGATGAGATCCTCAGACCTATTGTAGTCCCTTACGCTGCAGCAATCGGAGATAACTTCATTTTAATGGACGATAACTGCAGGCCACATCGTGCAAACCTGGTGGAGGATTTCCTTTTCGAGGAAGGAATCGTTCGAATGGAATGGCCAGCGTGTTTTCCAGACATGAATCCAATCGAGCACGTTTGGGACGCTCTAGGAAGACGAGTTTCTGGCCGCCAACAACCCCCACAAACTCTCCAAGAACTGGAAAGAGCTCTTCTGGAAGAGTGGGGCAGAATACCCCAACTCGTCATTAATAGCCTCATTGAGTCCATGCCTCAAAGGTGCTCAACGTTGCTGGCCGCCCGTGGAAACCATACCCCCTACTGAAAATGATTTTCTTTGAAGAAAACACCTTTTCTTACTCTTTTTTTCTCATATGCACAAATTGTGTTTTTTTCCTTTAGTACACAAATGCGCAATAAAATGCATTTTTTCCTGCCAAACATGTGTAATTTATTCTCATATAACCTACTATGTCTGTCGACCATGTATCAATCAGCTAAACAGTTTACCAGATACAAAATCCACCTAAAACTGCAATATCCTTTAATTGTTTTGAGCAGTGTATAAAATGTTCATATTAAATGCCAATTATTATAAACTTCTACATATGACCATTAGTATTTGTCTAAATCAAATTTCACTACAATGGTAAAATGATTATAAATTAAATGAGGAATAGTACAATTTCATATAATGTAGTTTTTGAAAATTTCATAATATTTTCCCCTTTTGTTCTTCAAATTTGCTATCCTAGATTATTATTCGAAATCTCCATTCAACATGTTTAATACGTATCAGTTAGACAAAAATATTAAAATTGTTTATCAATAGCTATTATCTAATTGAACTGCGTATTAACATTGAAAAACTTTACCTTTAGATAAAAGTACAAATACTTTACATTACACTGATACGTTATATTTAAATTAACAAGATACGTTAAAAGACCAGAAAATTATTGTTCGCCTTGACCAGTCTGTGTCAATTATTTTTTACTGTTCTAAATTCAAAGATAACTGACCTTTATGCATTCTAAAAAGGTAAACGAAAACGAAAACTAACTAAACATTCAACTATTCAAACAATTAAAAAAGTAACGACAAGCGTTACACTCTTCAAAGATAGAATTCCTTATGACTTAGTTAATATTATAATTATTATTACTAATTGCATTTTAATAGAGTGGATATCCTTCAAACAAACAAATTATTAATGTGAAGCACTCCGATATATATATATATTAAATAAAATTACTGACACCTCTTTAACGAAAAATTGAAAAAATCAAGTTTATATTATATAACTTTATCAAATGAAGTTTAAAAATTAAATTAAATTTTTTGCAGTGTTGCCAGTTAAGCGCGTTTGTACATTAAATTATACACCAGAATTTTTGAATAGTAAAGTTTTTTTAATGACAGTCATACTGTGATTAAATAAGATGAAGATTACTACCATGAAATTCTGGCATGCATTTTAATAATAATAAAAAAATATGCGTAATATCGGAAAAAATAATTGTTTTCTTTTAAATTGATATATTATCCTCTTGAAGGGCGGTTGGATACAATACATCCCACTTAATTTTAATTACGAAATGCCACTTAGTCACCTGAATTTTGGAACAAAAATTTTAATTCTATTAAGTGCGTGAAGAAAAGCTTTTACCAATATTGAAAGAAATTTGTTTTTAAATTCTGGTTCCTCTGTATCATTTGGGCATTTTACGAATAGAACTTTGCCCCTGAAAAAGGTTAAGGGGAAAAATGCCTGAAACTCTTTCTCTTTCGCATCAAATTTGTTAGATTATTTCTTCCTACCATATTTATTTACCTTCAACACATTAGTTTCATAATTTAGAAGAACAAGGCTTTGAAACGAATTCGAGCATATTTGTTCATGTAATATCGCATTAAATTATATCTCCTGCCTTTTCGTCTCTTTATTTCATCTTTAATAGAGATCCGAGTAAACTGATATCTTAGGAAAAAAGTCTCTTCATCCCTTTTTCTTTCACATAAAATTTATTGGATTTATTTCTTACTGTCATATTTCTTTACCTTTTCTACATTAATTTCACGAATTAGGAGAACAAGGTTCGAATGTTATGAAACGACTTCAAATATTTAGTCATGTAATGGCATGCTAAATTATATTGCCTGTCTCTTTATTTATTTGTTTTTTAAGAGAGAGATGCATTGATTTTCCGACGTTGCATTATCAACATTGTATTGTATCATTTATAAACAATATATTGCTTTAATTTAGTTTGTGAGTCATTACTATAGGTAACATTTCTATGGATTGTATATTTAAATAAATTACTGGTAAGTTGTATTTAAAACAATCAATTTATCGACATTTGTCTTAATTTATTATAGTATAATTTTGAAGTTTAATAAAGATTATTGACTTAAATAAAATAATTTATAAAAAATAAATAAATAATCTGTATAAAATATTGTAACAGTCATTTCCGCAGCTGTTTTATACAATAAAATATAATATTAACATAATTTAAATTATGTACACACTTTTGCACCTTTTGCACATAAACGTTTAGTGTGCAAAAATATAGTTTTAATTTAATTTGCAAAGCATTTTTTAAAACTATGTTTGTAAAGTATATTTATTGTTTTACACCAACTATAGTTGTTTTCACTAATTGTATGTTTAAAAAGATACCTCACAGTATTTTAGGTGCGTTCTTAATTATATAAATATATAATTACACCTATAGTCGTCATCTGGTTCGTCCCTCCATCCGCCTGTCCAAATTAACAGAGCAAAAACTATCCAACCGAATGGTTTCGAATTTTAAATATATAAATGTTGCTGAATTCTGTCCAGCCATTTCAAATTTTATGAAAATCTGATGTATATGTCAATTACAGGAACAGTCAAAAGTATTCCGTTACATTACGGCCAATGGAAAAAAATAGTTTCAAGTGCATTTTAATGAAGTTGCACTCTTTTGAACATAATGAAATTAATATGCATTTATGATGTGCACTAAAATATAAATTTTGTAGAATATAAATTCAAGATAAAATTTTGTTGAATATCTTACTCATTTAGCTTTCACATGTCTAGAAATATACTTTTTCCTAAAAATAATAATATGAAAAAAATAATGTAAGGAATTGAAACCATTAGTTTTTCTCATAGGAACATAGAAGCAATTAATATTATTTTTGTTAATATCGGGAAAAAATTATAATTATAATTATCACTGTATTTTTATTTTAAGAAACTGAATATTCAAATAACAGTTAATAATAATTTATATCACCAAATTGGATACTCTCAATTTAAAACGAAATCTGCAATTAAATTCGTATTTCATAATACAATTTCCAGCAAAATTTATAAAATATAATAAACGTAATTAGAAATCTAATTGCTTATATGTGTAATTTGAAACTTTATTTAGCTCTTCATTGATACGTCATTTGGAAAATTTTGATTATCTCATTCTATATTAATTTAAAATATGGAAATTAAAGCATACTTCACTATAATACTTTAAAAAAATAATTCCACGTAATTAACTTCAATAATTACTGAGACAATCAAAACCATCGAAATGGGTTTTATTGAGTTTTACTCTAAAAATAATGAATGACATGGCATTTAATATCTGTTATTTTATCAGTAATGAAATATAAATTTACTTCCCTTAATAAATTTTTGGATCTTCAGTGATGTTCAAAAATTTTAATGTTACCAGATTAAAATTAACTTTTATTATTGCCCATTTGTCTATTTCGTAAAAATTTTAGTCACATTTATACATATATTATTAGACACAATACATATTAGCCATACATTATCTTCAATATTAGTCACGTTTTAAAAAAGAAAATTAGGTTTTATTCTGAAACAAATATAAAAAAAATAATTGAGCTGTAAAATAAGCATTATGAAATCCTTGGACTTTTACATATTCATGTATTAAAAATTAAAACAATTATATTTTCATCCGATTTTTTGCCGCAACTGAAGCTACAGAATATTACACATGCCTTCACTGTTACATACTTAATCGGTTAAAGGGCAATTTGCTTACCTATGAACTTGAAAAAAACTTAAAATTCAGATAATTTAATAAGATACTCAATAAAATCAAATTAAAAAATGCATTATAAAGCCTGTAGACAGAAGTTCAACCTTTATGACCTTGAACGTTTCAACCGTACTGGTGAGAAGGAATGAATTTAGCTTTGAAACGTCTACAGATACTTAATATAGTTTTTAATACAAATTTATTGTGTATTTTATAAAATTGTCTGAATTTATAGAGTTAGTTTTCGAAAGTAAAACGGAATTTTTAATTCGTGAATTTTGCGCCTACCCTTTCACCTCTCACTCATATGTTGGTAAAGCTGCAACTGCAGCACAAGATAGGCCAGTGACCCAGGTTCGAACCCTGTCCTGGATAATTTTTCTTCACTCTGTTGATTCTACCTCTTGTTAGCAATGTGAATTAAAATTCACGAATTAAAAATTCAGTTTTACTATTTCTCGGGGGTCATTCATCGTTTAAAATTTTAATATACATGTTACTTTTTATATAATAAAATTTATCAGAGGTAGTATTTTCACTTATCTTAAAAATTTTAATGCATTTTTTATTGCAATTTCTTGAATTACAATTACTAAAGAATGTTCAGTTACATTTCCTATTCACCCGATAAAAATTAAGAAAGTTATATTCCTTTAATTTACTTTGTTCTGTCATACATAAATCGTAACATAAATTTTTAAACGTGATATTCTGAATACACGATTTCAAAGTTGATGATCATGATAACTCAAAATCTTATCCAATTTTTATCTTATTTTCACCAATTTTTAACAACTTTATTATCTAGAGAGTAATTCTTCCTTTTGGTGAACTGGTGATTTTTTTTTCCATTTTTTATAAATCTTTATAATTTTTGTTGTAAAAATCGGTACCTTACCTATGAATGTCCACAACTTTGTTCAAAATGAATTTTCCAAAAACTGAATCCTTATTTTGTAGTTTTGACTTTTTGGTGTGTTATGCATGACGACCGATTATCTGCACGAGGGGTATGGGCCCTACAGGAACTGCCCTCCGTGGGGGGTCTTTCTAAGGGAATCTTACCCGTTTTTACGCAAGGCTTCCCAAGGCTCGAAGAAAACCACGAAAACTCCGAATGGTTAGACCAACGTGCGCGATTAGGTTCCAACACAGCACTGTCCGTCTACCAGCTTAGAGAGCAAAACTTATCAGCCACTGGTGGGGCTTTAGCTGTTTGGAGTAAAGACATGCTTTTTATAATTTTAGATAGCGTATTTGACACAGTTACGGAGTCATTCTGGAGTCGGCAAGTCAGCCGGAGTGAGCCGGCTAGTCACGCTGGGCGGCTATCAGAATGACAATACGATTTGCTGAGGACTACCAACTTTATTTTGTCATTATAAAAAAAATGAACTCATTTTCTTTAAAGTATAATAAACAAAATACAAAAATATTTTTTCAAATATCTTGTTAAATTTTCCTTAATTTTAGATAGCATTTGACACAGTTACGGAGTCATTCTGGAGTCGGCGAGTCAGCTGGAGTTAGCCGGCCAGTCACACTGGGCAGATATCAGAATGACAATGAGATTTGCTGAGGAATACCAACTTTATTTTGTCATTATAAAAAATGAATTTATTTTCTTTAAAGTACAATAAACAAAATATAAAAATAGTTTTTCAAATATCTTGTTAAATTTTCCTTAACCTTTTGCACACCAACGGTTAGTCTCACTCACCACGCTATTCTTTGCATCAACTCCAACGGTGAGTCTTACTCACCATCTTAATTTACATGAACAATTTACTTTAATTCAACCTTGCTTCTTACTTACTGTTCTATTATTCACATAAATGAAGTGATCTAATTTACAGATCTGATGAAAGGAAGTATCGAAAATGTATTTTATAACAATTTTTTATGAAGATAAAACTGACTGATATGTATCATAAACAAAATTTAGCATTATAAACAACAGCACTGGTATTCGATGTGCTCTCTTTTTAAAAGGTAATGTTATAACAATATAATAATAATAATAAAACTAATATTAAAGGTGTAGTTTTTGACAGCCATAAGAGTGCCTTAGAATATTTCTTCAGCACCGGCGCGGCACATTCCAAATAAACACGCCATTTTGTGACACTTGTTCCGAAAAGCCTGCAATGCACCTTGATGACTGCTTTATAAAATACCATACCCAACAGAACTATAGAGCATCAGATTTAAATATTATATTTCTAACATGCAAAAATATATAATACATTCAAATAAAAAAATTATTTTCAATTTGACTATATAAGACCATATTTTATTTTCTTTAAAAATGTCGCGGAGTTGCTAGTTCCGCCATGGAAAAAAGCTTTCAGTGCAAAGGGTTAAAACGATTTTCCAAAATACACTTTTTTTTTTTTTTTTTTTTTTTTTTTTTAACCATGCAATAAGGTATATCCCTTAATATCGAAAATGTCAGTAGTGAATTCAGTCGTTTGTGTTATATATGTTCGTTTTTTCCTTGTTTTAATAAAATTCATTTCATACTTATAACATGCGTGTTTGTGGTCCTATACTACACATAAACCTTTCCCCGAGACTTCTTTAGTGATTTGATGATACATTTTGCTTCTATTTCAATGTGCTTTTTTGAAACTCTCCACTAGAGCATTTTATGCTCTAGGTATTAGGTGTAGACAATGTTTAACAAAATAAAAACATCTGCAAGACTAGAAATAAAAATGCTGTACAGTGTATAGGATAAATAAAATTGTTCTGTAATATTTCTGTTTTTAATAATATTTGCAAACTTATTTTTATTTTATATGTTGTAGGGATACAAACATAAAATTAGCAATAAATATGCCAACAATCGGTTAATTGACCAGCATCAAACGAAAATATTTGAATTTGAACATGAAATGTTTTCATATAATAAATAAAATATAAATCACACAGAAATAAGTTACATGTTAAAGTTTCATAATTCTATACAAAAATTACGATGTAAAACTTTTTATAAAACTTGGGTAAAATTCACGGAACTGTAATGTAACCGTTAACAGTCATTGTGAAACAGTATAAATTAAATTAAGCTGAAATAATAATAATGACTAGTTATAAATATGCATAAATCACCATTATAATAAATAGTAGGGAAAAATTTCCATATTTCCTTATAAATAACGAAAGAATTTTAAGCATCTATGAATATAAAGCAACGGCAAACAGACATCAGTAATTATTTTCCCATGTAAAATATGAATACTTTTATGAGACATTTAATTACTCTAGGTGTCTTTCCCAAAGAGAGTGATTAAACAAAGTAATATGCTGTTTGTAAACATCATAGGGATAATAAAGTTAGATCATAAACATCGGTTTTAAAATATCTGTAGTTGTTATTACTTAACTTAGCGCATTTTAGACGTATATAAAAGAAAGAATAAAAGTGTTAAGTTTAAATTTATAAAATCTTCATATTAAATGCCAATTATAATGAACTCATATATATGCTCTTTAGCTTTTGCCTAAATAATCTTTACCTAAAAAGGTAAAATGATTGTAAATTAAATTAGGAATAGCACAAATTCAAATGGCATATTTTTTCAAAAGTTCATAATTTTTCCCCTTTTGTTCTTCAAATTTGCTATCCTAGATTATTATTCTGAATCTTATTTGAACAAGTTTAATACGAGTCACTTAGACAAAAATATTAAAAACAGTTTAACCATAGATACAGCTTTATGACAAAAGCCATATTTATCAGTTCTTTTTCACCTTTATGTCCCAAATTATAAATTCAGTAAAGTTTCATCTTCTAAAGCATTTTTCGTGAATTTTTGAAACTACATTAGAAGATTTATACAATCATTTAATAAATGTTACAAGGAATTTGTCAATTAAAATTAATTAATTAAATTAGAATTTATAGGGATTTTCTACAATATTTGCAACTCCATTCAAATATTTTATTTTAAATAATTTTTTAGTAAGACACGGATGCCCAAAATAACTAAACATTCCACTATGCAAACAATTAAACTAGTAACGACAGGCGTTACACTCTTCAAAGATAGAATTCCTTATGATTTTATAATTATTACAAATTTTCTTACTAATTCCACTTTATTACTTGAGTATATATATCCTTCAAAAAAAAAATATCAGTATAAAATACTAAAATATATATATTTATTTTAAATAAAAACACAAAAAACCCTTTAACATAAAATATAAGAAAAAGCAAGTTTATTTTAAATAGTGAAACTTTATCAAAACAAGGTTGAAAATAAAATGTAAAGATTGCTTTCAGTGTTACCAATTAAGCGCGTTTTTATATTAAATTATACATCAGTATTTTCGAATAGTGATGTTTATTTAACGACAGCCATTCTGTGATTAAATAATAGGAAGATTACTACCGATAAATTCTGGCATGCATTAAAAAAAAAAAATGCGTAGTATTGGCAACATTAATTGTTTTCTAGTAAACTGGTATTTTAAGGTGGGAAATGCCTGCAACTCTTTCTCTTTTACATAAAATTTATTAGATTATTTCTTCATGTCATATTTATTTACTTTCAATACATTACTTTCATAATTTAGAGGAATAAAACTTTGAAACGAATTCAAGCGCATTTGTTCATGTAATATCGTACTACACCGCATCCCAAAAGTTTACACAATCAATAAAATTTGCATTAACATAAAAAGTAATAAGTTACAATTAATATTCATTAGATAGATAATAAAAGCAGTTTTGCTGATATACACAAACACATATAAATTATGATCAAAGTTTTGAAATTATAAAATATACATTAAATTATATAAAAATGTGCTGTCCCAAAAGTATAGACACATGTAATTTCTTTTGGTTTTACATTTGTATAAGTAACTAAAACTTACTTTTAATATTTAATTGTATTACTACGACACATTATATCATCAAACATACGTTGTTCCATAGAATTAACTTAGCATTGCATTACAGAAGGAGGTATTTCATACCACCTTTTGTCAATTGCAATTTTTAAGTTATTTACAGGTGTATATTGCTTTCATTTTCATATATTTTACGAGATAAGATCCCCCATATGTCTTCCATGGGATTCAAATCTGGACTAAGTGCTGGCCAGACTAATAGTGTGGTATCGTTTTGCCTAAACCATGTTTTCGATGATGTGGAGTTATGGATGGAAGCCCCATGTTGTTGGAAAACACAGTCCAGTCTTGCTAGCAAATCCAAATTACCTGATGATAGAATGTTATTAAAAATGGCTTCAGCTGATAATTTATGTGTGTGTGAAATTGTATCAATTTTCAGAATTTCAAAAAGTACTGTACGCAGACGAATTAAAGCTTCAACAAATATTGTTTACAGGAGAATGAAAGTAAAACCTTGCTTAAAGCAGAGACATAAAGATGTACGTCTAAAGTTGGCTAGAAAGCATATGTCATACGGTGAAAAATGGATTTCTGTCATCTTCAGTGTTGAAAAGAAATGGTATTTTGACGACCCTGATGGTCATAAATTTTACTGGCATGACCTAAGAAAAGAACCCAAGAACCGTTTCAGAAAGCAACAAAGCGGAGGGTTTTCTTTCAACGGCCAAACATTCCTAGGATTTATGAACAGAAAAATGAAATCAGAGGATTATCAGGATATTTTACTTAGCAATTTACTGCCAATTATAGATTTGCCAGCAGGACCGGACTGTGTTTTCCAACAAGATGGGGCATTCATCCTTATCTCCACATCATCGAAAACATAGTTTAGGCAAAACAATATCACACTATTAGACTGGCCAGCACTTAGTCCAGATTTGAATACCATGGAGAATACATGGGGGATCTTATCTTGTAAAATATATGAAAATGGAAAGCAATATACATGTGTAAATGACTAAAAATTGCAATTAGCAAAGCGTGGTATGAAATACCTCCTTCTGTAATGCAATCCTTAGTTAATTCTATGGAACAACGTATATTTGATGATATAAAGTGTCGTGGCAATATAATTAAATATTAAAAGTAAGTTTTTAGTTACTTTTATAAATGTAAAACCAAAAAAAATTACATGTGTCTATACTTTTGGGACAGCACATTTTTATATAATTTAAAGTATATTTTATAATTTCAAAACTTTGATCATAATTTATATGTGTATATCAGCAAAACTGCTTTTATTTATTACCTATCTCACGAATTTTAATTGTACCTTATTATTTTTTATGTTAACTAGGGGGCTCTGCTTCCTACGAGCTACGCTCGTCAACCCCCGTCCAGACACCGCAGACTCTAAATGCACGCTAATTTGATCGGCTTTAAAAAGATTTCAAAAGATTGAATTATAATTTAAAAAACAGTGGCGAACTCCCTATAAACGGATTTCTATTCATTTCTCTTTGATTGGGGAATTTTAATTCAAATCCGCTGCGGTACTACTTGATTATCCCGTCGACCAATTTCGCAAAATTATATAAATCGCCAAACCACTAGCCAAATTATACAAATTTGCATAATTTTTATTTTAAATAACTAAAGAACAAGTAAATTAGTACAACATTAATAAAAATACAAATAAAACGTCGAAATAAAAATAACTTGATGACGTAGACACGTGTAACTCGCTTAAAGTCAAGTTAATGTGACATTTACGATCAACCATTATTGAAATTTAATCTTATAGTTTGGCGAATGATAGATTTTTGGTCGACGGGGTAACTAAGTAGTACCAAAGATACAACCGCTGTTTTCGTCTTTCATTATGTAAAATAAGTTAAACATTTCAAAATAAGCTAATATAAAAGGAATTAAGTAAACAGAATATTTGTCTCCTGGTATTTTTAACAAAGCGAAAAGAAAGTTCTTTTAAATGAGACATTTTAAATTAATCGTTTTCAATCTGACGTAATTTTGACCAAGCTCTTTTTCTCTTTTCAATATTCACGTGAAAATACTTTTGTTAGAAATGAAATATTATTTGCGCTTTCCTAACAAAAATAGTTGAAAAGATCCTCTCAAAATATCAAATAAATGTCTAGCGCAATTTCTAAATTTAAACTGTTTTGCAATATTATTTTGTGTTCATTTTATGTAATAACTGTAATGTGACGTAAATATGACGTAATTCCTCCTATTTAAGACTTCTAACGGATGTTAATGAATTTATTATTTTACAATATCCTTTCTCTTTTAAAATTCACGTGTATAGTTTTTATGACGTAATTTTTAATAAGTTTCTGCTTTCTGTACACAATTATTTAATTCTAATTCAAATGATTTTTTCTGTTTATAATAATCACGTGTAAATAAATTTTTAATTTGAAGCAAACATTATTGTTTGCACTATTTATACAGTTGGCAACAGTTTAAATTAATACCATTTTCTAAAATAATGTGAAAAATATCTCTAGAAATGCTGAAAATTTGAATTCAAAATAGAAATAAAACCTCGAAAAATGAGTCAAATTAACCCCTTAACGCTCGAAATAAATTACGGTTGAATAATTCAAATTGCTTATTTTCACCACTTTTATGAAAAAGAAATATTCAGCTTATTTAATGACAGTAAAAACGATACTAAAATATAGCCAACTTCACTATTTTATAAAACTGGTGGGAATCAAACAATTTGAGTAAAAGGCACAGCCCGAGAATATGACGGGAGCGAGAATTAAGGGGTTAAAAAAAGAAATACAGTCTGCACACCGGGAACTTCAAACGTATAAAATGATCTAAAAATGATTAAATTCCATGAATAGTTTTTGCTCCTATAAAACTTTTTTAGTGGAACGATTTTGTCCAACTTTAGCATTAAGTATCTCTTAAAATAATTCTTTGATTTGAAAACTGTCTGCATCAGCGTGTTTATCAAACATTTCTGTATAATACCACCGATTTTCATATTTTTGTGTGCATTATTTTTCTTAATATTGACGAAGAAAGACCTCCGGTCACAAAAAATTCAAAACCGGCGGCGGTGACAGCGGTAGTTACTTTTTTTTAGAATAGAGAGATGCAAATTTTATTGATTTTCTAAACTTTTGGGACGCGGTGTAAATTATATCTCCTGCCTCTTTGACTTTTTATTTTTTCTTTAATAGAGATCTAAGTAAACTGATATCTTAGGAAAAAATTCTCTTCACCCATTTTTCTTTCACATGAAATAAATTGGATTCATCTCTTAAAGTCATTTTTATTTACCTCTTCAACATTAACTTCATATATTGGTAAAACAAGGATCGAATGATATGAAACGAGTTCAAATATTTAGTCATGTACCGTGCTAAATAATATCACCTGTCCCTTTGTGTATTTCATTTTTAAGAGAGAAATGTATTGATTTTCCATTGTTACATGATCAACATTGTATTATTTATAAATTGATTTCATAATTGCTTAGAAAGTCATTACTATAAGTTCTACCGACATTCTATCATTCTAACATTTCTATCGCCGTGATATTTAAGGAAATTACTGGTAAGTTTGATTTAAAACCGTTAATTTATCGCAATTCTTCTTATTTTGTTACCGTATAATTTTGAATAGAGATCGACCGAAAATTCGTTTTCGTTTTCACCCCATATTCAGAGTTTCGCCAAAATTTCGTTTTTGGCAAAAATGCTACTGTATTGCAAAAATACCGTTTCTTCTTTCAGAAATTTTGATTTGAGCTCTATCGGTTCAAATCAGACACTCTTTATTTATTTCTGTGAACTTCAGTGTTTATTATTTAGAAGTCAAGACTGACTAAAGACGTTAGTGCCAATTATAATGCAAGCAATGCATATATCGCTAAACTTTGAAGACGCTTTTCACGTGTTCATTAAAAGCTGAAGACTTAACAGTAATAAAAAAATTCTAGTTTGAGGTGTTTCGAATACTCTTTAAAAAAGTTTTAGTATAACAGATGATCATTTATAAAAATCATTATAAAAGATAAATCGATGCATGTATACCTAAAACTTTTTTAATTACAATTAAATTCGTATAGTTAAAAAATCATTCTGTGTGGTGTCTCGTAGGTGGGTTAATTACATTTTATTTTATATGAAAATTAAAAAGTTTTGGTCAGAGGCACAGAGAGCCAACTTGGGCCACGTGTATAATTACAACTATAATCTATAATAATAAGGAAAAAAGTTTGTGTGTGCGTCAGTGTTTCGACGGTGTTCTGAAGGGACTGCTGCACGTAGAGCTACAAAATTTGGGGAAAAGGTACATCTATATATGAAGTTTTGCACCTCGAAGCCCGATTTTCGATTTTTTGATTAGATTTTTTTAATTTAATTTCTTATGCGATTTTTTGCGTTTTTCTTTTTTTAAGTTTTGAGGCGATTTTTCCACATTAGTGAAAATAATGCGGTTTCTTTCTTTTAACCCAATATAGTAAATTTTGTTCTCTTTTCAAAAAAGTTTATTCTGAATTCGTTCAGCGATTTTTGATTTTTTAGCGCATTTTTTATGCGATTACTGAACAGCAGTTAATGCGTCTTCATAACTATAAGGGGTGTTACCGTAGGGGTTACACAGATCTGTCGCCAAATACCGCCAAGTTTGTTGCCAACTTGGCGATATATCGTTAAATTTGGCGACCAAAGTTAGTCGCCAAAAGTGACGCTAACTTGGCGACATCTCTAATATGTCTCCAAATTCCCATAGCCTTCCATTGTAAACCAATAGGGATTACTTGCTTACAGAAAATCAACAAATTCAGATATTTTAATGCAACAAAAACTAATATTAACTTATGGGGTTATATTAATTATATTTAAGGGAATGCAGGTAAATTAAATCTATAATAATAAGGAAAGAAGTTTGTGTGTGAGTGTGTGAGTGTTTCGACGATGTTCTGAAGAGACAGCTGCACGTGGAGCTACAAAATTTGGGGAAAAGGTCCGTCTACGTATGAAGTTTTGCAACTCGAAGTCCGATATTCGTTTTTTTCAATTAGATTTTTTTTAATTTATTTTTCATGCGATTTTTAGCGCTCTTTTAATTTTCGAGGCGATTTTTCCACATTAGTGAAAAGAATACGGTTTATTTCTTTTAACCCAACATAGTAAATTTTGTTCTCTTCTCAAAAAAGTTTATTCGGAATTCGAACAGCGATTTTTGAATATTTAGCGAATTTTTTATGCGATTATTGAACAGCCTTTAATGCATCTTCATACCGTAGGGGGGGACACAGCTCGGTCGCCGAATGCCGCTAAGTTTGTCGCCAACTTGACGATATATCGCCATATTTGGCGACCAAAATTAGTCGCCAAAAGTGACACAAACTTGGCGATATCTCTAATATTTCGCAAAATTCCCATAGACTTCCTCTGTAAACCAATAGGGATTACTTGCTTACAGAAAATGAACAAATTGAGATATTTTATTGCTAAAACTAATATTAACTTAAGGGATTATATTAATTATATTTAAGAGAATGCAAGTAAATTAAATTGTGAATAAAAGTAACATGATACAATGCTTAGCATACTTTCCCAAACATAAATTTTAAGAGAGCCCGCAGGTCAAAGAATTAGATTTGAAACTTTTATCCAATTACTGTAAATTTTGACTTTCGTGATTTTTGAACATTTTGTGATTTTTAATTCGATTTCTACGTACCTTCGCGATCTGCAGCAATTTTTTGACTTTCCATTTTTGGCCTATAATACTAAAGTAGTTTCTGCCCTCATTTAAATAAAGTTTATTCGAATTTCGTATAGCAATTTTCGAATTTTTCGGGAATTTTGTATGTGATTTTTAGTGTATTTTAGCGATTTCCTACCATTTTTCCACATTAGTGAAAGAAATCAACTTTCAATCTTCGAACACAATATATAAATTTTTTTTCTCTTTCGAAAATTTGTGCAGCAATTTAAATTTTTTTCGCGATATCTTATTGTGATTTTTAGAGTTTTTTCACAATTCGAGCTGTTTTTTGACGTACCCAGGCAACGCCGGGCAACTTTTTCAAGAAGGCTCACGTTTTGAGCACCTTATCGCCAGAGTAAGGGTTGGCGCGGGGATGAATTCAACGCTACGCACCCTTTTTTGTTCGTGACGTCGTACGCGTAGCGAACAGCAACCCCATTCCTTTGCTGAGAGGAAGAGTTGTGCTTTTTTTCATTTGTTTTTTCCGCAAATGTAAAAAGCTAGACGAAATGTTATTTCACCGTGCTTTGCAATTAGAACCTTGCTTAAAACAAAGATCTTTTTCGGATTAAAATAACTTTTAATTGCACAAATATATATAATTCAAACATAAGTTATTTTTTTTTCGGTTCTATAATATTCAATTATTTCATTAATTCGCTATATGTTCGAAGAAATTGAGAACGTATTTTGAAAACAGACGTAAAAATATTCTTTAATAAATATAATTGTATTGATCATGTTTTTATGACACAATTGAACATAGTTTTATTAGTATTATTACTGAATTAATATATTTTTTTTTATTATTAAGCGGCATAATTATGTGACGTGTTGATTGCATTAATAAAACACATTTTCACTGAAATAATTCATTAAAAATTAATTGTTTTTTATTTAATTGCGATTAGAAGTTAATAGGAAGTTGAAAGTAAAATCGATTCGATTATAATTAGATTGAACGACAAAGCATAAATTATTTAGCCGTATCCTGCAATTAAATCTATCAGCTAAAATAACTGCAAGTTGATGCATGGAATTAAATCAATTACTATTACATTTTAATATTGTTAAAATTTTATCATTATTTGAGTTTTTTTGAAAAAGACATTGGTCTGTCCCTAGTGCACAAAATTAAAAATCTTTAAAATTCTTCAGTTTTTTATTTTAAAATTTTTGCCATATTTTTAAATATTATTTCGCCTTAGTTGTTTATTTATTATTTAAAAATAATAATTCGACATATTTGAATAAACCATGTAAATTCTTCTCTCGAATGAAATCCCCCCCCCCCACACACACACTCTTTATATTTCGTCATTCTGCACACATATTGCTCTATTTATTAAGTTGAAGTGGCAATAAAATAATGCTCAATCTTCTGAGGCAACCTCCCATTTCGAATTTTCTCTTCCCACCCCCCTCTCCTCCATCACACTATTTTTTGCCCATTTAAAATTCATTCTTACCTTATAGAAAAGATTAGTTAAAATTGCGTCTGAAATGTTAACTATTCCTTCGCTTATCCATAACAGTGCATAAAGTTTACTGTTTTGCTCTATCTGTTGATTTTTAAATAACAAATAAATAATTTACCATAAAAAAAGATAAGGAAACAAATAGAATGAAAGATTTTAAAAATAATAATAAGGATTAACCTTTTCTGCGCACGCTTTCATTTTTTTTTTTAATTCTTTACAGTTTTTTAAATTTTCTGTCCTATTTATTACTTTGAAGTAACTATAAGTAAAAGACCTATTATTCAAATTCTGCGCCCCCCCCCCCCAAAAAAAAAAAAAGTTAAATATTCCAAGTTTTTAATTTTTTGGTTTGTTTTTTCTATTTGTTAATTGATAAATTTAACTATTTAAATCTATAGCCCCTCACTATCATATACAGTTAAAAAAAACTCTCTGATCCCCATAAATCCATCTTTATATGTAATCAAATATCTAAATATATGAAGGTAATGAGTTCTTGTTTAAGAGGTATGGAATAATGCTCAATTGAATGAAAATTTAGATTTTTGAGGGGATCAAATAATCAAAATTTTAGTCTATATCATCAAAAGTAATAAAAGCCTTCGATAAAACATATAAGAATTCGTAATACAATTTCTTTCCAAGAAGATTTCTTTTCATCTAGAACACGTAACTGAAAATATTTCTTTAATTTAGGTAGGACTAAAATATGCTAGTTCGTCTTCCGCCATTTCGGTTCAAAACAAAACACAAGACGACGATTGGCGTTAGAGCTAGCTGAACGCTCTTGCTGTCGCCAACTCGCCAAGGCTGGTGCTGAAAACGTGAGCCTTCTTGAAAAAGCCGCCGGGCAAGTTAGCTAGTCTATAATAATAAAGAAAGAAGTTTGTGTGTGAGTGAGTGAGTGAGTGTGTCGACGGTGTTCTGAAGAGACTACTGCACGTAGAGCTACAAAATTTGGGGAAAAGGTACGTCTATATATGAAGTTTTACACCTCGAAGCCCGACTTTCGATTTTTTGATTAGATTTTTTTAATTTAATTTTTATGCGATTTTTAACACTTTTTTAAGTTTTGAGGCGATTTTTCCATATAAGTGAGAAGAATATGGTTTCTTTCTTTTAACCCAATATAGTACATTTTGTTCTCTTTCCAAAAAAGTTTATTCGGAATTCGTGCAGCGATTTTTGAATGTTTAGCGAAATTTTTATGCAATTATTGAACAGCATTTAATGTATTTCCATTACTATAAGGAGGTTACCGTAGAGGGACACAGAGTTCTGTCGCCAAATGCCGCCAAGTTTGTCGCCCACTTGGCGATATATCGCCAAATTTGGCGACCAAAATGAGTCGCCAAAGTAACGCCAAGTTGGCGATATCTCTAATATTTCGCCAAATTCCCATAGACTTCCATTGTAAACCAATATGGAATACTTGCTTACAGAAAAACAACAAATTGAGATATTTTAATGCTACAAAAACTAATATTAACTTAAGGGATTATATTAATTCGATTTTTCCACATTAGGAAAAATAATACGGTTTCTTTCTTTTAACCCAATATAGTAAATTTTCTTCTCTTTTCAAAAAAAATTATCCGGAATTCGTACAGCGATTTTTGAATTTTTAACGAATTTTTTATGCGATTATTGAACAGCATGTAATGCATCTCTATAGCTATAAGGGGGGTTACCGTAGTGGGGGATCCAGTTCTGTCGCCAAATAACGCCAAGTTTGACGCCAACTTGGCGATATCTCTAATATTTCGCCAAATTACCATAGACTTCCACTGTAAAACAATAGGGTTTACTTGCTTACAGAAAATCAACAAATTGAGATATTTTAATGCAACAAAACCTAATATTAACTTAAGGGATTACATTAATTATATTTAAGGGAGTCCAAGTAAATTAATTACGAATAAATGTAACATGATCTAATGCTTAGCATGATTTCCAAACCATAAATTTTAAGAGAGCCTACGGGGTCAAAGGAATTTGACTTGAAACTTTTATCCAATTATAGTGAATTTTGACTTTCGTGATTTTTGAAATTTTTGTGATTTTTTTCGCAATCTGCTGCAATTTTTTGACATTCCATTTTTGACCTAAAGTACATTCTGCCCTCATTTCAATAAAGTTTATTCGGATTTCGTATAGCAATTTTCGAATTTTTCGGGAATTTTTTATGTGATTTATAGTGTATTTTAGCGATTAGCTACTATTTTTCCACATTAGTGAAAGGAATCAACTTGCAATCTTCGAACATAATATATGATTTTTTTTCTCTTTTCAAAATTTGAGAAGCGATTTAAAATTTTTTCGCGATATCTTATTGTGATTTTCAGATCTTTTTCGTAATTCCTGCTGTTCTTTAACGTACCCGGGGAACGCCGGGCAAGTTCGCTAGTCTATAATAATAAAGAAAGAAATTCGTGTGTGATTGAGGGTGTCGACGGTGTTCTGAAGGGACCGCTGCACGTAGAGCTACAAAATTTGGGAAAAAGGTACGTCTATATATGAAGTTTTGCACCTCGAAGCCCGATTTTCGATTTTTTGATTAGATTTTTTTAAATTTAATTTTTTATGCGATTTTTAGCGCTTTTTTAAGTTTTGTGGCGATTTTTCGACATTAGGGAAAAGAATACGGTTTCTTTCTTTTAACCCAATATAGCAATTTTTTTTTCTCTTTTCAAAAAAGTTTATTCGGAATTCGTGCGCGCGATTTTTGAATTGTTAGCGAATTTTTTATGCAATTATTGAACAGCAATTAATGCATTTCGATACCGATAAGGAGGTTACCGTAGGGGGACATAGTTATGTCGCCAAATGCATCCAAGTTTGTCGCCAACTTGGCGGTATATCGCCAAATTTGGCGACCAAAATGAGTCGCCAAAAGTGACGCCAACTTGGTGATATCTCTAATATTTCGCCGAATTCCCATAGACTTCCATTGTAAACCAATATGGATTACTTTCTTATAGAAAATGAACAAATTGAGATATTTTAATGCAACAAAAACTAATATTAACTTAAGGGATTATATTAATTCGATTTTTCCACATTAGGAAAAAGAATGCGGTTTCTTTCTTTTAACCCAATATAGTGAATTTTGTTCTCTTTTCAAAAAAATTTATTCGGAATTCGTGCAGCGATTTTTGAATTTTTAGCGAATTTTTCATGCGATTATTGAACAGCATGTAATGCATCTATCTTCTTTCTATAATAATAAAGAAAGAAGTTTGTGTGTGAGTGAGTGTGTCGACGGTGTTCTGAAGAGACCACTGCACGTAGTGCTACAAAATTTGGCGAAAAAGGTACGTCTATATATGAAGTTCTGCACCTCGAAGCCCGATTTTCGATTATTTGATTAGATTTTTTTTAATTTAATTTTTTATGTGATTTTTAGCGCTTTTTATATGTTTCGAGGCGATTTTTCCATATAAGTGAGAAGAATATGTTTTTTTTTCTTTTAACTCAATATAGTAAATTTTGTTCTCTTTTCAAAAAAGTTTATTCGGAATCGGAATTCGAATTTCGGAATGTTTTATGCAATCTTTCTATCTATCTATATTATAAATGACATTTTCAATTTTTACTCCGTCGTATAGGCAAAAAAATTACTTTTAAATGCAATTTGTTTGAAAGTTGTATCTCAATTTATTTTTGAGATATTAATTTTTTTGTAGATTTTAAAATCTTTTTTGGTAATCGTGGCAACTGTAGTACTCCGTTTCTGTTGAAGGTAAAGGGAAAATCTCTATAAAAGCCCAAGTCATGTGACTGTCATTAACAGTTCAGGATTGACCGCTTCGCTTTTTATATGCCAAGCGGCAATTTTGGTACTTTAATGTTAGCCAGGCGTAAGTGATAAATCGAAAAATATTGTTCCGACGCCATCGTTTTATTTATATTATAGTTGTCCAAGTAATGACCAATTACGGGCTGACCCCTTCGCTTTTCATATGCAAAGCTTTCATTTTAATAATAAAAAAAAAAAAAATCTAATAAAACTACATAAAAGTTGTCATGATCGCAAAGAATTCTTGGTACTTTTATGTTAGCGGGCGCAAATCTCGCCAATAGCATTTTTTTTTTAACACGGCAGTTAGCATTTTTTATTTTTCTCGTAGTAAATTAAAACAATGCTTTGGTGTCTAAATTCAATGTCATGATTTATGGTATTATTTCTTTTCTTTTCTTTTTTGAAAATTAAAAGAAATAAGTGAAAGCCTTGAATTTTAAATGTTTCAGTTTTAAATGAAAGTTTTGAATTTGAGTGAAAAGTTAATATTTTAAATGAAATTAATGTAATACGAAAAAATCTGAAGGGAACAATGGTTGGCGATTTATCACCTGTGCCCGGCTAACATAAAAATACAGAGTTCTTGATTTCTCTGTGAGAATCTTCCGATTTGGCGGAGGATTCAGCATGTAAATTAAACTATGAATAAAAGTAACATGATACATTGCTTAGCATAAGGGAGAATAGCTCTTTAAGGGAGACTAAACTGATCGCCAAGGGCGGATAGTAATAAAATAATAGATTACTGTATCTTTTTGTTGCCATTTTCTCATAAAAAATGAAAAAAAAATGAAGTTAAAATATGTTCTATGTCAATAATATCGTCTGTTATAAATCCGGTGAATTTTGGTTTTATTTCGTTTTTATTTATCAATTAAATGATTTTAGTTCATTACAAACTTACTTTACACGATACAACACTTCCTTTTTATTTGTGTGACTTATTTTCTCCGGTTTTACTTAATTCGTATCAAACAGCTAAAAGAATGCTATTTTATTAATCCCTGTGTAATTTTTCCAAATTTCGAAAAAATATATAAATGAATGATTTCCGACCAAACATGGAGCTATTATAAAAAAACAAAACAAATGAAGGCATACGAATCAATAGATACCCGATTTGCTTCTTGAATGATGACATTATGCTTTGTGCTGGGTTTGTGTATTATTCACGATAATGACGTCATATTCATACTTTTCTATAGATGTTGTTTAAGACTGGATCGTAAAACTGGAGTGCTTTAGCAGGTGCAAATGACTCCATTTTATATATTAAAAAGCGTGTATTTTGATTCTTAAAACTGAAATATGTTTTGTAGAAGTGCGTCATTTTCAAACTTTTTTTTTAAATTGTATGGTTTAAATTTTGTTGTATAGGGTTTAGTGTCGCAAAATCCCATTAGTAACATTCTGCGCCAAAATATTTTGATCGGAAAATGACGTACTGCTTTTCAAAATACGCATTTTTCCTCATAAGTTTCCATATTTTTTTCTTCTGCATGTGTACTGATACTAAGTTTGAGACATTAGGAGAAATTCATTAGTAATAAATATGACGTCATATTTAAAAGAAAATGATCATTTTCTTAGATAAAACTAACATTTTAAAACAAATGCGTCTAAAAAGAATAAACTACGGTAATTTTTACTCTCTGGTTTTGAGAGCAGAATATGTTAAGAGTGCGATTATTCACATGCAAAGAAGTTGCTGACAATCGTGACTTCAAGTTTTGAGTTAAAATGATTTTGAAATGATCAGATTAAAATACTGTTTTTTTTTAAATGGTGAATACGGATATGAGAGGTGTGTATGTAAATTTTGAAAAGGTGAAAATGATGTCAGGTGTAGATTTCACGGGTAAAAAATTCTATGATCGCGCCATTCTGGAATATATTTTGATGTTTTTCATTCCGGACTACCAAGTATAAGAACATCAATTGATAACTTCATCATAATAACTTATCTTTATTATATTTTACTGATTACATATACAATTGAAATTTAATTTTAATTATGTGGAAACCGGAGTTTTATAGAAAGAGTAATTTGTTAACTTTAGGCTAAAATAATATTTGTTTGAGAGTTATGCTAGACAGTATAAGATGCATTTTTTATTGTAACTAATTTTGTAGGTTAATATAATTAAACAGTTCCTTCTTAAACAATTTCTTTCGTAGAAATTCGACGGGTTCCACCTTGTTTATATAAAATCCAAGTCTGTGTGTGTCCCGCACAATTCCGGTTGGACCACTTCATTAATCGCGGTCATGTTAGGCTTCCTATGGAGAAATTGGTTTCAGCTTCAAAAATGAGTAATTGTTGAAAAGTACTAATACATGGTTACTACAATAGCGCAAAATTTTGACCAATTAGGCAAAGTATCGCGAGATTTGGCGACAAAAATTTGCCATATATGAAGCCAACTTGGCGATAGCTGGCTAATTTATTGAAATTCCCATTGAAACCCATTAATCTTTTTAATCGAGCTCACTACAATTTAATTTAAACTCTGCGCATTTAAGCTTTTTTTTCGAAATGTATGGGTCAGAATTTAAAGAGTAATATATGAAAATGTACGTCTTCACATCTTAATTCCGATGCTACTAATGAAATAACCGCCACTAGATGGCGATGTACTATCGGACTGCCTAACTATCCGATTTTAATGTGCTTTACATAGCCGGATCCGGGAATTAAATTTATGGGATTTAAATTGTTAATTAGATATTTTTTAGGGAAGGTTTCGATACGTTTTCCAGTTTAAAAGATTCTGCTCAGTGTATTTCGATGGGCCTTGATCGGTTAGTTAATTTTTCAGTGAATGTTTTAGTATAAAGCACATATCATTTGCTTGGTCGTCAGGTTGCTTGATTGCAGAATTATTGCTGAAAGATCTAGAATCAGGGGAACCCAATTATTGTGAACGATGAGCCCTTTCAATGAGTCCAATTAACAGATTCTGATGAAACTTGTATTGATAATTTTTCATGAACGCTTTTATTATATTACATATTGTTCTGTCGTTATTTACCGAATCCTACACTAAAAGATCAAAGATTTGAATTTTGTACGACTCAATAAAAGATATAATAGCGTAATGACATTCATATTGCTTTCAGCATTTCGGTTGGATATTCCAGGTAAATGTCCATATTGCTTTAAAACGCATGATCAAATTCATAGATATATTTTGTTTGATTCAATGTTTCTTTAGAAAAACCGACCAGCGTAGCAGGCGAAGGCTGCTACTAAAATATAATATTTACATAATTCGAATTAATTATAAATAATAATTTTAAATATAAAAGTTTAATTTGCCGATATACAGTTTTAAGTTAATTTTTAAAACAATTTTGAAACTATGTTTGTCAGTAAAGAATGTCTTCTGTTTTATACCAAATAGTATTCGCTAATTTTATGTTTAAAAATATATCTCACTGTTTATATTATGATAATGGATGCATATTTTATTATGTACGGGTGGAGTTATAAAGGACATTATTCGCTTGTTTAATTAGCTACTTAGAAATCTCTTATTAATCAAAGCTGTTATTAATCAAATAAAAGATCTTTTTATGTTTACATTGTATGATAAATGTATAAGATCATTTTTAAAATACACATAACACACGTAATTAGTGATAGCATGTGTTACTTTCTGGTTGTACGTGTCTTTTTGCTTTCTTCAGGAAAAGTGGCCGTATTTTTTTTTTAATTAAATCTTTAAAAAAATTATCATTTGAATTTTTACAAAACGTGTATAAATATAAAATTCTTTGGCATCGAGTTCTTGGTGCTTTTTTATCAAAACAAATAGAACTCTTTATCCTGCAGTATTAATTTATTTTCTAATGTTTAAATAGTGAAATTAACCCATATTGGACCGCTGTCCTATAAATAGGACAGCTAATAAAACAGTTTTTAAAATAAAATTGATAAGGATTTTTTGGATGCATTTTGTTATGACGTCTTTAAAATACATAAAAGTATAACTTATAAACAAGAAAACAAGTAACCAATTAAAATTTAATTGAAAAAAATCTATTTAAAAAATTCTTTAAGAATTGTGATCTTATAACCTAGAATTTTACCGTTGTTACTATCTTTTTATTGGAGAAATCATAGAGTATTTTTGTGCAACATAAACACTATTTTTAAAGTAAAATAAAATATTTGCTGATAAAATTTGTTTATGTATGCATTTTATATGTCCTTACTATGTATCCTACTAATATGTCCTGGACAATTAGTTACTTAAAAAATTAAGAACTTTTTTTCAAATTTTTGCTAGTATCTACTTAATTACACCATATTAATGATATAATTGAAGTTTAAAAAAAAATTTTAAATATTTAATCGATGTGGTCTAATATGGGTTAAAGATGAAATTCACATATGAAAGTAGATGGGGCAGTGAAAGTTTTTAAAAGAGCAAAAAAATACAATTTAATGACATGTATCTACTTAAAGGTTTTGCTAACGTATTCCTGAAAGATTCTCATGTAGAAAACTTGTTCCTTTTTAAAATATTACAATGAGTAATGTGATCGTTTTACAATGCAATGTATATTAATTTCAATGTAATGATTATTTTAAATATTATCAAAAATCAATTAAATGAATTACCATAAGATATTAAATAATTTTTTAGTTATTCTTGAAAGGCATAGATAATTTTATACTTAACCCCTTGAGGGGCGGTGGGATATATTATTTCCCACTTACGATTAATAAAAGTTTTGCACCAGAAAAAAATTAATAAATTTTACTTTTCTATCTTTGGTAGAAAAAGTCGTAAATTTCCTTTTCCTTCTTTTGCAATAATTTTTTGGAAGATTCCAGTGTGAATTCGATATTACAGAAAGATAATTACTGGCCCCCTGAAAGGGTTAACCCTTTCAGGGGCAGAAGAATTCTGTTCGTAAAATGATGAAATAATTGACTGACACCAGAATATTCAAACAAATTTCTTACTAAATAACGAAACGCTATTTTGCACTTTAACTACAAAAACAACATTTTATTAAAATATTCTTGGTGCCAGTAGTCTGTTTTGGAATTAAAATTAAGTGGCTAGACCCTCTAGCCACCGCCCTTGAAAGGGTTAAATAGTAATGTTTCACTAAAAAGAGTAATATTACTACATATTTCTATTTTCTTAAATTCCTTTTGCCTGATCTAAAAGCAGTAAATTTTACAATACTACTTCTAAATAACAATAATCTCATTTTAACAAACATGGAAATCCAGAATTTTATGAATTTGATTTATTTCTTTTTTTGTTATTTACTGAAGCATATATTCATGCGCAAACAAGCATTAATATTTTACGTTTTCTTTTTAGTAAATAAACTAAAATTTTCTTATGCATAATTCAATTTTAATTCCTAGAGCGAATTGAAATAAAACATTTCTAAAATGCGATGAAATAACTGAATAAAATTATAGTTTTATTTTATTTAATGCATATTTTCTAATAACAATTGAAAAATGTTCTACAAAAATTTATCTAAGATTAAAATTAAAAATTATTTTCTCTGAACATTTATAAATTTCTCACAAGACTTTAAAGTATTTAGAAATGCTTTTCGAGAAGATTAAATATTCATCAATTCGTCTATCTAAAACTTTTTTGTAAAACCTGTTCTGGTTATGTTTGGCTTTTAAATATGAATTATACATTTCAACAGGTGTTTATTTATGTATAAATTCAAACTTCAAAGAAATCATCTTTTTCTTTCCCCTTCATTTATATGCAATACGAAATACTGATAATTCATCTTTCTATTTAAACATTATGAACACAATTAAGATATTAAAAAAAAAAAAATCAGGAATATACATTACTGTTGAAGAATTTCGAAACGAAATCTTTGGTTTAGTTAAACGCATAATTTTGCAATCACATAAGTTGAAAGTTTCTTTTCTAAAATATTGGTATTCAAAAGAAATAAGCAGGGCGTGCTAAACCTATCTACTAGAGGCATACCAGATTATGAGTCGATAAAATATTTTATTCGTTCAATTTAAAAGCATGGATTACAATTTAACTTCTACATTTTCTATTAAAATGTCCTGAAATTTTTAATTCCTTTGAAATCGGAAAAACGTTCTAATTAATGGTAATATCAGAAAATAAGTAATCAAATGGGCTATAACACATGCAAAAATACACATATTTTTTTCTGTTTTTGAAAGTGATCATAACAAATGAAACTGAGACGCCAAAAATTCCAGTTTACAATTAGGGTTTATGATAAAAAGAGAATTATTTAGGAAGAAATTTACATATTTATTTGTTATTAAAACTGATAATTCACTTTTATTTGCACATTGCTCTGTTTGGATTTAAAAAAAAATATTTATGATATTTCGTTAGTAAAAATTTTTCTAAAATTTTAAAAGTATCTAAAGTCTGATTTTCCCCAAAATTGCACGATATACACAGAATGTAAATTTACAGTAAAAAAATACACTGTTTATTATTAATTTATGTTCCATTTATTTTTTCGTGTCTAAGGTACTAAGTTTTCTTTTTCTTCTTTTTTCTTTTTTTTCTATGGAATTCTAAATAAGTATCTCAACTTTTCAGTAATTTTGAGTATGGAATGAATGTTGCTTTATATTGCGTTAATTTTTGTTCAATCGACTTTGATAGATATGAGGTCAAACGTATTCTTTATAATCCTAAAGTTCCAGAAGAATTCAACAAATACATTTTTAAGTATTCAACAAAATGTCTAAAATTCAAAGTGTCTGTTGATTAATGGCTATACAGTGTATTTTAACATATTTGTGAACAGAAACCACGCTTTCGATAAGACTGTTACAAACTCATCTGATCTACAGACTCTTTATACAGGTATGAGTGTTTCTGTTGTTTACATAACATTAGTTTACAATAATTTACGTCTTAGTATATAATTTATAATCTTATTATATAATTGTAAATTTTAAAACGAGGTGTGATTTGGGAATAATATCTTATTCTAGAACCAAACCTATAAATTAATGTAGTAGTTGTTTAGGTTTCTTTTATCAGACATGCCTCGCATCTGCATAAGAACAAGAAAGAAAAATCCGGAGTCAAGAATATTTTAAGAAACACTTTCAAACACATTCAGAATACAGTAACAAAACTTCACAGTGTACTATAGTAAAAGATGATGTTTAAATAAAAAAGGGATTACAAGGGATGACCGTCCTGGGAACCCAGCTTTCGTTTCAGAGAATAAGTGCAATCCCTGGGAAGAAATGTCTAAATAAACAATTTTGGAAAACACATAACGCATTTCTTAACACAATGTCAGTAATACGAGTTTAATTAAACGATATGCTCTTTCATATAAAAAGAAAAACCATAACACGAAGAACGGGAAGAAATCGCAAGATATAAGGAGATATTCTCGTTTAGGAAAGGTTAAAATAAGAAGTAAAATGAGAGGTGTTCCATAATTTTTATCTCAACATGAAGTTTGAAAATCCGTTGATTACCAAATAAAAAAAAATTAAGTAAGAATATTAGGTGAATTCCTGCATTTATCTTTACAAATGTACATATTATTGATTTGGTTGAATTGTCGTGATCTACTAAGTATATTACTTGTTCGTGTGATTAATAAATGTTGTATAAAATTAAAAAGGTGTTAGGTACATTCATTTGTAGTTCTAAGCCAGGTGAATATTTCAGTAAGTAAAAATATAGAATCCTACAATTGATGGGGGTCGGTGCCAAGATATAAATAGAAATATTCTTTGAAGTGACACAAATAAAATTGAAACAATTATGGAAGAAATGGTTTTAGGCCGCTATTTGAATAAAAGTTATTTTTACAGTGATAACAGTAGAAGAAAAGCAGTAGATTATAAAATATCTGTAAGATAGAAAATTCTCATTCATTATGTCGTTTTTGAACAAAGCGAGAAGGAACGATTTCATTCAGCTAAGTTAAGAATGTGGAATAAGCATGCTGAAGAAAGTAACCATTCCTTCATTAATTGAAGGGATAAAAAATTGGGAAAGTTTGGATAAAAAGTTTATAAAGAACCGTCTTGAATTAATATCATCCCCAAGCAAAGAGGGGAAAAGAAAGCATTACAAGAACGGAAGTTACAACTTGAAGCGCAAGCATAGAAGGAGGAGAAAAGAACACAAAAGAGAACAAGGAAGAGCAGAGAAAAATGGAAGCAATGAAGGAGAAAGAGCAGAGAAAAATGGAAGCAATGAAGGAGAAAGAGCAGAGAAATATTTGAAGGAAAGAAGAATAAATAGCAGAGAAGGAGAAGAGTATAGCGTTAGAGCAGATAAAAGTTGAAGCAGAGAAGGAGAAAGATGATGAGAGAAGAATAGTGTTCGAAGAAAGAAAATTAGAACTTGAAGCGGAAGAACGAAGACTGCAAGCGGAGAAATAAATGGAAGAAACAAGTCTGCAAGCGGAGAAAGAAATAAAAAAAGTCCTTCCGGCCAGTGCCGGGAGGAAGAGGCAGCTTTCATATTCCTTATTTTTTAAAAGCAAGCTTATATTATTCAAACACACGAAGCTCAATTTAGTGGAAACCGATTATAGGAGATTCAATCCTAATCTTTATCAGTCCTAAATCATTATGAATGAGAATTTCGCGAAATTTGTCAGTTTTATCAAAGCTGCTTTTATTTAAAGTAACTTATATTTGGTTACCAAATTCGGCGATATCTTGAAGTTCCTGCCATTTTAAGACAATATGGTGGATGAGGCTAACGAGTGAACTTAGTCGAGACCTTAGTAATTCCTGTGCACATGCTCACTCACATCGGAATCGGTTGATATATACAAGTTCTGTCGCAGGCAAAAAGTCAGATTTTTCAAAATGTCACCCACATTAGAAATTCAAACTACTATATCTGAGCCATTTTCTAAGATAAAGACAAAACAAAAAATGCTCCGGAATCCTTATATCATGGTCAAATACTTAAGAAAGAAACCTTTTCCAATTTCTAATTTTTTTGCACCTCAATTTAAATATATTTTTTTTATTTTTTAATGGCCTCCATTTTGAAACAAGATGGTTGATGAAGCTGGCCAGCGAACTTGGTCGAGACATTACGATGTACTATCCACATGCCTTCTTACATCGAAATAGGTTAATAAATACGCGTGTTATCACGTGAGAAATATCAGATCGTTCCAAAATGTCAGCCATGCTAGAAATTCAAAGTGCTATAATTCAACCATTTTTAAAGATATATACGAAACAAAAACTGCTCCGGAATCTTTGTAATGTGTTTCTTCAAACAAATAAAAATCTTTTTCTTTTTTCAATTTTTGATAACCTATTTTAAATTTAAAATTAATTTTTTTTTAAATGGCAGCCCTTTTGAAACATGATGGCGAATGTAGCTGACCAACGAACTCGGTCGAGACATTGGTATGTACTATGTACACACCAAATTACATCCAAATCGGTTCATAAATACGCCTGTTATTGCGTGACAAAAATCAAGCTGTTTCAAAATGTCAGCCACAATAGAAATTCAAAATACTATAGCTCAGCCATTTTTTTAGATATAGAAGAAAAAAAACTGTTCCGGAATCTTGGTATTAAGGTCAAAAACATACAAAAAAATCTTTTTTCATTTTCCAATTTTTTGGTACCTCATTTTAAATTTTTAATTTAAAAAAAATTAAATGACCGCCATTTTGAAACAATATGGCGGATGAAGCTGGCGTACGATCTCGGCCGAGAAATTAGTACGTATTATGTATACACCAAGGTACATCCAAATCGGTTCATAAATACGCCTGTTATCGCGTGACAAAAATCAGGTCGTTTCAAAATGTCAGCCCCGCTAGAAATTCAAAGTGCTATAACTCAGCCATTTTTTAAGATATAGGCGAAACAAAAACTGCTCCGGAATCTTTGTATCAAGGTCAAACACATAAGAAAAAAATATTTTTCAATTTTCAATTTTTTTGTACCATATTTCAAATTTTATTTTTTTTTAATTTAAATGGCAGCCATTTTGAAACAAGATGGCAGATGAAGCTGGCCAACGAACTCGGTCGAAACATTGGTACGTATTATGTATACACCAAGGTACATCCAAATCGATTCATAAATACGCCTCTTATCGTGTGACAAAAATCAGGTCGTTTCAAAATGTCAGCCAAGCTAGAAATTCAACGTGCTATAACTCAGCCATTTTTTAAGATATAGACGAAACAAAAAATGCTCCGGAATCTTTGTATCAAGGTAAAACACATAAGAAAAAAATATTTTTCAATTTTAAATTTTTTGGTACCACATTTCAAATTTTAATTTTTTTTTTAAATTTTTAAATGGCCGCCATTTTGAAACAATATGGCGGATGAAGCTGGCCAACGAACTCGGTCAATACATTTGTTTGTACTATGTGCACACCGAGTTTCATCCAAATCGGTTCATAAATACGAGAGTTACAGTGTGACAAAGATCAGATATATATATATATATATATATATATATATATAAATATATGCGAATATATATATATATATATATATATATATATATCAACTTTTGAACGGAGGGTGGTTTCGGGGTCTGGGGGTCATGATCGATGAAAATATACCAAAATTTTTTGAAATCGCTTTCCTCCGAACGGCTGCAATAGGTAGTTTTTGTAATGAAATCTACCTAAAACAAGTCTGCAAGCGGAGAAAGAAGAAGGCAGCCTGAGGTAGTGGAGAAGAAATTGATTTTAAAGAGAGAAAAATAGAGAGAAAGTGACGGAATTTGAACTACAAAATTGACAATGCAAGCCGATATAGACTTTCAGAAGGATGCAGAAATAACAGCTCCAAAGACGGGAAAAGGTAAAAATTTTGATCAATCAAAGTTACTTAACCTTTATGACAATGCAAATGGTGATATCTGTAATTTTTTAACATTATAAAAGAAGCAGGTATATCCAATGAAAATAGCCAAGATAGACTGGGTATCGTATCTATTAAGTTTATTACTGTTAGAAATAGCTAATATAATTACAAGGGAAGAGAGAGGAAAATGTAAAATGACAATTTTATATAAAAGTTAAAATGTATAAATATACAGATTGATGAAATAAATGTTTTGAAATCACTATACTTAATCTAGAGTATAGACAGGTGAAAATTGCGGATGTATAAATATTACGTGCCCAATTGTGCTTAATTAAGGGAAATAACTGCATTAAAAATCAGTGAAAATCGAATAAAACATTAAATAAATTCTTTCAAGTCGATGGCGACGTTAAAAAAAATGTTTTAGAACTTTGAAAAGATTTCTTCTTTTTTTTCCATTAAAATTTTTTTACAGGAGTAGTCGTACAAACACGCAAATTCTTTTCTTACATTGATTTGATGCATGATTTTTTAACGATATTGTTTATTGCGAATGTTTAAATATAAAATATATGCATTAAAAAATATATTTCTTTCATAACTGAAGTCTACGATTAAAAATCATTAGCTTTTAAACATGTTTATAATAATATTTGATCAAATTATACTATATTTCAAATGAGAATCAAATTTCAAAGTAATTGCTTAACAGGCGCAAAGGCCAACATAGTGAAAAGGATTCTCTGCCGGGACTCGAACCCGGGCCATCAGTATAGCACACTGACATTCTACCCACTAAACCACATGGAACGACGCTCAGCCTGTAAAATTTCTCACTATTACATGTTGGCAAGGCTACAAACGCAGCACAAGATGGAATATATATCGTGAGCCACCGACATGAGGCAAACACGAAACTTAAATAAATCCAGCATCGGTAGAAACTATATTAGTACATGGAAATTATTCCAGAGAGAAATATTCGCCTTGTATACAATATTTCAAATGAAAATCAAATTTCAAAATAATTGCTTAAGATTCGCAAAGAGTGAAAACGACTCGTACCCAGGCCATCAGTATAGCGCACTGACGTCCTACCAACTAAACCAGATGGAACTATACACAGCCTTGAATATTTATCACTATTATATGTTGGCAAGGCTGCAAACGCATCACAAGATGGAATATTTATCGTGAGCCACCGACATGGGGCGAACACTAAATTTCGTGTTTGTACTCGTGTTCCCACTAGTGCTTGAATAAATTCCGTATATGAGAAAGATGTTTGTGAAATTTTTACTGTTGACAAAATCTCTAAAATCCCTTTTGAATTTTTTTCGTATTAGAGGTCACATCTTTATGAACGGGGTTAATTTCTGTTCAACGCAGAGGCAGGTAAAATATAAGATTTAAAATAGTTATAAGAAATGCATAATAAGTTTATACACTTTTTCACCGAGAAACCTATTATTATCCTTGAAGTATATAGGGGATATTTTACTGTTCCTATGACATTTTCAGAAATAATTATATACTTAATATATTTTTATTGAATAAGTTAAATGAATACTTCAAGAAGATTATTATTTGGGGAATCCAGTGGGAACATTATAATTGATCAATTTTGCTTCAAGCCCTGTTAACCTTTAGCAAATTAATTCTCCTTGACAAAATGTAGAAATGCCTGAATACCACTAGAATTTATGAACGAATTGGTTATAATATCAATAAATGCTTCCCTTCATGTACATTAACCCCTTAATCTACGATTTACTTTTAACAATTCCACGGTTTGGCAAATCCATAGCTACCACTATAATTTAATAGAGATTTTTGCCTTGTTTAATCATGGAATTTCGACGATGAAGTTAAATTATATTTACTGTGAAATTTTAGTGGTAAGAAGAATTTACATTTGGCTCGATCATCCTACGCGGCTGTGCCCGTCATTGTAGGTTAAGGGGTTAATAAGAAAAGTTTTAAAAGCTATTCGGGAATAAAGTGTTAGGTACGGTGAGAGATTTTATTCAAAATTTTACTCACTGCTCGAGAATTAGTTATACTATAAAAGCGCCCTATTCGCTTAAACTGGATAAACATAAATTTACGTTTAAGTGCAATCCTGTAATTAGAAATAGTGTTCTAAAATTTTCAGTAACAATGATTTGAAAAAAATAAAAATAACAGCTACCCGGTAAATAATAATAATAGTATAATAGAAACAAAGCTGTTTCTTTGATGAGTGTTATTTTCCAGTATAACTATTTACCTAGTAGTTATATGTAATTTCTATTATATTACTAAAAGGAAAAGTAAAACATTCTATTCCAGAAATTTATAAATAAAGATATATATATATATATCAACAAATCTCGAAACGTGATTTAATATATAAAGTCTTACCTCTGAAAGAAAATATTTCATATTTTATTTGGGATATCATTTCGGAAGGTAGCAATAAATAGTATGCCAAGAATTCAAGGTGTCGCTCCATCGTTTCCAAAGCTGTTGAATTTTACGCTACAGTAAATAAGAAGACTTAGAGATTTCTTGTTCGCAACAAAATAAGAAATATCGATATGTACTATTCAAAGATAATTCTTCTCAATTTCATTTTCTATTCGTCAGAAATAAATAATAAGAACGATTTATTAGTTTTACAGAACTGTACGTATTCGAAAATAATTTATTCTGTTTATGCGTCGGTACTGTTTCCTTGACGCCTACATACATTTATAAAGGGGATTAATGGTAGTACATTGAATAAAATGAAAATTAAAAAAATGTTTTAAAATAGTTATTTTTAATATAATGGTGACAACAAAATAAAAAATAAAATAAAACAAACATCAAACATTTCAAAAAACATTTTTACTAAAATTCGTTAAGAAGTTGTGAGCGATCAGCGAACAGGTTTTTAGAGAAGTTTGTATGGTTATCTATCGTGTATGGAATGTGTAGGGAAATCCGCATGTATTTCCTAGTTTTATTCCCATTGGTCCATTTAGATGAGAACGAAAAGTATAAACAACTTTTTGTGCCTGAGAACAATAAATTTGGCAGTTAAATTACAGTCTTCTTCTCATTGTCAGACGAATTCTACTGACAATTAGTGTTGCCAGGACTCCAAATGCCCTGGAAACCACTAATTTCTTACAGTTTATTTCGCCATCTTTAATCGCAGATAATTTTGCCGTTAAATAAGGGGTAGAAAATTACTTTAAACCCCTTCGGGAAGGGAGCCTTTTACGAAATTTTTAATCTTTTGTCACCGTTTTTTTAAAACAGAAATTTGTGTTTTCTTGAATCGCGAAAATGCGCTGAATAAATAAGGCAAATTTTACAGAATTTTTTTACTGGTGAGGAAAAACAAGGATTCTGAGCGCTTCATGTGGCACGTATACGTGTCGCTCGTCCCCAAGGGGTTAAGTACTGGTGTTCAGAGTATTTGGAGCCCCGATTTACGCTGGATACGTGGAATTGTTCGCCCTTAACCCTTTAATGCGCGGCTTTGCATATATTCAAACAACAGTGTTTTGAATTTAATATATTTTCTTTATTCGTATATACATAATTCACACTAGAAAATTAAAATAGCAATATTTCCTTTAATTAATAACACACATTCCGCATTTAACAAGTTCACGGCGGCGTGGTGTTTCACACTGGACTACCTCCGAGTTGTTTTCGGCTTTTTGCCGTCTCCAGCTTTGCATACCACTATTATTTTAGAGAAAATGTTGTTCTCTTAAATCGCCCAATTGTTTAAATTAAATAAAACAACATTTTCTGGATTAAAATACTCGTATCCAAAAAGCTGGAGACAGTCGAGAGTGACCCTACGCGCCGGTGTGAACGTGTTAAAAGCGAAATTAACCATTGAAACTTTCTGGTGTAAAGCCAGACTCTCTGAACTATGCAATTTCTTGAACGTATTCTATCATGGGAATTAAATGGTTAAAGGTTAAGTTTTATAAAATAAATAATTATATAAAATAAGGTATTTGGAGACATATTTCTTAAAATATTTAGTGATTTGCAATATTTTAGCGTAAAACAGCCACACGGCAGTAGTTTTTACTTGTATTGCAGATGTGCAACAGAAGAAAAGATTGACGTATTATATGAAAGATGTATCTCTGATATTTTTTCATTATTTTTCCTGTGTAATAAACCTTTCAGAGAATCACATTTAATTTTTTTCGTAACAAAATTTAAAAAAGCACATTTAAGGGTTAACCCTTAAAGAGACTTTGGCCTGTAGAATGTTGAAAAAAGTGTGTTTTTAGAAGTTGTTTTCTGGAATAGGAATGAAGATTTGCTTCGGGTTTTTTGCATGTTATTTGTTATCATTTCAAAAACACGTAATTTTTTAAAAATAAAATATTGATGATGTGGCCCGAGTTGCGTTTGTGGATGACCTAGCATACGCGCCGTGCACTTCCAATCCGGCGGGATCTAATTAGTCCAGGCAATAGAGACCGTAGAGGGGCTCTACCTAGCAAAATTCATGGTAGTTCTGGAAAAAGGCTTACTATATGTTTTTTGGGTCGCTGAATCCAAATTTTTAACTTCCCACCAAATTTTCCCCCGGCAACCCTTCCCCCGCAAATTTTGGAAAAATCCCCCCCAAAAAAGGTTTTTATTAAAAAAATTCAATTTTTTTTATTGTTTTAGGGAAAAAGTATCTAGAAATTCAGAAAGTTGACAAAATTTGCAACAAATTAGATACATGACATTATGACTTAGGATGAAGGGGAAGGGGGGATCTGCCTCGCAACATGCGTGCGGTGCTGCGTGAACTAAGTTGCGCAAATCCACTTAACCACTCGCACGTTTACATTCGCCCTCCCATCTCCCCTCCGAAATTTCTCTATAAGGTTTACTTTAAGTTTTTTATGTCGCTGAATCCGAATTTTTAACTTCCCCCCAAAAATCCCCCCCCAAATAGTTGTTTTTAACTTAAATTTCTTATTGTTTTAGGGGAAAAGCATTACGAAATTCAGAAACTAGACAAAATTTGCAACAAATAGGATGTATGACATTATGACGTAGGATAAACGGGGAGGGGGAGGTCTCCCTCTGAATATGCACTGCGGCGCTACGTGCACGAAGTTATGAAGTCCAGGCAATAGGGGAGTTTACCTGGAAAAATTAATACTAGTTCTGGATTTCGACTCACTTTATGTTTCTTGGGTCGCTGAATCCGAATTTGTAACTTCCCACCAAAATTTTATCCGGCAACCCCCCCAAAAATTGATATTTTGAAAAAACTTGGTTTTTGAGAAAAGCGCGCGGGGAATGTTCCGAGGCAGACCCCTCTCTCCCCGTTTATCCTACGTCATAATGTCATATATCCTATTTGTTGCAAATTTTATCTAGTTTCTGAATTTTGTAATGCTTTTCCCCTAAAACAATAAGAAATTTAAGTTAATAACAACCATTTTGGGGGGTTCTCAAGGGGGGGAAATTTGAGGGTAAGTCAAAAATTCGGATTCAGCGACCCAAAAAACTTAAAGTAAACCTTATAAGGAAAGTTCGGAGGGGAGATGGGAGGGCGAATGTAAACGTGTGAGTGGTTAAGTGGAATTGCGCAACTTAGTCCACGCAGCACCGCGCGCATGTTCCGAGGCAGATCCCCCCTTCCCCTTCATGCTAAGTCATAATGTCATATATCTAATTTGTTGCAAATTTTGTCTACTTTCTGAATTTCTAGGTACTTTTCCCCTAAAACAATAAAACAATTGATTTTTTTAATAAAAACCTTTTCGGGTGGCTTTTTAACAAAATTTGGTGGGGTTGCCGGGAGAAATTTTGGTGGGAAGTTAAAACTTCGGATTCAGCGACCCAAAAAACAGAAAGTAAGCCGATTTCCAGAACTGCCATTAATATTGCTAGGTAAAATTCCCTATTGCTTGGACTAAATAGATCGCCAGAATCGCTTGCAATAAATTTCCGTTAAGGATTATGAAAGTAGGTAATATTGTCTCTTATGTTTAATGTTAATTATGTCATCAAAGTTGCAGCGATTTGAAAGCAAAAGATTTATACTAGATTAATTTTAACATAATTATTCTAATTGGTAAATAAATCATATTATATGTAAATTTCCAACTGGGCGAAAAATGTCCGGGATAGGATTCGAACCAGGGATCTCTTAACTGAAGCTGAGAGTGCTCTGCCATCTGAGCTGTCCCGGACGGATGCGGTGGAACATTTTCACCCAGCTAACCTTAATGATTACAGCATCTGGTCTGAAATTTGGTTAAGCTCAACAGAATAAATCTCAGGTAATGGAACTCCGGAAATCGCTGGATACGAAATTACACTACATTGTATCAGATGCTATAATCATTAACTCCTTGGGGACGAGCGACACGTATACGTGCCACATGAAGCGCTCAGAATCTTTGTTTTTCCTCACCAGTAAAATTTTACTGCAAAATTTGCCTTATTTAATCAGCGCATTCTCCGGATTCAAGAATATACAAATCTCTGTTTTTAAAAAACGGTGACAAAAGATTATAAATTTCGTAAAAGGCTCCCGTCCCGAAGGTGTTAAGGTTATCTGGGTGAAAAAGTTGCACCAGATTCGTCCGGAATAGCTCAGATGGCAGAGAACTGGCGGCTTCAGCCAGGAGATCGAATGGGTGGTTCGAATCCTGGTCCGGACATTTTTCGCCCAGTTGGAAATTTATATCTAATACAAAAGGTTTATGTCTGACCCATTTTTGGGCTTTGGTGTGCTTCTAAAATAATTTGGTTTTTTTTATAAAAAGGGCTGAAAGTTATCCAATCTCCAATAAATCATACCACATTTAACTTAAAAAAATAACAAGATCGTTTAATATTTTTTGCGGTCTCATGCCGCCTAGTTTAAAAAAACTAAGTTTGTGTAAAATATGTTTATAGTGCTCTAAAACAATATAAGCCTACGGGTGTGTTTTGCTAAAGTACTTACTAACTACCAAAGGACTTTGAATTCGGCCAAATCTATAGACTAAAGGCAATAGAAAAAGAGAAAAAGAGAAAAGAAAATTGATTTTTTCAAACGAAAAAAAGCAAATCCCTCTTTTAAGTGAAACTAAATAATGTAAAACAATTACATAGTTTAGTTTGTTTAGAAATGTTAGTCAGGCACTTCCTAATTATTGCAGAACTAATGATAAAACAGTAAAGTGGACTACTATTGTTGATATCATTTATAAACTATTTATACAGGAATCTAAAAATTGATTCATTTTGCGCCTTTAAAGCAATGTTGCAAGATTGGGGACTTTTTTGTTGTCAGATTGTTGATTGTCACCGTTTTCTTTAATAGAAATATTCCCTATTTATAAAAAGATTAAAAAATTCTGAAAAATAATACAAATTATACTATTTAAAAAAAGTGGTGACAGTCAAATAATCCGAATTAAAAAAATCTCCAATCTCGCAACACTGCTTTAAACTGAGGATTGATGACTTAAACAACACTTTAATAAATTTCTAAATTTTTAGATAAGAAAAAAAGTAATTTCAACAACATAAGTTCTCGCCTAAAAAAACAAAACAATACATAAAAAAACAAGCAGGAAGCAGAAATTTGTTTTGTTCGAATTTAGTGTTGCTCCCGATGAGGAAAAAAACATATTATTATTACAAGTTTAAACTCGTCGAATATCGACGAAAGAAAATGTTTAAGAAGGAACTGTTTCAGTAATTTATAATAAATCTACAAAATTAATTTACAATAAAAATGCATCTTATATTGGTTAGTCTAACTCTCAAACAGATATTAATTTAACCTGAAGGTCACTGCTCTTCTATAAAGACACTCTACATTTTAGTAAAACTTTGCGTTTTATCTGTGTGTAATTTCAGTTGTGTTATTTTCAAAAGTGAAGCATTTCCATCTGCGAAGAATTTCAAAGCCGCTGAATTTAAAATGATGCACTTCTACAAAATTTATTTCAGTTTTAAGACTTAACATGTACGATTTTATTTTTTATAATACGACGTCATTTTCATCCGCTGAAGAATTCAACATTTACGATCTAGTCTTAAACAACATCTGTAGAAAAGCATGCATATGACTTCACCATCGCGGAATAATACACGAACTTAATGAAAAGCGATGTCATAAACTCGACAAAAAATTCGGATATATAATGATTCATGTGCCTTCATTTGTTTCTAAGAATAATATTGATACTTAAAATTAAATATAGTTTATAATAGCTCCATGTTTTATCAAAAATCATTCATTTATATTTTTTCAAAATAGCACGTATTTTAGTTATAATTTATTTTTTAGTTGTTATCAGAAACTGGCAATAAAAACAATTTACTATTTTCCAAATATTTACCATTTAAATTCCACAGAAATGGAGTACTTAAATCCACCATTACAGAAAGGGCATTAAAAACTACCAATAATAATAATAATAATAATAATAATAATAATAATAATATCTCAAATGATGATGAATCTAATGAATTAAGATGCAGTTTTCAAACAAATTGCAGTTAAACGTACTTTTTTTCAATATACGAAGGTATAAAAATTGAAATTATGCGATACTTAGAAGTTAAAAAAAATTGCAGTAGACATTATCAGTATTTGGGGCATTCTCATAATATTTTGACTTTCATGTCCCTGAATAATAATTTTTATTTTAATACACTTTTTTGTTTTTTTTTACTTCATATACTTTGGAACATCTCATTGCATGATTGCACAACAATATTAACGAGATAAATAAGTTTTGGACGATGAAGGGGGTCCAAACACCTGGAAAACTCTTATACCGTCCCGTGTCCCTGATGCTGATTTTTCCTTTCTTCTATCTTAACAAGAAGAAAGTATTGGATTCGTGAAAATTTTCGACTTTCGGTTTCCGACGGATTTACACGTTTTCGGGGTCAGAGATTCCGAAAAACATGTTTTTACAAAATGTCTGTCTGTGAGTCTGTGCATCTGTGCATCTGTGAGTCTGTCTGTCTGTATGTATGTGACACAAATTTTGTGGGAGCTCTGTCTCAAGAACTAATGCACGGAATTTAATAAAAATTAATATTCAGTTAGTCCATGATATAAATTGGTGCTGCTTAGTTTTTTGGTGTAAATCGCTAAACAGGTGGCGCTGCTATGCAGCCTTTTTCATGATTTTAGCAATAGCTCAATCTCCAGAACTAATTCACGGATTTTCATCAAACTTCAGATTCAGTTAGTCCATGACATGAATTGAAATTTTGTACATTTTGGTGTAAATCGCTCAACAGGTGGCGCTGCTATACTGCATTTTTTACGATTTCCGCAATAGCTCTATCTCGACAACTAATGCTTGGATTTTCATCAAACTTCAGATTCAAGTATACATTAATATGAGTTAGTGCTGTTTGTGTTTTGTTGCAAATCGCTCAACAGGTGGTGCTGCTATGCAGCATTTTTCAGAATTTTCACCATAGTTCTATCGCAATAACTAATGCACAAATTTTCATCAAACTTCAGATTCAGGTATACCTTGACATGAATTGACACTTTATAGATTTTGGTGTAAATCGCTCAACAGGCTATGCAGGCGACAGGCAACAGGCAACAGGCTATGCTGCAGTTTTTGCAATTTCCGCAATAGCTCTATCTAAAGAACTAATGCTTGGATTTTCAACAAAATTTAGATTCAGGTAGGACCTTGATATGAATTAGTGCTGTTTCTGTTTGGGTGCAAATCGCTCAACAGGTGGCGCTGCTATGCAGCATTTTTCAGAATTCCCGCCATAGCTCTATCTCAATAACTAATGCACGAATTTTCATCAAACTTCAGATTCAGGTATACCTTGATATTAATTAGTGTTATTTATGTTTTGATGTAAATCGTTCAACAGGTGACGCTGTTATGCTACATTTTTCCGTATTTCCGCTATAGTTCTATCTCTAGAACTAATGCACGAATTTTCATCAAACTTCAAATTCGGATATAATTTGATATGAATTGATGCTAAATTGATGTAATGTTTTGTACTATTTAAATGATTTAACTAACGTGATTTATATAGAAGAAAGTTTTGTGATGGCCACAACATACTAGTTAAGTTTGGAGCTCTCTGGATAAAATTATTTCTATAAAAATAATTCGATGTAATTTTTTTCTGAAACTGATACTATTGTTTTATATAAATAAGTAGCTAAAAATTAGCCTGCACACATTTTTAGGGTTGTTATTATTTTTTAAACTCTGTCCCTAGGTTTTAGATTTTTTACAATCCCCCTTCTAAAATTATACAGAAAATCATTTCAGATGCAGCTACAGAATTTTTTTCAAGTTTTTTCTCATGCAGAAGTATGCTAGAGAAATAATGTCTAAAATTCTTTGGCAGGAAATTTACTGTAGAATTTAAATCAGTATTTAAATACCAATTTCAAGCATCGTGGCTTTATTGGTAGTCTCATCGTCCCCAAGGTTTATTCCTGCACTTTTCCAGATAATTTTTTTTTAATTTAATCTAATGTAAATAACTGTTTCTAAAAATCGATGAACATTTTGGCTACCACTTAGCCTTAACATGATCTGCAAAAAATAGGTGGTAATTTTCCTTGCTGTTCCATCCTTACCGTCCCCTTTTTTCACATTTCGTCCCTTTTTTCCTATACCATCCCTTTTTTTACATTACCGACCCTTTTTTTATCACCCCTTTAAGACAATGTTATACCAAAATTTTGCACTAAAAATACTACGTGTCATTATTTCTTATTTGAATGTCCTGTGGGTACTATGCAAATTCATTATAAGTAAAAATTTAGAAGAAAATAAAAAGTTTTAGTGTAAAATGGTAAGGAAAATTAAACTCGGAAGTTTAACTTAAACCTGAGTTAAATAAAAATGTTTTCGCTGCTGAACATTTTTTCTTTATTTTGAATCTTTAAAGCATTCGTCTATCAGATTAAAATGTTATTTTAGCAAGTTTAATTTCGCCAGATTTTTTTCCCCAAAAGTCAAAAGATCATGAGAATGCCCCATTTGTCTGAACGATGATACATCTGCGTAGCTGCCAACCTTCTACTAGTCTTCCGTAATGTCTGGATTAATTTGACCCAGGTTAACTATATTTCGAACCAGAAATATATTTTCATGATTGCTTATTTATTTAATTTCAGGTTTCTACGTGGAACATATTTAATTTCATTTCTTAAAAAGATTTCTGGTTCGAAACGTATTAAACCAGGGTCAAATTAACGCAAGTATTACGGAAGATTAGTTTGAGGTTCGCACCTATGCATCTGGTCCGTTTCACGGCTGTCTTATGTAACGTAGCGTTATTCTTTAGTGACGACACTTTCATTGTTGCCTGAAAGAAATAGCATATCGGTGGCTAAAAATAACAAGTCGGAAATTGCTCGTCAAACGTGGCAAATGAGGTGCGTTCGTACTATAACTAGTTTTATAATTATTTTTTGTATCCCATATTGTACTGAATGTATATATTTTTTAACTTCATAAGTGCATAGTCTATAACATCATTAAAATGCACTTACAATAATTTTTTTCCCATTCTCCGTAATGTAACGGAAAACTTTTGACTGTCCCTGTAATTAAACTATACATCCGAATATCCTAAAATTTCAAATAGCTCGACAAAATTTTGAAACAATTGTATATTTAACATTTCAGACCATTCGGAAGGCTGTAACATCATTAAAATGCATTTGCAATAATTTTTCCCATTGGCCGTAATGTAAAGAAAAACTTTTGACTGTCCCTGTAATTAAACTATGCATCCGATTTTCATAAAATTTGAATTGGCTCGACAAAATTTTGCAACAATCATACATTAAAAATTTCAGACCATTCGGTTGGGTAGTTTTTGCTCTGTTACATGCGGACAGACAGACAGACGGACGGACGGACGGACGGACTGAACGACGACTATAGGTGCTACGTATTTATATAATTACGAACGCGCCTAAAAATTGATTGTCATTGTTAATTAAATAACTTCACAGAGTTTTACGTAGTACTTGAGATCAACAGTGTTGTCCTACTAGTTAAATTTTCGTGATTTTTAGGTAAATGGGGCTTTAGTTGACGGTATTTTTGAGTCGTTTTCCTTTTACATCTTTTAAAACATTATATTACGTCCTATCTAATTCATATCTAACTAAAGATAAATGCAGTCCTCCCCACTTAATCGGGCCAAGGATAATCGAATACCCGCTTATTGGAATAGAATCCTCCAGAACCGAATTTATTCCTACTGGTTCTGTTATTTTCCCCCGCTTAAACCAAATATCTTTTACGAACGTCCCGCTTAGTGGAATAACAGCTGTGTGACCGATATTTGAAAATAGTCGCGGAAAACACGTTTCAGCTGGAATTTCCTTCCACCTTTTGTCATTTTCGGTTTTATGCTGAAAACAAATTTTTAGTTCCTCCTGCAATGATTTCGGCTGGCAGGTGTATAATAGACAGTTAAAATGATCTCCCCACCATCACTTATTGCTGTTAACCAGGCTTTAATGGAGATGCGCCGTCACTTCGAGACTCGAGATGGTAGTTGTGATATTTTGCACTCATTCGAAAAATAAATCGATATTTACTCCCTTAAAATTCCACTTAAACAAACCACTTTAAACGATTTTTTTTAAGGCAGTATAAGTAACGTAAATTAGAAGTAGCAAAGTTTTGACCAAATTCAAACGAACTGCATTAAATGTGATGTAAACCATATAAATATATGTATTGATATTACATAATACGTATTTATTTTAGTTTATGTTATTCTATTAACGATTCATTTTGCTGTCAATTAAATATACCGTAGATGATTATTTTGCCTTTTAATTACGCATTAAATATTTCAATTATGATTCTCCGTTTCATCAAATTCCTCGCTTAATCGAATATTATTTCTGGAACCGTTAATATTCGTTTAAACGGGGACGACTATAATAATATTTTAGTCAACATTTTTACATTTAATTATCAGTACTATATTTTAAATCGAAATTAAATCTTAATTTCAAGCAAGGCACAGGGTGTGGGCAGGAAGTAATAAGATTGATTGCATAAAATTAGTTTATTTGAAGATAATTTTAGAGACACTTAATACTCTTAAAAATAGGATCACCCTGTATTAATACACCGATGCCAACGACTCCGCCACACATTTATACCCGCCTGGATATCTTTCCAAACTATCAAAAAGTTGACCTTTTAAGGTAGATTTTAACCGAGGGGATAGAAAAAGTCCGGCGGTGACATATTGGAGCTGTACGGTGGTTGGGGCAGAGTTGTGATGCTGTGTTCTGACAGGAACTGAGTCACTTTGAAGGATGTGAAAGGAAACCAGCGTGGCACAAATTTTCCGCATTTGACATTCTTCCGTGACGATTTGATGCAGAATCGATTTTGTAAACCCAAACCTCCGTAATCATTCGAGAACTTATCTGACGATCAGAGTCCAAATTCGCTTTAATTTTAGACACATTGTCTGAAGTTCGAGAACTTCTGGACGTCCTCTCGTCCGCCTTTGAAACCTTTGTTCCACCTAAACACTTGAGCCTTTGACAAATAATCATTCCCGTAGGCCTCTTGTAGTATGGCAAACGTCTCAGTAGATGATTCGTTTAGTTTTACACAAAACGTTATGGCGTATCGCTTGTGACACTTCGCTGTATTCCGACAACCTAACGCCACTTTCAAACAGGTGTCTGCTTCACGAGCGATCCGTGCGCTCTAAAATCTCAAGGCCACCAGACTTCCTCCAGTCTCATTCCTCCTGGACAGACTCTGTATCAATCGTAATTTTAAGATATTTAAATATAAACGAAAAATATTGTGTTAAAAGTTTACTATTTAAAAGGGATTTAAATATTATATGAAAATGTATTTCGTGTAAAAAATTCCGTATATAAGATTTGATACACAAAATACTAAACTATTTCATAAAAGGAATTTTATAAATTATAAATATCATTATCATAAATGTAAAAGACAAGAATACTTTTACAAATAAATCTTATTTTTAATAATAATTCAAAAATAGAAAAAGAAACATCAAAGATGGAGTTTTTCACATTTATTTTTATTTATCAGGAACCATTAGCGGACATCTAACATTCTGTTTTGAACAGAAATCGTTATTAAAATCTATTACATTACAAAAGGAATATTTTAAACATTAAAATTTGAAATAGAAAAAAATAAACTGAATCAGTTAAGATTTTTTTGCTAAAATAATTAACTAATGAACAAATAATTTTAAATCTTAAGAGAATAGCATATTTTTTTCTCCGTAACAATCGTTCTTAACAATCACGTTGCGTAGCTTCAAAGTAAATGTACACATAAATTTAATTTAGTGGAGAAGCAAAACAAAATTTTTTAACAAACAATTTATTCTTTGTTTTCATTGTTTTATAAACGTAAAACGAAGTAAAAATTCTTATCACAAATGCATTCGTATAACTCTTTTTATTGTTCACTTGAATTGCATTCAGATAAGAAGCCTAATTTAAATTCTTGTTGTAAAATGTTTAAAAACAAGTTATCGCGAAATTATCACATTTCTTTATTGTCTCTGTAAAATTTAAAACATAGCTGAAATTCGCTGAAGTTAACCAATTAAAAAGCATTTGTTTGTTACTATGCATATGTGCCATGATCTATTGCTAAATTATTTATTATTCAAATACAATATGTATTTAGATAAAAAAAAAAAAAAAAAGATTAAAGAAAATTTAATTTATCTGCATATTGCATGAAATTAGCTCTCAAAGTCATTGCTCTAAAGCAGCTGTTCGTAAACTGTGATCGCCGGAACAAAGGAGGTTCGTGAAAGAGGACCGCGTTTAAGGTAAAGGTTTTTAGTTAACTACAACAAAACATTAAATCTTGCAAGTAAAATGAAAAAATAGCTAATAATACAGTTAAAAACTGCAATATAATTACACATTAATATGTAATTTTACACCCATACATTATTAGATTTCCTTTACCCCCCCCCCCCCCCGTTTATTTTGCAAAGCTGTTTCACATAACAGACCATATGTCATTATCAAATGGTTGGCTAAGCGGATATTGTGATTGCTGGAATGTCGTCCCAGTGGCTTAATTGGAAGAGTATTTGCGATTGAAGCCAAAGGTTCTGAGATCAAGCACATTTTCGTTCGGGTGGAAAAATTATTATTCGTACAATATAGTTAATTTATATGCCTCTATTAGTGTTTATACCCTATATTCGAAATCGCAAATTAGATATCGTGTTAAGTCCGAGGGAACAGAAAGAATACAAAAAGGAGCCTCTAGTAACTATGAGGTTAAATATTGCTGCTTACTGGGATCATCAGAATGGATAAAAAATGAATATTTTTTTTTCAGATTTAACCAAAAGGCCAACCGCTTCAGAGCATGATTTTAATGTTAAATTGTTGAAGACTAAACAAACTTTTGGTATGCATGTGATTTATCATCAGGTAGATAAGGTAGTATTTAATAGCAACTTAAACTATTATGTACTCCATTTAAACTGCAAACTTATGTAAGTTGAACGATAAACTGGTAAAAATTTTAACCATTAAACAATGAACTGGTTTGTAAACGGCGTTCAAATCACGTACATACGTGGATATTATTTTGTTCTGATTATAGCATATTGATATTGCATCGAACTACTTGCATCGACAAGCGATAACTTCAGCTTACTCTCCAATGGGCTTTATTACCATCCTTCCTTTTCCCGCAAGTGCTCATGGGAATTAACGAAAGAGATAAAATCCGGTGACAAACAGCAGCCAGGGAAGGTGCAAATCAAAGATATACCCCATTTCCCAGCCTTTCATGGCTTCGGATTTGTTAAAATGAGTACCAAGCTTGTTTGAGAACAAGACACTGATGGTTCCATTTTAGGCTGATAATATGACACGGGCATGTGCTGTGTAGCACTTCAGAACCCATGTGGTCATGATACACAGATGCAGAATTTTCTACGATAAGTATCTATAGCGTACAACGTTTACCAGTTTTCAATTTAAAAATTTTTACGAAAATATATGTATCATATTTCTTATTGAGAATGTTGTCGTCTGAGCAATGAAACATGTCTAATATGAATAAAACTAGCTATTATTTGCTTGTTAAAAGTATTTTATCACTTTAAGTAAATATTAATTTAGTTTGCTTTATAACGATACAAATTTCGCGTCAGTCAGGAGATACTTACGGGAGTCGACAACGCAATCCGACAAACTGAATTCATAAAACTTTTAAACTCTGTTGGAAAATGTTAAAAATTAACATATGTGCAAGAAAATACTCTTATTTGAGGTAATCTGTTTATGGAAAATTTTCAATCGATTTTTTTTTTTATTTGGGTGTCATGCTTACAAAAAATAATACTGCATGTTGTAGGAAAAAGTGATATTATTTTAATTATTGGGTCGATCGGAAACCCGTGTCGTGTTGGTAACATCAATTCGTACCGGAAAATTCTGCCCGGTAATTATTAGACCTTATATATCGGAATTAATGTCTAATAATTAAATGATAGAATTTTCCGGTACGAATTGATTTTCCCAACGCGACATAACTTTCCGATCGACCCAATATGTTTAATTCTCTAGTATGATTGTTCTTGAAGATCTGAAGTAGTATTTAATAATATTGGATATTTAAATTTTTAATATATTAAATAATGTTAAAATCCTTTAACTTCTAACAAATAAATGTTAATTAGATTCTATGAAAACATTTACTTCGACCTATTCGCACATCAAACATTTGCCAATATAAAGAAAATTAATAAATAAAATTTACAACAAAAATCTTCAATTTCAATTTTCTCTAAATTTAATTTTCAATACATAATATTATCAACTAAAAGATGGTCCAATACACTTTGAAAATTATTTTCAACAAAATTATTTAAAATTTAATTATAACATTTGAATTATTTAAAAATATTATCGCATTATAATATACAGAAATATGAGAAAGGTTTACTTTTACTTTTTACTATTTTTCGAAAATTTTTACGAGTAACTGAACTCATTTTTACTTTCTTCTATCTTCAATAGAAGAAAGTATTGTAATCGAAATTTTTTTTGACTTCCGGTTTTTGACGGATTTGCATGTTTTAGGGGATAGAGATTCCAAAAAGCATGTTTATAGAAAATGTCTGTCTGTCTGTGTGTCCGTCTGTCCGTCCGTCCGTCTGTCCGTCTGTCCGTCTGTCTGTCGCCATTGTACCATCAAAAAGTGCATGAAGTTATGTATAGAATTAAACCAAAATTTTATTATAAGTTTTTGGCTATGGCATGCAGGTCCTCCCGGAATTTGGAAAAAATTCGCCGGTAGGGGGCGCTGATATAACAATTTTTGTGCGATTTTGAATATTGTACCATCCAAAAGTGTATGGAGTTATGCATAGAATTGAACCAAATTTTTAGTTTAAGTTTTTAGATATGACAAGCAGGTCCTCCCTGAATTTGGAAAAAATTCGCCGGTAGGGGGCGCTGTAAATGCGTTTTTTGTGCGATTTTGAATATTGTACCATCGAAAAGTGTATGAAGTTATGCATAGAATTGAACCAAATTTTTATTTTAAGTTTTTGGCTATGGCAAGCAGGTCCTCCCTGAATTTGGAAAAAATTCGCCGGTAGAGGGCGCTGTAATAGCGATTTTGAATACTGTACCGTCCAAAAGTGTATGAAGTTATGCATAGAATTAAACCAAATTTTTATTTTAAGTTTTTGGCTATAGCAAGCAGGTCCTCCCTGAATTTGGAAAAAATTCGCCGGTAGGGGGCGCTGTAATAGCGATTTTTGTGCGATTTTGAATATTGCACCATCGAAAAGTGTATGAAGTTATGCATAGAATTGAACCAAAAAAAAATTTTAAGTTCTTGGCTATGGCAAGGAGGTCCTCCCTTAATTTGTAAAAAAATCGCTCGTAGAGGGCGCTGTAATAGCGATTTTTGTGCCATTTTGAATATTGTACCGCCGAAAAGTGTATGAAGTTATGCATAGAATTGAACCAAATTTTATGTGTTTATTTTTGGTCATGTCACGAAGGTCCTCCCTGAATTTGGAAAAATTCTGCCGGAAGGGGGCACTATAATTGCGATGTCTGTACCGTTTTCATTATTGTACCATCGAAAAGTGTATGAAGTTATCCATATAATTGAACCAAATTTTTTGTGCATGTTTCTGGCTATGGCAAAGAAGTCCTCCCTGAACTCGAAAAAATTCCGAAAGAAGGGGGTGCTATAATTCCGATCTCTGTGCCATTTTCATTATTGTATCATCGAACAGCGTATAAAATTATGCATACAATTGAACCAAAATGTTTGTGCTTGTTTTTGACTTTGGCCAACAGGTTCTCCTTGAATTTGGAAATATTGCGCGGTAAAGGGGCTCCGTGCTAGCAATTTTTGTATACTTTTCTTGATTTTTCGTAGTTCTATTGTGCATCGGTGGCTCATGCAGGGGCGGAACTCGCTTCCTGCTATGCCGGCTATTCGCAAACAGCTGATAACGACAGAATAAGGAAAAATTAATAATTTTAACAAATATCATGATATAGATTAACTCGTTTTTAGTCCGTTTAATTGACTTGAGCATAAATTTAAGATGAAAATCAAAGTTGGTATAGTATTGAACTAATAATATTGAAGTATTAACATGTGTAACTAGGTTTTGAAATATTAAGATGTATAAGATAGAAGAAAGTTTTGGGATTGGCACATCCAACTAGTTATATTTAGAAAACACATTTGTTTTTAAATAAAAACAGCAATCGTGTCTAGTAACTTTAGAATAAATATATTTAAATCTCTTTTTTTTCCTTGAACAAAAAAAAAAAAAAAAAAAAAAAAAAAAAAGAAAGAAAGAAAAAGAAAAAGAAAAGAAAGAAAAGAAAAAAAAAGTAAACACAAAATTTGAGCTTTCATTTCTCTGTTTTGTCGAAAAGAGGATAGTAAAAACGCATATCACGTATGCGTTCTAAAAGCTTTTATTATTGTGCCTTTGGATAGTATTTAGATCAGAACCCTAATTGAAATTCTTGTAGCAGAAGGTTTTCAAACAAAGCATCGTCAAATTATCACAGTTCTTTACTTTCTAATTTAAATTCAAAAGATAACTGAAACAAGTATCCACTAAACTTAATCATTCAAAAAGTGTTTGCCACATATAAAACTCGATCTGTTGTTGGATTATTTAGCATAGAAGCAGAATAATTATTTTGGCAAAATATGAGTAAAAAAATTACATATACAACATACTCTGTTTTTGGTAAAGGAATAATTTTTGTTTTAAACCATATAGTCCGTCTCGTAGCGTCACATATTGGAAATCAATTTTAGCGTCGAAAATTCTAGTATATTTGATAAGTTATATGGTACAGATAAAGGAAATGCTACACCGCCCCCTGAATACTAGGCGTGAATGCTGAAGCACAAATGTATGCTGTCGTGGACAAATTTTTTTTAACGTTTGTGCGGTCGCCTAAATTTGGACGCCAGTATTTTGAAAAAGTTTTCTTTGACTTGCTTAATCTTAGAAAATTAAAGTGGAAAAACTTTAAAAAAAATAGTACAGAAATTCAAGGGATCGTACACACGCTGAAAAAAAAATAATTACATTTAAAAAAATAAAAAAAACCCGAACTAATTAATTATTTCTCATCAATGTGAAACTATTTTTTATATTGAAAATAATAAAACTTTGTAAAAAATCACCATAAAATTAAAACAAAACACAGGACGCGTTTCGAGCTAAAAACATAACAGCTCGTCATCAGCTAAGCATACACGTGTCCGAAAACGAACAAGTTCAAAAATGAACTGAAGAAAAAGAATGTTGCGAAGAATGCGACAGATGGCGCAACCTGATAGAGGGATATGCAAAAGGGAAATGTGTTGAAAAAAGATAGAAGAGAAAATGAAATGGAAAAAATGGAAATAAAAGAAAAATAAAAATAAAAGAAGTAAATTAAAAATATAAATAAAATAATAAATAAAGAACTATAAAAGAACAAGAAAAAAACCCAAATTATTATTATTATTATTATTATTATTATTATTTTTATTTTTATTTTTTTTTTTTTTTACAAAATAAAAAGAAAAGAAACAAGAGAAAAGGGAAAAGAATTACAAAATTAATTTCCACGCTGGAGATAGGAAAGGAGATGATGGGAGATCATTGACAAGATTAGCAGAATTTTTAGAATTAAAATATGCTTCATGAAAATCCAAGTGAGAGGGAGAGGCAGGTGAAGAAATAATTTTGGCCATGGAGAAATTGAAACAATGACTGGAAGACCAACAGTGAGAAGCAATCGAAGATTTAGAGATTTCTTGATTTGCAATATATCTCTGATGCTCGCCTAATCTGAATTTTAAAGCTCTCTTTGTTTGACCAATATAACCTAAATTGCAAGAGCAAGGAATGAAATAAACACCCCACCGGTTCTCAGTAGGAACAGGATCTTTTAGAGAAGAGAATTTAATTTAATTCATAGGCGACCGCGCATTCTTCGCAACATTCTTTTTCTTCAGTTCATTTTTGAACTTGTTCGTTTTCGGACACTTGTATGCTTAGCTGATGACGAGCTGTTATGTTTTTAGCTCGAAACGCGTCCTGTGTTTTGTTTTAATTTTATGGTGATTTTTTACAAAGTTTTATTATTTTCATTGCTTCATATCGCCAGTTTTCGGTGCTGTTTCGCTATTTTTTATATTACTTACCTGGGTTTTTTTTTTTATTTACTTGTGTTGATAACTTTTAGGTTGTGTTTAATTTGTTAGTTCCTATCTATAAACACTGTTTTGAAGAGGCCTATAGATGTCAATGATAGAAGTTGCAGTAAAGCTAGAGATCCTACCTACACAACTTCCAAGTTGTGTAATATTTAAACAGAGCTTCTGACTGTAAAATAGTCAATGAAACATCGCTTTCATTTTGAAAGGCCTATCCAATGATATGCCACAGAATAGGGTGCATGAAAAAAATTTTCGTCTCTACCGCTATTTTGAATTTATTAAAACAAAACCTAGCCTATAACTATCGGACGGTTAAGATGAATCGATAGAGACCTCATTCATTAAAATCCATCCAGCCGTTGGGATGTTTCGAAGGTATAAAGAAATCTACATACCCAGATACGCGTGAAACACATAACCCTTCTTGGCAGTCGTGAAAAAAATCCGCCTACGGCAGCCGCCATTGTTGTGTCAGTGCTCCGGCCTGTTCAGGGTGCGGTGACTGTAAGCCAGCTGACGAACTAGCGGGGTAACTGAAAAAGCAACATCACACAACTCTCAGAAATGTGAGGTGGACGGCAAACCGATCACTGATCATGTCTGTGAGTCAGTCCCAGATAGCATGAACATTAACAGCAAGTTTGATTTTTTCTGATATTATCTTGCCGCAACAAGTTTGAATCGTGAAATTCGCAGCAAATCTCCCGCAATTTATATCATCACCCACTTGCAAGTGTAGTTTGTTGTGAAACTGATGACAAGACTGTCTTTAATTCACGAAAGTGATGAAAGCAAAAAAGCCCTTTGTTGACAGAATAGTCAATCAGCAGATACGCAGAAATTGCAGAAATTTTATTTGGTGGGCACCGCTTTTTTAAAACGCTACACTTATCAAACATAACGTTAAAAATATCAAATTAATTTGTGTGGAAGGTTTATTCAAAATGGAAAATGAAAAGTTACATTTTCGTCACCTTTTGTTATATGAGTTGACAAAAGGAGTGTGTGTATGACGTGCTACAAAAAATATTCAAGATGTTTTTTTGGATCGTGCTCAAGCTCAGGACAGTTAAAACGTGCTTTGGTCGATTACGAAAGAGTAGTTTCAATCTAAACCGATAAAATTCGTTTTGGGCGAACTTCTGGAATTGATAATGAATTAATCTGTGATTTAGTGAATAATACTGGGCGAACTTCTGGAAATGATAATGAATTAATCTGTGATTTAGTGAATAATACTGGGCGAACTTCTGGAATTGATAATGAATTAATCTGTGATTTAGTGAATAATACTGGGCGAACTTCTGGAATTGATAATGAATTAATCTGTGATTTAGTGAACAATATTGGGCGAACTTCTGGAATTGATAATGAATTAATCTGTGATTTAGTGAATAATAATCCACGGATTACTACTGAAGAGATTCCTGTGATACTAAATGTTGAGAATTCGGCTGCATTTCATCATTTAAAGGGAGGAGGGACATTAAAAATAATTTTTTTTATTTTTTGTAAATTTCACTTTAAATATTACTCAAAGGTACCTTATAAGCATTATGGCATGCATTTATTATAAAAAAAAAATTTATGTTATTTTTGGGGGGGGAAATGGCATTTTATGCGTCGTTTTAGAAATCTCCGAAATACCCCATGCGCGTTCCATATCAATGAAAATCCCCAATTTTTTTTTATAAAAGTTTGGTTAATATATATAAATAAAGCTGTGCATCGAATTTTATATATTTGAATATAATGGTATGAAAAAAAAATCAAAACTTTTTGAAATTTTTTCGTAAACATTTAAAAATTTATTATTTTTTTTTTTACGTTTATATTCAAAATGTATATTCAAAATATCTATTCAAACCAGAAAATTTCTTCAAAACAAACTAAATGTATAAATCAGACAATAATAAGTTAAATAAACAAATTAAATAGTTTTAAGTAAAAATTCTGGTGTAGAATGTTTTTATAAAACTTGAGTAAAATTTCCGGTAGTTCTAGGGTTAAATTTGTAATAAATGTAAGTTTCTTATATTCAGTATTATATGCTCTTATTATATAATTTTAAAGCTATTGTATGCGCAAAATGTGTTTCTGATCCGTTTAAAATTACCGTATATTTCGGTGCATAACGCACTCCACTGTATAATACGCAACTAAAATTTTAGACCATATGTTTGTATTTTACGTATATTCTCGTATTATCCGCAGCACATTAAAAAAAAATAGTATGTTTGTATTTTATGTATATTCTCGTATTATCCGCAGCACATTAAAAAAAATAGTAGTATCAAATTGTTAGGATAAAAACACAAATATTGAAAACTTTAACTATTACGAACACAAAGGAATATGAAAATAATTACTTATACGTAAATAAACAAAATATCTATTAATAGTAATAATAAAAATATAGTCATTTCATCTAATTTTTTATATAGTTTCTTTTTTATACTCGTTGTATAACGCGCATTTTTCGTTCAATTCCCTCTTATCAAGGAATTGCACAAATATACACAATAATATGCGGTAATTTATGCATGATAAGGCTAAATTGAATATGAAATCATTTCTGATAATCAATGTATTTTTTAAAAGATGTTTAGTCTATGAAATAGATCATTATCTGCACAAAACAAGCTTTTCTCTACATCTGGAAATCCAATTTTGTTTATTTCCTATTTTAAATCCGGAAATTCCATTTTAGAAAATGGATTTCCTCTGAGCGGATGAAAGATTACTTCCGATTTTTCCATTTTTCTCAGGATTATATAGTTTTAAAAAAATGCTGAAATTTTCTGACAATTCTTAAATGCTAAATGTAGAACAAATTAAGACCATTTCTCTTTTAAATCAGAATTACGTAATCTCGTTCGTGACCAGCTTACTTTACGGAATTATTAATTTTTTTTTAACCAGTATTTTCTTACGAAAATTTTTGTTTTATTTTATTTATACTATAGTTGGACTATTTATCTATGGTTCCTCTAAGATGTGATACAAAATTACTCACCCACAGGAAATGGAGTTGCATTGCATCTAGGTCAGTGGTTCCCAATGTGGGCCGTGCACCCCACCGGGGGTATGACTCCAAATTTGTTACTCTTTCATTGGCTGTCTTTTTTTTTTTTTTTTTTGTCTATTCTTTTGGTAAAGTAATGCTTTAGACTAAAAATAAATACACGCAAAAGTTAAAATAAAATTGAAAAAGAAGTTTCCTTCTTGAATCAAAAGAAAAATGTTCCCAATCAAAAGTTCAAAGTAGAAACAAACCCTGATTAATTATATGATCGGTCTTTAGAGATATTTCGACACACCCAACTCTTTTTTTTTCTATAATATTTCTGGTTTAAATGTATTTTCCAATTTTTTTAAACTATTTCAATTATTTATTGAATGAGCTTTGCGTTTCTGTTCGCTGTGTATATATCCACTAAAGGAAATTTTTTATGAGAAATTATTTAAGGGTATAGCTAAATCAGACTATTTTGAACATGGTCAACCTAAAAAATATTTGAAATACATTCACGAGGTACTACCAACTTCATAAAAACAAGAAATCTTATATAGCATTAGAAAAGCAATTAGATAAATGGTTAAGACCCATGACTTTAACCCTAGAACTACCGGAAATTTTACTCAAGTTTTATAAAAACATTCCACACCAGAATTTTTACTTAAAACTATTTAATTTGTTTATTTAACTTATTATTGTCTGATTTATACATTTAGTTTGTTTTGAAGAAATTTCTGGTTTGAATAAATATTTTGAATGTACATGTCGGGTCCAATGGACCCGTCTGGTAGACGGAAGGTTAATGCAGACCTCCTACACAGTAAATAAATATGCATCATGACATATACATTTTAAATTAAGATGACACATGGCAGTCAATTAATAATAATGGGGAAGGGTAAACAGAGAAATGTGTTTTATTGGGGAATAACGGCTATTTAAAATCAATTTTAAATAGCCATTAGTCCCCCGTAAAACTTCCATATTTCATAACCATATTCCCCAATTAAGATGAGAACTTTGAAATGCTTCTTGTGAAATATATTATGCATTAGAAAAAAATTCAGTCTCCCAAACTTTTCGACCAACTCTTAACCCTTGCCACTCCGTTGACTCCGCTACGGAGACATCACCTTTCTTTGAAAAATTTGTTTTTGGCACCAGTAATAAAGGAAAATAAAATTTACCTTATTTAATCAGAGCATTTTTGAAATTGTGTTCTTGAGGGAAACTTCTTTTAAAAAAGTGGTGTCGTCGAATAAAATTTGTGTAAGAGACGACGGAGCGCGAAGGGTTAATGAGTTACTAAAATGAGTTACAAAATGTGTCAATGTTATCAGTTATAATGATAATTGAAGAGCTGATTGGAAGAACATGTTATGATACATTTTCTTAACAATTATTTTATCTTTTGGACGAAGGTGTAATCAGGTATTCTATCACATTGTAAAGCTAAAATACCAAAGTTATATTTAGCCTTGAAGATTTAAGACATTTTTCATTAATATTTAATATTTTAATATTTAATAATGCAAATAATAATAATATTTTTTAATATTTAAAAATTAACTTTGAATAATTTTTTTGATACAGTTTAGTACCGCATTTGTTAATATTTTAAACACATGGTATCAAACATGGTTCGTTACTCAGGGAAATAAGGTAAATAAGATAACTAAGTAAACATTTAAAAATCTTATTCCAGTAGTTACCGCCCATAGCCAAATATGTATTCCAATTCTTTTGAACAGCCCTGCATTTGATCTGTATATTGATATAAATTCCATATAATGGGAAAATTTAGTTTAGCAAGAAAACGTATAAAAGGTTGAAATTTCTCTTTCAGCAATTTATACAATTAATTGAAAAAATACTTTAATACTTTTTTACAGCCCTGTAGTTTACCTAGTACCTTTATTACCCGCCACTATTTAGCTAAAATTTAATTCAAACTAAAACACCTTAAAGCTACTGAAGCCTCATTTCCAGAAATTATCATCTATTGACGATATGTATCCAATTCTTTGCGTGACCCTGTATATCATTTTATCTATATTCTACAAACTTTTTTTCATAAACTAAATGCAGTTCAGCGTAAAAATGCATAACTCATTTAAAAACCACCTTTAACCAATTTGCGCTAATACCCAGTAACCCTTACGAATTATTTTGTGTAGCCCTGTATATGAATTATAGAATTTATGCACACCATATAGTATGCATAAATATAGTGGAACATAAATGCGCATATCATAATTAAAAATGAATTTCCAGCAATCACCGCTAATGTACAGTACTTCAGGTACCATATACTATCTGAAATCTTTTGTGTGTCCCAGTAAAGGCTATGCACTTCGTAATATACATGAAATAACTTATAGAAAACCTTAGCGACTTATATAAATTTCATTATATGCGAAATAGTTTAACATAATTAAAATACGCCGCAGACAATTCCCCTCTCCATCCCAATATCATTATGTAACGGAATTCTTTTGTGTGGCCCTGTAAAAGAATAATAACTGTTCTTTGCGCCGCATATTATACAGAATGCATGTTTTAGAGCACTTCATAAATGCCTATCAATTTTGGTAGGTTTGGATGCGTGTAACATCATTAAAGATCCTTTTAAACGATTTCTTCCCATAGGCACAATGTAACGGAAAACTTTTGACTGTCCCTGTAAATCAACATGCTACAAACTTCATTTGAAATAGGGAACATGCTATGGTAAACGTCAATAACCACCAAAAATTTCAGGACAATCCGAGTGAATTTACGGGAGTTAGAGCGCGGCCAGACGGACAGACAAACCGAAGTCATAAACACTTTTCAACTTTGTTGGAAAGTGTTAAAAAAGTGTGAAAACTACTGAATGCAGAAAAATAATCAAAAGTGATTGAAAATATTATACAATACACCTGTAAATAATATCGGAAATATTACTAATATTGGATATATATAATAATATTTCGGAGGTCAAACTAAAATATAACGATAATGACTAACATATTTACATGTAACTGTAATCATTGATAAAAGAATCAGGAAAATTGGAAAGTAGGTATCCTTTGTAAAGTATGCATTAATTAAGGAGATAAATTACGTAAACGAGTCTATTGACAATTGGCGTATTTGGTACGGATAAATTATATAATTCAGCCTACAGACAATTGGCGTATGTTACTGCGCGTCGTTTAGGGCGTAATTAACTGAACCGTAAGCGCACGCACCTATTTTTGTAACGTTAACACACGCGTGGGGTAAATCTCACCTCATTTTGTCTCCCATTATATTTTTGGCTAAATGCGTTTTTAAAAAAGTCTACTACTCTATATTTTAAAATGCATCAGTATTATTTCTTTTTAGGGAAAAATCAAGCGTTTCATATTTATTTTCCGATTTTATAGCAGTTTCGGTAAAAATGGCGGGTTTTTTTCCCTTAGAAAATATGCAACGATTTGTTTTACCTCTTAAAACATGAATTATTTTATTAAATTTACAGTAATTACATATAATACACTTTCATCAACATATGCAGGTAGCTTTTATTTCACTCTTACAGTAAAATTATTTTAGTGTGCGTTATCCCGTAACGAATTAACATATCGAAATGTAACGTACGTACACGCGCTGGATTATTTAATCCCAAAAGCCATATTTCTACTTTTCTAGCCAACAAACTAAAGACATTCCTTCATACAACCTTTCTCAACCTTGGCCTTGAAAGGTACAAGGAATGTCAGAAGTGTTTTATGACGTAATTTTGAATTTTTTTCACCTGCATAACCCCTTCTCCCGCAGGTAAACGTAACGTCTGTCGCCAGCCAGACTGTTTGCATACATACTGCACCATAAAACGAAAGAGCATACAGAAAAATGATCATTGCTAAAATCAAGTGACGAAAACGTTGCTCTACTTAGATTATTACTTTTGGTACAACAATATTAATTATTTTTAAACTCGTGAAATTGAATTTCATTTGGCGTTAAGATGACGTAATTATAGTAAAGTGTTTTGCTTTTAAAATTAAAATGCATGTTTTCTTTGTCGCGTGCAATAGGAGTATACGATTTCCTTGACAATACGCAGGAAAATGCAATAAATACAACCAAATACCGAAAATTTCTCACGTATGACTTAAAAATAAATCTTTTGTTTTATGGATGATAATAATAAGGATTACTTTCAGAATATCAAGAGTCTCTTTTCAGAATAAAACATCATTACAAAGTTATGTCAGTTAAACAGAAATTGACGTCATACCTAGCAAACGATTTTTTTATTATGTTTTCCTAAATTGTTTTTTTTTTTTTTTTTTTTTTTAATTAAAACTCCTGTATTAAAATAGATTTTTAAACATTAAAATCATTCAAATGAAGATACTTCGTCATTTTAACACGTGTTTAGTTAAAGTTTTTACATATATATAGGAAAATTTTTCATTTTCTGATTAGAATGACGTCGATTTGAAAAATGCAAAAATATAGCGAGAAAACTCTGATTTTTATTTAAAACAAAATACCCGTGTTATCACTTTCTTAAATTATTGTGCCGCTTTTTAGGATGTGGCAACGCGAAAGGAAGATTGAAGAAGATACTTCTATTATTGTTAAATTATGGAACGCTATGTAAAGTTTAAGTTGGTGCCATTTCCTTAATATTGGACATTTCTTGTCCCGACCTTCGAAAGGCACATCGCTAAATTAAGACCTTTCCAAAAAGCCCTTATTCATCATTGAATGTTTTCTGGTTTGGATTGTAATTGAGTTGTTGTCTTTTCATCATGTTTCAAAAAAAAAAAAAAAAAAAAAAAAAAAACGTAAAAGATGCGGCTGAGCTCTACTATACAGCACGATAGTGCTGTATGATAATTATATTGTAATTGAAGATAAAATATATTTTCACAGAAATGTATAAAAATGTAGTTTTCTATAATAGGTTATTAATTAAATTTTTAATAACTAAAAAGTAACTAGGCGTCCGTTTTATTTGAAAAATAAATATATTGTAATTTAATATGTTTACAGATGCGTGTCCTCAGCAAAATTAAAGAAATTAGAAGAAATCAGATTCAAAATTTGTGTGTAACGGAAAAATGCGCTTTACTCAAAAACTATGTGATTTAGGGTAATCGCTATAGTTTTCCTGCAAGGTTTGAATTAACATCTACTACCTCTACTTTTTTTCATAATTTTAGTTTCAGTAGTTCCGGAAACAGATGAGGGGGGCGGGGACATATTTTTTCACTACATTTTCGACGATAGCTCTGAAAATATAATACTTAAAATTTAAAAAAATTATATTGTGGAGTTCAACGTTACGAAAGCTTTCACACGATACCTCATACGATATACAAGGAAAAATATTTATTTTTTTTTTACCCCTTGAGGGGCAAGCAAAAATGACTCTAAATATTGAATTCTCACCGGAATAATCGAAAATTTTTATTTTTAAATATGAGAAAGCAATTTTTCAACGACTTTCCTCCAAAGTTAAAAATATAAAATTTAGTAAACATTTTCTGGTGAGAATCTTGTTTAAATTAGGCGGGATACATTTTATCCCACCGCCCTTCAAGGGGTTAAAGTAATTTAATTAGCTCCTCAACATTTTTCCCAAATATATTTGTGAATATTTAATAATCTGTAAAGATTTGGGTCAATATTCGTTATTCCTTCCCCCGATTTGAGCTTTCCACGTTCCCTAGTTCACGGGTAAGATGGCTGTGACAGACAGAGAAACAGACACAAGAGTGATCTTATAATGGTTCAGTTTTTACTTTTTAAGTACGGAGCCCTAAAAAAAAGTATTCTGAGCTTAATAAATATATATTTTGAGCTTAAAACGATGTTTAATAAAAATAATCACCAGTATTTTTTCTTAATTCTTAAATAACTAATGTTTTGATGTAAAAAACAAAATACATAAAATTTTTCTTGATACGATTACCATAAAAGAAATGGATGACATTTTTTGTTGAAAAAAATACTTGCCTAATTAAGATTCCTTTTTTAAATAAAAGTATTATATGTGCCACATTTAACGAAAAACTTGAGAAAACAGATTAACGAAACATAATTTTTTACTTAAGTAATGATATTTGGAAACATTATTAAGTAAATAACAAAAGACGTTTAATAATAAAAGTATTATATGTGTCACATTTAACGAAAAACTTGAAAACAGCTTAACGAAACATACTTTTTTACTTAAGTAATGATATATGGAAAAATTATTAAGTAAATAACAAAAGACGTTTAATAATAAAAGTATTATATGTGTCACATTTAACGAAAAACTTGAGAAAACAGCTTAACGAACCATACTTTTTTACTTAAGTAGTGATATTTGGAAACATTATTAAGTAAATAACAAAAGACGTTTAATAATAAAAGTATTATATGTGTCACATTTAACGAAAAACTTGAGAGAACAGCTTAACGAAACATACATTTTTACTTAAGTAATGATATTTGGAAACATTATTAAGTAAATAACAAAAGACGTTTAATAATTAAACTATTATATGTGTCACATTTAACGAAAAACTTGAGAAAACAGCTTAACGAAACATACTTTTTTACTTAAGTAATGATATTTGGAAACATTATTAAGTAAATAACAAAATACGTTTAATAATAAAAGTATTATATGTTAAAATATCTTTGGTTGCTGAATTGGACACATTTGTCAAGAGATGAAGTGTGGACTGTTGTTACAAAGTCAAAGAAGGATCTTTTTCCAAACCTGTCACATGTGTTTGAGATTCTTCTCATTTTGCCTGCATCAAATGCCTTAGTTGAAAGGTGTTTTTCATATATGTGTCTCATAAAAACCGACTTTCGCAGTCGAATGAATGAGGACGTGCTAGAAAATCTTATACGTATTTGTGTGGAAGGACCAGAAATAGAAAATTTTTCATCTAACCGAGCTGTGAAGATTTCTTTCTCAAAACCTCGTCGACCAAATATACAGAAATATGGAAAAAGTAAGCAAAATTTTAATGAGGATGACGATGAGTAACTAAAGCAATGAACTTTCAGAAATTTTGTAAACAATATGAACAAGACGTATTTTTTGTGTAATAATACTTGTGTATTTAACTTAAATGAAGATTTCATGTTTTTTTTCTTTTCCGCTTTATGTTTTATTTAAAATTACAAAAATTGTGTTTCTGAGTTTACGGCTTATTAAAAAATATTGACCCCCTCACAACAAATATATTTTTTATGACTTGGTACTGTGGTAAGTTGATACATATATTTAATTGACCTGTGGCGAAGGTGAATTGACCTATAAGTCATTCAAGAGCCAATTTCTGATTACCTAAGTAATTTATATTGGGTAGGTTAGGTGAGTTATCATTTATTTTTTATTTTTTGTATAATTTTATTTACTTTCATTTATGCTTTTGATTAAATGTTGCTTTTTAAAAAAAAAAAATGTTGTAAATTTTCAAGATTTAAAAGTTACGTTAGCTATTTTTTACTTGCTATACAAAAGTGTCTAACTGCTATTCAAAACTGACTTTGTATAGCAGTTACTGCTATGCAACTTTCTTTTTCTAAATCGACCCCTGATTATATGTGTCACATTTAACGAAAAACTTGAGAAAACAGCTTAACGAAACATACTTTTTTACTTAAGTAATGATATTTGGAAACATTATTAAGTAAGTAACAAAAGACGTTTCTTTTATTAAGAAAATGAATGCTGCTATATTTTGACGGCCGCTTAAATTCTGATTTAAAAGAGATTTTTATGTCCTTTTTCTTCCAAATAATAAAAATAAAAACTCATCTAATTAAGCATTCTTCTGTTCAAGATTTTAGTTAGAAATTAAGAAAAAACTGAACTCTTTTATAATAGTAATCTTTTCAAATAAGAACTCATTTTTAATTTTGTATGGTTATGAGTTTTTAACGAGCTTACAAAAAATTGAAGAGTTTGGGCTTAAAGCTTCTTGCAAGACAAAAAAAAAGTGATAGAGAGATATCTGTAGATAAATTACAATTATTATGGAATGTAAGTAATAGAAAACGTATGTACATATGACTCAAATATTCTGAAGCATGCTCGCGGTATTATAACAATAACTATATGTCGCTGTTATTAATTACACAGGCCTGCAAAATTGAAGTTTTTGAAAAATACAAGGGAAGTTTTTGCTGATTTTCATGTTATTTGGGGGGTTGATTTCGAAAATACCCTCCATTTTGCCCCATCACATCAGAATTTTTTGTAACATCGATATCGATATTTTTTCTAAAATACCATTTGAAAAGGAATTCTCTCGGACAATTTCGCGTGTACTATCTGGCAACAGTGATTTTATCCATGTAAATCTATGTAAAAAAAAAAAAAAATCGAGTCTCGCTAAGGCAAATTGATTTTTCAGTAATCGATTATTTTGTTATAGGTTTAAACGGTTTAAAATAATTGGGTCTATCGGAAAGTTGTGTCGTGTCGGAAAAATCAATTCGTACCGGAAAATTCTAACATTTAATTATTAGATATTGATTCCGATATCTAATGTCTAATAATTACCTAGCAGAATTTACCGGTACGAATTGATTTTTCCAACACGACACGAATTTCCAACCGACCGAATATTTTTCAAAAAAATGTGACGTGATAGACTTTTTTCATTATTCGTTTTTTAATTAGCACCAAAAAATACATAAAGTTCAGCCATCAACACCCTTGTATTTTTTTCACCGCAGGCCTGCGTTATTTATGCTTTCCGTGCCATGAATGAAGTCATGTAATCTCAACCTTTGAGATTTTTTTTTTTGTATTTGGGATATTTTAAAACAAATGAAAGAGATCAATAAAAAAATAACTATTGTTACGGGATGTAAGCAATAAAATAACGTACGTAAATGCTATTAAAATATTCTGAAATATGCTTGAGGTATTAGCAACATAATTATATGTATCTGTCGTTAATTATTTATGCTTTCGACGGCATGGACAAAGATGTTTAATTTCAACCATTGCGATTTTTTGTAATGGGATATCTTAAAAAACAAATTAAACAAAAGAAAGAGACCAGTACAGTCACAACAGTGGGAATTAATTGGGTCAACCACAATTTTTTTTTTACAAATGTTGTTTAATTGGTATAGGTTAACTTACATGCACGAGATCCTGTACACGCTTTGGCATGGGTTCCACTTAATTAGAGCATATATTTGTGATCTTGTCATCACGAAACGAAACTTTTATAACATTCTCAATCATTCTCTTCTTTGTTTAGCAGTCCATTTTACTCACATGTCTCTTTTCAATGCTCCACAAATTTTCGATGGGATTTAAATCCGGAGAATCACCAGGCCAATCCAAAACCGTTAATTTCTGTTTTTGAAGAAAATTGTTTGCTAGCTTAGAATTATGGCATGGAGCAAGATCTTGTTGAAAGATACCGACACCACCGGCGAACATTTGCCTCAGAGGCACAATTTTTCTTTCTATTACAGACATGTATTTTTTAGAGTTCATGATCCCTTCAATTGGTTCTCAGCTGACAGGTCCTCCAGAAGTAAAATGACCCGAAAACATCTGTTTCTGAGGGTGCTTAACTATTTGTGTAAGATGTTGCTCCCTGATGGGTTCTCCATCACTTCGCCTGACAAATCTTGGTGGAAACCCTTGTACAAAAAATGCGTTTCGTTTCTGAATACAACCTTTTTCCAGTCTTGTGCAGTCCAGGATTGATATTTCCTGGCCTAATCCAAACGTTTTCTCTTCGTTGCGCGGGTTAGTAACTGTTTTTTGATTGGTTTTATTGCAAATATAATTTTCTTCAACAATCCTTCGTCGAACTGTCGATGAATCCACGCTCACACAAGTAGCTGATAATTCTCTTTGACGATCTGTACTTGTTTTACGAGGACGCATTTTACTATACTATTTCGTACAAGAAATTTGTCTGTTCGAGGTGTGTTCTTGCGTTTGCGTCCACATTTACTCTTTCGTTTTGGTGACACTGTCCCAAAATGTTTTTGCTGATTAATATTTCTAGAAACAGTGAATTTTACAACTCCAACTGCTGCAACAATATCCCTCACAGTCATAAAGGTATGCTGCCTAAGGGTAATTCTAGTCCTTTTCCTGGGAGTGATATCCATCTTTTAAGTACACGTCAGAAGCAAACAATTCACACAATCGACCACTTCTTACAGCAACTGAAGCGCAACTGAAGGGAAATATTATCGACATGTCGTGATCACGTGGTCAAACCGGTTTAGACTAATCAAGGGCAGTCGCGCATTGTAAGAAATTGCAGTTGAAACCGGTTTGAGGCAGAAAATCCCTGAGAAAGGAACACTTTTCCTAAAAAACATATTTGTCCCAATTAATTTGCACAGTAGTGTAAATAACCATTGTTATGGGATGTAAGTAATATAATTATAATAGCTTATGTAAATATGACCAAAATATTCAGAAACATATTCGAGATATCAGAAACATAGTTATACGTCTCTGTTGTTTTCTGTGTTGTTGAATTTATGCTTTCCAGGGTATGGACGAAATCATCTGATCTCAGGCTTTGCGATTTTTTGTAGTGGGTATCCCTTAAAAGTATTGTGTATCAAAGACATGTTTATAATATCGTAACATTACATGACTAATTAATAGGGTGGGTCGAAAAAACCGAAATATTTATAATCGAAACGTAATAGCGCGGAAAAGTTGCCTTTTGTAAAAAAGATAAAATACGTAAAATATTACACCGATTGGTTAATATCTTTTACCACCGCAAGGGGTCCAAATTTCGAAAAAATCGCAAAAAAACATACTTTTAGCATTTTTTTTTTTTTAATTATCCAAACATACTTATTCAATTTCTAATAGAACGCAATAGCCACGCCAAGATATTAGTAATGTAACATTAACATTTAATTTTTGTGACATTGTTACTTTTACGGCCACAACAGGGCCAAAATTTCTAAAAAAATGTTAAAAATTGAAGTTTTTCATTTTTTCAATTTTCATAACTTTGTAATGTTTTCAGATTTTTTACATTTCTAATAGGCTGGGAAAGGCATTTTATGTTGTTAATTTCATGCACATTGTTAACCATTATCACTGTCATTCTATTAAAAAAAAATGCTCAATGATAGAAACACCTGCAGCTGCCTGCACGTAAAATTAATTTTTCGCTGCTAGAGGGCCACGTTTCACTTTGTTCGTTTTTTTTTTTTTTTTTTTGTAATGTACTCCTTTTACTCTATATTATGATGGCCCTAAAGATAGAACTATCTGCCAGGTTAAAGAGGTGGCAAAGTTTTCATCAAGGAAGAACATATCTCTTTGTACTAGAACCAGGTCTGAATTATTTTCGTCATTTGACCCCATCGTCTGGCAAGGCGACTTCTATATGCAATGACATTATAGATTTCTTGAAGAAAAATGAAATCCCGACTGGAATAATAATTGCAGTTGAATTTCGCGGAACTGTCTTCGAAATAGGATGCAAAGGTCGTGTTATAGTAGGATTAGTTGAGAACAACTTTTAAAAAACCACTTTATTGGCTTCCTTGACCTCACTTCAATGAGCTTCCACTGAGACGTCTTTTCAAACATCATGATGACAAAAAACAGGTTCTCTATCATATTGTGGCCCAATTGGTTGATCTCTTGCGATTTGCGAATTATTACCAATTGAAAAATTTTAGCCAATTTAATCTGATCACCTAGCTGTTGATAAAGATGATTTGTCAACTGACCAGAAGTATATGTCTGAAATATTGCAAGCTCTTTCAACACGCGTGTATACAATTGACCTTTTTTGCTGAGTCCCTGGACAAATATTTCACGCAAGGTGGATCATTACTGCTATTCGAATTTTGAGACTCTACGTTGTAACAAAGAAACCCTCTTCTTAACTTGTCATACTCTTTGAGTACATCCTGAAAATGTACTGCATCAGTTGGTCCACAATTAAAATGAATCAATCATGTTTTCCAGAATCTGTGCACTATAGTTAGTAACTTACGTTACTTGACAGATAATCTACGAAAAATTATAGTTCCTGTATTTTCACGAAATGACTATTTCGCAAATTATACAAATAGCCTCTTTGGAATGATACCATATGAAGAGGAGAACAGCAAGGCCCAGCCATAAAGAAAATTGCAAAAGCACGAAGTTCTGTGGACTAGAATAGTGCCATCCGTCACTTTATCATAGCAGACTTCAACACTGAAGCTTAAAATTGTATGGCTTTAGTCTACTGACAAAACTGAAAACTAACGGAACCACCTGTTATGGTTTCTTTATCGACTAAAAACGCTGGTGAGTTAAAAATGTTCGATTAAAGATACCAGCTATTATAACTTTACTTGTCCCACTCAATCACTAGAAAGATGCGTGAAATTATTGATTGAAGCACTGATAAAATTTGTTTATTAGAACAGAGGGAGGATCACATCTGATCAGTTTTGGCCTCTCGAGAAATAATGGCTTCATCTGAAAGCAAGTTATATTATAAAATTCATTTACATTAAATTCTTCTTCATTTTAAGTTTATTTAACCCGTTTCGGTTAAACATCTCTATATTTTAATTAATAAAATACTAAAACATTTTGTTCATTTTATATAATTTTTTTGGCATGAATTGGCTGTTATGAAGTAAAACATCAGTAGATGAAGCGATCGTCAAGAAAAATGAATGATTAACTTTATTTTCAAGTCTATTACAAATAGTTATAAAAAATTATGATATATTAATAGATATAAAGTAAAATTATTTATTTCTAGACATATTATAGAAATTATAAAAATTTAGAAAAAAAATGAAAATTTGAAATTTTTGAAATTTTTACAAATAATATGGTCTTTTTGCGGCAAATAAAGATATGATTTCATCATAATGAACATTTATCGGGACATTTCTCATATCTTCATGTAGCTATTGCGTTCTGTTAAAAATTGTATTGGTATGTTTGGATAATTTTAAAAAAATGATTAAAAAAAAAAACATGTTTTTGCGATTTTTTGAATCTTTGGCTCCCTTGCGGCGGTAAAAGATATTAACCGATCGATGTAATGTTTTAGAAATTTATTCTGTATTACAAAAGGCAACTTTTCTGCGCTATTACATTTCGATTATAAAAATTTCGGTTTTTTCGACCCACCCTACTAATTAATATTACATTGCAGTCAAATCATTGACAATATGTAGCTAAATACGGTGTAAAATGTTATCTATCGCATGTAGCAACATCATAACGATGCTCATATACTGATACATATTTTTAAATAAGAATAAACGTTGATATCTCTTGTGAAGAAATTTTGATATTAAAGTTTTATTTGGCATTTACGCATTCATTTATCACATATATTACTTTTGCAAAGAAAAACCATTTCCGAGTCCGAACCTTGAAATGTTGTGGGAGTTTTTTGCGACACAGATTAAACATTAAAGATTGTTTTCACTTTTGATTCAAAATTCATTAAAAAGTAGTCGGTTATGTACCCGATTTATGAGAACTTTTGTTCTGTCACACACATGCAATAAGTTGGAAAATAGTTCGTTTATTGAAAAAATGCCATTATCCTATAAATTAAACTTTAATAAATATTACTATTACTTCATATTAGCATTAAATGTGAAATTTATTTTTTATTGCTTGTTATATTTGTAAATTGTGAGCAGTGAACTTTTTTTATTATTACAACTAACGAAAAATTTGATTTAATTTAAATCGGTTTGGGTTCAAAAAACTGTACTTCGATTGAAAAATGTAATATATATATATATATATAATTACTATATTTTCTCATTTAAAACATTAATCTTAGAATCTGAAGAAAAAATCATACGATGAATGTATTACGGTTATCAAAAAGGAATTACTCAATAAGAAAAAATACAGATGAAAACGTTTAGAGATCAATTAGGGCACACATAAAAAAATAAGAATTCGACTAATTAAGAAAACCGAGTGATTTCATGTTGAATTGTATTTTGGCTAATTAAATTTAACTCAGCAAACAATTGTACTTGGGTTCATTAATTTACCGTTTTATGTGATATGTTTGTTCCAAACGAAAATGAAACAATTGTTCAAGTAATGCGTTTAATAAATGTTCAGCGAAAACGAACTTTTCCTAGACTGTTTCAATAAAAAGTAAGAGTTATAAATCAATAAATATTAAAATATCCGCTTTTGAATACTATTTTATAGTATTTAAATAAAATAGCCTCAAGAAGTTATTTATGTTTGCTTTTTCATTTTATTCAAACTAATGAAAAAAAATACATTTATATATTTTATATTCAGAATATAGTGTAGTTATATGTAGTTGAAATTTTAGCACTTATTGCCATACATTCTAAAGATGATTTTATTTTTTATTTCACATACTAGACGATGTTATTTAAAATTTTGTAAAATCATATTAATGCAAAAAAATGGAAAAAGTAATTACATTGATAACATATTTCGAAGTTTTTTTTACTGAATTAATTAAACTAGTATGTTGTGGCCATCACAAAACTTTTTTCTATATAAATCACAACAATTAAATCATTTAAATAATACAAGAAATTAGATCAATTTAGCACCAATTCATATCAAAGTATATCTGAATTTGAAGTTTGATGAAAATTCGTGCATTAGTTCTTGAGATAGAGCTATAGTGAGAATTCTGAAAAATGCAGCATAGCAGCGCCAAGTGTTGAGCGATTTGCACCAAACCATAAACTACAGTAGCTCATATCAAGGTATACATGAATCTGGAGTTAGTTGAAAATACAAGCATTAGTTCTTGAGATAGAGCTAATGCGGAAATCGCAAAAAATGCAGCATAGCAGAGCCCCCTGTTGAGCGATTTACACCAAAATGTTCAAAACGTCAATTTATGTCAAGGACAAACTGAATCTGAAATTTCGGTGAAAATCCGTGCATTAGTTCTGGAGATTGAGCTATTGTGGAAACCGTGAAAAAAGCTGCATGGCAACGCCACCTGTTGAGCGATTTACACCAAAAACTAATCAGCACCAATGTATATCAGGGACTAACTGAATATATTTTTTTATTAAATTCCGTTCATTAGTTCTTGAGATAGAGCGCCTACAACATTTGTGTCACTCACAGACACATTTTGTAAAAACATGTTTTTCGGGTTCTCTGACCCCTAAAACGTGCTAATTTGTCGAAAACCGGAATTCAAAAATTTTCATGAATCCAATACTTTCTTCTTGTAAAGATAGAAGAAAGTAAAAACAAAAAAGAAAAATCATGCGTTAAGCATAGATTATGAAACACTCACCAATACTTCCTTAATCTTTTAACAAAACTTCGCTATTTAGGGAAATAAGGTAAATAACATAACTACGTAAGCATTTTATAAAACGCATAAAACATATAAAAAATTGATTTCCTCAGTTATCGTTCATAGCGAAATTCGTATCCCAGTTCTTTTGAACAGCCCAGCATTTGATCTGTAGGTTTATATGTATATTTATATATATATATATCCATTAAATAAACATGACCGACCACCAACAAAAACAGTTAAAATATGAATAAAATGACATTAACAAATTGACAAAAATACAGTTCTTCCCAACACACATAACATAGATTCCAAAAACATAGTAAACTAATATTTTGTGACCATCACAAAACTTTCTTCTATATAAATCACGACAATTAAATAATTAAAATAGTACAAGAAATTATATCAATTTAGCACCAATTCATAACAAAGTACATCTAAATTTGAAGTTTGATGAAAATTCGTAGTTCTTGAGATAGAGCTATATCAGAAATTCTGAAAAATATAGCATAGCAGCGCCACCTGCAGAGCGATTTACACCAAAACCTAAACAGCATTAATTGATATCAAGGTATACCTGAATTTGAAGTTTGATGAAAATTCGTGCATTAGTTATTGAGATAGAGCTGTGATGGAAATTCAGAAAAATGCAGCATAGCAGAGCCACCTGTTAAGCGATTTGCACCAGAACATAAACAGCACTAATTCACATCCAGGTATACCTGAATCTGAAGTTTGTTGAAAATCCCAGCATTAGTTCTGGAGATAGAGCTATTGCAAAAATTACAAAAAATGCAGCATAGCAGCGCCACCTGTTGAGCTATTTACACCAGAATGTATAAAACAACAATTCATGTCAAGGATTAACTGAATCTGAAGTTTGATGAAAATCCGTGAATTAGTTCTGGAGATGGAGCTATTACGGAAATCGTGAAAAATGTTGCATACCAGCTCCACCTATTGAGCGATTTACACCAAAAACTAATCATCCCCAATTTTTATCAGGAACTAACTGTATATAAATTTTTATTAAATTCCGTACGTTAGTTCTTGAGATAGAGCGCCCACAAAATGTGTGTCATATATACAGACAGACAGTCAAACAGACTCACAGACAGACATTTTGTAAAAACTTGTTTTTTAGAATCTCTGACCCATAAAACGTGTAAATCCGTCGAAAATCGGAATTCGAAAATTTTCATGAATCCAATACTTTCTTCTTGTAAAGATAGAAGAAAGTAAAAAGTCCTTCCGGCCAGTGCCGGGAGGAAGAGGTAGCTTTCATATTCCTTATTTTTAAAAAGCCAACTTATATTATTCAAACACACGAAGCTCAATTAAGTGGAAACCGAATGTAGGAGATTCAATACTAATTTTTATGAATACTAAATCATTATGAATGAGATTTTCGCGAAATTAGTCAGCTTTATCCAAGCTGCTTTTATTTAAAGTCACTTATATTTGGCTGCCAAATTCGGCGATTTCTTAAAGTGCCTGCCATTTTAAGACAACGTGATAGATGAGGCTAACCAGTGAACTTGGTCGAGACCTTAGTAATTGCTGTGCACATGCTCACTCATATCGGAATCGGTTGATATATACGAGTGCTGTCGCAGGCAAAAAATGTCACCCACTTTGGAAATTGAAACTGCTATATCTGAGCCATTTTTTAAGATAAAGACAAACAAAAAATGCTCCTGAATCCTTATATCAAGGTCAAATACTTAAGAAAGAAACCTTTTTCAATTTCTAATTTTTTTGCACCTCACTTTAAATATAATTTTTTTTTAATTTAATGGCCGCCATTAAAAGAACAAGATGGCTGATTAAGCTGGCCAGCGAACTTGGTCGAGATATTGATGTATACTATCCACATGCCTTATTCCATCGAAATAGGCGAATAAGTGTGGTATCGCGTGACAAATACAAGATCGTTTCAAAGTGTTAGGCATGATAGAAATTCAAAGTGCTATAATTCAACCACTTTTTTAAGATATAAACAAAAGAACAAATTTTCAGAAACAAAAACTGCTCCAGAATCTTTGTGTCAAGGCCAAACACATAAAAAAAATCTTTTTCATTTTCCAATTTTTTAATACCTCATTTTAAATTTTAATTTACATTTTTTTTTTAAAAATGGCAACCCTTTTGAAACAAGATGGCGAATGAAGCTGGCCAACGAACTCGGTCGAGACATTGGTATGTACTATGTACAGACCAAGTTACATTCAAATCGGTTCATAAATACGCCTGTTATCGCGTGACAAAAATCAGGACGTTTCAAAATTTTAGCCACGCTAGAAATTCAAAATGCTATAACTCAGCCATTTTTTAAGATATAGACGAAACAAAAACTGCTCCCGAATCTTTTTATCAAGGTCAAACACATAAGAAAAAAATATTTTTACAATTTTCAAGTTTTTGCTACCACATTTCAAATTTAAATTTTTCTTAAAATTTTAAATGGCCGCCATTTTTAAACAAGATAGCGGATGAAGCTGGCCAACGAACTCGTTCGAGACACTGGTCTGTACTACGTATAAACGAAGTTATATCCAAATCGGTTCATAAATACGCCTTTTATCGCGTGACAAAATTCAGGACGTTTCAAAATGTCAGCTTCGCTAGAAATTCAAAATGCTATAACTCAGCCATTTTTTAAGATATAGACGAAACAAAAACTGCTACGGAGTCTTTGTATAAAGGTCAAATACATAAGAAAAAAATATTTTTCCATTTTCAAATTTTTGGTACCACATTTCAAATTTAAAATTTTTTAAAAAATTTTAAATGGCCGCCATTTTGAAACAAAATGGCGGATGAAGCTGGCCAACGAACTCGGTCGAAACATTGGTATGTACTATGTACACACCGAATTACATCCAAATCGGTTGATAAATACGAGAGTTACAGTGTGACATAAGTCAGATATATATATATATATATATATATATATATATATATATATATATATATATATATATATATATATATATATTGATATATATATATATATATATATATATATATCAATTTTGAACGGAGGGTGGTTTCGGGGTCTGGGGGTCATGATCGATGAAAATATACCAAATTTTTTTGAAATCGCTTTCCTCCGAACGGCTGCAATAGGTAGCTTTTTGTAAAGAAAGCTACCTAAAACAGCAGGAATTAAATAACTGAAATGGAATGTTGGAAATTTGTAGAACTTAGTCAGAATCATCGGGTCCGAATTGCTTTAAGTTATACAAATAAAATGTGTCAGTTTCATCTTCATATTAGCCATAAATTAGCTAAAGAATATGAATTTGGGACTACCACACACATAAAACAGAGAAATTAACCATTGAACACCAATTAAATTCAAAATAAAACTACATTAAAAAGAATAGAGGAAAAATAGAAAACAAATTACCAAATTAAAATCCATTCTTTCTTAGCAGTAGCCTTAGCAAATACACTCATTGGAGATCACCAGCACATGTTGCCAATTTTTTTTTACATGATAGTTGACCAAGGATCAACAATATGCAGCATAGCCAAGCAAACTCCCATTATATAATACCAGCGCCTCTATAGATAATTTAGAATTGAGAATAAACTGCTCCATGTATTCAAATGAATCAGTTTGGTGCTGCCATCTATTGACTTATTAGTAAAATGTAAACTATTATATAATAAAAACTATTAATAACAATTAATGGATTAAGTTTTAAAGCAAATACTGTTTAGAGATGAATATATGATAATTAAATAATAATCTAAAATATTTTAATAAATATATACAATTGTATTATAAAAAAATAGTAATTGATGTATTAAATCAAAATGATATGTAAAATGGAGAAAATGATGATTATTAACGTTTCACATAAATATTTGTACCTCGCTATAACATATCACAATTTAAATTCCTGTGACAACTTTATATCATCACTTAAATTAATTTATAATTAAATAAAAAATTAAAATTAAGATACTAAGGCATTAATATTAATAGTAATTAAATTTTGAAATTAATAAGTTACGTTTAATGTGCCTACAAACTTTCTTAAAAATTAAATACATTTAATTTAAGGGGAGAGGGAAGAATAAATAGTAAATTAATTGAAACATGCGTTTTATTCTCATTTAAGATAGTATACTTTGTACTAGAAATTAATATGACATTGTCCTGAATAGGCTAAAATTTAAATTATATATATATATATATATATATATATATATATATATATAATGGGAAAATTTAATTTAGCAAGTAAACGCATAACAGACTGAAATTTCTCTTTCAGGAATTTATACTAATAGATGAGATGGACCATTATTTAGTTAAAATTTAATTTAAACTAAGACACTCTTAAAACTACTGAAATCTCATTTCTAGAAATTATTGTCCATAGACGGCTATGTATCCAGTTCTTTGCGTGATCCTCTATTTCATTTTATATATATTCTACAAACATTCCTTAGTAAACTAAATGCAGTTCAGCGTAAAATTACCTAACTCATTTAAAAACCACCTTTAAGCAATTTATGCTCATAAACAGTATCACTTACGAATTCTTTTATGTTGCCCTGCATATGAACAATAGTATTCATACACACCGTATATTATGCATTAAATATAGTGAAACATAAAGGCGTATACCATAATTAAAAATGCATTTCCAGCAATCATCGCTTATGTACAGTACTTAGGACACAATATAGACTCTGAAATATTTTATGTACACCTGTAAATGCTATGCACGTCGTATTATACAGAAAATGACTTGTAGTAATGTCCAGCGACGTATATCAGTTTTATTATATATGAAATAGTTTAACATAATTAAAATACACTACAACCTCCTTCCCATATCGTTATGTAACGGAATACTTTTGTATGGCCCTGTAAATGAATAATATGTATTTTTTGCAACACATATTCTTCAGAATACTTATTTGAGTGCACTTCATAAATGCATATCAATCTTATTGTGCTTGAATGCGTATAACATCATTCAAAATCATTTGAAACGATTTTTCCCATTGCCCGTAATGTAACGGAATACTTTTGACTGTCCCTATAAATAAACTAAACATGCTACAAACTGCATTTGAAATAGGGATCATGCTATGGTGAATCTTAATAACATTAAAAATTTTCAGGGCAATCCGAGTTTATTTACGAGAGTTAGGCAGATCCCACACCGAACAGACAAGCGACAAGTTGCAGCGTTCAAACCAGTTACTTCTTTGTTAAAACCAGTTTGAACGCTACAACTTGTCGCATGTCGCACGCTTGTCTGTTCGGTGTGGGATCTGCCTTAGAGCGTTGACATACGGACAGACGACCAGACAAACCGAAATCATAAATACTTTTCAACTTTGTTCGACACAATATAAAAAATATTTCAAAGTATAAAAGAGTATAAAAGAAAAAAAAGAAACATACAGTATCTATATATGCTCCAGACATTTGCAAAGGAGCAAGTAGTTTTATATTTATATCATGCTTGTTGATGTTTCTCAGAACAGCTGCAGAGGACGATAAAGTGTCTTAGCAATCCTTTTTTACAATGAATGAAGAAAATGTCTTTTCTAAATTAAAAATAAAGAAACGGGTGTGGTTTTTAAAGATTAGGGTGCTCCGTTCGTTATCGCCAACCTCAGTACAAACCATGTAGACAAAAAACACGCTAATTCCCTCTGTTTTTAAAAGAATTAAACCATAATCGGAAATTTAATCACATTAACACGACCAGTGGCAATCTTCTGTAATACCTGGACATTTTTTGCATAGCCGGCTAGACCAGATACTATCATCAATCAAGTTTAGCTGGGTGAATCAGGTTCTCCAGATTCGTCCGAGATAGATCAGTTGGCAGAACATTGGTAGCTTCAGCCAAGAGATCCCTGGTTAGAATCTTCAACTGGAATTTTCTTGCCCAGTTGGAAAATAACAACTCACATGATTTATTTACCAGTTAGTAAAAATACGTTAAATTTATTATTGATTAGATTCCTAAACTGCTAAATGCTCTTAGATAGACCTTAGCTTAAAAAACTTAAGATTTTTAATTTAGTCATTAATCGATCCATTTTATATTTCAATTTCTTTTTTATTAAATAATTTTAAATACTATTCAGATTTTTTGAAAGGATACGATTGTTTGCTTCCCCTAGTTTATCATATTATTGAGCATGGTTATTTATATATTTTAACTTATTAAAATTACATTAACACATTTCAAATGTACATTCTCTCTTTTCATACAAATGACCTCTTTTATTTATTTGTTTTTTTTCATTGATAACTGATGGTACTATTTTTAAAACGTTATTAATCTCCAAGTAAAATACAGGACCTTTAAACTGATATTTTCAATAACCTTTAAACAAATAGACTTCAGATTTACCCAATTGAATTTCTTAAGAAGCATCAAACATTGTAATCCTCTGTCTACTCAACTGAATTTCTTAAAATACAGCAAACATTGAAATCCTCTGTCTGGAAAACTAATACAGTACTTTAGGAAGAATGAAGGCTCTTAGAACGGCATACTTTAAATGTATATCATAGAGCATTTCGATGAAAACAACTACGATATAAATTTCTGAACAGGTTGACAGCAAAATCTATAAAACATTAAGGTTAACCCGAAAACTTTAAAATCTCTTAAACAAACAGGATTGTTATTTGCGAAAAACATAAAATATAATGCACTATAATCTAAAAGAATTTCTCCAGATTTATTACCTCTTCGTTCTTTAAATGCATTTTCTCAAGTATTTTCTAAAATAACTAGAAAAATGTATTATTTCGAAATGTATGGAGATTGAAGCTTTCACGAAAGCTATAAAATATTTCTGATCATTAGGATTGAAGTTTTCTCAAAAAGATTTCTTTAGAGAACTGAATATATCGTAGTTTCTATGTAGATAAGAAAAAAATATTAAACACTCCTCAAAAGGAAAAATGAAATAATGCGAAATTTACCTATGATCATATATTTCTTAAACTTTCACCGTTTAAAAATACTTTTGATATTTTCAACCCATCAGTGATATGTATTAGCTCTGAGTTTAAAGGAATACACTAGAACCTCGATTATCTGAAGTAACTGGGACCGACCCATTTATGGAAAATGGAAATTTTCAGATAATCTTGAAAGCTTCCATTTTAAGATTAAGGAGAAATATATGCAATATTTCTTTTTACGGAAACAACTGCTTAATTAAAATAAAGCAAGAGCAAAATAGAAACAGGAATAAATTACCTGAATTATAATTTTGAAATTAAGTACCTTTTACATCTATCGCAAGGGTTTGAAAAAATGCTTTGTTTGTCGCAGTTTCGAGTGTCTTTGCTTTGAAGCTTTATCACGGAGTTTTTTAATGTTATTAGTTTACCAGTATCAGAGTGCTTTAGCTGCTCCACCTTAGCATGCCAAACCTTTTTTAAAACATTCAAAAACTTCAGAATTGCTAATTGACTCGTTTTCTTTGCTCCACCCCGCAGTTTACGGGAGCTCAAGTTAAATTCAAAGGATCTCTAAGAAAGGGGATCGATCGAAAATATTTAGGTATACTTGCACACAAGGAATATGATAGCAAAAAAAAAAAAAAAAAAAAAAAGCTGTAAAAATGCATTTTGGTTAACCAAGAGTTTCGGTTAAAAGAGTTTCTTATAAAAGAGGTTCTAGTGTAACTGTAAAATCGTTGAAATAAAAAGAACTGCTTCTTACTCAATTTTTTTACGAAAAACAATTTTTGTTATTTTTATTTCTGGTACACTTATACAAATATTTCACGTAAATCTAATTTTATTAAAGATTTTGACTTTAAATATAGGTATATAGCCGAAATCATTCCTGTAACCCCTTAATTCTGGCTCCCGTGATATTCACGTGCTGTGTTGTTTATTCAGATTGTTTGATTCCCCCCGGTGTTATAGAATAGTGCAATTGGTTTTATTCTCGAATCAGTTTACTTGTCATTAAATAAGGTGAATACTTCTTTTTGAAAAAAAGTGGTGCCAATACGCAATCTGGATTTTTAAGCCGTAATTTCATGCGATCGTTAAGGGATTAAAAACAAACTTTAGTGTTTTGAAAAATCGGACATCAAAACTAACAGCTCGAAATTGAAATTTACATTAAGAATCCTTTTAAATAAAAATAAGTGAAATTACTTAATTGAATTTTTGCAGAAAAATCAAATATTGCAACCGATTGTCTCAGAATCGAAGAAAACTGCTTATAATATTTAAATTCAACGTTATTACAGCTTCCTAGATTAAATGTACAGTGGCGGTCAAAAGTTTCCGGCCAGTTAGTTTTTTTTATTTGTTTGACAGAACGTTTTAGCGAAGAAGTTCAATTGCTCCAAAAGTTAGGAATAAGCAAATTACCTCTGATCACGTGATCATTTTGATTGGTTTCTTAAGATACTTGATGCAAAGGGGAGGAATTCAAAATTCGCGCGTGCAAAAGTTTCCGGCCATTCGTCATTCATTAGTTTTTGCTATCGCTAAGGTGTTTTTTTGGCCATGTTTGTTAATTAATCAAGGTGAATAATGTATTTGAAATTCAAAAATGAAAAGTTTAACGATTTATTGTTCCTAAATGAGTGATTTGTTTGTCGCTAAAGGGGCAATCCTCTCGTGAGATTGCGGCAAAGTTGTCGATCGGAAAATTTGCTGTAAACGATATTTTAAAAAATATATAAAGATGGTCATGGCCTTCGGAACTTGCCACGGTCCGGAGGACTCCGGAAAACGACTATTCTTGTGGAAAGAATTATCAGAAGAAAAGCTGTTGATGACCCGCTTAAAAATGCCGCTGCAATTCCACGCCATTTATGGTGTTAAAAGCGATTTATGCTGTTATGGTTATTGCTGAAACAAGTCTATCTACAGTGTCCAGACGCTTATGTGACGTAGAACTTTATAGAACAGTCGGTGTTAAAAAAAACTTTCATAAGTAAAAAAATTCAGCGGGCCCGAATGGCGTTTGCCAAGGAATACAAAGACTGGACAACTGAAAACTGGAAACTGAAAACTGATTCGACGTTCAATATTTTTGTGAGTGATAAAAAACATTACAATCAATGACCTAAAAACAAAAGATAAGGTTCTAGATATATTATTCCTACAATGAAGCACGGCGGAGGACACGTTATGCTGTGGGGAGCATTTTCTGGAAAATGCGCCTGTCCGTTATTTGAAATCCGCGGCAATATGAATAGTGCCATGCATAAGGGTATCTTGCAAATTCATTTGCTGCCTTATTGGAGGAAAAATTGTGGTCGCAACTATTTGTGTCATCATGAAAATGACCAAAAACATACATGCAAGCTCGTCAAGCAGTGGCTTTCGCACAAAAAAAACTTCGATTTTGAAATGAACAGCCCAATCATCCGATCTGAATATAATAGAAAATCTTTGAAACTAACTTGAAAACGTGTGTGGAATTATAAATATTCCAATTCAGCAGCATTTTCACAAAAATTGCCAGAACCGTGGACAAAATTTAACATTGATGATCTAAAACCGTTCATTGAATCAATACCATGTTGCTGCGCCGTAGTACATATTGCTAAATGTATGAATACAAAATACTAATTGTAAATGTTGTTGATCACTGTTATTTTCTTTTATGACACTATTTTTTTCCAAACTTGTCAAGGTGGCCGGAAACTTTTGAGAACATGCGTTTTCTTTTGCAATTAATATTGTCAATTAAATTTATTAATATTTAATTTTTATTCCATAAATAAGTTCTTAACTGTCATGTCTATAAAGTGTATAAGTATCACTTTGAGATTTCTCTTCATATGGGTATACTTACAAATTAACCAAAAATTTTATGCTGGCCGGAAACTTTTGACCGCCACTGTACATCAACTGGTATTTTGACAAAAAATACTACCTTATATGCATTTTACCAAGTTTGCAGTTATATCTTTAAAAGATAATGTTTATTCCTAAAACTATGGAATATGTTAAATAAATATGATGTAAACTTGTAAAACAATATCTATTTTTGTAATCTTAAAATCTTTAAAAAAAATACACTGTAGTCTGAAAATTATTCTTAGTCATCTGTGCCAATCTCAAAACTTTCTTTTATCTCATATATGTTAAAACTTGAAAAATCGTTATCACAGTACCAAAATCAAATGGCAATGTATGCTCATCATGAGGATTCTAAATATATGAAATTCCGTGCATTAGTTCTTGAGATAGGACTATCCCTAAAATTATTTAACTCATGCGAAATGCAGCAAACCAGCACGAGTTATTGGGTAATTTACACCAGAACCTAATTAGTAACAAATTATGTCAAAGTCGAACTGAATCTGAAGTTTGATGAAAATCCGTGCATTAGTTTTTGAGATAGAGCGATTGCAAAAATCGTGAAAAATCTAGCATAGCAGCGTCAACTATTAGGATACTAGCACCAAAATCTAATCAATAACAACTTGTGTCAACCTCTAACTGAATCCGAAGTTAGATGAAAAATTCGTTCATTAGGTTTTGAGATAGAACTATTGCAGAAATCCTGAAAAAATGCATTATATCAGCGCCAACTGTCGGGCAATTTACACCAAAACGTAATCAGCACCAATGTTATTAAGGTATAATAAGAACCAATTCATATCAAGGACTAACTGAATTTGAAATTTGATGAATATCCGTGCATTAGTTCTTGAGATAGAGCTATTGCGTATATCGTGAAAAATTCAGCATAGCAGCGCTACCTGTTGAGCGATTTATACCAAAAACTATTCAGCACAATTTATATCAGGGACTAACTCCATATATATTTTTATTATATTCTGTACATTTTTTTTTGAGATAGAGCGCCTACAACAATTGTGTCACAAACAGGCAGATTCACAGACAGACATTTAGTAAAAACATGTGTTTCGGGACCTCTGACCCTAAAACGTGTAAATCCGTCGAAAACTGGAAGTCGAAATTTTTTTGGAATGCAATAGTTTCTTCTTGTAAAAATAAAAGAAAGTAAAAATGAAGTACTTTTCATCGAACAATTATTTATTGATATACTATCTGTTTGTCACAATGAGCGTTTCAAATTCCTTTAATATACGCGAATTCTGAAAACAAATCATTTTATTACAATTTTCTAATCACGTTCTTTCTCCCCGTGCATTTACTTATTGATTGTGTCTTCTATATATAAAAAAAGTAATGCTTTGGAAATGGACCAATGAAAATCTACGCAGATACCGCGAAACGCATCTGATTGGTCACAGTTTTCTGACGCTAACAGGGGAGTTACCAAAGGAGGGGGGGGACCCGGCTCTATCGCCAAATTTGGCGTCCAAAATGAGTCGCCAACAGCGACGCCAATTTGGCGCTATTTTCAGTATTTCGCCAAATTTCCCATAGACTCCCACTGAAATCCAATAGGGTTTACTTGCTTGCAGAAAATCAACAAATTGAGATATTTCAAAGCAACAAAAACTAATATTAGCGTATGAAAGCTTAGTTGAACTATTTGCATTATTTTTAAGCAAAAACACTAACTATTTACAATATTCGTAACACTATATATATAATTTTACACATCTATGTTGGCGGAGAAAAGGCGGAGAAATGAAAATATCAGAGGAGAGGAGATTTAAATGATAAAATTATTTACTGTAACTATAAATTAGCGATTTCGTTACAAAGATAAGGAAAAAAAAATCCAAATAACTTTCATAAATTTGTTACTTTTTAAATGTAACATATTTTTTGAATTTACAAAATTTTTAATTTTAAATTTTATTTAAATTTATAATTTTCTTTAATTATAAACTTGTAGTTATTCAAATAAATGATAAATCTTACCGATTTTTAATGATTTTATATTTAACTAGCGAACTACCCGGCTTCGCCCGTGTCAATTATAAGGAGCCTTCCAGGTAAAATAAATTAAAACGAAATAATACGGCACTCACAATGACTGAAACTTGTGCATTCATTCCCATCCACAAAACGTTAAAAAGGCAATCAGAAAACATGACGTTATTGTCTCGCAACCATAGTAAAATCCCTGAGCTTTAATAACAGAATGCGCGTTATCTTCGCCGGATGTAAGAGAAAAATGTGTGATTTTCCTCACAATACGAAAAAAAAAAATTCCACCAAATCGCTCAGCATTTAGTGAAATTCTCGTTTGCATGGTATATATATAAAGTACAAACACTATGTCAGTGCCTTTAAATTGTGCCCCATAAATTGTAACCCATAAATTGCGCCTTTACTGCAATTTTTCTAACTTCTAAACATCACACAATTTCATTTTTTACAATGTCGAATAGAAAAAAGGTCTTTCAAATGAAATTTGTTTCAAAACTGTATCTCGATTTTCTGATTTTAATGGATTTTAAAGTAATTTTCAGCATGGATATTTTTAAAGGTACGTGCAACCCGATTACGAAAAATGAACCCTTTTACTCTTAATGCAATAGTATAAAGAAAAGACATGTTTATGAGTAACCTGGTATCATACTTTCTGTGGCAACAACCTAACACAATAATTAATTTCACTTTTACTGCAATTTAACCTCTAAACCTCGCACATTCGATTGTTTTAACGTCTTATAGAAAACAAACGTACTTTCAGTAAGATTTGTTTGTAATGTTTATCTCAATTTACAGATTTTTTTATGGATTTTAAAGTAATTTTCAAGCATGCATATTTTTTAAATATGCTTGCAATCCAATTACAAAATATTAACTCAATTGTTCAAAAACATTGTAACAAATTTAGAATTTGTTTGTTTTCGTGTAATATTCAATAACTAAATTGGCAAACGAAATTAAAACGCCAAAAATAACATAAAATAAAACACGAACTTAATAGATTATGGCTGTAGTATACAATCGAAGAAGTAAACAAAGTATAGGAGCCATTTATTTACGGTGAGTTGACTACACGTTGAAAGGATTTGATGGAATGTCATGTCATATCTAGCCTTTTTCTTCTTGTTCCTAAATTGTTTTCATGAAATTTAACTGTTTATATTAAAGTAGATATTTTAATTAAAAAAAAACAATTAAATTAAGGTGCTACGTCATTTTACCGCTCTTATAGTTGAAGTTTTTATTTTGTATATAAATAATGTGCGTTTTCTGTTTAGAATAACGTCAATTTCAAAAATGCAAAAATATAGCAACGCGTTATCGTTACTTTTTTCACATTATTGTGTCATTTTTTAGGGTGTAGCAACGGGAAAGAAACGATTTAATTAGAAAATTAAAAAGATATATTTCTATAATGTTAAATTACGGAACATGGTAGAAATAAGGGATAAATAGTGTTCTGATGATTTTTTTAAAGTAGACAGTGCTCTTTTCCACGTTCTAAAGCCTATGTAAATGAAGTTTCGTGCAAATCCGTCAAAAATTGAAGATTTGTATAAAGGACATACACACAGAGAAGGGCTTATATATATATAGATAAGTCTTGTAATTATGAAGCTCTATAAGCTCTAATGATTATGTGCTTGGAAATAGGAAATAAAATTGTCAGGAGTTGGGAAGGAACAAGTTTTTACCTAGTGGAATCTAAAAATTAAATGCATAGAAAATAAGGGATCGTGAAGAGATCCAGAATGGAAACGCGAAACGCTGGGGTTGGCTAGAAAATAGGGATTGCTTCGCGATATCGAATGGAATCACGAAGCGATTACGCGGGGGGTTGGTGAGCGTAGCGAGTAGGGGGCGGAGACCCCCTAGTATAACAAAAATGTATATAGTAGCGTTCAAAAATAAAATATATATGACATTTTTTTGCGAATATGTTAAAGATTAACAAAATAATCGCTTCCAGTAAAAATCTTCAACGCTAATTTACAATCCAAAATACGTATTTGAGCATGTCTAGAAGCAACAGATAAGGAAACTGTTAATTGGGATCAATGCAGCTCTAAATTTCGTAAAATTCAGGATCAACAGGCTCTTGCCCGTCGCGAAATTCCACTTTCCGTTAGCATGAAGACAGAACACTGCGTTTTCACTGGTCGTTGGTGCAGTTGTTTCAGGCTAGAAGATTTGGCGCCAACGTATGATGTTGTCTGTTGCTTCACTGATGAAGTTTTGTGAAATTAAGAATTAATATTACGCCACTAATTCACGACACAAATTCTTTAATTATAAAAATAATTAAAGGATTATTATCTTTACTACTCACGATTTTTGAAGGTTACTCTTCTTAGCAGTTTTTTTTCCTTTCCTAGATAATCTTGTAGTTTTCCTCAAGGAAAAAAAAAGAAGTGTAACTCTAAACAATACTGGATGAAAAGGAACCAATAAAGTTATAGTTTAAATAATAAAAATAGAGTATATTACAAATAGAAGGAAAAAAAGATTACGTATGGATAATCAGTTAAATCAAATTAAATAATTAATTGTATATTATATTATTCACTCTATAACGCTTGATTTTGTGTTAAGTATAAAAAATATATACGCTTTATTTTTAATGCAGCTAGGATGTTCATCAAGATGAAATATAAGTGATGAAATGAGTAGCAGCTCATTTACTGGTAAAATAGATTCTTTCCTTAGAGGCAACGAAGTTCGTTTATCGGCATTAACCGATAGCCAATGAATTGCAGGTTTTGCGCTAAAGCAAAAAGTCTTATGGAAAGTCAAATCTCATGTATCCAACAGTCGGTCACTGAGAATTTTTGTATTAAATCTATTCAAGATGTTGAACTGTTAATGGATAATCGTGGCGTTTCTACTAAGTACTAGACTGGTTCATCTGTTTGGGTATCATTTTGTTTTTAATATTTTTTTCCCGGACATATTACGGATGACATAATGATTTTTTATAATATTGGTTATCCACCTCCTTTTTTTATGAAATCAAAATTTTCAATAAAACATGAAACTGTGTTGTTTTAACTTCAAGAAAGAGTTTTAAACTCTTGTGACCTGTTAACCCTTTATAAGGCATCTTAAGTATGGTGCTAAAATGTTGAAATGGTACAATGTAACCAGAATAAGACAAATTAAATTTGAAGGTAATTAAATGCTATTCGTGAGATACACTATAACAGCAAAGACTTATTGAAATATTTTGGTAACAATAAAGCATTTGGTGATTAGAGAAGAGGGATAAATACTTCCCATTGACTTATAAAGGGCTAACTAATGCTACAAATACACATTCATTGATTTGGCATAAATAAAAAAAACACCACAGATGGGAGAAAGGGCCTATTTTCTGAAATTGATTCTTTAGGAGTCTGGTAATTTAGTTTCACGAGCATAGATCTAAAATTCCTATCCTCATTAAAATATCAATTTAACATTCAATAAGGAAAACAAATCAGCTATGTACCTTACATTTCATCTTAAATCTTGCGCGTCAGTTTAAAAGTGAAGCTCTTGAAATAAAGAAAACGCAAAATAAATATTTCCTAAATAAACAATCAAATACTTGACATGAAAGACAAGTTCTCTAAAATGAATTACACTGAATAAAAAAATAAAATAAGTCGCGCACTTTGATTTGGGTATGTAAAACCCTTTCCTTCTAAAAATAGATATTGTTTTGGGCATATACAATTGCATTGCAGAAAGTTTTCGGTAATTGCGATTGACTGGTTGTTTCCAACGATGCAAATTATCGTATCGGGGACATGTGTTGTTTAAAAGATGAACGATTTCAAATCAATTAATAAGAAGAAAATGGATGGTAAAAGATTGATAGTAGAGATGTGTAAAATTGTAATCGAAAAACGAAATAGTGGTTGTCTAAGGAAGGTCACACACAGAGACGACAGAAATAAAATGAAAGCGACATAGGAGAAAAAACCGGACGAACCAAAGAAGTAAGATCTTTCAAACGTGTTTTAAACCAGTTTTTTCCCGAAATCGAGCAACATGTTTCATGTGTCAGTCTTCGGCATGCCTAATAATGCAGATTTAATTATTCTTGAAACAACAGTGCTTTATGCTTTGAAAACGTGTGTTACAACCAAGGCCAAGAAACAGTACCGGTTGCTCATCAACAAAACTATACTATCAAAATATACTATATTATTCATTGAGGATACTACAAGATTTAGCTTGAAATACTCATTATAATCTTTGTAGCGTTTTTCAGTTGTTTCTAACAAATAGTTTACTAAGTTTATACGTGATTCAATACAATATTTTATGGACATTTTATGTGTGCGTATGCCATTCTTTTAACGACGGAAGATCGTACTTTACTATCCTTTATACCTATAGTATCTCAGCTTATATAAAATCCGTTGTAAAATACGTATTACAACAGGACTAAAACAGATATAAAGCGTTAAATATTCTTTAACCCTTTCAGGGGCGGTGGTATGTTTATGAAACCACAGAACAATTATAATATCTCTCGTTTGTTTTTTTATCCGTATGTCAAAGTCATCCCTCTTGAAAACTATGGACGGTGGAAAGTTCAAATTACCAGGGTTATAAACTTTATTGACTCCCATACTGATGAAATATTAGTTACTCACAAATGTTTTGAGGAAAAATGTCGGGGCTAACTGAAATATTTGATTTTTTAAATATAAATCATGTAGTGTTGTTCGTAGATTTCGTAATTGTAATTTCGATGTTGTTCGAAAGATTTCGCAACAACACTTTTTTTTTTTCTTTTAGGTAATTATATGTTCAGAGATATCGCGGAAATCTACTGAAAAAATATCTCCCCCTGCCCATTTCCGAAACTACTGAAAAAAAATTATGAAAAGATGAGAGTTGGTAGGAGTTTATTTAACCCATTAACGGTCGCATTAAATTACGGTTTAAAATTTCAAATTTCTTATTGCTATCACTTTTTAAAAAAAGAAATATTCAGCATATTTAATCACATGTAAAATGATACTATACTCAAGACAATTACACTATTTTATAAAACTGGTTGGAATCAAACAATCTGAATATTTTATTCATTTTATTGACACAGCCCGTGAATATCACAGGACGAGAATTAAGGGGTTAATCCATGCAATTCGTTCTTTAGCAAGTTCTTTTTTTTCTTTTTGTTATTTATTATGCTATTATAGAGGTTTTGTGTATGGCTGAATTCTGGAATGAATTCTTTACAAATAATTAAAACAATCTGAATAAAAAAACTGAAACCACTATAAATTAACGAAAACAAGATGATACTTTTCATTTTGAGGGTAAAATATCTGCGCTCCAAATTTTAAAAACGAATCACTTTTTTTATATTAAAAAAAGGCGCAGTTGCATTCTTTCATAAATAGCAAAAATATGTTAACCTGTAGTGAGTGTTCTCGCTGGCTTTTGACCAACATTAGCAATTTGGCGAATAAGAAATGAAAAACAGTAACCAAATGAAAATAAACGTTAGCAAGATAGATTCGGCTTGAAACACTGAAAAATCTATCTTTAACCCCTTATTGTATCCATTTTTTTAATATGCTCTAAAATAACCTAATTTTTTCTAATTACTCAAAAAGCAGAAATTCAAAAATCGGCTACAGAAACTATTAAAATTAAATACATTCTAAATGCCTCCTAAATGTGTAAATGTTTCAGACATTCTTTTAGCAAAATTAATCTAGTGTAATTTCGTATCCAGCGATTTCTGGAGTTCCATTACCTGAGATTTATTCTGTTGAGCTGAACCAGGTTTCAGACCAGATGCTGTAATCATCAAGGTTAGCTGGGTGAAAAAGTTCGACCAGAATCGTCCGGGATATCTCAGATGGCAGAGCACTGGCGGCTTCAGCCTGGAGGTCCCGGGTTCGAATCCTGGTCCGGACATTTTTCGCCCAGTTGGAAATTTACATCTAATATGATTTGTTTACCAATTAGAATAATTGTGTTAAAATTAATCTAGTATTCTTTTAGCAGTCTGAATAAAAGTTAAAAGCAGCTATCTTTGATTTACCGTTGTGAAAACATACAGTAAAAATTGCTAACAGATTTCAACCGATAGAAAAAATTGACCGGCCACTGATACTTTACGTATAACTAATAAATAGTATAGTTAGTTTCAACACCACATTCCAGCAAAACGTTTCAATATTTGGCTATTGTTGCCAGCAATATTGTTTATGTTTTTACCAGAGCATCGCCGGCGCATAGACAGTGATTAACTGACAAAAACCTCTAGCATAATCCCTTTTGTGTCTTTGGCTGTCCCTAAACTGAATTGATATTGAGTCTGTGTCTCTGTAAATAGAGCAATGCAAATGGCATGGTGCGGTTGAACATGTATAGCTACACCAATCGTTCAGAAACACGGATAAATGTCGAGTGTATTGGCACACACACAGACAGAGCAGAAATTGAGCACTCGCAACTTGGCGAGTCTGATTGTTAGTTTTCTCGCCAAATGAAACATTTTGTCGCGATTTGGCGCAATGGCGAGCGGCAGCGAGAACACTGCCTGTAGTGATTATCGTAGGTCACATAGTATTTTAGAAAATCGCATTTTACAATAGAGTTGTGAATAAAGAGGAGCGCCAGCGTCAATGCGCTGAAAATTTACACGCATGGGAAATAAAGTTTTCCGTTTTAATTTCTATTTATATTATAAAGGACAAACATATCTGTGCGTAACGCATACGTCATTCTGCGAATGGCAACACTTTGAAATTTGAAATGAAATTTCGGTTTTGCAATTTTCGCTACAGCAAATTTTTAAACTTCTAAACATTCCACATTTTAAATGTTTACACCGACGTATGCAGAAAAAAAATGCACTTTTAAATGCAATTTGTTTGAAAGCTGTATCTCAATTTATTTTTCAGATATTAATTTTTTTATAGTTTTTAATACCAATTTTCTAATCGTGGCAACTGAAGTACTTCATTTCTGCTAAAAATGGATTAGCTATCTTTATTGATTATATTCTTACTGATGCCATTTTCTCATTGCAATTAAAATTTTTTAAAAATTTTAACAAAATGAAGTTACGCTTTAACCCCTTAATTCTCGCTCCCGAGATATTCTCGGGCTGTGCCTTTTACTCAAATTGTTTGATTCCCACCAGTTTTATAAAATAGTGAAATTGGCTATATTTTAGTATCGTTTTTACTGTCATTAAATAAGGTGAATATTTCTTTTTCATAAAAGTGGTGCCAATAAGCAATTTCAATTATTCAACCGTAATTTAATTCGAGCGTTAAGGGGTTAAAAAAAGACAAAATTTCCCTGGTGATACTGTTATATTTCACTATTTTTTCATTTCGCTGATATTGAGTTTGAGACAATAGGCAAAATATTTCAGCGACTGAAAATGACGTCATATTTAAAAGAAAACGTTAATTTTATTTGATAAAACAAGATATTTCCTTTTGAATACGTCTAAAAGTTATAAATTTCTGGAATTTTTACGCGCAGGTACAGAGATTATACAAAGACCTCAAATCACGAGTGGGAATTTTAACATAGAAAGTTGTAATAATTGACAAACGTGACTTCAAGCTTGAAAATATATTTATTAATAACCTGTTGCGCGTTAAAAATGTTTTTAAATGGTTAATATGGAGGATGTGAAACGCGGAAAATGACTGGATTCGGTTTAGATTTAAAGTGGGAAAATTCTATGATTATGTAAAGGTGAAATCATATTTGCTGATTTTTCATTCCTTAATATCAAGCATCAATTGATAACTTAATCAAAATTACTTATCTTGATTATATGTTACTGATTACGTATATGAATGAAGTTTAATTTTTCAATAATTTTAACCGTTGAAGTTTATGAGAAAAGTACATATTTTGTTAATCTTAGGTTAAAATATGTCTTTGGAGAGTTAAACTAACAAGTGTAAGATGGATTTTTTATTGTAATTATTATTGTCGATGTATTATAAATTTGATGCAACAGTTCCTTTGTAAACATTTTCTTTCGTCGAAATTCGACGGTCTCTACCTCGTTGCCATAATGGATAAAAAGTTTATTAGTCTCAACTGCCACTGTAACTGGAATTTCACTTTGTAAACCCAAAACCTTCCATAAACTAATTGTTTGCAGGCATGTTTTGGGTGTAAAAGAGGATAAAAACTGGGGAGCGAAAAAATATAATTTTATCTCTGACATCTGGAAAACTGTATTAAATTATGTAGTCTCTTAAAACTCTCTAGATACAAATCATAATAAATAAAAAACCAAACTCGTTGACTTAGTTTTGTCATAAATAAAGATGGCTTTCAAAAACACAAAAATATTTTATTAGAGTTAAGGTGCTAGTTTACTGCAAATAAGTAGAAACCAATCAGTGAATAGATTTTACTTCTGAATATATGTTATTAAAGGTATGCGCGCTGAACAGTTGAAGCAAATGTTAAGTTGTATGTAATGTAAGGTTGTATAAATTTAAATGATATAACTGCTGTCGAAATATCATTGCTATTTTGATAAAACATTTCTTAATATTTAAATGCTATTATGTTATTGCGAGCATTCGGATATATCGTGCTTTTTCCGTATCTCCAGATATGCACGATATAGGCTGAGAGTGGTATATTCTAAAATAGAAAATGTGTTTATATGCATACATTTGTAATAAGCTGTAATAATAGTATTTTTAGAAGACATATTTCACATTGATTTGTTATTTAATGAAAAGATTTTGCTTAATAATTCAGTACCACTATTATTTTAACCCCCTGGGGACGAGCGGCACGTATACGTGCCGCATGAAGCACTCAGAATCCTTGTTTTTCCTCACCAGTAAAATTTTACTGTAAAATTTGCCTTATTTAATCGGCGCATTTTCCCGATTCAAGAAGACATAAATTTCTGTTTTTAAAAAACGGTGATAAAAGATTAAAAATTTCGTAAAAGGCTCCCGTCCTGAAGGGGTTAAAGAATGTTTAAATTTATAATTTCTTCTTCATGCATGCCCATGTCACATAGAAAGATACAAAACCTGTCAAGGAACTGCTACTTCGAAAAGTAGCTGAAATATGTAATACACTAGATTTCCGTTACTACGAACTCTACGGGACCGCTAAAATATTTCGTTGCAACGGAATTACTCCTATTTTTCTAATGAATTACATATACACGTAAACTAATTATGCAAGATAAATTTACCTTTCGTTATAGAAGATTTTAATGGAAATTAGTTAACATAGAAAAAGTTAGTAAAATAAAATTCAATATTAAAAATACAAAATTACGGACTAAACTTTATTTAGTAGCATATTATTGCAGAAAATCTGTCATTTAGTTTGTACAAAGAAATGTGTAGTTGGTGATAACTAAAACGTTTTCAACAAATAAATCTCAGAAAATACGTCCTCTGGAACATTCTTTTGATAAGAAACAAAAGATGAATTTTTTTCTAAGCATGAAAGAGCTCCCGAAGCGGTAACTTTTGAATAGTGGGTGATGACATAATCATCGTCATCACTGCTTTCGTAATTTTGTCGGTCTAATGCACTTTTAATGGACAAAATGATATCTTCACCAGACACTTCAGAGCAATTTGAATATTGTCATCCACAGATAAGAAATCCTCCAAATCCAACTGATCAGGGACGGGTGTTAATTTTTTGGCAGCCTTCCAAATTGTGTTTGACTCAGAGGATTCATTGAAATCTAAAATTTCTGATTCATTTTCTTCGGTCTCAGTGAGCCAGGCATGTTTCCATCAATTAGAAATTGTTTTCTGGCTGATTTCTTGCAATGAACCAGATTTCATTTCAAAAAAGAAAAGAAAGAGTTCGAAGAAGATTTTTCGTTGTAACGGAATTCCTAAAAAAATGCACTTTGTTAAATCGGAATTTTTAATACAATAAGGTTAATGCAATTTGAAAAGGGGATTTGTCAAATTTCATTGTAACGGGATTTTTCGTTGTAATGGAATTCGTTGTAACGGAAATCTACTGTATTATAAATACTCACTTTTAAGGGGGTCCGGGACACATTTTCAAATTTTTTTTATTTATTGAGTTAAAATTTTGATTTTTTTTTGTGATGTTTAACTATATCATTTGTAAACAAAATCAAATGATAAAACTTCTCATAGCTTTAAAAAAAAAAAATTTTATTTTAAATTTATGAAAAAAGTGGTATAACTTAAAATCGTTATAACTCGAAATATTATTTGTAGAATTTAAATTGTTTTTCATTTAAATAAACAGAAATATATATTTTTTTAATTTAGAGCCAGCATTTAAAAAAAAATATTAAATTAAAAAAAAAATATTTAACGAAAAAATAACAAAAAAAGTGGTGCAACTTTTTTTAAAAAAATCATATTTTCAAAAGTAAATATTTTTTTTTCAAATATGCTGGCTCAAAAGTAAAGTAAAATAATTGAAAAAGATATGTTCCGAGTTTCAACCCTGTATCTTTAAACGGTTCTCGAGTTTTAAGAATTTAAATATGAGAAATGGGGAAAAAACCTATCATGAAGAAAAACGCTTTTTCACAAGAACTCGTTTCCTTGACAACCATAGCTTGAAAGGCAGATTTTGAAAACAAACCAAAACGAAAAAATTAATATTTCCTGTTCTAATTAAGATAGAAACATGATTTAAACATCATTTTAAGCAGAATACGGCAGAGAAATTTTTAATCCAATAAAATAAAAAATGAAAATTTGAAGATTTTTGTGTCCCGGAGCCTCTTAAATAAATTAATGTCATAAAAAAAAAAAAACTCGTTGTAAAAATGGAGCTATAAATAAAGAAGAGGAGACGAATTCTGTAGCAATTGCGAGTGAAGTAATTGAGAAAGCTATCACAAGATGGTTGGCATTTTTTTTTTTTTAAATCGGATCCACAGTTTCTGAATACTGGCAGTGAAAACTTCTACCAGTAAATTTGAATGGAAAATTTTGTCTTATTATAGCGCCTTATTGATGCGAAACTTCTTTCACAAATATGGTAAAAAATTCCTATTTCTTTTTACTGGTGTCAGTTTGCCCAAGTATTATAATATTTTCCCTGACACAAGCAGTAGTTTGTCTTGGTTGTCACAATGTGTCGGAACTACTAGATCCAAAGTAAACTTCCACCAATAAAAATGTATATAACTTTATTCCATTGTTTTTATTAACATTTTCCATTAATGAGGAGTTTAAATAAAATGAAAATTTCTACTTAAATTTACAGGTGGAAGGTTTCCGCGGTACTAGTGAACTCATATGAAAGCGGTTACAGTTGAAGCTTTACAATGATATGTCAGTTCTTTCTTAATAGTTCCATGATTTTTCCGGTACACACAAATTTTACTTTAGAGGCTTTCAGCGCAGAAGTTGAGGGCCGCACTCGGTACCTATTGAAACAGAATTATTCAGGTATTGTCGATAATTACTTACTCGAGATAGTAATTAAAAACCTATCTAGCAACATACTTTCTAAACGTGCTTGGCACAATGTCAAGTTTAAACTTTTCATACGGTCTTTGTTGTCAGGAACCCTTTTTGCTCGAGTAAAACTCTCATTTTACTGATTACTTGCTATAAATTCATTTATTATCAAGTTAATTTTTTAGATAGATTTCGTATGAAATACTTCCCATTACATTCTAACCTATGCTGGAATTTCAGAAAACAATTTGCAGATCTACACCGATCACGACCCCTAGAACCGAAAACTACCCCCAGTAAAAAAACTTTATACATATATATATATATATATATATATATATCACTTTTTTATGGCCACGATAACGTCCTTAATTCTGCACAAATCTTTTCAAATCCAATTAAATTTATTATAAATTTTCTTAACATTATCTACAACTTTTACATTGAAAAGTTTTAGATAGGACATATTCTTGCCGCAAAAATAACTAAATAAATAAAAACGAAAACAAAAATAGGGGTTTGAAGAAGTAAAAAAATCATAACTTCGTAAATTCACAAAATATTACAGCCGCATGAATTTATATATCTTCTTAACACTAGAACGCCCGGAAATTTTCCTCAAGTTTCATAAAATATTTTTTACCAGAATTTTTATTTAAAATTATTGACTGATTTATAACTGACTGATTAAAATTGAATGATTTATTTAACGTAAATTTGCGTTTTTAAAATTTAACTTATTTTGTGAAAGAATTTCTCGTTCCACTTGATATATAATCATATGGTCTGAATCACATCGACTCCTTCCGGGCGTTCTAGTGTTAATATTTTCTACAACTTTTATATTGACAAAATTTTGATAGGACCAATTCTTACAGCAAAAACAAATTAATAACGCATAGAGGTTATTAAAAAAAAAAAAAAAAAAAAAAAAAAAAAAAAAAAAATCGTATTAAGGATGCACTCGAATCCAAACTGCTTAATTTCTGACTCAGTTTTAAGTTCATTTTTGATTTCAAATTCATCCAATTCACAGGTTCTCTTATTCACAAACTATATAATGTACCCAGTGAACTATATAATGTGTACTGTGAAGCCCAGTGATGTAGTGGTCAGAGTATCTGACTGCCGCACCGCAGGTCGAGAGTTCGACTCCCGGCTGGGCAAGGTTCACTCAGCATTTCATCCATTTGGCGTCGATAAAATGAGTATCATGCTTGCTTGGGAACTAAACACCGAGCATCTCGCGCTAAGCTGACCATCTGGCCGAGACGCATGCTGCATAGCACCTCGGGGCCCAGGGTCAAGAAACAAAGATGGGCACTGTCGGCCCAGATCCTTCATGGATTGTATAGCCACAGAGTTAGTTAGTTAGTTATATAATGTACCATAATGGTCGAGTTTTTGATAGAGGCAGAATATATTTCAAAAAATGATGTCAAAGTGATCATTTTGAACCAAATTTTTCGAAGAGATAGTGTTGGAAACGAAAAATATGGTCCTACTGAGAAAATAATTGTTTATATATCAAGTTCTAATTATTTGAAAGAAAAATAAAAACATAGGTCGCTTATATAATTCTTAAAACATCACGTCAGCAAGTTTCATGACTTTTCTTTTGAAAATTAATCTGAAAACGTGTCAGAAAATTTCGAGTTGTTGAGCATAGAAAAATATTTGTTGAATACTGCCTTAACATGATCTGATAAAACCAGTTCTTATATAAAAATGAAATTAAACACTCGTCAAAAGTGGTCAGATAAAATTGTTAAATGGGTTTATCTCTAATCATGATTTAGGTTTTGTTGGTGAAATTAGTAATTAACTTCGAAATCTACCTGCGTCTGTAGGAAAGCCGACAGGGATTCTTTTCTTTTTGTTATTTATTATGCTATTATAAAATTTTCGTGTATGGCTGAATTCTGGAATGAATTTTGTACAAATAACTAAAACAATCTGAAATAAAAAATAAAATCACTACAAAACTAGCGAAAACAAGATCATATTTTTTATTGTTAGGGTGAAATATCTGTGCTCCAAGTTTTAAAAAGTAATCACTTTTTTCATATTAAAAAAAATTCGCAGTTGCATTCTTTCATAAATAGCAAAATAAATGTAATCTTCTGTCTCAAAAAGTTATATAGCTACTTTAAATTGATTGAAATTTACCGCAGTTTCCTATTTTCAATGCACATACGCAGCCTTCTAGTATTTCAGTAAATGAAAAAATTGTGATAAAAAAACTTTTAAAATTTTGACTGCAAAATCTATAAATATTAAGATTGAATCGAAAACTTTAATAAATCAAACAGTTGTGTATAAATTGAAATAAAAATGACTGTTATTAAATTACTATTTAACTGCGAATTTATTTAAATAAGACTGGGAAAAGGGATGAGATTTAAGTAGGAATTTATCCTGCATTATATGGAATCTAAATTTATACTTTAATGTACATACACGTGAACGTCGATAAAACATACACAAAAAATCATTTGGGAAGTCCACATTAAAGTCTATAAACGTTTAGGACAATGATAAAACTATTAAGTATTTTGTATAAATAGGATTATTTTTTTACAATTGTATCTAGTTTAATATAATGAAAATAGAATATAATATAATGAAAAGCCTATAGAGCAATAAAAAATAATTAAAAAGTCTTAATAAAAAATATTCCTATTGTTGTATATTTTTTATCTTTACCAATTCTTAACCCTTAAATGTGCGTATTTTACTTTTAGAATTGTGTTTTTTTATACTATATTAAACATTAGACTCCAAAAATTTTAAGATTAATTTTTAATATTATTTAGTAGCATACTTATATGAATTTTACAGAATTAACATTTCTATATAAATATATAGGTTGCGAAGAATTTGATTTATTTATTAACAGTTAAATAAAAATTTTTGCAATTGTGGTATACATTTAAGGGGTATATCAGGGATCATAGCGTTCCTAAAATTTTCACGCTTTCCTATCACAATTTTATAACAATAATACTTATTGCAGAATTCTATTGTAGATGTTAAGTGAATTTACCACGAAGATTTTTGATTTTAAAATACTGGTAGTAAAGAGTGAAAATATTAGGAACCCAGCGAGCCCTGGTTAAATACTCATTATTCTAATTGAAATTAAAAAGAAATTATATAAAAGCTTCTTTTTTAATCATATATTGAACTCGCTGTTTCAAGCCGATTATGTGGTCGTTACGTTGTATAATACGAAAATATTTATTTCATTCTAAATATTTATTTCATTCAAAATATTTTTAAATAATAAAAGATAAAACTGATAAAACCGAACATTGCATCAAATCCCAGGATATATCTCCCTTCATTTTATACATACGGAAATAAGATAACATTATAAAAATTGCCCTATGTATTTTTTTATTAAAACATACATTAAATTTATAATGCAAGATAAATTACTTCCGAATTTTTGGAAAAAATTCGGCTCATTACTAATGCCATATTATTAAGTAGGAAAATGTAATTTACAACGAAAAATATCTCACTAACAAAAGGTTTGAAAACATTTTTATTTTATTTTAAGTATAGAAGACCCTCATTATTGTATTCTCTTTCCGTGCGATAAGAAATGTAAATTATAACCGAAGACATTAAAAAATAAAGAAAGCGATATGTTAAAAATATTTTTTTCCTATTAGAATACAAAACGTTAATTTATATGCATAATATTTTTTATCGTAATATTAAAAATACATATTTACACTTATTGCAATTCACGGAGATACAAAGTTATTTAAATGTGACAAAAATGTTGAATTTATTAGGCTCGAAGATACAAAAGGACAACTACAGGGTGTTTCATAAAAGATAGGCAAAACTTTAAGCGGTGATAGTACACATCCAAACAAACAACTTTCAGCAACGAATGCATGGTCGGAAATAAACGCAAAGGTGCTGGCGCATTTGGAAATTTGTTCATGCAAATGTTAAAGCTCCATTCCTGTTGCGAGTTATCTGAAGAAGGACGACACTAATAGTATGAAAATGTGATATGGAAAAGATTAAGGACGCATACGCAAAATTTCATTTCCATCAATATATAAAAGCAGCTGATTGGAGTGTGCAAATTTTAAACGCGGTAGGAACGTATCGGAAGATGTTGCCCCTCTCTAATACGGAAAAGGCTGACATGCATTTTGTCTACGGAACTGCAAATGGAAATGCCTCCGAGGCTCAACGATAGTACAGATAGCGTTTTCCCAACAGGCGGTTGTCACTTAATTATTCTTTGTGTGTTTTTGCCTCGTATAGTAACATCACATTCGGCGTCCTCTAGCACCATTGCGTTTTATTTCCGACCATGAATTTTTTGATGAAAGTTGTTTGTTTGGATGTGCAAAATGACCTCTTACATTTTTGCCCATATTTTATGAAACAGCCTGTATATACCAGAATGAACTACTACATAAAGAGGTCCTTTTATACCGGGAGGGCATGAATTAGTTGTGAAAAGAAGTAAAATTTAAATTTAAAAATAAAAAAACCCGACTGCGTAAAAAGCGAACTAATTAATTATTTCTCATCAATGTGAAACTATTTTTTATATTACTTACCTATTTTTTATGTACTTGTATTGATGACTTTTAAGTTGTGTTTAATTGTTAGTTTTATATCTATAAACACTGTTTTGATGAGGCCTATAAATGTCTATGAAGGTTAGGGTTGCAGTAAAGCTAGCGATCTTACCTACACAACTTCGAGGCTGTGTAATATTTAAACGGAGCTTCTGACAGTAAAATAGTCAATGAAACATCGTCTTCATTTTGAAAGACCTATCCGATGATATGCCACTCAATAGGGTGTGTAAAAAATATTTTTCGTCTCTACCGCTATTTTGTATTTTAAGGCCGCCATTTTGAATTTATGAAAGCAAAACCTAGACTATAGCTATAGTTTAAGGTTATAGCTATAGCTATAGTTTAAGGTTATAGCTATAGCTATAGTTTATGGAAATCAATAGTTTTTGTAAATGCGGTTAAGACGAATCGATAGAGACCTCATTCATTAAAATCCATCAGCCCTCGGGATGTTTCGAGGGTATAAAGAAATCCACATACCCAGATACGCGTGAAACACATAACCCTTCTTGGCAGTCGAGAAAAAAAGAAGGATTTATAGTTAACTGTTATAGTGATCCAAGTAGCACAGTTAGTTCACCCATCATTAGCAGTTTGTATAAATCGTTGGGAAAAGGTAGGATTGGGAATGGTAAATGTAGAGATTCCTATATTTGGAGTGTATCTGATCAGGTTTCTGAACAGCGAGTTGTTGGCGCACTGTTGGTAAATGGTTTATAGGCTAATAGTTCGCCAATGCGTACATTTATTAATGTGGGCCAACGTGAAACTTCAATTAGCCACCATTAGCCAACCATTCTGGGTTACTTGGAGACAAATATAAGATTACAAATCCTTATAAGACAGTAAAACACACAATATTAACCTTTCTTACAAATGTTCAATGTGGCTGTTCTTCGTTACTTAGCAAATGTTTCTTTTTATTTATTTATTTTTTCAAGTATGTTCAACTCGATCAAACAAGTGCAAGACTGATTCGTGATTCTAATTGAGGAATCTGAAGCCTTGATCTTGACTGACGATGAGAAGAATGACGATCTTCGTGGCCGTGTAATAAGACCTCGACTAATCTAAATTGAGACTCGAACACTCATAGGAGAAGCCTGTCCGTAAATTTATGGTACAGTACTAATAATTTGCCTCTGAACTAGTACTTTGTAATTTTTAGTTCGAAAACAATTAAGTTACAAAACTGACCAATTAATCTGTGTCCATCCTGTATTAAAATTTCACTCCTTGTTGCATAAGTATAAAATTCTGTTCCATACCGTAAGATTAATCTTTACTTTGAAATGCGAAAGGGCTGCGATCATATTATCTACTCATGATTTTTAGGCCAGAATGGACGGTGTGTTAGCTTACTCGTCTAAACATTTTCGTTATATCATACAGTATGATTCAGATTATATGCAGTTCACGAATAAAACTTATCACAATAACATGAATATACTGATAAATGATCAACAAACACACATTGTACCAGAAATAAATTTAAACACTCTTTTAATGTAGTTTTAAATAAAAAGACCTTCTTTCGAAAAATATTTGTTTATTTTGTATACTAATGCAGTGGTGGAAAATTGGCGCAGAGGAGGAGCCTATTGACACCACTAAATATTAGTAGTATTTTATGGCATATCTAATGACAGAATTTCTGAGTTTTTATTAAAGTGACGAATACTATAAAATATTAGTGGTGTCAATAGGCTCCTCCTCTGCGCCAATTTTCCACCACTGCTAATGTCAAAAGGAATATCGTCACTTATTTCGAAAAAAATGGTCCATGTAGATAGGGATTAATATTTTAAACATTTTTTAACACACATAAAACTGTTTATTATTCATAATTTTTGTAGAATACTCAATGCAATATAATTAGTGATGTATATACTATGCAGTTCCAATATTAGATTTATCACATTAATATAAATCTACTAATAAAATAGCTACAAATACATATTTCACCATAAATTTTGTTTAAAATCTTAGTTTTCAATAAAAAGGGTTCTTTTAAAAGTTGTTCGTATATTTTGCATGCGAATATCAAAAGTAATATCGCCATCTATGTATTTAGAAATAAATTTATGTAAATAGGGGTTAATATTTTTGACATTTCTCAACACATATAAAAGTATTTATTATTCAAAATACATGTTGGAATGTTTGGCTTTTTCTTTTTTCGTCCGCGGAAGACATGATAGTAGTAAAGTAATAAATTTCCTTTCAAAGAAAAAAAAATATCTGAATCTATTTACATTAAAATATGTTTGAAGTATTCTTGTACCTCTACGTGTTCTTCTGCAGTACCTTTGCACCAAACGGCTAGTCCAAATATCTATCTGCAAATGCATATTTCACCATAAATTTTGTTCAAAATCTTAGTTTTTAATAAAAAGGCTTTTTTGGAAATTGTTTCTATATTTTGTATTTAATATCAAAAGTGATATCGTCATTTATGTATTTACAAGTAAATTTATGTAAATAGGGGTTAACTTTTTTGGCATTTCTCAACACACATTAAAGTATTCATTATCAAAATACTTGTTGGAAAGTTTGGTTTCGTTTATTTATTTATTACATGGAAGACATGATAGTAGACAAGTAATTTTTTTTAAAGAAAATCTAAATATATTTACATTAAAATATGTTTGAAGTAATCTTGTACCTCGACGTGTCCTCCTGCAGTACATTTGTACCAAACGTCTAGTTCTGATCATTCCTGGTATTACACTAAAATGTAAAAGTAATTCAGACTAAAAGGTCAACTCTTACTTCCATTTACATCGATAGTAATTACGCTTTCAGAAAAAAAAAATCCCTAAATATTCAAAAATTCATACCAGTTTAAATCTGAAAGAAGATATAACTTTATCAAACTAGCGAATCGCACAAAATATGTAATGAATGGAATGCTGTACAATTCCATCTCTCTTTTAGTTTTCTTTTAACTATATCTTTAATAAAACTGAATTCACCGCAGAAATGAAATATTTTACTGATAACAACCGACAAGTTTTTTTGAAACGGAAGAAAATGTGAAATATGCATCAACTGCCAGCAATGATCATTATCTGTCTACATATTTCAAATAATTCTTTATAGTTATTTTTTAAGTATTTGAAATATTTCTGCGTGGAATTTTTAAAGTAATAAAAAAGGACTGGTATTCATCAACTATATTTTTAAAAAAATCATAAAAAATGGAAAGAAATTGCTTTAAGAAGTTAGGAATTCACCGCCGAAAAGAAATGCAAGAAATAAGTAATATATTGATTCTTTCAAACAGAAAAACAAATGAGTAAACGTATTATGATAATTAAAATAATAAATCTTTGTAAAAAATCAACATAAAATAAAAACAATACATAGGACGCGTTTTGAGCTAAAAATATTAACAGCTCGTCATCAGTTACAGTAAACACGTGTCCGTAAGGGGATAAGGTCAAACATGAACTGAAAGGAAGAGAGTAGAGCTTGCAAAGAATACGACAGATGGCGCTAGCTGAAAGGAGCACATGCAGGAGATGAAAGTGTTGCCAAAATGTTAGAAGAGAAATTGATAGGGAAAAATGGAAATAAAAGAAATAAATAAAATAAGAATAAATTAAAAGAAGTAAATTAAAAATATAAAAGAAGTAAATTAAATTAAAATAAAATAAAAGAAGTAAATTAAAAATAAATAAAAATAAATAAATTAAAAATAAAATAAAAGAAAAGAAATAAATTAAAAAATAGCAAAATAAATAAATAAAATAAAAGAAGTAAATTAAAAAACATCGTTTCGCTGTATTATGATATCAGTGTGCTTTTTTGAGAAAAGGGAAAATATTTGACCATAAGCCTTCGCATGTAAATCAATTAATAAAATATAAACATTTGATTTAAAGTTTAAGAAAGGAATAAATATATATTTTTTCTTAATTAAAAAACTATGTAAATACAATTTATCATTTTGATAAAATTTATTTAAGAAAAACTTATTTTCGTTTAAAAATGTATATCAATCTTCCGCTTTGTTTTTCAATAGCTGTAGTTGAGGGAATATTTTAATGTTTTCAATTGAAAATTACTTTTAAATAATGTGTAAATTTTATGATATGTCCGTGCCCTCTCCACTAGCACAGTGACTAAACCTTTTTCCAACATAGGGTTTCTTTTCCTTATACAGTGAGTCTCAAATTTATCGTTAAAACTTTAATCCTCCATAAAACTTAAACGAAAAAATAGCGAACGTCGGTTTTGCGAGCTTATAACAGCACTCAGAAAGTTTTATTTGTGCTAAAAAGAACGTTTTTCTGCAAGTACGACCCAGTAAGATGCATAAATGGTGCTAGCTACACCAATTGAACATGTAAAATTAAATAAAAAAAAAAATAAAAAAACCCGACTACGTAAATAGCAAACTAATTAATTATTTCTCATCAATGTGAAACTATTTTTTATATTACTAACATATATTTTTTTATTTATTTGTATTGATGACATTTAAGTTGTATTTAATTGTTAGTTCATGTCTATAAATACTGTTTCGATGAGGCCTATAGATGTCTATGAAGGTTAGAGTTGCAGTAAAGCTAGCGATCTTACCTACACAACTTCCAGGTTGTGTAATATTTAAACGGAAATTCTGACTGTAAAATAGGCAATGAAACATCGTCTTCATTTTGAAATACCTCTCCAATGATATGCCACTCAATAGGTTCCGTAAAAAAAATTTCATCTCTACCGCCAATTTTGAATTTATAAAAACAAAATCTAGCCTGTAACCATCGGGCGGTTAAGACGAATCGATAGAGACCTCATTCATTAAAATCCATCCAGTCGTTGGGATGTTTCGAATGTATAAAGAAATCCACATACCCAGATACGCGTGAAACAATTCTCAATGGAAATACGTTGCAATTCTAAAACAACGTTTTTAATAATACCATTTAGCTTTCTAGCATATCTCCAAGAACATTTTTGACTTCCAGCCATTATTCGGATGATTGTTTAAAAAAAATCGGTAGTTAAAACAATGATAGATTGCTCTACTAACGCTTGATTGAAAGCTTTTTATGTAACTCATAATATCTTGCGGACTTGTTTATGGAAATCAACAGTTTTTGTAAATGCCACTATGTCAGACGAACGACACATTTTTCACACAAAATGAAAACATCATGTGAAACAAGTTTCTATTCTAAGCCCCACAGAAGCTAATTTTATTCATTCCTTTTATGTTATTTTATGAAAATCCATTCATAACGATTCTAAATTTTTGAAACACATATTTTAGTATACCAGTATTTTGTATTTTAAAGTTTTAGCTTACTTGAATAACTTGTAAATTTCTTAAAACATAAAATCTTTGTTTCTTTCCAAATGAACCACTCTGAAATGAAACTAAACGCAGTACAAATTACAAATGAAATGACTATTTTTAAGATTGTTGCCAGTGGATTACTTTTTAAAATTCTGATTTCTTGATTGGCACAACTTTTTTGAAATGGCAAAATTCGCCTTATTCAATGAAATATTAATTAAGGTTAAACAAGAGGAATTCTACCGTTTCAAAAAAGTGGAGAACATCAAGATTTCTGAATTTGAAAAAAAAAATAGCCCATTGGCAACACTGGTTTTTAATATTTTGACTCGAAGATGTAGTAGTATTACACGAGTATTGTATATTATGCATTAAGAAGTTGTATCTCCTGCTGCATGTATTTTATTATAATAATAAATTATTAAAATATTTCATTAAAAAAATCTGCATGGATTTTTAATTAGAATTAAAGCATCTTACGCATCTTACCTGCGTAGTCCTAAGAAATCTGTTCGGAAAGAATGTCTTGAATTTCAGTTGCCAAAGGCGATAGTATGAAAGGTTATAACCCTTTCGACGGCCGTGTCCTTAAAAAAGGACACCTAATTTTAATTCCAAAACTAACCATCTGCAGCAAGAATATGTAATTAAAATTTTCCTTTTATAATGTACGTGAAAATAAGCAAGTTCGTATTTTCTAATAACTTCGTTTATAAATTCTGGTGTCAGTCAATTATTTTGTCAGTTTATAAACAGAATTACTCTGCGCCGGAAAGGGTTAAGAACACGTTTACACATGCGTCGTCAGAAGTTACAGTTGGTAAATGTTTCAGAAGAATATGACTTTAATTTTGATGTGTACCGTGTACATAAAGGTTTACATATTGAGCATTTGTAAGAAAAATACTAGTTTATCATCAAATTGAAGCATTATTTGTTGTAAATAGCCTAAATTAAACTTGGATATTCTTTTATGAACAACCTGTATATTAACGCTTTGCACTCGAGAGGTGACTCTCACTCGCCACTAGTGCTGCCAGTTGTCTTGTGTAAATTCGAGCTCCAAATATTCTGGACACCCGTGGTTAAAAAAAAAAAAAAAAAAAAAAAAAAAAAATTCTTATAAGAAGGTTTCCATACTGGGCATACTCAGAATAGTTTGAAAAAAAAAATACTAATTAAACTACTATGTAATAAAGGATCTGTCAAATTGAGCGGCGGAATTACAGTAGAAAGTCTGTAAAAAAATAAAATACTTTCGAGTATTTGGCGCGAAAAGGCGAAAGCGTCACGCTATTTGGCGAGCAATACTTTTCCTCGCCAAAAGCAAACGATTTTAGTGCACCTGAAAATTGATTGTTATTTGGTTTTTAGAATGCGTGTAAATAGTATTTAATTTAAACTTAAACAATGAGAGAGTTTTATAAATACATTTTTTCGTATTACATATTTATGTTGCTTGTTATTTAATTTTATTACTTTAAAAACAATTTCATGTATAAAAAATACTTTCATATATTTAAGCGTATTCCAAAATAAAGACAAGATTAATTTACCAGTTATTCATTTCAAAGAATTCGTCGTTTCCATAGCAACAGAATTGAATCTACAATGCTCAATTGGACTTAATTTTGAGACATTGAAGCAATTTTAATTTATTTTAATTTTGTTTTAATTCATAAAATTTGATATTTAACTTTCATTATAAATATATATATGACAAAACTAATAGTTAAATCAATCTAAAACTGACAAAACTAAAGTCATAAACATTAAATTTATTTAAACAAGTTCAACATGAAACATTTTTATCTTAAAGAGTATTCGGCATAAAAAAGTATTTTTTGAAATTTCATCTCCAACCGATGATAAATCGCCAATTAAACGAAATTTTCATTATTTTTTTACGAACGTTCTATCGCGGTTCCGAAAAAAAAAATAATTTATAAACATTTATATCCTCATGAGAAGAACACTCTGTAATTTTTTTCAGATTTTTCTGAATATGCCCGTATGGAGACCTTCCTTGTTAGTCTTATCTTGTGGCAGATTTACTTCCGATTAAAGAGGGCGAAATAAACTGTGAGAAATAAGTGGTGTCCAGAGAATTTGGAGTCTGATGTACGCGTGAAACCTGGCAACGGTGAGTGAGAGTGCAAAGGGTTAAGCATTTCATAGTAATGAAAATTTATCCTTACAGAATTAAAATCTAATTTTATATTTAAAAATTTTTTTATAAAAATAATATTCCAGAAAATACCCAAGTATATAAAAGCAATATTCCAGATACAAACTAGTCGGATATACTAATCCCAAAACTGTCTTCTATCTCATACACAGTGTTGCCAGTGCGCTACTTTTTTAAAACTCAGATTCCTTGATTGGCACCAGTTTTTTGAAATACTAAAATTTGCCTTATTCAATGTCATATTAATTAAGGCGAAAAGAAGGGGAAGTTTGCCATTTCAGAAAAGTGGTGCCATTCGAGAAATCTGAATTTTAAAAAAATAGCCCACTGGCAACACTGCTCATACATGTCAATACTTCAAAATTCGTTATCACTTTGCCAAAATTAGATAGCAAACTATGCTCCTCATAAGGATTCTAAAAAGATGAAATTCCGTGCAGTAGTTCTTGAGATATGACTATCGCTGAAATCGCGTAAATCCAGCAAAATGCAGCATAGCAGCGCCACTTACAGGGTGATTTACACCAGAACCTAATCATCATCAACTTATGTCAACGTCTAACTGAATATGAAATTTGGGGAAAAGCCGTACACATTAGTCCTTGAGATAGAGCTATTGCGCAAATCATGACAAATGCAGCATAGCAGCGCCACCTGTTGAGCGATTTGCACCAACACATAATCAGCAGCAATATTAATCAAGGTATACTTGAATCTGAAGTTTGATGAAAATTCGTGCATTAGTTCTTGAGATAGAGCTATTGAGGAAATCGTACTAAATGCAGCACAGCAGCGCCACCTATTGGTCGATTTACACCAATACGTAGCTAGGATAATTTCATACCAAGGACTAACTAAATCCAAAGTTTCATTAAAATGTGCGTGTTAGTTCTTGAGATAGAGATACTGCGAAAATAGTGTAAATCCTGCGAAATGCAGCATAGTAGCGCCACCTGATGGGCGATTTAGACCAAAACGCAAACAGCGCCAATTCATATCAAGGAGTAACTAAATGTGAAGTTTTATAAAATTCCGTGCTGTAGTTCTTGAGATAGAGCTATTGTGGAAATCCTTCAAAATGCAGCATAGCAGCGCTACCTAGTGGGCGATTTACACCAAAAACTAATCAGCAGCAAACTATATTAGGGACTATCTGAATATAAATTTTTATTAAATTCCGTTCATTAGTTCTTGAGATAGAGCGCCCACAAAATTTGTGTCACATACAGACAGACAGACAAACAGACAGAGAGACAGACAGACAGAGTCACAGACTCACAGACAGACAATTTGTAAAAACATGTTTTTTGGAATCTCTTACCCCTAAAACGTGTAAATCCGTCAAAAACCGGAAGTCGAAAATTTTCATGAATCCAATACTTTCTTCTTGTAAAGATAGAAGAAAGTAACTAGTATGTTGCGGCCATCACAAAACTTTCTTCTATCTCATACATGTCAATACTTCAAAATTCACTATCTCAGTGCCAAATTAAATGGCAATCTGTGTTCATCATGAGAATTCTAAAAATATGAAATTCCGTATATTAGTTCTCGAGGTATGACTGTCGCTGAAATCATGTAAATGCAGCAAAATGCAGCATAGTAGCACCACCTATTAGGTTATTTACACCAGAATCTAATTATCACCAACTTATGTCAACGTCTAACTGAATATGAAGTTTGAGAAAAATTCGTGCATTAGTTCTTGAGATAGAGGTATTGCACAATTCATGACAAATGCAGCATAGAAGCGCCACCTGTTGAGCGATTTGCAACAACACATATTAATTGCAGCAGCAATATTAATCAAGTTATATTTAAATCTGAAGTTTGATGAAAATTCATGCATTAGTTTTTGAGATAGAGCTATTGAGGAAATAGTTCAAAATGCAGCACAGCAGCGCCACCTTTCGGGTGATTTACACCAACACGCTGTCAGCATCATTTCATATGAAGGACTAACTAAATCCGAAGTTTGATGAAAATGTGTGCATTAGTTCTTGGGATAGAGCTACTGCGAAAATAGTGTAAATCCTTCAAAATGCAGCATAGCAGTGCCACCTGTTGGGTGATTTACACCAAAACGTAAACAGCATCGATTCATGTCAAGGACTAACGGAATCTGAAGTTTTATAAAAATCTGTGCATTAGTTCTTGAGATAGAGTTTTTACGGAAATCCTGCAAAATGCTACATTGCACTGCCACCTGCAGGGCGATTTACACCAAAAACTAATCAGCACCAATCTATATCAGGGACTACCTGAATATAAATTTTTATTAAATTCCGTGCATTAGTTCTTGAGATAGAGCGCCCACAAATTTTGCGTCACGTACATACATACATACAGACAGACAGACATTTTGTAAAAACATGTTTTTTGGAATCTCTGACCCATAAAATGTGTAAATCCGTCGAAAACTGGAATTAGAAAATTTTCATGAAACCAATACTTTCTTGTAAAGATAGAAGAAAGTAAAAATGGATATAAGCATAAAGTTAATTAATTAAATAATATATACTACCACAAGAAAATACGAAAATGAATGTTTCATATATTTTAATAAATGACATTACAAATGAAAGTTTGTCCATTTTTAGTTTTTAATCACTCTCGAAAAACATTTTTTAAATAATGTTCATTTTGCATTATAAATTAATTAAAATTAGAATATTTAAAAAAATAAATAAAAGTTAATCGTAATATTAATGTTGAAACGAATTTCCTTACACGTTGAAAATTCATTAAAATTACATAGATATGAATCAGATATTATTACATAGATATGATTTTTATGTAAATAATATATTTAGTTAAGTTTATTCATTTTAAAAAGAAATTGCTAAATCTTGTCAGGATAAAATATAAGGATTTCATTCTAAAATAATTACTTTCTCCTGCAATTAATAAATATTTCATATAACACTTGTTGATTTTTACTAATCATAAAGACTATGCATAAAAAATCTTTCGCAATTTCTGATGTAAGCATTGTTTGTTGCTTAATACGATATGGGCAAAGAGGAAAACAGTTAAATTTTAATTATATATTTGATGAAAAAGTTAATTAGAATTACTCGTACAGAGTGTTCCTTTGTGTATGACGCAAAGTATTAAATTTTTGGAAGATGAATAGGATTTTTTTTAATTAACTGAAGACAGAATAAATCTAATTATATAATTTTGTGGTAGGGAGTTTGAGAAATGTGTATTCTAAAACACTCGAATTAAACATAAAATACGAAACTGTATCGCTTATTCATTTATTTACAAATTAATGACTAGTCTCTGGAGAATAAAAGTAAAAAAAAAAAAAAAAAAACTAGTATGTTGTGACCATCACAAAATTTTCTTCTATCTCATACATGTCAATGCTTCAAAATTCACTACCTCAGTGCCAAATTAAATGGCAATCTGTGTTCATCATGAGAATTCTAAAAATATGCAATTCCGTACATTAGTTCTCGAGGTATGACTGTCACTGAAATCGTGTAAATCCAGCAAAGTGTAGCATAGCAGCACCACCTATTGGGTTATTTACACCAGAACCTAATTATCACCAAATTATGTCAACGTCTAACTGAATATGAAGTTTGAGGAAAATTCGTGCATTAGTTCTTGAGATAGAGGTATTGCGCAAATCATGACAAATGCAGCATAGAAGCGCCACCTGTTGAGCGATTTGCAACAACACATAATCAACAGCAATATTAATCAAGTTATACTTAAATCTGAAGCTTGATGAAAATTCGTACATTAGTTCTTGAGATAGAGCTATTGAGGAAATAGTTCAAAATGCAGTACAACAGCGCCACCTATTGGGCGATTTACACCAACAGGTAGTCAGCATCATTTCATATGAAGGACTAACTAAATCCGAAGTTCGATGAAAATGTGTGCATTAGTTCTTCAGATAGAGCTACTGCGAAAATAATGTAAATCCTGCAAAATGCAGCATAGCAGCGCCACCTGTTGAGCGATTTACACCAAAATGTAAACAGCATCCATTCATGTCAAGGACTAACGGAATCTGAAGTTTTATAAAAATCCTTGCATTAGTTCTTTAGATACAGCTTTTGCGGAAATCCTGCAAAATGCTAAATAGCAGCGCCACCTGCAGGGCGATTTACACTAAAAACTAATCAGCACCAATCTATATCAGGGAGTACCTGGATATAAATTTTTATTAAATTCCGTGCATAAGTTCTTCAGATAGAGCGCTCACAAAATTTGTGTTACATACAGACAGACAGACGGACAGACAGACAGACAGACTCACAGACAGACATTTTGTAAAAACATGTTTTTTTGGAATCTGTGACCCATAAAACGTGTAAATCCGTCGAAAACTGGAAGTCGAAAATTTTCATGAAACCAATACTTTCTTCTTGTAAAGATAGATGAAAGTAAAAATGAACATATCGAAGAAATAACACAAAAATTATTACTGACAAACTGAAGCGATTTTATAAAAACTTTTACATATTTTATCTCTTAAAATTATAAGGAAAATGTCACATACTTAATTTATTAAATTAAATCAAGTTTTCGGAGTTACTTTGTATCATCTGTATGTATTTTCTTAAGAATACCTGCTTGTAATTTTTAAATAAGAAAACCCTTTAAATAACTAAAATATTAACAAAAAAATTTCAAAAGCTCCCCCTATCAGTATAAAGTATATGAAAAACTTTTATCTGTAATTAAATTTCAATTGGATGTTAGATAAAATTTCTTTTATACATAAAATGAATTAAAAAAAAAAAATTGTAATATATTTTACGTTTTATTCATAAAATAACTAAGTAATTTTTAATATGAAATAAAACTTCAAAGAATAAGTATGGTTTAATGGCAGATACCATTTGTAATTTGTACCATTTGTACCATTTGTACCATTTGTAATTTGGCATTTAACACATTGTATGCGGGACACGTAAAAATACGTTTTTGTGGGTTGGGGACAAAAATTATTACTTGTACCGGAAATTTTGTACGGAAGAAAAAAGAAGGTGTAATCCAAGCATTCTTGCTTCTTATTGGCTGTGAGTAGGTTTTGATTTACAGTGGCATTTCTGAACGTAAATTTAGTGCTCATTTTCGAAAAATTGCACGCATACAAAATCTTAATATAATATTCACATAAGGACGATATTTATACAAAAGTTTCTCAGAACAGAAAATTTTGATTTGTTAACACTGGAACCGCCAGAAATTTTATTTAAGTGTTATAAAACTATTTTACACCAGAATTTTTATTTAAAACTTTTATACTTAACGTATTTCTCCGCGGTACAAAATTAACTTATTTTAGAAAAAATATCTGGCTGAAATCGAAATATTTTCATTTTTTACCGGTCAAAATGACCGCTATAGCGGTTCTAGTGTTAATGCGAGATCAATCCACATTCAATGAATTTCAAAATTTTTATAACAGTTGTACAAGAAAATAAAATCAGACTTGTTTTCAGAGCTCTAGTGTAAAATATTATTTTGTAAAAAAAGCTGAAAAAATTGTTTAACAAGCTCTGTTGCATATCAAAATTTTCAACTAAACTTATAAATTCTTTTATCGGTAAAGGTGTGGTTATTCAAGAAGTTATGTAGGAGAAATTGTTTTTTACTCAAAAGAAGTTTGTGATAATAAAAGAGCAATTCAGCTCTACTTTCTCTTATAAGACATAACAATAGCTGACAAGAAATAGTTCACAGTAAAGATTTTATAACACTAACAGGGAAAGCGGATGCATTTTTATCATGACGGAATGCAATCAAGAACCTTAAAACTTGATAACAATTCCTTCAAAAGGACATTTTTCGGGAATAGAAATGCTGCTTCTGAAAAAAAAATTATATATATATATATACGTAATGTTTAACAAAATTTGTTGCATATTATTAGAATGAAAGATCATCTTGCCTTTGTAACAAAACTGATATTAATAAGCTACATTGTAATACATCAAAACTTCAACTGAAATCGTAAAATCTTATGAATTATGGATAATGATAAATAGAAAACTCTTTTTTTTTAATTCAATTTATTTTAAGTTATTATTTAAAGTATTATTGTGCGCATTTTAGGTAGATTTCGTATGAAATACTACCTATTGGGATAGTTCCTATGTTGGAATTTCTGAAAAAGTTTTGCAGATCTACACCGATCATAACCCCTAAAATCCAAAACCACACTCAGAAAAAAGATTTATATATACAGGGTTCGCACAATTTTACCACTAAATTTTAACAGTATTTTCAAAGTATTTTACTGCAGAAAAATATTGCAAAATCTGCGAATAAAGGTGGTGATTGTGAATTCTATGTTCTAAAAATTAAATGTGAATTTTCTTATCATTAATAGTGGTGTCAGAGTCCTTGGAAATTCCAAGGAGTGTGCGAACCTTGTATATATATATATATATATATATATATCACTATCTTCTGGACACGATAACTTTTGTAATTCTCCACCAATCTCTTCCAAACTGATACATAAAATCAATGGGCATAAAATCTCGGTCAAGTTCGTTAAAATCGGACCAAGGGAATGAAAATAGGGAGGGGTTTTTTGAAAACAGAACCCCCCCCCCCATAACTTCTTAATTTTTGTACATGTCAAATCAGTTTAAAGTTTTTATTACTTCTAAAAATAGGGCCAAAAATTTTTGTATCACAGATTTTTGATAAAGTTAAAAATGGGCTCAAGGGGCGCAAAAAAATAGGTTTTTTGGGAGAAAAAAATTCATAACTTCGTCAATTCTCAAGATATAAATTCCAATTAATTTTATTATAAATCTCCTTAACATTATCTACAACTTTTATACTCAAAAGTTTTTGATAGGACCAATTCGTACCGAAAAAATTAAAAACGAAAACAAAAAGGGGGTTTGAAGAAGAAAAAAATTAAAAACAAATTAAAAATACATAGCGGATGAAGAAAAAAATCATCGTAGTAAGGTTGTATTAAAATCCGAACTTCTTATTTTCTGACTCGTTTTACAATTCATTTTTGCTCTCAAAGGCTTCCAATTGGTACATTTTCTTACTCAGAAAATATTTAATGTATCGTAATGGTCGATTTTTTGATAGAGGCAGCATATATTTTTAAAAATGCTGTTAAAAAGGGCATTTTGAACCGAATTTACCGAAGCGGATTGTGCTGGAAAAATCATTGTATTAAGGATGCACTAAAATCCAAACTGCTTATTTTCTGACTCATTTTTAAATTCATTTTTGCGCGCAAACGCATTTAATTGGTAGATTCGCTTATTTAGAAACTATATAATGTACCGTAATGATCGATTTTTTGATAGAGGCAGAATATATTTCAAAAAATGATGTCAAAGTGGGCATTTTGAACGGAATTTCCCGAAGCAATTGTGTTAGAAACGAAAAATATTGTCCTTCTGAGAAATTAATTGTTTATATATCAAGTTTTAATTAATTGAACAAAAAATAAAAACACAGGTCGCTTATAAATCTCTTCAAAAATCACGCCAGCAAGTTTCATATATATTTTTTTATTAAAAATGAATCTGGAATTATGCCAGAAAATTTCGAGTTGGTGAGCATGGAAAATTATTTTTTGAATACCGCCCTAACATGATTCTGATAAAACCAGCTATTATATAAAAATTAAATAAAAACTCGTCAAAAGCGGCCAGAAAAAAATTGTTAAATTGGATTTATTTCTAATCATGATTTAGTTTTTGTTTGTGAAATTAGTATATTTGACTTCGAAATCTACATCTGCCTGTAGGCCAAGCCGGCTGTGATTTTTTTTTTTTTTTTTTTTTTTTTTTTTTTTTTTGTTATCCGTATTATAATTCTAGTAAATAATTTTAAACATAATTAGAAAAGCGCGCATGCAGTTATTTTTGCACAAGACATGATCAGGAAACTTTTAACTATTTTTAAAATAACATTTAGAGGTGATCACTTATAGAAAGTTTTGTTCATTAGTGGGGTATTTGCCTCTAGAAGGCCGAAAAAGGTGTTTTATAGCATTTTTTTCTGGAAATGGAAAAAAGTTTTTAGCTCCCGACATTTTGTATGTTATTTATTTTCAATTTAAAAACATTTCGATTTTTTAAAATAAATGAAAAAGAAAAATGCCCAGTTAAACTGATGGCATTGAAAGCTCACAGGCTATTGTTCACTTATTAGCCGCCCTTGGCCACCAGCGTGGTCGCTCTTAAAATTTATGTTTGGGAAAGCATGCTAAGCATTGTATCATGCTACATTTATTTATAATTTAATTTTCTTGTACTCCCTTAAATATATTTAATATAATCCCTAAAGCTAATATTAGTTTTTGTCGCATTAAAATATCTCAGTTTGTTGATTTTCTGTAAGCAAGTAAACCCTATTGGTTTACAATGGAAGTTTATAATAATTTGGCAAAATATTAGAGACATCACACAGTTGGCGTCATTTTGAGCGACTCATTTTGGTCGCCAAATTTTGCGATCTATCGCCAAATTGGCGAGAAACTTGGTGTCATTTGGGGACAGAACAGGGTTCACTCTATGGTAATCCCCCTTATAGGTATGGAGAGGCGTTAAATGCTATTCAATAACCAATGAGATGCGATTCATTCGAGCGTTGCCATTAAGCAATTAATAAATAATTGCGATTCCTATGCCACGTACGATAGCGTTTTATATATAGAGAGATAGATTTCAAAGAATAATGCCCCTCGAAAAATAAATTAAGGGGTGATTAGTCCCCCCCCCTCCTTTCTCCCCTTTATACTTAACCAATGAGCCTCCAAATGTCATCAGGGAAGTGCCTTATCGAAATAAACCGGTATACCAAATTTGAAGCAAATTGGATGGAAAAACCCATTTATCGAAATTAAGGGGTGATTAGCCCCGTTCTCCGCCTTTTATACTTAACCAATGAACCTCCAAAACTACTCATGGTAGCGTCTTATCAAAATGAACCTAGAAAAAATTTGAATCAAATCGGATTTTTCTATCAAGTGTTATCGCGTTACGTACATACGTACACACATCCATGCAGAAACGGCGGGCACATTAGCTCTCAGGCTTTAATAGCCTGTGAGCTAAAAACTGATAATTTGCTGCGGGATGCATGGGTGGATGTCTGAACGTGAGCGTCGTGCACTTCCAATCGGGCGGGATACGATATATCACCAGAGTTATTTTCATCATTTTTTGTTAAGGATTTTGAAAATAGGTGATATTGTCTGGAGCTTCAAGCTCTTTGAGGTTAAAATGTTGAAAATCAACAAAGTAGTAGCCATTTGAAAAAGGTCTATTTCTGTCACTTATTTTGCACTTTGGCGTTCTTCTAAAAACGTTCTTCTAAAAGCCATTTTTTATAAAAATGGCTGAAAATGGTCCAAGAGCGAATAAATTATATTACCTTCAATTAAAACAAAAATTAGGAATATTGGTTTAATAGTTTATTCGTTATGATCCCGCCCAGTTTGAAAAAAGTCAAAATTCGAAATAAAAGTTAAACGTCGCATAGACAATTTGTTGTAATTGCGATAAAGATTTTTTAAACATTTTTTGAAAAATATGCCTTTATTAATGTACCTGCTTTAGTATGATCTTTTTGTTTTGTATTAAAATGGTTCATAAACAATTTGCAGGGTAAAGGAAGGAGGGCGTAGGTTCTAGATTAGTTATTTTTTTGTGTGTGTGTACAAATAAGTAGCAAATGATCTGAAGATCGGAAAAGTTTGAAATTCGGAATCGTGGATGTCAGGAGGATTACAAATTTTGGCATTTATACTGTATTATGACATTCTCTGCGGCTGATTCAAACGTAAAGTGAAAATACGATTAGGAGAATATTTTTCTCCTAAATAATCAATGTGTTATATTCTTATTATATCTATTCATCAATTATGTTAACAACATTATTTTGCATAAATATTATTGTTTTGAATAAATTGTATTTATCTGCCAAAATCTCTTGTAAAGTAATTTACTATCTATTCACATTGTCACTGATTGCCCAAGCAATGTTTATGAAAAAATATTTCCCTGCCTCGAGTTTTGCAGATTACATTAACACATTCACGACGGGGAATGAGAATTCTCGTTTTCATTCAAAAAAGATCATTGATTGAGAGCGTACCTTCTAGCTTACAGGAAAGGCATTTATATCATGTTGTCCATTTTGTTTTGGATTGTAAGGCATCTTATAATATATTCGTTCATTAAAATGTATTTACCGATGCAAAAACTTGGGAAACCTATCTAGAACACCAATTTTCAAAAGATTTTAAAAACAAGGAGGAATTTCTACTGTTTTAAAATTCAGATTTGATAAAAAATGCCCTTCGGCTATGTGATAAGTGTTCTTGGAGGATTAAAAACTGATGAGAAAATCCATACAATGATAGGTATTGGTGGAAGCATAATTTCCCATGGCAACTACAGTTGAGATTGTAGGGCCGCACACAAGGTTATACGAGAGTGAGTCTGAAAATAAGTTTCCCCTGGCAACTGTGGACAGAGGTGTGTATGAAAGACAAAAAATGTAATGAAACATTAAAGATAAGACGTAACTTTATTTTTCTACTTAAGTGCCAAGTGAGTTGAGACATTTGTCATACCCTTTATAAGCTTCATAAAGCTCTCCAGGGAAAAAAGCAGGGCTCTGCATACAAAAGAAGCGTTGAACGGCTGGTGTGACTTCAGCATTGCTTACAAAGAATAGTCAAGCATTGGGTTCGTTTGTAGTGGCCGTGCACGTCCGTCCAGGTCTCGGTCTGTCCAACACTTGCTGACGCCCGTCACTGAATTGGCGGCACCATATCCGCACCATTTGTTTCGATATCACATCTGGCCCATAGACCTCCACGTAGCGGTTATGGATTTCTGTTCCCGATACTCCACGTGCCCATTCATAGCGGACAACCGCTCTCACTTCCTCCTTTGGCCACGAATTCATAACGCACTTTCTCTCCATATCTACCGGGAACAGAATGACGCAGAGCCCTGATTTTTTCAAGGAGTGTTTTTTTAAAGCTTATAAAGGGGTATGACAAATGTCTCAACTCACTTGGCACTTATGTAGAAAAATAAAGTTACGTCTTATCTTTAATGTTTCATTATATGTTTTGTCTTTCATACACATCTCTGTCCAAAGTTGACAGGGGAAACTTATTTTCCGACTCACCCTCGTATTTTTCTTTCATAAAGATAAAGGTTTGGACATAATTGTTGTGTTAACGCTTTCAAGGGCAAGCAATTGCGTTTCTCTAATGTGGAATTCACACTAGAATTTTCGAAAAAAATCAATTCAAAATCAGAAAAAGCATTTTTTAACTTTTTTTTTACCAAGGCTAAAAAAATAAAATTTAATTAAAAGTTTGTGGTGTAAAACATGGTAAAAATTAGGAGGTCTACAATATCATAGCTGCCAACTTATACGGATTTTGCTCACAACTAATATTTAACAGAAATTTTAGTCTTCTTTCAGTGACTGGCCCCACCAGTGGCCGAGAGGTTCTGCTCTCGAAGCTGGTAGACGGGAGCTGCTGGGTTCGATCCCAATCGCGCCCGTCGGCCTAATCGTTCGGAGTTTTCGTGGTTTTCTTCGAGCCGTGGATCTTCCATGAGTTAATACGGATTAGGTTCCCTTAGAAAGACCCCCACGGAGGGCACTCCCCCCGGGCCTATATCCCTCGTGTAGATAATTGGCCGTCAAAAATCAACCCAACACTCTTTCAGTGACTGAGATTTCAGTGACTGATTTAGAAGTTTTAGTGGTGAACAAAATCCGTACAAGTTGGCACTTATGTAATATATCTCTCCGCTCCTCAAGGGGTTAAGATTAGTTGAAGTTCAGATATATTATCAAAATAATTTACCACATAGTTATGCTTCTGCGAGTTGATTCAGTTTTAGCGCTATAACGTTATATTGTTATTTGTATTAGATTTAACAGAAACACAGGGTTCATTTTTAAATGATTTAACAGTGAGTAATGTTCTATTTTTCAGTATAAATGTTATTAAAAAAGGCTTTTATTGATTTTTTTTTTCTTTATTTTGTAATATTTCATAACAATTGCGAAACGGTTTGTATCATGCACGGATGTTTTATTTATTAACTCTGTTTATAAAATAAAATGTTATATATTTTAGAAAAATTTATAGATCTAAGATATTAATAATATTAAGTTATCATATAAAATATCGTCGATAAATATGGCTGTATTTATCTTCGAGTTTTATAGTGGCAAACAAACTGATATTCGATATTTTTTTAAGGTGACTTCTACGAGTAGTCCTACAGTGCACGTTTTCATTTTATATTCGTGTACATATATTCCACTTTCACATTATTGCGCATTTTTTTTTTAATTTCTATTCAAGCTGTTTGAAAAATAAAAACATGCTCTATGGCCATTTTATGTTTAATTCTAACTTCTACACTTTTTTTCCGACATTCATCCTGTAATTCCGAAAATTTCGTAAGTTAATCTTTTCAGTTAATTTGCCCAAGTATAATTTTCGAAAATAAAATCAGTTCGGATTAATCGGAATTTCGGATTACCGGGGTTCTACTATATTAACTGGACATTCTGATAGCTACGAACGAATCTCATGTCGAAGTGTATACATAGGTAAAAATGTAATTATTTTTGATAAATAAATGTTTGCAGAAAAATAAAGTTGCCATGACATATCAAAAGTGAATACAAAAAAAAAAAAAAAAAAACTGTTTTGAAAAAAAAAAAAATAGCAAAATAAACTTCTTGTGTTGCTATCGCTAACCGCAAATCTCTAGGATTCATAGTTTACGTGCAATTAACATTTGAAATTAAGGAGGTTTCTTGTGGACATCCTAATTTCTTCAAAGGAAAAACAAATTTCAAAGTAATTGCTTAAAAGGTGCAAAGGCCAACATATTGAAAAAGATTCCAAGCCGGGACTCGAACCCAGGCCATCAGGATAGCGCACTGACGTTCTACCGACTAAACCACTTGGAACGATACTCCAGCAAGGAAAATTTCTCACTATAATTCACTCCTTGCTGGAGTATCGTTCCAGGTGATTTAGTCGGTAGAACGTCAGAGCATTATACTGATGTCCCGGGTTCGAGTGCCGGCTTGGAATCTTTTTCACTATGCTGGCCATTGCGCCTTTTAAGAAATTACTTTGAAATTTGTTTTTCATTTGAAATATTGTATGCAAGGCGAATGTTTCCCTCTGGAATAATTTCCATGTATTAATATCCTAATTTCTTATAAAAAACACTTGCACATAATTATCTCTAACCAGGATCGTACGGGTCCTGAAATTTCCAGACCAGGAAATTCTTTTATACCAGTCTTTGAAGTACATTTATTTTTTCTATAAAAAAAAAAGACTAATATTTTTTCTGGAAAATAACGGGACCAGTGTTGCCAGTGGACTAATTTTTTTAAATTCAGATTTCTTCATTTGCACCCCTTTTCTGAAATGGTAAAATTCCCCTTGTTTTCTCCTTAATTAATCCATTAACCGCCCAAACTTATAGTGTTAAAGTTTTCAACTTTTCAGCTGAATGTCGTTTGCCACCACAAATTCTAAAAGACAATTTTCGCTTTAATCGATTTTGTGTCTTTAACCCACATTTTATCCCACCTACGATTAACACTAGAACGCCCGGAAATTTTACACAAGTTTCATAAAAATATTTGACACCAGAATTTTTATTTAAAATTATTTGAATGAATAATTAACGTAAATCTGCGTGGTTTAACTTTAACTTATTTTATGAAAGAAGTTATATTTCCAGTTGACAGTTAATCATGTGGTCGGAGTCGGATCGACTCCTGCCGGGCGTTCTAGTTTTAATAAAGGAGAAGAAATTTATTAAATTTTGAATTCCTACTTTGGTGGAAAAAAGTTACAAAATTGCTAATCTTTATTTTGCAATAAATCTTTTTTCAGATTCCGGTGTGCATTTGACATTACAGAAACACAATTACTTGCCCCTCAAGGGGTTAATTAAGGCTAATTTTTTAATTAAAAAATAGCGGTGTGTATGTAAATAATTTAAACTTGCGTATTTATTTTAACCGTTGCGTGAACGCAACATCAGTGGATAACGGATTAATATGACATTAAATAAGGTGAGTTTTGCTATTTCAGGAGAGTGGTGCCAATCAAGAAATCTCAGTTTAAAAAAGGTAGCCCACTGGCAACACTGAACGGGACACATACGAAACCTGCTAACACCGCATGCTCCCCTTTTTTGTTTCCCTAATTCATGAAACGAAAAGCTAAAAGTATTTCAAGAATGTTAAGGCATTTTTAGTATGTAGGCAATAAAATGATTTAAGTAATTTTATTTATAAACATAATTCATTACATTATAAAATAATTTCATAATCACCAGTTGCGATTTTTTTCTGCTGTAATGTTCTTTTTACTGAAATATTAATTTTTTAAAGTAACTAAATATAACAGAAATGTCCTTTTATCTGTTTAAAGATCATGCAGAATCCCCTTTCAAAATTCTTATTCAATGCTGAATGCTCACACAGAAAAGTAATGCCTTATGTACGAAAATAGGATATTTTATCATACAGAAAAGTTAGGGGAAGTTTGGTTCTATCACATAAAGTTTTCTCTTGCCGAAGATTATTAACTGTAATGTTATTATTTTCCCCAATACAAAAGAAGATAGAGCACATGGAAGATGCAGTTTTTCTATATTCCAAAGTGCATGTTTCCTTTAACAATAAATGGAAATCGATTACATCCAGTTCTGGTTATGTTAACTTATATCAAAACTAGTATTAGTTTATAGATTTCTTTGAGAAGTCGATGTCAAGAATTCCTTTTTCTTTATTTCCTTTTGAGATTAAAGAAAACTAAAAATGTTTTCAAACTATGTTTTGACATATCTATCATACATTTTCATGTATAAGTTTTATTAAAGAATAAAATATTGAATATATACAACATAACACAATTACAGTATACCGGGCTCTTATCAAAGGTTCGTAATAAAAAAAAAAAATTGATTTTTGGTAAGCAAAATTCGTAAAAAAAAAAAAAAAAAAAAGTTTTACATTTTTTAATGAGTTAAATTAAATGAGTTTGTATAAGTTAGATATAAAATGTTAATAAATATTAAAATACTGCTTAACCCTAGAACTACCGAAAATTTTACTCAAGTTTTATAAAAATGTTCTACACCAGAATTCTTATTTAAAACTATCGAAATTATTTATTTAACTTATTATCGCATTGTTTATATATTTAGGTTTTTTTTTAAAGAATTTTCTGGATTGAATAAATATTTTGACTGTACCTGTCAATACCATTCGACATGTTGCACAGTGTAAGATTTTGCAAATGTAGCTGGAAAAAAGTCGAAAAATCGACTTGCAGTAATTTCACTTTTAGACATTTGAAATAATAGCTGAAAAAGTGGAAAAAATAGAGTGATAACGGCCTAACTCCACAACAACACCATCAAAAATCGGGTCAAAAACCAGGTTTTCTTTTAACCTTTTTAGAATGGCGATTGCTGTAGATGTAATTGTCATTGATATTTATAGCTAAAAACGTACTTATTTTGTAAATAATTTTTTATGATTGCATGGAATCTTTAGAAAAATACATTACTTTGTAGATACTTTGTATTTTACAGTTATTTAGAAGCGTTATTTAAAAAAATAAATTTTAAAGTAACTATAAAAAAATATTTGAAAATTTAATAGCATATGATAACTTTTAAAAAGCTGCCAAAAAGTTTGTACAAACTGATACATTATAACATATTTTTTGTTTCTAATTATGTAGGCATATAGATATAAAAGAAATCGATTTCAGCTGCAACTATTTGTAACTGTCAATATAAGTAATTTTTGTTCCAGGCACGGAAGTGTTAATTTCGAAAAAAGAATTGTAGGAGATTTTACAAAATGATGTTACTGGGCAGGAATAATTCCGTGTGAATTCTAAAAATCTTCCGACAGTCTGTGTATTACACAAATATAATCTTCAGCATTGCTTATCTTTTATGTTAGATCAGATTTGGGTGGGGCTTGTGAGTGCTTAAGCCATTTGGTAGGCCTCCCCACCTAGCTGACCCTTGTTAGATCAGATTAAGCGACTGATCCATTCATTTATAACTGACAGTAATCGAAGATGGAGAAACTGCCATCGCTTAGAGAAAGTTTTTTGAAGTAAAATAAGAGATGGTTAGATTCAAATATTACAATCAATATATTTACAGAATAGAAGTAATAATGACTACCCGATAAAAGTTGGACGACTATGGAAACTGATTAGTCAATAACAGAAGAATTTGAAATTGCCAGAAATTAAATCTTTACAGCTTTTGCACCAATTATAGTAGAATTCAATATTTAGATATATGATATAGGGGACAAATTTGCAGAAACAGTGGTAGATAGCACAATGTGCAGCATTCTATCTTCAAATAAAGCAACTTAAAAATGTAATGTCTGTAATGGAAAATCCAAGGAGATGAATAACTTGAAAATTATTGGATTAACCCTAGAACTACCGGAAATTTTACTCAAGTTTTATAAAAACATTCTACACCAGAATTTTTACTTAAAACTATTTAATTTGTTTATTTAACTTATTATTGTCTGATTTATACATTTAGTTTGTTTTGAAGAAATTTCTGGTTTGAATAAATATTTTGAATGTACATGTCGGGTCCATTGGACCCTTCTGGTAGACAGAGGGTTAAATAGGAGTAATGCTGACAAATTTTCTTTGGGCTTATTAACACTACATGCACAATTAAGATTTATTGATTTCCTCTTACATATTGGTTATAGACTGGATGTAAAGCAGCGCTGAAAACCTGAAGAAAAATGACGTATCACAGGAAGGAAAAATATAATTGAAAGATTTAGATGAGAAAGAGAATTATTACTAGAAACTAGACGACGTAATAGTACCGTGAGAAATGGAAAAAGAAGACTTTTTAACAATGCTGCTGTAGCCTCTAGCATAACAGATGTTGATCAAACTCTTATTGAGCAATTTTATGTAATTTTACATGACATGTGGATACGAGATAAATATATCTGCTTTTAAGCATTACTAATCATGACATTAAAACCTCAATAAAATTATAGAGCATCTGAAATTCACCCTGAAGTTTTAACATTTATACAGTCACCTAATCTACAAATAATAAAAGAACTACAAACAACGAAAAATGACAGTGATTCACTTTATGATAGCATTGGTAGCTATGTCAGTATGTAATAAATTAATTACTATTTTTTTTTAATAGAAGAAATTTCTTCTTGTTGAAAATAAATATGTACTACATTTTAAAAAATCTGCACCGAATAAAATAACACTACGCAAATGCAAATGTATGAAAATGACAAAAAACCTTTTTTATTATGATTATGATGATGGAATTACAATGACGTAAATTGTACAATGTAATGGCTAAAAATATTTTTTTTCATGATACAGAACAATTTTATCTATAGTAAGATCAATTGTCGTTAGAATTACAAATGTCGTTAGAAATTAAAACCTGCTCACAACCAATCAGAAGTAAGCATGCCTGGATTACACTTTCTTTACTAATCACTTTCAAAATTTCTGGTACTAGTAATATTTTCTTCCATCAATCCCCGAAAACGTCAGTTCACGTAACCCGTCCACAATGTGTTAAGTAAGCAGTATTTGATTCAAGGACATTAAAAATTTTGCCAGGTGTCTCCCGTAAATCGGAACTCAAAATGCTCTGGACACCAATAATTTAAAGTAATTTCTTTCGCCTTATCTAATGGCAAAACTATCTGCGATTGAAGATGGCGAAATAAACCATAAGGAATTAGTGGGACACATGGCAACACAAGTTATAGTTAAAGTTTCTCTTTCTTACTTATCGATTTCTAACTTCTAAAATGTCTGTAACAAGCCAAATAGGATTTAACCCTTTCCGGCACAGTGTGCCCGGATCGGGATACCTAATTTTAATTTCCAAACTTACGAACAGCACCAAAAACATTTTAGTAAAATTTTGCTTTTACTATGATAATTTAAATTAACACGTTTTTAATTTCTTAAAAGTCGTTTTAAAATTCCGGTGTCAGTCAATCATTTCATCATTTTACAACAAAAATTGCCTGTGCCGGAAAGGGTTAATCAGTGAAGTTACGGAGGCACGGAGGGGTGCTTTTTATTCAAATATAATTAAGATGTTTTCCCTACTCAAAATTCTGGGAGTTTCAAAGATAAAAAAAATTCACGATGAACAGTGAACTTGTTTAAATTGCCAAAAAATATTTTTTGTGACATTTAAAAATAGGTTGTGTTACAAACACTATTATCAGGCAAAGTGAAATTTTTTCATCATACTCACCAAATCTTCGTCAAGACAATATAATAATCTCCACTGCATTCATCAGTGTAGTTATATGAAAAACTAACAAATATCTTAAATAACTTCATAATATATTTTATGTATTACGGAGCTGCGAATGTGAAAACGTAGTACAACATACATTTATTAAAGTAAAGAAATTTAAAATACGTTTTAAAAAAGAGGTAGAAAAAACATCACTTACAAGGAAGGTCTCTTTACCGGGCATACTGAGAATATTCTGAAAAGAAAAAAAAAACTAGTTAAACTATTTATGTATGTAATAAAGGGTCAGCCAAACATAGCGGCGGAATTACAGTAGAAAGTCTGTAAAAAATAAAATACTTTCGAATATTTGGTGCAAAAAGATGAAAGCGACACGCGATTTGGCGAGCAGCACTATTCTTCGCCAAAAGCAAACAATTTTAATGCATCTGAAAATTGCTTAGTAATTGATTTTTAGAATGAATGAATTTAATAAATTTCAACTTAAACAATGAGCGAGTTTAGTTGTTGCCATTAAAATACTCAAGGCTAGAGGACGCAAGTTGTGACGTCATCACTAATCGACCGACTTCTCACTAGCGTTGGAATTCTCACTAGAAAATTTTGAACAGCAATTTTCTTTTATTTTATATGTGGAATATCTATCGTCTTATAAAACAATAATAACTATTTAAACTTACTGGTGAGAATTCGGAATCCCTAAATAAAAATTCAGCCAGATGCGGAGTGCCACAGTGTTGGCGCATCTGGCTCATTTTTTATTGGGGGATTCCAAATTCTTACCAGTAAGTTTAAATAGTTATTATTGTTTTATAAGACGATAGATATTCCACTAATAAAATAAAAGAAAATTGCTATTAAACATTTTCTGGTGTGAATTCCAACACTAGTGGGTAGTCGGTCGATTAGTGACGACGTCACAACTAGTGTCTCTCGCATTGAGTATTTCGATGGTAGCAGTTTAGTTCTTATATATATTTCTGTCTTACATATCTATGTTATTTGTTGGCAGTTATTTAATTTTAAGTCTGAAAAAAATACTTTCATGTAAAAAAAATATTTTCATATATTTAAGCATATTCAAAATAAAGGCCAAATAAAGAATTCTGCAGTTATACATTCAATATCGAAGAAGTCGTAATTTACATAGCAGCAAAATTGAAATGGCAGTGTGCGTTTGGGTTTTGAAGCTTGAAACAATTTTAGTTAATTTAAATTTTGTCTTAAATCTTAAAATTTGATAATTAAATTTCATTATAAATACATATAAACATATATATGACAACAACAAGGCTCGCAGCGTTTCTAAATTTTTCTGCTTTTTTACCACTATTTGAAATAAAAAAATGTTTGTGGTAGTCTCTGTTAACATCTGCGATAGATATATACCAGGGGTGTCCAACTGTGCCCCGCCGGATACCACTAAAATTTTGCAGAAATACTCGACAAGTTGAATCGCAACAATTCGACGATTAGATAAGGCAAATATAACTGTAAAATTTTAGTGGTATCCGGCGGGCCACAGTTGGACACCCCTGATATATACTATAAAGACATCGTTTTAAAATAGTTGTAGTAAACTGCGAAAATTTGAGGAACGTTGCGAGCCCTGCTATATTTAAAACAAACTAAAATTGACAAAGCTAAAGTTATTTAAATTAAATTTATTTAAACCAGTTGAACTCGAAACTTTCTTTCTTAAAGTATATTTCACATGAAAAAGCATTTTTTGAAATTTTATTCCATCACCAACCGGTGATAAATCGCCAAATAACGAAATTTTCATATTTTTTTACGGACGCTCTATCCAGTGTTGCCATTGGCTATTTTTTTTTAAATTCAGATTTCTTGATTGACACCACTTTTCTGAAATGGTAAAATTGTCCTTGTTTTCGCCTTAATTAAAATGCCATTATATAAGGCGAATTTCACTATTTTAAAAATGTGATCCCAATCAAGAAATATAAATTTTTAAAAAGTAGCTCAATGGCAACACTGGCTTTATCGAAGATCCGCCTTTTTTCTTTTTTTTTTTTTTTTTTTATATATATATATATATATATATATATATATAAACATATATATCCTCATGATAGGAACATTCTGTAATTTTTTCAGATTTTTCGGCGTATGCACGTATGGAGACCTCCCTTGTTAGTATTTTACAGATATCGGATCCTAAGATGCAATTAGTTAAGAAGTGATTTTAAAGATTAAATTTAAAACAGTTTAAAATTAATTGTTTAACCCTAGAACTACCGGAAATTTTACTGAAGTTTTATAAAAACATTCTATACCAGAATTTTTACTTAAAACTATTTAATTTGTTTATTTAACTTATTATTGTCTGATTTATACATTTAGTTTGTTTTGAAGAAATTTCTGGTTTGAATAAATATTTTGAATGTACATGTCGGGTCCATTTGACCCTTCTGGTAGACAGAGGGTTAATCATTGCAGATAATAATGCTAAATATATTCTTGTAATGTTTTCAAGAAAAGGAGTGTTCAACTCCATTCTGAATGTTTATTATTTATATTTATAATTTTTCTATCTTCAATAGAAGAAAGTATTGTAATCGAAATTTTTTTCGACTTCTGATTTCCAAAGGATTTACTCGTTTTAGGGGTCAGAAATCCCAAAAATCATGTTTATCCAAAGTGTCTGTCTGTCCGGGTGTCGCCATTGTACCACCGAAAAGTGTGTGAAGTTATGCATAGAATTGAACCAAATTTTTTATGTATGTTTCTTGGTATGCAAGCTGATCCTCCCTGAATTTGAAAAAAATTCTGTTGAAAGGGGCACTATAATAGCGATTTTTGTTCCATTTTCATTTTTGTACCATCTAAAAATGTATTAAGTTATGCATAAACTAAACCAAATTTTACGTATATGTGTTTAGCTATGACCAGTAGGTCCTCTTTCCATTTGGAAATATTTTGACGATAGGGAGCGCTGTAATAGCGATGTCTGTGCCATTTTCATTAATGTACCATCGAAAAGTGTATGAAGTTATAAATAGAACGGAAACAATTTTTTTGTGTGTAATTTTGGCCACGGCCGGCAGGTAGTCCTGAATTAAAAAAAAAATCTGCCTAAAGGGGGCGCAGTAATAGCGATTTTTGTGCCATTTTTTTTTTTTACTATCAAAGTATAAGAAGTTATGAAAATAATTGAACCAAATTTCATGTATATGTGTTTAGCTATGACCAGCAGGTCCCTCTTTAATTTGGAAATATTCTGACAATAGGAGGGCGCTGTAATAGCGATGTCTGTACCATTTTCATTATTGTACCATCGAAAAGAGTATAAAGTTATGCATAGTATGGAACTAATTTTTTTGTGTATATTTATGGCTATGGCCAGCAGGTCCTCCTTGAATTTGAAAAAAAATCTGCCGGAAGGGATATCTGGAATAAAGATTTTTGTGCCGTTTTCATTTTTGTACCATCGAAAAGTGTATAAATTTATGCATAAAATGTAACCATTTTTTTATGCTCTGGCCTGCAGGGCCTCCTTCAATTTGGAAATATTTCGCCGGAAGGGTGACCTCTAATAGGAAAGTCTGCCCATTTTAATTATTGCTCCATCGAAAGGTGTATGAAGTTAGGGATAGAACTGAACTAAATTTATTGTGTATGTTTTTGTCTATGGCCAGCAGGTCCTCCTTCAATATTCCGCCGGAAGGGGGAACTATAATAGGGAAGTCTGTCCGATTTTAATTATTGCTCCATAGAAAAGTGTATGAAGTTATTGCTAGAAATGAACTAAATTTATTGTGTATGTTTTTGTCCATGGCCAGCAGGTTCCTGATTTTCAAAAAATTCTGCCTGAAGGGGTTGCTGTAATAGCAATTTTTGATTGAAATTTATTAATCCTATTGAAATCTATTGAAATTTATTTTATTTTTATTTTTATTTGTTATATAATTTTATTACGTGCGATTCATTTATTTAATTTCGTTTATTATGTATGTTTCAGACGATGCATACCTGGATCACGTCTTACAATCGATTTTCGGTCTATTGCCTTAACGAGGTTTAAAACTCAAATGTTGATCACCACTTCATTTTTTATGATAATGCAATATTCAAATCACATACCCAGAATCAGGGAGAGACTTCAGAAATACTACGACCAATTTCAGTACCAATCAAGAAATTATTTCTTCGTTACCTCCGCTTACAGACAGAATGCATGACGTCAAATCACGTGATCTCAGGCTGATCCGATTACCCCAAAACACTGTTGTTTGTTTCCGCATCCATGGTACTGCTCATTTGGCCAATTATCGGACCCTATAATATCGTCATTGCCATTGTGGGACTTGGAACCAAAAAATCAAGATAAAACCTGTTATCGTTAGCCAATGGGCACAGCCACAGGTCCTTTTAACCTTTCCTGCGCGGAGTAATTCTGTTTATAAACTGACGAAATAATGGACTGACACCAATGTTAATAAACGAATTCATTAGAAAATATGGACTTGCTTATTTTCATATACATTATAAAAAGGGAAATTATAATTAAATATTCCTGGTGTCGATTGTAAATTTTGGAATTAAAATTAGGTGGCCCTCGAATGGGTTAACAGTGTCTACCGGTGTCAAATGACACATTTTTAACCCCTTGAGGGGCAAGCAATTACGTTTGTGAAATGCTGAATTCCCACCGGAATCTTTGAAAAATTCTATTTCAAAATAAGTAAAAGAAATTTTCCGTTTTTTTTTTTTTCCACCAAATTTAGAAAAGTAAAATTTAATAAAATTTTTCTGGTGTAAAACTTTATTAATCGTAGGTGGTATATAATATATACCGGTGCCCCTCAAGAGGTTAACCTTTCTACCATGTTGAAATTTTACTCAACCTTAATAAAATCATTTCACACCAGAATTTTCTTCAAAAACTATTTAATATCTTTATTTATATTAGTCTACGGTGCCTTTTATTTATCTTACTTTACGAAAACATTTCTGGTTCGAACCGAATGAAATGAGTTATAGAAATGAATCTATTAGACCCATTCAGAGTAGGAAGGTTAAAGTTTTGATTTATGTAATTTTGCTCGTAGTTTTCTAATGTAAAAAGCATAAAAAATATATCAGTATATTACAAATTATTTGTAATTGTTTCAGTCTAAAAATTACAAATTTAAAGCAGTAAACCGAAGTATTTTAAAAGGTTTTATTTGACACCGATAGAAATAGTGTTAAGGGAGCAAGTAATTGCCTTTAAAGGAGCAAGTAATTGCGTTTGTATAAGGTGAAATTCACATCGGAATATTCGATAAATTTTGTTTCAAAATCAAGAAAAGCAATTTGTGAACTTTACTCTACCAAAGTTAAAAAAGTAAATTTTAATTAAATGTTTCTGGTGCAAATCTTAATTATAATTAGGTGGGATATAATATATTCCACCGCCCCTCAATGGGGTAAACACGCAATCCCAGCTCTGGCTGTAGACTAATGCTGAGCCGGACCCCAGTATGACGGTTACTTTGGGAAACATCGTGGATATGCGCCAGCTCCCCTTACAGTCTCAGCCAATTCTGCCGCCGGAGGACACGTGAACAAACATCAAGAATTCCATTTTAGGACTAGCAAACAGTATCTTTCAGAGCCGGTACTGTATTCCGCTGGAGCATCCTTTTTGATCGAATGGACAATATCACAGACAGAAATCAAAGGAGAGTGATTCTGGCAAAAAGATAGTTTTGCCAAGAACTTTTTTGAACAAAGAAAGTACATTTTTTTGTAACAATGGGTTCACAAAAATTAATTTTACACAAAACTGCGCTTACCAATAAGTGGAACAAGATAGGTTGAAAGTAAATTATAACATCAAAAATCCGGTATCGTCAGGACTGAGACTAAGCCGGATTTTTGAAAATTCCGGATTTCTGAAAGGATAAAAAAAGTACTTCCGATATTCCTAATGGTGCCTTTGTTCATAATAAAATTAATGACCAAGTGATAATTAGGTGACAAAAAAAAGAGAAAAATAAAAATTTTAAAAATTGTTGCTTTAATGGATATTTTCTATGTTACAAATAGTCATTTAAATAAATAAATAAATAAATAGTGAAGTCATTTCCTTCTCGCGTAATCGTTGATGTTATATGCTTCAATTTTTTTTGGCCGTTATTTAACAAGTTTTTCTTGTGTTTTATACGAGTAAAGAATCGGTATTTTGGAAATACAGTCTAAAGGAGATATTAATTCTCCTGTCAAATTTATGCATTTTTCCAGTGATACCTATTCTTTTGTCGGTTCCACGATCTCGTCTCTTGACCTGCTACTTGCGTTATTGGCGGTTCTATTGCGGCCATATATTCACAGTTCCGAATTTTCTTGAACTTTCTTTGTTCAAGGAACTAATAGATTCTGGCATATGAAGAAAACACGCATTCTTTATAGTCAATTATTTATTTTTCGCACTTTTACTTTCGAACTCGAAGTTTTTAATTTGTAAACAATTGCTATTTTTCTTTCTCTCGTAAGTTCGAAGTGTACAAAAAGGGGATAAATAAAAAGAATTTGATGCCGGATTGTGGAAGTTGCCGGATTTCTGAGTGACGGGTTATTGAGGTCATATTGTATATTAAATATTTAAGTGAAATCATTTAATGTAAACATTATAAGTTATATCTCCTGATTTTTTAACATAAAAAATCGAAATTTAATCAATTAAATAAAATTTTAAAAATAATCAATTTTCTAGAAAACACATTTTACACATAATTTTCTCAGTTTACTAAAATTTTTTATTTCAGAAAATATGAATAAAATAAAATAAAATCTTTTATTTGGTATATTGAAGAATAATTTTATTCAGAATTATTATAAAGTTATTCGAGTGAAATCCACATGTTACCAAACCGCTACCAAAGAAGAAATATTAAACTTAGAAAATATTTTGGACATGTAATGAGATGTTTAATTGAAGCACGAATAATTTTATTTTGATTTTCCACGCGAAACAGCTGCAAAATATGTCCTTACAGTATAATTTTTAACCAAATTGTTCAGTCACAGTATCTTGTTATTGTTAATTCATTCTAAAGCAAAACATAAAATATGGAAATTTCTATTTATTTATGATTGGGGAATCTGTTTTGCCAGCTGGTGAAATCTTATTGAAATGAATCTTATCTTTGAGGAAATACCGTTACTAGAATAAATGTAATCCACTACATTTTGCTTTCTAATGTTTGGAAAAATTTCTGCCAAACATTGTAAAAAATGCAGTTAAATTTAACACTGATAATAGACAGAACGTAAAAAATTTTGCGTATATTTATTTATACGTATAATTATATAAAATTATACGTATTAAAGCGATTATTAAAGAGTGCAAGAATTTTCTTAATTTATGTATTTATTTGTGAAAAATGAGTAATCGTAGAAATTTTATCTAAATTGTTGTCGACAAAAACTATTTAATATTATAGTTCTGATATGTAACATTCCATTAAAAAAATTCTTTAGATAGCTGTTGAAAAATAAAAGTATTATCTAAAAATTAATTTATTATTAGGCAAGTATTTAAAATTATTAATCAATGTCATGCTACGAAGAATGCCTGTTTTTTTCGTCAAGTTTTCTAAAATAGTAAGTGTGTTTAAAAATCAGATTACCTCCCTCAAGTGTTTCTGATTTTATAACCACTATTTAATAATAGTAATAGCCATCTAATTTAAGTGTGCAATTTATATAGAAATCAATGAGGGCCGAAGATAAATCAAAATAAGTTAATTATACCATAAACACTATAATATTAAATTACTACATTGCGAAATTGGCTTTGAATTAATATTTAATCCAATCTTAACCCTTAAGAGGTCTATTTTTTAGACACAAAAAACGAAAAATAGGCGCCATGCAACACTTTGATAGGGCTGCCGTAGGCGGCTATTTTTTAATTCTATTTCCGAGCTCTTCCACAAAAGAAAAATCTTTTCGATACACTTTGACAACCAGAGAAATATATTATAAAACTAACTTTTTAAAAATAGTGGTGCGAACAGACTATAAAAATAGCCGTCTGTGGCAGCCCTGCTTTTATCGTGTTAAAATATTTGCCTTATATAATCGAAATAGTTTTGCATTAAATAAAGCGAATATTAAAGTTTAAAATTAGTGGTCTCGAAAAGCTTATAGAAACGAAACAAACAAACTCTTTGTACACGTAGGGTATACGAGCAAACTTTTTAAATTGTTAAAATCAATCGTCAAGTTTCCCATGCCTTAAAAATTCTTGCCTTCACATATAAAACCACTCCTTAAAATTGCGACCAAATTTCTCATTTCATCTTGCTTACAAGTTCACTGACCTACAAAAGTTAAGGTACAGGGACTGCATGCTTTCGATTGTACACTGTTTGTCGAATATCTACCAAAATTATTGCCGAATTGTGCTTGAACTTCTGGGATGCAAAGAACATGCTTGATTTCATATTTCTCGGTGAAGATTTAGTCGGGTGAACCATTTGGGGGCTAATAATAAAATACTATTTGCGATCACCTATGTAACAGAAAATGCTTGAAATGATTTTTCACTGTATTAACTGACTATGTAGGTTCTGTCCAATGTTTCTGTGCATTTGTGTAAGCATAGCACTCATATTCGTGAAGATGTTACTATGGCTGTGAAAAATTCAAAAGTTTTTTGTTTATAGCATACAGAGTTTTCAAGCAAATTTAACACAACTTTCCGAAAACCTAACAAAGAACAGTAGCAACAGTATGCTGCAATTAAAACATGAATATATTGAATATCTGATGAGGTATGGGAACTTGTATAAAATAATTTTTAACTGCGCATGCGTGGGAAATTTCCAAATTTTTATTTCATAATTTGGTAGCCAGTTATTTTGGGCAACTTTTATAAAACGTCCTGTCAAATATTGTGGAAACTCAGAATGATATAGTGAGCTGATTGATAAGTTGTGAAAAATTCCTTATAATAAAGCTATTTTTAGATAGCAACTCACTCTATCGCCCTTATCTTTGTGAATTTTCATGATATTTGACTGGACTTTTTATATAAATGTTGCCCTAAATAGCGGGCTACCAAATTATAAAATAAAAATTTCAGAATCTTCCACGCATGCGCAGTTAAATATTATTTCATACAAATGCCCATATCTCATCAAATATTCAATATATTCATGTTTTAATCGCAATATACTGTTACTACTATTCTTTATTAGGTTTTCGGAAAGTTGTGTTAAATTTGATTGAAAACTCTGTATGCTATAAACAAAAAACTTTTGCATTTTTCACAAAAACATTAATATCTATACGAATATGAGTGATATGCTTACACAGATGCACACAAACGTTAAACAGGACCCAAATAGTCATTTAATGAAATGACAAACCATTTCCAGCATTTTGTGTTGCATAGCTGATCGCAAATATTATTTTATTATTAAATTTATTATTAAGCCCCTAATTATCCCCCCCCCCCTGATTAAATCTTCACCGAGAAATATGAAATCAAACATGTTCTTTACATCCCAGAAGTTCAAGCACAATTCGCCAATAATTTTGGTAGATATTCGACAAACAGTATACAATCGAAATCATCCAGTTCCTGTACCTTAACTTTTGGAGGCCAGTGTATATAAACATACATACACTGGTTTCAAAAAATTAAGGAAAAACAACAAAAGTAGCGATTACTCAAAATGTTACAAGTAGATTTTAATAAAATTGAGACACAATTTACAACACATAGTAAGGTATAAAATAACATTAAAAGAAATTACCAAACGATTATGGTGTTTCAGAAATTAATACAATTATAAAATAAACAAAATAAATGTGTCAGTTTGGTATAGGAAAAGTACCTTTAATATGGAGTATGATCACCCCTAGAAGAAATACTGCACATACAGCGAAGTGTGATACTGTCAATTATGCGATCGATAAGTTTGCTGAGAAGTGCGAGCCATTTCTCTTGTAAAGCAGTTGTAAGCGTGGCAAGGGTCTGAGGAGGGGTATTGAGAGCAAAGACACATCTTCCTAAACCATCCCAAAGATACTCAATGGGATTCAATTTCAGTGATCGCGCTGGCCATTCCATGCGCTGAATTGCGTGGTGATGAAGATAATCTTCTACGAGGTGAACTTTGTGCGGTCTAGCGTTATTGTCCTGTAACAGGAAATCTTTACCTATTGCATCGAAATAAGGGTGCACATAAGCATCAATAATATCATCTCTATAGACGTGAGCATTCACAGTTCCACGTGGAAAGACATGGAGGTCTGTACGTCCGCTCAAAGAGATACCATCCCAAACAGAGACACTGCCTCCTCCATACGAATCTCTTTTACGAATGTTTGATGGATGATGGCGTGTTCCCTGTTCTCTCCAAATTAAACAATGCCTACTGTCGCTTTGGAGGTTAAATTGGAACTCATTTGTGACGAGAACACGACTCCATTGATCAGCCGTCCAGTGGACATGTTGACGTGCCCACCTTAAACGTTCCCTCCGGAGACATGAGGTGAGCGGCGCACAAATATCTGGTAGCATCACGTAAAAACCACCTTCATGACGCTTGCTACGCACAGTAGACGTTGATATTAACCTTCTAGTGACTGCAGAGAGGACGGATTAAAGATGAGAGGGGGTTGCTGTTCTATTCCTTCGTACACATAACCGCAAATATCGGTCATCGGTGCTTGTCGTAGCTCTTGCTCGTCTTCGCTGAACATTCTGGAGACCAAACCAGTAGTTTGAAAGTGTTGCCAAAGCCTATGAGCAACAGAAGGACTCACATTTAGCCACTTGGCCACCTCTGTCTGACTTTGGCCTACATCCAATCTTCCAATAGTTCTATATCGCAGTTATTCGGACAAATGATACCTCGAGTTCATACTAATGAATTGACTATCTCAGTTTTCTTACCTCGTAATCACAGCGACACCACCAGCCATACTCTCTAGCATGCATTTTTATGCTCCGCATATATAACGCAATCCGATGCCACTAATTTGCATTTTGTAATTTTAATCATCATCTTTTAGTTAAAAACATATCCAAATTTCATACGGATAGTTTAATTTTTGAACGAGTTATCGCTCTTTTGGTGATTTTTCCTTAATTTTTTGGAAAGCAGTGTATTATGCAGGATTGCCAGTTGAACCGTTTTGTAGCCTAAAAATTCAATTCGTACCGGAAATGGCAAGTCTCGACTGCAGGATTCGCCAGTGGATATTTTTTTGTAGATTTTTTATAAAAAACTAAATTAACACTTTAAACAGTGCAAGATGCATAAAATTTTTCGTTAGCATTGTCTGTAAATTTTTCCAAGTACATGTTTTCTGACAAAAATATAATTTAATGCTTGCGGCCTCTTGATAGTATTGTATTATACTGTTTGAAAAAAACGTTTCAAATACACTTTAGAAGAAAATTAAATAATTGCATGCTCAGTTTTAGGAGTAAACTACATTCAAATTCAGATCCACTCTAAAACCTGAAGATTTCTTATCTTATGAGCTACGTATGAAAAAGACATAGTTAATTAATTTTGAAACAGGCTTTAATGAACGTCCAAAATTAAAATGTAATGATAATGCTACCACTAAGAGAAAATAAATCCACAGAAAATTCCGAAAGAGATTAAGTCAACTACATGTTCTGATAATTAAATAGTTTTTTAAAACATTTACTTAATCTTCCTGAAATTAATTTCTTGTGTTCATAATCTGGATTAACTGAATCATAATATTTTCTTATTAGAAACAATTAAGAACATCTTAAAATATGCTTTTTTAAACAGTAGAATTTATAATGATTCAAAATTGCATTCATATGTTACATTTACTTTATTTCCACGGTTGTTGATTTTCCTAATCTGTTAAACAATAGAATAGATAAACAATGGATTAGTGGAAATTTCCCTTTTTAACACCTTGAGGGCGGTGGGATGTATTAAATCCCACCTACGATTAATGAAGATTTGCGCAAGAAACATTTTAATAAATTTTACTTTTCTAACTTTGCTGGAAAAAAAGACATAAAATTACTTTTCCTTATTTTTCAATAAATTCTTTCAAAGATTCCGGTGCGAGTTCAAGATTACAGTAACGCATTACTTGCCCCTCAAATGGTTATAACCTTATAATGGATATTAAAATATTATCTATCGTAGATATTAATATTTTATTACCGACGGTACTTTTAATTACCGTTAAAGCGAATTTAATTTATAATTTATTTGTTCCGTCTATAATTAAAAGTCGATTGTACTTTTCATACAAAACATATTATACATAACAAAGAATTATTCAGTTATAAATAATGACATAATATTTATATTCAGTAGTGAAGAGATTACATCAGCAAAATAGGTTTCATTCGCCATTTAAAAAACTTTTTTTGTATGAAAGATAAACAAGACAATTATTGCAAAATTCAACAAGTTGATAGCTAAAAACATGCAGAATTATATAATGAGACATTATGTGCATAAAATTAGTTTTCAATATTTAGGAAAAGGTAATAGGCATATAGCGATTTCGAAATCACAGCAAGAATCATAAATAACCTCTGGCAATACACTTTCAGTTAAATTATATATTAATACTCTAAAGAGCTTTGAAATACTTTCTTGGGAAATGCTTTTAACAGAACTTCGTCATTAGTCTTTGTCAAATGTGTTAAAGACTTTTAAATTGTATACACATAGGAGCGTTTTGTTGACATGTGTGCATAGAGTAATATAAATATTAAGTTTTTGTGCAAATAAATAATTGGTGAATGTTTTTGGTTATGCGGATATGAGTTTGGTTTAACGATTAATTTTTCAAAAAACGTTTCAATACATACTAAAAATTTTTCGTGTAAAATAATGCAGTATGTATAAATATAATATAAGAAAAATGTGTAAGTTTTTACCTTAAAGAAAAAAAAAAAAAAAAAAAAAAAGTTAGTACAAGTAAGTTTTGTACGCATAAATAAAAACTAGCTGGCATGACCGAGCTAACCTCGGTCAAAATTAGCCTTGTGTTCAATTCCATATTTCATTCTCACTGTATAATTCTTGCTGTTTAGATAAAATTGGCATGATCCGAAGCCATACTGGCACACTAACCGAAATTGTTCGAACACACGACCTAACCAATGCTCTTCTCGAACCGGAAAACGATAGAATACAAAATTTAGTCAAAATCGCTAAAGTCATTTTATAGATAAAATTAGCTAAACCCACTGTAGCCCAAAATGGACCTACAAATCTAAATTTATCGAAAATCTGATCTATCACAATGGCCTTCTCGTGCTAGGAAATGGTGTAATAAGAAATTTTGTCAAAATCGTTTGAGCCATTTTTTAGATAAAATTAGCTAAACCTTGACCCATAGTGACCCAAAATGACTGGTTAATCAAATTTTATTGAGCATGCGACCTAGACCAATGGTCTTCTCGAACCCGAAAACGATAGAAAACAAAATTTAATTAAAATCATTAAAGCTGTTTTCTAGATAAAATTAACTTAACCCAAAAATGACCCATTAATCGAATTTCTCGAACACGTGACCTAACCCAATGATCTTCTCGTGCCCGGAAACAGTATAATACTAAAATTTTGTTAAAATCGGTTGAGACTTTTTTAAAGATACAATTACCTTGACACACAGTGACCCAAAAATGACCCTCTAATCGAATTTTCACGAACATTTGACTTTGCCCAATGGTCTTCTCATGCCCAGAAACTGTATAATACAAAATTTTGACAAAATCGTTTCAGTCGTTTTTTTAGATACAAATAGCTTAGCCCACACTGACCCAAAAATGACCGACTAATCGATTTTTCTCGAACATGTGACATAGTCCAATGGTCATCTCATGCCCGGAAACGGTATGTTACAGAAGTTTGTCAAAATGTTTTGGCCCTTTTTTGGATTCAATTAGCTTGACCCTGACTCATTGTGACCCAAAATGACGCACTAATCAAATTTTCTTGAATATGCGACGAAGCCCAATGGTATTCTCGCGTCCGAAAACGATAAAATACAAAATTTCGTCAAAATCGTTAGAGCCGTTTTCTAGATAAACTTTTATTGACCCACAGTGACCCAAAAATGACCCACTAATCGAATTTTCTCCAATATGTGACTTAGCCTATTGGTCTTCTCGTAATCCAAAACGACAGAATGCAAAATTTAGTCAAAATCGTTAGAGCCGTTTTTTAGATAAAATTGGCTTGACCCATGGGACCTAAAAATGACCCACTAATTGAAATTTCTCGAACATATGACCTAGCCCAAAAGCTTTCTCGTGCCGAAAAACGGTTGGATATAAAATTTAGTCAAAATCGATCGAGCCGTTTTTTAGATATAATTAGCTTGACCTTGACCCATTGGACTCAAAATGACCCACTAATCGATTTTTTCGTACATGTGACTTAGTCCAATGGTCATCTCATGCCTGGAAACGGTATATTACAAAATTTTGTCGAAATGTTTTAGGCCTTTTTTGGATTCTATTAGCTTGACCCTGACCCATTGTTACCCAAAATGACCCACTAATCGAATTTTCTTGAACATGCGATCAAGCTGAATGGTATTCTCGTGCCCGAAAATGATAAAATACAAAATTTCGTCAAAATCGTTAGAGCCGTATTGGAGATAAACTTTGCTTGACCCACAGTGACCTCAAAATGACCCACTAATCGAATTTTCTCTAATGTGTGACTTATCCCATTGGTCTTATCGTTATCGAAAACGACAAAATACAAAATTTAGTCAAAATCGTTAGAGCCGTTTTTTAGATAAAATTGACTTCACTCATAGTGAACCAAAACTGACCCACTAATCGAAATTTCTTGAACCTGTGAGCTAGCCCAAAAGTTTTCTCGTGCCGAAAGACGGTTGGATATAAAATTTAGTCAAAATCGATTGAGCCGTTTTTTAGATATAATTAGCTTGATCCATTATGACCCAAAATGGCCCCCCTAATCGCATTTTCTCGAACACGTGACCTAGCCCAATGGTCTTATCGTGCCCGTAAATGGTAAAATATAAAATTTCTTCAAAATCGTTAGAGCCGTTTTTAAGATAAAATTTACATACACACACACATACATACACACAATTTTTGCTCTCATTATAGTATAAGATAATGAAGAAGGGCAAGAGTGAAAATTTTCTAAAGCAATTTTAATCAATGTATCAGGGGTTGTACGCTTCAGAGAGTTTTTTAGGACAAAGATCAATATTTCTTTTTAGAAAAATAAATCTAGGTTAAACTCGCGAAATTTCGCCTTATTTAACTAGAGATTTTCTATAAAAAATACTGGTACCGAAGAATATCCTGGCATTCAAATTTCAGGACAAGTACGACCCCTGATTAAATTTAATTCCATGGTATTTTGTAGGTTATAAATCAATTACAGTTTTGCATGGCACTATTTATATGTTTGACCTTTTTTTAAAATTATCTGAATTAAGATATTCATGAAAACTTTTCCAAACATACTAGAGATTTTTCGCGTAAAATATTTCAATATGCGTAAAGATAATATATGAAAAATATGTATGTTTTTCCCTAAAACAATACGCTAGCACAAGTAAGTTTTGTACGCATAAATAAAAATAATTAAGAAGGGCAAGTGAAAAAATTTGTAAAACACTTTTAATCAATGTTATTAAGGAGGCACAGGACCTTTGAGTTTGTCGAAACGATAAAAAACATCCACTTTTTCAAATTACCAAAACACAAATAATATGCAAATAAGATCTTTTTTTTTTTCTATCCTGCTTAAAGTATACATTATTAGCTATATTATGCAGAAAAATAAGTGTTGTACATACAAAATTAATATTTAAATATTAAATTTAAAAATTTATCTTGCTAATGCGTGAATTAAAATCACGAAGTGCTGCGCACATGATAAAACTCTAAATTATCCAGGTAGAAAACAATTTTTGAACAAAATAGAATCGTAACACATTTACTTCTAAATTAAAACCAAATTATGTACAAGAAGTTTCGTTTAAATTATAATTTTAGCACGGAATAAGAAAAAATATAAGATTATATATATATATATATATATATATATATATATAAAGTTTTTTGAAGTGCAAAAAAATAAATAACCAAAATATTTGGATAATTTTTTAAAGCTGTAGCTTATATAGTTTGAAAGTAACGGTGCGCGCAAGCTCCGAATTTACTAATCTGAGAAAACGCGTTTTAAAGTTTCGATATCTAGGGACCTTTAGTTATATTCTCCATCTATAAATGATTATAACTCAAGAAATAATGCAGATTTTTGAATATTAACTGAATTCTTGCATATTGTTGAAAATTGTTTAAATATTCAAGATAAAACAAAATCCGAAAAGTGATTTTTTGAAAGTTTAAAGTCCCTGTGCCCCCTTTAAATTGATATACAGGGTGTTTCATAAAAGATGGGAAAACTTTTACAGGTGATAATACACATCAAAACAAACAAATTTCATCGAAGAATGTATGCTCGGAATTAAAATTCGAAGGCGCTAGAGGGCGTCAAATAAGATATTCAGTGTTGCCAGTGGGCTACTTTTTTTATTTCAGATTTATTGATTGGCACCGCTTTTTTGAAATGGTAAAATTCCCCTTGCTTTAGTCTTAATTATTATGTCATTAAATAAGGTGAATTTTACAATTTCAAAAAAGTGGTGCTAATCACAAAATCGAAATTTAAAAATAGTCGCTCACTGGTAACACTTGATATGTTGTTATGCGAGGCAAAAACAAGGAAAGAACTAATGAGTGGCAAAAACAGGCTGGGAAACCCCTCTCCGTACAATCGTTGAGTCTCTGAGTCATTTCCATTTGCAGTTTCGACGGTAAAATGCATCTCAGCCTTTTCCCTATTAGTGTAGGGCAAAATCTTCCGTTACGTTCCTACTGCGATTGACAGTTGCACAAGCGGATCAGCAACTTTTATGTATTAATCGAGGCGAAAATTAGCATACATGTTCATCTTCTTTCCCATATCATATTTGCACGCTATTAGTGTCATTCTTTCCCCGATAATTCCCAATAGGACTGGAGCTTTAACGTTTGCATGGATCAAGTCAGTGTTGCAAGTGGGCTACTTTTTTTGAATTCAAAGTTTTTGATTGCTGCCAGTTTTTTTAAATTGATAATCTGCCTTGCTTTCACCTTATTTTATCTGTCATTAAATGAGGTAAATTTCGCAATTTCAAAAAAAAAATGGTGGCAATCAATAAATCTGAATTTAAAAAGTACACTGGACCAAGTTTCAAAATGCGCCAGTACATTTGCGTTTTATTTACGACTATGCATTCTTTGATGAAAGTAGTTTGTTTGGATGTGTCCTATAACCTCTTAAAGTTTTGCCCATCTTTTAGGAAACACCCTGTATACTTTCTTGCTATTTGGCATGTTCTAAATCAATAAGGTTTTGCATTCCACTATTTATATGTTTGATCTTTCTTCAGTTATCTCAATTAAGATAATAATGATAAATAATCTCTTTCAAAACAACTGTACCGCAATTTTTATATTAATGATCGGACAAGCTTTGAAACACTTTCTAGGGTAATGATTGTAACTCCCCTTGATCATTAATCCTTGTCAGATATAATAATGACATTGTATTTAAACAGAAGCGGTTTATTAACGTTTGCGAATTTCAATAAGGTAAATATTAAAATGTCGAGCAGATAAATAATTGATTATTGCATTTGATAAGGTAGGTATGAATTTAAATTAATCATAGTACATCTTATATGAGTACCTTTTAACCTATTAAGGGGTCTCAAGACTTTGAAAAAGAGAAATGAAAAAAAAAACCTTTTTTAACATTTAATATCTTAAAATGTATTTAATTTCAAGACACAATGTTTTGGGAAATGAAAGATATTAGTATGTTTTTTCGCTTCATATATTTACTAAAATTACAAAATGCAGAATTAGTATTTATAGGGGCTTCAAATTGTCAGACAATTTTAAAGCAGAAAATTGGTATGACACATTACGCGCACGATTACAAAATAAATTTTGCAACTAGATTGAAAATTCTGGTGCCTAATTAACCTGAACCTAAATAAAGTTGTTTTTAAAGCACATTTATAATTTTAATACAAAGTTGTATTTAGCTAATACAAAGTTTTTAAAATTTCAACAGTATAATCACACAAAAAATATTTTTTTAACTATCAAAAGGAAATGTTAGGTTCAGTTTATACAGACTCACATAAAACATCTATTTCGAAAATGTCATGAAAAAATATTGAGAAGGTTTTGAGATATCGTGCGCGTTATTGCCAAACACGTCATTTGAAGTAAAATGACTTCAAAGTTTCGGAAAAGACGCTTCAGCTGTTGATCGGGTACAATTCGAAAAGCCATAACTTCTATTCTGATGGGAATTTCGAGGAAACAATTATATCAAAAGGTTCAGAAAAGATAGGAGTTTAAAACATAAAATAATTAAAATTTCGAAAATTTTGAAGCTTTAAGAGTCCTGAGACCCCTTAAATATAATTCTGGTGGATATTATTCCTCGTTTTGCGAAGAGAGATTCGTCGATTTTCACGATTTTACTTGGTCCTCCTTTCTTTCATTTATCAGTTTAATTTCCGCGAGTGTTTATATTATCTGGCACAAAATTTCCTTTTTTTGACTGAGTTATGTTAAGGCTCGTATAAATAACGAGTACCGCAGTGTCTCTTACAAAAGGAGATAAAGAGTTGTTTAATAATATATGTTTTTAATTACGGAAAGTGAAATGTTTTGCTTAATTAATGCATTTATCTTTCTTTTAACCCTAGAACTACCGAAAATTTTACTCAAGTTTTATAAAAACATTTTACACCAGAATTTTCACTTAAAACTATTTAATTTGTTTATTTAACTTATTATTGTCTGATTTATAAATTTAGTTTGTTTTGAAGAAATTTCTGGTTTGAATAAATATTTTGAATGTACATGTCGGGTCCATTGGACCCTTCTGGTAGACAGAGGGTTAATGCTACGTGAAAGACGCCACGGGTAACTGCTAGTTAAAAACTGAATGACAATAATCACTAATGTGTTCATATGTATTTTCTGATAGTGTTTCACATTGAATGATTTTAATTTCTTAATGAATAATGAGTTTTTTTTCCGTATCTTATAGGTCACAACTTCCTTCCCACAAGCTTGCATCTTAAAAGTGTAAATATAAATCAGCATTCAAAACATCGACAATAAATGATCTCGATGTCAGCTCGAGCTCATTTGTCCTATGTATTAAACGGAAAAGTCCTCAGGACGCTTTTTGATGTCATCATGACAAAAATTTCAGGGGAGATTTTTATGATCGAAGAAACATTACAAACAAGCCTGTCTCCAAGGGAATACGTTGCCCCCTTTTCTTTTCTATACAAGTAATTAGGGAATATATAATTAATATAGGAATGATGTAGTAACTAAAATCTTTAGAAAAAAACAACTGCATTTGCCAGCCACACTGAAGACAGTGGACATAAAAAAAAAAGAAATTTTCTACGAAAATGTCAGCATCTAGGTCATTTATTTGTAGTAATTATGCAAGACCAGTTATCTGCTCTTGAAACTGATTTAAAACTCCAAAAGATTTTCTAGATTAAATATATGTTGTGAAACGGACACGCTTTTCGATGTCTCTATATTGACAAAAATTGCAGGGGAGATTTCTGTGATCGAGGGGCCATTCCCAATGGACCGCTTTTCAAAGGGATGTGGTTCCGGCTTTTCCTTTCCGTACAAGTTATTGTGGAATATATAATTAATAAATGAATTGTGCAGCAACTAAAATATTTAGGGAAAAATAACTGCATTTTTGATCCACTTTGAGAGTAGTAAGGCATAAAAAAAATAATGAAATTTTCTAAGACCTAGCACCTAGATCATTGATCTGTGGTAACGATACAAGAACGAAACTGGTGAAACTGATTTAAAATTCCTAAAGATTAGATCAAAAATCCGTTGTGACATTAAAACTCTTTTCGATGTCTCTATCTTGACAAAAAAGGCAAGGGAAATTTCTATGATCGAAGGGCTATTCCCAACAAATCTCTCTTCAAGGGAGCTACGGTTCCTCCTTTTCCATTGGAGTAATGGTGGAATATGTAATTAATATAGGAAATGTGCAGTAACTAAAACCATTAGAAAAAATTAACTGCATTTGTGTGCCGTACTAAGGACTCTGGGTATAAAAGACGTACATAAAATTTTCAAGAATATGTCAGCCCTATGTTTATTTGCATTAATTATACAAGTGCAATCATTTGTTCGTGGAACGAATTTAAAATTCCAAAAGAGACACTAAATCAAAGATCTGTTGTATTAGAGTTTTATCGGAAACATTTTAATCTTGCGAAATATAACATGCTATAGTACGCTCTATTAAGTACTAGTGTGCTCATTTTTTAAATTAAATTACCATCATTAAACATCTGTGCATTTTGTGCTTGTCTAGGTGCAGGTCAGCACTTAGGCTATTTATTTGCATTAATTATACAAGTGCAGTCATTTGTTCGTGGATGTGATTTAAACCCCAAAAGAGACACTAAACCAAAGATCTGTTGTATTAGAGTTTAACCTGGAACATTTTAATCTTGCGAACTATAACATGCTATAGTACGCTCTATTTAGTACTAGTGTGCTCATTTTTAAATTAAATTACCTTCATTAAACACCTGTTCATTTTGTGCTTGTTAACAGTTTCAGATTTAAATGTATAAGGTTGTCACAATCTGTTCCACCCAATCTGGCGAGACGGAACATTTAAAGAGATACATTATTTCTAAATTGCTTTCATGACATGTTTTAGAGTCACTTAAATATTATAATTTATGCAAGGATCATTAACGAAAAATAACATACATTTGTCAAAATTGAACAAAAACAAACAAGAAAAATCATGCGTTACGCATAGATTATGAAGAACACTTCCAGAATGCTTTAACAAAACTTTGTTATGTAGGGAAATAAAGTAAATAGGATACATAATTAAACTTTTTAGATAATGCATAAAACAATCGAAAAACTGATTTCAGCAATTACCGCCCATCAACAAAAATGGATTCCAATTTTTTTGCACAGTCTCCTATTTGATCTATAGGTTAGTATACATACTATATAGTATACGAAAATTTTGTTTAGTAAGCAAACACGTAATAGGTTCAAATTTCAATTTCGAAATTTTGTACAAATTAAAGGAAACATACTTGAATACTTTTGTATTGTCCTGTATTTTTCCTACTAATTTTATATATACGCCACTATTAGCTAAAGTTTAATTCAGACTTAACCACGCTTAAAACTACAAAAATCACACTTCCAGAAACTATTATCCATAGAGCGCCATGTATTCAATTCTTTGCATGGCCTTTATATCATTTTATCTATATTCGATAAACATATCAAAGTATAATAAATTTATATAAAGCTATATGAAAATCTCTCGAATACATCAAACTAAATTAATATTTACTTAAAATGATAAAATACTTTTAACAAAACAAAAAAAAATACCTTTATTTATTCATATCAGACATATGTTTAATTGCTCCGATGGCAACATTCTGAATAATAACACTGCAATTTTATATAGGAATGACAGAAAGCTTAAACCTAGGATCAAATGACACATAACAGACAGCAAATACAACAAGAAAACTACAGGTTTAGCTAGATTGTATAATAAAGAGCCTTTACAGATTAATTAATAAAATATTAGAATTATTTATCCATCAAGATTTTATTTGCCATCCATATCCAAGAATGAATAGAAATCTTCTTACGCAATGAGAATATATGCAATGAATGATTCAGCTTCAAATTAACTTCCTAAAATTTGGAAAGTAATGCTCTACAGAAAAATGAAAACTAGAAAACAGGAATCCAGCTTTTTCAAAATTTAGTGTCCCCCCCCCCCCCCCGATGAAAAAAAATATATGTATATAATTAGTACAAAACCTATTTCAATTTTAAGACGTAAAGCACACACTTTTATTTTGTGTAAAATGACGTCATTCGCATCCACTTAAGAATTCCACATTTTCGATCCACTCTTAAACATCTGCAGTAAAGCATGCATAGGATGTCACTATTGCAAAATAATACATAAATGCAGAAAAAAGATGCCGTCATTAAAGAAACTCGACGAAAATAAGGCTCTCTAATAATTCATAGGCCTTAATTTGTTTGTAACATTAACTTAAAATTACATCTAGTTTATAATAGCTCTATGTTTAAACAGAAATTAATCGTTTAAATTTTTTCAAAATAGTACTATTTTAATTACATTTTCTTTCGGTTGTTATGAGAAAATGGCAACAAAAAGATATAATAACTATTTTTCAACTATTTTCCCTTTACTTTCTACAGAAATCGAGTACTTGAGTTGCCAAAATTAAACAAATGATGCTAAAAACTACAAAAAAAAAAAAAAAAAAAAAAAAATAGTATTTCAAAAATAAATGGAGATACAGTTTTCAAACAAAATGCATTTAAAAATACTTTTTTTTTCGAATACGGCGGTATAAAAATCGAAAATGTGCGATGCTTAGAAGTTTTAAAATTGCTATAGAGTATTTAATCGTACTGCTTTTTTTTACGGCTGGCTTCTGTAAGTTAACTTATCTTTTGGAGACAGCACAAAATAAGCTGGGAGTAAGAAATAGCATACCGTACCGGGGGCGAAAATAATATTAAATAATTCATGTTCACAAATGTCCATTTTAATATTGCTGTTAATTTCATTATGATCGAGCTGATGTGATTTTTGTTTACTAGTTTTCAATTAAAATATTTGCGAAAATATTTGTATCATATTTATTATTGAGAATGTTGCGGACGGAGCAATGAAACATATTTCTAATGTGAATAAATAAAGGTATTTTTTTTGCCTTGATAAAAGTATTTTATCAGTTTAAATAAATATTAATTTAGTTTGATAATGAATGTAGTTCAGCTTTAACCCCTTGAGGGGCACCGGTATATATTATATACCACCTACGATTAATGAAATTTTACACCAGAAAAATTTTATTAAATTTTACTTTTCTAACTTTGGTGGAAAAAAGCTATAAAATTGCTTTTACTTATTTTGAAATAGAATTTTATAAAGATTCCGGTGGGAATTCAGTATTTCACAAAAGTAATTGCTTGCCCATTAAGGGGTTAACCCATATATTCCTGTATTTTTTTTTCTCAAATTTGTTGGTATAATCTCTTTAAAATGTTACAAAATGAACTGGAAAAATACTAAAAAAAATTACGCTAAAATATTTTTGTATTTATTTGATAAAATGTAAAGGTACTAAATATGGAAATATGCTTAATATTTGTAATAGTATAATATGCATTATTATATGTTTTGTCGGTACTTTTCGGTTAGCCAGGCGCCAGTGTTTCATATACATATTTATATACATACATATATGTAAATGTACATATATTTACATATACAAATATTGTATATATACACATATATATATATATGTAAATATATATGTATATTTACATAGATGTATGTATATAAATATGTATATAAAACACTGCAAAGTACCGTTTTGTCTAAATTTATATAAAATAAGCTTTTAAATTGTATATTATATACTATAATTAGTATTTTTATGAACTACTGAAAAATATATTAACTTCTTTACAGAGGCTAATATTCTACAGCAGGCATGCCAAACATGTGGCCCGCGGGCCAAAACTGGCCCGCCGACAATTTATCTGTGGCCCGCGAAGCCTTTGTCATTTTACCTGTAGTTATTTTAATTGTTAGAACGTGCACGCTGAAAATACACCTTGCAGGAATACACTTACACCAACCATGGTTTTAGAGATGGCAAACGTACGAAAGATATGTATTCGAATATTTCGATCGAAGTATTCGAATATTCGAAATATATTCTAGGAATATTCGAATATTTCGAATGTTCGTCTGTCATACAAGGCCTGTTTCAAATTTCTGTGTAAATCGATATATGAATGTATATTTTTAAAAGACCACCATAGACAAAATACTTGGAATTTTCATTTGAAATTACTAAGCACCTAAGTAAATTCCACCTCTAATGACTGATTTGAAATAATTGTTCATAATTTATTTTTGCAGTTAATCAAAATTCAGCGAGATTTCATATTAGAGCGAAAATGTATGGATATGGGGTTTCAAAATTTCTGTAATTATTCATCACTCGATCAATCTTTTGAAGTATAGTACACTCTAAATAAAAAGTGACTACACTCTATCGCAGAGTCAAAATATGTCCAAACTCTTTAGAGTGACTATTCACTCTGAGCAAAAGTGAAATCTTTTACTCTCTGAAAGAGTGAATAGTCACTCTTGGGAAGTGAATATTCACTCTAAACAGGGGTGGATAATCACTCTTTCGGAGGAGTGACTATTCACTCTTGCTAAAGGAGTGCGGTTTTTCACCCCTAGTAGGAGTGAATAGTCACGTAGAAGTGAATGTTCATTTTTAATGGAGTCAATTCTTTTTTTATTTTGCTTTTATGGGCATTTTTAAAGAATCGCATTTTTTACAGCATGCAATGAAAATAGATACAAGCGTGGTAAAGATTGGAATAAAATACTTTATCAGCAATATTTAATTCATAGTTTGTAACACTAATTGAACTTTTAAGGAAAAAATCAGTTAAAGTTACATATGAATTTAATTTAGATTACTGACAGAAATAAACTATTATATTTTATTCCAATTTTATCCTTTGTGTTTGCTTTTATTGCATACCCTATAAAAATATTACTTTTAAAGTTTTATAAATAACTTTTTAATAGGTGGATATTATATGTTTAACAATGTTTGATGCCATTTTAATTTTTGGTTTTAAATATAAATTCCTATCTTTTTACCGTACTTTTTCCGTAAATTATTGCTATTTTTGCAAAGTCCTATTGTTCTAAAATATTTTTCATTTTTTTACTTAAAAACAATGCTTATAAACTTACATATTTTTTTTAAAAAAATGAATTCTAAGTATGATTTAAATATTAAGAATGTGTATTTTTTTCCGCTGTGATTTGCTTTTGTTTTATTTAATATGATCATGTGTAAATTTTAGGTTCTCTGGAATATGTATATATATGACATATTCCTTAACTTAATCATGATTTCTAATTTTGGCCCATTGTTGTTGAAAACAATAATTATTAATGAAACGACACGGTAAGTCATATTTAATTTAATTTTTTTATTCCCGTAGATATTGTATTTTGGGAATATGAGCAAAATGGATTTGATATGTTTTATAGAAAAAGATTGACCTAGGAAATAGAAAAAAATAAATATAAAAATAAACACACTACATTTATTTGTATCTGTATGAATTTTCATAAAAATAAAGTGAATGACTGCATATAAAAGTTCTTATTGTTTGTAAAACATTTTAATGTAAAAAAGTAGTTATTAATCTCTTTAAAAAAATATTCAGTCCTAAATCATGTAAGAAAATATGAACATTTAAAAAAAATATACTAAAGCTGTCTTATCGATAAACTTCAAAACAGGCATAAAAAACATTTTATTTCAATGCTTAAATATCATGTTTTATTTTTTAGTGCCAAAATTACGTGCATCAAAAACGTAGAAAATGCGTTTAAATTGAAGGAAATTTAATAACTGATGCAGAATGTCTATAATTTTTTTTTATATATATTACTCAGTCTCGAAATTTTAAAATCATAACCCGCAGAAAAATGTTTAGATGCAATTAAAAAAAAATAATATACAGTAAAACCTCCCTAAAACGACCACGTACTGTTCCAATAAAAATTGGTCTCTCCGAGAGGTGGTCTCTTAATGGAGGTCATGTTTAAATCTAGATTTTAATTGTTGAAAAATGGTAACAATGTTACTTAAATTTATTTTTCACACTAGGAAAAAATATAAAAATGTAAGTATCAAAATAAAAGTTAAGTACATAAGTTAATTACTGCAGAGTTTAAAAAATGAACACATTGAGCTTTGCTTTAATTTTACAGTTTTATATTTTATAATTTTTATTTTCAAGTCCTTTCGAAGTTCAGTAAATAAATGCATTTTTTTGTGGACGGGAACAAATAATGACGATTTCATTACTTTATCTATTTCTTTGAGAAATTTCCGACACAACAGGGCAGAGGAGTTTATTAACTGTCAGTCTTAATTTGTAATCAGAGTTAAATTCATTGCCTAAAAAGGCACAAAGGGGTTTAAACACTTAAAATTTACCGGGATTAAAAAAAAAAATCTAAACTTAGTTTAGAAGTTTGATGAATAATGCACTCTCCGGAATTTTTTTTTTTAATAAAACCTTCTTCAAGCGACCAGGAAAAAACGGAATTTATTTAATTTTCTTCAAAGAAATCGGTCTCTCATGGAGGGGGTTCAACTGGGATGGTCTCTGAATGGAGGTCAAATTAGTATTGAGCTTATGGGAATAAATTTTGTTCCATGAAAAAATGGTCGTTGAGGGAGGTGGTCGCCTAATAAAGTTGGTCGAACAGGGAGGTTTGACTGTAACAACCTTTTCGTAATATCAGAAACATCAAATATCATATTTAACTCCGAAACAATAATAATTACTCTTAACTGTATAAAATCGGAAATCAAAATTAAACCCAAAAAAAATCTCATAGAACGGCAAATTAATGTTTTCGAATGACGTGTCTCCAACGATTGAGAAAACCTATCTTCTCTTATGAGTCAGTCACCCTTTCAAACGAAAGAGATAAAACTTCTTTGTTTTGGTAGTTGGTAAAGTTTTATAATTTGCAAACACAGCATTGAAAGGGAATAAAAAAATATTTTCACTCATTTTTTTTTAAATTCACATTTCCCTAACTAATGAAGTTTGGATTATTTTTTTGCTAAGCATTGTGAGCTTAGAGGTCTGCACGGGCCGAAATTTCCAAAGATCTGGCCCGACTCATAGAAAAAAAATTCGGCCCGGCCCGTAGAAAAAAATTTGGTCCGGCCCGGGAAAAAACTTAAAAGTTCTGCCCGAGCCCGGCCGGAAAAAAGTTAAAATCTCGGCCCGAGTGAATTTCAACAAAACGTTCATTTTTTATTTTTTTTGAAGTGTTAAAAATCTGGAAAATGCTATACAGTAAGATGGAATTGTATAGAAAAGAAAAAATGCGTTATAGACAAGTTCCCTTCTTAGCGAGTGTAAATGTAGTATATATTCTTTTCTTATGTATTAGTATATTAATTATGCATGGATCAATACGTTAGTGAGTTTAAAACTGGGTTCCGTCATACGAGGTTCTTTTCACACGTTTTACTATGTTTTAATTTAGCTATATTTTAATAAGCGCAGAAATCTAGAGTTCTTTAAAAATAACAAATTTTAATGTTTAATTGTAGAATAATGACGATTTAAAAATGTATGCATTTTTTGCAAACATTTTTGGGTCAGACCTAATTTTACTGACCTTTGAATAGACCAGGTCACGGTGAGACAATGATTTTCTTACGGGCTGGGTCAAAATTAGGACTGAAAATTTTGGGTCGTGAAGTCTCGGGATGAACCAGTCCCGGCTTTGTACAGAAAAAATAAGCTGGGCCCAGCCCGAGCCTTCAGAAAAAAGTGTGGCCCGGGAGCGGCCCGAGTTCCGTGAGTGCAAATCGGACCGAGCACGAGCCAGCCCGTGCTCGGCTCGTGCTCGGTCGTATTCTCGTGCGTATTCAATTGTTAAAAGAATTATATTTCAAACCGCTATATGAAGAAATATAACAGACAATCACTTTTGAACACTCTAACGAACAATCTTTTTCTATACAACATACAACTATTTAGTGCATAATCTTAAAATATCTACACGAATAAATGGTTAAAATTAAATAAGACTTACCTTTATTTTATGTATTCCATTAAGAATAATTTTAATGATACCCTTATCTGTTAATCCTAAGATGGCGGACCAGACGAAAATGTGATCATTTTTCTTATCTTACGAGGGCGCTGTCGCCTTGTTGTTCTGATTGGCTAATAAGCAAGCCACTCTTTCGGGAGTGACAACTTCACACTCGATAACGGAGTGAGATATTGCACTCCTTTCTAGAGAGTGGGAAATTCCACTTTTTAAGGAGTGTATTTTTACAAAATTCACTCCAAAAGAGTGAAAAGGCCTGTCACTCTTTCAAAGAGTGAGCTTTTCACTCCTCCCAGTTTTAGAGTGTATACAACTTTTTGTTATTTTTCAAAAAAAGCAGACATAATTTGAACAAGAAAATGCATTTAGTTGATGAAAAGTAATTTTGAGTATTTTTTCGAAAAAATGAGATAAAATAAACTCAGTTATTGGACTTTGGGTTAACATTTCTTTAAAATGGCAATTGTTTTGTACGAACAAATTTTATTCTGTGCAATGATAATACTATTATCTACTTTTTTTTATGTAGCCCACGGCTTTGTATATAGCGCTTAATTTGGCCCACGGCAGTAAATGAGTTTGGCATGCCTCACAGTGGGGCAAAATCCCAAAAAGCTGGCCAAAATATGAAAATGTTATTTAAATGCCACGAAATTTCGTACACAGGTGTTTTTCAGGATTCTGATCTCGATTCTAAAATTAAAATTTCAAAATACAAAATGGCGGATCCAATATGGCGGACTTAAAATTAAAATGCTTTGAAAGTTATTCAACTTCTATGAAATTTTGTATGCAGGTACTTTTGAGGATAATGAGTACGATTCAAAAATTAAAATTTAAAAAGTGGCGAATTAAAAATAAAAACAATTAGTCTTAAATAAAATATTTCGAGTTTCGAAATTAAAAAGTTTCGAGGCTAAACGTTACAAGGTGTTTTCAAGGAACAAAGATGTTTTTAATCGAAATTAAACGATGAATCTTTATTTATGAAATGCAATTAAGTACATTAATGAAAAATAAAATACTACAAGGTTTAATTTCTGTATATTATTAAAATAAAACGAAAGGATATTCTAAAATTCACCTTCTGAATAATCTGTAGTATACTAAGTAGACTCTTCAGAAGGGGAGGTGTCAAAATATTTTACAGAAGTTTCTGTGCATCTAGGGGCAAGGATATTAGTTTCTTCAGTGGTAATTTACGTAAGCTTGATATGAAGGGATCTAATAACATTAAAAGCCGCAAAGAAATCTTCCATTGTTTATGTCCTACTGCATTTTAGGGAGAAATTGTCTCGATACCTTTTGACCAATTTGTTGCACGATGCTTGAGCGTCTCCCGAGATTTTCCCAACAGGCAATAATAAGGAAGCTATTATTTCTGTGCCATGAATACGCAGTTTGTGCACTGAAGTTGATATATAGAACTAGGAATATAATTCGAAGATTTTACAAGCTGTTTGTGAGCAATAATCCAAGAAATTGATCAAATGAATATTAAGAAATTACTTATAATATGACGTGGAATCGTTTGATCAAATCTTCGTCTACGGTCCTTATGAAAGCAGAAATAGTTGCGTTTTCAAAGAATCGACGAGCTGCATTGTAAGCATTTGTGCCTTATAAAATGTGTTCGAACTCAATTACTGGACAGGTGGCAGTACAACTGGGATCACTCAGGGGGTGGCAGATATACGCACGGGCTGGTACCAAAAGTTCAGAACCAAATAATTTCAAAAGATAAAGTATCTATTTACTTTTTAACAGGCCGCGGCAGCTTCCCGTCTTTCCTTTATAATATCGGCAAAAAAGATGACGACCTTTGTAAATGTGGTGGTCGAGGAGACCCGATGCATTACATTTTCGGCAACTGCAAATTCATGAAGTTTAAATTTCACAGAACAGAAACGACAATCCTTCAGGACATCCTAAAAATAATTAATGACCCGGCACAACTTAAAAAACTTTATGCTAACTACGATATTCTCAATAGCCATTATTCTTTTATTCAATATAAATACATTCAATAATTACCTCTTCTGATTGCCTGTGGTGGACATGTCATGGGTCCACGTGGTGTATGGAAGGGTGTTTTTGAGATTGTTTTATTTTTAAGAACTTAAATACCACTAGAAATATTGTAAATATGTATAAATATTTTTGTTTAAAAGGTGAAAAAAAGGGAAAAAAATATTTCTTATCAAATGAAAAGATGAATGTAAATACTTAAAATTTTTTCAAATAGTACGTAAATTCCAAAACATATAAATCATAATCGTAATATATTTCTAGGCTCGCCCTGAAACAATAGGGTAGCCAATTGTGATTGGTAAAGAATCGCCATCTTAAATAATCATAAATTTTTACAGGCGGTCCGGGGACACGGCACTTGCCTCTTGTGCTCTCTTCGGCGTGTCAGGCGGGTCGTTCTGAAGTCTTCTTTCCCGGAGACAGGGGTTCTGGGCTTGTTTCCGCAGGTAGTAAAACTTTTCCCTGCCCTGGGCTTGGGGGTTACACCTAACCATAAGCCAAAAGCGGGTTCCCAGGGTGGGTGCTTACTTACTTACTTACACCTTTATATCCCGTTTGTATGCCAAATGCAAGGTACACTCAAAAGATCTTATACAGGCATGTGAAGTGGACATCCCGAATTATAAATGATTTTCATTCACTTTTAGTTTGAAAATAGTTTGACTGATATAGGTATTAGTTGCCTGATATAGGTATCAACATTGAGTTGACAAATTACTAGTAATGACATTAAAAATTTTACAATCAATCATCGTTAAAGCTAGTTTGTAATTAACGCCTACTTATTTTCTATCAATGATTGTTTTAAAAGGAATAAGTTTACTCTCCTGATCTGTAATATAATCCTTTTAACTGACAGTAGCTTCCATATTTTCGTGCAAAAAATGAATTCTGATGGGCCTAAAAAATCGAGGAGATGAAGATCTCAATTTTTTTCCAGATAACGATTTCTGAATTTTTCGCAACACTTAAGTTCTAGTGGCACTGGAGAAGTGAAAAAGCTATTTGAACCTAATTTCTACCATCCTCAACGCTAAATTTTTGTTTAAAAGTACTTTGACCAGATGTACTATCACATACCCACTTGAAAATCAAATTTAGATGGCTAATGTTCTCGGAAGTCAGATTCTTAATAATTTCTGTTTGCATTAATAAAATACGTTCACCAGCATGATGTAGCAAAGATTGCAATTGACAAGATAATTCTTCTAATTACTATAGAATACACACATTTATTGTCTATAAAGATAAGAAAATGTATTTCTATTGTATCGATGATAGAGAATTCTTTTCTGTTTTTTGTTACTAATCTTGCTTATCAAATTCCTTTATGCTTATGATTATAACACTTAGTTGTAATATAATACATAGTAATCTATCACAATAATTTAAAAATTTGAAAAATGTTTGCCAGCTAAATTACTGTGAAAAATAATAAATGTCATAGCTTATGAAGCGACTAAAAAAGTGATATTTTTACTTGTGGTTGAAAAAACCTGCACGAAATTCAGAATGGCAGTTTATGGCAGCCGGTTTCTTCATGATTCATTAGATAATAGTTCAGGCTATTGTTTCCATTATATGTCCATGCGGAACTTATAAACTTTTTCATGTTTAAAAGCAAAAAAATAAAAAATAAAATAATTTTTTTTATCAAAAATAATCATGAAATTATTAATTTTTATTTTCTAATATAACCTTTTTTAATATGAGCAAAAAAAGTACACACTATCATCGTGTGAATCCATTTTAAAGCATTAAAATTGGATGATATGGAAAAATGTAGCACGTGTTTAGAAGAACCATTGTTTTGCTCTTTTTGTTCGCCTCATATGGTAATCCTCCAAGCGTCACTTTTGAAATGATAAAGATTGCCAACGCAAAACGAAAACCTTTTTACAAATATAGATTCTGACCCTCCAAACATTATTCTAGTCATCTGCATAGTCAAAATTTCCTAAATAGTAACTTTATTTTTTGACTTTTGGCCAGCTTTTGGGGATTTTGCCCCGCTGTGTGCCTGTTCCACAGAATGCATGATTTAGTGCACTTCAGGATTGCATATCAATTTTATTATGTTTACAAAGGCGTAACATAGTCAAAATGCATGTGATACGATTTTTTCCCATTATCAGGTAATGTGACGGAATACTTTTGACCGTCTCTGTAAATGAACTATGCGTGCTATAAACTTCATTTTCAATAGAAATTGTGCTATAATGAACATCAATAACATACAAAAATTTCTGCGCTATGCGAGTAAATTTACGATAGTTAGAGCACTTATAGATGAACAGACAATCCGAAGTCATATGTTAAAGAGCAGAATTTACAAAATGAATTATTCAAAAGCTATCCCTGGGCGCCCAACCATCCAGTGCAATCAGGGGTCGTACTTGTCCTGATATTTCACGACAAGGAAATTCTTCGGTACCAGTATTTTCTTACGGGAAAATATCTTCTTAAATAAGGCGAAATTTCTCGCGTTCAACATATATTTATTTTTCTATAAACAAATAGTGATATTAGCAGGGCTTAATTTGCGGCGGAGCCCACCGGAGCTCAGCTCCGGTACTTCTCTGTTTTTAGTAAATATTTAAATATTTTTCGGAATTCAACGGAGCTCATAAATACAGGGCTCCGGAGCCCAGTGCAGTAGCACTTTTTTGTATCATGAACGCAGGCCATTTTAAGGTTCTGCTTTGCATAGTTACGAAAAGTCACTTTCATTTGTAAGTAGATATAATTCCCATGTATTGTTATTCTGATATGAAGCAATCAAGTAGTGTTTCCCATTTTTCTATAAAAGCATCGAATCTTTCCGATAATGGTGTCAAATTTTTAATTTAATCTGATTTTCAGGGACTCACCACAAAAGATTGTTAAGCGGAAGGAATAGATTATAGTTTAAGATGTGCACCTTTTATAGGAAATTGAAAAACGCTGATCCATTCTTCATCATATAAATATTAATTTCGGTAAATTTTATTCATTTTTTTCATAAAAATGCATAGCTGGCAACTTTTTTGTGTTAACATTATTTCCGAGTCCCACTCCTTACCATATTTAATCCCAGAATTCAACAAATAATTAACATTAAAGTTAGGCAAAGATTTCTATTCGGAATTAGTTATAACTAAAAAGTGGAATAGTTGACAGCTAAGTATAAGCTGATAGATATATTTAAAATTTTTATTTTGCTAAAGAAAAGAAAAGCTTTAAATTTTGCAAATAATGTATGAAATATAAATATGCAGATTAGAGTGACCGGGGAAGTGTGTGTGTGTGTGTGTGGGGGGGGGGGTAGGCTATGGTTGTTAGTACTGCAGAATATTAGGGCTCCGGTACTTTTTTTTGTAAGAAATTAAGCCCTGGATATTAGTCATGAAAAAATCCCTTAAGAGTACGACCCCTGACTACAAATTTATAGTAGAGTGGTGCGAACAAAATAAAATTTGTATAAGAATCAACGAACCGGAAAGGGTTAAAAGAAGGAAATATTATTATTATTATTATTATTATTATTATTATTATTTATTTATTTATTTATTTAATATGCATTCCATTCTGAAGTTTGACATTTCTAGTTCACTAAAAACTTTATAATCCCGTAAAATGATAATTCAAAGACATACACTTCACACTTACTGTACGTAAAAAACAAAAATGAATAAATACGTCATCTAATAATTCCAATTCTAATAATTCCGTAGAATACTTGGAACTCATTTCTCTTTCCATAACTGACTTGGAGGAATAAAAGTAAAGAAAATATATTTTATTGATTTTATAAATATCCGGAAATGGTAACCGCCAATATTTCTATTTTTTTTTCCTTTTTTGAACAAGAATTCTTTCCCATATCATGTTCACTGCGGTGTAAAATTCTACAGCTACAGAAAATACGACATATGAAACTGTTGACATAATTTTGAGTTGCGACTTTTAATACAGAATCCTGATTTATACAAGTAATATTTTCCTTCAAACGAGATATTCCTTGTCAGAATAAATATTTGTAAACGTACTGTTAAATATAAAGGGGACATGTCTCAACAATGTTACTTTAACTCTTAGCTAACAGATTTTGCTATATTCGTGGTAACCAATTTTTACTGATAAAGTGTGTTCTATCCAGCTATTATTGTTTTGGCACCATTTTTTTTTTTTTTTTTACTTTTTTGAGTTATTCATTTTCTGAGATTTTAAGATTAAATAAGGCGAAATTTTCTGTGCAAAAATACTGGTTTTCAAATGGAAATAACATATTTGGGGAGTAAAAACTGGTTGTCGCGAACACAGTGGCTTTGTTAGCAAAGGGTTAATAACGTTTCAAATTCGAAGGAGTTTTAGTATATATATATATATATATATATATATATATAAATGAATTATAATTTAACACTAGAAGTATCGGAAATTTCACTCAAGTTTTGTGAAGGAAAATGTACACCAGAATTTTTATTTAAAGCATTTTAACTTATCCGTTTAACTTATTTTAGTGTGATATATATATTTAAGACTTTGCAGCACAAGCCTGAATCAGACTCGGGATCATTTTTATTTGTAAAAATTGCTTCTGGCATCAGTAATAAAGGAAAATAAAATTGGCCTTATTTAATTAGAGGATTTTTGAAATTGGGTAATTGAAAATAATTCCTTTGAAAAGGGGGGTTGCAAATCGAATAAAATTTGCGCAAGAGCCACCGTACCGCAAGGGGTTAACTCTTTTTTTTAAGAAATTTCTGTTTCAAATCGAATTATACATATTTGTAGGAATCAAATTGACTGATCTTGGCGCTTCTAGAGTTAAAATACCGTAGGATGGGGAGACTTTGTGACAGTAGTGTTTACTTTGTGACAGAAGTTCTAGTTTTTGTATTCTGAATCTCATGCTGTGTACACGATAGGAGGAAAGAAAATAACATTTCCAACTCTTAATACTATGTGTCGAGTCACCTAACGGCGCTGGCCGAAGCTCCAAGACCGCCGTAGTTCTCGTTATCCGCTGTGCGCTGTTTCGTTTTTGTCTCGACGTCCGGATACTTTGTATGCTGAAACCTAAAGTGCAGCGTCTAGAATATATAGTGTGGAAATCGGCTATCCCAGTCATGGAACTACTAATAAGGATGAACTGGCATATCCTTAACACATTGTATGCGGGCAATTTTTCGAAAATGAGCACTAAAGGGAATAGCCAGATAAGCATTGGAAACATGCCTTTCAATCAAACTTCCTGATTTTCTCCCCAGGTGTGGCTACATATCTGACAATATATTTCCCCTATTATCACCCTATAAATATTTATAGTTAATGAGATAAAAATGTTTTTTCGATTTTTTAAAAAACGAATTTTCTCAAAAACTGCTGCACGGATTTTCATGTCATTAACTGAGGATATATAGATATCAAAGATACATAACTGATAATTTTTGCATAATTTTCTGTTTATAAAAACTGTGTTAAATAGCGAAATAAAAAATTAAAAAAATAAAAATCCTATCTTATGGTTATCCGAAAATTACCATTTTCTTGAAAAAAGTTCCCCATATGTGCCTGTATATTTTACATAAATGCCGAAAGTTTTCGTTGGGTACTACATATGAATATTTACAAAAATGTGTATTAAAATTTTTGAAATTCATTTTAAGGCGTTATTTAAGGCGGACTACTCAACTTCGACACCCGAAGAATTTTTGGAATAAACGGTTACAGAATTGCCATATTTTAAATTTTAATGAACACATGAGCAACATTCTCAACGTTGTCGATATCAAAATGAACATGAATTTGAAAAACATGGCTTATATGCTTAATGAAAACAAAAATACATCTTTTGACATATTGTCTGCACACTTTGTTCCAAAAATTCTTCGGAAGTCGAAGTGGACTAGCTCCGTCCCACATAACGCCTTTAAATGAATTTCAATAATTTTAATATACATTTTTGTAAATATTTATATGTCGTACCCAATGCAAACTTTAGGCATTTATATAGAATATACGGGCACATATGGGGAATTTTTTACAAGAAAATGGTAATTTTCTGATAACCTAAGGTATGATTTTTATTTTTTTGAATTTTTATTTCGCTATTTCACACAGTTTTTATAAACAGAAAATGTTATAAAAATTACCAGTTATGCATCTTTAGTATCTATATATCCTCAGTTAATGGGATGAAAATCCGTGCTGCTGTTTTTGAGAAAATCCGTTTTTTTAAAAATCGAAAAAAACATTTTTATCTCATGAAATATCAATATTTATAGGGTGATAACAGGGGAAATACACTGCCAGATACGTAACCACATCTAGAGAAAAAAAAATCAGGAAATTTAATTGAAAGGCATGTTTCCAACGCGTATCCGGCTATGCCCTTTACGTTCACAAATACCACGGTAAATTAAAACCTGCTCACAATCAATAAGACGCAAGCACGCTTGGATTACACCTTCTTTTTTCGTCCGTACAAAATTTATGGTACCAGTAATAATTTTTGTCCCCAACCCACAAAAATGTATTTTTACGTGTCCCGCATACAATGTGTTAAAATAGTGAAGCTTGAACTGTAACCGCTTTCTGTGGAGTCTATTACCGCCGGGGCAAACTTTCACCAGTAAATTTAAATATAAGTTTTCTCCTTATTTAAATGCCTTATTAATGGAAAATTTCAGTCATAATGAATTGCAAAAACATATATTCATTTTTACTGGTGGAAGTTTACTTCTGCGGTAGTTAGTCCCTGCGTTTCCGCCATATTGTGACAAAGTAGATAACTACCTCTCAGTGTCAGAAAAAAAGATTATAATGCATGGTCAATCTGCCACCAGTGAAAACAAATAAAAAATTTAATCATACAACAAAAATCAGAATACAGTTATTTGATGGGGCTACTTTTTGACACAAGAAGATTGTCGAAAACTAGCCCCACCAGCTTTCCATTTAAAGATTAAACATATATTTTGCGATTTCCATGTCACGATAGACGTAAAACATCACCAGAACATAAAAACATAAGCTAGATTAAAAACGTGAACACCCATATATGTTTAGAAGTACAAAGTCTTTATGAGAAAAATAACATTAAGTTCATTGCAATCCCTCCAAATTCAATTCATCTCCTTTAGCCGCTTGTTGTGGCATTTTTCCGTCTTCTAACTTAATTTAAAATTTAAAAGTTACAATTATCATTTCTTTTTTTTAATTGAATTTCTTTTAATTTTAAATTGAAAGGAGAATTACTAAAGCAATTATTTTTATCAAGTTGTTGTTGTATTCTTAATTTTCATAATCAATTTAGTAATTCAATACATAATGTAATAATGTAATAATTCTAATACAAAAGGAATTCCTGAAATATTTATCTTACTATATTATTTTCTAAAAGTCGTAGGAAAAGTATAACATTTCCATGCGTTTACTACCTCGGGTAACAGCAGGTTTCTGTCACATTAACTACCCCCAATTCTTACCAATAAAACGAAAATATGTTTGAAAATATTTGCACCTTCATTATCCAAATATATAGCTGTAGGATAGAAAGATAAACTATGTGAGTCTCTATTTATTTGTGGGAATAGCTATATTTGTGTTCCGTTTAACGTTAAATGAAGTGATAAAGATTGTCACATAAGAATTTATGAGAACCCACGATACGAAAGGGATTACGGGGATAGAAGTTTAAAATAAATTACTTTAGTATAATGCAGAATACCGTAAATGAATTAAAAATGCTTTATATAAGGTTTCGCGAAAAAGAAGAAAAAAAAGGCGAAAATTGTACTCAAAACGTGGCAAATGATATAATATACCAAGTTCGTACTATAACAAGTTTTATAAATATTCAGATCGTGGTGCAATAGCTGTTGCACTCTTATACAAAAATTCATGAATACAAAATTTATTACGATCCAAAATTTCAAATTCAATTATACGGAAATAATAGGACTCCATCTTAAATAGGACGTATTCACCATGACAGCCTAGAATCATTACCTATCATGGGACTTCAGTGAATCAATTACATATGATAGGATTTAATAGAAGGAAGAAAACTTTTATTAATATATTTCTAAGTTTTGATTCTATTTTCATCAAATTTGAAGTGACTCGAGAAAATTCTGCAACGATTATAATATTAACTTTCAAACTATTCAGTTTGGTGGTTTTTTTCGCTGTTATATGCGTACAGACGTACGGACGGACGAGGACGACGACTATAAGAGCTACGTATTTATATAATTATAGGAGTTATGAACAAAGAGGAGGGGACATATAGCGTAGAGTCTACCAGATGGGAGTGACAGGGCTGCCACAGGCGACTATTTTTATATTCTGTTCGCACCACTATTTTTAAAAAATACATTTTGCTGTTTATTTCTCTTGCAAATGTTGTCAAAGCGCATGCAAAAGAGTTTTGTTTTGAAAAAGTGATGCGAAATAGAATTAAAAAACAGTCGCCTGTGGCAGCCCTGGAGTGAAGTAACTGAGGAGGTTGTCACAAGATGGCGGCTAATTTTTTACGTACATCTGATCAACATTTTCTGATTAACGCCGAAGGAAACTTCCACTAGTAAATTTTGAATATAGTCCAAGAGCTGTTAAACATTTTAGGGAAGGTATTTGAAACACCCTGAAAATTTGTGCAACACTTCTTTTGTAATGCCTGAATACAAAATCGAATGTCTGGCTGAAGGATCGTGGCCGAAAACCTGTGCCAGACAAAAAATGGCACTTGACACGTGTCTGGCACAGTTTTTGGGCCGACTAAAGTGTCTGTCATTTTCAAAATATTTTTTCTAAGCATAAATATTATTGTGCCTCAAATACCCTTTTTGGGTAGTCAAAAAATGGCACTTGACACGTGTCTGGCACAGTTTTGGGGCCGACTAAAGTGTCTGTCATTTTCAAAATATTTTTTTCTATGTATAAATATTATTCTGTTTCAATCTCAGCGTGCCTCAAATACTTTTTTGTTGTAGTGTCAAAAAATGGCACTTGACACCTGTCTGCAACAGGTTTTGGGCCACGATCCTTCAGCCAGACATTCGATTTTGTATTCAGGCATTACAAAAGAAGTGCTGCACAAATTTTCAGGGTGCCTCAAATACCTACTCAAAAATGTTCAACAGCTCTCCTACTAATAGAAAATTCCGCCTTATTTTATCGGCTTATTCTTGCAAGCTTTCTCTCTCAAATGTGGTAAGAAGTTATATTCGTTTTAATTAGCGAAGTTCACCCAAGTATTATAATTTCTTTCATTGACACTGATAGGAGGTTGTTTAGGTTGTCACAATATGGTGGAAGCACAGGGCTTGACTACCGATGAAGTAAACTTCCACCAGTAAAATATATATATACATTTTCGTCCCTTATTATGACTGAAATCCTGCATTAATAAAGCCTTTAAATAAGGAGAGAATTTCTATTCAAATTTACTGATGGAAGTTTGTCCCAGCAGCAGTGTTGCCAGACGAATGGTAAAATTTTATTTTGGATACCACTATTTTCATAGAAAGATAGTCGACTTATATATTTACAAAAATTTTGCAATAAAAGCCGCCGATCCCGAAGGGATTAATTAAGTGAAATTACGTATCCAACATTTACTATGAGTTCCATTCCCTTCAATTTATTCTACTGAACTGTTTCAGATAATAGATTAGATGACATTATCAAAAGATTATCTGAGTTAACTGCGTCTACCGTAGGACGTGTTCAGGAATGCTTAGTTGGTAGATCTTTGGAAACATAAGCCAAGGTCTTGGATGCAGATTTCTTCCTGAAACTTCTTTGGCTCATTTGGAAAATTAAAACACCTCAGTTTTATTTACCAGTTTGAATTATTGTGTGATTGGGTTGCAACACCCAATGAAAATCTTTTTTTTTTTTTTTTTTTTTAATACCTTTAAACTCGTCTCTAGGTTCTTAGTCTACCTTAAAATTGGTCAAAAAATCAATTTTTCTTTTTTAATATTAAATGAAAGCACGTTTAACCCTCTCCGACGCAGTGTGCCTAGGTCGGGATATCTGATTTTAATTCCAAACTTACGTTGTACAGCAGAGCCACCTGTTGCTAAAAAAGTGTTACTATTTATTTTAAATTTGTTTCATTATAAACAAAAATCCCAAGTGTTTCTGAGCATATATGTGAAAACTGCACCTTTCTATTGTACATAGTTTTCTAATTATTAAAATTTCAAAACACCCTCAACTCTTGGAGCACCCGGTATATGTGATAAATCTGCGCATAGAATTAGACTTCGTTTTTTTTTTTTTTTTTTTTTTTTTTTTTTTTTTTTTTAAATAAAAGTATATGAAGATGTGTTAGATTCCATCGTTTTACACTGCATATAACAGTAAAAGAAATATATATTAAATGTAATATCGGGTGTATCTAAAAATCTATCCGTAGTCTTCTGTAATACACATTTTAATATCTTAAAAAAAATTGGGCAAAAATATCAATAACAAGTAATATAAAAATTTTATTTTTAAAGTCAATTACTTCCTAGGCCATCAAAGAAAAATTTAATATAATCCCTTAAGCTAATATTAGTTTTTGTTGCATTAAAATATCTCAATTTGTTGATTTTCTATAAGCAAGTAGGTTTACAATGGAACTCTATGGGAATTTGGCGAAATATTAGAGATATCGCCAAGTTGGCGACAAACACTTGGCGGTATTTGGGGACAGAACAGGGTCCACCCTATGGTAACCCCTTATTGAAAATACTTTCATTGATCTTCAATAACCAATGGCCGCCCTTTTGTTTCCCATGCAAATCTAAAATTAATTAATTAAAATTTAATTAATTAATTAATATTTGAAAAAACTGTATTAACATCAATTGTCATCCAATACAAGTTTTTTTTAAAAAAATTCAACTTGATAGGATGAATAATGTGTATTTTATTAAAGATTGAAAATTTGAACAAGATAAATATTTAAATAAATATAGGGAGAGTGTGAGCTAATAGTAGGAATTGAATGAAAAATGTAGTAGGGATTACAAAAAATTAAAATTTTTATAAACTTTTTCAAACATTTAATTAAATATGCAGCTAATTTTTTTTGATGAATTGTTAGTTGATCATTGAAATGCAGTGAGTTCACCACTTGAATCATATTTAAAAAAAAAACATAATTGTTAAAAATGTAAACTGTCCCTTCAACTGCATTATTATACACTAAATTTTATCCGCATTTAATCGTATGTATAATGTTTAAGTAAGTTCAATTCTACTATATAATGACACAGGTAGTAAAATGATGGAGTATCCCCTGATGCTGTGCCACTGGTACATGTGGAGATTCGTTATTATAAACATCCACGTTAAATCACGCAAAATATAGTTTTTAAAATACAAAAGTTAACAAAAATCAGCAGTGAAGATTCAGAAGCGCCTAAAACATTTGTCAAAAAAAGACAGCATATTATTTTAAAACATTTAATTTTGAGGATAATTTTAAAGCCGGAACGATTCTATGGCTAGAAAACATGCCATATGAAGAAAATCTGTAAGCTATAAATAGAAACTTGTACGTCTAGCTAAAACAATGGATTGACACGCGCGTTCTAAAATATACTTTCAGTTTTTTATCGACACATGAATCATGCCCTAACCAACAATTAAAATTATTATTTTAAAACTGCGATACCACGGCAAATATTTTATGTATTTTAACAGTTTTAAATTTTTATCAATCTGACACATATAAGTTAATATAAAAAACAATAAATACTGAATTAACCCCTTGAGGGGCGGTGGTATAAAATATATCCCACATAATTTAAACAATATTCTCACCAGAAAATTTTTTCTTAATTTTATATTTTTAACTTTGGAGGAAGATTGTGGAAAATTTGCTTTTCCTTATTTAAAAATAAATCTCTTCGATTATTCCGGTGAGAATTTAATATTTAGAGTCATTTTTGCTTGCCCTTCAAGGGTTAAGGAAGTCTAATAAAGCTTTCTAAAACAAAATTTAAAAACTGAACCCTTTCAGTGGAAAGTACTTAAGTTACTAAATTGCGGAAAAGATTGGTTGACTCCAGGATTTACAAACAAACTTGTTTGGAAACAAGTATAAACTTTTCTTCATGTGCATTTTAAAATCAAATTTTTCTATCAAATTTTTGGGTGAAAATGTGCCACTTTGGAATAAACAATAAGGGGAATATATTATATCCCACCGACCTTCAAGGGTTAAATGAAAATTTTACAATCATAAACATAAAGTAATAATCGAGAGGAATTTCTTATTCGATATCTGTTGGACGTCTGTGAATCTGATATATAAACAACAATTTGGTCAGTTTATACACCACAAGTATAAAGTCACTCATTTCATCACTTTCTCATAGATGATAATGTGTTCAAATTATTTCCTGCGCTTCTATAAAATAACATTAAGAATTGCATTCTCTTTTTTCCTTGCAGAAGAAATTAGTGCTTACCTCAAGTTCATAAAGCTCATTTTAAGTAATTATTGTCAACAAGTAGTTGTGCAATAAAGTTATTTTGAGAAATTTTGTAAATGAATAATAACTAGGTTCAGTAGAGTCAAAACACTGTTTTAAACTGTCGTGAAGGAAATTTTCACCTCGTTATTAATAAACTTTATAATATATTTATAACTACTTAAAAGGTGACACAAACATATAAAAATATTGTTTAATGCAACCCGAGATCTTCGAACACACACGCGTTCATTTTTAAAGGGGAAAAAAGATGACTGACTGAAAATAAATACATTTTAAAAACAAAAACAAGAATAGTACGCATGCGCAAGCGGAGTTCAATCCATTTCTCTGCATAGGGGTGAAATGATCAGTTCATATTATCAGGAGGTCTCGAAATATTTAGGATATTGTACCAAATTACGGGAATATTACAGGAAAGGAAATAGTAACGATGTCCTTTTCTATAATATTCCCGCAAATTGGTACAATATCCTAAATATTTCGAGACCTCCTGATAATATGAACGGATCATTTCGACCCTATGCAGAGAAATGCACTGAACTCCGCTTGCGCATGCGTCTATTTTTGTTTTTGTTTTTAAAATATATTTCTATTCAGTCAGTCATCTTTTTTTCCCTTTGAAAATGAACGCGTGTGTATTCAAAAGATCTCGGGTTGCATTAAATAATATTTTTATATGTTTGTGTCACCTTTTAAGTAGTTATAAGTATATTATAAATAACTAGATTCTACAGGAAATAAGTTGTATAGTCATGGAAAAAAAGGTAAACAACCCCTACTAACTCTGCAATTAATTTTATTAGAAGAAAGTTACTGGTACCAATAGTTTGCAAATAAAGAGTACATTTAAAGGATGTATATAAAATTTGTTTAGGAACCATCTACAAATCCAAACCAGACCAAACTTCACTTTTTTTTTTTTTCAATTTCAACACCTAGTTTCCACAATATATTTTAAATCTTCGGTTCAAACTATGCCTAGAAACGAAATTTCAAGTCATTTGAATGATAAGTTTTTGAATTATAAACATTCATGACTTAGAGCTTCTAATGCTAAATTACATTTTCATATTTTTTATTAATATCTCTTGAAATTATAATCTTAATGGGATAATTTTGTGTGTGGCTAAAAAAAAAAACCAATCATAAATACACTGAAAGGTATATATAAATATTATACAGGCATACAAACAATAAATACAATAAACCCAACTGGAGTGAAAAATTAGCCAAAGCCAGGAATCGAACCCGGGACCACAGTATACAAGACTGCTTCTCTAACCACTGAGCTACTCCGGCAGATGCCTGAGTCTGCAATTTCTCACTAATAAACCATGTTGGGGAAGTCACCAGCCATCTATACGACAGCCATGGATGACCGGACAACAATATAGGACAACGATAAATGCAGGCGTTATTTATGTGTGTATGTGTGTTTTAATATATATTGTAGATGAAATTATTATTGGATGAAATTATTTTATGAAATTATTATTGGAAAAAAATATGAATTGCAACCTACAATTTTTTTGATAGGTTTATATTTATTATGTCTTGCAGTATGCGAATTCCCAATTTTTTTCTTTCAAGTAGTTTTCGAAATATCATTAAAAAACACCAAAATGATGGTTTAAGGGGACGTGTATGATGTGCATAAAAACATAATTAACCCCTTCGAGACGGTAGCCTTTTACGAAATTTTTAATCTTTTGTCAACAAAACTGTTTTTAAAAACAGAAATTTGTGTCTTCTTGAATCGAGAAAATACGCTGATTAAATAAGGCAAATTTTACAGTAAAAGTTTACTGGTGAGGAAAAACAAGGATTCTGAGAGCTTCATGCGGCACGTATACGTGTCGCTCGTCCCCAAGGGGTTAAAAGAAATATATTTTGCTCATTTTATTGAAATATTTTGGTTGACAATAGTCGAAACATATTAAGCGAATGAAATTCTCATATTGGCAAGGAATAATACATTAATAGAAGTGACATAGTCCTTCAGTAGCAATTCAACAACCGAGTACTTAAGTTCTATTTGGGCACTATTCCTATAATATGCTCAATTGAAAATAATAATTTCTCGGAAAGTAATTATAAGACTTTCATGAAAATTTGTATTTAGGCTAATTGAATAGTGTAGAATTTATTTACGGTGTCAAACGTGGGTAGTGCTATTGAAAAAAAAAACAAGTTTGGATTTGTTTTGATATGGAGATGGTTCTGTCAAACGTGGGTAGAGCTATTGAAAAAAAAAACAAGTTTGGATTTATTTTGATATGTAGATGGTCCTCTAAACGAATTTTATGTCCATCATTTAAAAATAGAGTTTATTTCCAATCGTTTGGTATCTGTATCTTTCTTCTACGATTCTTTTTTTTTTTTTCAGAGTTAGCAGGGGTGTTTTTTTTTTTTTTTTTCGACGACTTATTAACAGTGAGTACCGATTGCGTAATGTTTGAAGTAGTGGAACGCAACACTGTAAAAAAAAAAAGGACTAAAAAACGGAAATACTACTGGCAATCTAGACGCCAGTACTACTTCCGTTTTTTACGGAATTTTTACCCATAAATTACAGAAAATTTTCCGTTTTTAATCAGAAAAACGGAAATTTTCCTGTAATTTATGGATAAAAATTCCGTAAAAAAACGGAAATAGTACTAGCGTCTAGATTGCCAGTAGTATTTCCGTTTTTTAGTCCTTTTTTTTTACAGTGTATGAAAATATATTATCTTTAAAAAAATGTTGCCCACAGACTATAATGTTCAGTTTTCAGTGGTACTGAAAATTGAGTAAAAAAGTGCATACTTAATTTTAGCTGAAATAATAATATAGTAAATATTAACAACCTGTATCTCTTTCGTTGCAATCAAAGAATATTTAAGAAAGTTAGAACGGCAAATCTCCGTTAATTTTAAGGTATGAAGTACGTTTAAATTTTCTCAAAAATCTAATTTATTTCATTGAAATTACCTATACATATACTATTCATCATAGGGCAAAACTAATTGTGTTTGAAAACAGTTTTGGTTAAAATCATATTATTATAAATTTAATGAAAAATATTTTAGTGTGCACCAGAAAATATATTGAGATTTATATAAATAATATTATTATAATGTATTTTAGTTAACAAACAATACCTGTCTATTAAAGTTTTATCTTGTAGAAAGCTGCCTTCAAGTACAGCTTTAACCCCTTGAGGGGCAAGCAATTACGTTTGTGTAATGCTGAATTCCCGCCGGAAATTTAGGGGGAAAATATTGCAAAATAAGGAAACGCAATTTTCCGACTTTTTTCCACCTAAGTTAGAAAAGAAAAATTTCATAAAATTTTTCCAGTGCGAATCTTCATTAATCGTAGGTGGGATAAAATATATCCCACCGCCCCTCAAGAGGTTAAATGATAAATAGAAGTTTCACAGTGTTCCATGCAACTGGATATTTTTTAATTCAATCACGCACAACTGCCTCAAGGCGAAATTTTATCACATGTATTTTGAAATATACTGTAAAATGCATTTTTTTGTAATAGTGGTTTAAATAGAATAAAAAATAGTTGCCAGATGCTGTTTTAGTAGGGAATTTCTGCGCGTTCATTATCCGTAGCTCGATGGGGAACGCAAACATGTATCTTCAATTAAAAATTTACTTTGATTAATGATACCGCTACGGTACTTATTGACAGAGCCTGATTATCCACGGGGCAAATTCCTACCACTAAAAATAAACAGAAAATTTTGCCTCATTCATAGCAGATATTTTACATGAATACGGCGTTTAGATAAGACGAACTTTTCTTTTAAAATTTATTGGTGTAAGTGTGCCCCGTTGGTAATCAGGCCCTGCTTATCGAAATACAGATATGCTGATTGATTTCTGTACTCGTATGTATACAGATTTTATGAAAAAATCATTAGGTTTTCAGAGGTATTCAGAAAAGTATGTAACGGAAATGTGGATTAATGAACCATCAGCATTGGAAGCATTTACAAAGTAAACGTGAAATTTCCTTCAAATACTTGTTTTATATGTAAAACATAAATTATATACAAATGCTAGGGTAACAGCATTTGAAATTCTCTTTTTAACTACTTTCTCATAGCTGCAAACTTTCACTTTTTTAAAGATACCTCTAAAATTTAATAGTAAGTTTTGCTGAGTAAATCGCTGAAATAAGGGATTTTAGGAAAAGATTTCTTTTGAATTTCTATTATAACAAAAGAGCGTAAAAGTTCTTTTGTACACATACATGCTGTCGAAGTTACTGTAAATAGATTTATAGATTTTTTAAAGCCTTTTGTTATTTGCGTTCTTGATCAAGTACGTAGTTTTAACACTAGAACGTCCGGAAATTTTACCCAATCTTAATAAAAATATTTTAACATCAGAATTTTTATTTAGAACAATTTCACTTATTCATTCAAACGATATTTCTCTAGTTAGAATTTAATTAATTTTACGAAAAAAATTCTGGTACGAATAGACATTTTGTAATTTGATCGGTGTCGAATTGTCACCAGCTGGATGTTTTAGTGTTAACCCTTTAATCGTCGCGTAATTTTGGGAAAATCCCTTCAAAAATCATCGATTTTTTTTATTGCCCGATTTTATCATTCATAAAATTCTAAGTTCTTTATTAAAAGAAACAGGGTGTTTTCTTAATATTTAACCCTTTTAAGGGTGGTTTGAAGTGTATGAAATCCCTTAAATTTAATACCCAAAAGTCCAATAATCCCAGAAATTTAATACAAAAATTTTTCTGTAGCGAATTTGCGAAATTTTGCTCTCTCTTATTTGGAAATAAATCTGTTCATAAATCTGTTCATAAGCAATAAAAGGGCTGTGTTCCTAAAAGTGTTCAGGATGGATAATTTTTTAAAACTTACAATTTTATTTATATTTTATATGATTGTATTGTACACACATGACGTGCAGAGAAGCTTCGATGCAATGCTGCAACCTGTGGTTTCATTTTATGTAAAGGTAAACATATAAAAATCAAATAATTTTTTATGTTACTACAAGGACGATAATTAGATTAAAATTTAATTAGAAAATCGGCATTCAATATATTTTTCAAAATTTTGTAAATTTTCAATGTTGACACACAAGGAGCATTAATAATAAACTCCGAAACGTCATTTTTTTGCAAAATTTTTAAATGTTGATAAAAGACCGTACATCAAAAGCCCTACATCGTGCCCGTTGTTTAGTTGCAGTGTTTAACCTTTTCAATGCTACAGTCCTTAATGAAGTACATACATATTAGCCCTTTTCCATGGTTTTAAGCTTATTGGGTATATTATTAACAATGCCTGAAAACTTCATAATTTTTATTTCGTTTTTATAATTCTGATAATGGAAAGGTTAAATTTTAATATTATTGACGTATTACAGGCATAAATTATTCAATGCAATTTATCAATAACTAAAGTTTCGATTATAATCGACTTATCACTAGATATTACAAAAATATGCTATTTGAAATCCCTTTTTCATTTTCGTGGAATTCATTCGGTATGGATAATAAGCACCACCTTTACGGAAATCAAGCAAAAGTTTTGACCACCATTAAAACACATTGTTTTTCTGCCAAGACAAGAAATATTTACAAATCATACCGTTGTGTTTTGTTAAAAATTAAAGGAATATTGCCGTATGATATGGGTATTACATGTCACATTTCTTATTTTTGTATTGATATCTTTAGTCTTCAGTTAGCCGCATGCTTAGATCACCCATTTTTACATTCAAATATGTTACTTTGACTTTTTAAAACCGGAAAGTAGCGAAAGTAGGAACACAGAGAAAAAGCTATTTTAAGTTTTAATTTATACGGGTAATTGCGCTAGGTGTATTGACAAAATTTACAATATCTCGCGACATCAATGCCGCATGGGTAAAAGTGATGTGTAAAAATATTTTCAGTTAAACAAGCTTTCACTTAATCTTAAAACAATAAAATTGATCTTCTGACCAATTTTGAGGTACACTGCCCCCTTAAGAGGGTATTAAACAAACCGTTACTACTGAATAAATATTCCTTGTATAAGTTTCGAAGTGTTATTTTTTGATCTAATTTAGAAATAAAGAAATAAGCAGTTTGAAATGCTGTAAATATTTTTCAAATCGTATGTCATGTGTTTCAAATCAATATTTTGCTGACACAAGAATTATATTGCCCTAATAACAGGTACAAATGGCAATATTTATGTGCAATATTTTTCACCATTGCATGGAAAAAGGAGTCACTAAATTTAGAGGGGAAATGTTTTTTTCTTCTCTTTTTGAAACACTTGAACCATCCTAAAGGTCTTCGTACGCACAATCTCAAACAACAATGGTAGAATAGCATACTGAAAAGTTGGTTGTTTTTTTCGTAGGAATGTTAAACCGGCAGTAGTCGCGTGTCGGTCTTTTTGCTGCCCATATAAATTGTCTACTCCTAACTTATATCCACTTGCAAATACAATAGATAACTACCATGCAGCTGACTTTAAATGTTTCTCCATTACCATACTGAATTAACAAGACATCTCTTTTTTTCTTGAGGTAGGTAAACTTTTACCAGCAAAGCTGAAATTGGCAAGGGTCACATTATATACGGAAAATTTTATCGTTCCTACCAGAATCCTCAGTAATCTTAATGATGATTTTAATTAACATATGTTAGAGGAAGACATGATTAACATAATAATTCTCAAAATAGTTGTAGGAACAATAAAGTTTTCTCTATAGAATGCGGCATTTGAGTAGATGGAAAAGAGTGCGCAACGATCACTAATGTCAGTTCTTTTTTACTATTCCCATTATTTTAAATCTTACGAAGAAAATGTACAATTTATGTAAACTGCAAATTTATAACTTCATTGAAATATAATATTCGAATTTTAAGTGAAAAAGGTTTCTTATTTTACATTTTCTGTATGAGGGGAGCCGGCGGCAAAAAGACTGAGCGTCCGATTAATAACGTTTGTAATAATCGCCCTTCGAAGGCTCTATCAGCCTAAGCTCCTTTCTGGCACGTTAGCAAGTTGATTTATTTATCTAAATTCAGGACAATCGTACAGCGTTTTCCATTTTTGCACAAAATCGGCTATAAAATTCTGTTGAACTTGCTTATGAATCGATTGTCAAAATCTGGCACTAGAGGAGTAGGAAAAAATATGTTCAAATTTGGAGGCGAATTTTGCCGTAAAAAAATCAATTGATTATAATTCAAAATGTATCACATTTGCGGCGAGAGAGAAAAAGGTAGTTGTTTCTTTCAGGGGTCGTACGTTCAGGGAATTTTTCAGGACTAATATAAGAACTTTTTTATAGAAAAATAAATCGGTGTTAAACTCGCGAAATTTCGCTTTTTTTGAGAAGAGATTAGCTATAACAAAATACTGGTACAAAAGAATTTCCTCATCATGAAATTTCAGGACAAGTACGACCCCTGTTCTTTTACACTTAAAATGGGATACCGGAAAATTTTATACATCTATTTAAAAAATAAACTCATGCATATCTTAGAAAGTTTTGCATTGTTAAGGGGGATTTTTAAATTTTTTTGGAAAACACGTGACATAAGGGACTAATATATGCCAAAAGTGATAAAATTAAATCTGAAAGGCATGTAAATACCTTTATTCGGACCTCATGGCTGAGAGCCAATGTTGCCAGATTGGGGACTATCACCCTTTTTTTAAATAGTATAATTTGCCTTATTTTTCAGAATTTATAATCTATTTTTAAATAGGCTAAATATTTCTATTTCAAAAAAGTGGTGACAATCAAATAATCTGAATTAAAAAATTCCCCAATCTGGCAACACGAATGAGAGCAGTATAGGAATTTAGCGGTAAAAGTCAAACATTTGGGTCGGAGCGCTCTCATTCCTAGACCTACTTGCTTCCTCGCTCTGAGAACCAGTGCTGCCAGTGGGCTACTTTTGTAAAATTCAGATTTCTTGATAGACACTACTTTTCTGAAATGGTAAAATTCTCCTCGTTTCTGCTTAATTAATATGTTATTAAATAATGTTAAATGAGTCGAATTTCGCTATTTCAAAAAAGTGGTGTCCATCAAGAAACCTGAATTTTAAAAAAAAGTAGCCCACTAGCAACACTGCAGACAACAATATCTTCAAGATCTATGTTGATACAAATATGTTCGCAAAAAAAATTAAAATAAAACTGGTAAACAAAATCACCAGATTATGTATTTTGAAGCAAAGTGTAATAATAATAACAAGTTGTAAATGCACGTCAAACGTGGCAAATGAGGTGTGTTCGTACTATAACTAGCTTTATAAATATTTTTTCCACTGCATGTTGTACTGAATGTATATTTTAAGCGCAATTCATAAATGCATATCTATTTCATTCTGTTCAAAATGCTGTAACATTAGTACAATGCACTTCAAATAATTTTTTCCTATTGGCCGTAATGTAACGGAAAAATTTTGACTGTCCCTGTAATTAAACTATACATCCGATTTTCATAAAATTTAACATGACTCGACAAGATTTTGAAAAAATTATATATTTAAAATTTCAGACTATTCGGTGGGTAGTTTTTGTTCTGTTATGCGGACGGACAGACAGACCAGCCGGACGACTACTATAGGTGCTGCATATTTATATAATTACGAAAAGACCTAAAAATGAACACTTGAAACACTTTTTGCATATATCAGCTTGATTTGATGAATCTCAGTGGTTTTCATATATAATTTTTTAACAACTACCTATTTAATCCTTTGAGATGCATGTGATTGTGTTCCTGAAATGTTGAATTCACACCGAAATCTTTAAAAAATTTACTTTAAAATAAGTAAAAGCAATTGTAGCACTTTTCCACCAAAATTATAAAAATAAAATTTTATTTAATGTTTCCGGTGGAAGTCTTGATTAAACTTAAGTGGAATCCTTCAAGGAGTTAAAACATTTGTTTTGAAGGTATGTTAACTTGTGATTAAAATATTAAAAAAAAATAAAACAAGGCATAATATTGTAATTGTTACTTTTAGTTAAAGTAGGTGTGAAATCTGTTACATCAGTGACAAGACGCCACTCATCAATTTACGGTTATCTGACAAGCAAGTTTAAAACAAATGCTGCTATGGTAACACTAATTACTCTTCTAAAATGATAATGCACATTTATTATACATCTTGATTTATGTCCTTCAGATAGCAAGCTTTTGTTTTAGGTGAATAATTCAGATCTTTTCCTGGAAAACAATCTTTTTCTTTAATATATGGAATATAAATCTTTGTTTCTTGATGTTTATTGCTTTTCTCAGAGCGTATGTATTAACACGCTCCTAAATCAGTTAAAATAATGAAAATTAATTCAGGAATATGTACATATTTTTAAATAATTAATAATATTCAAAATATCCCGCTTGAATTTACATGATATCCGCGTTGAAAAAAAATTAATTAATAAAAGATGCCTTTTTATTTTACATTGAACACTAAACAAATAATATTTTAAACGTAATTGGAGGTATCGTAATAAATTTGGCGTACTTTTTTAATCTGTATCTGTAACAGGCTATTATTATTTCACACAATGGTAACATTTGTCGATGTTGTTTAAAAAGATACACCGTTTATATTTTATAAATTCTTCCAGTCTAGTTTTGTTGTATTTTCCATGAAAAGTTTTTTTGATATTACGGTATTTCGTTTCTTATTTTCTACGTTTATTTTTGTGATAGTTATGATTAAAGTAATCAAATTCTGATAGATGTAATGATTTGTTTTAAATATTTTCTTGTATATTATACAATTCCAAAGTGTCTCAAATCTGAATAACACTTTGTTGTGTAAATCACCAAAAATCAACGTTTAAACACACAATAAAGTACATTAGGTAATGTGAATAACACCAGCCGTGTACCTTTCGTGAGTTCCAGGACTCACGTCATCAGTGTCTAAAATCTATGTATAAAACAATATCCCCCCAGCTACATGCGCGGCGAAAACCCAAATATCAGTAAACACAGCACCGAAAGACCATCAAGTTCCATCAACCAATGAAATCAAAGCGCAAGTGAAGTATCGTGACACAACAAATCCACCCAGAAAGTTGAGATGTAAAGTACACTAGACAAATCATTAACCAAGGAGTTTTTAATCTAGTTGATGCGATATTGTTTTTATACATAGATTTGATATACTGATGATGTGAGTCCTGGAATTCATGAACCTTATACGTCTGGTTTTATTCAAATTACCTAATGTATTTTTTGTGTGTTTAAACATTGATTTTTGGTGATTTATATTTCCCGACAAGCTTTTATTTATTTTATTGTGTGCTGTCGTCTGTATACTATTTATGTTTGATACGTGTGTTAAAAAGAAAATCGTTTAAAATAAAATAATTTTTTAGGACTGAAGGGCTTTTTTTAAATCGTATTTTAAGTAATACAAAGGCACTACACATAGAACAAAATATGTACAAATATTTAAGTCAAATAAAATAAAGTGCAAGTTTATGGTTGATCTTCTAGAAACTGAGTTTTGCAAATGTATTAAATATTTCCAACTTATTTTTGCAGAATACATTATATATTTTTCATAAAAATAGATTTTATGCAATCTGACAACATTTAAAAATAAGTTAAAACTTAAACTTACACTATGTGCAAAACTACTTAAAAGATGAGACAAAATTAAAAAGATGTTAAATTATTTTAATAACTTAGTACTTTCAACTATAAAAAACATAGTCTTCGCCAGAGAAATATAAGAACTACAATAGTTATTGACGTCTAATTTTCAAAATTCACGTAGATGGTTACGAAAGGAGTGAAGTGGAAGTTAATTTTTAGATCCGGAAAACATTGGGAAAATAAAACATGGATATAGGGAAGTGGAATATTACTCGTTTTATGATTATTTAAGCAAACTGATCCAAATTCTGGGTATGTTGGAGATAAAACGTCATTGCCAACAGTATTTTCTTTAGTAATAACTTCTATTGATTCGCGGATGATTAAATCATGATAATTCTTTGAGAGATATATAATTTTTGCGTCTTCGAAATTAACTTGTATATTATACTTCTGGTTAAGTCTTGACAGGGCTGTTGTAGGTCGGTTATACTTTAAATCTCTCAAATGTTCTTTAATACGGACTTTAAGTTTACGTGATGTCATTCCTACGTATTGGAGATAAATATTTCCTGTTTTCAGTGGAATTATATATACTCCAGAAACTTCATCTTCCGGGATCGGGTCTATTTTGGCACTAATTAGATTTTTAAGTTTTGCTGGAGGAGTGCCGATTAAGTTTACGTCAAAGCGAAAAAGTGCATGTCTGATTTTTTCGAAAAGTCGTGGTACGTACTTCATCTTGCAATATCTCATATTACTCGGTGGAGATTTTTGTATTTTCATATGGTTCTTCTGTGAGTTGATTAGCATATCAATAATGCGTAATGGGAGACCATTCTCAACTGCAATGTTTCTAATGGTATTTAATTCACTTTCAAGGTGATTAATAGAGCAAACACTAAACACTCGTCTTACATAAAAGTTGAACGGAGCAAGTTTGTAGTTAAAAGGTGATGTACTTTCAAAAGGAATTGTGTTGTTAGACTTATTTACTTTTCTGTAGACTGTGCGCTCAATTGTTAAATTTGATAAATTTTTAATTAATAATACGTCAAGAAATGATAACTCGTTATTATTTTCTATTTCGATGGTATCAATAAAGAGAGTGTTTTAGCAAGTTTTGACATCATTTCACTTATCCCATCAATCGACGTTGACAAAGTAATATTGCTCATTAATAACTTTATTGATAACGAGCCATCTTTAAACTCAGAAGACCACCGTGAAATCTGGACTTAACCTAGTAACTGGAAATAATATTTTCATTTTTAATAAGAGGATTTATAAGCAGACAAAGGAGCACCAATGGGTTCCACCATCTCAAATATTTTAGCCGAATTCAAATTACGTCCATTTGAAGAAAGAATTTTGACAGACAGCGTTTTAACTCCGTCAGTATGGTACCGTTATGTGGACGGCATTTTCATTGTATGGGATCATGTTTTATCCGAATTGTACGCATTTCTTAACACAATAAATAACATGCACCCTAATGTAAAATTTATCATCGAAATAGAAAATACTAACGAGTTATCATTTCTTGACCTAATGCTAATTAAAAATTTATCAAACTTAGCAATTGAGCGCACAGTCTACAGAAAAGTAAATAAGTCTAACAGCACCATTCCTTTTGAAAGTACATCACCTTTTAACTACAAACTTGCTCTGTTTAACCTTTATGTAAGACGAGCGTTTAGAGTTTGCTCTATTAATCACCTTGAAAATGAATTAAATACCATTAGAAACATTGCAGTTGAGAATGGTTTCCCTATACGCATTATTGATAAGCTAATCAACTCACAGAAGAACGATTTGAAAAGAAAAACCCACGGAGTAATATGAGATATTGCAAGATGAAGTACATACCAGGACTTTTTGAAAAACTCAGACATGCACTTTTTCGCTTTGACGTAAACTTAATCGGCACTCCTCCAGAAAAATTGAAAAATCTAATTAGTGCCAAAATAGACCCGATCTCGGAAGATGAAGTTTCTGGATTATATATAATTCCACTGAAAACAGAAAATATTCATCTCGAATACATAGGAATGACTTCACGTAAACTTAAAGTCCGTATTAAAGAACATTTGAGAGATTTAAAGTATAACCGACCTGCAATAGCCCTGTCATGACTTAACCAGAAACAGAATATACAAGTTAATTTCGAAGACGTAAAAATTATATATCTCTCAAAGAATTATCATGATTTAATCATCCGCGAATCAATAGAAATTATTACTAAAGTAAATACTGTTTGCAATGACGTTTTATCCTACAACATACTAAAAATTTCGCTCAGTTTGCTTAAATAATCATAAAACGAGTAATATTCGACTTCCCTATATCCATGTTTTATTTTCCCAATGTTTTCCGGATCTAAAAATTAACTTCCACTTTCCCTCCTTTCATCACCATCTACGTGAATTTTGAAAATTAGACGTCAATAACAATTGTATTTCTTATATTTCTCTGACGAAGACTATGTTTTTTTATAGTTAAAAGTACTAAGGTATTAAAATAATTTAACATCTTTTTAATTTTGTTTCATCTTTTAAATAGTTTTGCACATAGTGTAAGTTTAAGTTTATCTTTTTAAAGATGAATTAAACATTTCTATTTATTTATTTACTGATTTAAAAATATGAAATTGTAAGAGTGTCCTTCTTTTACATCTCACAAAAAGTACTTTTATCATGTACTAAACTATCAAGTACTAGACATTTCAAATTCATTTCTTCTTTTTAAAATATGTATTAATAAAAAAACGTGAGTTGGTTATTAACACTTTTCGAAAATGTATGTTTAATATCGTTAGATTAAAAGTGTTAAATCCGTAAAATATTTGTCGGCTGTGGATTCAAACATTGGTTCTAATGTTTAATATGTATAACCAATATAAGCCGCGCTGACGTATTTACGAGTCATTTAAAAAACTGTCATTGCGAAATTCTAAATTCTCCCCAGAAAGTTTGAATAGTTATTTTTCGTTATTATAATAATAGTGGTTTAGCAGTGTTATCACTTTGAGGGATCCCGAGTTGACTTCAGCTTTACGCACAGGCTATTGGGAGTGTCTAAAATGAATGAGCCATTGGGATAGAAAGTCTAACTGTGGTATAAATACTACGTAATAATTTTATTAAAAATATAAAAAAGGAAAAATTACTTTAAAAAAAAGTGGTATTATAAATGTAAAATAGTAAGAAACCTTACTAGTTTAGAATTAAGAGAGAAATTAATTAGAGAAATAAAAGTAAATAAGTTTAAGAATATATGAGCACAGTTAAGAAAGTTAAGAGAATAAGCTGTCGGACAAAGATGATTAGGGTAGGTCGGCAAAGAGAGTGATAGACGTTATGTCACGGTAAAACAAAGGAGCTTTTCAGAGTCCATACATTTTTTTCTTTGTTACAAAGTAACGGTATAATTTATAATAATAGGTATTTTGTAAACAAAATAAGTCCAAAATATTATTATACATTTACTGGTTTATATTTAAAATTTCTGAATAAAAAAACTGTCAGATTTGGTAGCTCTGTTTGCGGCCTGTATGGTGTTAAAAATAAATATTCTGAAACTACCTTGGTGCTGTGCGTCAGTACTTTTTAACCCCTTGGGGATGAGAGACACGTATACGTGCCGCATGAAGCGCTCAAAACCCTTGTTTTTTTCTCACCAGTAAAATATTACTGTAAAATTTGCCTTATTTAATCAGCGCATTTACTCGATTCAAGAAGACACAAATTTCTGTTTTTAAAAAACGGTGACAAAAGATTAGAAATTTCGTAAAAGGCTCCCGTCCCGAAAGGGCTAAATTTATGGTGCAGGATGGTTATTTTGATACTAGCACACAAATGTTTACAAAAAATAATTAAAAATATATTTCACCGTACAAAAAATAAACAAATAAAATGTGTGTCAGTTGTTTTACTTAAGATTGAATACATTGTTTTTAAAACAAAAACAGCGATATTTTGTTATATCTTGAAAGGGAAGGAAAATAACTGTGTTTTAATTTTTTTTACTTATAGGTTTTTTTTAGACGATCACAGTATTTAGTCTTTATAATATTAAAAAATGCCATTTCATTTTCGATTCTGGAATGAATATTAAAGATTTTAGCAACTGAAATGCATATTAAAAAATAATATATTAAAACATGTGAAAACGAAATCACAAGATATCTGAAAAAATATGAATTAGATGGGTTACCGCCGTAGCAGTTACAGTCGTGGGAAAAAAGTAAACACTCCCTACTAACACTGCAACTAATTATAATAGAAAAAAATTCCAGGTACCAGATTGGAAATAAATTTTACATTTAAACGATGTATATAAAATTTGCTTAGCGGACCATCTACAATTAAAACCAGTCCAAACTTCGTTTTTCCAATTGCAACACCCAAGTTTGACAATATATTTTAAATCTTCGGTTCACATTATGCCCAGAAATGAAATTTCAAGTCATTTGGATGATAAGTTTTTGAATTATAAACATTAAAAATTTAGAGCTATTAATGTTAAATTACATTTTCATATTTTTATTAATATTTCTTTAAATTATAATCCAAATGTGATTATTTACTTGTTTAATCATAATACTAAAAAACCCAAATTTAAATACATTGAATTTGTAATTTTAAATATTTTATAATATGAATTATGAAATTAATATTCGCAAAAATATGAATTGCAAACTACAATTTTTTATGATAGATTTCTCTTTGTTATGTCCCGCTTTATGCAAATTCTCAATTTCAGACTTTTCTTCGAAGTAGTTTTCGAATTATGAGTAACAAACGTCAAAATGACGGTTTAAGATATCCGGAAAAGCATAATTTAAAAAAAAATACTCATTTTAATGAAACATTTGGACTGCCAATAGTCCAAACATATTAAGCGAGTGAGAAGTTTATACTGACAAGAAGTAATACATTAATAGAAGTGATATAGTCATTCGGTAGCATTTCAAAAATCGAGTACAGAACTTCAATTTGGACACAGCCCCTATAATATGCTCATTTTAAAATTATTAATTTTTCGGATATCAATCATACGAATTTCATGAAAATTTACATTTAGGCTTATTGAAGAGTGTAGAATCTATTTATGGTGTCAAACATGGGTATTGCTATTGAAAAAATACAAAGTTAGGGCTCGTTTTTTAATGTAGATGACCCCCTAAGAAAATTTTGTATACATCGTTTAAAAGTAGACTTTATTTCCAATCGTTTGGTACCAGTAACTTTCCTCTACAATAATTTGTTACAGAGGTAGCAGGAGGTGTTTACTTTCTTTCCCCACGACTGTACATTAGGGTGGGTCGAAAAAACCAAAATATTTATAATCGAAACGTAATAGCGCGGAAAAGTTGCCTTTTGTAAAAAAGATAAAATACGTAAAATATTACACCGATTAGTTAATATCTTTTACCGCCGCAAGGGGTCCAAATTTCGAAAAAATCGCAAAAAACATACTTTTAGCAATTTTTTTTTTAAATTATCCAAACATACTTATTCAATTTCTAATAGAACGCAATAGCCACGCCAAGATATTAGTAATGTAACATTAACATTTCATTTTTGTGACATCGTTACTTTTACCGCCACAACAGGGCCAAAATTTCTAAAAAATGTTAAAAATTAAAGTTTTTCATTTTTTCAATTTTCATAACTTTTGTAATGTTTTCAGATTTTTTACATTTCTGATAGGCTAGGAAAGACATTTTATGTTGTTAATTTCATGCACATTGTTAACCATGATCACTGTAATTCTAAAAAAAAAAAAAAAAAAAAAAAAAAAAAAAAGGCTCAATGATAGAAACACCTGCAGCTGCCTGCACGCAAAATTAATTTCTCTCTGCTAGAGGGCCACGTTTCACTTTGTTCGTTTTTTTTTTAATGTACTCATTTTACTCTATACTTTGATGGCCCTAAAGATAGAAATATCTGCCAGATTAAAGAGGTGGCAAAGTTTCATCTTTGCGAAGTCAAGGAGGAACATATCTCTTTGATACTAGAACCAGGTCTCAATTATTTTCGTCATTTGACCCCATCGTCTGGCAAGGCGACTTCTATATGCAATGACATTATAGATTTTTTGAAGAAAAATGAAATCCCGACTGGAATAATAATTGAAGTTGAATTTCGCGGAACTGTCTTCAAAACAGGATGCAAAGGTGGTGTTATAGTAGGATTAGTTGAGAACAACTTTTAAAAAACCACTTTATTGGCTTATTTGACCTCACTTCAATGAACTTCCACTGAGACATCTTTTCAAACATCTTGATGACAAAAAACAGGTTCTCTATCATATTGTGGCCCAATTGGTTGATCTCTTGCGATTTGCGAATTATTACCAATTGTAAAATTTATGCCAATTTAATCTGATCACCTAACTGTTGATAAAAATGATTTGTCAACTGACCAAAAGTATATGTCATATGAAATATTGCAAGCTCTTTCAACACGCGTGTATACAATTGACCTTTTTTGCTGAGTCCCTGGACAAATATTTCACGCAAGGTGGATCATTACTCCTATTCGAATTTTGAAACTCTACATTGGAACAAAGAAACACTCTTTTTAACTTGTCATACTCTTTGAGTACATCCTGAAAATGTACTGCATCAGTTGGTTCACAATTAAAATGAATCACTCATGTTTTCCAGAATCTGTGCACTATAGTTAGTAACTTACGTTACTTGACAGATAATCTACGAAAGATTATAGTTCCTGTATTTTCACGAAATGACTATTTCGCAAATCATACAAATAGCCTCTTTGGAATGATAGCATATGAAGAGGAGAACATCAGGGCCCCAGCCATGAAGAAAATTGCAAAAGCACGAAGTTCTGTGGACTAGAATAGTGCCATCCGTCACTTTATCATAGCAGACTTCAACACTGAAGCTTAAAATTGTATGGCTTTAGTCTACTGACAAAACTGAAAACTAACGGAACCACCTGTTATGGTTTCTTTATCGACTAACAACGCTGGTGAGTTTAAAATGTTCGATTAAAGATACCAGCTATTATAACTTGCCTTGTCCCACTCAATCACTAGAAATGCGTGGAATTATTCATTGGAGCACTGATAAAGTTTGTTTACTAGACCAGAGTGAGGATCACATATGATCAGTTTTGGCCTATCGAGAAATAATGGCTTCATCTGAAAGCAAGTTATATTATAAAATTCATTTACATTAAATTCTTCTTCATTTTAAGTTTATTTAACCCGTTTCGGTTAAACATCTCTATATTTAATTAATAAAATACTAAAACATTTTGCTTATTTTATATAATTTTTGTGGCATGAATTGGCTGTTATGAAGTAAAACATCAGTAGATGAAGCGATCGTCAAGAAAAAATGAATGATTATACAGTGACCTCTCACTTATACGACTCTCAGTTATACGACTCTCTCAGTTATACGCCGAATTCTCTCGGTCCCGTCCACGCTTTATGGGAAATAATGCTAAACTTCTCTCAGTTATACGACTGCTTCTCTCACTTATACGACGCTTTAAACGGTTCAGGCGATTTTACATTTCTCACTCTAGAATTAATTTTTATAATCTTTAAAGTACAAATCATTCACGTTTTCTTACATTTATCCTTTCATTATTGTTAAAGTGTTTATGAATAATGAATAACATTTCTTATCTACCTTCGTTTGTTATTAACGATGAAATCTATGGCGGGAGGGTGATTGTATGGAATTCTCTTGTGTCTGCCATTTAACAAAAGCCAAATGACTACCTGCACATCACGTCTCTGTATGGCACTGGTGGAGAAATCAAGGTTTTTGCAAAATGCATTTTCCTGGAAAATTTTAACAGCTTTAAGGAATGCTTCGTCTTTTAGGAATGAGGTTGTTTTTAAGAAAAACAGATTTTTATTTTAAACTTAACAAATCGAAAATGGCAGTTCATGAACATCATTATGAACATTATGAACAATGTAATGAACATCACTAGAAAAAATACTAAAGCGAGAACATATTGGAAGCACATCCCAAGCTATTATCATGCCAAAAGACCTATGCGCGTACAACCCGCACAGCGAAGGGGAAAAAACGCGTACGTCGCAAATCGCTAGAAGCTTCCGTACTACACGCGTGAAAGGTTATTCATTTCGCTGTAATTTTTTCAGTTTGCTGCATGTCGATACCTAAACTGAAAATGTCCAAACGTAAAGCATTAAGCATACAATTCAAAGTTGAAACCATTAAGGAATATGATAAAAAAAAAAATACTACAATCAAAGAAGGCATTAGCTGCTCTCTTCAATCTGCCAGAATCGACACTAAAAGAAATTCTGAAAAATAAAAATGTCATTATAAATGCATCTAAAAATGTCGATTCAAAGAGATCCAGGATACAATGTGGCAGATTTAAAAAATTGACATCAGCATTAATCGCGTAGTTTAACCAAATGCGAGCTTCAAATTTACCGATAGATGGTGTGAATTTAAAAGAAAAGGCTCGCACTCTTACTGAGAAGTGTGGAATCGAGAATTTTTCAGCGTCTTGCGGTGATTCGAGAAGCTAAAAAAAGACATCGACTTTCGCATCGCCGCATCACAGGAGAAAGCGCATGTGTTAATGGAAATGATGGTAGACAATGGTTGCAAAATCTACTTATGTTAAATAAGGATTAAGGGATCTAAAGACATTTTTAACTGTGATGAAACGGACTGTTTTTCAAGCTGATGCCAGATAAGACATTATCATACAAAGAAGAACCCTGTCAAGGTGGTCCTAGGGGGCAGAAAAAGTAAAGAAATATTAACTATCCTTTTTTGCACAAATAGTGATGGTTCAGAAAAAATAGAACCTTTAGTAATAGGAAAATCATGAAAATCTCGATACTTTAAGAATAAAAAATAATTGCCATGTGGCTACAGAAATTAAAAAAAAGCATGGATGACATCAGAGATTTCCATTGATTTTTTAAAAGAGATGGATGATAAATTTCAATAACAACAAAGAAAGGTTTTACTTCTAATGGATCAATGTCCATCACATCCCGATGTAAAAGATCTGCTGTTTCTGCAGCAAATTAAATTATAAAATTTGTTTTAGGAAAGTCAAGAAAATCTCGATACTTTACGAATAAAAAATAATTGCCATGTGGCTACATAAATTTAAAAAAAGCATGGATGACATCAGAGATTTCCATTGATTTTTTAAAAGAGATGGATGATAAATTTCAATAACAACAAAGAAAGGTTTTACTTCTAATGGATCAATGTCCATCACATCCCGATGTAAAAGATCTGCTGTTTCTGCAGCAAATTAAATTATAAAATTTGTTTTAGGAAAATCAAAAAAATCTCGATACTTTAAGAATAAAAAATAATTGCCATGTGGCTACAGAAATTTAAAAAAAGCATGGATGACATCAGAGATTTCCATTGATTTTTTAAAAGAGATGGATGATAAATTTCAATAACAACAAAGAAAGGTTTTACTTCTAATGGATCAATGTCCATCACATCCCGATGTAAAAGATCTGCTGTTTCTGCAGCAAATTAAATTATAAAATTTGTTTTAGGAAATTCAGTTTTCCCACAAGACCAAAATGCTAGTTCAACGAATGAACCTGATATTGAGAGCGTATGGAATCCTTTAATAACGAAGACTCGAATAAAATGTTTATGGACGAAGGTATTAATTTCAAAGATTATGTAGAATGTGATGATAAACGTCTTCTGTCAGAAATGAGAACTGCTAAAGGAATCTTTGAGGATATTAATAATGAAGACGTGAGCAAGGATGATGACCAAGATGAGAGCAATGTTCCTGCTGCTGTAAATTTTTCAAAAGCAAGTACCGCTTTAAATAAATTAAAGAATTATGTATATCAAAATGATTATTCCCAAACTAGCTTAAAAGCTTTATTAGACTTAGAAAAAGACATTTTCTATTTCCATCTACGACAGAAACAAACTAATATCATTTCATTTTTTGAGAAAATCTGATCTGTAAATTTTTAAAATAAACATAGTGGTAAATGAACAATTTTGTGAACTTTTTAAACATATTTTATGTTTAATTTTTTAACACATTTTACAAATTTTGTTAAAATATGTTCTTAGTACTCAAAACATATCGTTTTTAGTATAGGTAAAATAATTAATACCTATAAAGTTTGAAACTTGTATTATAAGGCGGTCTCTCACTTATACGACTCTCTCAGTTATACGACTTTTTTCTACGGTCCCTTGAAAGTCGTATAAGTGAGAGGTCACTGTATTTATTTTCAAGTCTATTACAAATAGTTATAAAAAATTATGATATATTAATAGATATAAAGTAAAATTATTTATTTCTAGACATATTATAGAAATTATAAAAATTTAGAAAAAAAAATAAAAAATTGAAAATTTTGAAATTTTTACAAAAAATATGGATTTTTTGCGCCAAATAAAGATATGATTTCATCATAACGAACATTTACCGGGACATTTCTCATATCTTCATGTAGCTAATGCGTTCTATTAGAAATTGCATTGGTACGTTTGGATAATTTAAAAAAAAATGATAAAAAAAACATGTTTTTTGCGATTTTTTGAAACTTTGGCCCCCTTGCGGCGGTAAAAGATATTAACCGATCGATGTAATATTTTAGAAATTTAATCTGTATTACAAAAGGCAACTTTTCCGCGCTATTACATTTCAATTATAAAAATTTCGGTTTTTTCGACCCACCCTACTGTACATACATTCTTATGAATGATGTATCGCTTTTTGTCTTCCGGACAAAGTGTCTTTCCCGTTTAAGGTAGGATACAATTATGGGAGAGTTCTGCGAGGGTTCTTTACTAAAGTTATGAAACTCCATACATTAAAACTACTTAAATTTGCTAGTCCTGATATAGTTGAATTAAGCTACATAAAGAGCTTCTAGTAGTATTCCGTTCAAGAGTCATTCTCTGAAAAGTATCTCTGAAAAGCAATTTTATGTCCCAAGGGCTTTGAAGACGTATTTTTAAAATTACAAAAAGAAAAAGTGATTTAAACGATCGATATTAATCAGTTATACATATAAACTGTAATTATTTGCTTGTTGAAATTGAAATTTGATAAATTTAATGTATTTTTTAATGCAAATAGCATTCCCTCACTATGTCCCCATTCACATATGTAGGAGAGAAAATGCTTTCTCTGCCATTGCAGCACGTATATTTATAATTATTCTTTTCTCAATTCATTAAACACACTTAAATACATGTTTAGCCATTTAATTTTATTTATATTTTATATAATGAATGAATTAGGGCACTTTTTAATGATGTCCCTAGCATTTGTCGTCATTCCCTCACATCACTATAAATTTTCCATTACGTACTTAGTAGAAAGCAGCATACTTTATATATGTCTAGGACAGTTTGTACAAGAGTAAAGTGAAGTGTCCATCTTGTTTTTTGCTCGAAAACGTTCTTGAATAGTTAGTATATGGTTTTGAAGTACTAGATCAATGTAAGTATTTTTATTACGCGTCATTCCCTCATCTATTATAAATTTAACAAAAGCTAATGAAATGTCTTTTTATGTTGTTATATCACTAGAAATGTGTTTCAAGAGATATTTAGTAACTGAAAATATACGTAAGACTAATCACTTTTGGATAACATTGTTTTCAGGAGCATTTCGTCATTCCCTCACAATTTTAATATGAGGGAATGATTTAAATTGCGAGGGAAATTGTGAATCTATTTATATATGTACTAAACAGTAAAATAAGAAAATCTAATGCGATAAAATACACATTAAAAAACTCATAATACATTTAATTACCGTAAATAAGGATAATACATTTTTAATTTTTATTATTTTACAGGGAGAAGTTAAAAATGAATTTAAAAAAATTGTACTAAGTCAAATAAACATTAACTCTTCTAAATGTTAATGCTTCATCTTTATTTTTTCAATCGACATAAAGTAAAAAAAAATTATTTATTGACATTATGACGTCTAATTCTAATTTCTTTTCTTTTTTAATCCTTTCAAGGGCGGTGGAATGTTTATGAAACCACTTACCGTATATACTCGCGTAGGTCGACTCGCGTATAACTCGACCCCTAACTTTCGAATGCAAATTCTACAAAAAATCAAAAACCAGCGTATAAGTCGACCCCCTAACTTTTTACTTCAATTTTGCGCAAAATCAAACCAAATATTTCACTTGCCTATGCGAAAAAGTAGTATGTAAATAAAAATAAATCATTGAAAAATTTTTTAATGATAAATTATTATTATTTGTATATTTTCTGTAATATTTTATTATTCATACACATAAAAAGTGAGATTTTGCAGTATTCGAAGTTTTATTTTTTATTTTTTAATTGACTCGCGTATAAGTCGACCCCCCAAATTTGCTTGCCAAAAATTGTCAGAAATTCCTCGACTTATACGCGAATATATACGGTAATTTTAATTCCTAAACGCCACAATGGCACCAGACTTTTTATAAATTTTTATCTATTTAACATGCATGTGAAATATAGCATTTTTCTCATTTACAAATAAATCTGATCTTAAATTCCGGTGCCAATCATTTATTTGATCATTTTAGCAATGGAAGTGCTTTAAAATTAAATATCAGAAGAACTCTCAGATACAGTTTGGTTCATATTAATTTTTGATAAATACAGCAATAAGGTACTTGTAGGCTAAAGTTTGAGATTTTTGAGGCAATTTCAATGGGCCGCAATTAAAAAAAAAAAAAAAAAAACCACTTTTCAGAGAATGATCCTCCAATACAATTTGCTACATTTTTTCTTCTGCTTATCAATTTAATATAAGTAAGAGATCCCAATAAATTATGCAAGGCAGTTATATCAAGTCATCAAGTATGAAACTTTACAAAAGGTCCAGATTACATGAAGTTATGCATAAAGAGAAGGAGACATATAGTGTCTACCAATTCGAGGAACGTAACTACATAGGTTGTCACAATTTGGGGGGCTATGTTTTTTTAACCCTTTATCTACGGCATTATTATCTACTGCAATTTTTTTCATGTAATACTTTTTTTCAGTTACTGTAATGAAAATTAAAGGATAAACATAAAAAAAATACTCACCCGTGAGAAATTTAATTATTTAGAGGTAATTAATTAAAGTGGTACTTTAAAGTACCGTCAGTGCACTGTGACTAAAATATTGTAACAGAAAAACCCATAAGTTATTTCAACTGGCACCAGAAAGTATTTTCGATTTAATAAGTATGTGAAATATAGGCTTTTTCTTATTTACAAATAAATCGTTTGGCAAATTCCGGTGCCATTCATTTATTTCAAAACTTCAGAATTGAAAATGCTTTGCTCCTGAAAGGGTTAAAAAAACTGTTTTTTTTTAGGTTTCGATCTTGTTAGCAGTCTTTTAGTTATGCGACATCAATATTCCAGGGACAACCACGCTCTCTCGCATCTCCACATATGCAATATATGAATTTACATATGACATTTCTAGCATAGCAAAAACGAACAGGTGCCACAACGTTTTCGATTTGCTATAAAAAGTAACAATGAAACAGAAAAGAAATACCATTGAAATCGTTTCTACACTACATTTTAGTAATTACATTTTAAAGAGCAGATGAAAACGATGGATAACTACACTGGCGAAAAGTAAACAAGAAGCTTTTTTCCAACACCCAGTGTACTGACGGCACTTATAAGTACCAGCAAGTAATTTAACTGTAAAATCAACTACATCCATCGTTCACCTAAAATAGCTAGTCAAACTGTATTCTAAGATCATAATGAACACATTAAAAAAATACAACACTTATCTTATATCTTTTACTGTGTTTGCAGCAATAAAAAGACGAGCGCGGCAATCTGTACAAAATGTTGGCACACAACACATCGACTCCTTCAAAGATTGCCTCTTTCCTCTCAAAAATACCAAACCTAGAACTACTGCTGCCATGTATTCGAATAAAGTGGAGTTAAAAGAGTGTTTTTGCAAAGTACCTTTAGTATATTAGTAATATTCACAATGGTATAAAAGTTTAAAGTGAGTGGTACTTATAAGTACCGTCAGTAGATAAAGGGTTAAATCGAATCAACAGTTTCTCATTACCGTCGAAGCAAACATCCCACCAATAAATCTGAATAGAAAAATTTCTCTTATTTAAGCGTCTTAATCATGTAAACACATTCTTACACATATGTTAATTATTTCTATTTGTTTTTACTGGTGTCAATTTGCACTGTTATTATAATCTTTTACACTGGCACTGATAGAAGCTTGTCTAGGTCATAGTATAAATACTTTACAAAGATATGACAGAGAAGCAAAAACCCGTACCAGCGCTTTTCTAGCGCCACTACTGAGAACAGGCGGGAACAAATGCGCGGAGCTTGTAAACATAAGCTGTCACTCTCAGACTTGTGCTATCACTGTCACGTTAACCTGTTCTACTTTTTTTGTACGATACTGACAGCTATTTGAATGTTTTTAATTGTTGCAAAAGCTCATTTCAGAGCTATATTTCTTGAATATAATTATTTTATATTTGCAAGTGCTCATTTCAGAGCTGTTTTTCTTGCAATTAATTATTGCAATCAAATTATTGTTATATCAAACTTACATAAAACCAGTTTATGGGAAAATATATTAACTGTATGCAACGTTTCACTGCAGACATTAAAATTAATTGAACAATTTAAAAGTGTCAATCGTTGTTTAACCCCTTCACGACGGGAGCCTTTTACGAAATGTTTATTACTTTGCTACCGGTTTTAAAAAACAGAAGTTTGTGCCTATTCAAATCGGGAAAATGCTCGGATTAAATAGGGCAAGCTTTACCGTAAAATTTTACTGGTGAAAATAAACGAGGATCGTTAGGCCTATTTCCGGACGTACACGGGTCGCTCGTCCCCAAGGGGTTAAAACCGAATTGTTTAGAATGTGCCAGTAAGTAGTATTTTAAAATGTGCTATATTTATTATTTTTGTAAATAATCACATATACATCACTGAGGAATGTAAAAGTGACTTTACGACACTATTTATAACTTATGGCAGAGGTTCCCAAAGTGTGCTCCGCGGAGCCCTTGGGGCTCCGCCTATACTTTTCAGGGGCTCTGCGGTGTTCCAGGAAAATAAACAAAACATGAAAGAAATTAGCATATTGCAAGGGAAATTTTTTCGAAAATATACAGGAATTTGCGTGTGTGTGTGAAAAATAAATACATCACTGGGAAAAATAAAGTTGAATAATACTATATTGATATACTATACTATACTATAAAAAGTTGAAAAATAATATATATTCTTTAAAATTACATACGATGACAACGATTAAAAATTTGCATTATACATATAGCTATTTTCTGTACAATATTTTTGGTTTAGACTACTTTATTTTATATATCTGCATTTAATGTGTTTTAAAAATTCGATTCAAAATAAGTTACAAGAAATAGTATTCCGAATCGAATGCACAACGCGAAATGAAAGAACAAAGGCGCTCCAGTGCTAATCTCTGCTTGCCGAACAAAAGAGAAAACAGTTTCGTCCTTTGGAACTTTGCCTATTCATATGTTTATATTGTGTGTGAATTTACATTTGTGTATATTGTGTATATATATTTATTTTTTTATATAACTTTAATTTCTTTAATCTGTTTATGTTACTGCTATATACTGTTTTTCATAGTAAAACAATGTTTGTTGATGAAAACGCCTCTTTTTTGTAACATCTTGTATTATTTAATAAACCTCTCATTAGATTCATTTAATATTTGTATACGTTGTGATGTAGTTTTCTTTTTACTTTTTGTAACATTAATTCATTCAATCTGTTTATTTTATTTTATTAATTCGTAGTTATTTAAATTTTCTATGCTGTTTTACATAATTGTACTTAATTTTTAAAGCAATGTATGTTGCTGAAAACGCATTTTTACTTTTTTTTTTTATATCTTGTATTACTTAACAACCCCTCTTTAAAATTTTCTTTTAATTGGTCTCGGCATTTGCTAAGATTCTTATATTATGATGTCCCTTTTTGCTATCAGAAACAAGGCTGTAGCAATTAAAAAATATATATTGGCTATTTACATTTGTCATCACACAAACAATCTAAACTTTTGCTCACATCCACCCCTGGATTAGACAATTCGTCAATGAGTACCCGCCGTGATATAAATTTAATCCCTTCCATATATCCCGTTTTGTTAGTTAGTAAAGTTTTTCTACTAGTTGCAGTTCTTTTAACATGTATAGTTTTTAACCGTATATCTATATTTATGCAAAAACAATGGTGAAAGAAAGTTTTTTCAAAACTATAATTAATACATAGCTGCCAACCTTTCACTAATCTTCCGTAATGTCTGGATTAATTTGAACCAGGTTAACCACGTTTCGAACCAGAAAATTTATTTCATGAACACTTATTTATTTAATTCCAGTTTTTTACGAGGAACGTACTTAATATCATTTCTTAAAAAAATATCGTATTAAACCAGGGTCAAATTAACGCAAGTATTACGGAAGATTAGTTTGAGGTTGGCACCTATGTAATAGCTAAATACTTCAAATAAAACATCCAAAAAAAGTGAACGATGGTGCACTTAACAATACGAGATATAGATTTTGCCTCGCCCACTTAAACACTAAAAAGATGATCAGCTTCTAAATGTATTTTTAAAAAATGGTTCAAAAGAAGGAGCTCAGAGGCGATTCATTTTCGTTGCATGTTTAGAAGTACCAGAAACGAAAAAAAGAATTCGTAATCACATGATTCTATCACGGGTGGGCGGGACTAGCGAAAAAGTGTTATATAATTACTCATGGGCGACTGGGCCCATGCATTTTCTTTCTTTTCGCTAGTAGCCTATTGGGATTATACAGAAGTTTCTCTTTGTAAGCAAAAACTGAATAGCTTACCCTTTTTTCTGTGTGTGTGTGGTTTTTGCCATAAACAATAGTTTCACGCAAGATCCAGTACAATGCATGAACCAGAAAGGGTTACCATTTTCATCTTTAATTCCGAGTTCATAATGGAAATCCCGAAAGAACACTTTTTATTTTAAAAATGAATATCATTAACTTCTTAACAGTATTGCTAGAACGTCACTCGGATAAGGAGAGTTTGTTTTCTTCGTTACTAACAGCTTTCAGAAACCACAAATTTTTAACTGTAATTTTTGCTGCATTTGGCAAACATACTAGGCAGATAGTTTAACACAAAAAAGTGGTTTTTAGTCCTTATTTGTAATTTATTGTGTCCAATAATAGTAATATTAAATAAAACTGTTAAGAGGTTAAGTAATAGAAAGTTTTATTTTCAAAATTTCTAGTATGAATTCAGAATTTCTGTATCAAGAAAAGGGCCAAACTGGGAACCTTGACCCCATGTTGGAAACTACTGGTTCAGACTCTTGTCCAGCAGATCTTTCTCTACGCCATAGGCATAAAAAACATTAATTTGTAAACCATACAGTGCCGTGGTGTTAAGGGGCTCCGCCTTAGAAATTCTTCCCAGAAAGGGCTCCGCGAGCCCAAAAGTTTGGGAACCACTGACTTATGGTATTCAAATTTTACAAGTATGAAACTATTTAAATATCTGTGTTTAAATTATTATAAAAAAGAGCTAAATCTTTAAGAAGAAATGTGTAAGTACATATTTTCGGTGAATATTTGTAAAATTGCTAGTATCTGCTTAATAAAATAAAGCACGTTTTATGTTTTTAACAACAACAAACGTAGACAAATGCCGAAATCGCTAGTAGCGCATCAAAAAAAGATAGATACTATACAAATAAGACGAGTAACAACGACCTGTTGCGACCTGTCCTAAACGTTTGTGACTGTTGTCACTATAGGCTCTGAAGTTGCGATTCGGTTACCATTGAGCTTATGGAAGAGTCATATCTGTATGAGATATTTAATCTGTTGTCTAGGTTGTCACAATATGGCGTAAATTCAGGGTCTGACTACCACCAAAGTAAACTTCCACCAGAAAAAATGAATATATGTTTCTGCCATTATTTATGACTGAAATTTTGCGTTAACAAGGCGTTTAAATAAAGAGAAATTTTCTATTTAAATTTATTGGTGGAATTTTCTCCCGACGGCAATCAACCCCCACGAAAGCGGTTACAGTTGCAGCTTTACCATTTAAAGGATATGTCAATTCCTTTTATTTATAGTTCCATGCAGATTACCGATGGTGCAAACTTTCACCAGTAAAAAAAGAATAGAAAGTTTTGTATTATTCATGACAATAATTCTTCATGAATATGGCGTTTATATCGGATGAAAATTTCTGTTAAAATTTAGTGGTTCTCCGTTGGTAATATTGCCCTTTTGTAATCACAAGTTTTATACTTCATGACCTAATATTAACCCCTTCACGGTAGAGGTCTGCACGGGCCCGAGGCCCGTACCCAGCCCGGCCCGCGGGCCGGGCCGGGCCGGCGGAATGAAGGCGAATTTTCCAACGGGCCGGGCCGGCAGAATTAGGACAATTTTTTCAACGGGCCGGGCCGGGCCGACAGACAAAATAAACGGGCCGGGCCGGGCCTGCAAAAAAATTGAACGGGCCTGCAGGGCCGGGCCGGGCCGATAAAAAAATTAATCGGACCTATCGGCCCGATATAAGAATTCAAGCGAAGTAGGTAAAATACGAGCTATTTTCAATGAATATGATTTTCTCGAGAAGTATAAATGTGCGTCACGAGCCGATGCGAGTTTAAAAACATCAATACAGATATGTAGCATGTCCATCGTAGAAATCGGCATCGTACAGTTACAAGATGTCTGATTACGGGTTTAATTTTTTTTCAGCAGACTCGTGCCGGGACGGAACTGGTCTTAATCGATCTCAGGATGTGTAGAACAGGCATTGTGTTTTGTAAAAGTATTAATAGTGATAATGAACTTCTGTTAACAGTATCTTTGGAAATATACCTTAAGGGGTTCTCATATTCACTGCTCAACAATGCGAAACTTTCAAACACATTTTGTGACTCATTTTTAACTATAAAGGCATAAAATTCACAGGCCTGACTATTGAAGGCATTTGGAAACGAATAGCTTTCTCCATATTTGATAAATTACTTACAGAGATAACAGAGATTCTTGTCATGTGACTGTACGTTTTTCTCCTTTCCTGTGCTATCGCTTCCGGAAATTCGATTCATAACGCTAACTTTGGCAGTATTTTCAGAGAAAGATATATTGCTTTTATCTATAAAAAAGACGGCATTTACATAGTTTCTGAATAAGAATACCTGCCAATCTTACGCGGTTCCGAAATGAAATGAATTCTCAAATGTGTCGAAATGTAACTTCTTTCGATTTGAGAAAAGCCTTAAAAATGAGAGAAATATTTTCGCAAATCCACTTTTTATCATACAGCTTCAAAAGGTATCATGTTTTTAATCCTTTATTCTGAACTGCATTAACTTTTTAATGAATCCTTATTGGAATTTCGAAATGTCTGTAGAGACGATTACTAAAACACTGTGTAATCGTTAATGTTTACTATTGTGTGTTTTCTGCTTTGCGAACACATAGTAATCTAAAACATACTGTAAAATTTTCCCATAAATATGTACGTAGTATTCATTAAAAGAATCTTAATTGTATGTCGAGAAAAAACTGATTTTTTTTTTTTGTAGAAATTGAATCGGGCCGGGCCGGGCCTGTTTTCACGAATTTTTGCACGGGCCGGGCCGAGAGCTGTAAAAATGCAAACGGGCCGGGCCGGGCTCGGGCCGAACTTACAATTTTTACACCGGGTCGGGCCAAGATGGCTTTCGTTCGGGCCGGGCCGGGCCCGGGCCCGGAAATTCCGGCCCGTGCAGACCTCTACTTCACAGGGAGCGTCTTTTGCAGATTTTTTTTTAATTTTTCGGTAACGATCTTTAAAAATTATATATTTTAAACTAAAACAACGGTAAAAATGCATTAAAAAATTAAGACAAAATTCACAATTAAGATTTACTGGTGTGAATATTCAAGAATTTAGAGAAGATTATCTGTCGCGTATACGATACTCTCGTAGCAAAAAAGTTTATAGGATATATTCACAATATCTACTTTGTACACCGCAATAAATCGGTCATCTTTAACTTGAGTAGCCTGATGTAGTCCATAAATAGCAGTAATAATTTATTTTATAGATTTAAAATTACATATAATTAGTTTAATTTAACTTTAAAATGTGCAACAAAAAAAATCTGGTGTCGGAGTCGGAGTCGACTTGTTTTTTAGCGACTTCGACACTTGTGCTCAAAAGTTGGTCCGAACCCGACTCCGTTTCCGACTCCGCTGCCCTGGTCATAACTAAATAGAACATAACTAAATATAGTTCACCTTTTATCAACATATGCTATTTATTTCACTTCTTTATCTCATTGACTGAATCATTTAAACACAACTAAACAACAAAAGAAAAGAAAAACCTTTGGAATCTCTTTCAATAGAAAAATTGTATTATGCAAAAATATGAATATAACTTAATAATAAAATATTTGGCGTTTTAAATTTTTCATTTATAATTAGTAGCTTTATTGCTGAATGATCAGATTTATTAAACATGATTATCTCTTCGCGAAAATAATTTTTATCAGCAAATAGCTCTCTTTTTTTAATCTCAAAATTAATTATATCTTTTAAAAATGGAATATTCCCTTAAACAGTTTTTTTTTAAACTGTAAGTATGCTGATTTTGCAAAATAAATACTTACCGAAAGGCTTTAATTATAGCGAATTCAGTTATTTCTAAAAATATTTAAATTATCAACATATTCATGATTTTAAAATGAAAGACCTTTTTTTTTTTTTTTTTTTTTTTTTTTTTTTTTTTTTTTTTTCATTCTTCACGAATTTATTAGCACTTTCATAAATTAGCAATAATTCACAAATTTGTCAGTGATTAAAAAAAAGTATTTTTAGAATTATTCTCTCCCAAAAATATAACATACAAAATATAATATTAATTGGTGTATACTTTATGAAACATGCGTACGTTTTATTTAAAGTATAATTCGGAATATAAAGATTATTTTTAAAAACCTTACGAGAAATGAAGCCCTTTAAATTTCGCAACTTAAAAATGTATCTTTATCCTACTGTTTACAAAATATATAAATAATATTTTTAAATATATATATATATATATATATATATATATATATATATATATATATATAGTATAAACTGAAAAATCCGGAATTGTCGGGACAGAGGCTAAACCGGATTTTTGAAATTTCCAAATTTCTGAAAGAATATCAAAAAATGTTCCAATATTCTTCATGGCGACTTTATTCATAATTTAATTCATAACCAAGTGATAATAAAGTGATAAAAAAGCGAAGAATAAATATATTTTTTTTTAAATCTTACTTTAATTGATATTTTCTATGTTACAAATAATAATTTTTAAATGTCTAATAAACAGTAAAGTCATTTCCTTCTCATGCAATATTTAATGACTTTTGCTTCAATTTTTTTGCCGTTCATTAACAGGTTTTTCTTGTATTTTATACAAGTAAATAATCCTATTTCAGAAATACAGTCTTGTAAAGGGGATATTAATTCTCCAGTCAAATTTATGCATTTTTACTAGTAATACCTTTTCTTCTGTCGGTTCCTCGATCTAGTCTCCTGAGCTGTTACTAGTCATAGATTAAGGACCAAGGTGGGACATTTACGGCAAAATCTGTAATGGCAACAGTACTAGCGTCACTATCGGCAAGGGGGAAGAACTAACAAACCTCCGAAATTTACCTATGTTGAAGAAATATGTTTATCCTCTATGGTTTGAATATCTATTCTCTCCTTTAAAACGAAGCATGTGTCAGACGATATTCTATTCATGCTTGCTTTATTTATTTAGCTGCTTTTTTTTACCGTACTTGTATTGTTCATTTTTAACCTACAAAATGATAATTAGACTAATAATATAAAAGAAAGCCGCCAGAAAATTCTGTTAAGAATGCAAATATGTAAGTTTATAAGATTAAATTGTAAAAAATCAAATTCAGGTATTGTGTCAATTTATTCATATCGAATAAAATTTTATTGAGTGTAATGTCAGTACCTCTATTTATTTTTAACTTTTAGATTTATACAATTCTAAAAATTTGTCGAAAGGAATTTTTCCCTATCTGTAATATTATTATTTCTTATATGTTAATATTATATACATTATTGAATTGATTGTACGTTATTTACATTAAAAACAATATTTTTATTTTATTTGTAAGGAAGTGAAAATGCATAAATTTTAAAAGATTATTGTAACGATTGTTTAATACGTTAAACTTCATAAATTTATAAAACACGGGCTATAAAAATTTTCCTGCCAAAGGGGAATAATTATGAAATTTTCTGGGTATTGTAGAGTTCAACATTTCGTATACTTTATGTCACACCATTACTTTTGATGTATAGCATTCAATACGAAATTTTTACCTAGTATTCGTTGCACTTAAAACCGTTCACTAATCATGTAAAAAAAAAAAAAAAAAAAAAAAAAAAAAACAAGAAAAAAACATATATCCGTGCATGAACATAGAATAGATATTAGATATATAAAATACAGTGTTGCCAAGTCTCCGGCTTTTCGCATACCACTATCATACCACACGAGAAAATGCTGTTCTTTTAAATTGCCCAAATGCTTCAATTAAATAAAACAACATTTTCTGTATTATAATACTGGTATCCAAAAAGCCGGAGACTTGGCAGCTCTGAAAATAGAATGTCTATTCTATGTTCATGTATCGGTGTAAGATTCTATCGAAAACGTAAACATGCAACATTAAAAAAAGAAAGATCACAATAAGGTAGATACTCAATAATAAGCATACTACAAGGATGGGGAGTTTCTTCCCCATTGTCACTAAGGGCGCTACGATCGCAATTGCATTACCATTACGCCCTATGGGAATGTCCGATCTTGGATGTTAATCTATGTTACTCGTAGACCGGGAGCCGGTAGCACAGACAACCACGTCATCGAACTGGAGGATGAAATTCCAGAATTAGCTAAAACTCGATTCCCATATAAAAACGCAACCGGTTTGCCAAGTCATACCTTAGTGGTAAACACCTAAAAACACGATTTTAGCGGTCGACTCGTAGGTTTACCATGGCGTTTTCCTGTACCAAAAGGCATGAAAACATGGCGGACTGGGAGCAGGAAAACACAATGGTAAACCTACGAGTCAACCGGTAATATTGGGTGTTTAGGTGTTTTCCACCAAGATATGAATTGACAAACCGATTGCGTTTTAACCCCTTAATTCTCGCTCCCGTCATATTCACGGGCTGTGTCTTTTTTTAGATTTATTCAGATTTGCTTGATTCCCACCAGTTTTATAAACTAGTGTAATTAGTTTTATTATGGTATCATTATACTTCTCATTAAATAAGGTGAATATTTCTTTTTCAAAAAAGTGGTGCCAATAAGCAAATTGCATTTTTAAACCGTAATTTAATGCGACCATTAACCCTTTAACCTACGATTTACTTTTAACAGCTTCACGGTTTGGCAAATTTCGACGATTATATTAAACTATATTTACTGTGAAATTTTAGCGGTAAGAAGAATTTACATTTGGCTCGATCATCGTACGCGGGCTATGTCCGACATTGTAGGTTAAGGGGTTGATACGGGAATCGAGTTTTAGCTAATTCTGAAATTTCAGCCTCCAACTCGATGAGGTGGTTGTCGCATGGTTTGTACGCATCCCTGAATTTTGCAGACCAGACAATTTTTTTGGCACCAGTATTATCTTATAGAAAATCTTTTCTTAAAAGAAGGCGAAATTTTGCGCGTTTAACCTAAATTTCTTTTTCTATAAAAAGATACTGGTAGTTTTCCTAAAGAATTAACGGTATCCGTACGAGCCATGTGTCTGTGCTGCCGGCTCCCGGTCTATAGTGTTATTGGCGGTTCTATTGCGGCCATATATCCCCAGTTCCGAGTTTTCTTGGGCTTACAGTTCTTCAAGGAACTAATCTGGTCTGATGTATGAAGAAAATACGCATTCTTCTTAGTCATTTATTTTTAGCACTTTTTCTTTCGAAGTCGAAGATTTTAATTTGTAAACAATTGCTATTTTGCTTTCTCCCGTAAGTTGAAGTGTAAAAAAGGGGAGTGAAAAAATGACCTTGATGCCGGATTTTTGAAGTTGCCGGATTTCTGAATGCCGGATTTTTGAGGTCATACTGTACATATGTATGACTGCCTAGAAAAGCCAAAAAATAGAGGGAAAGAGAAAGGAACCAAAGAAAAGCCCATATTTTATGCAACACACATACGTTTTTCATTTATACATTAATTCAATGTTTTCCGAATATGTGGAAAAAGGAATAAGTATATAGTGACCAGAAACAGTTACCAGACACTTTCAGTGTTAGACATTTTGTCGAATATCTACAGAAATACTTGATGAAATCCTTCAGCAGTATAAAGAATATGATTCATGTCATATATTATGGGGTCGTTCTTGTCCTGAAATTTTACGACCAGGAAATTCTTCGGTACCAGTATTTTCTTATGGAAATATCTCTTCTTAAATAAGGCGAAATTTCACGCGTTTAGCCTAGATTTATTTTTCTATAAGCAAATAGTGATATTTGTCCTTGAAAAATGCCTTAAGCGCACGACCCCTGCATATATTTCATCGAAGGTCTAATCACGATGTCAATTAGGGGACCAATAACAAATTGAATAAAAAAACAATACGGAGATTGTAAGTCAAACGTTGCAAATGAGGTGCGATTGTATTATAATTAGTTTTAGAAATACTCAGACCTTTGGCGGACTAGCTGTTGCACTATTATGCAAAAAAGCATGAATAAAAAATTTATTTTAATTTTATATATTAAGTTCAGTGATACGGAAATAATATTAATCCATCTTAAATAGGATATACAGAATCTGATTACCAACGGGGCACACTTACACCAATAAATTTTAAAAGAAAAGTTCGCCTTATCTAAACGCCGTATTCATGTAAAATATCTGCCATGAATGAGGCAAAATTTTCTGTTTATTTTTAGTGGTAGGAATTTGCCCCGTGGATAATCAAGCTCTGAGGACATACTTACCATGGCAAGCTAGAATCATCACTTTTCACGGGGTATTATTGCAACAATTACGTATGATATGATTTAATATAATGAAGAAGTTTTTTATTAATATTTTTTTTTAAGTTTTCCTTCGATTTTCATAAAATTTGAAATAACTCGACAAAATTTTGCCACGATTATGTATCTTACCGGCCAAACCCGATTTCAGGCCAAACTAGTTTATCCTAATGCACACAGGATAAACTAGTTTTTCCTTGGCCAAACAAGTTTGGCATAACGCACATAGGGTAAACTTGATTTCAGTCTGCACGCAACCCGACTCGAACCTAAAAATTCCATTTAAAAAAAACCCGAAATCTGAACGGAACCAAATCTGAACCCGACAGCAATATTCCAATGAACCGTAACCGATCCGAGCAAGACAAATTGATTTCTGAGGACATGCAACCCGATCCAAACCTAAAAATTATATTTGAAAAAAAAAAAACGGAATCTGAACCCGACAAAAATATACCAATGAACCATAACCGATAAGAGCAAGACAAAATAATTTCTGAGGACATGCAACACAACCAGAACCTAAAAATTCAGTTTAAAAAAAACGAAATCTGTCACGAACCAAATTTGAACCCGACAAAATTATTCCAAAGAACCATTACCGGATCCGAGCAAGGCAGAATTATTTCCGTGGACACGCACCCGACTCGAACCTAAAAATTCAATAAAAAAAAAAAAACGAAATCTGACGCGAACCAAATTTGAACCCAACAAAATTATTCCAAAGAACCACAAACAGATCCGAGTAAGGCAAAATAATTTCCGTGGTCACGCAACCCGACTCGAACCTAAAAATTCTATTTGAAAAAACCCCGAAATCTGACGCGAATCAAATCTGAACCCGAGAAAAATAATCCAAAGAACCATAGCCCGATCGGAGAAAGACAAAATAACTTCCATGGACACGCAACCCGATCCGAACCTAAAAATTTTGTTTAAAAAAACGCGAAATATTACCCGAACCAAATATGATAACCGACAAAAATATTCTAATGAACCATAACCCGATCCGAGCAAGACAGTAATTTCCGTGGACACGCATCCGGACCCGAACCTAAAAATTCCATTTGAAAAAACCCTGAAATCTGACCCGAACCAAATCTGAATCCGACCAAAATATCCCCCAAAACCATAACCAGATCCGAGAAAGAAAAAATAACTTTCGTGGACACGCAACCCGACCCGAACCTAAAAATCGCATTAGAAAATCCCCGAAATCTGAACCGAACCAAATCTGAATCCGTCAAAAATATTCCAAAAAACCATAACCGGATCCGAGCAAGACAAAATAATTTCAGTCGGCATGAAACCCGATTCGAACCTGAAAGTTCTACTTGAAGTTAACCCGAAACCTGACCAGAACCCGAAATTAAAATACATCAGGCCGTATACCCGATCCGAGCAATGCAAATTATTTTTCGCGTACACGCAGTATCACCAGAATCTAAAAATTCCACTGGACGTCAACCTGAAACCCGACACGAACCCGATCGGAACACGACAAACATATTTCAAAGAACCGGAACCCGATCTGAGAAAGACAATATAATTTTCTTCGACATACAACCGGATTCGAACTTAAAAGTTTCATTTGAAGTCAACCCGAAAACCTTCCATAACCCGCGTTTGGGTCAAATTTCGTATTGAGTTTAACTAGAACTTTCAGGTTCGAATCGGGTTGCCTGTCGACAGAAATTATTTTGCCTTGCTCGGATCGAGTTATGGTTCTTTGGAATATTTTTGTCGGGTTAACATTTGGTTCGGGTCGGGTTGCAGGTTGACTTCAAATGGAATTTTTAGGTTCTGGTCGTGTTGCCTGTCCACGGAAATTAATTTGCCTTGCTCCGATCCGGTTATGGTTCTTTGGAATATTTTTGTCGGGTTCAGATTTGATTCGGGTTTTTTCAAATGGAATTTTTAGTTCGGCTCGGGGTGCGCGTCCACGGAAATTATTTTGTCTTGCTCGTATAGGATTATTGATCTTTGGAATATTTTTGACGGGTTCAAATGTCGTTTTTTTTTTCAAATGAAATTTTAGGTTCCGGTTGGGGTGCGTGTCCATGGACATAGTTTTGTCTTGCTCGGATTGCGTTGTCTGTCGACAGAAAATATTTTGTCTTGCTCGGATCGGGTTATGGTTCATTGTAAAATTTTTAGCGGGTCCAGATCTGGTTCGGGTCAGATTTCGATTTATTTTCAAATGGAATTTTTAGGTTCACGTCGGGTAACATGTCCATGGAAATTATTTTGTTTTGCTCGGATCTGTTTATGTTTCTTTGGAATAATTTTATCGGGTTCAGATTTGGTTCAAGTCAGATTTAGGGGTTTTTTCAAATTGAATTTTTAAGTTCTGGTTTGGTTGTATGTCCTCAGAAATTATTTTTTCTTCCTCGGATCGGTTATGGTTCATTGGAATATTTTTGTCGGGTTCAGATTCCGGGTTTTCAATTAGAATTTTTAAGTTCGGGTCGGGTTGCATGTCCTCAGAAATTATTTTCTCTTGCTCGGATCGGTTATGGTTCATTGGAATATTTTTATCGGGTTCAGATTTGGTTCGGTTCAGATTCTGAGTTTTTTTTCAAATGGAATTTTTAGGTTCGTGTCGGGTAACATGTCCACAGAAATTAATTTGTGTTGCTCGTATCCGTTTATGTTTCTTTGGAATAATTTTTTCGGGTTCAGATTTGGTTCAAGTCAGATTTGGGGGTTTTTTCAAATTGAAATTTTAGGTTCTGGTTTGGTTGTATGTCCTAAGAAATTATTCTGTCTTGCTCGGATCGGTTATGGTTCATTGGAATGTTTTTGTCGGGTTCAGATTCCGGGTTTTTTTCAATTAGAATTTTTAGGTTCGGGTCGGGTTGCATGTCCTCAGAAATTCTTTTGTCTTGCTGGGATCGATTATGGTTTATTAGAATATTTTTGTCGGGTTCAGATTTGGTTCGGTTCAGATTCCGAGTTTTCTTCAAATGGAATTGTTAGGTTCGTGTAGGGTAACATGTCCACGGAAATTATTTTGCGTTGCTCGGATCCGTTTATGGTTCTTTGGAATAATTTTGTCGGGTTCAGATTTGGTTCGCGTCAGATTTCGGAGTTTTTCTCAAATTGAATTTTTAGGTTCTGGTTGGGTCGCATGTCTTCAGAAATTATTTTGTCTTGAACGGAACGGTTATGGTTCATTGGAATATTTTTATCGGGTTCAGATTTGGTTCGGTTCAGATTCCGGTTTTTTTAAATGGAATTTTTAGGTTCGGGTCGGGTTGCTTGTAGACTGAAATTATTTTGTTTTGCTCGGATCGGAATACGGTCTGTTGTAATTTATTTTTCGGGTTCGGGTCGGGTTATCGGTAATTAAGCCTAAAAAAGCATTCTGATTGGGAAATAAGTGGTCATTTTTCAATTAGCCTAACTGTGTCTAGGCTGTTTGCAATAAGCCTGAAAAATATCAGGCTAGTTGGAAAAAGAGAGATGATTCTCCAATTAGCCCGGCTCTTTGCAAACAGCCTAGGCTGTTTGCAAAGAGCCGTATTTCTCAATTAGCCTACGACATATATACTATTCCGTGGTCTGAACTAGTTTATCCTCGGCAGATCTAGTTTATCCTAAGCCAGTTTAATTTGGAGTGCTTTCATTAATCCCAACAACCGCCCAGGCGTCAACTTTCTAGTTTATCCTAGGCTAATTAAACTTGGCGTGCTTTTATTGATCCCAAAGACCACCCTGCCGCCTACCTTGTGCAAAGTAGTATTGCCGTCACCCCCTATATAATAAATTTTATTCGATGGGGAGTGGGATACTGTTACCCTATCTTTCCCATTTCAAATTCATCGGTAGTTACAAAATATGTTCCTTATACATTTTATTTAAATTTCCTAGTACTTTCGGTCAGCATCGCGTAGCCATCGTCAGGGAATAAATGAAATAGCAATTAACAAAATATTCTCCGACGATGACTGTGGGATTGCAGATCGAAGTCACTAGGAAATTTAGATAAAAGGCATATTTTAGACTTGGAACATCTGTATTATTATTACCTGTCACCTTTCAAGTAAAACGGATAACTTTTTAACGTTCATATTGTGCAGTTGGTGATTGATTCAAGGTGGAGAATTGCATTTCGTCCTATGATTTTATGTGTCATATGATTAACATTATTTTTGAAAATACTATGAGCTTTAAAGGTATTCCAATATTTACATAGAACACATTGCATTAAAAATAGTTACAAAATATGTTCTATATGGTCAACCCCTTAACCTACGATTTACTTTTAACAGCTCAACGGTTTGGCAAATCTATAGCTACCACTAAAATTTAATAGAGATTTTTGGCTTGTTTAATTATGGAATTTCGACGATTAAATTAAGCTATATTTACTGTGAAATTTTAGTGGTAAGAAGAATTTACATTTGGCTCGATCATCGTACCCGGGCTATGCCCGTCATTGTAGGTTAAGGGGTTAATATTAATTTTGAAACTATTACGAGCTTTATGAGCTTTAAAATTATTTTAATACTTATTATATAGAGCATATTTCATAAAATATAGTCACATTTCGTTAAAAATAATTTTTCTCCTTGTGGGTCAGTCTATTACGTGTCCTAGCATGAAACTACGAGTTTTAGGCTAAGGCTGATTGACTTTGATCATGTGTGTAAGCTCATGTCCAATAAGAGCGAGCAGCTTCAAATTTTCTTTCAAAAGGTGAAAACTGATCATTACCTATTATTGCAATCTTTTAAGGGATGGATAGCAAAGAAAATGGATAAAAAGTTCGCATCAGTAGCCTAGCATCTGTTTGCTTCTTTCAGATATATAATCAAGTGGGGGGGAAGATAATTAGAATGGGGAAACATTATTACTTTATGGTAGTTTACATTTAATGGATTACTTTAAAACAAGGAGCTTTTTGAGGTTTAAATGCTTTTAATTTCGAAATACATATAATTTAACGAAATATAAAGAAGTTTTGCTTTTTTTTCCAGTTTGGTAATAGTCTTTTATTTCACTAATTGCTAAAGTTTAAAGAAATTTAATAACTGATTTTTAACACAAAAAACAAATAAACAGAAGTAATATTTTTCTTATAGTAAATGTTATTGTATTAATTGACAGATTTTATTTGCAGCACAATTGAACTCCGAAAAATATTATTACTACTACTAATAAAGATTTAATTTAAGATTTTGATATGAGCAGTATAATTGTGCAGGTATGAGCAATAATCAATTATATTTTTACTCAAATATTAAATTTATTTAAAAATAAACGTCAACTGCGAGTATTACTCGCACTCAGAGGGCTCCGTACAATAAATATATGAATTACTAACTGTATTATTAAAAAAGTCGTTACTACAGGAAAAATAAGACTTTGTAAAAAACTATACAACGTAGAGCTTGTTATAACTGTATATATAATAGGAAAGTATTAATGAGTATACCATAAAAGTGCAAAGAGGTATGAAGGCTAAATAATATAAAAAATTGCTATTCTGTATATCTCCTATTTAAATATTATCCTAATCTGTTTATGAGGAACTCATGGTACCCTCAATACAAGTAGTACAAACTTAAACTTCATTTGGCATTTCATAAAAATAAATTGCGTCGTAATAATCTTTTATTTTACAGTGTAGCTAAAACAAAACTCATGTTCAAAGTTTAAACATGGCATTTTGCTAAGTGCGCTTCGAAAGGAGGTCCCAAAATAGCAAAGCCTCCTCGGTCCGTGCGGCATTTTTCCAGATATGGTTTTAATTCACATTTAAAGACACGGGTGGAGTATTGAGAGATCTACTCAATGCAAACAAGTCGCGAATCCCAAAGTATTTATGTAATTAATTATAATTAAATTAGTCTCTTTATAACAATTTGACGTTTATAGCTTTTATACGGCTACTGAACATTGTATTGCACAAATGCATCATTAAAAGTTGTTATCTAGGCTTTCAAAGACGATGGTGCATAGAGTACGCCGCCCCTGTCATTATGTATGTTCAAACCGTCCGTGTCTTTAAAGGTTAAGAACTCGGCTAATTACCGACGACTTTTTTCAAAAATCATTATCAACAATGCTTTTATACTTCGGTAACGATAGGTACCTACAGCGCTCCTCAACGCCTTTGCAAATCGGTCCTGCAAATCGAAATTTGTGTGGAACGGAAAAATGTGATTTTCTCAAAAACTATGTGACGTACTTTAATCGCTATAATTTTCCTGTAAGGTTTAAATTAACGTCTACTACCTCTAATTTTTTCATAATTTTAGTCTCAGTAGATTCGGAAATGGGTGGAGGGGGGACATATTTTTGCACTACATTTTCGATGATATCACTGAAAATATAATACTTAAAATTAAATGAAATGTATTTTTGAGTTCAGCATTATGAAAGCTTTCACACGGTAAACAAAGAAATTTTTTTTTCAAGTAACTTAATTAGCTACTCTACATTTTTACTAAAAATATTTGTAAATGTTTAATAATATGTAAATATATGGGTCAATAGTCTTCATTATTCCCCCAATTTGAACTTTCCACGTTCCATTGTTAACGAGAAAAATGGCTGTGACAGACACAGGAGTGATCTTATAATGGTTCCGTTTTTACTTTTTAAGTACGGAACCCTAAAAATAAGTGCATTTGATTTAATTGCGATTAAATTTTAATAGCATGCTGGCAACTAATTGAATTTCAATTGAATTTAGTTGCAATTAGGTTCAGTTGCAAATAATATATTTTAGTTTTACACTGCATTTAAATCAATCGCGGTTAAAATATTTTCAATTAAGTGGGAATTGAATCGCGTACTTAAATGAATTACGATGCAATTTTAATGTCGTTACTCATTTATCATCACCATTTAAATTTTTATTCAATAAAAATCTGCCATCTCCCAGCACACAAAATTAATTTTTCTTTTAATTTTTAAGTTTATTTATTTTATTTTTTTTTTCAAATTCTGTCCTTTTTATTTTATTTTATTTTGTCCCATTTGTTTCATTTTTTACTTTGGAATACTAATATATAATAAATCGTTCCTCTTTCAAAGAAATCCTCCTCCAATAAATTTCTTCCTCACCTAAATTTTATGATAATCTCTCACCCAATTTTTTGTTCCTCCAGCACACAGTTTAAAATTTTGAACGCTCATTAAGGAGAGGGTGGACACTTTTAAAAAATTTCTTTTAATTTTCATAATAGAGATTTGATATTTTGTGCAAACATACATTTCACAATAAGCATGTAGAACATCTTAAAAGAAATTTCCAATCCTATTACAATTTTGAGATTTTTTAAAAAATTAAAAAAAATTAAAAAGAAATTTTAAAATGGTCCTTGCGTCTTAATTTTCGGAACTTTTGATCGATTTTGGATTTTAATCGCGTAAAATTCTCTTACAAACAATTTCGAAAGTATCGATTTTTTTAATCCCTTAAATAGTTAAATTTTTAGAGATATTTATCTGAGTTCCATATCGATTTCCATCAAAATTATGTCTTATAATAAATTAAAAATCAAATTTAATTGTCTTAATGAATTCGAATTTTAAATTGCATACACAGTTTCTTTTTAAGTGATATCAGGATTGTTCCTTATCAGTTTCATGAATTTTGATCAAAAATTAAGCAGCAAGGAGCATTTCAAAAATTAATGTAAAGCTGAAACATCGGTATTGAGAAAAACAGATTAAAAGCATATTAAAAGGCCAAAAAATTGTTTGTGAACAAAATTAAAACACTCGTAACTTTGCATAAAACATACGCCTCTACATGTAGTTTTCCATGAATGACATTGTACAAATTGGAGAATAATAAAACACACAAAATAAATGTCGATTTTGTGGTCGATTTTCGCTCAAATAAAGGTCATCTATCCCCTTAAACATAAAAACAAATGTGAATATTTGTTACTTTGATGTTACAATAAATGAAAAACCGATCGTCGGACGTATTCCCCACCCTCACCCCACGTTCCGTTCTTTTCTTTCTCTTCTCACGAATTTTAAAGTATAAAATTCTTTATTTTTGAAGATTACTTAAATCATTTATGCTATTTTGAAGAAAATGATCTATTGTTTAACCATCCTCTTAAATATTCGCTAACCGGCTACCACACTGACCTACGATGATTAGCGTGAGAACTGACAGCGCTTTTCTCTTCCGCCAAATTGCCAACCAAGTGCCCAAAACGTGAGCCTTCCTCAAAAAGCCTGCGAGGAAGTCGTTTGGATCAATAAAAGCACGCCAAATTGAATTGGCCTAGGATGAACCAAATCGGCCTACGATGAACTAGAAGATTGGCACCGGGGGGCCACAGTGGGATATTTTGACGATCTAGGTGGACAAAATTATTTCGTTGAAGTTTAATTAGTTTTTTGCTATTTTATTAATGCATCACTAATAAGATACTCAAACAGTGATAAATATTTGGTTATTTAACAACAATGTCTTAAAATAAAAATACAGGGTGCCCACTAAAGTCCGTTCTCACCCTCTTAATTGACGAACGATTCATCTATATTCATAAACGTGGTTTCTAGGTATAGCAAAGAGTCTATATGCTACTACATCAGACCTCTTACAGCGCCCCCTGGTGCAAAATGGCGGCATTAGCGTTCCTATCGCGAAAACCGTTCGAAATATAAGATAAAAGGGATTGACAGATTTGTAGAGCATCATCAATTTAGTTCGAAAGAACACCTTGTGAACATGAATGCTAATTGAATCTCGTTCTGAGCATGAATCTCGTTTTCAAGATAGGAATACTAACTCAGCTGTTTTGCAACAGCTGACGCTGGAAGTGGTGTCATCTGGTAGAGCATAGCCCTTTTACTATACCTAGACACCACTTTTATGTGTATAGTTGCAATCGTTCGGCAATTAAGAGCGTTGGAAGGACTTTTGTGGGTACCCTATATAATGCATTACAAATAATGCTTTAAACATTACAATTTTACGTATGTTATTATAAATACATTTTACAATTAAGTAAAAAAAAAAAAAAAAAAAAAAAAAAACATGTAAATGCACACATGTAAGTTAACATTAATTTCTTTTTTGTATTTTTGCTACTCAGAATTTCTCGAGAAATTTGTGTAGTCATCCTGAAAAGAAAAATTTTAAAATAAAATCATATTAAAAATTTAAAAAAAAAAAACTTAATGTTTTGTGGTACCCTGTAAAAAATATAAATGCTACGGAAACTATTTAGGGTTGAAAAAATGTTGTTGTGTGAATAAATAACCTATATAAATTTTATTCAATTTGAAATAAAATTTCTGCATATAGACGGCAATGTATTCGAATTTTTTATGTGTCCTTGTAAAGGAAATACAACTGCTACGCACTTTGTTTTCAATTTAAAGAATGCTTTTGTGTTTCTCAATAACCTATAGTAATTTTGTAGAAATTTAATTAAAATTTCTGCTTTTTAGAAACAATCTTTCGGAGATTTTTATTTGTGGCCCTGTAAAAAATGCATAATTTCTACGATCGTCAAATTATAATTTAATCGAATTGTCATCGGAAAAACACACAAAGGCAAAGTTTCAGCTCAATCAGATAATTGAAAGTGGTTAAAAATTGCCTGGCAAGATTTGAACTAATCTTTTATGTGGCCCTGTAAAAAAAGCGTAACTGCTACGTTCCATAAGTTATAATAATATTGCATTGCCAACAGAATTAAAAGTCCTGAGCAAAGTTTCAGTACAATCAAATTATTGAAATTGGTTTAAAATTAACTTGTTGATTGTAAACCAAATTAAATTTTTTTTTTACTAATTTAACCTAAGTTTTAATCTAAAATTTTGTGAAGCCCTGTATTTTAAACAAACTTCTACGTTCTGTAAATCATAATAATATTGTATTGCCATTTAAATTACACATTTATTCACTGTTTCGGCTCAATAAGATAATTAAAAGTGATTTAAATTTGACGTAAGATTTGAACTAAATTTACGTACATGCACTAGAAGTTAATATGTTGCTTGTTTATTAATAAAAACTTATGATCTGCAGCTATCTGCAGGAGTTTGTTTAATTTTTCAATACTTTAGGAATGGCACTTTGATTTAAAAAAATGCTTATTGCTTAATTATTTGTTAAAAGTCAAAATGAAATTTGTGAACAACATAAGGGATCATCCAGAATTTCAGTTTTTGAAAAACGCGGTAAAGCGGGATTTAATTCGTTTATTTTCAAACAAAATTGAGTTAAATATGACCTTGATAAAGCTGTGACATTAGATCAGAAAACTTGTGCTTTCAAATAAAACAGAATAGTCACGACGTGCTTTCAAATAAAACAGAATAGTCACGACGTGCTTTTAAACTTAAAGGAAGCTAGTGCAACTTTTGAAACTCCATCAAACCAAATGCACAAATGGCTTACCTTACGGCCACAAATAATCGACACCTCTAATTTTTTACGCCAATACTAGTACGGATCTCGAAAATGCAGACATGCAGCTACCAGTACAAGCGGTTTTGTCAAATTCCGAGATAATTGGAAAATGGATTTTGTCCACCTAGATCACCAAAACGTCCCATTGTGTGGTCGTTGGGTTAAATAAAGGCTCGCCAAATTGAATTGGCCTAGTATAAACTAGTTCAGACCAATGAATAGCAAGTTAAGCTAGTTTATCCTCTGCGCGTTAGGCCGAACTACGTTGTCCTAGGAAATACTAGTTTATCCTATGTGCGTTATGAAAAATTAGTTTATCCTATGCGGGTTAGGATAATCTAGTTTGGCCTAGGCTAATCTAGTTTGGCCTGAAATGGGGTTTGGCCGGTGACATACATATTAAATTAGAAACCATTCGGCTGGATAACTTTGAACACTTTAGCAGACAGCTGGACAGATAGACGGACGGACCAGAAGACAACTATAAATGCTACACATATATATAATTACGAAAGCACCTAATAATATTTCAGTGTTCGTACGCTTCAAGCACATTCAAGGACTTTTCACCAGGAGTTTTGTAAAGAAATATTTGCTTTATTTACTGAAAAAAAATCTATCTTCAGATATCGCGAATAGTACTTTAAGCCCTTCGGGACGAGCGTCTTTAACAAAATTTTTAATCTTTAATCACCTGTTTTTTAAAACAGAAATTTTTGACGAATTGAATCTGGAAAATACTCGGATTAAATAAGGCAAAATGTACAATAAAAATTTACTGGTGAGAATAATCCCCGATTCTGAGCACGCTACGCGCACGAATACCGGTCGCTCATCCCCAAAGGGTTAAGAAATTTTTGGTACTAAAACACCTAAAATTCACTGAATCCCTTGATGCATTCGAACCCTCTATTTGCTATCCCCTTGTAAAATGATATTCTCGAACTACCTGTCGTTCTGGCACATGAGTAAGTTATGACAGACATTCTAAAATTATCTTGGTTTCCAACTTTATTCGGAAGTTAAAAGAACAAATGCGGTTAGAGGATAAGAAACACAGATAACTAATAAAGCAAAATGTCTTTATTATCTTGTGCAGCAGGTATTTTTATTTCAATCATTCATCCATTTTATTGGGGACGAGGAAAAGAATTTACAGATTTAAGAAAAAAAAAAAAAAAAAAAAAGTCAATGAAAATGACAATAATAATAATTATATTTTCATTCTTTGTGAAAAACTAAACAATTTTTTTTTTTAAATTTTTATTTCCTAACCGTGTTTCAATATCGCTTGTTTTTCTCTTTTCCTATCCTTCTCCAAAATAAAATATTGCGAAGAATTTCGGAAAATTTTATGATTTTATTTGGATAAACGGAATTTCAGAATAATGAAACCTTTATTTTCAACATCTTCGGACACAATTATAAATTTATTGAGTATTTTAAGTCAACTCAGCACCACGCTGCTAATCGCTTGAGAGCGTAGGAGGCTTGCGGGTTCGATTCCCGCTGACTCCGTTGCACACTTTTGTGGAGCTCCCGGATGTAAAATTCTCTGTGTTGCAAATTTCATTGTGCTATCTCGTCCCTGTATATCGACGATGACTTATAAGCGGGCCTTAGGGCTAAGCACACAAGTTTGATGTATACGTTCAATAAACCAACCAACCAAGTCTACTGAGCAAAGAATATAATATTATTATTATGTTGACCAGTTTTTCGTCGTGATAATTTGAGCAATACATGCTATTTCCTCTGAAAGTTTCACTGTATGAACAATCTCTGTGTTTAACACTATTTCTACCAAGAGGTGTCAAAAGATACTTTTCGGATTTTAGCTTAAAATTATTCTGTAAGTTTAATAATTTCTCCACAATGAATTTTTTTACTTTTCGTACAATAGATGTTAAATTAATTCAGCGATATCATTTTTCTCCAGCTTATCCTGGATGGAAAAATATGCATATGGTATACCTATTTCTACCATGAGGTGTCTTTACACTTGTATCCACACATCTTCGGAAGTGATTTTTTGAAATTTTCTCTTGTTATCCATTTTTACTTTCTTCTATCTTTACAAGAAGAAAGTATTGGATTCGTGAAAATTTTCGACTTCCGGTTTTCGACGGATTTATACGTTTTAGAATGTCCAGAACACGATTTGATGATTTTTAGAAAATGTCTGTCTGTGAGTCTGTATGTGACACAAATTTTGTGGGCGCTCTATCTCAAGCACTAATGCACGGAATTTCAAAAAACTTCATATTTAGTTAGACCTTGATATAAACTGGACCTGATTAGTTTTTGGTAAAAATCGCCCAAAAGGTGGCGCTGCTATGCGGCATTTTTCACGATTCCTGCAATAGCTATATCTCAAGAACTACTGCACGGATTTTCATAAAACTTCAGATTCAGTTAGTCCAGGATATAGTTTGGTGCTGATTATTTTTTTGTGAAAATCGCCCAACAGGTGGCGCTGGTATGCTGCATTATTCATGATTATCGCAATAGCTCTAACTCAAGAAAAAATGCACGAATTTTCATTAAACTTCAGATTCAGTTAGTCCCTGATATAAATTAGTGCTGTTTAAGTTTTGGTGTAAATCGCGCAACAGGTGGCGCTGCTGTGCTGCATTTTTCACGATTTCCACAAGAGCTGTATCTCAAGAACTATTGCACGGATTTTCATCAAACTTCAGATTTAGTTAGTCCTTGACATGAATTGACGTATAAGTTAGTGCTGTTTGATTTTTGGTGTAAATCGCTCAACAGGTGGCGCTGCTATGCTGTATTTTTTGCGATTTCCGCAATAGCTTTATCCCAAGAACTAATGCTTGGATTTTCAACAAACTTCAGATTCAGGTATACCTTGATATCGTTTAGTGCTGTTTACTTTTGGTGTAAATCGCTCAAAAGGTGGCGCTCCTATGCTACATTTTTTCAGAATTTCCGCTATAGCTCTATCTCAACAACTAATGCACGAATTTTCATCCAACTTCAAATTCAGATATACTTTGATATGAATTGGTGCTAAATCTTTGTTATTTCTTGTACTATTTAAATGATTTAATTGACGTGATTTATATAGAAGAAAGTTTTGGGATGGCCACAACATACTAGTTTATAATGAACTCAACTTTAAAACTTTGAAAAAAAAATATAAAAATTTTAGCAATTACCCAGAAAAAAAAAAAAAAAAATTAAGAGAAAAATAGTCAAAATTATGTCAAAAATTGACATTTCGCAAAACGTGATAATTCAAAAATGAAACAATGTATTGACATTTTGTAAATTGCATAATAAACAGAATAACTTTCTCTAGGACTTAGACTACACACATTATAATCGCATCTCGATCTCAGATGATATGGCAGTCAAAGTACTAATGTAATGAAAAATTCGCAAAATTTGTCTCAAGTTTGTCATCCATACCAGTGTAAATATAAAACTATTTAATATATTATCATGAGTGTAGTCTATTCCCTCATAAGACATTTGTAAAAAAAGTACAGAAAATTTCGTGGCATTTCATGCACAAGTTTTTGTTTTAGGATGTTTTGCCTATAGTAAAAATTTAAAAAACTTCATTTTGAGAAAAAGCTAAAATTAACTTTTAAACACAATTCAAAAGCTGTAAAATAACTGTAACTTTAGACGACTGTAAATCGGATTCTATTTTAGATACAGACAACATTTAAACAGATTCCGATAGATAAAAGATTCAATATTGATATTAATGCTAAAATGAAAATTCGACATTTTGATCGAAAATTACGTTTTAAAGGTGTTCGGATACCTTAAGGATTTCATTATTTGTAATTTTTAAGAATTTCATAATTTCTAATTTTAAACAATTTTACATATAAATATCAACACGATTTTACAGCACCATATATATTATAATCAGATTAGAGAATCCCAATTTCAGTTGTAACGGAAAATACAGGAGTTGTTGCATAACTTTGATATTCGCTTGTTTTCTGCCATGTTGCATTGTAGTGTAGATCATTGCCCTGACTAGTTATAAAAAATTGATTAATGCAATTTGTTCTCTAATTCGTGTAGTGTGTATAATACACATGAATTTTATTTTCATTCGTGTAAAAATTGTGGTATTAAATAAGGAAAGGCTTTTATTACACTGCTGTTTCTATAGTTAGTGTTGTTATTGTTTTTTTTTTGTTTTTTGTTTTTTTTTTTACAAAGATTGAATTTTATACATGAGACGGAAAGTTTGTTAGGTTAATAATAGTAAAATTTTTGATTTTCTATTAAAAATTTAAAAAAATGAAGAAGATATTATTTTTTTAATTGTTGTTCTTGTTGACGTGAAACATGTTTGATTACATTTAAGTATATTTATATTTTGTAGATTGTTGAATTAATCTAGAATTTATAACCTTATTAAATAATCTCAATAAATACGCGTGATTGTATTAATAAATATATTGATCAAATTATCTATATTTAACTGATAATTTGATATCCTAAAAGTTTTAGCAATTATTTGCATTCAAACGCAAAGGTTTTAAAAGACGCCTTTTGGTAGAAATAGATACACACAAAATCGTAATATAAATAGTGTCAACGACACCACATTGCTGTACAAAAATTGCTTCTTTATGCGTACTTCATCTTCACTTACAGTTTGGCCCATGCCTTCGGAGACACCCTGTATAAAATATATTTTTAATTTCAAATTTTACTGGAATTTACAGTGGTGGAAAATTGGCGCAGATGTGGAGACTATTCAAACCACTAAATTATAGTAGTATTTTACCTCTTAACTAATGATGAAATTTCTGAGTTTTTATTAAACTGAATTATACCATAAAAATTTAGTGGTGTCAGTAGGTTCCGCCTCTGCGCCAATTTTCCACCACTGAATTTATAAACAAAATGCGCAGCCAAAAATATTTCAATATAAATGTCTAAACATATTTTTAAGTAAAAGGCGATGTAAAAAATTGTTGTATAAAGATAATGAATTCCTGAAATAACAATAAAAACACATCAATGTTGTTTTCAATACAACGAACCAGTCCAACAATTTCTGCATTTCAGATTTAGTAAAATTGAATAAAACTACAGATATTGAAAATAAAATGAAATCACGCTTTTATTCTTTTTTATACTTGTTTATTTTCGTATATATACCAATTATTTATATCATTACGCATGTGATATTTATTCCTTTGATTAATTTCATTAAGGTACTTTTTCTAATTATTACTCCGAACGATTTCATGAATAACTAATATTTTTCATTTACTTAACATCTAGGATAAAAAATAAGTTTTTAATCATTTACAAATACAGTGAAATAAGTTTAACACGAAACTGAGGGGTTCGAAATGTTTTTTTCGTGTTAAAATAATTTCGCATTAAAAGATTCTTTATATAAAAATTAAATTAAAAAAATAAAAAAACCCGACTGCTTAAAAATCGAACTAATTAATTATTTCTCATCAATGTGAAACTATTTTTTATATTACTTACGTATTTTTTTTATTTACTTGTATTGATGACTTTTAAGTTGTGTTTAATTGTTAGTTCCTATCTATAAACACTGTTTTGATGAGGCATATAGATGTCTATGATGGTTAGAGTTACAGTAGAGTTGGAGATCCTACCCACACAACTTCCAGGTTGTGTAATATTTAAACGGAGCTTCTGGCTGTAAAATAGACAATGAAACATCGTCTTCATTTTCAAAGACCTATCCAATGATATGCCACTCGATGTGGTGTGTAAAAAAAAAAAAAATCGTCTCTACAGCCATTTTGTATTTTACGGCCGGCGTTTTGAATTTATAAAAATAAAACTTAGCCTATAACCATCGGACGGTTAAGACGAATTGATGCATATCTCATTCATTAAAATTCATCTAGTCGTTGGGATGTTTCGAGGGTATAAAGAAACCCACATACCCAGATACGCGTGAAACACATAATCTTTCTTGGCAGGCGGGTAAAAAGAACAAAACTCAGAAACATTTTCGGCGTCGTCAAATTTTATTTCGATTTTCTGTTTAGCTACTAGTAAGTTGCATCCATTAGGATCAAAAGCAAATAAACAAAATATTGTTTTGGAGGGAAAAAAATCAGATCTTTTTTTGAAGTTTCTTTCTGAGATCTAGCTTGTTTGAACCAAATAGGCAAAGTGTCTCTAAATCTTCCTACTTAGCAGTTCTTATACGTTTTCTATCAGGCTTAAACATTCTGCGCTCAAACATTAACATAATGGGGTCCCTGTTTTTTAACTATTGTTGATAATGTAAAATTAGCAATGCAAAACGTTTTACAGATTTCTGTTTTCGTAGCTTCTGTTTCATTAACTGCATTAAACAGCTTAATCTTCATTTGAAGCGAAATGGCAGTTTGTTTTCCCACAAAGTTCTCTGCCATTGTGCTCATAAAACATAAGCTAATTTACAAAAACACAAAATCCACCGATTTTCACACAAAATTCAGTGGTTTTAACAAACAAATCACCAATTTCAACCCAAACTTACTAGCTCGAAGGCTCATTTTTTTTTTCGTGTTAAACGATTTTTGTTTCGTGTTAAAAGAATAAAAATGTATTAATTTGTATCGTATACTGTACGGACGGCTATACCATTTCGTGTTAACCGATTTGTCATGTTAAGCGTTTTCGTGTTAAACGTATTTCACTGTATAAATATATAAAAACGTTTGAATGCGTAATACTCAGGTGCAAAGACAGTGATAGTCACTGTAGTTTAGACGAAAGTAATTTATGACTTATTTAGTTGCAGAAAATCGTAAAAACTGCGATAGACAAGGCGAAGGTTTTAGATCGGATATATAGGGGGATGTATCATCATGACCTCTTTCTGGTTACCCCATTGTTAAACATTGATAAAAATGAGAAAAAAACATCCATGTTCGTCTCTAATACAGACTAAAATCCTCAACAGGATAAACATGAACAATGGAAGGTAATCAAACAAATTCTTGAAATTTTATTTTTGTAATGAAAATAAATAATAATTTTAAACCGGAAAACATTTAGTGAATAATAATAAAGTAAAATATAATATTAAACTATATTCAATTTTTTGATGTCTTCTATCAGGCTAATCAAGTTACCTAAGTGTCCCTATGAGGCCTTAGAGTTTCCGGAATTTTAACACTTTCAACGCGGCAATGGCGCGCCTTTGTCCCACTATCTGTGCTAAGAGTCTGAGCCGCACCTCGCAGCGCTTAAATTGAAAAAAAAAAAACACAAATTCATTTAAAACTTGTTAACCCCCGGTACGGGTATGCTATTTCTTTCTCCCAGCTTATTTTATGTCGTCTTCAAAAAATAACGTTACCTTACAGAAGCCTGGCGTAAAACAAAGCAATACTATTAAATGCGCTATAGCAATTTTTTTAATTTCTAAACATCGCACATTTTCAATTTTTATACCGTCGTATTGGGGAAAAAATTACTTTTATATGCAATTTCGTATCTCCATTTATTTTTCAAATATTAATTTTTTTGTAGTTTTCAGCACCATTTGTCTAATTTTGGCAACTCAAGTACTCCATTTATGTAGAAAGTAAAGGAAAAATAGCAATTATATCTTTTTGTTGCCATTTTCTTATAAAATGTAATTAAAGTGCCTGCTATTTTGAAAAAAATATAAACGAAAAATTTGTGTTAAAACATGGAGCTATTATGAACTATATTTAATTTGAAATATCTATAGACGCTTTCAGTTTGACGTCATTCATGACGTTTTGGCTGGAAAGTGACTCCAAACAAACGGTTGCTATGCGTCATTTCTTTTTAAATATAAATCGTGGAAAATGTTACTAGTACATATCAAGTATTAAAACACTTAGATGTGAGATATAGATATAAGATATAGCTGTAACACACAAACAAAATAGAAAATACAGCATAGCAACCGTTTGTTTGGTGTCAAGTTTCCAACCAAAACGTCAGGACTGACGTCACGACTGAAATCGTCTATACTAATGTTACAAACAAATGATTGCCTATGAATCGTTAGATAGCCTTTTTTTTCTGCCGAGTTTCTTTAATGACGGCATGTTTTTGCTGCATTTGTGTATTATTTTGCGATAGTGACATCATATGCAAGCTTTACTGTAGACGGTTAAGAGTGGATCGTAAATGTGGAATTCTTAAGCGGATGCGAATGACGTCATTTTACATAAAATAAAAGTGTTTGCTTGAAGTCATAAAATTGAAATATGTTTTGTACTATTTATATATACATTTTTTTTTCATCTGGGGTAACACTAAATTCTGAAAAAGCAGAATTCTTATTTTCTAGTTTATTTTACTTAAAAAAATAATAATCAATAACATTTTTCACTCTAATGATTTGTTTGTCCTTACAACCATAAAAATAATAATAAAATGTCGTATCCGTTTGGGAAAATCACCGGAAAATTCTGCCCGGTAATTATTAGAGAATTACCCCAGTAATTAAATGACAGAATTTTCCGGTACGAATTGATTTTACTTGATTGATAGCTAATATTCCTGGAAGACGAGTTATCTCGTCCCTAATGATGAAAGTGTTGAAGCAAAAAGTTCACTTCGATTGTATGTTGTTTTCAGAACATAACAAAAATAGGATCTGCTACCTTGAGTTTGAGATTACTCTATGCGAAAAATGGAAGGCGAAATAAAGTCTGAGATTAACCGAGTGTTGTTTTTTTATCTTTTCAATTACAATATCCTAATGTAAATTAAATTTACTGAAAAGCTAATGCAAGAAAGCTTTTTTTTTTTTTTTTTTTTTTTTTGTTTTGTTTTGTTTTCTCTTAAAATAGGGAATGTAAAATATAAAAATGTAGTAGTTAGTTGACCTCATTCAGTAAACAAGATCCTCATCAGCTGTTGTGATTTAAAGCATTTTAAACATGTTACCTCTATAAAAACTTAATATTCAGTTAAAAAACAAATATATCCATGTAATTATATATTAATTAGTTTTACGTTAAAAGTATATTTTATCTCTAAGTATATTTCTAAATCATTTTTATGTATATAAATATAAATATATTTTGCAACTGTTTATTTAAAAATATCCGTATATTTTAATGCAATTAGAGTTTGAAAAAATAAACGTCAGATGATTCAAAGTTTGTATTTTCGCTGCTATGGTAACAATAATTAAGGGGGTCCGGGACTCAAAATTCTATTTTTTTATTTATAGAGATTTTGTTATGACATTTTTTTTCGAAATATGTTTTAATCTATATAATAATAGCCGAAGTCATGTGACTGTCATCAACAGTTCCCGGCTGACCGGTTCACTTTTTATATGCCATTGTTGCTACTTTTATTTTAGCTGGGCGCAGGTGATTCAATCGCCAAATAGGGTTCTATGGTCATCATTCATTTAAAATATAAAACTATTACTGACTTCATTTAAAATGCATGCCTTTCAATTAAAACAATTAAATTTAAAATGCATACTTCAGATACATTTAAAATACACATCTTTCTCCATCTCATTTAAAACACCATAAGTAAATAAATAAATGTACTTTTTCTGTACAGGTACTTGACGAAAAGATGCTTGGCGAGAAAAGAAATTTGGCAACGTATTTTCTGGCAACCTATTTACTGTTTGATATACACAAGCATTTTTCCCCATTTGAGTACAATTTATTTAATATAAAGAGGTAATTTATCTTCTTTTATGTAGAAAGAAAAGCAATTTGGACACAGATGTCATGAACGCACCACATTGGCGCGATTTTTTACTGACGCCAATGTCATATACGCTTATGGTACTTAACTGGCGCTAAAGTGTCGTTATTTTGCTTAATATGGTAACCAGGATGTTTTTGTTTATTTATTAATAAATTGTTTATTTATTTTTATTTTCTTTTTTAAAATTATGTAAATTGTTCTGTTCTATAGCTATTAAGTAAACTTTTTTATTTATTTATTGTTATTCCCTTTTCAAAAATATATATGTTACTGGTATTCGAAAACGAGGTTTTCGCCACATTGGCGTCAGAAACAAATCGCGTCAATATAGTTCATATATGGTATCTGTGCCGTAATTTGAATATACAAAAATATGTATAAATAAAATGTTTATAAAATCAGGTTTGCTTTCAGAGCTGTTTATATATTTTTACAAAATATCTTCCCTTTTTAAGCCAGAATTGCACCAAGCTTTTTAGAAAATGCCAATGCGCCTTTAGTGGAAAAATATCTAAATAAATCCTTATAATATTATAAATGTCAATGTGTGTCCGAATGTTTGAATGAAGTCAGCATCTAAACGGATGAATTAATGCTTTTGCATTTTTCTGATATAGATGGATTACAACCCGGAAATGAACATAGGCTATAGTTTATTTAATTTATTCAAATAATTATCTTAATAATTCAAAATTTCATTCTTTTTCATACAGAATCAATTGACATTTTCCCGATAAATTTAACCATCTTTCTTTCTTGTTGCCAAGAAAAACTAAATCTGGAATAATAATTTCTCCTCGACAATTAAAAATTAAAATAAAAAGAATTAAAAAAAATAAATATGACGTCATACTTGAAACAAAAAATGGGGTATTTTTTATTATGCATGAAGGATGAATATAGGTTACGTTAATAAGGGGTTTTCTGCCAAAAATGGTGTCATAATTAGAAGGAAAAAGAATGAAAAAGAATAATATTATTAATAAAGTTATTCGATTGGAAAAATATGACGTCAAATTTGAAATAAAACAGGTATTTCCAAATATCCGTTAAAAATACAATGGGCATCAATATCAGTAACTAATGAAAATAGATAAATAATGACGTCATATCAAAACGAATAACAGAAATATTTTTTACAAATGGACCCTATTCTCGCTTTTGATTCGAGGCTATAAAAACCGCTATTTTACCAATTGTGACGTCACAGGAATACTGTCCATACTGATTAAAACGTTTGAATGTAAGTTGCGTACAAATGAGAGTTTTCTTTTCAAAATTCACGTTATGATTATCAGGAGAAGATATTTTTGGTGGAAAAAAGGGGAATTAAAACGGATTAATATATTTTTGACGCTATTTCCTCATTAAAATTAAAAAGAATTGAATTTCAATTAGTATAAATGGTGCAAAAACTTGATTAAATTAAATTTTCCAAAATTGAAAACATATTTACACACATCGAAACTTCATGAATGAATTTATTCCACAGAAACAAAAATCGTCTGTCGACATATTGACGCAACCAAGGAGTAAATATAACTTCTGTGCATTTAAGTTGATAGTTATTGCCCACTATTCATACGAATTAAAATTAAAATCAAGACCCCCTTATCAGGAGGCCTTGATTAAAATAATCATATACTATTTTAATTGATTAATTTTAAAAGATGGCAGTTAAAACACGTCACAAAGGCGTTTTTAGTAAAAGCTTTTATCGGTTAAAAATGATGTAATATTTTTTCATGGAAAGCATTAATTTTAATACGAAAACATTAACATAGATTTATTTTAATTTCGTCAAAGCGATGTCGTCTTCATTAGACCAGCTTCGAAAGTTAAAACGAAATCTTAAAATAACAATATACATTTCAGAAAAAAAATTTTGCATCAAAAGTCGCATTCTTTGAAAATGAAATTTTAGCTTACATTTTAAATGCATTTTCTTACATGAAATTTAATAAAATTTAATAAAAATAATTTTTCAATGTTTTTCTAAATGTACAATAATATTGGATTTCATTAATCGGTTTCCCTTTTTTTAAAAAAAATAAATTAAAATGCATAGTTTTAAATGATTCATGAAGTGTAAGAATATATATATATATTTATTTATTTCGACAAGTAACATTCCGTAGGAAAAACTAACCTAGTGTCGTCATATTTTAAATCATGAAACTAATGCCAGGCAGACGTCTTTTTGCAAGCTTTTTTCCTCACGTATATGCCGCTAGCATTGTGTAGGGATAATACACAAGGAAAAAAGCGTGCAAAAGACGTTCGTCTAACATTAGTCTTAGCTGCTTTTCTTTCAGAAAATATTAGCATTTTATAGCAGTTTTTATACAAAATGGCGTGATTTGCACAGAATTTAAAATCGCAAATATATAAGTTTAACATCCTTTTACAGTACAATCTCCCATAACACTGGTTTCAATAAAATTTAATAAATGGCACAGGAAAAGTCAACTTAAAAAAGTTTAGCAAGTAATTTCAATTTGAGATTAGGCTTTACATGTGACATCATTGACGTGTACACAAGAGCCAAAACCTTAACTAAGCAATAAATTTTTGCCTTTCACTTCACATCCCTCTAATGTATAAAGGCACCGTTTTTATCGAAAAGCGCAAAGGAAGAAGGAAAATTTTCTTTAGATTTTAAATTATCGAAATCTATAGTTAAAAATCTCTCTGAAACACAATCTATCACTGTTACCCCATTGGAGCATATTCCTGCAAATTTCAAAGCTTTCGTAAGCCAAAATTACAACACAAAATAGATATGAAAATGTTTATTCATAATTGTGGTGCTTTTACATAAATCGATTTATTCCTCGAAAGCAATAAGTTAACTCTATTGCTTTAATAATAAGTATTTAGGCTCAAGAGTCTTTGGAACGTGATAAGCATTTTGATATTATTGGTAGATCTAGAGCTCATAAAAGTGTGGTACCGTGAAATTAAAATGTAATAAATATTTGAAAGTTAAAGATATTTCCCGTGCTCTTATTATTTATTTCTCAACTTTGATTATTTTTTTACTTTGAACTTTGATTATTTTATCACCACGTTTGATTATTTTTTAATACCATTTATCTTTTTTTTTTCTCTTCCAAAATGTGATTTTTTTGAATATAACCTTATAATGGTGCATGTTGATTTTTCGCTTATTCTAATCATATCAAAGTCACGTCTGAAGTGACCTACTAATAACCACTTTCCTTTAAAATTCTTTATTAATATATATCTTTAAATAATATTTTTTGTCTCGAAAACATAAAATAAATCAATATCCTTGTACGGAATAAATATAAAATAGAATAAATGTAAATAATAAAATAGAATAACAGCGATGTAAATTTATTCCTCATTTAATCTTAGAAAAGGTGTGTGAAATTTCATGCTCACAAAAGAAATTTAAATGGTCCTATATACATAAACAAAAATAAGCAAATTGGGATCATCAGAAGCGTTTCTACTATAAAATGTGATAAAAGGTTAATTATATATGCTTTTAAATATCGAAATTTTTTGCTTAATTGATGAAATTCTTCTTCTTTAAATGTTACGTGAACGCAGTCACGGGTAACAGCTAGTAATTAATAGTAATAAAAATAACATATACGAAAATATTTTATTTCAACATCAAAGCACTGTTTCTAAATCACACACTAGAAAAATAAAAGCTAGCGACGGGGGAAATGCTGTTGGCGAGATTTGCGTCCACCCGACATAAAAATTCAGCCATTTTTACTCAATTTCTTTTTAAAAATAAAACTGCTTAAAATTTCATTTTTTAGAAAAATATTGAAAATAATTAATGTTTGAGAGATGAGTTATATTAAAAAATATGTATATGTTTTGAGATAACTTCAGTTGAAATTAGATTGACAGTCTATATCTCTTTTCCACCGAAGTAAACATTAAAATATTCGTTCTTCAGTGAACAAAAGAAATATTAATTTATGGAGGTAATCATTCACACAGCAAGAATAAATTATCTTGATGTCACATTCACTTGACGTCAGATTCGTTACACCTGTTTGTTACTTCATGAAGGGATTTTTAATTCAATGACAAATATATATATTATATAGTATATAAATGAAATGCTGCCCTGAGCGCATAAATTTGTTGATTTCTCTATCAGAATCTTTACATTTAGTGAAGGTACGTAACTAAATAACATTATGAATAAAAGTAACATGTTGCAAGCAGAGATACATTTAAGGGAAACCAAATTGGTCACAAGAGGCGGCTAGTATAATAAGAATATTGCATGTAAAAAAATCTGAAAAATTTTAAATAATTTAAACAAAAATTAAGTTTTAAAAATTTAAACATGTTTAATTTTTGATATAACTCTGGAAATACTTACTCAATTTACAAATTTTTTACACTTTTTTATACAGAAAATATGTCATTTTAATTTGTCTTCAGGATTTCTTAATAAAATTCATATGAATTTTATGAAAAAAATTTTAATAAAATAATGAAGTTTTCTTATGAGTGAGTTTGCATTAATTAGCATATTTTGACTTTTATCACTCAAAATTAAAAATCCTGAAGACAATTTGTCGGAAATATAGCATAAAATTTCTGTTGAAAATGTCATACATGTATCTTGCAAGGAACTTTAGATATATTCTTTTAAATTTGACAAATCGTAAAAAAAAAAAAAAAAAAAAAAAAAAAAAATCATTCTGAGATAAATGAAGTTAAAGTCAGTTAAAGTGAAGTTAAAGGGCATCGCTTCTCAAGGCAAAAGGTGTTATATCTCTGGATCTAATGAAGATAAAAGCATGCAGTTTGCGGCATTTAAAGCAAAAATCTCTGTATTTCTTTAACCCCTTAACGCTCGAATTAAATTACGGTTGAAAAATTCAAATTGCTTATTGGCACTACTTTTATGAAAAAGAAATATTCACCTTATTTAATGACAAGAAAAACGGTACTTAAATATAGCCAATTTCACTATTTTATAAAACTGGTGGGAATCAAACAGTTTGCGTAAAAGACACAGCCCGAGAATATGACGGGAGCGAGAATTAAGGGGTTAAGCAAATAAAAAAAATGCATTTTTTTATATAGAATTTTTAGCCCCGATGCCCTTATAGTTCTCATACGCCATGTTTTAGAATCCAGCTTATTTTACTCAAACACCAAACCTAAAATTTGTGGAACTTGATTATAGAAGATCCAATATCTGTTTTCGTCAATAACGACCAGAGGCACCAAGTTCGCACTAATCTTTCGTAATGCGTGGATTAATTTAACCCAGTTTAACAACGTTTCAAACCAGAAAAATTATTTTATGAATCTCTATTTATTTAATTCCAGTTTTCTACGTGGAATTTATTTAATTTCATCTCTGAAAAAAAATTCTGGTGCGAAATGTATTAAACCAGGGTTAAATTAACCCACATATTACGGAGGATTAGTGGCAACTTGGCACCTATGATAACGACTATGAGTGAAAATATCGCAGGTGAATGAAAATCTAAGAGGGACATATTTTTATTTCTCTCATTCATTTTCTTCCATTGAGGACGAGGAAAATAATTCACGGTTTTTTTAAAGGAAGAAATCTATGAAAATAAAAAAATAATAATAATTTGAATTTTGCTTTTCTTTTCAATTCACAAAATAAAACTTTTAAAATCCGAAATTTTCACTTCCTAATCAGGTTTCTATATATCAATTGCTTTTCGTCTTCACTATATTTTTCTTCATGAAATGTTACGATGAATTTTGAAGAATTTTAAGATTGTATTAACATTTAACTGATGTGACTAAAATTTGTCATGCATCTTATGTGATGTGGTCTCACAGACCGCTCGAGTAAAATTAAAAAAAAAATAATTTAAATGGTTGAATTCACTTAAATTTTGTCCTAAGTAGGTCTTTGTATTTCTTTTAAGAACATGTGAATTAAATTGAATGAGAAAAGTATTTTATACATGTTATTTAACTTCAGTACAGAAAAAAGTGCTTTTATTTCAAAATAAACGGTAGTTTTTTAATTTTGCTAATTAAATATGAGAATTAATCGTGTACAATTTTTTTTTTTTTTACAAATTATCGTTGCAACAAAGTATGAAATTTGAAATAGAGGTTTTATTTTACAAAAATAGTACTTTCCCTATGAATATGCACGTACAGTCGAGGAAAAATAAACAGTAAACACTCCCTACTAACTCCTCAACAAATTACCGTAGAAGAAAGTTACTCGTACCGAACGATTGGAAATAAAGTCTACTTTTAAACGATGTATATAAAATTTGCTCAGGGGGCCATCTGCATGTTAAAACGAACCCAAACTTCATTTTTTTCAATGGCAATACCCAATTTTAACAAGATATTTCAAATCTTCTGTTCAAACTATGCCTAGACACCAAATTTCAAGTCATTTGAATAATAAGATTTTGAATTATAAACATTCAAAATTTAGTGTTTCCAATGTTAAATTACATTTTCATATTTTTAAAATATCTCCTGTAATTATACTCTTAATGTGCTAATTTTTTGTGTACCAATAATGCTAAAATACCCAAACATAAATACGTTGAATTTGCAATTTGCATAATTTTATGATGTGAATTATGAATTATGAAATTAATATTCGAAAAAATTATGAATTGCAACCTACAATTTTTTTGATGGATTTACATTTATTAAGTCTTAATTTCACCTTTTTCTTCCGAGTAGTTTTGAAATAATGCTTAAAAAACGGTAAATGATGCTCATTTCTATCATAGACGGCCCTATGATAGAAATGACTAGATATTTTAAAATTAATTATGCTATCCTGTAATCTTTCCAGTCTTCAATGACTGCTTCAGTGGTGCTTGAGTTGTCTTGATCAAGAAGGGGGCTCTTTCGGTCAACAATCGAGTACCGAACATGAATTTGGATACAGCCCCTAAAATACCCTCGTTTTAAATAATTAATTTCTCGGAAACATATCGTACGAATTGCGTAAAAATTTGTTTTTAGTCTAATTGAAGGGTGTAGAGTTCATTCATGTGGTCAGAATTGTGTACTGCTATTGAATAATCAAAGTTATGTTTCGTTTTAATATGTAGATGCCCCCGTAAGCAAATTTTATATGCATCATTTAAAAGTAGACTTTATTACCAATCGTGTGGTACCAATAATTTTCTTCTACGATAATTTATTGCAGAGTTAGTAAAGGGTGTTTACTTTTTTTTCCACGACTGTACATTCAATGTATACTGGCTTTTGGCATAAAAGGCACATATAAGATGTTTTCTCTCAACTCTTCTCTCCGAAATAAAAATTATGTTAAACTCCAGCAGAAATATTTATATTTTCACCATCGTAAAGTCGTATCGTGATCTCTTTCGCCAGTAAATTCTGCATCGTCAGAACATTCAATAACGGAATATTCTTAATCTGATCAGTTGTTCATAGTATCTTCTATTTCCTTCTGGCAGGGGAAAGTAGAACCATTTCGAAGTTGCGACGACGTCATTAAAAAAAGCACTATAGAAAGGGAACAAATATAAAGTACAACCAATAACGAGCATTGTACTACAGTTTAAAATAATGACACATCTGATATGATGCGGTCTGAGAGACTCCAGCGTAATGAATAGTATGTTTAAAATCAACTCACACAATCTTGCTTTTTGTGTGACCTTGACAAGTGACTAGAAGAAGGTACTGGTACGGGCAAGTGATATTCGCTTTTTTAAGGGCTGGAAGTGTTTATATCTGGGAGTCGCAGAGTCTGTGAGACCGCATCACATCTGTTAACCCTTTGAGGGGAAAGTAATTTTGTTTATGTAATGTCAAATTTGCACCGGAATCTGCAAAAATATTTATTGCAAAATAAAGAGAAGGAGTTTTACGACTTTTTTCCACCAAAATTAGAAAAGGAAAATTTAATAATTTTTTTCTAGTGCAAATCATCATTAATCGTAGGTGGGATAAAATATATCCCACCGCCCCTCAAGGAGTTAAAGGTTTAGATAAATTGAGTTTGAGAGTAAAGAAATCTTTTTTTTAAACATCTTCGAACACTATTCAAAATTTGTTGAGTACTATAAACTCTACTCTAAAAAGAATCCAATATGAACATTATGTTCACATGTGTTTGGTAGTAACGTTTTGCACCATATACAGTAAATTCTCATTACAACAAATATATGGAGAGCACTGATTAAATTCGGTATACTAAAATAGTGTTAAAGTGAATGTTTTTATAATGAAGTAGGATAAAAGGATTTTTTTTAACAATCTAAATAATATTCGGTAAACTGAAAAATTGGTTAAAGTGACATTCGTTGTAACGAGATTCTACTGCATTCTGAAATTTTCTCAGTTATAACCAACTTCTGTGTCTATAAAATATTTAGCTGATAAGGAATGGCTATTTTCCGTTGTTTGCATTTTTCATCTTATTCCTCAAACTGCTTAATCTTTTGATAATTATGTAATCGGTGGTTCATATGTACAGTCGTGGAAAAAAAAAAGTAAACACCCCCTACTAACTCCTCAGCAAATTATCTTAGACGAAAGTTACTGGTACCGAATGATTGGAAATAAAGTCTACTTTTAAATGACGTATATAAAATTTGCTTAGGGGGCATCTACATATTAAAACAAATCCAAACTTCATTTTTTCAATGGCAATACCTAATTTTAACGAGATATTTCAAAACTGTTGTTCAAACTATGTCTAGACACCAAATTTCAAGTCATTTGAATGATAAGTTTTTGAATTATAAACATTCAAAATTTAGTGCTTCTAATGTTAAATTACATTTTCATATTTTTATTTACAACTTCTGAAATTATGATCGTAATGTTTTAATTTTTTGTGAAGCAATAATACTAATATACCCAAACATACATACGTTGAATTTGCAATTTTTATGATTTTCTGATATGAATTATGAATTATGAAATTAATATTAAAAAATTATGAATTGCAACCTACAATTTTTTTTATGGATTCAGATTTATTAAGTCCTGCTTTATCCAAAATCCAAAATTTCACATTTTTCTTCCAAGTAGTTTCCAAATTATGCTTAAAAAACGGCAAAATGATGGTTTAATGGGCCGTCTATAATAGAACTGACTAAATATTTTGAAATTTCTTATGCTATCCTATAATCTAACAGGCTTAATTGACTGCTTAAGGTGCCTTGATCAAGAAGGGAGCTCTCTCGGTTAACAATCGACTACCGAACTTACCCTTAAAATACGCTCGTTTTAAAATAAGTAATTTCTCGAAAACCTATGGTAGGAATTCCATAAAAATTTGTCTCTAGACTAATTGAAGGGTGTAGAGTTCATTTATGCTGTCAGAATTGTGTACTGCTATTGAAAAAAACAAAGTTATGGTTCGTTTTAATATGTAGATGGCCCCCTAAGCAAATTTTATACACACCATTTAAAAGTAGATTTTATTTCCAATCGTCCGGTACCAGTAACTTTCGTCTACGATAATTTGTTGAGGAGTTAGTAGGGGTGTTTACTTTTTTTTTCCACAACTGTACATAGGTATACAAGACGTTCGAAAAAAAATGAAACGCGCATGATGTTTTTAACTGTTGGAGAGAGATTCTGCCGGGAAATGGTAAATGATCTTGAGGAACCTCGATAAAGTAACTCCGGCTCGGGAATCCTCGGTCTTGGCGACTTCGACTTCGAACACCTTTTGAACCGAAGCCCCTGTGGACAACTCCACACATTCCCGGGATCAGAACTGGTGAGAAATTGCAGGAGAGCAAACTAAGACCTGGATGGTAGCAATTAAAAAAAGGGGGAGGGAGAAAAAAATATATAAAAATGGGGTAAAAAAGACCTGAACAGGTGGGAAAAATGAGTTACTTGAAGTAAAAACAAAACAAAAAAGTATGATAGAAAAATAGAAAACGCAGAGAGAATTTAATAGGAGGAAGTTTAAGAATAGCATTACAACAACTAGATATATTTTTGGATTTTATAAATTTTTTTGAATTTTTTATAAGTTTTTTCATATAATTTTTAAAGTTTTTTGTAGATTTTTTATAATTTTATAACAGATGAGTAGTAAACCCAAGTACAAATAATAAATATTAGTAAGGAAAGAGGGGCCTGTATCAGAATGTGAAATGGAGCTTTTTGATTTGTTAGGCCTAACTTCGTGAGAAGTTGCCATTTGGATCCGCTCTGGGATGCCGTATCGGTCTCGGCTCGTGGTCTTGACTCCTTTATAGGTGTTCGATTCTTGCGGGTCGTCGGGGTGAACCGGGTGGGGCACCAAGCGAAAGGACCGCTTAGCTCTGATCGTGCTGGTTGGTGAGAGCTGTCGTATTCGACCAGTTCGTCTCTTTGTTTGGGCGATAAGCCGTATGACGCGCGTTGGGCGGAGCACGGTCTTTGGCGGGAGTCTTCGGCTGCATACAGACGCGTGATTTGCCATCTTCTCCAGTTTTTGTGAAAAATCTTTTATTCTGGACGGTTCTGCAGTTTATTCACAAAAGAATGTGGGGAATCAACAATGGGTCAGGAGATAATGAGCTCGACTTTACTTGAAGGAAAGGTTCCTCTTTTGCAGGACATCAGTCCCTTTCCAGTTAAAGTCATCAAAAATCAAAGACACCGCGTGGCCACACTGAACGACGCCGACACTGATAACAGTTAGAAGGATAGTGCGTTCGCAGCCTTCGTGAAGGTAACTCTGGCGGGTGGTGGCCTCCGGGTCATTTCCGAGGGTCTGTACGGACCTAGGACCGGATGGTGGGACTCCATCATTAACTGTTCGAGATAAGCAGGCAATGTAAATTTCAAAATTATTCAGAAATTAAGATAAAGTTTATTAAGCATACCAGCCTTTAACTTTCAAAATGTTACACTTTTAATTTTCTATACGGTCCCCTGTTACTTTTAAGTTATATTTTGATACTTTTTATCTATGCTCTGACCAGTACAATAGTCAATTTTCCACATTTTCCACCACCAAAATACACAGAGTTATGATACTTTAAAGTTTATATAATCATTTTGGATAGTTCTGGCATTAACAACGGACGATATATAATGTGTATTCATGCATTTTATCATTCTTTAAAATTTGCTTCACTTGTTTATAAAAAATCCTGTACATGTAATTGAATAGAAGTAACACGTGATGCTTTTTAAAAATACATTTTTTTTTCTCATTAACCTTTTAAATGTAAAATATATTCAAAATTATTTCATTCATTAAACTTAAAATTATACATTTACTGTTTTTAGCTAAATAAAACTATCTCATGGAACTGAACGATCTCATGGGAAAACCCTTTTCATTTACAATCAAATGCACCAAAGTAAAATTATGTTTCAGTATGTTATAACAAATATTTTATTGGTTTTATTTCCTGCAGCGCTATTTACCTTTAATATATTTGCCTTATAAATCAGGAAATCATAAATCGAAAGCTATAAAAGACGAAATATTTTGGTCATGTAATGTCGCATTAGTTTATACCCTTTTATTTGCCGTAATAACTCTTTATTCTTTGTGAAAAAAAATCTTATTGATTTTCTGATTTTCTGTTAGAAGCATTGCTTCTCTATTCAAAAATCATACAAAAAAAGATTCGTTTTGAAAACTCAACTAACAATGAAAACACTTTTGGTGCTGCTCGCACCTAGCATCAAGACCTGGTGCGTTTTGTAGCCCTATACATAAACGTTAGACATCCGATAAAATTTATCTGTTAAAATCATATTTTATATACCTTTTTATACTTACTCTACATATACTTAGTCTACTTTTAAATGATGTATATAAAATTTGATTAGGGGGACATCTACATATTAAAACGAACCATAACTTTGTTTCTTTCAATAGCAGTACACAATTCTGGCAGCATAAATGAACTCTACACCCTTCAATTAGCCTAAAACAAATTTTTATGCAATTCGTACCATAAGTTTCAGAGAAATATATTATTTTAAAACGAGCGTATTTTAAGGGCTGTATACAAATTGCAGTTCGGTAATCGATTGTTGACCAAGAGAGCTCCCTTCTTGATCAAGGCATCTTAAACGACACACAAGCAGTCATTGAAGACTGCTAGATTACAAGATAGCAGAAGAAATTTCAAAATATCTAGTCACTTCTATGGTAGACGTCCCCTTAAACCATCACTTTGCCGTTTTTTAAGCATGATTTGAAAACTACTTGGAAGAAAAATGTTAAATTTGGGATTTCAGTAAAGCAGGACTTATTAAATCTAAATCCATCAAAAAAATTGTAGGTTGCGATTCTTAATTTTTTCGAATATTAATTTCATAATTTATATAATAAAATTATAAAAATTGCAAATTCAACGTATTTATGTTTGAGTACATTAATATTATTGCTAAACAAAAAATTAGCCCATTACGAGCATAATTTCAGGAGCTATAAATAAAAATATTAAAATGTTATTTAACATTAGAAACACTAAATTTTGAATGTTTATAATTCAAAAACTTATCATTCAAATGACTTGAAATTTGGTGTCTAGCCATAGTTTGAACCGAAGATTTGAAATAAATATCTCGTTAAAATTGGTTATTGTCATTGAAAAAAAAAGTTTGGATTCGTTTTAATATGTAGATGGCCCCCTAAGAAATTTTCTATAAACCATTTAAAAGTAGACTTTATTTCCAATCGTTCGGTACCAGTAACTGTCGTCTACGATAATTTGTTGAGGAGTTAGTAGGGGGTGTTTATTTTTTTCCCACGACTGTACACGCATTTAAGAGAACAATCGTAATTTACTGTGTCGTCAACATTGATTTTTCGTCATACAATAAATAGCAAGTCGTAAAAATAAAATAAAGAAAATTCGGAAGATTTTCTAACAAATGGTGCGTAAATCAAATATTAGAATATTATTTGATATATCTTCGCAACATAGACTATACAAATAGAGTTATTTTTTATATAAATAATAAAATTGTAGCTAAGGATATTTGTTCAATATTGCAACGGGCAATGAAATATTATTTTGTTTATATATACGCATTTTATGTGAAGAATCTTAATATACTATACCTTTATCTTTCACTTTTAGGTAGATTTCGTAAGAAATACTACCTATTACATTCTCTCCTATGTTGGAATTTCTGAAAAGTTTTTGGAGATCTACGCCGATCATGCCTACAGAACCCAAAACCACCCCCAGTTCAAAACTTTATCTATATCTATGTATCCATATACATATTTCCCTTTTACATGGACACGACAGCTTCCATAATTCTGCACAAATCTCTTCCAAACTCACACCTAAAATCAAGGGGCAGAAAATCTCAGTCAGGTTCGTTAATGGGCAAATTCGAACCAAAGGGTTGGAAATAAGGATGTGGTTTTGTGAAAACCGAAAAACCTATAATTTCTTAATTATAATACATATCAAATCAGTTTAAAGTTATTATTACTTCTGGGAAAAGGGCCAAAAATTTATGTATCACATATTTTTGATAAAATTAAAAATGTGCTCAAGGGGCGAAAAAAATAAGGTTTTAGGGAGAAAAAACGTCAATTCTCAAGATCTCGATGTCACTTAAACTTATTATAAATCTTGCCAATACTATCTACAACTTTTACATTAGCAAGTTTTTGAAAGGACCAACTCTTATCGCAAAAAAATGGGGGGGGGGGGGGGTTGAAGAATAAAAAAATTCATAACTTCGTCAATTCACAACATATCAAATTCGCTTGAATGTATTATACATCTTATTAATATTATCTACACCTTTCATACTGAAAAGTTTTTGATAGGACCAACTCTTACAGCAAAAAAAAAATTAAGCAAAAATAGGGGTTGACGAAAAAATTATCGCAGTATGCTTGTTCTCAAATCCAAGCTGCCTATATCTTACTCATTTTTAAATTACTTTTGCTCTATTTCTAATATATTTAAATAAATACTGTCAAAGTTGGCATTTTGAACCGAATTTACCTAAGCGATAGTGCTGGAAGCGAAAAAAATGGTCGTTCTGAGAAAATAATTAATTGTAAATCAAGTTCTAATTAATTGAACGAAAAATAAGAACACTGATCGATTATAAATCTCTTTAAAAAACACGAAAGTTTCATGATTTTTTCTTTTAAAAATAAGTCTCAAAATGTGTCAGAAAATTTCAAGTTGTAGAGCGTGGAAATTTATTTTTTTTAAATACCGCCTTAACACGATTCTGATAATACCAACTCTTACAGAAAAATGAAATAAAAAACTTGCCAAAAGCAGCCAGATAAAACTGTTGAACTGGGATTATCTCTAATCTTGATTTAGTTTTAGTTCGTGAAATCAGTACTTAACTTCGAAATCTACCTCCGCCTGTAGGCCGTGTCGGCAGGGATTTTTTCGTCATGTTATAAAATAGCCAACCTTAATAAAATGCATCTGCATAGTTATATTTTTCGCCAAATTACATTGTTTGGTAGATAATTTTTATTTAAGATGTTCGTTAAATATCGGAATTTCAATTGTTCTAAAAATTCTTCAAGTTTTATGAATTATTTTTATTTGTTATTAACTATTGTTATCCAATTCTATAAATTGTATTATTTATTTTTCAAGGTCTATAAATTGGTCTCTATAAATAAAAGTTAGTTCAATATAACTTAGAGAAATCTTGAAAAAATTATATACTTATAAATATTTACTAACAAGGAAGGTCTCCATACGGGCATACTCCGAAAAATCTGAAAAAAATATAGAATGTTCCACTCATGGGGGTAGATATGTTTAAATAAATATTTCCGGCAGAAACTCGTAAAAAAATAGTGAAAATTTCGATATTTGGCGATGGAATAAAATTTCAAAAAATACTTTTCTATGTCAAATACACTTTTAGATAAAAATGTTTCATATTGAACTTGTTTAAATAAACTTAATAACTTTCGTTTTGTCAGTTTTAGTTGGATTTAACTTTAGTTTTGTCATATATATATACAGTGTGTCCACGTATAACCTGACCGACATTTATATTCGCAACCGTTGGTCCTAGATGCATACTTCCAATTACAAAAATGGTTTAAATAAGGTAAATAATTATTTTTAAAGCGATTTGGGTCAAGAAAAAAATTTATTAAAAAATTACGAAATTTAAATTCTTATACGGTCCCCCGGTCCTATAAGTGATATTTAGTAAAACTTTACTGTGATAGTACCAAGTAAGACAAAAAAGTCCCATTCATCTAACATTAAAATTGACCTAGTTATGAAACTTTGAAATGCACGACTTAAACCACTTTTATGCATCTCAAAACAGATGATTTCTGACATGATTTCAGGGATCGTATTTAAAGTACTTGAACTTATTTCAAGGTATCTGCGCTTTGAAAGAAATCGTACAAATATTTCGATTAAGTTTTATTAGTTAAGTTTCAGATTAGTTAAAATAATTATATTTTAACATATGTTTTATTTTGTAAGGATTTGAGGCTTTTAACTAAAATTGTGTTATTTTCATAAGGTTTTATTTAACTTGCAATGATCGTCTTTCCAGTTTAAAATTTGTACTAGAACTTTAACTTACTTTCAAATGTCCGATCGAAGTTCAATTTTACATACTGACTTAAATCCGATGACAATGCAATATTATTATGATTTTCGACTCTTACCATCTTACACATACTTATATTAGAGGATAACACAAAAACATTCGAATAGATTGCCGTCAAGAAGTTTAAGAAAGAGTTTTAGGTTAGATAACATAAACCTGCGATGGTTGTGTTTCTTTAAATTTTATAATTACATTTTATGTATTTTTTAACGCGGAATAAAAAAATTACCTTCACTTTTAATCATCATGTCAGGATCTTTCGCAAATCGTAAATTTCAAGGTTAAAAAATAGTGAAAAATCTGATACTATAAAATAGATGTAAGACCTTTTTTATTCGGTTTAATTTTATTTAATTCAATAATTTATTAGATTTTTTGGCTTATACTGGGTTTCTTACAGCTAAACAACTCGGGGATCCGATGAGGTTGGGAGGGGAGGGGGGATCAATTTTAACTTTTAGCTTTTTAACTTTGAAATTTGAGATTTGAGAAAATTCCTGACGTGATGGTTTAAAATGAAGGTGATTTTCGGATTCAGTGCTAAATACAGGGATGAGATTTCCGCGTTTTTTTTTTACACCAGTATATTCTTAGGGAAAATCATGTTCTGTTAAATCACAAAAATTTTCCGATTAAATGAAATATCATTTTCTCTAACAAAATACGTGTGTGTAAAAACGCGGAAATCTCATCCTTGTAATTATTACATAGGAATCAATGTTCAAAAGATAAAAAACATGCCGCAACCCGAAAATTGAAAGTCAGTGTAATCTAACAGCATTTTAAAATATCTATCATTTTGTAAAGAATTGAGGCTGTTGTTTTTCATCCTTTTATTTAACAAAAAATCTGTTATTTTTATCCTCTTATGATGTTCAGTACAAAATTGTGCATTTTGCAGTAATATGTCAGAATGATTAAAGATTTCAAATTTATATTGCAATGCTAATTTTACTCTCAACCATTTCTTTAATATACCTGACGAAATTATATTTCTACTAAATTTGTGAATGACCAATCATGTTAATATGCAGCAAAAAGTATACTTCAACTTTAAACAGCTATTACTCGGTCAATTTTAATCGTAGAATAACGGGACTTTTTTTTGCCTTACTTGCCAGTGTAACAGGGAAATTTTACTAAATATAACTTATAGGACCGGGGGACCGTATAAAAATTTAGATTCTGTAATTCTTCACTAAATTGTTTTTTCGCTTCAAACTTTTTTTATCTTAACCCTGCACCTAATTTTGACCATTTTTGTAATTGGAAGTATGTATCTAGGACCAACGGTTGCGAAAATAAAGGTCGGTCAGGTTATACGTGGACACACTGTATATGTATTTATAATGAAAGTTAATTATCCAATTTTATGAATTAAATCAAAATTTAAATTAATTAAAATTGTTTCAATCTCCAAATTAAGTCCAATTGAGCCCTGTCGATTCAATTTTGTTGCTATGGAAACAACGACTTCTTTGATATTGAAATAAATAACTACATCATTGCCTTTATCGATGCCGGCCATCATTGCCTCAACTTGCCTTTATTTTGCAATACATGTAAATAAATGAAAATATTTTTTTACATATGAATTTATTTTTAAAGTAACAAAATGAAGTAACAATCAACATAAATATGCAAGTAAAAAACTGTATTTATTAAACTATCTACTAGTTTAAATTTATTAAATACTATTTACACGCATTCTAAAAATCAATTAACATACAATTTTTAGGTGCATTAAAGTCCTTTGCTATTGGCGAGGAAAAATACTGCTCGCCAAATCGCGTGACGCTTTCGTTTTTCGCGCCAAATACTCGATTTTTTTTCACACTTTCTACTGTAATTCCTCCGCTAATTTTGACTGATCCTTTATTACATACATAAGTAGTTTAATTAAATTTTCAAATACTTTTCAGCAGTGAACTTACGTTTGAAATTATTGAATATTCAAGACGTGAATTATCACGGTGAATATTAATTAAAATTGTATATTCACCGATGCTGTGTTCATTTGCGTCTCATGTTATGCTGCAAGATTGTGCGCTCATGAAGACTTTTCCAACTAATTACTGCGATAGCAGTCTTACAGACTTATGTGAGTGAGAGATGCCAAGCTAGGCATCGACCCCGTGGCTTAAATGGTACAGCACTTGGGCGCTATTCCAGGGGCTAGGGTTCGATTCCCGGCTTGGACAATTTTTACATTATGTTTGTTTACGCTTAGCTAGCAATAGTGATAATTCACGTTCTTAAATATTCAATAAGTACTTTAATTAGTATTTTTTTCAAGATCTTCTGAGTATGTCTGGTAAGGAGACCTTCCTTGTAACCAGGGCTTAATTTCTAAGAAAAAAAGTACCGGAGCCCTAATATTATATGGTACCGGTACTACAATTGTACCGTTTCCCACCACCCTCCACCCCTCTGTCTCTCCAATCTGCATATTTATTTTTCGTACATTATTTGCAAAATTTAAAGTATTTTTTTTCTTTAGCAAAAAAAAAAATTTTTAAATATCAATCAGCATATACTTAACTGCCAACTATTCCACTTTTTAGTTATCGTTCCTTCCGAATCGTAATCTTTGCCTAGTTTTAGTGTTAATTAATTGCAGAATTCTGCGATTAAATATGGTAAGGATTATGATTCGAAAATAGTGTTAACACTAAAAAGGAATAGTTCGTAGCTATGCATTTTTGAATAAAAATGATTAGCTACAAATTGCACTGAGCTCCGGAGCCCTGTATTTATGAGCTCCGGTGAATTCCGACCAATATTTAAATATTTAATAAAAACAGAGAAGTACCAGAGCTGTGCTCTGGTGGGCTCCGGCGCAAATTAAGCCCTGCTTGTAACTTGTCCAAGTATAATTCAACATGAAAACTATTTGCTAAAAATGGATGCTAAGTATACAAGGCGTTGCCGAATTCGATCTTCAAATTGAGATGGGTGATACTAGGCATCGAGTGTGACAAAAATTGCAATGGAACATAGAGTCGCAAACCACCTATTTTATAAAAAATACAGGGTGTTCTACCGTAACTCAACTTGAGTTTCCGGTAATAAATTTCAGAGAACTGAAGTATAGTATAATGAAACTTTTAATAGACATGCTCTCTTTTGTTGTAAATGTGATAACATAAAAACCGTGGTAGAAATTTCCATTATACAAGCCAGAAGTACACACTTGCCGCTTCACGATTTGGAATGCTATTACGGTTTATACCGTATCGCATATCTGCCAACACTTCCGCTTTTTTGTACCACAAAAATTGAATAGAAATTTTTGCCTTATTTAACGACACTTTACAGCGATTTAAGAACGTAATATTTAATAATATATATATATATATATATATATGTATATATATATATATATATATATATATATATATATAGTACAAAGAAACCTTAAGTTGTTGGCAGCTATGGTATCGTCGATTGCGTGCGCACCCAGTTTTTTCAGAAATTTTCGTGCTGTTATCACATATCATACCAAACGTGGTACATGTCGCACTCTAAAATTGGGAAGAGTGAAAAGTTCACTCTTTGAAAGAGTGACAGGCATTTTTACTCTTTTCGAGAGAATTTTATAAAAATACACTTCTTAAAGAGTGGAATTTTCCACTCCCTAGAAAGGGGTGAAATATTTTACTCCGTTGTCGAGAGTGAAATATCTCATTCCGCTGATGAGAGTGAAAGATTGGCATTATACAGTTTCCAAAATTTCAGGTCAACTTTGAGGCAAAACATATATAATAAAATAATGAAAAGCACCAAAATATGTCATTTCTTAATTTTCAAAAACCGCATTTCATAATGTAACCTTGGAAATTACGCTCATTTGGTACTAAAACACACTCCTTTTCAAGAGTGAATAGTCACTCCTTCTTAGGGTCACTATTCACTCCAGCTTAGAGTGAATAGTCACTCTAAGAAAGAGTGATTATCATAGTATTGGTATTATCCACCAGCCAATCAGAAAAGCGTCAACAACGCTTTTTTAAGATAAGAGAAAAACGTCCGCCATTGTAGGATAAAAACACACGGATATTATTAAAGTGAATATTTATGGACCGTATAGGTAAGTCTTATTTAATTTGAAAATTTTATTCCTGTTATTTTGTATATTATGATCATGATTTAAATAGTTTTATGTTACATAGAAAATGACTGATCTGGGATTGTTTTCAGAAGCGATATTTTCCTATTCGATACCATTCGATACCTTTAAACCATTTCAATTTTCCATTGAAACTCGACTGACTCATATTATACTTATAACGATTTCAAATACATCCATAAATAATATTCCCGTAAATGTTCAGAGTACATACGCTGACTCAATGATTAAATAATTGGTACTTTATAGAAGTATTAGGTCTACCGGAAAGTTCTGTACGATAATGTTATTTCACGCCCACTTTTTAAAAATAAACATTTTTTCCTTGGCACCACTTTTTTGAAATGATATACATCCTATTCCTGTCACCTTAATACGAAATGCGAGGGAAAACAATGGGAATTTTACCATTTTAAAAAAGAGCGGTGCCAATGAAGAAATCTAAATTTTAAAAAAGTACGCATGAAATAACATTATCGGACAGAACTTTCCGATAGACATAATATGATATGAAATCAAACTCAGCGAAAGAATGGAAATAAGTATTTTTGTTTTTTCCTAGCACTTTTAAACTACTATGGATTTTGACGAAGAAGTATAAGTATTGAGAAAAAGATTTAAAGCAAATAAATTTTATGCATACTATATGGAATATTTTATTTATATCTAATAAATGAATCAATCTGTTCCACGAAAGTATGTTGAAATCAAGATCCCATACTATACAAGCAATCATTTTCATTATATTTCTTATATACTTTCAATATTTCTCAATTACTTTGTTTTTAATGGTAACTGTAAGGTGTATTACCTAAAGCTAAGATAAACATCAATAAATCATATGAAATCTTAATAACATTTTTAAAAAAATAATACAATAAAGCTACCTTTTACAATGATAATATTTCCTCTCCAAAACAGTTTATTAGTTGCGAAACTTCTTAAAAGAAACTTATATTTTGCTTATACTCAAGTTATGTTACACTCCTTTAGAAATATTTTCAACTTCTTCAGTTCCGACGACAAAAGGAATTTGAATGATATTTATAAAATATCTGTACGAAACAAATTTCCTGCGCTCTTTTAATAGCTCTGAAATGATGCCAATCGGAAATGCATTTGGTTCAGGAAAATGCATTTCGGTCGGGAAAATATCATATATTGCATACATAAAAGCATTTTAAAGTTCTGTAAACCATTTCAGCTTTCCATTAAAACTCGACTGACTCATTTTATCATTACAGCGATTTCAAATACATGTATAATATTTCCGAAAATGTTCAGAGTACCTACGACTACAATGATTGAACAATTGGTACTTTATAGAAGTATGATATGAAATCAAACTCAGACAAAGAATGAAAATAAGTATTTCTGTTTTCCGAGCACTTTAAACTATTATGTATTTTGTTGAAACGGTGTAGAAATATAAATATAGAAATATAAATATAGATTTCAAGCAAATAAATTGTGTGCATACAATATGGAATATTTTATTTATATCTAATAAATGAACAGATCTATTCACGAAAGTATATTGAAAAAAAAATCCCATATATGTGTCATTCTTCAAAAAGTGTAACCTTTCTGCCACATGCACTTTACAGTAAAAATTTTAAAGAATTATTCATTTAACTATATTTTTTAATTGCTATAAAATATTGGCCATTTGAATCGGTACCCAATTTTTCTATAATAATTTTTAATTTATTATTTTTTTCTGGTGGCAGTATGTGAATTATTACCTCCGTGGCATTTCACACACCTGGTATGGCTGTTAATGTTGTTTAATAACTTGTTTAATTTTTAAAATATATTTACATATTTATTATTCCTTCCACAAGTGTCTCAAATACTAAATATTTAAGCTTATTTAAATTTTTTATATTGTGATTTAGTTTGCTTCAGTCGAAAAATGACTTCTGTCATACAATAAATTCTCACTTCCATTACCCAAACATAAAAGTCCATTTTTCACTGAGATGACAGTAATGGCATCACATTTTATTTCCCATGATACAAGTCATCCATCTTGTTTAATAAAGAAGTTCTGAGTTTTTAGTTGAGAAACAAGAAGATAGATTTTGTTTTAAGAATCAAGTGTGGTTAGTGAGAACTCTCACCTCCGTGAACTTGAATTTCAGATATGTAAAACAATGTAAAAATACAAGTTTACCTGTTTTAATATGCTTAACATGTGGAAATTGTAATACCAAAAAAAATAAATTTATTTTCTTGAAACAAAAACATACATTAAACATATTTTTATAGAAGATTCCTCACCTCCATGAGTCTCACCTCGTGAATTAAAGCTCATCTTCCTGTATGAGGTTATATATATATATTTTATTTATGAGTAAACTAATTAAAATTAAGTGGGACCATTGTTCATGGTTACTTCTACTAAGTACAAGTTTGATGTAAAAATGAAAAAAAAAGGGAACCACAAGATTTTGAAATTGAAAAATATTTTTTGAAAAGGTACACTTTCTGGAGAATGACCCATATACAACCAATCATTTTCATATATTAAAATACTTTCAGTATTCCTCTATTACATTGTTTTTAATTGTAACTGTAAGGTGCATTACCTAAAGCTATGATAAACATCAAGCAATCATATAAAATCTTAATGACATTTTTTTTTTTTTTACTGATAGAATAAAGCTACCTTTTACAATGAGAATCTTGAACCTGACAACAATCTTATTTCCTCTTTAAAACAGTTGATTGGTTGCGCAAGTTCTTTAAAGAAACTTATTTTTTTCTTATACTCAACTTATCTTACACTCCTTTAGAAATATTAACTTCTTCAGTTCCGACGACAAAAGGAATTTGAATGATATTTATAAAATATCTGTATGAAACAAGTTTCCTGCGCTCTTTTGATATCTCTGAAATGATGCCAATCGGAAATGCATTTCGTTCAGGAAAATATTGTATATTGCATTCAGAAAAGCATTTTAAAGTTCTTTAAACCATTTCAGTTTTCCATTAAAACTCGGCTGTCTTATATTATCATTACAACGATTTCAAATACATGTATAATATTTCCGGAAATGTTTAGAGTACCTACGAGGACAATGATTGAACAATTGGTACTCTATAGAAGTATGATATGAAATCAAATTTAGATAAAAAATGGAAATACAGTACCGGACCTCAAATCCGGACTGGTCGGGACCGCGGTCGTTCCGGATTTCGGAATTTTCCGGATTTTAGGTCCTCAACCAAAACAATAAATAAACGGATACAGTACATATCCTTGGCAAAATTTTACATGCCAAGTAATCTATACCGCGATTGCCATGTTAAGTTTAGTGTAAATAAAGCCAAAAATACAAATTACAAAAAGTAATTCAAAATAAAAATAAGTTTAAAAAAAAATACTATTACTGCATATTCTTAGAAATATTAAAGCATTTTTTAGAAAATGGAAATGCGTTGTTGCTCGCGAGTTAGGCCTAGGAATCTATATCGCGGATTGCCATATGAGGTATAAGTAAACAAAAATAAATTGAAAAAAAAAAAATTTAACCCATTGAGCGTTTCAGTATATTCTAAAAATGTACCTTAAAAAGGCCTTGAATATGAAAAAAGAACTTGTTCTAAAAGGAAGAAGGGGTTATGTCATTTTTTACTTCAAAAGTGCTAAGGGATTTAGTTCTTTCCCCTTCTTTCTGACACTGAATGAATGAGGCGGCTGTCCACCGTCTGTATGAGGCGTAAATGGGTGTTTAACCCTAGAACTACCGAAAATTTTACTCAAGTTTTATAAAAACATTTTACACCAGAATTTTTACTTAAAACTATTTAATTTGTTTATTTAACTTATTATTGTCTGATTTATAAATTTAGTTTATTTTGAAGAAATTTCTGGTTTGAATAAATATTTTGAATGTACATGTCGGGTCCATTGGACCCTTCTGGTAGACAGAGGGTTAAAACTAGTTGACTAATAGCTTTCGAAAACGATTGTCCGGTAAATTCCAGACTACATCTGAGAGTATGTAAGGAAATAGCAGTTTTCAGGAATACAGGTCCGTTGCTTGGAATAATGTTTGCAAACTGTTAATGTAGTATAATTTGCTTCATATGCTATTAAATTTTATCTAAATTTGAAAAGAATTTATATCTCCCCAATATCAAACATGTTTCTTTTCGTCTAAATGCATTTTTTTAAGAAACAGTTTCTGTTACGTAAACCTGTAAATTTAATTAATTTGTAATGATTTAATTATAAAATTAAACTGGAAGTAATCGATTTTATAAATAAATTTACATTTTATAAAACGCACATATAGCGATAGATCTCACTATACAATGAATCTCAATTAAATGTTTAGTACGGCATACCATGGTGCTCGCTTTTAGATAGTGTTATCCATCGTATTTCAATTTCAATGCTAATATTATTTATTTTTTCTTTTATAAATAATGATAATAATAATTTGTCATTATACAAGTTAGTGTAACATCTGCTTTCTTTGATTTTATGTGATATAAATCTGAGATAGCTGATATATTTTACATTATCCTGATGAATATGCCAATTGAAAATATATTCAAATATTCCATCCCCCCAAACCCCACCCCCCAAAAATGTGATTTGTTATATAGTATTTCAAATCCGCATTCAAAATAAATGGAAAAATTCTTCTTCTAAATGATAATCCCTCTAACTTATTTTTTGTGAGCAAGCAATAAAAGAATTAAAATAAATTTTAATAAGGTATTCAAAATGCGCAAATTGCTGTTTTAAAAAAGAAGAAAAAAATACAAACTGACAAACTTTTTTCCACCCATGCTTAAAGAAGAAAATAAAATAAAATAAAATAAAAAACAAAGAGATTTTTGGATCTTATAATTTAGCTTCCAGATAACAAATTTGAATTTTTATTAATTCCTATTTTTTTACTGATAAATGTAGACCATTAAAAGAAAAACATTTATTGCTGTAATCAAAGTGGCAGTAATTATTTCAACCTTGCCTTTCGTTCTCGGCAGTTTTTACTATATATCTTTAGGCAATTGTTTGATTACAGTAAAACCAAACATGTTAAGGCATTTCTTTTTTATAAAGTACACTATTTCTTGTACTTAAATCATGTTTACAGGTAGTAAAGATACATTACTTAAGTATTACAGAATTAATTAATCAGTAACACTACACGGTACCACTGTATATTACAATAAAACCGGTTAATACGAGATCACTGGGTACGAAAACAAATTCTGTTTCAGACAGGTTTTACTAGGTGTAATTGTGTAATATTTCGTATTTCGAAAATTTTATGTTATTAAACATAAAATTTTCCGTTTAAGGCAGGATTATGTTATACATAGATTCCATTCTTACAGGTTTTATTGTAATTAATTAGTGATCATAGTATTGCATCATTAATAAGCTATAGGTGCAATAATTGTACATATGTATAATATTACTGATTAAATGCAGATTTTAATTTTAACAATGAAACCCTTTAAGACGGAATGGCAAGGGACAATATAATAATTTTGAATTAGAAATTTTCCAAGGAACTTTGGATTTCTTTTTAAGTCAAGATTCCATTTAATGTTACAGGTATTACTAAGTATAAATAGGTAAATGGAGACTCTGCATAGTAATATACGAAATAAATATGCTTTTTGCAAGTTCCATAGTAATAAAAGTGCCCTTTTTTTTCGGGTGCCAATTTTTCCTTTCCAATCACCAAGGAGAAATAATTACATCTAAAATTTTCTGATAACAGGAATTATTTTCCATACCTAATATATTTCCCTATACAAAATGAGAAAAATACAATCAATTTCAAATGTTTGTGAAGAATAATACCCCCCCCCCCCTTATCCCCCTCACTTTATCCCCAATAAAACCTCCAGCATCCATCGGCCATAAAGAGAGAAAAAGGATTTAAAATTTACAACAATAAAGTCGCAATCTCGCAGGACACAAGTTGAATATTCTTGGACTAGATGGAAACTAAGCACTATTTTTAATAATTTCGGAATGTATTCATGTATTTTTCCTTATATTTAGTATAGTAAGATTCAGTATTATATTTTCTAATTCTTTGGAGAAATTGAAAAAGAATATCTGTAAAAGAAACAAGAGCTAAAAATCATGCGTCTAGCATAAATTAAGATTTTCCAATACATTCAGAATATTGAAACAAAACTTTGCAGCTTATTACGGAGAAAGATGATATCTAAATAAATAAATTAGAAAACGCATCTAATTTTTTGTGCAGCCCTGTATATGCTCTATAACTTTGTATAAATGCTACATGGTATGGAAAAAATTAGTTCAGCATGGAAATTTTCATTCAGCAATTTCTGTCAATAAACGGGAATATATTTGAGATAGTGTAGCCCTGTATATGATCTATAAAATTTACAAACGCCATATAATATGATAAAAAAAAATAATAAAAACGTGTACCACAACCGATAACGAACTTCTAGCAATTATTGTTCATAAGCCAAATTTGTTTGTGTGTCCTTGAAAATTAAATATAAATTCTTTGCACACCATATTCTACATCAATCGCCTTGTAGTGTACAACACCTCAGTGATGTATATAAATTTCAAAATGCTTAAAAGAGTGTAATATCATTAAACTGCACAACACACGATTTTTTCCATTCACAGTAATGTGACGGCATTCTTTTGAGTGTCCCTGTAAACGAATCATACATGCTACGCACATCATTTTCAATACTAAACATGCCAAAGTAAACACAAATAACATATATCAATTCCATGGCAATTAGACTATATTTACGCAAGCACGGAATGGCGGATAGGAGGAAAGATAGACAAACCGAATTCAAAAACGCTTTTTTTTCTTTCACTTTTTCTTTTTTTCATTTTTCGGCAAATAAATTACATGAGAATTACAAGCGTTTTCCTCTTATAATCTTTATCGAGCTTCCGTGTGTAGATTTTGTTTTTCAAAACGCCAACTTTAACAGCATTTTCTAAAAGACCTCCTACGTTTATCGAAAAATGAAAAAAAAATGTTCGACTTTATAGTTTCTGAATAAGAGCTCCTGCCAATTCCGTGTGTTTATGAGCAAAACTTAATTCAGGAATGTGTCAGAAAAAGTCAATTTCGAAGATTATGCAATTTTTGTCCGGCGCATTTGCCCAGAGACCCCAAAATTTAGTGTCTCAAACTTTGAAGCAATTGCAATAAGTTGGATTTATATGATGTAACTATTATCAGTCGGGATGAGAACGAAAGTAATCAACATTTATTGTCAAATAGTTTTGCGATCTCTAAGTAATCTATAATTAAAAATAAATATTTAAATGCATTAAAATAAATTTCAAATATACAGTATTAGTGTACTTTAATGCATTAAAATAAAAGTTTTCTTACTTTAATTCTCATGGTAACGAAATGAATATTTCAATCATCAAAATCTAGTTTAACTTTTTTTTTCCAGTTTCAATACATTCATTTCATTATGATTGTTTTAATCATACTTAACATATAGTATTAGCATTAAATCTGATCATATAGTATTAGTCCATGTGAGATAGGATTATAAAAAAATGGATTACCATGATTTAATTTGTCATTTAACCAACATGATTGTGCTAAGTAAAGTATTAATAAAAATAACAATAAATTTAAAATAGATAATGCTTTCGTTTCCATTGTTGTCAGAATCTTTGTGATAGATAGTGATTCTTCCCTGTTTTTAACCCCTTGAGGGGCAAGCAATTACGCTTGTGAAATGCTGAATTCCCACCGGAATCTTTGAAAAACTCTATTTCAAAATAAAATAAGTAAAGGCAATTTTACGGCTTTTTTCTACCAAAGTTAGAAAAGTAAAATTTAATAAAATTTTTCTGGTGTAAAACTTCATTAATCGTAGGTGGTATATAATATATATCGGTGCCCCTCAAGGGGTTAAAGACATATACTTACACTAAATCATATCTACTGTTTTAATTGCATCCATTCTATTGATATTTTTCAATAATTCGATACTTGTACTGTTCATTGGTACCTTTTTAAACAATATGCAGTTACACTTTATCAAGAATATTTTAGTCTAATTGTGAGCTTGGGGAGCAATCGCGACAAAATCTATTACTGCTCTTCCACCTGACTTCGCAAATATTACTTGTATTGCCATGAAATCGATATATGATATGGAGGCCTGTTCACTATTGGAAATAGTGAGTGTGGCCTTTATTGTTGGTTTACATGGATGTATAAAATAATTCGAAGTATGGTCTAAGTTGATATCTGCTTGTAGTACTTTTTTTTATAGAATATTATTTCAACCATAATAATTGATACACATTGCTAATGCGCACTGCAGTTTGTTTCCCACAAATAATAATAATAATGCGCGTAGTGTTTACGGATCATTAACAGAAGAATTCCGAGACAACCGAAGGACAGTGCACAAAAAAATGACGGTTGAAAAGGGATCACTTTTCTGCATATTTAAAATATTTATGAGGAAAGGGTAGATTGCTGAAATTAAAATTTTAATACCTATAAATAGCCCCAGGGGTAGGGGAGCAAAAAAAGGTCCAATTCGGAAATAATTAGGGGAAAGCTGGAAATTGTTTTAATCCCTTCAGTTTATGTCTAGAATGAATATGCTACGTTTTCCCTCTGGTACTAGATGAGCGTTAAGAATTATGCATAGATTTATAGTGAAAAAACACTTTTTTTCAAATACCATGACGCTATCTCGAAATCATTAACTCTTTCAAAAACATTGTCAATACATTAATTAGGGGAATTAATTAGGGGAAAACTGAAAATCATTTTAATTCCTTCAGCTTAGGTCTAAAATGAATATTCTATGTTTTCCCTCTCGTACTAAGCGAGCGTTGGGAAATATGTACATATTTACATTCGAAAAACATGTTTTTCCTGAATTCTTTTAACAATATCTCAAAACAGCTAATTCTATCAAAAACATTGTCAATACAAATGTTGTAGAACTTAAAATTCTGAATAAAATGAGCACCTACATTAGTATTTTTGTTCAAAATTAAGGTCGCAATTCTAATTTCAAAATTTTGCCTTAATCGCTGATCAAGAGCTTGAAGTCCGGAGAGACCAAGTTACTTAAGAATATCTCAAAACACCTAAGTCTATCAAAAAAATTGTCAGTACAAATGTTGTAAAGTATAACATTCTGAATAAAATGAGCACCCACATTAATATTTTTGTTCAAAATTAAGGTCTCAATTCTATTTCAAAATTTTGCCGTAATCATTAATCAAGAGCTTCAAGCTAGGAGAAACCAGATTACCTTAACAATATCTCAAAACAGCTAACTATATCAAAATATTGCCAATACAGATGTTGTAGAGCTTAAAATTCTGAATACAATGAATACTCACATTAATATTTTTGTTCAAAATTAATGTCGCAATTTCACATATTGTTAAAAATATGAAAGAAAAACGTGTTTTTCGAATATAAATGTGTTCAGTGGTGGAAAATTGGCGCAGAGGAGGAGCTTATTGACACCGCTAATTGTTTATTGTATAATTCACCTTAATGAAAACTCGGAAATAATGTCATTAGATAAGCCGCAAAATACTATTAAAATTTAGTGGTGTTGATAGGCTCCGCCTCTGCGCCAATTTTCCACTACTGATGTGCCTTTTTTCTAACGTGCACTTAGTACGAGGGGGAAAACATAGAATATTAATTTTAGACCTAATCTGAAGGGATTAAAATGATTTCCAGTTTTCCCCTAATTATTTCTGAGGTCATCTCCCTGATGATGGGTCTAAAACTTTGAAGTAGAATTGTGACCTTAATATTCAACATAAGTATTGAGTGTAGATACTCATTTTATTCAGAATTTTAAGCTCCACAACATTTGTGTTTACAATGTTTTTGAAAGAGTTAATGATTTCGAGATAGTGTTATGGTATTTAAAAAAAAAAAAAAGTGTTTTTTCACTATAAATCTATGCATAATTCTTAACGCTCATCTAGTACGAGGGAGAAAACGTAGCATATTCATTCTAGACCTAGACTGAAGGGATTAAAACAATTTGCAGCTTTCCCCTAATTATTTCCGAATTCAAATCCCTAACCACTGGGCTAAAAGAAAACTGTCTTATTTTGAAATTTGCTTTTCGCACTCGAGTTCAAAATTTAATAAAACATCATTTTCATTATATCTTCCTTAATTTTTCAAATGGTGAAGAAAAAAAAGTTTTTACTTTCCAGTTTTTTTGCGTGTGTGTGTAAAAATTAGAGAAAAATTAAATGATTAAGAGGAAGAACGATAATAGTCAAATTGTGTGAAATTTGGTATGACACTTTTATTTAATAGCTTGAACAAAGTACTATCGTTTGTTAATCTTGAATAGAAGAATAAGATGAAAATCGTCCTTTGACAATGCAGTTAAAGATAGTTCAATGCATAGCCGAAGATCCTATATCCACAAATGTAAATTGAAATAACTCTGAATAACTGGTCCCTGACTATCATAATTTTTTCCTTCGACTCACATACCCCATTTTTATAATATGTCTGTTAAATTGTATTAAGACAAACTTAAGAAAACTAATTTCTAAATTATTTAGATTTTACCATTTTTCTTAATAGAATGTGTATTAAAGTTTTCCATTTCTTAAAAAACTGTTATTCTATATAGATTTTTCACCAGAAAAAATATTTTAGAAATTCTTTGAAAAATAGGGTCATCCTGAACCGGACCCTCAAGAGCCAAAACCTAACCTGAGCCCGAAATAATGGATGTCAACCCGATTTGCAGAAAAATTGTAGAAGTTAATCCGACCCCTGACAAAAAAAAAAAAAAAAAAAAAAAAATATATATATATATATACTTAGCGTCGACCCGAACCGAACTGCTGATATTGCAGTTTCAGGTAAAACGGGTTTCCAGACCCGATGCAGGACTCTACACCATATCCAATAAATTTAGATCCTAAATGTTATTTCAAATTATTTTCAAGAAAATATTTTCATTTCTGCTGTGCTTTCCCTAAATTTTGTTTTCTTTGTCCAAACCTCAAAATTTTGACTCCCACTTATTGTCCCCCCCCCCTCCACATAAACACACGTACACCCCGCTCTTAACCTTTCCTCCTCCTACATTACAAAAATCAAGATAATGAAAAACCTTCACTTTTGAAAAAATTCCTTTTGTTTATCATTGTTTTGACCCCTTTAAAATATCTGTATGTAAAGTTTTTTTTATTTTAATTCCATGTCCTTCCCCTTTCTCTTGAATCTATAGATTGTATTTTCTGTTTAATCCCCCCCCCCCTCCTGGGGCCTCCTAATGAATAGCCGGTGTCTCCAGCAAAAAATATTTTTTCAATACACAGCACCTATTTATTAGTGTGCTTTAGTGTAACGATATGTATAAAAAAATTTTTTTGCTATCAATAATAGGGAACAGATATGCGGGTTTAGGACGGGCTTTACTTAAAGCTTAGAATAGGTTTTTTATAAATGAACATATATGTAACTTTAATAACTAATAGATGTCAATTTTAGGTTCATTTAAGTATTTATAATATTTATTATTTTTACCATTGAATTTTTTACTATTGACCTTTTTATCGTTGACCTTTTTACCTAAATTCGTTTGAAATTGAGTATCTACATTAAAATATACTGCAAACTATATTCCCCGTAGACCATTATGTAACGGAATTATTTAGTGCGACTCTGTTAGTGAATAATAAATTGTTTGCATTTCAAATTCTACAGAAAGCATGTTTTAGTGTTGCACTTGAAACGATTTTTTCCCATCGACAGTAATGGAATGGAATGCTTTTGAATGCCTCTGTAAGTGAACTGTGTATTATACACACTTCATTTTCACTGGCGATCGAGCCATAGTAAATGTTAATAACACACAAAATTTCAGGGAAATCGAATTATATTTACGCAAGATAGAGCACTGACAGACAAACGGAAGTCATAAACCCATTTCAACTATGCTGGAAAATGTGAAATAAATAAATATAATAGAGGTTCCTCATAATTTAGAATTACAAATTGTCATTAGTGTGTGACTTAATCGGAAAATTTTTTCTTGATTTCACGATATCGGAGCTAACATGCGCATATAAAATATCACGAATTTGATTTTTTTAAAGTAGACCATTAAAAGTGATTATTTAAAAGTATTCAGGTAGAATAACTAAATTACTAAATTCTTCTGTAAGCGCGCTTGTGGAATGAAGCAGAATTTGATAATATACAGAAAATGTGCAACAAAGTTTTTATTATTAAAAATAACCATAAGTTTAATAATAATTCTTAGGCTACAATAAAGACAACTCTTCGGCTATCAGTTTTTATTTTTCGTTGGGGAGGGGGGGAGTTATTCTAAGATTTCTGCTGTGATGTCAGAAAAGATTTTTTTTTAATGATGTCCTACTTTATTTTTATATCAACAATCTTTTATGTTACATTGTGCAATATTCGTGATTTAATAAATTATTGATTAATACTAATTTTAAAAGAACTAGTTTAAAAAATAAACTTTTCATAATCCTTTTATTAAATAAGCGACAATGAAAAAAATATGTAGCAAGCTACCGCTTTTTGGAATTTTACTGTTCCTGTGAACTGTTTTCTTTAGAAATCATCTTTACAAGGGAAGGGGTGGGACTGTCAATCATAGTTTTCTCAAAGCTCAAAGAGTCACTTACAGATAGTATTTCGATGTCATTCACAGGTTGCAAGAGTTTGGACTAGATAACAATGGGAGATATTTACTCTCTTTCAAAACTTACTTCAAAGAAAACTCATAGAAACTTTCAAAGTATCATTGGAATTAATTACACTGGAATATTTGGTCAACACTGTTGTATTTAGTAGAATGATTAGGTAAAAAATATTAATAATTTTAGATATAAGTTCGGAGAAATGTAGTCTCATAAGCATTTTTCTGGCTACATCTCTGGTTCTTCTCTGTGAAACACAACTGTGAGAATAAATAAGATTTAGGGCTTTTTAATATGGCAGTTTTAATGTAAGAGTCGCTATATTGGGGCTCGTTATATAAAGAAAGCACAAATAGTACACAGTGTTTTTAATTTACCAAGCGGACACAGCCACTGATATAAATATAAGAATGGTTTTTGGATTACCCTCCCCCCCCCTCAACTTTCAAAAGAAAAACAAATAGAACTTTTTTCATATTAAGCCAAGTATTTGCTATAATAATGTTAAAAATGGGACTATATACTGCTTATAAATATACTAATGCACGGTACAAGTATCAAGTTATTCAAAAATATAAGTACAAATATAATGAAAACCACAAATATAAATACAGTCAAACCTCGTTAAGATGACCACGCTTAACGTGAATTACTTTTAACATGAATTGTTTTCACAGTCGCCTATAAAAACGAATACAAAGATTTCATACTGATAACATGAATTGCTGTTAACATGAACAAAATATTGTTTCCCCTTGTGGTTCATGTTAACGAGGTTCGACTGTATGTGTAAAAATACACCTTTATTTATTTTTTAATGCAAGTAAAAACAAGGAGGAGTAACTTTTGTTAAGATTATCTGTCTTTAATGCGTATGAATGCATTACCTATCTTAAAATTATTATTATTTTTTACTGTGCTTAATCATGTTGGTGAGATGATAGGTTATATCTCCCAACCTGAGAAGTACTGTGTAAACATCATTTTATTGATTAAAATAATCCTTTCATGGCAAACCTCTTTGTATGTAAACTGCTACATAAACAAAAGGAAAATCGAGATAAGAACAGAAAAACACAAACAAACAGCAACAAAAAAAAGTTGTGATATGTTTGTAGAGATTTTGAAATACAGCCTTCACGGTAGAATTATCATTAACTTTTCTCATATGATTAAAGAAAGTTTTCAAATTGAAAAATAAAATTACTTTATTTTTGCTCTAAAATATTAAAAAAGCATTGCAGATAACTGCGAACATTTGGACTTAATAAACCCGTATATGATGTTTAATTGCTTGGAGTTTTTGATCTACTTCCAACAATTAATAGGCTACTTCACACACGCGAAAGCACCCGCTCGCTAATGTTTATTCGGTGGAAGAAATTTTTTTAGATACCTCGATTTTATTTCCATTTTTTTTAAACGATTCTTTTGCATTGGCTACCTGAGATCGATCTATAGAAAGACCGTTTTACTCTTTTTGATTTTGTTTAAAGTTTTTTTCTTTTAATTTAGGATACTTTTAATTTCGGAACCGGTTTCGAAAGTAAAAGTATCCCCATTAAAAAAACCTACAAATAAAATAGAAGAAGTAAAAAAGTCCTTTGTACAGACCGACCTCAGCTACTCAAATCAAAGAAAATCGTTTAAAAATACTGAAATGCAAGCAAGCTATCTTTAAAAAATTCTTCCTTAGGAATAATATTAGTCAATGCGTGTTTTCGTCAGTGAAGTACACTCACGATTAACTTTTGAACGAAGCGATCAACTGAATGTTTCTAAAAAAGAGCAATATGGGGATATTTATTTTTTAGATCATATGAATTCTGCAACATATATTTAAGTCCCGTATAAATATTGAAGAGTATTTAAATTTAGTTAATCAATTTTATTGGGTTCAGTGAAAATACTGATAAAGATACCCTGTTAGAACGCCAAAGGAAAATGGTCAAGAGTGTTGTACATGCACGTGAATTAATTCAGCACAAACTTTATTTCTTTTTAGATGAAACTTTTACATGATTCTTTTTTTATTTCTTTTTACAAGGCTGGGAATGTCAAATAATGTCTGTGAATAAATAAAAGTACTATTTCTCTTCTTATCTTCTACATTTAAACATCCAAGTACTTTTTTTTTTTTTTTTTTTTTACACGAAGTATTTCTTTTTGGTTTATAGTCAAATGAACAATATCTGAAATTTATTTCTCCTGTTTAACACTAGAACGGCGGGGAATTTTATTCAAGTTTTATAAAAATATTTCACATCAGAATTTTTACTTAAAACTATTTAACTTATTTATTTAAGTTATTTTTGTGCAACATATATTAATCTTAAATTATAAAAAGTTTTCTGGTTAGAATCGACATGTAATCGTTTGGCAGGGGTCAAAATGACCCCTCGCCGCCGTTCTAGTGTTAATAGTCAAAATTGTGAATCCCTGTTCGTTTTTTTTCTTTATCGCACTTTCATATATATGACATTGTACACTCTTTATATATTTATTAAAAAATCCAGAATTCTTATTATTGATAAGAAAATAATTAAACTTCAACTGTGCTACTCCAGCCTTGAATATGATTTAATCCAGTTGGAAAAAATATGCGTTCCCTTCATTATGACCTAATTACATGGTATACAGGAGTTTCCGTGTTAAAGTAGTTTCATCATGTAAATGCTATAGTTATAGCTCGGATGAATGAAACTAGCGCTGTAGCTTGCAGCCAAGTCCAACTAATGAGAGAGTGAATTATGTCAGCCAGGTATCGGTCCTGATAGCCTAACAGGTAAGGCATTGGCACGGCACGCCAAGTATCCAGGTTCGATCCCTGGTCTGGACATTTTTCGCTCTGTTGGAATAAACTTCAACTGTGCTACTCCAGCCTTGAATAAGAATATAATTAAATTTCATTATTTAATTAGATAATTCTAAAAAGTTAAACGAAGGATTCATCTATATATAATAATTATTTTATTATGTACTCTGAATCAATGAACAGTCTTTAATCTACCTATAATGAAATTGAAAACCTATCTACATCGATGCTTTTTCTGGTCCCTTCAGCGTCATTATAGACAGGTTTCACGGTACTAGTTTTAAAATTATGCTAGAATTTAAATAAAATCTGAGCAACAATAATAAATAAAAATATTATTTTTGAAGTGTAATGTTAAAGTGGATGTTTGAGATTTTTATTATTATTACACAACAAAAGTGCTGTAAGTAAAGGACAGTTTAGTTATTTAGTATTATAGTTAAATGAAAAAAAGTCATACATTTAGAAATAAAAAGGAAAGAAAAGAACGTGTATATTCATTAAAAGAGCAAAAGAAATAAATATTACATAATAAATAATGAACATGCAAAATAAATAAATATTATATGGCAAATGATTTGAAATAATAATAATTATAATAATGAATTAGAATCTTATGGACAGAAATAATAAAATAAAATAAGTAAACGATGATATTCTATAAAGTTGCCTAGTATATGTTTCGAAATACAATGCCATTCTTAAGCATTTACAGAAAACGAAGTTCTCTAAGGCATTCGACTTAAAATACGGTAATCCAGTTGACAAATAGTCTGCCTAACGCCTATTGTGTGTGTGGAAAGAGGGGGTGATTGATAAACGCCTTCTTTAACTCCCAGTCTCGAGAAGTGGGGGGAAGCACAAACGCGCAAACGCGCTCATAACCATTTACAACTAGAATATTTTGACCGCCTATAAGCGCTTATGACCATCTACAAGTACAAAAGTCTGACCGCCTATATGCGGTTATGACCACTTTCAAGTACCAATGTGCGACCGCGTATCTGCGTGCATGACCACGGAAGGGTTAAAATAAGGATAAGAATTTTTTTAATCCTGCACATCACATATATATGTATATGTATAATATAGACGCACATATATATGTATGAGTTGTATAATATAGACGCACGCCGTGCGTGGAAAATTTTCCGCAAAGTTCGGAACTTTGCGAAAAATTTCTTAGGAAAAAAAAAGTTAATTTTGTTTTTTAATACCGAAAAATTAAAAATGTCCCCCAATTTTATGTACGATTTATTTATTGTTTGACATGGGTGATTCTGTTCCGAATTTTCCGAAAATTTAAGGCATTCGGTCCCGAAAATTAAAACAAATCGGCCGTCAGTCCAAAAATTCAGATATAAAAAATATCACTGAAATATATTGCGGATTTCAACAAATGGTCGCCGAAAATAAACCAATTCCGTCAATTGTTCGCAGAAAAAATACCCACTTTTGTCAAAACATAGCGCAATAAACGAGAATTTCATTAAAGGACCGCGGAAAAAACGCGAATTTCTTTAAAGAATCGTGGGAAAAAAATATTCTTTTATCAAAGAATCGCAGAAAAAATACAAATTACGTCAAGGAAGCGCAGGATAAAAAACGAATTTCGTAAAAGCATAGCGCAAAAAAGCACGAATTTTGTCAAAGGTTCGTGAAAAAAAAACGCAAATTTCGTAAAAGAATCGCGGAAAAAAACTAATTTCGTTAAAGGATCGCGAAAGAAACACAGATTTCGTAAAAGGGTCGCGGAAACAGCGCGCGTTTCGTCAAAGAATCTCGAAAGAAACACGAATTTCCTCAAAAGGCCACAGAAAAAACGCGAATATCGTCAAAGGATCGCGAAAAAAACAAATTTCATCCAAAAATACGTAAAAAAAACAAATTTCGCAAAAGCATAGCGGAAAAAGCTCGAATTTTGTCAAAAGATCGCGAAAAATGCAAATTTCGTCAAAGAACCGCGGAAAAAAAATTAATTTCGTTAAAGTATCGCGAAAAAACGCAAATTTCGTCAAAAGATCACGAAAAAAAACGTGAATTTCGTCAAAAGATCGCAAAAAAGCATGAATTTCGTCAAAAGATCGCGAAAAATCCAAATTTCGTCAAAGGATAAGAGAAAAAAAGCGCAAATTTCGTCAAAGAATTGCGAAAAAACCCGCGGAAAATCGGAAATTTCGCTAAATGATCGTGGAAAAAATGAGAATTTCGTCAAAGTACCGCAATAAAAAATCATCCGTCTCTTTAATGATGATACCTATGAATGGACCTCTCCTTACAAAATGTGATTCAATTGTTTCAGAAGCAATGTCCATCATTGCATTTTGTGAGAAGAGGTCAAAATATTAAGAATTGGGCTGTTTCTAAATGCATTCACAAAATAACTGATAAGAATTCACCCTTTCTTATCCTTGAGTGGGGGAGGTGACCGGAAGCTCGGCAGAGTTCGTTCTGTACGAATGCGAGGGGGCCGGATGCGGACGATTCGCCACCTCCTAGAGAGACTTGCGGTCGACAGGCCAAGGGTCCGGTGGCCACGGGTAACGGACGTTGTGCATGGGGCGTAGGGTCTTCATACCCATGCAGATGCGCACCCCCGGCAGCCGGGTTCTCTGGCCAAGCCGGATAGCGACGCTCCATAGGTCGATCCCGGTGCCGGTCTACGGGCCGGACGTTGTCGCCGGGCAAAGACTAGCTAAGGCGATAGGACCCCATCCACCTATTGACTAAGAGGGAGCCTGAAGTATGAGTGAGGGCTTTGTAGTGGAAAGTCCTCGGTGCTCGCTAGTGACGACGGGGCTCGCGGGAACGCCATGCAGGGACTCCCGGAGCAACCGAAGGGCGAGGGTTTCGGACAGCGCCCAAGTTACTTTATGACTTGGGTGGCTCATCCCTCCGAGGACCTCAGCTGGAGCAGTTGGGAGCCGACCCTAAGGGTGGTGGGGTTTGGCGGTGCCCCCGTTGACCAAGGAGCGGTCGCGTGGGGAGGCCAGTATGGTTCTGGTTGCTCCACGTCGTGCCGTGCCCCATGGGAGGGGGTCGGCCGGCAGGTCCACCATCGAACACTACTCCCGCAGGGAAACGGGCCGGAGGCTCGCCGGTAACGCGGCGGCTCATCGTGCCTTGGGTGAACTCTTGGTCCGATCCAGGTCCTCCGTGTCTATGCGGTACCGGAGTTTGCCTCGCCTGGTGATGAGGACCTAGAGGTGTCTCCACCTAACTTTCGAACGCACTAACAAAGGTAGCGGTCGGTCACTGCACGGTGTCAGGGGCCTTCGGACCTGGGTACCCTCGACGGCCGTGAGGTAAGGTAGTGGCGGGCGGGCTTCTGTCGGCCTCCGCTGGCTTCTCCATCTTAGGATGGAGTCGAGTCGGTGGGGGCTGGCGGGACTCCGTTCCGTCCGACCCCCTAGCGAGGCGGAGTCTATTCCGTCTAGGTGGAGTTTTCCGTGCCCGCCTGGGGTCGCTAACGGCACCTAGTCTGGGCCAACTGGCTCCCGGCGTGATCCGCGAGGGGTTCCGTCGGTTGAGCCGGGTGGTTTGGGCGAAAAGCCAGGAGCTGGGTCGCTTTACGGCCGGAGGGATTTTCCCCGTCCTCCCTGGTTTTCAAGCTAGGGGCCCTTCATAACTTTCCTATCGGCTGGCCCACAAAAATGTCTCTGCCGGAAAATGGTATCTGATCTTGGGGGCCTGTCCGTAAATTAAATTCGGGTCGGGAAGCCTCGGTTCAGTCCGTGGGACCAGCGTCTTTATAGGCGTCTGGTTCCTGCGATGGCTTGCGGGGTCTACCGGCTCGAGTAACCAAGTTTAGGGACCACATGGTTTTTCTAGCTGGGTGGTGAGGACTGTCGTGGCGGCCGTTCGTCTCTTCTTGGGAATAGCCGTCGCCGTGTGCGCTGGGCAGCGGCGTCGGTTTGACCGGAGTTTGCGTGAGGTTCCGCTCTGCTGGAGCTTGTCTGGCGGCGACCTTCGGGACGCGTCGCGGGGATTGCTTCACGGGTGGTTCCTTGCTTCGACATATGGGCCTGAAAAGGGCCTGGGACCGGAAGATGAACCCCTCATCTTATCATGGATTTTTAGCTTTATAATTTTTTAGCCAACATAATTATTCTGTAATTAATATTAATGCATTTTAAATGTAATTAAATTATTTATTATATTTAATTATAATATTTTCGTAATTATTTTGAAACTACTGTTTAAAATTCATACTGTCAAAGTAGCATAACACGTTATTTTATTAAACATTAAATTAATTTGCAGAAAAATTTTGACCAATATTTATGTGCGCAGAAAGTTTTTGGTTTTATACAAGTCTGCACATTATTAGGAACATAAAAAACATTTTTTAGAAAATGAAAATACATCGTTGTTTGCGAGAACCGAATTAGGCTAATTTCTTTCAAATTTTCAGCAAGTTACAATAATAGTGAATTAGCTTGTGTAACAAATTTTTATTAAATTATGGTAAGTTATTTGAAAGCTACGGTACCTCTAAAAAAAAAGGCCACTAGATGAAAAGAAAGTAAAGAAAAACGATCCGCTGTTTGTTTTGCTTATTCAACATGTTTATTTAACTGCGTGAAGTGGAAAGTCAACGTTATCAGAATGTGATCATTAGCTTTAGATGAACAGCTTGTTTTGTTATGGAGAAAGGAACTTTGCATAGATTTTTTATTTTCTGTTTGAGTTAAAGAAAAGAATTTTTTGGTACGGTGCTTACAATCGGAATTTTTTCGAAAAATGAAATTTGTTGAACATATTAAAAGTGGGGGAAGGGCGTTGTAAAATATTTTTACATATAAATTTTATAAATATATTCTGCGAACCTTTTTAAAAAATAATTCTTTCTTGTGGTTATTTATTTATTCTTTTTACATTTTCTATATAAATGAAGAAAAGGGTTTCTTTTTAATTTAAAATGTGTGCACACACTAACTACGATAATTCTGTTAGAAAATTTGGATTTAAACTGATGTATGAAAAACATTGCAATAAAATAAAATTGCGGAGTCTAGTTTGGCTCGGCACTGTGTTACGCGCGCAAGTAGCGCCATCTATGGACGTTTTTATGAAATATTTATTCGAGATCATCGCGGAATTTCAGTTTTCTTTTTTCCATTCCGGATTTTGGGTCGTCCGGATTTTAGGATTCCGGATTTGAGGTCCGTTTTTCCTAGCACTTTTAAACTACTATGGATTTAGTTGAAACGGTGTAGATATATACCGGGTGTCCCAAAAAGGACTGACTGATTTTAAAATTCAATAACTTGCAAACAGTGACAGATATTTAAAAAATTCTTGCAGGAGGGTTATGCATAAGGTCAAAAGTTTTATTACAGTGATTTTCGATTTTAGTTCGATTTACAAACAATAGATGGCGCTGTAAGCAATAGTCGCTAAATACAGGCTCAATTTCTGGTCCTTTCTCTTGTTCCATGGTGAAAAAGGAGATGGAAATGTATTATCCGGGCCACGAAGTACCAAAAATCGAGCCTGAATTCAGCGTCTATTGATCGCAGCGCCATCTATTGTTTGTAATTCGAACTAAAATTGAAAATCACTGTAAAAAAACTTTTGACCTTATGCATAACCCTCCTGCAAGAATTTTTTAAATATCTGTCACCGTTTGCAAGTTATTGAATTTTAAAATCAGTCAGTCCTTTTTGGGACACCCGGTATGTATAGAAAAAAAGAATTCAAGCAAATAAATTTTATGCATACAATGAATGTGGAATTATTTATATCAAATAAATGAACCGATCTGTTCCACGAAAATATGTTGAAAATAAAACAAAATCCCATACTATACAACCAACCAGTTTCATATATTAAAATACTTTTAATATACCTCTATTACATTGTCTGTAATGGTAACTGTAAGGTGTATCATCTAAAGCTATGATAAACATCAATAAATCATATAAAATCTTAACATTTTTTAAATGATACAATAAAGCTACCTTTTACAATGAGGATCTTGAACTTTAAAACAATCTTATTTCCTCTCTAAAACAGTTGATTGGTTGCGCAATTTCTTTAAAAAAACTCATATTTTGCTTATACTCTCAAGTTATCTTACACTCATTTTGAAATATTTTAAACTTCTTCATTTCCGACGACAAAAGGAACTTGAATGATATTTATAAAATATCTGTACGAAACAAATTTCCTCCGCTCTTTTGATAGCTCTGAAACGATGCCAATCGGAAATGCATTTCGTTCTGGAAAATATCATGTATTACATTCAGAAAAGCATTTTAAAGTTCTCTAAACCATTTCAGTTTTCCATTAACACTCGACGGACTCATATTATCATTACAACGATTTCAAATACATGAATATTACACATGTATTCGGAAATGTTTAGACTATCTACGATGACTATGATTGAACAATTGGTACTTTATAGAAGTATGATATGAAATCAAATTCAGATAAAAATTTGAAATAATTGTATTTCTTTTTCCTAGAACATTTAAACTACTATGATTTTGTTGAAACAGCGTATAATAATAACTATAAAAAAATTACTTCAAGCAGATAAAGTTTTTACATATTATATAGAATTTTGTTATTTTTATCTGATAAATAAACCGATCTATTACACGAAAGTAAGTTGAAAATAAGAAAAATTTCCCATATTATACAGACAATCATTTTCATTAATTAAAGTACTTTCAATATTCCTCTATTACATTATTTTTAATGGTAAGTATAGGGTGGATTATCTAATTTATAAGTAAAATGATAATTTTAAATTATTTCAAACAGACATATAAAATAAATAAGCAACAATAAATCTTATATATTCTTAATATATATTCTTAATGACATTTTTTATTAGTGCAATAAAGCTACCTTTTACAATGAAAATCTTGTTCGTGAAAACAATCTTATTTCCCCTGTGTAACAGTTGATCAGTTGTTCAACTTCTTTAGAGAAACTAATATTTTTCTTATACTTATCTTAGACTCCTTTAAAAATATTTTAAACTCTTTCAGTTCCAACGACAAAAAGAATTTGAATTATATTTATAAACTGTCTGTACGAAACAAATTTCATGCGCTCTTTTAATAGCTCTGAAAGGATGCCAATCGGAAATGCATTTCATTCAGGATAATATCATATATTGCATTCAGAAAAGTATTTAAAAATCTTTAAACCATTTCAATTTTCCATTGAAACTCGACTGACTCATATTATCCTTACAATGATTTCAAATACATTCATAATATTTCCGGAAATGTTCAGAGTACCTACGCTGTCTCAATGATTGAACAATTGGTACTTTATAGAAATATGATATGAAATCAAATTCAGAGAAATAATAGAAATAAGTATTTTTGTTTTTCTAGCACTTTTAAACTACAATGGATTTTGTTGAAACGGCGTAGAAATATAAGTATGGAGAAGAATATTTCAAAAAAATAAATTTTATGCATACAATATGGAATATTTTATTTATATTTAATAAATGAACCGAACTGTTCCACGAAAGTATGTTGGAAAAAAAATCCCATACTATACAACCAATCATTTTCGTATATTAAAATAGTTTCAATATTCCTGTATTGTAATGTTTTTAATGGTAACTTTAAGGTGTATTACCTAAAGCTATGATAAACATCAATAAATCATATAAAATCTTAATGACTTTTTTTTTAATGACCATTTTTTTTAATGATAGAATAAAGCTACCTTTTACAAGGAGAATCTTGAACCTGAAAATAATCTTATTTCCCCTCTAAAAGAATTGGTTGGTTGCGCAACTTCTTTAAAGAAACTTATATTTTGCTTATACTCAACTTATCTTACACTCCTTTTGAAATATTTTCAACTTCTTCAGTTCCTACGAGAAAAGGAATTTGAATGATATTTAGAAAATATCTACGAAACAAATTCCCTGCGCTCTTTTTATAGCTCTGAAATGATGCCAATCGGAAACGTGTTTAGTTCAGGAAAATAGCACATATTGCATTCAGAAAAGCATTTTAAAGTTCTTTAAACCATTTCAGTTTTCCATTAAAACTTGACTGACTCATATTATCATTACAACGATTACTAGTACATGTTTACTATTCTCGGAAATCTTCAGAGTACCTACGATGACAATGATTGAACAATTGATACTTTATAAAAGTATGATATGAAATCAAACTCAGACAAAGAATGGAAATAAGTATTTCTGTTTTGACGAGCATTTTTAAACCACTGTAGATTTTGTTGAAAGGGCGTACAAAATGACGTATGAAAAAAAGATATGAAGCAAATAATTTTTTTTTTCATAAGAACATAAGCAAATTTAAAGTAAAATATATTATCTAACTAGTTGGATGTGCCAATCCCAAAACTTTCCTCTATCTTATACATCTTAATATTTCAAAACCTAGTTACACATGTTAATACTTCAATATTATTAGTTCAATACTATACCAACTTTGATTTTCATCTTAAATTTCTGATCAAGTCAATTAAACGGACTAAAAACGAGTTAATCTATATCATGATATTTGTTAAAATTATTAATTTTTCCTTATTCTGTCGTTATCAGCTGTTTGCGAATAGCCGGCATAGCAGGAAGCGAGTTCCCGCCGCTGCATGAGCCGCCGATGCACAATAGAACTACGAAAAATCAAGAAAAGTATACAAAAATCGCTAGCACGGAGCCCCTTTACCGCGCAATATTTCCAAATTCAAGGAGAACCTGTTGGCCAAAGCCAAAAACAAGCACAAAGATTTTGGTTCAATTGTATGCATAATTTTATACGCTGTTCGATGGTACAATAATGAAAATGGCACAGAGATCGGAATTATAGCGCCCCCTTCTTTCGGAATTTTTTCAAGTTCAGGAAGGACTTGTTTGCCATAGCCAGAAACATGCACAAAAAATTTGGTTCAATTATATGGATAACTTCATACACTTTTCGATGGTACAATAATGAAAATGGTACAGACATCGAAATTATAGTGCCCCCTTCCGGCAGAATTTTTCCAAATTCAGGGAGGACCTTCGTGACATGACCAAAAATAAACACATAAAATTTGGTTCAATTCTATGCATAACTTCATACACTTTTCGGCGGTACAATGTTCAAAATAGCACAAAAATTGTTCAAAAATCGCTATTACAGCGCCCTCTACGAGCGATTTTTTACAAATTAAGGGAGGACCTCCTTGCCATAGCCAAGAACTTAATTTTTTTTTTTTTTTTGGTTCAATTCTATGCATAACTTCATACACTTTTCGATGGTGCAATATTCAAAATCGCACAAAAATCGCTATTACAGCGCCCCCTAACGGCGAACTTTTTGCAAATTCATGTAGGACCTGCTTGCCATATCCAAAAACTTAAAATAAAAATTTGGTTTAATTCTATGCATAACTTCATACACTTTTGGACGGTACAATGTTCAAAATCGCACAAAATCGCTATTACAGCGCCCCCTACCGGCGAATTTTTTCCAAATTCAGGGAGGACCTGCTTGCCATAGCCAAAAACTTAAAATAAAAATTTGGTTTAATTCTATGCATAACTTCATACACTTTTTGTCGGTACAATATTCAAAATCGCACAAAAATCGCTATTACAGCGCCCCCTACCGGCGAATTTTTTCCAAATTCAGGGAGGACCTGCTTTCCATAGCCAAAAACTTAAAATAAAAATTTGGTTTAATTCTATGCATAACTTCATACACTTTTGGACGGTACAATATTCAAAATCGCACAAAAATCACTATTACAGCGCCCCCTACCGGCGAAGTTTTTCCAAATTCAGGGAGGACCTGCTTGCCATAGCCAAAAACTTAAACTAAAAATTTGGTTCAATTCTATGCATAACTTCATACACTTTTGGATGGTACAATATTCAAAATCGCACAAAAATTGTTATATCAGCGCCCCCTACCGGCGAATTTTTTCCAAATTCCAGGAGGACCTGCTTGCCATAGCCAAAAACTTATAATAAAATTTTGGTTTAATTCTATACATAACTTCATACACTTTTTGATGGTACAATGGCGACAGACAGACGGACAGACGGACAGACGGACGGACGGACAGACGGACAGACGGACGGACGGACAGACGGACAGACGGACACACAGACAGACAGACATTTTCTATAAACATGTTTTTTGGAATCTCTGACCCCTAAAACATGCAAATCCGTCGAAAACCGGAAGTCGAAAAAAATTTCGATTACAATACTTTCTTCTATTGAAGATAGAAGAAAGTAAAAATTGTTTCTTTTTAAATTTTGCACAGACTTGTCGATGGTCAAAATATATTTTAAATAAAATATATATATAATATATATATAACTAAGAGAGGTAGATTGGAGTATAATATTTAAAGAAATTGCATTTTAGAAATCATTTAGCTAATTAAACATTTTATTTTGAAGGCATATTAATTAGTGATAAAATATTTAAAAAACAAACAAATAAATAAAGGCATAATATAGTAATTGTTAATTTTAGTTATAGCAGGTGTGAAATATGTGACATCATTGCCAAGACGCGAGTCAGCAATTAATGCTTACACTATATAGCCAAAGGTGACCGGTCACTTGCGATTTTTGACGTTTTGTTAAATATCTAGAAAATACATGAGAAATCAACCTGAAATTGCAGGTGTGTAAACAGTATTGTACAAGTCATATATTTCCATGAAGATTTTTTTCACGAAACCCCATAGGGGACCGTCATAAAAATTAAAAAAATAACGAATATCTTTTGGATAACCCTGTAAAAACTAATGGAGCAAAAGCGTTTAAACTCGCGATTACTAATAAGTGGCTTATTGTAATATACTGTGTTCATTTTTATGAGGATAGCATGTATACTCGTAGAGAAATTAAGGTTTTTATAAAAAACAATCCCAAATTTCGCCAAGTTTTTTTGCTTATAATTTGCAGAGTTCTTAATATAAAAAAAAGTTATTTTCAGAAAATATGACGAACAACATTATACACAATAACCCGCAATCAGAATGAAAAAATAATAAAAATTGGATGAAAAATGAGCAGGTTTACTAAAAAATGTTTCACTGCGCATGCGCGTAAGCAATCAAAATATAATGTGCATAATGTGTTAGCTAAGTGTAAAGAGTAAATTTTGTAAAAGTCACAAAAACATAGTTTGAAAAGTCTGATAATAATCGTTTATAGAATAAGCTCAAAATCCGTTGTTCCCAAAATGAAGCAAAAACATAAGGGGTTGTATCCATATATCCATTGATTAGTGCCAATTTAGCATACACAATATTGCACGTAATACTGTATTTGTATACAATCCCTCATCTTTTTGCTTCATTTTGGGAACAACGGATTTTGAGCTTATTCTATAAACGATTATTATCAGACTTTTCAAACAATGCTTTTGAGACTTTCACAAAAGTTGCTCTATACATTTAGCTAACACATTATGCACATTATACTTTGATTGCATTTGCGCATGCGCAGTGAAACATTTTTTAGTAAACCTGCTCATTTTTCATCCAATTTTTATTATTTTTTCATTCTGATTGCGGTGTATTGTGTACAATGTTGTTCGTCATATTTTCTGAAAATAACGTTTTTTTTTATATTAAGAACTCTGTGATTTATAAGCAAAAAACTTGGCGAAATTTGGGACTGTTTTTATAAAAACCTTAATTTCTCTACGAGTATACATTCTATTCTCATAAAAATAAACACAGTATATTACAATAATCCACTTATTAATAATCTCGAGTTTAAACGCTTTTTCTCCATTAGTTTTTAACGGGTTATCCAAAAGATATTCGTTCTTTTTTTTAATTTTTTGACGGTCCCCTATAGGGTTTCGGGAAAAAATCTTCGCGAAATATTTGACCTATACTATATTGTTTACACACCTGCAATTTCAGTTTAATTCTTCATGTATTTTTATAAATATTTAACAAAACGTCAAAAATAGCAAGTGACCGGTCACCTTTGGCCATATAGTGTACCTGACAAACAATTTTAAAAGAATTACTGCTACGGTTATACTAATTACTCTTCTAAAATGATAAGGTACATTTATTATATATCTTGATATGTCCTTTGGAGAGCAAGCACTTTTCTTGGATGAATAATTTAGACCTTTCACTGGAAAACAATTTTCAAGTTGTTTTCTTTGTAATATATGGAAAATAAACGTTTCTTATTCAGCGCTTACTGCTTTTTCTCATTGAGTATCTACGCTGTCTACTCTTAAATCAGTTGAAAGAATAAAGATCAATTTTGAAATATGTACAGCTCATATTCAAAATATTAGAATAATCGAGAAAAAGTAAGAAGAAAAAATAATTTTTCATTTATTTATTTTTGATACTAAGTAAATGCAATTAAATTTCTTGTAAATTAAATCTGGAATGTTTAGATAACATTTTAACATTTACAAAATATAAAATACAGTACAATAAATTAGGTATGCAGCTTTCTGAAACACATCAAAATATTAGAATAAAATTTAGATTGATGCAAAATATTAGAATATTTTATTTTACGCAACAATATTACCTTATGAATATGAGGTAAATGGTAGTTAATATTTTGTAGCATCCCCTTTAGCTTTCATAACAGCGTACAATCGATCTTGGATACTACATACAAGGTGTTTACAAACATTTCTATCAATATTAGCCCAAACAAACTTTGTACGTGCCACTAACCCTATTTTACTTAAAGGAGGATTTTCTTGGAGTTTTCTTTATTATATACCATACGTTTTCGATGGGATTACGGTCTGGTGGCTAACGAATTACCTTAACCTGCTCGGGACCATGGGTGCATATATGCACCCTCAGAAAATGCTTTAAACGCTTGAGTTTCGTACCAGTAAAAAAGAAAAGTAAAATTGATTTTATTTAATTACGACATTTTCTTGATTTATAATAAACTTAAGTCAAATAATTACAAAAAGTGGTGAGTGACAAACGAATAAAATTCGTGTAAAAGATGCCGTTTCTCAACGGGTTAATGTGCGTTGGCAGAACCAATTTTTAGTTGACACCAAGGTATGTGGTGACGCAAAATCTTGTCGAAAGATGAAATCATCTTCAAATAAATCTTCTGATGATGGAATCCTGTAATATTAAAAAATTCCTTGATATATCTGAGAATTAATATTTTCGTAGTCGATGCATAATTTTCCAGGTCCTTCTGCACTCATGTAACCCCAAACCATGGCACTAGGCGCAAATTTTACGGAAAGTTTAAGGCATTCTTTATCAAATGCTTCTTGCTTCATTCTCCAAACTCTGCTACCTTGATTACCATGTGAAACAAAAAACATACTTTCATCACTAAATAATAGATTTTTCCAGTCTTTTTCGCTTCATAAACCTCTTGATTTACACCAATTCAAACTTATACGCTTTTGTTTTGCAGACATGAGAGGTTTTGTTTTCGGTACACGAGATTCAAACTTAAATTTATGGAGACGTCTTAATGTCCTTAACTTAAACTCCTTGTTCTTTCCATTTTCGATGTAAGAATCGCACACTTTTAAAATGGTTTTTCTTAACTATACGCTTCAGTTTCCTGTCATCTCTAGCAGAGGTTTTTGGTTTTCGGCTGCCATTTCGGTGATCATTTTGAAAATTTCCATTTTTTTAACCCCTTAATTCTCGCTCCCGACATATTCTCGGGCTGTGTCTTTTACTCAAATTGTTTGATTCCCACCAGTTTAATAAAATAGTGAAAATGGCTATATTTTAGTATCGTTTTTCCTGTCATTAAATAAGGTGCATATTTTTTTTTCCTTAAAAGTAGTGCCAATAAGCAATAAGAATTTTTCAACCGCAATTTAAATCGCGCGTTAAGGGGTTAATATTGTGTTAGTATTTTACTAACGCTTGATTGCGAACAATGTAAATAATTCGCCATATTACATTGATTTTTACTGTGCCGATACAAATCAACCATACGAAGTTCAATAGATTCGGGAATATCACTCACATGACCCATTTTAACACGTTAAAGCAAACAAACTGCAAAAGGATACTGTTTTTAAATAAAATCGTCTGAATTTAATCAATGATGACACCAGTTATAAATTGGTGATAATTAAAGGAGAATCAATGTAAAATATCCTAATATTTTGAATCACTTGAGTAAATGTTCCGATATTTTGACTTTTGAAAATATTTTTTTTTTCAATTAATCTTTTCAAAAATGATATTAATTTTAAGATAATAAATAAGTTTAATCAACAATAAGTTCTTAATAAAAATATCATTTGCATATTTTCATTAAAAGACATTAAATTACCAAATGATATTTTCAATTTGTAAAAAAAAGTAATTATTCTAATATTTTGAATATGAGCTGTACAAATTTGTAAAGAATTTATAATAAAACTTGCTATATTTTTCTTTAAATTAATCGGCTCAAGCATATGTATTGTATTTTTTTTTCTAAATTTGAGCGTCTAGTTTAGTAAAAACATTTAATTAGATTGTATCTACAATTAAACGCAATAAAATAGTCATAAACGGAGTTAAACATTTAACACACTACACCATGTTCAGTTTAAGAATTTGTTACGTATAAAAACAAAATTTTGAACAACATTAAAATATAATCTGTGAGTAGCATTCATGTTATAATGAAAGAGAGAGCTTCTATCAGAACTTAAACCTTTAGAAAAAAACTTAATGAAAAATCATTTAGCTTTTTTCGGCAGCTTTAGCTTTTTTAGCTTTTTTTAGCATTTAGCTTTTTTAGCCTCTAATCATTTTAGAAATTATTAGTCATCCCCGATTATTAACTGAGCACAGATAATCAAAACGCAAACATCAATAAAATAAACAAGAATAATAGCAAGAGAAGAAATTTTATTTGTTTTTACTCTTGTGATAGTCGCTCAACCAGTGTATAGATTTGAGGAACAAGGATTCATTTATTGACAATGGATTACTTTCCGATTATAGTTAAGTTATTTTGTTAATTTAACTAAAACATAATCTATAGATTGAGTTATAAAACTAAACTAGGTTATTCATTTTTCAACTCTTCAAAAAGAAAATTCTTTTTTAAAGAATCAATAATTTATTTTTTATTAGATTCGCAATAATAGATTTCATTTTTTATTGAAGCAGAACACAAATTTCATTTATTGAACAGCAAACTTTTATATAAGAGCTGAAGAAAATAAAAGAGAATGTTTGAAAATGAAATGGCAATTTAGATTACAAAGTATTTTGGCTTTTGTATTTCATCCTTTTTTCTATACAATGACACACTTTTTATATTTGTGGGCTAATCGAATTATTAGACACAAAGGGATGCTCATATAATGTTATCTTTGAAATAATTAAGTGCAAACAATGGCTTTTTAGATGCTTTCTATTTTATTTAAGTTATTCTTTTTTTTTTCAATTTTAATACAAGTTAAGAGTGGGTACATCAGTCGGAACCAGGGTTGACAGTTTGGCCTCCAATTTCAATCAGAAATTTAAAATTCATACCGGAATTTTCGAAGGAAAATCTTTTACTTCTTTTACTAAATATCTCTTTTTTAAACAATGAATAAAATACTATTCTTTATTTGTGGTATGAACTTAAAATTACTGAATAAAACTGGAGACCAAACTGGCAACACTGGTTGGAAATTCTAAGGGTAATAGCGCCACTATTTAACATTAGAAAATGCCCATTTAATATTTATTTATTAATATTAATCCAACCCGTATACGTTTACTTAACCCTTAGTGGTCGTAATTTTTTATTCTTTGACCGATCTCCAGGTCAGACTTTTCTTTTCACAGATAAAAATTACGTTATCACTTAAAAGACGGGAAACCAATGGCGGATCTAAGGGGGGGGCGAAGGGGCGATCGACCCCCCCCCCTTGGGCTAATGAAGGATTTGTAAAATGACATTATGCATCCTCACGGGAAATGACTTGGGGCGGAGCTCGAGCCCGGCGCGACCCGACCCGGGTCGCGCCACTTTAAATCCACGAGACTCAGACTGGGTCAGGTCTTTTCTCTTTTAGAGTCGGGCGTGCCCTAATCTTAATTTGTTCTGCAGATTCGGGTCGGGCCAGTCTACTTTTCCCCAAGGATTGAGCCTGGCCTGGACTTCATTTTTCCTAAAGGTCTGCAATGGCCAAAAGTTACAGGTCGGGGCTCGGCCCGGAATAATAGCTAATCAATCGGTCCGTGTCAGCCCGTATGATAAGCATTAATGGCCCGACCACGACCCGAGCACTCCTCTAAATTCTTCCTCCCGAGCCCAATTTGGTTTGACCCGACCCGGGTCGCGCCAGTTTAAATTCACGAGACTCTGGCTGGATCAGATATTTTCTCTTTTAGAGCCGGGTCGTGCCCTGATCTTATTTTTTTCTGCAGATTCGTGTCGGGCCAGACATCTTTTTCCTCGTGATCGAGCCTGGCCTGGACTTCATTTTTCCTAGAGGTCTGCACTGGCCAAAATTTCCAGGTCGGGGCTCGGCCCGGAATAAAAGCTAAACATTCGGTCCGTGTCAGCCCGTATGATAAGCATTATTGGCCCAACCACGACCCGTGCACTCCTCTAAATTCTTCCTCCCGAGCTCAAGTTGGTCCGACCCGACCCGGGTCGCGCCAGTTTAAGTCCACGAGACTCGGGCTGGGTCAGGTCTTTTTTCTTTTAGAACCGGGTCGTGCCCTGATCTTAATTTTTGCTGCAGATTCGGGTCGGACCAGACTTCTTTTTCCTCGAGATCGAGCCTGGCCTGGATTTCATTTTTCCTAGAGGTCTGCACTGGCCAAAATTGCCAGGTTGGGGCTCGGCCCGGAATAAAAGCTAAACATTCGGTCCGTGTCAGCCCGTATGATAAGCATTATTCGCCCGACCACGACCCGTGCACTCCTCTCAATTCTTCATCCCGAGCCCAAGTTGGTCCGACCCGGGTCGCGCCAGTTTAAGTCCACGAGACTCGGGCTGGGTCAGGTCTTTTTTCTTTTAGAACAGGGTCGGGCCCTGATCTTAATTTTTGCTGCAGATTCGGGTCGGGCCAGACTTCTTTTTCCTCCAGATCGAGCCTGGCCTGGCCTTCATTTTTCCTAGAGGCCTGCACCGGCCAAAATTTCCATGTCGGGGCTCGGCCCGGAATAAAAGCTAAACATTTGGTCCGTTTCAGCCCGTATGATAAGAATTATTGGCCGGACCACGACCCGTGCACTCCTCTAAATTCTTTCTCCCGAGCCCAAGTTGGTCTGCAATCTTACTTATTTGTCATTCGTAAAAATTATATTTGTTTTGTACATTTGTTTAGCGAAATCTTTAGAAATTTAATTTGATTTGATAAGTTACAGAGATGCATTTTTTTAAATTTACTTTCTTATTTTGTAGAGCTCTAAAATTATGATTTTCTGTTATCAACCGCTTCTTTCATTCTAAACTGATTATCTTACTGGATTTTTATTTGAATGTAATTGTCTAAGTCATATTTTTACGTAGTGTTTACGTACATACAGTCCTCAGCAAAAGTTTAGACACTGGTGATTTTTAACCTTTAAATTAAAAATACGAACACTTGGGTTATACAAATTACTGTACTTATTTTTAAATATATTTTAAACGTTTTAGGACAGAAATAACGGTTTTAATGTAGGATATTATTTAATTTAGCTGAAAAAAAGTGAAATTTGCATATTGCAAAAGTTTAGACACTTTTGTGATTTTTTGGCAATTGTTCACGGAAAAACGCATATTTCAAACTTATGACGTCACATGCATGAAGTATTTAAGTGCACCTCGCGATAGCATGGATTAGTGAAGATGCCGCGAGTTAGAAATTTTCAGTCAGATGAAGTAATTAAAGCATGGAAGCTGAAATCGAAAGGGAAGACTGTTGCAGAAATTTCAGTTATTTTGAATCGACCAAAGAAGTCTGTCTATTAAGTACTGTCTAAGGATGACTCTTTCAAAGCAAAACATAGATCTGGAAGGACTCGTGTGGCCAGAAAACGAGATGATAGAAGGATCCATAAACTGGCATCTAGGCAAATAATGACTGCTAATCGCATTAAAAGTGAGTCAGAGCTTTCTGTGTCAACGGATAATTTTGTAGATGCATTAAAGAAAGATGTACATTAGTTTACATGGCAATGATAAAACAACCAGCCTTGAAATCTCACAACAAATTGACCCCTTTCCTGTCGCGGAGTAATTCTTTTTATAAACTGATGAAATAATGGACTGATACCAGAATTTATAAACGAAGTTATTAGAAAATATGAAATTGCTTATTTTCACGTATATTATAAAAGGAAAATTTTAATTAAATATTCTTGTCACTTTTGGAATTAAAATTAGGTGTCCTTTGTTGATTATTTGGGCCTCACTTTGTTTTAATTCTCAAGTATCTCTGGAGTTTTTCAATGGTCGCCAAGCTGCGTAAGACTACCTACATACATTGGAAAACAATTTACAGCCATTTGGTGAACTTTTACCTCTTCCAAAGTATGTATTTGAGCAAGATAATGCGTATATTCATGTTGCATACAAATCAAAAAATTGGTTTAACTCTCAAAATACTACTATTTTCGACTGGCCCGCGTGTAGCCCTGATCTGAACCCAATCGAAAACTTTTGCGGCATCATATTTCATACGGTTTATGCAACTTTTTAACAATACTCCTCTGTAAATGAACTTCGATCAGATGTTGAACGTGTTTGGTAGGAAATAGACCCCCAAGTGATGCAGGATTTAGTTTCTTCGATGGAAAGTCACATTTTTGCATTAATAGCAGACAATGTAGGTGCAGTTCGATTTTAATTTATGGATATTTTTCTGTTAACAGACAGATTGCCTATACTTTTGCAACAATGTTAAATTTGTTTTTTTGTCATTATATATTATGTAAAATGTATAAATTAAAATTTATTGTTTGTGTATGAAAGATTAAGTCTTCAGTAATATATGACAATTGAGTTACAACAATTCGTTACATACGTCTCAGCACAGAAGCATAATCAATCATTGTCTAAACTTTTGCTGAGCACTGTAATTGCCTAAATAGTCATCGTTATAGTCATTAATATTGTTGTTTTTCTGTATTCATGAATTTCGAACATAATCTGAAAATAAAATATGAGCATAAGCAAGTGTACTTTATGAATAATTTTAATTGCAAAATGCAGGCAGGGCTGGAGTTGATTTTTTAGCTTTTATACCGCGCGGGGCCAATAGTTTTATTTTTTTATGTGGGTTGGACCTGGGCTTGGGCCTGATAACTTCAGCCCAGGTAAACATCTAACTGACATATCGAAGCCAGCTTAACTTTTTTTTAAATGCTTAATTTCAGCCATCATTCCATAACTACTGAATATACCGGTGTCCTAAAATGGACTGACTAATTTTAAAATTCAATAAATTGCAAATGGTGACAGATATTAAAAAAATACTTGCAGAAGGGTTATAGATGTCGGGAACAGGGATGATTTTGTTCCAAATTTTCCGAATATTTAACCCTCTCGCTCCGCAACCCGCGATTTCCAAGGCCAACGTAAAGTGGCAAAATTTGCGCAACCCGCAATTTCCGCAGCAAATCTTTTTCTTTTATGATCTAATTCTATTTAAAAAAAACCTGTTTCACAAAGATTTTGGGACATATTTTACTCTAAAATGTGTGCAGATTTAAAATGTGTAATAAAAAATATACGCAATTTTTTAACCTATTTTGATAATAAATAAATAAATAAATAAATAATAATAATAATATGCAGCTTCAGGGTTAAGGCATTCGGTTCCAAAAATTTAGAAAATTCACCTATCCGAAAATTCGAACATACAAATAATCGCAAATTTTGATAAATGGTCTCCATAAAAAATCTATTTCGTCAATCGTTCGCAGAAAATGACTTCAATTTCGCCGAATGATCACAGAAAAAACGCGAATTTGGTCAGGGAACCACGGAAAACATGCGAAATTCTTCAAATGATCACAGGAAACGCGAATTTCTTCAAAAGGCAGCGGAAAAGAACTCGAATTTCGTTAAAGGATCGCGGAGAAAACGCAAATTTGATCAAATAGCCGCGAAAAAAAAAAACCCCGCGAATTTCGTCAAAGGATCGTGCAGAAAACACGAATTCCTTCATAGAATCGTGGGAAAAAAACGAATTTAGTCAAAGAATCGCTTTAAAAACGCGAATTTATTCAAAGGATCGCTGAAAAAACGCGAATTTTATAGAAGGGTCACGAAAAGAAACGCGAATTTTACCAAAGGTCTACAAAATTACACGAATTTCGTCAAAGGGTTGCAGAAGAAACGCAAATTTCATCAAAGGGTCGAAGACGAGCGAATTTCATCAAAGAGTCGTGGGGAAAATGCAGTGGTCTCTTTAGAAAACAGCACACAATACGTTTATTATTATAGGTATAATTTTTAACTTGAAATAATATACTGAACTAATTTTTGAAAAAAAAAACAAGTTAACCCAAACCCAGCTTGCAGGAATCTACACTCAGCTTGAATTCGATCCGAATCCAAAACAGCTAACACGACCTGCAACAAAAACAATTAGTGCCAGAAGGGAATCCCCCCATCTGCTGTAACCTTTCAGAAAATTTTCTTTGAATTTCAGAATTTGTTTTTCTTTTTTACTCTACACCTGATAATTTTTTTAACTGCGATTCTTGATTTTAGTTTAAAATAGCAACGAAGATGGTGCTGGAAGCAAGAGGCGCTAAATCGGTTCCCGGAGAAGGTTCCCGGCTTAACGACCATTGTTTACAGCACCATCTATCGCTGCTATTATACAGTAAAATCAAGAATCACAGTGAAATATCTCATGACATCTTACATATCCCTCCTGCAAGATTTTTTAAAATAGCTGTCACCATTCGAAAAGTACTAAATTTTAAAATCCATTTAAGGACACCCGGTATGTTTTTTAATAAGTTTCAAAGCATTCTTTACTGAATTACAACTCACCTTAGATATAAAGAGACAAGCAGTCTTATACCAAATTAGTATTTTTTACATAATTCTGGAGATTAAAAAGTATTCCTAAATAATTATTTGGACGTGTCTGTTATGGAGATTTTACTGCATATAGTTTTTATCTTCAAAAATACTTAGACTTTCTTTAAAAAAAAAAAAAACGGGTCGACCCGAACCCTTCTCGCAAGTCGCAGTAGACTGACCGAAACTGACCCAAACCGGATATAATGTATATCAATCTGCCCCAAACCCAACGCGCTAGGCGCAGCTAAAAAGTAAAAATCAACCCGACCTGTAGCAGAAAAGTAGAAGTCAACCGGGCCCAAACCCGACCTGCATCGAAAAAGTAGAAGTTAACCCGGCCCATAGCAAAAAAGTAGAAGTTAACCCGACCCACAGCAAAAAATAGAAATCAACCAGACCCAAACGCGACCCACAGCAAAAAAGTATAAGTTAATCCAACCAGCAGCAAAAAATAGAAGTCACCCGGACCCAAACCCAACCCACAGCAAAAACTAGAAGTAACACGACCCGCAGTGAAAAAACTAGCCCCGACCCGCGCATCAAATTGGAGTTTCCAAATTTCTAAAATCGCCCCCCCCCTTGAGGACTCTCCAGATCCGCCCTTGTTTAGAATTGACTTTTAGAATAATATTTCATTAAGTAAAACCCTTTTATCGCTCTTTAAACTAGTTATGAGTTATTATATAAGAAGATACATAAAATTTTTAAATTGATAAAAGTTTTAAATTATTTTTATGTAATACCCTTCTGTAGCAATAAATTAATGGTGACTTAATGGGAAAGAAGATCTTTATTCCACATTACGAACTAGTCGTTTTTAAAAATCTTTTGCATTACACATGTAATACAGAAAGAGTTAATTATTCATTTCAGGGATAAATGTTTTAAATCATGTTTATACAATACTCGTATATAATAACTAGAGGGTTCAGCCCCCTGCGACTTACGCCCGCAAACACCCGTTCAAGCTTCGCAGCCTCTGAAAATATACTAATGTGCCCTGCTTTAACCCCTTAATTCTCGCTCCCGTCATATTCTCGGGCTGTGCCTTTTACTCAAATTGTTTGATTCCCACCAGTTTTATAAAATAGTGTAATTGGCTTTATTTTAGTATCGTTTTAACTGTCATTAAATAAGGTAAATATTTCTTTTTCAAAAAAGTGGTGCCAATAAGCAATTTGAATTATTAAACCATAATTTAATTCGAGCGTTAAGGGGTTAAAAAGTATCAGGTTACGGAAGATGGAATGATATTATCAGTATAACAGCGGCTGTCTTCTGCAATCGCTTTGCCATGCTTTTCCGTTTGAATGTACATTTTTCGGTTATTATGGCCTCATTCATCACTGTCGTAATAAATTATGCCTGTTTTCGGGCTGATAAGTAAGATCAATTACACATTTGAAAATTAGTTTGTACAAAATGATTAGGTTAAAACTGAAGCTATCCTTCTGAGTTTTATAACGACGCTGCTTCCTTTAGGTTTGAGGTTAAAAAACTTCGTCTGCTTGGGATTGGCTTTCAGATCCACGTATTGAAAAGCATTGTGCTTTGAAATTTTACGCTTATATTTTATGTTTTCATCGAATTTTAGATATTTCAATTACAGGTATAGCTTATTCATGAATTCTTTTCTGTATTTTAATACGACATCATGAAAATTTTCAAGTTATTTTTACAATGTATATTGTTTGTATGGCACTACTTGATTATCCCGTCGACCAAAAAACTATCGCCAAACTATAAGATTGGCAATAATGAATGGTCGCAAATGTCACATTCACTTGACATTAAACACGATAAACGTGTTTGTTACGACATCCAGTGAATTTTAATTCGACTTTTTATGATTACTAGATAGTGCCCGTCAAGATTTGACGGTAAATGACTTGAATATTTCAGCAGAAAAGTTCTTGAATTTTTAATTAGTTGCTTTTAAATTAATTATTGAATGATGAATTACGTGATGAATTTCTATATTGCATAAGTGATTCCTATTTCTTTAAGGCGATAGATGGTGCTAACCTATTCAATGAAGTGAAAGAATTTTAAGTTTATAACTTACAACCAATTATGTTTGTTTTTTATCAGAAATGTCCCTAAAAATGCCGGGTAACGAATTTATTTTCACTTACTACGGCCTTTTTTTTTTCTTTTAAATAACAATATTTATTTTCATCTTTTTTTCTTTTTCAAACAACACGACGATTAAAAGTTGCCATGAATTTTATTTTTATCTGTCTCATTCTCTAAAAACCTAAATTTGAAACTTGATGCAACTGGCGATTTCTAATATATATTTTTATTACTTTAATTTTATTTTACAATTTTACACATTTTTTAATCATTAAACCTGGATATCAAGGTAACTTCTTTTATAGCTCTTATACGAATATTTTTCTTTCTTTCCGTTTTATTTTTTTACGGAAAAGAATAACAATTTTTTCTTTCTGACACACACACATATATATATTCTTGATAATGGTCAGAAAATATAACAAAAATTGTATATCAGCTGAATTTATTTAATTGATAATTACATGCAAAGCATTATAGCTTAATATTTTAAATATAAATCATTATTTTTTCAAAATATTATTGAGTGTTAAATTTTATTTAACAATAAAACATTCAAATAATAAAATTAAAATCCCAAAACTTCTCTTCCTAATAAAATATGTCATTACAGAAATGAATTATCGACAAAAATATTGCATTTTGGCAGGCTTGGGTTCGAACCTGCGCCCGTTACAAAAATTCTGAGCTTTAGACTGTTGCGTTAACCCACTACGCTAGGGGGAACTCATTGTCGTTCCTTCTAAATTAAAGAGGTTCAAAAAACAGTTGACGCATTTGAGTCTCGAATTTGAGATTTAATATTACAGAAATAGTTTTGTGTTTTAATATTTGATACCTTACTTTTTCAAAGAAGCAGCTACAAGTTAACATGCTATTTCCCAATCTTCATGTGTAACTATAAGACGGATATAACCTTTAGCCTCAGATCACTGTGTTTATCTTCTGAATGTAATATGATCAAAACAATATGGCACTCCCGAAATAAAACGTATCTAACTCTTAATATTGACACAGTAAACTTTTGAATTTTTAATGTTGCTGAAAGAGCCAAATAATATTAACTTTGTGAAAGAATGAAAAGCTAGTTTACAGTAAGATCGAATAGCAGACGAACTTGAAACAATTTCTACCTGTGATGTGATAGTTCAACTGAGCGAGCATCTTTGCGCATGTGCAGCGCGTCGCTCCAAAGGCAGACTTGTACTTATATACTGCGCATGCGCAACTGTAGAATTTTAATTTAAAATTAAGTCTAATTAATAAAATATTTGAACAAACGAATGTACGATAACAAATCTGTGGCCAAATATCTTTTATTTAAGAAAAGATTGGTGTAATTTGATGCAGTAGTTTCTTCTCACGGACTGTCGAAAGAAAACGCTTAGCGTTTTAAATATATAGATTTTTGTTAATTTTTTACTAAATTATTTTCCTTTCTTTATTTAAAATAAAATTATGTAAGTTTGTGCAATTTAGCGAAATTGGTCTACGGGGTAATCAAGTAGTACCGTTCGTGTTAATTAATAAGAATATCCGAATTTTCTAATATGCATTTATTAAATAGTAATTCGTACAAAATTAATCGAAAGTATTTTGCGCATACATTTACTTGTATTTATGCTGCATCAAGTGATGTAATGATTTATATGACGTAATTTTCCCCATTAAATGCATGTCTCTTATAATAATTTATTTTTTTTTATTTTTTTTTTCTGTTTTAAGATTCACAGGCTCATATATTATTTTACATAAAAGCATTTGGAAATATTATGTCCGCTTTTTAAGTATGACCTGATATTCAATATTAAAAGTCTTTTATGTGCAACAATTTAATTATTTTTGGCATTTTAAATTGAGGCGCTTAATCTGACGATATTAAATGTTTGGGCCTTTTACAAATGACGCAATTATCACCTTTAAATACATTTCCCGTGTGTTAATTTTATTATTTTACAGATTTCGTTACTTTTTTTAATATTTATGTGTAAAGATTTTGACGTATTTATTCTTATTTTCTGCTTTTAAAATGTGATGATTAAATCCTTATTTAAAAATTTTCTTTCTGTTTTTAAGATTATTGATGCATTTCTCCCACAGACGATTTTTGTTTTCTAATATAAATTGATTCCGGATGGTCGGAATGCGAAAAATGTTTTTAATTTTCCTGAAAAACATAATTTAATCTCAATATTGTTTCGCCATCAATTGAAATAAAATATATTATTTCAATTATCAATTTAAAATTGACGAAAAAGAAAAAAATATATATAATCCCAGTAGTTTTTCCCTGTTCTCACGTTAAAAAAAAAGGAGTAGTTTTGTTGCCATTACAGATTGTCAAATAATGCCATTACAGATTGTCAATAAATTAAAGCCACGAATATTAAAGCTACGAGTATACTCGTAGAGTGGCAGTCAACGTGTTAAGCGGATAGCCGCTCTAGGGACTAATCAGTTTATAAGATGTACAATTATACATTCCTTCACGAAAATACAAAATAAAATTTAAAATATTAAAAGTCAATCCTTTCCTATTTTTTAGAATTAAAAGAACATATCTTGATTTTGTCTCAAACATACGTCACTTGATGAAACCTAGATAGCAACTTTCCTGTAAATGAAATTTAGTTGTCTGCATTTTAAAGGAAAATCTTTAAAGTACATTTAAGCTTTCTAAAATTATGTATTCCTTATCCATTATGTATCACATTTACTTTATTTTGATTTTGATTTTAAAATTGCAATTTTTTTTACTATGAAGATTGATTACAAAAATTATATTTTAATTATATTGTTGGTACCATGTCAAACTATCCAATATGAAAACAGTGTTGCCAGTGGGCTACTTTTTTAAAATTCATATTTATTGATTGGCACCACTTTTCTGAAATGGTAAAATTCAGATTGTTTTTGCCTTAATTAATATGTCATTCAATAAGGTTAAATAAGGCAAATTTTACTATTTCAAAGAAGTGGTGCCAATCAACTAATCTGAATTTTTAAAAATGTAGCCCACTGGCAACACTGGTTTCACGTTGGTTAGCTTGACATGGTACCAACGATATTTCCATACATTCTGGTTTTTAATTATATTTCCAAACAGTTAACTTTCTTAACAGTGTTTTTAGTTACTATAAAGATCTATATTTTCTTATATGTAGCGCGAAAATAAAAAGGGGATAAAAATGTCCATCTTAACTCCGTTACGCACTTGTATTACTATTTTTTTATCAGGCATCATGTGTTCAAATTTCAAATCAAACGCGAGAAACAGACTAATGACGAGCCTCCTTTACATTTCTTTTAATTCTTCGACACCGGTTTTTGCCATTTTTATAATTTTGATTTATTTAATCGCTCAAAATTTGCGATTAATTAATATGAAAATTTTCAAACTAAACTACTGGTGTTAAAATTTAAAAATTTTGTTCGCTTCCGGCTTTAATGAGTTAAGGAATTTTGCAGATCATCACTTCTCTTCTATGAGACGTTTTCCTAGAAAATCACAAACTCATATAACAGAAACTCTGTATTCTAAAAAGAGTTCAACACCGCTGCTGCTGCTTCCGGTATTGAAACTAAGGTGTCCTTTTGATTTATCGACTTATGCCAAACCTCCGGCATATAACAACACGGAATTTTTAAACACGTAGAGAAATGTATTAAAAACTTGCAGAAGGACGTGGTTTTTAAATCCAAGAGTTATTTTAAGCAATTTTATACTAGAAGTCGGTGATAATTCAATTACATAAGATTTTTAGGATAAAAAAACCATGTATAGCAATTTATCCAGCTATTGCAGGCATATGTTTGACTAGATTATGGTGTGCAGTGTCTAACATTTTTTTGTTTTTAATTTGTCTAATGTTTTGAGTTTTTAAAACAATTTATTAAAAAAATTAATATCCCAATAGAGATTTAATCAGTATTAATAAATAGCATTTTTTTATCTACTGCTGCCCTATATCATACTCGTATAATAATATTAACAAATACCGAGTTTTTAATTGAAATAAATATTTACAGTTGAAATCTAAAAAATAAAGAGAAAATTTAAATTATTAAACTATTATGTGCGAAATGCATGAAATAAGACTTTTCGTCCAGCCGTTATAACGGTAGGTGTATTTTTATTAACCCTTAACGGACCAATGCTGCCATATAAGCGTCATTGCCACCTTTCACCAAATTTATTAACATAGAAACATTTATCTTTTTTTTTCAAACACTTTTATTGTAGTTTGACAACATGTGCAAGATAAATTTACTAAAAATTTTACTTTTAAAATATAGTGGTGCTAATAGAAAATAAAAATAAAATTATGTATCTGTTAAGGGTTAACCCTCTCGCTGCGCAACCCGAGATATTCTCGGGCATGAATTTTTCAATCTAATTAAGCATCCATGATTATTCCCACCAGTCATTTTTTTTTGTAAATTTTGCCTTATTTAATCGGAGTATTTTCCGGATTAAATTAGACTAAATTTTTGTTTTGAAAAACCAGTGGCAAAAGAAGCTATTTTAATTATTTTGAAGCTATTTTAATAAAACAATTACGCAGCGAGATGGTTAATACACAGAGCGCGAATCACACACAAAAGGAGGTTTAAAGTCGAAATGTATGTCACACTACAGAAGAGACATTTATTTTTATCCCATTTTGATTTTTAATTGAAACATTTATTTATTTTATTTTTAATATAATAAGTTAACATTACGTTCATGTTGCAAAAACGAACTAAAACACAAAATTTCTTTATTTAAATCTAGTAAAGTATTTTTACATTAACAAAGTATCATTTATTACAATACTAAATTAATACTGTAATTTGTTAAGGCAATAAAGTTCATTGAAAAGACGGTAAAGTTTAGAAGAAAACAATCCTGTAATTAGGATAGTGCGCTTTAAAATTTCGAACTTGACTCCCTTTTAAAATAATGTATACGCAATCAAATTTAATTGAAGTTTGCTTAAAGAATTAAATCAATAAATAACTTAACAGAAAATGCTCGACTAGAGGCATAATTAAGAGCATTGTACTCATAAGTTTCTAAAGTTATAGGAACAGCCATTTATCTTCTTATTCCCTAGATGTCTTTTTCATGACTAGATATGTTTGATAATAAAAGTCCTTTTATAATTTAAAAAGCAATGATACTATATTTGAATAAAGTAAGTTTCCTCGGTAAAACTGAATGCATCGAAATTAGGAATTTAAAATGGTTTTCATTAAATGATTAACCTTCTCTCCGTCGCGACCTGATATATCCATTCATTAAGCTCCAGGTTTCAATACAATAGAAGCTTTATTTAAATAAATATAATTCTAGAGATATATTCCAGTTTAAAAAATTAAGTTATGATTAACATTTTCAGGGGCAAAGCAATTCTATTGCTAAAGTATTGAAATTAATGTGGACACCGGAATTTAAATACAGATTTATTTGTGATTATGAAAAAAGCTATATTTCACACGTATAATAAACTCTTTGTTTTTTTTTCTTTTTCACATATGTTATACTAGTACTTATGTACTTTGTTGTAGGTCTTTTCTTTTTCTTAAAAGTAAATTTAACTTTTGTGGCTACGAGCCACGTCTAAACATTATTTTTTTAAGGCTCCCTAATGCCCTTGCAACACAATCACCTATCCACTGGATGTAAAGTTGCAACACAACTAGGTAATCCATTCAGCTGCTCACATTGTTCCATTTTTCCGAACTTTCTTTTAGCAAAATTCTGTTGGCAATGTGGTATTTGGGAATTAAAATTAAGTGGTTTCATAAACGTATCACCGCCCCTCAAAAGGTTAATGCTCTCAAGATTTATCTGCCTATTTGAAATAATTTTTTTTATATCATGTTGGGAAAAAAATCTTATTTTTGCATTTTTAAAAAAATACAGAGAAAAAAACATTACAATTTTGCGCTTTTCCTCGGGAGTCAGGGGGTTAAAGGAGTTTCCTTTAACACAAGAACCGCCGGCTATTTTACTCAAGTTTTATAAAATGTGTTTCACGCCAGAAACTTTTTTTTTTAAACTATTCAACTAATTTAATTAGTCTATTTTAGTACTGCATATATTTAACATATCTTATGAAGAATTTTTTGTTTCGAATCGACTATTATCAATTTCACAGGGATCAAAATGACCCCCTAATGGCGCTTCTAGTGTTAATACAATAATCTACCAAATTTTAAGAATAAAATTAATCCTAATGTTACAAATTATTTTTTCCATTATTTACAAGAGTTGCTTAGGTAATTTAAACAAAATGGTATGTATTAAAGACCTTTCCCCTAATCACCCATTATAATAATATGAAATATGTTTGTTTCTTCCAGTAATAAACAAAGGGAGTCTCTTCACACTAATCTTTTAACACGCTCATCGTTAACGTTTAACGCGAACGTTTAATCAAATAATCAAGAAAAATGATGATATACATTATGTCAGGATTTTAAAAAAATGAATTACTAATATGATTACCAGAAATTATTTTCTTTTATTTGATAAAATATTTATTACCGATGTACATTTAAACAGTAGAAGTTTGTGCTAATCTACCGAGTATTCGATCCTAACAGCCAAACCCCCACTAATTCTCTTTAATAATGGAGTTATGAAAAAAGAGGAGGAGACATGTAGTGTACTGTCTACCAGGTGCGAGTGAAGTAACTGAGGGTGTTGTCACAAGATGGCGGCTGCTTTTTCTAAATCGAATCTGTAGTTTTTTAATACCGCCGGGGCAAACCACCCACCGTAAAATTGAATAAAAAAATTTGCCTTATTTAAGCGTCTTATTCATGGAAATATTTTCTTATAAGAATCGTAAAAACTTCTATTTGTTTTTACTTGTGTCAGTTTGACTGGTAAAACTGTAAGTGTGTTTCACCGGTTGTCACAATACGGTGGAAACAAAGGGTCTGGCTACCGCAAAAGTAAACTTACACCAGTAAAATGGAGGATATTCCATCTGCGCTTTGATCACGTGATCAAGGTAAAAACGTCTAGCGTAAAGAAGGGAAGGCTCCGTAGACGTGTAATGTAAATTCCCGCGAGGCAATGAAACAGTTCATCAGGCAAATCAGTAGCATCTTCCCTTCTTATCAGTTAGAAGTTCCTTGGGTAAATTACCGGTATCACGTTACTTTTTTCAGCCTCGAACCCGAGGCTAACGAAAAAGACAGGCTATCGCGGTGGGTCCGATTCTTCTTTTTTACAGACCGCTGGAGTCACGTGATACTCGAATGCACCAATGAAGGTGTGCGAAAAGAGCATCGCGTGACTCCAGTGGTCCGTAAAAAAAGAAGAATCGGACCCACCGCTGTAGCCTGTCTTTATCGTTAGCCTCGCTCGAGCTCATATTTGGAATATCCTCCATTGAACATATGTTTCTGCCATTGTTTAATGACTAAAATTTTGCATTAATAATGCTTTTAAATAAGGAGAAAATTTCTAAATAAATTTACTGGCGGAAGTTTTCACCGGACGGAATCAGCCCTTGTGAAAGCGGTTAAAGTTGAATCTTCACTATTTTAAGAATATGTCAGTTCCTCTTTATTAATAGTTCCATGGTTGTTACAAGATGGCGGATGATTTTTACATCGGATATCAGTTTCTGATTACCGCCGAAGCAAACTTAACCCAGTAAATTTTGAATAGAAATTTTCGCCTTATTTTAACAACTTATGAATGCAATATTTCTCTCACAAATACGGTAAAAATGTCAGTTCGTTGTTACTGGTGGCAGTTTGCACAAGTATAATAATCATTTCCACTGACACTGGAAGGAGGTTGTATAGGTTGTCACTATATGGCGGAAATACAGGGCCTGAGTGCTGCCGAAGTAAACTTCCACCATTAAAAATTAATATATTTTTTTGACATTATTTGTGACTGAAATTTCAAGTTAAAAAGGTGTTTAAATAAAGAGAAAATTTCTATTTAAATTTACTGGAGAAATTTTGACCCGGGGATGATGAACCCCTGCGAAATCGGTAACAATTGAATCTTCACTATTTTAAGGATATGTCAGTTCCTCTTTATTAATAGTTCCATGTCCGTAATATGTCGATTAATTTGACACAGGTTAACAACGTTTCGAACCAGAAGCTTTATTCGATGTATCTTTATAAATTTAAATTTTCACGTTGCTAAGTAAAATATATTTCATTTTATTTCTTAAAAAAATTCTGGTTCATTACGTGTTAATAACGATTCAAATTAACCCAGATATTACGGAAGATTAGTCGAAGGTTGGCATCTATGTTAGATAGATGCTGAGTCTATATGGCGAATAAAAACCGACAATAATTACGAAATCTTGTAGCACATTCCTTCTTTTCACGTTTGATTACGGACCAGGGCTGACGACAATTTTTATATTCAAGTACCAAAAGTTTTCAAAAAAGTTTGTTTCTAGTACATTTTCTGAAAATTAAGTTTGTTTATTATACGGCACACAATAGTTTTCAAAAAGTTGTAATTTAATAAAAACATAGTCCACGGGGACGCATATACACCGACCCGAAGTGAAATACTTTTTCCTGCTCAACTGATGTTATTTCAAACAGGAATCTCAATAATGTATAAGTCATCTTATTCTTTCTCCACAAGGAAAAAACTGAAACTGCTTTACAAAACTAATGGCAAGAAAAAGGCGAAAAAATGTTTAAATGTAAGCCATCAAAATACAAAATTCTAAAGCAGATAAAAAAAAAAAACCTATGTTGATAAACGAGAATATATACAAGAAGCAGACGGAAAAGTTTTAAAATTATTAAATTGGAAAACTATTAGTAAACTACAAAACTACAAATCTGATGTGAATATTATCTGAGCTCTTTGCAGAGAGTATATAAAGTGAACATTTGTTTTTATTCTGTATCATTTACAAAGATTAATTTAATAATTATGCAAGAAACATTTTTTGTATATCTTTTCTTTTATGTGAGTATGACTATTCTGGTTTTCTTTAGAAATAGCTATGAAAGAAAGTCACATTCAAATAATATTTAACAACTTTATAAACTATATAATTCACCACATAAATTATATTACTGTTTCTTATAAATACTTTAGACAGCAATTTACAACAAACTGCTGCAATACATCAAAAATTGAGAAGGGAGTCAATGTTAGTTTAATTGCCTATAAATATTTTAAACAGTTAAATAATCAATCTATTCAATTTCAAGTGTACAACTTGTAAATGTAAATTAAATAAAACCTCATGAATACGATATATATGTGCAATCTGTCTTTGAACGAAACATTGAATAATGTAGCACTATTCCGAACACTGGGATTAAATAGATTAAAAATATTTTAATATCAGTAGTCAAATGTTTATGGTAATTTTATAGTTCATCGTTGCGAGTTATTTTTTTAAAAAATATCTTACCTAACTGCACTGAGATAATATTACCTGAAACACACTGTTTTTTGTACAATGTGTAGTGTGAGTCGATTCAAATTACGTTTCCGTTTATTTCACTTCCAAATACAGATATATCGAATATCTAAAGCAGTTTAAAAATTAATCGATAATGTCATATTTTTTTTTTTAAATCTGTTTACACAATCTTGGTTACAACGTTAACTGTAATAATAGCTTTAGATGAAAAAAAGCATTTTGAATGCACTTAATATAAATAAACGTTTAAATAGATCGACCGTCGATCATGGATCGTACTTGTTGACCAAAGAAGAAAAAGTAGCTCTCTTCCTTCAAGACTATTAACCCTCTAATTCCCATATTAGAATACATTCTAGAAATTCCGTTATCCAGAGATTCTGAAATCATACCAGAAAATTTCAAAAAGAAATTTTTCTTTATTTAACGACTTGATGTCTGTCATTAGGTAAAGCAAATATTGCCATTTTAAATTTCTGGTGTGTGTTTGGAATATCTGAATTAAAAACACCATTAAATTGGAAACAGTTGTGGTAGAATACATGCTACCATCGGCATTAGAGGGTTAAGATGAATGCCCGATCACAGAAGGTAACACCGGAAAAAATGAAAGCAATTTTTGTTAAGTAAAAATATCGAGCAATATGTTAAAGAGAAGCTATAAAATTGCGTCGTCTCGACCAGAACGTTTTCTTGATAAAAATATTTCGATTAGAAACAGAAATTTCTTTCTAAAATAGGGTTAATAGGTAACACGGAGAAATAAGTTATATAAGTTAAATAGTTCCAAATAAAAATTCTGGTGTAAAATATTTTTATAACACTTGAGTAAAATTTGCGGTCGCTCTAGTGTTAAATTTCCGTTTATTATGTGATTTGTTTTAATATTTGAGTTTAAATTAAACATAAATAGTAGATTTAACCATATAATGCCACAAAATATTAAGGTTTCATAAATTAATCTGCAGTATTTCGGATGATGAAAAATATGAAGGCAGTAAAAGAATGTCTAAATTTCCGATTGCTTTAACTCCTTGAAGGGCACCGGTATATTATATACACCACTTAATTGTAATTCCCAAATGCCACATTGGCACCAGCATTTTAAAACTAAATTTTGATTTATACTATACACTCGAAGAAACGCTTTTAGTTACTTTCATATAAATTTTCTTGTAAATCCTGGTGTCAATCAATTATTTTACCATTTTAGCAACCGAAGTACCCTGCCCCTCAAGGGGTTAAAGAAAAAAAATATTTATTTCGAAATCTTCTATGTTAAAGAAAAAAAAGATATTTATTTCGAAATATTCTATGTTAATGAAACAAAAATGAAACGACAATTAAAAATGCTTATCTTTAATACATGTAATATAGAATTCAACGATCAGATAATGAGGAAATTACATTTCGGAAATAGAGGTACTCGAAAATAAAGACCACTGTGATGTGTTGTTCAAAATTTGTTTAAATATCACTACTATTGTTTTTGAAAATGAGAGAAAAAATATCTTTTGAATTTAAACAATTGATACTTTATTTTTTATCTCTTTCTTTCTATTATATGGTCATATCTCACGCCCACACGGTTGAAATTGACAGACATGGCAACACAGACGAGCAGTGTTGCCAAATTGGGGATTTTTTAAATTCAGATTATTTGACTGTCACCACTTTTTGTAAATAGTATAATTCGTGTTATTTTTCAGAACTTTTAACTATCTTTAAATAGGCCGAATATTTCTATTTTTAAAAAGCGGTGACAATCAACAATCTGGGGACAAAAAAGTCTCCATTCTGGCAACAATACAGACGAGTATTATTTGAACCATTATCAGTTTTTTCAAAAAATGAACGCAGCACTTCTATTTATTAATCTAGAAAAATGTGTTTTATATTTTGTGATGAAGCAAACATGCTTTATTTACATATTGATCTCACTTCTGTATATTAACTACTTGCGCTCTAGCGCTGTTAGCTGATGTATGTCACCAGCCACCAGTGTTGCCGCATCTGGCAAACTTCTTTTTCTTTAGAAATTTTGAATTCACACCACAAAAATTTAATAAAATAAATTTGTTTTAGTTTATTTATGGATAATCAGGTACTTCTTAATTTCCGCGGTTGTCCAAAAAATCCCTATAGACTAGAAAATAAACAAAACCGTAAAACAAGTAATAGCGTCAGCAATCTCTCCCAAGAAACCAAATCTTAGCGGATATATTTAAGAATTATAACTATACCAAAAATACTAAAGACTCTGAACCCTCTGCTAGTAATGAAGTATTAAACTCTGAAGTATTAAACTCTGACTCTAAACAATGATAGTACTACCGCAAACACCCATTCCTCCCCTACAATAGAAAATTCTAAAATTCCTACAAATTACACCAATGATATAAAAGACATTCTTAATACTTCCAACGAAGTTAAACAAATTTTTCAAATCACTAAATTCCTAAAATGTATAAAGAACATCTCAACTCAGACTAAGAAACTCGATAATCCGATGAAAAAAATGATGGTTATATTAACTGAATTCGATAAACTTGCAAGTCATATCAACATTAACGAAGATTAAGCTCTTCATTTGTTAAACTTTTTGCTTTCTTTTTGTTTGTGCAGTTTGTTAAAAATTAAAAAAGAAAATAAAACCTTCTTAAATTGTTTTTTTTTGCTCTTCTCATGTTATTATTCTTATTTTTTCATTCTATTGTTTTATTCACCTCAAATTACTAGACTGGGTGCACGCCGTCATCTTGCTGTCGTTTGCTCCCATCGGCTTTTGCGTTTAACTATTTATTTAGTTAGAACTCTCCTCATAGTAGCTTTTTTTTACATTTTTATTACTTTTTTCCTTGCAGTAAATTAAACTCTCTTGTAAATATGTATATATTTTAGTTTATTTTCATTCCTTCATTGTGTTAAACTTTTTACTTATCAAGTTATATTAAATGTATGGTCTCTGAATTGAGTCTTCTTTTTTTTTAATGGGGCTTCCTTTGGTAGCTTTTTCGCCTGTCCTGGACATTTATGTGGATCATATGGAACATTTTTTCCGCTACTAGTTATACTAACAATTTTTTCTTTTAAAAATTGTCTATCTTCTTAGCTTTTAATTTCTCTTTTTCGTGGCTACTAGCCGCGTTTAAACGCTCTTTTTTCTATGGCTCCCATTGCATTGTAACACGATATATTCTTAGCCTGGATGTAAAGTTGCCAAGCAACTAGGGAATCCATACTCCTGCTTTATTGTTCCATTGTACCACAGGTACTTCGTAAAGCGAAAATAAAATATAAAACTTCTGGTAAGAATTTGTAATATGTAATTAAAAATCAGCCAGATTATCAAGATGTACGCCGCTTACGTCAATGTCGTAGATGACCAAACAAGTATGGTGAACACTGCATACGTCATAGAGCGCAAGAGCACCGAACCCTGAATACTAGGCCTAAGCGCTGACACAAAAATAGCGGCTGCCGAAGGCGATTTTTTTTTTTTTTTTACTTAGGCACGGTCCCTTAAATGTTTATCACCAGTATTTTATAAAAGATTTCTCTGACTTGTTTAATCTCAGAAATATATAGTGCAAAAAACTTAAAAAATTATTGGTAAGAATTTTTAAGAGATTGTACACACTCTGAGAAAAATCCGCCTTCGGCAGCCGCCATTTCCGTGTTAGCGCTCAGGCCTAGTATTCAGGGGGCGGTGGCAAGAGGTTAACTTACAAAGAAAATATGGTTATGTTCCGTTAGCCGGGCGCCAGTGATAATTCACAAAGCATTGTTTTGTTTGGCTTTATTTGAATTGTAACCATTCCCGTGGTTCCTTTCACACGGATTCCCGACGTAAACTTCTCCCGCCATGATTGAAGAATTAAGACTTTGAGCCTCGTTTTTTAATGGTGAAAAATTTGGATTTGAAGAGGAAGAAGCTGTAAATTGTTTTCGAGGTAAGGTATTTTGCATGGTCAGGTTTGTAAGAATGGACACGAACTGAAAGTGTATTTTGTTGATAGTATTCGATGGAGATGTAATTTTAGTACTCTTGGACTAAAAAGTGCATTTGTCAAATTACGTGGTTTCAATCAAGTCTTGAAAATTTTAAAGTGCTTAAGGTTTATTTATAATTGGAGTAAGATATGAATGATATTTGGATCTTCAATAACGTGAGTTATTGTTTAATGCTCTCATTGTAAAATAAACACTTTGTAGTTTATTTCATGTTTTATTTAAATATTTATATTAGTATATTTTAGGTATTTTGAAATCTTTTGAGATATTATCAAACAGTAATGAAATAGCAGGTATATAAAATTAGAATACTCTTACGCTATTGTGGCGGATATTTAAATGCATTTAGATATATTATATTGATCTCAGTTTTAACGAATTTCATGCATTTTAGAGGTTCCTGCTAGACGAATTTCATGCATCAAATGATGTTTTTTTTTTTTCCTTTAATGGCGTGTAACTGTCATACATCGTTCAGTGTTTGGCGGTTGGGGATAAATGAATTTAACGCCTCAATTCTCGCTACCGTGATATTCAGTGGCTGTGTCTTTTATTCAGATCGTTTGATTACCAGCAGTTTTATAAAATAGTGTAATTGGCTTTATTATGGAATCATTTTACCTGTCATTAAGTAAGGAGACTATTCCTTTTTCAAAAAAGTGGTGCCAATGAGCAATTTGAATTTTAAAACCGTAATTTAATGCGACCGTTAACCCTCTCGCTGCGGAACCCGAGATTTTCTCGGGGATGCATTTTTACGTCTAATTAGTCCTCCTTGATTATTCCCACCAGTTATTTCTTATTGTAAATTTTGCCTTATTTAATCGGAGCATTTTCCCGATTAAATTAGACAAAAATTTATGTATTGAAAAACCGGTGACAAAAGAATAAAAATTCTTAAATACACAATATTTGAAGCTATTTTGATAAAATAATTACGCAGCGAGAGGGTTATAGGGTTATTGAGATTTGGATATTAAGTTGGAATTTGATTGACTGAGCCAAAACTAAAACAACTAAAACCTTGAAAAAAATATATCGAAAATAATGTGATGCGGATACTCCTAAAATGCAAAATTCTTCAAAGAATGAAAATATTAGATTCACGACTTAATGTATTTTTTAATGCACTCTAAAAAATATTTTTTAAATTATTTTTTTTTTACCAGTATTTCATTTATCAATTTAATTTTTCTATAACAACTGTATTATAAATAACGAATTTATGCAGTCATTTGCTAAAATTTAAGACAAAAAACTGTAGAGAAGCATACAGGTGCACAGTCACGATTCACCGATACGCTAAACTTTTAGGGATAACTAATACCGCACTGCCTCTCTTAATTTCAATTCAAAAAATCGATTTGTTGGAAACGATTCATGTAGGATTGCAATACTATTAAGGACATATCCTTTACAATAATCCCTTTCAGAATTATTTCTTGCATTTTTTAAACATAGTCATTATATTTTATGCGGTAACGGTCAAAATTTCTTTCTTCAATTGCAGCAAAATAATAAAAATTGCAGACAAATACATTAGTTTATCAACTTTTTAAATACTAAGAGCAGAGACAAACTCTTTAATTTATTTTAAATAATAGCAGAGAAGTAGAAAGCTATTAATTTTATCACCATAAATGATGATAAAATTAGAGATTACTTTCGCCGGGTCCTGTTTCAGTTCAAGAGACTTATCCTGTTACTAATTTTATCTAATTACATTACAACATATTACAGAGAATGCGAGTTATCGCACTTGCTCACTCAACTGAGATTTATAAAATCAATTTGTCGGGAGCAGTGGAACGCATTTAGGATTATTATTTGACAAAGCTTAAGGGGCTAAAATATTCCCATTCAGATGCATCTCCTGAATTAATTGTTTCAATTAAAAATAATCATTAATGCTAATGGCGCGTCTCCCTCTATTTTATATGTTTTTATTCACAACAATCAATTCGTTGCAAATGAATTCTTTTCTTTCAAACGTTTCTTTTCGCCAACAGCATAGTTTATAATTATATTGTTTCTATATTTTTTTATTTTTCTATTATGTCCGTATTATGTCCGTGTATATACAATAAAATATATTTTTAGCATTTTTCAAAACGAACATTTATGTTTTTTTTTTTTTTTTTTTTTTTTTTTTTTTTTTTTTTTTAACCCTTGCCGGCGCGGTGTCCTTAAAAAAGGACACCTAATTTTAATTCTAAAACTGACAACGGCACCAAGAATATTTAAAGTAAAATTTTCCTATTATAATGTGCATGAAAATAAGCAAGTTCATATTTTCTAATAAATTCGTTAATAAATTGCGGTGTCAGTCCATTATTTCATCAATTTATAAACAACATTACTCCGCGCCGGTAAGGATTAATAAATGCGTATATTGACTGGTGTAGGGTAATTAGGGCGAACTTCTACACTAGGAGACCAAAAAAGGCACTTATTTATGATTTTTTTTGTACGAAAACTCCATGATGGATCTTTTTGAAATTTTAACAGTTTATTGTACATATCTTAAGGTATACACAAGAATATTTTTTTATTAGATTTTGTTGCTTCTACTTAAGATATAAACAAATATGTTCAACTGCTTTGGTTGTAAAATTATCTGAAACACATTTTTTTTTTTTTTTTTTTTTTTTTTTTTTTTTTTTTTTTAGTAATTTTCGTGAGTATAGCTTCTAGATAAATTAAAGGACCCGTAAATTTATTTTAAAAAAGTTATGTAATGGCTGATTAAAAAAAAAAAAAATGTTAAAAAAATTCGTTCTTCTTTGTTAATAACTTTTTTTTTTTTTTTTAAATAATTTTAGTAAAAGCTTTCACTCATATCAAAGGCAATTAAATAAGCTTTAATTTAAAAAATAAACATGACCCATTTAGTATTTTCTTGTTAATCTTGCCCACCGTGTCAAAAAATATGGTTGAAAATATTTCTTTATAACTTAGAGTAGAAGCAACAAAATCTAATAAAAAAATTCTTGTGTATACCTTAACTCTTAAACGCCTGATTTTTCAAAAATCATTGTAATATTGTTTTTCGGCTTTCATTTATTAAATAAATCCTGGGAAAAATACTTAAAAAAATCATATTTTGTTTTAAGTATGGTTTGCGGCTAAAGTACAGTTTGTTACTAATCGGCAATACTGGTCTTTAATTGAAAAAATAATTTTCCTTGATAAAATTCTATAATGTTATATACACAAGAATTTTAGGAACTATAATAAGAAATAAATTTTACTAGCTCACTGCAGAACAAAATAGGGTATTTCGCAAGCTTCCAAACAAAACAAAAAGAACAAGTAGCAACAATTGAAAAAATAAATTTATCTTTATTCTTAAACAGTACAAGTGTTGCCATCTACTTGTTGAAAATCGACTTAATAATATTTCCAGAATGTATTTTATTGGCAACATTAGGCATTACAGCTTCAATATTATTCTAATAGTATTTTAGAGCCTAAATTGGGTATGTTGCCGAAAAGCAACACCCGGCATTTAAGGGTTAAGATATGTACAATAAACTGCTAAAATTTCAAAAAGAATCAAATCTTTTTTTCTTACAAAAAAAAATCATAAAAAGTGCTTTTTTTTTTCTCCTAATGTAAAAGGTTCCCTTAACTCCTTGAGGGGCACCGGTATATATTATATACCACCTACGATTAATGACGTTTTACTCCAGAAAAATTTTATTAAATTTTACTTTTCTAACTTTGGTGGAAAAAAGCCGTAAAATTGCTTTTACTTCTTTTGAAATAGAATTTTTCAAAGATTCCGGTGGGAATTCAAGATTTCACAAACGTAATTGCTTGCCCCTCAAGGGGTTAATAACGGTGTATGATTTATTTTACTAAACACGTGCTAAAAAATACATGATTTTTTTTTTAAACATAAAAAACAGAGTTTAAAACTCGACATCCAAGCTCTTTCAACTGTTATAAACAGTGATCACCAAGGAAAATTCTGAGGTGTTATTTTTCGAGAATGGCCGTTGTTTAAATATCTGGAGACCAGTTTATTTCAAAGGAGGAGTGGGGTGTTCAATGCTTAGCTTCCAAATTCTCCAGAGACATTTAGTGCGGCATTATATCAGATCAGAGATATATTGTAGGAGAGCATATCGTCGGTACCATGTCAAACTATCCCATAAGAAAACAGTGTCGCCAGTGGGCTACTTTTTTAAAATTCAGATTTCTTGATTGGCACCGCTTTTTTGAAATACAGTAGAACCCCGCTAATCCCAACTAATTTGGACCGGTGCCTGTGAAGATTACAAAAAATTTGGATTACCCGAAATTCCGATAAAACTAGAAAAGTAAAAGATGCGTGCTAAATAAAATGTAAGTTATAAGATCTCAGTAGTACAGTAAACATCCTCTAATGCGGCAACCTTAGGTCCGGCATGACTTTAAAAAAGATAAATAGTATTCCTTGTTTAACCCTTTCGCGACGAGAGGCCTTTTCTACATTTTTAAACTTAATCAAGTTTTTTTTTTTTTTTTTTTTTTTTTTTCAAAACAGAAAAAATTCTGTAATTGAACAGCGAAAATGTTATAATTAAATAAGGTAAACTTTACAGTTTAAAATATGTAAAAAGAAATAATACTTACCTACTTATTATCACTGCCCCCTCCACCCAGCGAACAGAATAGAACTAAGTATTTTTATGGCAATTGAATCGGTTCTGACTGAGAAAGTTTTTTTTCTTTACTTGTCTTGCGACGCAGTGATTTGTCATGCAATCATTAAATATATATATAGGTTTTATAAAAATTTCACTTGCAACATTCATCTAAATTATTCTAAATTTCCGGCATATTCATTATTTCCCTATTTCTTAATACTCTCAATTTTTTATTTCTAGTTAAATTCCTATAATCGTAAAACGCGTATCATAATAATTATCTTATTCGAAACCTTAATCTAAATTTTTAATCACTTCATTAATTTTTATCAGCTACCAAAAACTGTAATATTCTCAACGAATATACTTTTATTGTTCGAATATTTATAAAAGCCAATTTACTATTTTTTATTTTATTCCATGAATCAACTTCACGACCACCTGTATCCGTTGACCGTATTACATAAAAATCCCTCCGTGAGCCGATCAGGAATTCGATATCTATTACGCTTCTCCTTCGCTCTCCATTGGTTGAGTGACGTATCGCATTTCATACCGTGTCTCGTTTCTGAATCTGTTTGGTTCGTCTGAAGTTTACTTTTCAATCTGTATTCCTACGCGAATCCTGCCAACTATCGTGCATGAGGTCAGAGACAAAGATTTTTTGTGCTATTCGATTGTTTGAAAATCTGTTCGTAGGTGTATTATCGTTTACTAGAATATCTAAATTTATCATTAAGATCTGTTTAGCATGGAATGTTAATTCGTGCTCTAGCCTGAAGGCTCTGCGAAAACTCTCGCCATGTGGGAATTGTTCACGTTTTTCATGTGAGGTTGAAAAAACATTTTCAAGTGATTTTTGGCTTCTGTTTTAATGGGAAAACTACAAGATTTCTTAATCCGTTACTTAACACTCATACGGCGTGACCTGCATTTGACTGCATCATGAATCGCTGGTGTTCAATTCAACTTAGCCAATTTCCCTACAACAAAAAAATCGATATAGTTGATTAAATTGGTCAACTGAAAAGTACTCACCCTTTACACAGCTGCCAATATGCTACCGTATTGACGCCTCTAGCAGCAATCCTTCACTAGGTGGTACGAATTTTATGCAACCTCACCAATGCATGACAAGATTTAGTAATTGTCCAGCAGGTGTGTAACATAAATGTATCATATTTGGGCCAAATAAGTATATATTGCTTATTTTTAAGTTATTTTTAAGAGAAAACAAAATTTCGAAAAGTATCTTTGGTGAAAAAAAAAAGAAAAATGAAAGGCAAAAATGCTTTAGCATACCTACTCTATTCTCATTCACTAAACTTTAACCCTTAAATGCCGGGTGTTGCTTTTCGGCAACATACCCAATTTAGGTTGTAAATTACTATTATAATAATATTGAAGCTATAATGCCCAATGTTGCCATTAAAATACATTCTGAAAATATTATTAAATCGGTTTTCAACATGTAGATGACAACACTTGTGCTGTTTAAGAATAAAGATAGATATATTTTTTCAATTGTTGCTACTTGTTCTTTTTGGTTTGTTTGGAAGCTTGCGAAATATCATATTTTGTTCTGCAATGAGCAAGTAAAATTTATTTCTTATTACAGTACCTAAAATTCTTGTGTGTTTAACATTATAGATTTTTATCAAGGAAAATTATTTTTTCAATTAAAGACCAGTATTGCCGATTAGTAACAAACTGTTTTTTAGCCGTAAACCATACTTAAAACAAAATATAATTTTTTAAGTATTTTTCCCATGATTTATTTAAAAAATGAAAGCCGAAAAGCATTATTACAATGATTTTTGAAAAATCAGGCGTTTAAGGGTTAAAAAAATGTTTAAAACAAATAAGGCAGCTTTTCAAATTTTTCGTTTGAAGATGCTGAGAAAAAGCTACCTTTCTTTCATTCGAATAAAAATAAAGACAAAATACCTTTAACAGATCATGTCAAAGCTCTGACATGCAATTTTAGAGCATTTTTACGCTGTGACAGTTCTCAAAAAACTTTTCTATGTCCACATATTTTTAAAAAAAGGATTTTGAAAATTTCTTCTTTATGCTATAAATTGTACTTTAAAATTATTTACCATAAAACGTTATTATATGGAAGTATTGAAAATTTCACGTACAATTTTCCTTGCATTAGATTGTTTTTTCAAAAAACATAATAGGAAGTATTCAGCACCTTACTATAGAAAATGTAAAAAAAAAAAAAAAAAAAAAAGATATATATATATTTCTATACCTTTTTTCTTTTTTAATACTTCCCAACATAATTGAAAAATGTTCAGGAATTCCGTTTATCTGGCCACCTTTCTGTCCAGTCATCTGTTTGTCTGGACGTGTAGTCGTCTATCAGTCTGTTCGTACTCTAACTGGTGTAAATATACTTGGATTTCGGTGTAATTTATATATATTATAGGATTTATACGCTTGTTCGGAATGTGTATAATATTCATAGCTGCCAACCCTTCTGCTTTTTTAGACCAGAAAAATTTAATAGAAATGCTTGCCTTATTTAATCGGCAGATCACGGCAATTTAAAAATGTAAAATTTACTGTAAAATTTTTGTGGTCCAAAAAAGCGTAAGATGTTAGCAGCTATGAATTTATAGTTCGTTTATGGGAACACTCAACTTTATTCCGTTACTGTAAATAAATTATTTGCTGAACTAATTTAAAAAAGATTTTTATGATATATATTTTTTCGCTTAAATTTATCATTATTAACCCATTAATGCCGGTTGGTACGAATATCTGCCATTTAATTAATACGAAAATTTTAAATATGAAAACCAGTATTTTAGTACGGACATTTTCCTTATTCCTTAATCTCAAACTTTAAGAGATCAAATAAGTTAAAATTACAATATGGAAAAACTGGTGTCAACTGGTACCTAGGTATTAAAAATTTGCAAAAGAAACTCGGCAGTAATGGGTTAAAAAAGATACTTCCAACTTTAAAATCAGCGATTATTTAAACTACTAAACGTAAAATTTTTGAATTAATCGCTCTGAGAGATAAATGCACGCATAAATCTCGTGATTTAAACTTTAATTTTGGATACACGTGCCTATTTTAACGTTATAGATGCAATCAACTCCAAAACTTTCATTCGAAAGTAAAATTCATTGTATCATAACTTAAACAAAGGTATTTAAAAGAAGGAATTTTCCTAAATAATATTTAAAGTAATAAAGAGAATGCTTAAATAAATGCATTTCATTAAAAATTAATAGCCGTGAAAAGGAATAACTTAATTTGTTTAGATTCATGAGGTATGAAATTTAAATTAAAGATGATAATATTCGTCACGGTTTGTGGCTAAATGCTTAGTTTTCCTTATAATTAATTTATTCATTACTTTATTCATTGTATTCAAAACTCTGATTTAACTATTATGTAATGAAAAAGCTTTCGATTAGTTTTCATAGCATTTGATGAATACTCATATACAAATTCACCAATACTCAAATAGTATTATTATTCTCTCTATAGTATTACTCAAATAGTAATTATTCCAGTGCACTGTTATTTATGTTGCAATATCACAAATTAAGCTGCTCATGGCTACGTTTTCACTACAAAACATTCCATCAACTCGTAAACAAAACGCAGACGATGAAAGACATTGCCAATAATAAAAAGCATAAAAACGACCGAACAGCATGCGTTTCGCTATTTCAACGCATTTCATATTTCTTTGTAAAGAAGGCGAAAAAATATTGAAAAAAATGATTTCAAATAGTTATTAATGAATATATGGGATAATGTATCTTCATCTAAAATCCTTCATCTAAAAAGTTTTTTACTAAGGTAAGGAGGTATAATATTTCCCATGATTAATATTTACAACAAATACATTTTTTTCGCAACGAAAACTGTCTGTTATACTGTCCATTAATTTCAAAGATTCAACAACTTTAGTTTTCTTAAAAATTTTGATTTGAATTACATTAGAATATTTTTCTTCTTTAGATGATGATCATTTACAGTATACTTAAGGAAAAACATTATATATTTAAGAGAAGAATGAAGACTCATTTTAATACTTTAGTTGAAATGAAATGTTTTCTTTTGATGGGGTTGTTTATTAACATTTCATTGGCTCTTCTTTTATGTTTTCACCTTTGACCATACCTGTTAACTTTTACGAATTACGAATTTGTGTTATTGCTTTTTTCGAACGGAGCTCGTCTTCTCTCGTATTTTTTTCAATTAAATGAAACGGAGATTTCTATTCGAAAAGAGTGGTAATAGAAGTATGTAAAAAGTAGCAGCTATTATTTACGTAACTAACCAAAACCACTAATTTAACATAATCAATTTCTTAAATTTTAGATATATTCATCTCTATTACATTAATAAATATTTTTATGGATGAAAAAAGTTCCCTGATGTAGTATTTTTTTTTTAATTCTATGCCAGAGTTTAATAAATCTTCTATAATTTATTCCAATTTACGATGCGTTACTTTTACAAAATCTATATAAATGCAATCGTTTGAATATTTGAAAGCGAATAAGCAATTTAAATTAATTTTGAAACAGTTTGGAGGAGAATTGCTTATAAAAATAAGTATTTATAATTATTAATATAAACAAGTCGATTTGTAAAAAGAAATTTCCAATTTTCTGTTAAGTAGCATTTAACCCCCCTCCAACAGGAATATACCTACAGATTGTTTCTGCTAAGAAACGCGTCAATTGTCAGCAGAAAATGCTTGTATGACTACTTGGGTCAGTCATCTGGTTATACATTATTTCGTCAACATATATTTTAGGAAAACATATTGTCTCTGGCAACTTTCTGCTACCAACAATTTTTTGGTACATCGCAGGAACACTTTTTATAGTGCAGGCCGTTACTCGAGCACAGAAACTTTTGCTTTAATAGCCAATGCTCTTCCAATTGAGCTATATGGACGACATCCCAGACAGCACAATTTTTATCATGACATATTTCGCACATTCGGTTAATTCAGCGTGATGTTAATGGCCCATTTTGTTTAGAATGATCTACTTCGATTTATGGACTCATCCACTCCCCCCCCCCCCCCCGTCCTCCCTTTTTCAATTTTGATTTCGTCCTGCAATATTTTAACCAGAGTGCATTCTGGAGGTTTGCTGATTTCTTCTCACTTCACCCCTTGATGATAACCAGAGTTTGGTCGAAAGCGTTTGGGACTCCGGTGAATTCTCTTATATTTAGCATCTGTAAATTTGTTTTAATGTATTAAAGCCTTTTAATTGATTTTTACACCAATTTTAATAATAAAACTATGAATTATTTGATGTCTTCATGTTTTTTATTAGCACAAATTTCACTCCGAAATCATTTGGTAATGAAACATGGTCTGTTATTTGAAACAGCTCGACAGAATTAATCGCAGGTTAAGAAACTCAAATAAACTATTGATGCGTAATTACACTTTAAGGGGGTCCGGGACACATTTTCAAAAAAAAATTTACTTATTGAGTTAAAATTTTGAAATTTTTTGTGATGGTTAACCATATCATTTGTAAACAAAATCGCATGATAAAACTTCTCATAATTAAAAAAAAAAATTAAATTTAAAATTTTGTTAAAAAAGTGGGGTTGTTTAAAATCGTTATAAATCGAAAGATTATTAAGAGCATTTCAATTTTTTTTTTCATTTAAATAAACAGAAATATATAAATTTTAATTTAGAGCCAGCATTTTAAAAAATATTAATTTTTAAAAAAATTAAAAATATTTAACGAAAAAATTACAAAAAATGTGGTGCAACTTTTTTTAAAAAAATCACATTTTCAAAAGTAAATATTTCTTTCAAATACGCTGGCTCAAAAGTGAAGTAAAATAATTGAAAAAGATATGTTCCGAGTTTCAACCCTGTATCTTTAACGGTTCTCGAGTTATAAGAATTTAAATATGAGAGATGGTGAAAAAAACCTATCATGAAGAAAAACGCAATTTCACAAAAACTCGTTTCCTTGACAACCATAGCTTGAAAGGCAGATTTTGGAAACAAACCAAAACGAAAAAAATAATATTTCCTGTTCTAATTAAGATAGAAACATGATTTAAACATAATTTTAAGCAGAAAACGGCAGAGAAATTTTTAATCGAATAAAAAAAATTGAAAATTTGAAGATTTTTGTGTCCCGGACCCCCTTAATTATTTTAATACAATCAACTGATTGGTAAATAAATCATTATGATTAATTTATGAATCTGTTGATTATATTGACATAATTAAAATGATTTTTCAACTATGTTGGAAAGTGTTAAAAAAGAAAAAGGATATAACTAGATAATGGGAATGCATTCTAAAGCAAAGAAAAAATAAACTTTTTGGTTATTTCAAAGATTTGCTCTCAGGCCTTGACTATCCCATGGGCACCAGGGGCTCGTACCCTGGGCACGAAATGTTTTCAGGCGCACACAATGTTTCATAATTTTATCTAAATTTTCATTACAAAAATCATAATTGTGAAAAAATGTAACGTTTGATATACCAATACGATTAAATGAACAAAATATATCTCAATATATGGTTAGAAGCCCATTTGAAAAAATACAAAAAATATTTCATTTTCATACCTGAAACAGTTTTTCAATTTCCTGGAAAACGTAATTTTTTGAGTTGATACTTTGCAAATAAGTGTGCAATATATTAAAAAACTACTACCAGTAAATCAACCGATTTTAGGGGGCACGAAAAACTGAAAGTGTCTGGGGCACAGAAACTTGTTAGTTGGGCCTTGTTTGCTCTAGAGTGTTGTCATAGATCTTTGTCCTATCTTTAAAAAAATAATAGCACCTTATGTGCAAAATATTTGGAATATGCGTGGATATCGTAATGATTCCAGAACAATTCTATATAGCAGCAGACAATGATTGTCATTATATCGAATATATTTTGTCCTCATTAGATGAATCGTGTAGTTCATTTTATACATTCTGTATAAATAGATTATGTAACACTGTCAATGGTTTCGGATTTTTTTTTCCTTATAAAGTTCCTTATCTCCTTACGAGACGCCATAAAGCTGATAGCTTTCTGATGAATTGTATTTGCTGTAGGTTGTTTAGAAATGTGCAGTTTAATTTGTGACATCTTGTATATTCTATACCGGCGGTGACCAACTGGTACACGCCGGGTATCAGTTATTTTTTAAAGAAAAAAGCAGACTTCCTGAACCGCGGAGATTCGATGATTAAATAGAGCAATGGTTACTATAAAATTTTAATGGTGTGCAGCCACTTCTGTTCTATATATATATATCACTATACTACTGTTACTACTACTATCACTGTTCTATATCAATATACTCAATATTTTTCTTCTTGCCACTCGTGGTCTCAAAAATTCACATGTTGATACTTCCCTCTCCCTCCCATTTATTTATTTTAAAAAGTATTTTAGTTAATAAAAATTTTATCTTCTTGCAGCAAATATGCATGATAATTAAAGCAGAAGTATATAGAAATAAACACATATACATTTATAAAAAATCTACCGAGCCAATGGCAACAATGCTTTTGTAAATACTATCTAAACCATAAGGAAAAGATTTAATGCAAGAAATTTTAGCTGAAATATTTAGCACTATGGAGGAAATAACAGGTTTGATTTTGGGCACTAAAAAAGACACAGAATCTAAATTTATATATTTTAACATCAATCGATTCTTATAATCGAGCTCCAAGTATTTCTCTTTTGATTCTGACCACGTTACTTTTCAAAAGTTTTATTTCAACAAATTAAATTTCAGAAAATGATTATGAACGTATTTTACTCAAAACGTTTAGATTCTAAACCGTAGTAATTACATTTAATGGTTACAGTACTGATTATCTGTGTAAAAAATATTACTCCACTCTCAGTCCGCCAAACGTGAAGATATATATATATATATATTTATTAGGTCTACGGGAAAATTCTGTCCTATAATGTTATTTCACCCCTACTATTTTTAAATTCAAATTTCTTCGTGTCACCTCTTTTTTGAAATGGTAAAATTTCCATTGTTGTCACTTTAATGTGAAATGTGAAAACAATGGGAATTTTACTATTTCAAAAAAGTGGTGCCAATGAAGAAATCTGAATTTTAAAAAAGTAGGGGTGAAATAATATTATAGGACAGAACTTTCCGGTAGACCTAATGTACATTCTTTAATTGATAAGCTTTCACTCACCACAGACACAACGCAAAGGTACCAGGCACAATGCATTTTCCAGAATAAACTGACTAGGACACTTCAAATAAATGTTAAACTGAACATTTTTAAAGTGATAAACATTTGCAACAACTCAACATTTCTCTTTACAGAAGCAGGGATACAGCAGATCCTACATTTCGTTAAATTGTACTTAGGATACTATCTGCGCACTATATTATAACATTATAAGCACACTACTCCTGTATCTTTTGAAGTTACATAGTAAGGCTTATCCAATACTCTTACCCCACAGATCTATCTGAAATTTCGGTACACACATGCGCTTTTCAAAGAAAACACATCATGTTCACCACTCCTTGATTCTTCTATGCCTTCTTACCCCGTCTTCTTCCTAACAACCACCAGTATAACCCCTTTATTTTCACGGATACCGCAGGTGTGATGGTTGAAAGCTTGGACAGTGAAAGATCATCAAATAAGATTACCTTTTGTTCATAAACTCTTCACCTTCCGCTACATACCTTCCTATTGTAAGCCCACATTCAAGTATACTATAACACCTTTTCTGGGATCTCCTTTCATACTTTTTACAGATTCCAATTTCGTAAATACGTAGACGTGTCTATAACTAAAATGCGTAGATAATAATTTACAGATAAACATAATAAATAAAGCGAAAAATTAATTAATTTACATTAAGCATATGTCTATTAGCGTCAGAAACCTGACAATATAATTTTACAGAAATGTGTTTTTGGGTTTGAAGGTAGTGATTAAATGTAATTCATCGAGAAAATTAAAAAGAAAAGATAAATCGGAAAGGTAATCTAGAATAATTATTTGTTTTAACACCTTGAGGGGCGGTGGGATATATTATATCCCACCTAATTTTGATTAAGATTTGCACCAGAAACTTTTAACTAAGTTTTACTTCTATAACCTTGAGGGAAAATATTTGAAATTGATTTTCCTTATTTACAAATAAAATTTTTCAAATTTTCCGGTGGGAATTCAGCATTTCAAAAACGCAATTGCTTGCCTTCAAAGGGTTCAGCAATTTTCAGAGTTAGAAAATAAATTGTTTTTATCTTATTAACCCATTTACCGCTGAAACTATAATATAGAGATGTTTAACTTTTTTGCAGAAAATGTTTTCCACCACAAATTTTGGAAGATAATCTTCGTTTAATTTAATAATGAAATTTCCTCTTGTTAAATAAGGCAATTTTTTAAATTTATAAATAGTGGTAGCATCATAGTAAATTTAAGCATGGACATTTATTTTTACAGTTCTGAGAACACAACACCAGCGGGTAATGGGTTAATCCCTTGAGGGGCGGTGGGATATACACTGGTTATCAAAAATTAAGGAAAAGTCACAAAATGCTAATTTTCAAATACGCGAACACTCAAAAGGAAATAATATAATTCGAGTAATTACTATCTCTACAACACAGCCAGCCTATATAACATCTCATTCATGTCACACATGGTCACAAGTGTCACATTCACTACGGTGAAGCAAAAAAATAGGAAATTCCATACATCTCATTATGAGTCTCAAATGATCAGTATATGTGACTCCACTGAGAAGTCAATGTGACTGCTGTTTTGTGACGAGTCACCAGGTGACTTTACAATGTAGTTAAATTGTGACTCTCATATGACTGTCATTTTTAGACTCAATTTCATAGTCATCATGAACGTTGCATTATCATAAGTCACCAAATAATATCATATTATAGTCACATGGAGACTTTTCCTAAAAGAGCACAATGGTGACTTCACAGTAGTCTCTATGTCACCTGAAAGTCATCATGTGACTTTAATGTGACATTATTTGGTAACTTATCACAATGCAGCGTTCACGATGACTTTGAAATTGAGTCTACAAATGACAGTCGCATGAGAGTCACAATGTAACTACATTGTAAAGTCACATGGTGACTCGTCACAAAGCAGCAGTCACAGTGACGTCTCAATGGAGTCACATATAGTGATCATTTGAGACTCATAATGAGATGCATGCAATTTCCTATTTTTTTTGCTTCCCCTTAGTGACTATGACACTTGTGACCATGTATGACATGAATGAGATGTATGGACTACCTGTGTTGTAGAGATAGTAATTACTCGAAGTACATTATTTCCTTTTGAGTGTTCGCATATTTGAAAATTAGCATTTTGTGACTTTTCCTTAATTTTTGATAACCAGTGTATTTTATCCTACCTAAGAGTAATGAAGTTTTGCACCAGCAAAAATTTATTAAGTTTTACTTTTCAAACTTTGGTGGCGACAGTTGTAAAATTGCTTTTCCTTATCTCGCAATATTTTTTTTTTCGGATATTCCGGTGTGAATTCAACATTACAGAAACACAATTACCTGCCTCTGAAAGGGTAAAACAAGCAACAAACCGTGTAAACCCTTTGTTGCGCAGTGTTCCATCACATGGAACACCTAAATTGATTCCTAAATGCCACAATGGCACGAAAATTTTGTTACTGTTAATTTCCGTTCATTATATGAGTTAAAATAAAGATTTTTCATAATTTCAAATAAATTTGTTTTAAATTCGGGTGTCAATTATTTATGTAGTCATTTTAGCAATGGAAGTGCTCTGCGCCGGAAAGGGTTAAATATATTTATCGTGCTTTTATTGCATTTTTTGGTGAACGTAAGGAATCTAAGATTGTGCAATGTAACCTTATTGAAGAAAAATTGCTTATATCGCAAATAGTAGGATACAATTCTTGTCATTGAAAATTAATTTTATTAATAAATTAAACACCCACCATTTGTATTCATCTTACTTTAAGTAGTCATGCTTTCAGAAACATATGTTCCAAAATATTCTAATACTTTAAAGATATCTTGTTTTGCATAAGCATTTGTATAAAGATAACCTATGAATATGAAATAAGAACATTTACATAAAATCATTAATCAAATCTTATGTCTACTTAAATTCAACAAACTATTTTTTTTTTTACAAATGCATTAATAAAATGCTGCAATACTGAATTAGTTAGGGTAACATTTATCATTATCCTAATATACGAGCGTTAATAAACAATAGATATGTGTTTTCTAACGCAGGCTTTCAAAGCAGATGTTCGAAACTCGATACATAATTTAAGCTAAAATCTTTATATTTGTGATTATTTTAGGATTACTTACATGATAGATTCAGATAACACTTCAAAAATTTCCCACTGTTTTAAATCCATTAACAGTATTTAACCTAAACCATCAAAAACTTTTTCAAAATATTTGCAATGCAACTCACAGTTTGTTATAAAATGTATTCTTGGGCAAATTTAATTTATTTTCAGAATATTTTTTTTCATTTTTGTTACATATCTACACTCTAAATAAAAAAGAGTGACTATTCACTCCTCCGGAGTGAATAGTCACTCTATCGCAGACCCAAAATATACCCAACCTCTTTAGAGTGACTATGCACTCTGAGCAAAAGTGAAATATTTGACTCTCTGAAAGAGTGAATAGTCACTCCTGGAAAGTGACTAGTCACTCTAAACAGGGGTGGATAATAACTCTTTCGGAGGAGTGACTATTCACTCTTGCTAAAGGAGTGCGGTTTTTTCACCCTTGGTAGGAGTGAATAGTCACTCTTTCATGGATGTGTATGTTCATTTTTTTTATAGTCGGTTCTTTTTTCTTTTGCTTTTATAGTCATTTTAAAAGAATCACATCTTTTACGGCATGCAATGAAAATAGATACAAGCGTAGTAAAGATTGGAATAAAATACTTTATTAGCAATATTTAATAACACTAGTTTGTAACACTAATTGAACTTTTAAGGAAAAATTCAGTTAAAGTTACATACGAATTTAAATTAGATTACTGACAGAAATAAACTAAAATATTTTATTCCAATCTTATCCTTTGTGTTTGCTTTTACTGCATGTCCTATAAAGATATTACTTTTAAAGTTTTATTAATAACTTTTTAATGGGTGGATGTTATATCTTTAACAATGTTTGATTTGATTTTAATTTTTGTTTTAAATATAAAACCGTAACTTTTTCTTAAATTATTGTTGTAAAATTATTCTCCTATTGTTGTAAAATATTTTTAATTTTTCCATTTAAAAGCAATGCTTATAAACTCATTTCTTTTTAAAATAAGTTCTGAGCATGATTTAAACATTAAGAATGTGTAATTTTTTTTTTATCCGCTGTGATTTGCTTTTGTTTTGTTTAATATGAACATGGAGTCTAAATTATGAGTTCTCTGGAATATGTATATATTTGTCTTTTAAACATATTCCTTAACTTAATCATGATTTCTAATTTTCGTCCGTTATTGCTGAAAAATGGAATTAATACGATAAGCCATATTTAATTTAAATTTTTTATTCGCGTAGATATTGTATTTTGTGACTATGAGCAAAATAGATTTTATATGTTTTATAGGAAAAGATTGACCTCGGAAATAGAAAAAAAAAAAAAAAAAAACTTAAAAATAAAGTAAATGACTGCATTAGAAATATTCTTATTATTTGAAAAACATTTGAATGTAAAAAAGTCCTTCCGGCCAGTGCCGGGAGGAAGAGGTAGCTTTCATAATCCTTATTTAAAAAAAGCCAAATTATATCATTCAAACACACGAAGCTCAATTTAGTGAAAACCGAATATAGGAGATTCAATACTAATTTTTATCAATATAATGAATGAGAATTTCGCGAAATTAGCTTTATCCAAGCTGCTTTTCTTTAAAGTAACATATATTTGGCTGCCAAATTCGGCAATTTCTTAAAGTGCCTGTCATTTTAAGACAACATGGTGGATGAGGCTAAGCAGTGAACTTTGTCGAGACATTAGTAATTGCTGTGCACATGCTCACTCACATCGGAATCGGTTAATATGTTGGAGTGCTGTCGCATGCAAAAAATCAGATTTTTCAAAATGTCACCCACAATAGAAATTGAAACTGCTATATCTGAGCCATTTTTTAAGGTAAAGACAAACAAAAAATGCTCCTGAATCCTTATATCAAGGTCAAATACTTAAGAAAGAAACCTTTTTCAATTTCTAATTTTTTTGCACCTCACTTTAAATATATATATATATGTTTAATTTAATGGTCGCCATTTTGAAACAAGATGGCTGATGAATCTGGCCAGCGAACTTGGTCGAGGTGTTGATGTATACTATCCACATGCCTTCTTACATCGAAATAGGCGAATACGTGTGTTATCGCGTGACAAATACAAGATCGTTTCAAAATGTTAGCCATGCTAGAAATTCAAAGTGCTATAAATCAACCATTTTTTAAGATATAAACAAAAGAACAAATTTTCAGAAACAAAAACTGCTCCGGAATCTTTGTATCAAGGCCAAACACTTAAAAAAATCTTTTTCATTTTCCAATTGTTTAATACCTCATTTTGAATTTTAAATTTAATTTTTTTTAAATGGCGACCCTTTTGAAACAAGATGGCGAATGAAGCTGGCCAACGACCTCGGTCGAGACATTGGTATGTACTATGTACAGACCAAGTTACATCAAAATAGGTTCATAATTACGCCTGTTATCGCGTGACAAAAATCAGGTCGTTTTAAAATGTCAGCCACAAGAGAAATTCAAAATGCTATTACTCAGCCATTTTTTTTTAGATATAGACGAAAGAAAAACTGTTCCGGAAACTTTGTATTAAGGTCAAACACATACAAAAAAAAATCTTTTTCACTTTCCAATTTTTTGGTATCTCATTTAATTTTTTTTATTTTTTAATTTTTTTAAATGGCCGCCATTTTGAAACAATATGGCGGATGAAGCCGGCCAACGAACTCGGTCGAGATATTTGTATGTACTATGTACACACCAAGGTACATTCAAGTCGGTTCATAAATACGCCTGTTATTACGTGAGAAAAATCAGGACGTTTCAAAATGTCAGCCACGCTAGAAATTCAAAATGCTATAACTCAGCCATTTCTTAAGATATAGACGAAACAAAAACTGCTCCCGAATCTTTTTATCAAGGTCAAACACATAAGAAAAAAATATTTTTTCAATTTTTAATTTTTTGGTACCACATTTCAAATTTAAATTTTTCTTAAAAATTTAAATGGCCACCGTTTTTAAACAAGATGGCGGATGAAGCTGACCAACGAACCCGGTCGAGACATTGGTATGTACTATGTACACACTGAATTACATCCAAATCGGTTCATAAATACGCCTTTTATCGCGTGACAGAATTCAGGACGTTTCAAAATGTCAGCCACGCTAGAAATTCAAAATGCTATAACTCAGCCATTTTTTAAGATATAGACGAAACAAAAACTGCTCCGGAATCTTTGTATAAAGGTCAAATACATAAGAAAAAAATATTTTTCCATTTTTAATTTTTTGGTACCACATTTCAAGTTTAAAAATTTTTTAAAAATTTTAAATGGCCGCCATTTTGAAACAAAACGGCGGATGAAGATGGCCAACGAACTCGGTCGAGACATTGGTATGTACTATGTACACACCGAATTACATCGAAATCGGTTCATAATTACGGGAGTTACAGTGTGACATAGGTCAGATATATATATATATATATATATATATATATATATCAATTTTGAACGGACGGTGGTTTCGGGGTCTGGGGGTCATGATCGATGAAAATATACCAAAATTTTTTGAAATCGCTTTCCTCCGAACGGCTGCAATAGGTAGCTTTTTTGTAAAGAAAGCTACCTAAAAGTAGTTATTAGTAACCTTTTACAAAAAATATTCTGTCCTGTATTATGTAAGTAAATATGATAATTTTTAAAAAATATACTAAAGCAGTCTTATCCATAAACTTCAAAACAAGCATCAAAAAACATTTTATTTCAATGCTTAAATATCATGTTTTATTGTTTAGCACCAAAAATTACTTGTATCAAAAACGTAGAAAATTTTTTTATAATAGAAGGAAATTTAATAACTGATGCAGAATATCTATAATTAAATTTTTTTATATTACTCAGTCTCGAAATTTTAAAATCATAACTCGCAGAAAAATGTTTAGATACAATTTAAAAAAATTAATATACAGTAAAACCTCCCTAAAGCGACCACGTACTGTTCCAATAAAAATTGGTTGCTCCGAGAGGTGGTCTCTTAATGGAGGTCACGTTTAAATCTAGATTTTAATTGTTGAAAAATGGTAACAGTGTTACTAAAATTTATTTTTCACATTAGGAAAAAATATAAAAATTTAAGTATTAAAATAAAAGTTAATTACATAAGTTAATTACTGCAGAATTTAAAAAATGAACACATTGAGCTTTGCTTTAATTTTACAGTTTTATATTTTATAATTTTTATTTCCAAGTCCTTTCGAAGTTCAGTAAATAAATGCATTTTTTTGTTGACGGGAACAAATAATGGCGATTTCATTACTTTACCTATTTCTTTGGGAGTTTTCTGACAGAACAGGGCAGAGGAGTTTATTGACCGTCAGTCGTAATCAGAGTTAAATTCATTGCCTAAAAAGGCACAAAGGGGTTTAAACACTTAAAAGTTACCGGGATAAAAAAAAAAATCTAAACTTAGTTTAGAAGTTTGCTGAATAATGCCCTCTCCTGAATTATTTTTTTAATAAAACCTTCTTCAAGCGACCAGGAAAAAACGGAATTTATTTCATTTTCTTCAAAGAAATCGGTCTCTCATGGAGGGAGTTCAACTGGGATGGTCTCTGAATAGAGGTCAAATTAGTATTGAGCCAATGGGAATAAATTTCGTTCCATGAAAAAATGGTCGTTGAGGGAGGTGGTCGCCTAATAGAGTTGGTCGCACAGGGAGGTTTCACTGTACCAACCTTTTCGTAATATCATAAACATCAAATATTCTATTTAACTCCCAAACAATAATAAATACTCTTAACTGTATATAATCCAAAATCGAAATTAAACCAAAAATCTCATAGAACGGCAAATTAATGTTTTCGAGAATGTGTCTCCTACGATTGAGAAAATCCAGATCTTCTCTCTGTTATGAGTCAGTCACCCTTTCAAACGAAAGAGATAAAACTTTTTTGTTTTGGTCGTTTCAAAAGTTTTATTATTTGCAAATACAGCATTGAAAGGGAAGAATAAAATATGCACAGTCATTTTTTTTTATGATTCACATTTCCTGAACTAATGAAGTTTTGATTTTGCATTGTGCATTTAGAGGTCTGCACGGGCTGAAATTTCCAAGGACCCAGCCCGACTCATAGAAAAGAAATTCGTCCCGGCCCGTAGAAAAGAAATTGGTCCGGCCCGGTAAAGACTTAAAAGTTCGGCCCCAGCCCGACCCAGAAAAAAGGTTAAAATCTCGGCCCGGCCCGAGTGAATTTCAACAAAACATTGATTTTTTATTTTTTTGAAGTGTTAAAAATCTGGAAAATGCTATACAGTACGATGGAATTGTATAGAAAAAAAAATGCGTTATAGACAAGTTCCCTTCTTAGCGAGTATAAACGTATTATATATTCTTTTCTTATGTATTAGTATATTAATTATGCATGGATCAATACGTTAGTGAGTTTAAAACTGGGTTCCGTCATACGCAGGTTCTTTTTCACACGTTTTACTATGTTTTAATTTAGCTATATTTTAATAAGCGCAGAAATCTAGTGTTCTTAAAAAATAATAAATTTTAATGTTTAAGTGTAGAATAATGGCGATTTAAAACTGTATGCATTTTTTGCAAAAATTTTTGGGCCAGACCTAATTTTACTGACCTTTAAATAGACCAGGCCACGCTGAGACAATGATTTTCATATACGGGCTGGGTCAAAATTAGGACTGAAAGTTTTGGGCCGTGAAGACTCGGAATGAACCAGTCCCGGCTTTGTACAGAAAAAATAAGTTAGGCCAGGCCCGAGCCTTCAGATAAAAGTGTGGCCCGGGTCCGGCCCGAGAACGAGCCGGCCCGTGCAGATCTCTAGTGCGTATTCAACTGTTAAAAGAATCATTTCAAACCGCTACATGAAGAAATATAACAGACAATCACTTTTGAACACTCTAACGATCAATCTTTTTCTATACAACATACAACTATTAGGTAATAATCTTAACATTCCCCATATCTACACGGATAAATGCTTAAAATTAAATAAGACTTACCTTTATTTTATGTATTCCAATAAGAATAATTTTAATGATATCCTAATCTGTTAATCGTAAGATGGCGGACAAAAAAGTGATCATTTTTCTTATCTTTTAAGGGTGTCGTCGCCTTGCTGCTCTGATTGGTTAAAAGCAATGCACACGTAAGTCACTCTACTTTCAGGAGTGAGACATCTCACTCCTTTCTAGAGAGTGGAAAATTCCACTCTTTAAGGAGTGTATTTTTATAAAATTCACTCCAAAAAGAGTAAAAATGCCTGTCACTCTTTCAAAAAGTGAACTTTTCACTCCTCCCAATTTTAGAGTGTATGTATTTAAATAAAATAAAAGAATGGCGATTAGATTAAAATTTCTAGAGTAAAAAGCTAGTTCTAGTTGAAGTATATTTTAAAATATATTTTCGCTAGCAATGGTTTCCAGAAAGATTGCCACTGTTATTTTATTTATTTATTTATTTTTTAATTATGCAGATGAAATTAGCGTGTTTTTATAATCTGGGGCGTCTGAACGGGGTTCGGAGAGAGTGAGGGGACAGAGCCCCCTAGTAAAAAAATAAATCTAGTTCAAACGCGTGAAATTCGCCTTATTTAAGGAGAGATTTTCTATACGAAAATATTGGTACAGAAGAATATCCTGATCTAGAAATTCTAGCATCCGCAAAAACCCTTTTACAAGCTATATCTTTATGAGCATTTATTTCAATAGATCATCTTATAAAGGATTCCTGGTAACAGTTTGTAGGAAAGATAATCTTGGATTTATTAAAATTTTCTTTACGTTTTACTAGTTTTTTATGTATTTTAAAGATATTTCCAATGCATTTTAAATAATTTTATATTATACGTATGTACCTGCAAGTACTTTTAGTAAATTTATTGTCTTTTTTATATAAATATTTATTATTTACTCAAGATGAATTTAGCTCTAGAATTTTAATATTCATTAAAGGAATATTCTTGTTAGCTTCCGGTACGCTATGCTATTTCTTTCTCCCAGCTTATTTTGTGTCCAAAAAATAACGTTACCTTACAGAAGCTAGCCGTAAAACAAAGCATTACGATTAAATACTCTTTAGCAATTTTTTTAACTTCTAAGCATCGCACATTTTTAATTTTTATACCGTCGTATTGGAAAAAAGAAGTTCTTTTAAATGCATTTTGTTTCAAATCTGTATCTCCATTTTTTTTTTTTTTGAAATATTAATTTTTTTGTATTTTTTGGAGCCATTTGCTTAATGCTGGCAACGAAAGGACTTCATTTCTGCGGAAAGTAAAGGAAAAATAGTTTTAAAATAGTAATTATATATTTTTGTTGTCATTTTTTCGTAACAACCGAATGAAAATGTAATTAAAATACGTGCTATTTTGAAAAAAATATAAACGAATGATTTCTGTTAAAGCAATGGAGCTATTATATACTATATTTAATTGTAAGTATGTATGAATCATTAGATAGCCGTTTTTTTTTTTCGATTTTCTTGAATGACGGAATCTTTTTGCTGCATTTATGCATTATTTCGCGATAGTGATGTGCTATGCATGCTTTACTGTAGATGTTTAAGAGCAGATTGTAAATGTGGAATTCTTAAGCGGATGCGAATGACGTCATTTTACATAAAATAAAACGTGTGCTTTAAGTCTTAAAATTGAAATATGTTTTGTACTGCAGTAGAGTCCCACTTAACCGAGTTATTTTCTTCTGATGGACTGGTGGCTTCTATTATTATGAAACATCCATTATAAATGAAGTGTTAGGTGAAGATGAAAGAGCAACCGTAAAAAAGAAAATTATGGCCATCTTTCCCCCATTCTGACCAGAAAATCAGAGTTCTAACTTTTTACGGCTGCTCTTCTATCTTCATCTAACACTTCATTTATAATGGTTGTTTCATAATAATAGAAGCCACCTGTCCACCAGAAGAAAATGAAGTAGGGGAGAGGGGGGTACCTTTGAACACTGTAAATATTTTCGTTTAAATAAATTATATTTTTAAAATATATATGGCAGCACAGTACTACTGCTTCAGTGTAACAAGAATACAAAGCTTTACTATTTTGCATGCCCACTATTATCTAAGCAAGATATGTATGTTTTCCTTTCTTGAATCTAAACTTAGCAGAATAAAGTTGTAAGCTTTTTGTTGATAATCTTGTATCCCTAAATTTATAATTTATTTTTTAATACCTAAATAAAGATGTTAGCTTTAACTTATAAGATTTGTTTTATTCAAATTATCAAACCTAATTGAATAAATAGTTGTAATGCTAAACTCCATGTGATGGGGCACCATTGAACGGAAAAGTTGGGGCACCATTGAACAATTAAAACTATGAAGTAAAGAGATATAGATTTATCTAAATATTATTATCGTTGATTTTTTTTAAATATGAAAATTAAGAGGTTAATTAAGTGTTATTGCACTTAATATGAAAGTTGTACTGATGTTGTACTTCAACTACAGGCAAATTCAGGACACACAACAATAATTCACGATTTAGCAGATTTGTCTAGCAAACCCTATATTGTTACATTTACAATGGTAAACATTACTTCTGGATTTCATAAAACAGGGTTTTATCCATTTTCTTTAACAATTTGAATATAAATGATTTCATTTTAGTTCAATTTCATGCAAAAAGAACTCTTCATTACGTTGCTTAATGTCAGGTTTCTTCGTAAAAGAGAACATACGATATATTTTCCAGAGGCATCAGGCATCAATTTGGTGGATTTTAAGGATATTATATAAAATGCCACAATTAAACATAATTGCACCGTTCTGTCTCAACAATGTGCTTTGATGGATGCAAATTTGGTTAAATAATAAAAAATAGTAATTTCAGTTAAATGTAATTGTGTAATTTTACTCTTATTATTTTATATTTTGGAAAGATATGCAGTTTTTAATAAAAACTGTCAATATTTTCATATTCTGTTTATTTGTTCAAAGGTACCCCTAGCATGTTCAAAGGTACACCTACATGGGGCAGGTTTGAATAGAAAACTTTCAGCTTTTTAAAGCCTCACAACATATTTAATTTATTTGACAAAATGTAATTTTTTTATTTCATATGATGCAGAATTACACTCTTTCTCTCACGAAATATTTAAAATCCAATAAATATAATATTTTAAAAAATAAATATAATTCAAGTAAACAATATGTAAATTTTTTAAAAAAAATGTTCAAAGGTGCCCCCCTCTCCCGTAATGGAAATACCTGGGGCGGCACTAAATTCTGAAAAAGCAGAATTCCTGTTCTCTCGTTTCCTTTTCTATTGTTAGAATATAAAATTTTAAGTAAGATTGATATATTTTAATACTTTAAAGAGCTTTAAAAGAGATTTATGTTTTAATTAATCTTTATAAATCAATAATTTCAAAGGGAATTAATAAATGTTTATGCTTGCAGTGCTGTAAGAAATTAGAAATTTAAAGCTACACGTATCTTTAATTACCAGAACATTAATCCTATTAAAATTTCATTCTCTTACACATATTAAGAATATATAAATTAATCTGTAACAGAAGAGTAAAGTCGATATGCAGAATTAAGAAAGTAAGACCATTCGAGAATGCAAACAGACACCCACCAAGGATTTGTTTCTATAACAAACTAAAAAAAAAAAAAAAAAAAAAAAAAAAAAAAAAAAAAAAAAAAAAAACTTTTCTTTTTCTGTATGCTTAACGCATCCTATTAAAATTAAATGTATGTGAAAATACAGCTTTACATTGTATATGTCTTGCATTGAATAAGGATTATATTCGGTAAACAATAAAAAAGCGGTATGTATAGAAAGTATTCCTGCGTCGTAAAACAAACACATACACAAAAAAAATTCATGAAGATTTTGTTTAAACTAAAGATTAGGTACCAAAATTAATTATAAATTACTGAACAATAATTTTTATCGTTTATCATAGGCACGCGACGCATATATATATATATATATACACTGCTCAGCAAAAGTTTAGACACTGGTGATTTTTAACCTTTAAATAAAAAATACCAACACTTGGGTTATACAAACGGCTGTACTTATTTTTTAATATATTTTAAACGTTTTAGGACAAAAATAACGGTTTTAATGTAGGATATTACATAATTTAACTGAAAAAAGTGAAATTTGCATATTGCAAAAGTTTAGACACTTTTGTGATTTTTAGGGAACTGTTCACGGAAAAACGCAAATTTCAAACTTATAACGTCATATGCATGAAGTATTCAAGTGCACCTCGCGATAGCATCGGTTACTGAAGATTCTGCGAGCTAGAAATTTTCAATCAGATGAAGTAACCATTGCAGAAATTTGCAGAGACCGTTGCAGAGACCGTTGCAGAAATTTCAGCTACTTTAAATCGTCCAAAGAAGTCTTTCTATTTAGTACTGTCTATGGGTGACTCTTTCAAAGCAAAACTTAAATCTGGAAGGCCTCATGCGGCCAGAAAACGAGATTATAGAAGGATCCATAAACTGGTATCTAGACAAATGATGACTACTTATCACATTAAAAGTGAGTCAGAGCTTTCTGTGTTAACAGATACTTTCGTAGATGAATTATAGAGAGATGTACATTAGTTTACATGAAAATGTAAAACATCCAGCCTTGAAATCTCACAACAAATTGACCCCTTTCCGCCGCGGAGTAATTCAGTTTATAAAACTGATGAAATAATGGACTGAAACCAGAATTTATAAACGAATTTATTAGGAAAACCGAACTTGCTTATTTTCACGTACATTATAAAAGGAAAGTTTTAGTTAAATCTTCTTGGTGCCGTTTGTCAGTTTTGGAATTAAAATTAGGTGTCCTTTTTAAGGTCACCGCCCTCGAAAGAGTCAATGATTTGAGCCTCACTTTGTTTTAATTCTCGAGTATCTCTGGAGTTTCTCAATGGTTGCCAAGCAGCGTAAGACTACATACATGCATTGGAAAACAATTTACAGAAATTTGGTGAACTTTTAGCTCTTCCAAAGTATGTATTTGTGCAAGATAATGCGTCTATTCATGTTGCATACAAATCAAAAAATTAGTTTAACTCTCAAAATATTACTGTTCTTGACTGGCCCACGTGTAGTCCTGATCTGAATCCAATCGAAAATTTTTGTGACATTATATCTCATAGGGTTTATGCAATTTTTTGACAATACTCCTCTGTAAATGAACTTCGATCTGCTTTTGAACGTATTTGGTACGAAATGTACCCCAAATGTACCCCAAGTAATGCAGGATTTAGTTTCTTCGATGGGAACTCACATTTTTGCATTCATAGCAGACAATGTAGGTCACGTTCGATTTTAGTTTATGGATATTTTTCTGTTAACAGACAGATTGTCTATTCTTTTTCCACAATGTTAAATATGTTTTTTTGTCATTATATATTATGTAAAGTGTATAGATTAAAATTTATTGTTTGTGTATGGAAGATAAGTCCCCAGTAATATATGACAGTTGAGTTACAACAATTCGTTACATACTTCTCAGTACAGAAGCATAATCGATCATTGTCTAAACTTTTGCTGAGCAGTGTATATACATACATATATATACAGGGTGAATACAATTAAAGTTGCACTTTCAAAAGGTTGTAAAAATAGAAGCACTGATCAGAATGACCTGATTTTTTATCTGAGTATACGTTTAGCATTTGGAATTCGTTTTGCAAAAGAAAAATGTTCAAAAGTCGACCGATAGATGGTGCTGTACTCATCATAAGACTCTAATTAAAAGACTTGACATGCATAATTAGAATTGCGTTAAAAAGGCGGGGAACATGCTGGACCTCTTAATCTTCATCTGAGAAGCTAGTCATTGAAGAATCGGGTTCTGCTTGTGAAGCATTTTTACAAGAACGGTGACTGTACGGAAATTGCATTGAAGAATTTTCGAACATTAAAGGATTTAAGAAGCGGCTGTGACCCCGATGAATGAGTTCGGTCTAAAGAAGATGATTCATAAATTCGAAGAGACGGGTTCATTTGCCGTGAAGTGTGGCAGAGGGAGGAAAGCAAGTGCTTCGACGTCAGTGGAGAATATGGCTACAGCACAGCAGGAAGTGTCAACTTGTGCTTTGGGAACGTGCGGGGGGCGGAGAATGTCTCAAACTTTACACATGCTTGTCAGCACGGTTCATAAAATTTTACGAAACATCCTGCAATTCTATCCATACAAAATTAAGTATGTTCAGGAGTTGCTTCCTGCTGACCTGCCAAAACGAGTAGCTTTCGCCGGCAATTTCTTGCTCAAATGGAAGTGGGCAATGCATGGACATGGAATATTTTGTGGACAAACGAAGACCATTTTCATCTCCACTGTTCTGTCAATACTGAAAGTTGCAGCATATGGGAAAATGAGAATCCGTTCCAGCTGCTATTATTGCCTCTTCATTCTACAGAGGCTGTGTAGTGCGGGTTTACAGCAGCATTTATCGTTGTCCCTTTCCTTTTCAAGGATATTTGTTCTTCTGGTCCTGTCACCTGTACAGTCAATGGGATATGTTATAAATCTGTTTTGTTCAATCAACTCATTCCAGTTCTGCAACTGCGCGGATGTGTGGATATTACAATTTTAATGCAAGAGCCGCTCCCCCGCACATTGCAACACCAACGAAGCAGCTTTTGAATCTGTATTTTGGAAATGGTCTGTCGCCATTTCCCTACAGCCTGGCGCCACAATTACCTGACCTGAACCCTTGTGACTTGTGGCAGTAGGGTTCAGGTTTAACATTTTGTAACTAAAATATTTTGTGTACGGGGGTCCAGTTGCGAACTTAACTGAATTGAAAACACGCATTACGCAACACATTCACAATACCACCCCTGAAACACACATATCTCCTGTGGAACATGCTGTTTTACACTTTTAGCTGGTAAGAAAAGACGGTGGACAGAATATTTAACATTTCCTAAGCAAGTTGTATCCGACTTCCTTTTCTTGATCGTTTCATCAGTTTTAGCTTTTTCAACGGTTTTTGGCCTAGGGTCTAGGAATAATTAAAAACAGATTTCGTGTTTTCTTTTTCTACAGTTTAAGATTTTTACAGTTTACAGATTATGTGTTTGTCGTGTTACGAAATGGTCGCACATCGAACATTAGTAACTGGAAAAAAAACTTGGAATGTCCTTCTTTACTTTTATATATCACCCATTATAATATGTGCTATAGTTTTGAAAACATAAATTTTTAAAAATCCGGTAATTCATTTATGCTAACCCTATATTCCAATCTAAGGGAAACACAAAATATATATTTTATTTAGTTTCTTATTCCGACGTCACAAGTTTTCATGTAACTCAACAGCGTGAGAGGTTTAGCCAAGTGTTGTTAAACTTGTAGGTGTTACAAAGAATTAATAATTCATGAGCAATAATTCCTCACTTTTTATTTGTTGAGTAAAATAAACACACCAGGATATAAAAACGTTAATAATTAATTAAGATATTCCTCTAAATGATAACTACGAGAATTATTATACTCGTATGATACTCATATGTTCAAATTTAAAATACGTAATACCTTTTTTTTTATTTTACTAACAACCAAGATATTTTAAAAACAATTCAATAGAATTTTCTTCCTTTTTGAAGACTTAATTAATATGCAAGCTTTCTTTATTGTGTCCAGAATACATCTACATTAATTTTTTTATTTCCCGCTTAACAACAATTGATATTTTATGTGCGGAAGAGTGACGGGGACAAGAGAGTTAAGTTTTTAAATATTTTAAGCTACATATCTAAGTACAGCATGCGAAAAATGCAATAAGAAGGAAAAGTAAAACAAAATGAAAGTAAAAGCCTGAGATTAAACATTTTTCGCAGGTTTCACTAACCCTTTCAAAACGGCATCCCTTGCATAAATTTTAATTAGTTTCCACTATTTTTTTTTATAAAGTTCCCTCTACTTATATGATTCGTACGGATACCGTTATTTCTCCAGAAGAAAGACCAGTATGTTTTTATAGAAAAAGAAATCTGGGTTAAACACGCAAAATTTCACCTTCTTTTAATAAGAGATATATGTTCTACAAGAAAATACTGGTTCCTAATTTTTTTCTGGTCTGCAAAATTCAAGGAGACGTACGAACCATGAATTAAAAAAGACAAACATTACATTTGTTTATTCATGGCGCATAAAACAAATGTCACATGCACGTTTTGAAGATGCATATGTGCATCACCCGTCCCGAAAAGGTTATTAGTTAGTAAACTGTAAATTACTGTGAACTTTTCCGTTAAAAAATAATCGGTTTCATTCAGTCATGTCGATTAAAAAATAATCGGTCAAGAGCGAGTATTATTTGGGCACAAATTGTTCCCTAAAATAAACATATTAATAAGTTTGCATTATGCAAATATATCATTAAAAGTTGTTATCTAGGACTTAAACATTCATAAAATCAATCAAAGGATAGGACGCGTTTCGAGCTTGAAAATTAACAGCCCCTCATCAGCTACAGTAAACAAAGTCCGTAAGGGGTCAATGTCACCATTTGTGACGATAGGTACAGTCGTGGAAAAAAAGAAGTAAACATCCCCTACTAACTCCTCAACAAATTATCGTAGACGAAATTTACTGGTACCGAATGATTGGAAATAAAGTCTACTTTTAAATGATGTATATAAAATTTGCTTAAGGGGCCATATACATATTAAAACGAGTCCAAACTTCATTTTTTTCAATAGCAGTACCCAAATGTAACGAGATATTTCAAATCTTCGGTTCAAAATATGCCTAGAAAACAAATTTCAAGTCATTCGAATGATAAGTTTTTTAATTATAGACATTTAAAATTTAGTACTTCTAATGTTAAATTACATTTTCATATTTTTATTTATATCTCCTGATATTATGCTCCTAATGAGCTAATTTTTTGTGTAGCAATAATACTAATATACCCAAACATAAATACGTTGAATTTGCAATTTTTATAATTTTATGATATGAATTATGAATTATGAAATTAATATTCGAAAAAAATATGAATTGCAACCTACAATTTTTTTGATGGATTTAGATTTATTAAGTCCTGCTTTATGGAAATCCAAATTTTCGCATTTTTTTTCAAAGTAGTTTTCAAATTATGCTTAAAAAACGGCAAAATGATGGTTTAAGGGGCCGTCTATGATCGAAGTGAGTAAATGTTTGAAATTATTCTGCTATCTTGTAATCAAACAGGTTTCATTACCGCTTAACCCTCCGTCTACCAGAAGGGTCCATTGGACCCGACAGGTACATACAAAATATTCATTCAAACCAGAAATTTCTTTAAAATAAACTAAGTATATAAACCAGACAAAAATAAGGTAAATAAATAAGTTAAATAGTTTTAAATAAAAATTCTGGTGTAGAACGTTTTATTAAAACTTGAATAAAATTCCCGGTAGATCTAGGGTTAAACGTGCCTTGATCAAGAAGGCGGCTCTCTCGGTTAACAATCCAGTTCGGAACTTCAATTTGGATACAGCCCTTAAAATACGCTCGTTTTAAAATAATTAATTTCTCGGAAACTTAAGGCACGAATTGCACAAAAATTTGTTTATAGGCTAATTGAAAGGCGTAGAGTTCATTTATGCTGTCAGAATTGTGTACTGCTATTGAAAAAAACAAAGTTATGGTTCGTTTTAATATGTAGATGTCCCCTTGAACAAATTTCATATACATCATTTAAAAGTAGTCTTTATTTCCAATCGTTCGGTACTTGTAACTTTCTTCTACGATAATTTGTTGAGAAGTTAGTAGGGGGTGTTTACTTTTTTTTTCCACGACCAGAGCCTGATTATCCACGGGGCAAAGTCCTACCACTAAACATAAACAGAAAATTTTGCCTCATTCATAGCAGATATTTTACATGAATACGGCGTTTAGATAAGACGAACTTTTCTTTTAAAATTTATTGGTGTAAGTGTGCCCCGTTGGTAATCAGGCCCTGTCCACGACTGTACCTTGAGAAGCCCTTAACTCTTTTGCAGAGCGCTGCGATATTCTCAAAAATTATGTAACCTAAGATAATCGCTATAGTTTACCTGCAAGGTTTAAATAAACTTATACTACACCCAAGTCATCTTAATTTTAGTTACTGTAGAATTGGAAACATAGGAGGGGTGGCATATTTTTGCATTACATTTTCAACGAAACCTAAAATGAAAACAAATGTATTTCTGAATTCGGCGTTACGAGAAATTTCACAGATTTTACGATTTTCACAGAACTTTACTTCAAATAAAAATAGTTTTATTCAAATGTTTCATAGAAAACATTCCTTCATACATTTCTATTTGTTTATTCACATATGTAATTTTTGAAGCATTTCTGCTCTAAAGCTAATTAAGTTTTATCACGTAAACACGATGACAAAAACAAAACACCGTTTTTAAATTAATAATATATTTAATCAAATATTTCCATAAAAATTAATATTTAGATGCAATTTTGTTATTTATTTATTTTTGTTCTGTAGATAGCACTCATGAATTTTATATATGCACTTCAAAAATGAAAGAATTAATTAAAAAAGAAACGCTTGTTTTTGACTGAAGAAAACATACCAGATATTGATTATAATTAAAATTTTACAATTGTAACAACAGCACAAAGAAAGAAACAGGAATTTGTAACGAAATATTTTATTTTAATTTCTTTATCTAATACCAATCAAATTAAATTAATGTGAATTTTAAAATAATAACCACATGGATGCATTTTGGAAGTGGTAAGAAAATTGATTAATGTATAATTTGAAATCCAGGCGCTTATGCACTTTGATTCTGGTATTTATAGTCAGCAGCATTAAATAAATATTTTCATGCATTAACTTAGCCTTATCTTAACAACAAAATGTCATATTAATACATTAACCGGAAAATTACATAATTTGCCTTAATGTTTACGATGCTCTTTGTTTTTAATTTTCAGATTTAATATAGATTTAATGAATTATTAAATAACATTTAAAAGATTTCATAGAAAATGCTAGTATAAAATACCGCCTGAAATAAGAATGTAAACACCCCATACTAACTCTGCAACTAATTATAATAGAAAAAAGTTGCTTGTACCAAACGATCTGAAATAAACTCTACTTTTAAATGATGCATTTAAAATTTATTTAAGGTACAATCTACAAATCAACACTAGACCAAATTTTGTTTTTTTTCCGATGGAAATACCCAATTTTGACAATATGTTTTAAATCTTAGGTTCAAACTATGCATAAAAAAGAAATTTGAAGTTGTTTGACTGCTGATAAATTACATTTTCTTATTTTTATTACGATTGCCTGAAATTATAATCTTGTGTGTGGTTATAATACTAAAAACCCAAACATAAATACGTTGAATTGGTAATTAATATGAATTATGAAAGTAATATTAAAAAAAGTATTAATTCCAATCTACAATTTTTTGATAGATTTATATTTATTATGTTCTGCTTTATGAGATTTCTTGATTTCATTTTTACGAATTATGATTAAAAACATCAAAATGATGGTTTAAGGGATAGTGTATGATGCGCTGAAAAGCATAATTGAAAATAAAATATTTTACTCATTTTCTTGAAACATCTGGCAATAGGGCTGGCTATAGTCGAATTAGGTGAGTGAAAAGGTCATATTGGCAACAAATAATACATTAATAGAAGTGAAGAAGTGACTTATTCTGCAGCATCTCAACAATTCAGCACCGAACTTCTATTTAGATATAGCCCCTAAAATTTGATCATTTTAAAATAATCTATTTCTCTGAAACTAATTTTACGAATTTAGGCTAATTGAAGATTGTAGAATTCTTTTGTGGTGTCAAAATTGGGTGTTGCTATTAAAAAAAAATCCCTCCCGGCTCGGCCTACAGGCACAGGTAGATATCGAATTTAAGTACTAATTTCAACAACAGAAACTAAATCCTGATTAGAAATAAACCCACCTTGACAATTTTATCTGGCCGCTTTTGACGCGTTTTTAATTTCATTTTAAATAAGAGCTGGTTTTATCAAAATCATGTTAAGGCGGTATTAAAAAAAATACTTTTCCTTGCTCAACTCAAAATTTTCTGGCATGTTTTCAGATTCATTTTTAAAAGAAAAAATATGAAACTTGCTAACGTGATTTTTGAAGAGATTTATAAGCGACCTGCGTTTCTATTTTTCGTTCAATTAATTAAAACTTGATTTATAAACAATTATTTTCTCAGTTGGACCATATTTTTCGTTTCCAACACAATCGCTTCGGAAAATTCGGTTAAAAATGTCAACTTTGACATCATTTTTTGAAATATATTCTGCCTCTATCAAAAACCGACCATTACGGTATATTATATAGTTTCTGAATAAGAAAGCCTATCAATTGGATGCATTTGAGAGTAAAAATCAATTTAAAAATTAGTCAGAAAATAAGCAGTTTGGATTTGAATACAACCGTAATGCGATGATTTTTTTCTTCAACCGCTATGCATTTTTGATTTGTTTTTGCTGTAAGAATTAGTCCTATCAAAAACTTGTCAATATAAATGTTGTAGATAATATTAAGAAGATACATAGTAAATTCATGCGGATTTTATGTGTTGTGAATTGACGATATTATGGATTTTTCTTTTCTTCAACCCTCACCCCCTTCCATTTATTTTTAATTTCTTTTTTTGCGGTACGAATTGGTCCTATCAAAAACTTGTTAATGTAAAAGTTGTAGATAATATTACGAACATTTATAATAAATTTAATTGGATTTGATATCTTGAGAATTGACGAAGTATAAATTTTTTTTCACTAAAACCCGGTTTTTTGCGCCCCTTGCGACCATTTTTAATTTTATCAAAAATCTGTGATACGTAAAATTTCGGACCTATTTTTAGAAGTAATAAAAACTTTAAACTGATTTGATGTGTACAAAAATTAAGAAGTTATGGGAGTTTTTCTGTTTTCACAAAACCCCTCCTATTTCCATCCCTTTGGTTCGATTTTGCCCATTAACGAACTTGACCGAGATTTTATGCCCCTTGATTTTATGTATCAGTTTCGAAGAGATTTGTGCAGAATTACGGAAGTTATCGTGTCCATAAAAAAAGTGATATATATATATATATATAGATAGATAGATAGATAGATAAAGTTTTTTACTGAAAGTGGTTTGGGGCTCTAGGGATCACGATCCGTGCAGATCTGCAAACGTTTTTCAGAAATTCCAACATAGGAGCGATCGTAATACTATTTTCATACTAAATCTACCTAAAATAAAGTTTGAGTTTGTTTTGACAAGCAGATGGCTCTCTAAGAAAATTTTATGGGCATCATTTAAAAATATACTTTATTTTCAATTGTTTGGTACCTGTAACTGTGTTGCTTAGTAATTTGTTGCATAGTAATTTGTTGCGTTGACTGCAATAATATGTTGTGTTTATTTTTTTCCACGACTGAACATCGTTTGATAAAACTCATTTTTTAAGAAATGATTATTTATACTATAAATGTATGTAATTTTCTAAAATATTACCTTAGAACAAAATATTTACTATCTAATATTCTTTATATTTTGAAAATTTTATACAGACAGTTTTGTAGTATAAAAATGATGTACGTATATTTAGATAATTAAAAAATCATAAAATAAATCTAGTATATAAACGTTACATTCAATTCCTTAACACTAGAACCGCCGGAAATTTTACTCAAGTGTTATAAAAATATTTTACACGAGAATTTTTATTTAAAACAATTTAACTTATTTCTCTCTGGTACATATTTATATTATTTTAGAAAAAAATTCTGGTTCGAATCAAAATATTTTTATTTGGTAGCGGTCCAAATGATCGCTATGGCGGTTCTAGTGTTAATATGTATGTTCTTCAGTTGTTTAAAGATAGTGCATCAAGTATTTTATACGTTCTAAACAAATGTAATTATAGATTTTTCAAAAATAATCAAGCATGTATGTTTAGAAAGAAAACTATGACGGATGTTTTAAAAAATCAGGAATGCACATAATTAGAAATACATTAGAAATGATTATTTAATACCATGAATGTATATTAATAAATAGCATATTACTTTAATCCCAAATACATTGTTATGTATTATTCTCTATTTTTTGAAAATTTTATACAAGCATTTTTGTAATATAAAGAGAATATTATAGAATATAGATATCTAGAAAAATTACAAATAAAATCTAGCATATTATCCCAATCTTCAATCCTATAATAATTTTATATTTTTTATTTGTCAAACGATAGTGTATAAAGTGTTTCATGCGTTCTAAAGATATAATTAAACGTAGTTTTTAGAAAAATAATTTATTCTAGTTCAAAAAATTTAAGGTTTGTCAATAGATTGTTTTGTTTTTGGAACACATTTTGTAAGAACGTTGTAGAAAAACTTTGCGCAACATGCCCACTTTAAGGTACATACAAGGCACGGAGCGTTCCTAAAATTTTCGCATTTTGCTACCAGTAGGTATTTTAAATTAAAACACTTCGTGGTAGATTCCTTTAACATCTATAATAGAATTACACAATAAAGACTAACATTTTAAAATAGGCGGTAACAAAATGCAAAAATTAACAAAACGGAAATACTACTGGCAATCTAGACGCCAAGACTATTTCCGTATTTTTACAGCACTTTTTCCCGGTAAATTACAGAAAAAATTCCGTTAAAATATGGAAATAGTACTGGCGTCTAAATTGCCAGTAGTATTTCCGTATTTTACTCATTTTTTTTAACAGTGTAAGAGACGCTTGTTACAAATTCTGCAATAAAGTAAGTTAATGTTTACTTTTTGAAAAATAGTGGTGACAATTGTAAAAACTGTACTTACATTGGGTACGTCATTTTTTGAAAGGTAAATATTAATATTTCTTTAAAAAAAGCATCCTTAAAAACGGTAAGGTACTTGAATACTGTGTATTTTTTATTTTTCCTTTCTGCTTGGACTCGCGGATGGCAGTTTAAAACTGCAGATCATTTTTCGAAATAGTAAAACGTTAATATTCTTTTTAAACAAAAGTTAATGGTAAGACCTAAAGGGGACCAACGAGACTCATGACCAACAAGAACTCATGGGTTGTTGGGGGAGGGGGGATTTTAAGAAGCAAAAAAAAAAAAAAAATCCTTCGTCCTCTTAAAGAACCGAACAAGGTGCAGACACAATCTGAAAAAGTCTGGATGATTGTCATTTTGCGATGTTCATTAGAGTTTTTAAATAACAACTCGGATAATTATTAAAAAATCCAATAACTGGCTTCAAAGTGCATAACTTCAGACATACAGCTATCTTCCTGCCAAATGTTATAGCTCCCTGTAAAGTGGACACTTCAGAACACAGTAGTCACTCAAACAGAGAAATAATCTACTTTTAATATTGTAGATTTGCACAGGCGCGTATTAACGATAAAAATTAGCATTTTAGTACTTTTAAACTTAAACATAAATAAACATAAATAATTAAGAAATTTTTACGTTAGCCGAGCTCAGATGAAAAATGCCAAGTATGTTCAATCGTTGAAAGAAAATTAAACGCTCTCTACTAACTCTGCAACTAATTATCATTGAAGAAAGTTGTTGGTACCAAACGATTGGAAATAAAGGCTACTTTTAACAGATGTATATAAAATTTGCTTAAGGGGGCTATCTACAAAACAAACTCAAACCACCGTTTTTTAAATCGCAACCCCCAATTTTGGCAATATATTTGAAATCTTCAGTTCAAATTATGCCTAGAAACGAAATCCCTAGTCATTTAAATGATAATTTTGAATTATAAACATTAGAAATTTAGAGAATAACATTATTGAATTATTTTGGCAATTCCTTTTTTTATTCTACTTAGGATATCCCCAGAGGATTGCGGATCATAATGCAAGACCTAAAATGTACGGCAGTGGAGAAAAAAAGCTAAACATCCCCTACTAACCCTGCAGCAAATCATTATAGAAGAAAGTTACGGTTACCGAACTATTGGAAATAAAGATCTACTTTTAAATGATGTATATACGATTTCGTTAAGGGGTCACCAACATTTAAAAACGAACACAATTTTTTTTTTTTTTGTTTGTTTTTTTTCCAATAGCTATACTCAAGTTTGAAAACACAAATAAATTCTACACATTGGAATTAGCCTGAATCCAAATTTGCATGAAATTCGCACGATTAGTTTCCGCGAAATTAATTATTTTAACATGAGCATACTTTAGGGGCTGTTTCCAAATTGAAGTTCGGTACTGGATTGTTGAAATGATACAGAATGACTATGTCACATCTATTATTATATTATGTTTTCCCAATAGGATCATTTCACTCGCTTAATATATTTCAACTATTGTTTGTCAACCCAAATGTTTCAATACAATGAGTAAAATGTATTTTTTTCCAAATTATGCCTTTCTACACAACATAGACGGCCTCTTAAACCATCATTTTGACGTTTTTTAATCATATTTCGAAACACTTGGAATAAAAGTTTGAAATTGACAATTTGAATAAAGCAGGACATATTAAATATAAATCTACCAAAATAATTGTAGGTTGCAATTCAATTTTTTTCGAATATTAATTTAGTATTTCATAATTAATACTGGGTTGCCACGCTTCAAGGAATTTTCCAGTCGAAATATCAGTATTGTTTTATAGAAAAATATATCTAAATTAACGGCACGAAATTACGGCTTATTTACACAGAGAATCTATCTAAAAAAGTACTGGTGGCGAAGAATTTCCAGGTCTGGAAATTGCTTGAAGCGTGGCAAACCTGTAGTAAAAAAGAAATTTAATTATAAATTCAGCGTATTTATCTTTGGGTTTTTTAATACTATAACCACACAAAAAATTATCACATTAGGATTATAAGTTCAGGAGATATTCAAAAAAAATATATATATGAAAATGTAATTTAACATTAAAAGCTCTATATTTTGAATGTTTATAGTTCAAAAACTTATTGCCATTGAGAAAAACAGAGTTTGGTTTCGGTTTTAATTTGTAGATGGCCCCCTAAGAAAACTTTACATACATAATGTAAAAGCAGATTTTATTTTCAATCGTTTGGTACCAGTTACTTTCTTCAATGCTAATTAGTTGCGGAGTTAGTAGGGGGTGTTTGCTTTTTTTTTTCACGACTGTACCTTTATTCTCACAATAGTTTAACAAGTACAATAACAACGGATTTAAATGTGCAACCTATGAAATAAAAACAATGTAATATTTTAAAAACTAAAAAGTAAAATATAACTAAAAAATCAAAAGTGTAATATATATATTTTGAATGAACTTTTATTAAAAACAAAAGTTGTTTATGGATCAACAATTGGTTTCTGCGCGAACAGTTATTCATAAAACTATTGTTGTTTGAATACAAACCTAGTTAGGTGGCATTCAACTTTCATTTTCATTTTGATAAGAGGTACTTGTTTATCAAGCAACAAACATTTTCTGAATTATCATTTATCTATTTTTCTACTCGAAAAATATGTTCTTTTTATTTTGTAAATATGCGGTTTATTTCACTCATTGTCTATAAATCTCAGTGCTACTAGATTATTTGACAAAATGAATTATGTAAATGAAGCCCTATGTCAAAACATTTATAAGGAAAATACCAGTTTCAATCAAAACGCAAACTGCCATTTTAATTTTAACAAGTGGTTCTTGTTTTTCGAATATAATCAATTTATGGATAAACATTTATTTATTTTCATTCAGAGAAGAATAATAGCTATTTTTAATTTACAATTATTATTATTTCAGTCGAAGTTAAATAATATATCTAGAACTTTCGGTGTACTTTACACTGGTGATAGGCAGAACAAATGATTTTACTATTCAAATGAACCAATCGGGCATGCGCAAAAACATAGGTTCCAACTTTTTAATATTTTTTTAATCAATAAACACCATACAATTTGTGAAAAGAAAAGAACCAAAAGTATAGATGTCAGCCGCCGTAATTTATGCAATTAATTACAGTAGCGCCATGACTTACGTCTCCTCGACTTACGTCACCTCGTATTTACGTCGCCTGACTTAAAAAAATCTTTAAGGCACACTTTGAACTTTTTAGAAGACTTCTTTGGGTCTATGAGGGAAAACTTTCCCGGGAAAGTCAAGTGATAGTGATAAAAAAATATAAAACGTCACTAGAAATAGCTTAGAAAACTCACTCTGCTGTTGCAGAGAGCTTCTAAAAGTAAATAAGAGAAATTTGTCGGTTCAAACTCCATTGCAATTTATTTTGCTTCCTCAAACACTCGAACGGGGCAGCTAGAAGAACAATAAATTGTAAGTTAACAATTTATTGATTTATTCCAAATTTTTGTAATGCAAACGCATTTTTTTGCTTGTTAAATATATGTAACATAATGCCTAAATACGATAGAATATGTTATATGCACATTTGCCCAATCTCCGGCTTTTTGTACACCACTATTATCTTAGAGAAAATGCTGTTCTTTTAACTCCTTGACAGGCAAGTAATTACGTTTGTGATATGCTGAATTCCCACCGGAATCTTTGAAAAATTCTATTTCAAAATAAGTAAAAGCAATTTTACGGCTTTTCCCCCCGAAAGTTAGAAAAGTAAAATTTAATAAAAATTTTTTGTGTAAAACTTCATTAATCGTAGGTGGTATATAATATATACCGGTGCCTCTCAAGGAGTTAAATCGCCCAAATGTTCCAATAAAAAAAAGAGCATTTTCTGTATTAAAATACTGGTTTTCAAAAAGCCGGAACCTTCGCAGATCTGTATATGTAGATTAAATTTTGGAGAATTTTTAATAATTATCCTTTTTGACTCATCTAAACGTACCTCAACATACCGGTCGTTTTCGACTTTCGTCGATAGTCTTGGAACGAATTGCTGACGTAAATCCAGGTATTACAGCATCTTCAGAAATTTTTTACATGAAAATTATTTTACATTTTTATATGGTACTTAATCTGATTCTAATTAAAATAAGAAACCTATCTTGTATTCAAAATTTCTGGTAAATCCTTGAATAGCATTTCTGGTAAGAAAAAAAAAAAAAAAAAAAAAAAAAGAGAAGAAAAAAAAAAAGGTTGGCAGGTATGCTTCTTTGCATGCCCGAATGGTTGATTCGAATTGCAAAATCATTCAATCTGCTCATCACTACTTTATACTTTAACGCCTTCGGGACGGGGGCCTTTTGCGAAATTTTAAATCTTTTGTCACCGCTTTTTAAAAACAGAAAATTGTGTCTTGTGGAATCGAGAAAATGGGCTGATTAAACAAGGCAAATTTTACAATAAAATTTTACTGGTGAGGAAAAACAAGGATTCTGACCGCCGCTCGTCCCCAAGGGGTTAAGTTGAAGGTATTTTATATTTTAGCTATAATTCATATTTAATGGAAGGATCTCTCACTAATGCAAACAATTCACACAGCGCGTAACTAAGGTACACTAAAAAAAAAAAAAGAATCTCTAATTTTACAGATGTAAAGTTACAGAAATCTGTATGCTTATAAAATTTTATCTGTATACTGTACAAAAAAAAAAAAAAAAAAAAAGATGTAAATATACAAATTTAGTTATTGTAAAGCTACAGAAATCTGTAGTTTTACAAAAGAATCTACTAAAATTATAGTAAGATTACTAAAATTTTATCTGTAACCCAGGTTGCTGTTATATAAAAAGTTCTAGGCATCCCAGTTTCCTAAAAAAATCTTAGTAACCTTACAGCTTTTTTGTTTTACGGTGCAAACGTGCATCTGTTACATGAATTTTTGTCGATGCCGTTACATAAAAAGTTCTAGGCATCCCAGTTTCCTAGAAAATTTTTTGTAACTTTACGGATTTTTTTTTTTACAGTGTAAGGGAGCGTCGAAACGTAAGGGAGATGCTCCTGTGTCTGAATTTATTAAATGCATCAATTTTATATAAAACAAATAAATAAAATTATTATTTTATTTCTAGAATGCATACAAAAATTTTTAAGTGATGAAACTGTCATAGCATACCCCCCCCCCCCCCCAAAAAAAAAAAAATAAATATTTATTTAATTTGTTTTAAATGTTTATTTTACGTAACCTCGTATTATCATATACTTTTATATATTTACCGCAAAGAAACAGTATCTCCTGTGCTTCACAGAAGAGTATATCAATTTTTACGAACCGAGTGATCAGCGTTATATACTTCCTTAGGTCATGTTTATATAACAACATTTTTTAATTCATTAAACCACATGATTTCATTTGAAAAATAGAACTTCCCAGGTAGCACACAGATATCGGCCAATGTCCCGATCAATATTGGCCGATATCGCGAAAGTCACTGAATGTCAGACGTCAAATTTACAATATCTGCCAATATTCACAGATGTAACTTAAAATTGGTTTTTTAAAAAAGCATCCAAACGAATTTTTTGCATTACTTATAACATTATAATTCCTAAATAGTATTCTAAACAATAAAATTTAACTATTTTACTATTTTTAGAAAACTTGTAATTTTAATGTCTTATTTTTGATGTTTTATTTACATTGGCCAATGTCGTAAAAATGATATTAGTATTCCAACATTCAGAGATATCTGTCGACATTCGTAAAAACAATATCATTTTTCAGACATTTCAAGATATCTGTCGACATTTAGCATATCTGACGAAGTTTGTAATCTTGACGAACGTGAATGCAAAGTTCTGAAGGACCGCCCATTTTTATAGTTTTCGTTGGCCATGAAATTTGCGTTATATAAAAATTTTCTTTACAAATCTATAGTTATTTATATATATGTATATATTTAAAAAAAAAAAAAAAAACGAAAAAAACATAGAAATCTATTGAGATTAGTATGGAAAATTTTTTGTAGTATAATTTATATAGAAATTTATAGATGCAAAAAATAGAATTCATATTAAAATCTATTGATATAGTGCTAATAAAAACTTAAGGAAATCTGTAATTATTGCTCTAAAATTATTTGTATTTAAAATAATAATGTAGTGCCTATAACGATGTTAAAATATAACAATTGTTAGTTTTATAAAAAACGAAAGATGCTTTTTTTATTACATAAAGTTTTTCAATAAAAAAGAGACCAATTGGTCTCTTTTTCAAGAGATCAATTTATGTATTTTTTAATGAATACTATATTTTTCTTTTGAAAATGCTCTCGAATTTCAGACTTTTAAAATAATTTTATTTTTTATTATAGAAATAAGAATACAAGTTTAGTTTCAAAAGTAGGTCATTAGTTTTCAACATAATTTCTTTTTAAATTTCTAACAAACTTAATTATAAAAAGTGATATTTAAATAAATATATGTTAAAAGAATGAAAAAAAAAAAAAAAGTCGGTTGTGATTGAAAAAGTATGAGATAATTAAATTATAATTTTGTCACACATTTTTTTTCGTCACTAATAGAAAAATCTACTCCCACCACTTTTTATTGAAAGCTTCTTATTATTACAATTTTAGTAGGTTTTTGTACTTTAATCTTTAATAAGACTGAAAATCTCTTTGAGCATCAACTTCTAGCTCAGTGAGAAGTATACTTTCACCACATTTGAAAATCGCAGTTGTTGGGGTTTAAAAACAAGGTAATATCTAAAAAGTTATAATTTAATATTTAAAAATGTTATTCTGGATATTGGAAAAATATATCACTCAATGTCAAATAATGATATTCAGCAATGACAGAAAAAGATATCGCGTAATGTCACAAACTGATATTCAGAAATGCTGGGAAATATTGGCCAACATTGCCAAATATCAAAAAATAATATTTGTGGATATCTTTTTAGGGGGGGGGGGTCATTTAATGTTGGCCAATGTTACATTTTGATATCGGCCAATATCTAATTTTGATATTGGCCGATATCTTTGTGCTACCTGGGTTGTGACAGCCATAAAAAAAGTAATATTTTCGCATTTCTCCAACAATCAGAGAATGATAATTTCAATTTTAAATACCTGACAGTATAAAGTTTAATCTAAAAGTATGCCATTAAGACAACAGATTACATTTTCAATATGTGATGAATGTTCGGCTGTCTTTTCAAAGAAGCCGAATATTCGACCTAATTCATAGTTTGGAGCAATGCTAACCGAAAAACGAAAACATAAATCAATGCATGTCCATTTCTTACTTCAAATAAGTCTACATAGAGATATGAATTCTCTCTTAACCTCTTTTTGATGATTGTTGTTTACATTTTTTTTTATCTTTTATTATCGGTTTTTCAAAATAAAAATGTTTGCTACTTTAATTTTAGTTATCAAGCAATAAAAAATTTCTAATTAAAAATTATTGGAAGTTATATTCAAAGATACTAAGCAGTTTATGCATCATGTATATGCGACACTTGTAGGAAGGGGTTAATCGTTAATTACAAATTCTGATTTTGCTACGAAATTTCTTAGGGTTATGTTCATAGAAAAAATCCTCAAATATTGTGAACAGATTTAGAACAGTTTTTTTAAATAATTCATTTTACTTTTATTGCTATATTTATTATTTTCAATTCACTGTAAAGAATAGATTTCTTTAACACTAGAAAGCCCGTGAGCAGTCATTTTAACTGCTATCAAATGAATATATCTCCGTTCGAACCAGAATTTTTTTTTTATAAAACTAGATTAAAACATACAAAGAAAAAAAACTATTTAAATTGATATGTTAATAGTTTAAAATAAAAAATTTGGTGTGAAATATTTTTCTAAAATTTGAGTAAAATTCTCGGTCTTTCTAGTGTTAAAGCAAATTGCAAGCGATAGTAATTTTTCGCAGAATTTAATAGCCAACTATATAGGGCAACTCATAGAAAGAGGCCAGTAAAATTTCGTGATTCAAAAATATTGGTGATATACAAAAACTGAATTCCAGTTGCTTTCAAAAAGTAGTTGGATGATTAGAGATTTTTTCATAAATTGACATTTTTCACTTTTCCTTTTTTCATTGTTATTTTATTGATGATTTACTTATAACTTAGGTAGAAATTCCGAGCAAATTCCAACAAATAGAAGATTCGTTAAAATCGCAGTATTTGTTCTAAATTTCAGCATGGTTATAAATGAAATGCACAATTCTTTGTTTGAAGTGAATTAATAAAATATGATAATTTGCGTAAAATTCCTTATCATCCACCTTCTTTTAAAAAACAACTAAAATTCAGCTCACGATATCCCCAAAAACTTTCAGAATTCTTGCGATATTTTTATTTCAGTTGTTCTGTGTGAGGGGTTTCAATATAATGCTTACAAACATTAACCCCTTCGGGACGGGAGCCTTTTACGAAATTTTAATCTTTTGTCACCGTTTTTTAAAATCAGAAATATGTGTCTTCTTGAATCGAGAAAATGCGCTGATTAAATAAAGTAAATTTTCCAGTAAAATTTTACTGGTGAGGAAAAACAAAGATTCTGAGCGCTTCATGTGGCACGTATACGGGTCGCTCGTCCCCAAGGGGTTAAGAGGGATTTCAGAACAAACAATGTTTTTTATATGAAACCGGTGGCGCAACCTGTTTCCGTACAAATTTACAGTGTTCTTCACTTCAACTTAATTCGGGATTTTTTATCATAGCTCTAAATATAATGAAGATATTTTACCAATATTTACAACAGAGTTAACTGTTTATTGTGCAGAGTGGGATAAAATCACAAGTAGTATGAAATGCTGTAGAATTGCACATTAATTTGGACGGTAAATTGTTTCTGATATCAACTACATTCCGAAAAGTAGATCATCTAATTTAGTACTGATTGGATGTGGATGGGACCACATTTCACGATATCTCATAATATTGACTAATTTAAGGTGATTGAAATAGCAGCTACTTAAATAGTGCTTAACCCCTTCGGGACGGGAGCCTTTTACGAAATTTTTAATCTTTTGTCACCGTTTTTTAAAAACAGAAATTAGTGTCTTCTTGAATCGAGAAAATGCGCTGATTAAATAAGGCAAATTTAACAGTAAAATTTTACTGGTGAGGAAAAACAAGGATTCTGAGCGCTTCGTGTGACACGTATACGTGTCGCTCGTCCCCAAGGGGTTAACACGTTGAGGGACGGTAGGAAATATTATATTCCACCTAATTTTAATCACGATTTGCACCAGAATCTATTAATTAAATTTTTATAAATTTGATGAATAAACGTTTTAAAATTTCATTTCCTTATTTTCAAAACATTTTTTCGAAAATTCCGGTGTGAATTCAACGTTACAGTTACACGATTACTTGCCCAAAATTACTACAACATGCAACACAATTACTTATTATTTCGCTGTCACTGGCAACTATTTTTTTTACTTTTCGCCATTTAAAAAAAAAAAAAAAGTAATGCATTTCTCATGCAAATGTTGTCAAAGTATATGTGAAATATTTTTGTTCTAGAAAGTGATGAGAGATAGAATTAAAAAATAGTCTCCAGTGAAAACCCTGTTGTAATGAACTTTAACCTTTTCGGGATGAGAACCCTTTGCCTAATTTTTAATCCATTGCCACCGGTTTTTCAAATCAGACATTTTTTTGTACTTCAATCGCGAATATGCTCTGATTAAATAAGGTAAACTTTACAATAAAAAATATCTGGTGAGAATAATGTAGGATTCTGATCACCTTAAGTGACACGTATACCAGTCGCTTGTCCCCAAGAGGTTTAACGTCTTAAAGTTCATAAATGTTATTCTTTAAACCCTGTATATTTGATAACTGAATTATAGATAGACAAAATATCACTTTTGTTATTTTTCGCTCATACGCAATAAAATATTGTTTCCTACAAATCTCATACTTCATTAAATATTTAAAAATTTAAATTCTTTTTCCAGTGTGGTCTTTCTACAGTACTTTGTCAGTTTTCTGGTATGGTGTAAAATTTTCTTTAAGACTTTGAGGTCTAAGCCCGAGTGTCGCTCGGGTTTCCGAATTCGGTAAAGCGAACTGAGTCCGAGAGTCTCTCGGGGTCAACTTTTAACTTTCTGAGCTGTAAAAGCACCTAATATATACGTTCACAGTCTTTTCAGATATTTTCTATACGAACGTTTTATTTTGATATATATATATATATATATATATATATATATATATATATATAGGTGATAGCACTAAAAAGAAGTAAGTATGTGCAAATATCTAGAATCAGAGATTAATTCGAAATTTTTGTGAACCTTTTGATGTTGCTCTTCGTGCTTTGAAATGTACGAAACATAAAAGCATATTTTACTAAATAATGTTTACATACAAAACCTATTTTCTAATATTTTCACAACATTTGGGTAAGTTTTTATAGTCCATGTAAATTTGTATGTTAACAAATGATGTTTTCTTATACGGAATTTTTTTTTAAATACTAAAAAAATGTTTTGTTGAGTAATTTATTATTAACAGTGATGGAACAGTGGCGCAGTAACTGTGCGATTGTCACCACTAAAATTTAATAGCATTCATCGGCTTAAAAAATCTAAGAAATTCAGTCCTGAAATAAGACGAAGAATACAATTAAAATTTAGCGGTGTCAATTGATTCTGTGGTGCTACACTGCCCCATCACTGTATTAAATGCTAATTTTTAGTACATTTAAATACTTCCTTGATCATGAATAAGAACAGTTTGAAGTTTATAATAAAAACAATTATTAAATACATATCTTCCAAGTATTTATTTGTAAAATCGTGAAAAGTACCAAATACCTTCAGTCCAGAGGGAAATATGCGGATGAAATAGATCAGACCTGGAGGTGTTAAACGCTGCATTCTATTAACAAAAAACATGAGTAAACTCCCTTTGTCTTTTTAAGGAACCTTTATACCTATATGCATGTACACAGTTTTCTTATACAAAATAAAAATTTAATTTAAAAAATCAAAAAACCCAACTGCGTAAAAAGCGAACTAATTAGTTATTTCTCATCAATGTGGAACTATTTTTTTTTTACATTACATACTTATTTTTTTTTACTTGTATTGATGACTTTTAAGTTGCGTTTAATTGTTAGTTCCTATCTATAAACACTGTTTTGAATAGGCCTATAGATGTCTATGATGGTTAGAGTTGCAGAAAAGCTAGAGATCCTACCTACACAACTTCCAGGTTGTGTAATATTTAAACGGAGCTCCAGACTGTAAAATAGTCAATAAAACATCGTCTTCATTTTGAAAGACCTATCCAATGATATGCCACTCAATAGGGTGCATACATTTTTTTTCGTCTCTACCGTCATTTTGTATTTTTCGGCAGCCATTTTGAATTTATAAAAACAAAACCTATCCTCTAACCATCGGATGATTAAGACGAATTGATAGAGACCGCATTCATTAAAATCCATGCAGCCGTTGGGATGTTTCGAGGATATAAAGAAATCCACATACCCAGATACGCGTGAAACACATAATCCTTCTTTTCAGTCGGGTAAAAAAACACAATTGTTGTACTGGACCCGCATAGTCATGTGCTATTATAACTGCAGATAATTTTGAGGTTTCTATGATATAGAGAGATCGCAGGTAGATTTTTTCTATTTTTGTTGTTTCCCTAATTGTTCTCGTGACCAAACTTTCTTCGAAAAACATGAAGGCTAAAGTATTCGTTATTTTCAAGGAACTATTAATAAAAAGGAACTGGCATATCCGTAAATCACTTAAGCTTCAACTGTAACCGCTTTCGCTAGGTTGATTGCCGCCGGAGCAAACTTTCACCAGTTAATTTAAATATATTTTTTTCCTCATTTAAAAGTCTTATGAATGAAAATTTCAATCACAAATAATGGCATAAACTTATATTCACTTTTACTGGTGGAACTTTCCTTCGGCGGAAGTCAGACGCTGCGGTTTCGCCATATTGAGACAACCGAGACAATCTCCTCTCATTGCCAGCGAAAAAGATTATAATGTCTGGGAAACTACCACCAGTAAAAGCAACGAGATAATTTAACAATATACATGAGATATTTTTTTCGTGAGAACGCCGCTAAAATAAGGCAAAAATTTTCTGTTCAAATTTTACTGGTGTAAGTTTGCTACGGCGGTAAACAGAAACTGTGGATTTGACATAAAATCAGTCGCCATTTTGTGACAACCTCCTCAGTTACTTCACTCGCTACTGGTAGACAATACACTATATGCCCCCTCCTCTATATTCATAACTCCATTGTTATTTTACTGCAACTCCGGAAGAATTTGCGGAGTATTTCTCTGGACATTCGAAAAATGATGTAATATCGAAACTGTTCGGTGACTTTTGGTCATATTGGGTATCCTGATAAAGAACATGAGAAATTTTTTATGTTATTGTCAATTCGTAAAGCTGTTAAAACAATTTTTACATTCTGAACATATTAAAAACGAAACTCTAGCTTTTCAGCAGCAAAATTTATTTGTTCAATTCCATTCCAACAGTAATATAATAAAAGTACAATTATATTCATGAGGTTATCTAGTGTAATTAATGAGGTGAAGTGTCAGTTCAAATTGGAATACAAACTCGAAATAGCTATTTTGAGTTAATAATAATTACTCAAATAACATTGCAGACGATAAAATAGCTAGGTTCATGGATTTGCAATTATTTTGTATGAAGACACATTTAATGATATCTCATAAATCCTAATCATATGTAATCATATTGATATGTAATTCACTGTATTGCAAAGCATATGGTTATTAATTTTAGCTAAACAGTGTAGTAACAATTTGATTATTGGAATCAGATATATTTGTAACTTAATAACTGATCTTTTGAGTGTAATGATTGACATAACTAATAACTGGTTTTCATTCTCGTTAAATTAATATCATTTTGTCGCTAGCATTATCTTATTAATTCTTATTTTTTTAATATTACTCCTTTCCTTTCTTGTGGATAAAGAAAGGGAAAAATATAGGGAAAAACTTAATCTTTTAAAGAATATTTAATCACAATATGAACATTTTATATAATTGGGTAACTAAACTTAGCAGAAATAATAATTTAATGCGTCTTTTACCGAATACATTTAACATCAAATATGTTGGTGTAATTTACTAACAATCGTTATTCTATTTTATACATATTATAAATTTATTGTGCCAAATGCAAATAATAACTATAATAAATTGGAACAATAACAACATATTTTAAGTAAATGTAAGGTAAAATGTAAAAAAAAATAAAAAACTTTTGTCCTACTAGTTATACAGACGTATTTGTGTCTACTTCTTAGAAACATACGTAAAAATCAAAGATTATTTATTACAGCTGTAATTAAAGAAGGAAGTATATTACAAATGGAATGTTCTGTAGAATAAGCATTAAATAAATTAAATAAATAAAAAAGAAAATAATTCTTGTTCATAAAAGTTCTCCAAAATCTCTTGATAAATAATTTCCGTAGACTGCCACAGTCATAGTTTGTACCTATTACTAGGTAACATAGCTGCAAACGTTTGCACTTTCTTCTTACCACTAAAAATAAATAACAATTTTATCTTATTTAACACTAGAACGCCTGGAAATTTTACTCAAGTTTCTAAAAATATTTGACATCAGAATTTTTATTTAAAATTATTTGACAGATTTATTTAACGTAAAACTGCGTGGTTTAAATTTAACTGATTTTATGAAAGAATTTCTGGTTCCTGTTGACATTTAATCAGTGTTAATCGAACAGTGAACCAGTGTTGCCAGATTGGGGATTGTGTCCCCATTTTGGGGAATTTTGAACCTCCAGGGGAATTTTTTGGGGACCAGTAGTTCGTGGGGAAATGTTTGGGGACATTGAAATTTTTGGGGAAAAACTTGGGGAATTTTTTTTGCTATTTCACATAAAATTTACAAAAGTCATCTGACAGCACTGGATCAGCCTCGAACTCGATTTTGATTTGGAAAACGAAAATAAAATACAGAAATCTGATATATCAATCATTATTCTCGTGGACGTGCTCATAGTTTACAACTTTATAACTTACACGTATCACAGGTGCATTACGACCTACCTTGGGCTACCCCCACCTGAATTTCCAGACCACAGTGCGGCAGATTTTCCTAGTCATCGCAGATAGACATATACACATTTCTTTTATTAGTATAGATTTATACATAAGTAATAAAAACAATTATTTAACTTTTTTTTTGTTTAGGGCTGGTTAATTTATACTTCGTAGAATAACCGCAGAGCTTTTTGCAAGACATGTAATTGCATACTCGAATCACATTGCTACGTATATAATTGAACATTGCTCAATGAATGCAGCAGACCCCTTGTTTCTCGTTATAAGAAACTTGAATGAAAACTCTGCGGTATTAAATAGCGTAAACCTTCCCATTACTAAATCTCCAGGTCTTATCCGAAGCGTTCTTTTGCCATGTTTTTAAAAAGATTTAATGGAGGATATTCCATTTACATTATAATCACGTGGTCAAGGCAAATAACTTCTAACGTAAAGAAGGGAAAGCTCCGTTGTTTTATAGGATACAAAGTTTTATAGGTTACGAATTGAATATTTCCAACTGAGCGAAAAAATGCCCAGGGTGGGAATCGAACCCAGATCATTGGCTTACAAGGCCAATGCTTTTCCGTTTAAGCTAACTGGGCCGACAACCAGCCACCATATTTCGCTCAGATAACCTTATTGGCAATAACATCTGGTCTGTCATGTAGACAGCTCAACAGAATAAACCGCAGGTAAAGGAACTCCATATAAACGATGTGGATACGTAGATGTGGATATGTAGACATCGTTTATATGGAGTTCCTTTACCTGCGGTTTATTCTGTTGAGCTGTCTACATGACAGACCAGATGTTACTACCAATAAGGTTATCTGAGCGAAATATGCTGGCTGGTTGTCGGCCCAGTTAGCTTAAACGGAAAAGCATTGACCTTGTAAGCCAAGGATCTGGGTTCGATTCCCAGCCTGGGCATTTTTTCGCTCAGTTGGAAATATTCAATTCGTATAATAACTTTACCAATCAGTTTGATTGTGTTTAAATAATAGTTTTTATAGGTTAAGTCAGATATAGAAGCAGATGATGCCTACACCATCTTAGATTAATTCAAATCTAACTAGACTACTAACTATATTTCAAATGAAAATTAAATTTCAAATTATTTTTGCTTAAAAGGCGCAAAGGCCAACCTAGTCAAAAAGATTCCATGCCGGGAATCGAACCCGGGCCATCAGTATAGCCACTGACGTTCTCCGACTAAACCACATGGAACGATAACCAGCTTGGAACTTATCACTATTACAGGTTGGCAAGGCTACAAACGCAGCACAAGATGAAATATTTCCGTGAGCCACCAACATGGGGCAAACACAGACACTTAATTAAATCCAGCATTGATATTAGACTACTAACTAGAGACTACTAACTAGACTACTAATTAAACTAACTAGAGATGGTCTAAACCTTGAAAAAGTTTTTGGTATAAACGTAGATAGAGCTATCGTAATGATAGGCCAGCATCATCGATACGCAAAAATTTAAAAAGAAGTGTAACCGAACTTGTCGTTGTAAAATTTATCTCTCGTTCTGTTCGTTTTGCTGCGAATATGCATACAAAATTCTGCCAAGTTTTCTTCTTTTTTTTTTTTTTTTTTTTTTTTTTTTTTTTTTTTTTTTGGGGGGGGGGGGGGGGGTAAATGGGGAATTTTTTCAAAAAAGGCGTGATTTGGGGGGGGGGAGGGGATTTTGAGTTTAAATTAGTAAAACATTGTTTATGCTAGAAAACAGAAAATTGAAAATTTACTGTTTTGAGTAGAAACTGCGTTGGGGAGTTTTTCGGAAAATAGCACTGATTTGTGGAAAATTTCAGAAATTTTGGGGAAATTGACTTTCGACTATCTGGCAACACTGCAGTGAACAGTGGAGCAGTTTTTTGGGGTTCCCTATTTGAAAAAAACTTTACACCCGGTCTATTAGTTGAACCAGGGTTGCCACCATTTTCATCCTTGAACTTTTTGAAAAAGGATTTTTACTTACGCTAATCAAATAGGTTGGTCATTTATTTAATCGGAAAATACTTTTTGCATTTTCTGGTGTGAATCTGAGTTTTTTTAACACAAATGGAGACCCAAACTGGCAATCCTGGTGAACAACTTATATTATTGTGAGCCACTAGGAATAGAAAAAGTGTAGTTTAAAACTACTTAAGAAGTAAATTAAAATAATTTAAACATAAAAAGAATTATACGGAGTTCAATAATCAAAAATGTTTAAATTTAGTTTTAAATAACAGTTGTATGACAAAAAAAATTGGCAACTATATTTCATAAATTTCATTCAAAAATTTATGATGCATTCTTTTTTTAATATTCCGTGCTTTTAAATAGTAATTTCAGATTCAATTTCAAAGATTAATCTTATTTGTTATAGTTTTGGTGGAAGATTAATTTTCCGATTTTTCGTAGCAGTTATAAATTTGTGCAATTCGGTCACATTTGAAATATATCGCAAAACTCCTGTGTCAGCATACATTTAATGCAGGCACGGAAGGACACTCGTAAGTCGGTGTCAGTTTAGTCGATTTTAACAGGTAGAACCTTGTAATTCAATACAACAAAATTTCGATGAATACGCATAAATTTATATGCGTATATTTATGTGTACATTAAATCACATCAAATGATGTCCGAGAGGTAACATAGTTTACGAACCGCTGACCAAATCCTTAACACCTTAATTCTCGCTACCGTGATATTCACAGGCTGTGTCTTTTATTCAGATTGTTTGACTGCCACCAGTTTTATAAATATTGTAATTGGCTTTATAATGGTATCATTTTAAACTGTCAATAAAAAAGGTGAATATTTCTTTTTCAAAAAAGTGGTGCCAATCAGCAATTTGATTTTTTAAACCGAAATTTAATGCGACCGTTACGGGGTTAATGTCACAACTTTTCAACCTGATGCACGCTGAACACCAAAAACTCGTTTGAGAAATATCTGTCTTAGTTAAACTGAGGTATTCAGAGATTAAATTCGGTAAATATAACTGTTTTGAGGCCGCCAAGCTGACACGCTCCGCTTAATCCCTTAATTTTTGCTCCCGTGATATTCACGGGTTGTGTTTCTAAACCGTAATATAATGCGACCGTTAAGGGGTTAAGGAAACCAGAAATATTTAAATAAAAAAATTAACTAAACTTTGATAGTACATTAGGAATTCTGTAATTATTTTAGATTATTGCTTCCTTTTGGATGTATTTATTTCAACAATCTAAAGCTAGTATGTTGTGGCCATCACAAAACTTTCTTCTATATAAATCACGTCAACTAAATCATTTAGATAGTGCAAGAAATTACATCAATTTAGCACCAATTCATATCAAAGTATATCTGAATTTGAAGTTTGATAAAAATTCGTACCTTAGTTCTTGGGACAGAGCTATAGCGGAAATTCTGAAAAATGTAGCACAGCAGCGCCATCTATTGAGTGATTTACACCAAAACATAAGCAGCACTAATTGATGTCCATGTATACATGGATCTGAAATTCGTCGAAAATCCAAGCATTAGTTCTTGAGATAAAGCTATTGCGGAAATCACAAAAACAGCACAGCAGCGCCATCTATTGAGCGATTTACACCAATCTGTATAAAATATCAATTCATGTCAAGGACTAACTGATTCTAAAGTTTGATGAAAATTCGTGCATTAGTTCTTGAGACACACCTATAGTGGAAATTCTGAAAAGTGTAGCATAACAGCGCCACCTGTAGAGCGATTTGCACCAAAACACTACCAGCACTAAGTCATATCAAAGTGTACTTGAATCTGAAGTTTGTTCAAAATCCAAGCATTAGTTTTTGAGATTGAGCTATTGCGGAAATCGTAAAAAATGCAGTGTAGCAGCACCACCTCTTGAGCGATTTACACCAAAATGCATAAAACTTCAACTCATGTCAAGGACTAACTGAATCTGAAGTTTGATGAAAATCCGTGCATTAGTTCTGGAGATTGAGCTATTGCGGAAATCACAAAAATGCAGCATAGCAGCACCACCTGTTGAGCGATTTACACCAAAAGGTACAAAACGTCAATTCATGTCCAGGACTAACTGAATCTGAAGTTTGATGAAAATCCGTGTATTAGTTCTGGAGATTGAGCTATTGCAGAAATCATGAAAAAGGCTGCATAGCAGTGCCACCTTTTGAGCGATTTACACCAAAAACTAATCAGCACCAACTCATATTAGGGACTACTTGAATGTAATTTTTTCTTAAATTCCGCGCATTAGCTCTTGAGATAGAGCGCCCACAAAATTTGTGTCACATACAGACAGACAGACAGACAGACAGACAGACTCACAGACAGACATTTTGTAAAAACACGTTTTTCGGAATCTCTGAACTCTAAAACGTGTAAATCCGTCGAAAATCGGAAGTCGAAAATTTTTACGAATCCAATACTTTCTTCTTGTAAAGATAGAAGAAAGTATTAAATAGTACAAGAAATTACATCAATTTAGCACCAATTCATATCAAATTACGCCTGAATTTGAAGTTTGATAAAAATTTGTGCCTTAGTCTTGAGACAGAGCTATAGCGGAAATTCTGAAAAATGTAGCATAGCAGCGATATCTATTGAGTGATTTACACCAAAACATAAGCAGCACTAACTGATATCCAGGTATACATGGATCTGAATTTCATTGAAAATCCAAGCATTAGTTCTTGAGATAAAGCTATTGCGGAAATCACAAAAACAGCATAGCAGCGCCACCTATTGAGCGATTTACACCAAACTGAATAAAATGTCCATTCATGTCAAGGACTAACTGATTCTAAAATTTGATGAATATCGTGCATTAGTTCTTGAGACACACCTATAGTAGAAATTCTGAAAAATACAGCATAGCAGCGCCACCTGTTGAGCTATTTACAATAAAATGTACAAGATGTCAATTCATGTCAAGGATTAACTGATTCTGAAGTTTGGTGAAAATTCTTGCATTAGTTCTTGAGATACAGCTATAATGTAAATTCTGAAAAGTGCTGCATAGCAGCGCCACCTGTAGAGCGATTTTCACCAAAACGCAAACAACACTAATTCATATCAAAGTGTACTTGAATCTGAAGTTTGTTGAAAATCCAAGCATTAGTTGTTGAGATTGAGCTATTGCGGAAATCGTAAAAAATGCAGTGTAGCACCGCCACCGCGATTTAGACCAAAATGTACAAAACGTCAATTCATGTCAAGGACTAACTGAATCTGAAGTTTGATGAAAATCCGTGCATGAATTCCGGAGATTGAGCTATTGCGGAAATCAGGAAAAAGGCTGCATAGCAGCGCCACCTTTTGAGCGATTTATACCAAAAACTAATCAGCACCAATTTATATTAGGGACTACTTGAATATAAATTTTTCTTAAATTCCGCTCATTAGTTCTTGAGATAGAGCGCCCACAAACTTTGTGTCACATACAGACAGACAGACAGAGTCACAGACTCACAGACAGACATTTTGTAAAAACCCATTTTTTCGGAATCTCTGACCTCTAAAACGTGTAAATCCGTCGAAGACCGGAAGTCTAAAATTTTTACCGATCCAATACTTTCTTCTTGTAAAGATAGAAGAAAGTAAAAAGGCGTTTTTTGAATTTTTAAAAACAACAACGGTGTACGATTTTTTAGGGGGGGGGGGACTATTTTTGCCACGATTTTGAAATCTAGATTCCATATTCTAAGTAAGTCATCGAATCAACTTTATACTACTTATGACTTGACTTTTGATTATATCTGAAAACAATATTAAAAAAAAAGCAATTTAACAAATTCAACGACCATTTGGAAAATGATTTTTTCAAAGACTAAAATTTACGATATAAAAAATCGCATGGAGTTGAGCATGCATTCCGTGCACCTTGAATTAAACATTAATTGTCTGAGCGAAGCGAAGGCTAATACTCAGCGAAATATTACTGTCCGGACACATTACTACTACGATGGTTATTAACGCCATGTCCTACTAAAAAAAAAGCCTAATAAAAACCTGTCGTCAAGCATAACTCAAAAAATATTTGTCGGATTTCGTTTCTGATTGCACCAGAAGGTACCTATGAGGGTCGCCTACTGAATGCACCTACTATGAAAAATAAGTTCCAAACCGTTTAAAAATTATATAGAAAAAACTGATAAAAAAGCACAATTTATCTGCATACGTCACAGAAATTTGGTGTGCGTCACTTTCACCGGTTGATGTTTTCGTAGACAACTGGTTTGAACACATGGAGCAAATAAAAAAAAAATACGCACGCATTAATATTGAATAGATCAGTTTCAACCACGTGATCACAAACCTTGCAACAACCCGTGGCAACCAGTTTTGGTGGGCAAACAAATAATAATACAGTACTCCGTACCACGGTGACCGTTTTTAGCCTGTTATATAAAATCTGGCCTGTTGTATGACAAAAATTGTGGATGATTAAAACAAAAGACATGAGTGTTTATTGCTCCGGGGGGTTATCTTTCTCTGGGTGTCTGTCTGTCTATCATACAGCATGCAATTTTCTTGTAAAGGATGATATTAATATGCAGTAAAACCTCCATAATGTACACACCCGATTAGTGGACACCTCTATTTAGTGGGCATTTTTTCGATTATCAACCCTTAAATAACTGTACATTTTTTACTTTCAGTAGCGGACACCTCCAAATAGAGGACAAATTCTGCCCTCCCGAGGTGTTCGCTAGTCAGAGGTTTTACTGATAAAACCTCCATAGTGGACACACCCGATTAGCGGATACCTCTATTTAGCGGACATTTTTTCGATTACCAACTCTTAAATAACTGTACATGTTTTACTCTCAGTAGCGGTCACCTCTAAATAGAGGACAAATTCTGCATTCTCGGGGTGTCCGCTATTCAGAGGTTTTGCTGTATATAATATCGATAGTTATTTTACAGGCCCACACAAAAGAATAAGAATATATGAAACGAATATAAACTAAATTTGGGATTGGTAGATCGCTGATGGTAATGTAATTTTAGGATGTTGTTACAGTCATCCGCAGCATGTTTTTAGAGTTTCGTTGATCTAACGAAACCCTACCTGTCTCACTCCTTTGTCTGTCTGTCTGTCCGTCTGTCACAGAGCCCGTTCTCAGAAACTATATATGTCGGAGACTTGAAAATTTGCATACTTATAGCTGAACACCACATATCAAACGGGAAATAATAAAATTTTGAAAAAGTCTATTATTTAACCCTCTGGGCTCTAACTTGTGTATTTTAAGCAATTTTTCTAACTCAGCACCTAATTAAGTTGGAGACATGAAATTTTGCATTCTTATAGCTGAACATCTCACATAAAACGACAAATAATAAAATTTTGAAAAAGGTTTAATATTTAACCCTCTGGGCTCTAACTTGTGTATTTAAAGCAATTTTCTAACTCAGCCCCTAATTAAGTTGGAGACATGAAAGTTTGCATACTTATAGCTGAACACTTGTGATAACACGATAAATCATAAAATTTTGAAAAAGTCATATTTAACCCCCCGGTCTCTAACTTCTGTATTTTAAGCAGTTTTTCTAACTCAGCCCCTATTTAAGTTGGAGATATGACATTTTGCATACTTATAGCTGAAATCCTCACAACAAACGACAAATAATAAAATTTTGAAAAAGGTCTAATATTTAACCCTCTGGGCTCTAACTTGTGTATTTTAAGCAATTTTTCTAACTCAGCCACTAATTAAGTTGGAGACATGAAATTTTGCATACTTATAGCTGAACACCTCACATCAAACGGCAAATAATAAAATTTTGAGAAAGTCTAATATTTAACCCTCTGGGATCTAACTTGTGTATTTTAAGCAATTTTTTAACTCAGCCCCTAATTATGTTGGAGACATGAAAATTTGCATACTTATAGCTGAACACCTCACATCAAACGACAAATAATAAAATTTTGAAAAAATCTAATATTTAACCTTTAATATTTTGTCTCGCGCAATTTTTAAATTTAAACTGTTTTGCAATACTATTTTTTGTTCATTTTGCATAATAAGTGTAATGTGACGCAATTTCTTCTATTTCAGACTTCTAACGCATGTTAATGAATTTATTTTACAATATCCTTTCTCTTTCAAAATTCACATGTAAATATAGTTTTAATGGCGTAATTTCCAATAAGTGCCTGCTTTTTATACCTAATTATTTTATTTTAATTTGAAGGTTTTTTCTGTTTATAATAGTAACGTGTAAATAATTTTTTTATTTGAAGCAAACATTATTGTTTGCGCTGTTTATACAGTTGACAACAGTTTAAATTAATACCATTTTCTAAAATATGTAAAAAATATCAGTCAAGATGTTGAATGTTTGAATTTAAAATAGAAATAAAACCTCAAAAAATGAGTCAAATTAAAAAAAAATTAATGAAATCTGCACACCGGGATTTTCTATTGAATAAAATGATCTAAAAATGATTAAATTCACATGTATAGCTTTTGCTCCTATAATTTTTTTTTTAATGGAACGATGTTGTCCAACTTTAGCATTAAATATCTCTTAAAATAATTCTTCGATTTGAAAACTGTATGCATTAGCGTGTTCATCAAACATTTCGCTATAATACCACCGATTTCCATATTTTTGTATGCAATAGTTTTCTTAATATTAACGAAGAAAGACCTCCGGTCACAAACAATTCAAAACCGGCGGCGGCGGTAACAGCGTTAGTTACTTTTTTTAGAATAGAGAGATATATAAAAAGGAAAACTTGTCTATCTGCCTGTTTGTAATTCTATAAAAATCCACAATTTGGAAGCCAAAATTGTGAAAAGATACGTACATGTGTATTAAAACATGGCCGAGGCAACTAAAGTAATCCGGAATCGAAATAATTTATAGTTAATTTTTAATTAATAAAAAACCACCAATTTAACAGCAATTTCTTATCAAATTTAAACATTTTTCGTTATAGCAGTTGCCAACAATTAAAAAACACAATAACATTATTACTACAACAATTAATTTTCTACTGCAAGATTTCCACGTGAAAAATGAAAATGAAATAAATAGTTTGACTAATTTTTAAAAAAGGTGAATATTACGTCATAACTTTTTATTGCAAGATATTCACGTGAAATATGAAAATGAAATAAATGGTTTGACGAATTTAAATGAAAGTGAATATAACTTCATAACTTTTCTATTTCAAGGTTTCCACGTGAAAGAGGAAAATATTACGTCATATTGGAAATATAAAGGACGTGGTGGATATAGTATAACGTCATATGAGTGTGAAAAATGTATTGAAGCATGATAAAAACCCGATTAGGGAAATATTGGCCTATTTTAACATTATTGCTCCAATTATAAATTGAAATAAGTTCATCTATAGCTGTATTCTTTTGCGTCTGTTATATACATTTATACATTTTTATATAGCGTTTTCATATGATTCATTCATACAACATTTCGACTGCTTTTTTTAATGTTTGTTTTGTGTTGTATGTTAAATTTTGAAATTGATTTTTCAGAACAAACATCCTTCAAATTCTGGGCAACGCCGGCACTTTAGTTTGTAACAGATAAATGGCTTTTGTATCTGTACATCTAATGCTAATATTATAAAGCGTTATAATATTATAAAGTATATAATATTATTAATGCTTGTACGTTTGTGAGGTGTTATCTCTGAAACTACATAGCCAACTTAAAAAAATGTTGGTGGCCATCTCTGCTCCGAAAAAAAGACTATTTTATGTCAGTGCAAGTACCTACATCGCTGCAGGAGCAAAAAAGTTCTAAAATTGCGATTTCTGTGATATTGATTAGGTTAGAAACTTTAAATTTGGTGCGGTAGTTACTTTTAAGATGTAAATACTCGTAATGAACGCTCTCTAAAAGGTTCAATTTGACTGATAAACGTAAAAATTTCTAGAAAGGTTCTAAACTATGATTTATTTGGAATATTGAAACTTTTGGGATACTGTTGGTTTTAGAAATTAGAACTTTGGAATGGTAGTAATTAATAAGATGTAAATGCTCGTTGTAGAACGAATTCTAAAAAATAGAAAGACTAAAGAAAGCGGAAAAAGATCTAAAGATGATCTAAGTAGCGAAGTACATGGAATTGTTAGGAATATAAACATGAAAATTGACATGGCTGTATTTATCATGACGTAAATTCTCGCAATAGAACAATTTCTAAAATGTCGCTATATAAAACAGTGCAAAAACAAAAAACTTTCACAAATTTTCTATTTCTGTGTTACTGCTGAGCCCAAAATCTTGAAATTTTGCTTCGGGTTAGTTTTAAAATATACAATTGTCTCTATGAATGGTTTCTAAAAAATTTAAAATTTAAAAAGATTAAATTAACGGAAAGCGATCTCAATTACCATTAATTTGGAATTATTAGGTACAGCAACTTTAAATATTTCATAATGCTGCATTTCCTCCGCAAAACATGCGATTTCAATGCAACAAAACTGATTTTGGTATCAGTTGACATATGTTGTAGTGATATATTTACACAATATATCACTAGCATTAAATAAATTGTGTAAATATTGAATAATGACCTGTATGAAACAGTGAGTAGGTTGCCCGAAAGTACTTGTTAAAGTGTTTTTTCTCTAGGCTTTTCTATCTCTCGCCAAGGCCACTAACAGAGGGAAGTGCCGTTTTAAATGTGATATGAATTTTTTATCCGATTCATTTTTCTAGATATTTTATCATAAGGTCATATTCTCAATGAACATTAGTAGCTTTTTTATATATTAACTTATTCTGGTGAAATTTTATAATCGGGTTCATATTGGCGTATGTTAGCTTGCATGATTTCCTGATTAAATATGTATGGATTTGTAAATTACTTCGAATGACACTTTGACAGCTCAAAAGTTATGCAGACGATATATTCAGATCTTGTGACATACTTTATGTTGTAATCATTGCCGATTTCTTTTATTTAATACATGCTAAATACAGCTCAACTTGTGCAGAATATGTTTGAAAACAAAACAATACAGCGTATGTAGTGGCCAGCATACACTCATCATTTAAATCCGATCGAGCATATCTAAAACACACTCTAACGAAGCATTGCATGCCACTGTTGATGCATTTGGTACTTTGATACTATATTAGATTTTGAGGAGAGAATTCCTTAAATGTTATCGACAATCTCATTGCATCCGTGGAAAACAGATATTGTACAATATTAACTATTCCGGGGGAGCACACACCATATAAAGTATAGTCCATTCTTTTTAAACATCATATATTTGTCATTTAAAGTTACTCAAATTGGTGCGGAGCGTCTGATTATGCTCTTGACATCATTTAATACAGTTAAAATTCCGATATAAGTAATTTAGTGTTTCATTTTCTATTTTACTTTTAATATATTGCGTACTTTCAATTTTATATCCATGCATGGCTATCTTGAATGGTTTGATTTCCCATTTTTTAAACAGTGTATACGAATTTAGATATAAGATTTTGTAATTCTACGATTCGTTTATTTTCATCATTTCAGTTTATCGCAGTATATGGACAATTAAAGATAACATATCATTTTCTTTGCTTCCACATGTTATTATTAAATCTATGTTCTCAGTAATATCGCTCAGACTAATCCCTCTGAGGGAAGTCCTAGTAGTGTTATTACACGTAAAAATTACAAGGGACAAAATTCGCCTACGACTCGTCAGATTTCCTGAAACTTACGTATTATCCACCTGAAACTTAGGTATTATCCAAGCATTTCATTGGCTGTTCGGGAAAAGGCTTTTCCATCGTCAGATTTCCAAGAAATCCGACGACCCATTTTAAATGAAATTTCATTCTTAAACTTCTAAACATCCCACAATATTACTTTTTACACCGTCGTATAGAGAAAAAATGTACTTTTAAATGTAGTTTGTTTGAAAGCTGAATCTCAATTTGTTTCTGAGTTATTAATTTTTTTTTGTAGTTTTTATTACTTTTTTGTCATGGTGGCAACAGGAGTATCCATCTCTGTTGAAAGTAAAGGGAAAATACAGATTACTGTATAGACCAATCAGAAAACGAATAAACTGCGGATTCAACCAATAAAACGCTTCAGATACGTTTTTGATTTCTTACCCTAACAGAGGACAATAACCATTTTTCCAAATGGTTAAAAAATGTTTTTTACGAGTTATTAAAAACATATGATCAATTTTTATGGACTTTCAGATATTTTTTTTATTTATTTATTTTTAATTGTTTGTTTGTTTTATGTGCGGTCGTAAGACAACGTTATAAATATAGTAAAGAAGAAATGACAAATAAATATATTAAGTCTAGATTTCAAAATCGTAGAAAACCGCTGTCATCGACATACTCAAGGACAGAGGAAGTCATCACTAATCTCACCGAGGCTAACGAAAAAAGGCAGGTCACTGCTTTACATGCCACGTGTCTTTTTTTACAGACCGCTAGAGTGACGTGATGTTCTTTTCGCACACCTTCATTGGTGCATTTGAGCATCACGTGACTCCAGCGGTCTGTAAAAAAAGATACGTAGAATGCGTCGCGGTAGCCTATCTTTCTCGTTAGCCACGTAATCTCACTAGTGTTGGTATTCACACCGGCAAATTATGAATAGCTATTTTCTCTTATTTCATTTGTACTAAACAGGTACTGAACAGGTAATCAGCATTGAGGGGTTTCCTAGCTGATGACAGCTTAACACCCAGACTAGGAAATTGAAATGTCTTATGTTTTAATGAGCCATTGGGAAAAAGTTAAACTGTAGCAAAGCTACTAGAAGAGTACAAGAAGTTAACAAGAGAAAATAAGAAATTTAAGAAAAAAAGGAATAATATTAAATTTTAAAGTATAAACTTAAGATGAAAGAAAGTTAACGATAAATCTTAAAAAATACAAGAATCTTAAAATAAGTAAAGTCAAACTGTAGTTGTAAAACTACATAAGGAATTTAGAAAGTTAAAGTTAGTACTGTTCACAGAAACACTCACCAAGCGTGGGCAAGAAAAGCTAGGGTGGCAAAGACCACAACATCCAACCAAAAAAGGGACTAATCAGGGCCATACAATTTATTTTATTTATTATTTTTTTTTTAGAATACCTATCATCTTATAAAACATAATAACTGTCTAAACTTACTGGTGAGAATTTGGAATTCCTAAATAAAAATTCAACCAGATGCGGAATATTTACATCCCAATTGCACTATATTATTTTTAGTACATTTTGTTAATTTTTTGTAACACCTTCGGGACGGGAGCCTTTTACGAAATTTTTATTCTTTTGTCACCGTTTTTTAAAAACAGAAATTTGTGTCTTCTTGAATCGAGAAAATGCGCTGATTAAGTAAGGTAAATTTTACAGTAAAATTTTACTGGTGAGGGAAAACAAGGATTCTGAGCTTTTAATGCGGCACGTATACGTGTCGCTCGTCCCCAAGGGGTTAAATTTTGAAAAAAAAAAAAAAAAAACCTGCATGATATAAACAAAAAACATGCAAGAATTTTAAAATCTAAAAAAAAAGTTATATCTCCAGGAATATACGTGCTATACCTTACACAGATAGATACACGCATTGCACAATATCCAAATATTCGTAAGCTATACCGATAGAGCATTTCGTGCGTTTTATTTTACAGGGTGATTCCAAATGTTATTATTTTTCTTTTTTATTACCCCCCTACTTGTTCTTCTGATTAAACTGTCGTTGATAAATATGAAGTCAAACATATTCTTCATAATCCTTAAATTCCAGAAAAATCTGACAAGTATATCTTTAAATCTTCTAAAAAATGTCTAAAATAGAAACTGTCCGGCGATTAGCAGCTATGTACAATGACAACGCGTATAACAGAAATATTCTACAAAGTTTATTTTTTAGAAATAGTGGTGCGAATACAATATAAAAATAGTAGCAAGTGGCAGTCGTGCACGCCCGATTTTACTCTACTAAATTGCAATATAATCCGAGATAACTCGGAATATTCAGGGATGTGGTTAAACTTAATTGCACGTAATTTTCAGTACTACATGACAGGATTGTGCAACCTAGCGCCACACTGTAAACTTCACAGAAAAATATTTGCGTTTTTTTTCAATCTCAGAATATATCCGATTAACCCCTTGATGGGCGCCGGTATATATTACATACCACCTACGATTAATGAAGTCTTACACCAGAAAAATTTTATTAAATTTTACTTTTCTAACTTAGGTGGGAAAAAAAGGCCGTAAAATTGCTTTTACTTATTTTGAAATAGAATTTTTCAAAGATTTCGGTATGAGTTCAACATTTCAGGAACACAATCACTTGCCTCTCAAGGGTTTAAACGTTATTTTTGAAAGAAATTTCTGAAACTGTACCGTTTCCAGGTTGAAGAGAAGAGGGATGCCACAGATGACTATTTTTTAAATTTATCTCACACCACTTTCTCAAAACAAAAATTATTAACATACTGTTCCGGAAAATTTGCAAGAGAACAATACTATAACAGCTTTACCAAGTGTCCGACATTTTTGCACACCACTATTTTCTTAGAGAAAATGTTATTCTTTTAAATCGTCCAAATATTCCTATTAAATGAAAGCATATTTTCTGTATTAAAATATTGAGGTATTAAAATTTCTGTATTAAAATACTGGGGTATTAAAATTTCTGTATTAAAATAATTCTGTATAATAATAAATTTTTCTGTATTAAAATAATTCCGTATAGTAATAATTAATTTTTCTGTATTAAAATACTGGTTTTCAAAGAACCGGAGACTTGGCAGCTCTGCAAAAAATCTGTTTTTTTTTTTTTTTTTTTTTTTTTTTTAAGAGTTGTTTGTGGCAGCCCTGCAGATATGACATGTGAACATTTCATTAACTCTTTCAAGGATGAATAATTGTGTTTCTATAATGCTAAATTCACACCAGAAGTAAAAAAAAATATATTTGAAATGTTCTACAGCTTTATTTCCTCCTTTTTTTTTACAACCAAAATTAAAAAATTAAAATTTTACTCAAAGTTTTGGGATTAAAATTAAGTGGAATACAATATATCCCACAATCCTTCAAGGAATTAAAATACTATTTTTGATTTTACAACCACGAAGGAACAACTAATCTTATTTTAAATTTTGGTAAATAATTCATAACTGGAAAAAAAAATCTTAATGCATTTTCATTGTACTTTAATAAATAAACATTTTTTCACTTTTAAGTAACGTTATCAATAATTTATATTTTATCTACTTTTAGGCAAAGTTTTGGGATTAAAATTAAGTGGAATACAATATATTCTACAATCCTTCAAGGAATTAAAATACTGTTTTTGATTTTACAACCACGAAAGAACAACTAATCTTATTTTAAATTTTGGTACATAATTCATAACTGGAAAAAATCTAAACACATTTTCATTGTACTTTAATAAAGAAACATTTTTTCACTTTTATGTAACGTTATCTATAATTTATATTTTATCTATTTTTAGGCAAAGTTGTTTATCGTGCAAATTACATACGTGCTTCCATAGTTCAAGAAAGCGATGGAATTTTATAAGTATTTAAATTTAACTGACAATTTCTTGAAGAAATATATTTTAAAATTTTTCCTGTGTGTCTTTTGCATAACCACTTTAGTAGAAATAATCGTGACCTGGAATTTATGCAGAAAGACACAATGCGCATCTGTTTCACAATATTTTGAAATATGGAAATGTCTTATTGTTTATGTGATAAATATATGAGAAATGGTTTCGATATTTTACCTGGAGGGTTTCAAACGTTTACTATTATTCATATTTATATGACGCCATTCAACAAATAAATAATTTAAATTCTATAAAAGATTGTGTATATTTTACAAAATTCATTGAATTATATACTAGTTATATTGTAACCATCGCATTTAAATAGTTTGTTTTAGGCTTTGATTGATTAATAAAATTTGAAATTTACAGCATTTTTATTTAATATATCAACTATTGCAATTTTAAATGCGAAAAAAAACGGGGATATTAGGGACATACGTGGGTTTTGCTAGAGAAATTTCAAGAAATATTTTGAATTGATACAAAAGTTATCCGGTTTCCACTGTCATAAAATAAAGAACGAAGTATTTTTAACCGAAAAATAAATTGACGAAAAAAAAATAGGTGTTGATTTTCTCAATTTAAAATGTTTCAATTACGATTCGGGATCAAACATGTGCCCTCTTCTCCCGACAGAATTGATCTAAATATTTAGCTATTTTGATGTTTAATTGTTGTCTTTAACTACTCATTGTGCCCTACTGTTTGTTTTCGGAAAGCAAATCCCTCTGGCACATACGTCAGGTCTGCTATGATTTTATCGACATACGGTTGAGAGGAGTTTAGTTAACTGTATTTAACTGAATGCCAATCTTAGTAACAACGTTCAAGTGTACCATGAATCACAACTTCCGAAAATACCCATCTCAACGTAACACCCCTTTGGATATTGCAATCGTTTCAGAGTGCGAGGCGCTATTTCGAAAACGAAAAGTAACTGTTTCTTTCTCTGGCTTTCTGCTGTTATTTATACTTCTTTCTGTTGCTTATCACCAATTATTTACCGCAAAACAACCAGTTTTAAAGCCTGGACGCCACACAATAATTTTAGTGTCATGCCTTAATTGAATTGAACACACCTTCTCTCGAGAGAATTACTCTAAGGCTAATGTCAGACGAACGTCTTTTTGCTCGATTTTTTCCCTACATATCATCCCTACACAATGCCGCTAGCATTGTGTAGGGATGATATGCTGGGGGAAAAGCGTGCAAAAAGACGTTCGTCTGACAGTAGCCTAACAATCAAGCTACTGGTGTATTGGGCATATCGTAAGAGTCAGATTAACTTGGGAATACAGGACTAGGCTCCGTTTAGTAGTGATGAGTAGAGCGAAAGATTTTACTATTCGAATGAATAATTCGGCCATGCGCAAAATCACAGTTATTTATTTATTCAATTTCTTCCAGAAATTCTGCATCGTAAAAGAAGTTTCTTATTTTAATTAGAATTAATTTAAGAACCCCGTGAAAACGTAAAAATCTTATTTATCTTTGAAATTTGTGAAGACAATTCATTAAGTTTTTACGAAGTCTCCCAATTATGCTCTTGCTTCTTTTCTTTTTAGAAACATTCTGGTGATAATTGTTTAAAAATCTGTACAAAGGTAGAAAACTGTGTTTGTGCGCATCCCCGAGTAATTTATTCGATCGTAAAATCATTCGTTCTTCCCATCACTACCGTCATATATATACCAATATTTTTGAAATACGAGGAGTGACGTTTAACACATTTTTTCGAAATTGAACACGAAATTTACGTTTACAAATGTCACTAAAATTAAAACCAGCTCACAACCAGCCACAAGCAAGCATGCTTGCACTTGCCTATCTTTTTTTTTACCTTATAAAATTTTCGGTACCAGTAATAATTTTTTTTCCCGAATCCACTTAAACGTATTTTTACGTGTGCCGCGATCAGTGTGTTAGGTACCGCTATACGGAGGGTCATGAAGTTTTTCCCAGTGATATAACCGTATGTGATCTTAGAGTTAACCCTGACATAGAACTAAATGACTTCCGGCACCTGGACTTCCTTAGCGGTCAGAGCTACAACACCGCCACCTGAATATTAGGCCTCAGCGCTGACACAAAAATAGCGGATGTCCTAGGCAAATTTTTTCAGCGTTTGTATGATCCCTTTAATTTGAATACCAATAATATACGAATTGAATATTTCCAACTGAGCGAAAAAATGCCCAGGCCGGGAATCGAACCCAGATCCTTGGCTTACAAGGCCAATGCTTTTCCATTTAAGCTAACTGGGCCGACAACCAGCCAGCATATTTCGCTCAGAAAACCTAATTGGTAATAACATCTGGTCTGTCATGTAGACAGCTCAACAGAATAAACCGCAGGTAAAGGAACTCCATATAAACGATGCTGGCTGGTTGTCGGCCCAGTTAGCTTAAATGGAAAAGCATTGGCCTTGTAAGCCAAGGATCTGGGTTCGATTCCCGGCCTGGGCATTTTTTCGCTCAGTTGGAAATATTCAATTCGTATGATAACTTTACCAATCAGTTTGATTGTGTTTAAATAATAGTTTACCAATAATATTTTTAAGTTTCTTTCGTTTATTCTGTCTGAGATTAAGTAAGGCAAAGAAACTTAAAAAAAATACAGGTGTCTAAATTCTGGGGACCGTAAAAATGTTTAAAAGAGTCCGCCTACAGCAACCGCTATTTTTGTGTCAGAACTCAGGCCTAGTATTCAGGGGCGGTGGCGTCAGTGTTGCCGTATCTAGCTGGTTTATTACATAGAACTTCTGAATTTACACCGTAAAAATTTTAAGAGTATTTTTTATATAACACTTATGAACAGGTGATATTTTGGTGGGATATCCTGTAGCAGTGCTACTCCACTCCCTGTATATCAGCACGTATTTATCACATTATAGAGGAGCCATGAATATAATTCTAGCCTTAGCATAGATGTTCTAAAATAGAAGGAAAAACAGAAATAATATATAAAAATAAGAAAAAGGCTGAAAATGTTTGAAAGGTTAATCCGAAAGTAAAATAAGTTAATGTTTAATGTAATTAAAAGTGAGTTTAAGGAAAAATAAATGTTTATACTGTTCTTAACCCATCATAACCGGACGAAGCAAAGAGCTAGGATGTTAAAAAAGCTACCTATTCCTTTTTTAAAAAAGGCTGTTTTCATTGCCATATATTTTAAATATAAGAATAACATCAAGTTTAGCAAACTAGGCAGCTCTTTATATTAATAAGAATATCAAGAGTTTCTTTTTTTTTCTTTCTTTTTTTTTTTTTTTTTTTTTACTTTTTCTTTTAAATACGTATGGAATAGCTATCTTCTTACACCCAACAGATAACTATTAAAGCTTTCTAAATATAAAGAAAACCGCGAGATTCGGCAACAATGGTGGCTATGTTGAAACGTTAATTAAGATAAAGGCGTTTATGGAAAAATAAAATTCTTCAAAAAATGACATTCTGTGTTGGTGCTTTTTAAATACGGATATGATATTTATTGTAAAAAGAAATCTTGTACAATTCGCCGAAAAATGTAAATTTAAAATGTCTGTGATAAATAAGAAAAAATTACTATTGTAAAATGTAAGTGAATGTGTAACCCTGTTTCCCATCAATTTTTATACAAGTCTTGCATGTGATTTTCTCCTATTCTGTATCATGGCTGATCATTGTTCTCGCTCATTTCTGTTATATATTCAGTTTTTATTTAGCTTGCTCACGTAGATTATCCATAGCACTTAATGGTATGTGAGCAATCTATGCTGCCAAAATTAGTTTTCTTTTAGTCAATCTAAAAACAGTTCTTTGGTAAATCCATTTTTTTATAAATGATAAAAATGTTATTTTGCAAACGAGAAAAAAATGTTTTACTTTTTATTAAAAAATCCTAATAATGTAACTCATTAAAGCCGGTTCGCAAGAAAACTTGCCCTGTAAAGCGAACAAAATTTTTAAATTTGGATACCAATATTTTAGTTTGGAAATTTTCACATTATCTAATCTCAAATTTTGATCGATTAAAGAAATCAAAATTGCAATGTGGAAAAAACCGGTGTCGAATAATTAAAAGAAATGTAAAAGAGGCTTGTCCTTAATAGGTTAATCAACAATATATCTAAAAAGACTGAATTTATTTGTACAATGTCAGCATAATAAAAGAGGAACTCCAACCAATTAAAAGTGTCCTGCATCTAAAGAGAGTTACATTTCAGATCATCGAGATACATAGTGTTCGAATGCACACGACAGTGCTTTTGTAGCATTCAAAAATCGTTTGATTTTTTTTTTAATTTTTTGTACAAAAAAGAATGTTGTTAACAATAACTCTGTTTAACATGCTAATATTAGAGGATAATTCTCTTGAAGAATTAAATTCAAAAAATTTTTAATGTACATGGCGGCTATAATTAAACTGGCAATACTCAGCGTGTTCTGTAGCGAGAATGGAGACAAATTTTGTAGGAGGAATAAACAATATGAGCTACGATATATTTTGCGAAAAACATTAGTTCCAAAAGTAACCGGTAGGTGGATATGTCGCGCTTTTTTCGCGGAATAATTTCTCCTGTGTCTTGTTTAACCATTTCCGTCGCAGTAGTCCCACGCCGGGACCACCTAGTTTAAATTTCAATCTTACAAACGGCACCGAGAATATTTCAATAAAATTTTGCTTTTACAAAGAAAGTTTAAAGTAAAGAGTTTTTAATTTCTAAAAAAAGTTATTTGCATATTACGGTGTTAGTCAATTATTTCACCATTTCACGAACAGAATTTTTCTGTACCGGAAAGGGTTAATCAACCTACAATTTTGGCTAAATTCTCGCAATTAATTAGCGCTACAGAACAAGCTGAGAACAGTTGGTTTAATAATACTTACTGATATTGCGTTTTTAACTACAATCACTTACACTACTGGTTCGTTCACATAAACACCAAAGCGGACTGTAAACACGAATTTATTATAATACTAAATATTTGCGAGCCAACAGCGGCTTACTACATTCCATCATTTTTCACATTCTACAACAACACGAATCAAAACAGAATAAAACACAGAGTGTTGCCACATGCGGAAGAAAAGAACAAGAAACTTACATGGATTCGGAGCACACGAAACCACAGAATATGCAGCAGACGATACTTACATAAACATTCTGGCTCCCGTTGAAATCCCCTGGGATTTCAACAAGTAGTTAGTTGCTTACAATTTATAACTATAATGGAAGAACAATTAATAACATAAACGGATTAATAAAAAAAATAGAAAAATATTAGACTGTTCTGAGTTCACAGTTTTTAGTTTCTATAGGAAGAGGATACAGTTTCACTATTGGACGATCGATGACACAACTACTAGTCTTGATCGTAACGACTCTGACCTTATTGACTGAACCTCGATGAACAGTTATTATTCGTTCTAACTTCCATTTAAGTGGTGGAAGGTTGTCATCTTTGATGAGGACTAAATCATTGACTTCTAGATCTCGTTGACATTTTTGCCATTTAGGTCTTTGCTGAAGTTGAGACAGGTATTCCCGGCTCCATCTTTTCCAAAATTGCTGAAGAATAAACTGTCTCACATGTCATCTATCAAGATGACTCAAAGGACTGTGACTTAGATCTGGTTCAGGTATGGCAGTTAGAGAAGTTCCAACTAGGAAGTGACCTGGCGTTAGAGCAGTTAAGACTGTTGGGTCAGATGATATGGGACACAGTGGCCAGGAGTTGAGACAAGCTTCAACTTGCGTAATCAAGGTTTGGAACTCAGGATAGGTTAAGACAGTGTTACCAACGGTTTTCTTCAGATGCGATTTCATTGATTTTACTGCAGATTCCCAAAGTCCACCAAAGTGTGGAGCAGAAGGCGGATTAAAAGTCCAGTGTATTTCCTCTGACGACGAAAATTTGTTTATTTCTTCATTCTGCTTGCACTGCAAAATATATTTGTTGATTTCTTTTTCTGAATCTTTGAAGTTGGTTCCACAATCACTAAAAATCTCAAAAGGTTTCCCTCTTCTTGCGATAAATTATTTTAATGCACTCAAGAATGCCTTTGTTGAAAGATCTTCTACAACTTCAAGATGGACTGCTTTGATGACGAAGCAGACAAATACACACACATATGATTTAAATGATTTTAATCCGCGTCCTGCACGATATTTAATCATGAATGGTCCTGAAAAATCTGTTCCAACTCGTGGAAATGGTCGTGCCTGTGTTACCCTAGATGCTGGAAGATTAGCCATTATTTGTTTTGCAGTTTGAGCTCTATATCTGCAACATATAACACAAGTTCTTACTATTTTCCGAATAACAGACCTAGCAGTTATGATCCAAAATTTCTGTCTAATTAAAGAAAGAAGAAGCTCTGGAGCTGCATGGAAATATTTTTCATGGAAATGTTTAATTATGATCTTAGTCACATGGTGCTTTGATGGTAATAAGATTGGGTGCTTTTCATTCTCTGACAGCTGTGCGTTTTTCAATCTTCCTCCTACTCTTAATATTTTGTTATCATCTAAAATTGAACACAAACAAACGAGACTGCTATTTGTAGGTGTCTCTTTTCCAGCTTCTAAACATTGAATTTCTTTATTGAAGTTCACTTGTTGAACTATTCGAATAATGCAGCGTGTTGCGGCTAGAATTTCATTGCTTGATAAAAAGGATGTTATTCTTTTTACACGTGTTACCTTTGAATTGGAGATGAATCTCAAACGAAGATATTTTTGATATAATATCAAGTTCTTTTACATTTTCAGAAACTACAAATGAAACTACAAAATGTTTTACGTGCTTTTGGTAATTCTTCTTCATTTATGGTAATAGGTTCATGCACGGGAATCTCATTGTTACTTAACCACAGTGGGACGTTCCACCACAAGTCATGGGACAGTAGTTCTGCAGGAAGAAACCCACGTGATGCACAATCAGCAGGATTTTCTTTTCCGTTCACATGGTTCCAATTCTCAGCTGGTAAAATAGAATGGATTTCAGATAATCCGTTGGCTACAAAGACTTGCCATCTTTTAGGATTTGATCTTAGCCAAGACAATACAATTTGGGAGTCGCTCCATGCGTGCACAGAATCAGGTTTTATATGTAATGCATCTCTAACCGCCTGTATTAAGTGTGCCAGCAATACTGCAGCATATAATTCAAGAAGATGCCTAACTGTTTTCTTACTTCACACCACAGAAATTGTACAGTTTTTTCACCTTCATTATTAGCTGAAATTGCTCTGACAAGGCGACACACTTGACACCACTTCGTGGTGTCAAGTGCATCTGGATGCCCCTCTCACTTCGCCATTATTTTGCAATGAATGTGGTAAGCAAAATTCTGTCCCATGAGTGACTAAAGAATTAGAAAACATGCGCACATGGTAAATACCCTGTCATATGTGGCGTCACACTAAAAGCCCGCATATGTGCATTATCACCCCGTCTACAAGGTGGCGCAACTGTGTTAATTTACGCCCGATTCCACAATTAAATTTGTACGCTTACTTTTATCGCTTTGGTAGCACTTTTTGCTGAAAAATAGGCTACAGTCAGTGGTGGAAAATTGGCGCGGAGGCGGAGCCTATTGACACCACTAAGTTCTGGTAGTATTTTTCGGCTTATCTAATAACAGAATTTACGAGTTTTTATTAACCCCTTGGGGTCGAGCGGCACGTATACGTGCCGGAAATAGGCCTAACATTTCTCGTTTATCCTCACCAGTAAAATTTGCCTTGTTTAATCCGAGCATTTTCTCGATTTGAATAGGCACAAACTTCTGTTTTTTAAAACCGGTAGCAAAGTAATAAACATTTCGTAAAAGGCTCCCGTCGCGAAGGGGTTAAGGCGAAGTGCACAATAAAAAATTAGTGGTGCCAATAGGCTCCTCCTCTGCGCCAATTTTCCACCACTGGCTATAGTGTTTCTCCTTGCAAACTTCGTTTACGGGATGCGCGACTGAAAGACGGATTTCTTTGATCCTTTTGGTGCGAAAAAAAAGAAAATTTATATGGTAATTACTTTTAAAACTTAATTTTTTGGTTATACTGTTTATTTACACACTAGCCGCCCTTGGCGACCAGTTTGGTCTCTTTTAAATCTATGCTAAGCATTGTATCATGTTAGTTTTATTCATAATTTAATTTACTTGCTCAATCCTTCGCCAAATCGGAAGATTCTGATACAGAAATCATGAACTCGGTATTTTTATGTTAGCCGAGTGCAGGTGATATATCGCCAAACATTGTACCCGTCGTATTTTTTCTTGTTTCATTATTTTCATTACTTTCACTCATTTTATTTAAAATACATAACTTTAATTTAAAACTGACATGATTAAAGTTTATGACTCTCAATTTTCTCTTACTTCTTAAAAAAAAAAAAAAAAAAAAAAAAAAAGAATGAAAAGAAAAGAAAAAAAGTAATAAATAATACTATAAACTCTGACATTTAATTTCAAAATCAAAGCTTTGTTTTAATTTAGCTCTTGAAAAATTGTTTATGACAGTCGCATGCGATGGACTATTATAATACTGATGATATGATGACGATGGAACAATATTTGGCGATTTATCACCTGCGCCCGGCTAACATTAAATTACCAAATTGGCTGTTTGGCATATAAAAAGTGAAGCGGTCAACCCGGAACTATTGATGGCAGTCACATGACTTAGGCTATTATTATAGAGATTCCAGATTTAAAAGGATGAAATAATTAGAAAACACTCTAATAAATCATGATTTCTCGGAAACTATCGAGGCTCGAAAATTTTAATTTAACTTTCAAGTTCCTATTAGAATGTGATTATCACAAAAAAAAAGTTTTGAAAAATTCGAATTTAAACCGTGTTTAATGGGGAAAAACTTTCTACAGTTTTAGTTACACTGTGATTTGTCTGAAACTGTCAGCAGAATAACTTTAAATTTGGTTTGGGCTAATTGCTAAGACGCAACTGCGTCACTGGGTTGGAATGAAGATTTTGTAATTAACTGAAATTTCATGCTCAATGAAGCATAAGAATAAAATTTCTCAAAATGTGGCTTAAATAGTAATGATTAAATTATTCCTAGCAGTAGAATTTGCCCTAATATAAATATGTACACAAATACCACTTGACCTATTACAACAATCAAGCATGCAATGCAGCGGATTTCGATAGTGTTAAATAATAAAACTTTTTCAAAACTTTAAACATTTATCATTGACACTCTGAGTTACTAGTTTTGGATGTTATATAATGTATTATATTCCAAGATTTATCAAATTTGTTTTATTAAGAATAGTGCTAAATTTGGAATTACAACAATGATCTATTTTGAGGTAAAAATAGTAATCTCAAGACTGCAGTATGTTTACAGTTCAAACTACATACTTGAATGACTAATTAATAGAAATTAAAGAGTGATTATGAATGCGAACATTACTCTCTCATGTTAACTGCTTCAACACTGTATTGTGTTGTATTATAATATAATATTATATCCGAGGGGTTTGGGAATTTTAATCAGAAATAATTATCAATGATACGAAAAATATCACTTCGGGAGGAAATTACTGAAATAATTGACAAGAGTACCGATGGCACCATACAGTTTACCATGATAAAATTATATATTTTTCTATGTGTTTATAAGCAATGTACAGAGAAAATCAAAATGAATTAGGCAAATAGCAAACAATCCCATTCATTTTGAATCGCCCTGTATTTAGTTTATATGCTATTAGTATGTTATTAGTTTATTCGAAGAAATCAAAAGAAATGACACAAAATACAAAAACACAATTTTCTCATTAATCAGAATTATAATAAATGTGCAAAAACGCTGTTAATAATAAAGAAAATAACATTGTTATACTAGATTCGTTATAGCCTGTATGTAAAATATCCATACGTTATTGAAATTAAAGCAATAACATTATAATGTTAAAGTCATAAAACATCTTTCATTTCAATAATGTTCAATTAAGCATGAGTACATCTTATCAAATGGTAATCGATATAAGAGTGTTTCAAAGTAGGTGTGGGATGTCGTTTATTATCTTTCTGTATTGATAATCTTAATTTACGTTAATTATGCATCGAAAATCAACATCCATCAAACTTGAAAACATTGAACACGTAATTTTAGTTTTTGAATATTCACTGAATTGTAAAAATAAATTTTAATTATTAATAAATGCATCATTAATTATACTAACTTACAAATTTCAGTTTATTTCATGTTTTTTAGCTTTTGATAATTGATTGTTATGTATTTTGTAGCGCTAAATGCGAAAATGACCTTCGTTTTTCAGAATCATATCCGGTTTTTCGCAAATCTTAAATTTCAAAGTTTTTTACTTTTTAAGTAAAAAATTAACAAAAATCTGATACTCTAAAATAGATGTGATGGTTGTATTTTTTAAGCATTTGATAATAGATTCTTATGTATTTTGTTGTGCTGAATCCGGAAATGCTTGATTTTTACCATCACGTCAGGATTTTTCGTAAATCGCAGACTTTAAAATTTTTAAGAAGCCGAAATATTGCGAAAATCTGATACTATAAGATATACGTAATTTTTTTTCCTTTATAATTTATTCATCGTTTCGCTTATACACTAGATTTGCGATTTTACGACCCCCGATTTAGCGAACCCTCGCGATTTAGCGACTATTGGATGAGGTCCCGGCCATTTTTCAAAACATACAATGTTTTTCCTTGCCCGATTAAAAAAGCTGCTAATAATCCGGAACTTAATTTAGGGACCTTCGAGAACTTCATTTCACATGTTACAGAAATTAAAAATCTAGAAGCCGTAAAGATCAATTTTCTTTCCCCAAATGTTACATGCGTTTTATAGTGTATAGATCAAGGTGCTATACAATGTTTCAAAAAATGTACCGAAGAAACTAGTCAATGGTATTCTAATCAATATAGAATTAAACAAAATTCATAAAACGAATTTTTAGTACCTCTTGTATGGCAAATGATCCTAGGTAAGCGGTTTCTCAGCACACAATTTTGCTTCCATTGCGCCGGATATTTAACCCCTTAATTCTCTTAAAGAAGAAAGGAAATTCTAACGACTATTTTAGATGATCAATGACCTTAAAAGCAGTAATCTTGAATTTTCCAGCCGCCATTTACAGCAAAATAGTATAACATGATTATTAAAAAAATGCTAACTAAGCAAAAAATGTTAAAGTATTTTTCTATTTTGTAAAATGTTTAAATTCTTATAAAATTATTCCCTAATTTTTAACAATTTTTTAAATCTAAGAATTTAGACTAAATACTGCAATTTTTTAAATTGTGTAAATCAGTAGTTTTTACTACACTAGGGGCGGCTCCGCCATCCTGCTCACTACTCTCACCAACTCCCCGCGTAATCGTTTCGCGATTCCATTCAATATCGCGAAGCAATCCCTATTTTCTAGTCAACACCAGACGTATTTGTTTTGCGTTTCCATTCAGGATCGCTTCGTGATCCCTTATTTTTTATGCATTCAATTTTTAGATTCCACTTGGTAAAAACGCGCTACCCCCAACTCCTGACAATTTTATTTCTTTATCTCCAAGCACATAATCATTAGAGCTTAGAGAGTTTCATAATTATAAGAATTATTAAATATAAAATTATATATACAGGGCTCCCACTCGGTTCGTTTTTTGAACATCACTATTTTTATAAGAAGGATCTCCTTTTTAAATTTCGTAGAAATTTACCTGGAAAGGCGTTTTTCTTCCAATTGTTGCTTAAACCTACCACGAAATGTTTTCTTTAATAATACTGGTGTTCAAAAAACGGACCTGTGGGAGCCTTGTATATATAGTGTTACAAATATTGTAAATAGTTAATGTCTGTGCTTAAATATAACATAAATAGTTCAATTAAGCTCTATTTATAAGCTAATATCAGTTTTTGTTGCATTGAAATATCCCAATTTGTTAATTTTCTGCAAGCAAGTAAACCCTACTGGATTTCAATGTAAGTCTATGGAAATTTATGCGAAATGCTGGAAATAACACCAAGTTCGCTTCACTTTTGGCGACTAATTTTGGTCGCCAAATTTGGCGATATATTGCTAAGTTCGCGACAAACTTGGCACCGTTTGGTGACAGAGTCCCCTTGGTAACCCACCTTATAGCGTCAGAATGCTCTGACCAATCAGATGCGCTTCGCGGTATCTACGCAGATTTTCATTGGTCCATTTCTAAATCGTTACTTTTTTATATATAGAAGAATTATTATGTTAGGTATTTTTGAAGTATATTAAAATCCACCAATATTAGAAAAATTTGATTTAAACACCATTCGATTTAACATGCCATTTGCCGAGGTCCCGCGAAGGTCGTTAAATCGCGAGTGTACAGTACTATGCACTTTTATTGCTAAGCCTGTAAAATATTGTGTATTTAAAACAGTGTTGCCAGATTGAGGACTTTTTGTCCTCAGATTGTTGATTGTCACCGCTTTTTTGAAACAGAAATATCCGTCCTATTTAAAAATAGATTAAAAATTCTGAAAAATAATCGAATTATACTATTTTAAATAAGTGATGACAGTCAAATAATCTGAATTAAAAATGTCCCCAATCTGGCAACACTGATTTAAAATCTTTGCAATTTTATTCCATATGTGGAAGTTTCTTTGAACCGCTTATGCTCTGCCTTTTGTCTTCTCTATGAGGTGCATCCCTGTATCTTCTTTTATTTTAGCGGTTTAACCCTTTCCGGCGCAGACAAATTCTATTCGCAAAATGAGAAAATATTCACTGACACCGGAAATTGCAAACGATTTCTTTTAGAAAATAAAAACTCCTTAAATTAAGCTTTCACTGTAAAATCAAAATTTTGTTAAATATTCCTGGTGCGATTTGCAAGGTTGGAATTAAAATTAGGTGTGTCCAGACTGGACACAATGCGCCGGAAAGAGTTAAGGTTAGGAAGTTTTCGCAGATGTATTTAAAACATTTTCTTTCTTTTTCCAAGTCTTTGACAGACTTTTGCTGTTTTTGACTTTTTAACTTTGAAACCTACTATTTGCGAAACATCCTGACCTGATGGTTAAAAATGAAGGTCATTTTAGGATGCAGAGCTAAAAGATACAAATTATCAAAAGTTAAAAACACAACCAACGCAGGCTTATGCTATTAATAAGTACAACGGCACAGAAAAACAGCAGTTTCAATCTAACTGTATAATTTTATAAATAAAGACCGGCTATTTTTAATACCATTTTAAAAATAAAATAATAAGAATATATGAAGAGAAGAAATAATAAAATTAGTTTAACGTAGAAAAGATGCGTATCTTAATAATGTTAGTTGAGTGTCATTAAAAATGTAAGTATCATACAAGACATAAAATCATCTTTGCCTCAATAATGATCAGTTAAGTGTCACTGTACTACAATTGATAATCGATATATAAGAATTAGTAAAGTATTCATGATATGTAAACTGATATGCTACCGTATTGATATCCCTTATTTCTTGTAAATATCGATAATTATTGCAGAACAACCTAATTGCAGCTATGAATATACATTAAATAAGTTCTGTAAAACTCGGCGACATGGCTCCTTTCACCATTTCTTTGTCAGCCTTTCAAATATTTCATGTTACTAACATATTAAAAAAAAATCCATTTTAAAGGGGGCTTTCTTTAACCCATTTTAAAGGGGACTTTCTTTAACCCATTTAAGGACTGTAGCATATTAATTATAATAACAGCTTAATTTTAATCTCGAAATGCCTGAATGGCACCAGAATGTTGAAATAAAATTTTGCTTTTATAATGTACATAATGAAATAATATTACTTATTAAAAAAAATTGTTCCGGAATTCTGACGTCATTCAATCTTTCAATTCCCCTGCCTTCAGAAAATAATTCATGGAACACTAACGAACGAGCTTGTATTATGCCGGTGATCAGCTCGGCGCATGTCCGGTGGGATTGCTTTATTTTTCAAGCAGACGAAGGATGATTTTTTAAATTTTTCTGCAATGATATCGCAAATCTTTTTGAAATAGCAATCGCCCTGTGAAGTTACAATAAAAAGAAAGAAAAACGAAAAGTAATATTGTTATACAGTATCTCTGCGATTATAATCGTTTTATCCGTTAAAAAACTATTAATATTTAGTACTTCAAAAAAAAAAAAACATTTATCCCGAAGGTCGATTTCAAATTCGTTTTATTTCAGTTTTAAATTTCCATATACGTTCCTCGACTAGAACAACAACAACAACAACAAAGGTTAGCCTATCAGCGCTTTCAAAGACACAAAAAGGGAGGCGTTCTTTACGGCTCCGATTATTTACTGATATTTCTTAAAGAAAATTCTCCGAAATACATTTTGGATTATTTTAATTTGGTGTGTTATTAATTGTTATTGTTATTTTATTCAGAAAGTTTGGGGGACACTAAGTGAAAATATGTAGCGGAAGACTTATCAATAAAGCTTAGTTTCTGTCTGTCATAAAATATTTATTTACATACACTTTTCATATTTTTGTTAGTCGTTTTCATATGATTTAGAGTAAAATGTTACGCTACAATAGAGGACAAAAATCCTAAAGGGCACGTGAAAAGATGTCTGACTTCCTGACCATGACATAGTGTGATCATGAACTGATTTCGATATATGACTTTCGCAGGCTAGATTGTCGGTTTGTGTCTGTCCATGGATCGCAAAAAAAATTACACAAAATGGGGGTGGAGGTGGGGTGGACAGAAATGAAAATAATTTGGTGCCACTACTCTGGATTCCAACTTAAATCCTCCTATATTTGTCTCTAAATAAAACAAAAATCAGTATCATAACCTACAATAAATATATAATATAATATAATATAATATAATACAATTATATAATATATGCGGCAAATGATATAGATATTAATATATAATGCCATACAATATATGATAAAGGATATAAATACTGATACATAATGATACATTGTATAACTGACATGCCATAGGGGTATCTTCTGTTGCTCTATTGCAATTAAAAAATTCTTGGTATTACCGTAATTTCCGGCGTATAATCCGCGGATCAAACAAACATTTTTGGACCCAGAAATTTCTTAAAATAAAATGCAACTTTTTAGATCACGGTAAATATTTGGCTTAAATTACAAAATAAAATTTCTGGGTCAAACAGAATTGTTTGATCCGCGGATTATACGCAGGTTATTACGGTAGCTATATTCAGCTACATAACACGAGTAACAATCTTCCTCTAGTGCACAGTTTTCTTATATAAACTATTGAATAACATACAATGTCTAACTGTATTATATCTTCAATGAAATTTCATTTTTCTCCTAAAAAAATCTACTAAATTGCGCCCCTCACAACGGCTCATATCACAAATGCACCCGCGAAATTCCCTACCACGACGCGCTGGCTCATAGGATGCTTTGTTTACTTTCAGCTTAAAAGCGGAGCGTTGCATATCATGTCTCCATAGTTTTTAGAAATAAAAAAAATAATAAAACAGCCAACAAATATCAATCATGTACAAGTTAAATGAGCTTTATATAAAACCGGATTTAAATTGCTTGATATCACCATTTATTTATTTTATTATGTTTTTTAAAATCTGAATAAAATTAGTTTATTTCTTTCTTCTATATTTACAAGAAGAAAGTATTGGATTCATGAAAATTTTTGAATTCCGGTTTTCGACGGATTTACACGTTTTAGGGGTCAGAGAACCTGAAAAACATGTTTTTAGAAAATGTCTGCTGTGAGTCTGTCTGTCTGTGTGTATGTGACACAAATTTTGTGAACGCTCTATCTCAAGAACTAATGAACGGAATTTAACAAAACTTTATATTCAGTTTGCCCCTGATATAAACTGGTGCTGATTAGTTTTAGGTGCAAATTGCCCAACAGATGGCGCTGCTATGCTGCATTTTTCACGATTTCCAAAATAGCTATATCTCAAGAACTAATGCACGGATTTTTATAAAACATCAGATTGCATTAGTCCTTGATATAATTTGGTGCTGATTATTTTAGGTGTAAACCGCAAAATAGGGGGCGCTGCTATGCTGCATTATTCATGATTATCGCAATAGCTCTATCTCAAGAAGTAATGCACGAATTTACATCAAACTTCAGATTCAGTTAGTCTTTGATATAAATTAGTACTGTTTAGTTTTTAGTGTAAATCGCCCAATAGGTGGCGCTGCTAAGTTGCATTTATCACGATTTCCGCCTGTATCTTATTGACTAATGTATGGATTTTCATCAAACTTCAGATTCAGTTAGTACCTGATATAAATTAGTCATGATTAGTTTTTGGAGTATATCGACCAACAGGTGGCGCTGCAATGTAGATTTTTTTGCGCTTTCCGTAATAGTTGTGCCTCAATAACTAATGCACGGATTTTCATCAAATTTCAGATTCAGCTGCAATTTCACATAAGTTGTTGCTGATTAGATTTTGGTGCAAATCACCTAACTGGTGGCACTGATATGTTCCATTTTTCAGGAAATATTAGCATGTATGAGATAGAAGAAAGTTTTGGGATTGCCACATCCGACTATTTTTGTTCTTTTGGATTGATTTTTACTGGGGACTGGATTTTTTATTTATTAATGTTTAATAAAGATAAATTAAAACAATATTACAGACAACTTAAACATAATGAAAGAGGTAACATTTTAATTAAATTTCTGTCTTACTACAGAAAAAAAAACTCGGTATTATTTTATGAAAGTAAATACTAGAATACATTAAAAAAAATCTTCCTTTTAAGTATTTATGCGAGATACAATATCCTAAAAATAAAAGTATGGATAAATATTCTTTTTTAAAAACTGCTTCATTTCCTACTTAGCTGATCACTTTATTTTTGTAAGAATATAACTAGACTGATGTGCCAATCCCAAAACTTTATTCTATCCCGGACATGTTAATAATTCAAAATTCGCTTTCATAGTGCTAAAATTAAATGACAATCTATGTCCATCATGAGGATTGTAAAGGTATATTGGTTAGTTCAACTGGATGTATTTAATCAGAAGGTATAAGTATCACATTGTTTCAAACAAATCATTGAATTTCTGAACCCGACCTATTAGATGTACGCAACCAAAATTCTAACCCAAAGTATCAAAATCAACACCTGTTGTTCAATATACACCCAAGTCTAATAAGGATCTATATACACAAAAATGTAACAGAATATTAAGTTTGATAAAATTGCGTGCATTAGTTTTTGAGATATAGCTTTTGCGAAAATCTCGAAAAATTCAGCATAGCAGCGCCACCTGTTGTGCGATTTAAACCGAAAGCTAATCACTAACAGCTTACATCAACGACTAACTGAATATGAAATTTGATGAAAATCTGTGCATTGGTTCTTGAGATATAGCTATTAATTACTCAGAAATCGTACAGAAAGCAACACAGCAGCGCTACCTTTTGGGTGATATACACCGAAAACTAATCAAACTGGTTTATATCACGGTCTAACTGACTCTAAAGATTTATTAAATTCCGTACATCAATTCTTGATAGAGCTATTGCTTAAATAGTGAAAAAATCAGCATAGCAATGCTACCTGTTGGGCGATAAAAACCAAACACTAATATCAAGGTCTAACTGAATCTACAGGTTTGTGAAATTTTGTATATTAGTTATTGAGATAGAGCGCTCACAAAATTTGTGTCACACACAACAGACTCTAGACAGAGTGACAGACAGACATTTTCTAAAAACCATTAAATCGTGTTCAGGTGTTTCTATAACGTATAAATCCATCGAAAACCGGAAGTCGAAAATTTTCCCGAATGCAAAAATGGGTTGGTTGGTTAGTTGTGTTTATGACGGCAAATTATCAGCTGTTACAGTAGAAATGTTTAATTTTTAATTACTTTGCATATTTATATTAAATTTATGCATAATTAAAATTGTGTACACAGTCAGGGTTTGTATTTTTCCATTCGTATCTCAGTTATTTTATTTTTATGCAAGAGAATTCTGATATTAAAGTTTCACGTTTATTTTATGACTTGCATCGGCCCACCCTGAGTGCAATTAAAGTGGAGACAGTGTCTGTTGAGTAATGCTTCTTTGGTGCGCCGACCGTGACACAGAGATATATTTATGACCACGTTTTGAACGAATTCGGTAAGGTGCAGCTGTGTGCTATGTATTTAAGGACCCACACACAGGCACCAGTCTGGGAAACACATCTCTGTTTTTGCTCAAGAAAGGGCCATCATAAAATTGGGAGACTCATTCTTACATTTTGAGATAAACATCGTTTTTTCTTTGTACGGCACGGACAGGAGCCTACAAAGGCGTAAAGTGAGGCTCATATATTGTTTCTTTGTGATGCTTGCTTTGGTCATCTTCGTTTTGAGATAACCATTTATTTTCGCCTGGTCGGGGCAATAAAGTTTTAGGGTGTTTTTCGATGCACAGCTGCATAATGTGATGCTCGTAAGAGGTTACAAAAGGATGCATCTCATGTTTTGTAAACAAGAGACCACTTTGATAAGGAAATGTCTAAGCGGATTCTTTTACACTTTAACCAATTATCAGAGAGCGCCGTCGTTGGGTGGTGAGAGATGTGAAGGGTTGAGATTACAAGAGTTTTATTGGTCAAGGAGGGAGTTGTTTGATTTTATGTTGTCAAGGGGCGTGTGTTAGGTATGGAAATTGACTTGGAGTTAAGAAAAAAATATAAGAAGTAAGAATCATTCTGGCTCTAATCTCTGATCCTGGTTGACGACAAGTCGAGTTGAAATGAAAACAAGAAGAGAACGACACTCTGGTCCTGGATTTTATCTGCAGTAGTTAAGAGATGCAGTTAAGGGAGTTCCCGAGAGCGATGCAAAATTCCGTGAGGAGGTGTGAGCGACTTCAGTGATTCAAGTCCAATTTATCTAGCGGCTCAGCTACAGCTAAGGGATGCCCTTCCTTTCATTCGGTGGAGAAATCCGTTTGTCGTTTATTCTGAAGTCACCGATTATCGGAGTCCGGCAAAGATTTAGAGGAGCAGAAATAGAGAGGCCGCGATACAGCGTGGAGGAGTGAGCGCAGTCTGAGATATGCATACCGCCCGACTCCTGTGACGAATTGCTGACGTGAAGAGATTTCGATTTCCAGTGCCACGTTTATCCAGTCCGAAGTTCTCCAGATTTCGTTATTACCGTGCCACGTTTTTCCAGCCCTGAATACTGCAGGATTCGTAACTGCCGTGTGTGTGGGACCCTTGAACTGTGTGTGTGTGTCCCAATATGGCGAATACCCTTCATGGAAGCCAAACGGAGGATTGTGGTGAGTTGCCAGAGTTTCTTTAAAGTAATATTATGAAGTCATATAGAATGCTAAATGTTGAGTATATATATAATTTCTGTTTATAGTGTAAAATACTGTGTTTACAATGTTCTAGTAAGGGTATAAGATTGTTGATCTTGCATTATAAAGTGAAGAATGCTAACTTTTGAGTAAATGAGTTGTCTGATTAAGGGAGTTATTTCACTTATTTAACAGTATATTTATCAGTATAAGAAAAGTAACTTGTATTTGTGTTATAACCAAAAATGCTAATGATTGTACACCTATAATTTTATAAAAGTAAGATATAGTAAATTTTAGCGGAATGCACAATTCCAAATATATTTAAATGCTTATCTTAGTGAATTTTTACTTAATTCATCAAGACTTGATCTTGCTTAGCTTGTGGTAAATAATTCTAAAACTAAAATCTATCTTATGTCTTTTTACAAATAAAATTTGTTAAGTTTACTAGTTCTGAGATTCTTTTTATTTTCAAAGTGTCCTCTTATTTCGTTCATCTAACTTATAACGTTATATACAAGGAAATTTAATAGTTGTTTTTTCTTTAATTATGTAAAGTTGTAACATGCTTAAAATCATATTGGAATGGTAAGTTCATTCCGTAAGTATATAGATAAATTAAAACACAACGCAGTTCTTTTATTTGGTGAGAATTCAGTATATCTAATAAGTTTATACGATCACAGATTGGTTGTTTCAATGGGAATTTGGCATCCTTATTCGTTACTATCAGTTTTCGGTTCCCTCTAGCTATAAATTCATTGTAGAACTTTGAAGAAGGATGTCAAGTACTCATTGAGACATAGCGAGTTTTTCCTGTTGTTTTTCTCTAATGTTTTTGAGCTTATGATCATGGTATGCATTTATTATTGTTTCTACATCTAAATTTGCGTTCAAAATTTATGGTGGGTGTAGTTTTTGTTGGTTTCGGTTTGCAGTTTACACACCTGTTAGTAGTGCTATGATCATAAGTTCATTTGTTAAAAAGGGGACGTATTGTGCATTTTAAAAAAACAGGAGAAACCCGCAACATATGGTACCGTGTCTTAAATACCTGTTTTAGTTGCATTTATAATAAATAAAAAGTATAGCAATGAAATTAAAATACAGATTTTTTTTTAAGCTTAAACCAGGTGCAGGTATTTATTGAATATTGATATTAATTTTTTTTTCTCAGAATGTTTATTTATAATGTATTAAATCATATGTGTGTTTGTGTATGGAGTGTATCTGAAATCACTAAATAGTATTGGTAAAAGAAGTGATAGCAGTAATTTGTGGTGTTTTGAGTAATATTTTGAGTTACATTTTGGTCTGTTAGAGAGGGTTTTGTTGTCGGTTACAGATATACAATATATACAGGTATACATATATATATATGTTTTGCAAAAAAATTCTGAGTTATTTTCTATGTACATTTATGCTTTTTTGAAAATTTATTTTGTGTGCGAGGATATTATAGCTGTGCTCAGTCTTATTTACCCCCCCCCCCCCCGGCAGATTTTCAAAATTTTAATGGAATTTTTATATCTAAATGTGTGGTAGGTTGCGGGTGTATTGTAAGTTTTATTAAGAAAATTGTTTACACTTTTATATTTATTTCTTACAAATATGACTTTATCCGAAGGAGATAAAGTTATCTCTGCGATTCATCGCAAGACTGCTTTAGTGGATCATATTACTTTGATTCCAGCATTTAGTGAGGATTCGGGTTCGATATCATATGGGGAAATTAGGAGGTCTTTTGACAGACTCGCAGGATTATATGGATCGGAAGAAAAGGAGAAAATCTTTGTTTTATTTACAAGGGTGACAGGGGCGGCAGCTCAGTTGTTGCGTACGTATGAAAAAGAAGCGAAAACTTTTGCACAACTGACTGACATTTTGTCAAAAAGATATGATAAAAGAGACTCTCCAGCGGTGGCTTTGCAAAAATTTATGACGTTCAGACAGACATCAGGGATGACAGTAAAGAATTTTTTGACAAGGCCAAACACTTGTCACTCTCAGCTTTAGTGGTTGATGGGAGATTTGCGCAGGTAGTGCAAAATACTCGTACAGAAATGCTAAAATCCATGCTCCTTAGTAATTTAAGTCCCGAGATAAAGAAGGGTATTGTGGCTAAAGACCCGCAGAATCCGGAAGAAATTTTAAAATGGGCATTATTGGAAGAAAAATCCTGAGAAGCAGTTAGGGCGGACGCGGTTTCGAATGCGCTGCTCACCTTGCCTTCTTCTTCAGGAGATGAACAGGCAAGGAATCACTTTGTTTGTGCTGCCGCACACACTCAAAAGAACAAAAATCAGGATTTAGAGGAGCTAAAAGAACAAGTCAAACGGTTGACAGCACAGGTAGCTAGTTTAGTGTCGGTAAAGGCACAGGGAAAAGATGTTTCAAAAGAATTTATTTGTTTCAATTGCAAATTGCCCGGTCACTACGCCCGTAATTGTGTCAATTTTGGTAACCAAAGGAGTAACTGGGGTAATGATAGAAGCTTCACAAACAACAGAGGAGGTTATCAGCAGCAAAGAGGTAATTGGCAGGGGTCTAGAAGAGACAATTACAACGATGGGGCATATAATAACAACTTTGATAGAAACAGTAACGATTGTAGACGGAATAATAGGGGTGGTTATGGGAATAACAGAGGGAATCATAATGCGACTGGAGGTGATAGGGGTCGTCAGGCTGACGGCAAACATCAATCTGCAGACAACAAGGACTCAAAAAAGGAAGGTAATAATGAAGGGTCTTTAAACGGGTAGTGGCTGAGCCGATTATGACAGAATCGACTCATACAAGGCCTGCAGATTGTCAGCAATTTGTTTACTCTGTATTCCCGGTTAGTGAATCCAGTTTACCTATTATGTCTGTCATGTTAAATTAAACTAATTTAAAATTTTTAGCAGGTACGGGGTCGTCTATTAATTTAATTTGTAGTAGCACTGTAGAAAAATTAGAAAATATAAATGCAAATACGTGTAGTATCCCAATTCTTACTAACAGTGGTGATATAAAAATTTTAAATAAATCGATAGATCTGAACTTTAAAATATTAAATGAGGAATTTTGTGACACCTACTATATTATTCAAGGTCAATTTATAAAAATATTTAGTGGCATTTTAGGCATGCCTTTTCTTAAAAAAAATAAGGCTGTAATTTTTTGTGAAAACAATTTGGTAGATTTGAAAAATTTAGAAGTCCCTAATGTAAACAAACAAAATTCTGAGACTATTCAGCCTGTACTTATGGCTCAGGTCCAAGATAACCTGGAAGAGCATTTAGAGCTAAATTCTGAAGATAATAATAATGAAAGTCCACAAACTATGCCTCAATAAAGATATTTTTGCTTATATAAAACACAAAGTAAACATTCCACCCTTTTCCAAAAAAATTGTAGAACTTAAATGTAGAAAAAATTTAAATGATTTACATTGTGATTTTGTTTTGGATCCTTGCAGGTATAAGTTAATGGATAAGATGTTAGTTGCAAGGACTGTTTGTTCAGATGAACATGGGTTATTTGTATCTGTTATAAATTTTAGTGACGAGGAGTTAGCATTAAATAAAAATATGACTATGGCGAAATTAAGCTTTTGTAAAAAGGAAGTCGAAAAATTTAATTTTTGTGGGAATGTCCAAAATGGAAGCTCTGATGTAGATTTTGATCATGCCGACTTGGAGTGGGATGCAGATATCAACTTAGATCATTTAGACGACCAGAATAAAACTAGAATTAAAGATTTTTGGAAAAAAATAAAGATGTTTTTGCTGCGTCAGTACCTGATTTGCCTGGAGTACGACCATTCCACATGAAATTCACCTTACAGAAGAGAAACCAGTTAAATCTAAAGCTTATAGAGTCCCAATAAATTTACGAAAAGAACTAAATGAGTAATTAGATGCTTTACTTGAGGCGGATATTATTGCACCATCTATGTCCGAATTTGCATTACCTGTAATTTTAGTACAAAAGGCAAATGGCCATCATCGTCTTGCTGTTGACTTCCGAAAACTGAATAAGAACCTAATTAAAGATAATTATCCCCCCCTCCGGGTGGTTCCGACCCGACCCCTTGAGTGGGGGAGGGACCGGAAGCTCGGCAGAGTTTGTTGTGTACGAATGCAAGGGGGCCGGATGGGGACGAATCGCCACCTCCTCGAGAGACTTGCGGTCGACAGGCCAAGAGTCCAGTGGCCACGGTTAACGGACGTTGCGCATGGGCCGTTGACCCTTCGAGGTTGCATTGAGGAATGTCCCCCGGCAGCCAGGTTCTCTGGCCAAGCCGGACAGCGACGGTCCTTAGGTCGATCCCGGCGCCGGTCTAAGGGCCGGACGGTGTCGCCGGGCAAAGACTAGCTAAGGCGATAAGACCGCATCCACCAATTGACTAAGAGGGAGCCTGAGGTATGAGTGAGGGCTTTGTAGTGGAAAGTCCTCGGTGCTCGCTAGTGACGACGGGGCTCGCGGGAACGCCATACAGGGACTCCCGGAGCAACCGAAGAGCGAGGGTTTCGGACAGCGCCCAGGTTACTTTATGACTTGGGTGGCTCATCCCTCCGAGGACCTCAGCTGGAGCAGTTGTGAGCCGACCCTTAGGGTGGTAGGGTTTGGCGGTGCCCCCGTTGACCAAGGAGCGGTCGCGTGGGGAGGCCAGTATGGTTCTGGTTGCTCCATGTCGTGTCGTGACCCTTGGGAGGGGGTCGGCCGGCAGGTCCACCATCGAACACTATTCCCGCAGGGAAACGGGCCGGAGGCTCGCCGGTAACGCGGCGGCTCATCGTGCCTGAGGGGAACTCTTGGTCCGATCCAGGTCCTCCGTGTCTATGCGGTACCGGAGTTTTCCTCGCCTGGTGATGAGGACCTAGAGGTGTCTCCACCTAACTTTCGAACGCACTAACAAAGGTAGCGGTCGGTCACTGCACGGGGTCAGGGGCCTTCGGGCCTGGGTACCCTCGACGGCCGTGAGGTAAGGTAGTGGCGGGCGGGCTTCTGTCGGCCTCCGCTGGCTTCTCTGTCTTTGGATGGAGTCGGGTCGGTGGGGGCTGGCGGGACTCCGTTCCGTCCGACCCCCTAGCGAGGCGGCGTCTATTCCGTCTAGGTGGAGCTTTCTGTGTCCGCCTGTGGTCGCTAACGGCACCTAGTCTGGGCCAACTGGTTCCCGGCGTGATCCACGAGGGGTTCCGTCGGTTGAGCCGAGTGGCTTGGGCGAAAAGCCAGGAGCTGGGTCGCTTTACGGCCGGAGGGACTTTCCCGTCCTCCCTGGTCTTCAAGTTAGGGGCTCTTCAATAACTTTCCTATTGGCTGGCACACAAAAATGTCTCTGCCGGAAAATGGTATCTGATCTTGGGGGCCTTCCGTAAATTAAATTCGGGTCGGGAAGCCTCGGTTCAGTCCGTGGGCCCAGCGTCTTTATAGGCGTCTGGTTCCTGCGATGGCTTGCGGGGTCTACCGGCTCGAATAACCAAGTTTAGGGACCACTTGGTTTTTCTAGCTGGGTGGTGAGGACTATCGTAGCGATTGTTCACCAACATGGGAATAGCCGCCGTGACGTGCGCTGGGCAGTGCGCCGGCCTGACCGGAGTTTGCGTGGGGTTCTGGTCTGTTGGAGCTTGTCTGGCGGCGACCTTCGGGACGCGTCGCGGGGCTCGTTTCACGGGTGGTTCCTTGCGTTGACAGATGGGCCTTCTAAGGGCCTGGGACCGGGAGATGGTAACCCGTCTTTATCCTCTGCCCAACATTACTGACTCGATTGATTCGTTGGCGGGTTCAATTTTTTTTTTACTTTGGATTTAACCAGTGGGTTTTTTAAGCAGGTAATTAGACCTGAAGACCGCTATAAGACTGCTATCATAACTCATCGTGGTTTGCATCAATTTAATAGAATTCCTTTTGGTTTAGCAACGAGTAGTGCAGGGTTTCAGAGACTCATGAATTTTATTTTTGGTGACTTGGCGAATTTGGGGATCCTCGTTTATGTAGATGATATAATTATCTCTTCTAACGACATTGAATCTCACTTAAATAAATTACTGATGGTTTTTGACAGGCTAAGGGAACATAACTTAAAACTTAAACCTAGTAAATGCAAAATATTAACAGATAAAATTCAGTACTTAGGATATGAAATTTGTAAAAATCAGGTTGCTCCTATAAATAAAAATTTCGAAGTTGTTAAAAATTTCAAAATCCCCGATAGCCGTAAAGCTGTGAGAGTTTCCTTGGTACTTTAACTTACAATAGGCGTTTTATTCCTGACTTTAGTAAAAGGGCAATTAATTTAACAAATTTAACTAAGGAGAATGGTGTTTTTATATGGACGGCCGAGGACCAGAAAGAATTTGATGATTTGAGGGAAGCTTTGATTTCGAAACCTTGCATTATTTTACCTAATTTTGATAAGGAGTTTCATTTGTACACAGACGCAAGTGGCGTAGCTCTCGGTGCAGTTCTAATGCAATTAGGGGATGACAATTTACTACATCCAGTGGCGTTTGCGAGTAAAAAGCTCAAGGACGCAGAGAAGAGATATAGTGCGACAGAACGTGAGCTTCTGGCTTTGGTTTGTGCGACTGCACACTTTAAGTGCTATTTAGCTAATACGCATTTCAAAATATGCACGGATCATGCACCTCTTACTTTTGTATTAAAGTTTAGGGACCCGACTTCGAGGATTGCAATATGGCTATGCACCCTGTCAGATTATAATTTCTCGATTGAATATATAAAGGGAAAATTTAACAGTGTGGCTGATTTTTTGTCGAGATATGTAGATACCGTCGAATTGGTGAATTGTGTACAAAATGTAAATAATGTAAATAATGATAATTTGAATATTTTTGAACCGTAAAGTGATTTGATGGAAAAGGTGCGTAAGGCACAGAAAGGCGACAAAAAGTGCACTGAAATTGCTGATAAGCTCGATAAAAATGTAAATATTGCTCCGTCTTAGCTTAAGTTTTATTTTGATGGTGATATTCTTGTTTGTGATGATACCAGGGATTGAGTACTACTCAATAAGAATCGGAAGTTAGTGATACCTTTGGAGTTAGTTCATGAGATATTCAAATTAACTCATGATTCTTTGGCAGGATGTCATCAGGGGTACAACAAAACCATCGAGAGAATTAGGGAGTATTTTTATTGACCAGGGATGACTGCACATGTTAAAAATCTTGTTGAGTCGTGCATCAGTTGTCAGCAAAGGAGGACACACAAATCTAAACATTTAGCACCTTTGCAGAGGATGAAAACACCTTCCAGCCCATTTTCTGTTGTGCATTGTGATTGTGTAGGTCCCATGCCACCCACTATGAATGGTAACAGATTCATTATTACTTATATTGATGCTTTTAGTAGATGGATTGAGGCATACCCAGTTCCATCTATAAATTCTGAAATGGTGGCAGATACTTTGATTGATTTTATTTCTAGGCATGGATGTTGCAACAAAATTATTACTGATCAGGGTAAGAACTTTTTATCAGACGCCATGGAATCTGTTTATGCTAAGTTTGGTATTAAGCATAGCAGAACAACTCCGTTTCACCCTTCTGGGAATGGTAAAATTGAAAGAGCCCAACGCACGTTAATATATGCTCTGGCACATATTGTCAATGAAAATTAGCTTGATTGGGATGTAAAATTAAAATTTGCTCTCCTTGCCATGCGTACGTCAGTCCATGATTCTACAAAATTAACCCCTGCAGCTGTAGTTTATGGTAGAAAATTAATTCTTCCATATTCATTTTTTGAGACTCAACTTGTAAGTAAATATGCAGACCCGCCATCATGTTGTGATTTACTTATTCCTGCTATGCAGAAAATTTACTCCAGTGCGCACGCAAACTTGATCGCAGTGTCAGAAAAGCAGGAGAAGTATAGAGATAAAACAGCGGTAACGTAAAATATTGCGGTAGGTGACTCTGTTTGGTTGTACTCACCTGTTGTTAAACCGGGACGAGCTAAAAAGCTCACTAAACCTAATATAGGGCCTTATTTGGTAATAGACAAAATTAGTGAGGTGAATTATAAAATCGCGCTTGAAACTAATCTCACGAAAACGCAGATAATCCATGTAGACAGGCTTACTTTACAAAAATCGCGAATGGAATTACCGCCCAGTGATAGTAAACAAAGCACGGCCGACGCCGAGACTTCTGTTGCGCCGGTCGATTCTGTCATAAATATCGATTCAGATCAGGCAGTCGTTTCGGAAGAAATATCCGGTTTACATTCGAATGGGGATCAAACGACTACGCAGTCGCAGGAAACCGATAACGTTTTACCGATTCGTCGTTCGCGAAGATTTTTTGTGCCACGGGATAATCGAACTTCAAATCGATTTGATCGTGATTCCGAAAAAAACTTTTGTACGCGATATGATTGGCGTTAGATTTCTATTGTTATGTATTGTTAAAGGTGGGACGTTTTGATATTTTCGGGAAACTACGGGATGTTTTCTTGTGTTGGGAGTTTTGTGAAAGGGTTTTAGCGGTAAAGGGTTTACCGATGCGATGTTTTTTTCAATTATTTTCGAAATCGGTAGGAAGTTATGGTTTCGTTTGTCAATCCATGTACTGGTAGGTACGTTTTGAAATGTCAGTTGGTTTTGCAATTGTTCCTTTTTGTTTTGATAGTGTTACATATTTTTGTGTTCAAAATTTAATTGTTTTAGTAGGTATGTGTAATCTGTGTTTCAATATGTGTATATTTTTATAAATTTGAATTATGTAAACAATGCATAGTCATGGTGAGTTTCCGAAAGTATTTTTAATATGAGTTTAAGCGGGTATTCAGTTAATTAAAGCGTGGGGTGTAAGTAAGACATCCTTTACTGATAGATGTTTAGTAAAGTCCGTTAGTTGATTGTGGCCTGGAAAAACTCTGGGAGGACTCTGGCTTTAAAATTTTCACCCCCTCAAAAAATAGTATAATAAAAAAAATTGAGTTTCATGTCCCTGAGGCGGCCACAGACTTTATGCTTGCTCTTGTAAAATCGGAGCATATTGTAAAAAATTTCTACAGCTATTCTACCCTTGTTATAGACAGACTTTTAAAACTTTAAATCACAAGGGGGTTTAGCAAACACGCTCAACGGATGTATCTGAATGATATATATATTTTGATGTATCTTTTTGTATTTTGATGATTCAGTTTGTATATATATAAGATGTTTTGTGTGTAGTTATGGAATTTAATTGTGTATTGTGATAAAATGCTTTGTGCCAACTGTAAAAATTGGCGGTAAAGTTAAAAGTTTTACAAAGACAAGTTGCCTTTTGTCAAGGGTAGCATTTTAGTAAGTTTAGTATACGGTAATGTATTGTGAGGATGTTGCACTTTTAACTAAATGTGTGAATTTATATGAAAATTGAATATTCCTTTTTACAGATAATTTTCTTCTGTAGGGTTATTCAAATTTTCATTAGTTATTTTTTCACTAACATTTTCAGCTTTCCTCTATCGGTGTGACACAGTTATAAGCTATGTGAATATGATGTATGTGTCACACGCGTATATTTAATTTCTCAGTGTTATTCAAAATTGATTTATGCTACTTTATTCATAATAGTCTAAAAACTGTCACTTTTTGCTTTCATACTCACCATTGTCCTCGTGTTGTTTCGTCAGGTGAGTTGTACGGTAGAGAGGAGGCTGATGATTAATGTATTCGGTTGCACATTGATTATTTTCAGGAAATATTGACTTGCCCGGCGGTTGTGTCTTAGGACGGGGTTTTCGAAGTGATGGATAATTTCAGGATGGTTGCTTACAGAAAGCCTGTGGAGGTAGGGAATGCTGATGCAGTTCTTGTAGTTGCACTATCGGTATGTATCTATGAGATTGGTTTGTTTTCGTTATGAACTCGGTTTGTAAACGTGTCGTTGTTTGATAATTTTGCAACTTTGTTTTATGATGAAGATGGGCCTAGCAGATGTGTTCATTTTATTTTCTTAGTCTGGCTTGTGACATGCCATCATGTTATTCGTATTATGGTGATGTGTAGGATTAGGTAAATTCAGTTTTGGACCATTGTAGGTTTCGTGGTGTTCATGGGGGTTTCTGTTAGTCTTTGGTGGGTTTTCAAAAAAAAAAAAAAAGATATTTTAGTTTGGGAGTATAAATACCTTTTTTTCACTTGCCATGGGGAATTGTGCTACAGTAGAAATGTTTAATTTTTAATTACTTTGCATATTTATATTAAATTTGTTCATAATTAAAATTGTGTACACAGTCAGTGTTTGCATTTTTCCATTCGTATCTCAGTTATTTTATTTTTATGCAAGAAAATTCTGATATTAAAGTGTCACGTTTATTTTATGACTTGCATAGGCCCACCCTGAGTGCAATTAAAGTGGAGACAGTGTCCGTTCAGTAATGCTTCTTTGGTGCGCCGACCGTGACACAGAGATATATTTATGACCATGTTTTGAACGAATTCGGTAAGGTGCAGCTGTGTACTATGTATTTAAGGGCCAACACACAGGCACCAGTCTCGGAAACACATCTCTGTTTTTGCTCAAGAAAGGGCCATCATAAAACTGCGAGACTCATTCTTACATTTTGAGATAAACATCGTTTTTTCTTTGTACGGCAGGGACAGGAGTCTAGAAAGGCGTAAAGTGAGGCTCATATATTGTTTCTTTGTGATGCTTGCTTTGGTCATCTTCGTTTTGAGATAACCATCTTTTTTTCGCCTGGTCGGGGCAATAAAGTTTTTGGGTGTTTTTCGATGCACAGCTGCGTAATGTGATGCTCGTAAGAGGTTACAAGAGGATGCGTCTCATGTCTTGTAAACAAGAGACCACGTGTTTTTGATAAGGAAATGTCTATGCAGATTCTTTTACATTTTAACCATTTATGAGAGAGCGCCGTCGTTGGGTGGTGAGAGGCGTGAAGGGTTGAGATTACAAGAGTTTTATTGGTCAAGGATGGCGTTGTTTGATTTTATGTTGTCAAGGGGCGTGTGTTAGGTATTGAAATTGACTTGGAGTTAAGAAAAAAAAATATAAGAAGTAAGAATCATTCTGGCTCTAATCTCTGATCCTGGTAGACGACAAGTCGAGTTGAAATGAAAACTAGAAGAGAACGACAGTCTGGTCCTGGATTTGATCTGCAGTAGTTAAGAGATGCAGTTAAGGGAGTTCCCGAGAGCGATGCAAAATTCCGTGAGGAGGTGTGAGCGACTTCAGTGATCCAAGTCCGATTTATCTAGCGGCTCAGCTACAGCTAAAGAATGCCCTTCCTTTCATTCGGAGGAGAAATCCGTTTGTCGTTTATTCTGAAGTTCCGATTATCCGAGTCCGAAAAAGATTTAGAGGAGCAGAAATAGAGAGGCCGCGATACAGCGTGGAGGAGTGAGCGCAGTCTGAGATATGCATACCGCCCGACTCCTGTGACGAATTGCTGACGTGAAGAGATTTCGATTTCCAGTGCCACGTTTATCCAGTCCGAAGTTCTCTAGATTTCGTTATTACAGTGCCACGTTTTTTCAGCCCTGAATACTCCAGGATTCGTAACTGCCGAATGTGTGGGACCCTTGAACTGTGTGTGTGTGTGTGCCAATATGAGGAATACCTTTCATGGAAGCCAAACGGAGGATTGTGGTGAGTTGCCAGAGTTTCTTTAAAAAAGTAAAATTATGAAGTCATATAGAATGCCAAATGTTGAGTATATATATAATTTCTATTTATAGTGTAAAATACTGTGTTTACAATGTTCTAGTAAGGGTATAAGATTGTTGATCTTGCATTATAAAGTGAAGAATGCTAACTTTTGAGTAAATGAGTTGTCTGATTAAGGGAGTTATTTCACTTATTTAACAGTATATTTATCAGTATAAGAAAAGTAACTTGTATTTGTGTTATAACCAAAAATGCTAATGATTGTACACCTATAATTTTATAAAAGTAAGATATAGTAAATTTTAGCGGAATGCACAATTCCAAATATATTTAAATGCTTATCTTAGTTAATTTTTACTTAATTCATCAAGACTTGATCTTGCTTAGCTTGTGGTAAATAATTCTAAAACTAAAATCTATCTTATGTCTTTTTACAAATAAAATTTGTTAAGTTTATTAGTTCTGAGGTTCTTTTTATTTTCAAAGTGTCCTCTTATTTCGTTCATCTAACTTATAACGTTATATAAAGGAAATTTAATAGTTGTTTTTTCTCTAATTACGTAAAGTTGTAACATGCTTAAAATCATATTGGAATGGTAAGTTCATTCCATAAGTATATAGATAATTTAAAACACAACGCAATTCTTTTATTTGGTGAGAATTCAGTATATCTAATAAGTTTATACGATCACAGATTGGTTGTTTCAATGGGAATTTGGCATCCTTATTCATTACTATCAGTTTTCGGTTCCCTCTAGCTATAAAGTCGTTGTAGAACTTTGAAGAAGTATGTCAAGTACTCATTGAGACATAGAGAGTTCTTCCTGTTGTCTTTCTCTAATGTTTTTGAGCTTATGATCATGGTATGCATTTATAATTATTTCTACATCTAAATTTGCGTTCAAAATTTATAGTGGGTGTAGATTTTGTTGGTTTCGGTTTGCAGTTAACACACCTGTTAGTAGTGGTATGATCATAAGTTCATTTGTTAAAAAGGGGACGCATTGTGCATTTAAAAAAAACAGTAGAAACCCGCAACACAGCACGAGGGATATAGATCCATAAGGGGGAGTGTGCCCTCCGTGGGGGTCTTTCTAAGGGAACCTAAACCGTATTTAAGCTTGGAAAACCAAGATTCGAAGAAAACCACGAAAACTCCGAACGATTAGGTCGACGGGCGCGACTGGGATTGAACGCAGCACCTCCCGTCTACCAGCTTCGAGAGCAGAACTTCTCGGCCACTGGTGAGGCCGCAAAAATGGAAAACATGGATTTTTCATTTAAAGTTTTTATTTGTAATTAAAATCAGTAAAAAACCCTCAACGGGTTTAACGTATGTGACACAGCATTTTTCCTTATGGCTCTAAAAATTTTAAACATAGGTATTAAAAATAATGATATAAAAATTTGGGTAACGCTATGCTATTAATTAAAAGAAAAATATATCATCATTTTCTTTTTTCTATTTATATTCACAAGTGCAAACAGTATTTTCAACATTAATTGATATATATACACAATTTATTCACTAATGCTTTTTCATTCAGGTCTCTGATAAATTCAAAATATGGGTTTTAATTGAGATGATATGAAAATTTGAGTAGCGAATTTATAAGACTTTAAAAGTTTTGTTATAAAATTCGATAAAAATTATTTTTGGTTTGCCTTTTTAAATATATTTTCTCATCCAAACGATATTTTAAAATTTTTCAGTACACTGCTAAATATATCAAATTTTCACTGAGCCTATATCATACATTGAAATGTTTTATTTCAATCAATTGAGTTATCTTTTATGTCAAACTATCGAAAAATCATAAGTAAAATGTATGTTAATGTTTTGTTTGCGTCATAGTAGCCAAATTAAATGAAATATATGCAAATCGATAACATTACAAAAGGAAACCCGATAGTTTTTTTTAAATTCTTTATTTAAAGAAAATAATCTGTAACATTTGCTGTTCAATAAAAAGAATAAATAACTAATTACTGTTAAGTTTGTAGCTTTTAATGAGCACGTGGAAAGCATGTTCAAAGTTCAGTCATATATGCATTTCTTGCGTTATACTTTGCACTCATATCTGGAGTGCCTGATGACTGATAATTATAAACAGTGAAGTTCTTAGTAATAAATGAAGAGTGTCTCATTTAAGCCGATAAAGCTCAAATCAATGAGTAATGTTTGCAATGAGTAAAATTTCCGAAGAAACAAACGAAATTTTTGAAATACAGATAGTTTCGGCCGAAATTTCAGCAGCATTTTCCCCGAAAACGAATGTTTGGCGAAACTCGGATTTTCGGCCGAAAACGTAACGAATATTTTGGTCGATCTACAATTAAACTTACTAAAACTTTTAAATCTATTATACGCAGCTCGTTAGTCGCTTATTCTCTGATCTCTAATGCCAGATATTTAAGATCTGACTGCTTACCTTTACCCAAGAAAGCCATTGTAAAAACTAGTATTCATACACTTTCATTCTTTCCTTTAAATACTGAAACAATTAGAGATTTGATAAGTAAAAAAATAACAAAATTAACAAAATACGCAAAAAAAAAAAAAAAAAAAAAAAAAGAAGAAGAAGAAGAAGAAAAAGCCTCTGAATTTAACTGGTTTCCGCAGATAAAAAAGAAAACCCATATTTTCCCTTTAAATAGGGACTTTCTTAGTAATATAGGGAATTTCGCAGGTGCATTTGTGATATGAGCCGTTGTGAGGGGAGCGATTTAGACGCTAGTAAAAAATCTCAGCCAGAATTTTTTCCTCGAATATATCTGTATTAAGGATATTATTTACAGTGGCTGCTGTGAGCACTCCACTGTCTTGCATGAAAGGAACTCTTTCAATTTAATGCTACTGTTATTAAACTAACTTATTTTTATATAAAAGTTTCTATAAAAGTTTTCTGGTGAAAATTTTCTGAAATTATGGAAAATTATTGCAGTTGAAATATACAATTAATTCAAGAATACAATGGTCCTATCTTCTATCCGTCTTATAACTCAACACCGCATATTTTTTTAAATACATTAAAAATTTATAAGATTAGGGATCGCTATGCAAAATATAATTGATCTATGGATGAGAAAGACACTTTATTTTATCCTCTACGACTATCACGTTGTTATTTCTAGGCGGCTGATGCAGAGCTATTAAATTTTTCTCAAGAACAGCAGTGTTGGGCTAAGTCACAGCCTAGTCAAGTACAGCGATAAAATACAATAGAAACTCTAGAGCAATAAAATGTCGTTTTTTTATTAAATTGCTCATTTGCGTTGATTATGACATCTGTTTTAACCAGCTAGATATTGAACTTTTGACCTCTCAAGTAATTTAACTCCATTTGTAAACGATACTTTCAGACAGTTTGTATAATCTTCTACAAAAAAAAAAAAAAAAAAAAAAAAAAAAGCAAACACTCTCTACTAACTCTGAAATGGAATTATGGAATAAAGTTACTGGTAGGTACCAAACGATTGGAAATAATGTCTACTTTTAAATGATGTATATAAAATTCGCTTAGAAAGCCATCTACATATCAAAACGAACCCAAATATTGAATTTTTAATAGCAATATCCAATTTTGACAACATAAATAAATTCTACTATCTTCAATTAGCATAAAATAATTATCATGAAATTCGTAAGACTAGTTTAAGAGAAACTGATTATTTTAAAATGAGCCTACTTTCGGGGCTGTATCCAAATTGTAGTTCGGTACTCAGTGTTGAAATGCCGCAGTGTGAATATGTCTCTTCTATTAATGTATTATTTCTAACCGATATGACCATTTCACTCGCTTAATATGTTTCGATTATTGCCAGCCCAAATGTTTCAATAAAATGAGTAAAATATATTTTTTTCAAATTATGCTTTTCTGTACGTCATAGACGTACGTCATTAAACAATCATTTAGACGGTTTTTAATCGTTATTCGAAAACTTCTTGGGAGAAAAATTTGAAATTGAGAATTCACATAAAGAAGAATATAATAAATATAAACCTATCAAGACAGTTGTAGGTTGCAATTCATATTTTTTTTTCGAATATTAATATCATCATTCATATTATAGAAATTTTAAAATTACAAATTCAATGAATTTATGTTTGGGTTTTTTAGTATTATAACTACATAAAAAATATATCGCATTAGGATTACAATTCCAGAGGATATTAATAAAAATATGAAAATATAATTTAACATTAGCAGCTCTAAATTTTGAATGTGTATAGTTCAAAAACGTATCATCTTAATGACTTGAAATTTCTTTTCTAGGCATAGTTTGAATCAACGATTTAACCCCTTAGGGGGCAAGCAAAAATGTCTCTAAATATTGAATTCTCATCGGAATAATCGAAAATTTTTATTTTAAATAAAGAAAAGCAATTTTTCAATGATTTTCCAATGATGAATGAAACATTTGCTTTGTATCAAAGCAAATGTAGCTTGACCTCTAAGCAAATTTTATATACGTCATTTAAAAGAAGACTTCTATTCCAATTGTTTGTTACCGGTAACTTTCTTCTATTATAATTAGTTGCAGAGTTGTAAGGGGTTGTTTACAGTTTTTTCCCACTACTGCACCTTTTCTATTCATTGTTATTTTATTTACCGTACTAATAAAACCCACAGCGAAAAAAAAGGGAAAGTATGAAATCAATTTTAAATTTAACATCTTGAAGGGCGCCGTTTGCAGTCTGCAAACGGTTAATTTTAATGCCCAAAATTTCAAATGGCACCAGTAATTTGTTAGTACAAGTTCGATCTCATAATAAGCGGGGGGGGGGGGGAAAGCTTTTGATTATTTGCAAATAAATTTGTTCGTATATTGCGGTGTGAATTAATTATTTGAACACTATCGGAGCAGAAAATTCTTGCCCCTGAAAGGGTTAAAGTAATCAAAATGGTTTATGTACCGATCGGTTTTACTGCATGATATATCGGAGAAAGTGGATTTTGGAACAGAGAAATAACGAAGTTTTTGTTATTGATGTTCTGGTCCTTTTTAATTATATTAATTATAGAAACAACTACTGTTTTTAAATTAGAGTATTATTTGTAAAGAATTTAGTATATATAGTATATAATATTAAATCGTTACTTTGTATACCACGTAAAAGTTGGCCGCCCCTCCGGGTGGTTCCTACCCGACCCCTTGAGTGGGGGATGCGACCGGAAGCTCGGCAGAGTTCGTTGTGTACGAATGCGAGGGGGCCGGATGGGGACGATTCGCCACCTCCTCGAGAGGCTCATCTCCGACAGGCGTTGAGCACGGTGGCCACGGTTAACGGACGTTGTGCATAGGGCCGGCGCCCGCTTCGGCTGGCTCTGGATGGCGGCCCTCCGGCACCCGGGTTCTCTGGGCAAGCCGGGTAGCGACGCTCCATAGTCTGAACCCAGAGCCGGCGGTGGCCGGGTGGTGACTCTGGGCAAAGGATAGCTAAGGCGATAGGACCCCATCCACCATTTGACTAAGAGGGAGCCTGAAGTATGAGCGAGGGCTTTGTAGAGGAAAGTCCTCGGTGCTCGCTAGTGACGACGGTGCTCGCGGGAATGCCATGCAGGGACTCCCGGAGCAACCGAAGCGCGAGGGTTACGGACAGCGCCCAGGTTACTTTATGACTTGGGTGGCTGATCCCTCCGAGGACCTCAGCTGGAGCAGTTGGGAGCCAACCCTCAGGGTGGTAGGGTTTGGCGGTGCCCCCGTTGACCAAGGAGCGGTCGCGTGGGGAGGCCAGTATGGCTCTGGTTGCTCCATGTCGTGCCGTGACCCATGGGAGGAGGTCGGCCGGCAGGTCCACCATCGAACGCTATTCCCGCAGGGAAACGGGCCGGAGGCTCGCCGGTAACATCGTGCCTCAGGTGAACTCTTGGTCCGATCCAGGTCCTCCGTGTCTATGCGGTACCGGAGTTTTCCTCGCCCTGTGATGAGGACCTAGAGGTGTCTCCACCTAACTTTCGAACGCACAAACAAAGGTAGCGGTCGGTCACTGCACGGGGTCAGGGGTCTTTGGGCCTGGGTACCCTCGACGGCCGTGAGGTAAGGTAGTGGCGGGCGGGCTTCTGCCGGCCTCCGCTGGCTTCTCGGTCCTAGGATGGAGTCGAGTCGGTGGGGGCGGGCGGGACTCCGTTCCGTCCAACCCCCTAGCGAGGCGGAGTCTATTCCGTCTAGGTGGAGCTTTCCGTGCCCGCCTGGGGTCGCTAACGGCACCTAGTCTGGGCCAACTGGTTCCCGGCGTGATCCGCGAGGGGTTCCGTCGGTTGAGCCGGGTGGCTTGGGCGAAAAGCCAGGAGCTGGGTCGCTTTACGGCCGGAGGGATTTTCCCCGTCCTCCCTGGTTTTCAAGTTAGGGGCCCTTCATTAACTTTCCTATCGGCTGGCCCACAAAAATGTCTCTGCCGGAAAATGGTATCTGATCTTGGGGGCCTGTCCGTAAATTAATTTCGGGTCGGGAAGCCTCGGTTCAGTCCGTGGGCCCAGCGTCTTTATAGGCGTCTGGTTCCTGCGATGGCTTGCGGGGTCTACCGGCTGGAGTAACCAAGTTTAGGGACCACTTGGTTTTTCTAGCTGGGTGGTGAGGACTATCGCATCGATTGTTCACCAACTTGGGAATAGTCGGCGTGACGTGCGCTGGGCAGTGCGTCGACCTGACCGGAGTTTGCGTGAGGTTCCGCTCTGTTGGAGCTTGTCTGGCGGCGACCTTCGGGACGCGCCGCGGGGCTTGTTTCACGGGTGGTTCCTCGCGTCCACAAATGGGCCTGAAAAGGGCCTGGGACCGGAAGATGAACCCCTCATACCACGTAAAAGACGACCTTCATTAGGTTTTGATGATCTTTAGTAGGAAACAAGTTTTGTTTTATACTCCGAAATACATAAAGTACGCTACTTTAAATTTAAAAGTATGTTAATAACAAATTATAGATGATTTCAATCATTTTTTGTGAATGAGTTTCTACTTAAAGGAAAGCTACGGTAATAAATAATTATATTTTAACTTCATAAATGTTTTATGATATAAAAGAAAGTTACTTTTACTCATAATGTATTTAAGAATATTATTAGAAAATGTAGTTTGAGAAATAATGAGATCATTTTTTGTATCTTAGTGCAGTGGAATAACTGCACAGGAAATGAAAGTTTATTTCAAAATAAATTCAACATCATGTACATCTATATTGAACGTGAGCTATTAACATTTCGTGGTCCAGCAAAATTAAAAATATTTGATATTTTATTGTACTAAACTCGTGCGGTATTAACTTATATTTCATTGCTTTAATTTTATATGCAAATTGAATTTTGGATTCTCAGACCAGAAATATCAGTTTCAAAGGGAAACCAGGATTCGCACACTATTAAGCGACGCCCCATTCTGTAAGGTCTCTGCCACCAGTATTATTATAAAGATGATTTTCTTCACGATTCGTTAGCTAGAAGATAGTTTTGTGCAATTACTGGTGGTAAGAGTCCTTACAAAACGGGGCGTGGCTTAATAAAGTGCGAACCATGGAAACTTGTAATCATACTTCAAAATGCGGGAAACAATATCTCTTTCCCATATTGATTTTAAAATTACGGTTTAACAGTAGAATTACCGAAGGGGTCATCTGTGACCCAAGACATAATTTTTTCGGTCGAATCACTGTTGATTTTCAATATAAACCTTTGAAACTTTTTGAATTTTCCTAGATACTCAGTATAATGCCTTAACCCTTTCCGGCGCGGAGTAATTCTCTTTATAAACTGGTGAAATAATGGAGTGACACCAGAATTTATAAAAGAATTTATTAGAAAATAGGAACTTGCTTATTTTCACGAACATTATAAAAGAAAAATTTTAATTAAATATTCTTGGTGCCGTTTGGCAGTTTTGGAATTAACATTATGTGTCCTTTTTTAAGGACACCGCCCTTGAAAGGGTTAAGACGAATTTAGTTGAAATCCAACGAAAACTTTTTCTTCTACAGGTCTGTATACGTAGACTTACCATACTGAGACATTTCTGACCCGGACAAAATAATGGTTTTTACTGTTATATATACAGGGCTTTTGACTCTGTATTTTTCAATAGCAGAGAAATAATGTAAGGAGATATATCGTACTTGTTTTTTACAAAAAGAGGGTAAAAGGGGATGTGGAGAGGGCGCGATCACACATATGTGATGCACCTGGAAGGCAAATTTGCGAGCTTTTTTATGATTTCAAGTAATTGTTGGATAGTTGTGGAATGTTGTTATCTCTCTTACATCTTAAAAACTAAGTAAAAAGAACATTTTGCTTGCTGTAAACCGCACGGGGCAAAAAAAAAAAAAAAAAAAAAAAAAAAATGTTTGTGGCATTCTAGTATCGCACTTTTATAGATATAACATCGCGACAGAGATCTTTCGAATAAGGAAATTTTAAAATCAAGATTCGAACTTTCAGAAAGTGATTGTATAGACGGAATTATTTCTGACAATGATGACAATTTTATATAAATGAGACACAAATTTTGGTGAAAATGCCCCAAAAATATCATCGTTCGAATCTAGTTTAAATGAAAATGAGCTGAATGAAAATACCAAGTAATTGCTGTGAAGGAAGTTATGAAACACCAATACATCGTAAGTTTCTTGAAGAAAACACAAGTAAAGGAGAAAATTTAAAAAAAGATATAATGATAGAAAATAAATTACCCCGTCAATATAATTTTGGAAGAAGCGAAAGATTGAACTACATGAAATATAGTTAGGACTACCGTGCTCAATACATTTTGGTGGATTACCTATTCAAAATCTGGCAGTTCAAGATCTGGCAATCATAAATGTTTGGGTACTTTTGAAGCATTCAGCAAATACTAATATACGCACAAGAGTCTATATTCTAAAGAGGCGCTCAGACAGAAATACATTAAAAACGAATATGAAGTTATCCTTATACGGACTGCACAGAAGCTTGAAACAAATGAAAACTTTCCCCGTTAAAGCAATACTAAGACAATAAAATTTATACTGTGTGTGGAAACGCATTATTTGTATGTGTAAACGCTAATTTGTATATAGCTTATGCACAGTAAAAATTAAAAAGAAACAAACAAAAACTATAGCATTTTGTGTAAATTGATTGGATGGAAAATAGAACAATGCAAGGGGAAAAATCACTGACATATATTTAAATTTATTGTGTTTTAATATCTTATTGATTTGTAGGAACGTTATTGTAGAATTTAAATTGATAAATAATATGTATTTATTATTTGAAAGAGCCATCAAAATCTCATAGTATTTAATCTGAATTTGGAAATTAAAATTATCCTTGGCGATATCTATTCACATAATTTCATATTGCGCGATAGACCAGAAAATAAATTGTATTAATCATTCATTAAAAAATCATTGTATTATTCATCAAACCTTATTGCCTGTTTGTATCTTTCATACAAGTCAAGAATACCATCACTAAAGGCCATGCATCAGCTATGACCCACGACTGTAGTTCTATGTGTACAAGAATCACGGTGATTCTAGTATTAAGAAAAGGCAACACTGGACATTGACAGTGATTTTCTTTTAGTCTTTTTTTGCTTGTGTTTACAAACACATAGCTGCCAACTTGTACGGATTTTTGCAACCACTAAAATTTAACAGAAACTTCTGCCTTATTTAATTAACAATATTCACTGCAATTCGGCGATTGAATTAGGCAAAATTTTCTATTAAATTTAAGTGGTAGCAAAAATCCGTACAAGTTGGCAGCTACGCAAATAAAACATATGCGCACTAGACGTGACAGAAGAAATCTGAAGCCAGATCTAAATTCAGCATAAAAAACCAATTTAGAAACATATTAGATTACTCATCTGCAGACATATTTGGACATGAAGAAACGTTAAATTAGGCACAATATTTCACATTTAACCCTCCGTCTACCAGACGGGTCCATTGGACCCGACAGGTACATACAAAATATTCATTCAAACCAGAAATTTCTTTAAAATAAACTAAGTATATAAACCAGACAAAAATAAGGTAAATAAATAAGTTAAATAGTTTTAAATAAAAATTCTGGTGTAGACCGTTTTATTAAAACTTGAATAAATTCCCGGTAGATCTAGGGTTAATATAATCTCGCACACAATATTTTTCTAAAGTACACTGGACAGTAATCATACCATAAAATATAAAAGCAGGTCTAATAAGGCTTTATGCCTGAAATTTGTATATAATTAAAGAATAATTCAAAATTTGAAAAAAAAAACGAAATATGTAAATTCTTAAGAACTGAACATGCGGGAAACAAATCTAAAACTAGATTTGAAATGATCGGAAAACTGAATAAGAATCAATTAATTTCAGTTTTGTGGAAAAGCAAAAGTTCAAATTTGTTATCCAGTGTAATCAATGTATATTTATTTCACATGTTATTTATTTTATTTATTATTTCACTAAGTATATTTTTAAAAGCTTAAAGAAAAAAAAAACTACTACATAAAAAAAGATTTCAAAATCAGAATTATAATAAATGTACAAAACAATTTTAATAACAAAAAAAAAAAAATAACAGTCTTATAGATCATTTATAAACCCGCACGTAAAAACGCACACATTAATGGTATTGAAACTATAACATAAAAAATCGGCAGTTATTAAACATTTTTCATTTCAATGAGGTTCAATTAAGTGCGAGTTTATCCCTTCAAAAGGCAAACGATATATGATTTTTAGAAAAGTACTTATGAAATGTCATTTAATATCGTCTGGTGTTATTAATCTTTATTTCGCTTAATTATGCAGCTATAATCACCGTCCATTAAAATTTGAAAACCCTGGCTTTCGTTTGTGAATATTCATTAAAGTGTAAAAACAAAAACAAAAAAATTAGTTACTCATAAATGCAACGTTTGTCGCCCAATGGCGTGGTCAGTAAGCGGAGGCTTCTGTCACCCCGAGGGCCCGGGTTCGAGTCCCTGGGTAAGACATGGATGTAATTGTCAATGTCCCTTTGTAGTTATATAAATATATGTAATGTAATAGAAATAAAAATTGTTGTGAGTTGTTGTGGTTTCTACGTATAATAAGGATCATTCGAGGCGACAGCCATTGTAGCTATAGGCCCCAAAGCAATCTTCACTTTGGTGGCGGTGAAATGCAACGTTAATTATTAACCGCTTCCCTGATTTGCCCGTACGTCATACGGGCAACTTGTTTTTGTGAATCATGATTTGCCAGTATCACGTACCGACATTCATATTCCAATCATGATTTATTATTTTCACTAGTAAATTTTTATTGTAAATTTTGCATTAGTTAATAGGAGCATTTGTCTGATACAATAACACAAAATTTTCTGTTTTGAAAAACCGGTGACAAAAGATTAAAAATTCTGTAAAAGACATGAAAAAATAGGCATTATTTGAAAGTTTTTTCAAAAATGTTGATGAGTTAAGTGGTTAATAAAAGCATTAACAGAGAAAAACTGCAGTTTTAACGTATAATTTTATTATTATCTCTTTAAGAAATACAAATTAGTTTAACTTAGCGATGATGCATATATTAGGTAAATCTAATTAAAAATTTAAGTATCATAGAACACTTATAAAATCATCTTTGTCTCAATAAAGCTCAATTAAGTGTCACAATACCCCGAAATTTATAATCGATATATAAGTATTAGTCAAGCATTTATGCTGTGTAATCTGATATACTCTCGTATTGATATTCTTTACTTCGGGCAATTATATGTAGATAATTATCGTTCATCATAGTTAAAACAGCAAATAAGAACACATAATTGTAGTTGTGAAAATTTATTAAACGAAGTCTGTCAAACGCGGTGAAGATTGCCATTTGAAGATTTTCTTCCCGCCCCTTCGAATATTTCATGTTATTAACTTAAAAAAATAGTAAAAATCCATTTTAGATGTGGATTTCCTTAACAGATTTAAGAGAGGTGGCATATTATATACTCCATCCGTCCCAAATTACTTAAAACATTTAGGTCGAAAATTTTGTCCCAAATTAGTTGCTGCATTTCAAGTGGGTGGAGTCATAAATAACTTCCGATGCAGTTTAGTAGATCGACACCATTTTGTAAGGACTCTACCACCAGTATATAAAGATGATTTTTTTCCTAATGAATTAGCGATTCATGAGCTAGAAGGTAGTTTTATGTAATTACTGGTGGAAGATTCCTTAAAAAATGGGACGCGGCTTAACCGCTTCGGGACGAGTGTCTTTAGCAGAATTTTTCATCTTTAATCCCCGGTTTTTAAATACAGAAATTTTTGCCTAATTGAATCGGGAAAATCCTCGGAATAAAGAAGGCAAAATTTACAATAAAAATTTACTGCATAGAATAATTTCCGATTCTGAGCACCTTAAGCGGCACGAATAACCGTCGCTCGTCCCCAAGGGGTTAAGAGGATGCGAACCCTGGATGTTTTAAACTAATTTGGTACTTATTTAATGAGAGACGGAGGGAATGCTTCGTAAGTAAATGTTGTTGATTGATAGCATAGCACCCTGAAATCTCTGAAAAATGTTCAAACAAAACCATTAAATCATCAGTATCAATAATCAGTACAAAAGTAATCAAATGTAGCAACTAATTTGGGACAGAGGTAGTATATCATTTAATTTTAATTCCAAAATTTTTCGTTGGCACTAGAATTTTGTAATAAAATTAAGCTTTTATAATGCCCGTGATAAAATTCTATTACTTATTTTCAATTAAATTTCTTCGTGAATCCTGGTGTCATTCACTCATTTAATCTCTCAGTCGTGAGAAAATAATTCATCAAAGGTAATGTACGAGCTTGCATTATGCCGGCGATCGTATCTGTGCATGTCCATGGGATTCCTCTAGTTTTCAAGCCGACAAAGTTGAATCTTTTCCGCATTTTCAAATCGCAATTCCTTAATATCCTGAAAAGTAAAAAAAAAAAAAAAAAAAAAAAAAAAAAAAAAAAAAAAAATTGCGGTACATTTCAGTCACTAACAGTATTATTAGTCATAAAACTATCAATATTTACTTAAAGTCCATATAAAAAACACAAATAAGGGTAATAAAATTACTTGCAGATATAACATAAAATTATGGAGCAGTATAGAATAGCGAGATACTTTAATATAGAATAGAAATATCTTAAAAGTACATTAAAAGACCATTAAAAAATCAAAACTTTGTCCGCCATAGCACGGACGTCAGCAGTAGTTTTTTAAATGTTGTTATTGATGGCCGTGTGATAGCTGAAAAAGTTTTGGATTTTTAACGTTTTTTAACTCTAGAACTACCAAGACCGTCATTTTGACGGTTTTCAAATTTCATGCTTAAAAATTTTATATAATTTATGTATTGTTCTAGAATTTTATGATACGACTTTTAATGAAATATAAGAATAGTTAAATATTCCTATTCAATTTCCACTCACACACTATAATTTCCATAATCAGTATGACCTATACCTATTTATACCAAGAACGTCAAAATGACGACTTTGGCAGGGCTGTCACAGGCGACTATTTTTTAATTCTACCTCGCACCAACTTTTCGAAACAAAAACTTTGATATAGCGTTTGACAAAATTTGCAAGAGAAATATACTAAAAGATTTATTTTCTTAAAATAGTGGTGCAAATAGAATAGAAAAATAGTCGCCTGTCAGCCCTGGTTTAGCAATTTCAAAGTTGAATGATGCAAAGTGTTCGGCAGTTGTTATAACGGAATCTATTTTTCTCCGATTACTATTCAGTTTAGAACTGAACGGTCTGACTGGTAAGTGTAATCAGGACGCAATCATTATCAGTTTTACTTCTAACGTGATAAAGTTCTTGGTGAAAAGTGCAATTTGTGCTAAGTGTAATCTGTAAAAAGTCCAATCTCGGAAAATAGTATTGTAGGAAGTCTAATTGTATTAAGTCATAGACAGCTTGATTTTCGACAGCCGATGTCATTGACTAATAGAGGAAACCTACAATCTGTCCGAATACCAGAAGGAGTGGCTTATACCAGAAGACGTGGTTTATCAAATGTGCTATACTATAAATGCAAATAGAAAATGCTTTTGTTTGTTTTTTTTATTAATAATTAATGAATTATTATATTAAATGTTGTTTTTGTTAAATTATATTCTTTTATTTACATTAACTAAGTCAAAAGTTACAATGAAAACCATGATCAAAAGTCCGCCAATTTGACGGGTGCAGTAAAACTAGGTATATATTTAACATCGATAGTTCTAGTGTTAATGTATTTTTAAGATATTTCTAATGTATTTAAACACTAAAAAGACCGGGAATATTACTCAAATTTTATAAAAATATTTATCACCACAATTGTTATACAAAACTGTTTAACTTATTTATCTAACTTTTTTCTTCTTATTCGTCTTTTAAACTTATTTTATAAAGAAATTTCTGGTTTAAACCGAAATATATTCATTTGGTAGGGGTCAAATTACCCATCACGGTTCTTTTAGAGTTAAATAATCTTATATTATTTCTATGCAACTGTAAGTAATTTTAGTACATTTATTTGTGCTTTTTAATTTAGCACAAGAGTTTTAACGTTAATTTTTTAATATTTACTATTTCAGAAAACATTTTTTTTTTTCTGAAAGTCGTTTCACATTCGCTTTTATACTTTTCGTTTTTTTTTTCTTTATGATTTAAACTTCATATTCATACCCCGGCTTGAAAAAAAAATCTACTCACTTAGGGTAGTTTTAGTAACGGTTTCTTATATTAAATATATATATATATATATATATTAATTAAATATATATGTATATATATATTCGTCTTAATTTCATTAATAGCAGTAAATACGAGTTAGTATCGATGATATTTTTCATTAAAATCTATATTATTCCTCATTCGGTTATACGTCAGGTGCTTGAAAATTGCCGGGATACTGAAATTCAAAATATCCTTCACTGCATGAGCAGCCGATGTTACGAGTTAGTATCGATGATATTTTTCATTAAAATCTATATTATTCCTCATTCGGTCATACGTCAGGTGCTTGAAAACTGCCGGGATACCTGAATTCAAAATATCCTTCATTGCATGAGCAGCCGATGTTACAACTCAACTACAAAAGATCGAGAAAATCGCACAAAAATCGCTATTACAATATTCCCTTACGGGGGAATGTCATCACCTTCAACTACGATCTGACATTCATTGTCAAAAACTTAGATACGATGTTTGATTTATTTCTAAGTATAACTTCGTTTACGTTCCGATGATACAATTAGGAAAATTGCACAAAAATCACAATCACAGGCACACCACATTTTTTTTTTTTTTTTTTTTTTTTTTTTGGGGGGGGGGGGGGTATTCCCATTTTTAACTGGAGACTACCAAACACATATACAGGGTGATAAAAAAAAAACGTTTACAGAATGACATGGCATATCAGTGGCATACAACAATGATAAAAAATCACATAGGAACATAGATTCGAAAACCACTTATTTAGTGACAAATACAGAGTGTTTCCTTCTAACTCAATTTGGGTTGACGGTAATAACTTTCAGAAAAGTGAAGTATGTTATAATAAAACATTTAACAGACATTCTCACCTTTGTTGTACATGCAGGGCTCCCACTCGGTCCGTTTTTTGAACACCTCAATTTTTATAAGAAAAATCACCTTTATAAATTTCGTAGAAACTTACCAGGAAATGCGTTTTTCTTCCAATTGTTGCCGAAACCTACCATGATTTTTTTTTCTTTAATTAGGCTGGTGTTCAAAAAACGGACCAGTGGGAGGCCTGTACATGTGATAAAACCAAACAAATGTGGTAGAAGTTTGCATTATGCGCGCCAGCAGTATGTACTTGACACCCCGCATTTAGTTCTGTGATTATCAATTCATACGAAATCATCGATTGCTTGAGCAACATGTTTTTCCAGATCTTTTCATGATGTTATCACATGTCACATAAAACAAGGTACATATCGGTGCATTTTCATTACAATGTTTTTATTTTTCTCAAAGTTATGACCATCAACCCGGATTCAGTTTGAATGAAACACCCAGTATTTATGATTAAATAAGTGATTTGCGACCCTATGTTCCTATGTGATTTTTTATCCTTGTTGTATATCTGATTTGCCATGCCATTTTGTAAACGTTTTTTTTTTTTTTTAAATCGCCCTGTATATGAAGTTTGATTCAATTCTATGCATAATACTTTTAGATACTACAAATATGACACACTCACGGACAGATACACATTTTGTAAAAAAAAAAAAAAAAAAGTTTTTTGGGATCTACGTACATCTGAAATGTTTAAATCCGAGGAAAACTGGAAGTTGAAAAATATTTCGATCAAATTACTTTCTTCTATTATACGAGCAGATTCATGCTTTATACGGATACCGTTATTTCTCCAGGAAATCGCACAAAATTTCGCCTTATTTTAAAAAGAGATTTTCTATAAGATAATACTGGTGCCAAAACATTTTCTGGTCTGCAAAATTCAAAGAGGCGTACGAACCATGTAGATAGAAGAAAATAAAAAGTTAAAACAACAAACGTAATTTTTAGCATATGCATAGGATATATGTTTGTATAGAATCACAAGTGTATTTTACTGCTCAGAGAAAATATTTGTTTGGATGATGATGCCGTTCAAATTTACATTCCTTTAAAATGTCTAAATTTTAATTAAAATTTCTGCATAAATGTCAAGCATTTCTTAGATTCTTTGAATAGTTCAAATAAATATTTTACTAATTTCGCGTATTACTTGAATAGTGCAACATTCTTGTTGATTTGTTAACGTTATCGTTTTCTTTAGAATTTCAGCCAAGAAGAATTTAAAATGATGTTTCTATAGAATTTTAAAAGATTTCAGTACATTTTCTCAATAAAATTAAGAACGTTCCAAGTGAACATTATGCAGTGTAGCTAATTTCCGATGGTTTTCTAAGATATTTATAGTCTTAATAAATCTTTCTATATTAGTTAAAGATATTTAAACAAAACTCTCTGTTACATTGCCTGAAATGTTAAGTAATCAATAATTATTTTTTAATGTCAATATTCATTATTCTTACATGGCTTATTTTTTAGGATTCAGTAATTAAAAATTAAAAACTGAACCATTACAAGATTACTGCTGTGTGTCTGTCTGTCACAGCCATTTTACTCGTAAACTATGGAGCGTGGAAAGTTCAAAATTGCGGAAGTTATAAAAGCTATTGATCCACATATTTAAAGATTATTAATCATCCTCAAATATATTTAGGAAAAATGTAGAGGGGCTAATTAAGTTACTTAAAAAAAAACTTTTCTTTGTATATCATGTGGGGTATCGTTTAAAAGCTTTCGCAACGGCGAACTTAAAAATACATTTTTTTTTTTATTTTATGTATTTTATTTTCAGACACTTCGTCGAAAATGCAATGCAAAAATATGTCCTCCGCCTCCTCAATTTCCAAATCTACAGAACCTAAAATTATGAAAAAATTAGGGATAGTAGAAGTTAATTTAAACCTTTCAGGAAAACTATAGCGATTACCCTAGGTCACATAGTTTTTGAGAAAATTACATTTTTCCGTTATACACAAATTTCGATTTACGGGGATTCAGCCAAGGAGTTGGGAAGTGATGGGGGTACTTATCGTCTCAGAAGTATAAAAGGATTGTTGATAATGATTTTTGAAACAAATTGTCGATACTTCGCCGAGATATTAACCGTTAAAGACACGAACGGCTTGAGCATACATAAAGACACGGTTGGCGTATTTTATGCGCTATCGACTTTTAGAGCCTAGATAATAACTTTAATGATAAATTTGTGTGATGCAATGCCCAGTTACTAATTCATATATTTATCGTACGGAACCCTCTGTACGCAAATAATACTCGTACTTGTCCGGTTATTTTATTTAAAATCCCGATATGGTGATCAACGCCTGATTTCCAACGGGGAACATTCCCACCAGTAAAAAGAAAGAGAAAATTTTGCCTCATTCATGGCAGAATCCTTACTTAAATGCGGCGTTTAGATAACACGATAATTTCTTTTAAAATTTATTGGTATGAGTATGCATCATTAGTAATTAGGCACTGATGGTGATTTCTTAATAAATTTTCCTGCAATATTACCAGAGCAAATTTAAAAATGCAATGTATGGTTTGTTAGTTTGTTATACTTGTTAGAGCATGGAAGATGCTCTTTAGAACTGTAACTTATAGGAACAGAATAAAAAGTAGTAGGAAGTGCAAATCCGAAAACTTTCCTCTGCCTTATACATGTTAATATTTCAAAAAGTAGTTATACATCTTAATACTTCGATGTTAATAGTTCAATACTACATCAACTTTGATTTTCTTCATAGAAATCTGCTTCATTTTATTAATCGGAGTAGAAACAGTTGATCTAGATCATATTTAACAAAATCAATATTTTTCGTTATTCTGTTTCAGCTGCTTCCGAATCGCTGAGTTATCTGCTTGTAAAATGCCCGTTGCTGTACGAGCAGCCAATGTGAAATAGAAGTATCAAACATTAAGAAAGGTGCACAAAAATCGCTATCAAAGCTCCCCTTCTTTGGTAATATTACCGTTTCCACCTGGGAACTGAAGTTTACAGTTGGAAACTTACATACGAAGTTTGGTTCAATTCTATGCATAATTTCGCACAATTTGTAATGATACAACAAGGAAAATGGCACAACAAACGCTTTTGCAGAACACCTTTCCAGAGAAGTATCCCCACAATTAACTGGGACCTACTGGCCACAACCAAAAACATATTTATGAAGTTTGGTTCAATTCTATTCATAACTCCATACTATTTGTAATGATACAATAATGAAAATGGCACAACAATAACTTTTACAGTACGCCTTTACTTTGAAATATCCCAACATTTAACTGGGACCTACTGGCGATAACCAAAAACATATTTATGAAGTTTGGTTCAATTCTATTCATAACTCCATGCAATTTGTAATCGTACAATAATGAAAATGGCACAACAATCGTTTTTACTTCGAAATATCACCACGTTTAACTGGGTCCTACTGGCCACATCAAAAAACATATTTATGAAGTTTAATTGAATTCTATTCATAACTCCATACAATTTGTAATGATACAATAATGAAAATGGCACAACAATCGCTTTTACAGCACGTCTTTCCTTCGAAATATCCCCACATTTAATTGGGACTTACTGGCCACAACCAAAAACGTACTGATGAAGTTTGGTTCAATTCTAAGCATTACTCGATTTTCGATGATGCAAAGGTGACATACATACATTTACAAATGGACAGACAGACTTTCGTAAAAATATATTTTTCGGGATCTTCGACCGATAATACTTATAAATCTGTCGGAAACCAGAAGTAAAATAAAATCGACTATAATTCTTTCTTCTTTAAATAGAATCACTTTATAAAGTAAACTATTCAATCATTATGATGAGAGTTCGGAATTGGTGAATAACAAATCCATCAAATGTGGTTACATTGATAGTGTATAAATATTTTTGATTAAAGAATTAGTTTCACCTCGAATTTTATAATTTGTACAATTTTACACGAATTTCCTTATAGAATATTTTGACTCTTTTAGCAGAAAAAAAATCTACTTCAAGCACAGGTGTTCTGAAAAAAGTAACATAATAGTAGCTGTATTTATTTAAGATAAAAAAAATAAGTCGTTATTTCACAAAAGAAATCGTGCATCACAATGTAGTAAGTCTTGTGATTCAATTGCAACAATACACAATATTAGAATCTCAACAATTTTTGTCTTTCTGAAACCTCATTTTACACATAAAAAGTTAGACAATAAATGCGTTTCTAAAGTAAAAAACGAAAACCACAATTCTTTATATAAACAGTAAAATACAAATATGACCATGCACAAATATAATTGTTCAAAATTAACAATTTAAACAAAAATTACATTTTAACTTGATTGCAATATAGGTGCTCTAGTTATTCTGTCTACTTTTATACTCAAATTAAATTAGATTATGTTGTATTTAAGAGTATTAGATACAATTAGAATCATATCCTTAAATTGAATACATTTATTTGCAGGCATACTATACAGGGTGTTTCTAAACTCATGGTACAAACTTTAAGGGTAGGTAGAGCACACATTAACAATCATTTATTGTATAGAAATGTATGGGACCAAGTAACGCATTAAGGTAAAAACACCAGGGGCCAATTAGGCCCCTTTTTTAATTTTCAAAATTTCTCATTCATACCAAAAAAATTTTATGCTATGCTTTTCTTGACATTTCATAATTACTTAACAATAAAATTCTTCTTTGAAAATTTTTGGTATGAAATCGAAATTTTTTAATTAAAAAAAAGCGCAAAACTGGCAAACTTATCAAAAGAAATACATGAATAAAAATGATAAAATGTTTATTTACAATGTAGTTTACGAATAAATAATAATGTATACAATAATATTACAATAAGTGTTCAAAATTGCGCCCACCAACTGTGATACATGCTTGGCAGCGTCGGTGGAACGATTGGCGTACACTTCTAAAGATATCAGGCATTTCCGCACACGTGCAGCAGGTTCGGATATGCGAGCTACTAGATTTTAGTCTAAGTCAACTGGAGTCTGATAAACAAGACTCTTCAAATGTCCCCATAAAAAGAAATCAAGGCTCGATAAATCGGGAGATCTCGGTGGCCAAGGAACTGGTCCACCACGCCCAATCCATCGCGTCCCAAATGTGGAATTCAGGTAACTGCGCACATCAGTGGTGAAGTGAGCTCCATCATGTTGAAACCACATCCGGTTACGAACGGCGATCGGAACATCTTGCAGCAGTTCTGGTAAAACCTGTTGCAAAAAAATAAGGTAACAGCGACCATCCAAAATAATTATTAACAATACCCGCCCACAAATTCACAGAAAATCGTTGTTGATAAGCCTGTGGCTGCGTTGCATGTGGATTATTGGTTGCCCAAAGATGGAAATTGTGCGCATTAAATACACCCTCGCGTGTAAATACTGCCTCATCTGTAAATAGAATATGAGCAGTAAAGTCTGGCTGCAATACATGTTGCTGCAAAACCCACTGGCAAAAGTTCAACCGCAGAAGATTGTCTTCCGAATTCAAAGTTTGTATACGTTGAAAACTGAAGGAATGAAATCGATTTTCATTTAACACTCTCCAAACGGTCGGATGACTCACACCTAAATTCTGGGCAACAGCTATTGTACTTGATTCGGGCCATTCACTCATAAAATTCAAAATAATTTCTTCCAGGCTTGCACTGCGTACAGCTCTTTCTCGCCCAGTTTCCTGTCTGGTGACGTGGAAAGAACCTGTTTCAGAAAGCTGACGTTAAATTCGCTGAAACGTTCTATGATCAGGCATTCTTCTGCGAGGAAACTGCTCCTGATACATTCGTATGCAGCTCTGGCGTTGCCATTTGCACGACCATACATGAAATGCATGTCGGCTTTTTCGGCATATGTAAAGACTTACATGACGAACGATAGCACAATTAAAAATGGCGATTTCTTCTACCTGAATGCATGGTATTGAACGGCGACCAGTCACTTACTGCCCTCTACAGCCAGTGGAATCAACCAAAAACTCCATTTCTAGTTCAAAAAAATTCTATTTCTCTTTCTATTTTCAATTCAAAAAATTTCGATTTCATACCAAAAATTTTCATAGAAGAATTTTATTGTTAAGTAATTATGAAATGTCAAGAAAAGGATAGCATAAAAATTTTCTGGTATGAATGAGAAATTTTGAAAAATAAAAAAAGGGCCTAATTGCCCCCCTGGTGTTTTTACCTTAATGCGTCACTTGGTCCCATACATTCCTGTACAATAAATGATTGTTACTGTGTGCTCTACCTACCCTTAAAGTTTGTACCATGAGTTTAGAAACACTCTGTATAGTTCCAGATTTTAAAATAATCGCTTTGTAAATGGAAGATTATTTATTTTATATGATGTTAAGGTGAGGAAAATAAATAAATATGAAATAAATTTGACTGAGCAGGAAGTAGGCAATATCTCTTTTTTGAGTTTAAAAAAATCGATGTTTACATTTTCACATTCACTTTTATTACATACCATTTGGCACAGACAAATCAATACAGAGATATAAAAAAAATCCCTAAGAAAATTACAGTTTGAGAAGAAAGTTATTATAAAAAGCTAAATTGTCTTTATAATTAAAAATCACCTTTATAGATCAAACTCTGTTTTTCTTATTATTCATGTAATATTTAAATACAAACTAGAAAAAATAAAATTTGCAAAATAATGGAAAACATTCACAAAAAAAAAAAAAAAAAAAAAAAAAAAAAAAATAGGAAATTTCCATACGAACTATTTTACTATCGTTTACAACTTTAGTAAATAAAAAAAAAAAAAAACATTATTTTAAAATATTTTCATCGTAAAAAATATATAATAGTTTTCATTGTAATTGTAATAAATATTGAAATTAAATTTAAGTGTGTGTTAACAACTGCAAGAATCCTGTATACCTATATTATATTTTGAAGTAATCCAAGAAAAAATGGCAGTTCTTTTCATAATTCAATATAGATTATGATTGCCTTAAATATCTGGAATGCTATGATCAAAAGGTGGGAGAAATGAATTTTAATAATCGTTTTATCTATTCTAGAATGCCATATTGAATAGATGAATATGTGTATTTTCAGCTTTATTAACTGAAATATGTAAATAAACGGGATTTCAGGTATTCATAATCTCCCGATACAATATACATGGTAGAGAATAAAGATAATTCAAATTTCAACTAATATAATGTTTCGGTTAACTGAGTTGAGATATCAATATTCAGAAGGACTCAGTAAATAGAAATATTGATTTCAGTAATTAAATTTTAACTTGTGAATATTTAATTACATATATGCATGTATTACCTAAATACAGTACTTTAGAAATACATAAATGAACTGTATTTATGTATTTCTAAAATCTAGTACAATTTTATGCTTTAAAAGTATTTTGGAAAAATACTTATACATCCTTTTTAAGAAAATGCATGACACTGCACAAATTTGAATACGAATTAAATGTTACGCTAATTTACTAATTTAAATTGCTAAAATGTTTAAATAAAAACTTTAAAATCAGTAAAAATAGTCTTATTTAACTGTTTACATGTAGTGACTCTACCAGAAACATTTTCCAATCAAATATATAAAATTAATCTAAAATTGCACACTCTTATGAAAGACAATCATTATATTTTTCACGTACTCTCAAATTATGCACATTATTTTTCACTTTCTTCTATCTTCAATAGAAGAAAGTACTGTAATCGAATTTTTTTTTCAACTTCCGGTTTTCGACGGATTTACGCGTTTTAGGGGTCAGAGATCTCCAAAAACATATTTATAAAAAAATGTTTGTCTGCCCGTGTGTCCGTCCGTCTGTCCGTCAGTGTGTCGCCATTGCGCCATCAAAAAGTGTATGAAGTTATGCATAGAATTGCACCATTTTTTTTAAAGTTTTGGCTATGACAAGCAGGTCTTTCCTTAATTTGGAAAAAATCGTCCGGGATAGCTCAGATGGCAGAGCACTGGCGGCTTCAGCCAGGAGGTCCCGGGTTCGAATCCTGGTCCGGACATTTTTCGCCCAGTTGGAAATTTACATCTAATATGATTTGTTTACCAATTAGAATAATTGTGTTAATATTAATCTAGTGTAATTTCGTATCCAGCGATTTCTGGAGTTCCATTATTTGAGATTTATTCTGTTGAGCTGAACCAGGTTTCAGACCAGATGCTGTAATCATCAAGGTTAGCTGGGTGAAAAAGTTCGACCAGAATCGTCCGGGATAGCTCAGATGGCAGAGCACTGGCGGCTTCAGCCAGGAGGTCCCGGGTTCGAATCCTGGTCCGGACATTTTTCGCCCAGTTGGAAATTTACATCTAATATGATTTGTTTACCAATTACAATAATTGTGTTAATATTAATCTAGTGTAATTTCGTATCCAGCGATTTCTGGAGTTCCATTATTTGAGATTTATTCTGCTGAGCTGAACCAGGTTTCAGACCAGATGCTGTAATCATCAAGGTTAGCTGGGTGAAAAAGTTCGACCAGAATCGTCCGGGATAGCTCAGATGGCAGAGCACTGGCGGCTTCAGCCAGGAGGTCCCGGGTTCGAATCCTGGTCCGGACATTTTTCGCCCAGTTGGAAATTTACATCTAATATGATTTGTTTACCAATTAGAATAATTGTGTTAATATTAATCTAGTGTAATTTCGTATCCAGCGATTTCTGGAGTTCCATTATTTGAGATTTATTCTGCTGAGCTGAACCAGGTTTCAGACCAGATGCTGTAATCATCAAGGTTAGCTGGGTGAAAAAGTTCGACCAGAATCGTCCGGGATAGCTCAGATGGCAGAGCACTGGCGGCTTCAGCCAGGAGGTCCCGGGTTCGAATCCTGGTCCGGACATTTTTCGCCCAGTTGGAAATTTACATCTAATACAAATTTATTGTGTATGCTTTCCGTTAAGGCAAGAAGGTCCTCTCTACATTTGGAAAAATTCCGCAGGAAGGGAACGCTGTGATAGCTATTTTTGTGCAATTTTCAATATTGTACCATCGAAAAGTGTATAAAGTTATGCATAATTCTAATAAAAATACTAATAAAATAAATTAAAATGAAATATTGACATGAGATAGAAGAAATGTTTGGGATTGGCAAATCCAACTAGTTTATTTTCGTAACAGTTGAGTAACTCCAGCTATAATTTTGGTAAGTTAAATGATGCTGCATCGTTACATATTGAATTGTTGCGAGTCACAATCTGGAAAAATTATCTTCCTTTCATTAAAATTTATTTGGATGGTTTCTTCTTGATATAATCTTGCTAGAGCTGTAATTTTTCTATTATATTTAATATCAGCTACATGTTCCTTCTTTCTGTACTTAAATTCCCTGATAGTCATACTAATATAGTGATTCTTATATCCGTCAGCTCTAATACATGGTATTTCGTATACTCCCGAGTAATTTGCAAAAATAATTGGGTCAATTTTAGCGTAAATGATTTTCGTTAATTTCGGAGGTGGTTTGCCTACTAAGCAGATATTGAAATGCTAAGACTCTATTTAAATTTCTCAAAAAAGCTTGGAAAAGATTGATTAGTATAAAGTTTGTATTTTTGCGAATTAAATTTATGTTCAGGCTTCTTATTATTTGCAATATCCACGGCTAATTTATTAATAATTTCAACTTTAAAATCATTATTATGAGCAATTCTGAGAAATATTATATAATTCTTTATCCAAATTCTTTTCAGTGCATACTAGAAAAGCCCGTCGTTTGAAAAATATGTAGATTGAAATTTTTTATACGTAAATGTAGAACATGAATTATTTGGTAAGGTAGCGTGGTCAGCCATTGTTTTTTGTGATTTGTTGTGGAAATAAATTTTGTTAATATTTCACAAACTTTAAAATTCTGTAACTGTAAAATGCATGCAAAATTAATGCAATATTTTGGAAACAATTGAATTATTTTTTCTTTAAATTTAAAACATACATGATAAATTTTTAGATTACTGTTAAGCCGTATTTATTTAAATGAAACTCGTATTAATGCATTATTTATATTTTAAATAGCATTTCAAATATTTGTACACAATTTTATCCTAATATGTACAGGGGTATCGTTCAACGCATCGGGTATTCATTTTTATATAAACTCATTCGTTTATGAGAAAACAAAACAACACATTTATATCTACTGTAAAATTTAGAGATAAACATGATTTTCTTTATATTTACATTACTAGGGGGGGGGGTCTTTCACCCGAGTAATCGCTTCGCGATTCCGTTAGGTATCGAGAAGCAATCCCTATTTCCTAGCCAACCTCAGACGTAATTGTTTCGCGTTTTCTGGATCTCTTCGCAATCCCTTATTTTCTATGCATTCATTTTTTAATTTTCAAACGCAGATGACGCCCCTCCACCCCCCCCCCCCCACACACACACTTTCTCATTAGTCAGTGGAAATTATCTTATTTCTGTAAAAATAACTTTTGGCATCGACCCCTAAAAAAAATTAATTAAAAAAAAATAAAAAAGTAGTCTATCGAAATGCAGATGAACTTTCCTTTTCCCCGCCCATCCTATCTAAATTTTCTAATTCCAAACCTTTCGGCTCATTTGCAAATCGTTACTTTTATATATATATACCAGAAAAAATATCTTCATAGTTTTCTAATTTTTTTTTCTTTTTTTTTTTTTTTTTCATATTTTCTGCCACTATTAAAACAAAAATCTCAGGGATGGAATCTAGGATGGAATTATTATACAATTTGCAATGCAATCATGCCAAAAAGTTTCCTGTTGAATGATAGTTGTAGAAAATTTTAAGAAAGCTTCAAGCCATGCATTCTATTAAAAAAAGCCCTCTCAGGGATGGAATCTAGGATGGAATTATTATACAATTTGCAATGCAATCATGCCAAAAAGTTTCCTGTTGAATGATAGTTGTAGAAAATTTTAAGAAAGCTTCAAGCCATGCATTCTATTAAACAAGTTGGAAATTGCTCGTCAAACGTGGCAAATGTGGTGCGTTCGTACTATAGCTAGTTTTATAATTATTTTTTGCACCCCATATTGTACTGAATGTATAGTTTTTTGCACTTCGTAAGTGCATAGTCTGTAACATCATTAAAATACACTGTAATAATTTTTTCCCATTCCCTGTAATTAAACGGAAAAATTTTGACTATCCCTGTAATTAAGCTATACATCCGATTTTCATAAAATTTGAAATGGCTCGACAAACTTTTGCAACAATCATATATTTAAAATTTCAGACCTCTCGGAAGGCTGTAACATCATTAAAACGCACTTGCAAGCATTTTCCCCATTGGCCGTAATGTAAAGAAAAATTTTTGACTGTCCCTGTAATTAAACTATACATCCGATTTTCAAAAAATTTGAAATGGCTCGACAAAATTCTGCACCAATCATATATTTAAAATTTCAGATCATTCGGAAGGCTGTAACATCATTAAAATGCACTTGCAATAATTTTTCCTACTGCCCGTAATGTTAAGAAAAACTTTTGATTGTCCCTGTAATTAAACTATACATCCGATTTTCATAAAATTTTAAATAGCTCGACAAAATTCTGCAACAATGATATATTTAAAATTCCAGACCATTCGGAAGGCTGAAACATCATTAAAATGAACTTGCAATAATTTTCCCCATTGGCCGTAATGTAAAGAAAAACTTTTGACTGTCCCTGTAATTAAACTATACATCCGATTTTCATAAAATTTGAAATGGCTCGACAAAATTCTGCAACAATCATATATTTAAAATTTCAGATCATTCGGTTGGGTAGTTTTTGCTCTGTTATATGCGGACGGACAGACGGACAGACGGACAGACGGACTGAACGACGACTATAGGTGCTACGTATTTATATAATTACGAACGCACCTAAAAGCCCACTCCTAATTATATTGAATATGTATTTTTGATTATGCGAAATATGTATTTATCGTTTCTTACATATACAAGGTGCATAGGAAAGTCCCTTTAACCTGAAAATACTTGCGAACGGAGAGAGCAATAGCTATGCAAGTGAGGTAACAGTATAGTAAAGCGACTACGCCCGACATAATATAAACGACAGCAGCCCCCTTACTGGCGAAATTTGAAAGGTAGCCATTGCAAATCGAAAACGAAAAGAGATAGAGCGAAATTTCCTATTAGAAAGTTGTAGAGCATCAATTAATTAGTACGACACGACATTTGGTTCACATGGATTTGGTTCACATGGATCGTCACCTGTATAACCAAAAATGTCCGAAATCGATGAGCGATGAATCTACTTTGCATATTCACATTTCGGAAATGTAGCAGTGCGCAATTCCAGATTTTGACGTTGTACTGTACTGTAATGTCTGTAAAAATTTAATTTCCAATTCATTTCAAATTTTTGTTTAACCCTTTCAGGGGAAGACGAATTCTGTTTGTAAAATTATGAAATCGTACTAATTAATTGATGCTGTAAAACTTTCTAATTGGAAATTTTGCTTTATCTCTTTTCGTTTTCGATTTGCAATAACTATCTTCCAAATTTCGTCACTAGAGGCGCTGCTGTCGTTTGCATTAAATCGGGCGTAGTCGCTTTACTATACCGTTACCTAACTTGCGTAGCTGTAGTTCTCTCCGTTCGCAAGTATTTTCAGGTTAAAGGGATTTTCCTATGCATCCTGTATGAGAAAATTTAACCATTTTAAAGTTAGGAATTATTACAAAACCTGGAATAAAAGTTTACGGGAGACAAGTGTTAATAATACATTTCAATTTGCGGAAAAATGACGAAAATAGAATTTTTCCAATTTTTTGTTTAACCGCTTAATTCTCGCTCCCGTGACATTAACGGAACTGTGTCTTCTATTCAGATTGTTTAATTCCCACCAGTTTTTGGCTTTATTGTGGTAGCATTTTACCTGTCATTAAATAAGGTGAATATTTCTTTTCCAAAAATGTGATGCCTATACGAAATTTGAATTTTTAAACCCTAATTTAACGCGACCGTTAAGGGGGTTAAATAAATTTAGAACTCCAACTCTGGCGTGAGGTTCCATAAAGATCCAATAATTAAAAATATACTAAAGAAGTTTTTCATTGCACTAATTTTCCTTGAAATGATTCAGAGTCGGAGTGTAATTAGTTAATTCATCCCAGTTTCCGATTTTTTTTTAACACTGGAACCACCATGGTCATTTTGACTCTTGCCAAATTCATAATAGTTGATTAGTACCAGAAATGTTTTCGTAAGATCTGTTAAATGTTTGTAGCACAAAAATAGGGTAATTAAATAAGTGAAATAGCAAACAATAAAAATTCTGGCGTGAAATACATTTTATAAAACTTGATTGACATTGCCGGCGGTTCAAGTTTTTATATACCAGTATGATTAAAAACAAAAGCTTTTAGTATAGAGTCCTTTATACAGTATTTTACATATGTTATGACAACTTATTTACCTTTATAACTTGGTCGAAAAGTTACCATAATAGCTTGATCGAATTGTTTTTGGTTTCTGAAGAGCAAATTCTAATTTTTTGTCAAATGCAGCTATCTGACATGGTCAAAACAAGTGTTATTCCATTCTTTCGACTGTTCTTGATCAACGATAGAGATCATATTGGCCAAATTCATGGCACATGATAAGAATTACAGTGTTTTTAGGTATGTGCCAGATGTGTTACGTGGTACTGTGAAGGGTTAAATGTCCAATTATCATGACTTTTATAGTTATAATTGATTATAATTTATTCATAATTATATAATATTAAACTATTTCAGTAAACTTAAATCTCTTCGGAAATATTCTATTTTTAATTTCTATTCATCCCTTGTATAAAGCTCATTTTTTTAAAAATAAATTTACCGAACTATATCTTATAGATGAAGAATACAATGAAGAATCTAAAGAAAAATTGATACTCCATAAAAAATGAACCGCTTTAAAAAAGTTTCTAGATTAATATGACAAAAGTTATTGATTCTTGAGACTCAAGTTTTAAAACTTTTAAACTTTTTTATCGGAAATGAAGACAACAGAGCACAATTTATGGTGGAATCAGCATATATTTCCAATGCATTTCAAGTTTTGGAATTAAGTTTTCATAGAAAGAGAATATACATTTTCAGCCCGAAAGCTTTTTGAAAAATGCCTTCTTTTGCATATTATCTCGCGAGAATATAAAAATATAACTTAAAAAATGTATATTTATTGTACACATTTCTAGTGTTATTTTTTTAATATTTAAAATTTAAACTGATATTTTATAGAAGTGTTCTAAAGTGATTTTTAAGAAACATTTATCCTTAATTTTTGCTGAAAGTATAATCTTGCGCTATTGAGAAATACAAAAATATTCGGTACTACTTGGTTATCCCGTCGACCAATTTCGCCAAATTATACAAATCGCCAAACTATTGGCCAAATTATATAAACTGACATATTTTTTATTTTAATTAACGAAAGAATAAATAACATAGTAAATAAGATAATTTTTATTTATTTAAAACCTTAATAAAAATACAAGTATAAAGTCGAATTAAAAATACTTGATGACGTAACAAACATATGTTTAATGTCAAGTGAGTGTGAAATTTACGATCGTCCATTATTGGCTTTTAATCTTAAAGTTTGGCAACAGTTTTTTAGTCGACAGGATAACCAAGTAGTACCAAATATCCTTACAAAAAACACACACATATGTACATTTTTATGTGTATACATAATTATATATACTTATGCTATATATGAAAAGACAGGAGACCCTAAAAGTGTCTGTCTGTATGTTACCGATATTTCCAATAACTAACCGACGGATATGTTTCCGGATTATACCACTCGATAGAGAATATTCCCGCAGTCTTTTGTATGTATAATATATCTATATATAACCATGATTTTTTATAATAAAATTTGGCATTTAAATATTATTTTAGACGAAAAGGTTGGCCTTCGTCATTATTGGAGGACCAGTATCGTTTGTTGAAGTAACGGCTGTATCAGTTAGAAAATACTAAAAATACCTCTGAAAATAAAAGGAAACAAACTGTAGCTGATTTTATTAGAAAAGGGGAGAAAAAAAATAAACAGGAAAATTGTCCGTTAAACGTAGAAAATGAGTTTCATTTGTACTATAACGAATACTATAACCAATTTTAGTTATTCAGATCTTACTGCAACAGCTATTGCATTCTTATGCAAAAATGCATGAATACAAAATTTATTACGATAATTTATAATAAATTCAATAATATGGCAATAATATAACTTCATATTAAACAGGACGTCATTACCATGGCAACCGAGAATAATTGCCTTTCATAGGATATCGTCGAATTAAATACGTTCGATATGATTTAAAAGAATGAAGAAAACTTTTAATAATATCTTATTCAGTTTTGATTTGATACTCATAAAAATTGAAATAAGTCGACAACATTTTGCAGTGATTATATACTTTAAATTTCATACCATTCGGCTGGGTGGTTTTTGTGCTGTTATAACCTCCTGAGACCTGACATCCATTTAAATTAATATTTTGTTTTCTCCTTCTATTGCGTTAAATTTCATTGTAGCAATCTAAATCCAGTTTGGCATGGTAATGTATGAATCAAAAATTAACATTCAGGTTTTGTATTTTGGCAACGGTTTGTTTGGCAACTTTGTTTTCAAAATGGCGTAATAAATGAGTCAAGTTGGAATTCTACGTTCTGCTGGTAAGCTTTGTTTTTATGTTATTTTATTTTGTTTAAACTATTTTCTTTTTAATTTTAGTAGCATATGTTAATACTTGCCTTATGTTCTTTATAATAAATTCTATTCTTTCCCATACTTTTAGCATTTTTTTAATTATTTTAAAGCGAGTTATGGCCTGAACATCCATTTAGATGGATGTAGGAGATGCTGTAAAACAAAATTAAAAAATCGAAATTTATTACTTTCTTTAAAAACATCATTTTTGGTGCCTATTTGTTGAAATAAACTCATATTAAAAAATATATATGAATTATATTTTGCTTTGTCTCAGGAGGATATATAGAGAAAGTCGGACACACACACGGGCGGACCAGAATACGAGTATAGGCTCTACGTATATATGTAATTACGAACGCACCTAAAAATCGGGCTTTAAGCATAGATAATTATACTTCCTACCACATTTAAGAAACTGCAACAAAGCGTCCACCTTTAATATTATGAAATATTATATTTAAGTAAACAATTTGAAAAACGCAGAATACATTTGAAAACCTAATTTCAGCTTTTACAATCAATAGTGGGAAAAGTGTTGATATTATATTGTGAAACCCTGTATACGATGTATTTAGACTTGTATATGTTGTGTACCTACTTCATAATAAATTTAGTTCAATTACTAAATGCATAACACAGTTGAAAATTCTCCTTAATCAATTTCCGCTAATAAACGAATATGATTTTTTTTCTCAACCCTGTATATGATTTGTAGATTTTATGCACAGCAAGCAATATGTAAAAAAAATACTTTAATTTAAAAATGCATAACACAAATGAAACGCTCCATCAGTAATCGTTCATAGAGAGTACTGTATTTTAACACATTAGTGTGTCCCTGTAAATGAACGATAAATGCTATGAACACCATATTCTACAGTAAGCACTTTGTATTGATGCTCAGCTATTTATGTAAACAGGTTTGAAACAGTGTAACAACATTAAATTACGATTCAAACGATTTTTCTTCTCATACAATAATGTAATGGAATTGTTTGAGTGTCTCTGTAAACGAACTATAAATGCTACACACTTTATTCTCAATATAGAACATGCTTCAATATTGAGAACTAAACTTCAATAATATATATTAGTTACAGGACAATCCGAATATATTTTCTCAAAAGAGGAAATTTCTTGAGTGTTCTCTTTTAGTTTTATTTTTTAATTTTATTTATTTATTCATTTTTATTATAATTTGTTTATTTCATATACTCTTTTCTTTTCTCTTAATTTTTTCTATCATCTTGGTAGCACTTTTCTCCTCTACATCTGCGCCAATGTGATTGGTGTTTACCTTTCAGTTCTCGCCAACTGTCACATTCTTTGTAAGCTCTCCTCTCTGCTCTTTCTGTTCATTTGTCACCTTGTCCACTTACGGAAACGTATTTAAATTTCTATTGGTTAGGCGTTAACCCCTTCAAGACTGGTGGTTTTTACAAAATTTCTATTCGGTTGACACCACTTTTTTAAATAAAATTACTTTTACTTAAATAATCACGAAAATATTCTAATTGAAGAACGCAAATATTACTTTTCTTTTTTACTGGTATCAAAAACAAATTCTGTATACTCTTTTTGATGGTGCATATATGCACTTGTGTATGGTGCTTATAATGCACCATGGTCCCGAATGGGTTAAAATTTTCTACCCGAAACGCGACCTGTGTTGACCTTTTGTTTTATGATGATTCGTACAAAGTTTTATTATGTAATTATATTTTCACAAGTTATAGCGTGCTCAGATGTACAGACAAACGAAATTCATAAAACTTTTCAACTATGTTGGAAACTTTTAACCCTTAAATGCCTGGTGTTGCCTTTCGGCAACATAACCAATTTACGTTTACACATACTATTAGAATAATATTGAAGCTATAATGCCGAATGTTGCCAATAAAATACATTCTGAAAATATTATTAAATCGATTTTCAACGTTTAGATGGCAACACTTGTGCTGTTTATGATTAAAGATAGATTTATTTTTTCAATTGTTGAGACATGTTCTTTATTGTTTTGTTTGGAAGCTTGGGAAGCAGCCTATTTTGTCCTGCTGTGAGCAAGTAAAATTTATTTCTTATCATAGTTCTCAAAATTTTTGTGTGTTTAATATTATATAATTTTATCAAGGAAAATTATTTTTTCAATTAAACACCAGTATTGCCGATTAGTAACGAACAGTTTTTTAGCCGTAAACCATACTTAAAACAAAATATGACTTTTTAAATTTTTTCCCCATGATTTATGTAAAAAAAGAAAGCCGAAAAACATTTTTTAAATGATTTTTGAAAACTCAGGCATTTAAGGGTTAAAATACACCCTATTACTTCAAGTGAGTTAGAACGGAATTTTAATTTAACACATGTTCATATAATATGCAAATTATAGTTAAATTAATACAGGATAAAGCAGAAAAACAGCTTAATGAAAACAATGTAAATAGCTTCCTTGGGTCGTTTGAAATACAAGTCACACGCTGAGGGGTAATAGGAAACGAACATAGGAATTTAGTTTACCTTTTTGCAGATAAATTGTAATGACAATGCAGTAATGAGAATGCAATATTACCCGTTTTGTCTTTATGAATGGGACCGAAGTGGGATAGTTATATATTAGTTACAAACAATATAATACTTGAAATTGATATTCGAATAAAATATATGTAACTTCTGCATTTCTTAACAGAAACCGATTTCTGAAAATTTAAACTATGCGAATTAAAAACTAGACCTTAATCAGCTAAGTAGTTTTTGAGTTATTCTTTAAAGACTACGCTCATCGAAATCAGTTTTGTAATGATTAAAAATGAATTTAACATTGGGAGATTTTAAACATGCCTAAATCCTAAACTACTTGACCGAATGATTTCCTGTTTAATTTCCGAATGTACATTTTACTGAAGAATCCAAATATGATGCAAGAATTACGTGTTCATATCGAAAATTTTATAATTTTCTACAATTTCTGGATGAAGATGACTTAGTAAACAAGATTTGGGGTTAGCATGAACTAGTAGATATTATTATTAATCAACTGGTATTTAACTGTACAGCCTGATTACCGGCGGGTAAAAATTCCTCCAGTAAATTTAAATAAATGTTTTTGGCTTATTGATACGACATGTTCATGTATAATTTCTGTCAAAAATAAAGCAAAATTTTCTATTCATTTTAACTGGTAGACGATTGGCTCGCCGCTAATCAGGCCCTGGGTATATGTCAGATTTTTTATACTGTGGTTTGAAGCAGAGTTAAGAGAAGACATGTATTATTTCCGGGTTCGTACGCTTCAGGGAATTTCCCAAGAAAATATGAGTATATTTTTTTAATTGAAAAATAAATCTACGTTAAACCCTCGAAATTTTGCCTTATTTAAGAAGAGATTTTCTATAAGAAAATATTGGTACCGAAGAATTTCCTAGTCAGGAAATTTCAAGACAAATATGAATGCTGTATTTCACGACTGTAATGATTGCGGGCATTACAACTGTAAGGTTCCTAACCCGCCCCCCCCCCCCCCCCCCGACCGAATCCTCCAACTTACGAGAGAAAATATTCCAGATGGCTCTTTACTAAACTTGTTTCAAGAGACCATTTATTTTCCGATAATTTTCTTTCTGACGTTATATAAATCATAATTTTTGCAGAAATCTTAAGAACTAGACAGTATGGTGACGCTAATGTAGTACTAAATTTTAGACACTTGTGAACTATTTCCAGATCACTACAAAATCACTTGAACCTTGCTGAGTAGGTATATATACCAGTGCTGTGGGGCCTAAAAGAAATTAATAAGCTGAATACCCTTGAGAGAGACCGCAATCTCTGTGGTAACTCGTCAAAGGGATTGCCGTAAAAATTAAATTACCAGGTACGGATTCCCTGGCCTCCTGATGAGTGTTTAACATAACTTTCTTAGCTGTGCGTGTACTTATGGCTTTTATAACTCCATGTGCGTGCTTGTACTGTAAATAATTATAAGTTGATATTTAGTGTACAATAGATTTTTACTTTAAAGTTAAGTGCAGTACACTACATTTTTTATACAAAATAACATACATTAATAGTAATACGCCTTTATATATTTTAGCGTTTAGTATTAAAAAAAGGAAGAATAAGTTCTAAGAAATAAATTTTGGAATTTTATCGATGGCTGCTATTATCAAATTGAAAATCTAATCATCTGAAATCGATTTTTTTTTTTTAATAGGAAACACATTTGAAAAATTAATTAAGAATAAATCTACTTTTATTCATAAAATAAGAATTTAATTTACTGATATTGCTGTCTAATTCCAACGATTTCCTGGAAACTTAATTTCAATAAAGAGAAATCTTAATCTTATAAAGCAAACTTCCTTTAGCTAATATGATTCTGAATAATATTTAACAATCTTAAGACCATAGTTATTAAATGAAAGAAATTATATTTAATAAGTTTAAAATTTTAAGATATGTGAAATAATCCAATTTCAAATTGAAATGATCATTTTATGTATTCAAAATTTAAACTATAATACTTTAAAAAGTAAATTTCTTTCAATTAGGAAAGTATAAAATGTTACGGGTCAAAACGTAAGTATTGTTTTACGTTTGATTTATAATTTAATTCTTTCTTTATATTCTATTAGCTGACTCGCCGACATTGCCCGGGCCCGTGATAATATTGTTAAATGAACCTTAAATTTGTATGATTTTATATCTTTCATTCGACTTTGCCTGAAATACGTGTTCGCTCACTGTTTGAAAATGAGGGAGAAACTGTTAGTTTTTGAGATTTTTTATGTAATTTTTTTTTCATAATTTTTGAAAATTGTAGGTAGTAGTAATGAACAAACTAAAATTTAAAAACGCCGTCTTGTGGTGGAAAAATGAGTTCAGAGGGGGAAGCGGTTAATTAGTAATGTACAGGCCAAAAGTTTAAAACGACATGTCACGTGAAAAAATCCATTTCCGATCCCCACGGAATGGTATGACTCTAATTGTGTGGGGTCAAAATAGACCCCCACCAATCGAAAGCCCGTGAGGAGTTTCAACTTCGATCATGCCTTCAAATGAGGTCGAATCTCGCTGTAGCATAATTAGGAGCTCATTTAAAAATCACCTCTCCGGTGGGGGGGGGGGGGGGGGCAAAGTTTCAAATATAATTTGTTTGAAAAATGTAATTCAGTTTACTTATTGTCTATTGTTTTAAAATAATTTTCAAGCATGAATATTTTTTAAATTTATGCCTATCGAGTGCAGCTAGATTACGAAATATTAATCCGTTTACGCTTAAAGCAATGTAAAGTGTTCAGCATTTGTTTCCGGCTAATATTCGATAAATAAAATACAAATTTAACAGACATGAAATTGAACTACTCGACTAAAGCACAGAAATGATCAGAATAAAAAATTCTGCATAAAGCAGCAAAATCTTCTGCTAATAATACCTGGCATATGGCTAATTACGAAAGTATTGATATATATATCAAATATTTCGATATACAGGGTGCTTATAAAGTCCCGGAACCATTTTGATGTTTAATAACTTATAAAATAGTAAAGATAGATTAAAATTAATAACATAAATGGTTAGATAGACTCAAAAAGTTTCATGACCCTTGTCAATGAACTTCCACGTGTACCTACTCCGTCGCACGGAGAATATCAAGTCGATAGTCAATTTTACGCCAGGTAGCGGCAAGCATGTCGGCATCCACAGAGGCTATTGCGGTTGTAATTCTGGCTTTTAAGTCATCAATGTTCGACATTCTCCTCCTGTAAACATTGTCCTTTACAAATCCCCAAAGGAAAAAGTCCAGCGGCGTTATATCAGGTGAGCTGGGTGGCCAAGGATTTGGACCTCCTCGCCCAATCCATCTTCCTGGAAAATGGCCATTCAAAGAAGTACGAACGATGGTACCCCAATGAGGTGGTGCACCATCTTGATGCAAAATAACATGTGGCTGAAGCTCTTCTAGTTGTGGAAATACGAAGTTTTCCAACATGTCTAAGTATACGACTGATGAGACCGTCTCTTCTGTAAAAAAGAAAGGCCCAATGACTCGGTCGTGCATTAGTCCACACCACACATTAATCTTGGGGAATCCCTTACTGCCTCACGGTATTCATGGGGGTTTTCAGATCCCCATATGCACACATTATGGCTATTAACAATGCCAGAAACATGAAAGGATGCTTCGTCGGAGAACATTATGTGCTTCAGAAAATCAGCATCACCTTCTATTCTCCTTAGCATATCTGTTGCAAAGGCCATCCTCCAAACCTATCGCCCGGTGTCAAAACTTGAACAATTTGAACTTTGTATGCATGCAGTCTTAATTTTTTCTTAATAGCCTTGTACACCGACGAAATTGGCATATCCAATTCTCTTGCCGCTGATCTCACAGATCTTCTAGGATTGTGTAAAAATGTCTCTCTGACACGCTCAACATCAAATTCACTTGTGCAGGGACGTCCGGAACGTTTCTTATCAGAGATATTTCCAGTTTCTAGAAAATTCTTTTTCCACCGCAAGATGCTGCTTTTGGATGGAGGATCTTTTTGGTAAATTCTTCTTCAATTTCTCTGTGCTTGCACTATCGATTTTGTTTCTATGAACCACCATAAAATCTGTGCTTTCTCTTGTGGTGTATGCATTCTCATTAATATCCGCTCTAATAAAACATCACTTGCAAAAGTAACATAGAACAAACACATCAAAAGTAAACATAACATTGCAATAGTCGCCAAAAACAAAAGAGAGAGAAATGCAATTAATAAGCAGACGATATTTTGAAAAGTACAGATATTTAGACTGGAAAATTAAATTACCTGAAATTAACCACACGCGCAGACGATATTTACAAAAGTAAAGATATTCAAGCCTGAAAAGGAAAATATATGAGATATTCCATCAATAAATGAGATTAGTTTGTTTATATCTTCATTATTTTATGAGTTATTAAACATCAAAATGGGTCCTGGACTTTATAAACACCCTGTATATCAAAATTTTTTTTGATTGCATAATTGAAATTTTTAATATCAAAATGCTTTTTGGAGATAGTGGGCAATCTAAAAAAAATAGAGATTTAAAAAGAAGCGGTTTTCACATTTACTCTATAACACGAGAAACCCGGGTTCGATCCCCTAATATTAATGAAGTAGAGAAGACAACATGATTACTTATATGAACGAACGTACGACTCAAAACGATCGGTGTGTATACAAGGGTCGAAATAACTACTTTATTTATTGCAGCGAACTACAACTACTTTATCGAAACTGTAATTAACTACATCTACTTGTTCTAAAAAGTAGCGAAAACAAACTAATTTTTAAAACTCGGTGTTTCATACTTTCAGATTTTGTTAAATAATTCAAGTTACAATCGGATTTGAAGATGCGAATAAAATAATACAGTGACTTCTCGTTATATCGTATCTTATGAAACACAATGAAAGGAGTGCGATGCAATCGAGGCCATTAAAAATTTAAGAAATGTAACATAGAAGAAAATGTTTAATTTTGTCTCTAAAATTGTAGTTAATTAACACTTTAAAAAATAAAAACCCATCCGAAAAGTACTTTTGTCTACATAAATTTAGCGAACTTACATGTTTCGGTTTTTGCAGTAAACTTCTGTTGAAAATTTGTCGGATTTTCTGAATAATTTTTCTCAGATTCAAACTATTTTATCAGAATGTTTTATCACACTGTATTTGTCAATTTTCCAGCTCAATAAAATGAAGTCTTACTGGGATAAAACCTTTTTTATATAAAACTAAGCTTAAATTATTTCTTTTTCAAAATAATTTAATCTAAATATAACAATTTAAACGCTTTTCCAGAATATTTCTAAAAGTTTTCAGAATAAAGACACATGTAAAAATCCCTTGATAATATCGAAGTGATCCATGGAGATGAGACGTATATCTGCAAAGCACTTAAGTAACTGAAATATTTCTGTAATTTTATTACGCATAAGTGCTTACAAATTATCTTTAAATACACTTTCTGTTCTTAAATAAGTTTACGCATGTGTAAAGCCGAGTGATGCATATATATTCACATTTTAAAAGTGGACATTTTTGTTGCATTATACTGAAAATTCAGATAAATTGTAATATAAATGTTAAAATTATATAAATCATTAAATCAATACAAAAATTGGGAAAATAAAGTATATTTCTCTTATAAGTTTTATATACTCTTTTGGTTTCCTATATTTCAATTAAAATATATATATATATTATTTTGCTTGTATTTTCAAATACAGTCGAGTCTCTCTATAACGAAACTCCATGCATCGACTTTCTCTATATAACGAGTTTTTTGTAGGAACGGTCCCTTTTTCCCATGATCTCATTAAAAACAGTCTCCATGTAGCGAAATATCTATCTCCATATAACGAATTTTTTCATAAAATGTTCTTTATCTATTGTTTTAAAAAAGCTTCCAAATCACATGAAATCAATTTTCCATCACTGATTAGTGATTTATCGTTCAGTGGTGAGTTTTTTACCTTACTTTTCTACCTTGAATCTTCTTGTTTTTTATGCCCAACGAATTTATCTCCCACAATCCCCCCCCCCTCCCATCCCACACACCTTCCAACATACTTCTTAAAACAGTGTCAATTGGATTGTTACACATATAAGAGGGAGATCAGAGAGGTAATTGAAGTTTAAGGTGAATGAGAATTCAAATGGAGGAAAATGTTCCCAATACAATTTTTCATTCCTTGCTAAAGTGTGAACAGTTTTTCGAGAGTGTAACAATTTTGAAATCAAATCAGCGAAAAATTAAAGATTTCTTCGTCTAAAATTAATGTAATTTTCCTTATGTGATTTTTATTATGCTTTCACATAAATGTCTGTTCTCTTTTTTGAAACTGTTTAAATAATTCAGAAATACAATATTAGGTTAATATTTATAGATAAACATTTTAAATTCTTAATTAAACACCTCAAAAGTAATTTTTGTTCAAAATTTACACATTAAATAGGAATTTTTACTCATTATCTATATAACGAATTTCTCTATATAACGAATTTTTTACTGGAACAATGGATTTCGTTATATCTCGTTTCGTTATATTAGTCTCGACTGTACCTTTACTTATACAGGGTGTCCAGTCTGAAGATGTCCAATGAATAATTCCTAAACCGTTTGTAATAGACATATAGTTTCAATTACAAAAATGTTTTAAATGAGAAAAGAATTTTGGGTCAATAAAAACTTTCTTAAAAATTACGAAATTTAACTTTTAATACGATCCTCCAGTCCTATAATTTATATTTAGCAAAATTTTCCTTTTACACTGACAAGTAAGACAAATAAAGTTCTATTTTTCTACGATTAAAACTGAACGAGTAATATCTGTTTAAATTTGGAGCAAATATTTTGCTGCGAAATAGGGATCACTCACAAATTTAGTAGAAATATAAATTCGTCAGATATATTTTAAGAAAATGGTCCCGACTAAAATTAACATTGCAGTATAAATTTGATATCTTTAATCAGTCTGAGATATTAACGCAAAATATACAGTTTGTGCTAAACATGTAAGAAAAACAAATAACAGAATTTTTGTTAAATAAAATAATGAAAAGTAATAGATTCAATTATTTACAAAATAATACATATTTTGAAATGTTATTAGATTACATTAGCCTGCAAAATTTGGGTTATGTCACGTTTTTTAGCTTTTGATAATTGATTCTTATGTATTTTGTAGCGCTGTATCCGAAATTGCCCTACATTTTTTTACCATTAACACATTGTATGTAGGCAATTTTTCGAAAATGAGCTCTAAATTTACGTTCACAAATGCCACTGTAAATTGAACCACCAATTGGAAGAAGGGAATAAACGCCACTTTTTGACGTATTCATTTTTCTACATTTTTACATACTTTAGACGTGTAGCGCTTAATTGTGAGAATATAACAAAAACCATTCGCTTCGTATGTTTTTTTTTATTTTCTTCGAACTCACAACTAAGCGCTACGTCTAAAGAATGTAAAAGTGTAGAAAAATGAATGGGTCAAAAAGTGGCGTTTATTCCCTTCTTCCAATTGGTGGTTTAATTAAAACCTGCTCACAACCAAAGAGAAGTAAGCATTCTTGGATTACACCTTCTTTTTTCGTCCGTACAAAATTTCCGGTACCAGTAATAATTTCTGTCCCCAACCCACAAGAACGTACTAGTACGTGTCCCGCATACAATGTCATAGCTGCCAACCTTTCACTAATCTTCCGTAATATCTGGATTAATTTGACCCAAGTTAACCACTTTCGGAACAGAAAATTTATTTCATGAATCTTTATTTATTTAATTCAAGTTTTCTATGCGGAACATATTTACTTTCATTTCTTTAAAAATTTATGGTTCAAAACTTATTAAACCAGAGTCGAATTAACGCAAGTATTACGGAAGATTAGTTTGAGGTTGGCACCTATGCAATGTGTTAAGTAAAGGTATTTTTCAAATCGTAAATTTTAAATTAAAAAAAGAAAAATTAAAATTAAAATAATAAAATAGCGGAAATGCGATTCTATAAAATAGATGTGATTGTTGTATTTTCACTTTTGGTAATTTATTTTTATGTATTCGTTACCGCTGAATGCGAAAATGACCTTCATTTTTACCCATTACATCAGGGCTTTTCACAAATAGTTAAACCTAAGTTAAAATTGACCCCCCCCCCCCCCCACCCTCACCGCAGTGGTCCCATGACCTCTTTAGTTGAAGAATCCAGTATAAGACAAAAAGAAAATTTAATAAAATAAAATAAAATAAAATAAAATAAAAACGTTTCACATCTGTTCTTTTTATCAGACTTTTGAAATATTTTAACTCCAACATTTACGATTTGTAAAACGTTCTAACGTGATGGCTAAAATGAAGGTCATTTTCAGATTCAATACTATAAAGTATATAAAAATCAAATATCAAAAGTTAAAAAACACATCGGATTCCTATATGTTTAGAATCAAATTTTTGTTATTTTTTAACTTTGAAATTTACGATTTACGAAAAATCCTGACATGATGGTTAAAAATTAAGCTAATTTTCGGATTCAGGGCTAAAAAAATGCATAAAATTAAAAAAAAAAACACAACCATCGCAGTCTTATGTTATCTAATCTAAAAGTTAAATTATATATATATATATATATATAATTTGCTTAGGGTGTTATCTACATATCAAAACGAGCCCAAACTCTGTTTTTTCTATAAAAATACCCAAGTTTGACACCATAAATAAATTCTATACGCTTCAAAATTAGCCTAAATCCAAATTCTCATTAAATTCGTTCATAAAATCACCAAAACTACGCCATAACGGAAGTCTGCCAGACTGATATGAGCATATTATAATCTTCGAATGAAAGTAGGCACTGTTAAAAGAAAACAGTATGACAGGATTGCCACTCTTCAGGAAATTTCCAGACCAGGAAATTCTTCGGCACCAGTACTTTCTTACAGAGAATCTTTTTAAATTAGGTGAATATTTCGTGCGTGTTATCTAGATATATTTTGCTATAAAAAATTACTGATATTACGGCTGGAAAATACCCTGAAGCATGGCAACCCAGTATGAGTATAGGCTATTTTTTGTTTAGTTGTGATTTTACAATGAAGCATCTAATATATAATTTTTGTATACAAAAGCGATTTTAAAAGCAGTCTAAAAAAACAAGCTAATAGATTATGATTCTTTCATCTATCATCCGATAGAGATAAAGAAAAGCAATTAATTTTATGTAGTAATTGAAAATGCGAATATTTAAGAATTACCATTTTTTCATTTCAATAAAATGTAATTATATTTTCCATTTGTCAGTTATTTCCTAAATTTGATATATCTTTAATTTCGTTTGAAAAATTTCATGCGCAATTCCTTTTCTGTATTATCAGAATATTTTGGTAAACTGTGCAAATGTTAAAATACAAAGTATATTACAAAATAATATTTTCTTTAATTTTCTAAGTATGTCACTTATTTTTCAAAAACATGTTTCTTCTTATTTAAGTACCAGAAATTTAATTAAAATTCAAGTGCGTTTTTTAATTTTTTATTCAATAAGAAATGAGCAATGTTGTCATAAAAGAGCGGATTTTTTTTTATAAAAATAAATTTATGCAGATTTTTTTTTAATGAAAAGGAATATAAATACACGAAATAAGGCATCATTAAAGCATTCAAGTGAAATCTGACTAATTAATTAAAATGAAGACATATTCCATTAAAAGAAACTGTTTTCTTTGTTTTTATATGAAGGAGAATAATCATGTGTACCATTTATGAAGAAAAAAGGCAATTACAAACAAAAGACTGTAATATACAGCTTTTATATTTATAACAGATTCATAAAAATTATATTTGTTGCAGTTGTACTTTTGAGGAATATTATGTATTGAAATAAAGAGGTCTTTTGAATATAATAAAAGACAAACATCTAGAACAAATAAAAATAATAAAAAATAAATTAAACAAATATATACAGAATATTTCACACCATTTGAAAAATAGATGATGTGTAAAAATTAGAGACAAGCTATATATGCGTGTCAAATCAATTGTAAAATATTATAATTAAAACGGACATCTTTCTTTCTTTTTTTTTCGATGCGCGTGCAGAATGTTAGTTAGCAGTTAATTTAGGAATAACAAATTGAGAAAATCAGCATCACCAAATGCACAGAATATTCTACATAGAATATACGTACAAAATATATAAAAATGTAAGTAACTTAAGATACTTCCTAGAATTTTTATTTAAATGAGAAAAATGGTAATTTTTCTATTTTTACAAGCTACAAAAGCAGGACACAGCTAATTCAAAAATAAAATCTGTTCATTTAAATATGATTTCCGGCGCAAAATAGTGTGAAAAAAGGAAAGAAATCTCTAAGATACTGTTCTATCTACTTGGAAATATTTATTTATTAAAACTACATGCCAAAATGTAGTAATTTAAAAATTTTAACAGGGTGAATTTCAACTTTCAAACCCTCCCCTCCCCCCGTCGCTAAGAAAACTCAATGTCCCGAAGTCCGTAATGAATGAAACAAAAAAGGTAGGTAACAACCATTCAAACACCACCCTTTTCTAAGATTTACAATTGATCCAAGGAAATGATGGAAAAGTTAAAAACAAAATATATTTGTTTTTCTTTAAATCCGTATTCTGGTACATATTAGCTAGTGCTCCCGATGAAATACGTATTTCAGTTATATGTACGATATACGTATATACGTATAATACGTTTCTTTGAAATACGAATACCTTAAAATATACGTTTAAACTTATCCGGATACGTATAAGGGTACATCGGTTAAACGCATATTTAAGCACACGTATATTTAAAGTATACGAATATTTCAAGTATCGTACTTACTTTTAATAACGATGGATCTCATCAGTCTCACGTCAGTGAATGGAGAATAAGCTGGAAATCGGTAGCGTTACCGTAGCAGTCTGCATATTATGCTTTATACATAAGATCTTGTTATTTTCCTCTTTAAATATTTTAATAATTTATTATCTTCCAACTGCTTGTCTGAGTAAATATGGTAATGCATGTCTATTAAGAAAGCCGTGTTTTGGAAGGATAAGGAGCTGTAGTCGTTGGTTTTTGCCTATTCTGAACGAGACATTTCAGCTGCAGGTAACATAACCTCAAAACACAGTTGTTTGAATTCCAAAAATATTAATAAGTTAGTTTTTATTATTTCAAAACCGAAAATTACCGTGATTTGCAAAAAGTACTTCGCAAATTTTTACTTTGAATTTAATTTAGATTTTTTGTTCATTTCATGGTATTGAGAGCAGATACGCAGTTATTTTTATATTCTGTGTAAACAATATATAAAAATTGTATTCATTGTAAGTAACTGACAAAATTAAACACTTTTTGAGCAATGAATGAGAGTATAAATGTTTCAGAATTATTGTGAATACTTGTTAAGTATGGTTATTTTCTTTTTAATATTTTAAAAATTCTTTATTCGTGTGTGTTACACTCAATGTTGCATCCGGGCGCAAATGTTATTTTTTCCAACATTAAAAACATTTTTTTTTCGGGATCTCTTACCCCTAAAGGATATCAATCCCTCGAAAATCGAAATTAGAAAATTTTTACGAATCCGATACTTTCTTCTTGTAAAGATAGAATAAAGTAAAAATATTACTTTTTTGAAAAGTAATGGCAGTATTATTTTATCAACATAATCTTAATTGAAAGTTTATTTTGAACACTCTTGCAGTTTACTCTGTCTACGTATCTCCAGAAGTAAAAAGTTAAAGTGAGTTTCAATCATTTTGCGACACCTTGTGTAGATATGTAATGGGCGAAACGTTTAATGTGTAAAATGGGTGTAAGTTTTATTTTTACCAATTTAGACATTTTTGATAACATTTATTTTTTTATAATTTTTATTTTTATAAATTCCCCATTTTCTTTCTAGGCGCCTAACAATTCAAAACATTTTTAATTCATTTTTTTTTACAATTAATCAATGCTACACACTAGACGTCATAATATCACATACACAAAACTGATATTGCCATTTAAATATTGAAAAGTATAACTACTATAGTAGTGTTAATTCCGTTTCACATGATGGTCTTAAAAAAAAAAAAAAAATAATAATACATGCCAAAAGTATCAAAAATCAGAATGATGTCCATAATTTGAATTTGTTTACGATACATGGAAACATTATTTCAAAATATGTTTTTAAGATACTAATAACATCAATAAATATATATTTTTTAATATAAAATAGTTACCTATCACATTTCTTTTATTTATTTGTGCTTTTAACGAGAAAAAAAAAATGTTCTTATATTGATACATATAAATAATTCTGTATTATAAGAATACGGAATTCTATAAAAGTTGTATGTGTTATAATAATATATAATTCTATAATAATTTTTTTAAATCATGCGACAAATATGAATATGCACTTGAAAGAAAGTTCAAAATTTTCTTCGAATATGTATGAGAGGATATAGAGTGAAATATAACCTAAAATTTTTATCTAGCTCCTACTTTTTTTCACAAATATATCGATAGTAACTCTCATATAACATGTCATGTAACATATTTAAGAAATTGAAAAACCTGTTGTGAAGTGCGATGTAAACTTACTTTCTTCATATACGTCTCTAGAGATGTATTCGGAGTACAAAAGCAGTTGAGTATCAGGTAGCAAAACTCGTGAATAGAACTCAGATTTCTATAGCATATTTGAATATCCGTTTTCTAATATATGATATCTTGCAAATCACACTGAATTTTCTATTTTATCATAGTGCAAATGTTACTCAAAATTCCGTAACACGGTTTGATGTATTTACTTTGGATAAGATATAAATAACACTTGATAAATATCTTGAATATTCTTAAAGATGTAAGTAAATCCAATGAAATGTCAAAGAGATTTTTGTGTAAATTTAGAAATGAGATTTATTTGCTAAAAACTTATAGAGTAAACTTCATTGATGCAAATTTAGTATTACCTTCCTAAGAATTCCTAAATATTTTTTTGTTTCTAATAAATGTATAATTAAAATATTTTGCTTTTATATCATTTATTGCGTGTTTTGTATAAAAATATAATGAATATTAAGTAAATAACTAGCTGTAGAAAAATACTTATAGAAACATTCTCATTTATTTACAACATAAAATATTTTTGAATGATAAAAAGTTTTTCATTAATTAAAAACATCTTCAAAACTAAAATTTAAAAAAAAATCTTTTTTTTTTTTTTTTTTTTTCAATTTTAGAGAAAAAAATAGTAATATAATCGTAGAAAATTGTTTGATTTTTTTCCTTTTTTTTTAGTTTATCTTATGGCATTTTAAACATTAGATTTTCTTCTTTTCAATGTACAAAAAAATTAAAAATAAAAATAAAGAAAATTGAAATATGTCTTTTTGTTGGCAGATTTCTGTTTAAAGGTGAATTGCTGTATTTTATGGTTAATCTCATCTTATGTTATTCTTCTGTAATCGGTAAAACCGAATAGGATATTTAAACGTATATGCACATACAGTGGCGGTCAAAAGTTTCCGGCCAGCATAAAATTTTTGGTTAATTTGTAAGTATACCCGTATGAAGAGGAATCTCAAAGTGATATTTATACACATTATTGACATAACAGTTAAGAACTTATTTATGGAATAAAAATTAAATATTGCTAAATTTAATTGACAAAATTAATTGCAAAAGAAAACGCATGTTCTCAAAAGTTTCCGGCCACCTTGGCAAGTTTGAAAAAACATGGTGTTATAACAGAAAATAACAGTGATCAACAACATTTACAATTAGTATTTTGTGTTCATACATTTAGCAATAAGTACTGCGGCGCAGCAACTTGGCATCGATTCAATGAAAGGTTGTAGATCATCAATGTTAAGTTTTGTCCACGGTTCTTGCAATTTTTGTGAAAATGCTGCTAAATTGGAATATTTATAATTCCACACACGTTTTCAAGTTAATTTCAAAGATTTTCTATTATATTCAGATCGGATGATTGGGCTGTCCATTTCAAAAGCGAAGTTTTTTGGGCGAAAGCCACTGCTTGACGAGCTTGCATGTATGTTTTTGGTATTTATCATGATGAAACAAATAGTTGCGACCACAATTTTTCCTCCAATAAGGCAGCAAATGACCTTGCAAGATATCCTTATGCATTGCACTATTCATCATGTCGCGGATTTCAAATAATGGACAGGCGCATTTTCCAGAAAATGCTCCCCACAGCATAACGTGTCCTCTGCCGTGCTTCATTGTAGGAATAATGTATCACGCATCTTATCTTTTGTTTTTAGGTCGTCGGTTCTAATGTTTTTTATCACTCACAAAAAGATTGAACGTCGATTCATCTGAAAATAGTACTTTTTACCAGTTTTCACTTGACCAGTCTTTGTATTCCTTGGCAAACGCCAGTCGGGCCCTCTGAATTTTTCTTATTTATGAAATGTTTTTTAACATCGACTGTTCCATAATGTTATACGTCACATAAGCGTCTTGACACTGTAGATAGACTTGTTTCGGCAATTACCATAACACCATAAATCGCTTTTAACACTATAAAGGGCGTGGAATTACAGCGGCATTTTTACGCGGGTCATCAACTGCTTTTCTTCTGATAATTCTGTTCACAAGAATAGCCATTTTCTGGGGTCCCCCGGAACCGAGGCAAGCTCCGAAGGCCATGTGACCATCTTTATATTTTTTTTAAATATCGTTTACAGCAAATTTTCCAATCGACAACTTTGCCGCAATCTCATGAGAGGATTGTCCCTTTAGCGACAAACAAATCACTCATTTAGGAACAATAAATTGTTAAACTTTTCATTTTTGAATTTAAAATACATTATTCACGTTGATTAATTAACAAACATGGCCAAAAAAAAAAAAACACTTTAGCGTTCGCAAAAACTAATGAATGACGTATGGCCGGAAACTTTTGCACGCGCGAATTTTGAATTCCTCCCCTTTGCATCAAGTATCTTAAGTAACCAATCAAAATGATCACGTGGTCAGAGGTAATTTGCTTATTCCTAACTTTTGGAGCAATTGAACTTCTTCTTCGCTAAAACTTTCTGTCAAACAAATCAAAGAAACTAACTGGCCGGAAACTTTTGACCGCCACTGTATCTCTTTAAAATATTTAGTATATTCATATCAGTGTTGCCAGATTGGGGACTTTTTTAATTCAGATTATTTGAATGTCATCATTTTTTTTTAAAATAGTATAATTTTTAATCTATTTTTATCTATACGAATACAGTATAACTTCAAAAATCCGGCATTCAGAAATCCGTCAACTTCAAAAATCCGGCATCAAAACGATCTTTTCCCATCCTTTTTCTTTTACGATTTCAAATTATGGGCGAAGGAAAATAGCAATTGTTTATGAATTAAGAACTTCAAAATCGAAAGTAAAAATGCAAAAAAAGAATATTTGACTTTTTTTTCCCTTTGTCTGAAACGATTATTTTCTGAACAAATTTTCTCGGAGCTAATGTTGCTTAGCAATGGCACGGAGACTAATGCACAAATTGTTTGAGAGATAAAGCCGGGGACCTGAATTGGAAGAGACTAGTTGGTCAGAGGCCAAAGGTCGTAGTATGTAATTAAAAAAGGAACAAATTTTTGGCAACGGCGACATCGATGATGAAGAAGAATGTTCAGGTTTTCATATTTCCCGTGAAAAAGCCGCCATTTATGAGTTGATTGAAAGCGCAAAATCTGAAAATTCATTAATTGTAAGTATCGAAACAAAAGGATATAGACGATTGGCTAAGCACTGACGAAAATGTAATAGCGAACAATTTAACGGACAGTGAGATCTTGACGCTGTGCTAAATAGAACCGCCAATAACGCTAGTAGCAGCTCAGAAGACTAGGATGAACAACCGCCAGAAGAAAAGGTGTCGCTAGAAAAATGCATAAGTTTGACAGGAGAATTAATATCTACTTTAGAGAAACAAGACTCTATTTCCGAAATAGACATTCTTCATTTGTATGAAATACAAAAAAAAAAAAAAAAAAAAAAAAAAAAAAAAAAAAATTGTTAAAAAACGACCGAAAAACAAAAGTGACAGCGATGTTTCCGAAATTACACGAGAAGAAATAATTTCACACTTTATTAGATTTTTTTTCTGTAACATAAAAAATATGAATCAAAATAAGTTTTTTTATATTTAATTTTCTCTTTTTCTTACATAATTATCACGTAATAATGAATTAAATTATGGTTAAAGACACCATTAAGAATGCAAGGTGGAACCCGTCGAACCTCGACCGAGGAAAATGTTTAAGAAGGAACTGTTTCATTGATTTATAGTAAACCTACAAAATTAGTTACAATAGAAAATAAATCTTAAATTCGTTAGTCTAACTCTCTAACAAATATTATTTTAACCTAAAATTACCAAAATACTATTTCTATAAAGCTCAGTTGTGTTGCCTGAATTATTAAAATTAAAGTTTAATCACATATGAAATCAGTAAAATATAATAAAAAACAGTTATTATGATGAAGTTGTCAATTAAGTCTCTTATGCTTTGTTTTCCCGAATCAAAACGATAAAATTTATTCAAGTTTGACACAATCAGATTTTATTTCCTGTAAAATCTAAACCCGACGTCATTTTCACCATCTCATGATTTGCATATGTATTTCTCATATCCGTTAACGTCATGTTTAAAAAAATGGTATTTAATTTGATCGTTTTAAATTCATTTTAACTCTAAACTCGAAGTCACGATTGTCAGCAACATATTTGCATGTGAACAGTCGCACTGTTAACTTCAGATACTAATCTTAATACCAAAGAGTAAAAATTGCGGTAATTTATGTTTTTTAGACGCATTTGTGTTAAAAAGTTTAGTCTTATCTAGGAGATTGGTCTTTTTCTTTTAAATATGACGTCATGTTCAAGTACTTAAGCCTTTTGCCTGTGTCTCAAAATTAGTATCAGCACTCATGCAGAAGAAAAAAATAATGAAACTTTATAAGGAAAACTGCGTGTTTTCAAAAGCAGTACGTCATTTTCCATTCAAAATATTTTGGTGCAATATGTTCCTAATGGGATTTTGCGCTACACAATTCTATACAACGAAATTTAAATCATAGGGAAAAAAAAATAATTTTTATCAAAAAATGACATAATAAAGGTAAATAAACCTCATTATTCTCTCAAATCTGCAATAATGAAACTATCTAATTACGATCATTTTGAAGAAATTTCATAAAATACTTTTAAAATTAAAATATTAAAATGAGAATATTAAAAACACGGCTAGTGCGGGCACATATACAAATGAACAGCTTATATATAAAAAAAAAAAATCAGTAAAATTGATTCAGTAGAAAGCTCAGGGCAGATGATTAAAAAACAGCCTTGTGTTTTAAATATACAGGGTGTCCGGTCCCAACGGTGTCCAATGGCTAATTCCTAAACCGTTAGTCATAGACATATAGTTCCAATTACAAAAATGTTTTAAATCAGGAAAAGAAATATTTTAAAAGCGATTTGGGTCAATAAAAACATTTCTTAAAAAATTACGAAATTTAAATTTTTATACGCTCCCCGGTCCTATAAGTTATATTTAGTGAAATTTTCCTTTTACACTGACAAGTAATACAAAAAAAATCCCGTTATTCTACGATTAAAATTGACCGAGTAATACCCGTTTAAAGTTGGAGCATATTTTTTACTGCAAATTGGGGGTCATTCACAAATCTAGTCGAAATATAATTTCGTCAGATATAAAAAATGTTTGGGAGTAAAATTAACATTGCAATATAAATTTGAAATCTTTGGCATATTAATGGAAAATATACAATTTGTAATAAACATTTAAGAAGAAAGAAAAAACAGAATTTTTGTTAAATAAAATGATTCTAAATTAACAGCCTTAATTCTTTACAAAATGATACGTATTTTAAAATATTATTAGATTGCACAAGCCTGCAAAAGTTGTGTTATGTCATGTTTTTTAGCTTTTGATAATTGATTCTTATATATTCTGTACCACTGAATCCGAAATTGACCTTCATTTTTAACTATCATATCAGGATTTTTCGCAAACTGCAAATTTCAAAGTTAAGAAGTTCAATGTTAAAATTGAATTTCCTCCCTCATCTCATCGGAGCACTCAGCTGTTTAGCTGTAAGAATCCCAGGATAAGCAAAAATATCGAATAAATTTTTTAATCAAATCAAATAAAATAAAATAAAAAATGTTTTACATATGTTTTATAGTATGAGATTTTCGCTATATTTTAACTTACATATTTGCGATTTGCAAAAAAAATTCTAACGTAATGGTTAAAAATGAAGGTCATTTTCAGATTCAGTGCTAAAAAGTGCGTAAAAATCAATTATCAAAAGTTAAAAAACACAACCATCTCCTCTACATTATAGTATTCGATTTTTGTTATTCTTTAAATTTGAAAATTTATGATTTGAGAAATATCCTGACATGATGGTTAAAAATTAAGGTAATTTTCGGATTCAGTGATAAAAAATACTTAAAAGTTAAAAAACCCAACAATCGCAGTCTTGTATTATCTAATCTAAAACTTTTTCTTAAACTCCTTGGCAGAAATCTATCCGAAATTTTTTGTGTTATCCTGTAAAATAAGTATAAATGGTAACCACCGAAAATCTTAATAATATTAGATTGTTATCGGATTTGCGCCAGTATGTAAAATGCAATCTCGATCGGATATTTAAAAGTGGGCTAAAGTTCGAGTACAAATTTTGAACTGGAAAAACATACATACGATTTTTGAAATAACATAAAAACATAATTTTTGTTAAAAGAAATCATAAGAGAAACAGTCTCAAATCCTGACAAAATAAAACGTATGTTATTTTAGCCAATTTGAGACTTAATCATAATACTTGTAGGATTTTTTTTCAAAGCGCAGATACACATGAAGTCAGATCTTCGAATACTTTAAACACTTGGTATATGATCCCTCAAAGCCAAGCCGAACTCATTTGTTTTCAGAGTAGAAAAGTGGCATAAGTCATGCATTTTTAAAGTTTCATAACTCGCTCAATTTTAGCGTTATATGAATGGGACTTTTTTTGTCTTACTTGTCAGTGTAATAGGAAAAAATTACTAAATATAACTTATAGGACCGGGGAACCGTATAAAAATTTAAATTTCGTAATTTTTTAAGAAATGTTTTTATTGACCCAAATCGCTTTTAAAATGTTTTATTATGTTATTAAGTTTTATTATGTTATCGCTTTAAAATGTTATATTTGTAATATATGATTTTACAGCACAAATCAATATATATATATTTTTTTCAATAACTTCTTTTATTGCAGTTTTAACTTTTAATGCAGACTTCGGCTATCAATCTGTTCTTTTTTACCACTTATGAGGCATTTTAGATTTGAAATGAAAGTGCAAAATGTCTTTTAAATATGGCATAGCTAATAATTTTCAATCATAACTTATTAATTAATATTAATTAAATGTATCTTAGAAACATGCAGAACGGAAATTATTGGGTCGATCAAAAAGTCGTGTCGTGTTGGGAAAATCAATTCGTACCGGAAAATTCTTCCCGGTAATTATTAGACATTAGATATCGGAATCAGTGTCTAATAATTAAATGATAGAATTGTACGGTAGGAATTGATTTTCCCAACACGACACGCCTTTCCGATCGACCCAATATGTTAGGGGTGTAGATTTATTAGTGCAACATTTCAAAATTCAATATAATTTCCCCCATCTGATCAATAAACATATACTATTTTTAACAATTTTATCTATTTTGATTAAGTTTTAGTACCAATTTTTTGATAATCCACTAATAATTATTACAATACAATAAATAGCACTCAAAAATTTTAAACAATAACAATTCATGCAATACTATTTAATACTATTAATTAACGTAAATTATTAATTTATCAACCTATATAATACTATTTAGTTAATAAATAAAATTTTCAACATCTCTAGGGATGAATGAAAATGTCCCATTCATCCCCATTTGAAATGTCCCAATCATCCCCATGATGCATATATTCCTTTCTCAGCCATTTTTCATCAAAAATTATTTTTTCACAATGGTTACTATTCATTCATTTTAATTATCGATATTGAGCCTTAAAATAAATAACTACAACATAGCTTAATTTTTTATATTGTATAAGATATTTCACATCTTCAAATGTAAAAAAAAAAAAAACTTACCTTTAAGCAGAGATTTCAGAAGATGCAACTGAAAATGAAAATGAAAACAGCAATTTGGTCCTACTTTTAGCTCTAAAGCACACTGTGGTAGACCCTTATATGGGGTAGGAAGCGATTTAAAATAAATGTTTAGTCACCGTGAGTCACCGACCGACTCACGATAAATATTCCATCTTGTGCTGCGTTTGTAGCCTTGCCAACATATAATAGTGAGACATTTTCCGAGCTAGGTATCGTTCCAAGTGGTTTAGTCGGTAGATCGTCAGTGCGCTATACTGATGTCCCGGGTTCGAGTCCCGGCTTGGAATCTTTTTCACTATGTTGGCCTTTGCGCCTTTTAAGCAATTACTTTGAAATGTGAAATTTGATTTTCATTTGAATTATTGTATGCAAGGCGAATGTTTCTCTCTGGAATAATTTCCATGTATTAATATAATTTCCATCGATGCTATATTTAATTATGTTTCGTGTTTGTCCCAGGTCGGTGACTCACGATAAATATTCCATCTTGTGCTGCGTTTGTAGCCTTGCCAACATATAATAGTGAGAAATTTTCCGAGCTAGGTATCGTTCCAAGTGGTTTAGTCGGTAGAACGTCAGTGCGCTATACTGATGGCCCGGGTTCGAGTCCCGGCTTGGAATCTTTTTCACTATGTTGGCCTTTGCGCCTTTTAAGCAATTACTTTGAAATGCGAAATTTGATTTTCATTTGAATTATTGTATGCAAGGCGAATGTTTCTCTCTGGAATAATTTCCATGTATTAATATAAATGTTTATTGCCTGAAATATTGAGAATGCCCCATCCATCCCTTGTCCCATTCATCCCCTAGCTCCCCTACTTATGGCCACAATTACAAAATTGGTACTAAAAACTATAAAAAAATTAATTTCTCAAAAATAAATTGAGATACAGCTTTCAAACAAATTGCATTTAAAAGTACATTTTTTCCTTATACGTCGGTATAAAAATTTAAAATGTGCGATGTGTAGAAGTTTAAAAATTTTCAGTAGCGAAAATTGCAAAACGCGAATCCATCGCAAATTTGAAAGTGTTGCCATTCGCAGAATGACGTATGCGTTACGCACAGATATGTTTGTCCTTTATAATCTCTATAATAATAGCCTAAGTCATGTGACTGTCATCAATAGTTCCGGGCTGACCGCTTCGCTTTTTATATGCCAGGTCATCATTTTTTACATTTTTTATTTTTCGCGTGGGAAATTAAAACAATGCTTTGATATTGAAATTAAAAGTCATGGTTTTTGGTATTATTTATTAATTTTCTTTTCTTTTTCTTAAAAAAAGGGAAAGAAAAAGTGAAAGTCGTAAATTTCAAATTAAAATTATGTATTTTAAACAAAATGAGTGAAATTATTATATTTTAGATGAATTTAATGAAATATGAAAAAATGCGATTGGAAAGACAATGTTTGATGATTTATCACTTGCACCTGGCTAGCATAAAAAGGTACTACTTAGTTATACCGTCGACCCATTTCGCCAAATTATACAAATTGACATAATTTTTGTTTTAAATAGCGAAAGAACAAATAAATTAGTATAACATTAATAAAAATAACTTGATGACGTAAACACGTGTAACTTGCTTAAAAACAAGCAAATATGACATTTACGATCAACCATTATTGACATTTAATCTTATAGTTTGGCGATATATTTTTTTATAGGCGGGATAACCAAGTAGTACCCATAAAAATACGGAGTTCTTGATTTCTCTACTAGAAACTTCTGATTTGGCGAAGTATTGAGAAAGTAAATTAAATTTTCAATAAAAGTAACATGGTACAATGCTTAGCACACATCTAACGGAGACCAAACTGGTCGCCAAGGGCGGCTAGTATAGATAATACTACTTTTGATATTCTGAGTTACTACTTTTAATATTCCCTCAAAAATCCGGCATAGTCTTGGTCCCGATGATGCCAGATTTTTGAAGTTATACTGTATTTCTATTTCAAAAAAGCGGTGGCAATCAACAATCTGGGGACAAAAAAGTCCCCGATATAGCAACGCTGATTCATATTCACTCCTAGGACATTCTAGTTATGTTTACAATGTTACCCTTTTTAAACAGGACCGATTACAGAAGGTTAATGTGTCAAAAAAGGGAAATGATTTTTTAATATGTTCTGGGCAATCAATTTCCATTTGAGGAAACTCTGTTATTATGTGCTTTAAGTTATTGTGGGAATCAAATGTTCATTGACGAGAAAAATAATTAAAAAAAATTGTTTAAATTTCCCAAAAAGATATAAGAAGCGCTAATTTTATTCTAAAGACATTTTCACCATTTCGCTTATGTAAAAACTTAAAATTATACTATTTTTCGAAGTTGTGTATCAGAAAATTTGAATATTTTTTTTTAAATTTCTTATTATAATGATAACAATCGAACAATGTAAAAGGTGTTTTGGATTACCTAGTTGCTCAGCAACTTAACATCCAATGTAAAGATGGTTCGACTGGGTGAGGTATAGGCAGCCATGACAGAAAAAAAGTTTAAGTGTGGTTAATCCACATTAAAAACAAAAAAAATACATTACTTTAACCCCTTGAGGGGCACCGGTATATATTATATACCACCTACGATTAATAAAGTTTTACATCAGAAAAAAATTATTAAATTTTACTTTTCTAACTTTGATGGAAAAATGTCGTAAAATTGCTTTTACTTATTTTGAAACAGAATTTTTCAAAGATTAACCCCTTGGGGACGAGCGACACGTATACGTGCCGGAAATAGGCCTAAGGATCCTGGTTTATCCTCACCAGTAAAATTTTACTGTAAAATTTGCCTTATTTAATCCGAGCATTTTCCCGATTTGAATAGGCACAAACTTCTGTTTTTTAAAACCGGTAGCAAAGTAATAAACATTTCGTAAAAGGCTCCCGTCGCGAAGGGGTTAAGGTGGGAATTCAGCATTTCACAAACGTAATTGCTTGCCCCTCAAGTGGTTAATGACTAGAGTAGAAATGAGAATAAAAGAAATACTTAAAAGTTTAACAATATATAAAAGCATAGAATTAAAAAAAAGAAAAATAAAAGAATTCAATTGGATCAGAAAAAGGTAGGAGAAAGAGCTACCGAGGGACTGGATTGCTAGTTTGGCCTCTACATTCAATTTATAAAATCCAAGCTGGCTCGGCCTACAGGCGCAGGTAGATTTCGAAGTTAAGTGCTAATTTCAATAACAAAAATTAAATCATGATTAGAGATAAACCCACTTTAACAATTTAATCTGACCCCTTTTGAAGAATTTTTATTTCCTTTCTATATAAGAGATGGTTTTACCAGAATCATGTTAAGACAGTATTCAAAAAGATACTTTTCCATGCTCAACAACTCAAAATTTTCCGGCACATTTTGATTCATTTTTAAAAGAAAAAATGTGAAACATGCTGACTTGATTTTTGAAGAAATTTATAAGCGACCTGTGTTTTTATTTTTAGTTCAATTAATTAAAACTTGATTTATAAACCATTATTTTTTCAGTACAACAATATTTTTCATTTCCAACACAATCGCTTCGGGAAATTCGGTTCAAAATGTCCACTTTGACATCATTTTTTTAAATATATTCTGCTTTTATTAAAAAAAAAAAAATCTACCAATACAGTACATTATATAGTTTCTGAATAAAAGAATCTACCAAATGGATGTGTTTGAGAGCAAAAATGAATTTAAAAATGAGTGAGAAAATAAGCAGTTTGGATTTGAATACACATTTAATACGATGGTTTGTTTTTCAACTGCTGTATATTTTTAATTTGTTTTTGGTGTAAGAATTGGTCCTATCAAAATCTTGTTAATATAAATGTTGTAGATAATATTAAGAAGATATAAATTCATGCGGATTTTATATCTTTTGAATTGACGAAGTTATAGATATTTTTTCTTCTTCAACCCTCTCTTTTTGTTTTCGTCTTTAATTTTTTTTTGCTGTACGAGTTGGTCCTATCAAAATCTTGTTAATATAGATATATTAGATATATTAGGTATATTAGATATATCAGATATATTATAGATATATTATAGATATATCAGATATATTATAGATATATTACAGATATATCAGATAATATTAAGAAGATTTATAATAAATTTAATTCGATTTGATACCTTGAGAATTGACGAATTTTTTTCTCCCTGAAACATTATTTCCGCCGCTTGAGCCCATTTTTAATTTTAACAAAAATCTGTGATATATAAATTTTTGGCCTTGTTTTTAGAAGTAATAAAAACGATCAACTGATTTGATATGTACAAAAATTAAGAAGTTATAGATTTTTTTTCTGTTTCTACAAAACCCCTCTCTATTTCCATCCCCTTGTTCCGATTTTGCCCATTAACGAACTTTACCGAGATTTTATGCCCTTGATTTTATGCATCAGTTTGGAAGAGATTTGTGCAGAATTACGGAAGCTATCGTGTCCATAAAAAAGTGATATATATATATATATATATATATATATAGTTTTTTACCGAGGGTGGTATTGGGTTCTAAGGGTCATGATCGGTGCAGATCTTCAGAAATTTTTCTTAAATTCCAACATAGGGTAGAATGTAATAGGTAGTATTTCCTACGAAATCTACCTCAACCTTCGAATTTACATCATAAATTCTTAAAGAAGAACGTTTACTTTACGTAATCACGAAAAGTGTGCCACTAAATAAAGAAAACAATGCTATACAGAACCTAGTTGCTATATCTAGCAACCTTGCCGAGGGAAAACCCCATTATACAAAATAAGTTGGAAATTGCGCGCAAACGTGGAAAATGAGGTGCATTTGCACTATAACTAGTTTCATAGATATTTTTTGCACTTCTTAGTGTACTGAATGGATATTTTATTTCACTTAATAAGTGCACATCAATTTCATTATGTTCGAAAGGCTGTAACATTATTAAAATGTATTTTTTTTTCTATTAGCCGTAATGTAATGGAAAAATTTTGACTGTCCCTTTAATTAAACTATACATCCGATTTTCATAAAATTTTAAATGAGTCTACAGAATTTTGTAACATTTATATATTTGAAATTTCAGACAATACGGTTTGGTAGTTTTTTCTCTGTTATATGCGGACAGACGGACGGTTGAACGACGACTATAAGTGCTGCGTATTTATATAATTACGAATGCATCTAAAAGGACTCTTAACACAGACCATACATTTAGTTTATTAAAAATATATTTATACACCAATACACCAATGTAGTTTTTTCTGAGTCCCTACATAAGTCGTCATGCTTATGTTTATCTCATTCGAATGTGGTGGGTAGAATATGACAGAGTTCTTCGATGTTAAGCAGAATGAATTCCTTACGAATTCTGGAGCATTGGGATGGTAGACGTAGCCAGGGATCGTGGGGAAAGATGAAAAAAGGCCCCACAGCCATACATTTATATATATATATATATAAATTAGTTATATCAAAATAAAAATGATAGGAATCGAAAAAGTTAATAAAATAGAAGTTGTCACATAAAAATAACGAATTTTGAAAAGAAAACGGCAAGGATTTGACGGCTAACTTCGTCAGCCAACGAGGAAGCGAAGTGCATCGAATCAAAACTACCTAAAAAGATCAATAAAGAAAAATGATAGTAACACCAGAGACCTGGATGTCTGAGAAAACTGTAAGTGCGCTCCGCCAATCAGCAAGTTCTGTGCATTCTACGTCAGAAACAGGTGATGAGCGGGTCGGGATGGGAAATATAACTGTAATTGCAAATACTTCTTGATCAAAATAATACATAATTGGCATTAAAAATTTTCTGGTGTCAGCTTGAAATTTCTGAATTTATAAATACACTAGATTTGGAAATATATTTTGTAGCCAGTAAAGCATTAATATTGAAATTATTAAAAAAGAGAGTCTTCGGAAGAAATTGAAGGTCGTACAGGTTTTCATTAATCCGGCTCTCACGCATCCTCTTTGAATATAACTATATTTTATATGTAATAATAAAAATGTTTTCAAACAAAAAGTTATTCTTTCCGAATAACTTTATTACGTGTACTGGGTTTCTTTTGGACTTTTTCATTATTTCAGTCTTTTATAATACCTTTTCGACATTTTTTAAATGTCTTTTTCCAATGAAAATTATTTCATCAAGGAAAAGTACAATACTTGCAGAAAAAATCGAAAAAAGAATATTTTTGAAACATATCGGAAATTCAACTTGCCACACAATTTTCAACTTTTGGAAACGTTTTTGTATGCAATTCTTAAAAAAGGTTTCCTATCACGCTAGGGTTAATAATTAATTCCAAAACGTCTTTTAGTCCAAGAAAAACTAAAGTCATTTACTACATACTGTAAATATGACTATTTACTTAATATTTTTATTTTTCTTTAATGTTTAAATAACTTATTTAGATGATTATTATAAGCTGAAAATCCGATTTCTTATTTTGTGCACCCAAAATGACGCCTAAAAAAATTATGTCAATATCATGGAAGACGGTAGTATTCCGAGTGACGCAGCCTTAAGCCTAAAATTGTATCGTATCGTATCGTATCGTATCGTAGAATTTGTAGATGGCGGAACTCATATATACAGCTAAGTCGACATCAAAGAAAACGCGAAAAGCCGCCTTTTAATAACTCAGCAGATATAGGTCCTATTGTTCTGAATTTTCTAGAACAGTCTTATATCTGCAGTCTAATCGTATACTGAAATTTTTACATTTCTACGTGCAGTATATTTTGAGATCTAAATAGCCATTTTTAAAGCGAAAACGTTAATATGGTACGGAAGAAGTTCCTAATTTGAAAATCTCGAAAACGGTTCTAACGATTTCCTTTAAATTGATATAGAATATTTATCTGATTAAGATGAGTTGAATAAGACATATCTTTTATCTGGTAAAACTCATTTTATTTTTGACATTTTCGTTTCCGTTAATGCCCAGTCAACCATTAATCTCTGGTAATTTTCTCGTCTGTGATTAGTGAGTGCGAGGCTAACATTAGCCTCGTAATGAGTAGGTTTGACGTCATCACATCGCGCCAATGAGCGCGAAGGGCTGTGACTTTCAGTAGATAAATAAAGATAATCCATGTTTATTTGTGTACGGAGCAGAAATTACAAATTACGCTATAACGATGGATTTAGTGTTTTAAGTCGTTGTTTCCTTTCGGATTTGAAGTTAATTATTTTATATTTCCTTATTTACATTTAGTTATTCGCGTTTGTAACAAAAAACTCGCCCTAGCGATCTAAAGGGTACCACTGCTTCTTTAATCGCGTTAGCATTACCGTCATTACTTACCGTGAGTCAAATATCATTTGGGATTTTTAATTCTTAATAAATATGAATAAAACCGCAAAAAAAAAAAAAAAAAAAAAAGATAATACATGCTGTTATGTGCCCCAATGCAACTCTAGATAATCGAAAAATCCCGATTTAAGCTTTCATTTATTTCCAAATGAAAAAAATAAAATACCTGTCGTCTCTAAAAACGGCAACAAAACTTTGATCAGCAGAAAATCCGATGTCTCGTTGAGGCTGACAGTTTGTTCAAATTTAATCGTGATTTAAATCAGATTATTAAAAAAAATAATGGATTAAAATATTTTTTTAATGATGTGAAAATATATTAAAATAGATGTTACCAGGTTTAAAAAGCATTTCATTTAAAACTTTAATTAAATCTGGTCATCGTCATAAAAACTTTCTTTGAATAATCAAATTATTCACTCTTTTATAGAAAATAAGCACAACAAATAAAATAATTTTTTCTAGATTAAATAAAATAAATAAATAAAAGATTCTTATTTGTTTTTTATAAATAAATACATAATAAATTGCAGGTAAAAGAAAATTTCAGAATGATAACATCTGTTATACAGTTATAGTAAAAGAATGGAAAAAAGTAAAAAAAAAAAAAAAATCTAATTAGTATAAAAATATTTAGGAAGAACTACTTCAGTAAAAGGTTATATAATATTTTCTACTTTAGGATTAGCACAACATATCAAAGAAAGCAATTGATAAAAGATGAAAAGTAACAAAATTTTTTTGCTTTATAATAGGAAGAGCTACGTTCCAATTGAAGGTTAATAAATATCACAATAATTTCAAAATGGTCAACTTATCGATGATTATAAATATTTTCGGAGTCCATACAAATTAGAAATTGAAACATAATGCACTTAGCATGAAAACTAATATATTCTAAATGTCTTTCTTCTTCTTTTTTTCTTTAATATTTTGGGTAGTTAATGTTGATAGAAAGTATGACTAACCATTAATATGATTATATTTTGTCTCTGTATATGTATGAATTAACAGATATTATTATTATTTTTGTTGTTAATGCACATATATCAGCATCAGCTTAGAATTATGCAACTGCAATAATTTTACAAATTACAAATACATAAAGAACTGCCATGAAATTTCTTTTATTTGTTATATTCTAAGAATCCTATTAATTTCATGCATTAAATTACCTAATGAAATTATTTATTTATCATTTTTATTATTTATCCAATTACCATCTATTATTTTAATAATTAACGATAAAAATATTCTTTAATATCCTAATTACCGGTTTAGTTGTTTTAAAAACCTACAATTTTGACGGTGATTAACCCTTTATGTCCCAAATTATGAATTCATGAAAATTTCATCTTCTAAAGCATTTTTTGTGAATTTTTTAAACTATATTTGAAGATTTACATAATCATTTAATAAATTTTAAAAGGATTTTGCCAAATGAAATGAATTAAATTTGAATTTATTGAGATTTTGTGCAATATTTATAACTCCACTCAAATCTTTTATTTAAAAAATATTTTTTAGTATTTTGTAGAATTAGGAAATGTACAAATATAATGTTCTTACGATAGAAATATTTCCGAACTGACCCCCCCCCCCTCCCTAATCTTTTAACGTCAAGAAAACTGAAAAGATGCAAAGGCAAAAGAAATCATTTTTTTTTTAATATTTTTGTTTTGTGCAACCAATAATGATTTTGAAACAAGATAAAATAATGTATCTATAGCTGATTCTAAACTGTATTACTACTAATCGATGTATTAAATGAATTTTATGAAAAGTAATTTCAATGGCGTCGGCACAATTATCGTCGGCACAAAAAAGGTTAACACAGAAAAACAATCATAAAAATCCATTTTTAATAATAATAATAATACTTGTTTTTTTACACACTACATTACAAACATACTAAAGTAAGCTGATTTTCCATTAAGAGACTTAAAAAAGCAAAAAATTTATTCCACAAGTAACCAATTCACATGAGGCAAACACAAGACACAAGCGAAAGTCAGCAGTGATAACCGTGTTCACGTGGGACTGTTTACAAACATTAGCAGGTCTAAAAGCGCCACCTATCTTTGATTACAAACGTGAATTCCTGAGTGTGAAGTGCTGTCACTTTCAAGTGATAGATAATCTATGTTTATTTGTGTACTTCTTGCGAGGAGATGGATTTGAAATTAATTATTTACATTTCCTTATTTACATTTGGTTATTCCTAATACTCAGAAATTTTGTCAGTCTTCGCTTGGATGAACTTCTTGCACCATGATGATATATTAGCATAACTTGACCAGGTTGAAAGCTTAATCCAATTTGCTATGCTGTCAGATTTACATATGTCTCAGCAGGGTTGTACGAATGGTGCAGGCACGGAGGGGGCGCCAAATTTATACTACATACCTCGTCTTTTTCTTCCTTAAAAAAAAAAAAAAAAAAATGCAGGGGTGCAGAATATGTCCGATCCGGCTATCTAGGATCGGGGGAAATTTTAAACACCTGGGGAAATTTTGCAGAAACATATGCAATTGATTTCGGTTTTAACAACAAATTCCATAATTTCCTGAGATAGAAAAATTTCACTATAAATAAAAAGATCCGTATGGTGACCTCCACAAAATCAATCTCAGAATAATATGTATATCGGGTGATTCTGTTCCCAATTTTCCAAAAAATTAAGGCATTCGGTTCCAAAAATTTAAAAAATCTTTCATCAATCTGAAAATTCGGACATAAAAATACCGCGAATTTTGTCCAAGAATTACGGAAAAAACGCGAATTTCGTCGTAAGATCGCAAAATAACCGCAAATTTTGTCAAAAGATCGCGAAATAACCACAAATTTCGTCAAACGATCGCAAAACAACCGAGTTTCGTCAAAAGAGCGTGAAACAACCACAAATTTCGTCTAAATGGGAGAAATGACCACGATTTTCGTCAAAACGTGGCGACATAACAGCGAATTTCGTCGAAGGAACGCGAAAAAACCCGGAAATTCGTCTAATGTTCACGAAATGAACGCAAATTTCGTCAAAAGATCGGGAAATGAACGGAAATTTTGTGAAAAGATCGCGAAAAACCGCACATTTCGTCAAAAGAGGGCGAAGGGAACGGAAATTTCGTCAAACAATCGCAAAACAATTGAGTTTCGTCAAAAGAGCGTGAAACAAACGCGAATTTCGTCTAAAAGGGCAAAATGACCACGATTTTCGTCAAAGGAACGCGAAAAAACTAGGACATTTCGTCAAATGTTCGGAAAATGAACGCAAATTTCGTCAAAAGATCGCCAAAAAAACCGCATATTTGGTCAAAAGATCGCGAAAGAAGAGCAAATTTCGTCAAACAATCACAAAACAACCGCGAATTTCGTCAAAGAGCGCGAAATGAACGCAAATTTCGTCAAAAGATCGCGAAACAACCACGTATTTCGTAGAAGGGCGAAATAAGCGCAAATTTTGTCAGAAGAGGGCGAAATAACCGCTAAACTCGTCAAAAGGAAGGCGAAATAAAGGCATATTTCGTCAAAAGAGCGCAAAAAAACTGCAAATTTCGACAAAAGATCGCAAAATAACCGCAATTTCGTCAAAAGATCCCGAAAAAATCGCAAATTTCGTCGAACGATCGCAAAACAACTGCGAATTTGTCAAAAGATCGCGAAAAAACTGCAAATTTTGTCAAAAGGGACAAAATAACCATGATTTTCGTCAAAACATAGCTAAATAATGGCGAATTTCGTCAAAAGAACGTGAAAAAACTCGCATATTTCGTCAAAAGATCGCGAAACAACCGTTTATTTCGTCAAAAGGGGCGAAATAACCACAAAACTCGTCGAAAAAAACACAGATTTTGTCAAAAGATCGCGAAAAAACTGCAAATTTTGTCAAAAGATCGCGAAACAACCGCAATTTTGTCAAAAGATCGCGAAACAACCGCAATTTTGTCAAACGATCGCAAAACAACCGCGAATTTCGTCAAAAGATGGCAAAACAACCGCCAATTTCGTCAAAAGAAAGGCTAAATAACCGCAAATTTCGTCAAAGGGCCGCGAAAAAAACATAGTGCTGGGAGTGGATCCCCCCCCCCCCATTTTCCTCCACTGTGCTGTAACCTTTCAGAAAATTTGCTGTTAATTTCAGAATTTTTGCTTTTCACTCAAAATCACTTCTGCTATATATACTCGCGCATAAGTTGAGAAATATTGGAACCTACGATAATAACAGCATTTACCTCTAACTTACCGTAAAATTTTGGGGAATTTTTCATGTGGATTTTGGGAAATGTTGGGAGTAGAAACATTTTCTGCACCCCTGAAAAAATGCATATTTACATGTTGTTAATTTTTTTTTCAGTGAAAGTACAAACATCTTTCGTTTCAAAGTTATTGCATTCTCCTTTACTTCATACCGACAGAGGGGTCCCTACGAGTGTGCGACAGGTGCGGCCGCAAAGGGCCTCGCACCCGAAAAACCGTGAACCAATATTTTATGAATATTAGGCAGTTTTTGTTTTTCTCTTGAAAAAAAATATTTTGTCCTTGTAGGAAGGTAGCCACTGACAATTTCTTAATAGTCACTTTTTACCATTTAGTGTCCCTATGGCAGGTGCGAATCCAGCAGGTCCCTATGGTAAGTGCAAGGGGGGAGGATAATCACGCTGATCCCCCCCTCCAAAAAATATATAAATCCAACTTTTTTATGGCAGTTTTTGCGGAAAATACAAACAAACGGAAACCCGAAAGTTTTCAGGTACAGAAGTGGGCGGGGGGCAAACGGCCCCGATCATCCTGCCCACCAAATAAATATATATATTGGAAAAACGCGAATTTCACCAAGGGATAACGAAAAAAACGCGAAGTTCGTCAAAGGACTCCGAAAAAAACATGAATTTAGTCTCTCAGTGGTGGAAAATTGGCGCAGAGGAGGAGCCTATTGACACCACTAAATTTTAGTAGAATTTTTCGTCTTATCTAATGACAGTTTTTATTAAGATGAAGGATACCATAAAATATTAGTGGTGTCAATAGGCTCCTCCTCTGCGCCAATTTTCCACCACTGGTCACTGCATCGTGGAAAACACGCGAATTTCATCAAAGAATCGCAGAAAAAAATGAATTTCGTTAAAGGATCGTGAAAAACGCGAATTTCGACAAAAGATACAAAAGAAAACATGAATTTCGTCAAATGATCAAGAAAAAACGTAAATTTCGTCAGATTATTGCGAAAAAATGCGAATTTTGTCACAAGATCGAGGAAAAAGCGCGAATTTCACCACAGAATCGAGGATAAAACACTAATGTCGTTAAAAATGCAAAATTCGCCAAAGGATGACGAAATAAACACTAATTTCGTCAAAGGATCGCGAAAAAACGCTTGTCACAGGATGGCGGAAAAAAACACTTTTTGTCACACTATTGCAGAAAAAGTGCGAATTTTAGCCTCAGGATCGTGGATAAAACAATAATTTCACCAAAGGATCATAAAAAATGCGAATTTCGCCAAAGGATCACGAAATAAATGCAAATTTCATCACAGGATCGCTGAAAAACACGAATTTTGTCAAAGGAATGCCGAAAAACAGGAATTTTGTCAATGCATTGGTTAAAAACGTGAATTTCGCCAAAGGATTGATTAAAAACACGGAAAAAATGCAAATTTAGCCAAAGGCCGCAAAAACTGGAATTTCGTCAATGGATTGCGGAAATAACGCAAATTTTGTCAGATAATTGCGAAAAAACACTAATTTTGTCACAGCATGTTGAAAAAAGCACAAATTTTGACACAAGATCGCAGATAAAACACTAACTTCGTTAAAGGATTGTAAAAAAAACACGAATTTCATCAAAGGATCACGAGATAAATGTGAATTTCGTCAAAGGACCGCATTGTAGTAAAAGCATTGTTGCAGTAAAAGACCTTTTTAATGCCACACTGCAAATGAAAATGTCTGAAATTCAGACATTTAAGTGTCTGAAACGCAGTGTTCAATTTTCAGACGTTTTAAAATGTCTTAAAATTTTCAGACATTTCTTGCGTCTGAATTTCAGACACTTAAGTGTCTGAAACAGGAGTGTTCAATTTTAAGACGTTTTAAAGTGTCTTAAATTTTTCAGACACTTCTTACGTCTGAATTTCAGACATTTCAAATGTCTTAATTGCGGCCATCTTTGAGCCTTTTTTTTTTTTCTAGCCAATATGAAGCCATCTTTGACCACTTTTCTTTCTAAGCCATATACGCAGCCATGTTTGACCACATTGAATCCTTTTTTATAAATGGGAATAATTTGTTACCATACAGCAGAGCTGATTGCAGCGTGGGAAAACTGGGGTGCTTCTCTGCCCCCTGATTTTAGGGTACCCCAAATTGGGTATGAAATTTTCATAAAGCTGATATTTTAAATCAGTTTTGACCTTATGAGGATTGTAATCAGTATTTTGTAGTTTTAGAATAGGATAATATATATATATATTTTTTTTCACCTAAATATGTATTTATGTGTTATCATATATGCCCTACGGCATCAAAAATGTTTATTACTTTTAGTGAGAACTTCAAATTGCTGCTAGTCCAAAGACCTAGTATTCATTCACCCCCTCCCCCCATTGCCTACATATACTGTTACAAAAAAAATTAAGCCTATTCTATGCCGTCAAATACATATTTGGATAAATATACCATTTTCTTTAGCCTAATCATGTTCTAAAAGTTCAAAATATTTATTAAAATAAGTGTAAGATCAAACCAAATTTAAAATATCAGCTTTATGGAAATTTCGTACCAAATTTAGGGGCCCGTACAGCTAAAGGCCCATAGAAACAGCCCAGTTTGCCCATGCTGCAATCAGCTCTGCTTTATGGTAACAAATTACTCCCATTTATAAAAAATGATTCACTTCTTCAGAAAGAATCCCATCCCTGCTATGTTATGCAATTTTTTCCCATTTAAATAAGATATTCCCAGTAAATTAGTTTAAGCATTTTTATTTCTGTGTTAAATAAAATCTAACACTGGATTCCCCCAAATTTACAGTATATCAGTATTATATTGTAATATTTATTAATCAATATTTATTATTAACCAATATTATGAATTTCTAGAGTAGAATAAGGTTAAAAACAAAATATATTTGTCTTAATACAGTAAAACCTGTCAATAGCGGGTACCTCGGAACCGTGGAATTTGTCGACGTTCGGAGGTGTCTGCTTTTCTGAGGTATAAGTGTATAAAAATTTTGCATATTTTCAATAAAAAAATGTGTTTCCTAAATAGTGGCGTCCTTTATTTAGGAGTGTCCGTTATGGAGATTTTACTGCAAAGCCTTCATACGAACAGTTGTCTTTAGCGAACACTCACCTTTATCAATATACAGTAAAACCTCCCTAAAGCGACCACTTCCGTTCCAATAAAAATTGGTCGCTCCGAAAGGTGGTCTCTTAATGGAGGTCATATTAAAATCTAGATTTTAATTGTTGAAAAAAATGTAACAATTAATGTTACTAAAATTATATTTTTGAAATTAAGAAAACATATGAAAATTTAAGTATCAAAACAAAAGTTAATTACATAAGTTAATTACTGCAGAGTTTAAAAAATGAATACATTGGCGTTTGCTTCGCTTTTATGGTTTTATCTACTATAAATTTTATTTCCAAGTCCTTTCGAAATTCAGTAAATAAATTCTTTTTTTTTTTTTTTTTTTTTTTGGTCTGGAACAAATTAAGACGATTTCATTACTTTATCTGTTCCTTTGAGCATTTCCTGACAGAATAGGGCAGTGAAGTTTATTGACCGTCATCCTTAATTTGTCATCAGAGTTAAATTCATTGCCTAAAAAGGAACAAGGCGGTTTAAACACTTAAAAGTTACCGGAATAAATAAAAATTCTAAACTTAGTTTAGAAATTTGATAAATAATGCGCTCTCCGGAATTATTATTCTAATAAAACCTTTTTCAAGCGACCCGGAAAAAACGGAATTTGTTTCATTTTCTTCAAAGAAATGGGTCGTTCATGGAGGGAGTTCAACTGGGGTCGTCTCTGAATAGAGGTAAAATTAGTATTGAACCTATGGGATAAAATTTCGTTCCATGAAAAAAATGGTCGTTCAGGGAGGTGGTCGCACAGGGAGGTTTCACTGTATGTAGACAACCTCATAAAAGCTAACACAATCGAATAGCAGACAGATTCAGCGTTCTGAAGGTGCCCGCGATTAAGAGTTTTTATTGTATTTAAAATTTTTTGTACTTAACTTTTAATCTTATTCTACTTTTTAAGTTCAAAATACTGATTATAACCAATATACAATGTCCAAACATATTTAACGTATAAGCTTTAAAAAAATTGCATATCGAATTTGGGGCAGCAAAAATCGTAGGTGATGGTGGTGGGGGCGGGGGTGGGGGACATGCCAAAGTTTACCCGTGCTTTCATCAAGTCCTTCTAGAAAAATCCCAACTCTGCATTGTGATTCGGTAAATATAGAATAATTCAGCTTTAAGTGCAAAATCTAGTAGTTATGCTCTAGTAAATATAGTATAAAATTCTATCTTTTTACTGATATTCATTTTAAATTTCAGATTTCTTTTTTACTAAAAATAATCAAAAAATCAATATTATAATTGATTTCAAATGAAATATAGCTGTATATATTTACCGTATTTTTACAATTATGTTAACAGCACATAATTACATGAATTTAAGAATCTACAAATAATCATGACTAATACAGAGATAAGGCGAGAACATTTTCTAAATCGTTAAATAAAAAGATTTATTGGCGACGCCAACAAAATTTTCTCCCCTTCTACGTCTACAGATTTCAGACGATTTCTGATGAGTCTTCAAATAGTGGTGTGAATCACCGGGCTTGAAAATGAAAACATCTGAAGTTGACTACTTTCAATATAGCAAATAGAATAGTTCTAAAATGCTCGGAAACAACAAAAGTATATAGCAGAAAGAAAAAACAGATTCCATGACCGGATTTAATGAGTTTTATCAGTCAAAACAGTTTAAAATAAATAAATGAACACAAGTAATTCGCTGTATGTATGCGGGAATTAATGATATGGGTAAATGGAAGGATTTTCGAACTATATTCTTTTAAATAACTTAAAATTTATCGCGGTGTATAAAATATGACACGCAAGAAAACGTCATCAGACATGAAAAGCATACATAATAAATAAAAGCATACATAATAAATAAAAATTAAATAAGGATGTTTACTATAAAGAGTTGGGAATTTCAGTACATATCACATATTAAACCTATGGGAAATGTAAAACCGATGTGAACGTTACAAATGCTGTCGCATTAAATGCTTATAAAAATATTGTATTCATAAATAAAACCCATATAACAGGTACTCCGGTGTAATAATTACTCTAAAAAAACACTGTTAAGATAGTCTTGATGGTAGTTAAGAAATTATGAGCCAATCAACAGGTGCTGTCACTGCTATTTTTAAAGTAATGGCGTGCGAGTATACAGAGAAAGAAGGCTTAGGATGGTGTATCTCAGTAGATTCAGTAACCACTAATGCACCATGCAGACACGCCAAAACTTATTTTAAGGATAACATTGGATGGAAAATAATGTAGAAACATGATTGCAGATGATTTGAATAGTAGATATTTAAATTTTAGCAAAATAAAATTTTAACATGGAAATACCATAGGCAAAATGATTTGAACATATTTTGGCATAACTCAGGAACTAATAAAGCTATAGACTCGTGTGAGGTATCCATTTAAAGATAAAACATTTACAGAGAGTTTTAAATACATAGTTAAGACCCCACTTACCTGGGAAAAGGTCTGATTATTCCAAAAGCACATTCGCCCAGAGGACGTCCGGATTGGAGGCTACGTTAGTATCCGTTAGTTAGGCAGAGTTTGATGTTTAAAAAATAAAATCCCCTTGCACATCCGGCTAGCTCTGTTAAAAGAACGGAAAATTTCCATCCTGAAAACATAGCCCGCCAGACAACAGTTCTCTTTACAAATTTGACGAGATGAAGAACACTATATTAGTGTTATAGATAAATATTAATACGGAGTACCACTATGTCGATAGAAATTAAATCCCGGAACTTCACATTCCGCAAAAAACAATCAAGTCAAAATAAATTATTAGTTAAAATGTACGCGTACATAAAAACAAACATTCAGTTTGAATTACAAACGAACATCGAGTTCGAAAGGAAGACGCATGCGCAACTGAGAGTGCCCCCTAGTGAATGCGGAGCGGAGTTACAAAGTGTCTTAAAATTAGACACTTGCAGATTTTTTAGACACATTTCTCAGTTCGTTTACACCATGATCATAGTAAGACACTTATATGTTTTAAATTAAGACATCTATCATGACTGAATTTTCAGATTCAGATACTTAAGTGTCTTAAATTCCTTTTCAGTCACATATATGTCTTAATTTAAGATGCCTCTATTTGCAGTGCATTCTCTGTATAACAGACAGCTTCTTTAATGTAAACAATGAATTTTACTCTAAAGAGCCTGCAATCCATTTTGTAGAAATATTGCTACCCTCTAGAGCAGGGGTTCCCGAACTTTTAGGTCGACGTACCACTGAATAGAAGTTCATACTTCCGCATACCACCAAGTTACAAACTCCTTGCTATTACAGAAAAACCTGTGTAAATGGAATATGTCTAAAACAAGGTATTTGTGCAGTCTTTTGTGCTCCGTCTAAGCAGATTTTACTGTAATTAATTGGATGATTACTTTATTAAATTGGTATACTTAGATTGACTGCTTTATATTAACATTCAAGTAAAAAGTACTAGTATCATTATTACTATATTATTCATATGTACATTACCAAAATATAGTGTTTTGATTTTAAAAAAAAGCTACAATACTTAATGGCATATTGGTGTAGATTGATACATATGCACTAGGATGACTATTAATTCTGTTGTATTGCTAATGATAAGGGTGATGCTTGCTTTACCAAACACATCTTCCTCATATCTGATTCAATCTTAGTTTTAGGCATAAATCAGATTCGATGTTTATGTTTATTCCTGTATTTGTTTTTCATATAAAGAAGTGACGAGAAAGCATTTAAAACAAATATATGTTGTGCTAAAAACAAGCAATAATTTTCAGGGTTGTAGTGGGTATCTGCCCGGGTACCCACCCAGCTACCAGCGTTAAATCTGCACATCATCACAGATGTAAACAATGAAACTTTCAGTTCAGATGTAAGGGCAAAATTACAGATTTTTTTTAATTTTATATCATTCTGTTTGTATTTCAGTATGTAATTAATTCTCTATAATATGACTGAACTCATGATTTTTTAGGAAGGAAGTACAATTTATTCCTGATTAAAAAAAAAAAAAAAAAAAAAAAAAAAAAAAAATGGTAATCACAATCTTTTTATCAAATCTTTTTATGTATTTTAATCCAGATTTTTTGACTATTAAGACTGGCTAAACCTGAAATAAAACTTCCTTACTTTATAATTTTGATGCAAATTAATAGGTACCATTAGGAAGGAGGTAAGTTTCATTCAATAATTCAAGGAAAATGATTCTTATCTTTATAATGCAGATTTAATTATACATTATTATTTACTTGATCTTTTCTTTTAATAATTTAATCATTTTTTAAATTATCTTACTTCTTATCATTTTAGTTTATTACTGTAATTAATTATTTTAATATTTTACTATATTGCAAGGATATTTTATAACTTTGATTGCATAAATACATTCAAATGACTGTTTAAAAACTGTAAACAAAGCAAGGACCAGAAATCTGCAAAATTCTAAAATCTGCACAACCTCTGGTCCCAAGTTGAGCGGATTTGAGGAAGTCTACTGTATAATGATTTTGTTCAGAGGTACTGTTTGTTTTCGTAACGCGAAACCTTCTGTGCTTTTGTGCATGCAACAGATCTGTTTTGATTTTATCAAAATAAGGATGATCGGAGGCTGTTTAGCTGAGTGACAACATACAACTGGAACTTCGGCAAATACCCATCTCAGCATTACCCCTTTGGATCGTAAAATTGTCTCAGAGTGTCAGGCACAGCTTTCGAAAACGAACTGTATTTTTGATGTGTTTATAAGGCATCATTTTGTTTACATTTTAAAACTTCATCTAAATAGTTGTAATTTTTCTAATAAATATGTTACATATAATGTATGGTAGTAATAATCAGTATATCTGATGAAAATTCAATTAATTTTTAAAAAATAAACTATATTTATTTAATGATTTTTTTTCCCTCCCTATTACTGTATTTCATCAATAGTAGTTCGATAGCCATAATTTTATATTGTAAAATTATTAAAGTATTCTGCAAGCAGTCCTTGTTCAATCACAAAAGCCTGCCACTAAGAAATTTGAATACAGAAGATGCATATAATGTTTTTCTCAGATGTAAACAATAAATTTTGCAGTTAAAAAGCACATGTGTTTCACAAATATTACTAATTTCTTGAAACACTAAATTTGATACATTGTCTTCTTTAACGCATTATTTTGGAGCAATGAAAACAATATATTAAATTTTTTTGTAAATGAGTGTTATAATCGGTGGCAGCTCTTGACGGGGTCTTTTTTTTTAGGCACTAAATTCATGCCTTCCAAAAGTAATATTTTTAAAAAAAGAAATTTTTGCCTTATTTAATATAAGAAACTTCTGCCAAAAATAAGGCAAAGATTTCATTATTAAAAATAGTGAAAAAGGAATAAATTTGCCAGCCATGCATTTAGTGCCCCCAAACTGTCAGTCACGAGCTAAAGGTAATTTAAAAATGTGTGACATGATCTATCAGGGCCAAAACTAAGGGGGCGTGTGCCCCGGCGCCAAATGAAGGATTATACTTTTGGAATGGATCATTTTCTTCTGATGGATTGATGGCTTCCATTATTATGAAACAGTCATTATAAATAAAGTGTTAGGTGAAGATGAAAGAGTAGTCATAAAAAGTTAGAACTCTGATTTTCTGGTCAGAATGGGGGGGGGAGGGAAATGGCTTTTTTTTACGGCTGCTTTTTCATCTTTACCCAACACTTCATTTATAATGGCTGTTTCATAAAAATGGAAGCCATCAGTCCATCAGAAGAAAATAACTCAGTTAAGCAGGACTTGATAATCGGGACTCTACTGTATATTTCATTTTAAAAATGCTCTTTAGAAAATTTTTGTTGGTGTTCAGAGGGGAATCATGACCTCCGTGACCTCCCCTTTGGACCCGCCATTGTAGATTACGTAGTTCAGAATAACATGTCTTATGATTACCTACTTTAAATTTTAAAATAAGTCGGCTATTAGAAAATTAATAAAATTATCTTTGTAAATATACTTTACAGAAGAGGGGGGGGGGGGGGGGGAGCGCCAAAATCCATGTTTGCTCCAGGTACAAAAAAGGCTAGTTTTGGCCCTGTGATCAATTTATGTATAGGCGCAAATTCACAGTCGCCATGTGACGACTAAATTTTTTGCTTCGTCTGCTAACTTTCATTGTCTCAGTCGCCATACGCTATACAGGGATGCTGCTTTTCTGCTAATGGTGGATTTCTACCTTTTAAAAAAAATGAAATCAGTGTATTTTCCTTCCTACAGTCCGGAATGATCTGCTTAACACAGAAAACTATTGTATTACATAGAAAAACAAACGTCTGAAGTGTGTTTTGATTTTTATAGCGCTAAATAATTTTTCACATTCACAAATTTTTTAATGTAATGTTATACCATAAAATCAAAATTAGAAATATTGTTATCCTAATATTTCCCACTACCATGATTGGTTAGCTTTACATTTTTTAAAAATGTATCTTGTCCAACTATATCTTCTGAATGAACATAGTTTAAGATTTGTATTAGACTTAATAATTAAAGAATTTTGTGATTAAATTAATCAAACCCATTTGATGTAATTATTGTGTGTTTTCTTGTACATAGACATATGTATATATAAAATAAAATATTTTCCACTTTGAATTCAGTCCCTTACAAACACTAAATTCTTTTTATGTGTTTGTTTCACAATGAGGCCACTGGACTTTTTGGGTTTAGGAGCCACTTTCTCCTTCCAGATATTGGGAATCTGCACCTATACTATTATGTAAAATTTTATAATTTTCACTATTTCTAGTTCCAAGGAATGTAATTTAAAGCACGTTTACAAGGTAAATTTAATGATGAATGAAATATGATCTATAGAATGCAAACTTCTGTAATATGCAGAACTTCTCATCCCAAGGTGTGTTATAAAGATCTATCGTATTTATCTTCATATGTAATTCACTCACCAAAAACCCTAAAGATTTAATATCTGCGAGTGCTTTTTTTTTTTTATGCTGTGCAGTAGGGGGGGGGGAGAGGAGAGGAGAAATGTACATTTGGGGAGTTAGGGCTTTATTTATTTATGTTAGTGAGCAACAAATATTGCAGATTATTTTTTTTTTTTCAAATTAAAGTTTGAAAGATTTTAATTATTTAGGTAAGCTGGAGAGATGGGTGAGAAGGGAGAAGTGAAATTTTTGGGGCTCAGGAGATTATTTTATATGATTTACTATTATTGCCAATAAAGAGCTTTAAAGAAGGATGGTGGAAATTTATATATATATATATATATATATATGTTTAAAGAGCAATATTTCTTGCTATTTTTCTTATGACAGTAAATTTTTTATTTAGTAAAATTTAACATAGCTTTTTATATCTCTGAAACAAACCATCAGAAATACCATCTAAACATGCATGTTGTGAATTACTTCCATATTTACCAATGAGTGGTTTAAAAAAATCTCATAGCACAGTGCTCTTTAAAATTGAAATATGAGGCATCTTTTTTTGCGGGGAGGGAGGGGGAGAGATTAAAGGTGAATAGAAATCCTGACTATGAATTCTTTGTCTGGTCTTTAATTTTTGTTGTTGTTGTTTTATTTTTTTTTTCATTAATTTAAAAAAAGTACTGATATCAATACAAAAACCCTTAACGGGTTAAAAGTTTGTGACGCAGCGCTTTATCTTATGCTCTAAGAATTTTAAATATGGAACTTAAAAATAATGATATCAAATTTTGAGTGACACGATGCTATTAATTATAATATCTATATACATTTATTTCATCATTTTATTTTTTTATAATTGCATGTGCAAAAATTATGTTCATTTTAAAAAGATGTATAAAAGTTTATTCAGTGATGCATTATCATCCGTATCTCTCATAAATTCAAAATATGAGTTTTAAAAGATATGATATCAAAATTTAAGTGACACCTTGATGTTGCTTAAAACGATTAGTTTTAAAATTCAATTTAAATTTTCTTTTGGCTAAATACATTTACACATCTAAACAATACTTTTCATTTTCCAATGCACTGTTGAATATATTACTTTCACTGAATCTATATAATGCACTGAAATGTATTCATTTGAATAAATTGATTTATCTTTTTTGCCACGCTATCCAAAAATCAAAAGTAAAATTTATGTAAATAGTTTTTGCGTCATTGTATCCAAACTAAGTTAAATGTATGCAAATGGATAATATGACGAAAAAAACTATTTACATAAATTTTACTTTTGATTTTTGGATAGCGTGGCACAAAAGATAAATTAATGTATTCAAATGAATACATTTCAGTGCATTATATAGATTCAGTGAAAGTAATATATTCAACAGTGCATTGGAAAATGAAAAGTATTGTTTAGATGTGTAAATGTATTTAGCCAAAAGAAAATCTAAATTGAATTTTAAAACTAATCGTTTTAAGCAACATCAGGGCGTCACTTAAATTTTGATATCATACCTTTTAAAACTCATATTTTGAATTTATGAGAGATACGGATGATAATGCATCAATGAATAAACTTTTATACATCTTTTTAAAATGAACATAATTTTTTCACATGCAATTATAAAAAAATAAAATGATGAAATAAATGTATATAGATATTATAATTAATAGAATAGTGTCACTCAAAATTTGATATCATTATTTTTAAGTTCCATATTTAAAATTCTTAGAGCATAAGATAAAGCGCTGCGTCACAAACTTTTAACCCGTTAAGGGTTTTTGTATTGATAAAAGTATACGTGGGAGTTATAACATTTTGATCATACTATGATACATCGAAAAACTACATGCTGAGACAAAATAATTTAAATTTTCCAACTGAGATACATTGAAAAGGGTATAGATACATAATAAGCTTTTTTTAACATATTTAACCCCTTGAGAGCGCTCGGATATATTATATTCTCCATAATTTTAACTAAGATTTGGACAAGAAACTTTTAATTAAATTTTACTTTTATAACTTCGGTGGAAAGAGTTGCGAAATTGATTTTCCTTATTTTGAAGTAAAAGTTTCGAATTTTCCGGTGTAAATTCAACATTAAAGAAACATAACTGCTTGCTCCTCAAAGGGTTAAAAACGTCGGATCTTTATGTAAATATGGCATAGTATACCAGATACCCATAGCATACCAGAGATATCTAAATGCATTTTAACCCTCTCATGCATAAATTATTTTTCATTATTCACAAAATATCTTTTTTTTTTTTTTTTTTTTTTTGTAATAAATGAGAACCCATTATAAATTGTATTATTGTGTTACTTGCTAGCTATTATGTTCCACAAATCAGATATCTATAAAGGAATGCTGAAAATGGCATTTTCAGCTGTTTATGGCATTTTTTACAATGTCATTAACATCAAGACTCTGGCCATCCAAGAATTGCATGATGTATTAACTTAAATATTTTATGCTAGTCAACTAAACAAATCAGTAAGGTACTCGCTAAGGTACTCGGCCGACCGCTTCCAGTTTCATCTGCATATTTGTTCTACCTGAATTAACCCCTTAACTTACAATGACGGGCATAGCCCGCGTACGATGATCGAGCCAAATGTAAATTCTTCTTACCAGTAAAATTTTACAATAAATATAGTTTAATTTAATCGTAGAAATTCCATGATCAAACAAGACAAAAATCTCTATTAAATTTTAGTGGTAGCTATGGATTTGCCAAATCGTGGAGTTGTTAAACGTAAATCGTAGGTTAAGGGAACCGCGGACCTTTATTTGAGCAAAAATATAACCGAAAATCGACATTTCTTTTTGTGTGTATTAATATTCTCTAACTTGCACTACGTCATTCGTGGAAAACCGCATGCAGATGCGATTATTTTACGCAAAGTTACAAGCGTTTTAATTTTGTTCACAAACAATTTTTTGGCCTTTTAATATACTTTAAATCTGTTTTTCTGAATACTGATTCTTCAACTTTTTTTTTTTTTTTTTTTTTTTTTTGAAATGCTTCTTGCTACTTAATTTTTGATTAAAATCCATGAAACTCATAAGGAAGAATCCTGATATTGCCTAAAAAGAAACTGTGCATGCATTTTAAAATTCGACTTCATTAAGACAATTAAATTTGATTTTTAATTTATTCTAAGGTAGAATATTGATGAAAATCGATATGGAATTCCGAACAGTATCTCTAAAAAATTAACTATTTAAGATATTAAAAAATCGGTAGACAGATTTTTTTGTAATAGAGTTTTACGTGATTAAAATCCAAAAGCGGGGAAATATCTAAAAAATTAAGACGGAAGAATCATTTTAAAATTTAGTTTTATAATTTTTAATTTTTTAAAAGATTTTAAAATTATAATAAGATTGAAAATTTCTTTTAAGGTGTTCTATATACTTATGTATATTTGTACAAAATTTCAAATCCCTGTTATAAAAATTAAAAGAAATTTTCTTAACCATCCACCGTCCCCTTAAACAACGAAGCACATCTTTTGACCATTGCACAACTCATAACTGTGTATGGACTTCTGTTGGTCGCACATTCCTCGAATGGGAACTACTGGACAATATTTCACAATTGTCATAAACTTCTGGTGTCATAACATCATGAGAGCACAATCGAGCATTATATTTAACACGTTCACGCCGGCGCGGTGGGTCACACTCGACTGTCTCAGAGCTGGCAAGTCTCTGGCGTTTTGGATACCAGTATTTTAATATAGAAAATGTTGTTTTATTTAATTAGAGCATTTGGGCGATTTAAAGGAACAACATTTTCTCTAAAATAACAGTGGTGTGCAAAAAGCCGGAGACTCGACAACTCTGAGACAGTCGAGTGTGACCCACCGCGCCGGCGTGAACGTGTTAAAATATTGCACTTCAAATACTACATATGAGTTTTTCTTCTTACGATCAGTATTGTTAGGATGCACTCCTTAGTTATTGAGAGGGATATACCACGTGGAAAGAATGGGAATAAGGAGAATTAAAACCTTCCGGAAATTTTTTTAAAATAACTTGCGTACATTTTTTTTTTTTTTTTAAACTGAATTATCAAAAATTTTAAATATAAATAATTTTAAAAGTGTAGAAATATTAACCTTGTAAATATATAATTTCAGCCGTATTGATATGCTTAATATCATAATATGAAAAGAGTAAAAACTGTCTTTATCAGTGTTAACCCTTTCCGGCACAGTGTGCCCGGGTTCGGAAACCCAATTTTAATTCCAAACTTACGAACGGCACCAAGAATATTTTAGTAAAATTTTGCTTTTACAGTAAACATTTAAAGTAACATGTTTTTAATTTCTAAAAAAGTCGTTTTAAAATTCCGGTGTCAGTCAATCATTTCATCATTTTACAATAAAAATTACCTTTGCCGGAAAGGGTTAAAATCAAATAAAAACAAATACCATCTTTATTGCTATAATATATATACGTAGTTTACTCTCACTTTAAAAAATAATGTTTTATTGTGAACTGAAAATATGCTTATTGTTCTTTTCAAAATTCACCTCTTTTATCTTTTCGAATGAAGGAATACGAAATTTTGAAATACATCAATGAAAAAGAAACAAAGGGATCATTTTTCAATAAGGTCACTTCCAAGAATAAATTATATCCCTTGAAAGGGGATGGAAGGTTGAGGTTGATTTATATTTGGACGCAGCGTTTGATATGCGCCATATATCATAGCTTAAAGTTTTACTGCAGAATATCAAAAAGTACTGCGAAAATTGGTATTTCTTGTTTTATATACCTGGTATTTTAAAATAGATGTTATGGGTATTATTTCTGCAAATGGTAGAAACGTTCATCCAATAGAACTTGAAAAATTTAACCTAGCTCTGAGATTTAAAACAGTAAAAAAAAAAAAAAAAAAAAAAAAAATACTTTAAATTTCATGAAATATCAGACATTTCTGAAAATAAAAAATCACAGATGATTTTTTAGTGATTGAAAGATTCAAAATTTTAGAAAATCCAAAGACCAATCTCGATGAGTTTTGGGCGTGGGAAAATGTACGTTTTACTGTTTTACTTGTCAGAAAGCGGGTAAATGTTTTTTAACATAACTTGTAGAACCAAGTACAAAGATTGAATTTCGTATGTTAATTAGTGTACGCCGCGGTGTATTTATGTAATTTATTAATTTTTCTTTTTAATTACCAAGACTTTAAACTATAAATTTGTTATTTACTTCTTTTATAGTATTACTATACGTTGCATTAACCCCTTGAGGGACGGTGGGATAAAATATATCCCAAATATATAATATAATTTAAACAAGATTTTCACCAGAAAATTTTAACCAAATTTTATATTTTTAACTTTGGGGGAAAGTTGTTGAAAAATTGCCTTTTTTTTTTTATTAAAAATAAAATGTTTCGATTATTCCGGTGAGAATTCAATATTTAGAGGCATTTTTGCTTGCCCCTCAAGGGGTTAAAGAAAAATACCAAAAAAGTTTTTTAAGCATTTAAAAGGCGTTGGCGTAAGTAGTATGACATTTTTAACTACCCCCTCCCCCTATAAATAATTAAGAAGAAGACTGCTGCCCCAAGTGTTACCTAACTGTAAAACCGCGCGAAATAAGCCAAGGCGAGTACATCATAACACTGTCATCAGGGTTCGTGCGGATCCTGGAATTTCCAAACCAAAATATTCTTCGATGCCAGTATTTTGTTATAGATAATCTCTCCTGAAATAAGACGAAATTTTTCGCGTTTGAACTTGATTATTTATTTATTTTTATTTTTTTTTTTTTTGTAAGAAAATATTGATATTTCGTTTGAAAATAACGGTGCCCGTACGAACCCTGGTCATTTTGCTTAACCCCTTATTTCTCGCTCCCGTGATATTAACGTGCTATGTCTTTTATTCGATTTGATTCGCACTAGTTTTATAAAATAGTGTAATTGGCTTTGTTACAGTATCATTTTACCTGTCATTAAATAAGGTGCACATTTATTCTTAAAAAAATTGGTGTCAATAAGTAATTTGTATATTTAAACTATAATTTAATGCGACCGTTAAGGTTGGTTGGTTGGTTGGTTGATTGGAGATTTATGGCACAAAGTCCTCATAGGAATATGCTGCGCCAAGAAAAAGTTAAGGAGTAAAACTTAGTTAAAAATTAAAAGCTACATTAAAAGATTGTCAGAGATATAAAAGTGAAAAAACAAAGCAAAATGAAGAATTCAATGTGATGATACAAGTAATTAAAAATAATGCACAATGAAAGCGACAATACACAAGGTTTTAAAAGACAAAAAATAGTTAAAAGACAAGAATATTTAAATTAAAAAATTCTAAATTCTAAAATCTATAAAGTTATGAAAATTATAATTAGTCAATAAATAAATAAATAAAGCATAAAATGTTATATAATACTGCTTTAAAAACAAAGTTAGAATTCAAAATTTAAAAATGATATAAAGTCACGTAGGATTAATAACTTCGAAAACAGTATTATTGTCGCCATTATCAGAGTCATAGCTACAAGAGTCCATAGCCTCGTCTGCACAGTTGAGGAGCTGTTTGTGATCTTTTATAATACTGGTTGCTTGGCTAAGACATGATTTATTGCCTTTTCTCTTCACAGTTTTCCACTGTGAAGAGATTTGAGTTGGAGGTTTCTTTCTTTCTTTTTGCACACAAGTTTTTTCATTTGTTTTCTGAGTTGGACAAACAATAGGTTTCACCAAATTGCTTTTATCTAGAGCTGGCGTTTGTTTAGTTTTATGTTCGGTTCAGTGGCGTGGCGTGAAAATTTTCGGTGGTCATCGCAATTATTTAAGTTTGTGGTGAAAAATTATTAACTCTAAAATTCAATGGTTGAATGTTCAAAAAAGAAACTTTAAATCTTACCTTCACTTATACATGAACTCCAAATGTTCTGCTAAAACTGGATCGTAGAGTTTTAAAAGCTTATTAAGAGTTTTAAAATATTGCTTGGTCATCGCCGCATCGTGCGATGACCGGACGCCACGCCACTGGTTCGGTTGATATTTTTGATTTAACTGGTGATGTTCGGGGAGATTTACGTTTCTGTAATGGTAGTACTGGAGATGAAGCAGCCTTAGTTTCAGTCTGATGATTAGATGACTTTTTGGATCCAACTGGTGATTTCTGTAACTCAGTAAGTCTATATTCTATTGTAATTGGTTGCGACCGTTAAGGGGTTAAATGTTATGTTATCTATTGCTTATGTACTGCTTTATCTTTCACAATTAAATAAAAATTAAAGTAAATTTACCTTTTAAACACCGAAAATTTGTATAGTAGAGAAATGTACACATTACTTAAAATATGAGTTAAAAAAAAAAAAAACATTTAAAAGAGCAATTAAAACAAATTTTAAAAAGTTCCCTTAATCATTGAAATTATGTGATGTGTTTTATGCATCACTTATTTCGCAGCGAAGTAATTACATTTAAATTGAGACTCAATAGAAGTTTAAGAAATTCAGTTTGATCTCAACAAATTTAAATTAGATTAATATTTTAAGTGGTCTGCTAAATGATAACAATAATTTAATTTGTGTGATGAGCCTGCTGTATAACTTATTTCACAATGATGTAATTGCATTTAAATTGGTATTCAATAGACGCTTAAATAACCCAGTTTGATCCCAACAAATTTAAATTAGATTAACCTTTTAACCCTTTATCGACTGCATTATGATCTACTGCAATTTTTTTCATGTAATTTTTTTCCCAGTTACTATAATGAAAATTAAAGGAAAAACATAAAAAAAATACACACCCTTGAGAAATATAATTTCTTAGAGGTAATTAATTAAAGTGATACTTTAAAGTACCGTCAGTACACTATGACTAAAATATCGTAACAGAAAATCCACAAGATATTTCAAATTTCACCAGAATTGTAGTAAAATATTTTCGATTTAATAAGTGTGAAATATAGCTTTTTTCATGTTTAAAAATAAATTTTTTGGCAAATTCTGGTGCCAACATTTATTTCAACACTTTAGATTTGAAAATGCTTTGCCTCTGAAAAGTAATTTTTTTTTTTAAGGTTTTGATCTTGTTAGTAATCCTTTAGTTATGCGACGTCTATATTCCAGGTACAACATGTTCTCTCGCATCTCCACATATGCAATATATTAATTTACATATGACATTTCTAGCATAGAAAAAAAAGAGCCGGTGCCACAACTTTTTCGATTTCCTATAAAAAAAAAATAACAATGAAACAGAAAAGAAATACTAGGAAAATTATTACTACAGTACATTTTGGTAATTGCGTTTTTTTTTCCAACAGCCAGTGTACTGACGGTACTTATAAGTACTGCGTAGTAATTCAACTGTTAAATCAAATACATGCGCTGTTTACCTAAAATAGCCAGTAAAATTTTATTCGAAGATCATAATGAACACATAAAAAATACAACACTTAACTTATATCCTTTACTGTGTTTGCAGCAATAAAAAGACGAGCGTGACAATCTGTACAAAATGTTGGCAAAAAACGCATCGAGTCTTTCAAGGATAACCTCCTTCCACGTTAAAATAACAAACATAGAACTACTGCTGCCATGTATCCGGATAAAGTGGTGTTAAAAGAGTGTTTTTGCAAAGTACAATTAGAATACTAGGAATATTCACTATGGGGTGAAGGTTTAAAGTGAGTGGTACTTATAAGTACCGTCAGTAGATAAAGGGTTAAATAGCGTGTTTCATGAAAGATGATCGCGCTTGCTAAATGAGAACAATCATTGAATTTGGGTGATGGGCCTGATGTATAACGTCTTTCATAGCAATATAATTATATATAAATTGAAATTCAAGAAACGCTTAAATAACGCAGCTTGATTCCAATAAATTCAAATTAGATTAACATTTAACCCTTTAGCAGGCGGTGTCCACAAAAAAGGACACCTAATTTTAAGTGTACTGGTATCATTAATATTTAATTAAAATTTTCCTTTGACAAAGTGCGTAAAAATAAGCAAGTTTGTATTTTCTAATAAATTCGTTTTTAAATTCTGGTGTCAGTACATCCTTTCATCATTTTACAAACAGATTTACTCCTCGCCGGAAAAGGTTAAATAATGTGTTTCCGTGCTAAATGATAACAATCATTGAATCTGTGTTATGAGCCTGATACATAATTTACAGTGATAGAGCAGTGTAGGAGTAGAGAATCAATAGAGACCGCAAAATGTTATTAGTATTCTTTATCTAACTTCAGGACAGAATTCTGGGATTTTTGAAGGCGAGGAATACTATAAAAATTTAGTGGTGACAATCGCTCAACTACTGCGCCACTGTTCCGTCACTGAACTTATTTTACGGAAACGTAATTATATTTAAACTGGGATTCAATAGACACTTAAATAACCTAGTTTTATCCCAACAAACTTAAATTAGATGAAACTTTTAAATGGTGCGTTTCATGCAAGCTGATTGCTCTTGCTAAATAATAACAATCATTGGATGTGTGTGATGAGCCAGTTGTATACCTTATTTCATGGTGATGCATTTACATTACAATTGAGATTGAAGATACGTTTGAAAAAACCCGTTTGACTCCAATAAATTTAAATCGGACTAATCTTTTAAATGGCGTGTTTCGAGCTTGATGATGATCCCTGCTAAATAATAACAACGTGAAATTTAGAAAGGGGAAATGAAACATCGGAATCATTTTAAAAATGTAATTTTTATAACGATAGTATATAAAAACCTTTAAAGATGTTGCCCTTTCAAAGAAACTTTTTGGTGAAAAAGGATTAAAATAACCTGCAATATCGGCTAGGGGACTCTGTCACCTGCGCCCGCCGTGTGGCACGGATTTACTTTGGTCTGCATGTCAGTGTCTGACTCTCTTTTTACCTGTCTGGTATATGTGTACCCTCTGTCGTCTATCTGTTTGTTTCCTATATGCTTTCTAACTGTCTTCTACCTGCTGCCAGATTGTCTGAATGCCTACATTTTCTTTACTATCTGTATGATATCTCTATGTTATCTCTTTGCTATATGTTATCTGTGTTCTTGCTGTCTGTCTGTCTTATGTCTGTCTGTCTGCTTCCTCTCTCTCATGTCTGTCTGATTCCTGCTCACTTCCTAACTGTCTGCTGTATGTCTGCCTGTCTGTCTGCTATCTACTGTCTGATTTCTGCCTGCCTCCTAACTGTCTGCTATATGTCTACTTGTATCCTATCTACTTTATATTACTGTCTGCCTCCTAACTGTCTACTGTGTGACTGCCTTTTATCTACTTTAAATCTCTCTGCTAAATTTGCAATTTACCATGTTTAGTATCATTTAATTTTTTTACATGAAAATTCAAAAATATTCTATAAAATATATTATAACAAATGCTTGCTTATAATCTTAAAAACTTAAGAAAAGGATACTGCAGTCTTATTTTATTACAAAATACCTTTGAATCATAAACTATAGAAATATCTACTTAACTACTGTATCATTTAACCTAACAGTTTTATTTTATTTAAAAGATGGACGATCTTTCCACGGGCTATAAAAAAATGCAATTAAATTTCGCCTCATATATATTAATGCTTTCGATAATCAAAAATCCACATATTTTTATATCTCAAGCGTGAAAATATTTAGTAAAAGAGCAAAATAAACGAATTTTCTTGAAGCCTTCTGAGTCATTAAATTTATGTGACGAAACTGGAATATTAGTTCTTTTAGAGAAATATAATTTCGAGTAAGTAGATTTTAAAGTACCGGATTTTACTTATAAAAACAATTTGATTCCATATAATTTTAATTTGACTGGTCGTTTGAAATGAGTATTTTACATAAAAGAAATCTTTTTAAATGATTACAGCGTATGGATTTAAAAAATAATATGCATTTGTCATAATAAAAAATAATTTTAGCAAACTAATTTTAATCTTTTTTCGTTAAAATGGTGATATTTGTGATCTAATAAAATATATTTTTATTTTGCATTAAAATAAACTGTAAAACGTGTAATACTCATATCTGTATATTGTATGAAATTAAAACACAGAATGGTATTATTATTTCTTTATTTTTACGTTTGGTTGAAATCAGTTATTTCTTAAATAAAGACGCACAACTTTACTTAATGGTACAAAAAACACGAACTTTTATAAGCTAAAAGATAATTCTGCGTTTCGAGCTGTTTCTACAGCTGTCTTCAGGAAAAATATGATGATTAAATGGCTAAAAGCTCTGAGATGAAGGCTTCCTGTGCGAGAGACAATTTGTCGAACATTGAATAAAGATATGCAAAAAAATGTAGTGGTGCCATTCAGTGAAAGTAAATACTTATTAACGTAAGGAGTCCAAATAAGGCCCCAGCCATTTAGGGTAACTTTGCACCATATGATAAATATTATCTAAAATAATTCATTATAAAAAAAGTATTATAGTTGTGACAACTTTAAACCCCCAAAAATGTTTTCAGATATGTAAAGACTCCGAATTTACATTTCCCAACATCGCAAGATTTGTATAATTTATGATATTACAATAAGTATTATGCATAAGAAAAGTGGAAGAAGAGAACCATGAATATTTAGAAAGAAAAAAAGACGGTTTACTGTTCATATAAAACGTAAAAATGCAGTGAATAACAATTTTCAATGCTTTAACTCAATAATATATCCATAGTTACAGTAATACATGCTAGTACTAGTGTTATTCAAACAAGAATAAAAAATGTCGAATGTATGAATTGTCAAATTTGAGTAGCTCCGCCCCGAAAAACGCCTTTAAATGAATTTTATGTATTTTACGCATATCTGTGAAAATATTTACATGTTATATCTAATGCACACTTTCGGCATTTATATAAAATATACGTGCAAATATGGGAAATTTTTGACTGTAGCACCTATAATCAGTAAATTATAAACATCAGTATAACTTTGAGCAGACTCAAAGTTACCCTGAAAATGTGGTAAAATGTTAGTGCCTTCTTACTTTACATTGTATTAACTATTAATAAATAAATAACAGAGTTCGTACGGGTCCTTGAATTTCCAGACTCAGAAATTCTTCAGTAACAGTATTTTCTTATAGAAAATGTTTCATTACACAAGACGAAATTTCGCGCGTTTAAACTAGATTAATTTTTCTGTAAAAAAATACTGATATTTGGCCTTGAAAATAACGGTACCCGTACGAACCCTAAATAATCACAAAATATTAACATATTTACAACATTTAGATAATAATTTGTCTTATAAATGAGTATATTGTTACTTACGATGGTAATTTAATTGGATTACAACAACTTCAAAACAGCGTTCAAAATTAACTTGAAAACAGTACTTCACAAAAATAGTTAAATGATGCAATTACTTGCGCATAATGTTGCTAATTTATGTTCTAAAATAAAGAGTAGAAATCCCAGTTTAGAACCTTGCCAACAGAGCACAGTTCTGGAGTTTATTTAGTCTTTTGGAGTCAAAAATATTGAAAAATAGGGAGGGGGGTGATGCAAAGTTAAACCCCATTGTTCAAAGTTACCCTGAATGACTGTAATGTATCTATCACTCATTCTAAACTGTATTACAACTAATCGAGATATTAAAGGAATTTTATAACAAGTTATTTTAGTGGTACTTATAAGTACCGTCAGTAAATAAAGGGTTAAAATCAAATTTCTCAAAATTTTGCTTTTTGAACATCAATGTACTTTTTTATAGAAACTACTACATATTAAATTTTTGCAATCTTGCCAGAATATTTCACTAATATCTTTAATCAATCTGAAGTGAACTTTTGTTACAAACATTTGTACAAAAGATTTATAAAAAAGTTTTTTTTTTTAATTTAAATATCGTTTTTAATCCAGATCTTTTTTTAAATAACTAAAGAATATTTTTATAAAGTTAACTTTAACTTATTAGGAATTATTCACATTATATACATGGAAATTTTCAACTTAATATCTTTTTTAGGTTTCTGAGAAAAGCTACACTAATTTAACATAGTGGGTATAGGGACTTTGAACAGACCTTAAATTCTTAAATATTAATAATATAAATTAACAGGCTGAGTAATAATATCAACCGCCGCGGCGAGCGGCCCATCTTCGTCCGCAATCCTTTATTCTTCTACTCTACTCCGACTCTTTTGCGGAAGCAAGATTCCCATGTGCCCAGCCACGTCCCGAGTGAAAGACTCTCTAGCAAAAGCCAGATTGTAAAAAAAAAAAATCAAAAATTGAAACCGGACAAATTTAAAAGGGAAATTACTCAAATTAAAGACACCGAAAAGCATCCTCCGTCATGACGTCAACACATTCCTGATCGGTGACTTCAATGCCCACCACCCTTCCTGGAACTGCAATAACAGCAACGCATATGGCGATAGAATCTACAATTTTCTTCAAAATTCAACTGCGGACATTGTTTTTCCGGCCACCCCAACTAGATTTTCTAACAACAGTAGTAGCACAATTGATTTCGGCCTTTTTAACGGGTTTAACTACGTTAAAACCATGGATTCTCTTCCAGAACTGAGTTCAGATCACAACCCGATTAATCTCAAAATTCAAGTCAAAATTCCACCCCCCCCTACCAAAATTATCAACAGAATCAACTGGACTCAGTTTCAAAATATCATTAATGAAATTCCCCCCACTTTACCCGAGATCAACAGCACAAACGACATTGAAACTCTTTCTGTAACTATTACTAGTGAAATCAAAGACGCTGTTGATCGTGCTACTACTCAGATTTATAACAACGAATTCTACAAACTTGATCCCCATGTCCGCAGATTAACTACGAACAAGAACCGTGCTAGGAAAATTTGGCAACGTACGCGCAGAATTTCGGACAAAATTATAATGAACAGAGCTCAACAAGAACTTAAAAATTTTTTGCACCGGCTCCGCCAAGACAGCTGGACTCTGTACCTCCAATCCCTTTCACCAGAGGACGCCAGCATATGGAAGGCAGCCAAAAGATTTAAGAGCTCTGTCACTAAAATGCCCCCCATTAATATTCCAAATTCAAATAACTGCGCGTACGAAGATGAAGAAAAGGCAGATGCGATTGCCAGCAGCCTGGAATTGCAGTTCACAGGAAACCCTGTTACTAATCCTGAAACTGAGAGAGAAGTAAATGATGCCGTCAGAAATTTCTTAAGCAGTCCCATTCCCCCTCCCTCTTTTCTGGTCACCCATGCTGACGTCATTAACGAAATTAGTAAACTTAAAAATAAAAAATCCCCAGGCGTCAGCAAAATCACTAACGAAATGCTTAAGAAACTACCTATTTCCTATATTCCAAAGATCACCCTGCTTATTAACAGCCTTTTCAAATTTTCTTATTTCCCACTGTACTGGAAGACTGCACTCATCGCCCCGATTCTTAAAAGTTCAAAACCTCCCGAAAACCCCACCAGCTATCGCCCCATCTCCCTTCTCAATTCCCTCAGTAAACTTGCAGAAGCTTTCATCGCCAAAGAGCTGAATAATCACATCAATAATAATAATTTAATGGCACCTGACCAGTTCGGATTCAGAGAGGAGCTGTCAGCCCCTCATCAAGTTTATAGACTGGTGGAGCACATCACAACTGCAAAAATCTCAAAAAGTTATGCAGCCGCAGTCTTCCTCGATATTGAGAAAGCGTTTGACAAAGTTTGGATTCTAGGCCTTATATTCAAATTAATTAATTATAACTTCCCTCCCTATTTAATTAAACTTATTTATTACTATCTGCTTGACAGAAATTTTAACGTAAGAGTAAATGATAAACTTTCCAGGAACCTTTTTGCCCCCTTTGGAATTCCTCAAGGATCCCGTATCTCAGGAATTCTTTTTAACCTTTTTATTAATGACATGCCCCACCACCCCTTTACTAATTTGGCTAAATTCGCGGATGATACTTGTGTGTTTGCATCCCATAGAAATCGTAAATTTGCAATCCTTTCAATTTCCCGCCATCTTAAAATACTGTCAAAGTGGTTCCAAAAATGGCGTATTAAAATTAACGTAAGCAAAACACAAGCCATCCTCTTTTGTAAATTAACTGATAATAACCTTAATAAGTATAAAATTAACTTTAACAATACCGAATTGCCATGGTCAAACACTTGTAAATACTTAGGTATTATCCTTGATAAAAATCTCACTTTCAGACAACACATCCACTACGCGCGTAACAAGTTTCGAGTAGCTAAAAATCTAATTTACCCCTTATTAGCTCGAAACAATGATTTGTCAATTAATAATAAATTGCTCCTTTACAACTCCTTTTTAAGGCCAATTTTAACTTATGGATGCCAAATTTGGAGTTATGCTGCTTATAGTCACATCAAACTCCTTATACAATCCCAAAATTCTACCATCAGACTAATATATGATGTGCCTTATTATATTCGAAATTATCATCTCTATAAAGATATTGACTATCCCAGATTAAATACTCACATTCAAGATTTAAATATTAACTTTCATCTTTCTTTGGAAAACTCTGAAAGTAGTGCTTTAAATACTCTCCCAGTGTACGATATTTTTGACATCCATAACAGAAAAAGACCTAAGTTAGGTATGATTTTAAATGCTCTGCATATCTTTTAATTTTAATCTTCAAACCCTTAAAATTCTCTTAATTATTAGTTTTTCTGTAAATTTTTAAAGTTTTCCCTTAACGCTCTGCTCAACAAACCTAAAAGATTCCAATAGCAACTTCTCCCAGCCAGTTAAATTCCTTCCTTCTATGCTAAGCTCCTCCTCTTTTCCCCTGCACCATTAAATAGACCCGCTCTCCGAGCGGATCGCCACTTTTCCCCCAGACTCAGCTGTGGACGGTGCTCCCAATCCGTGGTGAATCGATGTCTCAAAGGGCCTTTTTCAAGGCCAAAGTCTGCGAACATCTGTGCAGCCATGGTAGCCTGGACCCGCGATGAAGCGTGGGCTAGGCGCGGGAGTTACCATCCATTGAGTATTTTATTTAGATCATGTTTTTTAAATTTTTAAACTGTTAGTATTTTCATTAATTTATTTCTTTACTTTTCATTTTTGAGCTCAGGAATTACTTGTTTGTTTCCCCCCCCCCCCCCCCATTTTTAAGCATTTTTTCCCAGTACTGCCATGATTCAGTTCCGGTTAGGTTCCCATTTTGTTACTGTCGGGGATGCGGGGCAGTGGCCCCAGGCTCCTCGAAAAACCGTCAGAAGTCTCTCAATAAGGGAGGCCTCGAAGCGATGAAGCTACCAAACTACTCCTTGCTTCCTCTAGCCTATTATTGGTGATAATCATGATGATTTCATGATAATCTTATCCCCGAAGTATAGCCATCTTTTATTACAAATATGTGAGCACATACTTGGTAACCTTCAATAAAACGTCCTTAAAATTCCGGTTAAATTCATCCAGCTTAAAGGCGTTTCGAACCAGATTTTTTTTTTTTTTTTTTTTTTTTTTTTTTAAGGAATGAAATTAAACAAATTCCTGGCAAAAACATGAAATTAGATACATAATTTTACATCAAATAAATTTTCTGTTTATAAACGTGTTTAACCTGGATCCAATTAACCGAGATTTTACGGAAGTTAAGTTGAAAGTTGGCAAGTATGTGAGTTTATTTTATTATTGTATAATAAAACTTAATCTTTATAATCAATAATTTCATAATTTGTTACGTTACTTGTTGTATTATTCAGGCAATTATGAAAGCGTCATCAGCGTCAATTCCTGAGACTTTTTGAGTTAATTTTCTAATATCCAAGAACTAAAAAAATATATAATTATTATTTTAAAAGGACACAAACTGTAATTTCATTTGACGCATTGCAATGAATTCTTTTGCTAACAAAAACGGATGGAGTGGTTTCACCAATTTCGTGGTCCACACTGATGAAAGATATTTCGTTTCAAAGAGGAAAAAATAACAAGAAAAATGTATCTGATGTACAGTTTAGAGTATTTTATTATACACGTACTATGTTACATTATAAATGAACAAACACTGACGACGTAAGTATTTCAAACTAATGTTATATCTTTTTTCTACATTTTCTAAACAGCGATGTCTTATGTTTCGAAAATAATTCGTTTGAAACGAACGAATTTAGGATTTAACAATAATTTATTTCAAACTGGTTAAAGTTTATTTAGAACAAAATATTGCTGACAGCAATTGATGCATTATATGCAGGGTTCGTAAATATCATGATATTTTCGAAAATATCCGATATTTTGATATACATCCGATATTTTCGATATATATCCGATATTTTCAAGACAGTCAACTTACTGCTGATAATAAATATTTTCAAGCATAATATAAATTAGAAGAAGCTACAAAATATTGCACTTAATGTGAAAACTTAATCAAACAATGTTCCAAAAATGTATTTCTCTTTTCCTTTTCTTTCCCCCTGCTAAGAACAAAATTGAAGATCAACTAATTGAAAACAGGGTTGGGTTGGGTTGATTGTTGACGGCCGATTATCTTCACGAGGGATATAGTCCCGGGGGGAAGTGCCCTCCGTGGGGGTTTTTCTAAGGGAACCTAATCCGTATTTACGCATGGAAAATCCACGTCTCGGAGAAAACCACGAAAACTCCGAACGATTAGGCCGATGGGCGCGATTGGGATCGAACCCAGCACGTCCCGTCTACCAGCTTCGAGAGCAGAACCTCTCGGCCACTGGTGGGGCCTAATTGAAAACAGATCAGGGGTTTGTCCAGACTTTTCTCACAGGGTCCTGTTTTTATGAAATTGTGAAGGTTTTTTTTTTTTTTTTTTTTTTTTTTTTTTTTTTTTTTTTTTTTTTGTGAAAATTCTAGTCATAATTTTGTGAATTTTAAATCATCGATGTCTTCATTTTCTATCATTCATATATAAAAAGCTAAGTAGTATACTTTTTGGTGAGTTAAACTGCTTACTTACAGGCCAGATTTTATTTTTAAATGACTAAATTTGTGAAAAGTTCAATTTGAAGGTGAAAAAATTCTGCGAAAGGTCTATTTAAGAGACAAATAATTTTGTGAAAGGTCCTGTTTTGGGATAAACTGCTTTGTGAAGGTCTTGTTTGGGGATAAAAAAATTTGTGCAGGGTCCTGTTTTAAGATAAATTATTTTGTGAAGGGTCCTTTAAAGGACCTAAAATTTTCCTAAACACATCCCTGCAGATACAATTTTCTTTATGCACTTATATAAACTATAGGATTTGTATCATATCAAGTTTCAAGAAAGTTTTATATTTTATAAAGCAAAATATTAAATACAAAATAGTTTTTTAAAATTGAAGAATTTTAACATAAATCTAAGCTTGTCTTATTTTTTATTCCCTAACCTGTTGTACAATTTAGACTCAACTAAACCAAAATCAGAAAAGATTCTTTTCTAAAGAAGCTGTAATATAAATGATTATTTAAAATAAAGTTTATTTTCAAATGGCTGTTCTGATTAATTGTCTAACATAACTATTAGTTATACATTTAAAAATAAAAGTTTCAAACTTGAAGCTTGGAAAAGATATTTTTCTTCTTTGCCTAAAAAAAGTCACTGCCAGGGACAAAAGTTGTTTATCTACAGAATGACACAGTCAGTAACAGTTGAAATTTTCATTTACACATTTTTTGACTGAAGAAAATATCAGGATTATCTTGCACTGTGATATTTTGAAAATAAATATCAAATATACAAACTATAAAACATTTTGATATTTTAAAAATAAATATCAAGAATTTGAAAATATCAAAAATCTTGATATTTAAAAAATAAATATCTGATATATATCAAGATATATATCATGATATATATCCATTGATATATATCAACGAACAATGATTATATGATAGAAATATATGATAGATGAATTATATGCTAGAAATATGTGACTCGCAAAAAATACATAATTGAGATATCCACGAATTGCAATAAATCAGTAATTCTTTGTTTTTAAACCATGCCTTTCAAACAATATATTTGTATGGTGTTTAAATAGTACTATGTTTTTTGTGTATAAATGAAGATTTCGTCCAGCAGTTAACATTATTAAACTGGAAATAAATTCGAAACATCTGAGTTTACCTTTAGACAAAACTAATTTTAAAAATGTAATTATGAAAACATTTCTGAGATTTATTTTTTAATCTAACCAATTTCCTTTGTCTAACTACATATATTGTATTTAACAAACAAAAGCGTAATAATAGTTCATTTGTCGTAAATATATAAATTTACTTTTTTAACGAAATGCAAATTTATATATAAATAGATATAAACGAACATTTCCATAAGTTATTTCTAACGAATTCTAAACCTGGTAGGTCATCGCATTACGCCGCTTCTTATTCATTCAGTCTAATATTCAGCAAATTACTACATCTGTCAGAAGCAGATGACGTATATTATTAAGCTAACCCTTTCTTTTGTGACTGCTGAAACTTTCAAATTTCTGAGACGTAATTTATCTTCATAAATATAAGGAGTTTGTACGTCTTTTGAAGTCTTAAGCAGCGGGAATCGCAATCAATAAAGTTATATGAAAAATATTCTTTTTATCTGATAGCGGTTGTTAATGACTTTTCGGAAACATGTTCCTTTAATATTTAGGTATATTTTAAAAGAATTAGTGATTTATTTCATTGAAAGTAAAACAATGTTTAAATAAGACATTTCGTTTATCGGTTGGTTGTTAAGAGTTAATAGTTTATATTAAGGAGGTGATAAAATATGAGATAGTGATTAAACAAGAAAATATTGCTATGTAGTACGAAAATAATTTATATAGATAAATAAAATAAAATTTATAATAAAATGAATTAAGAATATAAAAATTGTTATGACCTATAACTTAGTGTGCACTAAAAAATTTTGTGAAATTGTTGTGGTACAATCATTTTTAGGTTCACTCGTAATTATGTAAGTACATAGCACCCATAGCCGTCGTCTGGTGCGTCCGTCTATCTGACCGTCTGTCCGCATAAAAAAGCGCAAAACTACCCAACCAAATAGTTTGAAATTTAATGTATATAATCGTTGCAGAATTTTGTCGCGTCATTTCAAATTTTATGAAAATTGAAACAAAACTTAAAAAGATAGAAATAGAAATTTCCTTCATTCTAATAAATCGTATCATACGTAATTAATTCGATGATATCCCATAATAGGTAATGATTCTAAGTCCCATTTAAGATGGAGTCCTATTATTTCCATATTGCTGAATTTAATATATATAATCGTAATAAATTTTGTATTCATGCATTTTTGCATAATAGTGCAACAGCTGTTGCAGTAAGATCTGAATAACTAAAACTAGTTATAGTACAAACGAAACTCATTTTCCACGTTTAACGTACAATTTTCTGTTTGATTATGTAGAATTATTAGAAAGATACAAAAAATAATATCTTTACACATTTACATATACATTTTTCGTAAATATGTAAATTTACGGTTTTAACGAGACGCAAATGTATTTATATGTAGAAATAAATAAATAGTCCCGTAAGTTATTTGTATCAAATTCTAATCCTGGTAGATCGTCGCATTACGCCGCTTCTTATTAATTCAGTCTAATATTCAGCAAATTACTACATCTGTCAGAAGCAGATGACGTATATTATTAAGCTAACCCTTTCTTTTGTGACTGCTAAAACTTTCAAAGTTCTTAGACATAATTTATCTTCATAAATATAAGGAGTTTGTGCGTCTTTTGAAGTCTTAAGCAGCGGGAGTCGCAATCAATAAAGTTATATGAAAAATATTCATTTTATCTGATAGCGGTTGTTAATGACTTTTCGGAAACATGTTCCTTTAATATTTAGGTACCTCAAAAGATTTAGTGATTTATTTCATTGAAAGTAAAACAATATTTAAACACACTTTTCGTTTATCGGTTGGTTGTTAAGAGTTAATAGTATATATTAATGAGGTGATAAAATATGAGATAGTGATTAAACAAGAAAATATTACTATGTAGTTTGAAAATAATTTACATATATAAATAAAATTAAATATAAAATAAAATGAATTGAGAATGTAAAAAATCCGTTTGCAATAAAGTTTTTTATGAATTTGATGTGATACAATCATTTTTTTGCAGGCTACACTTTAACAAATCGGTACTTTTGCTTATAATGAAAGGTAACGTATTTCGAATATTAAATTTTCAGCTAGGACTTGAACTCGAAACCTATTTACAGGGCTGTCACAGGTGACTATTTTTTAATTCTAAATGGCACCACTTCATCAAAACAGAAATTCTTTACACGCACTTTGACTACATTTGCAAGAGAAATATAGTTTGAAATTTATATTAGAAAAATACTGGTGTGTACAGAATACAAAAATAGCCCATGTGGCGGTCGGTCCTGTATTTTTTAATAAGGACCATAACCTATAGAATTAAGCGCATGGAGTTTGCAGAATGCTCTCTGGAGATGAGACGGGTTAGGCCCGAGCCCGGGTCAGGGTACGAGAAAGTCTGGGATTCAGTTGTCTTCGGGCTCGGGTGGGCTCTCTTTATATACATCTACATTTGTCTACCAAAAATGACACAGTTTATATTGGTATCTAGTAACTTTGAGTTTTTGACCTGGTGTTACGTGGAAGTATGAACTGAATTTCGTGGTACGCCGGTCTAAAAGATTGAGAAACCCTGCCCCATATAGTTAACTATTCAATTATGCAAAAATAACTGTGTTACCTTTAGCGTATGCGCAGTTAAAAATATTTGAAAACAAAATTCATATTTTATCAAATATTTAATGTATTTATAGTCTAACAATCATCTATTAGGTGCAATATGTTAACTTTATTGTACTTTGTTTAGAGTCCAGATAAGGGCGTTAACCCTCTCGCTGCGTAAATAATTCTTCGCGATGAGCGTCTTTTAGAATCTTTAATCTTTTATCACCGGTTCTTTAAGGCAGAAAATTTTGACTATCGTAATCGGGGAAAATGTCCAGATTAAGTCAGACAAAGTTTTCGCTAAAAAATAACTGGTGGGAATAACCAAATAATATTAATTAGACGAAAAAATGCATGACCGAGCATATCTCGGTCTGCGCAGCGAGAGGGTTAAAGGCGCGATTAAGGACGAATCCAGGTATTTCACAAACATTATTACTGCTCAGGGTCCACCATTTTTGGCTGGCATTACGTTTTCGCAACATTATATTTGTGGTTTTTCCACTGTTTTTTTATACTAGCAAAAGGGGAGATTTCCCTTTTTTAACATTTTCAGGGATTTATAAAGGAAAAGTAAGTGTTTAACGAAAAGTGGTGTGAACTGAATAAATTTGCTATTAAACATGCTGGTCCTTAATGGGTTAAATACAAGTGAATCGGATACTTTTTGTCTGCTGTTATCGCGGAACAGACAAACAGTTTAACTGACAGACGAAATCCAAAAACGTTTCGTGTCTCCATATTAAGTCTTCACTGACGTTGACGCAATGGAAAGATATATCCTTTTAGTGGAACGCCAGAACCCGAATGACTTATCCTTTAACCCCTTGAGGGGCTGTGGGATATATTTTATCCCACCTACGATTAATGATGATTTGCACCAGAAAAATTTTATGAAATTTTACTTTTCTAACTTTGGAGGAAAGAAGTCGTTAAATAGCTTTTCCTTATTTTGAAATAAAATTTTTCTAAATTTCCAGTGAGAATTCAGCATCACACAAAAGCAATTGCTTGTCCCTCAAGGGGTTAAGACGAGTGTCACGTATACTTGACGCAAAAAGGGCTAAGAATCCTTGATTATTCACACCGATTATTTCTTATTGTAAATTTTTGCTTACATTTTATCGATCGAGTTATGCCAAAGTTTCTGATTTAAAAAACCGCTGATAATAGATTTAAAAATCAGTAAAAGTAGCTCTTCGCGAAGTGGTTAAATATTTTACAAACCATACAAAAACGTATGGAAAATTCAACTCTGGAGTTAAGGGTACATAAAAATTACAACGATATAATTTTTATTTTAGTAATTCATTTGCTAATATTTTCTTTAGGTACAAAACGCTATCTACAGGATAAATATTAAGCATGTAAAACCGTATTTATTATGAAACTAACTATTCAAAAGAATGTCAACAATTCCAGGTATTGTATTTTCTTTTCTTAAGTTGTGGAATTTTAAACTTTAGTAAACAAGAATTTTGAAATAATGCTCGTTCTGTAGCAAATATAAAATGTCGGTGACAACTGCTCTGCTGCCATTTGTTTAATTAGATGAACAACTTTTTTTTTTTTTTTTTTTACTTTTATTTATTTATTTTCTTTTTAAAGGTAAAAGCAAAGAAAATCAACATTATTCGAGTTTTACTGATCCAAGTCTATATTTCTTTGTTAAGTCAGTTCTATTATTTTGCCGTACATATACTTTTGGAAGTGAAATATTAATAAGGAAATCATTAATGCATAATTAAAGAAAGTATACTTATACAGTACGTAATAACGTGTAGTTAAATAAACTAAATTATAAAGACACAAGGAAATGTCTTATCTAAAATGTATATTGATATAAAATTTAATAAATGTCTTAAAATTCTGTAAAATGCATATGATTTTTACATTTTTCTATCTTTACAAGAAGACAGCATAATTTCAACTTCTGGTTTTTAATGGATTCATACGCTTTAGAAGCTCTTGAACACGATATGACAGTTTTTAGAAAATGTCTGTCAGTGAGTGGTATGCCTGTCAGTTTGTATGCGACACAGAATTTGTAGTCGCTCTATTTCAAGAACTAATGCACGGAATTCAATAAAACTTTATATTCAGTTACTACCTGATAGAGATTGGTGCTGATTACTTTTTGGTGTAAATCGCCCCACAGGTAGCACTGCTATGCTACTTTATTCCTGATTTCAGCAATAGAAAAGAACTCTCAAGGACTAAAGCACATATTTTTATCAAAATACAAATTCAGTTAGTCCCGGATATAAATTGGTGCTGATTAGTTTTCGTTGTAAATCACTCAACAGTTGGCGCTGCTATGGAGAATCTTTCACGATTTCCTTAGTAGCTCTATCTCAAAAACTAATCCACGGATTTTCATCAAACTTTAGATTCAGTTAGATGTTGACATAAGTTATTACTGATTAAGTTTTGGAATAAATCACCCTACACGTGAAACTGGTATGCTGCATTTTTCAAGAGTTACGATTTTAGAGATAGTCATATCTCTAGAACTAATGTGCGGTATTCCTTATCTTTAGATTCCTCACAATCGGCATAGATAGTCATTTAATTTTGGCACAGTGATGGCGAATGTTGAAGTTTTCGATTTGACCGCGGCAGAATTGGCGGAGCATGGCGTTCCTTGTGCCCGTCCGCGGATCTTTACTTTCTTTCCAACGGTAACCACTTTCTGATGCTTGACCGGAGCCGAAAAGGTAAAAAAAACGAATATTGAAACGGAACAAATTTAAAAGAAAAAATTCTTAAATTAAAGATAATGACATGTCTCCCTTCGGTAAGTGACTGGAATGTAGGGCAAAGGTCCCAGGCTCCTCATAAAATCGTCCAGAACTATGAGGTAGAAGAATATTTTGCGATTGGCACAGGCGTCTAGTTGTTTTTGTTAATTGTATTGCATTTTCAACAACGTGTTTCTTTTTCATCGTTTCTTTTTAGCTAAAAATAGTGATTTATCTTACATAATTTATTTCACATCTTGTATAACTTTAAAATAATTTAATCTATATTTGTGCAGCAAGATAAACACAAGAAAAAAATTCAATTTTTGCTTGAACTTAAGATACAAAAATAGATAAAACCATTAAATATTTATACTTATTTTTCAGAAAAAACAATTCTCGGGAACAATCCGCAGAATATCTCAAGTAAGATTTAATAGGTAGTATGTTTCGCTGTACAATAAATATTTTAAACATTGCTTACAATATTTTGTTGTTCATTGAATTATTATCATGTTTAAAGTGCAACAGTAAAGATAAAATAATTAAATTTTATTTCTCTCTAACGTTTATGCAAAATGGCAGACAATTTTATATTTATCATTTTGCATAAATTTGGATTAAATTTTCTGTACACGTTTTAACGCTTTATTGACCCTATTTATAGGGATTTTGTGCAACATTTATAACCCACTCAAATCTTTTATTTTAAATATTTTTCTTAGTATTTCGTAGAATTAGGAAGTGTAAAAATATAATGTTCTTACAATAGAAATATAGATGTATTTCCGAATTGAAAAATCCCCCTCCCCCGCAATTCAAAGAAAGCTGAAAAGATGCAAAGGTATAAGAAATCATCATTTTAAAAATACATTTGTTTTATATAACCAATAATGCTTTTGGAACAAGATAAAGTGATGTATCTATAACTCATTCTAAACTGTATTACTACTAATCGATGTATTAAATGAATTTTATAGCAAGTTATTTTAATGGTACTTATAAGCACCGTCAGAAGATAAAGGGTTAATTGGCGTTACCTATCTCCAGAAATTATATACATAGGGAGATAAGGGAAGAAAACTGATCATACATTTTTCCCGTACGTAATAAATTGTCCCAGGAAGAAAACCGTAATAGCCACTCGACAAATTATGTCTTCTACCAATCTATGTTATAAAGATAAAGGGTTGTATTAATAGTAAATTTTTACTAAACTTTGAGACTTTCAATACGAAAACTAATTATGGCATCACATTTGGTTTAATGTTTTCTATCCCAAATAAAAAACACTCGTTGAATGCATTGACAAATGGCACTTTTAGGAAACAATAGTAGACACTTCCCTTGACGTTCACTATATACTCTTGAGATCCTACTCTCCTGGCCTCATATGCGAGCATTACTTTCTATTGGCAAGCCATATATTAAATATTAGCCCCCCCCCCCCAACCCACCCAAATGTACCAAACTTGGTATATAGTTTAAACATACTAAAATATAACCATATTTCAAAAATCAAGCTCCTAACTTATTTCAATAATAAGATATAAGCATTTTTTACATAGGGAGAAAACAATTGCGCCCTCTAGAGGTGAATGACAGGTACTTTTCCCATTGACTTAACATTAGTGTCCTGGGACACGAGGACGGGTCCAGGAGGTAATACCAAAGAATATGGAGAGAAAGAAATCCGACTTCAGCCAACAGATAAAAAGTTGAGACCTCAATAAGCTTGGTGAGAAAACAAACGTTACAGGCTGAGAGCAGCCGCGAGCTACCGGGCCAAAGAATATGGAGGAGTATAGTATCTCTGACCGGCTCCCCCCCAATAATGTCCGTAACTCATTCTGTCAACTGTCACCCTTTCTTTCCTCCTCGTTGTTCCAAACAAACAAACAAAACGTCCCACTGTTTCCCGCGTTTTTCGTATCTGCTGGTTTGACAGTTTTTTGTTAAAAGACAAGTATTTTTTGCAGAAGTACCATCGCTTTATCGCTATTGTTTTAGCTGGAAGAATTTGTTTAAAATGGGTGCGGAAAGATCACCTACAGCTAATGGAAATCAGTCGGATATAAAATCAAGGTGAGTGACAAACTTGCATTATTTCAATATTTTACATTTAAGGGGCTGTACTTATATAACGTTATCAATCTTTTGGCAATTTTCAACCCCTACCCCCTTACGATATCATACGCTATTATCTCTCGAACCCCCACCCACCCACCCCCGGCAATGATATCATTATCAATATCTAAAAATTCTTTTGATTTTTGGAGTGATATAGAAATGTAGTTACATTTATTTTTTTCATACTTTATTGAGTCCCAATGAAGAGAAGTCAATAAAATATCAATTTATATATGAAATAATTTTATATAAAATTATTAAATAACACTTAAAAGAGATAGTTACTATTTTTTAAAAATTAATAATAGCTTTTTTTTTTTTTTTTTTTTAAACATAATGCGTAGGACTAATAATGTCTTCTTGCACTTGACCCCGCACGGGGGGGGGGAGGGGGGGTGAAGGGGTTCAAACAGAACTTCTTATCAAGAAATCAGACGGACAAAATTCTTCTTCTATTATTTACTAGTAAACACAAAGAATAATTTCAAACGTACTTCGCATATGGTTTCTCGAACAGCGGATTATATATGCATACACATATGACAGAAGAATAGGAATGCCAAACGTTGGGGTATTACATATTTTCGAATAAATAATTTTATAATCATTTAAAGATTTTAATAATAACTTTGTAGTCTCATAAAAATAGATAACAAACTAAAAAAAGATAACATACAATTTTCATGTAAAGACTAAGTTATAAATAAAAAAAGAAAATTTTGGTTGGGTGAAAAATAATATCGATATCAAAAAACGAATCATCAGCCCTCCCCCTATCGATATATTACGATATCATGTGCCAACTGCCCCCCCCCCCCCCCCCCCGAAAATGATAACATTATATATGCACAGCCCCTAAAGGTACATCATATAATTATCGTTTGAATTAGGCAATTTTTGAAATACGAGATAATATTGTTAAAACGATCAATAATACAGGTATTTTTTCAATAACAAACTCATATACTCTGAAACATTTTCAGAAATTTGAAATATCCAAAGCAAAGAAGATGTGTTGTCTGTGGATCTCTTCAGGAAGATTTTCCTGGCATAAACTTTCATCGCTTTCCGAAAGATCCCGAATTGTGAGTACATTTTCTAACATGTAATTTTATCTTGATTAAGTTATTTATATGTTCCTGTATGTGTGATTGTTTAATGACTGTGTGTGTCGATTGGAATTTTTTATTTAAAGTATTATACAAAGAAGTGCGAATCTCTCTGTGATTTTTAAATTTCCAAACTATCTCTATTACATTTCTCGCGTATCTGCTTTACCAAAGAATATAGGCTTTACTCCCCTTCTCCCCGCCAGAACAAACAGTTTAATGTATATATATATATAATAAATTTAAAATCACAAATATATGAAGAAATTGATAAAGTTCTAAAGATGATCCAGAAATGAACATATGAAACCAGTATGCAATATAAGAAACTATGAATGACTCACAGAATCATCAGAGGAGCTTGTGAGTTCATTCATAGAAGATGCGTTATTTCATCCAATTTTGTCGGCATTAAGCATAAAATGACAAAATTTAGCTTCTAATAACGCAAACATTACAGAAAACAGATAATAAAAAGCCAAGAGATCCAAAGAAAGATACACCTCATACAGGACATTAAAAATTATAAAATAAATAAAAGGGCAATTGATTAAATTAACGTTTTAAAGACAAAAAATTGTAATATAAAAAAAATGAGAATATAAATAACATTTAAAAAGATGAGGAATATTTGAGATAGTAAAATTCAGCCTTGTATTATGTAAATAAATTTGAAAATTTAAAAAGCAATGAGGAATATTGAGGTAGAAAAATATATCCTTAAATGATGACGCAATATGTGGAAATATATTGTGTTAAATGCATGATACCCCGTATTTTTTTTAATTATATGTCCATACAATTTATAAGCATATATACATACACTTATACACGCTCACACACATAAAAACATACAAAGTTTTAAACTTTTTTTAGCAATCCCGACCTCAACCCTCCATAATGGTATTTTTATTTTCTGTGTTTTTTATGTTTTTAGTGTATAATGTATGGAAAAACATAGACATACACCAAACTTTTTTTTTTTTAATTTAAGAATATATATATATATTATATATACATATAATTTTTTGTGTGTATGATTTTTATAATTTTTTCAGCATTCCACACACACACACACACCCACACACACACACACACACATATATATATATATATAAACTTTATAAAATAAATAATTATAATTATAAATAATATTAATTTAATAATAAATAATATTAAATAAATTTATTAATATTTTTTTAACTATCTGTTATTTTGTAGAAACATAAAAAAATTAATTAAAGTATTAATGTAAGATGTTTTATATGTAACTGATTATTTTATTAATGCTAAAATGTAATTATTGAATGTACATGTCATTTAATTGGTATCATATATCCTTTTTTAATTGCATACAAATTTATATTTATATCACATGAAACATTGTTACATCTATTTTATTTTTAATTTGTTTATTTATTTAATTATATAAAACAATGGAGCTTATTTTAATGCTTACAAAAAAATAAATAAATAAATAAATAAAATAAATAAAATAAATTACAATGTCACCTTGGTTATGATTTATTATTTGCCATACACCGACAATGTTCTAAAATCTTATTAGAATTTGTTTTAGGTGCAGCAAACATTTGTCATTTATTTGCTGTGTGGTTGTTTTCTTTTTAGTTTGCCTGTTCTCTCATCATCCTTGTACGCTGTTAATTATGAAAAGTAATAAACTTAATAGTAAATTTACCTATTAATTTAAGATGTTTTACAAACATTGATTATTTTTATTATATTAAAATGTAATTATTGAATGCCCATGTCATTTAATTAGGAACAGATATCCTTATTTTTAGTTACATACAAATTTCTATTTATTTGCAATGTAATTCTCTTAACTAATTATTTAATCCCATAAGACACCTTGAAATATATTATTATTTTAATTTTTTAACTTATTTATTTAACTACATGAAATGAAAACGATTATTTTAATGCTTAAAAGTAACATTTCAAAGTAACCTTGGTTCTGATGTATCATTTACCATGCATTAACAATATTCTAAAATCTTATTTGAAGTTGTGTTTTTGGCACAGCAAATATTTTTTATTTATTTTAACTTTGTCGATTTTCACCCCTTTTGCACTGTTAAATAATAAATTAATAATAATAATAATAATAATAATAAAGTATAGTAATAATTATAGTAGAACATTTAGCTGTGAATGCAATGTGCTTTACCAGTGTTGATTATTTGTATTCTTTTGGAAATTTAATTATTGAATTAACGTGTCATTTAATAGACCATATTCCGAATACTTTATGACAAATTGCCTTAGACTCATTCACTTTTTAAGTCTTTGAAATTTGGCTGTTCTCTTATCTTTCGTTGCAAAATGTTATTTTTCATTTAATAGAAGCAAAGAAAAAAAATCTTGAATCGACTCCTGATATAATAATAAATGTATTGGTAAATGCGACTATTAATGTAAAATGTTTTACAGGTATTGATTCTTTTTATTAATATTGAAAATAATTATTGAATGTGCATAACATTTAATTGGAAAGCCATATCATGTTTTAGATACAAATTTATCTTTATTTACAAACCAATTATTTAATCATATGCTACATTGTTAAATGTAATATTTTAAATATAATATTTATTAAATATAAGGTTTATTTATAAAACTAAAAAAATGCTAATTATCCATTTACTTCCCCCCCCCCGATCCCCCCATAGTAATTGCTTTGATTTATAATTTTCCATATTATAGTCTGAAATCTAAATAGAAATTGCATATCAACTTATCAAAGTGTATCACTGAAGTGAACCTTCATATTAACTAGGAGTCAGTGCAGGTTTTTTTTTTTTTTTTTTTTTTTTTTTTTTTTTTTACTTAGGGCCCACTTGTGTGTAAAGTAAAAGTTATTTCTGTTACAGATTTTACATTTTTGTGAAAAATAACATTCGGTAATCGAAGATGAAATCTAGTTACTCAAATTCGAATCAAGCATTTACTATTCATAACTCATTTAAAGCTCTTCTGCTACAGTTTTCCTTTCTTGTGAGCTTATTGTGTTTGCAAATTACAAATTTAAAAACTAACAAAATAAAAATGACTAATAAACAGTATATTTTTATTAAGAGAAATTTCGTGAAGGGATCTGTTTTATTAAATGGATTTTTGTGAAGTTGAGCAATAAATAGTCCTAAAATTTAGCCTGTTATAGTATTAATAAATCCATTTTGTTTCTGTACTGTAAGTTTTTATAATTATTAACCCCTTAACCTACAATGACGGGTATAGCCCGTGTACGATGATCGAGCCAAATGTAAATTTTTCTTACCACTAAAATTTCACAGTAAATATAGTTTAATTTAATCATCGAAATTCCATGATTACACAAGGAGAAAATCTCTATTAAATTTTAGTGGTAGCTATGGATTTGCCAAACCGTAGGTTAAATCGTAGGTTAAGGGGTTAATCCTTAGAACAAAGTATTTTGAATGTTAATAAATACTTTTAAAAATTTCAAATATTTAAAATTGAAAAACAAAATTCAATTGTATTACATATTTACATGTTTATAAACAAAATTGATACAAAGCAGCATTGTTTAATTAAGAAAGAAAATACTAAGATTAAATTCCTTTTTTAGATCTGATAAATGGGCAGAGATTGTACAGAAGAAATGGATAAGAACAGCATCTGTAAATCAGCGCTATTTTAACTTCCGTATATGCCAGAACCATTTTCAAGAAGATGATTATGTCTCAGCCAAGAAAACACGTTTGACTAAAGCTGCAGTTCCAAGTAAATATTGCTACCCATTTATCTGTGTTTTTATACTTATACTAAAAAATATATATATGCTTTAGATATTGCCTGTTGCACAATATAAATATATGTTGTTGTTTTTTTTTTCTTTTTGAAGAGTTATTAGTAACTAGTAATATTTGCATAAATCCTTTTGAGATTGGTCTCTTTTAGCCCTGTAAAAGAATATATCCTTATTACTTTGAGCTAAAAATAATTTTTAATTCATAAAAAATTACTGCTTTAAGATTGCAGTTCACTTCTTTTTGTTAAACTTCCATAAATAAGTGAGATTAAAATTAATTGTATGTATACACAAGCACATGATGTATGGCATAATATAAAAAAAAAAAATTGTAATTGTGTAGATATATAATAGAATGTATGTCTTAATAGATAAAATCCTTTGTTTTAGAATTGATCAACACAGCACTGTTAAAATCAAAGTTGAAGAGAAAATTGGATGTATCAGCTGAAGAGAGCATGATGGACATTGACAGTGAGTTTAAAATTTTGTTTAGTATTTTAATTGCTTATTCAAATAATTTGCATAATTTTTATAACTAGGAAAAATGGTTTTAAAAATAAATATTTCTATTTTTTCCCCCTTCAGCAGCCGAATTCTCGAGTACACCTATAAGGACTCTTGCTACAAATGTCACAGGTAAGCCAAAAAATTCTTTCTAACTGACAAGTTTTACAAATAATGTATTAATTGCAAAACATATAGGCTCTCAAAACATATAGAACATAAATTTCCAAACATTTATTTGTAAATTATTTAAATTTTGGCTGAATTGCAAATAATCGAGATTAATGAAATGTTAAATAAACAATTTAAAATTGTTAGGTCCGACATTTTAGCAGGCCCCAATCATGACTAATTGGGGCCCTGGGCAAAGATAAATGACGTGGCCTCATTCGAATCGTTCCAACATTATTCAAATAGAACTGATGGTCAGTCACATGTGTAGTGCATAAACAATATTTTCGCACCTTTGGTTTTAAATAGAAACAAATTCTTACGTAGTTTCGTCAATTCTAATTTAAGTACCTTATTTAATAAAAATAATTTTTTTTTCTTAGTACAGAACAAAACTCTTATGTAACTTTAGCAACTCGTTACATTATTTCAAGATGAATTTAGTAACTTCAACTTATCCTTTGAAGACATGACCTACACAATTGCGTAGATTATTCTAAGGAAAAAGAAAAAACAATTTCCTCTTTTTGTGTGACTTAAATCCAACCTGCACCCACACAATTGTGTAGATCCTCACTTGACGTAACTAGGCATCAGAAATGTTTTTAAATATTTGTTGTCAATTAAATATTATCCTGTGAGTTCAAAATAAAATTTGTTTTTTAGAAAGTTTTGTAGAATCTTTTAAAGATGAAATTTGTTTTCTCAGAAAGTTTTGTATAATCTTTTAAAGATGAAATTTCTATTTTGTATTTGAAAATTTTCAGAGTTGGAATCGGGGTAGAAAAATTTAAATATTTTATAAATTAATATATGGATTTGGGGGCCCCTGGGCAAATTTGCCCATGCGATAATACGAGCATGGAAACAGATATGATATCTAAAATACTAGCTATATTAAGCGTACCTTATAATTAAGTATCAATGGAATCCAATGGTTTTTAACATTCATTGCATAATATGAAAATCTTGGTATTTTCCTTCAGAAATCAGAAAGTCCTCTCAGCAGGCACCTCTTCTTTTGGTATAGGCTGATAAGTTAATAATCTCTAGTTGATACTTGCTTAATGGTTAAATGATTCATTTTGAAAATAAATATCTCAAAAATAGTCAATGAAATGTGAATAAACATCATACAATGATTTTTTTTTTCTTTTATATAGGTGTATATGGAATTCTAAATTCTACCTTGATGTCAGGCGGTGAAAATGTTTCTGGTAAGTAAAAGATCTTTGGATAATGTGTGGTTAATAAATTTTTAAAGCTTCAATGACTCATTTAGCAATTAAACAACTCAAATATGATCACCGTGATTTGAGTAACCTTCCATATTTAAGAAAAGTTTCATTTATTTATTTTATTTTATATAGGTGTCTCTGGAACATTTAACTCTTCCACGGCATCAGATATTGAAACTAATTCTGGTAAGTAAATTTTTTTTTTCTGTTTATCTCCTTTAAAGTAACTTATTATTTGCTAGTTATAGTATATACATTTAATATGTCAGCTCTCAGCTAAGTATTTCTGTTTTTTTCTTTTGTTTTTTTTAAATTGCCCACTTACAATTCATAACTATTGTTGAAGTAACAGCCTACTTTTAAAAAGTACATACTTTTATAATATTTAAATCTCAGTTGAATCCAATATTAATGTACATACCCATTGATTTTGATGATTTAATTGTTTAATATGGTGCACTTTTTTTTTTTTTTTGAAATTTCTTTCATCTCTAGCATCTCTTTCTATATAATTATTTTCTATAAATTGATATTGTATACTTTTCTAAATCCATAAAATTAAATTAGTATCAAAGAATTTGTCAATATCATTTTCAAGACTAAATAGCTCATTCAGCAATTAAACATCACAAATATGATATGATAATAACCTCAGAAGTATTTAATGTGCAGTTGGAGAAATCTGTAGCTGTAAGTTAATAATTAAGAATTTACTTTAATCAAGCAAAATCATTTCTAAGCTAATGTTGAATCCATGACTGCGTCTTTTAAAATTTCTCATTTGCATTTCAATATTTTTAAATGATAGTAGTAATGGAGCATGTCTGCCAGCTGTGGTGCCAGTAGTCATTTATATTGTAATAATATATTTTCATTCTTTTTGTCTAGGTGTATCTAAAACTCATGGAACACCTGTTATTTCAAAAGAAAAAAAAGGAAGAAGGATCTTCACACCTAAGACATTGCAGATAAAAAGTTTGAATGCCAAACTGTCTTATGTTAATAGGAAATACCAAAAAATGTCTACTAATCCTATGCCCATAAGGCAAATTTTGAATTCGATAAAAGGTTTAGTTTCACCAGCTGTTCACAGGTTTATTGCATCTCAGTTGCATAATGCACGTGTATCGAAATTTGGGCGACGGTGGAGTGTAGAAGATAAAAACTTTGCTTTAAAACTCTACATGCAGAGCCCTAAATCTTATTTCTTTCTTAGGCGTATTTTTGTTTTACCTGCTAAATCGACAATTTTGAAATGCTTGTCTGGCATGAAATTGAGTGTTGGATTTTCTGAGACAATCTTAAAATCTTTCAAGTTTCTAGCCAGTAAATTAAAATCACTCGACAGGAAATGCATTGTTTCTTTTGATGAAATGAAACTTAAAGAATCCTTGTCGTTTGATGTGAAACATGACCAGGTTATAGGATTTGAAAATTTTGGATCCGCCTTTAAGGTTGAGAAACCTAGACTTGCAACTCATGCACTTGTTTTCATGGTGCGTGGGTTATGCAAGAAATGGAAACAGGTGTTTGGTTATTTTTTTTCTTGTGAATCTGCTTCATCAGAGATTCTGAAACACCTTCTGCATGAGGGTGTATCAAAACTAGTAGAATGCGGTCTTGAACCTATAGCTGTTGTTTGTGACCAAGCTGCAAACAATATAAAGTTATACGAAAAGGAACTGGGTATATCTCCAGAAGAGCCCTATTTCTTTGTACAAGACCGCAAAATTTATACTCTTTTTGATACTCCTCATTTATTGAAGAGTGTTCGGAACAACTTTCTAAAGTATAATGTAAAGTTTGAACGAAAGGGATTAAGCAAAGTTGCACAGTGGCAGCATGTTGTGGAAGCTTGGAAGTTTGACAAAGATTTGACGTACCGCTTTGCTCTTAAGCTTACTAAAGAGCATGTTGATGTGGGTCCCATGAATAAAATGAATGTGAAATTAGCTGCTCAGGTCTTGAGTCAATCTGTTGCCTCCATTCTATGTTATTTAAGTGCATTCAACGTGCTTCCTTCTGCTGCAATCAACACAGCAGATTTCTGTGCAACGATGAATGACTTGTTTGAGAGTGTCAATAGCCGGATGATCCAGGATGACAGGCCATTGCTCTCAGCAGTCACAAATACGTCACCTCATATGGAGTCTTGGGAAAACTTCATTGATTTTATAAAATCAATTAAATTTCTAACTCCAAAAAGAAAAAAGAAAAAAGATATAAATTTCCCTTGCTTGTGGGGCTGGTTGATCACATTATCTGCTTTCAGGCAAATGATTCCTGAACTGCTGATCGACATCCCGTACATTCTGATGAGCAGATTCAACCAAGATGCATTAGAGAATTTTTTTTCAGTTGTTAGGCGTAAGGGTGGCAATAATGATCATCCTACGCCTATAAATTTTAAAGCTAGGCTTAGATTTCTTATGGCCGAGCATTTGATGAATGCATGCAGCACCACCAATTGTGAAGCAGATGACGATGTGACCTTGATACCACTTGAGCTTCTAATTGAATCTTCTGAGACACAGAATTCGGAATTATTGGATGTTAATGTGGAGGATGAGATCATTACTAGCAATGATTTCGAATCTGATGTCGATGATGTTTTACAGGTTGATACTGATATTTTTAATGATGATGTGCATGAGGCAAATTCTGGTGCTTATGTTGCTGGTTACATTGCCAAGACTGCATTGAAAAAATTTCAGTGTGACACTTGCAGATCAAATCTGGTCAAAGATAAGGAATTATCACGGGAGCAAATGTTTTTGTATTTTAAAGAATTTGAGGGTGTTAAACAAGGTCTTTGTGCCCCTAGTGATTCTTGCTTAAAAACAGTTTGTGATTTTGGGAGAAATTTTAATGTGTTATTTGATAGTTATTGTTATAGTGAAAATATATCTTATAATATAACCCAGAAATTATGTAAAGTTAATCATGACTGGCTAAACTGTGACAGTCATCGAAAAGATTTGTGGGAATACATTTTAAAAAAATATGTATCATTAATGTTATTTTATAAAGTAAAATTTCTTTCTAGATTTGTAATTGATAAGAAAAAGGAGGCCAATAAACGTAAAAAACTTACATAGATTACAGGATCCTCTTTTTTTTTTTTTATTTATAACTTTTTTTTCCACACGTATTATTTATTTATTGAGATGCAATGTCTTGTCATAATTTTTAATTTTATTTTCATATAGAATGTTATATAATGTACTTATAAGTATATATATAAATCATTATTGATTTTTTATGCAAGTTTTGTACGTTTTGGTATCTTTTATCATTAGATGTTAATTAAATTATATAAGATAAGATTGATTTTTTTTATTACTTTTTATTTTCCATTCTGATTTTGTTTGATTCCTAATACTTACCATTTGCTTAGTATTGCTACTGGTAAAAGGATTATTATTAATATTGTAATCACTAACACTGCCAGCGGTGGGTCGTGCGATATTTAAAGGGGTGTTCACAATCACTATAAAAAATTAGGAAATTAAAGTAGATTCCATATTCATCTAATTATACTGTCTATCTGTGTGTACATCCGTCACAAAGCTCGTTCTCAGAAATTGTATAAGTTGGAGACTTGAAATTTTGGATACTTATAGCTGAACACCTGGGATCACACGAAAAATCATAATTTTGAAAAATTCTTAATGCATGTTATTAACTAAAAAACAACCCCGATTAAAATAATGGAAAATGTATTCATATTTTTAAATTTATATTTAATTAAAAAATAAGTTCTTTCGAAAGTTATATTAAACGAAACACTTTGTGTGGTCGCAGATCACGCTTACCGTCTTGTTATATAATTTACCATTTATTATTATTATTATAGTATTATTTGAATAATTTGTATATATATATATATATATTTTTTTTTTTTTTTGAGCTCCCGTGATTATTTTGTTTATGTTTGTATTGCTTTAATAATAGATTTATTTTTTTATATAATAGAACTTACCATTTATTATTATTATATGAGGACCCCAGAAGCCAATGGGTATGCTGGGCAACATATAACAATGATATGTTCTCGCACCATGTTGGTTAAATCAAAGTAAAATTGCGTGATTTGTTATTTCTGTTTGTATAAATATTTTTTTATAAAATATAATTATGAGTGTAAAATTATAATGTTTATATATTTAAGTAAAATAAGTGTGTAAGTTCATACAAAAATTATTAAGTTGATTTTAAATATTAAATATATATTTTTAAAAATTGTTGTATTGTAAAATGAATGTATAATGTTGAATAGAGTTCGGATCTCAGATAACAACAATAGCCAGACGCCATGGTGTCGTTTTATGACAAGCCAATGGAAAGTGGTGTATAATTAGAAATCGTAAAATAATAAAAACGTTGGAATAAATTTATGGCCTTAATAAAAGTGTTGGGATAAATTTATGGCTTTTCAGACCACCCAAACTTTAAGGCAGATAATAATGTTAAAGTATATGTAAGGGGCCATTTGCAGACTGTTAGCTAATAGGCCTATCGAAGGATAATGCAAAATCTTCTCACATCCAATAAGAGTGGACTAGACAAAATAGTTCCACCCACTGCAGAAGTTGGTGTGCCAGAAGAATAAGGTTTAAAAAAGAGAGTCTGAAAAAAGATGTAGAGGACGCAGGAGCTCTCCTGAAAGCCCGTGCAATGAATCCCGAAAGCCCTATTAATGCCCAGGCGAGATGGACATATCGGAGTGAGCCTAAGCAAGCCTAATTGAGGATGTCTTCCTGATGTTAAAATAAAGTGGATTGTTCTACAGAGGTCCGTAGCTATGCATCCTGCCATCCCGATATCGCCGCTCTGATACGAAGCGAATTCTTGATGACATATGGATATGATCCTAAGCAACGCGACAACTCTGAATTTGATGAATAAAGGCCACCATCCTGTATATTAAAAAAAGGTACTACTTTAAACTTTTTTTTTTACCACTTAAAATCATATAAAAAATTATAAATATCCTTTTCTGATATTTATGGTAGAGAGTAATCTGAGATCCGACAAAACCAATAATTAAATAAAATTAAGGTAATTTAAAAATGAAAGAGAATTATTCTTTTAGCAAAAAGAAAAATATATAATAATTAGAGTAAATGAAAATATTGTCTTTTTTTTTAAAGATTAAATATACATAAAATAATGAGAAGCAAACAAAAGTATTGCTTTCTTTTTTTTGAATTAATATTATGTATTTCTGTATATAGTTGTGTTCAATGTAAATAAAATATTTAATCAAGTTTTAAAAAGTTTCTGTAATTATTTAATTGATAATGTTTAAGGTATGTCAATTTATTTTTACAGCTTAAATTTTAGTTTAATTCATAAGTGGAAGAGTTCGTCTAAATAATTCACAACGCAAACTCTTAATTTTATTCGTAATTATTTAAATTTAATAATTACATTTTGACGCGAATTATAATTTAATTTTATTAATGCTTCGCGTTGCTCTTCTACTAGAATTATGTAATTACGATCACTTATGTTATTTGAATTTATCTAAGGTATATAAAATTATATACCAATTTACTATGAGGTTGCTTGGATGATTTGGACCAATTAACAATTTTGGATATAAATTAAATAGAAAATAAACAGGTGTAATTATCTGTCCAGCAGGGTATAAATGACAAAATTGAAAAAATTGAACCAAGTGCACATACGGCCTGGAAATATGCTTTTTTCTTTCCAGGTAAAGAAATATAAGTGATTTTCTAATTATGTGTTGCATTTTAGAGATCAACCACTTTTGCCGAATAATGATCAACATTGATTAATTATAAATGTAAAAAAAAAAAAAAAAAATGTACTCTACTTTTTTTCACATTTATTGAAATAAGAGTTCAAAGGCCACAGTTAAACAAGCAGTAGTTTCCTATTTCAATTCAGTCAATTATTATTGATGTCCAACTTTAACGTCAATTATCTTTGAACTCAATTTACTCCAAATCGAAATTTTGTCACTTGTACCCCTTGGCTTCTGATGTCCTCATATGTTGTTATAGTATTGTATGTTGTTATAATTGTTAATATTTAATTACGGTTTAATTCACAACTTCTTATAATCTAGAAAATGTATTTTACTTTTTAAAATTTAATGTAATAAAATATATGTCACTGTGGTTTGCCATTCCATGTTCAGTATTGGAAATAAAGTGTATAGCATTTATAGTTCTTTTACAGAGGATATAAAAGAATCCCTTTGCATTATGGTGTATCGATAAAAAATGTTTAGTGTAATTAGTGATGTTACACTATTTCAAACATATTGAAATTGATATTTACAGCATTAAATACTACTATAGCTGTACATATTACTCGGCGTGATGCACATTCTAATATATCATATAAAGGGCTGCACAAAAGAATTCAAGTACATTTCTTTTTATTGACAGATATTGCTGAAGGGAATTTTCAGGTGTATTATATGTTTTCTAACTGAACTAAATCTAATTCCATACTATGTAGTAAATATACTTATATACAAATGAATAGATCACATACAGGACTGCACAAAAGTAATTCGGATACTTCTCTGTCTATTTATTATCTGACTCTAACTCTAACTCTGATTATCTGAAATTGGGTTGTCAAAAGTTTTACCATTTTTCATAATTTTTTACTTAGACATAATCTTTCGCCTTAATTGATGTGGAAGTTTTTCACAGTATTCTGAATATGTTGGGAAGTGTTTCATAATCTGTGCTTGATGTATAAATTTTCTTTCTTGTTTAAAATTTTTGTAACTTTTATCTATATCATGCTATACTGAACTTGTCACATTAAATGTCTTTCTTTCAAAGATACACGGCATTATTCAATTGTGTGCAATTTAAAAACTGGATTTTATTAATTTAATATGAGATTATAAATATTCAACACCTCAAAGTAGTTGTTGGCAATGCGCTTTTTTTTGTGTAATTAGAAATTTATCGTACTTTTCACATTATGGAAATACATACAGATTTTCATTATTATTTGTTTTAACATTAATTTTTCATAATTTATTTTGGAATGTAACATGAAATCTTTATAAAATATAATGTATTTTAATTTCGATTTTTTAGCTATATTCACATTATTTAAAATTCCTTTTTCCACTAATGGAGTATGACAAAAATGTGGCAGTTTCTGAATACACTAAACCTTTTATCAATTCATATTTCTTTCTTCTTTTTTCTAATGAGAATTATTTCTCATGTACCATAATATTAACAAAATCAATCATAATTTAGTAGATCTATGTACTACAACTGTGTTTCATTTTCAACATTTATTTATCATAATTTATAATTATATGCATTTAACTTATGATTGAATATTTATATTTTTTCAACTTTTTCCTAAAACAGTTAATTATTTTAAGTTTTGGCACGGATAACCCTTATTGCATATTAAATTATAAGATGACAAATATATAAAATAAGTGTATGACTGCTTATGAATATTTTTAAACCTATTCAAATGTAAACTATTCAATAACTATCAATAAAATAAAATGGATTTACCCCTTTCAAAATCAATAGCTCAAATGTAAAAACTTAAATAATATTGGTGTATGTAGATAAATTTATATATTAAAGTTTTTTTCTCATTGTTAACACTAATTTTGTTATAAGGGCAAAGAATTTCTATATAAATCAAAAGAAAAAAAATCTTGTACAATTTGGTATTTTCATGTTCATCATATCATCCTAATTTGTCATATGAATTTTACCAGCTTAAAATAGTAGTAAAAAATATTTTTAATCTATTAACTTAATCGAGTTTTAAAATTTAAAAAAAAAATGTGTCATTTCTAACTCTTTCTTTTAATTGTCATTATTATTATTACTTTTAAAAAGTGTAAACATATACGAATTGTGCGTATTACTGAAACCTGAAAATGAAAATTGTATGTTCAGTACTTACTTTGTACTATAGGAAGTTTTTGTCACATGTGAAAATATTTGTTTGCGATGTGCATTAATTTTATTAATTTTAAATTATATTATTGTATGCTCTTGCCATTTTTCATTGTTTTGGGATATTATGTATAAATAAAATATAATTATTTATGATTTCCTAAATTCGTTTAAATGTGTTAACAAATTTATTTGTATACACAAAAAAAAGGGGGGTGGGGGTATTTCAGTCTTATTGTTATGAGCATAATTTACTTATTTTTAAAGAAAATGGAATTTGTTTGATGCTAAGGTTATTCTATGCTTTATTAATTTCCATTTCAAACACTTTATAAATTCCTTTGAATTATACTTAATCAAAATTGGGGAAAAAATTAAAGGTGTGCAAAAATGGAATAATAGGATCAATAACAAAGGTGAAGTTATTCATTTCAGAAATTCAAAAGTGAAATATGCTTTACTTTTCATGAATCATTCTTGTACCCACAGGAAAATATATAGTTAAAATATTTGAAATTGATCTTTTAAAGATATAAACATTGCAAAAGATTATATTTCCACTTGCAATAAAAGAGAAAAAAAATTTTCATAGTGGTGTAATAATTTTTTAATTGAGTTGTTAATAATTAGTTTAATGCAATTTAAGAATTATGTTTCTTCTGCATGCAAAATATTGCAATTCACACAAAACACTAAAATTTTAACTATTAATGGTATTTTATAAATATATAACTTTTAAAAAATCCGTTTAAAAGTTTGAATAATGTTAGAAATCATTTCAAAACATCACTTATATAAATTACTTAACTTCCTTTTAAATATGTGTGAAATTAGTATATTCAGAATATCTACTACTAATAAAATGTAGATTTGCAAATGCCTTGTTTTAAAAAACGAAAGATATTTTCCCTCATTTCGAAAGAAAGAAAAAAAATAAGCTTTCACAGTTTATTATTGTTTTATAATACATATTATTTGGCTGATAAAAAATAATAAATCCGTCTTTTTTAATAATATTTTAGCGATTTAAGCGTTCATATTTAAATTGCGTATACATATAAGTATCTGATGTTTTGAAAATAGTGTCTACTTAAAATAATTATGTCCGCGATTTAGAATTACAGAATAAAAAAGGACGCTGAACTGAAAGCAAAAGGACAGGGGGAAAAAGAAAATTAAAAATCACGTGGTTGGTTTGCGCTGCTTCACTGTAATGTTGCCTATCGCGCATTACATATTGAGGTACCAAGTTGATTCGACGCGATGACATTACGCCTACGGAAGCTGACTATCTTTACGGAATATAGTATCTTTGGTAATACTACTCTCCTGGCCTCATATGCGAGCATTACTTTATATTGGCAAGCCATATATTAAATATTAAATACAGTGGGATAAAATATATCTCACCTAATTAACCCTTAACCCTAGATCTACCGGGAATTTTATTCAAGTTTTAATAAAACGTTCTACACCAGATTTTTTATTTAAAACTATTTAACTTATTTATTTACCTTATTATTGTCTGGTTTATATACTTAGTTTATTTTAAAGAAATTTCTGGTTTGAATGAATATTTTGTATGTACCTGTCGGGTCCAATGGACCCGTCTGGTAGACGGAGGGTTAAATGCATATGGTATCGTTTTTGATACAATAATTGTTCCCTATTTATTGGATTTTTTATTCACATATTCCGTATTTCCACCAGAAAAATAAAAAATAAAATTTCACTCCATTTAATAACAGCCATTTCGTTATTAAATAAACCGAAATTTACCATTTATATTTTCTGGTATGAATTCCGAATCTCTGAATTATGAAATTTCGGGAACGCATTCTACCCTATGCATTTTAGGGTTAAAACAAAATTCTCGCCCCAAAATTTTAACAAAATTTTATTTTCTTAACTTTAAGGAACATCGTTAAGGAATTGATTTTCTTTATTTAAAAATAAATTTTTGATTATTCCGGTGAGAATTCAATATTTAGACACATTTTTGCTTGCCCCTCAAGGGGTTAAAGCAGTAGAAGTTCCAGTAAGCCGAAAATTCTTCAGAAAGCTATTTTGGCACGTGTGAATGTCAATTTCTTCCATTTTCTTGTCTGACATGGTATCCCCGACTTTTTCTTGGAAGCAATATAAATTTTAAAGCTATCATATTTTTTTTCTTGTTTTAAATAGATAACTTGACCATATCATATGCTTAAAAAATTAATTTTCAGTTTGTTTACTTTATGAAGAACTTTTCAAAACGGTACTTTTGAGTACCATCGGGACTACGTTGACAGGATTTTTACTTAGCTTTTTATCGTTTAAATACGTATGGTGTATAAAAACGCATATATTTACTAGGGATGCGTGGTTGCTGTACAGATGGATTTTGATAGAATGTTGTGGAAGATTTTGCATGATTTATGTATAACATTAATAAATAATAAAGCAAAAAATATGTTACTTTTTACCTTTAGAAAAATTACTGTAATTTTTATAAAAGAAAACAAAAAATAATTACAAATTAAATAAAAAATCTAAAAATATATTTTAGAATTTTTATGAAACCTTTTGAGTTAAAAAGTATGGAAATTTCTTTCAGTATGTTTTGCCTCGGATAGGAACTGTAGAATTTTCTTCTGATGGCGAAATTATCACTAAGGATGCACCAAAAGCATCATCATCTAGACATATATACATTGTAGACATATATATACTAGGTATATGCATGATAAGTCACAAAATATTTGACATAGTCTCGATTATTGCCCAAGCGTTATGGCCCAACGGTACCTTGAAGTACCACATGAGGTAATTATCCGTAATTAGCAATAAATAAATAAATAAATAAATAAATCTTTTATTTTAGTGTACCTTGATAGTAATGCCAGGAAAAAATGTATCGAGGAGAATTTTTTTAATTCATAATTTGTGATATAAGTGGTTAAATTTTACTTGAGGATAAGAAACGAGAACATATTTTATCAAATAGATTAGGAATTATAATGATTGAAAGTTTAGAATTTACATCAAAACATTAAAAGAAAAGGAAAATGAAATTTTAAACATTTTTTGCAACTTAGTAATTAAAATTTAAGGGGATTATACATGTACATTTAAACATCCTATTAAAAAATGACCAAAAATGTGTTTTAAAGTCTTTGAAATTGTAAAAAATAATTACACAAAGGAATCAAAACCAATTAAAATAATTAAAGATTTCTCTTTATTTTCGTTTATTATTATTTTTTCGTTATATAAAAAACTTCTTTTCTTTTGAAAAACAAAGAACTCGATAGTACATTTTAAATAATATTCACTTGAGTTACTTAAACACTGATTTTTAATTGAGGAAATGGTTCTCTTATGATAATTACATTAGATTAATTGTTCTTAATTATACCTTCGTTGTTGAATCTTTTACGTGTTAATGAAAGTATATTTTTGTTTTATAAAATTGCTAATGAAAAAAACGTAATACTAAAAAATTAAATTCTATTTAAGAGTTAAAATTGTTACCAATTCACTCAAAAATGTACTAGTTTGATAACACTGATATTAAAAGTTCTCATAGATAATATTAATGAGGTAATATATTTTGAAATCAGTTAAATGAAATAAAAGAAAGCCTAGACTGTGAGTAATACATGGGAAAAAATTGAATCAAGTAATTTTCCAGAGGATTGATTTTTTATGAATATATTAAATGTCAAACTAAGTTAATAATTGCTAAAAGCGATAAAAATACACTTACAAGGCAAACAAATACCTTTATACAGATCGACCTGTTTTATCGCACAGACGGCGACTTAACATGTCGATATGAATAAAAGTATTTATTTCCCTTGGAAGCGTATTTTTATCACTTTTAGGAATTATTAACATAGTTTAAGGATTTTAAGTGATTTTCCTATATAGTTTTACATAATAAATGTGTTTAGTTAAATTTGTGTTTAATCGAGAAATTAAATTAAATTAAAAAAAAAATCAAAAAACCCGACTGCATAAAAAGCGAACTAATTAATTATTTCTCATCAGTGTGAATTTTTTTTTTTTTTTTATTACTTACCGATTTTTTTATTTACTTGTATTGGTGACTTTTAAGTTGTGTTTAACCCTCTGTCTACCAGAAGGGTCCAATGGACCCGACATGTATATTCAAAATATCTATTCAAACCAGAAAATTTCTTCAAAACAAACTAAATGTATAAATCAGACAATAATAAGTTAAATAAACAAATTAAATAGTTTTAAGTAAAAATTCTGGTGTAGAATGTTTTTATAAAACTTGAGTAAAATTTCCGGTAGTTCTAGGGTTAATTGTCATTTCCTATCTATAAACACTGTTTTGAAGAGGCCTATACATATCTACGAAGGTTAGAGTTATAGTAAAGTTACAGATTCTACCTACACAACTTCAAGGTTGTGTAATATTTAAACAGAGCTTCTGACTGTAAAATAGTCAATGAAACATCTTCTTCATTTTGAAAGACCTATCCAATGATATGCCACTCAATAGGGTGCGTAAAAAAAATTTCGTCTCTACCGCTATTTTCTATTTTACGGCAGACATTTTGAATTTATAAAAACAAAATCTAGCTATAACCATCGGACGGTTAAGACGAATCGATAGAGACCTCATTCATTAAAATCCATGCAGCCGTTGGAATGTTTCGAGGGTATAAAGGAATCCACATACCCAGATACGCGTGAAACACATAACCCTTCTTGGCAGTCGGGTAAAAAAATATGTATTCGATCATTCAGAGAGCCGTTTCAGTTTGGCAAAATTTATTCGTACTGGAAAATTTTATCATTTATTTATTAAACTACAATTCCTATATCTAATCTATAATCATTTACGGCCAAAATTTTCCGGTACGAATTGATATTCCCAAACGGAAACGATTTTCCGAACGACCGAATAATGCAAAAGCTGTTTTGCGTATTTCTCTGCATAACAGTAAACGCAATCCTATGAGGAGTATCAATCCAAACTGCATTGTTCACGAAATTCAAAATCAAATGTGGCAGAGCTTTGATCTTCGTTATTTTAGGGTTAAACTATTTTGCATTACAGTATCAAAATCAAGATAAATATGTGTTTGTCAAGTAAAAATGAAATAACACACCAAGATAAGAATATTTTCTTGGTTGTTTAGCACACCTCGAACTGTATACAAATGTACAGTCGTGGAAAAAAAAAAAGTAAACACCCCCTACTAACTCCTCAACAAATTATCGTAGACGAAAGTTACTGGTACCGAACGATTGGAAATAAAGTCTACTTTTAAATGACGTATATAAAATTAGCTTAGGGGGCCTTCTACATATTGAAACGAATCCAAACTTCCTTTCTTTCAATGGCAATACCCAATTTTAACGAGATATTTCAAATCTTCGGTTCAAACTATGCCTAGACACCAAATTTCAAGTCATTTGAATGATAAGTTTATGAATTATAAACATTCAAAATTTAGTGCTTCTAATGTTAAATTACATTTTCATATTTTTATTTATATCTCCCGAAATTATGCTCCTAATGTGCTAATTTTTTTTTTTTTTTTGTAGTAATAATACTAATACACCCAAATATAAATAAGCTGAATTTGCAATTTTTATAATTTCATGACATGAATTATGAATTATGAAATTAATATTCGAAAAAATTATGAATTGCAACCTACAATTTTTTTGATGGATTTAGATTTATTAAGTCCTGCTTTATGGAAATTCAAAAATTTCACATTTTTCTTCCAAGTAGTTTTCAAATTATGCTTACAAAACGGCAAAATGATGGTTTAAGGGGCCGTCTATGATGGAAGTGAGTAGACATTTTGAAATTTATTCTGCCGTACTGAAATCTAACACGCTTCATTGACTCCTTGAGTGGCGCTTAAGGTGCCTTGATCAAGGAAGGGGCTCTCTCGGTTAACAATCCAGTACGGAACTTCAATTTGGATACAGCCCTTAAAATACGCTCGTTTTAAAATAATTAATTTCTCGGAAACTTATGGTACGAATTGCATAAAAATTCATTTTTAGGCTAATTGAAGGGTGTAGAGCTCATTTATGATGTCAGAATTGGGTTCTGCTATTGACAAAAACAAAGTTATGGTTCGTTTTAATATGTAGATGGCCCCCTAAGCAAATTTTATATACATCATTTAAAAATAGACTTTATTTCCATTCGTTCGGTACCAGTAACTTTCTTCTACGATAATTTGTTGAGGAGTTAGTAGGGGGTGTTTACTTTTTTTTTTTTTCCACGACTGTACATTATTTACAACATAACTTTAGATAATAGATCAGTATAACATTTGATTGTTCCTTAATACGAACCCATTTGATTTTCAAAACACAATTCGAGTTGACACAATTTTTACTTCCCTCAAATGGCGCCTTTTAAATAAAAGAATATTTTCCTGTTTGCGGGGGTCCGGGGACATATTTTAAAATACTTTTTATTTATTGAGTTAAATTTTTGAATTTTTTGTGATGGTTAACCATATCATTTGTAAAAGAAATCACATGATAAAATTTCTCATAATTAAAAAAAATAATTAAATTTAAAATTTGTTAAAAAAGTGGGGTAATTTAAAATCGTTATACCTCGAAATATTATTTGTAGAATTTAAATTTTTTAACCTTTTAATAAACAGAAATATATAAATTTTAATTTAGATTCAGCATTTTAAAAAGTATTAATTTAAAAAATATTTAAAAATATTTAAAGTAAAAATTAAGGAAGAAATGATATAACTTTTATAAAAAAAATCATATTTTCAAAAGTAAATATTTTTTTCATATTTGCTGAATCAAAATTTAAGTAAACTAATTGAAAAAGACATGTTCCAAGTTTGAACCATATATCTATAACGGTTCTTGTGTTATAACAATTTAAATACGAGAAATGGTGAAAAAACCCATCACGAAGAAAAACACATTTTCATGCCGTTTGCATGATAACCATTGCTTGAAAGCTAAATTTTGGAAAAAAAAAATAATAATATGTTTTGTTCTAATAAGGATAGAAACACGATTCAAGCGCCATTTTAAGCAGAATAAAGTGGAGAATATTTTACAGCAATAAAATATTTTTAGAAAATTTGAAGATTTTTGTGTCCCGGAGCCCTTAAAATGGGACGATTGAACTTTGTGCTGATATATTAAATAAGAATGGTCAACATAAAATAATACAAATGTAAAAAGGTGAAACGCCATTTGAATCGTCAAAGAGGGCATTTTGCATTTGACCTGCAGCTGTGATGTGCGACTTAGCTCGCATATTTCTACGTTTTAAACTTTGATTTTTAAACTTTCTACGGAAGATGGAGCTTTAGAAGCTCCTAACCAGCTGTATGCACCCTTCAAACAGACAAACAACTTAACTAATTTCAAGTGTGTAAATTTTATGACAAAAGCGTAATTTTAGAAATGTTTGCATATACTTCTGTAAAAGTTACGAATTTACACATATATTTTAAAAAGTGCACTAGATCACCTATTTATGTAGTTCAATAAAGGACGCTTAATATATTTAATTATTTAATCTCTACATTATAGGGAATGGCTTGCAAAATTTGGCAAACAGAGGTTACGCACTTTGTAGAAGTTTATAAGAAGTAATTAAATTTTAAAAATAACACGTTTTAAAACTAATATATTTTGGTAAATTTCTATTAAAACACAAGTAAGTAACTGTTCAATTCGAATAATATTTTCTTTAATGAAAGCATATAATAACATAATTTACAGAACGCCTAAAAGTTGTGAAAACGATATTAAAAATTAAATGTTCGCTTTACATGTACTTCAGCAATTAAAAAAAAATTGTACAAAGAAAAACTACAGATATTTTAACGATGCCTGTTAAAACTGTTTATACAAATTATATACAATTTTTTTAAGCAGTACGAGCTGAATTTGTTCTAAATTTATTAAAACAATATTTTACGTTTCTGTATTTCTGCTTAAAACTTTTTCCAATCACGCTTATATATTGTAGGCCACGCTTATTTATAGACACCCTTTTAAACGCTAAAATGCTTTAAAATGTATCTGGACAAATTAGTTAATTGTATTCAAATTTAAAATCAAAATATAATTTTTTTTTGTTAATATCATATTTCATTTATCTATAAGGGGCGTGGCCGCCCCTCCGGGTGGTTCCGACCCCACCCCTTGAGTGGGGGAGGTGACCGGAAGCTCGGCAGAGTTCGTTGTGTACGAATGCGAGGGGGCCGGATGGGGACGATTCGCCACCTCCTCGAGAGGCTCATCTCCGACAGGCGTTGAGCACGGTGGCCACGGTTAGCGGAGGTCATGCATGGGTGGACACGGTTTTGATGTTGACGTGCATCCACCCCCGGCAGCCGGGTTCTCTGGCCAAGCCGGGTAGCGACACACCATAGTCTGATCCCAGAGCCGGCGGTGGCCGGGTGGTGACTCTGGGCAAAGGATAGCTAAGGCGATAGGACCCCATCCACCAATTGACTAAGAGGGAGCCTGAAGTATGAGTGAGGGCTTTGTAGTGGAAAGTCCTCGGTGCTCGCTAGTGACGACGGGGTTCGCGGGAACGCCATGCAGGGACTCCCGGAGCAACCGAAGTGCGAGGGTTTCGGACAGCGCCCAAGTTACTTTATGACTTGGGTGGCTCATCCCTCCGAGGACCTCAGCTGGAGCAGTTGGGAGCCGACCCTGAGGGTGGTGGGGTTTGGCGGTGCCCCCGTTGACCAAGGAGCGGTCGCGTGGGGAGGCCAGTATGGTTCTGGTTGCTCCACGTCGTGCTGTGCCCCATGGGAGGGGGTCGGCCGGCAGGTCCACCATCGAACACTACTCCCGCAGGGAAACGGGCCGGAGGCTCGCCGGTAACGCGGCGGCTCATCGTGCCTCGGGTGAACTCTTGGTCCGATCCAGGTCCTCCGTGTCTATGCGGTACCGGAGTTTTCCTCGCCTGGTGATGAGGACCTAGAGGTGTCTCCACCTAACTTTCGAACGCATTAACAAAGGTAGCGGTCGGTCACATCACGGGGTCAGGGGCCTTCGGGCCTGGGTACCCTCGACGGCCGTGAGGTAAGGTAGTGGCGGGCGGGCTTCTGTCGGCCTCCACTGGCTTCTCTGTCCTAGGATGGAGTCGAGTTGGTGGGGGCTGGCGGGACTCCGTTCCGTCCAACCCCTTAGCGAGGCGGAGTCTATTCCGTCTAGGTGGAGCTTTCCGTGCCCGCCTGGGGTCGCTAACGGCACCTAGTCTGGGCCAACTGGCTCCCGGCGTGATCCGCGTGGGGTTCCGTCGGTTGAGCCGGGTGGTTTGGGCGAAAAGCCAGGAGCTGGGTCGCTTTACGGTCGGAGGGATTTTCCCCGTCCTCCCTGGTTTTCAAGCTAGGGGCCCTTCATTAACTTTCCTATCGGCTGGCCCACAAAAATGTCTCTGCCGGAAAATGGTATCTGATCTTGGGGGCCTGTCCGTAAATTAAATTCGGGTCGGGAAGCCTCGGTTCAGTCCGTGGGCCCAGCGTCTTTATAGGCGTCTGGTTCCTGCGATGGCTTGCGGGGTCTACCGGCTCGAGTAACCAAGTTTAGGGACCACTTGGTTTTTCTAGCTGGGTGGTGAGGACTATCGTAGCGATTGTTCACCAACTTGGGAATAGTCAGCGTGACATGCGTTGGGCAGTGCGTCGACCTGACCGGAGTTTACGTGGGGTTCCGCTCTGTTGGAGCTTGTCTGGCGGCGACCTTCGGGACGCGCCGCGGGGCTTGTTTCACGGGTGGTTCCTTGAGTCGACAAATGGGCCTGAAAAGGGCCTGGGACCGGAAGATGAATCCCTCATCTTATCTATAAGGGGCAGTCCAATAAAAACGATACAGATGGGGGAAAAGTAAATTCTTGTCAAATGAAAGCGAGACAGATGGGAAAAAAGTAAGTAAACTGTTATTTCCTTAATTTTAAACTTTGCTTATATCCTCCGTCAGGCTGTGGGGAACCCACTGCGCACATATTTTCCGGTACTCCAAATGCTCTGTCAAGATGGCGTGAGCGGTACCGTGACTAATGCCCAACATGAGTCGAATGTCTTCCACAATCCGCCATCGGTCATTTCTAACGCCAGCATCCACCAAAGCAATGACAGAAATGGTCAGTGTTGCCAGATTGGGGACTTTATTGTCCCAGATTGTTGGTTGCCACCGTTTTTTTTAAGTACAAATATTCGGCCTATTTAAAAATAGATTAAAAATTCTGAAAAATAAGGCGAATTATACTGTTTTTATAAAGTGGTGACAATCAAATAATCTGAATTAAAAAAGTCTCCAATCTGGCAACACTGGAAATGGTAATGACATGATGACCCTATCATTGCCGACTGCAGTCTTTCAATGACACCCGAATTTGTCTAAATCGTTTATTCCACTCAAACAAACGCGCAAGCATAGAATTCCATGCACGCACTTGACATTCTGTTTCCGCCATATACAGCAGACATTCGGGCATGAATTTTGCTTCCTACACTCCTTCCGCAGTCAAAAAAATGCAGTATATCTCGCTGTTCCTCATTCCCGGTGTCCATAGTTATGTTGGACGCACACACAACTCGCTCACCTCCATTCGAGGGAGACAAATGGTACTGCCGTGATCGCTCGCGCTGTTCCTTCCTGATTTCCTTTAGAGGGCACTACTATACATGCACTTACCTGCGTTATCAACTTCCGCCACATAGGCGATATTTAGTCTAATTCGTTTTCATTTCACTGCCCCTTATATGTTAATTAATTTTTTATATTTTAAAATACATCTGTTTACACTTCATTACATTATATTTATACGCTTCACATTGGCATCTATAAGTGATGCATCTTAAATCCCCTTAAAATAAACTTATTTTGTTTATTAAAATTTAAACTACGTTTAAATATTTCACTTTATACAACCGCACAAATTAAAGAGTTTGACTAATAAAGATTTTCAAGAGTCAAAGTTAAATACCAAGTTTAAAATACATATTTTGAACTATTCCTCTTAATTCAAATAATTATTGCATCTATTTATACTTAGGACATATTTAATTACAATAAAGCGATAACAGCATCCTCTGAGAAATCTCACCACCCATGCAGTAATAAGTTATAATATATGTTCCCCTTTATTTGTGTTACAATAGCATCCTCCGGGATAATCTAAATTACAACTCATAAACATCTTCAATATCCATATCCCTTATGAACTCCAAAAGCTTTTCAAATAGATCATAAATGAACAATAGTTACGTATTGTTACTTCGGATACTAGGATGTTCTAATAAAATTGATTTTAGCCAACCCATTAAGTTATAAATAGGATTACATCCCAAGGGTAATTTAAAAATATGCAAATATCAGAGTCTATATACTTCAATTATATGTTAAATTTTAGGTTTATTGAATAGCATAACTGAAAAGAAATTAAAACTATAGCCTGCATCGGACAGTTTTCAATGTAGGCAATATGTATTTAAAATTTTAGAAACATTCTTTAGAGTTGGGATTTACAACTATTATGTAGCGGCAGAGCCTGATTATCCACGGGGCAAATTCCTACCACTAAAAATAAACAGAAAATTTTGCCTCATTCATGGCAGATATTTTACATGAATACGGCGTTTAGATAAGGGGAACTTTTCTTTAAAAATTTATTGGTGTAAGTGTGCCCCGTTGGTAATCAGGCCCAGGGGGGGGGGGGGGGGGTACCATTCGTGCGATGCGCCAACTGTAAAGATTCCCTAACCGCTCGCGCATTACGTCACGTGGCGGACAGATTCACCTCGCTTCGCTCGTTTCAATAGTATTCTGTATGCTGTTCTGCCTTGGATTTTTTTTCTGCGAATGATTTTAATTTTTGTATTATTTTAACAGACTTTTTTTAAAAAAACCTAGTGAATGCACTATATCAACGTGTTCTAATAACACTCGGAGAACACGTATACAGATTTAACAATACAGTACAGAGTCTCAAATCCGGACGTCGAAATTCCGAATTCTTCAAAATCCGGGCATTTTGTTAACTGGCGATTATTATTCTGAAAAATCGCAAAGAAAAACACTAAAATCGCAAAGGACAAAATTTACTATACTAAGCTACAATTTCAAAGCCGAATTCATTTTACGTGCGTCAAAAAATTCCTGCAGAACGCGAAAATCTCTAAGAACAAGAACTGCATAAAAGAATCGCGAGAAATTCAGCAAAACTTTAATGAAAGAAAAAAAGAGGACAGCATTTACTATATTAGAATAACAGATTAAAAAAAGATTTCTTTCACAAATGCAGACAAATCGCCATGAAGTGGGGGAAAAAAGTTCGAAACTCGCAGAGGAGAAAATTTATTATATTTCACTAAAAGTTGGTAACCGAGTTCCTTTTACAAATCTCAAAATTCTAAAAATCGAAAAAAAATTCGAGAAAAATGCGAAAATCTCTGTACGAACTCCGAAAAAACTTTATTGAAAAAAAAAATGACAAGATTTAACACAATAGTGGGCTAAAAAAATAAATTCGGATTCCTTTTATTCATATGGAAAAATCGCCTCAAAAATTTAAAAAAGAAAACGTCAAAAATTGCATAAAAAATTTAAAAAATTTCTTTTGTTATAGGGATTTTTTTTTACCTTTAAAAAAAAAATTCCCCTATTAAAATATTTGCTTTAGCATTATCTTTTTTTACTTTCTTTTATCTATAACAGAAGAACGTATTGTAGTCGAATTTTTGTTCGACTTCCAGTTTTCGACGGATTTACACGTTTTAAATGTCAGAGATCCCGAAAAACATGTTTTTACAAAATATCTGTCTGTTCGTATATATGTATGTCTCATTATATCATTGAAAAGTATACAAAGTTATGTATTTTTGACTATGGCCAGCATGTCAAGGTTAAATTTGGGGATATTCCGCCGAGGGGGGGCGTTGTAATAGCGATTTTTGTTCCATTTTCATTATTGATTCACCGGAAAGCATACAAAGTTAGGCATAGATTTGAACCAAACTTCATACGTATATTTTTGACTATTGACTCCAGATCCCAGTTGAAAATGGATATGTAACCCTGGAAGGGGGCGCTGTGATAACGATTTTTGTGCGATTTTCTCGATTTTTCGTAGTTTTGTTGTACATCGACTGCTGATGCAGCGACATGCACTTCGTATCTAGCTAACCCAGCGATTCGCAAACAGAATAACGATGATATTTATTTTATTAAATATTACATTCGTGTTTCTCTGATCTAGAGGCCTGCACGGGCCGGAATTTCCAGGCCCGGGCCCGGCCGGAAGGAAAGCTATTTTGGCCCTGCTCGGCCCGGTGTAAAAATTGAAAGTTCGGCCCGAGCCCGGCCCGGCCCGTTTACATTTTTACCGTTCTCGGCCCGGCCCGTACAAAAATCAGTGAAAACAGGCCCGGCCCGACTAAATTTCTACAAAAAATTCCGTTTTTTCTCGACATACAATTAAGATTCTTTTAAGCATATTCTACATGCATATTTTTGGGAACATTTTACAGTATATTTTAAATTACTATGTGTTCGCAAAATAGAAAACACACAATAGTAAACGTTAACGATTACTTACAGTGTTTTAGTCAACGTCTCTACAGACGTTTCAAAATTTAAATAAGGGTTCATTAAAAGATTATTGTAGTTTAGAATAAAGGGTTAAAAAACATGATAACTTTTGAAGCTTATAATAAAAGGTAGATTTATGAAAATATTCCTGTCATTTTTAAGGCTTTTCTCAAATCCAACGGAGCTACATTTTGATACATTTATGAATTCATTTCTTTTCGGAAACGCATGAGATTGGCAGGTATTCTTATTCAGAAACCATGTAAATGCCGTTTTCTCTTAGATAAAAGTAATATATCTTTCAGAAAATACTGCCAAAGTTAGCGTTTTGAATCGAATTTCCGGAAGCGATAGCACAGGAAAGGAGAAAACGTACAGTCACGTGACAAGAGTCTCTGTTATCTCTGTACCTAATTTATGAAAAATGGAAACTTTATTCGATCCCAAATGCCTTCAATACTCAGGCCTGTCAATTTGATGCCTTTATAGTTAAAAATGAGTCAGAAAATGTGTCTGAGAGTTTCGCATTGTTGAGCAGTAAATATGAGAACCACCTTAAGGTACATTTCCAAAGATACTGTTAACAGAAGTTCATTATCGCTATTAATACTTTTACAAAACATAATGTCTGTCCTACACATCCTGAGAACAATTAAGACCAGTTCCGTCCCGGCACAAGTCTGCCGAAAAAATTAAACCCGGGATCAGGCATCATGTAACTGTACGATGCCGATCTCTACGATGGACATGTTACATTTCTGTATTGATGTTAACGCACATTTATACTTCTCGAAAAAGTCGTATTCATTGGAAATGACCTCGTATTTTATCTGCTCCTCTCAAATTCTTATATCGGGCCGATAGGTCCGATTAATTTTTTATCGGCCCGGCCCGGCCCTCCAGGCCCGTTCAATTTTTTTGCCGGCCCGGCCCGTTGAAAAAATTGTCCTAATTCTGCCGGCCCAGCCCGTTTGAAAATTCTCCTCCATTCCGCCGGCCCTGCCCGGGCCCGTGTAGACCTCCACTCTCATCTGATTAATAAAATGAAGTAGAAATTTAAGATGAAATTTAATGTAGGATTGAAGTATTAGCCTATAAGCAGTGCTTAATTTGCGTTGGATATTATCGTTAATATATTCTGTTTGATTCTCAGCTCCGCTATTTCTTTGTTTTTGGTGGAAATTTAGATATTGGTCTGAATTCACCGGCGCTCACTCGGGAATTTAGCGGAAATAGTGTTTCTAAAAAATCAGAGCCTAAATTTTTATTTCTTTCTTTCCCATCGCTAATCTTTTGCGTTCTTTCCTACCAAAGCGCTTACGTATGTGACATAGTGTGTCCTGTGTAGGTTTTTTTTTTATGGTTTCAGAATGGCGATGAGGAATGTCAGAATTAGTCGCAATTGTTTCTGCCGTTTTTACTCTCTGCTTTTTGTTCGTGTTTTAAAAATATTCTCTCTGATTAACTTTCTAGCTCTGCACGGTGCTTAATTTGCTCCGAATATCACTGGAGCGCAGCTTCAGTACTTCTTTATTTTTAGTGAATATTTAAATATTAGTCAGAACAGACCAGAGTTTATAAATACTGCACACCAATACAAAGAAGTCCGTGACGAGTAGGATTTTCTGAAAATTTCCCACTCCTGATTTTAATGTTTTTGCTCTGTTCATTTATTAGAATTTATTAGATATTAATGCCTAAAGATACGAGCCGTTAATTCCCAAATTGGCTCAACCGAGCTCAGCAATCTGATTGGCTAAAACTGATATTTATATAGTAGAAAATTGTACTTATTTTCTTATGAAGTAGTGTAATGTAAAATAGAAAGCAATTATAATGACTTAAATTGATTTATTTTGTTAAATTTGATCAAAATCACAGTAAAATAATCTAAAATATTAATATTAACGAACAATCAGATTGCTAAGTTCGGCTGAGCCAATTTGGGAATTAACGGCTCGTCCTAAAGATATGTCAAAAATATAAATTTCTTTTTGAGGAAGACGAAATTGCTTTAAAATTTGAAATAGTGTATGAAATAAATATGCGTATGCGGGGGGGGGGGGGGGGGGATTATAAACTTTGTTGTTATTACGGCAGAATATTAGAGCTCCGGTACTTTTTTTTTTTTTTTTTGCTAGAAACTAAGCCCTGTGTATATATATTGTTACAGATATTTGAATTATATTGATTTTGATCCTGAATATGCATAGTGACATTCAAATTTTTTTGAAAACTTATATCTAGTAATCGGACAATGGATTATTGTTAAAAGTTTTGATGTGAGTTTTGTTTAATTTATTCTGTTTGATAATTCTAGTCTTTTTATTACTGCTGCTGTGTCATCATATTCATATAATTCATCCATTCATTTTATTTCACAATAGTTTAAAAGTTTTCATTTGTACTTTTACGCATTAAAAATTTTATTTTTTTACTGAAGTATTTGAATTTACTGAAGTATTTGAATGAAACAAATGTATCGCGATATTATTTAACCATTATGTATGTTATATTTAACTAACTCCAATCAGTGTTTGAACAAATTATTTTAAGAAAAGTGATTTCGTTCAATTTACTTTCGAGGATCTGTTTTTTAAAAAATTATTTACTTCATATTTCGTTCTTTTACTCATCTATTTACATTGTCACGGCCGGTCTCTCTCCGATCTTGTCCACCACGTGACGTTTCAATCCTGCTCTACTCTGATTGGCTATCCTTCAAATGGAACAACCTTATGTAGAAGAACCTTGATCAGGCCCTGTGTAGCGGTACGCTGGTGTGCCGTGAGAGGACTTTAGGTGCTCATGAAAAAAAAAGTTAGAAATTGCTCGTCAAACGTGGCAGATGAGGTGCGTTCGTACTATAACTAGTTTTATACATATTTTTGGCACCGCATCTTGTACTGAATGCATATTTTAGTGCACTTCAATAATGCATATCCATTTCATTCTGTTCGAAATGCTGTAACATCATTAAAATGCACTTGGAATATTTTTTTTCATTTTGGTCGTAATGTAATGGAAGACTTTTGACTGTCCCTGTAATTAAACTATACATCCGATTTTCATAAAATTTGAAATGACTCGACAAAATCTTGCAACAATTACATATTTAAAATTTCAGACCATTCGGAAGGTTGTAACATCATTAAAATGCACTTGCAATAATTTATTCCCATTGGTCGTAATGTAACGGAAAACTTTGACTGTTTCTGTAATTAAACTATACATCCGATTTTTATAAAATTTGAAATGACACGACAAAATTTTGAAACAGTTATATATTTAAAATTTCAGACCGTTCTGTCGGGTAGTTTTTGCTCTGTTATATGCGGACAGACGGACAGACAGACGGACTGAACGACGACTATAGGTGCTACGTATTTATATAATTACGAACGCACCTAAAAAAGATCCTTTATTCAAATTACGCTACGCCTAAAGATTAAATGAACTGTATGTGCAGCGAAGGGATTAATAAGCATCAACAAATAAGTTTCTAAAAATGTTAATTATTATTGATATTATTACGATTTTTATCATTTTATTCTTCAACGTTTAGTCATGTCAGCACATTCTGTGTGTGTTAACTCAAAAATAATAAAATATATGCCATATCTATTTTTATAAAGATTTCAAATGTGCCGTAGAGAGTTAATTGCAATTGAAAGCGTGTCGAGCTACTTTAACTATAGTTTAACACGTTCACGCCGACGCGGTGGGTCACACTCCACTGTCTCAGAGTTGTCAAATCTCCTGCTTTTTGCACACCACAGTTATTTTAGAGAAAATGTTGTTCCTTTAAATCGCCCAAATGTTCTAATAAAATAAAACAACATATTCTGTATTAAAATATTGATATCCAAAAAAGCCGGAGACTTGTCAGCTCTGAGACAGTCGAGTGTGACCCACCGCTCAGGCGTGAACGTGTTAAAAATATACCAAGAAATAAAAAGATTGAAAAACAGTGCACTTTAGTAGAAATGTCCAAACTTTTTTACCGTTGGCCCCTTCAAAACTACGCAAATTTGTATTGACCACCATTACTTTACTATTTCCTAATTATACATGAAAAATATAAAAATGATCCTACATTAAAATAAATAATCATTGTTTAACGTCTGATATACGAGTTAAAAAATATATATATATATATTACAATTCATCAGACATACAAGTAAAATTACATAAATACATTTAATACAATTAAAAAGCAAACGTTTCGAGCTAAATTTTATCCCCTCATCAGTGCAACAAAACATTCAATTGACAGAAAACTATATATCATGTTTACAGTTAAAAATTATTAGCAGCTATTTATTATATGCTAATAATTTTTAACTGTAAGCATGATATATAGTTTTCTGTCATTTGAATATTTTGTTGCACTGATGAGGGGCTAAAATTTAGCTCGAAACGTGTGCTTTTTAATTGTATTAAACGTATTTATGTAATTTTACTTGTATGTCTGATGAATTGTAATATATATGATCCTACATTGTTTATTATTTATAGTTCATAAGTTTCTTACATTTACATGTAAAATTCAATATATTTATATGTAATACTCAATTAGATTCATTGTTGTAATAATTTTATTAAGATTTATAAATTTTATTCACAATGTCAATGTGGTGGAAACTATTGCTGATTCTTGTCAACTGTAGGGATGCTGGGTTAAAAACTTCAGTGTTTCAGTCTTTAACTCATTCTAAATTATCACTTTTTGGACGTATAATGTAAGAAAACTGTTGTGATCATGATGTGTGTGTGTGAGTATGTCTACTTCCGGTCGAGCTCGCATTTGGTTAATATGTTACAAAAAATTGCACAGACACAAGAACTGTGTAATCTGTCATGCAAATCGACTACGGATTAATTAATTGTTAAACTATTTACAAGGCATTTTTTAATAGATTCTATATTATAAATATTATCTATTTCATAAATATTACGTCGATAAAATCAAACATTAGTGTCCCTCTCTTTCCTTAAACTCTTCCGAATTCAATCGATTTCATTATAGTAAGAAACTTAATATTTATATAGCTATATTTATTTACATTATCGATACGTACAAAAGTATTTGGACACTCTGGTAGAGTAATTCTGGATTCATTTTTTTCTTTTTTTGGCCAGGGTGTGAAAATTACTAACATGTCTGAAACCAGATTCAACCATGTACGTTCTAGGAAATGCTATCAAAAATAGAAGTACTACCTAAGACAATTTCTGGTATTTTCGTATAATACTTATCGTCTTCAAAAAAAAAAAAATTAAAACAGATATCGTTGAAAATCTATATTGTTTCAAGATTAATTGATAATTTAAGAATTCGATGGATTAAATTAATATGGAAATTTTCACTTTCTGTAGAAAATCATTTGTCGCATATCATCGTGATCCGTGGTAGGAAGTGCGTTAGACTGATTCCAAAAAAAAATATAATTGATAAGTTTTAAATATTTTAACATTGGTCGGAAATAGACGTCCAAGCTTAATCTCACCATTCTAATATCGCATCGCTTCCCAGGGATTGATATCAGCGATGCGACTTCTGCATTAGCGTATAATATTTTTAGATCATTATTTATAGTGTATAGAGAGTTTTTCTAAACTAATTGGATAATCCTTCAGGGATGATAATACTCGCCAAAGCCAGAAGTTTTCCTATAAGAATCAAGTAAAAATTAAATTTAAAAAAATCAAAAAATCCGACTTTGTAAAAAGCGAACTAATTAATTACTTCTCATCAATGTGAAACTGTTTTCTACATTACTTACCTATTTTTTTTATTTACTTGTATTGATGAGTTTTTAAATGTGTTTAATTATTAGTTCCTATCTATAAACACTGTTTTGATGAGGCCTATAGATGTCTCTGAAGGTTAGAGCTGCAGTAAAGCTAGAGATCCAACCTACGCAACTTTCTGGATGTGTAATATTTAAACGGAGCTTCTGACTGTAAAATACCTCATGAAACATCGTCTTCATTTTGAAAGACCTATCCAATGATATGCCACTCAATAGGGTGCATAATTCTTTTCGTCTCTACCACCATTTTAAATTTATAAAGACAAAACCTAGCCTATAATCATCGGACGGTTAAGACGAATCGGTAGAGACATCATTCATTAAAATACATCCATCCGTTGGGCTGTTTTGAGGATATAAAGAAATCCACATACCCAGATACGCGTGAAACACATAACCCTTCTTGGCAGCCGCGTCAAAAAGGGTCACAATACAATTTTTTACTCAAAAAGGAAGAATTTATAGTTAAGATTCTTCTTCAAACCTATAATAATGACGATATTATATCGGTAATTTAAACAGACATATTTTAATTTTTGAACTATGTTGACGTGTCCAAGCAACCTTTTTCTAGATGCAGCATAATTTGAAATGTAGCTGTCAGTAAGGACAATGTCACCAACCAGATTTCAGTGCACTTCTAGAACATGGCGCTATGTCATCCGATTTTATACATTCCAAATATTAAGGTTATGAATAAAAATACAGCTTCAGGCTTTTAATGAGAGACACATCATTTTTGAATGAATCAGTGGATTATCACTCGGGTTGACACAATCGTTATTTGCGTTGATGCGTTTATCACCCCTGAAAATTTATTATTTTTGCTTATAAAATTTCTGTATATGGTATATTAAAGGAAAAAACGTATTAACTATTGCGCAATTAAATGTACTTAGGCCTAAAAGCGAAAATTTTGAAAAAAAAGTTAAATATTAGAAAAGAAAATGCAAAAGAATTAAAAAGGATAAAAAGAAAATCAATCAAACGCAATTTGAAAACAAGAACAAAAAATCATGCGTACAGAGTAGATTATAAAACACTTCACAACATATTCTCAATACTATAACAAAATTTTACAGTTTACTAAGGTGAACGAAGAATTTGAAAAACGCATAACCATAACGTGTTTGAAAATCTAATTTCTCGCATTGCCACAAATACTCGAGAAAATGTAGCCCTGTATATGATCTATGGATATGTATGTAATTGAAAAACATAGAACTCAAATGATACTGGATATGAATATGGAATGCAATATTTTGAAACGAACAAACAAATACGAATGTTTAAGGCTGGACAGAGAAGTCGCAAACTTAAAGATTTTACAGCTGTGCAAATATAATAAGATCATTCCGAAATTTTTAAGATGCCATAATCAACTTGTTAACCAGCTACTACCATCGATAAAAAAGGATTTTGAAATGAAGTGCTTAAAATCGTACATCAGAATTAAGTTTAAAATTGTGGACCGTATTTCAATAAAATGTTTAGAAATGTATGGCAAATTAGCAAAATTACTGAATGACAGGGATTTCGATGATTTTCCACGTATTTTGGAACTTTTTAGACACATTCAGCGGCAAGCTAAGCAGAGGACTATCTATATTATAAAGGACAAACATATCTGTGCGTAACGCATACGTCATTCTGCGAATGGCAACACTTTGAAATTTGAAATGAAATTTCGGTTTTGCAATTTTCGCTACTGCATATTTTTAAACTTCTAAACATCGTACAGTTTTAATTTTTACACTATTGTATTGGGACAAAAATGCATTTTTAAATGCAATTTGTTTGAAAGCTCTATCTCAATTTATTTTTGAGATATTAATTTTTTTATAGTTTTTAGTACCAATTTTGTAATTGTGGCAACTGAAGTACTTCATTTCTATTAAAAGTAAAGGGAAAATAGTCATGGTTTATTTATTTTTATTGATTATATCCTTATTGATGCCATTTTCACATTACAAATAAAAGTAACTTTTTTTTCTAATTTTTGAAAAGAAAATGACGTCAGCCATTAAAAAAACACGCATTTTTCTTCATAAATCAAAAGATTGAAGAAGATATTTCAATATTTTTACATTACGCTGATACTGAGTTTGAAACTCTAGGCAAAATGATTCAGTGAGTAAAAATGATGTCATATTTAAAACAAAACGATCATTTTCTTTGATTAAACTAAATATTTGATCATACTAAGTGGTCAATACTATGACAAATAAAGGCAAATTTCTGAATGGTAATTTTTCGCGGGTATTGAGATTAGAAATTAAAGTTTGTGCGAATGTTAAGGGTGTATTCGAAAAAATATGTTTCCACCCTCAACAGCTCGAAATTTTCTGAGACATTTTCAGACTCATTTTTAAAAGTAAAAATATGGGACTTGCTGAGGTGATTTTTGAAGAGATTCCTTAGGGCCCGTGTGATTTCATTTTTCGCTCAATTCATTAGAATTCGATTTTTAAACAATTATTTTCTCAGTAGGACCCTTTTTTTCATTCCCAGATCTCCCGCTTCGGAAAATTCGGTTAAAAATGCCGACTTTGACAGCCTTTTTTAGACTATTTTCTGCATTTATCAAAAAATCGAGAAGCATGGCACATTACGTAGTTTCTAAATAAGAGAATTTCTCAGTTTGATGCGTTTGAGAGCAAAAATGAATTTAAAAATGAATCGGAAAATATGCAGTTTGGATTGGAATACACCCTTAACATGAAACGTGGTATCGAACAGACGTGACTTTAAGTTTGGAAATCTATTTATTAATAATGTATTGCGTGTTAAAATACTTTTAAATTGTGAATTTGAGTGGTGCGTATGTAAATTTTGAGAATGTGAAAATAACGTACAGTTTAGATTTTATGGGGGAAAATTTTATGATGTAACAAAGCGAAATCCTTTTTACTGATTTTTCATCCCGTAAAAACAAACATAAGAGCCTCAATCGATAAATTCAACATAATTACTCATCTTGATTACTTATCCTAATACAGTTTAATTTTTCAATAATTTAAACAGTTGAAGTTTGTGGAAATAATATTTTGGTAATTTTAGTTTAAAAACATTATTTGTTTTAAAAGTTAGACAACCAAAGCAAAATGAATTTTTTATTGTAATTATTTTTGTAGGTTTATTACAAATTCGATCGCAGAGTTCCATTCTAAACATTTTAATTCGTCGAATTTCGACGGGTTCCAACTCGTTTATAATAAAATAAACAGTTTAAAATTATCTACTCCTATTAAACCAATTAAGAAACCTGTCTCATACATTAATTTATCAGATAAAGTCATGAATGAGGATGAACATTAAGTTTTAGGACTTGGTCCAAAATATATGTTTGAAAATAAAGTGAATTTGAAGTCTATAGTTACAAACTGTGAAAGAATTTCGCAGGTTGCCCCACCGGGAAGGAGAGACGAGATTATGAGCCTTCTTCATAATAATGTTACAGCATACTTAAGAAAGCCAATAAATCAACATGATAAGCATTATAAAATAAAAATCGTAAAACAGTTAAAATCGAACACAGATATTATTATCATTCAAACAGACAAGTCAAATAATTTAGCCATGCTAAACACTAAAGATTACATCGAAAAAAAATGGAAGCATGCATCAGGGAGATGAAATGTGTACAACTGAAAAGAGATCCTAATGTCAATATCAGTGGTAAGGCACGGGATTTAATCAAGAATGGTAAATGGCCGGCAGAGATGAAAAATTTAGTAAATATTAATAAAACTGCAGTTACCAATAGACTGATTGGTCGTCTAAAGGATCACAAAGAGAACTCCCCCCTTAGGCCCATAGTGTCAAAATGCTCGGCCCCCACTCATGGAATTGAAAGAGCATTAGTGCCATTTCTGAAAACAATTATTCCGCCCTCAGATTATGCAATTGACTCTACTAAAGCATTAATTAAGAAAATTAAAGATATTACAGTAAATCATAATAGTATACTTGCTAGTCTAGATGTAGTCTCTCTCTATCTATCAATAGACATCAAAGAGGTTGTGAAAATTATAGAAAATTCAATTGATAATATCCAAGCTTTTAGCAAGGACACACAGATTACACTTAAATCAGCAATCAATTTAGTGACGCAAAATAATGTATTTATTTTTAATGATAAATTTTACAGACAAACTCTGGGAGCTCCAATGGGATCACCCATTTCAGGTTTAATGGCGGAGCTGAAGCTTAGACCTATAGAAAATGAAATAATGGAAAATTTTGAAGTAAAACCAACGCTATGGATCCGTTATGTAGACGATGTGTTTATAGTTTGCGATCATGGCATACAAACCTTAGATGAGTTTTTAGTGAAAGTTAATGAAATAGACATGAACATTAAATTCACCTTGGAAGTAGAAAATGAGGGGGTTTTACCATACCTGGATACAGAACTAATAAGAAATATGGATGAGGGGAAAATAGAAAGAAGAGTATACAGGAAGCATTGCCGTTCGAATAACACCATCTCTTATGACTGTAACTCCCCTTTCAAATATAAAATTGCGGCTTACAGATTTTACGTAAAACGAGCCTTTGATATTTGCAGTGAAAAGTACCTACAAAATGAATTAAATGCAATTAAACACATTGCAGTAGAAAACGGATTTTCCCCTCAGCACATAAATAAATTAATTTATGAAATAAAGCAGAAAAATAAAAAAGAAAGAATAAACAGGAGAGAACTTAGAATCTGTACCTTCGATTACGTACCAAGATTATATGAAAGATTAAAATACGCTTTAAGGAAATTTGATATCAATTTAATAGCCAAACCTCCTACAAAACTAAAAGCTCTAATTGAAAGGAAAATTGATCCCATACCTAATAGGGAAATTGCAGGTGTTTATTCTATCCCATTTCAAACGGAAAATCAGAAGGAGTTAAGCTACATAGGTATGACCACTCGAAAATTTAAAGAAAGATTGGGGGAGCACATGAGAGATATCAAGTTTAACCGACCGTCTACAGCACTTTCCAGATTAAATCAACGCCAATATTTAAAAATAGATTTCGAAAACGCAAGAGTTATTTTACCTACATCTGATCATTGTACTTTGAGAATTAGAGAATCATTGGAAATTTTAAGTAAAGAAAATAACGTATGTAACGATGTTTTATCTTATGATATACCTCAAATCTGATTTAACATTTTGAAAATATCTAACACTTCAGCATTTGAACGAAACAACTTCATAGACACCCCCAACAAATAATAGACTGACCCTTTTTTCCCAGACTGGTGTATAAATAGCTCAGTGAATGCTACATTCCAGTGAAAGTATCCTTTGAAAATGATCGCGTTAGCGATCGAAAGATCTCCGGAATCATATTTTTCTGTTTCATTATGATTTCAACATCAATGGTTTTTAAGTTTTTAAAGACCAGTTCATTTTGTAACGGAATATTTTAATAAATTTTTATGCACCTTTTTAGTAAACAGTTTATTTTTAGATATGTATGTATACTACATAGTATGCTATAAGTTAGTTCAATTAAACGAATAGCACACCTGAAAATTTCCATTCATGAATTTCCGCTAATAAACAGATTTTGGTGAGAAATTTTGTGCGGTCCTCTATATGATCTATAGAATTCATAAACAACGATTAATATTTAAAAAATAGTTAAATTTATAAACGCACACCACAACTGAAAACGCACTTTCAACAATTACTGTTCGTAGGTTCCAATTGTTCAATTATTCTTCATTTTCTCCTGTAGGCAAAATGTTTTGTGTCCCTGTAAATGAACGATAAATTCTATACACACCCTATTCTATAATAAAAAACACCACTGTAGTACACCTCAGTGATATATATAAATTTCAATATGTTTAAAATAGTACAATATCATTAAAATACATCGTAAATTTTCTCCCCATAGATCGCAATGTAACAGAATTCTTTTGAGTATCTCTGTAGATCAACCATAAATGCTACACACTACAATTTCAATACCGAACATGATATAATAAACCCCAATGACATATATAAATATCATTGCAATCGGACAATATTTTCGTCAGTTAGAGCACGGACAGACACAATCTCATACAGGCGAACAGACAAACCAAATTCATATTCAGTTTTCAACTATGTGGGAAACTGTTAAAAAGAACTATGATAAAATTTGCTCTATCTTTTACGTAGCACCCTAATTCCTTTGAATTCCGATCAGACACACTCACAGACAGAAGGACAGACAATCCGAAATTCATAAACAATTTTGAACTATGTGGGAAACTTTTAAAAAAGAACTACGATAAAATTTCTTATTAAATTCTATATATTTTACGTAGCACCCTTATTTCTCTGAAATAATCTAACTGCCCACAGAAATATTTTAAATCATTGCAATTTATGTTCGTACTGATGTAATGCAGCATGAGTGTTGGTCGAACATAAATGGTAACAATCATCATTTTAAGGCGTCGATTTGTTCTGTTTCAGCCTCTGTAGTAGCAATAGGAACATAAAGAAGAAATTTATTTTAAGTTGAAGCATTCCAAAAACATCTACTTGTATAATACTTTCTATTCAGAGTGTTATTTTTTCAAATGTTTTTGAATCAGGTGACGTATTTTACTGTAAGACTTGATTTGTTTTTCATTTTTACGATGAAAACTTGAAATTAATTACAAGAATATTATTAAGATGGGACGATTGCACAGAATATATATTTTTTTAAACTATAAATAGTTCTTTAAGAAATATTTTACTACTTTATATTAGTTTTAGCAATAAATTAATTATTATCGTGAAAATGTTTGAACAATCTTTTATTGTTTTGCTTGAAAGAGCAATCTTTTACGGTTTCAGATGTGTTTTAAATTTATTCTTATGGGCGTAGGGAGGGCAAGAGAAGCGTAAATAATGTTTCTATGAACCATTTATTTACGTACGTTTTATATCTAGCAACACTAATTAACCTTAATTGACACTCGTAGATTAATTTTGTATGTACCTGAACTACATAAAATAAATCTTTAAATGTAATTTCTGGAAAATAAAATTTTCCGTTATCTCCATGTTCGATAACCTTTTGTCAGAATTCTTCACATGTTACATGTTCAGAACTAGAATATATGCTCTATGCGATATTGTAATTATGCGATATTGTAATTTTGTAGCTTCTCGAATGCATAAAAGAAACTGGTAATTTTTTATACAAAAAAGTATTTTCTGACATATTTTGAAATATTTCAGTTAACTTTGACGATATTGTGAAAGTTCTAGTTCGATTCACATATAATAGTAGTATGTAGTACAAAGGAAATTGAAATATAGTTAGCTGAATTGAGTATACACTGTTTTGTCGTAAGCTTGAGAATTTGCTTAAAAAACTGGCAAAAAATCGCAGTTTAAAACAAAATTGTTTTGAGAACTATTATTTAATTATTATTTCTGAAACGACGAAATATAAATGTGTATTTTAACATTTCCCATTCATTTAAATGGAATATTATACAAAAGAATAATATTTACACTGTAAATCTTTAAAACTCTCTGCTTATATTAACTTAATACACTAAGAAGCTTATTAATTAACATTTTTATAATTTTTCATATAACTTGAATAATAGAAAATCAACTTTTAAAAAATCTTAAATATACGTATAATTATTTATATCTTCAATATAACAAAATATTTTACAAATCACAAATTGTCAATAGGTTTTTTAACATAAAATTGTTTTCCAAGTGAATTATATACGAGTATGTTTCCGTATTTTATATTATCTTTTATTCCATTCTTTTCAAATGAATTTTTGGCAGAGGATAAATGTCTTTTTACGCAATGTCTTATTACTGAGCGGACTACGAGGTTTCCTATTTATGTATTTATTTACACTTTTACTAAAAATTCTATGTAAATATACAAGTGATGATATGTCGCATACAATCAAGTCTTTTGTTAACAATTTCGCAAAGAGCATCAAATGCGCTTCTTTTAACACTATTTCTACCAAGATGTGTCAAAAGACACCTTTCGGATTTTAACTTAAGGGTCCCCGGGACACATTTTCAAATACTTTTTATTTATTGACTTAAAATTTCGAAATTTTTTGTGATGGTTAACCATATCATTTGTAAACAAAATCACATGATAAAACTTCCCATATATATATATTTTTTTTATTTAAATTTTATTAAAAAAGCGGGGTAGTTTAAAATCGTTATAAAAAGAAATATTATTGGTAGAATGTCAAGTTTATTGCATTTAAATAAACAGAAATATATAAGTTTTAATTTAGATTCACCATTTAAAAAATATTAATTTATATAAAAATTAAAAATATTTAAAGAAAAATTTGACAAAAAAAGGCGTAACTTTTTTTAAAAAATCATATTTTCATAAGTAAATATTTTTTTCAAATTTTCTTAATCAAAATTAAAGTAAAACAATTGAAAAATACATGTTCCAAATTTGAACCATTTATATTTAACGGTTCTTGACTTATAACAATTTAAACACCAGAAATGGTGAAAAACCCATCATGAAGAAAAACGCATTTTCGCAAAAAGTCGTTTTCATGACAGCCATTGCTTGATAGCTAGATTTTGGAAACAAACCAAAACTTAAAAATGAATATTTCCTGTTCCAGTTAAGATAGAAACATGATTTAAACTTCATTATAAGCAGATAAATTTTTAATGAAATAGAAAATTTAAAGATTTTTGTGTCCCGCACCCCCTTAAAATTATTCTCTAAGTTTAATCATGTCTCCACAATTATTTTTTTTTTTACTTTTCGTACAATAGATATTAAGTTAATTCAGCTGAATCATTTTCCTCCAGCTCATCCTGGATTTAAAAATATGCATATGGTATACCTATTTCTACCATGAGGTTTCTTTTGACATTTATGCTGTGTATGGAGAGGGTGCAATAGCTGAAAGAACCGCTCATGATTGTTATGGTTCAAAAATGGAAATTTTGGCCTCAAAGACGCACCTCGTTCTGGCCGTCCACTTGAGTTCGATGAAGAGCGATTAAACCAAATTTTACATTAAAATTCGCGCCAAACGACAAGGGACTGGCAGGAAAAATTAAATTATCTCACACTGCTGAAGAGAAGCATCTTCACTCGATGGGGAAGGTTCAGAAGAGTGGAGCATGGGTTCCACATGCTTTAACCCCTTAACGCTCGCTTAATATTTGGAAAAACTATAAAAAAGTACCTATTTTTTTTATTACAGAAATTGAATAATTATAAGGTTTCTATATAGAATATGCAATTAGTTTTTTTTTTTTAATGCGAAAAAAAAAGATGTTATAGAACAAAATCACATTTGTGGAAAAGCCATCATGAGAGAATTCTGTGTTTTAATGTTTGTTTTACATCATACAAATTAGTGCGAATAAGACCTTTATTTTTCACATCTTAGATCTTTATTTATCATCATCAAACAAAATTTTACAAATAATATTTGAAATAATATAATATACATTAAATTTGGATTATTGATAATTTTTTTTTTGTGTGATATATTTCGAAACATGCAATACCAAGTTCACCATCGCAATCAGCGCCCAAAACCAAACCCAAATGCTACTATTCATAGACTTCATACGGAAATGCAAGTTAAATTTTTCTGGTTTCAGAATTTTTTCAAGCAATAAATCTCCAGCCCGGAAATATGACGGGGACGAGAGATAACGAACGACACCTCAGCCTGTGATATTGACGGGAGCAAGAATTAAGGGGTTAAGTGACAACAACTAACATCAACGAGCCGCAATCTCCGCTGGTTTGCTTGCTTGTCACTGCTCAACTCATGGACACAAGCAACGATTTCCTTATCGAATCGTTACTGGCGACGAAAAATGGTGCCTGCACATTATGCGGCAGCGCAAGGAATAGCTTAGCCCCTGGTCAATTAGCTACACCCAGTGGCGGCTCGTGACTGCCATATTTTGGGGGCACTTAATGCATGACGGCCAATTTTATTATTTTCTTACCATAATTTTTAAAAAGAAATCTTTTCCTTGTTTAATGGTAGAACATTCTGCCAAAAAAAAAAAAAAAAAAAAAAAAAAAGGCAAGGATTTCTGGTAAAGAAGTAGTGGTGAGAGAAGGATAAATTTCGCAGTTCTGCATTTAGTGCCCCAAACAATTTCAGTCACGAGCCGCCACTGGCGACACAGTACATGAGATAAAATCTTCAGCCACGTAAAACGATGTTGTGCGTATGGTGGATTAGTAAGGGATTATCCACTACGAATTGCTTGAACGAAACCAAACGGACAACGCGTAACTCTATGTTTAACAGATGGAACGACTGAACAAGGCTATTCAAGAGAAAAGACATAATCGGCAGCATGGAATTCTTTTGCTGTCCGACAACGACCGCCCTATATCGCCAATATAATCAAGGCAGCCATTCAAACGCATGGCTGGGAAGTGCTGCCCCACCCGCTGAAATCTCCCGATTTGGCACCAACGGATTTCCACCTCTTTCGGTCTCTTTCAAATGTTATGGCGTAGTTTCGTTCAATACTAGTGCAGAATTGAGAGCTTGGATTTCTACCAGCGGGGGATTTCTACCAACGAGGTATTGAAAATCTTGTTGAACGTTAGAAAGAAGTTCTAATCAACAAGGAAGAATACATTGTTGATTAAATTTTGTTATTTTTTATTGAAAAAAAAAACTTAAAAAAAGGGCGGGAACTTGGTTGCCACCCAGTTGGCATTCCACGATTGACATTCCATTTTAACCCTTTCGACTCGGGTATCTCTTACAAAATTGTTTTCGGTTGACACCACTTTTTAAAAAGAAGTTTCCTTTAAGTACATAATTTCAAAAGTATTCTAAGTAAATAAGGCAAATTTTATTTTTCTTTATTACTGGTGCCAAAAACACATTTTGCAAAGGAAGACGATGTCCACTCAGTGTGGACATGCGATTGCAAAGAGTTGATGATCTGAAATTTAACATAAACGAACTCGATCAAAAAAAAATATATAGTTCCATTGCACACAACGCAACAGTTCCTGGATCATCTTATTCACAAAATGCCGCGTTTTTAGTAAACTCGGTTCGCAATCGCACTTTACTGTAGTCTTAGCCTGAAACAACACACCTCCCTAGAGAAGATGACATCGGTATTTTTTCTTAATTAACTTCTTAAAAGTACGTCTGGACCTTCTGAGTAGTATTCAACTTCTCTACCAACTGACTATTAAAACAATTTCTGTGCTTAGATAGGAGATGAATTTTCTTTCATATAATTTTATTTCCTCTAGTTTAGCTAGATACTATATGTGCTTTTTATGTATGGATATATCGTCGGTACCATGCAAAACCATCCAACGTGAAAACAGTGGGCAACCTTTTTTAAAATTCAGATTTTTTGATCGGCACTACTTTTTTGAAGTAGTAAAATTCGCCTTATTTAACCTTATTACACATTTCGACACATTAATTGTGGCGAAAACAAGGGCAATTTGACCGTTTCAGAAAAGTGGAGTCAATCAAGAAATCTGAATTTAAAGATGTAGCCCACTGTTATCACATTGGATGGATTGACATGGCACCGACGATATGTGCACCTTGGTTTTTACATGCCAATACACTTCTTTATTAACACTTTGCACTCCGTTGTCGCCGCTGCGGCGACATCATCTTTCTTCGCAAACCTTTTTTTTTTTTGGAACCAGTAAAAAAGGAAAATATAATTTTCCCTATTTAATCAGAGCATTTTTGAAATTGTGTACTTCAAGTATACTAAAAAGTGGTGCCAACCGAATAAAATTTGCGTAAGAGACGCCGGGGTGCAAAGGGTTATCAATATTCAGGACAATGAAGCATGTATGTGTCATTTATAAAACTAACTTTAAGAGATTTTACATTAATCTTTGGAAGTTAGAATTTAAAATAATTTGTGGTTATTTTAATGATATTTTGTGAATAAAATAAAGTAAAATTTGTACTAAAAAATTTCTGGTGTAAAATCGAAATTTCTGAATTACCCCCCTCTCCCCCCCCCCCCCCCCCAGATTTCGCAGCACTGTTTGCGGCCTGAATAGTGTTAAATAAAAGATATTTTCTCAAGAGTGATTTTTGTTTGTTTTATTTTAGATTTTCATAGTTTTACTAACAGATTTATGGCTGATATTTTTTACAGTAATTTATTTTCACATTTTTAGCTTTTCATTTAAAGAACAATAACTAATTAACAGGTTTTATCCATTGATTAAAAAAATAGAGAATTTAATTAATAATTTCCGCATCGTTTGAGAATGATAATTACATTTCTATAAATATAATATGTTACATTTTTATAAATATGCGGGATGATGGAAAACAGAAAAATTCAAATTATGTTGTGTAAAATCCCTACATGAAAAATTCCATCGATAGATATTTCTTTAACTTTTATCTTTAAAAGAAAATAATTTTGTAATAACAAAGGAGAAAAAAGAATAGATTGAATATTAATTTGAAATTAAAGATTTTTTCACATGTTAAAACTGTGCATCCAACGAAGGATTACAAGTATTTTAATTATTACATATTTTGATTAATTTGAGCTGAATTAAGTACCACAAAAATTAAATTAATAGAGTTAATATTTCCTTGCACATATGAATTTGACAGAATAATTTGAGCCTTTAATTTTTCAAAACATTAAAAAAGTAATATGTAACTGGTAGCAATTATTCCTTAATGCATTAAGTCGGATTTCATAATTAATTTTAAATTCTGTAGCATATTTGTCATTGAGTACGCCAGTAATAAATTAAATAATAATAATAATAATAATATTTGCGATCACATTGCAACATAAAATAAATGAAATTATCTTGAACTGTAGTACACGACTCTGTGGATTCCTAATAAAATTTATGATAATTAGTACAAGAATAGCACTATAACCATGGTAAAGATTTCTTTAAAAAAATTCAAGATCTTCCGCTTGTTTTTTGTCCATACCGTGCAGTGTTTATAACTGAATTTAACACCGCTTTCAGGATATTTGAATTATTCCATCAGAAATTGAATACAGCATTTTGAATAGAAATTTATTGATGATTTCATGAAATGCGACCGTTTAATCAGCACCCCTTAGATACTAGGTCTGATCGCTCGCACAAAAATAGCGACTATAATAGGCGGGTTTTATACAACTTTTTTTTTCAGAGTAATATAATGTACGGTATCTTGAATTTGAATAACAATATAAAGTTTTTAACGCTTTGTTTTTCTGAGATTAAATAACTCAAAGTCATTTTTTGTAAAATATTGGTGTCCAAATTCATGGGACCATGCAAACGCTTAAAAAATCGGCCTACGATTGCCGCCATATTTGTGTCAACGCTTAGGCCTACATTTGGGGGAACGAGCAGCTTGATAGTAAAGAATATGCTGCGAAGTTATACTTCCGCGACAAGAAGTAGTACGTCGACTATTTTAACAAAATCTCTCTCAGTAACTTTTTTTCCTTTTTTTTTTTTTTTTTTTTAATTTTTAATGCAAAAACGATTCATTGACTAAATGATACTGATTTAAGTTAAAATTTGTTACTATTTTATAAGTTAAAATTTGTTACTGATATATTTTATATACATTAAATGTATATAAAAATGTATTTATTCGCTTTGGAGAAATTTCGGCGCTAATAAACATGTGTTGTACGAAAAATGCAAACCTATTAAAGATAACATCGCCTGCATCTCCAGTGAGTTCAGAGATAATTACTTGAAGTTTTTGGTTTTTAATCTGCAATATATATATATATATATATATATATTATTTTTGAAACTTTTAAAAATAGAGAAACAATTTTTGTGGATTTGAACTTACTGGAAAATTCTACCTGAAATACATACCAAGTATGACAATAAAATGTTTAAAAAAAAAAAAAAAAAAAAAAATTCAAAATAAAATAAATGGAAAGGGGTTTACTATTATATTAACACAATCAAACTGATTGGTAAAGTTATCATACGAACTGAATATTTCCAAATGAGCAAAAAATATGTCCATGTCGGGAATCGAACCAAGATCTTTGGGTTACAGTATAGATGCCAACATATCTGAATTATTCCGGAGTCTGATCCAAGATGAAAACGTTATCAACCGGAAATTTTATTTAACCAAAAATTTAAAAATCAAATCAAAAATGCTCCGTATAGAAAGAAAGCATATTTTCTTACATATATTTTCCGGTTTAGACATGCAAATTTTGGATCAGACTCCGGAATAATTAAGAGATGTTGGCATCTATGGTTACAGGGCCATTGTTTTACCGTTTAAGATAACTGGGCTGAGCATATTTCGTCCAGATAACCAAATTGGTAATAAGATCTGATCTGTCATGTAGACAGCTCAACAGAATAAACTTAGCTTAAACGGTAAAGCATTGGCCCTGTAAGCCAAGGATCTGGGTTCGATTCCCGGTCTGGGCATTTTTTCGCTCAGTTGGAAATATTCAGTTCTTAGGAAACGTATTTATTTAAAGTGCTGAGGCTGTAAATGGAGAAGTAGACGAAAGTTCAGTTTTTTTTTCTTTCTTTCTTTCTTTTTATTTTTCTGTATTTCTTTCTCTTTTTTTAAACACAAGTAAAAGTTTATTTTTGAATATTTAAATTTTTTTATTTCTTAAATTTTTAATTTGCTTTTCATATTTGATTTTGTGCTGCCGGCACCCATTCAACGAATTACTATTTATGGTTGTAGGCAATATTAGAAAAAATTGCATAATTATTCTAATATAGTGCAGAAGTTTAATTGTAAACGGCTTATTTTATATACATATATCACAATTTTCATTGAAAATTTTACTCTGAATGTTTACGTATGTTGATGCTTTAACTGTGTATCGTAATGTGGCTAATTCAGATATTCCAGTGATTTTCAATTTTGGAAGATTAAAGCTAAAAGTTAAAAAAAAAACTTTTTTAATAGTTTGTTGAAGTGACTTTATACAAAATACAAATGTGAATTCATGTGGTTCTTCAAAATTGCGCATGAGGCAATGTACCTGTTACGTGTTACATACATATCATTTTAAACCTGACTAGAAACACATTTGCATGGTTTTAAAAAATATTCCACAACGAAAAATCTCCTCCAACGAAATGACTCCTTTACAAAATAATGAAAACTTATAGGTGATGTTAACTTGCAACAATATGTTAATTTTTCCTTTCAAAATATTTTAATTCTCAAGATTACTGAATATTAATGATGTGAATTATCCCATTGCTACAAAGCGTAAACCAACTTAGTGAAAAATGTCAAAGCCGGGAATCGAACCCGGGTCCCTGGAATAGATCTCCAGTGCCCTACCACTAAACCACAAGGACGATGTCCAGCTTGGCATTTCTCACTTATATAAGTCGGTAAGGCTGCTACTGCAGCCCAAGATGGAGAAGTCTTCATGAGCACACATTCTAGCGGCGTAACATGAGACGCAAAAATAAACCCAGCATCGGTGAATATACAATTTTAATTAATTTTTCAACTACATTTCAGCAGTGAAATTACGATTGAAATTATTGAATATTAATGATGTGAATTATCACATTGTTACAAAGCGTAAACCAACTTAGTGAAAAATGTCCAAGCCGGGAATCGAACCAGGGTCCCTGGAATAGATCTCCAGTGCCCTACCACTAAACCACAAGGACGATGTCCAGCTTGGCATTTCTCACTTATATAAGTCGGTAAGGCTGCTACTGCAGCACAAGATGGAGAAGTCTTCATGAGCACACATTCTAGCGGCGTAACATGAGACGCAAAAATAAACCCAGCATCGGTGAATATACAATTTTAATTAATTTTTCAACTACATTTCAGCAGTGAAATTACGCTTGAAATTATTGAATATTAATGATGTGAATTATCACATTGCTACAAAGCGTAAACCAACTTAGTGAAAAATGTCCAAGCCGGGAATCGAACCCGGGTCCCTGGAATAGATCTCCAGTGCCCTACCACGAAACCACAAGGACGATGTCCAGATTGGCATTTCTCACTTATATAAGTCGGTAAGGCTGCTACTGCAGCACAAGATGCAGAAGTCTTCATAATATTACGCTTGAAATATACGCATATTACGCTTGAAATTATTGAATATTAATGATTCCCGGCTTGGACATTTTTCACTAAGTTAGTTGGTTTACGCTTTGTAGCAATGTGATAATTCACATCATTAATATTCAATAATTTCAAGCGTAATTTCACTGCTGAAATGTAGTTGAAAAATTAATCAAAATTGTATATTCACCGATGCTGGGTTTATTTTTGCGTCTCATGTTACGCCGCTAGAATGTGTGCTCATGAAGACTTCTCCATCTTGTGCTGCAGTAGCAGCCTTACCGACTTATATAAGTGAGAAATGCCAAGCTGGACATCGTCCTTGTGGTTTAGTGGTAGGGCACTGGAGATCTATTCCAGGGACCCTGGTTCGATTCCCGGCTTGGACATTTTCACTAAGTTGGTTTACGCTTTGTAACAATGTGATAATTCACATCATTAATATTCAATAATTTCAAGCGTAATTTCACTGCTGAAATGTAGTTGAAAAATTAATTAAAATTGTATATTCACCGATGCTGGGTTTATTTTTGCGTCTCATGTTACGCCGCTAGAATGTGTGCTCATGAAGACTTCTCCATCTTGGGCTGCAGTAGCAGCCTTACCGACTTATATAAGTGAGAAATGCCAAGCTGGACATCGTCCTTGTGGTTTAGTGGCAGGGCACTGGAGACCTATTCCAGGGACACGGGTTCGATTCCCGGCTTGGACATTTTTCACTAAGTTGGTTTACGCTTTGTAGCAATGTGATAATTCACATCATTAATATTCAATAATTTCAAGCGTAATTTCACTGCTGAAATGTAGTTGAAAAATTAATTAAAATCTCAAGATTACATTCTATGGTGAAAAGTTCTTGTAAAATAATGTATGCTATTCCAAATTAAATAATGTGCATTCGTGATAAGTTGTAATTAACCAATTATATTTAATCTTTCAAAGAACGACGGAAAAAAAATTGTTAAAATAAGGTTTTTGCAAACGCATTTGAAAATTAATTTAATTCGCCGAAATAAGTGCTATATCGTCCGATGTTGCAACCATATTAGGCCAAGGGAGATAAAGAGGCAGTGCCAGGCTTTAGCCTACTATCTTTTTAGACCTTCCCGGAGTATAGTATTAAGGTGGTGGTGCGTATGCTGAAAGTTAGAAAAACAAAATTTGCGGAAACTTCTTAACTTTAGTTAATTAACCATTTTTAACCCCGAGAATACGTGTTCTATTCTTATACGAATGAACACAAATATTGTACAGTTGTCACGTATGCAAGGGAATCAGCTATATAGCACTTCCAATGTTTTATTTTACAGGTTCATCGCAAATATTGTTTTTTATTCTTTTTATTGTTGGTCCTGTAAATGGCTCGTGACGAAACCATCACAGAAAAATGCAATGTCAAACAGGTTCTTAATATTCCCGAAGTTTTAGAATAATTTGTATTTATCTAGATATTTTACAAAGCGTCTAAAATTGAAAAATTTTAGTGCCTTTACCCCATATAGTGCACATTACAAAAACTTTAAAAGCCTATCTGATAAGTTATAGAATACTAATAATGTAATAAATATTATATAGCGTGGTCCATATGTTTGTTCTTTTTTGAACTATGAATATTTCACATGTTATTTGTGTCAGCTGTCATATGTCATGCATGTATGAACTGTCAAATGTATCGAATTTGTAATTATCTATTCCATTTGTATGATAAGACGGTGGAACGGTACACATTCTGTTCGCCAAACCATCAACTTATTGAAAGAGAAATTTCGAGATTGGGTAATTTCAAGAAATTCTGATGCGAATTGGCCGCCAAGATCGTGCGATTTAACCCCAATGGATTATTTTCTTTGGGGGGTTCTGAAAAGTAAAGTTTACGACAATGGCCCCCGCACAATCAAAGACCTTCAACGCAACATCCAGGCTGAAATTTTAGTCATGGATTCGCTCATTCTGGGAAAAGTCATAAAAAATTTTGATGTTCGGATGATGGCATGTAACAATGCTGCCAGTTTGGCCTCCAATTTTAATCATAAATTTGGAGTTCGCACCAGAAATTCGGAATAGCATTTTTTGCTTTATTTAATGAAATACGTTTAGTGATTAATTAAAATAAAAATTCTTCTTTCGCAAATCCGGTAGGAATTTAAAATTTCGAAATAAAAATGGAGGCTAAACTAGCAACACTGACATGTAAGCGGAACCGCGGTTGCCACTCGTGCGATATTGTATTCTATACACAAATGGCATAGACCCACCTTCCATGTTCAATAAAGAATTCCGATTTCCACTCATAAAAAATGCGTTTTCTTTCATAATAAAAAAAGAACCAACAGATGGATCACGCGATAGATATGCGTATATTGTATATAAATTAAATCATAAGACGAAATACAATAGTCCACCTTGATTCAATTACAAACTACACAATATGAACATTTAAAAGTTTTTAACACTAGAACGTCCAACTGGTGTCAATTCGACACCGATCAAATGATATAATGTCGATTCGAACCAGAATTTGTTTTCGTAAAATTTGTTAAATTGTAACTAAAGAAAACTCAGTTAAATAAATAAGTGAAATTGTTTTAAATGAAAATTCTGATGTTAGAATGTTTTTATTAAGGTTGGGTACATTTTCCGGACGTTCTAGTGTTAATTAACATCTTCACGGTCGCTTAATATTTGGAAAACATCAAAAAAGTACCTATTTTTTTATTACAGAATTTGAATGATTATAAGGTTTCAATATAAAATATGCAATTAGTTGTTTTTTTTTTTTTTTTTTTTTTTTTTTTTAAGGCGAAAAAAAAATGTTATTGAACAAATTCACATTTGTGGAAAAGCCATCATGCGAGAATTCTGTGTTTTAATGTTTGTTCTACACCATACAAATTAATGCGAATATGAGCTTAATTTTTCCCATCTTAGATCTTTATCTATCATCATCAAACAAATTTTTACAAATAATATTTGGAATAACATAATATACATTAAACTACCGTGATTATTAATACTTTTTTTAGTGTAATATATTTCGAAACATGCAATACGAAGCCCAACTTCACAATCAGTGCCAAAAACCAAACCCAAACGCAACTATTCAAAGGCTTCACACTGAAATGCCAGTTAAATGTTTCTGGTTTCAGAAGTTTTTGCAGCAATAAATCTCCAGCCCGGAAATATGACGGGCACGAGAAATAAAGAACGACACCTCAGCACGTGATATTGACGGTAGCAAGAATTAAGGGGTTAAAAGATGACGGACAATAACACTGCAGACTTTAGAAGTTTAAAATATATTGTTTATTTTAAATTTCCTGGTACTTTCTGTCTGTAACCCCACATATAGTCAGGGAATATTTACATTAATTGCTGTTCTATTCATTTCAAATAAGTCACTTTGTTTGAAATGTTAGTTAAGTCGTACTATTAATTTCAAATATGTCTTAATTGCTGTTCTATTATTTTCAAATACGTCTTAATTCCCGTTCTATTCATTTGAAATACATCGTGTCGTTTTATTAATTTCACATACATCTCATTAACGTAGGCTGTCCATTTCAATCGAAGCGACGTATTTGAAGTCAATAGAATGGCAATTAATAAAAATATTCCCTGACAATGGTTGTGGGATGTCAGACCGAAAGTACTATAAAATTTAAATAAAATGTATATTCTAAACTTGTAACTTTTATGTTTTTAGTATCTGTCACATTTTAAGTAAACAGACTACTATTTAAAGTTCATATTTTGTAGTTTATGATACCGGGTGTTTAAAAAGTTCGGTGTGAAAGTAAAACGCGATAAAAAAAGCATCTACGGGTCGGAGAGAGATGCGGTTTAGAGATAAATATTCAGCGTGATACGGGTGATTTTTTAAGACACCAACAAACAAAATAGTTCAAAATCTCGAGAATAGAGGGCGCTACTGAATCTAATTCCATGGAATAGATAATGTGCATGTTGGTAAACAAATGAGCTTCTGTCTAGACAACTCAACTTGTGGTTGGCAGAAACGAGGCATTTAAACGCGTGTTTATATGTGAAACTCCATAGCAATCTATCATATGTACTGAAAAACAAATGAATTTTTATCTGTATATGCACAGAACTTACGTTATGTTGTGAAACAAGATAATTGAGAGATACTGGGGTTTATTAGGGATAATAATAGACAATATACTAGATGATCCATATGTTATTTCCAACTGGAAAGCAGATCTGGCTCTTTGGCCATAGGTTTAATTTTATTTAACGGATAACTATTTTTTTTAAATTCCATGAGAAGAATACAAGAACTCAAGAAGTGTTTCTACTTGTTGTAACGGGTAAGAAAAATGTTTTAGGTTTTATAATTATACCAGAAAGCCACCGTTTTATTTATATATCTTATTTTTTTCAACCTGTACGTCTAGTAAGATGCTTGAACTAATTTGAAAATGTTTACGAATTTCGTTATATTGAGATTAAAATGACATTTATGACTGCTTATTTCCTGATACACTTTTAAAATCATTCTAATGCATGAAATTGGCAAATTTCCTTAGAAATATATATACTAATGAAACCTCAATTTTTAATAAAATAGGCAATTTTTCAGAAAGCATCTTCAAAGTTGGCGTTTTTTCTTTTACTTTTTGCGAACTTGCACTTTGTTAAATAAACATTCGCCTAACTAAGTCCCTTTTCATTCTTTTAATAAGTTATTTACTTCCTTATACAATTATGTTTCTTCATGTTTGTTGAATATAGATAAGATATTCAACTTTAATTTTTCTATAATTTTTAATCAATACATTACTTTACATTATTTATTTAATAACTCATATATTAGCATGTTTTTTTTAAACCCCCGGTACGGTATGCTATTTCTTTCTCCCATCTTATTTTGTGTCCAAAAAATGTTACCTTACAGAAGCCAGCAATAAACAAAGCAGATGTATCATTGTACAATTAAACACTCTATAGCATTTTTTAAAATTTCTAAGCATCGCACATTTTCAATTTTTATACCGTCGTATTGGGAAAAAAAAGCACTTTTAAATGCAATTTGTTTGAAAAATATATCTCCATTGATTTTTGAAATATGATTTTTTTTTTTTTTTTTTTTTTTGTAGTTTTTAGCACCATTTGTTTAATTTTGGCAACTCAAGTACTCCATTTATGTAGAAAGTAAAGGGAAAATAGTTGAAAAATAGCAATTATATCTTTTTGGTGCCATTTTCTCATAACAAGCGAAAGAAAATGTAATTAAAATACGTGCTATTTTGAAAAAATATAAACGAATAATTTCTGTTAAAACATGGAGCTATTATAAACTATATTTAATTTTAAGTTATCTATATTAATTTTACAAACAAATGAAGGCCTGTGAATCATTAGATAGCCGTTTTTTGTCGGGTTTCTTTAATGACGGCATCTTTTTGCTGCATTTGTGTATTTTGCGATAGTGACATCCTATACATATACTTTACTGTAGATGTTTAAGAGTGGATCGTAAATGTGGAATTCTTGAGCGGATGCGAATATGACGTCATTTTACATAAAATAAGTGTTGTGATTTAAGTCTTAAAATTGAAATATGTTTTGTAACTATTTATATATACATTTATTTTCTTTTCATAGGGGGCGACACTAAATTCTGAAAAAGCAGAATTCCTGTTTTCTAGTTTTTTTTTTTTTTTTGGCTTCTCTCATTGGTTAACTTAAAGAATGTACAGAGATTAAAAGTAAATATATGCTCAGAATGAATGACATATTTTCTTTGTAATTTGTTATTAATCTCATCCATTTTTAAATACTAAATGGTACTTTTCGGTTAGCCGTGCACCAGTGTTATATATACATGTGCCGTAAATTATGGTATATACAATTTTGTATCGAACTACAATCTTCATTTGGCACTTTCTTTGCCTTTCATTCTGGCAGCCGGGTCTCTCTCCCAGTTACGGCACTGAAGAATCTACCATGTTTCCATTCATGAAAAATTGTGCTCCATAAGAGCTGTAATATCTTACTTATGTTATTGGATTAACATTTTTTTTCTTCGGTTCCATTTTTTTTTCTTTTGTGGACAATGGCTACTGGCGATACCACATAAAAAAAAAACGCGCCTGTGTGCCCTACCTCAAACATTTAAGACCGAGCCTTAATAAACATTATTGAATAGTTTTCTGGTCTTAATGTAAGGTGGTGTGGAAAAGGGCACTTAGATTTTCTTTATTAATTTCAGTTGTAGGCACCTATATACTACTTATTTCTTGTTTTGATTTTGTTCTATAAATTTGCACTTTGATAATTTTTATTTCTTGCTCTTCTGTAATTGTATCTAACAAAAGAAAAACTTGGAATATTCAATTCAGAAAGTAGAGAATGTGTACGCCCCAGACAAGAAGCTTTCATTACTACAGGAGAGTTGTCACTGGAGGTAGGCGTGACAGACAAATCTATTTCAGGACATAATAACTGAAGATGAAAGACAGCAAGGAGCAAAGACAATGTGCTTAACACTATTTCTACCAGTATCAAATGACACCTTATAAAAGTTTTCGATTTACAATTTTCCATTTGTAATTTTTAGATAGAAACAATTACAAATCATTTTTAATACATTGAAGACTTTTTTATGCTTATTACAGTAAAAAACTACAAGCAAAATAATCATGAATCCAAATTTTAAAAAGGTGTCACTTGACACTGGTAGAAATAGTGTTAAGCATCAATAAAGGCAATAACTCAGTGGGACAGTCTTGTGCACAGTGCCATTTCAGCCATGCATTAGATTGTGCTTCTAAGAAAGTATTGCCTATGTAAGTAAAACTTTTTTAATAATCTGTCAAGTGTGAGTATTACGTGTGCATGGAAGGTTCTGTAAATATATTAATTGATCTTGTTCAAAGTTTAAACTTGGCACTGTGCTAAGTGTGCTTCAAAAGAAAGTTGCTATGCCGCCTTGGTCTGTGCTGCCTTTTTTCCAGATAGGTGTTTAATTAACCTTTAAAGACCCAGGTGGCATATTGAGAGTGCCACTCAATGCAGACTGGTCATGAATCCCAAAGTAATTATGCGATTAATTCTAATTAAATTAGGATGCTTTTCGGTTAACCGGATGCCAGTGTTATATACACACCAGGGTTGGCAAGTTTCTGCCAGAGTGGTTAAAACCGGCATGGCAGAATCTAGTTTCTGCCAGTAAGTGGCAAAAACTGGCAGAAACTCAGAAATAATATTAATAAGAACTTTAATGTGCGATGATTCTTAATTCATACATGTATTTGATGTGTAAACAATTAAGTTAAAAATTAAAATTAAAGATTATGAATGTTATTCAAAGTTGTAAAAAAGTTTCAAAATTATCATATAAATATACTTTGTTTATAAAATAATTGGTACTAATTTTTTTTTCACTTGAAAAACAGAAATTTTCAATGGTAGTCTGATGCTGTACAAGTTTAAGTATTTTATATTATTGTTTAGAGTTGAATTTTTATTTAAAAGTAAAAAAAGAAATTTACAAAAAAATCTGTGATATTTTAACAAATGTATTTTTCAGAGTATTTTTAAATAAATAATACAATGCAATAACTTAAAGATTATGATTCTTGTGAAAATATATAAGTAAATAATTGAAGCACAATAAGTAACAGAAAAAAAAATTAATGAAATATCTTGCACAATTATTTTACAATATTGAAAGAACAAAATTGCCACTCAAATATACTATTATTACTTTTTCCACAGAACATTCCATAGCATTGGACAAAATTTTGCTAATCTTTCTGAACACACTGTTTCTTTGTTTTGAATGAAAGAAAAGTTTGAAAATATTCTTTCAAGACTATCATTACTTGCTGGAAATGTCATTATTGAGGATGCAAATTTGACAAATCCTCATTTTCACCAGTATTCGTTTTTAAAGATGACCACCACATAGAAGGTAAGGACAAGACATTTTCTAGGGCTTCCTTGGAGAAATATGTTTCTGAGGCAGGAGTCGATTTTGCTTCAAAGGATATTATATGTGGCACAAAATTGGGATTAATATCAGAAAACAATTTCCTTGCCTTTTCTTTATGCTCATATGTCGATTTTGATCCCATATACTTAGGATGAAGTAAATAAGTTAGCATATGGTAGTCGGTTATTACTGTATCAAATCTGCTTTGAACCTTTGTAGTTGTTTGTTTTGTAAGTGCAAAATGTGGTTGGAACATTTTCAACTAACAGTCTTAATAAAAAAGCTAAAATCTTTAACAACGATTTTATGCACAAATAACATACAGACACGACAAAAATATCCCATATAATCGTTTTTTGTTGTGTCTGTGCGTTATTTGTGCGTAAAATCATTGTTAAAGATTTTAGCTTTTTTACTAAAATTCGCACAAAGTTTGATCCATGCTTATAACAGTCTTAAATTGAAAAAAAAAAAGTCAGATTTTTTCCTTTGAATACTGTATTTAAATGAAATGTTTTTTTAAATTCATGGAATTACAAGATCCGCATATAACTATAACATTTCTATGAGAGATAATTTATAGTGTTATTAAATTATTACGTTAAATTACAGAAAATTATTTTGAGCAAATATTGAATATTTTTCTTTTCTTTTCATTGTTTAATTTAATATTTGGATATAGTTTTGTATTTGATTTTTAAATACTCTAATAATTGTTTACATATAAAATTATATAACCATACTATAACAAAAATTTTATCTGTTACATTACTCATTTTTTCTAATACAAATCTATTTAGTTTTTAATTAAAACTACCCACAATATTTCATTTGTTATTTATACGGAATAAAATGTACTTAAGGAATTTAATACTAGTAAAAAAGTCTCAGATTATGTCATGAAATGTGTTTATGCCAGTTGTTGCCAGTTTCTGCCGGTTAAAACTGGTTATTACCAGTTTCTGCCACTGGCAAGGCAGAAACCCTTTTTTGCCGGCAAATAGCCAGCCCTGATACACACACATACATATATATATTTGTATAGATAACACTGGTGCCCGGCTAACCAAAAAGTACCTACATTAGTTTATTTTTAACAATTTGACGTTTATTACTCTTATATTGCTACTGGGCATTGCATTACATAAATATATCATTTTAAAATGTTATCTAGGTTTTAAAAGCTGATATCGCATAGAGTACGCCATCCGTGTTTTTATAGCCCAGGGTTCGTAAATATCATGATAATTTCGAAAATATCAAAAAGATCTGATATTTTCAAAATTGTCAGCTTACTGCTGATTCTAAAGATTTTTAGACTTAATATAAATTTGAATCTAAAACATATTACATTTAGCATGAAAACATAATAAAACAATATTCTAAATATCTTTTTTTATTTTTTCTTACAAAATTTATGATCAAATAATTGAAAACAATCTTCTTTAAAAGTTGCTTTTTCACTCATCAAAACACAGAATGCAGGATTCAGTTTAAAAAATAAATAAAAATACACAACAAATTCTGAAATACAAAATAAAGTTTCTTTTATTTTTCTATTGAAGAATTTGATCATGAATGTAAGTTTGTCTGCTTTTTCATTCCCTAACATACTGCACAATTTAGACTGAAGTAAACAAAAACTTTTCGATTAGGCGGGTGCCAGTGTTATATATACATATTTATATAAATACATATATGTAAATATGCATATATATATATATATATATACATTTTTATATATATACACACATTTTATATATATACACATACATATATGCATACATGCATATATAACACTGGCACCCAGGTAACCGAAAAGTACCCAAAAAGAATTAAGACAGGGTAGGGAGGTATTGTTCAAAGACAGTTGTGGTAATGAGAAAGCTGCAGGTACAGTCCAAAACTAGTTTTTGGAGTGCAGAGTATATTTTGTAAGCTATTCTTTTTAGTTATTATTTACGGATGGGCTAATTTTTAATAACAGTTGAATTCATTTGCACTTCTTTTGACTAAAAATAAATATTAGATGTATGAAAATATCAAGAAATACGACAGTTAAAAAATAAATAAAATATTAAATGTATGAAAATAAAAATATCAAAAACCTTGATATTTTGAAAATAAATATCATGATACAGTAGACTCCATCAAATCCGCACAACTTGGGACCAGAGGTTGTGCGGATTTTAGAATTTTGCAGATTTCTGGTCATTGATTTGTTTACATTTTTGAAACATTAATTTGATTTGTAGTTAAGCAAGGGAAATTATAATGAATGTTTTCAATAAAGTAAAATATTAAAATAATTTATTAGTTTAAAAGTAAGTAAGAAAAATTTAGAAAAATATTAAATTATTACAGATGAAATCGATTTAATTCGATTCCAAAAGTCCTATGCTGCCATCTGGTGGTAAAGCGATCGTAAGATCGATACGTCATTATTTTTTCACATTTTAGTAACTTTTTTCATTGTTATTTAGAGTCTTGAATGCTTTTCTTATACTGCTTTGTATGTTTAGAAATAAATTTGTCTATAATTTAAAAAAAAAAAAATCCGCAAACAATTTTAAAATGGTGTTCCAGTTCGTGGATTTTTCCATTTCGAACCCTGGAATTTTTGATATAGATATGCTTATTTATATAAAAATCAAAAGTAATGTAAATTTATTTAGTAATAAATCAGCTGTAATAGCCAAAAGAGAATGATTAACAAAAAACTTAGTAAAAAAAACATTGCAGTAGTCGCTGATTTTGGCCCCATCTTGAATTTAGTTCCTGCAATTTAACTGTAGATTTTATTGTTTACATCTGAAAAAATATGCAGAATTTAGGGAGTCTACTGTATATATCCATTGCTTATTTGCACGCTTTTTGTCTCAACATGTAACAGAAATGCCTTCACTAACAGGTGTTTCTGTTACATGTTGAGACAAAAAGTTTATACTTCCATGATGATAGGTACCTCGAGTGCCCCTCAACTCCCTTGTTGAGCAAAGTGAAATTTGTGTGTAATGGAAAAATGAGATTTTCTCAAACTATGTGAGCTAAGGTAATTGCTACAGTTCTCCAGCTAGTTTAAATAAATTTCTACTACCACTAATTTTTTCATAATTTTAGTTTCAGTAGATTCAGAAATAGAGGAGAAGGGGACATATTTTTGCATTACATTTTCAATCTATAACTATGAGGGTCAATAGCCTTTATTACTTCAGCCAAATTTGAACTTTCCATGTTACATAGTTGACAAGACAAAGAGCTTTGAGAGACAGAAACACAAGTGAACAAACACACTTAAAATATTCTTGTGTATTTCTTTTTTTGACTTTTGAAGAGTAAAATTCATATTTCCTGTCTAAAACCCCAATTCTAAAAAATTGCTAATGCATTTATTTAGAAATTAGCATGAAATAAAAATTTTACTTGGAGCAGGTTTATTTAAGTTCATTCAAATCTGCGTAATAAATTATACATATATATTTTTTCTATTTGCAAATTAGCAGTGGTATATACATTATACAGCATTATACAGTGGTAACAATTTAAGCAATTCATTTATCCTTTTCTTTTAACAAATGGTACTTTTCGATTAGCCAGGTGCCAGTGTTATGCATACATATATGTGTGTAAATATACAATATATGTATATATAACACTGGTGCCCGGCTAACCGAAAAGTACCAAGATAATCATGACATATTTTCACTTTCACACCATCAAATAAGGTAAAAAATGCAAAAGTTATTTGAAAATTGTATTTCAATTTACTGATTTTTAAAGCACAATTCTTTTAAAAATCAATCTCCATCATATGCAGCTGGATTTAACTCATTTGGACTTTTCCATACCAATAGAAGAAAATTTCAGTTATCAAGATTTTGTATATTGCATCTAAAAAATCTTAAATTTGTGAATTAAACTTTCACAACTAATTCTGAAGCACAAACTACTGATGTTTTAAACAATTTTTTACAAATTATTAAACCTAAAATATTTATTTCTTGGTTAGTAATTGCTTCATATCTCTATATTTAATAATGAGTTATTTTTTATATGCTAAACATTTTGTAAATACAGTAGAACCTCTTTTATTCGAAACTCTTTTAACCAAAATCCATTTTTAAAACTTTTTTTTTTTTTTTTTTTTTTTTTTTTTACTATCACATTCCTGTGTGCAAAATCCATTTTGAAAACTTTTTTTTTTTTTTAAACTATTATATTCTTTGTGAGCAAGCGGTCCTTTCTGAACTACGAGCAGACTTAGATAAAATGTAAAACTGTCTGCGAACTCTAATAATTTCTTAAGTTTTCTGCAAAAAAACGCTGTGCCCCTCCTGAGTCCTATATCGCTGTTAACAGCAAAAATGAACAGTTATATGCGAGTGGAGTGCCACTAAGTGACACCACTAAAAGAAAAATATTATCCCCCCCCCCCCTCCATTTACAAGCATTATTAAAACTCAGTCAAGAAATGTAGTATTGAATGGTATGCTTAATACAGACAACTAATGAATGAAAGAAAAGCTAATGAAAATGAAAAAAATATATATATTTATTATAATGTGAAATATTTTAATCATTAACTGATATAAAGATATCAATTTATGATTGCTCAACAAAACTGTTATTTTACTAATCTATAAAATAACTGAAATACGAATAAATGAATGTTAAAATAAAAAAGTTATTAGTCCATGAATGGAAGAGATGAACTCTTACTCATCAGTTTATCTACTGTTTTTGAGACAAACCATTCCTTAATATTGTGACTCCTTTTTTAAAAATTTTAAAATTTTTTTTTTCTCCAGTTGAAAAATTGTCTCAAGAGTCTGCGACTGCATCTTACCAATTCTCCGCCCGCGGTCTTAATAATTTTTTTTAGAAAGAAATTTATAAAATAAACCCCATCAAAACTGTCTGCAAACTTTGAAAATTTTCTGCGGACGGCGTTCATGTGTTCATCTATATTATCTGACTCTGACTACGAGTACATATAAATATTTTTGATCCCTTTTCTTACAGTTTCTTTGAATTTAACTTGAGCTCCCACAATCTGCGGAGTGGAACGAAGAAAACGAACAAATTAGCAATTCTGAAACTTTTGCAAAAGATTTGGCATTGCTGGAGCAGCAGAAAGACTGTGATACTGGTGAACTAATATTATTAAAAAACTCTGTGACTTCAAAGCAAAGGAAATCGAAACTGCGACAAACAAAACATTTTTTAAAACTTTTGTAATGATATATTTGATGTATGTAAAAGGTATTTAATTTCAAAATTAAAATTCAGGTAATTTATTCTTGTTTCTATTTTGCTATTGCTCTATTTTTATTAAGCACTTATTACCATAATAAAAAATATTGCATATATTTCTCCTTAAACTTAAAAATAGGCATTCTCAATTATCCGAAAATTTCGATTTTCCGAAAGACGGTCGGGCCCAATTACTTCGGATAATCGAGGTTCTACTGTACACATCTTTGGCAGCAGGTTTCATCCATTTTGTTTATTAAATGAAATTTTTAATTGCATCACTCACAGTAAAAATAATGATACCTTTGACATATTTTAATACAAAAATAAAACTTTTATATTTATACGTAATATATTTGTAACTAATCCAATTTTTAAGGATGATAAATATTTAATAAATTAAAATACTTACTCTCTTAGACTTATTTAAAAATAACAGGGCTGCCACAGTCAACTATTTTTTTCTAAATTTTGCTTAGGTTCTTTTAATCATTATTTCTAAACAATAATAATGTACAATTATTTTTAAATAATAGTACAAGGAAAAAAAAAAAACAGTTGTCAATGGCAGCCCAGTATTAGCTGAAATAAAAATGGTCACATACACAATAAGAAAGCAACACAATTCAGTTGGTTTGCGGTTTGCCGCTCCATTTATTGAAAAGTACAAATTATGTATATTAAAAATATACAAGACTATTATTTAATAACATAATCACATTTTGCATACAAAGTTTTCCTCAGACAGTTTTGGGAGGCTGCTGAACACTGCCTGCTCTTTGGTTTAAAACATAGTCACATTACTCATCAAATTAGAATCTTTAATGCATCAAAATTATATGCAAGATTTGCAAGCTCTGTATAACTTCATCAAGAATCCAAGTCGACAAAATGGAATTGCTCCAAGCATCTTGCTTAATTTTTCTACCAGTTTTGATAATCAAAGGATGAAATTTTTAAGATACAAAAATTGATACTGATGCAAACATAGTAAACAAATTAAATAAAATGTACCATTTTGCATTACTTCTGGTTTCACAGTTTAAGGGGGAAAAATGTACTTTTTCTATTATGGCATAAGTTTGGGGTTTCGTGAGCATGAAAATTTACAATTTTCCAATTGGCATGTGTTCTGAAACTCCAAAAAGCTGAGAGAAATTTTAAGAAAAACAAAAGCCAAAATGTTGCTATTACAAGGTACTTTTTAGTGCCATATTATTAAATATACATATTATTAAATATATGTAATTAATTAAATAGTACATGTTATTAAATATACAGAATTATTAGTGTGTGGCCCAAGTTCGTTATGTCTTAGATAAAAACTTTCTCTTTTCATAATAAAAAATGTAATTTATCCATGACACACAAAGATTTTCTAATTATATAAATTTCATTCATTTAATTAGTTTTAGGTAGTGGTGTACCGAGTAGTACTTTGGCCGAGTGGCTGAGTGTGAGTACCGAGTAGTTGTGTAATAAGAAAAAAAAAACACTGATGTGCACATAATGTGTACATATATATACCCGTGTTTACATATATATAATATACATATATAATATATATAAATTAACTAATTAAATTTGAAATTTATTTGTGCACCTTTTAAAGATAATTTTTGTTAATTCAAATTAGCAGCATCAGAACAGTAGCAAAAAAGGGAGAATTGACACATAACAAGTACAATTATCAACCCAATAAAATTAAAACATTCTTCAAACCTCCAATTTATTCTGATACCTGAAATCTGCCTATCAAAAGTAAAAATTTTTATTGGTTACTGTAATAATTCATTGAATAATGCAAAACATTTCATATTTATTTTGTAACTGTACCTTATTTTCTTTTGATTAAAAATAAAAAAAATAAAAAGAGAGGTACAAAAAGAAATACAGGCTTTCTTAACAGAAGATTTATGTAAAACTGACACTCCATTTGCATGGTGTGTGTGTGGGGGGGGGGGGGGGGGGGGACTTTTCCGATCATGTGCAACCTTGCAAAAAATTCTTATGTGCATCTTCAACCACTGTTTATTCTGAATGCATATTTTCAGAAGCAGGCCAAATTTATTGTAGTAAAAGAAATGCCCTGTCTACTGATAATGTAGAACATTTGGTGTTTTTGCACCATAATTTGAAATACAATAAATTTAATTATTAATTTTTTTATTACATTTATTGTATTTTCAGTTTTCTTATCCAAAATAACAGTCATTTTTGTTTTCTTGTACATTTAAAAAGAACTTATATTTGTATAAATGCGAAACTAAATTTTAATCTGGAATTATTTTATGAGGGTTTTTGTTCTTAACTTTTTCTATATTTTGCAGATATATTGTTAAATACCGAGTAAATAGTTTTATGAATTATTGCATATATTATACATTAATATTTGAATAACTTTTTACAGATCAGTTTTAAATTCATATGCTTAAAAAATGAAATTCTTACAACTACTTTCTGAAATTCTTACAAGTATTTACCGAGTACTTGGTACGGCTCTAGTTTTAGGTATACACACCTCGATTTATCTTTCATAACGATTTTTGTAAATGATCCTCTGTTATGCTAGAACTTTCTCAAAGAGTATTCAAAACACTTCTGCAGTTTCAAAGTAAAAATATTCTATCACTGTTAAGTCTGAAGCTGTTAATGACTATGTGAAAAAGTTTAATTATATATGCATTGCTTGCTTTATAATTAGCTTAATAACACTCGCGTCTTGAGTCAGTCATAACTGATTAATTATAAACAATGAAGTTCATAGCAATAAATAGTCTAATTTGAGTCGATACAGCTCAAATCGATGAGTAATGTTGAGAATTTCTGAAGGAAGAAACAAGATTTTTGGAATACAGATAGTTATGGTCCAGCCGAATTTTCGCCAAAACTCAGACCTTGGGCCAAAAACTAAAATGAATTTTCAGTCGATCACTAATAATTTTATTATGTTAAATAGCTTATTTTTTAGATATTATTTATTTATTAATATTATATTTTATTATAATTATTATTTATATTATTATTATATTTTTTAATATATTTTTAACTTGTTCTCATAAATCAAGTTAAAACAGCAAAAACGAAAATACACCCGCTACATATATGTCTATTGCAAAATATACCCACAGCGTTCGAAATCCTTGGTGGTCTGCTGGTCCGAGACCACCAAAAATGCAATCGGACCACTAATTTGAAAAATTTAGTGGTCTACAGGACCAGTAACTTTTTCCTCCCTTTCTCACAGGTAAGCTTAATTTAACCGTCCCCTAGAAAACCGCAACCAAACACAAATCACACAATAATTTAAAAAAATTGCATTAAATCTCAGTCATTTGAAATAAATAATCAGATAAATAAAATATCTAATTAATAATTTTATAGTTTTTCGTTATGTATACTGTTTATTTAATTTTTAGTAAATTATAATTTTACATTTTACTATACTGAAAATTTTGGATGGCTGTAAAGGAAGTTTGGTTTATATTCTAAGAGGGGGGGGGGGGGGAGGTCACTCAACGGATAAAGGGACTTAATAGAATTTTATGTAGCGGGCCAGTGATGATGACTGCGGACCAGTAAATTCTCATGCTTACTGGTCCTTGGGACCAGTGACTTTTTTTTAACAATTCTACCGCTGACCCGCATGCAATGTGTTAATTTTAAATTGGAAACAATGCCACATTTACACATACATTCTACAAATCTGATCATATGGATATTGTTTATAGCTCAATCAATTATCTGGTATAAATACGACCATAACCATTCTAATTAAATGTTTCTGTACTGTATATAATTATTGAACTACAATAAATAAAAGTAAAGGAAGTTTGGTTTATACTCTAAGAGGGGGGGGGGGGGGAAGGTCACTCAAGGGATAAAGGGACTTAATAGAATTTTATGTAGCGGGCCAGTGATGATGACTGCGGACCAGTAAATTCTCATGCTTACTGGTCCTTGGGACCAGTGACTTTTTTTTATCAATTCTACCGCTGACCCGCATGCAATGTGTTAATTTTAAATTGGAAACAATGCCACATTTACACATACATTCTACAAATCTGATCATATGGATATTGTTTATAGCTCAATCAATTATCTGGTATAAATACGACCATAACCATTCTAATTAAATGTTTCTGTACTGTATATAATTATTGAACTACAATAAATAAAAGTTGTGTAAATTTATGGAACAAAATCAAAACAAGAAACAATATGCCTACTAAAATGAGTAAAGAAAATCTTCTAAGTGCCCTTTTCCACACCACCTTACATTAAGACCAGAAAACTATTCAATGATGTTTATTAAAGGTCTTAAATGTTTGAGGTAGGGCACACAGGTGCGTTTTTTTTCACGTGGTATCGCCGGTAGCCATAATCCACAAAAGAAAAAATAAATAAACTTCTGGAACCTTGAAAAAGAAAAAAAAGTTTACACAACAACATCAAAACTTGGTTTTGATATTAAAAGACATCTTTGAATTTAAAACTTTGTTTTCTGTCTTTCATTTTTGTTCATTGGCAATACCGAAAATTGCTTTATCTGCTAAATTGCCACAGTATTTTTCTTTCCTTAGGGTTTGATGATCTCTTCAAATATTTTTTAATAACTCTGATTCTTGGCCTCTCATTGAACTTTTTTTTTTTTTTGACAAAGCATAATTGAAAGATATTCATCATTCTTCTTCATCAAATTTACTCTAGTTAGTTCGGTATTTCCAAGGTCATTGGGTGTCTCCATTACTAATATATTGGAGCAGAGATGTTCACAGACATTTTGCAACCATTCTATTCTTTATAGTTGCAATGAATACCAGTACAGATTTCATATATACATCGGTTCGTTTCAAATTACGAATTTTTTCTGACGCCAATCTGGCAAAAACTTTGTTTCCAAATACCAGTTATATATCTTTTTAGTTCTTTTAAAAAGGAAATAACAATAAATGAAAAAAAGTTTATTTAATAACTATAGAACAAAACAATTTATATAATTAAAATAAAAGTAAATAAACAACGGTACTTCTTAGTTATCCCGTCGACCAAATTACTGCATCAAATTGTAAGATTAAATGCCAATAATGGCCAATAAAACCCTTAATTCGACGTTTTATTTGTATTTTTGTTGATGTTTTACTAATTTATTTGTTCTTTCATTATTTAAAATAAAAATTATGTCAATGAGTATAATTTGGCGAAATTGGTCGACGGGATAACTAAGAAGTTGCCTAAACAACAATAGCCGGGTTACCATATCAGGCAAAATACATCAGGCAATTATGACAAGATTTAAGTACCCTGGTGAGTATAGGACATCTATACGAGATTACCACCCTATATAATTCATTATGGTTACATATGTAATGTATTCATTAGATTTCATATTGTTCATTACTTCTTTACAATATGAGAGGCAGGAGTTTGATTGGAAATTTTCAAGAAAATCTTACTAGCCTGATTTTTTAAATAAAAACCTGCAAAATGCAACATACAGTTGAAAATTGTTACAAAAAAACATGCAATTGGAAAAATGGTTAATTATTATGTCTGAAATGCATATTCTTATTTTTTTCTTTAAAATTAAGAATATAGTATATACAAAAGAGGAAAATTTGGTTATAGGATAGAACTTAGTAGTACCATGTTTACATTTCAATCATTTGGAAAGTTGCAAAAATAGCAAACTGGAAAAAAAAAAAAAGTTTCTGAATATCTTCTATAGTTTTTCAGATTGTCTAAAAATTCAACTTGTCCCATCAAAAAAAAAACATTCTCTAGAGGCGAGTAAAATAATGAATCGCCCAACTCTAGAGTAGAGATTAAGGGTTTAACATAAAAACGATTAAAAATTTATATACACAGTCTAACATGTTGTATGACAAGGAAATTTGTGAAAATGTAGCTTGTGTTTTCCAGAATTCTGAATTGATAGCTTATATTACTTTAAAACTAAATAAACATTCCTTGAGTATTTTAAATTCTTTTAATACTCTAATAATGTGCATAGAAACAAGACGATCTAGTTAAAATATTTGTAGATGTCATGTTTAAAATAAAAATCTCACAAGGAGAAAAGCATTTAATTCCTAAGGGGAATATATATATATATATATATGCGATCTGTTATATTACAGGAAAATGAAGAATTCTTACCAGTTTGAAAACATTTATTATAAATTCTTGAGGCATGAATTGATAACAAGTCTTTTCGTTTAAAAGCTTATCCACTACCTTCACGCAGTTCATGATTTCGAAGCAATTTAAACTCTTTATTACCTCCTATTTCATGTCTATAAGTGCAACCATATGCACTACAACTCATCATCATTTTGCAAAATAGTAGGATAAGCCAAAAAAATAATTATATAAATAATAAAGCCGAAAAATAATAATAAACAGACGCAAAATACATAGAAAAAAATAATGAAGCACGCAAATGTTTTGCCAACCACAAGTTGAGTTGTACTTTTTTATGTCTTCGTGACGTCACATGCACATTATCTATAATGCAGTAGCGTGCAGTGTGCTATATTGCTAACACAATGCAAGATTTGAATACAAAAACAGGAACAGGTGTTATATATTCACGCGGCCGCCATCTTGGATTTCTCGGCGATGTTTTGTTTATCGATGTTTATCGATGATATGTTTATCGTTAAGGCAACGTCGACGAGAACCTCTTTAAGCCTAAGATTGCGCATAAATCTGCTTGGCGACATTTACTTGGCGGAAAAGGTTTTTTCACGCCAAGAAAAAATCTAAGATGGCGGCAGCGGGAATATATAACATCTGTTCCCCAAAACATTAGAGAATACTGCATTTATACTTTTTTGTATCTAAATCTTGCATTGCGTGAGCAATATGAAATTATTCCATGTATTTATCTGCAGTATCGCCCTCTATTTTCGAGATTTTGAACTAAATTTTTTGTTGGTGTCATAAAAATCCCGTACCACGCTGAATATTTATCTGCAAACCGCATATGTCTCTGACCCATAAAATGTTTTTATCGCGTTTTATATTCTCACCGAAATTTTGAAACACCCTGTATATATATATATATATATATATATATATATATGTGTATGTTATATTACTTGCTTATTATTAGTATATTTATTAGTATATTTATTAATATTGTTAATATTATTTATTTTTGTTTCAGGTCTCTATTTTTTGCCTTTTTTTCAATATTCACAAGAAACATATATTAAGACACACTTAGAAGTTACTAAGTACTGTCACTTTATTCATTGCATATGTAGTTAATTGAATTGAAATTATTTTGCTCAGTTATTTAAACCTCTTCAGTTCCGAAGTTATTAGATCGCCAAGAAAATTCTGTCGTTTAAAGTTCTTTCACGCCTACTATTTTAAAATGCTGATTTCTTCATTAGCAACACTTTTTTGAAATGGTATAATTCCCATAGTTTTCGCATTTCACCCTACGGTGAAAACAATGGGAATTTTACCATTTCAAAAAAGTGGTGCCAACGAAGAAATCAACATTTAAAAAAAGTAGGCGTGAAAGAACATAAAAACGACAGAATTTTCGTGGAGACATAATAAAATAATAATACAAATGCTTATTCATTGGTTTTTTTCCAAACAAAATGACATCGTAAATGACATAAAAATATCTTTTCTGAAATGGATCCTTCATACGCTTAGTAATTTAGGTTCAAAAATATGGATCTAAAACTACAAACCCCCTTAAAACGTCAGTTTAATAACCATAAACCTAAATTAACGCATTCACAAATTTAAGAGCTTTACACAAGTATAATCTACAAATCCTGATAATTTTTTATTGAAAAAGATTTCAGTTAAATACTTATGAAAATTTGTCAATTTTTTTGTCATACTGTCTTTTGGCCATTTTTAGGCATTTTGCAAACTCAAATGAAAATAACTTTTATTTTATGTGAGAATCAGCTTAGATGCTGCAATTTATTCGTTTGCTTTGAACGCAAAAAGCATTCAGCTATTAAGAAATGATGTGAAAATGTAAAAAAATCAGACATTTTATTTTTTATAAGGAAAAGAACAGAGGTCCCCGTTTGGGGACCCAGGGACCGAAATGGTTAAATAATCTTAAAATGTGCAATTTGTTCTTCGATTTATACAGATTTTCCAAACTCTGCCTTTATTTTACTCTATATACCACATACCAGTTCATGCATATAATAGAAAAGCAGAGGCGTACTAAACTGAAAACGACCCACAAACATCTGATCCATGTATAAATATCTATAGCTTCATATCGGTTTATTCTTTTCTTCAAGCAATAATTTTACTCAAAAAATGACGTTTTGCTAAAAGTTGTATAGCCCGGGGGGATTTTGATTAAAAGTAAAAGAAGAGCAAAACTTAAAAATTTGCCAAAGAAAAAAAAAAGACACACACTAAAGAAAAAAAAATCTATTTTGTATAGGTGTACGGATAATTTTACAAATCATGGAAGAAAATTAAATGTACATTTAGCTTTCAACCTTATTTTAAAGTATTTTTCTGGTGATAAACAGAAATGTTTTGAAGAGAAGTTTGTTTAAAACTAGAAAATGATTTTTCTTTTCCTAAATAATGATAATTTAATAAATTAAACAGGGTTCGTACGGGTGCTTGAATTTCCAGACTAAGAAATTCTTCAGTACCAGTACTTTCTTATAGAAAATCACTGCTTAAATAAGGCGAAATTTTGCGTGTTTATACTAGATTTAATTTCCTATAAAAGAAATTCTGATAGCTGGCCTTGAAAATAGAGGTACCCGTACGAACCTTGATCAAAGTAAAATTAATTTTTTTTTAAATATGCTGTATATGTCGTAGGCTAATTGAGAAATCCGGCTCTTTGCAAACAGCCTAGGCTCTTTGCAAACAGCCGGGCTAATTGGAGAATCCATCTCCCTTTTTCCAATTAGCCTGATATTTTTCAGGCTTATTGCAAAGAGCCTATAAAGCATTAGGCTAAATGAAAAATGACCACTTATTATCCGAACAGGGTGATATTTTTAGCTCACAGGCTATCAAAGCCTGAGAGCTTATGTGCTCGCCGATTCTGTATGTACGCGTGTACGTACGTACGTACGTATGTACGTAACACGATAACTCTTGATAGAAATAACCGATTTGCTTCAAATTTTTTTTTTAGGTTCATTCTCATAAGGTGCTTCCCTTATTAGTTTTTGGGGTTCATTGGTTAAGGATAAAGAGGGAAAAAGGGGGCTAGTTCCCCCCATAATTTATATAAATGGATTTTTCGTGCAGAAATATTCGATTTGCTCCAAATTTGGCATACCGGTTTATTGTGTTAAGGAGCTTCCCTGATTAATTTGGAAGCTCATTATTTAAGTATAAAGGGGGGAAAGGGGGGCTACTCCCCTTAATTTAGATAAATCGTTTTTTCATGATGAATTATTCGATTTGCTCCAAATTTCGTATACCGGTTTATTAAGTTAAGGAGCTGCCTTGATTAGATTTGGAGGTTCATTACTTACATATAAAGGGAGGAAAGGGGGGCTAGCCTCCCCTCCTTAATTTAGGTAAATGGGTTTTTAATGCAGAAATATGCGATTTGCAAAAAATTTGGTATACCGGTTAATTATGTTAAGCAGCTTCCCTGATTACATTTGGAAGATCATTATTATGAATAAAGGGGGGAAAGGGGGCAATTGCTTCTCCCTTTAATTTAGATAAATGCGTTTTTCATGTAGAATTATTCGATTAGCTCAAATTTGGTATACTGGTTTATTATGTTAAGGAGATGGCTTGATTAGATTTGGAGGTTCATTAGTTAAATATAAATGGAGGAAAGGGGGGCTAGCCTCCCCTCCTTAATTTAGGTAAATGGGTTTTTAATGCAAAATTATTCGATTTGCTCCAAATTTGGTATACCGGTTTATTATGTTAAGGAGCTTCCCTGACTAGATTTGGAAGTTCATTAGTTAAGTATAAAGGGAGGAAAGGGGGGCTAGACCCCCCTTAATTTCGATAAATGGGTTTTTCATGCAGAGTTATTCGATTTGCTCCAAATTTCGTATAACGGTTTATTGTGTTAAGGAGCTTCCCTGATTAGATTGGGAGGTTCATTAGTTAAGTAGAAAGGGAGAAAAGGGGGGCTAGACCCCCCCCCCTTAATTTAGATAAATGGGATTTTCATGCAGAGTTATTCGATTTCCTCCAAATTTCGTATACCGGTTTATTATGTTAAGGAGCTGCCTTGATTAGATTTGGATATTTATTGGTTAAGTATAAAGGAGGGACAGGGGCTAGCGTCCTCTTAATTTAGATAAATGGGTTTTTCATACAGAATTATTCGATTTGCTTCAAATTTGATATACCAGTTTATTACGATATGGTTTCCTTCATTTGATTTGGAGGTTCATTGGTTAAGTATGAAGGGGGGAAAGGGGGGCAATTGCCCCTCCCCTTAATTTAGATAAATGGGTTTTCATGCGGAATTATCTGATTTAGTTTAATTTTTTTTCAACCGGATCCGAACTTGAAGGTTCCATTTGAAGTCAACCTGAAAACCGACCACAACCAGGTTTCGGATTGAGTTCAATTAGAACTTTCAGGTTCGGATCGGGTTGCCGGTGGACGGAGATTATTTTGTCCGGCTTGCATCGGGTTATACTTCTTTGGAATATTTTTGTCGGTTAAGATTTGGTTCGGGACGGGTTTCAGGTTGACTTCGAATGGAATTTTTAGGTTCTGGTAGCGTTGCGTGTCCACGGAAACTAATTTGCCTTGTTCGGATCCGGTTATGGATCTTTGGAATATTTTTGTCGATTATCAGATTTCTTTCGGGATTTCGGGTTTTTTCAAATGGAACTCTCAGGTTCGGGTCGGGTTGCATGTAGACTGAAAATATTTTGTCTTGCTCGGATTGGGGTACGGTCTGTTGTAATTTATTTTTCGGGTTTGGGTAGGGTTATACGTTAATAAACCTAATAAAAAGAAAATTGCCCAGTTAAACTGATGGCATTGAGCTCACAGGCTATTCACACTAATTGTATATTATACTCTTATTTCAAAGAACAATGCCCCTCGAAAAATAAATGAAGGTATTAGTCCCCGTTGCCCCCCTTTCTACTTAAACAAAGAACCTCCAAATCTAATCAGGGAAGCTACTTAACATAATAAACTGGTATAGCAAATTTGAAGCAAATCAGATAATTCTGCATGAAAAAACCATTTCACTAAATTAAGGGGGGGGGGGGTATTAGCTCCCCCATTTCTCCCTTTATGCTGAACCAATGAACTTTCAAATTTAATCAGAAAAGCTCCTTATTAGAATGAACCGAGAAAAAAAAAATTTAACTAAATTAGATAATTCTGCATGAAAACACATTTATCTAAATTAAGGGGAGGGGCAATTGCCCCCTTTCCCCCCTTTTATATTTAACCAATGAACCTCCAAATCAAGTGAAGGAAGCCATATCGTAATAAACTGGTATATCAAATTTGAAGCAAATCGAATAATTCTGTATGAAATCCCCATTTATCTAAATTAAGGGGACGCTAGCCCCTGTCCCTCCTTTATACTTAAACAATAAATCTCCAAGTCTAACCAAGGCAGCTCCTTAACATAATAAACCGGTATACGAAATTTGGACCAGATCGAATAACTCTGCATGAAAAACCCATTTATCTAAATTAAGGGGGAAGTGGGGGGTCTAGCTCCCCTTTCCTCCCTTTATACTTAACTAATGAACCTCCAAATCTAATCAAGGAAGCTCCTGAGCATAATAAACCGCTATACCAAATTTGGAGCAAATCAAATAATTTTGCATTAAAAACCCATTTACCGAAATTAAGGGGGGGCTAGCCCCCCTTTCCTCCCTTTATACTTAACTAATGAACCTCCAAATCTAATCAAGCCATCTCCTTAACATAATAAACCAGTATACCATATTTGAGCTAATCGAATAATTCTACATGAAAAACGCATTTATCTAAATTAAGGGGAGAGGCAATTCCCCCCTTTATACATAATAATGATTTTCCAAATGTAATCAGGGAAGCTGCTTAGCATAATTAACCGGTATACCAAATTTATAGCAAATCGCATATTTCTGCAAGAAAAAAAACATTTATCTAAATTACGGGGGGGGGGATAGCCCCCATTTCCTCCCTTTATATGTAACTAATGAACCTCCAAATCTAATCAAGGCAGCTCCTTAACATAATAAACCGGTATACGAAATTTGGAGCAGATCGAATAACTCTGCATGAAAAACCCATTTATCTAAATTAAGGGGGGGGGGGTCTAGCCCCCCTTTCCTCCCTTTATATGTAACTAATGAACCTCCAAATCTAATCAAGGCAGCTCCTTAACTTAATAAACCGGTATACCAAATTTGGAGCAAATCGAATAATTCATCATGAAAAACCGATTTATCTAAATTAAGGGGGGTAGCCCTCTTTCCCCTCTTTATACTTAAATAATAAGCTTCCAAATCTAATCAGGGAAGCTCCTTAATACAGTAAAACGGCATACCAAATTTGGAGCAAATCGAATATTTCTGCATAAAAAACCCATTTATATAAATTAAGGGGGGAGGGGCGGACTAGCCCCTTTTCCCCCTTTATATTTAACCAATGAACCCCCAAAAATAATCAGGGAAGCACCTTATCAGAATGAACCTAGAAAAAAAATTGAAGCAAATCGGATATTTCTATCAAGAGTTATCGCGTTACGTACATACGTACGTACGTACGTACACATGTACATACAGAATCGGCGGGCACATAAGCTCTCAGGCTTTGATAGCCTGTGAGCTAAAAATATCACCCTGATCAGATAATAAGTGGTCATTTTTCAATTAGCCTAACGCTTTATAGGCTCTTTGCAATAAGCCTGAAAAATATCAGGCTAATTGGAAAAAGGGAGATGGATTCTCCAATTAGCCCGGCTGTTTGCAAAGAGCCTAGGCTGTTTGCAAAGAGCCGGATTTCTCAATTAGCCTACGACATATATATTTATAACGTTGCAAGCTGAGCTTAAAAAAAGTTGCATTAACATATGTTTAATGTTTGATGCAATTTTTGAACATATCTGTTTGATGGAAAATGCCATATTTTCACTTAGATTGTATAAACTGAAATAAGGCAAACCGCAAAAAAAGACAAGCGTTTCTTGATCTAGGACAGTATAATGTAGATATAAGCAAAAATACATAACTTTAAAAACATTTTCATTTTCATAAACCTCAGAAGTTGATATATTTTTGAGATTTAAAAAAGAATTGGGAAAAGCAAGACCTCTTTCGATACCACTGAATTTTGGAAACATTTCTGAATGGATTTTATACTGCGTTGGCCAGTTTTCTCAAACTGGAATATTAGGTCACCGGATGCTATGAATTCTCAAGTAAACATTTTCATGTTTAACCCCTTAACAGTGACATTTGTGTTCTTACAAAATAATTAAAAATGGGTCTGGACACCACTTTTTCCATACTAAAATATTTACCTTACTTAATCGAAAAATATCTGACAATCAATAAAGATAAATTTACAGTTACAAATTAGTGGTATCAAAATGCTTTTAATAATGAAGCAAGCAAAGTGTTCTTGTCCGAATCCAGTTCGGGCCACACTGTTAAGGGGTTAATAAACATGCTTTACACTCAAACTTCATAAATTAACATGAAGATTAAAATTAATATTATTTTGTTTTATTTGCAAGTATAAATTCAGTAACGCAGCTGAAATTACTTAACTGAGTTGATGGCATCCTGAAAACCTCTATGCGTGTTTGGAAAATTTGATTATTACACTCTAAGAACGACTCGAGAATGTTTCTGAAAATGAGTGGTAGCATAATACAAAATTTATTTTCATAAATACGTCTTTAAATGTTGAAAATATATTAGTTTCTAAAGTTTGTAGAGAAAATGAACATTTACCGGAATCAGAATATGTTATTGTATATTTTCGGATCTAATTATATATTAAACAAAAACATAACTTGAAGAACAAATTAAAAACAAAATTTATTTTGTACATTGTTTAAGCCCGAGAAGTTACAGATATTAAGATATTTCATTCAATTAGATCTACATTTAATGTTAAATTTTTATAACAAATAAGCTAAGCCAATTGCAGATTATAAAATAGAAATAAAATTCATACAATATAATGCTTAAAACACTTTTAAAAACTAGATTCCGTTCAAATGAAACTGAAATAAATCTTAGACTTCGTCCAATTTTAATTGGAAATATATGTATTGCAGATTTTGTATTATGCTTAGGACGACTGCATATAAAAGATAAGGTGTATGCAAAATACAAAACTTAAAAAAAAAGTATAAGATTTATTTCGATTTCCTTTGAAAGGAATCTATTTTAATAGGGTTTTAAAATATCATATTGTGTGAATTTCATTTTTATTTTATAATCTACAATCTGCTTAACTTATTTGTTAATAAAAATTAACAATAAATGTAGAACTAATTGAATTAAACATATGAATATCTGTCCCTTCTTGGGCTTAACCCATTAACGCTCGAATTAAATTGCGGTTTAAAAATTCAAATTGTTTATTGGCACCACTTTTTTGAAAAGGAAATATTCACCTTATTTATTAACTGGGAAAACGATACTAAAATAAAGCCAATTATACTATTTTATAAAACTGGTGGGAATCGAATAATCTGAATAAAAGGCACAGCCCGTAAATATGACGGGAGCGAGAATTAAGGGGTTAAACAATGTAGAAAATACTTTGTTTTTCCTTTGTTCTTCAAATTTTATTTTTGTTTAATATGTTAAGTTTTTAACACAAGAACCGCTTTGAATTTTACTGAAGTGTTATAAAAATATTTTACACCGGAACATTTAAATGAAACTACTTAACTTATTTTTTATGACTTATGTCCCTGAAACATTTTAAACTTATTTTAGAAAAAATCTTCTGGTGATAGCCGAAACATTTTTATTTGACCGCTACGGCGGTTCTAGTGTTAAATAAGTACTGCATTCAGACGAACACATTTCAAAATTAATAAGGGTTATTATCATCATCAGTCTTTGATATATGCGTTATTGCATCACAATGTGTGATCCAGTTTACTAATGTATAATTCAATATATTTCACCACTGCAGTAATGCAGATTGCTATAGTTTGGACAAAATCTTCCAATCTGAACGTAAAAAATCTATAATCAAAACATAAAAAATTAATTTCGCTTAAATTAAGTTACCCTATTTCCCACCCAGGAACGCTAGGAATGCAAAAATAAATTATGTTGAATCCTTGCTGCTAATATTTTACAATATTATAGCTGTGATACAGTCAAAAATTGGAAGAAAAAAAAATTACTTAAATTTGTTATCTGACTCTCTTCCAAGGGGTGATGTAAACACAAGAGAAAATTATTGCCTAAGTTTAACTTGGGACATAAATAGTTCCCATATTGAAAAAAATACATTTTAAAATGTAAGTGATGTAATCCCTCACTAACTCCGCAATCTGCGTAAAAATAGCTATCCTTTTGAATTTTTTTTACTAAAACATAAACTTGACAATACATTACGGCCAATGCGAAAAAATCGTTTCAAATGATTTTTAATGGTGTTACACTCTTTCAAACATAGTAAAATTGATATTCATTTATAAAGTCCACTAAAATATGCATTCTGTTGGATATGCGGTGCAAAGAATAGTTATTGTTCATTTACAGGACCACACAAAAGAATTCCGTTCATAATGGTATATGGGAAATTGTTTGCGGTGTATTTGAAAAGATTTCAGGTACTATATTGTATCCGAATTACTGTATATTAGTAATGATTGCTTGAAATGCATTTCTAATTATGATATGCACTTTATTAGGGTTTCCTTCATCTGACGAAATCCTATTCGTCTCGCTCCTCTGTCTGTCCGTCTGTCACAGAGCCCGTTCTGAGAAACTATACATATTGGAGACTTGAAATTTTTCATACTTATATCTCAACACCACACATCATACGACAAATCATAAAATTTTGAAAAAGTCGTACATTTAACCCTTTGGGCTGCCACATGTGTATTTTAAACAATTCTTTCTACCTGAGCCCATTATTAAATTGGAGATTTGAAATTTTGCATGCGTATAGCAGAACACTTGAGGACTGGCGACATATCATAAAATCTTGAAAAAGTCTTACGTTTAACCCTTTGATCTACCACATATGTATTTTAAGCAATTCTTTCTAAGAGAGGCCTTAATTAAGTTGGAGACATGAATTTTTGCATACGTATAACTGAATACCTCAGACCACACGGCAAATCATAAAATTTTCAAAAAGTCTTATATTATTTACTCCTCCGGGCTCTAACTTGTGTATTTTAAGCAATTTTCCTAACCTCCGCCCTTTCCCAACTTTTGCCGACATCCCTTTGACCATTCTTTCATATTATGCAACATAGCCTTACCTATTTTAGTTCCCCTTTTTAAAGCCAGGGGCACCTACTTATCTCGGGTGCTATCGGCCCAATCTCCTCGACTAATATATCTACGGATAGTATATAAAACGGGGTTTCGTTCGGATAGAGATTTGTTTAGAATAGAGTTCGCCCCTGGTTGCAAAATGTGGAACTAACAGATTTTTCAAAAGGATAAACTGTTTTGAAAGGAATATTAAACGAAACCCTCTGTGCGATCTGAGATCACACTTACCTACTCTTTCACTATATTTATGCATACTATAAAGTGCGTATAAATGCTACAGTTCATATACAGAGCTACAGAAATGAATTCGTAAAGGTTACTGAGTATGAGCATAAAATGCTTAAAGGTGGGTTTTAAAGGAATTATGCATTTTTACGCAGAACTGAATTTAGTGTACTAAGAAATATTTGTAGAATATAGATAAAATGATATACAGGGTGACGCAAAGAGTTGGATACATGGCCATGTATGGGTGATAATTTCTGGAAATGTAACGTCAGTAGTTTTAAGCGTGTTTTAATTTGAATTAAAATTTAGCTAAATAGTGGCATGTAATATAGGTACTAGGTAAACTACAGGGCTGTACAAAAGTATTCAGGCATGTTTCCATCCATTAGTATAAATTGCTAAAAGATGAATTTCAACCTGTTATGCATTTTCTTGCTAAACTAAATTTTCCCATTATATTATATAGTATATATATCAACATACAGATCGAATACAGGGCTGTTCAAAAGAAATGGAATACATATTTGGCTATGGGCGGTAACTACTGAAATCAGATTTTTAAATGTTTACTTAGTTATCTTATTTACCTTATTTCCCTAAGTAACGAAGTTTCGTTAAAGCTTTCAGGGAGTGTTGGAAAGTGTTTCATAATCTATGCTGTACGCATGATTTTTCTTACTTGTTTCATATATAATTCGAAGTAGAACTAGATACGTAATAAATACGGCTGAATCACTGGCTTCCGAGTCACAGAAAGCTTTTTTGTCTGAGCTATGTCCCGAAGACCCATCAAAACCCCACTTTGATATAAGGCACAACTGCTTTAATTCTTCAGTTTCAAGTGATCCGATTCTGGATTTTTTTTAACCAACAAATCATATTGCTTTTCAAAAGTTTTTTTTTTCTTTCGAACGTTTCATAATATTCAGATGTTTCCTTCTGGTAATATATAATGTACTTAAATTTGTCCCTAAAAAAAACAACATGTAATCATGTTTATGTGCGTACACTAATAAAAAATTGAAGATGATTAACTTGAAAAATGACCATACAATTAAAAAAAGGAGCAAAATTTTCTAAAATATTTACAATCCTAAAACTCAAACCTTGTAGAAAAAATTATAGTTTGCACTTAAACCACTTTAACTGATAACTAAAACCTTCAATGTTTGTAGACACAGTTAATCTTTTTTTATATATAATTGCCCTTCTATATATTCTAAGCGTCACTTTATCTATAAAACTCATATTAAAAACAAGTTAAAAGTTAATGTATTTTTGTTGCATACCTGAAGTTAAAGGTTTCATAGTAAAATATATATATATATTATTTTTAAATTATTTCAGCATATTTATCAAACGAATGTTGAAACAAAATTATTGAATTTTGTTTTCATGTATTATCATCTTGCGATATGCAGTTTAACTTCTTACCTTTAATGATACTTAATTTATGACCAAGATAACTTTGCACACCTTTTAATACTAGGCCGATGTTTACTGACATCTGATCTATTAAAGTGACGTATGTCGATAGTTCAAAATAAAATTTCATTTTTTCGATTTTTTGCCAAATTTGAAGGCTTCTTGCCCCACTGTGCGTTGGTAGGTGGGGTTCACTCAAAAACCAAGCTGGGTCATAGTAACAAAATTAAGCTAAAATAACTGCACAAGAGTGCACATATTTATTACAAGATCGGGGAGCACAAAATACATTGCCAAGAACGCCTAAAAGGGATTTGATAATAAAATAACTCGTAGTAATATTAGTAGAAAATTGCCGCTTAGTAAATCTTCCCTTGCCAAAGAACCCTAAGACGCGACTGTTCCATTTTAAATCGATGTGTATTTTTTTTTTCAGCTGATTATTTTTTTCTAAAAGTGATTACCTAAACATCATTATTTCTAAGCTAAACTTTTATTAGAACAATATGTAAAATTTAGTGTATTCTACTAAAACTGTAGACCATTAGCGCAAAAATAAGTTTACATTATAATCAAAGAGAGCGCAATGATATACCAATGGAAAAATATTATTTTCAAACTGGTTATTTTGTGCCTAAATCTATTACGTTCAGAAAGAACTTTATATTCGATCATTACGAAAATGATTTGTATAATGCATTTAACTTTCAGATGGATGGTTTAAAAATAAGTTTATTTTGTTTAATCAAAATGTGCCTAATCTAATAATATTAATATTTTTTTAACAAAATGAGCCGTTCGAAAGTAAAATGAACTCTAATTAAGAAAGTTTATTTTGGTTTTTACATTTTGATCAGATACGCGAGTAAAACAGAATTTAAAACAATGGAGAAAAAAGAGAAATTCGCCAAAAGAGATTTTCTGAAAATAATTTTTGAAGAGGTTAACATTAAGTATTTTTAAAACGGATGCCACCATTCTAAAGAAAATTATGTAGATATGATCTGTTTAATTTTTTTTCGCATTTCCGTTCCTGAGCAGATGAAATTTTCTAAAAATTGCAGAAAATATCGAAAATTTGAGAATCGTTATTCGGAAACGAATTTTGAAAAGTTTAAAATTCATATTTTTAAACTTTATTTATATTTAAAAAAAAAGATTGTACCTTCATAGATCAGAAGGCAGTCAGATTAAGTTGATTATAACATACCAGAGTAAGACATAGGTATTTTATTTTTTCGTATTGTTTTCGATGCAAGACTAGGAAGTTAATTGAAAAAACGTGAAAAACGACTTTTCGAAAGGTATTATTTTGAAAGGGTTATAAATAGTCTTTTTTAAACGAACTGCACCGTTAGAAAGGTAAACGTGCGTTAATACTTCAGGATTTTTTTATGTTTTCGTATATCAACGTGCCAAACTAAAAGATGTAGAAAGTAAGAACGACTTTCGACCTTTCGATTTACTTCCTGCTTTGAATTCTTCGGAACGGTGAACATCCCAGCAACATCGATGAGATGTTTCACGCCATTTTGCGACATTTATTGTGATTTTTACCCGACAGCCAAGAAGGGTTATGTGTTTCATGCGTACCTGGGTATGTGGATTTCTTTATACCCTCGAAACATCACAACGGCTGGATAGATTTTAATGAATAAGGTTTCAATCGATTAATCTTAAACGTACGATGGTTATAGGCTAGTTTTTCTTTTTGTAAATTCAAAATGGCGGCCGTAAATTACAAATGCCGCTAGAGACAAGAAAAAATTTACACACCCTATTGAATGGCATATCATTGGATAGGTCTTTCAAAATGATGACGATGTATCATTGTCTCTTTTACAGTCAGAAGCTCCGTTTAAATATTACATAACCTGGAAGTTGCGTAGGTAGGATCTCTAGCTTTCCTGCTACTCTAACCTTCAGAGACATCTATAGTAGGGTGGGTCGAAAAAACGAATTTTTTATTTTAGGAACGCTTTAGTGCGGAAAAGTTGCCTATTGTAATAAGAAGAAAAACGGCATAAATTTTTTAAAAATCGGTTAACATCTCCCATTCGCGCATCGTACTTAAAGTTAATGGAAAGTTTCAAAAATCGCGCCTTTTGTAATTTTTTTACATTAATTATAACTTTAAAAATAAACACGCTTTAGTTTTTTATGCTTGTTTTCTAGTTTAAAAAACCTAAATAAATTAAATTGTAATCAATAATGTAATATTTTTCGTTCGTGCAACAACTTAGAAAAAACATATTTTTCCCAATTTTTTTGCAATTTTAACTGTACAACTCTTCGCTCGTTTTGCTAGAAGAAAACGACCCATAACTCACCACGTGTAGGTGGTTGCACGTTGAGTTCGACCTACACCCTACCCAACCAGCCATCCAAATTAATGGGTATGGTATTTAGATTATATTTACAACTATTTACAAAGATTTTCCACAGAGTAGGATTCTTTGGCTTATTGTGTTTTTTACTTTTCCTTTTTCTATATCAACTACACATTTAAAGTCTGATCTTTTTGAGAAATAAGGCATAACCGATCTAGACTTTAGTGTTGCTCGGATATAGCCATCTCTAGCATCATGTCCACATACTTTATTCGAGGTCTCTGTCACAAGTTTGACGCATTTCTCCACAGGCTGGGTGTGACAGGGAAACTTTTGTATGTCTCTGATGAGCGTAGTGTCAGAATTGACGAGTGATTTAATATCATCTTCACTTACGTCCAGCAGCATTGGAGGAGGATACACCACACAAGAATTCCAATTAATAATTTCAATGTAATCGGAAGCTTAAAGTTTATCTTCGGTAGTACAAAATTTCTTACAGTCTTCTTCTTTGAGACATATTGTCTTGCTTTTAAGATCTTTCTGTAACCGAACTCCCGAATATGGTCTCTTTCATCGACAATCATTGTCAACAGAACATTATCTGGGTTCGCAAAGTAGGCATTTCTTTCTATTACTGGATCGACAACTTCAAGTAATTCGTCAGATAAATAGCGTGATGTTTGGATTGCTTGAAAGACATGTTTTGGCCCGTCAGTAAAATATTTGCTCTTTTTTATGGCAAACCACACAGGCATGTATGATTTTAAGATGAAGCCAACAATTTCTTTTAGTTTTTCAGATGGATCGGATGAACTTATATACAACCTAAGGACTCGGTTGGCCGCAGTCAACAATCTGGAATTGGACAAAGGACCAGGATCCAGATTTTCCAAGTCTTCTGGACAATATCCAAAGGTGATTGCATTTGAAATGTTCAACAAATATTGTTGATCTTTGCTCAACAAATTTCTGTCTATATCAGGAATCTAACAATCTATTGGTTCAAAATCGACCACAGGGAGTTTTTTACAGCAACTGAGCTGTTGCCCGATTGGTCCACTAAAAGATTTAGGTCCAGAAGTTTGATCGTCAATATTCTCGAAAATGTGTCGAAAAGGAAGCTCGTTAAAATGCAGGAGGCATATCCTCTACTGTAGCGGGCGTCGTACATGATTTTCTAATCGGTGGATGACACCGTTCTTCCATCCAGTATTAGTTACAGTGCCATCACACCCTACTAATTCTAGTTTTTCTAGCGATATTTATAGTTCAGACAAAAGAGAAATAATGCTTTGAGTTATATCTTTTGATGAACTCGAAGAAGGAGATACATGTCCAATATAAATTTATCCAGGTTCCTGGATAAGTGAATAGTGTTCTTCTTTCAGATTCCTTTGGAAGTGCTTGGCATTGACTTTTTCGACGAACAAAGTATCATCTTTTCGGCCGTCAAGAAGAAGACCCCAACTTTCCTCAGGAGGTATGAATTGACTTTTCAAATCCGTCCTAACACGACTCTTGTCTCTTTTTATTTTACACTTATCAACCACATAAGTAGAATCTGTATCGGTTATCAACCCAACGTCTCGCAGAATACTTGACGCTATGACAGCTGTTGCCCGATCAGAAACTCCGAACCGATCACTGTTTAGCGCTGTTGAGTTAAGTTGTATTCTCATCTGCCATTTAGGCTTTCTAGTTGATGTACTTGGTTTGTATTCATCTTTCTTATACTCCGAGACTTTAATAGAACTGTGTTTGTGTCTGCTCTGCCTTTACATTTAACTTTTCAGTAATTCTTTTGTCAATAGATCCGATTTTCCCCAAATTGTAATTCCTTTGAAAAAACATGAACCTTAATCCGAGGACAGGGATTTTCTTTGTTTTTTCACATAAGTATTTAATTAGAATTGTACATTGACATCTATCTGGTGTTTTTTGGCAGGTACAATTCACCGTCATTGAGCATTTACAAACAGCGACGTCAAAAAGCGATCTAGCTTTAAGTTTAAAGTCTTCTAAACTAGATTTAAATAAAGGATTATCTTTATCACGTTTATGTGACTTCCTCTTAACATAGGAATCGTGATACACATTAATAAGCTTTACAATTCGGCAGTGAGACAAGGAAGGAATGAATGCTTTATCATACAAACATTTTATTTGTTTCGCTACCGTAGAAGATACTTCAGAAAAACTTACATTTGTTCTGTTTATCACGCGTGTATATCGTTCTTCAAAACACCATCTAAGAACACATTCATATGTTGGCAGTTTATTTTGGAGGAAACTTCGTGGTTTACCAAATATAGAGCAATAAAACTCATGTGCAGCGTCAACAATCACACTCCTAGTGAGTATAAATTTTGACTCATTCATCATTAGCTAATGTTATTAGAATAATCATTAAAAAATCATAACTCAAAACATTGGAACACTTGTAACAGACAGCGCAAAACAATGCATCTGTTGTAACAGACAGCGAAAGACTGAACTGAAAGGCGAGGACGAGAAAAGAAATCCGATTGGTTGGGTGCGGCAGTGTTGGGAAGAACCAACCAGTTGAATCAAGATCACAGCAGTTGAATCTAGTTGAAGGGAGTTCTGTCTCGTTTTCTTCTAGGAAAAGGAACAAGGAGTTCCATAGTAAAAATTTCGAAATATTGGAAAATTTCTGTTTTTTCTAAGACGTGCAAACGGAAAAATTATATTATTGATTAGAATTTATTTATTCAAGTTATTTAGACCATAAAACAAGCATAAAAAACTAAAGCGTGTTTATTTTTATAGTTTTAATTAATTAAAAAAATTACCAAAAAGGTGCGATTTTTGCAATTTTCCATTAACTTTAAGTACGATGCTCGAATGGAAGATATTAACCGATGTTAAAAATTTTTATGCCGTTTTTCTTCTTATTACAATAGGCAAATTTTCCGCACTAAAGCGTTTCTAAAATAAAAAATTCGTTTTTTTCGATCCACCGTAATCAATAGGCCGCATGAAAACAGTGTTTATAGACAGGAACTAACAATTAAGCACAACTTAAAAGCCCTCAATACAAGTAAATAAAAAATAAATAATATAAAAAATAGCTTCACATTGATGAGAAATAATTAATTAGTTCGCTCTTGCGCAGTCGGGATTTTAGATTTTTTTTATTTAATTTTTACTTGTTAATTATTATATTGGTTAATTAACAAAAAATGAGACATATGCGCACCAGGTGCATTAGGACTTGCAATGGGCTATGCCCAACAAAATTTTCACGCCTCTAGGTACCATAGATATTTCTGGCCATTGTACACACATACACAGTCACACAGCCTGTTATAAATTGTAACCGTTTTTTCAATAAATACTTTTTTATTAAGATTGTTATTTATTTTATTTTTTAAGAATTATTTTATTAAAAATTGATGATTTTACGCTGTAGTATCTAATACTAAACAAAATAGATATCGAAAAATATTAGAACAAATATACAACTGAATACTTCAAAAATTTAAATTAATATTTTTGAGCATGTAGTATGTTCCTGCCGATTTATGTTTTGGAAAACTTTACTTCTGATGATGGTTTAGAAGATTAACGTAGAGTTTTATTTTATTCATGCATAGCTGCCAAACTTCCACTAATCATCCGTAATGTCTGGATTAATTTAACCCAGGTTAACCACACTTCGAACCAGGAAATTTATTTCACGAATGCTTATTTATTTAATTCCAGGTTTCTACGCGGAACTTATTTAATTGCATTTCTTAAAAAAAATTCTGGTACGAAACTTATATAACCAGGGTCAAATTAACACAAGTATTACGGAAGATTAGTTTGAGGTTGGCACCTATGTATTCATGTATTTTTACATCATCTTTTAACATAGCTGCCAATTTGTACGGATTTTTCTTACCACTAAAATTTAATAGAAATTTTTGACTTATTTAAAGGTTAAAATTGCATGAATTTCTGTGATTCAATTAGCTAAAATTTTCTATTAAATTTTAGTGGTATTAAAAATCCGTACAAGTTGGCAGCTATGTTTTAATTTATTATCAAACAATGCGTTGGATAGCTACCACTATTTTATTTAGTATAATTATTTTATTTTGCAAGAGTTTTTATGGTAATTCAATATAAATGTGACAACAACTAATTTTGAAAATTCTAATTAGGTGTTTAATTTTTGAAAAATACAATATATAGATATTTTTTAATATCTATATACATTAGTATAAATGTTATTTATTTTTCAATTCTTATTCTATTTTTGCTTAATATCTTTAAATTGTCATATATATATTTACAATGACATTATCATGTACATGGAATTAAATTTAAATAGAGAAAACCACTTAAACAAATTCAGTTCAAAATGATTATATAATTTACAACACCTTACGCAAAATTTATTTAAATTTAACTATATTTCCGCATATATTTTCAAATCATGCTTATTAGCAGAAGCAGAATTTAAAAAAAGAATTACCATTAGTAAAATATCAAGCTACGTGTTCGCTTAAATATAATAAATCACACAATCTCTTGGTATTAAAGGATACAGAAAAAAATAGTGTTATCCCCTTTGCAATTACCACGGACTAAAATGCGTTTAATGATATTTATCATTATAAAAATATTTTCTTCCTTCCGGTTTATCATTATCACAGGACCTTCATGTAATTTGAAAAAGCTATGCAAGATGAAATACACGGAAATATATTTTCTGCACAATAAGTGTCAAATTTTAAATAGGGTAAGTTCTTTTAAAAACACAACGGCTTAAGGTAATGCTTTTTGGTGAAAATATTCTTTCGATGTATATTATCATAAAATGGAATGGCTTCCATGCGATTCACCAAAGAAAAGCAGATTATGTTAAACACAAACGAATAAGTGTTACCGTAAATTCATAGAGATTTTCAGTGGTAAGTACAAAAGGTTTATTGGATACATAGACATTTGTGTAAAAAAAAATGTATTCTTACATGAAATATGCATTTGTGCGAGGATTTACCGGGGCCATAATAAGAAAAGCTATTATGTGATTAAGAAGATTATAAGCAAATATATTAAAAGAGTGTTATCATAACTTGGCTTAGTTTCTAACTAATAAAAATTTAAAATAGAATGTGTGGTTGCACTAGACGTTCGATAAAGAACTTTTTAAAACACAAAAAATGATACATTCACTTAAATTTATTTTTAAATGTAGGGGAGACTGAGGATGAAAGGGACACTGAAAGTTGTTTTTGATTCAGAAAAGCAACTTTAAAAGTTTATTTTCTTTTTTATCTTAACACTAGAACGTCCGGTAGTTTCACCCAACCTTAATAAAAGCATTTTAACACCAGAATTTTTATTTAAAACTATTTCACTTATTTATTTAACTGAGTTTTCTCTAGTTTAAATTTAACTAATTTTACGGAAAAAAATTCTTGTTCGAATCGACATTTTATTATTTGATCGGGGTCGAATTGACACCAGCTGGACGTTGTAGTATTAACCCATCACCCGCCATAACTATAAGGTTGAAGTTTTCAACTGAACACCACAGACAATTTTCGCTTTATTTGATCTTGCCATTATGTGTCTTTATGGAAGACTAACCTTTTCATTAAAAAATAGTGGTGGGTATGTAAATAATTTAAACATGCGTATTTATTTTGACCGTTGCGGGAGCGCAACACCAGCGGGTAATGGATTAATAAAGTAAAATTGTTCTTATCTTTATAATATTTATGTTTTTCAGCGGTGTAAAGTTTGCATTTTACGGGAATAGCAGTATATTCTGTTGCATACAATACTATCATGCATAAATACCATTCTAATTTTGCTAGATAGATATGGCGTTGAAAGGAACAGTAATTAAGGGTTGGATCCATGTTGTTTATAATAACTTTAACAAAATATTATGTACATTTCGTAAAATTTAAGTTATAATTTTTAGTTTTTATGTAGAAAGTAATATGCATAATTATTTACAACAAAAGTATACAAACATTATATTAACACATACCTACGATTTAGGCATTTTTCTCCTTTTGCAAAATTTATCGAAAAGTGAATATGCCTCGAAAATGAAAAAGAAAAAGTTAGAAAAATCGAACTACTGAAGAAGAAATGGTGACTGCCGTAACTCGTTCTAAAATTTAAGAATATACAACCAGATGAAATTTACTATCCCTTATTCATTGATAATAGAAAAGATTTTAGTGAAGCTGAAGAAAAAGTTTTAATTTCATATTTACTCGAAGTACTTAATATGAACTATGGTTTGACGGCTGAGCAAATTCGTGTATGAGTATTGAATTGCTTTGAACTCTAAAAATATGCTCGTAAATTGGCCAACAAACAAGCAATGTGGAATTGATTGTTTCAGTAGGTTTCTGGCAGAATATACAACACTTTCCCTCAGTAAACCTAAAGCCATTAATTTATCAAGAAGTACAAGTTTCAACAAAGCTAATATTGATAATGATTTTTAAAACATTCATTCATTTATGGATCACTAAAAATTTGCACCAAATTGAACATATAACTGCAATGAAGAAGTGTTAATGAATCTACACAAGCCACTTAATATAGTAATGGAGTTGTGAATAAGGAGGAGGAGACATATAGTGCATTGTCTACCAGTTGCAAGTGAAGTAACTGAGGAGGTTGTCACAAGATGGCGACTGATTTTTTACTTCGCATCAACAGTTTCTCATTACCGTCGGAACAAACTTCCACCACTAAATATTGAATAGAACATTTTGCCTTATTTCACTGGCTCTCTCACGAAAATTTTTTGTCATAAGTATGATTAATTTTCTATTTGTTTTTATTAGTGAGTTTTCCAGGTACTATAATCTTTTTCACTGACATGAAAAGAGGTTGTCTAGGTTGTCATAACAAGGTGGAAACGCAGGGCCTGGCTACCGCAGAAGTAACCTCCCACCAGTAAAAATGAATATATGTTGTTACCATTATTTAAGACTGACAAGTAATTCGTTTAAATAAGGAGAAAATTTCTATTTAAACTTACTGGTGAAAATTTGCACCTGCGGTAATGAACTCCAGTGAAAACGGTTACAGTTGATGCTTCCCTGTATTAAGGATACGTCCGTTGCTCTTTAATAAAAGTTCCATAAATATAGTAGCAAAACGTGATGGAAAACAAGTTTCTTTAAAAAAGACAAACTCAATAACAGTTAAGAAAGAAATGGGATTTTTAGATTTCCTAGATAGTACTGGTAGACGCAGTAGCGATTTACCACACGGTGATATAAATTCAACTTCTGATAACTTAAAGGTTGATGATTGCGTTTTATTGCGATTTAAAGGGAAAAGATTAGACGTAATGTATACAGGGGAATTACCAAAAAAATCACTCGTAATGAATTTGAAATTTTTTGAGGAAAAAACACAATCAAACCGCTTTTCATTACCCAAAACTATTAATATGAGTGACGTAAATATTAACCCCTTCGGGACGGGAGCCTTTTACCAAAGTTTTAATCTTTGTCACCGTTTTTTAAAAACAGAAATTTGTGTCTTCTTGAATCGAGAAAATGCGCTGATTAACCCTAGAACTACCGGAAATTTTACTCAAGTTTTATAAAAACATTCTACACCAGAATTTTTACTTAAAACTATTTAATTTGTTTATTTAACTTATTATTGTCTGATTTATACATTTAGTTTGTTTTGAAGAAATTTCTGGTTTGAATAAATATTTTGAATGTACATGTCGGGTCCAATGGACCCGTCTGGTAGACGGAAGGTTAAATAAGGCAAATTTTACAGTAAAATTTTACTGGTGAGGTAAAACAAGGATTTTGAGCGTTTCATGCGGCACGTATACGTGTCGCTCGTCCCCAAGGGGTTAAAGATATTGTGACGAAGTTACCTAGTTCTGTAACTGTTGGGGTGACAGCTAGCACCTTTATCAAATTTTCGGTTTTGATTGAACTGATTTGAATTTCTTTTGCGTCAAGTAAACCTAATCATGTTTTTACTTTATTTTTTAACATATTTTGCAGTATTTTTCTTTTATTTGTTGTCTGAGCGAAGCGAAGGCTAATACGCAGAGCAATATTACTTTCCGGGCACATACAGCTACGATGGATATTAAAGCCATGGCCGAATAAACGAATGCCTAATAAAAATTTTTCGTCAAGCATAACTCAAAAAATATTTGTCGGATTTAGTTTCTGATTGCACCAGAAGGTACTTATTAGGGTAACCTACTGAATGCACCTACTATGAATAATAAGTTCAAAACTCTTTAAAAAATGTTTTACTAAAACTGATAAAAAAAGGACAATTTATCTACATACGTCACGGAAATTTAGTTTACGTCATTTTTCACTGGCTGGATGTTTTCGTAGAAAATCGGATTACAGCACATGGAGCAAAGAAAATATGCACGCACTAATATTAAAGTATAACAAAACCTATTTAAACAGGAAAATAAACATTGTTTTTTTTTTCTATTTAAAAGAAAAAAGCCAAAATATCTTAGTCTATACTAATATTATTAACTCTTACCGGCGCGAAGTAATTCTATTTATAAACTGATGAAATAATGGACTCAAACCGCAATTTATAAACGAATTCATTAGAAATTACGAACTTGCTTATTTTCATGTACATTATAATAGGAAAATTTTAGTTAAATATTCTTGGTGCCGTTTGTCAGATTTCGAATTAAAGTTAGGTGTCCTTTTTTAAGGACACCGTGCCGGAAAGGGTTAATAAGTAAAGTTTTGTTTGTTTGTTTGTAGGAGGTCTCTGGAACTATCGAACCGATTTCAAAAGTAATTGTATCAAAAATATTGTGTTAGTCCACGTTCGAACATAGGCTATATCTTAAGTCGATGCAACTACGCCAAAGGGGGTGTAGGAGCAAAAAACTTTATAAAAATGTAAATTTTGTGTTACTGAAGGGCCTAGAAATATGAAATTTGGAATATTAGTTACTTATTAGATATAAAATATTTCTAAGAACACTTCTTAAATTCGAAATTTAAAAAGGGTGATAATGGGCGAAGAGTGTTCTAAATGGCGATTTCTATGCCATTTTAATAAGTATCAAATCGATTTTAAAAAGTAATGGTTGTAAATTGTTGGTGACAGCCCTTGCTCTAACATAGGCTCTATTTTATGTTTGTGTCCCTACCACCTGGGTGTTGCAAGATCAAAAGACATTCTGCGTTGCGGTTTTTGTGTAGAATCATGAAATTTGGTATGGTAGTTACTTATAAGTTATCAATGATCTCTAAGAACATTTCAAAAAAAAAAAAAAAATCGAAATTTAAAAAGGTGTGAAAATGCGTGGAAAGTGTTCTAAAAATGTTCTAAATTGCGATTTCTATGCAATTTCGGGAAGTACTGAACCGATTTCAAACATAATGGTGTAAAAATGATGGTGATAGCTCTTGCTCCAAGATACACTATATTTTATGTCGGTTTCCACTACCCCAAAGGAGGTGCGGGAGCAAAAAACGTTCTAAAAATGCGACTTTTGTGTTATGGATATACCTAGATTCATGAAATTTGGTATGGTATATACTTATTAAATATAAATGATCTCTAGGAACATTTGGGAGAACCTGGGAGTTGCAGAAGCAAAAAATGTTCTAAATTGAGATTTTTGTGATCGGTAGGGGCTAACAACTTGAAATTAGGCATGGTACATATTTATTGGATTTAAACTATCTTTAAGGACAGTTTCGAAAAAATTGGAAATTTAAAAGGGGTGACAATGCGCGAAAAGCGTTCTAAAAACTTTCTAAATTCGATTTCTACACAACCTCAGTAGGTATCAAACCGATTTCAAAAGTAATAGTTGCAAGTTGATGATGACAGCCGCTGCTCCAACATTGGTTATATTTTATGCTGCTCTTACGTATTAAATGAAATGATTATGTTTTAAATGAAATGAATGTAATATGAATATGGTATGTGGAATTTTTTGGCTATTTATCACCTGCGTTCGTCTAACATAAAAGTTTCAATATTGTCATTGGGGCACAGATGTCTTATACGCACCACGTTGACGCTATTTTTTTCTAACAGCAATTTTGCGAAAACCTCGTTTTCGATTGCCAGTTACATATATTTATATTTTAAAAAGAGAATAACAATAAAAAAAAGAAGTTTAATTAATAACTATAGAACAACAACAACAAAAAATTTAGTTCCGATCGTATAGTTCCTGTCATGTACCGTTCTTTGAATTAATCAAAGTAAGTTCATTAATCATCAGTATCTTAATTTTCATATAAGATAGATATTACTGTTTCAAACTTACATTTGTTCCAAAAAATATAAATTTATGAATTATCAAATAATTAACTTTATTGGTTTACAGTTTTCTTAATTCGTAATAAAAAAAAATTGTGAATGAGGTGTGTACTTTGATGTACTTGATCTGCATTTTCAATTTTTTTTTGTTGCTTAAAATAACAGTTAATAGAAATAAGAGTTTTTGACTAACATAAAAATTTATAATATAAAAATGTTTTAAAATATTCTAAAATATACGTTATAATTTATTTTAAATTATAATTCCATTTCAAACACTTAAAACGTCTAATAATCAGTCTCATATATGATTTCTCATATAACATGCATAAAAATGCACTTGCATATCTGCCCATTTGTACGCATTTTTAACACTACTAAAGTTTAATAGTAAAGTTTACCTAAAACAATCCCTGAAATCTAACTACTGCTAGTGATGAAACATGACAAAAATTTCTATTAAATTTTAACAGTAACAAAAAACCGTACAAGTTGGCAGTTATGTACTTGTCTAATATTTTCATGTTTTCGAAATCTCTGTGGTTCGTGTATTTAGTACAATTGGCAATCGAAAAAAATATAAAAACACGCATGGGAAATATTTTCGGAGCAACGGTGTAAAAAATGCAAACGCTTAATCACGACAGTACCACTCACCATTTATTTAATTTTATGTTTTCATAAGCTGTTGATATGACAGCTTTTACTAGAATTTACATGCTTTAAGCAAAATGACAATAATGTATTGCGTTTTTTGTTTAATTTATAAGTTTTCAAATTATTTTTTCTGGTAAGAATGATTTTTTTTTTAAATCAAAGATTTCATAAAAACATTTATTTACTAATGGCTAATTCCATGGGTTTTGGTAGTGTAAGTCACATAGCTGATAACTGAAATCCTCGTTGGCCACCGTTATTTTCGAAAGGTTTTCTTGCCTTATTCAATGAATGAGATATCTCCGATAAACGAAGTGACATTTTCCGTTCTAAAATACTGGTAGCCAAAAATCGCAGCCTGTGACTTACACTACAAGTACGTATGGAATTAGCCTAATGCATTTATTAGCCCCCAGTACGGTATGCTATTTCTTTCTCCCAGCTTATTTTGTGTAAAAAAAAAAAAAAAAAAAAAAACGTTATCTTACAGAAGCCAGCAATAAACAAAGAAGATGTATCTTTGTGCAATTAAATAGTCTATAGCATTTTTTTTCATTTCTAAGCATCGCACATTTTGATTTTTTTATACCCTCGTAATGGAAAAAAAAATACTTTTAAATGCAATATGTTTGAAAACTGTATCTCCATTGATTTTTGAAATATTAATTTTTTTGTAGTTTTTAGCACCATTTGTTTAATTTTGGAAACTCAAGTACTCCATTTATGTAGAAAGTAAAGGGAAAATAGTTGAAAAATAGCAATTATATATTTTTATTGCCATTTTCTCATAACAACCGAAAGAAAATGTTATTAAAATACGTGCTATTTTGAAAAAATATAAACGAATAATTTCTGTTAAAACATGGAGCTATTATAAACTATATTTAATTTTAACTTATCTATATTAATGTTAGAAACAAATGATGGCCTATGAATCATTAGATAGCCTTTTTTTGTCGAGTTTCTTTAATGACGGCTTCTTTTTGCTGCATCTGTGTATTATTTTGCGATAGTGACATCATATGCATGCTTTACTCTGGATGTTTAAGAGTGGATCGTAAATGTGGAATTCTTAAGCGGATACGAATGACGTCAACAGAAAATAAAAGCGTGTGCTTTAAGTCTTAAAATTGAAATATGTTTTGTACTATTTATATATACATATATTTTTTTTCATCGGGGGCGACAATAAATTCTGAAAAAGCAGAATTCCTGTTTTCTAGTTACTTTATAATAACCTTTATTTACCAGTGTCGATTCTTTTAAAATTAGCATATATTGGAAAAACTTCGTGATACACTTTTATATATTTTTATGAAACTTCTGAAGGTACCAAATAGCAATTTTTTATTCTCTAGAACTAGTTATATCGCTTAAAATATTTTGATCGGTATATAGCTCCCATATTAGTTTTTATTGCGTGCAAGCAAAAAGCAATAAGCAATATGTTTAGTGTGGTTTCATTAGAAAACTTTAAAATTTTTATAACCTTTAGTAGAATTTTAATAAAGGTCTACTTTCATAGGATAAAGAGTGGATTTTGATTTTTACATACAAAATTAGATTTACACTAAGCTAAACATAACTGCTTTGTGACTCAAATTTTGATAATACGCTGCCAATTTTGTCATTTTAAACTTTCAAAAATGAAGGAAAACCTTACAATAGAAATTCCATTTTATGCTTAGCACACGCACTTATAAAGAAGCACATTGTAGGACGAAAAGGCTATTTTTATATTAGTGGAGCTATTTCTTTAATTAAATTTAAAAAAAAATAAAAAAACCCGACTGCGTAAAAAGCGAACTAATTAATTATTTCTCATTAATGTGAAGCTATTTTTTATATTATTTACCTTTTTTTTATTTACTTGTATTGATGACTTAAAAGTTGTGTTTAATTGTCAGTTCCTATCTATAAACATTGTTTTGATGAGGCCTATTGATGTCTATGAAGGTTAGAGCTGTAGTAAAGCTAGAGATCCTACATACACAACTTCCAGGTTGTGTAATATTTAAACGGAGCTTCTGACTGTACAATAGTCCCTGAAACATCGTCTTCATTTTGAAAGATTTATCCAATGATATGCCACTCAATATGCTGCGTAAAAAAGTTTTTCGTCTTTACCGCCATTTTGTATTTTACGGCCGCCATTTTGAATTTATAAAAACAAAACCTTGCCTTTAACCATCGGACAGTTAAGATGAATCAATAGAGACTATATTCATTAAAACCCATGCAGCCGTTGGGATGTTTCGAGGGTATAAAGAAATCCATATACCCAGATACGCGTGAAACACAAAACCCTTCTTGGCAGCCGGGTAAAAAGAATGACAAACTTTACAAATGCCCCCAAAAATTATTTTTAGAAGCAGTATAGAAGCAGCACCTGTTGGGCGGTATACACTCAAACCTAATAAGGATATATTTATGTAGCAGTCAGTTAAGTCAGCTTCTTCAGTCACATCCAAATATTCATAATTGTTTGTGAACTTGTCTATTTTGTGAACTTTCTTGAATCTTTATTTTTTTTCAAAATTTTATTCAAGTGCAACGTGTCAGTGTTACATTGCATGTAGAATTTTTCTCCAGTTGATGGACTGCTTCCATGGTCATATTTCTGTTCAAAATCCAAATCGTACTTTTTTTATCTTTTTCATCCTCGAATGGCTTTTTAGATGCTCCAAAATCTTCCATGAAGACTCTTTTCCTATTATGAAGGGTTCTTCTGTACTGATATTTATAGTCATTTTATAGAACAGCTTTAAACACATACCACTGTACTTTTGGTTTAAAATTTCACAGACACCTACAAATTTAAACGAACAGGACAGATATATATTTCCGCACACAAATAAAAGTAGAATGTGACAAATTTATCTAAACTTACGACGTCTTATAGTCACATTTGCTCATATAACAATTTTTTCTTGACAGCGAAGGGTTAACTAATTTTTGCGGCAAAAAAAAAAAAAAAAAAAAAAAAAAAAACCACGACAGTGAGTAAAACATTGTCCAAAAATCACGAAATTAGTTAAAAAATTAGTGCAATTTGGATAAACGCATCAAATCTTCTTGCCCAGCTGTGTTTCAGTAGGTGACTACATTCCTTTCAGTTGTGCTACAAGTGATCTCCAATTTTCAAAAAAGATGCAATCACTTTGGATTAAAATAGATGGATTCTCTTTTGGAAGGTGAAGGGGAGGTACGGTAAAATTTTTAAGAAAGGAACAAAGGTTTGTGGGAAATGAAGGAACTGGATAGTCGATAGACAGGAGAAGACAAATTTAGGTCTGGTAGATGTATAATATTTTCGTAGAATTGAAAGCCACAATGATAAATTCAATGTGGCGGATTTCTTGTATTTCTTTTGATAATTTAACTTGTTTACTGTTACAGTACTCAGAAACATAATCACCAAACAAATAAAAATTTCGTAATTTTTTTATTACTTTTAAAAAAGAAATCGTCTCAAAAATCTAGAATTTTCCAACTTTAAGCTCAAATTTCCCAACTTCACATATATTGAGAAGGGAGGCTCCCCCCCCCCCCCATAACCCCCCTTGGCGACGTCCTTGCATACAGTGTTTTAGTCAGTTGCAGTATTTTGTTCGGAGTCTCTTTAACAAAGTGCCAAACGTTTTTTTAACTATCCTGATTAAGAGACCATATAATATAATTTAAAAGAAAATATAAATAATCTTGTTACTCCAATTGATAAAAGGGATTGACGGTTTAGAAGTAGCAGAAAATAGTACTTCTATCTAGCACTGAAATATATTTACATTATACTATAGGCACCAAATGCACTTTATTAAAAATTTTCTTAAAATATAAAATACATCTTTGAAAATTAGCAGTGACCTCAATTTATAACCTCAATTTTGTATTTGCAGCTATACACCATCTTAAAAATGCGCGCTTGCATCAGATTAGTGTAATCTGAAAATTATTAAAGCCAGCAAAATGTAAGAAATTATGTTTGACGATCATATGATAGCGATTGGGTGTTTGGTTGAAACATTTAATGAGTAAAAAAGATATAAGGAGATAAATAATATAATAAGACGAAACGAAATTTTTTATATAATACCCATATCATCCTATATATACCCTTCATCACCATTTTTATATAAAATTGCAGCTTACAAATTTTGTATTAGACGAGCTTTTAAAGTATGTTCAGAAAAATATTTAGAAAAAGAGCCTAATACCACTCGCGATATCGCTAAGGAAAACGCTTTTCAACAAACTTCATCAATAAACTTATCTATGAATTCAGTTTTCATGACAATTTCAAAAAAGAAAATCATAAAGAAATGATATACAAAACGTTTAACTATTTCCCTGGTCTGTACGAGAAATTAAGATATGCTCTACTGAAACACAACATAAATTTAATAGCCTGCCCACCAAGAAAATTAAAAGAGTTAATTTGTACGAAAATAGATCTAACACCGGAAGATGAATTAGTAGGTGTATATACACTATGACGCAAAAGTTTAGACAATGACGTCATTCAGCTTTAAAATGTAGAATTATGACGTCAGAATTACAAAAACCTGTAAATATATTCAAAAACTGATTTAAAATGCTATGTACAAAAGACAGTCGTTTTATTTGCTATAATACTAATTTTTTCATAAAAATTCAAATGTGCTTGTCGCAAAAGTTTAGACACTATTCTAAATTTCTTTGAATATTCGCTGGCATATGCAAATTTAGAATCGATGATGTCACAAATTTGGAGTAATTAAGTTCTGCAAACGATTGCGCTTCATAGTTGACATGCCGAGAGCTAAAGAAATTCAAGTGAATGAGGTTTCAAGGATTTGGCAGTTGAAAGGTGAAGGGAAGAGCGTTTCTGAAATTTCTGCTATTATTAATAGGTCAAAAAAATCTATTTATCGAGTTTTATCGAGTGGTTCCGAATATAAAGCAAAATGTCGGTCTGGTAGGCCACGTATGACAAATGTACGAGAGGATCGCCTGATACAAAGACTAGCGAGTACTCAACAAATGAGCGTACGTGGAGTTCAAAGCTCATCGGGACTCTCTGTATCAAAGGATACGATTCGTAGACGAATTTTGGAAAAAGGAACAATCGTTTATAGCAAAATGCAGAAGAAACCAGCTCTGAAACCATATCATAAGTTACAAAGACTTATGTGGGCTCGAAAGCATATGTCATATGGAGAGAAATGGCAGTCAGTCAAATTTAGCGATGAAAAAAAGTGGAATCTGGATGGTACAGATGGTTGTTTATCGTATTGGCATGACTTGCGGAAGGAACCTCGACGTTTTTTTAGTCGCAGACAAGGAGGGGGCTCGGTGATGGTTTGGGCAGCCTTTTGCTATAATGGACAAGTATCTCTGACCTTCACCAGTGGTCGTCAAACTTCACAGCATTATACACAGACATTAGAAGAAAACCTACTGCCATTTGCTGAGCTTCTAGGGGGTCCTCAGTGGGAATTTCAGCAAGACAATGCTTCAATTCACACTGCAAAACATTCAAAATCTTGGTTTAATTCCCATAATATAAGAGTTCTCGACTGGCCAGCATGTAGCCCAGATCTTAACCCTATAGAAAACCTTTGGAGCATCATGTGTCGCAAAGTTTATAGCAACGCTAGACAATACTCTTCTGAAAAGGAACTTAAGACATCTATTGAGAATGCATGGTAGGATATCGATCCACAAACTATGCAAGATTTAGTTTCTTCCATGCAATCTCGTGTATATGACGTAATACATAAGCATGGATGCGCAACCAGGTTTTAAAAATTGTTTATTTCGATTTTATTTAATTTGTGTCTAAACTTTTGAGACAGCAGTTTATTTTTGTTACCATTTAATTTATTGCAATATGCACAATTCCACTTTTCTTTGTTATAAATATTGTTTATATGTACAGCACATTAATTTCAAGCAGTGATTTGAAAATTGAATAAATATTTTTCAAAGTATGTAAAAATTTCTTCATTGTCTAAACTTTTGCGTCATAGTGTACCATTCCTTTTAGAACTGAGAGCAATAGATTAATGGAGTACATCGGAATGAACAAAAGAAACCTAAAAGAACATAATAGTCCAGGCAATAGGGAATTTTACCTAGCAAAATTAATGGTAGTACTGGAAATCGGCATTCTAGATGTTTTTGGGGTCGCTGAATCCGAATTTGTAACTTCCCACCAAAATTTCCCCCGGCAACCTCCCCAAATTTTGGTAAAAAGCACCCCAAAAAAGGTTTTTATTAAAAAAATCAAATTTTATTGTTTCAGTGAAAAAGTATCTAGAAATTCAGAAAGTAGACAAAATTTCCAACAAACTAGATATATGACATTATGACTTAGGATGCCTCGGAACATGCTCGCGGTGCTGCGTAAACTAAGTTGCGCAATTCCACTTAACCACTCACACGTTTACATTCGCCCTAACATCTCCCCTCCCAACTTTCTCTATAAGGTTTACTTTAAGATTTTTGGGTCGCTGAATCCGAATTTTTAACTCCCCCCGACCCCCCCCCCCCCAATAGTTGTTTTTAACTTTCTTATTGTTTTAGGGGAAAATCATTACGAAATTCAGAAACTAGACAAAATTTGCTACAAATAGGATATATGACATTATGAATTAGGATGAACGGGGAGGGTGAGGGCTGCCTCTGAACATGCACTGCGGCGCTACGTGCACTAAATTATGAAGTTCTGGCAATAGGGGATTTTATCTGGCAAAATGAATACTAGTTCTGAATTTCGACTCACTTTATGTTTTTGGGTCGCTGAATCCGAATTTGTAACTTCCTACAAAATTTCACCCGGCAACCGCCCAAAAAATTTGGTTTTTGAGAAAAGCGCGCGGGGAATGTTCCGAGGCAGCCCCCTCTCTCCCCGTTTATCTTACGTCATAATGTCATATATCCTATTTGTTGCAAATTTTGTCTAGTTTCTGAATTTCGTAATGTTTTCCCCTAAAACAATAAGAAATTTATGTTAAAAACAACTATTTGGGATGGGGGGGGGTTCGGGGGGGAATTTTGGGGGTAAGTTAAAAATTCGGATTCAGCGACCCAAAAAACAACTTTAAGTAAACCTTATAGAAAAAGTTCGGAGGTAAGATGGGAGGGCTAACGTAAACGTGTGAGTAATTAAGTGGAATTGCGCAACTTAGTCCACGCAGCACCGCGGCGCATGTTCCGAGGCAGATCCCCCCGTCTCCTTCATCCTAAGTCATAATGTCATATATCTAATTTGTTGCAAATTTTGTCTACTTTTTGAATTTCTAGCTACTTTTCCCATAGAACAATATAAAAATGGAATTTTTTAATAAAAACCTTTTTTGGGGGGCTTTTTACCAAAATTTGGAGGGTTGCCGGGGGAAATTTTGGTGGGAAGTTACAAATTCGGATTCAGCGACCCAAAAAACATCTAGAAAGCCGATTTCCAATACTACCATTAATTTTGCTAGGTAGAGCCCCTTTACGGTCTCTATTGCCTTGACTATAAAGCAGACATGAAATTTTGTCGTCAATCCACAACTCTCTCTCGTTTAAGTTTCAATCTGATTATCGCAATAGATTTTGATCAGGCAAAAATCATATTCCCAACATCCAATTATTATGCATCCACTATAAGAGAATCAATAGAAATCCTGTATAAAAGCAATCAAGTTTGTAACGACGCCCTATCGTACAATATCCCCAGTTTGTGGTTCAATATCCTGAAAATAAATCCTGAAAACCTGAGAAAAATGACGTAATAAAATTTAAAGTACAGAAGTTAAATATGTACAAAGTGATGTCATAAAATAAATGGAACTGCAATTAATAATAATAATATATATTTCCTCTAATTAAATCCAATCCATGAAACTGCTACTGCTACTTCTACTTTCAACTCTAGTAATTATTGGCTCTCTCATTTTCAAAACAGTGACGTATTTGTATAAATAAACAACATTTAGTTATCAAGATATTCTCTGATGATGAACCTGGAAGGTTTGAAAGTACTAAGAAGTTTTTAAATAAAATGTATATTTTAAACTTGTAACATCTTTTTCATTAGATTAGTCGCCTTTTAAGTAAGATTGTGGAATTTTTAATGTTCACATTATATATTTTATGATATAAGGAGAATTTTGGATTCTTTGTTTTCATCTTCCAGTTCATTGTAAAACTTTTATTAAGCCTGTCAAAGACAATGGAAATGGTATAACAGATTTTTTTTTTTTTTTTTTTTTTTTTTAATGCTTAGCCGCTACTTGATGAGTTCACAGCACAGATAAATTAACTCTTACAAACGTTGCTTATTGAAAAGATGGAGAAGCACTAAATTTTAATGTCACAGATATCTCATCATACCGTGAAATTCAATATTTTTATTTTTCAATATAATTTTTTTAAGCATGATTTTGTAGGTTCAAATTTCTGTTTTGTTCTGCACTGATATCTAATAGTTTTTTAGTGTTGACTCAGTATTACTTTTAATTTCTTGTTTGTTTAACAGTGGATAAATGCCATTACAAGTTTGGAATGTTAAGAAAATTTCATGCATATACAGAGTGGCCAAGTCTCCGGCTTTTTGCACACTACTATTATCTTAGAGAATATCTGGTTCTTTTAAATCGGCCAAATGTCGTAATTAAGTAAAACTACATTTTCTGTATTACAATACTGGTATCCAAAAAGCCGGAGACTTGGCAGCTCTGCATATATATCTTGACAGTAATGCTGGTGCGAAGCTTATTTCAGTGTTGATGAAGTTACGTTGTTACTTTAACCCCTTGAGGGGCAAGACAGAATGTCTCTAAATATTTAATTCTTACCGGAATAATCGAAAAATTTTATTTTTATATAAGGAAAAGCAATTTTTCAATGATTTTCCTCCAAAGTTAAAAATATAAAATTTTGTTAAATTTTCTGGTGAGAGTCTTGTTTAAATTAGGTGGGATATATTTTATCCCACCGCCCCTCAAGGGGTTAAAACATATTAAGTCTTTCACCCCTTGGAATAACAAGATAAAATTGATTTATTATTATGGAATTTCAGTTGAGTGAAAATCATGTGTGTTAAATTTGCATTTAATAAGATCGTTCGGTTTGGGAAACAAATTTTAATTTTATGTCACAATTAGAAATATTTTCCAATGAAAGCAAAATGATATTTGACGAAATGGCAATTATTGGTTACATTAGAAGTCTGTATTCAAATAAACGAACAAATTAATAAATAAATACTTCGCATAGTAAAAAATAAATGCATATATTTAATTAACATAATCTGAGAATAAGACAAAAAAAGGACCTGTTGGGCGAGTTACACCAAAAGGTAATCAGAACCAGTTTATATCAAGTTCTAACTAAATCTGAAGTTTTTTGAAATTCTTGTAATAGAGCGCACACAAAATTTTGTCACATACAGACTCACAGAGTGACAGAGTGACAGACGGACATTTACTAAAAACCATCAAATCTTGTTCAGGACCTTCTAAAACGTACAAATCCATCGAAAACCGGAAGTCGAAAATTTTCACGAATCCAATACTTTCTTCTTCTAAAGATAGAGGAAAGTAAAAATAATAATAGAAATTTTAGTCCAGGGGTAATGTGCCATAAAAAGAACGGTATCTTGCAAAAGGTCGGATAGAATTTTTTTTTCCAACTATATACTGAAGACAGCATGTAAAAACCGAGCCCCCACCCACCCACCCCCCAAAAAATAATTAAAAATAATAAAAATAAATAAATAAAAATAATCCCAAAGAAGAATTTTCTGCGGGCAAAATTCAACAAAATTTTGGGACTTCTTTCGCTTTTTTTTTAATATCTCGAGACCCGATGCAGTAGCGTATTATATATTAATTACAATCTTAAAGAAGATAGAATTCTCTGAAAGTTTTAGTCTTCAACTTTATTTCAACTTTTTTATGCACTCAATAGCAAGCGTAGTACGACCTTTCAAAAATAAGACAATATAAAACAAATAACAGAAATAATTTAATACATTCTTTACGATTTATATTTAAGAAGCATCAAAACGAACAGAAAAAATAAATTTTCAATACAAGCAAATGGCGATTATCATGCGAATTTCAATTAAAATATGATTTGAAAAATTGATCTTTCTTTCCTTTTTCCAGTTGTGTAATTTCATTTTCATCATTTTCTAATATTTGTTTTTTATTGCTTGCCGCAAGGAAAATAATTTCAACTAAACTCCTTTATTAGTCTGCCAATTTTATTTTGTATTTAAAAGAACATTTGGGATGAATTATTTCTTAAAATAAAATTACTGATTTAATTTATTTGCAATCATTTTGGATCGACGTAAGTGAGTATAAAAAAGGTGGACGGAAGAAGATTTAGCAGGCTTTATCAAGCAATGGTAAATATACTTATCACTTATTTTTTGTTGAAACCTGGTCGATTCGCAACGGAATTTTTAGTAGAATATTTATTTTTTATAATGCTGATGATAAAAAGGAGAAGTTCAAAAAACCCTGAGCTTCCTACTAGTTATAGACCCATTTCTCTTCTAAATTCCCTTAGTAAGCTCACCGAAGCCTTCATTGCAAAAGAACTAAATGCCCACAGCCAAGTAAATAACATCATGTCCCCAATCCAGTTTGGGTTCAGGGAGGGGCTCTTTGCCCCCCATCAGGTCTACAGGCTCGTGGAGCATATTACGACAGGAAAAATCTCTAAAAAGTTCACTGCTGCAGTTTTCCTAGACATCGAAAAGGCGTTCGACAAAGTCTGGATTTATGGCCTCATTTTTAAACTCATTAAGTATAACTTTCCCCCCCCCCCACCTTATTAGATTAATTTTTAGTTTCCTTCTTGCTCGTAACTTCCATGTTAAAATTAAAGACAAGCTTTCAAGAAATATTTTTGCCTTGTTCGGCCTGCCACAAGGCAGTCGCCTCAGCCCTTTTCTGTTTACACTCTTCATTAATGATATCCCCACCTCCCCCCAAACCTTCCTTGCTAAATTCGCTGATGATACCTGTGTTTTCGCCATTAATAAAAATCACCGATACACTATCCTTTCAATCACCCGTCACCTTAAAGTTCTCTCCCAATGGTTTAACAATTGGCGCATCGCTGTTAATATCAATAAAACCCAAGCCATCCTTTTCTGTAACCTAATTAACGAAAATAGAGATAAATTTAAAATTAAATTTAACCAAATTGAACTGCCATGGTCTTCAAGCTGCAAATACCTTGGAGTCATCCTGGATCAATGTCTCACTTTCAAACAACACATTCACACTATGCGAAATAAATTTCGAGCAGCCAGAAGTAAATTATATCCCTTTTTAGCTCGAAATAGTGAATTGTCTCTTAAAAATAAACTGTTCTTGTATGCTTCCTTTTTACGCCCTATTTTAACTTACTGTTGTTGTGTATGGAGTTTTGCTGCAAAAATTCATATTAAACTTCTTCTCTAAGCCCAAAATTCAACTATTAGAACTATTTGCGATGCCCCCTATTATATCCGTAACTTTCATTTTATAGAGAATTAAATTTTCCTAAGCTAAATGACTTCATTCAACATTTAAATATTAATTTCCACCTCTCCCTTGAAACTTCTGACAATAGTGCTTTAAATAATTTACCAAATTATGATATACACAACAACGCTAATCGTAAAAGACCCAAAATGGGAATAACCTTAAATACCCTTCTTTAATTATTTTTTAAAACTCTTTTACTATCTTATTTTGTTATTATTATTATTATCTCACTTTATACTAACACCTGTTTTTTTCCACTATCATTCCACTGACTGCAAAGAGCAGTCCAGTCTCCACCTTTGGCTCCTAATTTTTCCTTCGTAGCCTATATAACAAGCAGTTTTTCCATTGTTCTCGTCAGTCTGGTTCCAGCAGTCACGCAGTGTATAGGGCGGATGGACCGGTCCTTTTCAGGACCTACGGCTTAGCCGAAGTGTTGCATCCGGCACTGCGGTGACATTCCACAGCATTCCAGCACGTCATTATGCCCCCTACAGACAGGTGATGAACCGAGAAGACTGGCTCTTTTCAGAGCTACGCTTAGACGCAATATCACTACCGGCATTGCCTTGGCGCTCGGGCGGCAAGGAGTGGAATCTGCGACGGCATCCCAGAGCAGATCCAAATGGCAACTTCTCACGAAGTTAGGCCTAGAAACGAAAGATGCTCACACACACTAATATAGGCTACCCTGTTTCACTACTAACATTTATTTTTACTTGAGTCTAATACTCATCTATTCGAAAGCTTTGAAAAAGCTTTTTTAATCTTAGAAAAAATCTTAGAAAAAACTTAGAAAAAATACACAAAAAATTTATAAAATCCAAAAATATATCTAGTTATTGTAATGCTATACTTAAACTTCCTCCTAGTAAATTCTCTCTGCTTTCTCCTTTTTCTGTCATTTTATATTATTTTTTACTTCAAGTAGCTCATTTTCCCCACTGTCAGGTTTTTTATTACTCTTTTTTATTTTTTGCTCCCCCCCCTTAATTCTATTGCTACCATCCAGGTCTTAGTTTGCTCTCCTGTCATTCCTCACAAATTCTGATCCCGGGGATGTGTGGAGTTGCCCACAGGGGCCTCGGTCAAAAAGGTATTCGAAGTCGAACTCGAAGGAGAAGTCGACAGACAGCGTGTGTGTAAGCTCCGGTTGTGATTGCTTTTTTGCTCTGACTTTACATGGATATCGCTGACTGATGGCTGCAAAAGATGGGGCTGGCGGCTCCTCTAAGCGCCCGAGTAATGGTATGGGTCGTTCTCCTTCCATTTCCTCTATTGCTTCCACTAACTCCCATAGGAGCTTTATTAATAGAGAAACTATCTCAAATATTGGCTTAAGTAATGTTCTTAAAGCTCTTAACTCAAATGAGAATGAAATTCAAAATTTAAATATCTCTACTAAAAGTAATGTAACTAGTGACCAAAAGGGCATTGATGAGGGCGTTAACCCTAAATCCAAAAAACGTAAAAGTAAAAAAACGAATAGAGTTTCTGATAAACCTGAAAAAACCCGTAAAATCACCCCTGAAAATCTTAATGACGACGTCGAATTCCAATCTGATAATGACTCAGACATCGCTACCTCTAGCGAACATGAAGAAAATGTTCTTGAAACTCCAAAGAAAAAACCTAAACCTATTATTGTGACTGAAGTCCCTAATATTATTCAATTTCTCAATGAACTATCCTCCTCGGACAAATTCAAATTTAACGCCAAGCTTGCTGGTGAATTCATTAGAATTTCACCTGATACCATCCGTGACAAGCTAATGCTGCATGAGCATTTCAAACAAAATAATATTCAACATTATATTATACCAGACAGGGAAATTCCCCTTAAAGCTGTTATTCGTGGACTTCCTAGAAATATTGAAATTGAAACTGTCAGAGAAACCCTCGCCTGTCGAGGATTTACCATCACTAAATTTTCGCAAATGAAAAGTAAAAGAGACGGGAAACCCCTCCCTCCTTACTTGATTGAACTTCCTAAAAATCCCACTAGCTTTGAAATTTTCAAAGTACACTCTGTGTACAATCTTAGAGTTGAAATCGAAAGATTTCGACCGGCTAAAAAAGCCACTGTGAGAATACTTCTCACAGTATTTAAATTTGGTTTATTTTTATTTCCTTTCAGCTATTTTTTTGCATCGATGTCTATTTAAACTCAAATCTTTACGCCGCGATGTTGACGCTTTTATCTCTCGCCGTAAAGCAAGTTCATTTTTCACCGCCGATATTCATATCTGCGTTGGGAGCGGATCGGCAGCTTGCGCATGCGCACTCCGTATTTTAGGAGCACATTTCTGGAGCTCTCGTTTCGTCTGAGCCAGTTTGATTATGATGACGTCATTGAATTTATGCACCGCCCTCTTTTGACGCCGATCGCTGACAGGAGAATCGTTTGGTTTCGTTTTCCAATCAGTGAAACATTTTTAATTCTGCAGCTTGTAATTCGATTTTCATTAATTTCCCGTAAATGTTAATTTAGCTAATCAATTTAAAGTTTGCCTTTTAATTACTTTGTCAACCCCGTATTTGTCATTTAAATACTAAAACTTGTTAATTTTAAATTCAGAATTTGGTTTGATGTTGTCTGCAAAAGATGTAGTCTTTTAACGTAGTTTTAGCGGAGCGCCAGCCCGCTGGCCGGCCGTTCGAATGCCGTGCCGTTCTTTTTGGCCGAATGAGTTTGATATTTTATTTAAGTGGATGTGTTTTTTTTTTCAAAGTTTAATCCTTTAAAGTTGTGCTGCTCTCATTAAAAGGAATCCCATGGATTTATTCCATGTTGGCTGCTATTTTTCTTCTTAAAAGATTAGTTCTTCTATTTTAAAATGGTGACCAGAAGCAAGTATTTTCATAACCTTCTATTGCTACTAACGAAAGAAATAAAGAATATTTGTTTTCACCACTTTGCCTCTTCACTGTCTACATTTCAACTAAGAACTCTCCAGTTTTATTATTTCTTTAACGATCAATAGAATTTATTAAAAGACCTTCGCAATTTGTTCTAAACCACTTAAACGATCATATTAATTACCGTTACATTTGGCGCCGTAGTACCTTTCGAATTGCAACAGTGGTTGCTTTGGGATTATTGCAATTTTGAAAATAATGATTCTTGAAGATAATTTTTTTAGAACTTTTTGTTCTTTTTTTAAGAATTATGAGATTTTTGGTTGAAATATTTTAATAGAAGCTACATTTTCATGAAACTTGTTCTAATTTTTGAAGAAAATTAAGATCGTTATTCAAGAAAATCAAGTAAAATTTTTTTGAGGAATTGTTCTCATTAGTTCAAAAGAAAATGGTTAGTTTAATTCAAGATTTATTGGATATAATTTATGAAAATATTTTTACAATATTTGATGTTCTCATTCTTATAGATTCTTGAGTTATGCCATTTTTATGTTAAATAGTTGCATTTTTTTTTACAATATTCTAAAGAATTCATATTTAAATTTTACTATATTTTGAAGAATATATTATTATTCTAATCAAGAAATGAATTAATATAATTACAATATTGAAAATGAATTTTATGTTGTTGCAAATAATAGCAATATTCTGTTTTTAAGAATAGAATTCTGAGGCAGTTATATATTTTTTTAATTGATTGAAAATTGTGGAATTAAAAATAATTTTGAAGAATTATTATTGAAATTGAAATATTTTTACAAATGAATTTATGTTCTCAAATAATTTCAATGAATTTGAAGTTTGGCAAAAATTGTTCTCAAGAACATAATGTGATATTTTAGGAGGCATGGCTTTTGGGTTATTTTTTTAATTTTCTACTTATTAATGGCACTGTAAATGAATTATAAATTTGAATTTCAATATATATCTTTTTTTAAAAAAAGATTGAAATTTTATTGAAGTATTATTTTTAATTCTTGTTGCTGAGAAATTTTGTTCTTCACTTAAAGTTGTTCTCATCTCATTATGCCTATTTTCTCAACTGAAGTTTGGTATTCTTCAAGTAATTTATAGTAGTAATTATCCTGTATGATTATTTTGAGGTATTGCCTGCTTCTCTTAATAACAAAAATATAATATGAAAATTTATAAACAGTTATCCTTTTTGAAAAGTTCTTAGACTTGCTCCTTAGATGATTTGTGAAATATGCTGTATGTGTAGTTAGCATGTTGTCTTGTGGACTAGTCTGATTTCATCTCTAATATTTAAAGAAGTGTTTCTAATATTTAAAGAACTGTTCCTGTTTTTAAATTTACCTGTTGATGTTGTTATAGAACTCTCAGCTAACAAATTGAAAATATTCAAAATTTTCATTGCTCTTTGGCAAATTCAATTCTTTCACAAATTTATAAGTCTATGCATGACATATCCACATCGACATCATCATACCTTATTCTCATGTTGCTTTATAAAAAAAATGAAAAGAGCAACATTATTTTTTTTCATTTAAAATGAAATGGGGCTTCTTCAATCCTGTAACAGTTCTACTTAAAAATTCCATTCACCATAAGAAAAATATTTTTTCCTTGCCAATAGTGAAGATTACTTTTATATATATTAACTATCAATAGTTCTTAAGTGATGTGCTTTTTGCCATATTTCATGATGACTGTTCCTGTATATGCTGCTAGAAAATTTTTTAATTACCTGTAATGACATTCTTCAGACTTCTCTTCCATTCATCTGTTGCTTACCTGATGAAGGTGGTCAGTGGTTTTGTGTGACATCCATTTCTTCTGGTCTCTTCTCAGTTGTTGCACATGTTATCATGGAAGCTAAAAATTATAACATTACCTACCTACTTCTTCAAAAGTTTCCTACATCTACAATAGTTTAATTTTTTGTGTGCTTCGTATTCAGCCATAAGATGCCTGGTGGAGATGTTTTTCATTTATAGGCAAATATCCATTTATGAAACCACTTCATTAGAGTTCTTCGGTTTGTGAAGCTACAAATAGTGTTTACTACTTTGTTCTCTTAAAAATAAATAAATAAATAATTTTCATTACTGATTATGATAGTGTGTCAGTTAACGTTTCTCATGTGAGAGTAAATATCCTCATCAAGTGAAATTGTTGACTTGTCTGCTGCTAGAACTCAGTTACTCACACCATAACATTATTCTAAGTCTTCTCAAATCAAGGAAGTTTAAATTTATATTACCTGAAAATTACAGATGCATTTTACCTTCGACAACTTTATTTTATTATGCTGCATTTTCTCCAAATATTCTAGCAGGTGCAATTAAAAGTATTCAGAGTTCATTTTTGCTTGTGTGTAGCAATTCATCCTCACATTGCAAAATTTTTGCTCATTGATAATCAAGTGTAAATTCTCAATTAATATAAGAAGTTTGTGAATATTTGTTACAGTGTTTATGCAAGATCAAGTTATTTTGAAAAGTTCCCATATTTATTTATTTATTATGTGCATAGTGCCTTTTACTTTAATTTTATTTCATACCCAAAGCCTCTAAGTCTTTATTTTGCCATTTGCCTCATTACTTTACTATGTTTAAAAAAAAAAAAAAAAAAAAAAAAAAAAAAAGATTCGTTCATTTTGAAGATTTTTTGTTTTATGAAGAATTGAATAGTAAAAATGATCTTCATTTTGAAGTTTTCAATGTTTTATGAAGAAAGTGAAATTTATTAATGTCTTCTCTTCATACCTACAAATAATACAAGATTACAGAAAAGCACAAGTCTAGATGGAAATTTTTTTACCAGCGCATTTATATATATATAGAATTTTCTTCTATAAATCATCTAGTAAATTTTTTTTTTTTTACAAAAAAAGTGCTTCTTGACCTCAAATCCTGATTATGTCCTATCATACTACATTTCATCATAAGTGCACCACCGACTTCTCGTCCTTGTTAATCTCTGCAAAAGTGATTCATGTATGTGTCGCAGAAGTATGATTGCTCTGCCGTAATGAGTACGATGTCGTCAGTTAAGTGCTTCAAAGAGAATGCAATGCATTCTCACTTTCTACAAAGTGTCTCGTCATGTTAAAATGTTCTAATGTCATCATGCAAAGATCATCTATTTTGATGATTATTATGTGAATGTTCCAGTTTTTTTTCGACAGCACTATACCAGTGTACCACCTCATGTTGTGTTACTAAACATTCAGTGACATCAGTATATCTTTAATAGCCTTATTCCATATGGCTCTGGACTCAATAAACATTGTTTTGAATTCAAAAACATTGCCTCTACCACCTGCAGTTACACAATGTTACTATTTTCTTATTTATAATTAAAATTTTCTTTTACTTAAGATGTTAGGAGCCTTGTTAGGAGATCCAAGCCACCTAAGATTTTACGTAGGAGTTCATATATGTGTTTGTTTTTGTTCATAGATATGCTGGTGGCTAGGGCATGATGGTCATCGGCATGGTTGTGGACTTCAATATTTACATATATATATCTAATTTTTTTTTGTTTGTTTGTTTACGGTGTTGCTGATGATTTATCTTTGTCATTATCATCATTGTGAGCTTAACATTGAATTGTAATAATTTTATTTCTATATTATATTTAAATGATTATTTAAAAATTATATTCCTGGTACATGGTATTTTAGTTTTATAAACTCATGATTTTGTCAATTTTTTTCTTTCATTCTATATGGAAGTACTTAAATTTTTTTTGGTGATCACCAGTCTCTCATATTTTGAAGAAAAACCATGGTATATGTATATTTATCTAATCTTTTGAGTCTCATACATATATATTAAGAATTCTTATGACTAATATATTGAAATTTTTATTTAGAGTAAAGTAAAAAGTTTAAAGAAATTGTGTCTAAGATGGGAATTATGACACTTAATTATGACATGTCTTTTGATTGAAATAGCAACTTGTTTCTATGGGATACTTTGTTTGGGTGATTGAGTAGTGCACGACTCAATTACACAATTGGTATCACATACAATTGGTTGTCTGTTTTAATTTAAATGAAATAAAGTTTGATACACTAAAATGATATCATTAAGTTTTATGAAAGTTTATTTATATATGGCCATTTCATTTCCTTTCGTGTTAAGAGTAATAAAGAAAACTCTTTATTTTTTTAGATATAATTCTAAAATTAAAAAGTCCTAGGCATGTTCTAAAAATCAAACTACAAAATGTTTCCTGACTTTTTTGTTGCTTTTGTATTTGCAACTTTTATCAGAAGTTAATTCTGTTTTTATTTGGTACCAAGATAGCAAAATTTGTTTTGACTAGTCAATGATCTCAATTTTGTTTGTTAACTTAAAATATATTAACACTTTTACCATGATAATTTTATGAGATCAAATAGAAGGTTTTGCCAATGTTACTGTATTTTTGGCATTTTTATTGTATACTTGATGTATACTTGACTCTATTGTATACTTTTTGGATTATGAATGTACTTTATGCAATGTATATTCTTTTTCTCTCTCTTACTTTTGGTCACCGGTATTTTTTTCCAGCACCAATTTTTTTTCAACTGTTAAATCACCATTTTTTTTTTCAACTGTTAAATCACCAATTTTTTTTCCAGCATCTTAACTTTAAATTTTATTGTTCGACTTTAATGATTTTTTTCGCTTTGGCAGTTCAAAATTTTGTCATCCCATTTTCTGTAAAAGGTTTTTGATCAATTTTGCCTTTTACATCTCCTGGTCTTAAAAAATTTTCTCGGTGAAGGGAGGTAATGTGAGAATACTTCTCACAGTATTTAAATTTGGTTTATTTTTATTTCCTTTCAGCTATTTTTTTGCATCGATGTCTATTTAAACTCAAATCTTTACGCCGCGATGTTGACGCTTTTATCTCTCGCCGTAAAGCAAGTTCATTTTTCACCGCCGATATTCATATCTGCGTTGGGAGCGGATCGGCAGCTTGCGCATGCGCACTCCGTATTTTAGGAGCACATTTCTGGAGCTCTCGTTTCGTCTGAGCCAATTTGATTATGATGACGTCATTGAATTTATGCACCGCCCTCTTTTGACGCCGATCGCTGACAGGAGAATCGTTTGGTTTCGTTTTCCAATCAGTGAAACATTTTTAATTCTGCAGCTTGTAATTCGATTTTCATTAATTTCCCGTAAATGTTAATTTAGCTAATCAATTTAAAGTTTGCCTTTTAATTACTTTGTCAACCCCGTATTTGTCATTTAAATACTAAAACTTGTTAATTTTAAATTCAGAATTTGGTTTGATGTTGTCTGCAAAAGATGTAGTCTTTTAACGTAGTTTTAGCGGAGCGCCAGCCCGCTGGCCGGCCGTTCGAATGCCGTGCCGTTCTTTTTGGCCGAATGAGTTTGATATTTTATTTAAGTGGATGTGTTTTTTTTTTTCAAAGTTTAATCCTTTAAAGTTGTGCTGCTCTCATTAAAAGGAATCCCATGGATTTATTCCATGTTGGCTGCTATTTTTCTTCTTAAAAGATTAGTTCTTCTATTTTAAAATGGTGACCAGAAGCAAGTATTTTCATAACCTTCTATTGCTACTAACGAAAGAAATAAAGAATATTTGTTTTCACCACTTTGCCTCTTCACTGTCTACATTTCAAGTAAGAACTCTCCAGTTTTATTATTTCTTTAACGATCAATAGAATTTATTAAAAGACCTTCGCAATTTGTTCTAAACCACTTAAACGATCATCTTAATTCTCGTCACAGCCACACAATGTTACAAATGTCAAAAGTTTTTTTCATATAAGTGCCAATTGTCATATTAATCCTAAATGCGTAGGATGCGGAGGCCTGCACCTCTCTACAAACTGTGAAAATAAAAAACCTAAGGACTCTGATGTTCCTACTCAAGAATTGCAATCTCCAAGTCCCGGACAGTAAAAGAGGGCCTTGATCTCGCAGCAATGCGTCATCTGAGTAAGTCCCAAAATGCTCGATCGAATTCAGGGCAGGAGAGCATGCTCATAGCATCAAACCACCTCGTCTGTAATGTGACCTTTCACGAAGGAATGCGGAATTATTTTGAGTGTTTCTCTCCATGCCAAAATACATCATAAGTCCCATCCAGACTGAATTTGGACTCGTCTGTAAACAGAATTTGTCTTCAACAACGTTGCCTCCAAACTCGATGTTCAGTTGCCCACCTTCTTTGGGCAGCATAGTTGCTTGAAATCAACGGAATACAGATCATTGGCTTACCTGCATAGAAACCACCCTGATGAAGCCTATTTTGGACCGTTTGGCTGGACACCCTTCGTCCTGTTGCCAAGAAGAACTGTGTTTGCAGCAGAGTAGCAATGCCCGCTCCGTCTCGACGAGCTGTTAACAGGATATATCGGTCTTCAGTTTCTTTGGTAGCACATGGCCGACCTTGCCGTTGTCGATGTCTAACATTCCATGTGTCTTGGAATTGATTCCACAACCTCGCATTACCACTTCTTGCGACTCAAACAGCGTCCGCTACACTTCATTGTGTTTCCCCAGATTCAACTGTCTCGATAACACGCCAAGCCATGAATTCCGGTAAATGATATTATTGTGACTTTTTCAAATCACCTTTTCTCAAAACACAAGCTGAGCAACTGAATTTTGCAACTGAGAGAGTGAAACAGATGTTTCTTCAAAATCCCGATTTTTACACTTATCTCCTTTTTCTAGTTTTTGACGTCATAAACTTTAATTTGCATGTGAAATTATCTTTATATGTTTTCTACTACGCATTAAATTATAGATGTTTTGTTTTACGTTACTTATCGATGTAAATATTTGCGTAATTTTGTTAAAACCATCTGCTACCCTAATTGTTTTGAGCAGCGTAGCAACATCGTGATTCACAATATTAATATTGTGATAAACTTTGCTGCTGTATTGTTCTGAATCGTTTCGTAGAGCTTAAGGATATGATTTAGGAAAGTCCAGAGTTAGAACGCCTGCAATTCATTATGTTGTAACTAGTAATGACAGGTGTCCACGTAACTCATTACTTGAAATGCTCTGTACGCCATTAATTTCTTAAAGTTTATTTCGCAATCTTTAATCGCAGATAATTCTGTCGTAAAATAAGGCGAAAAAACTTACTTTAAAATACTTGTGTCCAGAGCATTTGCAGCACCGATTTCCGCGGGACACCTGACAACATCAGTCGTGACTCTTTTACGTACAATGCGTGTATGTCACTTGTCATCCCTTTCCTTCACAAGCGACACATATTCACTTTTCCTTTCCGTCATTTGTTGAAGACTCAAAAATCGAGTGTACGAAGAAAGACAAAACAATTAGCTGTTTCAAAGGTACTGGAACCGGTCTTTATGGAGGCCGCGGTCATTGCGCGTTCAAAGTCATATAAATCGAATGTTTTGATCATAAAGAGGTGAAATGCTACATTTACTTGTGCTTCTGACCAGGGGGAAGCTTTTTATCAACAAATTCGGTGGATTGCGTCAATATACGAGCTGCACGGAGGATTCAAAATTTGAGTGAGGTGTGTTCCTAATATTTTGGGTCTTCAACTTACTTTTCTTAATGATATTTTTATTAGTTATTAATTATTTAAAAAATGATAGTATATAATATTTAATATTGAATATAATATGTGTATATTGAACTGCTACTTGCATTCTAGATACTTTTAATTGGAATGAAATTCATCTGAAAAAACGGAAAATATTGATATGATAAATGTGGAGGATGATGTTGCTTTATGATCTGTTATTTTTGTACATTGCATTACCTGCTCTTAACCCTTTAGTGCGCAGCTTTGCATCCCAGCAAAGAGGAAATTGCTGGCCAGCAGCAAGATAGGTGCTGGCGATGATGGAGAAGTGCTGGCTGATTGTCTACCACTGCATGACCACTGCTGGACAGCTTCAGTCAACTTTGCTGTTGGAAATCATCAGATAAAATTCTGTCGGGCATCCATTTTATCTCATGCGCTGGCCCACCACTACATAGAAGTGCACGAACTTCGGCTTTATTAGTGCTGGGAATCTTTACGCTAGGTGGCGCTGCGAATATCGAAGACATTGAGTATTTGAACACAAATCTGAAATGAATATCTTAACACAATTTAAGCTGTGAAGCTAATTTTTTTTTAAACTGTAAAAAATATAGCACCACTGCCACCAACAAAATAAATAAGTAAAGGAATAAATAAATAAATTCTTTATTTCAAAGCACTTTTTTTTTCTCCCTAAATCTGGTTTTACTAGGTTACAAAGGACTTCGGTTTTCATAATTTACGCAGTTCAGAATCAATAATAAAAAAAGCGTATAAAATACATAGGATTTCTATACAATAGAATAATTTCTATACCAGTTTAATGATTGGGAACGTAAATCTCAAAAGAAACAAACTTGAAATAGTGTAATGAGAGTTTGAAAACTACGAGCAAACATAGCGTACGCTGAAAGCACTTGTTCATGCCGATCACGAAAACCAAGCAGCATCGAGCGCGGTGAGTACTTGGGAGGATGACCACATGCAGTTCAAATATTTCTATAGACATTTCTATTATAGACACTTCTACAGATGTTTCTATAGCTCTTGGTGAAACTAGCTTATAGAAAAAAGAGCCATAATTACATAATACTTTGCTTTTTTATAGAATTCTATAAGAAATTTTTGTAAGGAAAGTGCTGGGCCAGCAAAGGAATAGCAGTGGGATATGTGCTAGCACTGCAGGAAAAGGGCCGGATTGAAGTAATGTGATGGCATACCAATGCTGGCCTGCTGTTGGCCATCACTGATGGGCCAGCTGCATTCGACTTGGACACATTTCGACAGGTTTATGTAATGGCACCCTTGCACTTTACCGCTGATAGCACTGCTGGCTGCCATCTTTTTTCAGCTGATGGCCCACTGTTTCTTTCTTTCCTGGGATATATGCAAACAACAGTGTTTTGAATTTAATAGATCATTTTTATTCATATATATACTTAATTCACACTAGAAAATTAAAATAGTAATATTTGCTTTAATTAATAACAGACATTTCGTTTTTAAATAAAGCGAAATTAACCATTGAAAGTTTCTGGTGTAAAGTCAGACTTACTGAACTACGTAATTTCTAGAACGTATTCTATCGTGAGAATTAAAGGGTTAAATGTTAAGTTTTATAAAATATATAATAATATAAAATAAGGTATTTTGAGGCGTGCTTATTAAAATATTTACTAATTTGCAATATCTTAGCGTAACACAGCCACACAACAGTAGTTTTTATTTATATTGCAGAAGTGCAACCGAAGAAAAGTTCTGATTTTTTCGTTTTTTCATTATTTTTCTTGTGTAATAAACCTTTTAGACAATCATGTATAATTTTTTCGAAACAAAATAAGAAATCGCGCATTTAAGGGTTAAGTATTAAGGGTTAAGTAACTCTTAGGTATCACGGATCCATTTTCGTATATCCTCTATCTTCTTGCACACATAGAATTTTAGAGTGAAACTACTGATGGCGTTTTAGGTACTTTAATAAATTATATATAAACTAACAGAGATATTGTAAAATCTCTGAATACGGACTCGTTAGGCTTCTTCTTTATTAAATCCGTAAAATATCTCTAAGGCTCTGCGTTAAAAAAATATATATCGCATGCTAGTCTCTCGCGTCCACCCTGCAGACGCACTGTGGATAACTTGTGATATGAGGATTATAGTTTAAGATTTATCGCAGTATACCGGGTGGCCACAATTAAAACACCCTTACTCTGACCTCCTTACATGTCGAACTACTCAGTGCAAAGGCTACAAATTTTGTGTACAATTCAAGACATGGGAATACGGATTTAGCAAAAAATACTTCCACCAACACCGATAGATGGCGCTCTGCAAGAGAAAATAGGAAAAATAGACAAAATTAATAATAAAATAAAACAGACACATGATAAATGAAATTTTTCAGTTTTAATTTCTATTGCCCTAATACAAAAAATGAATAAACGTAAACTACCATTGTAACTGGAATCTAACTTTGTAAGTTCAAAACTTTCCTTAAACCCATGATTTGCAGCCATGTTCTGGGTATAAAAGACGATAAAAACTAGGAAGAATGTTATTTCTCCTGCAACGTTTCAATAATGTCAAAGCAACCAGTCATGCGTGTCTGAAAAGCTGGATATTTTGTTCTCCGGATTTTAATCAGCATGATTTTTTTGATGTACGGACACTTAAAAAATCTTGTTTATCTAGGACTTATACTAACCGTGGCATAACTGAAAGAAGGTATCACTACAGTCATTCAGGGTAACTCTGATCCGCATTTTCTCTATTTTAACATGCCACACTCTTATTTTAAGAATATTGTTGCAACTAAAGGCATAAAAGAGAAGAAATGATCCTAAATTATTGTATGACTATCAAAAATTAAGGAATAATAATGATAAAAGCAATAAAAAATGAATTTTTAACCTTGTTCAAAGTTACCCAGCCATTTAGGGTAACTTTGCACCATACGATAAATATTATCTAAACTAATTCATTATAAAAAAAAGTATTATAGTTAGGACAACTTTGAACCCCAAAATATGTTTTCAGATATGTAAAGCCTCCGTATTTGCATTTCTCAACATCACAAGATTTGTATAATTTATGATATTACAACAAGTATTATGCAAAAGAAAAAATGTATGAATATTTAGAAATTAAAAAAACCCTGTTTATTGTTCATATAAAACATAAAAATGCAGTGAAAAACATTTTTCAATGTTTTAACTCAATAATATATCCATAGTTACAGTAATACATACTAGTACTAGAGTTTTTCAAACAAGAAGAAAAAAACGTCAAACGTATGAAATGTCAAATTTGAGTAGCTCCGCCCCGAGTAACGCCTTTAAATGAATTTTATGTATTTTACACATAATAATATGTCTGATAAATGGATATATTTTTACTTACTATGAAAATTTTATTGGATTACAACAACTTCATAACAGCATTCAAAATTAACTTGAAAACAGTACTTCACAAAAATAGTTAGATAATGCAGTTAATTGCACATAATGTGGCTAATTTATTTTCTAAAATAAAGAATAGAAATCCCAGTTTCGAACCTTGGCAACAGAGCTCAGTTCTGGAGTTTATTTAGTCTTTTGGAGTCAAAAATATTGAAAATTAGGAGGTGGTGCAAAGTTACATCCCTCTAATTCAAAGTTACCCTGAATGACTTTACTTGTGAGAAGCATTTTAATCGACCAGATACGATCTCCCGTTAAAGAAGCGGTCCGTAGACTGCAGATTTTACATCTTCCTGAAGGAAATCCTATTGAGCAGCATTCCGTCCGTAGATAATGACTTGTCACGTGAACATTTTGTATGTCCAAATAAAGTTTGCAGAGTTGAATCTTTTTAGCGCATGACCAGTTGCACAGCGCCATCTACCGATGGTTGCTGAAACTAATTTTTGCCCCTTATGTCTTGTATATAATATTCAATATATAATTTCAATATATAGAGAAGTCGAAGTTGGAGTATTTTAAATATCGCCACTCTGCTTATAAAGCAGTCAATAATTTGGGTTTTGTATCGTATATATTCCTCTGAGCTGTTTTTTAACCCCTTAAGAGGCGATGGGATATATCATATCACCCTTAAGTTTAATTAAGATCTGGAAAAGAAAATGTTAATTTTGTTTTAGGTTTATCGCTTTGGATGGAAAATGCTGAAAATTGCTTATTTTGAAATATTTTTTTTTCCAAATTTCCTGCGGGAATTCAGAATTACACAAACGCAATTGCTTGCATTTCCGAGGGTTAACTGATATATGGGTCAAAATAAATTTTTATGTCCTTTTCTCAATATTTATTATTATTTTTTTAAGTATTCAGTTTTCACCAAATATATTTTTTTCTGTGTTTATATGTATACCTATATAAAATCATTTCCAGCATAGCTAAATTCATAGTTAGGATAAAAATACAGTCACCTGAAATGCCTTAATCCCTAACTTAATTTTAATTCCTAAATGCCACATAGACACCAGAATATTGGAATGAAAAATTTCTTTTTATTAAGTAGATGAACAAAAGCTTTCGTTTATTTGGAGATAAATTTGTTTGTAAATTCTGGTGTCCCCCATTTATTTCTGCCTTTTGCGAATAGAAGTAACTTGCACCTGAAAGGGTTGAAGATGAATATTTTACTGGACAACATCCACCCAATTTACATAATTTTTTCCCTATCAAAATATTATTTCCAGTATATTGTATCATGGTTAGTGTACTAGACTTCAATATGTAGTTTTATATTCAAAAGAAAACAATAATAGGGATTAATTTATATAACAATATGTAACCTCTGTTTCTTTTATTCTACATTCTAGCCAGAATTTTCAATTCCCTGCAGTAAATATATTTGTAAATGGTAAAATATGTTTAGTATAGAGAAAGAACAGATACATTTGATGTTTTGAGAACATTTTTGAAAGCTATTCATATACAACAAGAAAAGTATAGAAAAAAACAGTGCGAGTAACAGAAATTATATATAGTAACAGAGGTTACATTTGTGTAACAGAAGTTACATTGAGCAACACAAATTAGACGGTAGAAGTGTATTTACATTAATATAAAAACAATGACACTACTGAAGCACTTTTATGGATTTTTATTTTGCATAAACTTGCACTTTAAACTAGATTTTTGTTAATTTAGCTACATCTGTTACAAATATGTAGTAACAGAAGTTGCAGGTAGCGGATGTTACATTTAACAAAGAAACAATTTGTATTTTGTATAGTTTTATAAAAATATGTAAATCTTACATTTATTTACATTAAGTTAATTTCATTACATATAATAAAAATAAAACTTTAATTAAAATAATACTATTTAAATTTAAAATTTTTGGGTACTTTTCGATTAGCCGGGCGCCAGTGTTACAGATACATATTTATGTACAGTCGTTTAAAAAAAAAAGTAAACACCCCCTACTAACTCCTCAAGAAATTATCGTAAAAGAAAGTTACTGGTACCGAACGATTTGAAATAAAGTCTAGTTTTAAATGATATAGATAAAATTGGCTTAGGGGGCCATCTACATATTAAAACGAACCGTAACTTCGTGTTTTCAATAGCAGTACACAATTATGACAGCATAAATGAACTCTACACCCTTCAATTAGCCTAAAAACAAATATTTATGCAATTCGTACTCAAAGTTTCTGAGAAATTAATTATTTTAAAACGAGCGTATTTTAAGGGCTGTATCCAAATTGAAGTTCAGAACTCGATTGTTAACCGAGAGAGCCCTCATCTTGATCAAGGCACCTTAAGAAGTCAATGAAGCCTGCTAGATTACACGACAGCAAAAGAAATTTCAAAATATCTAGTCACTCCTATTATAGACCATCATTTTGCCGTTTTTTAAGCATAATTTGAAAACTACTTGGAAGAAAAATGTGAAATTTTGGATTTCCATAAAACAGGACTTAATAAATCTAATTCTATCAAAAAAATTGTAGGTTGTAATTCATAATTTTTTCGAGTATTAATTTCATAAATCATAAATCATATCATAAAGTTATAAAAATTGCAATTTCAGCGTATTTATGTTTGGGTATATTAGTATTATTGCTGCACAAAAAATTAGCACATTAGGAGTATAATTTTTGGAGATATAAATAAAAATATGAAAATGTAATTTAACATTAGAAGCACTAAATTTTGAATGTTTATATTTCAAAAACTTATCATTCAAATGACTTAAAATTCGGTGTCGAAGCATAGTTTGAACCGAAGATTTGAAATATCTTGTTAAAATTGGGTATTGTCATTGAAAAAAATGAAGTTTGGATTCGTTTTAATATGTAGATGGTCCCCTAAGCAAATTTTATATACATCATTTAAAAGTAGATTTTATTTCCAATCGTTCGGTACCAGTAACTTTCTTCTACGATAATTTGTTGAGAGTTAGTAGGGGGTGTTTACTTTTTTTTTCCACGACTGTACATACATATATGTATAATTATAACAGTATTATACATATATATTTACATATATATGTGTGTTTATATATACAATATGTTTATATGTATATATATGTATATTTGTATATATGTATGTACATAAATATGTATATTTAACACTGGCGCCCGGCTAACCGAAAAGTACCAATTTTTGTAACATAAGTTACAAACAGAAAACACACTAATCTCGAATTCAGATGTTTTAGCTCACTAATCATATGTGTGCAGAACAAATTCAAAATGGATGTAGCATATCTGTTCTAATATCTTTACCAACAAGTAAGCGCAGTAGTACCCCCCGTTGGGGACAATGGAAGTTATTTCTTTGGTAAGAAAAGTTACAGTAACACAGGTTACCATTTCAGTGGACAAAATTTAATCTCAAAATATAATAATAAAAAATAATAATATTTTAGTGTTTTGAGCCTAACTATTTAAAATAGTAGATTTTATGATTACATAAAACCAGTTAAAATGTAATTTTAAATATTATTACTGAAAAAACTAAATTGAAAACTATGCCTACAATTATCCGGACAGATTGTTTTGTTAGACAAGATGAAAAAAAATGTATAATTAAAAAAAAAATCTTTTTACTTTTTTTTTTTTTTTAAATTATGAAATCCTTTCTGATTGCTTTAATGGAAACAAAAAAATAAAATAAAATGAGTTATTTCTCATTTTACCCAGAAAAAAATTATTCTAACTTTGGACAAAAAAAGGACATAACTTTTCTGCTTCACCCAAATCCTGTTTTTAAATTTTTACAGAAGGTCTGTAGAAGGTGTCGCCGTAAATTTCCTGAAAATTTTATGCTAGCAAAATATCAGTAATTAGGATAATTTAAAATGTTTCATACGTGTTTACGTTTTTTAATATGTACTTCGATTTGTTAAAGAGTAACTAACATTTAGCACGGTATCGGCAATTCGTATCTAAAATTTAAATAAACCGTGAAAGGATTAGAAACTCAAATAAACTTAAGTTCAAAATAGTTCATATTTATAAAATAACCTAATTTTATTTTATTACTTTAGGGATTTCTTTAAACTACATTAAGTTATTTCTCATAATATTATTAGGTTTTAAATAAAGAGTACAAAAAAATTATTAGACAATAGGACTAACGAAAAAGAAAAAAAAAAGTTTGTTTATGTCCAATAACATGTTACATTTTCCAATCAGACAAAGAGTTAAAAACATATACACATTATAAATATTTTTTTTAATTTTACAAACCGGTAAAATTTATAGATATTAATTAATAAAATGAAATCATGAATGAAGCCTGAATAAAATAAATCTTAATTTGTACCAAAATGCTCAAGAAAATTAGATAAAAATGTATTTTTTTAATAATGGACTCTAAATGTAAAGTAAAGGCAACCACAGTCATAATGCAAATACACAGAATATGTTTTTAAATTTTAATAATAAAGCAGGATATGCAATAATTTGCTCAATTTAATCATGTATCATTGAAGAAAATGTTTAATAAAAATGACGATTTCAAGGACTTTAATAAATAGCGTTTGATTAACAATTTCAGAATTTAAGTTGATAATCATGATATTTAAAACAAATTGAATATTAATGTTGTGAATTATCACATTGCTAACAAAGCGTACACCAACTTAGTGAAAAATGTCCAAGCCGGGAATCGAGCCCGGGTCCCTGGAATAGATCTCCAGTGTTCTACCACTAAACCACAAGGACGATGTCCAGCCTGGCATTTCTCACTTATATAAGTCGGTAAGGCTGCAACCGCAGCACAAGATGGAGAAGTATTTATGAGCACACATTCCTAGCGGCGTAACATGAGACGCAAACAAACCCAGCATCGGTGAATATACAATTTTTTTAATTAATTAAAAAAATTTAAAACAAATTGATTTTAAAAATGAAATCCTTTCGCAATACGCAAATCAAATTAATTAAAATTGCAAGGATTTTTTTAATAATATAAGATCTGCCTCGTGAAGATAGTCACAGTTTTTCTTGAGCAGATGAACCTTAAGATGTCCATTTTCAGGCAATTATTTCCTGATTTAATTATGTTCTATAGTGTTTTTGTTTAAATTTTTGTAAACTTATTCTTATTCTATATTGTACTAAATGACTATTAAATAATAACTAGTATGTTGTGGCCATCACATAACTTTCTTCTATATAAATCATATCAATTAAATCATTTAAATAGTTCAAGAAATTACATCAATTTAGCAAAAATTTATATCAAAGTATATCTGAATTAGTATGACGAAACTTTGTGCATTAGTTCTTGAGATAGAGCTATAGCGAAATTCTAAAAAATGTAGCATAGCAGCGCCACCTGTTGAGCGATTTACACCAAAACATAAACAGCACTAAATTATGCCAAGGTATACCTAAATCTGAAGTTTGATGAAAATTCGTGCATTAGTTATTGAGATAGGCCCATAGTAGAAATTCTGAAAAAATGCAGCATAGCAGCGCCACCTGATGAGCGATTTGCACCAATATGTATAAAACGTCAAATAATGTCAAGGACTAACTGAATCTGAAGTTTGATGAAAATCCGTGCATTAGTTCTGGAGATTGAGCTATTGTGGAAGTCGTGAAAAATGCTCCCTAGCAGCGCCACCTGTTGAGCGATTCACACCAAAAACTTATCAAAACCAATTTGTATCAGGGACTAACGGAATATAAATTTTTATTAAATTTCATGCATTAGTTCTCGAGATAGAGTGCCCACAAAATTTGCGTCATATACATGCAGACAGACAGACGGACAAGCAGACAGACAAAATCACAGACTCACGGTCAAACATTTTGTAAAAACATCTTTTTCGGAATATCTGACCTCTAAAATTTGTAAATCCGTCGAAAACCGAAAGTCGAAAATTTTCATGTATCCAATACTTTCTTCTTGTAAAGATAGAAGAAAGTAAAGATATATTATACAAAATGGGATTTATTCTATAAATTTAACAAAATAGCAATAAAATGATATTTGATGAAGGTTAGTGTAGATTGACCGTGTCATAATATCACCGGTAGCATGTCAAACTATCCTGTATGAAAACAGTATTGCCAGTGGGTTATTTTTTTTAATTCCGATTGCTGGATTGGTACCACTCTTCTGAAATGGTAAAATTCCCCTTGTTTTCGCCTTCATAAATATCTCATTAAATCAGTTTAAGTAACGCGAATCTAACTATTTGAAAAAAGTGGTGCCAATAAAGGAATATGAATTTCAAAAAAGCTGCGTACTGGCAATACTGTTTTCATATTAGTTTGACGTTGTCGCGAGGATATATACCGATTGCTGTTAAATCATTGTTCAACATTTTAAGTGTTCAAAAATATTACTTTTATGGCTTTAGCCGTTGCCATCGAAATACTCTAGGCCTGAGGACACACGTTTTGACGTCATCACTAATCGACCGAGTTCTCACTAGTATTCAAATTCACACCGGGAAATTTTGAATATCAATTTCATTTTATTTTATTTGTGGAATATGTATCATCTTATAACACAATTGTAACTACTTAAACTTACTGGTGAGAATTCGGAAACCCTAAATAAAAATTCAGCTAGATGCGGAATGCCACAGTGTTGCTGCATCTGGCTAATATTTTATTAGGGATTCCAAATTCTAACCAGTAAGTTTAAATAGTTACTATTGTTTTATAAAATGATAGATATTCCACAAATAAAATAAAAGGAAATTGCTATTAAAAAATTTGCACTGTGAATTCCAACACTAGTGAGAAGTCGGTCGATTCGCGATGACGTCACAACTTGTGTCCTCAGGCCTTGAGCCTTTGGATGGCAGCGCTTTAGCGTGATATTGATGGCTAATTCCGTGAGTTTTTGTAGTGTAAGTCACTGTGAATTCCAACACTAGTGAGAAGTCGGTCGATTCGCGATGACGTCACAACTTGTGTCCTCAGGCCTTGAGCCTTTGGATGGCAGCGCTTTAGCGTGATATTTATGGCTAATTCCGTGAGTTTTTGTAGTGTAAGTTACATAGCTGATAATTACTATGCTTGTTGGCCACCATTATTTTGAAAAAGTTTGCTTGGCTTATTCAATTAATGACATATTTCCCGTAAAATAAGTCTCATTTTTCCATTCTAAAATACTTGTAGCCAAAAAACTTGGCATGTGACTTACACTACAAGTGCTCATGGAAATAGCCTTATATGTAGGAAAGTAATGTAAATATATCTTATACATTCTCACTATTTGTTCGTGCAAAATCCTTATTATTTTTATATTTAAAATTATTTTCTAGATGTATACATTTATATAAATACTTACATATATGTGTCTGCGTGTAGTTTTTCTATTATGTCTATGCGTGTACTAAAAATTAATTCTTAAATGCAGCTTCCATTACTTTGATACATTTATAATCTACTAGAAATAAAAGATGCAAAACAGAGAAAAGCGTTTGATTAAAGATTTCAGAATTTAAGTTGATAATAATGATATTTAAAACAAATTGATTTTAAAAAATGAGATCCTTTTTCAATGCGCTACTCAAATTAATTAAAATAGCATGGATTTTTTTAGCAATATAAGGTATGCCACTTGAAGGTAGTAACATATTTCCTTGAGCAGATGCAACTTACGATGTCCATTTTAAGGCAGTTAGTTCCTAATTTAATTATGTTCTATATTATTTTTGTTTAATTTTTTTGTAAATTTATTGTTATTCTATATCGTACAAAATGACTATTAAATAATAAAAATATATTACAGTAGCACCCCGACTTACGGCCTCTCGACTTACGTCACCCCGCATTTACGTCGTCTGGACTGAAAAAAAAAAAATCTTTAATTACGAAGCACTTTGAACATTTTTGAAGACTTGCCCCTATGAAGGTAAACTTTCCAGTGACAGTCAAGTGATAGTGACAAACAAACAAAAAAAGTCACTATATCACGCTTGGAAAACCCACTCGGCTGTTACAAAGAGGTTCTAAAAGTAAAAAAAAAACCAAAAATGTCTGTTCAAAATTCTTTGTGAGATTTTTTGCATCATCAAAGCGTCGAACGGAACAGCTAGAAAAACGATAAATTGTAAATTAATAACTTATTGATTTATTACAAATTCTTCTATTGAAAACCCATTTTTAGCTAATGTTAAATGTATGTAACATAATCTTTTAATACAATAGAATATGTTCATTCGATTTTGGGGAATTTTTATTACTTATCCTTTTTTGCTCATCTGAATGTACAGTCGTGGAAAAAAAAAGTAAACAACCCTACTAACTTCTCAACAAATTATCGTAGAAGAAAGTCACTGGTACCGAACGATTGGAAGTAAAGTCTACTTTTAAATGATGTATATAAAATTTGCTTAGGGGGCCATCTACACATTAAAACGAACCATAACCTCTTTTTTTCAATGGCAATACCTAATTCCGACAGCATAAATGAACTCTACACCCTTCAATTAGCCTAAAAACAAATTTTTATAAAATTCGTACCATAAGTTTCCGAGAAATTAATTATTTTAAAGCGAACATATTTTAAGGGCTGTATCCAAATTGAAGTTGGTACTCGATTGCTAACCGAGAGAGCTCCCTTCTTGATCAAGGCACCTTAAGCAGTCAATGAAGCCAGTTAGATAACAAGGAAGCAGAAGAAATTTCAAAATATCTACTCACTTCTATCATAGACGGCCCCTTAAATCACCATTTTGCCGTTTTTTAAGCATAATTTGAAAACAATAGTTTTCAAATTAAAAAACGGCATAGTTGAAGAAAAAAGTGAAATTTTGGATTTTCATAAAGCAGGACTTAATAAATCGAAATCCATCAAAAAAATTGTAAGTTGCAATTCATAATTTTTTCGAATATTAATTTCATAATTCATATCATAAAACTATAAAAATTGCAAATTCAGCGTATTTATATTTAGGCACATTAGTTTTATTGCTACAAAAAAAAAAAAAAAAAATAGCATATTAGGAGCATAATTTCAGGAGATATAAAAAAAATACGAATATGTAATTTAACATTAGAAGCACTAAATTTTGAATGTTTATAATTCAAAAACTTATCATTCAAATGACTTGAAATTTGGTGTCTAGGCATAGTTTGAACCGAAGATTTGAAATATCTCGTTAAACTTGGGTATTACCATTGAAAAAAAATGAGGTTTGGGTTCGTTTTAATATGTAGATGACCCCCTAAGCAAATTTTATATACATCATTTAAAAGTAAACTTTATTTCTAATCGTTCCGTACCAGTAACTTCCGTCTACGATAATTTGTTGAAGAGTTAGTAGGGGGTGTTTACTTTTTTTTTCCACGACTGTACGTCGACTTAAGTCATTTACGACTCCCGTCGTAAGTCTTGGAAAAGATTGCTGGCGTAAGTCGACCTATTACTGTATACAAAATGAGTTTGATTCTATAAATTTAACAAACTAGCAATAAAATGATATTTGATGAAGGTTAGTGTAGATTGACCGTGTCATAATATCGCCGGTACCGTCTGAAACTATCCAATATCAAAGCAGTGTTGCCAGTGGGTTATTTTATTTTTTAAATTCAGATTTCTTGATTGGCACCACACTTCTGAAATGGCAAAATTCCCTTTATTTTCGCCTTCATTAATATATCATTAAATAAGTTTAAATAAGGCGAATTTAACAATTTCAAAAAAGTGGTGCCAATCATGAAATGTGAATTTAAAAAAGTAGCCCACTGTGGTAACACTGTTTTCATATTAGTTTGACGTTGTATCGACGATACGACGACCGATTGTTGTTAAATCTTTGTTCAACATGTTTTATGTGTTCAAAAGTATTACTTTTATGGTTTACATTGCTTTAGCGCTATATTTATATGGAGGAAAGTAATGTAAATATATCTTATACATTTTCATATTTTGTTCGTTCAAAATCCTTATTATTTTTATATTTAAAATTATTTTCTAGTTGTATACATTTATATACATACATACATATATGTGTCTGCGTGTAGTTTTTCTATATTTGTCTATGTGTATACTACAAATGAATTCTTAAATGCAGCCTCCATTACTTGGATACATTTCTAACCTACTAGAAATAAAAGATGCAAAAAGGGAAATTTCATATGTTTCTACTGGAAATCGTTTCCTTCTGATGTCAAATAAAGTACAAGATTTTCTCGCTTTGGAGAGGTAGCTTATCGATAAAATGAAAGTTCTTTCTGGATAAGGCCATCTGATTTACATACTCGAAGCATCTTAGAAAAAGTTGCAGACAGAAAGATTCTATAAATAAAACTACCAATTTAAAGGTATATTTGCAGTTTAAGAGATTCTTCTTGTGGGACTTCTTTCTATCAAATAAATATTTAATTTTATTTACTCCTATAATAGTCATGAATTTACTGTAAAATAATCTTATGCTTTGTTGACTTTCAAATACTTCGTGTGTCGATATTTATTATGTTATTGGAGTAAAAAGAATAGATATGCTTACAACAGTATAAGTAATTGTATATACATTTCGCACTATGCAAAAGTTTAACCCTTTTCAGCCGAGTGTCGGCAAATAGATTCCCAAGTTTTATACCCATAATTCTATTTCTATATTCTATTCCCACATCTATATTTTAAATGTACATTTTGTAGCAAATTTCTCTTGCGCGTGCATTTTCTTATGTTTTAAACCTTTTTATATCTTCTTAGATTAGATAAAAAAAATTATATTTTCTCTAGTTAGATATACTACATAGGGGAAAAAATGTATGATCCTGATTAGTGCCTTTTTTGTTAATGTGGCTTTTGATGTCTCCTTTAACAGTTTTCCCTGCCCAAGCTTGGTTAGAGTAACTGTGAACAATGCTAACTTTTATCTTTTTCTTTTCTTATAGTAGTTTTACAACTACAGCTATACAATTTATTAAGATTTTTATCATTTTACTTACTTAAGTTTTAACTTTATTAATTCATTATTTTTCAATTTTACTTTTTATTAACTTTTCTTTTAAGTAGTTCTTAACTACAGTTATACTTATCCGAATGGCTCGCAAAACATATGATATTCCATTTTCAAGACTGGGAGTTAAGATGATATCAGCTCGGAAACCCATCAATGCTGCTCATCTGTTTAGCACCTGTCTCATAGTACAAGTAAAAATGTCTTATAAAAAAAAGTGGTGCCAACCAAATAAATTAGTGTAAGATATGACTGTGCCGGAGAGGACTATTTCGATCGCAAAAGGTTAAAAGTAATTTAGCTTAAAATCTATGAATAAAGTTTTCTTACTTAAGGTATGTGCCTACGTTCAGGGCACTTTTTCTTTTAAAAATATTAAATTTTTATTAAACAGCGGTGTTTTTAGTTAAAACAGGCAATAAACCTATTATTTCAAATAAACTTTTAATGGAGATTTAATTATTATTTTTTTTTTAATTTAGGCAATATTTAGTCAAATTTTAGCAAAGAATTGGGTTTATGCCAAACCTTCTATAACAAAATATATTCAATATGTTTCACTTTTTTTTCAACAATATATTAGCAAACCAATTACCTGTGTTATGAAGCAAAAGGTTTGCAATACCTCTTAAATTTACTAATATATACAAAATTTTGTATACAAAACATGATTTTCTATTTAAAAAATGTGTATTTTTCAATCAAAACAGCTCTTAAATTAATATATACATACTTCAAAGCTGCATTTTTCTTCATAACATACCAATATATAAGCAGAACCTTGTGACCAAATTTTATTTCAATATCTTAAAAACGTTTTAGCAAATGAGGTTACTTGTAAACGTAAACAATGAAAAACGCAGTTTTTCAGAAAAGATTTGAATATAGCACAGAAACTTATGTATGATGGTTTATATTTGGGCTATAACTCTGCTTCTAATTATCGCTGAACTAAGCGTAAGGCATTTTTGAAATCCTAAATGTTCGAACTTTAATTTAAAATTAAACACAAAAACGAAAATTTTCGCAAAAACGGCGATTTGAGGGTAGGCACATACCTTAATGTTAATGATAATTTAATGAAGCACACACAAACAGAGACTTTCATTTCTAATCATACGCAATATATGAAGAACAGAGCACACTAAAAGAAACAATTTTTTGCGTACAAAAACGTTTCAATTGTACAGTCACACATGCAGGAATATCATATTATTCCGAAACAAATTTCGTGCATAACTTTATTGATAATGAAGCTATTGTAACTATATATGGAACAGACTTTCTTTGCACCATGTGAAATAGGACAATGTAAAAAGATATTAGATTAATTTTTAACACAACTATTCAATTGGTAAATAAATCATACAAGTTGTAAATTTGTAAGTGGGTGAAAAATGTCCTTGTCAGGATTCGAACCAGGGATCTCTTGGTTGAAGCCGCCAATGCTCCACCAACTGAGCCATTCCGGACGAATCTAGAGAACATAATTCCCGCAGCTAATTTTAATGATCACATCATCTGGTCTAATATCTGAATCAGCTCACTAGAATAAATCACAGGTTATGGAACTCCAGTAAACGCTGAATGTGTGATTATTTTAGATTGATTTTTAACACAATTATTCAATTAGTTAATAAATCATACAAGTTATAAATTTACTATATAACAAAATGTCATGTACTTGTCTACCTTCCACATGCATACAGCGTAAACTAGACGATAAATATTTCGGGATATAGGATACATGACAAAGGTGTAAGTGAACGTTTTATATTTATTATTTTATCGTGCCCTTTATTTATCTCTTCTTTAATTATATATACAGTGTGAAAATGAAAAGAAATGAATAAGAAACAAACTAATAGAGTTATTAAAAAAATATATCGCAGAAAACGGATGTGTCAAGTCTGGAATTTTGCTTCGAACCCTTTACTATGATAGTTCAAAATCTGACGGACAGATGGCTCTAGAGCACATTTTAGTGGCTATATGAACAAACGGAGCATGGGTGAAGACCAGACAGAAGTTGACGTGGTCAGTGAAAGTTCAGTAGTAACCATTTCAAGGGAAACAGCAGTTCTCGTTGCGTAAATTCTTCAAAATGGTGTATTCGTTGGAAGAGAGAATTTTCATTGTTTTAGAATATCACCGATTGGGTAAAAGTTCCCAACAAGAAGGAGCTTCCAGAAAAGGTTTCATGTAAAGAAAGGTCCGCAGCCGAAGACAATAAAGAAGTTACGGGAAAAGTTTCAGCAATGAATGTTTACGTGATGAATGCGGTAGCCGCAGCGCCATCTGTCGGTAAGAATTTGAACTAATATAATACAGTACTCTAAACAAAATTCGATACTTCACACATCCGTTTGCTGCAAGAATTTTTTTAATAACTATTCGTTTGCTTCTTATTCATTTTTAAATATAGCTACTCCTTTTTGGGACTCCCAGTACATTAAAAGTAACTTTTAAGTAAATGTAAGCTATTTCATTTTTAGAAAATGTTCGTTACCAAATGTCTTTCGTGCAACAACATTAGGTTTTCTATTACTGAGGAGCTAAACCAAATCAAGGTAATTCAGATTTATTATGTTTTTTCACAATCCCTTTAATCACATAATATCTATTCTTTTTGTGGCTCTGGTAAATCCTCCGACAAATACATATTTCCTATAAGAGTACCTTTTTTTTTACATAAATGTGTATGTATTCAGTGAAACCTATTGCACTTACTGGTGAAAATCTCTAAGAATTTACGGTAACAGTTATTCGTTTGTGATACTATAATCTGCTTTTTTTTGTGAATTGCATGAAAATCACTCCATTTTATGGCAAAATAGAGCTGAAGCAGATTATTACCCACAAGCATTAACTTAAGCTATTGACTTTTTTAAAAAGACATTATCCTTTTTTAAACTCGACACTTATTGTCTAGAAAATATATGTACACGAATTTCCTTTTGCATAGATATTTCAAATTACGTAAATTACCCTGCGATAATCAGAAACCGGAAGAAAATATTTTTATAATGAGAACTCTTATTAAATGTATTACATTCTGTCGAAATGCAAAGGAGATAAAAATTTGCCGTGGAAGTTTTTTTTTGTTGTTGTTGTTTGGTAACAACAGATTATGTTATTTATTATATATAAAGGAACACGTAGCTTGATGTATTACAAAATGTGAATTATCTTTAATTTTCCTTGTGCTGAAAAGAATACTTTTAGAGAATACGCATCAATATAAGTAAATTTAAATGTATTTTAAATACGGTGTGTGAAATAATATATAAAATGATTTTTAAATGAGTTTTGTTTTATTTATTTCTAGGGTTAGCAAAAAGCTTGGTTTTTTTTATTTAAAAAGAAAAAAAAACGGTTTTTTGGCTTAAACTTGGTTTGCTTGGATTAAACCGGGTTTTAAAAATCATTTTCTATAACTCATTTGTTGATAAAAATAAGTATTTTCGGGTATTGATTAAGTAATAATACTACATTTGAAAATAAATTAATTTAAATAATTGAATCAGTTATTTATAAAATTAAATTCATTTAGAATTTAAACATGATTAGTAACAGCTGTGTTTTATGTTTAAAAAATAAATAAACCACAATTAAATCTTGATATTTCGAATCTCCCTATCAAGAATTCTTTTACAATTAGGATATATAAATTTTCAATGTACTTGTATGTAGGAATATAATTTCCTCCGTATTTATTTGTTGTATTTAGTTGTATTCAGTTGTTATTTAGTTGCATAAATTTATATGTGTACATATAAGTAGTATGGTGTATGTTTCTACATATATATCTTATGTGCGTCTATATATATCTATGTCTTTATATATATATCTATTGAGAACATATTTGGAGTGAAATATATAAAATAAAAAACGGTCAAGTACGAGTATCACTCGCGTACAGAGGGTTCCGTAGAATAAATATATGAATTAGTAATTGTATTATTAAAAATACCGGTACTAAAAGAATACTAAGATTTTTTTTAAATATATACAACGTAGGGTTGAAACTGTATATACTAGAAAAGTGTAAATTTATATACCATGAAAGTTCAAAGAGATAGGGAAGCTAAATAATATAAAGATATAGCTATTCTGTATAACTCATTTTTTAATATTATCCTAATCTGTTTATGAAGAACTTAATTCGGTACTGACAATAAATGCAGTGCATATTTAAACTTCATTTAGCATTTCATTAAACTAAATTCAGCATAGTAAAAACCCTTCTTTATACAGTGTAGCTAAGACAAAACCTTTGTTCAAAGTTTAAATTTGGCATTGTGTTAAGCGCGCTTCGAAAGGAGGTCGCAAAGTTACAACACCGCCTTGGTCCGAGCCGCGTTTTTCTAGATTGGTTTTTAATTAAATTTTAAAGTATTGAGAGATCCACTCAACGCAAACTAGTCGCGAATCTCACAGTATTTATCTGTTTCAATCTAATTAACTTATTCTGTTTTTAACACTTTGACGTTTATTTCTTTTATACTGCTACTTGGCATTGCATTACTCATATATATCATTAAAAGTTGTTAACTAGGCTTTAAAAGCTGATGGTACATAGAGTCCGCCCGCCACACCCGTCATTAGTAAGTACAAACCGTCTGTATATTTAAGGGTTAATATCTCAGCTAATTACTGACGATTTTTTTAGAAAACCATTATCAACAATGCTTTTATACTTCTACTACGTTAGGTACCTCCAGTGCTGCTCAACACTTTTGCTGAATGCCCGTAAATCGAAATGTATGTGTAACGGAAAAATGAGATTTTCTCAAAAACTATGTGACCTAAGGTAATCGGTATAATTTTCCTGCAAGGTTTAAATCAACGCCAACTACCTGTAATTTTTTCATAATTTTAGTTTCAGTAGATACGGAATTAGATGGGGGAGGGGGACATATTTTTGCGCTACATTTTTGGCGATATCTTTGAAAATACTACACCTAAAATTAAAAGAAATGTATTTTTTCAGATCAGCGTTACAAAAGCTTTTACGCGATACCCCACACGCTGTATAAAGAAAAGAGTTTTGTTTTCAAGTAACTTAATTAGCCCCTCTACATTTTTACTAAATATATTTATGAATATTTAATAATCTGCAAGTGTGTGGATAAACAGCCTTTATTACTTCCCCCAATTTGAACTTTCCACATTTCAAGCTTTACGAGTAAAATGGCTGTGACAGACAGACAGACAGACAAAGGAGTAACCTTATAATATTTCCGTTTTTACTTTTTTAGTGCGGGACCCTAAAAAAGAGGAAATTGCTATTTTTAGTTGTGTTGAAAATCTCTTTCTTAAAGATCTTAACCCGGGAGAACTCGCTGCATGAGATATTCTCTCACAGCCGTACTTTTTTAAGACTCTTATTTAAATCATTTTTCATTTTAATTAAAATTTCAAAATGTTTTACAATTATTTTACCTATTTTGTGAATAAAAGTATTAAGCCAACCAAAAAAAGTTGATATTATATTAATGTAATGTAAAAGAAAAGCAATTGGGCATTCTCACTAGCGAGTTCTCCCGGGTTAAAGAACAAACTTTTCTTGATTTGCAGAGGAAGATTGTCGGTAAAATAGAAGACATTCCGTTTTATTGCATGAAAGAACAAAATGAACCTTAAATGAATCTGAAATTTGTACATTTTCTATCATTAGTTCCATTTTTTCTGAATTTACATTTTTGAATGAAAAAAATTGCGAAAAACTTGATATTTTGCGCAATTTGATTTTTGGAGTCTATGCGTACCAAAAGTCAGCGAAACTGCGTAAAACAAAAAATAAAACCTCCGGATTTTGCTGATTTTGTCGAACATTTTATTTTGTAAAAAAATTTCTACCCGTCTGAACGTTACAAAAGTTTTGAAGGCGATGTAAATCTGGTCCATTTAGATGCTCCAAAATGATTGTATTGTGCTAAAATCAGAACAATTAGTTGCTTTTGGCGTAGAAAAAATATCTTCTCAGTGAGGCGCGAAGTGACCTGCGCTTGTCAGTCATTTGAAAACGTTAAAATTGTTAAAATTCATATATTTTTAAACCGTTTACATCATTGATTAGTAGAAAATTTGAGCTTTTAGATAACTTTGGTTTGTTAGTACCTTTAAAATTGCGTCTTGGAGGAGAGTTGTAATAAGGGAAAAAACTTTTTCGGAAAAACGTCTCTTTTTGAAAAAAATATTTCAAAGGGTTAATTGTGAAATTTTTACGAATTGATTGCGATATTTAAGACGCAACAATACGATCTTTCTGAATATGTTTTTCAATTTTAACTGCACTGAGTGGTTTGGTCGATTTGGATCAAAACAAAACAATCAAAAAACAGAAATAAAGGAGAAAAATGTTTCTTCTCGTCCCGATGCGTAAAACGGTTTGTACGCATGTGCAAGTGCTTTCCTTGATCTGGATAAAATAAATGACTTTTTGATGAGAGTGAGTTACGATGTTTAATTAATAACTGAACTAATTATTAGCAATTTAAAATTCCGTGTTTCAATTGCATCAGGAGACACTTTGGGCTAGCCCCACAAAAATTTTAAGTCTCGCATGTCCCGTAAATTTTGTTAGCCATCGCACACAGACACAGTGACTTTCTTTTATTAGTGTAGTTTGCATTATACAAATATAAAAGATAAGAATATACTAGGGCTTCCCTCAGGGGGATTAGTCTGAGCGATGTTAGGCCCCACCAGCGGCCGAGAGATTCTACTCTCGAAGCTAGTACACGGGAGGTGCTGGGTTAGAACCCAATCGCGCCCGTCGGCCTAATCGTTCGGAGTTTCGTGGTTTTCTTCAAACCTTGGATTTCCAAGCGTAAATACGGATTAGGTTCCCTTAGAAAGACCCCTACGGAGGGCACTCCCCACATGGGCCTATATCCCTCGAGTAGAAAATCGATCGCCAAAAATCAACCCAACCTAACTGAGCAATGTTAGTGAGAACATAGATTTACTAATCACTCGGAACAAGAATAAAAAATGAGATGCCATATTTAATTGACAATACGTGGTCTGTCTGAAAAAAAAATATTCAACATTTGTCCGAAAAAAATACATACGTTACCTGACAGGATTAGTACCCTTATTCCTTTCGGAGTAGGGCCCTTGCGCCTCCACACAAACAAATCCGCATTGAATGCAGCTAAGTTATGACACGATATCTGGAATATTTCATCTGCATAACCTTTGAGCTGTGAAAATGCTATTTCGAGTAATTTACAAATCCGTACATATTTTTCGAACAAATCATGCAATCTAAAATACGTCAATATTAACCCGATTAAAAAAAATTACACGAATAAGTTACTATATAAAAAATCGTATAATGTCAATTAAGAAAATGACCTTATCATTACATCTCTAGATTAGTGAAGCTAAAAAAATATTACATATCAAATTTAAACTGACACTTGTAGACACTTTTGCCAAGTACATTTTGACAAGTACTTTCGTGCAAACAATTCGCTGTTTCATACCGACATTTATTCAATATTAACACAACTTATTCAACTTATACGTAGATACCCGTTCTGTTGCATTTAAGTTGCAAGTTTTCTTTTCGGGGGGCGGGGGGTAGTTTTATTAAGTATTTAAAGTTTCTATACCTAACAATGCAAATTAATAGTAATTTAGAACGTTTTCCGTTCATTTCACCTTTTTAAATTTTGTATTTTTTAGAAGCTATTCACATCTTAAAAGTATCCCGTCCAAAAACTTTAACCCGATAAAAACTTTTTAGGTCAGCAGTACCACAGAAATAAAAAAGTTCGAAAGTTTTTTATTCCTGCACAATTTTACATAGCGAAATTTTTAGAAATTGTTCTACGGGAGTATTTACGTTTTAAAAGCAACATTCATGCAAACTTTAATCTTTATATTCCTAATAATTCCATGCACTTCGTTATTTAGATCATCTTTAGAACTTTGTCGGCTTTATTTAGTCTTCTTAATTTCGGTTTTTTTAGAATTCGTTCTAATGCGTGTATTGCAGTTTGAATTTTTTCTATAACCAGCACTTAGATCTTATAGGTTAATACCATGCCAAATTTTAAGTTTTTAAACTCAACAGTATCACAGAAATTGCAGATTAGATCATTTTTTTTATGGTGCATCCTTTTATTTATTTATTTTTTTTTATTTAACTGACCGGCATTAACGACTTAAAAGTAATAGCCATGTAAAATTTCAAAATTTCTTTCTCTAACAATTCTAAATAAATCGTGATTTAAAAACTTTCTAGAACGTTTTACGTTTATTTCTAACTTTAAATTTTCGAATCTTGTAGAAAGAGTTTATAACGAGTATTGACATTTTAAAAGTAACCACAGCATAAAATTTCAAATTTATAGCCCAAACAATATCTCAGAATTCGCAATTTTAGAACTTTTCTGCTCCTGCACCCATGGAGGTTGTTGTACCGACATAAAATATAGTCTGTTGGAGTAGAGATGGTCACCAGCATTTTCAGACCATTTATTTATTCAATCGGCTAGGTAGTTTCTGAGATTACATTCCGCAAACACACAAACGTTACTACTTTATAATATTACCATACACATAGATAAAGAAGTCGTTTAACTTTTATTATATAAAAAAATAATAATTTATTTAATACGTGTTAGCAGATGTATTTATTGAAAGACATACATAAACCAGTTTAATACCTCTTCAATTTTATTTTCATAGCCGTTTATATCATTTGGGAAAAACATTTCACCTTCTTAAAGCCGAATTGGATCAAACATTTAAAAAAAGCACCAAGGCCCATATAATAACGAAGTATCGTGAAGGGTATTAGACACATGGTAATAAGGCACTTAGACGGATACAGGAGATAAATCGTTAACTTTCGTAATGCATTCTTTTCATTTGAAATACAAAAGTTAAATCCATTTAAAAAACACGACTTTGACTCATTTCTTTTAAAATACAAATAAGAAAAAGTAATAATAAGAGATAATAAGTCAAAACATTTTCTTTCAACTTCAAAGAATTGTTTCTAAATTACTCATGCAAAAAAAAGTTACTTTCGGCGAAAAAAAATGCTCTTGTCTAAATTTTAACGTGGCTAAAAATAAAGTACCGTGATTACTTCAAATGTTATAGCAATGTTCCATAATCTGGTTTGCAACCAATGTCGTATTTTAAAAAAGCTTCGCTTAACGCCAATTTAATTTCATTTCGGTAACTTTTTTTGTGTGTGCGTTGGGGGTAGAGGGTTGGAGAGGTTGCAGATATTTACATTTTAATTTAAACTTTAGTTTATATATATGATGCTTGTATAATTATTTAGTACCTTGATGATCGAGCTTCACTCGAAACATATGTAAAATACTCCTTCTGTGATTGTTTGTTCAAAGCCAGTTTTATATGACTATTATAACTCTCATACAGTTATAAAAATGTTGTTGTTAGTATTGTTCTTATTTGACGGCAACCTTGCCTGTGTATCTGAATGCGGATTATTGGCCATTTTTCGTGTACGAAGAGTGGCTATAACATATTCGTTTCATTTCCCATACCATGAACCCATTGCTGCACACATGTCATATACACACCACATTGGCACGATTTTTTCTGACGCTAATGTCATATACTCACCGGGATACTTCATTGGCGCCAAAGTGCCGTTATTTTTGCTTGATATGGTAACCCGAATGTTTTTGTTTATTTATTAATAAATTGTTTATTGACTTTTATTTTATTTTCTAAAATTAATTCGCTGAAGGAATGACATTGCTCAAATATAGTTAAGTTGTTTTCGGCTAGTTATAACCATTACTTTTAGAGATGGGATTTAAATTCCAGATGTAAATAGAATATTATTTTTTATCATTTGCTCAGACACGCAGAATAATATAAAAATACAGATATTAATAAAAAACGATGCATAAACATATCACATGCAGTATACTAATCTTTTGATAAATGTGAAATAAAAATTGCTTTAAACGATCAAAATATAATAGCAGACTAAATGACTCTTAACACATTGTATACGAGCAATTTTTCGAAAATGAGCACTAAATTTTCGTTTACAAATAAGACTGTAAATTAACACCTGCTCACAACCAATGAGAAACGAACATTCTTGGATTACACCTTCTTTTTTCGTCCGTACAAAATTTCCTGTGCCAGTAATAATTTCTGTCCCCAACCCACAAAAACGTACTAGTACGTGTCCCGCATGCAATGTGTTAATTTCGATGCACCACTGTTTTAAAGTTTTTTATCACATTAATGGTTGTGGTCTATTTTTTGAGACACCTGTTGTTAAATAAAGTCAGAGCTGCCCAGTCTCCGACCTTTTGGATACCAGTTTTTTAATACAGAAAATGCTCTTTTATTTACAGTCGAAACTCTATTTAACGAAGTCGCTAAATCCCGGAAAAAAATTCGTTATATGGAAAATTCGTTAAATACAGATTCACCTTTTAAAATACTTTAAACTACATAAAACAGATTTTAAATTCATAAACACTAAATATTTTTACTAAAAGTAATTAATCGCATTTTTTTTAAAATAAATTATATCGATTTGTTTTATTTATTTTACCCACCAATATCCATCATCAATTCATTTTTTTATGTGTTTAAATCTTTGAAATCTTCAAGGAAAACAAAACATTATCCGGGAATACCCAGCTAAAAATGAACTGTAGTTTTTTTTACAGAAATGAGGTATTTTTCAAGTTTTTCTACGGTCAACTGTAGTTTTTTTTTGTAGTGCAATATCAACAGTAAAAACACTTCAGTTATTTTCCAGTTATTGACAAGTATTTTTTCAACCCAAAATTTAAAAAATAGTAAGACCTTTATGTCTACAGTAAAACGGCAGTGAATTTCAAGTGATTTTATAGCAATTAATTCACAAAAAGTTTCGGTGATGTATCTGCAGTCTGACTGCAGTTTCTGAAGAACTTTACAGGTCTTAATTTTGTAAGTATGATTATTATAATAGTAACTACAGTATAACAGCAGTTACTGTAAGATTCTTTTGCAAGACACTATGCTGTATGATTGTGTGATATTTCCCGAATTTTCTAAAGTGTTTAAAATTGTTTTAATTTTGTGAGAGTTGCATGTTATGAAACACACTTTTTAAATACTAATGATAATTAATACTCTTTCCAAGACTTTTAAGGACTTAATTGAAAGTCACATTCCTACCTAACGCAAAATTTTTAGTTCCTCTTTCATTTTAAGCTAAGATAAAAAAAAATTAAATTTCACTATGATTTTCAAAATCAGAGAAAAAAAATTAGTTAAATTTCAAAATCGAGGGAGGGGCAGTGGCATCAACCCACCTGTGCCCCTGCCCACAACGGAAAATTCTTAGTTTTTTTTTTTTAACTTACTCTAAACGAATAAATTTTGCTATTTTTTTTTTTTTTTTCAAAATCGGAGAAAAACAATATTAATTAAATTTCAAAAGTCAGGGGGGGGGGGTGGGAAATGAGAAATTTCTTCATTTTTTTTATTGTAAGTTACTCGAAAAGTATACATTTTACTATGTTTTTGAAATAGAAGAAAAGGAAATTTTAATTAATTAACTTTTGAAATCCAGGGAGGGCAATAGGTTTCTCCTACCCCCTACCCTATCCCTAACTGAAAATTCTTAATTCCTCTTTTATTCTAAGATAATTAAAAAAAATCAGTATGTTTTTCAAAAGCGAAGAAAATAGTTAACATTTAAATTCAAGGGAGGGGCAATCGCTCAGCTATGCCCCTTCCCCTAACAGGAAATTCTTAGTTTCTTTATTTTTAGTTAGTCGAAAAGAATATATTTTATATAAATTTTTATTAGTTACATTTTAAAATCCAGGGAGGGGAGGGCAATGAACCTCTCAACCCCCCCCCCCCCCTCCCTCCCTCTTAATGTAAAATTTCTCATTTTTCTATTCTAAGTTACTCGAAAAGTATAAATTTTACTATGTTTTTGAAAACAAAAGAAAAAGAATATTTAATTAATTAAATTTTTTAATTTAGGGAGGGGCAATAGCTGTCTTCTAACTTCGTTCCCCTAAGAGAAAATTCTTAGTTATTCTTTTATTTTAAGATAAGAGAAAAGATCAAATTTCACTATGTTTTTCAAAAATCAGAGAAAAAAAATAGTTACAATTTAAAATCGAGGGAATGACTCACATATGCCCCCTTCCCCTAACAGAAAGTTCTTAGTTCCTTTATTTTAAGTTATTCGAAAAGAATAAATTTTACTATGTTTTTGTAAATTGGAGAAAAAAATTGCTAATTAAATTTCAAAATCCAGGGAGGGGCAATGAGTCTCACCCCCCCCCACACACACACACAAACACACACACCACCACCACCACCACCACCACCCCTTAACTGAAAATTTCTTATTTATTTTCATTTAAAGTTACTCAAAATATTTACATAATGTTTTTGAAAACAGAAGAAAAGAAATTCTTATTAATTAAATTTTAAAATCAAGGGAGGGGCAATAGGTCTCCCTTGCTCACTGCCCCACTATCTTCATAACTAGTTTTTAGTTCCTCTTTTATTTTAAATTACTCGAAAAAAATTTACTATGTTTTTCAAAATCGAAGAAAAAGGAAATTTAATTAGATAAATTTCAAAATCGAGAGGGACAGTGGCCCAACCATTCTTTTATATGTCGCCCATGATTAGAAATTAGAAACACAGGTGGGTTTACTCATTGCATATTGCATAAATTGTCTTTCTTCCATATCGGACATACATATGACTTCCAGTTTTCCACTTTTACCTCATAAAAACAAAGAAGAACAACAAAAGAATAGTATAATGTTCTTCCTTTATTTTATTTAAATTTCTCATTTGGACATATGATTTATTTTTCAACCTCTTACAGCTGAATGTCTAACCCCATGGTTTCGTTGCAACTGCAGGAGAAGCATTAAAGAAACACCTCAACTCACGAAAACGCCGGCTTGTTTATGAAAATCGGCGCGGAGTACCACGTTGATTTGCTAAAAGAAGATCGTTTATTTTGCAGTTTGGCGAAAAATATCACTACTGTTTATTGAAATAAAGTGGCTGTATGGGTATTTTTACATTCTCAATCGAAAGAAATTAATTTCAGATCCACACGATTGAGTTAATTTGAATAAAGTGATAACGATTTATAAACCGTCGTAATTTTTGTACAATCATCGTTAGTATTTCAAATCCAGATGAGATTGTACTATTAACGGTTAATGCATGCGAAAAAAAAAAAAAAAATAGGTCCATTTCATATTAACAGGATTAATTAAATTCAAATGTCATCCAAAACATTTGATAAAATTTTGTTTCTGACAATCCAGATAGTTCGATTTTACTTGATTTAGTGCACTTATCTATTTATTATAATTAACAATGTTTCATTTCAGATTTACACTTGCTTCAATCAGTATGTTCTTTTAGATTAAAAGTTTCGGAATTTTTAAATATCTTACCAAGATCTTACACAGACACTTATCTGTGCTTTGTATTAAAGTATGTTTTGATGTTCAGTTACACAAAAAATCAATACTGAACTTCAAATTATAACTTGATGCCTGCCTAGGATACCTACAATAAGTGCATAACATTTCACAGGTAAGTAACTTATTTTCTTTTTAGGAATGAAACAGTTTTATGTAATACAAAGCGGTTTGACACATTGTGTTAATAACATAACATAGTGTTAATAATAATTTTTATTTAATGAGTACGTACTCACTAATTATGTAAAATATTAAATTTTTTAAATGAAGCAATCTTTTTTTACTGTCATATGAATTGTGTTATTGTAAAAAGAAAATTTACACTTCTGAATGGTAATAGGGCCAAATTAGTTTTTTTCGTCAATTATGACACTTCTCAGAATCAAATAATAAAGGCAATATTTTGCAATATTATATCCCAAATAACCCAATGTTAAAATTTAGTTTTTTCTTGATACTGATTTGTGAAACTCGTGAGATTTTTATCATATGGTCGATGAATGAATTTTGACTTTCAGAGCACTTTTTCAGATTTTCCCTGCAAGCGATCGAAGAATTATTTTTTTTTCCACATGACAGAGTTTTCATATGCGTTTAAATTTTTTAAATGATTTTTTCATTTATTAAGAAGGATATTGAATGAGCTTAGTACACCGTCATGTTACAATACACACAAGCTAATGTTAAACCACTGAAAATATCCTTAATTATTTTATTTATTTATTTATTTATTTATTTATTTTTTTGTGCATAGGAGGACATTGAATGAGCTTAGTACACTGTCATGTTACAATACTCACAAGCTAATGTTAAACAAATGACAATATCCTTAAATTTACGTTAACACTTTGGCTGCCGCCCATTTTTCAAAATCTGTTCCCAGGCACCGAATGCGTGACTTAGAGATCTGCACGGCAGACCCGTGGCCCCAGAGTTGATTTCAGGGGGTGGTCCGGGGGGGGGGGACATTCCTTCCAGAGCAATGAGAGCCATCCCCTGAAATCAACCTGGGGCCACGGGTCTGCCCGTGCAGATCTCTAAGTCACGCATTCGGTGCCTGGGAACAGATTTTGAAAAATGGGGCGGCAGCCAAAGTGTTAAGGTAAATTTTTGATCAAAATCCCCAACTAAAGGATTTCTCTTTTTTGTCCAACAATCAACTGGCAAATTTCACAAATTGTTCTGATGACTTAATGACTATTTTCAGTTTATTTTCATGCAACTGATTGACAAATTTTGCAATATTATATTTCTACCCACTGGTAAAATTTAGTTTTTTCTTGATACTGATTTGTGAAACTTGTGGGATTTTTATCATATGGTCGATGAATGAATTTAGACTTTCAGAGCACTTTTTCAGATTTTCCCTACAAGCGATCAAAGAATTATTTTTTTTCCACATTACTTAAATTTTTTAAATGATTTTTTCATTTATTAAGAAGGATATTGAATGAGCTTAGTACACCGTCATGTTACAATACACACAAGCTAATGTTAAACCACTTAAAATATCCTTAATTATTTTAAATGCTTTTTTTTTTTTTTTTTTTTTTTTTTTTGTGCATAGGAGGATATTGAATGAGCTTAGTACACTGTCATGTTATAATACTCACAAGCTAATGTTAAACCAATGACAATATCCTTAAATTTACGTTAACACTTTGCCTGCCGCCCATTATTCAAAATCTGTTCCCAGGCACCGAATGCGTGACTTAAGAGATCTGCACGGGTAGACCCGTGGCCCCAGAGTTGATTTCAGGAGGTGGTCCGGGGGGGGGGGAGGACATTCCTTCCAGAGCAATGAGGACCACCCCCTGAAATCAACTCTGGGGCCACGGGTCTGCCCGTGCAGATCTCTAAGTCACGCATTCGGTGCCTGGGAACAGATTTTGAAAAATGGGGCGGCAGCCAAAGTGTTAAGGTAAATTTTTGATCAAAATCCCCAACTAAAGGATTTCTCTTTTTTGTCCAACAATCAACTGGCAAATTTCACAAATTGTTCTGATGACTTAATGACTATTTTCAGTTTATTTTCATGCAACTGATTGACAAATTTTGCAATATTATATTTCTACCCACTGGTAAAATTTAGTTTTTTCTTGATACTGATTTGTGAAACTTGTGGGATTTTTATCACATGGTCGATGAATGAATTTAGACTTTCAGAGCACTTTTTCAGATTTTCCCTACAAGCGATCAAAGAATTATTTTTTTTCCACATGACAGAGTTTTCATATGCGTTTAAATTTTTTAAATGATTTTTTCATTTATTAAGAAGGATATTGAATGAGCTTAGTACACCGTCATGTTACAATACACACAAGCTAATGTTAAACCACTGAAAATATCCTTAATTATTTTGAATGCTTTTTTTTTTTTTTGTGTGTGTGTGTGCATAGGAGGATATTGAATGAGCTTAGTACACTGTCATGTTATAATACTCACAAGCTAATGTTAAACCAATGACAATATCCTTAAATTTACGTTAACACTTTGTCTGCCGCCCATTATTCAAAATCTGTTCCCAGGCACCGAATGCGTGACTTAAGAGATCTGCACGGGTAGACCCGTGGCCCCAGAGTTGATTTCAGGAGGTGGTCCGGGGGGGAGGGACATTCCTTCCAGAGCAATGAGAGCCCCCTCCCCCCCCGGGCCACCCGCTGAAATCAACTCTGGGGCCACGGGTCTGCCCGTGCAGATCTCTACGTCACGCATTCGGTGCCTGGGAACAGGTTTTGAAAAATGGGCGGCAGCCAAAGTGTTAAGGTAAATTTTTGATCAAAATCCCCGACTAAAGAATTTCTCTTTTTTGTCCAACAATCAACTGGCAAATTTCACGAATTTTTCTGATAACTTAATGACTATTTTCAGTTTTTGTTCATGCAACTGATTGACAAAATTTGCAATATTATATTTCTACCCACTGGTAAAATTTAGTTTTTTCTTGATACTGATTTGTGTGAGCTTAGTACACCGTCATGTTACAATACACACAAGATAATGTTAAACCACTGAAAATATCCTTAATTATTTTAAATGTTTTTGTGCATAGGAGGATATTGAATGAGCTTAGTACGCTGTCATGCTATAATACTCACAAGCTAATGTTAAACCTACGATACACACAAGCTAATGTTAAACCTACAATACACACAAGCTAATGTTAAACCACTGAAAATATCCTTAATTATTTTAAATGTTTTTTTGTGCATAGGAGGATATTGAATGAGCTTAGTACGTTGTCATGTTATAATACTCACAAGCTAATGTTAAACCAATGACAATATCCTTAATTTTTCTTTTAAATGTTTTTGCATAGGAGGATATTGAATGAGCTTAGTACACTGTCATGTTACAATACTCACAAGCTAATGTTAAACCAATGACAATATCCTTAAATTTACGTTAACACTTTGGCTGCCGCCCATTTTTCAAAATCTGTTCCCAGGCACCGAATGCGTGACTTAAGAGATCTGCATGGGCAGACCCGTGGCCCCAGAGTTGATTTCAGGGGGTGGTCTGGGGGGGGGACATTCCTTCCAAAGCAATGAGAGCCCCCCCAGGCCACCCCCTGAAATCAACTCTGGGGCCACGGGACTGCCCGTGCAGATCTCTAAGTCACGCATTCAGTGCCTGGGAACAGATTTTGAAAAATGGGCGGCAGCCAAAGTGTTAAGGTAAATTTTTGATCAAAATCCCCGACTATAGAATTTCTCTTTTTTGTCCAACAATCAACTGGCAAATTTCACCAAATTGTCTGGCGACTTAATGACTATTTTCAGTTTTTTTTCATGCAACTGATTGACAAATTTTGCAATATTATATTTCTACCCACTGGTAAAATTTAGTGTTTTCTTGATACTGATTTGTGAAACTCGTGGGATTTTTATCATATGGTTGATGAATGAATTTCGACTTTCAGACCACTTTTTCAGATTTTCCCTGCAAGCGACAAGGTACAAGTGTGCTGTTTTTTAAACAATTCCGCCCAGTGGCCCTTTTTATCTAGAATCAACACTAGGATAGTGATGATTCTAGAAAAAAGGACTGCTGTGTGCGAATTTTTAAAAAAGGACACTGGCAGAACAGAAGTGTAAAAATCTAGGCGCCAGCAGGCAATTTCTCACCACTAAATTTTATTAGTTCACTTCACTTAAATTCTTACAAAAAATTTAGGTGAAATATTAGACAAAAAATAACGAATAAAATTTAGTGGTGAGAGACTGCCCATTGGCACCTAAATTTTTTTCTTGCATTCGTGTACCTTGTTCACAAAAAATAATTTGAATTGGTTTTCTTAGACTCCTTTTTTATTAGTGGTGTACCGAGTAGTACTTTGGCCGAGTACCGAGTACTCGGCCACTGACTACTCGACCGAGTACCGAATACCGAGTAGTTGTGTAATAAGAAAAAAAATACTTTTATTTGTATGTGTGAAACTAAATTTTAATCTTGAATTATTTTATGAGGGGTTTTTGCTTAACTTTTTCTATATTTTGTACACATATTGTTAAATGCTGAGTAAATAATTTTATGAATTATTACATATATTATACATTGATATTCGAATAACTTTTTACTGATCAGTTTGAAATTCTTACAACTACTCTGTATTGGCCGAGTACTCGGCCAAAATTTCGCCGAGTACCGAATACTCGGCAAATTGGCCGAGTATGCCGAATACTCAGTATTTACCGAGTACTCAGTACAGCTCTATTTTTTATCAATAAAATTTTGCAATGTTTTCCTGTGACAGATTGAATTTTGCGATTTTTCCCCCATTTAATGTTATTATGCATTCCTTTTTTTAAATATTAATATTCAATAACTATTTTTCAATTATCAGTTAATGTGACTTATTTAGCAGTTTTTCAGCTGCAATCGGTCGACAAATTTCACATTTTTTCCTGCCACCAACTGAAGAATCTTGTGAGTTTTGTCTCGATTGATGAAATTCACGATTGATTTCTGCAACAGGTTGACAAGTTTCACAATATTTTAAAGCAGCCAACTGAAGAATTGTTCTGTTTTTTTTTTTTTTTTTTTTCAATAAGGGTTGTTGGTTGTGTTTATGATGGCCAGTTATCAGCACGAGGGATATAGGCCCTGACGGGGGGAGTGCCCTCCGTGGGTGGTCTTTCTAAGGGAACCTAACCCGTATTTATGCTTAGAAAACCAAGGTCCGAAGAAAACTCTGAAAGATTAGGCCGACGGGCGCTATTGGGATCGAACACAGCACCTCCCGTCTACCAGCTACGAGAGCAGAACCTCTCGGCCACTGGTGGGGCTTTTCAATAACGGACTGGGGAATTTCATAAATTTTTTCATTGAGTGAGTAATGATTTTTGCAATTTTTTTCACGCTACCAATTCTCGAGTTTTGCAATATTTTATTTCTACTGATCGGGGAAATGTGCGGGAGCTTCCTTGCGATCGATTTGCAAAACTCGTGCGATTTTTTTCATATTGTCGATGGATGAATTTCGCAGATTTTCACCACGGCCGATCAAAGAATTTCATTATTTCTCTTACTTTTTGAACTTTTTTAATATTTTCATCCTTTTAGATTGGATTTTTTTACAGAGCCCTCCGATAAATGTCATTTATAATATATAAAAATTTCATAGAGGAGTGAAGGTGTATTCCAGGTGGTGCAACCCCCACTTTTCAAAATTTTGCCGACATCCCTCATGTAACTTGTTAGAAAAGGCCCCATCACCACTTATTTATGTTATGCACATCTGGCTTTCCTCACCCGCTTTGCCCCCCCCTAGGGGGCACTTTTCTAAATTTTGCAGTCACCCATCATGTGACATATTGTAGGAAAGGCCTAATACCACTTATTCATGTTATGCACATCTGGTTTCTCCCCCCCACTTTGCTCCCCCTTGAGGGGGCACTTTTCTAAATTTTGCTGACACCCCTCGTGTGACCCATCGCTGGAAAGGCCAATGACTACTTATTAAGTTATGCACATTTGGCTTTCCTCCCCACACTTTGCCCCCTCCAAGGGGGGCACTTTTCTAAATTTTGCAGTCACCCATCATGTGACATATTGTTGGAAAGGCCTAATGCCACTTATTCATGTTATGCACATCCAGCTTCCCTCCCCCCACTTGCCCCCCTGAAGGGGGTCACTTTTCTAAATTTTGCAGTCACCTATTATGTGACATATTGTTGGAAAGGTCCAATACCATTTATTCATGTTATGCACATCCGGCTTCCCTCTCCCCACTTTGCCCCCCCCAAGGGGGGCACTTTTCTAAAGTTTGCAGTCACCCATCATGTGACATATTGTTGGAAAGGCCTAATACCACTTATTCATGTTATGCACATCCGGTTCTCCCCCCCCACTTTGCTCCCCCCTGAGGGGGCACTTTTCTAAATTTTGCAGTCACCCATCATGTGATATATTGTTGGAAAGGCCTAATACCACTTATTCATGTTATGCACATCCGGTTCTCCCCCCCCCACTTTGCTCCCCCCTGAGGGGGCACTTTTCTAAATTTTGCAGTCACCCATCATGTGATATATTGTTGGAAAGGCCTAATACCACTTATTCATGTTATGCACATCCGGCTTCCCTCTCCCCACTTTGCCCCCCCAAGGGGGGCACTTTTCTAAATTTTGAAGTCACCCATCATGTGACATATTGTTGGAAAGGCCTAATACCACTTATTCATGTTATGCACATCCGGTTCTCCCCCCCACTTTGCTCCCCCCTGAGGGAACACTTTTCTAAATTTTGCCGACACCCCTCGTGTGACCCATTGCTGGAAAGGCCAATGGCTACTTATTCAAGTTATGCACATTTGGCTTTCCTCCCCACACTTCCCCCCCAAGGGGGGCACTTTTCTAAAGTTTGCAGTCACCCATCATGTGACATATTGTTGGAAAGGCCTAATACCACTTATTCATGCAATGCACATCCAACTTCCCTCACCCCACTTTGCCCCCCCCCAAGGGGGGCACTTTTCTAAATTTTGCAGTCACCCATCATGTAACATATTGTTAGAAAGGCCTAATACCACTTATTCATGTTATGCACATCCGTCTTCCCTCCCCCCACTTTGCCCCCCCCCAACGGGGCGCTTTTTCTAAATTTTGGAGTCACCCATCATGTGGCATTTTGTTGGAAAGGCCTAATACGACTTATTTATGTTATGCACATCCGGCATTTCTCCCCATATTTTCTAATAAATTTTTAAAAGGCTACAGTCAAACTGCAAAAAAAATGTAGTTGGGAGACTGCGGTGATTTGGCACAAATCCCTGCAGTTCTTTTGAAGTCGACATAACTATAAATTTACTGCGGTGAGTGTGTAGTTATCAACTACACATTTACTGCGGTTAATTTATAGTTATGTCGACTTCAAAAACACTGCAGGGATTTGTGCCAAATCACCGCAGTCTTCCAACTACATTTTTTTTAAAGTTTCACTGCAGTTCATTTTTAGCTGGGTACACTGTATTTTCTGTTTAAAGTAAATAGTTTTACATTAAAATTAACGAATTTCAAAGACATTATCGTATTTATTATTATTATAACAAATAATTTTAACCATACATTAACATATGCGTCCTTAAATTTAATTTCTGAAAAACTGTTAATTTTGCCTGAGTTTTTTATTTAAAAAAGTGTTTTCTCTCATAATACGTCTCGCATCTTTGCAATGCACCAAAACCCCCTTCATGCGTATTTTCTTCTTACTATAATTCGCGTCGGATTGTTTCAAATAATTTTAGCATTTCATCATATGAAGTTTTGTTAATTCCTGCATAATGGCCATTTCCATCTCCATCATATTCGTCTTCATCGCAATTCATTGCTGTATTGTTTTTATTTTTCAGACTTTCGAAAATATCCAATTCGGATAGTGTTTCCGATGTCTCAATTTCAGAATTAAGTGAAATAGAATCATCAATCAGCCCATCATGGTAATTTCTTCTTTTTTTCTCACTGTATCCACATTTTTAAAAGTTACACTAAGGGATTATCGTCTTCGTCCTCCGTACTTACCGAATTCTCACTCCTAACAAAGAAAGCGCCTGGTAAAACCAGTTCAAGGCCATTGAACATCATAAAATGTGTTTAAAGAAAGAATAAGTTTGAAATGTCCAGACATTTTGAGAAACGGGGAGAAAAAAAAATTGATCACAAAAAAAAGTTCGTTAAATAGAGAATGCACTTCGCTATTTGGAAGTTATTTTACGAAGAAATTCGCAAAATATTCTTGGTTCCAAGGAAAAGTTCGCAAAATAGAGAAATTCTCAAAATAGAGGTTCGTTAAATAGAGGTTCGACTGTAATTGGAATATTTGGGCGATCTGAAAGAACAAAATTATTGCAATGATAATAGCGGTGTGCAAAAAGCCGGAGACATGGCAACTCTGTAAAGTTATTCGCCTTTTAATCAAGGTAAAAAAGAAATCCCTTTTATAAAAAACTTACTTCCATCTGTGTATTTAGTTCTGTTACATAAAACATATGGAAAAATCTTTAATAGATATATATTCATGGATAAACTTCACATCCGCATAACAGTAGTATGTTGTGGCATCACAAAATCGTTTTCTATATAAATCAAATCGTCTGAAACCAAAATTAAATTACAATCTATTAGTTCTTGATCGCCGAAATTGCGAAAATAGAGCATAGAACCAGCACCTGTTGGTCGGTACACAACCAAAACATGTGTAGCATTTACAGTTCGTTTACAGGGACACTCAAAAAATTCCGATGCATTACGGTGTATTGGGGGAAAATAGCTTGCGATGTATTTTATTGATATTTAAAACATACTGAAATTCGCTTGTATCACAGCATGTAGTGGAAGACATTTAGAACATAGTACGCATAGAATTTGTGGGTCATTTACTGGGACGTACAAAGAATTTGGCTACAATACTACCTATGAACAATAATTGTTGGAAGTTCGTTTTCAGTTACAGTACACGTTTTTCAATTTAATTATTTTTAGCATATTATTTGCTGTGTATAAGTTCTGTAGATCATATATAGGACTGCAAAAAAGATCACAAGTACATTTCCGTTTATTGGCGGAAATTTCTTAAAGGGAATTAAATTTGAACTGCGCTATGACTTAAAATGATATAACTCTTGGCGTATTATGTAGTATCCATACAAATCTAAAGATCACATACAGGGGCTGCACAAATAATTTCGAAGTTTTTCCGTCTATTGGTGGGAACAGCAGTAATTGTGTTTTTAAATGTTTTATGCCATTTCAAAATTGTTTAGTTAGACATAATCTTTCATCTTAATAAGCTGTGAAATTTTATTACAGTGTTCTGAATGTGTTGGAAAGTGTTAAATAAAGGGCTTTCAGTATAATCTATGCTGGACGCATGATTTTTTGTTCTTCTTTTAACATATGAAAACACTAGTGACTAATGAGGAAAAAATCTTATGTCTAATCCAGAACACCAGAAATGTTAGAAATTCTGGTGCAATTTCTAGCACCAGAAATTGCGGCTTTCTTTACACGCAGGGTTCCCAGTTTGACCTCTACGTTTATTTCTAAATTTCAAATTCAAGCGGGAAATTTTGCAAGAAGAATCTTTAATTTAAATAATCACAAAATTTCAGCCATTAATTAATAATATAAAAAAATACTAGTTTTTATTTCTGGTACGAATTTGGATTTTCTGAGTAAAATTTGAGGCAAAACTGGCAACCATGTTTCTACGAGATAAGTACTTTTATCATAAAGCATTTTTTGATGGCAGTTGTAAGGATTGACAACGAGTTGAATCAATATGTATCTCTGTTTGATAAAAATATCAGTTTATTAAACAACAGAATTTTGTTTCATTGTACGTTAAATAAGTAACAAAACAATAATAAATAAACTGTAGGACCGTCACATCTTAAAATGTGGTTTTAATTCCCGAATTTCGGTACATACACATAGAAAGTCACTTAAAGAAGTGGATAAGATATATAAGATCAAACTTTTTAAACATTTAAAAACCATAAAGTTAAAAAGCTAAAAATCTTAAAACCAACAAGTTTGAGACACACTGTAGACATCTTCATGGTTATTTTTTCCTGTGTCAAGAAATTCAAAATATTTATGAATTTACCGTTTATATACCAATTTCAGGCATTATTTCAAACTTTAAAGACAATTTTATTCACTGTACTATATACAGGTTTGTTTCCATAAAATATATTAGATATAACATTTAAAAAAGTACATTAGACGCCAGATTAAAAAAACATATTAAAAAGTTCACCACAAAAACTTTTTCCTTCCTATTGGAACATCCTCAGATGGTTGACTGAAAGTTTTTCGTTTCTCTATTTATCTTGATTCGAGATCAGCAGATTCCCTCCTTTTGGCAGATTCCCTCCTTTTTATTATTTCCTCTTTTCCCTCTTTAAGTATCTCCATCCATCGAGAGTAAATAAGTGCATGAGTCATATCGTTACAAAATTTTGTTTTAGAAGTATGAATCTCTATAGCTTCACGTAGTAGATCATTATCCATATTTTCGTCGTTCGCAATTCTTTCTACATGTAAAATTTCTATCTGTAGCGAAGTTATAAGGTTATTTTTTGCTGGAAGTAATGCTTTTAGGTCTCTGATATGCTCTTTCTTCCTTTCATCAATCTTCCTTTTAGATACTTAAAGTGGGAAAAGAGGAAAGAATAAAAAGGAAAAGGAGGGAATCGGTCGATCTCGAATCAAGATAAATAGAGAAACGAAAAACTTTAAATCAAGCAACTGAGGAAGTTCCAGTAGGAACGAAAACGTTATTGTGTTGAACTTTTTAATATGTTCTTTAAATGTAACGTTTAATATACTTTTTAAAATGTTACATGGAAACAGATCTGTACAAAATTACAGTGATTAAAATTGTCTTTAAGGTATAAAATAATGTCTGAAATTGGTATATAAACGGTACATTATAAATACACGAATTGCAATTTGTAATGTAGATAACTACATTTTTGTACATTTATAGATTTTAAAAGTCGTAAGTAAAAACATTACGTTGATCTTGTTGGTATCGTTACGCCATTTATAAAGCTATATGTGGTTTACTTTTAGCATTATATTGGATTTGGTACGATTGGCTTCGAACGCAGCACCTACCATATACCATCTTTGAGAGAAAAACTTCTCACATCTGCTTGTGGGGCAACGCTTATAGAATTCCTATTGTTACTGCCAAAGCAATATTTATCCCGTTTCATTTCGAAAATTATAAGTCTCGTAGAAATTTTGGAAACTGGCTTAGATGATTTTGTATATTAATTTAGGAATTTTCTTAGAGATTATAATATAAATTGCACGATTTATAAAGTTTTAAAGCGAAATAATAATCTCTTAAAATACGATAACATCTTTTTTTGTGTTTCTTTAACTTAGAAGATATTTCCTTTTTTTCGTCACTTGTGTAGACTAAGTTAAGAGTTCCGAAACTCAGTAAAAGAAAAAAAAGGTGAAATACTATACTGTAACAAGTAATTTACCAAATCTCCTTTCATGGTTTTAAAAGCATTTCCTGCTACATTAAATTTAAAACAACATAACACCTTTTTCATACAAAATTTACATTTTTCTAGAAGGAACGTTTTGCTAACATTCACAATAAAACTGCAACTCAAATCTGTCTTACACTGAAACAAAATTGTTTTTGCAGTTCTTAAAAAGGAAAAAAATGGTACTGAAAATCCTTCATTTAGCATGATGTTTTTATTTTTTTATTTAGGGACGTAATTAAGATTTAAAAATCTTTTTAAATAAAAAAAGTAAAGTACTAAGCAGCAACATGTATTTTATGTTGCATTTCATGGTTTAAAAAATACATTTTTTCTATTTTAAATTCTGAACAACATATAATTAAAATATTTTTGCGTTTCAAAATCTAATTAAAGGCTTAGATACCTTAATTTTTAAAACTTTTATAAGCGTGATATTCTTTGAATTATTTATTGAATTTCTACAATTTTGAGTGTTCCATTCACTTTTATACCCATTTAGAAATAATAATTTTCATAAAGATTCTGAAACATCTGAACGTTTTCAGCTAATCTGTTTTTTGAATGAAAATAAATCTTTGACTATAAAATGAAATTTTTTAGAAGTTTACAATGAAATTTCATATTAAAAACAAGCAATTTTAATAATGTATTTGCTTAGGATAAAATATGAAAAAAAAAATCTGTCATATTAAAATTTGTGTGGGATTTACTAAGAGACAATATAAATGCAGTCGCAATAGCAGTGTTGCCACTCGCGACTATTTTTATATTCTGTTGATACCACATTTAAAAACAAAATACATTTTATAATAAATATATCTTGCACATTTTGACACGACATGACATCGCGGTTCTTAACCCTTAAATGCCGGGTGTTGCTTTTCGGCAACATGCACAATTTAGGCTCTAAAATACTATTAGAATAATATTGAATCTATAATGCCTAATGTTGCTAACAAAATACATTCTGAAACCATTATTAAATCGATTTTCAACATGTAGATTGCAACACTTGTGCTGTTTAAGAATAAAGATAGATTTATTTGTTCAATTGTTGCTACTTGTTGTTTTTGTTTTGTTTGGAAGCTTGCGAAATACCCTATTTTGTTCTGCAGTGAGCAAGTAAAATTTATTTTTTATTATAGTTCCTAAAATTTTTGTGTGTTTAATATTATAGAATCTTATCAAAGAAAATTATTTTTTCAATTAAAGACCAGTATTGCCGATTAGTAACAAACTGTTTATTAGCCGTAAACCATATTTAAAACAAAATATGATTTTTTTAAGTATTTTTCCCATGATTTATTTTTAAATAAAAAATGAAAGCCGAAAAACCTTATTACAATGATTTTTGAAAAATCAGGCATTTAAGGGTTAAGTAGTGTCAACGCGACGCTAAACGCCGCAGCGCGTGAACTTCATGTAAATTGAAAAAAATAATATAAAGATGAATTTCGGAGTAAAGCAAGATCTAAAAAGGTATAATTTGGACGCTCTGGTGGAGTCCCGGAGGCCATTCTAGAGCTGGAAGCACGAAGCTAAATATAAACTCCAGGAATAAGGCACATAGGGCAACCAAATAAACATAGTTGTCCTACACTTCGATGCCATTTCAACGACTGGAGTAGGTAAGATGGCGTTGGTAACTGGCGTAGGTAACGAAGAATACAAAGGCAATAAAATACAGATGAGCACAGAAAAATCATAAGGTAGCCAAGCCTAACTATCGCTAACTTGATAACTACAAAAATCGGATACCACATAGCTCACTAATTTCGAACGACAGTTGCCTAGTAACCGTCCATCGTCGAAGTTTTCCTGGGTGCACTTGGATGGTTCAGTCTTTAAAAAGATTCTTTACTACACCATAAATGGTCCACAGCGACAGGTAAACAAGTATTTTGGCTCCTACCGAGATGCACGTTTTGTCAACGAATATGTGAAAGATTTATGTTTTAAGAAAATGGTCAAGATAGAATTAAAAAATAACGGCCAGTGACAGCTCTGCATAAAAATGAATTGCTGTGGAAAAGTATAATTCAATAAAAATACATCGAATATGAAATTCGTCTGTATGAGAAAGCATACATTTTAAGAAACATATAAAGAGCTATTTTGAAAATAAGAATTGGAGGGTTCATGGCATTTATGATGTCAAAAGTTATAGGAGGCATTTCTTTTTTTTCTTTGTTTTTTATTTATCTGAAAAAATGAGTGCAAGAATCGTTCTTTTGATAATTTGTTGAACAGTTAATCTCAAGAGCATTTGCCAAACTTATAAAAAATGTGAAATATTACATGTCGTTCGCGGTACTATACTGTAAAATTTAGACAAAGCAAATTATCTGAGACAATTGGCCCTTTGAGGGGCGGTGGTATGTTTATGAAACCACTTAATTTTAATTCCCAAATGCCACATTGTCACTAGAATTTTTGTAAAAAAAATATCAGTTTATTATCAGCACGATATATCTTTTTCTTATTTACAAATAAATTTGTTTTCAAATTCCGGTGTCATTCATTAATTTCAACACTTTAGCAATGGAATTGCTTTGCTCCTGAGAGGGTTAAAAACAGTTAAATATTACTCAAAATAGACATTTCGAGTTCAATTTCAGAGCTCATCAGTACACAAATAGCAGACAAGAAGAGCAATTATAAACATTTTTTAGAAGAGAACGTGTAATCCTCGAGGGGTACCATTCAAATTTGACAGTCTCGCCTGTGAACGAAGACCTATGCCATTTGAGTATAAAGTTTTGATTTGATATTTTTTCTTTGACTTTAAGGGGAGTCATATGAGTGAAATTGGTACTTTTCGGTTAGCCGAGCATTAGAGTTATATATACATATATATATGTGTGTATATATACAACATATGCATGTAATATATATATGTATGTAATAATAAAAATTTTCACCCTTTATTCTTAGTAAAATTATTCCAAATTCTTAATAGCTACCTTTTTTACTTGCTTTAATACAATCTTAAATATCTCTTATTTTTTCCCATGCTTTCAATGCGTATTCTTTTATTATTCTAAAAACCTTAAAACTATTCGTCAAAATCCATTAAATTACTTTTTCAGTTTATTTCTGATACTAAATTCTTTTTCTTCGAATGTTTTAAAATATCGTTTGCACTATTATTCTATTTGTTCCATCAGTTTCCCGCCAGCAGTTTGTTTACGCAGTTTTCTGACGCCCGCCGGTTCGAAAGAGATCATTCGACGTCACGCGTTCGTCACCCCTTTCCATCGAATCCTGGCTTGTCTCCTGTCCCATTCCTCCCCACCTCTCTACTGGAGTGGTTCTCCACTGTTAATGTATTCATTCGCGTCCTGTTTTTCTGGGTATTTATAGCGTTGCAAAGACTAGGAGCTCATAATTGGTACGCTTTTTCGTTTGTCTAAATAATCCTCGTCACTTGGTGGTCAGACTTGTAATGTGGAGAAACTACTATTTTAAATCTTAAATTTATTATGAAGTGGATCAACGATGTTGTCGAGAGCTGATGAATATGTTACTGGAATCGTTTACGATATATTCCTATCAAATAAACCACGTTCAACTTATGATGCCTCTATTATTCTTGAAGGGGAAATTTCTCCAATGTTTTCTTGAACCTGTCTTCAATTAGGCCACCACGACTGCACTCCGGTTGTCATATGATAACGGAGGGTTGGCAAAACTACTGCTATTAATTACTAAACTGCATTATCTTCGGTATATCGAGAGTCGTCGGAATGTCACAAAAAGTGACAGTAAATTATATCATATGTATCTATATTTATAAGTATATACAGGGCTATTACAAATGATGGACCCGATTTAAAAAAAAAAAATCATATTTTCGAAACTACTGCACATATTACAATAAGTGATACATGAATTTAAAGAGAAATGTACCAAGTTTTTTTCAGTTACAAATGTTCGATGTGTGACCATCTTGTTACATGGCATACGTCCAATCTGTAATCCAGTTCGTACCAAACATTTTATAGCATCACTCTGTCAATGGTTCTGAATTCTGCGCAAATGCGTTCTTTAACTCATTATGCCGGTTAGTACGAAAATCAACCATTTAATTAATACGAAAATTTTAAATATGAAAACCAGTATTTTAATAAAGAAATTTTAACATTACTTAATCTCAAAGTTTGAGAGATGAAATGTGGTAAAATTACAGTATGAGTAAACTGGTGTCAACTGGTACAGAATAATTTAAAATGTTTAAAAGAAATTCGTCGTTAATGGGTTAAGTTCTGACAGTGTCAAAGACATTGTTTATATCTACCACTAATGACGAAAACAAAGTTTTCAGAACTTAAAGAACGCATTTGTGAAGCTTTCACAACCATTGACAGAGTGATGCTGCAAAATGTTTGGAACGAACTCGATTACAGATTGGACATATGCCGTGTAACAAAAGGGTCACACATCGAACATTTATAACTTAAAAACTATTAGTATATTTCTCTTTAAATTCATGTATCACTTATTGGAGTATGTGCACCGATGACTGACGCGGCCTAAACGGAAAGATCATTGTCAGTCACCGGTGACTGACGTAGCATTCAACGTGTTAAGAAAGTTTTATACATCCTCGGACGAACATTATAGAGCGCCTTGTTAGGGGAGTAAAAAGGTGTTCTTTTTTTTTTGTTTTGAAGACATATATGAGTGCGATGATTGCATTTATGTAATTTTTGCCCAAATCAGGAAGAAGAAGTTTTAAGCGCACCTGCAGAACTTAAAAAAAAAAAAAAACGAATTATTTTAAGTCGTTTGCAATGCTACGGAGATTTCTTTTACAAAAACTTTTAAAAGTGATATAAAAGTAAAATTGGCAGGTTTAACCAGATTTATGATATCACATGTTACAGGAGCTGTTTTTCTTTTCTTGTGGGCAGATGAGTGCAATAACAATTCTTTAAGTAGTTTTTACCCAAATAAGCTTGAGCGTACTTGCATAACTTAAAGGATAAAAGTATTTTAAATCGTTTTCAATACTATGCTCAGATTTTCTTTTGAAAAATTGTAAAAGTAATGCAAAAATGTAGAATAGTAAAAATTAGAAATATATTAAAGAAATTCTTTTTACAATTATAATTTCATTGCGCAAGTAGATTTTGTTATTGAAATTATAATAATCATATAAGCTATTGTATTTAGCTACATTTTGTCTACACTTTTAGCTGCTTTTTTGTCAATAATTAATAATTTCGAACAAATTTATTACGAAACATTTATAAGTGTTGTTGTATTAGTACATTCTCTACAGGAAAAATTTATTTAACGTGAAATATATTTCACCCTATTTTTAATAATTTATGTATGGAAATTTTACACCCTCCGTCTTATTTGAAGTTTTCCATGTGCTATTTTTATTTTATTCTATATTCCAGATACCAATTCATGCATAAAATCGAAATTCAAGCACTCTAAAACTTTTAAAAGACCACAGAAATTCGTTTCGAAGAAAAAGCTATCTCTAGCTTCATATCCTTTTATTTTTTCTTTAAGTTATGTTTTACCCAAGCTATGGTGTTTTGAAAAGAAAGTTTTATGACCGAGGGCTCTTTTACAAAGCTTAAAAAAAAAAGAATAATTTGTTAAGTTGTCAAAAATGATTAAAATTTACATTTCCTTTTGTAAATTTTCCTTTTCGTATAAGCTTATAGATATTTTTATAAAACCTTGAAAGGTATTAAATAAATATTTTGACTTAAACTGCATATTAAACTATTGTTTTACCCGATATTCTTTGAAACGAACTATTGATTAAATCAGAAGTTTTTTTTGAGGGGGGGGGGGGGGGGTAGTGAGATATTGTGCTATCAGAAATTTAAAAAAGGAAAATGTTTTGCGAGACATTTCAAAAGCTTCAAACGGCAAGCATTTTTCAGCATAATTTATATTTAAAAAAATTTCGCGTTTTTAGGTGCGTTCGTAATTATATAAATACGTAGCACCTATAGTTGTCATCTGGTCCATTAGTCTGTCTGTCTATCCGTCTGTTCGCATATAACAGAGGAAAAACTACCCAAACGAATGGTTTGAGATTTAATGTATATAATTGTTACAGAATTTTGTCATTTAGAATTTTATGAAAATCGAATCAAAACTTAAAAAGATATTAATAAAAGTTTTCTTCATTCTATTAAATCCTATCATACGTCACTAATTCATTGATATCCCATGATTGGTAATGATTTTACGTTGCCACGTTGATGACGTCCTATTTAAGGTGAAGTCATATTATTTCCGTATTACTGAATTTAATATATATATTCATAATAAATTTTGGGGTAACTAACAATAGGGTAAATCCGAGTTAGATGCCTCATATTGTTAGTTGCCCAAGTCACAGTATTTCAGCACTTTTCAAAGATAATTTACTAATTGATAAAGTGATATTAAAACCGGAAAGTATTTAAATATATTTCTTCAACTTTAGCATTTTAATTATGTTATTATATTTAACCTTATCATTATAATAACCCTTTGAGGGGCAAGCAATTGCGTTTGTCTAATGTTGAATTCCCACCGGAAATTTGAAAAAAAAATTTAAATGAGGAAAATCAATTTTTGAACTCTCACGCCAAAGCTATAAAAGTAAAACTTAATTAATTTTTTCTGGTGCAATTCTTAATTAACCTTAGGTGGGATATAATATATCCCACCGCCTTTCAAGGGTTGAACTGCGCAGTGATGCTTTTAAGAATAGTATTGTCATATCTGAAATCATTTCCCCAGAAATTTTCAATAGTTATTTTGCTTTGTATAATGATAAACATTCTGTGAATAACTTAAATGAAAATTACTATTAAAAACTACTAGATATCTACTAGATAACTACTAGATATCTTCATGTATTCGGAATTCGAATAAAAAGTCCGAAAATGGTATAAATTCCGAAAATTTTCCAAAATGGTATAGGGATAAACTAACCTTTAATAAATAAATTCATTTCCAGGTAACTATATTAAAACCTTTGCACTCCATTGTCGCCGCTGTGGCAACATCATCTTTCTTTGCAAAATTCGTTTTTGACACCAGTAATAAAGGAAAATAAAATTTTGCTTATTTACTCAGAGCCTTTTTGGAATTGTGTTCTTGAAGGAAACTTCTTTTTTAAAAAAAGGTGGCGACCGAAAAAAAATTGTGTAAGAGACGCCGGAGTCCAAAGTGTTAAATAACATTAATCATTCTAAATAATAGCAAAACTCTCCTAATTTTTTTGCGCCTTTAACCCCTTGAAAGGCGGTGATGCCGTCACGGCATCACATAATTTTAATCCCTAATTACCACATTGGCACAGGGATTTTATAATGAAAAATTCATCTTTATTAAGTACGCGAAATTTTTCTTTTACTTGATTACACATAAATTATCTAGTAAATACTGTTGTTATTAAATTATTTGAACATTTTACGAATACAAGTATCTTGCCCCTGAAAGGGTTAATATGAATAAAAAAAATAAAACACTCTTCGAAAAAAAAATAACTGCAGAGTACTGTTAATTGCATATTTAGTAGTTTAAATATGTCTTTTGGAATTTTTCTAGCAATAAATAATATTCTATATTCGCAGTCATATATATACTGTGGCTCGTTCATATTCTATATCTTAAACAATACAAACAAGAAACCTTATTTTTCCAATAGTTTCATAAAAAATATTCATTTTTTGATCTTTATCAATTAAATATTTGCTAACATGTGACACCACCTGCTCTTTATCAAAGAGACAAATGATTATCATTTATGCCGTCTTCTTTTATCAATAAACAAAAACATATATTCATTTCTAATTTGTACTTCACATTTCTTTCCCTTACAAACTCGGAGAAACATATATATGCCAAAAATTGCTCCATAAAATAAATTATTGCTTTTTACTGCTAGGGGTAATTTTTTAGCTAACAAGCTATCAAAGCCTAAGGGCTAATATGCCCGCAGGTTCTGCACGTACGTACAGTCGTGAAAAAAAAGTAAATATCCCCTACTAACAGTGCAAGTAATTATAGCAGAAGAAAGTTACTGGTACCAAACGACTGGAAATAAAGTCTACTTTTAAATGATGTATATAAAATTTGCATAGCGGTCCATCTACAAATCAAAACCAGACCAAACTATGTTTTTTTCCAATGGCAACGCTCAATTTTGACAATATATTTTATATCTTCCGTTCAGACTATGACTAGAAACGAAATTTCTAGTCATTTGAATGATAAGTTTTGAATTATAGCCATTCAAAATTTAGAGCTTCTAATATTAACTTAAAATTTCATATTCTTATTAATATCTTCTGAAATTATAATCCTAATGTGATACTTTCGTGTGTGATTATAATACTAAAAAACTAAACATAAATACATTGAATTTGTAATTAAAAAAATTTTATAATATGAATCATAAATTATGAAATTATTATTGGAATAAAATATGAATTGCAACTTAGAATTTTTTTGACAGATTTCAATTTATTATGCCCCGCTTTATATAAATTCTTAACCCATTTTCGTCCAAAAGGTGCGTAAACGCGCTAGTTCAATAGATATTTTTTTATTAACACGGTGACGAATATTTTTCACTAATTTTATTTTTCTGATATTTTTAAGGGTTCTGGAGACATCTATAAAATATCAGTAATTCAATTGGAGTAAACATTTTCTGTTGAGAAATTTCCAAAATACGCTAGTTTTTTTTTAAAATTGAAACGGTTGTTGACAAATTCGGCTTTTTGAGAATGTATAATTATTCCACTTGAGATTAATCATATGTTTTTGTAATGGACTAAAGTTGCAAGTTCTGTAAATGAATAATAATAAAACAAATGTCATATTTTTTTTTTCTTTAATTACTAATTTTAAATTTAGCGGTGTGGTAGCGCACCATTGACCGAATGCACGAAAATACCGAATGCATTTTATTTCTCAAATAAAATATTATTTTTCATGCACGAAACTTTTTTTTTGTCTTAATGAATGTAATTTAAGCATATTTCAATAAAAATAATACCACATTTTATAAAATTTCTATATTTGGCCAAAAATGGGTTTATTTCAATTTCTTCTTTAAAGTAGTTTTCGAATTATCATTAAAAATCGTGAAAATGTTGGTTTAAGAGGCCGTCTATGATGTGCTTAAAAGCATAACTTAAAAAATTATATATTTTACGCATTTTATTCAAATATTTGCGCTGGTAATAGTTGAAACATATCAAGCGAGTGAAATGGTCATATTGGCAAGAAATAATACATCAATAGAAGTGACATAATCATCATGTAACATTTCAACAATTTAGTACCGAACTTCAATTTAGATACAGCCACCAAAATATGCTCTTTTAAAAATAATTAATTTGTCGGAAATTAATTGTACGGATTTCATGAAAATTTAGATTTAGGCTAATTGTGAAGGGTGTAGAATTTATTAAAGGTGTAAATCTTTGGTATTGCTATTTAAAAAAAAAACAAAGTGTGGGTTCGTTTTGATACATAGATGGCCCCCTTAGCAAATTTTATATACAACATTTAAAAGTAGACTTTATTTCCAATCGTTTGGCCCCTGCAACTTTCTTCTATGATAATTTGTTGTTTGGTTGTCAATATTAGATGTTGGTATAATGTTCGTCACCCTCGTTTGGTTTTGGTCACGATAAACCTTCTGATACATCTGTTAGAAGAAGAAATTGTTCAAATAGTCTCATAAAAATATCTTAATTTTTACTTTCTTGTATCTTTACAAGAAAGTATTGGATTCGTAAAAATTTTCGATTTCCGGTTTTCGATGGATTTACACGTTTTAGAGGTCAAAGATTCCGAATAACATGTTTTTATAAAATGTCTGTCTGTCTGTATGTGACACAATATTTGTGGGCACTATATCTCAAGAACTAGTGTATTTAGTAAAAATTTTTATTCAAGTAGTCCGTAATATAATTTGGTGTTGATTAGTTTTTGGAGTAAATCGCCCAACAGGTGGCTGCTATACGGCATTTTCGCGATTTCTGCAATAGCTCTATCTCAAGAACTAATGCACGGATTTTCATCAAACTTCAGATTCAGTTAATCAATGATATGAATTGGTGCTGGTAGCGATTTGGTGTAAATCGCCCAACAGATGGCGCTGCTATGCTGCATTTTGTAGCATTTGCACGATTTTCGTAATAGCTCTATTTCAAGAAATTATGCTCGGATTTTCATCAAACTTCAGATTCCGTTAGTCCTGGACATGAGTTGACGTTTTGTACTTTTTGGTGTAAATCGCTCAACAGGTGGCGCTGCTATGCTGCATTTTTGTGATTTCCGCAATAGCTCAATTTCCAGAACTAATGCACGGATTTTCATCAAAATTCAGATTCAGTTAGTCCTTGACATGATTTGACGTTTTATACATTTTGGTGTAAATCACTCAACATTTGGCGCTGCTATGCTACATTTTTTTCGATTTCCGCAATAGCTCTATCTCAAGAAATAATGCTTGGATTTTCAACAAACTTCAGATTCCGGTATACCTTGGTATAAATTAGTACTGTTTATGTTTTGGTGCAAATCGCTCAACAGGTGGCGCTGCTATGCTACATTTTTCAGAATTTCCCTAAAGCTCTAACTCAATAACTAATTCGCGAATTTTCATCAAACTTCAAATTCAAATATACTTTGATATGAATTGCTGCTAAATTGCTGTAATTTCTTGTACTATTTAAATGACTTAATTGACGTGATTTATATAGAAGAAAGTTTTGTGATGGCCAGAGCATACTAATTTGATATTTAACAACTGAATATTTATTTGTTGATTTCTATTGCAATATGTTCTTTATATAGAAAAATAAATATTCAACACTTACGTTATCTTGATTTATTAGTAAACGGAATGTTTCATTCACATTTACGCTGCATAGTGTAGTCCTTTTGATCCCAATGGAGTCACACAAGAAAAACGTTTTACTTCGATTGAAATAATGAGATTAAAATCTCAGAGAGCTTCGTTTATTGTAAAACTTCTTTTACAAATCTTCTAATTCAAGACAAATGTTTTTTTTTTTTTCTAACAAAATATCTCTCGAGAAATGGTGCGAGCGATAATATTTGCAAATGATGCTAAATACTTAAGTTAAAATGCAGAAACATTATTATTTATTCAGTTTTTTTTTCTTTGAATAAAATTATCCATACATATGAAACATTAATTTCATATCACACAAACGTAATATTAAGAATATACTTGTAAGTCGATAATTTCATTTCCCTGAAGTCGTTTTTAAAAATATCCTGAATATTTAATATATGTTTTGAAAATACTACTAAAACAGTAGCATTAAAATCTTAGAATTATGGGATTATTATGTATTAAAGTCGATTTAAAGCAACAGATAGCTTTTTATAAGTGAATAATCTTTTAAATATTTCAAGAAACAGTAGAACATTATTATTTATTCTAATTTTTACTTTGAATAAAATTATTTATAACAGTGAACGAGGAATTTTGCATCATACAACAAAACGGTAAAAATGGAAATTTATTATTTGGAATAGTGAAATGTAATTCCGATCATTTCATTTCTCAGATGATAATATTAAAATAATTCTGAATATTTTATCTCTGTTATGAAAATATTACTGAAACAATAGCATTAAAATCAGAGAATTTTTTGAAAAAGAAGTTATTCAATCGAATTACTGCGTCATGAATAACAAAGCTGTTAGAAGTATCATGATAAAGCATTTTTCATAATTCTTGACGTTAAATTATTGGAAATGTAATGAAATAAAATTTTGTTTTAATAACAAGTTCATTTTAATTTTATAAGCGTACTTACTGCATTCACATTTAAGAACAACGCCATACAAATGGTGAAATATGTTGTGTAACATAGGAAAATAGAGCATTTTTTTAAGCATTTTTGTATATTTTTTATACTAACTTGAGCATAAAAAGTCAATGCACAATTACCTTTTTATATTTTCTCACTCATTTAAAAATTCGGCAGAGAAAGTGTTAATACTTCTTTGCCTCAAATCACAAAAAAATGTATTTTTTTCCGTTTATGTTGCGAAATTTCAAATTTTTAAGATTTTTAATCGTGAAATAAAAACCTTGCATTGAAAGATCAAGCGATTTCAGCGATTCAGTACATTTTGCAATGTAAAATAAGTCACATATTTAGTAAAGCTAATTATTTATTATTGTTGATGATTAAAAAAAAAAATAGCTGAGAATGTGACATTTACTTTTTTCTCTAGAACAGTGGTTCCTAACGCCTGACTTTTTAGGGGGCAATTCCGAATTTGCCACTTTCGAATTCACTACTAATTTTAATTATTTATTTTTTTAAGTCATGTGGTCGACTAAAAATGAAAGTATATATACAAATTCAAAAATTAAAGATAAAAAAAATAAGCTATTTTGTCGAATTTTAAAAAAGTTCTCAATCAAAAGTTCAAAAAAGATTGAAACCAGAATAAATATATGATCAATCTTTAAAAGTATTTTGAAGACCCTTTTTTACTATATGATTAAAACTTTAAAAAAAAAATTCGTCCGACTTATATATTATATGTTTTTTTGCAGCATTTTCACTATTTCTTCAATGATCTCTTAATTTTTGCTCGCTCTGCTATTATATGTTACACGAAGAAACTTTTACGTTTAAACTTTTAATGTCTAAATTTGACTGTTTTGAAATTTTTAATTAAAAAAAAATATTTGAAAATATCTAGGGGAATTTGTCCCAAAATGACATACTTAGGTAAAATGACATACCTTATGTTTCTTAATATTGTCTCTAGACGCAGACACTTAACGATGCGCAGTTGTGTTTTGGAATCGACCAGCAACGATAAGTATTAAATGGCGAAGGTTTCAAGTTTGTATTTTGCATTGTTTACAAAGAAACCGTTTATACCTTCGTCAGAAATTTCTTGGGAATATTTTTTTGTGCTAATTCAAGTCTGTTTCATTTCAGGGATTACATATCGGAACTATAAGTAAACTATTTATTTATTTTTGAATTATTTTCCGCATATGGAAAAATTTATAAATGCATGTGCTTTCGAACACTGCCTATGTATATACAATCAATACAAAAAACCCTTAACGGGTTAAAAGTTTGTGACGCAGCACTTTATCTTATTGCTATAAGAATTTTAAATATGGAACTTAAAAATAATGATATCAAATTTTAAGTGACGCTATGCTATTAATTAATGTATATGTATACATACATTTATATTATTTATTTCATCATTTTATTTTTGTTTTATTTATAAATGAATGTGTAAGAATTATGTTAAATTTAAAAGTATGTATAAAAATTTATTCATTGATGCTTTATCATTCACATCTTTCATAAATTCAAAATATGAGTTTTAAAAGATATGAGATCAAAATTTAAGTAACGCATTGATGTAGCTTTAAACAATGTTTTAAAATTCAATTTCAGTTGTTTTCGGTTTGGCAGATACATTAATATGCGTTTAACCCTTTCAGGGACAAGGTACTTCTATTCGTAAAATCTTGAAATCAGTGAATGGCACCGGAATTTACAAACAAATTTCGAAACACGAAAATGCTTTTGTTCACTTACTTAATAAAAGGAAAATTTTCATTCCAATATTCTGGTGCCAATGTGGCATTTAAGAATTAAAATTAAGTGGTCCAAAAATGAACTACCGCCCTTGAAGTGATTAAAGCAGTAAATTGTAGTTATTGTAGTAAATTGTATTATGTTAATCGTTTTATAGCGCTGTTAAAAAGTTCCGGTCGGCAAAGACTCTGTTTACTTAATTCATTTTATTTTAGCTTCTTTTCAAATGTTTAACTGATCTTCTTTAATCAAACACGAAAACAACCATTGAATGTCTTAACAGCAACTGATTTGACCTTAAATTTTCGCAATCAAAGAGAAAGGAATGGAAACCCTTTTACTGGGAGATCACTATAGGTTTTTCCTTTTAATACAATCTTCTCTATTCTTTTAAAACCGATCAAATTAGCGTGATTTTAGATTCTGCGGTGTCTGAACGGGGGTTGGCGAGCGTAGCTTTCAGGGGGCAGAGTCCCCTAGTATATATAGATATTGACAATAATTTCAAAAAACTGATCTTATCAGCGAATTAATCATTTAATGTTATAATATGAACGATATCTAAAGTTATAATTATCAGCTATTAATTACTTTCAAATTTTATGTTCGCTGTTCATAAACCACATTTATATAATTTATAGACATCCGTGGTCTTTAATGTGATTGATACTTCCATAATAACAAAATTAAAACTATAAACTTTTACAAAAGGCAGTAGCTAAAGTAAAAACACGGCACATTTTTTTTTTCTATTTAATCACAAAAAATGTTCGCCAGAAAATATTTTTTTCAAGTTAAAATATTTATGTTTTATTTTAATGAAACTTTTTCCTGTACACTTTTTTTTTGCCTATGCTGCTTCAGAATATTTTGAAATAAGAAACGTATTTTATATTTTTAAAAAATGTATTCCAAATGTTCTTTTTAAAATATGTAACAAAGACCAAAACAATAATAAAGTTTCGATGAAAGGTAATTTCATTTCGGAAACAACTATCGGAAAAAGAGGAAAATCAAATTACACAACCGAAAATAGAAAAGTTTATTGATTATTAAAGAAATATTTTAATTAAAATTCTTATGACAATCGGAATTTACTTATATCGTATTTTTTTCTATAACTTTTGATATATTTTTTTAATATGAAAGAGATACAAAGTTTAAAAATCATTCTTTTGTGGGAATTCTTAATTCAATTTATATATTTATTCTACATTAATATGCATATCTATATATAATATAAATATTGATATAAATCGTGATTAAAAAATCCATTGTCCAAAATGCAGGGTGAATAATTATTATTTTTACAACTTTAATTTTCAATAAAATCTGACTAAATTTGTTTAAATTATGTTGCTTGTACTTATAATAGCAAACATTAAAGAAAGAGGAAAGTGTTTTTTAAGCATTCAAAAATCTTTGTAAAACAAATTTCTACGCAAAAACGTAGCTACCTCACCGATGCTTTGGTCGCTAAACATACATATTCTAGTCCTGTACCTTGTTTAGTTAGATCATGTGACAGCATGTAGAGTGTTTTCTTGCCTGTGGAGATACAAGGTGGTTCTCAATTTGTCTGCTCAACAATGCGAAACTTTCTGACACATTTTCTGACTATTTTTTATTAAACGTAAAGGCATAAACGTGGCGGTTCTGATTATTGAAACGATTTTTAACGTCATCGTTTTCCGTCGTTTTTTTTTTTTTTTTTTTTTTTTTTTTTTTTTTTAAATAAACTACTTAGTTAAAAACTATTCTTCTTATGTGACGACAAGTTTTTACCCTTTTTTAAAGCTGCCTTGCCCGAAACTCTTTTCAAAACGCCAAATTTGACAGTACCTTCTGAAAGATCTTCACCAAAATATGGAAACGACATTTGTTTACATGGTTTTTGAATAATAACATCTGGAATTCTTGTGAGCATATTTATATTAAAAAAAAATGAATTCCAGAAATGCGTCAAAAAGTAGCTCTTTTGAATTTGTAGAGACTGTATGCATCGTTTTCCGTTGCCTAATATAAATGTTTTGTAGACAAGAATCGTAGTTGAAATTTAGATATTTAAGTACGTATGGTGAGTAGTTTCGATAACAATGGACTATATCCTGGATTTTTTATGAAATTTTGTTTCATAATTAAAATTTTGTGTTGTTAAGCTATAAAAAAACAAAAGTTGTCTATTTTTTTCACATTTTATCGAGTGTCAAAGTAGCAACGATAATTCTTGTCTATCTTGCTTGTTTGATTTAGAATAGTGATGGATAAAAACAAAGTGATTGATTGTCAAATCGTCGGATCGAAAGATTTCAGTTTGCATTTCTCTAAACAACAAAGTTACCAACGGATTTAAAAAAATGGATACTCGGATGTAAATCAAATTCTACATTTTCCCTGAAATTTTCAATTTGATATCTTGAATAGTTTTCTTAAGTTTAGATAATTGTTGAAAATATCATCATTTTTATTGTCACAAACCATTCATTGCTACCAGAAAAAAAATAACCACTTTTTCGACGCTACGTACCTTAACGCTCGCCGTTAGGGATGGCCAACTGTGGCTCACTGAATAATCACTAACTTTTTAAAGAAATAGTCGACTTCTTGAATCGCAGAGATTCCATGATTAGACAAATGATTACTATAAAATTTTAGTGGTGTCTAGCGTGCCACATTTGACCACCCCTGCTCTATATATTTATAAGACTACATAAAAATGCAGTGATAAGTTAATTTTAAATTCTGAGTTTAAAAATGGAGTAGGAAAAACGAACGAAAAAAGTTAATTACCATAAAAAAACTAATTAATTGCCATAGAGAATTCATGTAAATATAACAATATATATATAATTTTTTTACTTCAGTTTGACGTTAAGCAATTTACACTAAACGCTCAATATCGAAATTTTATAGAAGCATTTTATTAATTCATATTATGCAAAGAAGCACATTTTTACTTATATCCACAAACACTCGTCTACAAATTAAAACTATTTTTTGTCTTTTAAATACACGATATATTTTTAAACTAATTTAAAGGTCACAGAAAATTAATTAATCATTTAAATTTTAAAGTTAGCTCTCGTTGTAAAAAGTATAGCTATTATATAGAAAAAAAATGTGATTTTAGGTAAATATTCCAAAAATATGCGATTATTTAAAAAACATCAAATTATATAGTTTTTGCAGCTTTGTTTTAAATTTTTTAGATGAAATTAAGTATTTATGAACAATATAAAAACGTAAATATTATATAAAAAACAAGAAGTACCCTTCATTTACACCTGTCGTTGTGTTCAATTTCAGAGGCATCTCAACTCAAGTTCCAGAGCAATAGTCTGTTAACATTGACGAATTCTATCTTCAGTGGTATCTTTTTCCTCTGCTGACATGTCTTAGTGAAATCGTTAGCCATGTCCTTCACTTACAACACCGCAGCTTACAGAAAAAAAATCGAGATGCGATTAAATTTTTAGGGACATATTGCAACTCATCTTCCGATACTTTTGTAGCAGATTGTTTACAACAGGGTTCCTACCTGTTGGTACCAAAAACTCCTTCTACACCAGTTTTATCTCATAGCAAATCTCTCCTCAAAAGAAGGTGAAATTTAACCACCTCATGTGTTCAGTATCTGGGATGTGGGGCGTAGGTCCTGGGCTCCTCGGCAGAAGGGATTCGCCTCTTCATGCCCGTTTAACTAAGATATCCTTTTTTTATAAAAAAAATACTGGTAACTCTCCTAAAAAGTTCCAAAATTCGTACGAACCCTGTTATAAACTCATAATAGTTCTCAAATCTTCTTTTGCCCCAAAATCCATAAAATCCCTATCGAATTTATAGCAAAGTTTGATATTTTCAGTATTAACAATTATCTACTGACGGTACTTATAATCACAATTAAAATAACTTGTTACAAAATTCATTTAATACATCGATTAGTTGCAATACAGTTGAAAGTGAGTTATAGATACATTACTTTATCTTGTTCCAAAAGCATTATTGGTTACACAAAACAAAAATATTTTTAAAAGGATGTTTTTTTTTTTTTTTTTTTTTTGCCTTTGCATCTTTTCAGCTTTTTTGGCATGGGGGGGGGGGGATTTTTCAATTCTGAAATATTTCTAAATTTCTATTGCAAGAACTTTATATTTGTACATTTCCTAATCCTACAAAATCCAAAATCCAAAAAAAAAAAAAAAAAACATTTAAAAGAAAAGATTTGAGTGGAGTCATAAAAATTGCACAAAACCCCTATGAATTCAAATTTAATTAATCCTTCTAAATCTTTCAATTCTTCTAAAATCCTTCTAAAATTTATTAAATGGTTGTGTAAATCTTCTAATGTTCTTTAAACAATTCACGAAAAATGCTTTGGAAAATAAAATTTTCATGAATTCAAAATTCAGTACATAAAGGTTTAAGACCTGAATTTTACATCATATTTGGATTCATCAATTAATTTTAGTTTTAGATATCAAACAGGAAATCCTTCGGTGAAGTAATTTGGATATATGCAGAAGTAGCTATCGGAACTCCTAATTTTAAATGCTTTTTTAATATTCTTCCAAAACAAATTGCAATGTGGGTAATTTTTTGAAACGTAAATTAAAAGTTACTTGATGAATATTCTGTAATTTTAGAATCACAAATTTGAAGCTCCTAGAAATCAAGTTCTGAAACAATTTGCAGTTTACGTTTCTTATATTTTTTAAATATTAATTTTAAAATACATATATTTGGAGAAAAAAATATTAACTTTGAGCATAAGTATTTCCAAAACAAGAGCCAATGAAGGTTTTTAATAGTGATATTCGCATTCACTGGGTTAATTAATTTCATTCAGAATTGCACACTTACACTTCAAATACAATTTCATCGCTGTGCACTGAAATTATTAGGAATTATGTACTTTCATTAATTTTCTTTTTAACTCCTTTAACGGTCGCATTAAATTAGTATTTAAAAATTCGAAATGCTTATTGGCACCACCAATAAGCACCAATACAATTTTTTGAAAAAATCGTAAAAATTGTGTTTGTTAAAACTCATTCTAAAATTCCAATTTAGTTAGTACGCCCCTGGGGATTTAGGTGATTTTTAGGGGCGTTCAATACCAGCAGTAATGGTATTTCCCCCCTAAGGCGACGTACCCTGGTTTACTTTTTACAAACAAATAATCTCTTTTCATTAGTGTATCTTTAGAAATTATTTATACATTAGCTTATAAATGACGTAGATAGAAAATACAAATCGTTTTTAAAAGGTAAATGATTGTTCAATTCAATCAATCCAGAAACGGAAAATGTCATTTTTGGTGGAAATTGACAATTTTAACGTACTTAACCTTCCGTCTACCAGACGGGTCCATTGGACCCGACATGTACATTCAAAATATTTATTCAAACCAGAAATTTCTTCAAAACAAACTAAATGTATAAATCAGACAATAATAAGTTAAATAAACAAATTAAATAGTTTTAAGTAAAAATTCTGGTGTAGAATGTTTTTATAAAACTTGAGTAAAATTTCCGGTAGTTCTAGGGTTAAATACTTTCTAGAATGTTTAATATTTAACCCCTTAACGGTTGCATTAAATTACGGTTTAGAAATTCAGATTGTTTAGTGGCACTACTTTTTTGAAAAAGATATATTCACCTTATTTAATAACAGGTCAAATGATATCATAATAAAGCCAATTACACTGCATAGCTGCCAACTTTTACGCTTTTTGGCTACCACTAAAATTTTAAGGAGATTTTCGCCTTGTTTAATCATGATATTTCGACGATTGAATGAAAAAATATTTTCTATAAAATTTTAGTGGTATGAAAAAAGCGTAAAGGTTGGTAGCTATGATACTGTTTTATAAAACCGGCGGGAATCAAACAATCTAAATAAAAGACACAACGCGTGAATGTCACGGGAACGATAATTAAGGGGTTAAAAAACATTTACTTATTTGATGGAAAACTGCAACTACAGTTTCTTGTGAGAAGTAGATTAATGTATAATCTTTTTTACATTCCCTAGAAACTATTCGCTGTAATGAAAAAACACATTACGTAATATATTTTTGAAGTAAGATGCAGAAATCAAAATAAATGTATAAAAACTATAACAATCAGAGAATTTAGTCATTACTTTGTAGAAACAGTTTATTTCCTTATATTTTAAAAAATTAATATTTCAATCAAAAATGTACTCCAAAACTTTAACAGTATAATATTTAATCATCATAAATTTCATTAAAATATTTCTTCTGTAAATTGTACTATTATTATAATATAAATTATTCATTAAGCAATTCTTTATTCTACAAATATACTTTTAGTAACAAAAATAAATTGATTAATTGGAAATCCAAACATACTGCACATTTGAAAAATAGCATGAAATAAAAAATAAACAATGGATTTATTTTATAGATGAGTTTTTATATCATGTCGATTTATGTAAATTTTAAACATGAATCAAATGAGTATGTAGTGTTTGAATAATCTATTACCCAGATAAAGGCTTATTATGTATTGTTTAAAGATGGTAATTCATTCTGAACATTTTATTCAATTCTAATCAAATGCCTTAAAAAAAGAACTTTTACATATTTTAAAGCTCAATATAAAAATTAAACTAAGCATGCAGTATTTCTTGAATTTATCCTGGATTCAAAGGTTGATCAAAGGAATGTTATGAAAATTATCGAAATGTGCATATCAAATCTTGTTATGCCTAATGTTATGCATAGAAAACCATCGTAAAAGCATTTATTTATTTTATGAAACATGGCATTTGAAGTTGATAGTTTTTAGAGACTTCCTATATATACACACACACACACATATATATATATATATGTAGGATGTTTATATGTAAAATGCAAATTTATTGATGACTTGAATAACTAGACGTAGGAATAAAGACACATGAACTTTAATACAATTCTATAAAGATAATTTTACACCACTTCGTTGATAGCTTCTTCAAATGCAGTACATTTCTCACTTAAAACCTATAATACACTTTCTTTCGAACAAACCGCTTAGGCCTAACAGTGCCTTCCTTGGCATTTCATAAGCCGATGCTTCATGAACAATATAATTTAATAAACTGACTCTTTTCTAATTTTGAATATCTCTAAATCTTGATCACGTAATCGTGAATTTTCATAACTCATGCTTTCAAATCATGGATAATAAAAATACCAGAGCGTCAGTTAATTTGCTGACAATGGACGTTATAAATAAAATTAAGCATGTTTAAATTCAAATCCTACAAATATATATGTTCCGTTACGGAAGTAGAACGAGCTCTCCCTAGCGAGCAGTCTGTAAAAAAATTAGTTAAGCTGTTGATCGTCAAAGCATCAACACGTCTGTAAAAACACTCCATCTAAACTACGCGATGGATATTAGTTATAATTTGCAATCAATTCAAATTAGTCAATTTTTATGTTTGTGTAAGTGTTTTGTGCAGTTTTATATGTGAATAAAATCAATTAAAAAGAAAATTAAACGTCTACAGTCCACCATATCGAACATTGTGGTCCGAGAGAGCCTGAGAGTTACTATGGATAAGTATAACAGATTAAAAGGCACCGTAAAGGCTGCTATCACAAGTTTAGAGCAGTTTTTAACTGATACAACTGATATAAAAACAACGAATGTGAGTACATTAGAAGTAACATTAAAAAAGACAGAAGCTCTTCAAAATAAATTAGAGGAAATAAGAGAACAATATTTTGACATCCAAGAATTATCTGCGCAACAAGTGCAAGATATAGATGAGGATATTGACACGGCCAATGAGAGGCTCGAACAAGTTGAGGTAAGCTTAAAAGTTTTATTAGCATCTTTTGAAAATAAATGTAATATTGCAAGCGTTGATGATCATTCAAATGAAAACAAAACAAAGGTGCGCCTCCCAGAAATTCCATTATCTTCATTCGGAGGTTATTACTGGGATTTTGCTAATTGTAAAACGCAGTTTACTAACTTGATTGTTAACAATCCTCAATTAGATAATAGTCAGAAGCTATTTTATTTAAAAGCTTCTTTAAAAGACGAAGCTAAACATTTAGAATCACCTGATGATGATTTCAATTCATTGTTTCAAGCTCTGATACACAGATACGAAAATAAAAGATTGTTAATCGATTCACATATTTCTGCAATTTTAAATTATGAAAAAATTCAATATGAATCCCCTAAAGAACTGCGTAATTTTATTGATTGTATTAACAAAAACATTCGCGCACTCAAAATTATGGAATATACACAAAATAATTTATCAGAAAGTGTGTTCATAAATATAATTCTGAAAAAATTGCATAACGAAACTCAAAAGGAATTTGAATTATCTCTTCAAAACTCAGATGTTCCGACGTTTGATTATTTAATTTCTTTTTGGAAAAGAGATGCCTAGTTTTAGAAGCGATAAAACTTTCGACTGACGCCAATATTTCTCAAACGAAGACCTCGAAATCTAAGAATAATTACGCAGTAAATAAATCCAGATCATTTTTTATCAACGATAATAAAAATAAAAATAATGTAAAGCCATGTATGTTATGGAATTCGCCTCATCCCTTTTTCAAATGTTCTGCTTTTTTAAACATGAATATTCGTGAAAGGAAAATGATTGTAAGTAAGAATAAATTATGTTCAAATTGTTTACGATTACATCAAGGTCAATGCAATTCTAAATTTACTTGCAGAACAGGCAAATTGTCACACAATAGTTTACTACATAAAGTAAATGATATGTCAGAAACGGCAATAATAAATAAAAATAACGAGTTTGTTAAAAATAAACAAATAAGCAATTCTGAACCTGAGAAAAAAGAAACGCCATTAATTGGTTCTAATTTATTACTAGAAGATAAAAGAAATTGCGCAATATTAAACACAGCTATAATATTAGTAACTGATGTGTTTGGAAATAAAATTAGATTAAGAACAATCCTAGATAATGGGTCTTCGATCAACGTTTTATGTAAGAGCGCAAGCAAGAAATTAAATCTAAAACCAAAACCATTCAAAGGTGTTATTTCTGGAATAAACGAGTCATCACAGGAAATAAAGCAAATTATCAATGCAAAAATATCGAATGAAAAAGCAACATATTCTAAAACATTAGAGTTTGCAGTTCTACCAAAAATAACAAACAATATTCCGGTTGAAAGATTAGTTATTTCAAACTTATGCATCCCTAACTACATAGAATTAGCGGACAATAATTATCATATACCTGGTCAGATTGATGCATTGATTGGTAGAGAGGTATTTTTTGACATTTTAAAGAGTGTTCCACAAGTTGAAAATAAATCATATTGTTGCCTATTAACTGAAAATAGCTCAGACAATACGTTACAGAATTTTTTTTTGAAATAGAATCTTTACCTGGGGATAATAAAGAAACTGTCAAAGGGGATGAAGAAATATTTTGTGAGGAACATTTTAGAAGCACCTATAAACGCGACCATACCGGTAGATTTACAGTACAGCTACCATTGAAAGAAAATGCAGAATCAGTGTTAGGAAGCTCTAGAGAAATTGCAGCTAGGCGATTAAATAGTTTATGTTCTAAATTAGATAAAAATAAAACAATGGCTAATTTATATACAGCTTTTATGGAAAATACGAAACTTTGGGGCATATGACACAAATTAAAAGTGAAAACGAAAATAAGCTGCCTTATTACATTCCACATCATGCTGTGTATAAACCGGAAAAAATATCCACTCCCCTGAGAGTTGTCTTCAATACAAGTTCAAATACATCTAGTGGTTATTCACTTAATTCTATTTTATTAAATGGGGGAACGGTTCAGCAAGATTTATTTTCGATTATAACTAGATTCCGTACCCACAAATATGTATTCTGTGCAGACATTAAGAAAATGTACAGGCAGATACTGATTGACCCACAACAGAGAAATTTGCAAAAAATTCTTTGGAAGTCCAGTAACGAAGTACCGATAAAAATATATGAACTCAACACGGTTACATATGGCACTGTTAGTGCTCCCTTTCTTGCCACGCGAACGTTGAAAGCTCTTGCTGATGAAGAAAGAAAAGATTTTCCAAAAGCTGCAGAAGTGATTCATAACGACATGTATGTTGATAATTGATTATCTGGTGCAGGTTCCTTACAAGACGCACAGGTCTTGCAATCTCAACTAATTCTGATCTTAAAAAGGGGAGGGATGGAGCTACACAAGTGGGTCTCTAATCATCCTGAATTATTACAAGACGCAGCCATATCAGAATATGCATTTGACGAACACTCGCAGCAAATTTCTGTAAAAACTTTCGGGATGCTTTGGAAACCTCAGTCAGAACATTTTACTTTTAAAATTAGTATCGAACCCAAAGATGTTTATACTAAGAGAGAAGTTTTGGCACAAATTGCTAAAATTTACGATCCCTTAGGCCCAATTGGCCCTATTCTAACCAAAGCAAAAACTTTCATGAAACATTTATGGGAATTAAAGATAAATTGGAATCAACATCTGCCTGACAGTTCTCTTTGGGAATGGCAAAGTTTTCTGATTAAATTGACAGAAATAAATCATCTTACAATTCCGCGATATGTTTTGTCTGACAACATTGCAGGTCTAGATTTACACGGATTTTCAGGCGCTTCTGGAAAGGCCTATGGAGCAGCCATCTACATAAGATCTCTCTCCACAACTGGACAGTTCAAGTCTAATCTTCTGTGCAGGAAGTCCCGTGTGGCCCGCCTAAAGCCAATGACCATCCCGCGACTAGAGTTGTGTGCAGCTCTACTTTTGGCAAAACTGGTTCAAAAAATAATTCCCATCCTACAGCTATGCTTTGAAAAGTTGTGGCTATGGACAGACTCGTCGATTGTTCTATTTTGGCTTAACACACCAGCCCACAAACTTAAAATTTTCGTTGCCAATAGAGTCACCACGATCCACTCTATTTCTGAGAATTATTACTGGAACCACGTATCCTCAAAATCCAATCCAGCAGACATCATTTCCAGAGGTGCAACAGCCAAGGATCTCATCAATAATGATTTGTGGTGGTTTGGTCCGGAATTTCTTCAAAGGGAAATTATAGTTCCCAAACAATTTCCTACTCTCAAAGACATTGACTGTGATCATGAACTAAAAACTGATTTTAATTTATTGGGTTTTCATAAAGACTCTAACGACTTTTTTAATACATTATATAACTCTTCTAATGATTTTCATAAATTAATTAGGATATGTAGTTTTATTTTTAGGTTCATCAATAACAGCCGCGATAGAGATATAGAACGGAAGCAGCTTACCGGAATTGAGTTACAAAATAGTTTACAATTTTTAGTAAAAAAGGCCTAGGAAGGTAAGTTCGCTCCTGAATTAACAGCACTCAGAAAGGGACAAACTGTTCCTTGTTCCAGTAAGTTAAAGGGGTTAGATCCCTTCATTGACAACTGTGGATTACTTCGTGTAGGGGGCAGATTAATAAATTCTGACTTACCTTTTGATGCTAAGCACCAATTAATTCTGCCCAGTGATCATAAGCTCACTAAATTAATTTTTGAGTACTTTCATAAAAAAGTGCTTTCACATAGGGGCTCAGGGATTAGTTCATCAAGTACAGATGAAATATTGGCCTATAAAGGCTAAAAGCATTGCCCAAAAAACAGTGCACACTTGTGTCACATGTTTCAGGCATAACCCCAAAACACTGGATCAGTTAATGGGAGACCTCCCATCGCAACGCGTAACGCCTAACCACACGTTTCTCAATTCAGGTGTCGATTTTTGTGGCCCCTTCCACATTAAGTACAAAAATCAGAGAAAGGGCACTTATTACAAAAGTTATGTGGCCATATTTATATGCATAGCTACCAAGGCTATTCATCTAGAGATAGTAAGCGAGTTATCCGCTGCTGCATTCATCGCTGCACTTAAAAGATTGTATGCCAGGAGAGGCAAAGTAAATACTCTAACTTCTGACAATGCCACTAATTTTAAAGGTGCGTCAACAGAATTAAATAACTTTAAGAAATTATTGGCCACTCCCAAAGAGGAATTATCAAATTTCTTTGCCGAAGAATTCATAACTTGGAAATTTATCCCTCCGCGATCTCCTATTTTTGGCGGTCTATGGGAAGCTGGCGTTAAGTCCTTCAAACATCATTTGCTTAGGGACGTAGGTAATAATAAAATTACTCTAGAGGACTTTGAAACTCTAGTAGTCCAAATTGAGGGATCCTAAATTCCCGACCTTTATTTCCGCTTTCTGATGACATAAATGAGTTTGAAGTGCTTACGCCAGGGCATTTTTTAATTGGCAGACCCATTAATAGTACTCCAGAGCCTAATGTTATAAATATTGCTGACAATAGATTAATTAATTGGCAATTAATTACCAAATATGTTCAATGCATTTGGAAACGTTGGTGTATTGGCTACCTAAATCACTTGCAGCAGCGCGGTAAATGGCAATTTACAAAAGAAAACATAAAGTTAGGATCTCTAGTGTTATTAAAAGAAGAAAATCTCCCACCATGTAAGTGGGCTCTTGCCCGAATTATGGAAATAATTCCAGGCAAGGACAACAGGGTTCGTGCAGTCAAAGTCAAAACTACATGTGGTATATTTTTAAGAGGCATTTCAAAAGCGTGCCTGTTGCCCATTAAGGACTCTTAAATAATGTTTATGCATCATTGTATTTCTTATATATTATTTTAAAGTAATTTTCCTGATTGTTTTGTATATTAAGTATTTTGTATTTTAGTATCATTTGTAGTGTTTATTAGTTATCTATTGTATTATGTTTATATTAATTGCTGAAATATGTCATATTTCATCCCCGGGCGGCATGTTCCGTTCCGGAAGTAGAACGAGTTCCCCCTAGCGAGCAGTCTGTAAAAGAATTAGTTAAGCTGTTGATCGTCAAAGCATCAACACGTCTGTAAAACACTCCATCCAAACTACGCGATGGATATTAATTATAATTTGCAATCAATTCAAATTAGTCAATTTTTATGTTTGTGTAAGTGTCTTGTGCAGTTTTATATGTGAATAAAATCAATTGAAAAGAAAATTAAACGTCTACAGTCCACCATATCGATCAATATATATATATATATATATATATATATACAGGGTGTCCAATTAAAGTTGCTACACGATTTACTTCTGTAAGTATAAAAGATAGGTATTGTAAATTATAAAAAAATGTTTACACAAAGGTCGACAATCCAAAGGGTATGCTTTCATCTCCATGAGGGGTCTTTCGTCTTTACTACGCAATTCAACATTTTGCTTTTTACACCTCCCTCCCCCTTCATAAATAATATCCAATTAGAAAAAAAGTTTCCTTGCAATCACTTTTGAAACAAACACATACTTTAAAAAGTAAAACTAAACCGAATCGGTTATTTTTAACATTCGCGGAGATATTAAGGTTTGAAAAATGAACGTTGTTTTAGGCAGCGATTATCAGTAACTGTGATTTTGTCTATCTGTGTATAGTGGCATATGGAATAACATATTAATTTCCCCTGTTCCTTATCTAGGAACACTCACAGGCAATTATTCTAAACGTTGCTGTCAAATACTTTACAGAAAACGCAGTACTGATAAAGAATTATAATTGTATTTAGTTTCAACTTTAGTTAGCGCTCTAATATACAGGGTGTCCGGTCTCAACGGTGTACACTGGCTAATTCCTAAACCATTAGTCATAGACATATAGTTCCAGTTACAAAAATATTTAAAATCAGGTAAAGAAACATTTGAAAAGCGATTTGGGTGAATAAAAACATTTCTTAAAAAATTACGAAATTTAAATTTTTATACGGTCCCCCGGTCCTATAAGTTATATTTAGTAATTTTTTCCTATTACACTGGCAAGTAAGACAAAAAAAAGTCGCATTCATATAACGCTAAAATTGAGCCAGTTATGAAACTTTAAAAATGCATGACTTATGCCACTTTTCTACTCTGAAAACAAATGAGTTCGGCTTGGCTTTGAAAGATCATATACCAAGTGTTTAAAGTATTCGAAGATCTTACTTCATGTGTATCTGCGCTTTGAAAAAAAATCCTACAAGTATTATGATTAAGTCTCAAATTGGTAAAATAACATATGTTTTAGTTTTTCAGGATTTGAGCCTGTTTCTCTTATGATTTCTTTTAACAAAAATTACGTTTTTTATAAGTTTTTATGTTACTTCAACAATCGTATGTATGTTTTTCCAGTTCAAAATTTGTACTCGAACTTTAAACCACTTTTAAATATCCGATCGAGATTGCATTTTACATACTGGCGCAAATCCGATAACAATCTAATATTATTAAGATTTTCGGTGGTTACCATTTATACTTATTTTACAGGATAACACAAAAAATTCCGGATAGTTTTCTGCCAAGGAGTTTAAGAAAAAGTTTTAGATTAGATAATACAAGATTGCGATTGTTGGGTTTTTTAACTTTTAAGTATTTTTTAACGCTGAATCCGAAAATTACCTTAATTTTTAACCGTCAAGTCAGGATATTTCGCAAATCATAAATTTTCAAATTTAAAGAATAACAAAAATCGAATACTATAAAGTAGAGGAGATGGTTGTGATTTTTTAGTTTTGATAATTGATTTTTACCTGCTTTTTAGCACTGAATCTGAAAATGACCTTCATTTTTAACCATCACGTTACATTTTTTTTTGCAAATCGTAAATGTGTAAGTTCAAATATAGCGAAAATTTCATACTATAAAACATATGTAAAATATTTTTTATTTTATTTTATTTTATTTTATTAAAAAATTTACTTGGTATTTTTGCTTATCCTGGGATTCTTATAGCTAAATAGCTGAGTGGTCCGATGAGATGGGGGAGGAAATTCAATTTTAACATTGAACTTCTTAACTTTGAAATTTGCAGTTTGCGAAAAATCCTGATATGATAGTTAAAAATGAAGGTCAATTTCGGATTCAGCGGTACAGAATATATAATAATCAAATAACAAAAGCTAAAAAACACGACATAACCCAAATTTTGCAGGCTTGTGCAATCTAATATAATATTTTAAAATACGTATCATTTTGTAAAGAATTGAGGCTGTTAATTTAGAATCATTTTATTTAACAAAAAATCTGTTTTTTCTTTTTTCTTAAATGTTTATTACAAATTGTATATTTTCCATTAATATGCCAGAATGATTAAAGATTTCAAATTTATATAGCAATGTTATTTTTATTTCAAACGTTTTTTATATCTGACGAAATTATATTTCGACTAAATTTGTGAATGACCCCCAATTTGCCGCAAAAAATATGCTCCAACTTTAAACAGCTATTACTCGGTCAATTTTAATCGTAGAATAACGGGACTTTTTTTGTATTACATGTCAGTGTAAAAGGAAAATTTCACTAAATATAACTTCACGAAATTTAAATTTCGTAATTTTTTAAGAAATGTTTTTATTGACCCAAATCGCTTTTAAAATATTTCTTTACCTGATTGAAAACATTTTTGTAATTGGAACTATATGTCTGTGACTAACGGTTTAGGAATTAGCCATTGGACACCGTTGAGACCGGACACCCTGTATAACACTGACGTAGTAAGTGATATTATTCGTAAATCACTGAATTGGTCTACACGGATAGAAAGAATCGCCACCTCGGTCAAAGGATCAATCCCTACTAGATTTTTACTTTTTGGGGTGAATTCGTACTTTCGTGTATGTTCAATCTGCATAAATTAGCAAAATTTGTGTGCCAGAATAACTAATGCGCTCCAAAGCATCACGCACCTTAAATTAGAATCAGTATCATGCAATATTTTTCAAAGAGCACAGTTTGAATTGGTGCTCATGGCAGTCACTTTAAAGCAATGGTTTAACACTTTCATCGCCAGGAATATTATTATATATTATTACTAGCAGGCTATGCCCGCTGCGCTGGTCAATATTTCCAAATGAACCTTGGATTAAACTAAATGGTGAATTTGAACTTGTATTTTAAACAATATGGATCTTCAGCTTGACCTTGCTCATTACTGAAAACGATGCGAACGCCATTGCGATGTAATGTTATCTTAAGCGTTGGACAAAATTTAGCAATTAAGAAGTAATTGTTTTAGTTGATTATAAACAGCGCACTTATGGTCGGGTAATGAGACCGTTATGACTACAGGAATTAATACCTCTGTAACTAATCAACATATAATGAAATCGTATATACTAACACCATTCCTAAAAGTCATGCAACAGGGCCACTTGTAACAAAATATGTTTTGTAGATTTTTTTAAAAAGGCTAAACTTTCATAATCAGGTTCACTTAATTTTTGAACTTTTACTGTTGCTCTATAACTAAGTACCCTTGAACAATATGCATACACTAAATCCTTTCCAAAATTATTACCTAACTAATTGTGGTATATCCTACGAAAGTATAAAAAACAATCGGAATGAAATACAAATTTCCGTTGTAAATATATAGTAGATGATGATGATGCGATTTTGTGTAATACAATTCATAATAAAGTTTCCGCTTCAAACATAAACGATGCTTTCAACATTAAAGCTAATACACCAATATGTGAAGTATCCCATTACGGAAGGTTAACTTGAATTCTCATGAGCAACTACTCAAAGAAAAGTGAATGTGTGGCTTTTGTGATACTTTTATGTCAGCCGGGCGCAGGTAATAAATCAATAAAGATTGTTTTCATAGCATATTCTTATTTTATTATTTTCCTTTAAAACACAAACCTTTCACTCATTTCATTTAAAATGCATGCCTTATACTAATTTCATCTTAAAAACTGAAAAGATAAACAATAATAGGAAATAGTGCCATAATTAAAAACAAAAAAATATTTTTAATTTACATGCGCAAAATGTAACTACTGCTACTGGGAAATTTAAAAATGCTATCAGCGAGATGTGCGCACGGTTTTTATAAATGTACCCATTTTTTCTTCTTATCGAGGAGCAATTTATAAATCGCACAATATTATTCCAATTCCAAATTTTTTCATTGAGGAACCTATGACAGGAAAAATGGAAAAAGACTCTTCGGATGACAGCATCTGACGCCATAAACCGAGTTTATATATATGAAAATAATTATTAAGTCGTTACAAACATTGCTTTCATACTTAAATATTTTCATTGGTACTACTTGTTATCCCGTCGACCAATTTCGCCAAATTATATAATTCGCCAAACCATTCGCCAAATTATATAAATTGACATAATCTTTATTTTAAATAACGAAATAACAAATCAATTAGAATAACATTAATAAAAATACAAATAAAACGTCGAAATTAAAATCACTTGATGACGTAAACACGTGTAGCTTGTTTAAATTCAAGTGAATTTGATATTTACGGTCAACCATTATTCGCATTTAATCTTATAGTTTGACGATAGATTTTTGGTCGGCGGAATAGCTAAGTAGTACCTTTTCCATTTTTGTTTTATAACGCTAAATTCTCAGTAATTTTTTTCCTTTTATTTTACATAAAATCACCATTTTTTTTTTTTTTTTAATTAAGATGCTTGCATTTTTATTTCAAACTCATAGAGCCGTTTTTATTTTTTAGCCAAAAGGGTTGATTTGAATTTTTTCCGTTGCTAGAGTAACGGATGTAATGATAGATATTTTGAGGTTTAGATGCCAAAGACACTGCCAAATTAGAAAAATATGAAATGTGTCATGAACTGTTGGACTTATAAAAATTTATTTGGTAGCATTCGATTCAGCATACAAAACTACATTAAAATATGCTATCATTTGACGCATAATTTTGATAATTCGATTTTTTTCCCCTCCCCGTGCAAAAACCATTAGGGGTGACACTTTAGAAAATCCTTTCTTAGCAGAAGTCTATGTCATAAGAAGTATTTTTACCACGATTTTCAAGATTTTAGGTTCAGTAGTTTGCTCTGTGCGTTAATTAGTCCCCTAATCCAGACTTTATTTTATATACTATATTAGATATGCCATTATTGCGGTGAATCGATGATCGAAAATTAGTCCAATATCATTTGAAATATTACATAACAGAGGTGAAAGTACGAAGAAAGACGAAGAAGAAATGACGAATTACAAAAGACTTGTAATTTTGTTTTTCAAAATGTTGAATTTTTCGATAGTAATAACGTATTAAAACATAAATTTCCTTAAAAATTATCTTTATTTCCTAGATTTCGAACCTGTGAATTTTCCTATAAATGAAATTGGCGATATGACTTGAGAAAAAATGAAATAAACAACAGATAATATTTGCTTAAATAAAATGGGTAATATTCGTTGATCTGAGTTCGAGTTTATAAATATCCCATGCTTTCGGAATTACGGCGAAAAACATTTTAAAAAGTATGAAATTATTTTACAATATGTATGTGTGGCAGAAATTCACACTGAAATTTAAGTATTCGATTCCATTTTTAAAATATTAACTTATATCTATATAAGTTACAATTGAATATGAAAATGTACTCAAAAAATGATCTCTTTCACCTAAAAAAACACCATTTGTGAGAACATCCTCAAGCTAATGTCACGCTTATGCATTTTTGGCTTAAAATCACATTGTTTGGCGACAAAAGAAAAAGAAAAAATTGTAAAGAAACAAATAGTAATTACACATGTGACTCACAATTACATCTGCTTGTTTCTTCTATAAGTCACGTGATGGGACAATTAGATATGAAAAAAAAAAGAATAGAACAGAACAGAAAGAAAATGTCGTTAAAATTTCATCTAATCAAATTTTCAGATTCGTTTCCATATCTAACGCAAGCGATAAAGAGCCAAATATTGCGTATCAAGTGTAATATTTCTTATTAAATTAATTTTTAAGCATTACAAATATTTCTTTCAGGTTTTGATTAAATATTTCCGTTTTTTAATATTATCACTCATTAAAACGTATTTTCTTCTTCTTTTTTTCTTTTTTTTTTTTTTCATTTAAATAAAATTAGTAACAGTTTTTCTTTTATTTTTCGAGGTTTAATAGCCGTTTCAATTTTTTTTATCAACGATGAATTTCGCCAAGAAATAAAATGGTTACCTTATCGCCCAAAATAACAGAATTTTCCGTCATAATTCTAAAACTAATATAGGTAGAATAATGTGTTATAGCTTAAAACCTTCCCTGAAACAATACCTATCTAACGGAATAAGTTCCGTAAAAATCCATGCAGTAGAACTCGAAATCTAGGCGTTCGGAACGAAATTTCCGTTTGGATTTTTTATATATAATAGATAATAGAATAGATAATAGATTATATATATATATAATAGAATAGATAATAGATTATGTGTTATGAACTATCTCAAAGTTTAAAACAGATCGCATTGGTAGATTTCCTAATTTTAACAATATCGCGTTATGTTAGTTTCACATTCCACCACCAGGGAGCGCACTCTATTCTTAACGAAAGCGTATCTGAACGAAACTCCTTCATGCAACCTTTCCGTAGATACATGAATCGGGAGGGTGGCGGTCTTAACCAATAATGTAAGATAATTGCTGAAATTACTACGAAAAATATGTTAAAGGGGCCCTACGCGGGCCCCTAATAGAGTTAGAGGAAATCGGAAGACGGCAAAATAATCGCGGGGAAAAGTTTGCTTGGGTACTTCGGAGCTACTTTTGGCGCGAGATCTAAGCTCTACGACCAATAGGAGCCCAGATATTTAAGGAAATGTGAAGTAACAAAGTCCAATACAAAAGAATTTTCCGTAATAATTCTATAACTAATCTAGGTAGAATGATGTGTTATAGCTTAAAACCTTCCCAGGAACGATACCTATCTAACGGTATAAGTTCCGTAAAAATCCATGCGGTAGAACTCGAAATCTCGGCGTTCGGAACGAAATTTCCGTTTGGATTTTATATATATAATAGATATATTATTATATATTATATTATTATATAATATTATTATAATATTCCAGGAATATTAGCTATCAATGATGAAAAATCAATTCGTACCGGAAAAGTCTTTCATTTAATTATTAGACATTGATACCGCCATTTTGTGGACTCGGGCACCCAGCGAATTTCCGCTGTTGTCCAAAAAATCCCTATAGACTAGAAAATAAACAAAACCGTAAAACAAGTAATAGCGTTAGCAATCTATCCCAAGAAACCCAAATCTTAGCGGATATATTTAAGAATTATAATTATACCAAAAATACTAAAGACTCTGAACCCTCAACTAGTAATGAAGAATTAAACTCTGATAACAATGATAGTACTACCGCAAACACCCATTCCTCCTCTACTATTGAAAATTCCAAAGCTCCTACAAATTACACCAATGATATAAAAGACATTTTTAATACTTTCAACGAAGTTAAACACATTTTTCAAATCACTAAATTCCTAAAATGTATAAAGAACATCTCAACTCAGACTAAGAAACTCGATAATCCGATGCAAAAATTGATGGTTATATTAACTGAATTTGATAAACTTGCAAGTCATATCAACATTAACGAAGATTAAGCTCTTTATTTGCTAAACTTTTTTCCTTCTTTTTGTTTGTGTTGTTTGTTTAAAAATTAAAAAAAAAACTTCTATTCTAGTATTTTACGCTCTTCTCATGATATTACTCTTATTTCTTTCATTCCCATGTTTAAGTCACCTCAAATTACTAGACTGGGTGGACGCCGTCCTCTTGCTGTCGTTTGGTCCCCTCGGCTTTTGCATATAACTGTTTATTTAGTTTGAACTCTCCTCATTGAAGCTTTTTCTTACATTTTTATTCTTTTTTCCTTACAGTAATTTAAATTCTCTTGTAAATATGTATATATTTTAGTTTTTGTTTCATTTCATCACTTTGTTAAACTTTTTTACTTATCAAGATATATTAAATGTATGGTCTCTGAATTGAGTCTTTTTTATGGGGCTTCCTTTGGTAGCTTTTTCGCCTGTCCTGGACATTTAAGTGGATCATATGGAACATTTTTTCGTACTTGTTATACTAACAATTTTTCTTTTTTAAAATTGCCTATCTTCTTAGTTTTTTCTCTCTCTTTTTCGTGGCTACTAGCCGCGTTTAAACGCTCTTTTTCCTATGGCTCCCATTGCATTGTAACACGATATATTCTTAGCCTGGATGTAAAGTTGCCAAGCAACTAGGGAATCCATACACCAGCTTTATTGTTCCATTGTTCCATGTCTAATAATTGCCAGGCAGAATTTTCCGGTGTGAATTGATTTTCCCAAACGGACAAGACATTTTATTCTTTTTTTTTATGTTTGTAAGGACAAACAAACCATTAGAGTGAGAAATGATATTGTTTATTATTTTTCAAAATAAAATAAACAAGTTTTAAATGAATTGAGTTTTATTTCAATTTTAGCGCTGCGAGGAGCGGCTCAGGCTCTTAGCACAAAGGGTTAGAGAAAGGCGCGCCATTGCCGCGATGAGAGTGTTAAATAACCCCGCATATTTTTGCTTCACAAAATCAATCCTAGAAACAAATTGGTGCATCCCATTATGGTAAAAATGATAGTTCAATCGTAAATTATATTGTGAATAATAATAGTATAATTCCTCACATAACTTTTTTCATGCTTTGTACTTTCAAATTGTTGCAACTTGTTTTATAATTCCATGTATCAGTACAACTGCGTTGCATTGCGCTTCAATAGATAACTCAATACAGGTTTCACAAAAGATGGGCAAAATTTTAAGAGATGATAGTACACATCCAAGCAAACAACATTCATCAAAGAATGCATGTTCGGAATGAAAACACAAAGGTGCTAGAGGGCGACGAAGGTTATGTTGTTATACGAGGCAAAAACACACAGAGAACCATTAAGTGACAAAAACAAGGTGAGAAACCGCTCTTCGTACAATTGTTGAGCCTCTGAGACATTTTCGTTTGCTCTTCTGAATATAAAAAACATATCAGCGTTAACCCTATTAGTAAAGGACAACTTCTTCCGATACGTTCCTATCGCGATTGGCATTTGCACACTCGGATCAGCGGCTTATATGTATTAATTGATGCGAAATTTTTCATACGTGTTCTTCTTCTTCCCCCTATCATATTTGCATGCTATTACTAGTGTCATTCTTCTCCCGATAACTCGCAAGAGGAATGGGGCTTTAACGTTTGTATGGACCAAGATTCCAAATGTGACTAGCACCTTTGCGTTTTATTTCCGACCATGCATTCTTTGGTGAAAGCTGTTTGTTTGTGTATGTATTATCACCTCATATTTTTTTTGCCCATCTTTTATGAAACATCCTGTATAAATCGAAATACATTTCTTTCATTCTCTATTAACATTTTCGACGTTTCAATATTTATAATTATTTTTTAAATTTTAAACTGTATTATCACCTTGAGTGGCGGTGAGATATATTTTATCCCACCTACGATTAATGATGATTTGCACCAGAAAAATGTTATTCAATTTCTCTTTTCTAGCTTTGGTTGAAAAAAAGGCGTAAAATTGCTTTTCCTTATTGTGCTATGAAATTGTATGATGATTCCCGTGGCAGTTCGACATTACAGAATCACAATTACTTGTCGCTTAAAGGGTTAAAGTATACAGAACTATTTCATTTCCATTTTAGAAAGATAAATAAAGAAAAAAATAATTATAAAATAAAATATATATGTTTTACATTCATGTTCTAATGAGAGATTTATTGGTCTCTAATTGGACCTTATTGGTCCCTAATTTCGCTAACATTTTGCGGAATATGTGGTGTGGAAAAGTGAGATAAGTCAATATTTTTCACATTTTATAATTCCGTGTGTTTTGCAGATATTATAGCAAAACATAATAATAGGGATGAATCATAGATGATTTTTCCAATTTTGCATTGATTATATAAAAGGACGCGTATAAAATTACTTTTGGATTTTGTAGGAAAGAACTTCATGGAGAAGAAAATATTCTTATTGGATTCTCTCAATTCCTATAAACATTTTTGTAACTTACATTATATATCTACCTCTTAATGGGTCCGGGGCACAAAAATCTTCAAATTTTGCAAAAACATTTTATTTCATAAAGAAATTTTGTTTTTCCTGCTTAAAATGGCACTTAAATCATGTTTCTATCTAAATTAGAACAAAACATATTATTTTTTTCATTTCGGTTAGTTTTCAAAATCTAGCTTTCAAGCAATAGCTGTCATGGAAACAACTTCTTGTAAAAATGAGTTTTTCTTCATGATAGATTTTTTCACCATTTCTCCTATTTATATTCTTATAACGCGAGAACCGTTAAAGATACAGAATTCAAACTTGGAACACATATTTTTCAATTGTTTTACTTTAATTTTGATTCATCATATTTGAAAAAAATTATTTACTTTTTAAAATATGATTTAAAAAAAAAGTTGTACCACTTTTTTTACATTTTTTCGTTAAATATTTTAAATGTTTTTTATAAATTAATATTTTTAAAAATGCTGAATCAAAATTAAAACTTATATATTTCTATATTTAAATGAAAAAAAAAATAAATTCTATAAATAATATTTCGAGTTATAACGATTTTAAATTACCTCACTTTTTTAACAAATTTTAAATTTATTTTTTTTAATTCTGAAAAGTTTTATCATGTGATTTTGTTTAAAAATGATAAGGTTAACCATCACGAAAAAATTCAGAATTTTAACTGAATAAATAAAAATTATTTTAAAATGTGTCCCGGACCCTCTTAAACTCACAGAAATAAAACGTGTAATCCACTTTCTTTAGAGACGTTGTGCATATATATATTTAAAGAGCAGATAAAGTAATGGAATTAAATTACTAATATTATATGTAATTGCATTTTGTTCTTACTTTTTCAAAATATCATTTGAAATAAAATTAATATATGTACAATAAAGCAGAACTCAACAGCAGCTATGATGAATTTTAATGAATTATATCTACTCTAAAATTAACAAAGTAGCTTTTGTTTGGAAAATCACTTTAATTAATTGTTTAGGAAAGACTTTTTTTAAGAATTAATTGTTTATACGTAGGAAAAACCAAATAATAGAATTTAATTACATAATGAACCCGATATATGCTTGTTTCAAGAGATGAAGTTTTAACTTTATTTAATCTAAGTACAACTCATGAAATTATTTGATTATACTAAATGAGTTGAAAGCTTCATTAAAAAAAAAAACATGAAATATTCTAATTATTCTCAACATTTTTTCATTTGTTTTTTTATACAGGTATCCGTTCTAAAAACATTAAACGTATTCATTATGACTTTTTCATTAAATTTCAGAGCAGTATATCTACGATAATGATTAATTATTAAAAAAAAACTTTTAATGAGTCATTCAACTTGGTATTTTTTTAAAACTTCAATTCATTTCAATTAAATGAACTTTTATCTTCTTTGAAAAAGATAGCTTGTTTTAAATTAAACTGATAATACTCTGGAGAAACCCTCAAAAACACTCTTGAAAATATTTTTTTTCGTGCATTTAATGAGCCTTGAAAATTAATATTTACTACAATTTTTTTTTTGCAACCATTCTTCATATATTTTGTCAGAAAAGGAATATATTTATTTTGGGTTTTTCACATCATTATAAATAAAATATTTTTTTCACAACAGATACTAAACAATGAAAAATAAAGTTAGAAAAGCAGTAAATTGTTTCTTTTCATTTCCTTAGAATGACAAATTTCTAAGCTGTAACTACTCTTTTGAAAAAAAAAAAAAAAAAAAAAAAAAAAAACTAATTGAAGTTTTATTTATTTATAGACAACATTGAAGTTAGAGCAGTGGTTCCCATCGTGGAGCGTATGTCCCACAGTGAGGCACTATGATTTTTTAGGGAGGCAATTTCAGATTTCTTATTAAGAAATATTAACGAAAGTAGTGTCGTAGTCTAAAAATAGAATAATAGATGAAAAAATATTAAAAATAACTGAATAAAAATTAATTTTCGAAAGCGTCCTATTTAAAAATTCAAAATACACTGACAATATTTATGTGAATTTATTATTTAGAAATTTTAACGCGTTTTATATAAAAAATCCTTTTAATTTTTCTGTTTTTTTTTTTTTAATTTTACTTCTACTTATAGTGCAATATGCCACCAGAATGAAATTTTACATGTGGAATTTTGTAGGGTATATCTAAAATTGACTACAGTCTAACCCGGTTAAGACGCTCACGGTTAATACGCGATCCCGCTTAATACGCGGATTTTGTCCGATCCCTTGAACATCGCCCATAAGGATAATGTAAAAAGATCACGTTTAATACGCGAACGGTTATGACGCGATCCCGCTTAATACGCGATAATTTTTTCTTCTTCGAGGGAAAAAAATCCCGCTTAAGACGCGAATTCTTTGATCAAGATGCGAATTCCTTCTTTCTTCTCGAGTGTTACCAATGTAGCGGACTTTTATTATTCAGATAAACAAAAACACTGTTTTCTAATAGTATTTAATTTATTTAACAACAGATTAATTAAGGCGAAAATTACTAAACGGAAATAGTGGTAGACATTTGAATTAAAAAAAACCCTCTAAATTAGCAAAACTGCAATTCTTCTTTGATCCCACCTCCTAGCATTCTTCGTCTCTCGCTTCGTGTGTGTCTTTTCTATAGTAGAGAGAAATAGACGAATTCAGGTTACTCAGATGCGTCATAAAAATTATTGCCATTAGAGATGTTCATACCTACTGTTAGAGAGATTTTAAATGTACTTTATATCGCTACTTTTATAATGCATATTATAGACAGCAAAAAAGGAATCTCGTAAAGATTAAATACGACTTCGATTGGATAATTCTTTTATGTATAGTTTACTTTTAACTATAACAATATTTTATAAGGATAGTTTTTCTTATTATATTAATAATGAAGAACATATTATAATGGTACTCATTATTACAAGTGCTAAATATGAATTTAAAAACTGGGTTGTGCTTCAAAAATTAAAAAAAATAATATTTTTTCTCTCTGTTAAAAGAATGAGTGTAGTAGGACAATTATTTTTGGTTGCAACGCATTAATCGACAATAAAGTCATGTTGGAATCCATATTTATTTTCCGTTATTATTCCAGTTTGTCCTATAAAAAGAAATAATGAGTTAAAGTGGAATACAATTAAATTTTATTCGGAAGATATGTAAAAGACACAATTTTCGACCGTAAACGTATAAATGAAAGCTCTGAAGTTCATTTAGACGATTATCTGTGTAAATAAGCCCATTTCCTGCAACATTATACAAATCACGTTTAATACGCGGTCCCGCTTAATACGCGGTCCCGCTTAATACGCGACTTTTGACCACTCCCTTGAAGCGCGTCTTAACCGGGTTCCACTGTATTTGGACATGTTAAATGTAAGAAATGTTTCGAATTATCTAAATGACGTACTACTTTTATGATATTAATATAAATGTGCGTGTGCATCACTGTTGGAAATGGGTAGAAAGTAAACTTCTTATGGCTTTTCTGCAGGCAAAATACAAAATATATAAAAATACTTCATTAAATATGCATTTTAAAATTTAAAATCGGAGAAAAGATAGTGACCAGATAATAATAATGCGAATAAGATGCCCGCTATCAAAGAAGTTATGCCATGGAAGAAAGAAAAAAAGTTACTTAAAATGGATAAAAGCGCGACTCGGAAATGTTACTTGTGAATTATGTTATCCATACAGTCTCGGCGATAAACAAATATCACTCGTTCTTAATGAAGTACTAAAATCCATTATAAAATGTATTAATTCTATCAGATGTAATACAAAATGTGAGAGAGATTTCAAGAAATTTTACGAAGATAAATATGTAAACTATTCATCACTTTAAAGTTTGAGGTAAGATCATATGCCAAAAAATCCCTGCTGGCCCGGCCTACAGGCGGAGTTAGATTCCGAAGTTAAGTATCTTAATTTCACCAACAAAAACTAAATCATGATTAGATATAAATCCACTTTAACAGTTTTATCTGGCCGCTATTGACGAATTTTTATTTCATTTTTATATAATAGCTGGTTTTTTCAGAATCATGTTAAGGCGGTATTAAAAAAAAATACTTTCCCATGCTCAACAACTCGAAATTTTCTGGCACATTTTCAGATTAATTTTTAATAGAGAAAATACAAAACTTACTGACGTGATTTTTGACATGTGGGCGACATGTGTTTTTATTTTTCTTTCAATTAATTGAAACTTGATTAATAAACAATTATTTTCTCAGTAGGGCAATATTTTTCGTTTCGAACACAATCGCTTCAGGATATTCTGTTAAAAATGCCCACTTTGACACCATTTTTCGAAATATATTCAGCCTCTATCAAAAAATCGATCATTATGGTACATTATATAGTTTCTGAATAACAGAATCTACCAATTGGACGCGTTTGAGAGCAAAAATGAATTTAAAAATGAGTAAGAAAATAAGCAGTTTGGATTTGATTACACCTTTAACAAGATGATTTTTTTCTTCAACTGCTATGTATTTTTAATTTGTTTTTATTGTAACAATTGGTCCTATCAAAAACTTGTCGATATAAATGTTGAAGACAATATTAAGGAGATATATGATAAATTCATGGGGATTTTATATCTTGTGAATTGGCGAAGTTATGGAAATTTTTCTTCTTCAACCCGCCCCCTTTTTTGTTTTCGTTTTTAATTTTTTTTGCGATACGAATTGGTCCTATCAAAAACTTGTGAATATAAAAGTTGTAGATAATATCAAGGAGATGTATGATAAAATTAATTGGATTTGATATCTTGAGAACTGACGAAGTTAGAAATTTTTTTCTCCCCAAAATCTTATTTTTTGCGCCCCTTGAGCTAATTTTTAATTTTATCAAAAATCTGTGATACATAAATTTTTGGCCCTATTTTTAGAAGTAATAAAAACTTTAAACTGATTTGATATGTACAAAAATTAAGAAGTTATGTGGTTTTTTCTGTTTCCACAAAACCCCTCCCTATTTCCATCCCCTTGGCCCGATTTTGCCTTTCAAGAAGCAAGAACACGTTTGTTATCTATTAAGAATAGGAAGGCTAGAGTTGCATTTGTAAAACGGCATAACCCTTTTAGTGTTAAAGCAATACCATTGCTAAAGTGTTGAAATTAATGATTGAAACCAGAGTTCTGATTAAAAAATATTCGGTTTATCATGTGTGTGAAATATAACTTTTTTCGTATTTACAAATAAATTTGTTTTCAAATTCCGGTGTCAGTCATTAATTTCAATACTTTAGCAATGAAATTGCTTTGCCCCTGAAAGGGTTATGCCGTTTTACAAATGCGATTCTAGCCTTCCTATTCTTAGTAGATAACAAACGTGTTTTTGCTGATCTTCTGCCATGTAAACCATAGAGGTTCAGGCGTCGTTTGACTGATGAAATGTGTATGTCTATGCCATAGTTTTCTTTCAATTCATTTTCTATTATTACAGCGGACTTACGACAATCACTTGTAGATATCATTTTTATAATACAGTCAACATTGCAACTTGTTTTTTTCGGATGGCCACTTCGAGGCTTATTTTCGATGTATTTCTGTTTATTAAAAACTTTATTCCATGTAATAACAAGTTGCCGAGACCCGTTAAAAGAACGAGCTAATTCTGTTTGCAGTCTACCTTTCTTAAGTGCATTTACAGCGGCTTTTCTAGAATCACTTCAATATTTTTTACATTTCTGCATTTAAAAATAATCACAATAAGTCGATATAAACACTAATCGAAGCTATAGCGTCACTGACACCTTCAACAATTAAATGCGAACTAATTGTCAAAATACTTTTGAGCTAAGCAGGAGTCATATTTCTTCGGTGGCGCCGAATGTAAACAAACAAATTGATACTTGATACATTTGAATAACTGCAGTCATAGTGTTCTCAATTATAGGGAATATATTTTCTTTTACATTTTTATATTAAATAAAATAAGAGAGAATATAAAGTTGTCAAAATATTTTTGAGCGCTACTGTATCATCAAGGGGATAGTTCTATAATCTGGTGAACTCGATTATGAAGTATTAGCATTTAAAAAAAAATACTAGATAATTTTTATGATATTTTCATTGTTAATTAGATAATGTTTTAAAGATGTTTTAGTACATTCCATTATATCATTCTATCGTTGTTTACTAATCTTACTGTAAATGATCAACTCAGTGATATTTCAGTGATTCTTAACAGCGAAAATTTTGTCTGAGAAATTAAAACATATAATAGTGCAATGGTATTCGTATAGTTTACTTCAATTCGCAATGACTTTTCAGATAAAGGTTCATTTTGCTTTAAAAGTTGTAATGGCGGCGATGCAAAATATGTAAACTGTGAATTTAACCTTTTATTTACAAAGTTAACTTCAGCGATATATTTCGTTTGGGAAAATCGAACAGCACAGCATGAAGTCTTCTAATATACTAATGTTATAAAAAAGAAACTTTTTTTTTTTTTTTTTTTTTTTTAGTAAGAAATCTTTGGAACTGTTGAATCAATTTTAAAAGTAAAAGTGATAAAACGATGGTGACAGGCTCTGCAAAAGCAAAATGCGTTCTAAAATATCCCTTTTTGTAATACTGAGGGTGTTAGATATTTGAAACTTGACATAGTGTTTTTTAAAGCGATAAATGCCCACTGAAAACGGTTTCTAAAAAAAGCGAAATATAACAGGCTGAAATGAATAGAAAACATTCTAAAAGCGTTGAAAATTATGATTAATATTAAAATGTTAAGGATAAAGTTATACACACCGCATACTAAGCAAAATTTAATTAAACTTAAAAACGCATGTCATAAACGAAATCACACTTCCAGCAATTATCGTTAATAGAAAAATACAGTACTGTATCCGAATATTTTGTGTGTCCCTGTAAATGGGCGATAAATGCTATGTATATCATGTTATACAACAAGTAAATTGTAGTAAACCTCAGTAATGTATATCAATTTCTTTATATTTTAAATAGTGTAACAAAACTAAAATACGCTGCAAACCGTTTTTCCCCTGACACTATTATGTAAAGGAAGTCTTTTGCGTGACCCTATAAAGGAATAATAAGTATTTTGGACCCATATTGTCCAGAATGCATGGTTTAGTGCACTTCATAAATGCATATCAATTTCACTATGTTTGAAATGACCAACATCACTAAAATAAACTTGAAGAAATTTTTTCGCATTGAGCGTAATGTATCGGAATACTTTTGACTGTCCCTGTAGATGAACTATAAATTCTACACACTTTATTTTCAATAGCGATCGTGCTATTGTTAACGTCAATTACAAGCATAAAGTTCAGGGAGATTCTAACATATTTACTTACGAGTGTTAAACAGACTGAAGACAATCGAAATTCACAAACACTTTTAAACTATGTTGGAAAGGACTTAAAAACAATTATATTTTAAATTATTACTGAAACATTATAAGAAAAGTATAAGTTAACACATTTTATTTTTAAAATGTTGTTCTGTTCTTAAAAAGTATACTTTAAGTTATTTATAATGACAAAGTATTTAAGTGGCCGACAACAGGTCCAGTGATGGCCGAACACTGGAATTGAATGGCCAACTACTAGCGACTTTGCTACTTTTAAGTTTAACTTTTTATAAATAACAACTATATTCAGTTTTTATAAAAACAATTGCTAAAACAGTAAAATAAAAGTATACATTTACATATGTCACTTTTGAAAATGTTGTATTGCTTTTTCAAATTCCGCTTTGAGCTATATACTGAAAGAAAGCGCTTAAGTGGCCGACTATTGGTGCTTTTACCCTATATAAAGTTTTTTACTGATGGTGGTTTTGGGTTCTAGGGGTCATGATCGGTGTAGATCTGCAAACATTTTTCAGAAATTCCAACATAGGAACGACGCCAATATGTAGTATTTCATACGAAATCTACCTAATACATAAAATATGATTCCGACGCAACGTATATTTTAATCAATTTAACTTAACATGATATTAATTTTATACTCAACATAAAATAAAAATCTTTGTTATTCTTTACTGCCGCAGTGCATTATATTTATGGTTAATCTGATTTTATAGTTAAAATTCTGTAGTCATGTCAACGGCCAAAGGGAGTATTTGAGCACACGGGATTTGGCAGAAGAGATGTTATAAAATCTTTATCGGTATTCACATTCATTGACCTCCAAAATGGCATTGTAGCTTTGATGGCAACGTTAGGAATGGAAAATAATTATCAGTAAAAAAGGGGGGAAATTATTGTTATTATTATCACCCCTAAATAATCAATTGCCAATTGTGGTAAGGGTACCGTTAGATATTTAACGTCGTTGGAGCAAAAAAATGATCATTGTTGAAATAGATTTTTAAAATTCCTCCTTGTTTTTTTTTTTTTTTTTTTGTTTTTTTTTGTTTTTTTTTGTTTTTTTTTGTGTATCTAAAACTACAGTTCTGAAAGAAATCTTATTTGTAAGTACTTGTTTCTCAAGTTGAAAGGTTGAATTATTAACTTATGCGATATTTAGAAATTATGTATGAGTGATAAAAGCGACACAGGTACCTCAGTTCATTTATCTTCTTGTGATATCGGTACATTGTAATGCATTTTTAAACACCTTTCTCATACTGAGTAGGCAACACATTTCAAACAGAATAGAAAATTTCACAGTGAATGCTATAGAATTTTGTAGCTGAAAAATATAACGCAATAAATATTTTACAGATATAAAGTTAAAATTCTAAAAATTATACACTTTAAATAATGTTAACTTTTATTTAAAATTATTGCATCACAACAGTTATTCATTTTTCCCATACAAAAATTATTTGCTCTAAAAAAATCATGTCGTAAGCGACTGTTTTTGTTCTTTAAAGTGTCTATACAGTTCCACCACAGATTTTGATTGGAATTTTTCGCTTTCTTTAATAGCAGAATAGTACAATTTCTGCCAAAAAAATATACGATTCCAAATTCCGTGTTTTAAATATCAAAAGCGGAATTTCTAAACTAAAATAATCGTGTACAAGGAAATTGTAAGGATTGTAGGAGCCTTGTTTTGAAGACATCCCAATGCAATTAGTGTCGTGTTGCAAAATATCTTTGACATATAATAGAATTAAACTTAATAAATCTTATACACGAAATATTATCAATGTATTTTTAATAGGTGCGTTCGTAAGTATATAATTACGTAGCACCTACAGTTGAATTCAGGTCCGTCCGTCTGCCTGTCCGTCTGTCTACATATAATAGCGCAAACACTACCCAGCCGAATAGTTTGAAATTTAGTATATATAATCGTTGCAAAAATTTGTCGCGTATTTTCAAATTTTATGAAAATCAAATCAAAATTTAAAAAGATATTAATAAACGTTTTCTTCATTTTATTAAAACCTATCATACGGAAATAATTCAATGATATCCCATGATAGGTAATGATTCTAGGTGTCGATGGTGACGACGGTCTATTTAAGATGGAGTCCTATTTTTCCGTATTACTGAATTTAATATATACAATTGTAATAAAATTTGTATTCATCAATTTTTGCATAAGAGTGTAACAGTTATTGCACCAAGTTCTCTATATTTATAAAACTTATTATAGTATGCAAATTGAATATTTCCAACCGAGCGAAAAAATGCCCAGGCTGGAAATCAAACCCAGATCCTTTGCTTACAAATGCTTTACCGTTTAAGCTAACTGGGCAGACAACGAGTCAGCATATTTCGCTCAGATAACCTTATTGGTAGTAACATCTGGTCTATCATGTAGACACCTCAACAGAATAAACCGCAGGAAAAGGAACTCCATATAAACGATGGATACGTAGATGAACTATTATTTTAACACAATCAAACTGATTGATAAAGTTATCATACGAATTGAATATTTTCAACTGAGCTAAAAGCCAAAGATCTGGGTTCGATTCCCAGCCTAGGCATTTTTTCGCTTAGTTGGAAATATTCAATTCGTATGATAAATTTACCAATCAGTTTGATTGTGTTAAAATAATAATTATAGTATGAACTAATTATAGTTTACATTTGCCACGCTTGACGTACAATTTCGTATATACAAGATATTGGTATATACAAGAGTTAAAAAATTCAATATTTACTTCTCTTTAATTATAAGTGAAATCTAACCATCCACATAATGTAATAATACAAATACGAAAAATCCATACAATTTTGCAAAAACACGTTTTAGTAGAAAATGTTTAGATTATTTTCAGAAAATTCCACAAATGAACTCTAAACCTGCGCAAATGAACTAAATTGTTCTTTGGAATATCAAAAAATTAAATATCATAAATGAAACATCACTGAAAACAGTTTACAAATTGTGGATAATTGCCCTTCACGAACAAATACCAATTGAAGAATCCGTAAAAATATCCATTGCTTCTCTTTATCTTGTGTAATATATGTTCTTTTATTTAATGTCTCTCTCAGATAGTTAATATTTAATTTTTAAAGGATTTATTAGAAAGCCCTTTACACAATTATTTCAAAATGTAGGTATTTTATTGATTTATATATTTTATTATGCAGTATTTTTTTAAAAATAATTTCTGTGATTTTTTAAACCAATCAACATTACAGTTGACTAGTGTTTTTTTTATCCAATTACTTTTAAAAATTCTTAATATTATATTTCTGAAGTTTCATAAGGATGTGTTCGTTTTTATAGCATTTTATATACATGTGTCGGAATAAATTAACTTTGTAAAACGAAGAAATAGAAAAACAAATAAAAACATTTAATTGATTAAATATTTAGTTATTATAGTGATCTCCCATGCTGTTTAATAGAAAATTGTCAGAAATAAAAATTTTATTATATTTTAACATTCATTTATGAATGCAATAATTAAAATGTTTTGTTTAAAGGAATTGTTTTTGGATATGCCTATATCTAGAATTTCATAATTTTGTTGACATATAGTCGCCTCAGTGCAATAGCAGGACATCTAGTAATAATCAGAAATGAGATATCTAACTTACTGCTATGAAAAACTGTGTCTGCATCTAGTGGAACAGTAGTCAATTTGTATAAAACGTATCTAAGATATAGTATTAAATATAACTTTGGGTTTCAGAAGTTGTTTCACTAGATGCAAACACAGTTATTCATAGCAGTAAGTCAGACATACAATGTTTTATTGTTACTAGATGCCTTACAGTTTCTTTGAGGCGACAATATGTTTTTGATCACAGTAAGTCGATTGACACAAAAATAGAAAAAAAAACATAACAGATTACTATCGAATAAATATGGAACTTTATCAGTTAAATGTAAGTTAGGTTATATCCAAAGCTCTTGCACACACTATTTAACCCCTTAATTCTCGCTCCCGAGATATTCTCGGGCTGTGTCTTTTACTCAAATTGTTTGATTCCCACCAGTTTTATAAAATAGTGAAATTGGCTATATTTTAGTATCGTTTTTACTGTCATTAAATAAAGTGAATATTTCTTTTTCATAAAAGTGGTGCCAATAAGCAATTTGAATTATTCAACCGTAATTTAATTCGAGCGTTAAGGGGTTAAAACGAGATTCTAAAAATTGAACCTAACTGCAGAGTACGTTTAATGAATAATTATAAATTTACCAACCCGATGCTAAATATTTAAATATTACATACTTAGACAATCTCTTTTACATTTATATGCTTAGATATTTTATCATAAATGAAATGTCACTGAAATCAGTTTTAAAATTGTAGATAATTACATTTCTGAAAAAAAAAAAAAATACAACTTGAAAAATCCGAAAAATAACCATTGCTTCAGTTTGATTTCTGTAATATTTACTTATTTATTTATTTATTGTTCCTTTCAGATAATTAATATTAAATTTTCCAAGGATTTATTAGAAATACTTTCCCCAAATTTGAATATATTTATATATTTTATTCAGAGGATAAAATTCAGAGGATTTTAGTAATTAATTTTTGTGATTTTTTTTAACAAATTAACTCTGCAGTTGACTATTTTTTTTAAATCCAATTACTTTTAAAAATTCTTAATATTATATTTTTTATGTTTCATTAATATGTGTTCGCTTTTATATTATTTTTATTCATGAGTTGGAATTAATTAACTTTTAAAACGAAGAGTTAGGAATAGATAAATAAAAACATGTAATTGAATATGTAATTAAAATAGTCATCTCTCATACTGTTTAGTAGAAAATTGTCAGAAATACAAATTTTATTATACTTTAATGTTCATTCAGGGATGCAATAAGTAAAATGCTCTGTTTAATAGAACTGTTCTGGAATATGAAATTATCGAACATTTCAAAATTTTATGGACATACGTTTTTGATCAGAGGCAGAAGCGTGGCCGTAGGTGATTATGATGGAAGGGGGGGGGGATCCCCCCAATATATGTGATGTTGGGAAATTTGAGCTTAGATTTGGAAAGTTCTAGATTTTTGAGATATTTTATTCATTTTAAAAAAGAGTAAAAAAATACGAAATTTTTATTGTCTTCATGATTACATTTCTGAGTTCTATAACAATAAACAAGTTAAATTATCAAAATAAATACAAAAAGAAGTGAGCCAAACTCAATCGATCATTGTGATTTTCAGTTTCGCAAAAGTATTATACATCTACCAGACCTGAATTTCTCTACTCCTTCTGTCAACAGCTGACTTCATTTATTTCATCCAAAACTTTGTTTCCTTCTCAAAATTTCCCTTCTTCTTCCAACAGCTATTTTAATCCAAAGGGATTGCAACTTCTTTTGAAAATTGGAGGTAATTTGTATCACAGCAAGAATTATTGTAGTCACCTAAATTGAAACACAGCTGTGTAAGAAGATCTGATAAGTTTCCACCAATTGCACTAATTTTTGAACTAATTTTGTGACTTTCGGATGATCTTTTACCCATTCTCATGATTTTTACCGGAAGAATTGGTTAACCCTTTTCTGTCAAGAAAAAATCTTTATATGAGCAAATGTGAATGCAAGGAGTCGTTGGTTCTGATGAAATTGTCATATTTTACTTTTATTTGAGTGTGGAAATATACAGGGTGGTTATAATTGACCCTTTCCCTATAAACAGCATCCTAAGGCGCAAACGGGTGAACGGGATGCAATGAAATTTGGTACATAGACTATACATGAGATGCGCTCACGGAATTTCGAAAAAAAATTAGTTCCAAAATGTCCACCAGAGGGTGCCTTTTCCGGAAAAACATTAAATTTAACACAATACACAACCGAAACGGAATACAGAAACAATATTAGCAATTCAGAACACGAAGTATGAGTAATAAAACGTAAAACCGCGAAAATCTGTCAGTTCTAGGAAAAAAATTCGAGAGTTGCATGCTTGCGAAGAAGAGGAAGCTTTATGCAAAACAGGTTAGGGTATAAAACGTTTGCAGGCGTTGTCATGTTTTATGTCGATGTTTCCGGCTGTAATTATGATGATATCCTTAGATGAACGTGCGTTATTGGTGAAGCTGTTTTACGAAAACAAGGGGAATGCTTCTGCTGCAGTTCGTGAATTCCGTCGTATAAAGAACCTACAGCGTGGACCAATGTCTACCGAAAGTATCCGAACCATGATTAAGAGATTTGAAGAGACCGGGATATTACGAACTCAACCTGGAACAAGCCGTAAACCTGTCAAACCGGTGCTTGTTGATGCCGTCAAGACAGCTGTTGCCACACAGTGGCATATATCACAGTTTGGGGACTGTAGCGCACGTGCACTTCCTCGACAGACAGGCTATTCTTACAGCACCGTCCGAAAAGTTCTCAGTAACATAATACATTTCTTCCCATACAAGATCCACCATACCCAAGAGCTGTTGGATAGGGTCAAGCCACAATGTCTCTTATTCGCAGACAGTTTTCTCAACAGAATGGCTGTTGATCTATCATGGCCTTGGATATTCTGTGGTGCTACGAGGTTCATTTCTACCTCTCTCAGGGACAGTCATCACACACAATTGCCGCATTTGGGCTCAGGAAAATCCGCTGATGCACACTGAAATTACCCTACATTCTCCAATGGTGACTGCCTGGTGTGGATTGACGACGACATTCTTCCTTCGGCCATTCTTCTTTGAGGAAATAACTGCACGTGGTCCTGTCACCTATTCCGTGCCGTCGGTACCATGACATGCTGCAAACGTTTGTTGTGCCGCAACTACAACAAAAGCGAGTCCTTACATCGATCATTCTCATGCAGGATGGTTCTCCCCCACATATCCATGAGTCCGTGAAGGCGCTGATGCTCAACTCTTCACAGACGAACGTGTTATTAGTAAATTCTTTCGTAATCCATGGCCACCACGTTCGCCGGATCTAAATCCGTGCGATTTATGTTTATGGGGCCACTTAAAATGTCTGGTGTACTGCGGAGGCATTGCGGCTGATAAGCACTAATGAATATTTGGATTAGTGTTGACTCTACAAAAAAAGGCCTGCCGTGCCGGGCGGGAATTTTTTAAAAAGGGCACACGATTTTCTAAAAAAGAACACGATTTTTAAAAGAACAATCATGTATCTTGTTCATAAAAAATATTTTGAATTGGTTTGTTTAGAGTCTTTTTTATCAGTGGAATTTTGCGGAATTTTTACGTGACCGATTGACTTTTGAAATTTATCCGCTATTGACTAACGAATTTCGCGACATTTTCTCTGCGATTCATCGACGAATTTCGTATGGTTTTCTGCAACCGAGTAAAGAATTTCGTGATTTTTTTTCTCACGATTCACTGCCAAATTTCCCGATTTTTTCCCATAACTGAATGACGAATTTTACAGCAATCGACTGAAGAATTTTTCGATTTTTTTCCGATGACTGAATGACGATTTTTACAATTATTTCTTGCAACTGATTGAAGAAGTTCGCGATATTTTATTTCTCCCGATTGGCGAAATTTTGATTAATTTCTTTTTCTTGCGACCGATTTATCAAACTCGTGGATTTTTTTTGCTCGTACAACCGATGTTTGAATTTTCGAAGATTTTCCCCGCGGTCAGTCGACGAATTTCATTACGTTTTCATGTAAACAGATGGCGATTTTCCGCTATTTACCTCACGACTTACTGGCGAAATGCGCTAGTTTATTTTTTAGTGCAATCAATGGACGAATTGATTATTTTCCCCCCGACCGACTGAAGGATTGTTTTATTTTTGATCGTAACCGGCTGGCGGATTTCTCGTTTTCTCACACGACCTAATAAGAAATTTCGCAATACTTTCCCTCGACCATATGATGAAATTTACATTTATTTCCCCCATCAATGGATATATTTCGTGAGCCACCCCCCCCCCCCCCCCCCTGCTTCAATCCGTGATACCGGAAAAACAAATGAATCGAAAGGGGCGTCAGAAAGGACAGCAAGGAACGCGGAGTGAATAAAATAATAAAAAAGGGCTGCCGGACACATACACTAGTTAAAAATGGCCGCATGATGCATAAACTGTTAAAAAGAAAATCTTCAAGCCACCGCAACCAGAAAAAGAAATGATTCGAAAGGGCACCTCAAAAATTACCGCAAGAGACGCCGGGTGAATAAAATAATAAAAAAGGTCCGCAGGGCATATACACTAGTTAAAAGCTGCCGTTAGGTGCATAAACTAGTTAAAAAGTGCCGCCGGGCACAACGCTCTGCTAATTGCCCTTGAATCAATACTATGAATGTGACTGAGAGAGCTGACTTCCGAAAGCATCGTAGGAAAAGGATTTCACCAAAGAGAATAGATAAAAATAATAGCATACTAATGATCATTGATACACATATGTTTAAAAGGAAAAAAATTAAAGAAATTTTCAACAAATTATTAATGGGCTTAAATGACAATATTTCCTATATCCGGTGAATATTGCACCAATACATTTTATATTTAAATTACAATTTTGCAAGGTAAATTTGAGTATCACTAATTTTAAAAAAGTTCTTAAAGTTTCTTCCTGGATATGATAAACCGGATGTAGTACATGGCTTGCGGAATCAAATGAAATAATATTTTTGTTCAAACCAAATGAAGAGCTAAGTGGAAGAACATGTTAAGTAACAACAATGACATTTGAAGGAATTTGAAGTAAAAATTTTTGCTGTAAATTTTATTGATTTATTTTCTGTTTGATACCATGTGTTTAAAATATTAAGAGGTATGGTACTAAACGCTCTCAGAATATCTTATTCATATTTAATTCTCAAATATTAAACATTATTAATATTATTGACATTATTAAATATTAAAATATTAAATATTAATGAATAATGTCTTAAATCTTCAAGACTAAATAGAATCTTAGTATTTTATCTTCATCATATGATAGGATACCTCATAACGCTTACATCCAAAAGATAAATTTTTTAATAGAAAATGTAGCATAACATGTTCATCCACTCAACTCTTCAAATGTTAACTCACTTAACAAACTTTTCTCTCATGCCATGAAATTCAGAGACTATTTGGGTCATGTCGTCAAACTATATATCTTAACATTCAAAGCAGTTTATACTTATGGTTTTGTTTATAACGAAACAATCTTCAGCCCATTTAAAATATTAAAAAAATCTTTTGCAAACTGCTAAGAGGGAGGACAGACTTGACAGCCTATAGCTTTTAAAATGTGATGTTGTCATCAGATGGTCTTCTTTGAAGACCAGAAGAATCAATGTTAAGTGAAAAAAAAGTGTCTTTAAATTAATTTTAAACAAACCAATAATTAGAATTATGTTTTTAGTTTCAGAATTGTTCTTTGGAAATTAATTTTTTATGCATAAGTATCATTTTTATTATTTCACACTTTGCATATATCATTTTAGTTGGAAATTAGAGCAATTTGTTTCAAGATGGGAAATTTTCGAATTCAATACCCCCCCCCCCCCCCCCCCTCCCTTGAAAAATTATCTGTAGATACGCTCCAGATCAGAGAAATTCGATTGACATAAAAATGAAAAATAAATAAAAGACTAGCTATTATCGACTAAATATAGAACTATCAATAAATTGTAAATAAGGTCATATGTATAGCTCTTGCACACACCATTTAAAACGAGATTATAATAAAAGCTCATAACTGCAGAATAATTATAATGAATAATTATAGATTTTAATTAACTCGATGCTAACTACTAAATACTCGTACTTAAACTTTACCTGCATACTTAGACAACATTTACAAGCTTGCATATTTTATCATAAAACATCACTGAAAGTAGTTTTCAAATTTTAGATAATTACACTTCAGAAACAAATACCACTTGAAGAATTCAAAAAATATCCATTGCTTGTCTTTGTTTTGTGTAATATCCTTCCCTTTATTTATTGTCTCTTTCAGATAATTAATATTTAATCTTCCGAGGATTTATTAGGAAATCATTTCCCCAATTATTTGAAAGACTAGGTATTTTATTGATTTATATATTTTATTCAGACACTATTTTTTTTAAATAGTTTTTGTGATATTTTTTTAACCAATAAACTTTACAGTTGACCAGGATTTTTTTTATCTAATTAGTTATAAAAATTCTTAATATTATATTAATTAAGTTTTATAAAGATATGTTTCTTTTTATAGAATTTTTATATATGAGTCGGAATTAATTAACTTTCTAAAACGAAGAATTAGAAAATAAATTAAAATCATCTCTTTTAATAAATATATAATTACTACAGTGTGCTGTACCCATTCTGTTTAGTTGAAAATTGTCAGTAATACGAATTTCATTATATTGTAATATTCATTCCTGGACGCAATAATTAAAATGCTCTGTTTTAAAAAAAATGTTTTTTGATATAAAAATATCTAAAATTTCATAATTTTATGTAAATATTTTTCTGATCAGAGAAAGTCGATTGAGACAAAAATACAAAAAACGTAAACGACTAGTTACTGTCGATTAAACATAAAAATATCAGTAAATTATATATAAGGTAATATGTATAGCGCTTACACACGTCATTTAACACTTTCAGAGGCCAGTAATTGCGTTTCTATAATGCTGAAATCACACCGGAATTTTCGAAAAATTTAGTGTCATAATAAGGAAAAGCAATTTTTCAGCTTTTTTCCAGCAAAGTTTTAAAAGTAAAATTTTATTAAAAGTTTCTGGTGCTAAACTTGATAAAATTTAGGTGGGATATAATGTATCTCACCTCCCCCTGAACACTAGACCTGAGCGCTGCCAAAAAATGGCGGTTGTCGAAGGCAGATTTTGTTTCAGCGTGTGTACGGTCCCTTGAATTTTAGTACACATATTTTTTTAATATTTTCCGTTTTATTTTTACGAGATTAAACAGATCAAAGAAATCTTTTATAAGATATTGGTGTAACAAGTAAAAATTAAATTAAAAAAATCAAAAAACCCCGAACTAATTAATTATTACTCATCAATGTTAAACTATTTTTTATATTACTTACCGATTTTTTTTTTTTTATTTACTTGTATTGATGACTTTTAAGTTGTGTTTAATTGTTAGTTCCTATCTATAAACACTGTTTTGATGAGGCCGATAGATGTCTATGATGGTTAGAGTTACAGTAAAGCTAGAGATCCTACCTACACAACTCCCAGCTTATGTAACAATTAAACGGAGCTTCTGACTGTAAAATAATCAATGAAACATCGTCTTCATTTTGAAAGACCTATCCAATGATATACCACTCAATATGGTGCGTATAATTTTTTTTCGTGTCTACTGCCATTTTGTATTTTACGGCCGCCATTTTGAATTTATAAATACAAAACCTAGCCTATAACCATCAGACGGTCAAGACGAATCTATAGAGACTTCATTCATTAAAATCCATCCAGCCATTGGGATGTTTCGAGGGTATAAAGAAATCCACATACCCAGATACGCCTGAACCCTTCTTGGCAGCCGGGTAAAAATTTAAGGGGCCGCACATTCGCTAAAAAAAAAAAAAATCCGCCTTCGGCAGCCGCCATTTTTTTGCCATCGCTCCGGCCTAGTATTGAAAAGGCAGTGGCTAATGGCAGAATGATGCGAAAATAAAGCTAAAGACATCATTTAAAAATATTAAAATACAAATGATAAATTAAAATAAAATCTCCCACTGAATTAGCTTTAGCGAACGTGTTTTCGCCTGACTGAAGTAGAATTTTATATGTCGCACCCGATAAGTGTAGGTACTTTTTTTTTAAAATTCAGATTGTTTGATTACCATCAGTCTTTTGAAGTAGAAATATCCACCTTATTTAACCCTTTCAGGGGCAAGTAATTGCATTTCTGTAATGTTGAACTCAGACCGGAATTTTCGAAAAAATTTGTTTCAAAATAAGGAAAAGCAATTTTTCGACTTTCCTTCTGCAAATTTATAAAACTAAAATTTTATTAAAAGTTTCTGGTGCAAAACTTGATTAAAATTATGTATCCCACCGCCCCTCAAGGGGTTAACTGCAGATAAAATGATGCGAGAATAAATGCAAATACACTATTTTAAAAATCTGATGGGAATCAAACAATCTGAATTTTAAAAAAAACAGCCGATACTGTCCGTAAAAATCACGGGCACGAGAATTAAAGTTTTAATAAAAATGAATTCAGACGTTAATTTATGCGTGTTTTAATATATTAAAGATAACTCATAATCTGCGCTTATATTTATCATTAATTATAGATAATAAAGAAAATTCCAAAAGCAATCGTTAAAATTTAAGCGAAAAACCAGCAAATTTAAGTGTATTTGATATTTCAATATGTTTAGTTATTTGAAAGTATTTTCTGTGCAAAATAATCAAATATATGTGTTGAAAAAGAGAGTTCTACGTGATAAAATTATTTTTAAAGTAGGCTGTAATTTAGAGAAAATTACTTTAATACAGGAGAGAATCATCGTTGGAACATTTCATTTGCAAATGCGTATCAAATATCAGCAGCGATAAGTAGTTCGGAAATTTGTGAAATGGAATGCATCAAAAGTACGTGGAGTGCCTTGAAAATAGCATTTCTCAGCTAAAGAATAATGACAATCAAGTTGGAAAGGTCTTCATTACCGAAGGGATTGTCCTGGGAACAGAAGATTGGAACAGTTGATACAGAAGCAAGAAACAAAAAAACCAAAATGTCTCTGCGTCGCGAAAATCAATAAGTATCAAATATAATCAGTATAAAGCTGAATTCTCTACGGATTCTATTTTATTACAAATGGTACATTCACTTTAAAAGATTTTTTATGGTAGAAATGTTTTATATGTAATCTACTTTGCCTTTAACCCTTTAACGGTCGCTTAATATTTGGAAAAACCATAAAAAATGTACCTAATTTTTTTATTAAAGAAATTGAGTAATTATAAGGTTTCTATATAAAATATGCAATTAGTTTTTATTTAAGGTGAAAAAAAAAGATGTTACAGAACAAATTCACATTTGTGGAAAAGTTATCATGTGAGAATTATGCTTGTTTTACACCATACAAATTAATGCGGAATAAGACCTTTATTTTTCACATCTTAGATGTTTATTTATCATCATCAAACAGATTTTTACAAATAATAATTGAAATAATATAATACACATTAAACTTTGATTATTAATAATTTTTTAGTGTTATATATTTCGAAACATGCAATACGATATACGAAGTCCAACATCACAGTCAGCGCCAAAAGTCAATCCCAAACGCTAATATTCAAAGACTTCACACCGAAATGCCAGTTAAATTTTTCTGGTTTCAGACTTTTTTTCCAGCAATAAATCTCCAGCCCGGAAATATGACGGGCACGAGAAATAACGAACGACATCTCAGCCCGTCATATTGACGGGCGCAAGAATTAAGGGGTTAAATTGCATACGTAAAGCTAAAAAGGTTAAGTAAAGTAAATAAATTAAAATGAGCATAAGCACAATTATCGATGTAAGTTTATATATCAGGTCATCAAGTACTATGTAATTACAAAAGGAACAGATTAGCATCGGGGAAACCTTCTACCACTAAATTTTATTAGAAATTTCCATCTTATATAAAAGCCAAAGTTAATTCAATAAAAAAAATTACTGTCATGAATAACGCAAAAATTGCTATTATTTTTACTGGTATACGTTTGCTACTTTTATAATTACAAGTTGCATACTTGATGAACTAATATATAATTAAAGTTTAATTATTAACGCTTTGAAGGCAGTGTTGCCAGATTGGGGACTTTTTAGTTCGGATTATTTCACTGTCACCGCTTTTTAAAATAGTATAATTCGCCTTATTTTTCAGATTTTTTAATCTATTTTTAAATAGGCCGAATATTTCTATTTCTAAAAAGCGGTCACAATCAACATAGTCCAAGAGCTGTTAAACATTTTAGGGAAGGTATTTGAGGCACCCTGAAAATTTGTGTAACACTTCTTTTGTAATGGCTGAATACAAAATCGAATGTCTGGCTGAAGGATCGTGGCCCAAAAACTGTGCCAGACACGTGTCAAGTGCCATTTTTTGACTACCCAAAAAAGGTATTTGAGGCACGCTGAGATTGAGGCAGAATAATATTTATGCTTAGAAAAAAATATTTTGAAAATGACAGACACTTTAGTCGACCCAAAATCTGTGCCAGACACGTGTCAAGTGCCATTTGACACGTGTCTGGCACAGTTTTTGGGCTGACTAAAGTGTCTGTCATTTTCAAAATATTTTTTTCTAAGCATAAATATTATTCTGCCTCAATCTCAGCGTGCCTCAAATACCTTTTTTGGGTAGTCAAAAAATGGCACTTGACACGTGTCTGGCACAGTTTTTGGGCCACGATCCTTCAGCCAGACATTCGATTTTGTATTCAGGCATTACAAAAGAAGTGTTTCACAAATTTTCAGTTTGCCTCAAATACCTACTCAAAAATGTTCAACAGCTCTCCTACTAACAGTATGGGGAGAAAAATGTCCCCATCTGACAACACTGTTTGAAGGGTGTGGAGTATGTTTTGACGCCAAATGGGCGATAACGGGACAGCAATGGATCTATTGTTTACGTAAGGTAACCCCTCCTGGGCTCATCGCGCGCGCTCTCTCTGTTTTTTTTTTTTTTTTTTCGAGATGGTGTTGTTGAAAGAATATTCTGTTTTTAAGAACGCATTTCGCTTTTGTAAATAAAATGTATTATAGTGTATAATAGAAGTAAATATGTGTCTTCCAATTAAAAGAAGAGAAAATTTGATATCCCGTGGAATTAATTGAGTAAGTGCCAATTGATTTATTTTTAAGATAGTGTTAGTTAATTTAAGAAATCCACTGAACCAAAATCGGTCGCCACACTGGTGCATAAGGCCGGGAATATAAATTGATAAATACGCTACTGGCATTTCATTAAACGGGTAAATTATTTAAAATTTCTCTTAAACTTACGATATATTGGGAGACATAATTCTTTGAATGAGTGAATATAAAGATGAATCAAAGTGAAGTTTTAAAACGAAACATAGCAAAACGCGGATCAATTAGAACCACAGTAACGAAATTGATAAAAAAGATTGATAGTGAAATTAAAAAAGAAAGTGATTCCAAACCGGAAATAGTTCAGGACTCTTTAGAAGCATTACTTGAACACAAATTATCATCAGAAAAATTGAATCGGAAATTGAAACCGATAATTTAGAAACAGATATAGAAACTTCGATAGAATATAAGGAAGCTATTGTGACTTGCAAATCTAGAGCCAGTAGGTATTTGAAAAATTTAAACATAAATTCAACTATCACGAGTGAACCAAAAGTAACTACGCCCTCCATATCAGACAGTCAATTAAAGTCGAATACGAAATTGCCGCGAATTTCTTTAAATAAATTTACCGGCGACATTTGCGAATTTCAAGAATTTTGGCCTCAGATTAAAGTTGCTATTCACGAAAATGAAGCTCTTCAGCAAATTGAAAAGTTTACTTACTTAAAATCTTTAATTTCTGATTCAGCAGCTGCCGCTATTAATGGGCTTCCATTAACAAGTGAAAATTATGTAACGGCAATAAATATATTAAAGGACCGTTTTGGGAAAAGAGATGTTTTAATTTCCGAGCACACTAACAAATTATTAAACTTAGAAGCAGTACGAAGATCAAATGACATACATTCTTTGAGAAAATTATTTGATGAGATAACTATACAAATACGATGTCTCGAAGCGCTTGATGTGAAGTCAGACCAATATGGTTGCTTATTATTACCCATTATTTATAAATGTATACCGAATGATCTCGTATTACAATTTCACAGAGAACAATGCGATAAAAAGGATGTTAGTGTAAATGATTTATTGTTGTTTCTGAAACGTGAAACAGAAGCGCGAGAAAAGGCTATTAATGTTACTTCTATCAGTTTTGAGAATACTAAATCCCATGAAAATAAATTTAAACAAAATTCTCCCAAACACTTTCACCAAGGAAAAATAAAAAATCCTTCGGCATTCACATTAAATACAATCACTGAAAACCTTTGCCCCTTTTGCTCTCAAAAACACGACGCAAATTCGTGTAAGTTAAATTTGGAACAACGAAAAGAATCTTTATTAAAACAAGCTAAATGTTTCAGATGTTACAAACGGTTCCACCGAAAACAGAATTGCAGAAACACTGAAATTCGTTGCACAATTTGTTTTTCGAGAATGCATCAAAATTCTCTTTGTAACAAAAAACAAAAAGAAAGATCATCGAATGAAAATAAAATTGACCTTCTTTCGACTGAGCGTGAACCGGGGGGAAAGGAAAATAAGAAATATGAAAAAATAACAGTTTCATCACTTTGTTGTAATCCAGATGAATATATTTATTTTCAAACATTGAAAGGAATTATGATTGGAAAGAATCAAAATATTAATGTTCGAATATTATTAGATAGCGCTTCGCAGCGAACATTTATTGGGAAGAATTTATCTAATCGTTTAAATTTAGAGGTGACAGGGCAGGAATCATTAAATTTTCATACCTTTGCTGGAAAGAAACCTATTGTTGATAATCATAATAGAGTAAAGATTTTCCTAAAAGACAATAATTCGGACAATATAATATGTCTGGAAGCGTTAGAAACGGAGAGAATCTGTTCCGATATAATACGAGCACCAAGTTCTGAGTTATATAAAAAAATTAAAAATATGGGTATAGAGTTATCAGACGTTTCTAATGAATTAGATGATGGTGATAATGAAATAGATTTATTGATTGGTAGCGATTACTATTGGTCAATTATGACAGGAAAATATAAACGTATTTCACCAACTCTTGTTCTGAATGAAACTAAATTAGGCTGGACACTTCACGGCAAATTCTCAGAGGAAGTTAATAGAAATAATTTAGTAAGCGCTATGTACATATCTATTTGGGATAATAATAAAGATGATAAAATTTCAGTTCAACTTGAAAAATTCTGGACTATAGAAGGGTTGGGAATTCAAGAAGATAATACGAACAAAGATTTGTGTGATAAACAAATACTAGAACAATTTGAAAATTCGATTGAATTTAAGAACAACAGATATGAAGTTAAACTACCTATGAGATATGATAATCTTGATCTTCCTAATAATTATGAAATTGCCAAAAGGAGAATTGAAAGTTTAATTAAACGATTTATGAATAATCCTGCATTGTTTAAAGAATATAAAGATATAATTAATGAATATAAGGCTTTGGGAATAGTAGAAGTTGTTGAACCCCAGGAAATAAATTCGACCAATGGTAATTTGACATACTATTTACCCCACCACCCTGTGATTCGAACGGACAAACAAGCAACCAAACTGCGCATCGTTTTCGATGCATCATCTCACGCTCCTTCTGAACCTTCTCTAAATGATATACTCTTTCCAGGTCCGAATTTGAACTCTGATTTATTTGATTTAATTTTACAATTTCGAAGCAATAAGATTGCCGTAGTGGCAGACATTGAAAGGGCATTCTTGCAGATAAGCCTTGCTGAGACTGACAGAGATATGACACGATTTTTGTGGATCGAAGAACTCCCTCAAGATAAAAATGCTCCATTAAACTTTATAATTATGAAAATGTGCCGCGTATTATTTGGCGTTACTTCGAGTCCATTCCTGTTAGGAGCAGTAATTAAGCATCATGTGAAAAAGTATGCAACTTCGTATCCGGAAACTTGTTCCAAAATTAAATCTTCCATGTATGTTGACGACCTTTTGTTAGAAGCAGATACTGTTAGTGAAGCTTTAAAATTTTCAAAAGAATCGTTAGATATTTTTCAACAAGCAAATATGTCCTTGCGGAAGTGGCAAAGTAATTCTACTATTTTAAAGGAACATTTAAAATCATTAGATATGAACGTTTGCCCTGATACATCAGCTGATACAATTCCATTTAAAATCTTAGGCTTAATATGGGACACGGAAGAAGACATTTTTAGATTTGATAATCATAGTCTTTTAGAATTTGTTCATTGTCAGGAAAAGTCTAAAAGAACTGTAATTCGAGCGGCTGGGAGAATTTTTGACCCCATTGGGTTTTTATCTCCATTCACGATTTTAATAAAAATGATTTTTCAATCATCATGGGAACACGGTATCGATTGGGACCAGAAATTGCCGGAACATTTAGAGAAAAAATGGGATAATTGGTGCTCACAGATTCCATATCTTAGTAAAATAAAAATCCCAAGGTATTATTTCCAGGACATCGAATGTTTTGATAATGTAGAAGTCCACTGTTTTAGTGATGCAAGTATTAAAGCCTATGGAAGTGTTATTTATCTTAGATATAACAACAATAATAGCATAAAGACAAGTTTTGTTACATCAAAAAGCAGATTAGCTCCCATAAAAAAATTAACTTTACCACGTTTGGAGTTAATGGGTGCTATGATTGGAGCTAGACTTGGAAAACGGGTAATGTCCATTCTCAAGATAAGTGAAAATAAAGTACACTATTGGACTGACTCGAACATCGTACTTCATTGGGTCAAGAGTTCATCTAGTACTTGGAAGCCATTTGTCAGCAATAGAGTATCGGAAATACAAACTTTGACAAATCCGATGAACTGGCGACATTGTGCCGGTAGCTCAAATCCTGCTGACCGACTTACGAGAGGACTCTCACTTCTCGACCTCGAGAGCGATGATCTATGGTGGTCAGGGCCTCCATGGTTAATTAAGGATTCAAATTTATGGCCCAAGGAAGATAGAGAAGTAGATGAAGATATGAAGCAACTAGAAGCTAAAGGAAAAGTAATTTCCCAAAACCTTTGTTCATCAGAACAACAGAAACCACTTATAGAGATTGAGCGTTTTAGTTCTTTATTGAAGGCAATTAGAACAGTGGCAAGAATTAAAAGATTTGTCTTCAATCTAAGAAGTCCAATTAAACATAAAGGTGTATTATCTGCTGAAGAATTGACAGAAGCTGAAGAATTATTAATTAAAGAAGTACAAATGAAAAATTATAAGGAAGAAATTGAGTCATTAGAAGAAGGAAATCCCATTAAGAAGACCTCAAGAATTTATTCGTTATGTCCATATTTGGATAAAAATAAAATTTTACGAATCAGAAGCAGACTTAATGAAGGCTCATTTAGTTTAAATAAAAGCAATCCAGTCATATTGCCAAAGAATGAAAAATTTACCGAGTTGCTGATTATGCAAGAACACAGAAAATTGTTGCATAGTGGAGTTTCTTTGACACTTGCACAAATCCGAAAAAAATTTTGGATTCCTCAAGGAAGACAATTAATTAGGAAAAGTGTCAGGAAATGTTTAATTTGTAAAAAATACAATGCGAAAGCAGCTGACCAACTAACTGGCCAACTTCCGAAGGAAAGAATATCAGAATCTCCTGCGTTTACCGTTATAGGATTGGATTTTGCAGGACCGATAATCGTAAGAACAGAGAATAAAGAGACGTCAAACTCATATATTGTACTGTTCACCTGTGCCACAACAAGAGCAATACATCTGCAAGCAGCCAGGGATATGACTACAAAATCTTTCCTTTTGTGTTTTCGTCGATTTATTTCAAGACGCGGAAACTGTAAAATGATTTTTTCGGATAATGCAAAGAGTTTTAAGGCTGCTGATAAAGAATTACAACAATTTGAGAAAATCATTAAAGATCAAGAACTCCAGGATTTTATATCGAATAAAGGTATGACATGGAAATTTATCGTCGAGCGTGCCCCATGGTGGGGAGGGTTTTACGAAAGGCTCGTAAAAAGTGTAAAAGAACCTTTAAGAAAAATTTTGGGAAGAGCTCTCATCACATTTGAAGAATTGGCAACAATCTTGACAGAAATAGAAGCCATAATAAATATGAGACCGCTAACCTACACAACAAGTGATTTCGGCGAGCCAGAGCCACTTACCCCGGCCCATTTCCTTCAGCTAGGAAGAGAGAACATCAGTTTTCTTCTACATTTTGCCGAATTAGAAAATAAAATTTCTACTAAAGAAACTTTGTTAAGGAGAAAACGATATCAAAGTAAGTTGTTGAAACAGCTCTGGATTAAGTGGAAGGAACAATACATATTGAATTTAAGTTCAGTTCATGAATTTAAAACTCCTGAAAGACACAAAAACTTAAAAATTGGCGATGTTGTTTTAGTAGATGGTACTGCTAAATCTAAACTGTTGTGGGACTTAGTAATAGTTAAGGAAGTCATTATTGGCAGAGATAAACTTATTCGTGCTTGCATAATAAAAACTGCTAAAGGACTGCTGAGAAAACCAATACAACTTTTGTATCCTTTTGAACTAGATATCTGAATGATAAGTGATTTCAGTACTTGATTTGAAATTTATTTTTTCTACTAGTGTTTGAATATCAAAGTGTGTTTGTTTTATAAATTCATGTTTGGAAATATTTTTTTTTGGGTGTGTTTTGCAATTTCTTGTTTATTTAGTAAAAATCTTTCATTTATGCATAATTGTACTTTATTTCAAATTGAAAAGATAATTGAATTAATAATGTTATTTAATTTGTTTATATTATGTATATATATATATATATTCAGTTAATCTTATTCAGGTAAAATATCTGGCCAGATATGTTCATGTAGCTACATGTTATAAGAGTGTCTTTTTTTTTATTTATATTGATCATGACTTTATTATTTTATGTTTAATTCTTTATACTTCAACGCCTGTAGATTGAAAATTTTCTATTTTATCATTTGAGTTGTCATTTAAGGTCAAGTTTATTATAAGAATGTTTATGTTGATTTATCATTATGTACTCTCATGAGTACAGGTGGGGAGTGTGTGGAGAATTATATGTTTTGACGCCAAATGGGCGATAACGGGACAGCAATGGATCTATTGTTTACGTAAAGTAACCCCTCCTGGGTTCATCGCGCGCGCTCTCTCTGTTTTTTTTTTTTTTTTTTTTTTTTTTTCGAGATGGTGTTGTTGAAAGAATATTCTGTTTTTAAGAACGCGTTTCGCTTTTGTAAATAAAATGTATTATAGTGTATAATAGATGTAAATATGTGTCTTCCAATTAAAAGAAGAGAAAATTTGATAGCCCGTGGAATTAATTGAGTAAGTGCCAATTGATTTATTTTTAAGATAGTGTTAGTTAATTTAAGAAATCCACTGAACCAAAATCGGTCGCCCCAAAGGGCAAGCAATTGCGTTTGTATAATGCTGAATTCACACCGGAAATTTGGAAAAAAATTATTTCAAAACATGGAAAAGCAATTTTTCATTGCTTTTCCCCAAAAGTTATAAAAGTAAAAATTAGTAAAAAGTTTCTGGTTCAATGTTAATTAATTAAACTTAAATGCTGTGCTGTAGGAAAGACATTAAGGCTAGTTCCATGAGTAATTGTAGTGTAAGTCACATAGTTGCAAACTGCTACGATGCATCGATGTTTGGCTACTAGTATTTTAAAGCAGAAAAAATATTTTTTAATTTGAGATTACCTGTTAATTGAATAAGGCAAAGAAAACTTTTCGAAAATAACGGTGGCCAAAAAGCACAGCAGTTATCAACTATTTGACTTACACTACAAAAATCCATCGAATTGCCATTAAATAAACATACATTTCACAAACGTATAAGACTTGATTTTCCAGGAACACTAACCAATTCTACATATTTCAGAAGCAATGCAACCAAACATATATATTAAAAAATCAAATTGTACAAGAAAATGATTTTTTTTAAATAAAATATAATTCAGAGAAAATTCTTTGATTCAAAAGATAATTATTGCTAAAACGTTTCATTTGCATACTCTTGTTAAATTATCAGTAACGCTAAACAGTTAGGAAATTTAGGAAATGAAATAGGACAAAATTACGTGATTCCCATCTAGTAATAACATTTCTTAACTAAAGAAAGACAATAAAAGAAGTTATTGCCGCATGAATTATCTTCTGAACAGAAGAAAAAGCAGGAGACAAAATTGTCTTTATTTTGCTGTTATCAATATATCTCAAACAAAAGAAGTATAACATTAAAATGAAAAAGAAAGATTGCTAAATATATATATTTAGCAAATATTACATTAGAAATAAGTTTATTTTTTCAGTTAGAGAATTTAGTTTTTCAATAAATTCATTTTAAGAAATATTTAAAATTATGTAAAAAAATAGAATTTTAAATGTCCAGGCTGTCTTATACATATGAGGAAAATGGGAAAATCCACCGCTATGAAAGTTTTATTATTTTAAGAATTCCCATTATAAAAAGTAAAAATGGTCCAGTCTGTCTGTCCATCTATCACAGCCATTTTACTCATAAACTGTGGAACGTGTAAAGTTGAAATTTTCTGAAAAAAATAAAGGCTATTGACCCACATATTTATAGATTATTAAGCATTCGCAAGTATATCTAGGGAAAATGTAGAAGGGCTAATTAAGTTACTTGAAAAAAAAAATTCTTTTCTTTGTATATCGTATGGGATATCTATCGTGCGAACGCTTTCGTAACGCCAAAATCCAGAATACATTTCTTTCAATTTTCGGTATATTTTCAGTGATATCGTCGAAAATGTAATGAAAAAATATGTTCCTCCTCACCTCTATTTCCGAATCTACTGAATCAAAAAAAATTATGGGTAGTAGAAGTTAATTTAAACCTTTCATGAAAACTATAGCGATTACCTGAGGTCACATAGTTTTGAGAAAATTGCATTTTTCCGTTACACACAAATTTCGATTTGCGGGCGTTCAGCAAAGGTGTTGAGGGGCGCCATTCGTTGCAAAGGTATAAAAGGATTGTTGATAACAATTTTCGAAAAAAATGTTGGTAATTATCTGAGATAAAAACCCTTAAATACATGAACAATTTGGACATACATAAAGACAAGAGTGGTGGCTTACTCTATGCCCCATTTGCTTAGCCTACATCACAACTTTTAATGATATATTTGTGTAATGCTATGCCCAGTTACTAATTGATTTATTTATTGAACGGAACCCTCTGTGCGCAAGTAATATTCGCACTTGACAGGGTTTTTATTTCTTTTGTACGTAAACTTCTTCTTTCAAAATAATTGTAAGAAATAGTTCAAACAGAGTCAATATCACCATTTTTTTGCAGACAGTTGTGGTTGTTTCTTTTTTAAAATTATGTGGTTGAAAACGGCGTTATCTTTATTTTCTCTCAAAATTGGCATATATATATATACAGTAGAACCTCTTTTATCCGAAACTCTTTCAACCGAAACTCTCGGTTAACCGAAATCCATTTTTAAAGCTTTTTTTTTTTCTTTTTTACTATCACATTCCTTGTGTGCAAAATTCATTTTGAAAGCTTTTTGTCTTTTTTAACTATCCTAATCCTTCTGTGCAAGCGATCCTTTCCAAACTAGGAGTACGTATAAATATTTTCGATCCCCTTTCTTACAGTTCCTTTGAATTTCACTTGAGCTCCCGTAAGCTGCGGAATGGAACGAAGAAAACGAACAAATTAGCAATTCTGAAGCTTTTGAATGTTTTGAAAAAGGTTTGGCATGGCTGGGACAGCAGAAAGACTGTGATACTGGTGGACTAATAGTATAAAAAAACTTCGTGATAAAGCTACAAAGCAAAGGCATTAGAAACTGCGATAAACAAAACATTTTTTTCTAATCCTTGTGATATATGTAAAAAGTACTTAATTTCAAAATTAAAATTCAGGTAATTTATTCTTGTTTCTATTTTGCTATTGCTTTATTTTTATTAAGCAATTGTTACCATAATACGAAATATTGCATTCATTTCTCCTTAATCTTAAAATGGAAGCATTCTGGATTATCCGAAAATTTCGATTTTCCGAAAGAGGGTTGGTCCCAATTATTTCGGATAATCGAGGTTCTACTGTATATATTATTTTAATTAAAGATTAAGCCAGTGTAATGAACTATTCTTTCACCGTAATGTAATACTTGAACAAAAGCAGTAGTACATATATTTTATGAGTATGAGCCTGAAACGTATGCTGTGCTGTATGTAACAAAATATTCAAATATGGGTTAAAGTGCTATGAATAACATATTTAAGTTCGTGTCACTGTTAAACCTTAATAATTAATATTACATGTTTTGCCTGAAATAATGCCACTTTATGAACTAATCATCTTCACGTTAGGAATTTACTTATCCGTTTTAGGTGCGTTCGTAATTATATGAATATGTAGCACCTAAAGTTGTTGTGTGGTCCTTCCATCTGTCTGTCTGCCCATCTGCCCGCATGTAGCAGCGCAAAAACTACGGAACCGAAAGGTTTGAAATTTAATATATATAATCGTTGTAGAATTTTGTAGAGTCAGTTTAAATTTCATGAAAATCAAATCAAAACTTAAAAATATTTATTACACGTTTTCTTCATTCTATTAAATCCTGTCATACGTAATTAATTCAATAATATTCCATGATAGGAAATTATTCTAGGTTGCCATGGTGACTGCGTCATATTTAAGATGGAGTCATACTATTTCCATATTACTGAATTCAATGCATGAATACAATCGCAATATATTTCGCCATTTTTTCATAAGAGTGCAACAGTTATTGCACCAAGATCTGAATATTTATAAAACTAGTTATAGTACGGTACCTCATTTGCCAAGTTTGACGTACAATTTCCGACTTGTTTATTTATGAATTTGTTTCTGCCATTCAAACAACATTTCTATATTTTTTAATGAATATTAATTTTTTTCAAAACATTTTATATACCACAATGAAGGTGAGAAAAATAAATGCTTCCATATACGTAATTAATGCCTAACAATATAACAGAGACAAAGAATATGTCGCACATTTTAACATCAACGAAAAGATAAATTAAGTGTTAAAAGGAAGCTTAGGTTTATTTACTGTTTGACGCGTGCTTAGTTGAGATTCAATGGTGACAGAACCTTGCGATTCGATCCTCTTCTTGAATCGTGTACATCTTAACCCCTTAATCTCTTCGCTACCTGGGTCCACATATGTGGACCTCTATTCTTTTCCCCATAAAAACTAAATTGTTTGACGTTTTTATATTTTGACTTAATTTCTTAATAGCTGAATGTTTTTTTATTTTAAAAGCAAACCAATAAATGGCAAAATCTATGCTTATTTCCTCATAAAATAGATATTATTTTCATCTGAGTTTGCAAAACGCCTTCAAGAGGGTGTGGCCAAGAAATTGAGAAATTTTCATACTTATTTAACTTAAATCCTTTACGATAAAATGTTTTGAGGATTTGTATATCATTCACTTGATTAAAGGGCTTAAATTTGTGATTGTGCTAATTTGGGTTAGTGATAATTAAATTGATATTTTAACGGATTTTGTAATTTTAGATTCCTATTTGTAAACCTAAATTTCTAGTCCCGTAAAGTATCAATTTCCGAAAAGTTCTTTTTTCTGTCATTTATGATGCCATTTTGTTTGTTTAAAACCAAAGAGTGAGTATTTGTAGTATTATTTTAGCTTTGGGAACGAAGAGGTTACATCACATCTTAACCCCTTGAAAAGTGCTGGGATGTATATGTCCCACTTAATTTTAATTAAAAAATGCCACAATGTCACCAGAATTTTTAATGAGAATTTTCCGTTTATAATATATAAAAAGAAAAAGCTTGCACTTATTTTGAATCAAATTTGTTCTTAAAACCTCGAGTCATTCAATCATTTGAAAACTGAAGTGATTTTACGGTGAAAGCAGTGCTGGAACAGTGTAGCAGCAGATAATTAATTGGCACCACGAAATTTAATTAGTAATCTTCCATTAATTTCCAACGCAAAATTTTTGAAATTTTTGAACACGAAGAATACTATTAAAACTTAGTGGTGACAATTGACTAATTGCTGCGTCACTGTTCCATCACTGCCTGAAATTGTTAAACAGTATCATACATAAATTCATCTCAATATATAATATTTCTAATAACCGTTTGATGATAAATTAACATTTGTTAACTACTTGAATTGTCTTATGTTTACCTTGTTATACATTCTTGAATTTTTTTTTTTACGTTTGATTAATGCATGATTTGTACTATTTATAAAATTTTTAAATATATAGTGAAATTTGTAATAACAAATTACTTTATTAAGACTTAAACACCAATAGTACTATAGAATGTTTTTAAAATGATAAACAAAAACTGTTATTGATCTATGGTTACAAATATGTCTGAAAACACGGTATTCAAATTTTAAAAATCAAACTATTGTATTGAATTAAGGTAAAATTAATGACACAATTTTGAATAATTAACCTCCATCAATATTCATTTATAAAATATTTGCAAACAACTCTTACGAGATACTGTTATTAGAAATTATGATATGCTAGAACAATCGATATATAATTAGGTTATCAAAGAATATCTATTGAGAAACATATTGCATATTATATCACGAGCACTGTGATAGTTATGAAACATCGATTATCGATTGACAAGCTTCTAATTTCAAGTATTTAGGCATACTGAAAATGTTAATCATATTGAGTAAAATTTAAAGTTTAATACAGAAGCTTTTATCTATCATATATTCATCTTTCGTCATGATCGATAATGTTGCAGAATATCAAAATTTAAACCAATTAAAAAATGAATTAGAACATGCATTTATATAAGATCAAGATTCTTCATATCTTTTTTTAAATTAGTAATAAAGTTGTATATCACAGGGTTCGCACAGTTTTACCACTAAAATTTTACAGTATTTTCAAAGTATTTCACTGCAGAAAAATATTGTAAAATCTGTGAATAAAGGCGGTGATTATGAATTCTATGTTTTAAAATTAAATGTAAATTTTCTTGTCATTAATAGTGGTGTCAGAGTCCTTGGAAATTCTAAGGAGTGTGCGAACCTTGATATCAGTTTTTGAAAGAAAATTGTATATTTAAATTCTTTTGACATACTCCTTACTTTGATTTAATATTAATGCAGTATAACCTTGAAAATTTGACATCGACGGGACCAAAGTCAATAAATAATAAGCCTGATCAGATGAATGGAAGAAATTTTGCTTGTTGATTATATCACCCTGTGACGTCTGGTATTCTTTTTGCATACTGTAAAAATAAAAAGTTGACAACAGAAAAATTAGAGAGAAATTATGAACTATTAATCAAAAACTAACTTTGTAACAAACAGATGAAGTACGGAACTTAAATCGTAAGCTCACGCCGATCTAAGGTCAGCGTGATTGACCATGTAATCTACGAGGAAATTGTAGCTTATCTGTTTCCCTCTGCCGCTTTTTTATTGGCAACTCGTTGTAGGAGAACAGAGTGGAGCTCATATATCCGAACAAAATTTGCATAATGTGCGTTCGCAGGTCGTTGCTATTTTGCACACCGTCCGCACGTTTGCGCTAGTGTGTGCGCCAGAGCGATTATATTTTGAGCGTGTTAAGTGCATGGTAAATTTGTTAGCGCACATTAGTTCCACCTTGCGACCGGTGTGAAAATATAAATGATCTGCTAACGTACATTATGTAACTTTTGTTCGAATACGTAAGCTCCAGTCTCCTTTCCTACATCGAGTTATCAATCAAAAAGCCGTGGAGGGAAACATAACAGTAGCTACATGTTGCTCTTAGATTGCACACTCCATCAAACTGACCGTAGCTCATCGTGAGTTTCCGATTAAGGTTTAATAAATATTTTTGTATTTTATCGGACACCTTTAAATCAAAGCGATATAAGTAAACGTACAAATTTAATACTGGAATCGGGCGTAAATTAACACAGTTGCGCCATCTTGTGGACAGGGTGATAATCCACACACGCAGACTTTTAGCGTGACGTCATAAATGACAGGCTATCTACCATCTGCGAATATTTTCTAAATCTTTAGTCACTCATGAAACTGAATTTTGTATACCGCATTTATTGCAAAATCATGGCATAGCGAGAGGTGCGTCCAAATGCACTTGACATCACGAAGTTTACTTCGCCTTGTCAGAATCATTTCAGCTATTAATCAAGATGAAAAAAACTTTATAATTTTAGTGATGTGAAGTGAGAAAACAGTTAGGCATCTTCCTGTAGTTTAACCCCGTCCGCTACGTGGCGTGCGACCTTGATTGATGTGACCTCGCCTTTAATCTTGTGGTTACCCCTCCCATTTAAGATAGGACGCTTACTGATATCGCTTTGCCTTTAAATCCTTAAATCTGGTTTCGGTTTTCTTCTGAGAATCGCCATACATTCTATACTAATTTAACGATTGGGACAAAAATTACAAAAGAAACAAAGTTGAAATAGCGCTACAGACATTTCTATTAAACTTCTACAGATTTTTGAAACTGGTCAGAAATCTATAACATTTTTTCTATAATTATTTTTTTATAATTATACCGGTAATTTTGTTAAGAAAAAAATACATCTAAATTACATGGAGTGGTTATTTTTGTTTTCATTATCCTCTATATTCGCAAGAAGAAAGTATTATATCCGTGTCTACTTCTTGTTTTCGACAAATTTAGACGTTATGAGGTGACTTGAATACGATTTCAGAAGTCGTACCAGTCCTGAAATTTCTAGAACATGAAATTCTTCAGTACCAGTACTTTCTTACAGAAAATTGCTCCTTAAATGAAGCAAGATTTGGGCAGTTTAACCAAGAATTATTATTCTATAAAAAATTAATAATATTTCTCCTGAAAAATACTCTGAAACTTACGACCCCTACAATTTGGGTATTTTTATTTATTAAACCTTTGAGCTTCTGATAAAGCTTTTCAAAAAAAAAAATTATAAATTCCAATGTATATGTTCTCTCAATCTCTATATGTTTTAATTGTGTTTTTATGCTATAAATATTTTCGGATCCCTTCATTCGATATTTTTCAAAACATAATTCTGCAAAAAATATTTTTGTGTACAGCAATTTTAACGTGATTTCCCGAAACAGAAAAATATGGACCAAACGCCTAAAGCATTAAAACACCTAAATCTTAAATAAAATATTTATATTTGTTCAGTGCTAATATGGATGCAGTTTATTAAAATTTGTAATGAATTTTGACATAACCACGCAATGTTTTAACATTTTCTACATATAGCTGAAAACAAATAATTTCTTCATTTTTCTCTGAATTTTCATAATTAAAGCAGATTTGTGTATTGTTATATGAACATTATGGCAAAAGTAAACACATGCTTTACTTTGAATTTCAAATTTTTACACAAAATATTCTTAAATGGTTTGTTAGAAAATATCTTAAATATTTCATAACCCGAGAGATTTTTAAAATTATCTTTGAACATTTTAACATATTCATGAAAAAGAAAAAAAGAAAATATCGCATTTTGAATAGAATTCATATTTACATTTTAAAATGCACTTTAAATCTTTCCAGGAATTTTCGAAACTTAAAAATTGTACTTATAACAATTTCATAAATTTTTAAAACTGCATACGTATGATACTTTGATAAGTCGTGAAAAATGTGTAATAATGTCAGTAAATTGGTTGCGGAAAAATTTATAGCGATATTATTCTTCTATTAGAAAAAGGTTTCAGTTCGTATGATTTTGTTAGTCATTTTCCTATTTTTTTTATTTTCGTTACACTGTATTTTGAATTTAAAACAATGAATAATAAATTTTTTCAAGGATAAGATATAATGTGCTATATATATATATATATATATATATACATATATATATATTATATTATATTATATTATATTAAAGGGAGTAAGTAGAGTAAAAGGTGGCTTTTATTATCTAAAAGCGAAAGTAATTAAATACTTTGTCCTGCCATAGAGTTAAAGAAATTATATATAATTTAGATAATCTACTCACTTGAATTAAAATGGATTTTATTAGAACCGTTGTCAGTAGAAAGGAAACCCGATATGTGTACATTTTTTTTACATATCATTCATTTCTTAGAGTAATTAAGGATTTAAAAGCAATGAAAGCCAACTTCTTTTCTGAAGTATCAGTCTTCTTCAATTTATATGGTGTTTTAAATTTATGAAGAATGAAAATTTTGTAAAAAAAAAAAAAATGATAGAATCGAAATAACATATAGACCTATAGTTGGTCTTTTAGTTAGATATTTGTTTATTGCTAGCTATTTAGTCAGATATTTGTTTAAAGATAACTTTTTATTTTATTTTTTGCAAAATTGTTTTATCTTTGCAAATATCTACGGCTAATCCGAGAATGAAAGCGACATACAAAACAGTGCAGATATTTTTAGAAACGGTTCTCAATGAGACTTTACATATTTTAGATAGTTAGTGCGCCAAATGTAAGCTTCTACCCCGTACGGTATCACAAAAATTAGAATTTTATATCTTTTTTTTTTTTTTTTTTTTTTTTTTTTTTAACCCTTTTAAATTTCGAACATATTAGGAAATGATTTCTGAGAGCATTTACGTTTCAAAAGTTACAACCATGTTAACTTTCAAGGTCATGCTTTGACAATTCTATTTAAATCGTAATTTAGAACGTATTTAGAACGTTTTCTGCTCGTTTAATCTCTCTAAAGAGAGACTTCTTTTTAAACAGTTCTTAACAAGCGCTTAGATCTTAAAAGTAACAGCTTGCCAAAATTCAGGTTTCAATCTTTAACGATATCACGATAAACCCATTTTTAGAGCTTTGCTCCTGCGCCGTTAAAAATTTCGATTTTTTAAAAAGAACTCTTCACGGTGAATATTTACGTCTTAAATGTTACAACTATGTCAAATTTCGGTTTCCCTAGACTAAGAATTTCAAAAACATCACAATTTAGAACATTTTTAAAAAGCTTTTTTACTCGTTTTCAGGGTTCGTTGATATATATCAATGGATATATATCATGATATATATCTTGATATATATCCGATATTTATTTTTAAAATATCAAGATTTTTGATATTTTCGATATTTTCAAATTCTTGATATTTATTTTCAAAATATCACCATGTGAGATAATTTTGATATTTTCCACATTCAAAGCAAGTGTAAATGAAATTTCCACATGTTATTGACTGTATCATTCAATAGATAATTTACTTTGCCTTTGGCAGTAACTTTTTTAGGAAAAGAAGAAAACAAATCATTTCCAAGCTTTATATTTGAAACTTTTATTTTTAAATGTAAAACTAATAATTATGTTAGACACTTAATTCAGAACAGCCATTGAAAGATAAAATGCAATTTTGATAATTCTTTATATATAGCCAGAGTTGTTGATATATATGTCAATGGATATATATCCAATATTTATTTTCAAAATATCAAGATTTTTGATATTTTCATATTACTTTATATTTATTTTCAATATATCAAGGTGTTTCATATTTTCTGCATTTGATATTTATTTTCAAAATATGAATGTGTTTAAGATATTTTTGATATTTTTAGTCGTAATTCGTAATATTTCAGTGTAAATGAAATAAATTTTCAATTGTTATTGACTATGAATCTGTAGATAAAGAACTTTTGTCTCTTCTGGATGTGACTTTTTTAGCCAAAAAAGAAAATAAATATATTTTTTGAAGCTTTAGATTTGAAGCTTTTATTTTTTAAATATTCAACTAATAATTATGTGGGACATAATTAATTCAGAACAACCATTGAAAGATAAACTGACTAACTTAAATAAGCAGTTATATACAGTTTCATTAGAAAGGAATCTTTTCTCATGTTTTGGTCCAGTTTAGTTTAAACAATACAACATGTTAGAAAATACGAAATAAGGTATTTTATACTTACATTTATGTTAAAATTTTTCAATTAAAAGAACTTTTTTGTATTTCAAATTTCTGATTTTTTTATACTTGATCTTGATACTGAATCCTATAGTTTTTTTGTTTTTTTTTAATATATATATATATATATATATATATATAAAGCAAATAGTTATTGTTTTCAATTAGTTCTTCTTCAATTTTGTTCTAAGTGGGAAAAAAAAAAAAAAAAAAAAAAAACCCAGAAAATAAAGAAAAATGCATTTTTAGAATATTTTTTGATTAAGTTTTCATGTTAAGTGCAATATATTTTAGTTTCTAATCTATATTATGCTTGAAAACATTTATTATCAGCAGTAAGTTGGCTGCTTTGAAAATATCGGATATATATCGAAAATATCGGATATATATCAAAATATCGGATATTTTTGATATTTTCGAAAATATCATGATATTTACGAACCCTGCTCGTTTTACCTTTTTAAATTTCGATTGTTTTAGAAATAGGTTTTTGCAGTACTTACATCTTAAAAGTAACCACCATATCAAACTGTATGTTTCTCTCCTCAACAGTTTCACAGAAATCTTAATTTATGAATGATTTTTGCTCTTGCAACATTTTCAATTTCGAATTTTTTAGAAATTGCTCAGGACGAGCATGTTCGTTTTAAAAGCATTAATCATGCTAAATTTCAAGTTCATGATCTAACAATTCCATCCAAACCGGAATTTAGAACGTTTTTAAAAAGCTTTCCACTCATTTCAACCTTTTAAAATTCGAATTATTTAGAAACAGTTTTTAATGAGCATTTACATGTGAGATATATGCCAGATTTAAGGATTCTATCCCGAACAGTATCGCAGATTCGAAAATACAAGAATTTTTTTGCTCTTGTACACTTATAAATTCCTAATTTATTAGAAAATGCAAAGCATTTACGCCTTAGAAAATAGCATCCGTGTCACATGTCATGTTCCTAGCCCATACAATTTCTTTAAAATCATAATGCAAACCGTTCTTAAAACGTTTTCCGCTCGGTTCACCTCTTAACATTTCGATTTTTTACTAACAGTTCTTAGCGTGCATTTACATCTTTAAACAATCCCGCATGCCGAAATTCAGACCTCTATCCCGAACGGTATTACAGAAATCGCAATTTTAGAACGTTTTTTACGCCTACATCCATTCAAATTTCGAATTTTTTAGGAACTTTTCTCTGAGATCATTTACGCCTGATAAGTAAAAAGCACGTCAAATTTCACATTTCTAGTATTAACACTTGCAAATAAATTGTAATTTAGAACGTTCATAGAACGCTTTTCTGTCGTTTCAAACTTTTACTTTCTACTTTTTTAGAAATCATCCTTATCGAGTATTTAAAATAATCACCATGTGCCAAATTGTCGGTTACTATTTCGAACAGTATCACAGAAATTTGAATTTTAGAAAATTCTTTTCTTGTGTACTCTTTTCAATTTCGAATTTATTAGATTATTTTCGCCTCTGGCTAGCAGTTTGATCACCGTTAAATGTATGCTAAGCATTGGATCATGTTACTTTTATTCATAATTTAATTAACTATCTCAATACTTCGGCAAATAGTAAGATTCTGATAGAGAAAACACGAACTCGTTACTTTTATTTTAGCGGACGCTGGTGATAAATCGCCAATTATTGTTCTCTTCTCATTTATTCGTATCGCCTTAATTTTACTTAAACTATAATCCTTTCACTTATTTTATGTAAAATGTGTAACTTTAATTTAAAATACAAACATTTAAGATACATGCCTTTCACTTATTTAATTTTTAAAAAGAGAAAAAGAAAAGAAAAAAAATGCCAATTTCATTATCAAAGCATTGCTTTTAATTTACTACGCAAAAAATAAAAACTGCTACTGGGGAGGTAAAAAATACCATTGGCGAGTTTCGAGACTGGAAACCAAGAACTTCCTCCGATCATGTCAGCACTGTATAGCTTTTTCGTTGTTATGTATTTAATCTTTCTTGAGAAAACCACTTAACTCACGTAGGCATTTATGCTTCATGTTCGTTTGAGCGCAGTTGTCTCAAACGCAACGTGGTTGGCGCAATACGTTTTTTTTTTTTTTTTTTTTTTTTTTGTTTTGTTTAGCCAGTTTGGCAAGAAAACCACGTTTCCGGGTACCTGTGAGACCTAGTTGGCGAAAGTAGTAAGTTAGTTTTAATTATTATAAAACTGTTTATTTGTATAAAAACACAATTTTATTTTTAAATCCACAAAACTTTCGCACAGATGACATATTGGCACGATTTGTTTACTACGTCAATTTGGCAAAAACATCAACAGCATAAACAACAACATCGTGTTTACCATATCAAGCAAAGTAGCGACACTTTGCCGCCAATTGAGTTCCCATTGCGTACATGACATTGGCGTCAGAAAAAGATCGCACCAATTACTTTTATTGGAAACACACACAAATTATTTTATTATAAAATGCACAAAGTTTAATTTAATATAAAACACGCGCAATCTCTTCTACAGGATTGTCATATGAAGAATAATTTCGTCAAAATTTCTGGGTTGCTATTGAATAAAATTGCCATTTTGGCACTAAAAGGATACTCTAGTGCGTCTGAGGCATCTTTGTCTCCGTCTGCTTATCTGTTGAAATACGTTCGACAATACGGATATTTTTAAACCTAATTAATAATTTTCCGTATTTGGGTCCATAGCCAATAAGCCTATTTACCTAATACAATTTGGTACAATAGAGTGTTTCTATGAAAGCCTTTAACGATATTCACAGTTACATTCATTTATATATTTGAAATATCATGTTTTCCCCAGAACCTTTGCAATAGACTCGACTAAGGATGATTAGAAAATCTAATATCTTAGCTAAAATTCGTCAATCTGATGTTATGCCCGTAATAAAAGCATATCAAATTATTGTTTTCAACGCCACTGGCTATTGAGAATGGTAGGTATGATTGAGATAAACAATAATTTTCGGTGATCAAATTAGTGAAATCACACTTCCAGAAATTATCATCCGTTGACGACCATGTATCTAATTCCTTGTCTTACCCTGTAAATCATTTTATCTGTATTCTACAAACATCTTTTAGTATGCAAAATTTAATTCAGCTTAAAAATACATAACTCATTTAAAAACCACCTTTAAGCAATTTACGCTCATAATCAGTACCGCTTACGAATTCTTTTTTTGCAGCCCTGTATGTGCTCTATAGCATTTATAAACATCACAAAGTATGAAAAAATTTAGTTAAAGTTAAAAAAGCCCATCATAACTAAAAATGCTCATCAAGCAATATACATTACTTCGGATACAGTGTAGTATCCGAAACCTTTTGTTTGTCCCTGTTAATGATATGCATTTCATATTATACAGGAAGTAAGTTGCAGTAAACCTCAGCAATGTATATCAATGTTACGATATATGAAATAGTTTAACATAATTAAAATTTACGATATATGAAATAGTTTAACATAATTAAAATACGCCGGGAACAATTTTTCGACCTATACCATTATTTAACGGAATTCTTTTACAGGTATTACTTGTATGTAGCCCTGTAAATGAGTAATAAATATTCTTTGCATCACATATTCTACAGAATGATTATTTTAGTGCACTTCATAAATATATATTAATTTCATTATGTGTGAAAGTGTGTAACATCATTAAAATGCACTTGAAATGATTTTTTCCCATTGGTCATAATATAACGGAATACTGTTGTCTATCCCTGTAAATAAATTGTAATTTGCTACAAACATCTTTTCTTCAGTAACGTGCAAAAATTTCAGGGCTTTCCGAGTATATCTACGAGAGTAAGAGCGCGGAAAACGGACTGACAGCCAGACAAACCGAAGTCATAAACACTGTTGAACTATGTTGGGAACTGTTAGAAATATTCCCAAGTAAAACCTTATTTCGTTAACTCACACAAAAATGACGTCAAAGATGTTTTCTAATTGTAAGTTGAGTCTCTGTACACGAACAAAGTGCCTATCGTTTACCACGTTTTTTTTTTTTTTTTTTTTTTTTTTTTACCTGAAAACTTTTTTACATCCAGCTCAATTTATTTTTAAAAGTTTTGTTTACATTGGGAACGAAACCTTAAATGCCGACAACTTTCAATGCCTACTTCTTAAAAGGTACCATTTCTCTAAAAAAATATTTTTATTTTAAAAATATTTCCAAAAATGTAACTTTCATGCAGTTTTATTCGAAAAAATAATCTCGATGGAAAATGCCAGATTGAAGTTGATTTGCGCTTTTATAATTTGGATAGTACGCGCTCGTTGGCGGGTTTATCGCTGTTTGGCATAATTTGATAATTTTATAATTAACTAACAGTTTTTTGCTTATTAAGGATAGAAATTTCATTTTTTTAAAACTAAATTTTATAAAAGCACGTAGATTGAGTAATTACCAGTCCTAAAATGCATTCCATACTTTTTTTCTGTCCATTATGTAAGCCTCTAGCTTAATTGAATTCATATATGTTTGATTTTGATAAGGCATTCCGGTATACCGGTATAATTCTATAGAATTAAATGAAATCATTGCATGATTTTAATATAAAATTAGAATAAAACTGTTAGAAAGATGTCTTAGAGCGACTACCGAGGAATCTGTTGACAATTGAATGCTCGAACAAATCTCTCGAAAACTCTATGGAAAGTGCCGTGCATCTGCTTTTTGTTACAATGCGTAGATACACAAAATCATGACGCCGCGTGCGCTCAGGCCAATGCGAGAATAATGGATACGCGTAAAGCCAACGGTACGTCAAATGGGTCCGTTGGTTGGTTGATTGATTTTTTGACTGCCGATTATCTACTCTAGGGATCCCCGATGGGGGATTGCCCTCCGTGGGGGGGGGGGGTCTTTCTAAGGGAACCTAACCCGTATTTACGCACGGAAACACATGGCTCGTATAAAACCACGAAAACCCCGAACGATTAGGCCGACGGGCTCGAACCCAGCACCTCCCGTCTACCATCTTTAAGAGCAGAACCTCTCAGCCACTGTCTGAGAGGTTCTGCTCTTTTAAAAACATTCCAGTTCACATTAAATAATAGAAATGATCAGAAATCATGATACAATTTAGGAATAAATTAAACGCTTTATATTTAACCCTAGAATACCAGACACTCGTAATTATCAGGACTATGTCTATGTCAGGACTATGTAATCTAAACTATGTCTAGGGTTAAGTAAAGTGAGCAAGATAATTAACTTAAGCATAAGTTAATAGGATTAATGCTAAATGTTATTAAAGAATAAGAAATTACTGAATATGCAGTTAATTTAGCATGTAAAAATGAAATATGGCGAAGGAAGAATTAATAATATAACATATATATTTAGATTGTAGCGGTAATCGAAGAACAAATATCTCCATCTCAATGAAAGGTACATTGATTATTCAATCGAAGCAGTATTGGCACACATTAATTATTATCAATCAGACATCTACTGATTAAAGAGCGAATCTGTAAAATCAAATCGCATAAATAATTCAACAGCAGGATATATATATATTAAGGAATAATCTGTCACTCAAAAGCAGCTTAATCGTCACATTCATGAGCAGAATTATGGTGGTGTTTTCCACGAATAGTAAATATCACAGAGTTCGAATCCAACCTCTTTACTTACAGGATCATTGTTGAGAATGATGGAGCACTCTCAAAAATGGTGTTAATTTGAAAATGTTAAAATTCAAATGTACGTTCATCTTCTAATGCCACCGTTACATGTCAGCAGTGAAATTCAATGAAAAAAGGTCTTCTGAAAAAGGATTCTTCAGAACCAGGGTAAAAAAGATTTATAGTGAGCGCGAATGAATACAATTATCTGCATTATGACGAGGTAACTAAACAATGACAAAAACGAAAAACGCGGATTGAGAAAATCGTTGCAATACGGTTTTACTTTGGCGCGAAATGAAAGTTCTGGAACATTCCGAGGAAGAAATTTGAAGGTACAATTAAAATGGAAGGATTTTGAAAAGGAATTTTAACAGGGAAACTTGTACTGGCGTAATGCCAAAACGAAAATAAATATGCGTAGTTTAATGAAAAGAGAAATAATTTAATTATATTTAAAGAGAAAAACAGCGAAATTAAAAGCGAAAAAAATTAGAATATCCTTTAGTTAGGCTAATCGTTGACCCATTAATCGAAGCATAATTTTCGAAAATGCCTTCTAAAATCGTCGATTTTTTAAATTACCCGATTTTATTATTCATAAAATTCTGAGGTCATTAGTAAAGTCACCAGGGTATTCTTTTTTTTTAATTTAACCCTTTAAAGGGTGCTGGTAAGGTTGTGAAATCCCTTAATTTTAATACCAAAAAGCCCAGTTGCACCAGAATTTTAATGCAAAAGTTTTAATTTACTAAATATGTGAAATTGGAATTGGTGAATGTGAAATTGGTGTGTATTGGAAATAAATCTCTTCATAATTCCGATGTTAGTTATATATTTCAAGATTTTAGCAATGAAAGGGCTTTGCCCCTGAAACTGTAAAATTGTTCAGGATGGATAAAAGTTTTAAAGTTCACAGTTTTATTTATCTTATTTGCTTTTTTGTACACACATGACGAGCAGGGAAGCTTCAATGCAATGCTGTAACTTGTGGTGATAATTTTATTTAAATTTAATTTCAAAATCGACATTCGATATGTTTTTCAAAATTTAGTAAATTTTCAAGGTATGAAGAACTTCAAAACATGGTATGCATAGTCGTACATTACAGTTCTTGCAATAATAACTGGCTTCTTTTATAATCTTGTTTCCATTTTTTATTCACATGGGATGAACAAATTTTTCATTCTCTGTAAGGTTTTTCTTTTTTGTCCGTAGGGGTCATAACATCCAGTAAATGGCGTTCATACAAACGACTTATTGTTGATAATTGCACTTCTATACACATTATACATATGCGCACAATCAGTCCAAATATTGTACAGTTTTAGATTAGGATGATTTTGAGGATCGCGAGATTCATTATTCCATAATTTTGAAACAAGTAAAACACGTGTTTTAACTCCCACAATTTCTTAACATTAAACATCTTGATCTTAAAAGCAAATTTGTCAATTCAGAGTTTCTATCTTTTCAGCGCTTAATCATCCCGATAATACGTCAAGCCTTGGATTCCTGTAAATCACACTGTTGTGATATTTTCAAGTCACTTTTTCTCAAAACACAGAATGAACAATTGGATTTTACAACTGAGACGGTGAAACAGATGTTTCTACGAAATCCGGATTTCTGCACTTATCCCTTTTTCAAGTATTTGACGTCATAAACTTTGATTTTCCTGTTACGTTTTATTCATCTGTTTTCTACTACGCTTTAAATTACGAATGTTTTATTTTACGTTACTTATCGGTGTAAGTATTTGCGTAATTTTGTTAGAACCACGTGCTCCCCTAATTGTTTTGAGCAGTGTAGTGATTTAACGGAATAAACAAACTTATGGACCACTTACGGCTTCGTCAACCTTAAAAAAAATGCTTTATAATGGTCCACTATCAGAGACAGTAATGGTTTCGTCAAAAAGGTGCCACACTAACCACAATGAGGTCGCAAAACAATTAGTCGTAAATACATGAAGATTCCCACAATCTTGCCACGAACGGTCATAATAAATGAAATATGAGCTAAAACTTGTCACATTATATACTCCCCCTCACTGACAAGCCCGTGTTAATACGTTCACTAAGCTCCAGGTTTCACTGCAATACAAGCAATACTTAAAGTAATATAATTCTATTGATTTAATGTATTTTTAATACATTGAACAATGATTAATATTTCCAAGGAATGCATTCACATTCGTTATTAAGTTTTTTTATAAAATGTTCAAAGAATCATTTTTTTAGCATTTAAAGAAAAATGCAGACAAAACAACATTACAATTTTGCCCTTTTCCAAGACAGTCGGAGGGTTAATGACAATTATGAATAAAAACTTACAACATTTAGATCCCTAACGATCAACATCAATAAAATATAGTCAGAAGCGCGCCTTATATGTGCCACTTGTGATTGTCGAGATTAAAAGCTAGTCCAAACTTGTTCAGAATTCGGCCTTTAATGGTTATTATAAATGAAAACTAGTCTAAAGCCAGTCACAGTCATATCATAAATATTATTTAGAATAAATAAAAATGTAGTCTCTAAAAATGTACAAAAAAGGTTAATTAAAAGGTGTCTCAAAAGGTTAATTAAATGATAAAATATTTATTCATGAAAAAAAATTACTGATGATATACTTAAGTACTACATTTTTCATACTACTACTACTGCTACTACTACTACTAATAATAATAATAATATTAATAATAATAATAATAATAAGTTGACATATATTGAATACATTCAAAAGCATTCGTATTCAATGCTTGACATAGTGATTTTTTTTTTTTTTTAATTATATAGTTGTAAATTTTACATAAAATGTCATTTTAAGTTAATATAATTTCATGTAAATTTTTAAATATTTAACTGAAAAAAAAAACGATTACTTAATTAAATTAGTATGCCAAGCATTGTGTTTTGTATGTTTTTGAAGATTTGAAGATAGGTAAATTGTTTCCTTGAAAATGAAGTGAACATTAGTTTTTTTTTCCCTGTAAAACACTAAATCAATGATTATTAAATCCCTATAATCTGAAACGAGTTTAATATTTTTGAATAATTTTATTTTTATGAAAGCAAAATTTCATCCTGGTATTCTAAAAATATCGGTTTGATGTTTATGCAGTTTTCTAATGACAAATATTTTTAATCATTTGTCTATATTTTCAAATTTTATTCATATCAGATATCGATAATTTTAATCATATGCACTATCCGACAATATCAATCACTGCATTCAGAAAATGATAAGCTTTTACTGTCGAAAGAAAGTAAATCACACTACTTTATGTTTTTCTTTAATGTAATGAAGCCTTGATGAATCGCGTGAAACAAGTAAATTAATTCAACTTCTCTAAAGAATTTGGTACTAAATCTGTCGAAGTTGATTGTATTACGAACGAAATAACAGGCCTATGCTCTTCATACCTAACAATGAAGGACAGCCATATCTCATAATCTTCTACATAATTATGATAACTTAACGGAATAATAAAACTTATGGGCCACTTAAGGCTTCCTCAGCCTTTACAAAAGTGCTTAACCCTTTCGAGGGCGGTGGCTAAACGGTCTAGCCACCTAATTTTAATTTTAAACTGCCAAATGGCACCAAGAATATTTTAATAAAATTTTCCTTTTGTAATGAAAGTGCAAAAAAAAAAAAAAAAAAAAAACTTCTTTTCTTGTTTTTTATGCTCTTCTCATGATATTACTCTTACCTCTTTCATTTTCATGTTTTTTTCTCCTCAAATTACTAGACTGGGTGGACGCCGTCCTCTTGCTGTCGTTTGATCCCCTCGGCTTTTGCATTTAACTGTTTATTTGGTTTGTCTCTCCTCACTGTAGCTTTTTCTTACATTATTATTCTTTTTTACTTAAAGTAATTTAAATTCTCTTGTAAATATGTAAATATTTAGTTTTGTTTCTTTTATTCACTGTGTTAAACATTTTTACTTAACAAGCTATATTAAATGTATGGTCTCTGAATTGAGTCTTTTTTTTATGGGGCTTCCTTTGGTAGCTTTTTCGCCTGTCCTGGACATTTATGTGGATCATATGGAACTTTTTTTTTTTTTTCTACTTGTTCTACTAACAATTTTTTCTTAAAAATTGTCTATCTCTTTAGCTTTTACTCTCCATTTTTTCGTGGCTACTAGCCGCGTTTAAACGCTCTTTTTTCCAAGGCTCCCATTGCATTGTAACACAATATACTCTTAGCCTGGATGTAAAGTTGCCATGCAACTAGGGAATCCACACACCTGCTTGATTGTTCCATTGTTCCATTGCCAGGCTTTATTTTCTAAGAAACTCGTTTGAATATTCTGGTGCCAGTAAATTACTTCATCATTTTACGAACAGAATTCTTCTGCCTCTGGAAAGGGTTAATAGGGAGTTGTTTCGTCAAAAAGGTGTCACGCCGGCCACAATGAAGCCGTAAAACAATTAGCCGTAAATGCATTAAGATGCCTACAATCACGCCCTAAACGTTTTTAATAAATTAAGTATAGGCTAAAACTTGTCGCATTATGTCATAAATGGCGAGTATGAATTAAAACTTGCCACATCTAGACCATTAAGGAAGAACTGGTATAAAAGCTAGTCAGAGGCTCGCCTTATCTGTGCCACTTGTGCTTGTCAAAAATAAAAACTAGTCCAAAGTTGTCCAGAGTTCTGCTTTAATGGTTATTATGAATGTAAACTAGTCTAAAGCCGCCAATTACAGTCATACAATAAGTATTATTTATAATAAATAAAAATGTGTTCTCTAACAATGTACTATTTAGAAGGTTAATTAAATAAAAAAGTGTTTATCCGTGAAAAAAAATAATAATGCTATACTTAAGTGCATTTTAATAATAACAATAATAATAATAATTTCACTTACATTGAATACATTAAAAAATATTCGAAAACAAAACTTGACATGGTGAACTATTTCTTTATTTTTTCGATTATATAGTTTTAAATTTTATAAAAAATGTCATTTTAAGTTAATAGAATTTCATATAATTTTTTTTAAATATATATACAGTGGAACCCGGTTAAGACACGTTTCAAGGGAGTGGACAAAAGTCGCGTATTAAGCGGGATCGCGTATTAAACGTGATTTGTATAATGTTGCAGGAACTGAGCTTATTTACAAATCTAATTGTCTAAATGAACTTTAAAGCTTTCATTTATATGCTTACGGTGGAAAATTGTGTGTTTTATATATATTTAGGTTAAAATTTAATTGTATTTCACTTTAACTCATTCGGTTTTTTTATAGGACCGATTGGAATAAACACGGGAAAAAAATGTAGATTCCAACATGATTTTATTGTTGATTTGTACGTTGCAACCAAAAATAAAACAACAAAAGTTCTATTTTTTTTCTTTTAACAGAAAGAAAAAATCTTTAAATCTTTGAAGCACAACCCAGTTTTTAAAATCATATTTAGTACTTGTGTTAATGAGTGCCCTTCTTTTTAATATAAGAAAAAAACATTTTTATTAATTTGCATGTACATAATATTGTTAGCATGACAAAAAGTAAAATAAACATTAAAAAATTTAATAATAATCATTGTTATGACGTATCTGAGTAACCTGAACTTACTACAGTAAAAACATATATGACAAAGAATGTTAGAAGGCGGGATCAAAGAAGAATTGCAGTTTCACTAATGTAGCTGGGTTTTGTTTTATTCAAATATGTACCACTATCTCCGATGGGTAATTTTCGCATTAATTAATCTGTTATTAAATAAAGTAAATAATACTATTCGAAAACAGTGTTTTTTATCTGAATAAAATAATCCACAACATAGGCAATACTTGAGAAGAGAGAAGGAATTCGAATCTTGATCAATGAATTCGCGTCTTAAGCGTGATTTTTTTCATCAGAGAACCGAAAATTTATCGCGTATTAAGCGGGATCGCGTAATAACCGTTCGCGTATTAAACGTGATATTTTTACATTATCGTTATGGGCGATATTAAAGGGATCGGAAAAAACCCGCGTATTAAGCGGGATCGCGTATTAACCGTGAGCGTCTTAACCGGGTTCGACTGTAATTGAAAAAAAAATATTACTACTTAATTAAATTAGATTGCAAGCATTTTGGTTTGTATGCTTTGAAGATTTTAGGATAAGCAAATAATTTCCTTTAAAAGGACGTGAGCATTAGTTGTTTTTTCCGATGAAAAAAACCCAAATCAATTATTATTAAATCATGATAATCTGAAACGAGTTTAATATTTTTACCTTATTTTATTATTATGAAAGCTAAATTTAATCCATGTATTCTGAAAAAATCAATTTGATGTTTATGCAGCTTCCTAATGGAAGATTTTTTTTATTATTATTTATCTATATTTTCATTTTTTTAATATCAGATAACGATAATTTTAATCACATTCACTATCCCAAGTCTGCCAACTTTACGCTTTTTTCCAACGACTATATTTTGGTCAGAAAATTTTGAATTATTTAATCCTAAAAATTCGATCATCAAACATGACAAATTTCTGTGTTATAAAATAGTCGTAGGAAAAGCGTAAAGGTTAGCAGCTATACTATCCGAAAATATCATTCATTACATTCAGAAAATGATAAGCCTATACAGTTGAAACGAACAATAGTAAAAATCCCTTTTTTTATGTAATGAAACCTCGATAAATCACATGAAACACGTAAATATTATGCTACATATAACATATTCCCAATTGAAAATACATTAGAAAAATTATATTTATTTTATATATAAGCTTGGTGCAAAACTGTGTATGATTTTACAATGCATCGTATTTTATAAGCATTTTATATGTAGAATTTAATCCTCGTGGTAGGTATATCATATTAAAGCTTATGTAAGCACTTTCATTTGAAATTTTTCATTTATTTATTTTTTTTAGCTATTAATTGACTTCAGAAGCTGATATGTCAAAACTGCATTTTCACGAAATTTATTTTTACGAACTTAGGCTCAGTGCAGCACAAACCACAGGAAACGCTATTGGAATTTGGACAAGAGAAGCATTATCGTGGACACAGTTAAGTGTTGGTTTTAAAACTTATATCGAGGAGATTTCGTCCTTCATGACAATAGTGGTCGTAGACGTCCTCTTGTTGTTGACGATGATCAACTGAACGAGATAATCGAAGTTAATCCAACCAAAACAGCTCGATAAATTGTGAATGACCTCAACATTGACCATTCCAGTATCGTTTGTCAATTAGAGCGAATTGACAAGGTGAAGAAATCCGATAAGTGTGTGCCGCACGAGTTAAACAACAACACACGATTCACATTTGACCCTCTAAAAATTACACGAGTTGGCTTACGAAACAGTACCTCACTTACCGTACTCGCCAGGCCTCTGGTCAACCGACCACCACTAATTTAAATACCTAGGCAACTTTTGAGAGAAAAATATTTCGTCCATCAAGATGATATCAGTAATGCCTTCTAAGAGTTTTGCGCCTCCAGAAGCCCAGACTTTTATGTCACTAAAATCACTAAACTCGTTTCTTGTTGTCGAAAATGTACTGATAGTAATTGCTCTTACCTTAATTAAATATAATTAGTTTAAAAACACTTAAAGTGTTTTAACTTTGAACTGAAAAATCATGCATTATTTTTGCACCAACTTAGCAGTTGGTGGATGGAAACCATTGCAAAAATTAAAGCAGATATATAACTACCGAATGAATAAAGAAACATAAAACTTATAAGACTTACAATATTTTAAATATGTATACAAGCTAAGCATTCATCTCGTTCAGACAGCTTTAGCGTCCAAATGAGAAATGACCAGTGTTGCCGCATCAGGCGAATTTTTTATTTACAAATATCAAATTGACACGAGATAATTTTGAATAGCAATTAATTTTATTTTATTTATAGAATATTTATCATTTTATAAATAAAAAATAAACTTACTGGTGAGAATTCGGAATGACTAAATAAAAAATCAGTCAGATGCAGCAACACTGGAAATGGCAAATGAAACGTAATCGACAGATACCCTTGCTCAGCTAAAGCACTAAAGTTATTGAAATCTTATACCAAAAATGAATACATATTAAGCGTCCTATCTTGAATGGGAATCGCAAGATTAAATAGATGGTCACATCAATCAAGGTCACGTGCCACGTAGCGGATGGGGTTGAAATAGAGTAAGATGGCTAAGTGTTTTCTTACTTCTTTTCACTAAAATTGCAAAGTTTCTTTTACCTTGATTAATAGCTAAAAAATCTCTGATTATAAAAGGCGAAGAAAATTTCGTGATGTCAAGTGCATCTGGACCCCACACTTTTCTCGCTACGCCATTATTTCGCAATAAATATGGTAAAGAAGATTCATATTCCATGAATGACTAAATATTTAGAAAATATCCGCAGATGGTAGATATTCTGTTATATATAACGTCACACTAAAAGCCTGCGTATGTAGATTACAAACCCCGTCCACAAGATGGCGCAGCTGTGTTAATTTAATGGAGTTATGAATAAAGAGGAGGGACATATAGTGTACTGTCTACCAGTTACGAGTGAAGTAACTGAGGAGGTTGTCACAATATGGCGACTGCTTTTTTTAAAATCGTATCTTCAGTTTCTGATTACCGCCGGCACAAACATCCCACCAGTAAAATTCAATAGAAAATTTCGTCTTATTTAAGCGTCTTATTCATGGAATGTTTTTCTCACAATTGTGGCCAAAATTTCTATTTGTTCGTACTGGGGCCAGTTTGCCTTGTAAGACTGTCAGTTTGTTTCGCTGGTTGTCACAATATGGCGGAAACGCAGGGCGTGACTACCGCCAAAGTAAGCTGCTACCAGTAAAAATGAAAATATGTTTCTACCAATATTTTAAACTGAAATTGCGCAATAGTAAGGCGTTTAAATAAGCAGGAAATTTCTATATAAATTTACTTGTGCAAGTTTCCACCAGCGGTAAACAACCCTTGCGATAGTGGTTACAGTTGAAGCTTCACTATTTTAAGGATATGTCAGTTCCTCTTTATTAATAGTTCCATGGTTAATTTACGCCCGATTCCAGCATTAAGTTTGTAAGCTTAATGTGTACGCAGTTTTGTCTTATACCTACGCTATAACACAAACTTCCTATTAATTATGGCAAAATAATACACTATAAAATTTCTGATCTATAATACTAAATATGATTAAAAAATTCTTAAAAAAGAGAAGCTCGTGCTGTATAGATAATTAACCCTTTAACTGTTTCCTTGTTTTTGACACAGTAAATTAAAAATCAGCACAAGTTTTTTTTTTTTTTTTTTTTACTAAAATATTTAGCTTTGTACAATCGAAAAAGATTCGCCATTTAAAAAAACAAAAACAAAAATCACAGTTAAAATTAAGTGGTATTCAAAAGCTTTTAGTATCAAAGAAAGCAAACACTTTTTGCGCGAGAGGCACTCGGGCACGACAGTTAAGGGGTTAAAATAAAAGAGTGAAAAAAGAACATGAAATCAACAAAAATTTTGTACAGCCCGTATTATGAAAACTGCTTTTTTAACGAAAACCCCTACACACTGAAATATACTTTAGAAAATAGCTTAAAATTGAATTTTGGCCATTGTTGCCGCATCTGTCTGACTTTTTATCTAGGCATTCCAAATCCTTACAAGTAAGTTTTATAAGGTAATAATTGTAACATAAATAAACAAAAAAAAATTGCTATTCAAAATTTTCTGGTGTGAGTTCAATATTTCTAAGTAGAAAAATTCGCCAGATGCGGCAATACTAATTTTGGCAGCTTACTAAGAGAACCATACTAATTATCAGAACATTTATCATTTGCTTTTTCATCAGAACATTTTTCATACATTTACGCTGTGTAAACTCTATAATCTGTCATTTGATATCACGAAAATTTGTTTAACATATCAAACAAATTAATATCCTCAGTTACAAGAGCAAAGTAAATTTAATCGGAGGGATAATTTATAGCATCTTGTTTGTAAACGTCTACTGTTATGAGACTATACATTTCCATAACCCTTTACATTCCGTTGTCGCCGCTACAGCGACATCATCGTCCTTTGCAAAAGTTGTTTTTGGCACCAGTAATAAAAAGAAATAAAATTTGCCTTATTTAATCAGAGCATTTTCAAAATTGTTTACTTGAAGAAAACTTCTTTTTAAAAAGTGGTGCCGACCGAATGAAATTTGTGTAACAGACGCCGGCGTGCAAAGTGTTAATATATCTGTAGACGTTTAACAACGACAACACTGATTTTGACAGCTTACTAAGAGTGAGAGACTAATTATCAGAACATTTATCATTTGATTTTACTCTTTAACTCTATCCAAAAAGAAAAATTCTTTAGTGTATTATTAAGCTTTTGATATTTTCTCTGAACTTATACCGCAATCCGGAAATAATCATACCGCAATTTTAGGCTTAAAAATAAACTTTGTTTGAATATTAGTAAAATTTCCATTTTTTTTTTTATATAAGGGCATTGCACTTTAAGATATATTTATCATGTGTAAACAGTATGTTATGTCATTTGATATCACGAAATTTTTTTTAACATATCAAATAAATGCAAATTTTTAGTTACTAGAGCAAAGTAAATTTAAGAAGAGAAATAATTTATAGTATCCTTTTTTGTAAACAAGTTTTACTCATGAAGTTCATTTTCTTTCTATCAGTTACTTATCAAGATATAGCTGAAAATATTTACGGTGAATTATGTATCCAGATAAACCTACAATAAATATAAACTGTTGGATTGGTTTCAGCGTTCGTACAGGTCCGTTATTTTCGCTGTAAAATATCTGTATTTAAAAAAAATAATAATAATACATTTATAAAAATAGCAAATAAAGCCTTTGTGCAACAATATTAAAAAGCAGAAAAACCAACGTTTAAAATGCACAAATAATACATGAAAAGCAGCAAACAGCTGTTTCGAATCTACTAGCGAGATTCCTCTTCAGTGCAAGATAGGGAAAAAGGAACAACGTGCTAGAAAAAGCAAGGCTGAGCACAGTTACTTAACAAGAGTTGTTCAGCCTTGCTTTCTCTAGCACGCTGTTCCTTTTCCCTATCTTGCACTGAAGAAGAATCTCGCTAGTAGATTCGAAACAGCTGTTTGCTGCTTTTCATGTATTATTTGTGCATTTTTAACGTTGGTTTTTCTGCTTTTTAATAATACATTTAGTTCAAACGCGCAATATTTCGCCTTAACTAAGGAGAGATTTTCTATAAGAAAATTCTGGTACAGAAGAATTTCTTTCTCAGGAAATTCCAGCACCCGTACGAACCCTGGGTTTATAAAACAACTAGCTAATCTGTCCGCTGTTGCACGGACCCGTGATAATAAACAAACAACAAATTTTCAAGACTCCATATCTTTTACACGATTAAGTAAGATTTTTTACCTTTAAACGAAAATCTTTCCAAACAAACCTCGTATCGGGGGCCCCACATTAATTATATTATATAAAGCTTAATGCTTCGTTTAAAATTAAAATGCACGTTCTTTAATCGTGTAATATATGTTTTTATCGTATTTCTAAAAACATATAGGAATTAGTATCTCTAAGTCTGCTATTTTTTTTCACTTCTTTTATTATCACCCAAACTCTTTGAAATTGTTATTGATTATATATGTAATGGTTTTGAAGTCTATCTACAAATATCGTTACAAAATGTTCATATTTTATGGTAAAATTTCTGTGATTTTTTCTCACTTGTTTTTGCGTCGGGTCGTTTAATACTAAAAACGGAATAGCTATCATCGTTTTGAAATTTTGACATTTTTATAAATTTTAAATATTACGAGTCGGAACGCTGTCTATAAAGTTCGAAGAAAAATATGGATGTTTAGTTTAAAATTATAAGTAAACAGTATGTTATGTCATTTGATATCACGAAAATTTGTTTAACATATCAAACAAATATCTTCAGTTACTACAGCAAACCAAATTTAATCGGAGGAATAATTTATAGTATCGTGTTAGTAAACATCTACTGTTATGAGACAATCCATTTACTTAATATGTCTGTAGACGTTTAACATGAGTTTCGGGAAACACATTTATTTAACAACGCAATATATTTAACTGATAAAATTATGGAATTAGAATTGAACTTTTGACATAGAAGAAAGAGGAAATTATACAAATTTTGCTAATAAAGTTCGTAATATTTCTCTAAATTGTTTAACAAGATATGGCTGAAAATATTTATGGTGAATAAGGTATTCAGATAAACCTACAGTAAATATAAACCGTTGGATTGGTTTTAGTGTTACTTTTTTAAATTTTAGATTTGTTGTTTGGCACCAGGTTTTTGAAATAGTAAAATTTGCCTTTTTTGCATTATTTAAGGCGAAAACAAGGGTTGTTTTATCTTTTCAAAAAACTAATGTCAACCAAGAAAACTGAATTTAAAGAAAGTAGCCCACTGGCAACACTCATTAGATTCAGCCTTCGTACGGTGTCCCGTTATTTTCTCGGTATATAGCAGTATTTAAAAAATAACAATAAATTTAACTCAAACGCGGAATGTTTCGCCTTAACCCCTTCGCGACGGGAGCCTTTTACGAAATGTTTATTACTTTGCTACCGGTTTTAAAAAACAGAAGTTTGTGCCTATTCAAATAGGGAAAATGCTCCGATTAAATAAGGGAAATTTTGCAGTAAAATTTAACTGGCGAGGATAAACGAGGATCCTTAGGCCTATTTCCGGCACGTATACGTGTCGCTCGTCCCCAAGGGGTTAACCCTTTAATGCATAGGGTAGAATACGTTCCCGAAATTTCATAATTCAGAGAATCGGGATTCATACCAGAAAATATAAATGGTAAATTTCGGTTTATTTAATAACGAAATGGCTGTTATTAAATGGAGTGAAATTTCCTTTTTTATTTTTCTGGCGGAAATACGGAATATGTGAATAAAAAATCCCATAAATAGGGAACAATTATGGTATCATAAACGATACCTTATGCATTTAAGGGTTAATTCAGGAGAGATTTTCTCTAAGAAAATGCTGATACAGAAGAATTTCCTTGTCTGAAAATTCCGTACGATCCCTGGGTTTATAAAGAACTGCCTAATCTGCCCGCTGTTGCACGGGCCCGTGATAATAAATAAATAACAAATTTGTAAGACTTCATATCATTTACACGATTAAGTAAGATTTTTTACTTTTAAACAAAAATCTTCCCAAACAAACCTTGTTTCGAGGACCCCACATAATTTATATTATCTAAAATCGAATGCTTTTCTTTAAATTAAAATGTACGTTCTTTAACTCTTTCAGGGCGCCGTTTGAAGTCTCCAAAAGCTTAATTTTAATGCCCAAACTGACAAATTTCACCAGTAATTTTTTAGTAAAATTTCGATCTTATAATATACGTGAAGAAAATCTTTTGATTATTTTCAAATAAATTTGTTCGTAAATTGCGGTGTGAATTAATTATTTGAACATTTTTGAACAGAAATGCCTTGCCCCTGAAAGAGTTAAGTGTGTATTATATGTTTTTACCGTATTCCGAAAAACATATAGGAATTGGAATTTCAGGTGTGCTATTCTTTTCACATCTTTTCTTATTGCCCAAACTCTTTGAAATTGTTACTTATTATAAATATAATGACTTTTTGAAATTTTTATAAGTTTTTAAATATAGTGATTCGGAAGCCTGTGTATAATGTTTGAAGAAAAATATGGATGTTTAGTTTAAAATTATAAGTAAACAGTATTTTATGTCATTTGATTTCATGAAAGTTTGTTTAACATATCAAACAAATAAATATCTTCAATTACTAGAGCAAAGCAAATTTAACCCTTAACCGGAAACGTGCCGTCTGTGAGACGGTTGCTTCTACATATCTACCCTTTACACAAAAATGAACGCGTCCCCAATCTTATCACACAATCTAATCCTTACGCTACAGGTCCTCTGCCTCCCCCACCCATTTGCAACACCTGCCCATTTTTAGTTATTCAAAGAAAAAATATTTTATTTTCAACGCAGTCTGTGAGACGGCATGTTTCCGTTTATGTAATTTTTTGCTCTGGTCTATTGATATGGAGGAGCCGTCAAAGTGGGTACGCTACAGTGATAAAAAAAAGAGTGAAGAAACTGCTTTGAGATTGTTTGATGAAGTAGTAAGTGACATAAGCGATATTGAAAGTATTTCAGATGATGAATATATAAATTTTGAACACGAAAGTGAGTCAACATTGTCAAAAATGCATAAAAAAGCAGATATTTAGAACATGCCGCAATATTTACTATTAAATGTTTTGTTAATTTTACAGCTTAATATTTTTTTCTAATTCATATCGTATGGAAATATATCAAAATATTAGCATTTATTTAATTATTATGACGAAAATTTTTTACTTTTAACAATAATGTGTAATTTCAAAATATTTTCTGTCTTCGACATTCAAAATTTATTTTTATGCTGTCATATTAAAAAATTGGTCCTGTTAATGCATTACTATTAAGTATTAAGTGTTTAAGTTCACTATTTGGTAAATTATTAAGAGTTATTTTCCTTTTAAAATTGTATAGCAATTTTTAAAATTTAGCAATCTCACAGACGACACGTTTCCGTTTGTGCACGGCATTTTAATGTTTCCGGTTAAGGGTTAATCGGAGGAATAACACTGGTCAACAGTGGTTTTGTCCTAGAACTAAAATTAGGCTATTCTAGATCAGTTTTTGGCGCTGATTCCGAATATGCTTTCCGTTTATCTCTAGGTGGTCCAGGTTTTGAGAAATTTGCATATTTAAATTTATGCAAATTTAAGCTTTTTTGTGCTATTTTATGCAAATTTTGGATACAATATATGTCACATCTAATTACGTTTTCTAGATAATGACTAGTTGACTATTTGCTTCAGATAAATGTCACGATTTGCATATTCTTAACATTTATTTATCAGTTATTAAGCTTAATTTGCATATTGTTCAATGGTGTAATGTTCACATCACTATCAACTTTTAAGTAGTTGCCACACAATTGACGTAATGTTTTTCTAGACTAGATTTTTATACTGATTTCAAATCTGTAGTCTGTTTTCTTATTTTTCTTATGTCATGTCTAGTTTTTGAGTAAGATGAATTTCTACTTTTGCACTTCATTAACACAGCTTTGATATAAGGTGCTTTTTAGGGGTGTGTAATTCATTGACAAGAAAGCGAACAGGGTCAGATTCATATCAGAGACATAAACAAAAATTTATATAATCGAAAAAAAAGTAGTAGAATATATCCTAACTAGTTGAAGTTTATTTATACAAAGTATCATAAAAAGCTATTTCTGGCTTTTTTGACCAAAAAATAAAATTTCACTTTTTTCAAAAACTAGACGTGATAGAAGAAAACAGATACAAGATTTGAAATCAGCTCAAAAAACTGGTTTAGAAACATATTAGTGTACTTGTGCGGCATAAATATTTGAACGTCAAGAAACATTATTAGAAAAACATGAAAAATATGCAAATTAGGTACAATATTTCACAGTCACATGTCAGCATAATCTCAGAAACAACGTTTTTGTGATGTAAATTAGGTAGTAATCATAACATAAAACAAAAAAACCCCTGTCTGATATTGCTTTATATCATAAATTTGCGAATAATTGTATAAAATTTACTAAATTTGCATAAATTGAAATATGCAAATATCTCTCAAACTTGACGTGCTGGAGTAAATCTAAAACTAGATTCGGAATCAGCACAGACAACCGCATAAAGAATAATTAATTTCTGTTTTAGGACAGAGCAAAAGTTTAAATTTGTTCACAAGTGTAATTTCTGGTATCGTGTATATAAACATCATGTCTGTAGACGTTTAGCATGAGTTTCTGGAAACACATTTATTTAATAACACAATATATTTAACTGATAAAATTATGTAATTAGAATTGAAATTTTGACATAGAAGAGAGAGGAAATTATAAAAATTTTGCTAATAAAGTTCATTATATTTCTCTCAATTGTTTAACAAATATAGCGGTAAATATTTACGGTGAATTATGTATTCACATAAACCTGCAATAAATCTACACTGTTGGATTCAGGGTTGCTAGTTTGGCTTCCATTTTTATTCAGAAAATTCAGATTCATACTAGAAGATACAAACAGTAAGGTCTGATTAATTTAGTGATAGACATTTCGTGATTTGCGTATAATGTTCGAAGAAAAATATGGATAGTTTAAAAGGATATGTAAGCAGTATGTTATGCCGTTTGATATAACGAAAGTTTGTTTAACATATCGAACAAATATATATCTTCTGTTACTAGAGCAATGTAAATTTAATCGGAGGAATGATTTATAGTATCGTGTATGTAAACATCTACCGTTATGAGACTATCCATTTACTTAATGTATCTGTAGACGTTTAACATGAGTTTCGGGAAACACATTTATTTAATAACACAATATATGTAACTGATAAAATTATATAATTAGAATCAAAATTTTGACATAGAAGAGAGAGGAAATTATAGAAATTTTGCTAATAAAGTTCATTATATTTCTCTCAATTGTTTAACAAGTATAGCGGAAAATATTTACGGTGAATTATGTATTCACATAAACCTGAAATAAATCTACACTGTTGGATTCAGGGTTACCAGTTTGGCTTCCATTTTTATTCAGAAAATTCGGATTCATACTAGAAGATACAAACAGTAAGGTCTGATTAATTTAGTGATAGACATTTCGTGATTTGCGTATAATGTTCGAAGAAAAATATGGCTAGTTTAAAATTATATGTAAACAGTATGTTATGTCATTTGATATCACGAAAGTTTGTTTGACATATCGAACAAATAAATATCTTCAGTTACTAGAGCAATGTAATTTTAATCGGAAGAATAATTTATAGTATCGTGTATGTAAACATCTACTCTTATGAGACTATCCATTTACTTAATATGTCTGTAGACGTTTAACATGAGTTTCGGGAAACACATTTATTTAACAACGCAATATATTTAACTGATAAAATTATGGAATTAGAATTGAACTTTTGACATAGAAGAAAGAGGAAATTATACAAATTTTGCTAATAAAGTTCGTAATATTTCTCTAAATTGTTTAACAAATATAGCGGAAAATATTTACGGTGAATTATGTATTCACATAAACCTGCAATAAATCTACCCTGTTGGATTCAGGGTTGCCAGTTTGGCTTCCATTTTTATTCAGAAAATTCAGATTCATACTAGAAAATACAAACAGTAAGGTCTGACTAATTTAGTGATAGGCATTTCGTGATTTGCGTATAATGTTCGAAGAAAAATATGGATAGTTTAAAATTATATGTAAACAGTATGTTATGTCATTTGATATCACGAAAGTTTGTTTAACATATCGAACAAATAAATATCTTCAGTTACTAGAGCAATGTAAATTTAATCGGAGGAATAATTTATAGTATCGTGCATGTAAACATCTACTGTTATGAGACTATCCATTTACTTAATATGTCTGTAGACGTTTAACATGAGTTTTGGGAAACACATTTATTTAATAACAGAATATATTTAAGTGATAAAATTATGGAATCAGAGTTGAAATTCTGACATAGAAGAAAGAGATAAATTATACAAACTTTGCTAATAAAGTTCATTACATTTCTCTCAATTGTTTAACAAGATATGGCTGAAAATATTTACGGTGAATTATGTATTCACATAAACCTACAATAAATATAGAGTGTGGGATTCAGGGTTTCCAGTTTGGCGTCCATTTTTATTTAGAAAATTCAGATTCATACCAGAAAATACAAACATTAATATGATAATTTACAAAACAATAATTAACAAACAATAACTGAGTAGCAGACATTTTGCAATTTCTTATCCCTCTAATTCCTATGGTAGAAAACGTTCTAGAAATTCCATAATCTGAATTCATAACAGAAAATTTTAATAATAAATTTCGATTTCGTTAAATACTGTGTGTCTGTTATTAAATTTCTGGTGTGAATTTGGAATAACCGAATTAAAAAATCCACTAAATTCGAGACACTGGTTGTAGCATATATGCTACTATGGACATTAGAGGATTAAAGTAAAGATTCTTCTTTAGCCAGTTCAGGAGTGAATTCGAAATTTCGGTATAACAATGGACGCTAAACTCGCGACCCTGGCTGAATTGGTTTATAAAAAAACTGGCTAACCTGCCCGCTGTTGCCCGGGCTCTTGAATGCAAATAAACCGTAATTTATAAGACTTCATATCTTTAACACGATTGAGCAAAGTTTTTTATTTTTAAAGTAAAATCTTTGTATACAAACCTTGTAACATGGGGCCACACATTATTTGTAGTATATAAAATCGAATGTTTCGTTTTAAAGTAAAATGTACGTTCTTTAAGCGTGTGTTATATGTTTTTTCGTATTTCGAAATACATGTAGGATTTAGAATTTCAACGTGTGCTATTTCTTCTTTTTTAACGTAGTTTCTTATTAATCAAATTCCTTGAATTTTTTATCGATTCTAAATGTAATGGTTTTGAAGTTTGTATAAAAAATTAATTAGTAAATATTGATATTTTATTGTAAAAGTGCTGTGATTTCTTCACACCTTTTTTTGCGTCTGGTAGTTCAGTATTAAAACAAAATAGCTATTATCGTTCTAATTTTTTGACATTTTTAAACATAATGATACGGAAGCCAGCGCATAATGTTCTAGGATAACTATAGATATTTAGTTTAACTCGTTAACGGTTGCATTAAATTACGGTTTAAAAATTCAAATTGCTTATTGGCAGCACTTTTTTTAACCCCTAGGGGGACGATGGGATATATTTTATCCCACCTACGATTAATGAAGAAATACACCGGAAAAAAATTACGAAATTTTACTTTTGTAACTTTGGTGGGAAAAAAAGGTCGAAAAATTCCTTTTCCTTATTTTGAAATAAATTTTTTCTAATTTTTGTGTGGGAATTCAGCATTACACAAACGCAATTGCTTGACCCTCAAGGGGTTAAAAAGACATATTCACCTTATTTAAGAATAGGTAAAATGATACCATTATAATTCCGATTACACTAATTTGTAAAACTGGTGGGAATACAAGCTGGATAAAAGAGACAGCCCGTGAATAACACGGGAGCCAGAATTAATCGGTTAAAAATATGAGTAAATGCCGCAAGCTTATTCTCGTTCTGAGGAAAAATTTTGCAGATTTTATTTTCTTCTTAAAATACTTCTAATTTTCCGATTTTTTCGATATTTGTATACCTGCTGTAAATCGAGTGTGCAAATAAAGTGTAAAAAAGTTGTATTGAAATGCTGATATTTATGTGGTTATAGAAAAGAAAGAAAAGTGTCTGCAGGTCAAAACTGAGAAACGTTTATTGAAGATTAAATTTTAATTGTTTCGTTTAAGCAATGTAGTCTTAACATAGTTCATGAGTATAAAGGAAAATTTTGTATTCAACTTTACACTCCTTGATATGCAAGAATTATTAAAAATATGTACGCAAATGTGTTTATTATTGTGTATTAAATATTTTATTTTAATATTTTTAAAACTAAATTTAAATTTAAAAAATAAAATTTTAAAGCGTTTTTTCCATTAGTCGAGTGAAGTCATGTATTGTCAAATATTCTAATGGTTACAACTGTATGCGAATTTTAATAATAATGGAGTTAATAATGCGCCGAGCTACGCTTGCCAAAATATGCCAACTTTCAGTGAAACTGCAACAAGGAAATATTTTAAACAACAAAAAGTAAATAATACATGCCTAATGCGAATATTTATAAACAGCCTTTTAGAAATTATTAGTTTAGTTAAATTATAACTATACATTCAGAGGCAATCTAGAATTCCCGAATAGATAGTTAAAATAGTTTTTTTTTTTTTTTTTTTTTTTTTTTTTTGCCCTATATTAAAAAAGAAATATGGCAATAAGATTCATGGTTGCCAGTTTGGCATCCATTTTTATTCTTAAAATTCGAGTTTACGCCAGAAATTTAAAATAGTAATTTATGCTTTAATTAATGAGAGAGATTTAGCATTCACATTAATTTAAAATTCTTCTTTCGAAATCTCCTGTGTGAATTTGAAATTGGAAGGCAAACTGGAAACCAATAAGAATATTTTTTAAAATAAATTTACTCTTTTGAATCTAACACGCTTAACCCTCTAACGTCCATGGTAGCATATATGCTACCACCAGTGTTTCCAATTTAGTAGAATTTTGTGTTTCAGATATTCCAAATTCATACGAGAAATTTAAAATAGCAATATTTGCTTTACTTAAAAATAGACATTCCGTCATTAAAAGAAGCGAAATTAATTATTGAAATTTTCTGCTATGAATTCAGATTGTCTGAATTATGGAATTTCTAGAATTCTACCATGGCAATGAGAGGATTAAATAAAAGCGGTGAGTTTTTCATAACTTCACATATTGTAACAGATATATTTTGAAACAGAATAAATTGCAGTCAAAATATACGGCATGATTTTTAAAATAAACACTGAATGTTTATAGAAGTTTTTTTCACTTTAAATATTTCTACTTTTTATTTTTAAACAATTTTTCTCAATATGTAATTTATAGAGAGTTTCCTATGATTTCAAATTAAACAATTTAAAGCATTAAATGTGGAGACAAAACAATTATAATTCTAAACAATAGTCAGGAATATCTAAACTAATTGATGTTTTAAATAAAAAATATCGAAGAATCCGTAATTTCACCTTAGCTATAATACGAGGGTTGTTTTTTAAGTAAGGGCCGTTTGAAAATAAAAACTAAATGAAAGAAAATTTTCAAAAACCAAAGTTATTTCGAGATTCTACATACATTTTTCTATTTTTCAACATAGATGTCAGGTTTGTTTAAAAACTTATTATACGTTATAACTAGATTTAGATAACCCTCTTCATAGAAACTTGCCGCCTGCTCAGATAACCAAGAGGTCACAGCTGTTTTCACGCCTTCGTCATCCTTGTAGTGATTGTCGCCCAGATGATGTTTGAGATAGCGGAAAAGATGGAAATCACTCGGCACAAGGTCGGGGCTGTACGGGGGGGGGGGGGGGGGGGTCCAAAACTTCCCAGCTTAAAGTGTCCAACAAAGCTAGGGTCAGAGCTGTTGTGTGAGGTTTTGCATTGTCATGGTACAGCGTCTAGAATACCTAGTGTGGAAATGTGCTATCCAAACAGTGCTAAAAAAAATTTATCCCTTAAATGTGCGACGATACTGCTAAAATGACAAGTGTCGATCGCAGCGACATCTGCGGGATTTTCGTATTACTAGTATTACATTGTATAGACTAGCAATACCTTGCAGTTGTAGAAATTTTCCTGCAGATGTCGCTGCGATCTGCATATGGCAGCAGCATCATTGCATATTTAAGGGATACAATATTTTAGCACTTTTTTAAGTATTACAGAGATAGCCGATTTCCACACTGTGTATTCTAGTCGCTATAGTCATGGGGTAGCAAAATTCCCTCTATCAGCATGCTGCGTCTTATGTTTTGAATCGCTTTGCGACAAGAAACGTATCACTGACTGTACCTGCACGGGGCGGGTGATTCGAAAATCTTGAACATTTTAAGGACACAGAACAGATCGTTCAGGATACCTACACAGCTGCAACTGAACCCAGTTGTTCCCAAGAAATGCCGGGACACGACGCAAGCACTCGTTGCTGCGCGCGCGCCATCTATTAGTGTATACAACAAAATGGCCCTTACTTAAAAAACAGCACTCGTATAATACATGAATTAAATACAAAATTGATTCGGTTAAAACTTACTAAAAGGTGTTCCATATCTTGTCATCTATATAAAATACATAAATTGTACATCTGAAAATGTAGTATTTACAAGTGTTATTTTTGAACCCTGGTGACGACAACAAGCATACTCAAAAGTACTGAGTTTTTAGATGTAAAATTTTTGTATTTTATATGATTAAGAGCATATTAAACACCTTTTAGTAAGTTTTGACCAAATTAATCTTGCAGTTAGTACATGTATTATAAAAATTACAAATGTCCGTTTCTTTAAAATATAGCAAGTGAAAAGTAAATTAATTTTGATCTTATACCATAGCTGCCAACTTGTACGGATTTTTCATACCACTAAAATTTAATAGAAAATTTTAGCTAAGTGAATCACCGAAATTCAAGCAATTTTAACGTTTAAATAAGTAAAAAATTTCTATAAAATTTTAGTGGTATGAAATATCCGTACAAGTTGGTAGCTATGTTATACATTGAGTAGAGTAATTGAATTCGAAAATTCGAACATGAAACAGTATAATTTTAATTTTACGAGTAATTTTGAAATTTAATTTTTTTCCTTATTTACAAAAAATAATGATTACATATAATTAGGTTTAATTTTTTTTAATTCGTAGAACGACTGATATTAATACTACATCGTGACTTCTAAAAGAAGGCGTAAATATTCATAAATTTGTTACAAACAATTGCATTATCAAATAGCGTAATTTATTTGTCTGTAGTTCAGTAGCACTCTTATTTAGATTACAGAGTTGCTAGGAAACTTCACTCCCTGTGGTGAGTATTTGCGTACCACATCTCAGAGGAGCCATAAAAAATTAATTTAATCGTAGTTCTATCTGTAAAAAATAAAATAAAACAGAAGATACTATAGAATACGACTGTTAATTTTACATACTCATAATTATCAGTTTGATTATTTGTAAATAGTTTGATAATTTAAACAATAAACTTTGTGAATAAAGTATAACTGTATACAAAATAAAATAAGAGAGATGTTAACATGGAATGCGGTAGATAATTTTTACATACTGTAAATTATAAGTTTGATTATTTTATAACAATTTTGACAAAATAAACAAAAACTTTTATAATTAACTTATTACATTAAGTGTATTCTTTAAAAATAGAAGCGCATAACCATAGGCATTCACTGGTTCTTTTATTTTTATTTTTACTTTGTTTCTTTTCTATAAGCAGATCGGAAACAGATTTTGTTAAAAAAAATTAATACACAGAACTTGACAGCGCACTATTTTAAAATTTGATTCACCAATTCAAACCAGAAAATAAAAACTTATCAGCAAAAAATATCCTTTAAAAAATAATAATAATCAGATTTTTGAACAATTTGATAAGCTTTGTAAATATTACTGTTTAGTTCAGTTAAAGTAATAATAAAACAATAAGTTGTCAGAGTTATCTGCAAGTTAATTATATTGACAATTAAGTTAATTATTATTAGCTTTTTGTGCACTGTTAAAAATATCGTAAAAAATTACCTCTGTTTTTAAAGGCTATCTATTTTCTCACCAATGAGAATGCTACATAAACACCTATGGAGCCTTCTCATTGGTCAGAAAATAGATCGCATTTAAAAACAGGGGTAATTTTTCACGCTATTTTTAACAGTGTGGAATAGGTAAATAATAACTTTAACAATTAACATTAATTTGATGTTTATCTGTAAAACTGTTAATTTTCAGTTTCCAAATAAAGATTAAATTTATCATTTTTAATGTTGCATGTATTTCAGAAAAAAAAAACAGACAAAAAAAAATACAATGATAAATCGTAGTTAAATCACATCGTTAAATGTTTCTTATGCCTTCTAATTATCTATATGCATACATCGTTTATCCATAGTTATCGAAAAGCTTTCACAATACTAATATGCATTATTAGGCTATGAGTTTAACACAATCCATTGACATCTCTGAAATACTTCTTCCTCCAAAAAACACCAGCCTGGAAACTTGCTTTTTCGAATCAATCACCAGTGCGCTCTCCAAATATTATTTATTGCTTACATTATGACAAAAACAAGCAGATGTATTTTTATCACAATCTCACGGTACATAATATTTTTCGGCATCATCATGTAGCGAAACTTACAATTGCAAGAAGGACATATCTGTATTTTGTTTTTTTTTTCAAATTTAAGCATAACAAAACAGCGATTAAAAAATAATAATAATATAGATTATTTTTTATCTTTACGTCAATGAAACTTATGTAATTGAATATAAAAATATTTTTTTAAATTTCTGTACATGATCTAACATTTTAATTAATTATAATAAAAAATTATAAAGGCATAATATTTTTAACTAAAATTATCAGGGATGCGAGCGCTCCGACCGAAATGACTGCTTGCTACCACTAAATTTTAATATTTTTTCTCGCCTTATTTAATGACAGAATATCTAAAATTTAATAAAGCAAAGAATACTATAAAAATTTAGTAGTGAAAATCAACCATTTGGGGTCGGAGCGCTCTCATCCCTGAATTATGTATTATTTTCTCCTATGTTTTTAAAAACGGAAAAGCATTTTTTTTATTTGTTATGCCAAATATATATATATATATATGTTACCGTGAAAGACCGAAGTCTGGAGAATGTCGACTTTCACTAGTGAATGTCAACATTCAGATAGACGCTTGGTGTATTTCCGAAATGTTTGCTAAGTATCCTTATTTCTGACTTTCACCGGCAAATATCGACATTCACCATGGTGGATACCACCAATGGTGAATATTGAATATGTTGGAAATTTTTGCATTTACTTCTCAGTATTTCAGGCGCGATCATTAATTTTTTAAATATAAAAACGTTTTCATCGTCTGTTATCCGAAGGTGTGCTGCACTTAGTTTTAGCAAAAACCACTACTGGAAATATTTTAAAGTACTGTTCTTGAAAAAAAAAATCGTTTTCTCGTTTACTCACTTGCGTTTACTTACAAATATATTTAATTTTTCTTAAGGGAAAAAAAAAAGATCACATCTCACTGCAGTATCAATTCAATGTAAATTATATATTGAATAAAAAAATAAAATGTAAGAAAACGTTGAGCGCACCATCAAACCCTGCCCCATAAAACTGACAAAGCTGACTGACTCGCAGTAGAACAAAGAATTTGGCGGCAGACTGTAGTCTCTCTGTTGAACACCGCTTCTCTTTTCGACCTCCACCACAGCATAATTGTGCTTGTCGACATTCACTGGTGATGGTCCGAATATACAAGAATATAATCAAATATTCGGTCTGCCACCGACGTATTTGGTATGTGTTGACATTCACCGGTGAAAGTCGACATTCTCCAGTTTCGATCTTTCACGGCAACATATATATATTCTAAATTACCTAGGTTATTAACTTTATAAATGAAAAATAATTTCACTATGACAATTTAATATATTTCATTCTTTCTTTCAATTATCTTTCTTCTTGTTTTAGCAGTTTAATAATATTTTAGTAGTAACAGCATTTGAGAAATTTTTTGGGACATATAATTGTTTTAAATATCAGCTAATACGAAGCAAATTTAAAAATAAAATAAGTAAGTACCTCAAAGAGTCAATCGTAAATAATCATTTGTTTATTTATCACTCATTTTTTTGAAAATATATTATTGCATGAAATGTTACACCTTTGATCAAAATGCGATATTTTTCCCATAATGTCTTTCCCATAATGGACAGTCATTTGGAATTCCAGTGTGAAATAGCTGTCATAAATTTTTTAGCGCTTCGACCATCTCTTAAAATGAGTTACATCGACGTCACAGTGACAGGATTAGGAGTAATCTTATACGTCACTGAATAAGAATAATTACTTTATAAATGAACAAAATTTCCATTCTGAGATTTATATATATTCCATTCTTTTTAGATTTATCTCCCTTCTTCTTTTAGCAGTTTAATAATATTTTAGTAGGAACAACATCTGAGAAAATTTTTGGGTCATATAATTGGGCTCAAGTATTGTTTACTGACGAGTCCAGATATCGCCTGAACATTGATTCAAGACGTATTTGATCTGGAGAGAGGAAGAAAGACGCAACTTGCTTTCCCCTGTCCTTGAAATATCCCTTTCGAGCCAAGTCTTTTTGGCTCCATTGAACATGATGACGGCAAGAGTTTAAACAGGCCCCTTTGGAAGCAGTGAGTGGGACACAAACTATTGCTTTTCTCTATGGAGTTATGAAGAGTAAAGGAGACGACATAATCATAAATGATGTCACTTGAAGCTGTTCCTACGACCCTGCTTCCGCCATATTTGACCGCAGTGAGCCATTACCCTCTCAATACTCAAGGCCTCCGGACTGATTTCATGACGTACCAAATGAAGATTAACCCCTTGAAGGGCAATCAATTGCGTTTGTGTAATGCTTAATTCCCACCGGATATTTAGAAAAATTTTATTTCAAAATAAGGAAAAGCAATTTTACGACTTTTCTCCACTAAAGTCAGAAAACTAAAATTTACTCAAATTTTTCTAGTGCAAATCCTAATTAATCGTAGGTGGTATATAATATATAGCGCCTCCCCTTAACCCCTTGAGTGCCGATGGGATATATTTATCCCACCTACGATTAATCAGGATTTGCACTAGAAAAATTTAAGTTTTCTGACTTTAGTGGAAAAAAGTCATAAAATTGCTTTTCCTTATTTTGAAATAAAATTTTTCTAAATTTCCGGTGGGAATTAAGCATTACACAAACGCAATTACTTGCCCTTCAAGGGGTTAATCTTCATTTGGTACTTCACGAAATCAGTCCGGAGGCCTTGAGTATTGAGAAGGTAATGAGTGAGCCGGTTCCTTCTCGCTGCGCAAATCAAGTACGGTAAAAGTCAAATAAGCGGACTCCGGAGAGGGGGAAAGAACTCGTCTTTCGACTTCAACGCTCCCCACGTTGCTAGATTGATATGTTGTCTCCTTTTAATCTTCATAGCTCCATGGTTTTCTCGCATGCAGCCCACCCTCGTTAAGTCTTCGTGCAGCAGTAGAGCGGCTAATTCGAGTTACTGTGGCAGCCTGAAGGTCTGAAACCAAATCTATTGTAATCGCTTCGCGGTTTCTTTGAGCCGACAATGACAAAAAAGGTCTTCGAATGCAGTTGTTGCTCTTCGTCTCCGTTGACCAGGTTGTCCATCAACGGATCCAGTGTTTGAAAAGCAACTCGATGCTCTTGATATGACACTTTGAGGGATATTGAAATCTTGGGCGATATTACAAAAAAAAGAAAAAAAAAAGGAAACACGTCAGGTTTAACACCTTGAGGGGCGGTGGTATGTATTATGTTATTTTAATCAAGATTTGCACAAGTAACTTTCAATTAAAATTTACCTGTCTAACTTTGATGGGAAAAAGTTGAAAAATTGCTTCTCTTTATTTTGAAACAAAATTTTTCGAATATTCCGGTGTGAATTCAACATTACAGAAACGCAATTACTTGCCCCTGAAAGGGTTAAAAAATAATTATAACATTTTATGTCACTATTTTTGAAAAAAAAAAATTAATTTACAAGTGTTAAGTGCAGATTTAAAATTGTAACCTAGTTTCTATATATTCACATGTAATATTAATTAGTTTAAATATTAAAAGAAAAAAATCTCAAAAAATCCTACTTGTAAATTTCCGTTTCGTTTGACAGCTTTGCAGTTTATGCCCAAGGGGATTCAAGGGGATTTTGAGGGGCTAAAAATACCCGAAAGACTGTTATATAACACCTAAGGTTTTGAGACATGGTTTACGCTTGACAACAAATTATCTCATTTGATTGGTGTAGCTTTAGAAATTCTTTAATATCTTAGCTGCTAAAAGACGTAGAAAGACAATAAAAACTGATTTTAAAATTGTAATTGAATGTTCTATTCATAAATTGAGAAACGTGAAATGTCATGTTTTACAGAATATGACCATTTTAAGGTATTCGGATACTTTTTAGAATCTTTTCTCTTCAAGCTTAAATTACAAATCAAGTGATTCGCTTACTTTAACTTTCAATCATTTATGTCTTATTAACTCATTCACGACGGGAAACGAGAATTCTCGTTTTCATTCAAAAAACATCATTCACTAAGGGCGTGGCATCTACCTCACAGAAAATGCACTTATATCATGTTGTCCATATTTTTTTAGAGTGTAAGACATTTTATATTAAATTCATTGAAAGGTATTTACCGTTGCATAAACTTTGGAAACCTATCTAGAACATCAGTTTATAAAAGACGTTCAGAATAACGAGGAGCTACTACTCTTTTAAATTTCAGATTCGCTAAAAATTGCCTGTCGACAATGTGTTATGGTGAAATTTTCAAATAAATTAAAATAATTCAATTAACATAATTTCGTCGTATAAACTGCCGCTAAAATAATTCTATTTCAAACAAAACGTATTTCTATACTAATAAAATAAAGTTTCGCTCTGTGTGTGTGCGCGTTTGTGTCTGCGACGGCTAGGAAAACCTGCCGCGCAAACTAAGAAAAGAAAAGTTTGGTTGTAAACAAAGTGATATAAGTAAGCGTCCTATCTTAACTGGGAGAGGTAACCGCAAGATTAAAGGCGAGGTCACATCAATCACGGTCGCACGCCACGTAGCGGACGGGGTTAAACTACAGGAAGATGCCTAACTACTTTCTTACTCCACACTACTAAAATTGTAAATTTTTTTCATCTTGATTAACAGCTGAAATGTGTGCGTGAAGGCGAAGAAAACTTCGTGGTGTCAAGTGCATGTGGACGCCCCTCTTGCTACGCGATTATTTTACAATAAATGCGGTAAACAAAATTCAGTTCCATGAGTGACTAAAGATATCTTATCATGTATGACGTCACACTGATGGCGCAACTGTGTTAATTTACACCCGATTACAGTGTTGCCAGATGGGCTACTTTTTAAAAATTCAGATTCTTGATTGGCACCACTTTTTGGAAATGGTAAAATACGCCTTGTTTAATGACATATAAATTAAGGCAAAAGCAAAGGTAATTTTACCGTTTCAAAAAAGTGGTGGCAATCAAGAAATCTAAATTTAATAAAAGTAACCCACTGGCAACATTGCCCGATTCCTGTATTAAGTTTGTACGCTTACTTATATCGGTTTGTGGTAAATTTCGAAGTCGTCGATGAAGAACGACTTGATGACTTGAACCAGAGCATTTGAGATAAAGGGTTGAATTGAAATCCTCATTTATTTACGTATAAATCTCCTTGATTATTTTACTGGTGGAAGTATTTTATAATTAATATTTCGAATCATTGATTCTACATAGAAAATGTATATTCCAAACAATTTTATTCTTTCAAATATTCCGCAGGCTTAATTTAACGCTTTCAGTTATGAAACAAAAATATTTTCAAAATTACAAAAAGTTATTTCTTCAAAGACAGAGAATTTAGCGCAAGTAGAAGATCGTAAATTTTACTTGAATAATTTAATTAAAAGACATAATTTATAAAAGCCAATTATCTGGATTTAACCCTTTAATTCCCAATGTAGCATTTATGCTACCATCAGTGTTCCTGATTTAGTGGATTTTTTTATACACATATTCCGAATTCACACCAGAAATTTGAAATAGAAATTTTTTATTGAGAAAATTTTTGATAAGACACAATTCGTTATTAAATTAGCCGAAATTTACTATATAGATTTTCCGGTATGAATTCCGATTATCTGAATTAAATTTCTGGAAAGCATTCTATCGTGGATATTAGAGGTTATTATACATTAAAAAAGCTAAACATAATGATTAAAAATATTGGAAATCTTTAAGTAATTGTAGTGCACAGTGTTGCCAGTGGGCTATATTTGTTTAATTCAGATTTCTTGATTGGCACCAATTTTTTTGACATGGTAAAATCCACATTAATTAATGAGATATTAATTAAGGCGAAAACAAGGAGAATTTTACCATTTCAAGAAAGTGGTGCTAATCAAGAAATCTGATTAAAAAAAAAAAAAAAAAAAGTAGCCCACTGACAACATTGGTAATGCACACCAAAAACTGTCTGAAAGTTTATGGCTTCTAAAACCAAAGCACTAGGTAGTGGGAAAATATGTGCGCCCTCATGAATAAACGGAAAAGATACGTTAAGTTGAGTGGCCTACTTTACTTTTTCATAAGAAAATTTCTTATGCTGCACATCCAATAATATATGTACGTAAAAAGCTCTTACCTGTTTATATCGGCTCGGGAGTCATCGCTGGTCAGGAATTTTTGTCGAGCAGTAGTTAATCATCTGCTGAGTAGGAAATTGAAGTATCCATTTAGATTTATTTATTTTTATTGGATACTGCTAGAATACGTAGATTAATCCGAGTTCTTCTTCAAAGTAATGTAGGATTAATTTGATGTGTGTAAGAAAGATACCATTTTGGTTTCAATTATTTGTATTAGAAAAATTATTTCGGAAAAATGTACATAAAAATAAATTCTGTTCTTGATCATAAAGAGTCATATGGTTCGAAAGTTACTATGCTGTGGTGCAATAGACTTCATTAAAACGGAAGAAAAGATACACAACAGTTCATTAGAGTGTTTTTAGTTTGTAATTGGGATATGTTCGTTTTTAATTAGATGATGAAGATATACTGTATCTGAAGAGGTTAGATTTCAACAAAAACAAACATTCCACAGGGCTCGCAGCGTTCCTAAAATTTTTGCACTTTCCTACCACAATTTAAAAACGATAATATTTATTCTAGAATTCTAATGTAGATGCTAAAGGAACCTGTCACGAAGATTTTTGATTTAAAATACTGGTAGCAAAGTGTGAAAATTTTAGGAACGCTGCGAGCCCTGATTCCACGTTACATTTTGCACTGTCACAATGAAATGCAAAATATTTATATGTGTCGTGAGCGGATGATTCAAAAGACCATTTTTGATAATAATATCTAAAAAAAACAGAAAACATGTATTTAAATCTCATTCGGGAAAAAGAAAATCCTTCTCCAATTTTCATTTGGGCTAGAAGAAATTTATGCAATCTTTTGTAATGCCAATACCGGCATTTGGAGTCCCTTTCAGTTTATGCACTTATATTCGCAGCTACAACTCCTGAGAGAATGGGAAAGTTTACAAAAATTAAAATAACCATATACATTTCACTAGATTATTTTAACACAATTATTGTAATTGGTAAACAAATCATATATTATTTGTTTACCAATTACAATAATTGTGTTAAAATAATCTAGTGTAATTTCGCATCCAGCGATTTCTGGAGTTCCATTACCTGAGATTTATTCTGTTGAGCTGAACCAGGTTTCAGACCAGATGCTGTAATCTTCAAGGTTAGCTGGGTGAAAAAGTTCGACCAGAGTCGTCCGGGATGGCTCAGATGGCAGAGCACTGGCGGCTTCAGCCAGGAGATCCCGGGTTCGAGTCCTGGTCCGGACATTTTTCGCCCAGTTGGGGATTTACATCTAATATATCATATACATTTCCCTTAACCCCTTCGGGACAGGAGCCTTTTACGAAATTTTTAATTCTTTGTCACCGTTTTTTAAAAACAGAAATTTGTGTCTTCTTGAATCGAGAAATTGCGCTGATTAAATAAGGCAAATTTTACAGTAAAATTTTACTGGTGAGGAAAAACAAGGATTCTGAGCGCTTCATGCGGCACGTATACGTGTCGCTCGCCCCCAAGGGGTTAAGGATCTACAAATGACAATATCAGAGAGGTACAGTAAATGTAGGGAGATGGTTTATCCCATGAGCAGTTACCAAATTCTCAAACATTTGCGCAGTTAGATCGGCACTTGTGTGAATCTGAATCATTGCTCGTTAGACATTTAACACTAGAACCGCCGTAGCGGTCATTTTGACCGCTACCAAATAAAAATACTTCGATTCGAACCAGGAATTTATTTCTAAAATAAGTTAAATATTGCCACAGTTAAAAAAAAGTTAAATACATAAATTAGATAGTTTTTAATAAACATTCTGGTGTAAAACATTTTTATAGCACATGAGTAAAATTTCCGGCGGTTCTAGTGTTAAATCATTTGAGAAGAATCAAACGCTAGTCGTGATACAGGTCATTCTGGATACAGTATCAGTTCAGCCATTCAGAAAACAATATCCATGGGAGATTGCATTTGTATAACACAATATACGATATAGCGAGTTTAAACGGTAAACTGTAATACACATATGTCCCACAATGTTCAGCCAATCGAAGCTTTGACTGAGTCGGATTATCCTCGTGGTGCGGTGTTCATACGACAATTCTTGGAGCAGAGTATGGCTCATCTTGATTTCCCAGAAACTGTAATTTGACGGTTGAATGACATCTGTGGACCGTGAACAGTGTTGCCAGATTGGGAACTTTTTGGTCCCCAGATTGTTGATTGTCACCGCTTTTTTTAAATAGAAATATTCGTCCTAATTAAAAATAGATTAAAAATTCTGAAAAATAAGTGAATTATACTATTTTAAAAAAGAGGTGAAAGTCAAATAATCTGAATTAAAAAAGTCCCGAATCTGGCACCACTGGCCGTGAAAGACATATGAAAGACATGGGAAAGACATATTTGGGTTATCATAGAAACCCCTCATGCAACATATTCTCAAACGCATCAGAGAAGATCTTCCGTCAATGTTTATGCTAGAATCATCTAATAATTATTTCAGTGCTCAATACAACTAGCTCAACTAATATATTTAGTTCATTTACGACAGTTAAAACTAAATACAGTTAGTCTTTTAAAAATAAATTAACACATTAAATTTTAGTATTCTTGTTATGACTGGTGTTATAAAAAGGAGCAAATATAGAATTTCAACAAAAATATAAACTTCAAAATTACTCTTTTCTATATTTTGACCCCTATTTAAATTTTCTAATGCCAAATTTTTGCTTAAAAGATGAAATTGTCTATTGCATTTTAACTCACTGGCTAAATCATAATCTAGAAAATGTCTTGAAAATATGGCTTGCAAAAATATGTTTTACAAAGATTGTACTCTTTTATTTTATAAAGGTTTAACTGTTAACTTCGAAACGTTAAATGATATTACTAATTTTTGCTCGATAAATTGTAGACATGTATCTTTAAAAAACAAACTCTGAAGAAATTGCTTGAAGTTTCCAAAGTTGATTTTACAAATCACCTTAGATAACATAAATTGAACGCAAATTTCATAATTATACCATGTTATTTTATACTATTAACGTTTTCAAGAAGAACCTATCGCTTTGGCAAAACAATTAAGAAAAAATCCTTTTTTATGTTGCTTTTTCAGAAGAAGAAAAAGAAGAATTACCTTCCAAGACAACGCTATTTTCGCAAATTAATGTCATATTTATCTTATAATACAAGTATGTAATACAAGCATGGAGGTAGTTTCGCTCGAAAGAGAACAGTTTATTTAGTATAAAAAGCTGTTGATATGAAATTTGTCATTTTCATTTGCGTTCGTAATTATATAAATACGTAGCACCTATAGTCGTAATTCGGTGAGTCTATCTGTCCGTCCGCATATAACAGAGCAAACCAACCGAATGGTCTGAAATTTAGAACATATAATTGTTGCAAAATTTTGTAAAGTCGTTTCCAATTTTATGACAATCGGATATATAGTTTAATTACAGGAGCAGTCAAAAGTTTTCCGTTACATTACGGCCAATTGGAAAAAAAATATTTCAAGTATATTTTAATGATGTTACAGCCTTTCGAACAGAATGAAATTCACATGCACTTTTGAGGTGCACTAAAATATACATTCAGTACAATATGCGAGGCAAAAAATATTTATAAAACTAATTATTATAGTACGAACACACCTCATTTGCCGCTTTTGACGTGCAAGTTCCAACTTGTCGGACTTACGATAGTCAGAGCCTGTTTATCCACGGGGCAAATTCCTTCCTTTAAAAATAAACAGAAAATTTTGCCTCATTCATGACAGATATTTTACATGAATACGGCGTTTAGATAAGGCGAACTTTTCTTTAAAAAATTATTGGTGTAAGTGTGCCCCGTTGGTAATCAGGCCCTGACGATAGTTTGTTTCTCACGAATGTTGGGATGATCACAATGAATATTGGGTACAATGCATGGGAAATATGATATTTCTCTCAATTTGAGAAATTGACTTTTGTTTTCCTTTTTATAGACAAGAAAATATTTGCCAAGTATTTTACCATAGTGGAAGAAGTAAATATAAAGAAATGTTAAGTTAAATTTTTAAAGACTCGAGATAAAAAAGAAAAACAGTCTTTTTTATAACATGTATTTTGTATAAAAATAACCCACACTCACTTATCTGGGGAATAAACTAAAACTTGGTACAAAAAAAAATTCCCACACAAAATACAAAATTTCTGCTTGATTTCATGATTTGAATAAAAACAATCCAAGAAAGTAAATTAAAACACAAAAATAAAGTTCCACTTTATTTAAGGCATTAGTTATATATTTTGAGACATTTATTTTACTTCATTTAATTTAAATTCAAATATTATGTATGTTCTTTATTTATCTAATGAATATATTCATTTCATTTTTGATCTCAGATCAGAAAATTTTAAATTTCAAACGTATCTGCAATGAAGAAATATTTCTCCAAAATAAAATATTTGATTGCAATGACGCACTTTAATAAAACACAAATACGTCCGGGATAAAATTTCATTAATCTAATCTTTATCAAGCAACACAGTGTGTATATATAAAGTATTATAAAGCTTGCGCATGTGGATTATCGTGTGATATATTATATGTAATACATTACAAGATAATATCGATAGAAATATACAAATGAAGTTTTAAACAAAAAAATATTCTTATATATGAAATATATTATTATTACCTTATTATAAAATATTCTTATATATGAAATTCTAAAACATAAAAGTTTATATTATATATAGTAGTGTGCCGATTATCCGAACAAGACGGGGCCAACCACAGTTCGGATAAGCAAATGTTCGGATAAACGGACAGACAATTTAAGAAATCTCCCTGACTCTACTAAAACCTTCACACTTTATCTGGACTTAGGACTAGCAGCATCAGTTAAGCGTAGTGTGTTTAAAAATTCTTTTTTTTTTTTTTTTTTCTTAGTCTTAATTTATTTTTTTGTTTACTTTTTTATCCTTTAAAATTTTCTTTTTCTCTTTTTATCATCTTCAGAAATTGAAAGAAAAGTTTGCTACAAAATTTATTTTTCAAATATAGTGGTGCGAATACAATTTAAAAATTAATTATAAACTACTAATATTCCTTTACCTGTTTTTAAAACTACTTGCCGTAAGTGATATTAAATAATATTTTTCTTTAAAACTAATACCAGAAAAGTTATAATTATAATTTATATAATTTATAATTAAGTCCATATAGGTATAATTTTGCCAGCTTCCGAGCCGCATTAATCATGTAGACAGTTGATTGCTTGAAGCAGCTACTGTAAAATATTGATAAAAATAAATTGAAATTCCTGTTTATTTTACGGACATACTCCTATGTTATACGTTTCGGTATTTGAACAGGATTCTTTACAATGCAGAACAACTGATGTTCTATAGTTTCGACTTTGGACTTTTTCATTTGTTTTTCGATTTTTTTACACTTTTGCTCTTAGATTTTCCCCGCTAAATACAAGTTTCGAAAGATTGCCTCAAAATTGCCTAATTTTCCTCTGGTTCGACGAATTTCTAGATCTTTCGATCAGTTTCGGTCCATTGAAGCTGTTTGAAGATTTTTTGCGATTTTGGAAACTCGCATAATTTCATATAAAAAGATAGTTCAAACTATAATTATTAAACGTCACATTCACCTTGATAAACATATAAATATACGATATTAAAATTCTGATAAATTTTACTTAAAAGGTGCTAAAATACATAAAAAGGTTTCTACAACATAAAAACCGTCAAAGATGTTAAAATCCCAAGCGCTTTCAACTGCTTTATAGCAGTCGCCTTCAGGGGAAAAATCATAGGAGAGAAAGTTCGTGGAAATTCCTTGCATAAGTACCAGTGGACGAGTCTATTTCAAAGGAAGGGAGGAGGGGTGGGGGAGGTGGAGAGAAAAAAGAAAAAAAAATGGTTATGCTTCAAAATCACTAGAAATATCTAGTATTCTATACCAGATTTTAGATATGTTGTAGGACAATATATCGTTGCAACTATGCTTTCTTTGAGTTAAAATTTCCAATGATTCCCTGATTATTGATGTGTAGTAATTTGAAGTACGGGCTATGACTCTTGCTTTACAGAAATCTATGTGAATATCTTCCTTTTGATTTAACCTGGAGAGAGCAGTAGAGGGTTTGCTATACTTTATGTCTGTAATATGATCTTTTCGTCTGTCTTTAAATTTTCTAGTGGTCATTCCTATGTATTTGAGTTCTTTCTGATTTACTTTGTTTGTAAAAGGTATTACATATATGCCAGAAGTTTCATCGTTTGGGATTGGGTCTATTTTCCGGTGTACAAGATCTTTTAATTTGGCAGATAGTTTTGCGATTACATATACATTATATTTCTTTAATGTATACCTAATAATCCTTTCAAATAACTGAGGTATGTAATTGAAACTATAAAACTTGAGATTATTTTAAGTGCTATTTCTGGTTAACTCTCTATGCTGAATATCAAAGATTAATTTATTGGTACTTTGGGGGGGGGAGGAACCATTTTCTATTGTAATCTTCTTAATGGTGAGTAATTCTGCTTGTAGGTATTCTCTTGTACAAAATTCTATGGCTCTATTTACATAAAATTTATAAGCTGCAGTTTTGTATTTAAATGGATCTATTGTAGGATATTGTACTCTTTGAATTACATGGTTTTCTGTAAATTTTCCTATCGATTTTGTATGTTGTATTATTTCTTATTAATTCTACGTCTAAAAATGATAAGGATCCTCTTTCTTCGACTTCTAATGTGAACTGTATATTTGAGTCCAGGTTATTAGCTGTATTTAAAAACTCATTCAAAGCGGTGATACCATGGTTCCAAATTAAAAATATATCATCGACGTAACGCAGCCATAGTTGAGGTTTCAGATCTGACTTAGATATAATATCTTTCTCAAGTGGTCTAAGTTTCAGTAATAATTTCTAATAATCAAGTTTCTAATAATCCTGAAATTGGTGAGCCCATTGGGACACCCTCAGCTTGCTTACAAAACTTTCTATTAAATTGAAAGACATTGTTATTTGTAATCAAGTTAATGTTTGAATTCAAAGTTGTTCTTATTTCATCGTTATATTCCGGGTTATTATCTATGAATTGCTTTATGAGGATTTCTATTTCTTTTACATTGATTGAAGGGTACAGGGATTTGATGTCCATACTTGCAAGTATACTGTTATCATATACAGGGTGTTCCGTTAAAGGGGTCCAATATTAATAGGGGTAATAGAGGAGATCACACGGAGCATAAATCAGTATATTATGCCTGGCCGGATCTCAATAATTTTCAAGTTACAGCAAATAGAATGAAAAATCGGAAATTTGTAAAAAAACCCTCATTGCTAAACTATCGATAATGCTACATAAAAACGAAGCACATATTTAGAAAGAGCAGAAAAAATCCTACGAAATGACATAAGTTGTTTTAGAATATTGAGAATTAATGGCGAGTTACAAGCTCTGAAACAGTGAAAAAATACAAAATCAAATATTTAGCAAAATAGTTAATCGTTAATTCCAAAAATGCAACTCTACCTACATCAAGGAAAATGTTATAAAATTTGGTCCATTCCGAAAGCTTTCGAAGAAGCTGACAATAAACCATATCAGTTTAATTGTATGGGAGAAATCAAGCAGTTCCCTAGTTACAACTCTGTACTGTTGCACGCTCGGAAAGGGCGAAACTCCGCCCATGACGATTGTAAACACCCCGTTTTAATATCTTTCAATTATACATTTCTGATCAACCTCTATCAATACCCTTTCATTATTCAGTCTGGTCAAGTGAATGACATATTGTGCAGCTCTCGCCTTGTCTTAAAGCAAACTCCGTGACTGCTGCGTTTCCTCCATGAACTTTCAGGATGATGAAGAAGAAGTACTTTTTATGCAAATTTTCTAGGCGTATAGGAAGAAAAGTGTAATAAAACAGCAGTCATCAGTGGGCGTTATGTTAAAGGGAGGCTGTTGTAAGTGGGATTGTAGTAAGTTGATGTATAATAATTATGCCGGAATACTCTAACGAAGAATATGCGGACATGCATCTGATGTACGGGCAAGCTCATGGAAATGCATGTCTAGCACAGCGCATGTACCGTGAGCAATTTCCAAGGAGACGTTGCCCAAGTTCGAAACTCTTCATAAAAATCGATAGACGATTACGGGAGACTGGATCGTTTAATACAGCAAGCATTGATGCAGGGAAACCTCGACATGTACGAACACCTGCAATGGAAGAAGATGTACTGAATATTTTTAAAGATAACCCCTCCACGAGTACACGAGCTGCTGCGTCTGAAGTCGGTGTTTCTCACCAAAGTGTGTGGCGTGTTCTGTGTGCAGAAAACATGCACCCCTTTCATGTGCAGCGGGTACAACTGTTATCAGTAACAGATTGTGCTCAGCGGACAGAATTCGTACGCTGGTTGCTTAATGTAACAAAAAATAATCCACAATTTCTGGAAAATATTTTATTTACTGATGAAGCAACATTTACGAGAGAGGGCGTGGTAAACACGCACAATATGCACACATGGTCATATACAAATCCGCACACTGTTTTCCCGTCGAACGCACAACAAAAGTTCAGTGTGAACATATGGGCAGGTGTCCTCGGCGATTTTCTCATAGGACCATATTTACTCCCAGATGTACTCAATGGCAGTACGTACTTGGTTTTCCTACGGGATATCTTACCGCAGTTACTGCAAAATGTGCCAGCAACATTGCGCCACAATATGTGGTTTACGCACGATGGCGCACCGGCACATTTTTTCATAGGTGTTCGCAATCACCTCAATTCAACATATCCTGGGAAATGGATTGGACGCAGTGGACCTGTTGCTTGGCCTGCACGCTCTCGAGACCTCAATCCGTTAGACTTTTTTGTTTGGGGACACCTTAAATCGCTGGTGTATGAAACGCCTGTGGATACACAGGAGGATTTACTAGCGCGAATCGTTGTCGCTTCGGGAGACATTCCCAACTCCGTCGGAGTTTTTCGGCGTGTTCGCCAATCTTTACGACGTCGCTGTCGGCTGTGCGATTCTGTTAATGGACGCAACTTGGAACACCTATTATAATAATGTCCGTTCGTCTGCCTTCCGACATTGAACTGTGCAGCGCAGGCCAGAAGACTATGCTTCACATATGTCGTAAAGTACGTGGAATGTAATTCTTTATTTGTCCTTTTTCTTTTATTTTCAACACTTTTTGGCACAGTATTTTGTAAGTCACAGACTGTGGTGTACTCAAATTGTAAATTACAAAGTTTGTATGAATTAATTTAAAATTTAGTGTCTTTTTTAAATTTATAATTAATAAAATTATTATGCTATTTGTTATTATTATTTCCTATCATAAATTATGATGCACATATACATAGAATAATTGTCCATGTAAAAAATGTACTGAAACTTCTTGCATAGTTACAAATCGCAATATTTTTAATTATTTCCGAATTTTCACCACCAGTTTAATTTTAAAGAATTTAACTTAAGCTTTATATCAATAAAAGACCACTTTAAAATGTAGACTATTATTGTAAAGTTATTTTGGTTCATTCAACTCTTGAATAATTAAAAATGTTGCATCTCAGAAGAAGCATGATCGAAAATGTATAGTTGAGAGTAATTAAAAAGGCGGTGTTTCCAATCGTGATGGACGGAGTTTAACCTTTGCTAGTGTCAAAGAAAGCGGAGTTGTAACTAAGAAACTGATTAATTTCTCTCACACAATTAAACCGATATGGTTCATTGTAAGCTTTTTCGAAAGTGTTCGGAATGGACCAAATTTTACTACATTTTCCTTGTTGTAGCTAGAGTTGTCTTTTTGGAATTAACGATTAACTATTTTGATGTATATTGGATTTCGTACTTTTTTCACTGTTTCAGGGCTTGTAACTCGTCAATAAATATTGCTATTTTAATACAATTGATGTCATTTTGTAGGTTTTTTTTGCTCTTTCTAAATATGTGCTTCGTTTTTATGTAGCATTATCGATAGTTTAGCAATGAGGGTTCTTTTACAATTTTCCGAATTTTCATTCTATTTGCTGTAACTTGAAAACTATTGAGATCCGACCAGGCTTTATATACTGATTTATGCTCCATGTGATCTCCTCTATTACCCCTATTAATATTGGACCCCTTTAACGGAACACCCTGTATATATTCGTCCTTTATTTTCTCAATAAACTCTCTAGTTGAGTTGACTACAAGATCTGTAGGCGTTAACATTTCTTTAAGTAGCGGTACGAAAACTTTTCTATTGTATATGTTGGAGCGTAAACACTTGGAAACAATTTGTCTAAGGGGGTAGTTTTCTTTATGATCTTTTAAACGTCCAATTAGCCTGGGAGTGACTGCAGTTTTATTGATTCTGAGTTTAACTTTCATTTGAAGAGGCCATGTGCCATGTTTAATTAAATCTTGTGCTTTACGGTCGATTGCGGGGTTAGGGTCCTTGTTTATTTCTTTGCAGTTCATTTCTTTAATTCATTCCTCCATTTTTGAGATATAATCTCGTGTATTCATTATTGCTAATTTATTACATTTGCAGTGGTGGAAAATTGGCGCAGAGGTGGAGCCTATTGACACCACTAAATTATAGTAGTATTTTGCCTCTTATTTAATGATCAAATTTCTGAGTTTTTATTAAACGAAATAATACCATAAAAATTTAGTGGTGTCAATAGGCTCCGCCTCTGCGCCAATTTTCCACCACTGCATTTGTCAGTTTGGATCGCTATAATATCAGAGTTATTTTTAAGCTGATTAATAACATTTAAATCTTTACTACTATTTTGTGTTTGTTTCTTTAAGTAGGAATTTACATTATTATGTAGAATACTTCTTATTTACGCCCTCTTTTCACCTGGTGCTGACTGCACAATAACCTCGCAATCAGTTATGACCTATTTTAAATTTTTTGAATGTTTAAATATGTGTTTTGGTCCAAGTTCCAAGACTTTATGAAGTTTGTTAATAACTTTACCCGTGAGATTTACGTAAGGGACTGGAGCTTTGAGTGTCAAATTATCCTTTAATTTGGTATCACGTAGCTTGTTTATCTTCGAGTAAATGTTCCTTTCCTTTGATATCCCCTGTCTAGTTCTATAAAAGTCAATTATTCTCTGGAAATCGTCAAATTCACTGTCATTCATGACTCTTGCCAATTCGCAATATAAATGATACACTTTAAGAGATAAAAAGTCCAAATTTTTAAACTTTATCCTGATATAAGTTCTAAGGCTGTCAAATTCAAATTTACTCTTGATTGTTGGCAATTTTTCATCAATAAACCGATTATTGAACTTAACCCTTAACTGGAAACGTGCCGTCTGTGAGACGGTTGCGTTTACATATCTGCCCTTAATATTTTCCCTCTCCGACATTCAAAACGTATTTTTATGCTGTTATATTAAAAAAATTGGCCATGTTAATGCATTACTATTAAAGATTAAATGTTTAAGTTCACTATTTGGTAAATTATTAAGTGTTCTTTTGTGCACGGAATTTTCACGTTTCCGGTTAAGGGTTAAGAAAGTTTGCATATGATATATTGCGATGATATATTTTTAATTTGGAACCATGGTATCCCCGCTTTGAATGAGTTTTTAAATACAGATAATAACCTGGATTCAAATATACAGTTCACATTAGAAGTCGAAGAAAGATGATCCTTACCATTTTTAGAAGTAGAATTAATAAGAAATAATACAACATACCAAATTGATAGGAAAATTTACAGGAAACTATGTAATTCAAATAGTACAATATACTACAATAGTAATATCCCATTTAAATACAAAAATGCAGCTTATAAATTTTATGTAAATAGAGCCATAGAATTTTGTACAAGAGAATACCTACAAGCAGAATTACTCACCATTAAAAAGATTGCAATAGAAAATGGTTCCCCACCCCCCAAAGTATCAATAAATTAATCTTTGATAATCAGCATAGAGAGTTAACCAGAAATAGCACTAAAAATAATCTCAAGTTTTATAGTTTCAATAATATACCTCAGTTATTTGAAAGGATTAGTTATACATTAAAGAAATATAATATATATGTAATCGCAAAACCATCTGCCAAATTAAAAGATCTTGTACACCGGAAAATAGACCCAATCCCAAACGATGAAACTTCTGGCATATATGTAATACCTTTTACAAACAGAGTAAATCAGAAAGAACTCAAATACATAGGAATGACCACTAGAAAATTTAAAGCCAGACGAAAAGAGCATATTACAGACATAAAGTATAGCAAACCCTGTACTGCTCTCTCCAGGTTAAATCAAAAGCAAGATATTCACATAGATTTCAGTAAAGCAAGAATCATAGCCCGTACTTCAAATTACTACACATCAATAATCAGAGAATCATTGGAAATTTTAACTCAAAGAAAGAATAGTTGCAACGATACATTGTCCTACAACATATCTAAAATCTGGTATAGAATACTAGATATTTCTAGCGATTTTGAAGCATAACCATTTTTTTTTCTTTTTTCTCTCCACCTCCCCCACCCCTCCTTCCTTCCTTTGAAATAGACTCGTCCACTGGTACTTATGCAAGGAATTTCCACGAACTTTCACTCCTCTGATTTTTACCCTGAAGACGACTATTATAATGCAGTTGAAAGCGTTTTGGATTTTAACATCTTTGGTGGTATTTATGTTGTAGAAACCTTTTTATGTATTTTAGCACCTTTTAAGTAAAATTTTATCAGAATTGTAATATTGCATAATTTCTCTCCGGTCCGACTTATTTCGGGCTCGTTTGACTAACGGACGGGATAACACACGTCTACCCTAATAGACTATTTTTTTATTCTATTCGTAACACTTTTTATAAAATAATATGTACCACACACTTATACAATACATATATTTCCAAGAGAAATCTACCACGGGAAACTATGTGCAAATTGTGGTACGATTAGATATAAAATAGTCCTCAGTCCTGCCCCGTAATTAAAGAGTTAAAGGAAAATTGCTTCCGCCTTGCATAAATGGGTTCAATCATGCATTTTTCAAAGGAGTTATGAATAAAGAAGTGGAGACATATAGTCCCGTAAGGCTTGATGACGCCATGTCGACGTCGTTGAGAAGTCATACTGTGACTTTGTGACCGTCAATGTGACGTCACGTGACGTCGATGTGAAGTCATAGTGACCAGAATGTGAAGTCGTTATGGCCGTTTTAGAGCTCGTTTGTGACGTCACATTGTGACCACTTTGTGAAGTCACGGTGTGACAAATTTGTGAAAAGTGTGTCATTTGTGACTATTTTGGCATTAATTTTGTGACGAACCTGTGACGAAAGCGACGATGCTTTGAAGTTGCATTTTGAACAATTTGTGATGTATTTGTGACGAAATTGTCATTAAGATGCTACTTTAGTCAAGCGGAAAGACCCGTTCGGTAATGCTAATCCTATGGAAAACATTTACAACGATATCTCGGCTGCATTTCAATATTTTTAAACTATTTTTTTGCATAGGATAACTGAGGTTGATCTGTACAAAGTCCTTTTTTTCCATTTTCGATTTTGTTTGCAGATATTTTTCAGATTTTCATATTCATTTTTGTTTGCAGATATTATATCAAAAGGATGCTTTCACTATCGAAACCGGTTCCGATAGTGAAAGTGTCCTCATTAAAAATGTCTGTAAACAAAATCGAAAAAGTAAAAAAGGGCCTTTGTACAGATCAACCTCAGCTATCCTATGTAAAAAAATCAATTAAAATATTGAAATGCAACCGAGATACCTTTATAAATTTCTTCCATAGGATTAGCACTAGTGAACGGGTCTTTTCGCTTGACTGAAGTAGCCTCTTAACACCGTGATGATTCTGTGGCTATTTAACTTCTCTTGACGAAAATCTAACAATTAAAAAAAAAAAAAAAACAGAGTCGTCTGAAATTAAACTTACCGCATGTCATCATTCTGTTAGATGTGGTTTGGAGGCCTAAAATCGCATACTCACAATTTATGAACAAATACTGTATAATATGTAAAAATAGTCACATACGGCATAGAGACTTTCTTCTAAATTAAAGTTAAAAATTCAATTTTCATCACATATCTCACAACTGTAACAAATTGTGTTGTTTTCCATATTTAAAGAATATTCCCTTTCAAAAATACTATACATTTCCCCCCTCCACATGCTGAAAATTCCACAGTTTTAATTGTATTCATAACTGACACACAATGACTATTTTCTGTTGCTGTGCTGGGCCAGGCGGAAAGAAAAAAATCTTTTTTTATTTCTTTCATTTTGTAGTACGTTATTGCAAACTTTTTTGTCTTTAAGTATTTTTGCACTCACTTTAAAAACTTAAAAGTTTTTGCTTATTTTAACATCAAAAGGTATCAGCACCCATCTAAAACTACAGATTGCCAATATTTCTGACCAATAACGCTGATGTTGAAGCAGAATTATCTTTTGTTGTAATATTTCCAACTGAATGAAAACGTGTCCAGGTCAGGATTCGAACTAGGGACGTTTGGCATAAGCTGCCAATGTTACTGGAATGTTAGCATCATATTAAGCATATAAAAAACAAAAAATAAGCATACAAAATTATTGGCTAAAAGGTATATTTTTTATATTTGCAATAAACATAAAATTACCATACTTCTCATAATACTGTCAATTTTCTAACACAAAATTGTAAAGAATACGAATTTACCTTTGTAAAAAATATATCTTTGGCATAACCAACCTTTTTAATTTTATAAAATTTAATAAGTTGCTTTTAGCAATAAGGATGTGAAACTGCTCAAATGATAAATAAAACTTTGATGTAAAAGATTAATCACCGTATCACTGTAGGTTGAAAATTCTATGAGCAATTTATATTAACTGTTGTGTTGGAAGTTGGAAACAGTAAGAAATAAAATCATTTTTTTAAACACTCTGAATAAGTAACTTTGACTTCTGGGTATGCTGCAGATATACAACGGTTGTGTTCCATTCTGTCTACAAATGCTTATTTATTATAAATTCATATTTTGAGCAGATGTCCATTTTTAAAATAAAAGTATGCAATACAAATTGTTTCGGAACATTACTTAACGCAAAATTAAAAGTTTAAGCATGCAAAAATTTTTATTCTATAAAAAGATTTTTTATTGAGTAATTTAATTAGCTTCGAATGTTTACTAATCATATGAATTATTGATTGTACATTTTTTTAACTTACGAAAAATGTGATTTTAACCATAAAGTTTAAAAAAGGGAAAATAAATGTGATTAAAATGCAAATTAAGTAAATGATTTTAACCATCTAATTAAAATCGTTGACATACTGTCTTTTATTTCAACAAAATAAACATTAAATTTATTAAATTTTATTGAATTGATAAACGTTAATGACGTTTATTGCTTTTATATCGTGTTTTTATACGAAATTAACTGAAATCGTAATAAAAGAAAGCAGGAAAAATCTTTTTTTCTTACCTATTTCTTCTTGACGTCGTCTTCTGTAATTTCATTTTGGTAATCCAAATAGAAGTTCTTTGGAAGGATTATGGCCGAATGCAATACAATGACATTGACCAGCTGAGATTAACCGGTCACTGCACATTGTAGTTTTTTCGGACAAATATTTTATGTAAAATATCTCTTGACCGTATTCCTGTATAACTTTTGTAAAATTTAAAAAAAACCGTGCCAACTACACAACACACATTCATAACACAGCTACTATTATTTAGATGCTGCCACTGTTCGAAAGAATAAATACACTGTGTTTTCTCTTGTTATCATCTGCAGAAAACAAAATTCGCGAGCAGATGTTTTTTTTTTCGTTTATTTGTTATCGTTGATTTGTAAGTTAAATGCGTAATACTTTTATAAGAGCGTGTCTAATTAAAATTTTCTGTTTGAATATTTTTTTGTGCATTTCACTTTTGCTTTTAATCAATTTCGAAACAATTCAAGTAAAAATGGATTGTAAAGTTTCTTTTTCGTAAATTATAAGAAATTGTGTTAGTCATGATTAGGGTATATCAAATAAAACATTATTTAAATTTCTAGTGTATATAAAATCAATACATTAATGCAAGGCCTTTTGAAAAAAAAGTTAAATTTTGTATCACATGTAATAAATACAAAATATGTTCATAAAAAATAAAAAAAAGTTATCGGGGAAAGAAAGTTTTTTTTTTCTTTATATTATTTTAATTTTTTCTATATCAATTTCCTGTAGAATAAAACACTTTGTACAATAGCTATTTTTTTTAATAAAATTTCTGGGGAAAAAATCAAAATATGAATAAATATGACACGCGTTTTGCATGCATTTTGCATGTATTATTTTGTATATTTTTATATACAGAAAATACTTAATTTATTAAAAAGTCAGAAACAAATAGCAACATTTATTTTTAAAGAGTCACTTGAACTATTTAAAAATTAACAGAAAAGGAAAATATTATTGAAAGTATTAAAGTGACTTTATTTATTTTAATAAAGTATACTACAAAATCAATCCGATTCTAGCTCCAAAATGCATTATGAAGCCTATAAAGTACTGTTTAAAATATTTCTTATCACGTTCATAGCTTTCTGAAATTCATATTTTTGTCACACTGTGAGTTTAAAATATGGTGGTTTTTCGCCCCATATGTGACGTGACATACGTTACATGCAGTGACATAACAGTGGCGTCACAATATTTTTTATAATTGGAAGAAAAATATTTTTTGCAGTAAATAACATGCTTTGAAGATTTTTTGTAATTTTTTTAACTTTTCTAAGAAATTCACACCTCAGTCAAAATGTGACATCACTGAGTGGTAGCATTTTGGTCTCAAGGTGATGTGACGATAGTGACTTACAGTGACGTCACAATGACGTCACTGTGACCATGCATTCTATGAGGGGTCTACTGTCTACCGGTTGCGAGTGAAGTAACTAAGGAGGTTGTGACAATTTGGCGGCTGCTTTTTTTTTAAATCGTATTTTCAGATTCTGATTACAGCCGTGGAAAAAATCCCGCCAGTAAAATTGAATAGAAAATTTTGCCCCATTTAAGCACCATGTTCGTGAAATTTCTTTTCACAAACGTGGCCAAAATTTCTATTTATTATTACTGGCGTCAGTTTGCCTTGTAAAACTCTCAGTTTGTTTCTCTCGTTATCACAATGTGTCGAAAACGCACGGCGTGACTACCGCCAAAGTAAACTGCTATCAGTAAAAATGAAAATCTGTTTCTAATATTATTTATGACTGAAAGTGTACAATAAGAAGGCGTTTAAATAAGGAGAAAATTTCTATATAAATTTACTCGTGGAAAATTCCATCGGCGGTAAACAACCTCTGCGATAGCGATTACAGTTGAAGCTTCACTATTTTAAGAATATGTCAGTTCCTCTATATTAATAGTTCCATGCATTTTTCAGGATTACTAAATGGTCCGTGTTTTGAATACCAGTATTTCCCCACTAAAAAAAATCGTGGTTCCAATAGTAATAACGTCGGAGTTCAGTGTATGCAGAAATCTAAAAACAAAAGATGTTTGTTTGATAAATGTGGTATTCATGAAACAGTCCATTGAGGAGATATGTGATTGGCGTAATAATTAACCGGTTTTGTTACCTGTTAGATCTTTTTTTCTAAAACTGCTATATATATATAAAATGTCGGTTAAAAACATGAGGCATTATTTTAAATAATAAAATTTTTGAAACAGTAATGTTGCTTTTTTATGACTTTTACAATATTTTATTTAAGAATGCAGTCAGTCTATAACGCCGAAAGAATTCATAAATTTAAAACAATGGACTCGATTAACATAAAATTAAACCACAAAATATACATAAAATTTCTGCCAGTATCATTCATTATCTTCTTGCAGCTGAAAAAATGGTCCTATTAAAGCTGTGGAACTAACTACATTTTCTAAAAGGTTATTAACACACCGCTATTTGCAAAAAGTGATATTGGAATTATTTAATTAAAGAATTTTTGGAAGAATTAAGTAAAAATTGATATTGTAAAGGAGTATTAACTGCGCTGCTCGTAGTAAATTTTTGTGTATTATTGTTAAATCTTTCATGTGGCAAAGCTAATATTTTTGAATATTAGCTTGTGCTAATATTTTTAAATATTATTTCAAAGTATAGACATTTATTTCAAAGTATATTAAATTCTTTTCTTCTTGTACTTTATAAAAGAAAAACTTGCTAAAGAGGCTGTTGATCGGAAGATGGGATGTAAAATGAAATTTTACACATAACTAGCAGACTAGGCCCGCTGCGCTGGTCTATTTTTCGAAACGAAGCTCGAGTCAAACGAAAGGGTGAATTTAACCTTCTATTTTAAAGCAATATAGACTGCTTAAAACAATGCGAACATCATCGCGATATTATCTTATCTTATGCCTTTGACCAAATTCTGGTAATTAACAAACAACACTTTTAGTGATGGTGAAAAATATGCATGATGATAAATAATTTAAATGTCTGGAATTAAATGATTTTACCATATGTGTGAGACGGGGTGGGGGTGCAGCCATTTACACTAAAATGTAAATATTTCACTGAACAATCATAATGTTAAACGCTTTTTATATAATGTACATTTGAATTAAAAAAAATTACTTTCAAATGTACCCATACACTTAAAAAATAACATCATTGAGAGCATTGCTCTTTTGTCACTCTTTTGCCTTTTTGGATTAAAATAGACCAAGGTAAGAAACAGATAGAATGTAACTCACAAGTATATCCATTTGGTACTACTTAATTATCCCGTCGACCAATTTCGCCAAGTTATACAAATTGCCAAACCATTCGCCAAATTATACAAATTGATATATTTATTTTTTTTTTTTAAATAACGAAAAAAAAATAAATTAGTACAAAATTAATAAAAATACAAATAGAAAGTCGAATTAAAAATCATTTCATGACGTAACGAACACGTGTATGGTGTTTAATGTCAAATGAATTGGACATTTACGATCATTCACTATATGCATTGTATCTTATAGCTCGATGATAGTTTTTTGGTCGAATGGATAATAAAATAGTACCATCCATTTTTACAATTACTTATGCCAGTTACATTGTAAGACATCTATATAATATATATAAACATTTTATTTAGATTTTTATATTATTATTATTATTATTATTATGTATATACAAATTATTTCTATTCGTATTTAAAAATAGGTAAATAGCTCTTCTTTATATCAAATAAACTACATAAATATTGAAAAAAAATGCTTGTATGTCGCGTATATATGTCGCTTAATGTCGTCTAAATAAACGCGTATATATATGTACATTTTTACGTCTCAATGATAGATATTTCCGAAGAGCGAAAAATTGTGCTCTCCCGAGGTGTTTGTTATTCAGAGGGTTTACTGTAGATCACATTATAATCAAATTTTCTTGTGCAACTCAGTAAGCGAATTATATATGCTACTTACTCTATACTCCGCAGAAAGCATGTTGTGGTACACGTCACTGTCAATGTCATTATACAGGGTGTCCATAATTAAACGACCCTACTTTAAAATTGCCTACAGACAAAACTATTGTTCATAAAGTTTTGAAATTTGGTGAAAGACATAATAAAGAGATGAGAATTTGTTTAAGCTGAAAAAAAAGCAATTTAACAAATTACAACGACCATTTAGAAAATGATTTTTTCAAAGACTAAAATTTAAAACAAAAAAAATCATACATTGATCATACATTACGTACACCATGAATTAAACATTAACATTTCTGGACCCATTATGAACAAATTTTAAAAGAAATTTCAGTTTTACAATTTTCGGTACTCTCAATTTTTAAATTTCTACGGAGCTGGTCATATATTACGTACGCCATGGATTAAACATTAATATTCTTGGAGCAATTTAAAAAAATTGCACGGAGTTGATCATACATTACGTATGCCATGTATTACATTTTTCGGTACTGTAAATTTTTAAACTTCTACGGAGCTGCTCATACATTACGTACGCCATGGATTAAACATTAATATTCCTGGACCAATTTTAAATGAAATTTCATTCTTAAACTTCTAAACATCCCACAATATTACTTTTTGCACCGTCGTATAGAGAAAAAAATGTACTTTTAAATGAAATTTGTTTGAAAGCTATATCTCAATTTGTTTCTGAGTTATTAATTTTTTTTTGTAGTTTTTATTACTTTTTTGTCATAGTGGCAACAGAAGTATCCATCTCTGATGCTACGCACTTCATTTTATATATCGAAAATCCTTTTCTGAATCTACTTATATAAAACTTATATTTATATAAACTTATATAAATATAAGTTCGAGTGAATGTACAAGAGTTAGAGGAGCGACGGTAAGAAAGCCAGATATATTGAAGTTATGTTGGAAAGTTAAAAAAAAAAATTACAATGTCAATAAGTCTTGAGTTTTTTTTCATGTACAAAAAAGCTGAATTTTCTAATTTATCCTTTTATAATTTAAGGGGGTAGGATAACTTAAAACCTACCAAAACTTTCCGAATTTTTTTTAATACATATTTTGACTCCGTAATCATTTTTGAACAATATGCAAAATACCGCATTTAAAAATTCCCATTAGTTTACTAATTATGGCTGTTTTATTAAGACTATATATTAAGACTACATAGGATAATTAAACTTTGCGTTGCGTTTATTCAAAACGATGAATTTTGATACTGCGCGCAGTGTTACTAAAACACTGTGGATGGCAATCAAAAGAAATTTTCAAAACATATTCATTTCTGTATTATCTACAACTTTAAACCAGAAAAATGTAATTTTTTTCCCCCTTTTTTTTTTTACTTTGAATATATCTCTTAAAAAGTGAAAAGTTTTAATTTTCTGTAAATTTTTTTATTTAGTCAATATCTTTTTCAAATATGCTGGTTTTAGTTTAAACGTAACATTGTTATGTATTTATTTTCACCAAAATGTCCTCTTTATATGCATATTTTCAGATTTTATCATGCGCGCAAGATTTTTTCCTCTTATTATAATAAATTTTTAAACTTATCATTTCAATATTTATTTATGAATTTACCAGTATATATATATTTTTTTAACTATAAATTTAAATAGGAGCTTTATATTTAAATGAAGTTTGATTTTTATCTTTGACTTATTACACAAGTTTTGAAGCTTGGAACACAGTGATATTTTTTTACATTTTCGACGTGATCAAAGGTATCCTACCCCCTTGATCATTTTGATAAATCGCTCCAAAAATTAAATAAGTGTTTAAAAACAATTTTTGAAGTAAAAGTAATAATTAGAAATTTATATGTTACTCGCACATATTTCTCTCCATTTGATCTATATTTTATACCTAACTGACCGACTCGGCTTTGCACGGGCCCGTGAAAATAACCTTTACCCTTAAATGCCTGATTTTTCAAAAATCATTGTAATAATGTTTTTCGGCTTTCAGTTTTTAAATAAATCATGGGAAAAATACTTTAAAAAATCATATTTTGTTTTATGTATGGTTTACGGCTAAAAATCAGTTTGTTGCTAAGCGGCAATACTGGCCTTTAATTGAAAAATAATTTCCTTGATAAAATTCTATAATATTAAACACACAAAAATTTTAGGAACTATAATAAGGAATAAATTTTATTTGCTCACTGCAGAACAAAATATGGTATTTCACAAGCTTCCAAACAAAACAAAAAGAACAAGTAGCAACAATTGAAAAAATAATTTTCCTTGATAAAATTCTATAATATTAAACACACAAGAATGTTAGGAACTATAATAAGAAATAAATTTTACTTGCTCACTGCAGAACAAAATAGGGTTATTTCGCAAGCTTCCAAACGAAACAAAAAGAACAAGTAGCAACAATTGACAAAATAATTCTATTTTATTTCTTAAACAGCACAAGTGTTGCCATCTGCATGTTGAAAATCGGCTTAATAATATTTTCAGAATGTATTATATTGGCAACATTAGGCATTATAGCTTCAATATTATTCTAATAGTATTTTAGAGCCTAAATTGGGTATGTTGCCGAAAAGCAACACCCGGCATTTAAGGGTTAAATAAACCGAAAATCAATGTTGAATGATTTTATATATTTAACACTAAAACGTCCAGCTGGTGGCAATTCGACACGGATCAGATGACAAAATGTCGATTCGAACCAGAACTTGTTTCGTAAAATCAGTTAAATTGTAACTTGAGAAAACTTGTTTAAATAAGTAAATGAAATTGTTTTAAATAAAAATTCTTGTGTTAAAATGTTTTCATTAAGGTTGGTAAAATTTCCGGACATTCTAGTGTTAAACGGGAATCTTTCTAAACGACCTAAATGGGGCACTACTATCTACTGCAGCGTACACCATCAAATTTCTTTGATTTTATATTTCAAAATAAAAATATATCCAAATAAACATAGAATTAGGGATCCACTGCTTTCGGCAGCGTACCCCGCGCGTGCTACGTACGCTCCAGTCTGTTTTGATTTTATATTTTAAAACACTAAACGAAAGTCTTGTGTACCCCGACACAAAGAAAAGATCCTAAAAATGTATAAAATCAGTGTTGAATGAATTTATATGTTTAAACGAACATTATCTCTAACAAACCAAACGCTGGGGTTCCCACTGCCTTCGGCAGCTGAAAAATGATTTTTTAACTATTATTTCCACATTAGTTTATTTAGATTAAAAAAGTAATTTCTATTGCCCTAATTCTTTGAAACTCTTCTGAGTTATATATTTCCGAAGCCGCTCGTGTAAAAAATTCGCGAGAACATATACATATTTAGTGGTAAAGGTGCTATTAAGAATACTTTTTTCGCATCGGATTATTTGATGGTTAAAATTATTATCAGTTAGACATATAATGGTTTTGAAGGCTCTGTAAAATAATCGTAAAAATATTGAATATTTAGCTGTAAGAAGGGCTGTGTATTTTTTTTCTGACTTACTTTTTTTTTTAATTCGAGTCGTTTAATATTAATATTTAAATAGTTCTTTACGCCTGAATTTTTCAGTTATTATTATACCTTTTCAAACGCCTGCGTATAATGTTCCGTGAAAAATATGCATATTTAGCTATTAAAACACGAGCCAAAGCCTCCTATGCACGTTCTGAGTGAAAATTTTGCATATTTTAATTGTTTTTAATCTTCCTAATGTTTCTCGATTTGTACGTCTGATTTAAATAGAGGATTCAAAGTAAGTGTAAAAGGAATGTGTTAACATACCGATATTTAGCAACTCTTAACCTACAAAAAAGAGTATATTAGAAAAATTACTAATAGTCACGATTTTTTTTTCCGGTTAATATTCGTATTTTTCAAAACTGATAATACCGTCGTAGAGAAGAAAGCACCAACTTTAACATTTTCAGGGGCAAAGCATTTTCAATGCTAAAGTGTTGAAATAAATTAATGGCAACGAGATTTTATTTGGATAAAAGAAAAAAGGCTATATTTCACATAAGGTTACACCAGCTTCGAAAACCGAGAGAAAAATAATCATAAAAAGACGTATTGAAAGTAATTTTTTGAAAGGATTATTATTGATATACTTTAAAAAAAAACTGCATCGTTAGAAAGAATAAGTACATATGTATTTTTTTTCTGTCTTTGGTTTTTCTGTATTACAAATAGTTAACCTGGCGACGCTGGCTGCGACAGATGCAAAAATGTAAAAAATTGCCCGTTTACCGATTTTCGATTCTTCATTGCTATTTAACCCCTTAATGCTCGCTCCCGTGATATTCAAGGGCTGTGTCTTTTATTCAGATTGTTTGATTCCCACCAATTTTATAAAATAGTGTATTATGGCTTTATTATGATATCATTTAACCAGTCATTAAATAAGGTGAATATGTCTGTCTTTTTCAAAAAAGTGTGGTGTCAATAAGCAATTTGATTTTTTAAACCGTAATTTAATGCGACCGTTAAGAGATTTAACCCGGAACATTCAGTGAGCGCCATTTGTTTAAGTATATTTATATTAACAGTTTTTTGTGGTTTGTATCTAACATTTTTTCTAATTATCTTAAAATGAAAAATTTCAACCTCGGGTACATCAGTGACTGCCTTGCATTCCGCTCACCCTAATTTTCATAACTGTACGTGTGGTAGATTTTCCTAGTCATCGCAGGCACACACACAATCATCTTTCCTTTATTAGTATAGATATTATATCTAAAATGTATTTTTAGTTGCACAAATTTTGTATCTATTTCGCAGTTTTTTCAATCTTGATATTTTAGTTTAGTTATTTTAAAGAAACAAAAAATCTAAATTGAATGTTTCCTTGTTATAATAATATATTAACCACACATTTATTGTCAAGTCTTTAAAATAATAATTCCAACGGCTCAATTTTAAACATTAAAATGTAAATATTATATTATTTTTCCACTGAAACCCTTCAAATCTAACTTCAACTATATAATTTAAATAGCTTTCTAATGAAATTTCAATGATACAGCTAACTAAATTTGTCTACGAATTAATATTGTCAGGTGTATATTTTGATATTTTGAAATAGGAAATAAACGATATAATTTCTAAAATACGAGAATTCATTAATCTTGTGTCATATGTTATGAACATCATGATTAATACTAGAATAATATAATCAATATATTGGGCTTTACAAATCAATAACTCCTGGCTGTGTTTCTTGTTGTGTGTTTTAATATACAATTACTTTTTTTAGAATTGATTATAGAATATAATTTAGTTATATTAAAATTATAGAAAACATTAAAATAGTATGTGTTTATGAATAACAGTAACCGTAGTACTTGTTGTTCTTGACTTAGATGCGAGTGTAGTGCAAGATAACTTGCATTTTCTGTTTTGCTAAATTAAATTACAATTGAATATTCGTATTCGAGGATGGAAAAACACAGTTGACGTTTTTTCCAACAGAGCGAAAAATGTCCAGACCAGGAATCGAACCTGGATACTTGGCGTGCCGTGCCAATGCCTTACCTGTTAGGCTATCCGGACGATAACTGGCTATGTAATTCACTCTTATTTGTTGGACCTGGCTGCGAACTGCAGCGCTAGTTAGTACAACAAATAAGAGTGAATTATGTCAGCCAGTTATCGTCCGGATAGCCTAACAGGTAAGGCAACGCCAAGTATCCAGGTTGGATTCCTGGTCTGGACATTTTTCGCTCTGTTGGAAAAACGTCAACTGTGTTTCTCTATCCTCGAATATGATTTTATCCAGTTGGAAAAAATATTCGTTCCCTTCATTATGATACAATTGAATAATTAAATTTTTTAGAACAAAGGAACACAAAATATATTTTGAGTTTTAAGTAAATCATAATGTCATCTCCAGTTTTCATTTCTAGGTTTTATTATGCAAAGAAAAGGGTAAATGGTGCTAATGCTCTATTCAAACAATTTTAATACATATGTCCACGGCATTATTCTTTTTCTCACTTCGGTAATCTTGCTAGTAATTATATAATATAAACTTTTAATAATTCTAGTGATCGATTCTGCTACTGACAAAATTAGAGGAAAAGGTCCAAATATCGCCTACCACTTTTGTTTTCAATCTAGATCATACAATTTTCAAAATTAATAAAATAAAAAGTGACAGCAGGGTACTTGGACATGTTTTACACCCGTTTAGAGAGAAAAAAATCAGTTTAAAAGGCGTTTTCTGTTTATAAAAAGCAAAATTCCGAAAGTCTTCAAATTTTGAGTTTTTAAAATGGGGTTTAAATACCGGCTACCTAAGTTGTTTTCCAAAAGATCACACAAATAGAGCTAATGACAATTATTAAGCAATAAGAATATTATTTTAACAAATTGTATTTATTAATAACATTTCTTATGCACTGAAAAAATACGCAATTTCTTAAAAGTAAGTATTTTTGTCAAATTTCTAACATTCTTTACGACTATCTCTCACAGTCTTCTTCCCATTATGTTTCTAATTTTGTTTTTTAACGTGTAAAACACAAAAAAAGGTTGCTGATTGAAATAAGAATTATTTTATCTAAAAAAATCAAAAACATAATATCACTCTCTGCAATACCGGCTAACCGGTATTTAGACCACACTAGGTAGCCGATATTCGGACCACTGCTATGTTTAAGTTAAAACCGTAATTATTCATTCATATAATAAAATACCAATAATTTGCGGGTGGCAACTGAAAGCTAAATATGTCTAGAAAAAAAACCTTATCAACAGTTCAACGCTATATACGATGAGTATATTAAGAAAAAAAAAAAAGAGAAACACATATCTGAAAAACTTTTGATGTACCAGATTACGCAGATTCGACACTTTTGCATTTACTATTTGTAAATTACGCAGATTTCTGCGACGTACTTTTCGTAACTTTCTTCTCTCAATTAAAGTTACAAACTCTGCCTATCACCGTTAGGCTGCGCTGCGCTCAGATCTCAGAACACCTAGCAGCCGGTATTTGGACCTTTTCCTCTATATGTGATATATTCAAATGTTTTATATAAATTATATATTTTTATTAAAGTTCACAATAAATTAAAATTTTAATAGTTTAAAATAACTATGTAAATAAATATGAAAAAAACTTTTACTGGATTATTTAAAACTATTTAAAATTTTATTTTTTAGGACAAAAGAAAAATTACCTGTAAACAAATATTTTATGTTTTAGAACATCATTTGTATATATCTATCGATATTATCTTTTAATGTTTTACATTAGTGCTGCACAACCTTTTGTCAGAAAAATGTTTGCCACCACTAAAAATTTAAAAGTAACATTTGAATTATTTAACCCATTAAGCGCCGCTATATATATTAACCGATATTTTTATGGAATCATTGCTTTTTCTTAACGAACAGGATGTCATTAACCCCTTCGCGACGGGAGCCTTTTGCGAAATGTTTATTACTTTGCTACCGGTTTTAAAAAACAGAAGTTTGTGCCTATTCAAATCGGGAAAATGCTCGGATTAAATAAGGCAAATTTTACAGTAAAATTTTACTGGTGAGGATAAACGAGGATCCTTAGGCCTATTTCCGGCACGTATACGTGTCGCTCGTCCCCAAGGGGTTAACGTAATTCTGAAAAAATAAATTAAAAAAATTTGATTATTTATGAAAAACAGTATGTTCCCGAAATGGGAGCAATGGCGCTTAATGGGGGTAATTTTTTAAAAAAAATAAACATTTTTCACCGTGTAGTTATAACAGTTATTTTTCAATTCTTTAGGAATAAAAAGGACTACATCATTCTGAAACAGACATTTTATGAAAAATTCAGATAAATTACATTTAGAATTATAATAAACATGTAATTTTATAATAAATTTTGAAAAATCAATTTACTTGTTCATGAGCATTTTCATTATATATCTTTATTTTTCACCATTACATTATGTTTTCTCTCTATTTTACATGAAAGAAGACAACAATTTTAATGCGGCATTACATTGTACCGTTTGCAGGACACACAAGCATTTTTTTACAATACTTTTCACCTAGATTGTTTCGAAGTATTTTCTAGAAAATGTTTCACGCCATCAAAAGGCAGGTCATTTGACAGAAATCCAGAAGGGCCCGAACGTGGATATTCTTCTATTTTCTGTTCTACTTTTATCAATGACGAAGCAATTTCACACGATTCTATCTGAGTAAGTTTTCCTTTACATTCCTTATGCATTCGCCAAGCTGCTACAACTCCCGTATTTAACATGTTGATGAAAAATGGCCAGCACCATTTCTTCCCTCTTATTTTTGGGCGATTAATACTCAAAAACCGATCAAGCAAATCGACACCCCCCATGATTTTGGTATAAGATGCTACAAGATATGGCTGCGGTATATCAATTTTTTTCTTATCTGCTATGCTCAATGTTTTTGCCGAACCTACTGGTTACATAGGTTCAATATTTGAAGCCAGACAAACAACCTGATTGTTTTTCTATTTCACAATGCTAAATGATTCCGTAGAAATAGAGTCAAATGTTCCTCTGTCTTTTTTCTTCAAAGCTTTGGAATGTATCAAAGGACAATTTTGTACTCTCTCGAATTGTTCCAGTGGTCCGGAAATGCCTGTCTCTCATTTCTAATAATATTGATAAGGACATAAAAAAATTATCAATATATAATTCCGGGATCAGGTGGCAAACAAACGATTTTCGTATCATCCGAATAATCATCTGTTCAAAATAATACAAAGCTTGAGACACAGTTAAAACTTTCACAGGCATCTTTTCCTTAAAATCGAAATCTGCGATGCGAAAAAATAGAAAAGCCTGCTAAAAATATAGCTTTTAGAAAAAAAGAAGATATCTAATAAGTAAGAAACAGATTATAATGGTGACACTTCCAAATAAAGTTTGCTAGGAACGAATAAAAAGCATTTCAAAAGATTCTATACAGACTGTTTTCACGCGCATAATAAAAGCACCGTATTAGGTCTTCCTAATTTACGGCATTCCGTCTGGTCTTGAAAACTAACGAAAGTGCCATTGCTCCCGTTACGGGAGCAACTCGTTCTTTCATGACTTGTGATGAATCTATTATACTTATTAACTACGGATTTATGTAGTGTTAGGCAATAGACAGTTATAAACATATTTTGAATAAAAAATATAATTTTTGTTAGTAAGTTATTTTTCTAAAAAAAATTCTTGCGAAAGAGGTCCAAAAGCTAAATTTCGTCTTTTAAAACCCGGAAAATACAAATGAAACTTAAAAAAAAAATTACAGAAGTTATCTCGTATATTCATTATACAAATAACATAAACTTTTTGCCAATATATTATATACTCATTTTAGAAAAAAATCTTAAATTAATGTTCCGAAAATGGGAGCAATGGCGCTTAATGGGTTAATAGCAAAGTTTCTGTCAATTAATTAGAAAAGGTTTTCCGTATAAAAATAGTGGTAATCTTGGTGGGCCGCCGCGGGCCACAGGCAAAGCGTTATAAGTAAGCGAACAAACTTAATGCTGGAAACAGGCGTAAATTAACACAGTTGCGCCACCTTGTGGACGGAGTGATAATTCACATACGCGGGCTTTTATTGTGGCACGTATCTTCTAAATCTTCAGCCACTCACGGAAATGAATTTTGTTTGCCACATTTATTGCAAAACAATGGCGTAGCGAGAGGAGCATCCAGAAGCACTTGACACCACAAAGTCTTCTTCGGCTTATCAGGAGCTCTTCAGTTATTAATCAAGGTGAAAAAAACTTTATAATTTTAATGGTGTGAGTAAGAAAACAGTTAGGTATCTACCTGTGGTTCACACTCCATCCGCTACGTGGCGCATGACCTTGATCTATGTGACCTCGCTTTTAATCTTGCGGTTACTTCTCCCATTTAAGATAGGGCGCTTACTTATTAAACTGGCCACAGTTTGTGCACCCCTATTTTACATATAACATGTCACATGATAATCCACATGCGCAAGCTTTATAATGCATTTTAAGTTTAGACAATCATACAAATATCATTTTAAAAGAGCATTTTAAATATACTAATACAAAGGTAAATTTTGAAATGAGAATTGTAACGTTCCCACGCAAATTAGAAATAAATTATTTAAATATTTACTCATATATCATCTTTGTTAGAGTGTAAGAAATGTATCAATTCTAATTTACAACTGCTAAAGTTTCACGATGTTTATTTGTATGAACCACTTTTAATAAACTTTTGTTTTCCACATAAGAAATGTAAAAAAAAAAAAAAAACATCTAAATATCCTATTTAGCATTGGAATAACAAATATCAAACATATTATATTTGAAACTACGTGGAGGAATTTAAGGTTAAACATAATACAGGGTAAGTCAAAATGAATATAGAGATTACAAACGGCTATAATAATTTAATGGAAAAGAATTTATCGATAAGATTAAGACAGAATGTAGACGGAACTTCAAAATTTCTTTACGTACGGCGCAGGTGCAGTGAAACGGAAGCCTAAGCATGCGCGAGTTGAAGCTTCGCAATGACAAGAAACCTGTTCATTGCAGACATCTCATTAGTAAAAATTGGCGAGTCTCGTGTAGAAAGCATTCTGCGTGTTAGAATTTCACAAATGTCATTCTGTTATCAAAGTGCAGAAAGATGGAGCACCCCCGCTTTGGAGTACGGGAGTTCGCACACTTTTAAACCAACATCTTCCAAAGCGTTAGATCGGTGAAAGTGGAGATGCCGACTATGTCTTCTGCTCTTGGCCACCAAGATCTCCGGACTTGACACCTGCGATTTTGTGCTTCACATGCCCAAAACAATTGAAGAACTCAAAGTACGCATTTGTAATGCGCTTGTGTCAGTGACTGAACAAATGCTTCAGAATGTATGGCGTGAAATGGACTACCGCCTATATGTTGTCCGTGTGACCAAGGGATGTCACATAGAACATCTATGACGTATGTATACAAAATTTTGAAGTTCCGTCTACATTTTGTGTTAATCTTATCGATAAATTCTTTTCCATTAAATAGTTATAGCTATTTGTAATCGCTATATTCATTTTGACTTACCCTGTATATAACTGAATAACATAAATAGACATGCTTTTAAATGTATTTCACTGATTATATCAGGTCTACCACAGGCGACTATTTTTTTAATTCTACTTCGCACCACTTTCTCAAAACAGAAATCTTTGATATACCGTTTAACAACATTTGCAAGAGAAATATTCTACAAAATTTCTTTTTTAAAAATAGTGGTGAGTATAGAATAGAAACAGAGTCGCCTGTGGCAGTTCTGTTATATAATGTTTCATTTTTGACAATTTACTGCATTTTGGATACTTATAGAAAATACATTGTTTTGAATTCTTTTAACACTATTCGTACTGATGTCAATTCTCACGTTTTTCAAGTTTTGATTTATTTTTATTATGCTCGTAGTTTTTGAATGCAATAAAAATGTAATAAAAATGATTTTTAATTGTTTCAGTCTTAAAATTACAAATGAGAAACCATAAATCGTAATCTTTAAAAAGGTGTCCGGTAAATACCGGTAGAAATGGTGTTAACACATTTTTAGTTTAACCCTTTCAGGGGCAAGGTACTTCTATTCGCAAAATGCTGAAATGAGTGACTGACACCACAATTTAAAAACAAATTAATTTCAAAACAAGAAAAAGCTTTTGTTCAAGTACTCAATAAATGGACGTTTTTCATTCTAATATTCTGGTGCCAATGTGGCATTCAGAGATTAAATTTAGGTGGTCCGAAAGTGAACCACCGCCCTCGAAGGGGTTAACTATGTTTTTAATAAGCGCTTATAACTGAATCCTAATTTTGAATTAATATATGTTTTAAAATTAGTGAAAATACATAAAATTTTATCAAATAATTATTTACAAAAAAAATATATTGATTGATTTATGTAATCTCATTTCTATAAGTTTGCATTATTCACATAAATCAATGCAATAAACTCAAAATCATGTTCTGTCCATGTCATCCTGCCATATGTTCTATATTTATTTTTGTTTTTATGTTATTCTAAGTTCAATTCTCACGATTGTTTTATCTTACGTGTTACATGTGTTGAATTGTCATGTTATTTTTATTTATTTATTTTTTTTTGTCTTACGCAGGCCCTGATTACTGAATAGACACGAGAAGCATGTGCTTCTCTTACAAAATTTTGAAGGGGCCCAAAATTGAGAAAACAGGGGCCCCAAATTTTTTATTGAATTAATTCTGTTCCAAATTCTATGAAATTTCTTTTCAAATTATTAACTTATTTATGTATATATATATTTAAAAAGTATTTCATAGAAGTACCTTTCATAACAAATCAATTTTTATGTAATAGATCAGTTTGAACCACATAATCACAACTTTTCAGTTTGTCCATATTTTAAATGTATGTTTATTTTAGATATTGAATTTGAATATTATTGAATTTGGCTTTTATGCACAATATAAAATATTGATAATTTAAGTTATTGCCAAAATTTAAAGAACTATTTCAAAATATTGATAATGTTGTATACATACATGCTGAACTTTTTATCCAACTGTACGTACCATGCAAAATCAATTTTGCATATTTTTCTTGATTGTATCCAATTTTTGCGTAAAATGACCATAAAAAAAAGTTGTTTAATGAAATGTACGTGAACTCAACTGAGCCACTCATTGGAATAATATTTATAGCATTGGTGAGTTTCTGGGTACGTCGAATTTGGAAACTCTTCTCGAATGAAAGGGGGGGGGGGGTGGCGAGATGACACTGTTCTTCCCATAGCTTCAGAGGTTAATCGGGGCCAGATCTTACTGTGTTGCATGTTATTGCCGAAACGTCAGTGAAGGCTTACTGTGGAGACACGAAAAGTTTTGATTTCCGTTTGTCTGTCTGTCTGTCTGTCTGTCCGTCTGTTCCGCGATAACTGCCGCAAAAAGCATCCGATCGGCTTGAAATTAATGTGGCATGTTGATGAGGTACTCGGACTTAGCTGTATGGTTTTTGGTTAAATTTGGTTCATTCGTTCGGGAAATATAGAATATTTTATTTTGCTCTGTAATGCTTTTCAATGGCAAGTCAGACGATTTTCAAATTTTCATTTGTTGAAAGAAATGGCTCATATAAAAAATGGATTTAAATGGTAAATTTTTGATGCTGAAATTTTTAAATAAGAGTAGTAAATTATTCCTATTAGTTTGCAATTTTGTCAAAACATTTGTCAAAGCTTTTAAATTAGGTGTATAACTTATGATGGAATTTTATACATGTGTTCGAATAATATAAAACATTTTATTTTATGAATTTACTTATATTTCAGTTTTTTTCTTTTAACCGTTGCGTAGCAACTATATCTCATCTAAAAATATCATAAATGTGAAAGTATGTATGGTTTTTAAAGTCAAATCAAAGTTAAAAGGAATGAATTAATGAATGCCTTTGTATAGATATTTGCATATAAATTGATTTAAACGCAGAAATGAAAATAGTATTTATATACTATATAGAATAATATCTTTATTTATGTATTCAACTATTTTGATTATAAAGGAAAAAGTTCGTTATTTTCATACAGAATAAACTGACATTATTCTATTAAACTTTATAAACTTTATTGTTGCCAAAAAAAAAAAAAAAAAAAAAAAAAAAAGAGGGAATAACAATTTCTCCCAAAGAGTTCATTTTAATTTGTAAGATTTCCACGTGCAAAGGGAAAATGCAGCAAATTACAAATAATAAAAAAGATAAATAGGACAGGAATGAATACATATAAACATTTCACACCAAATACCACCTAAATTAATTTTTGTAGTGGTATTTTCCCACACTACGAAGAAAGATTCCTCGATTTACACGATTTTACTTGGCCTTCCTTTTCTCATTGGTTGCGATTTCATTTTCGCAATTGCGTATATTAATCGGCACAAAATTTTACATTTTTATGACTGAGGTATATGTAAGGCCATACAAATAAGAAATTCCGTATTGTTTCCTATAAAATGTGATAAAGTGTTGGTTAACTATATATGTTTCTATTAAGAGGAGCAGGGCTGCCAAGCCTCCGGCGTTCTGGATACCAGTATTTTAATACAAAATATGTTACTTTATTTAATTGAAACATTTGCGCGATTTAAAAGAACAACATTAACTGTAAGGTAATAGTGTTGTGCAAAAAGCCTGAGACTTGCCATGTCTGGTGGTGAGTGAAATGTTTTATTTAATGCATTTATCTCTATTTTAATGCTACGTGAACAACGTCCCGTGTAACAGCTTGTAGAGTGTAAAATAAATTATTAAAATAATCCCTATTACGAAAAATGAAACAAAATGCCCGGCTAAGGGAAATAAAAGGTTAGTTAACCTTTCGTAATTTGACCTGAACACAGGTGTGCATCAAATTTCAACGGTGTTTGTAACATCACGATTTTAAATTAAATGTGGATACTATTAAAAGGCTATCACAAAAAATACTTAACGGCGCCATATCACGTTTATCTATTTAGTCAATTGGAAGTGGACACGATGATGAATTATTAACCGTTAGGTTTAGAACTCCCCCTACTTTAGGGTGATTTTAGTAAGTTAATGCTATCGAGTACATTTTTAGATATTTAGATTAGATCTTAGATATAAATATTGCAGAATGGTAATCAAAATTATTATTAGATTTCTAAATTAGATGTCTCAGTTTACATTTCCAAAAGTTCTTTATCCATTAGATACAGATGTTTGTGGTTAGCAGGCAAGTAAATACTGCTGTATGGATATTAGGATAACGTAAAATGCTTGACCAAATTGTTGCTTATCCTTATAAATCGCAGTGTAAAAATGAATCTAAGATATAGGATAATCATTAACTCAATCAATAGAAAATTACAAATGCAAAATAAATTACACAACGGAGGGTTCAGGGGGGGGACCCCCCTGAAGAAATTTGCTTTATTATATAAAAATTACTAGAATAAGTAGCTCGTGAGAATTTCAGAATATCATTACATAACAACGTGTTTAATTTAACATTTCTAATGTCTGAAACCATCGAAATATTTTTTTCTCCTTCTATAAATGTTTGTGTAATTTAAAAGTTTAAATTTTGTTTTTGTAGAAAGATTAATATTAAGCAAAATTTGCTAAAAACAATAAGTTGCAGAGATGACGTTGAGGCTCTTGATCTGCAGATTTACTAGTTGCCGAAACGTCAGTGAAGGCTTACTGTGGAGACACGAAAAGTTTTGGTTTCCGTTAGTCTGTCTGTCTGTTAGTCTGTCTGTCTGTTCCGCGATAACTGCCGCAAAAAGCATCCGATCGGCTTGAAATTCCCTGGGCATGTTGATGAGCTCCCCGGATTTAGCTGTATAGTTTTGGGTTAAATTTGGTTCATTCGTTCGGAATATACAGAACATTTTATTTTGTGATATAATGCTTTTCTATGGGAAGTCAGACGATTTTCAAATTTTCATTTGTTGAAAGAAATCGCTCATATGAATAATAGATTTAAATGGTAAATTTTGGATGCTGAAATTTTTAAATAAGAGTATTAAATTATTCTTATTAGTTTGCAATTTTGTCAAAACATTTGTCAGAGCTTTTAAATTAGGTGTATAACTTATGATAGAATTTTATACATGTGTTCGAATAATATAAAACATTTTATTTTATGAATTTACTTATATTTCATTTTTTCTTTTAACCGTTGCGTAGCAACAGCAACTCATCTAAAAATATCATAAATGTGAAAGTATGTATGGTTTTTTGAAGTCAAATCAAAGCAAAAGGAATGAATTAATGAATGCCTTTGTATAGATATTTGCATATAGATTTATTTAAACGCAGAAATGAAAATAGTATTTATATACTATGTAGAATAATATTTTCATTTATTTATTCAACTATTTGATTATAAATGAAAAAGTTCGTTATTTTCATACAGAAGAAACTGACATTATTCTGTTAAATTTTATAAACTTTATTGTTGCCAAAAAAAAAAAAATGAATAACAATTTCTCCCAAAGAGTTAATTTTAATTTGTAAGATTTTCACGTGCAAAAGAAAAATGGAATAAGCAAATAAAAAATTAAAAAAAGGATATATAGGACAGGAATGAATACATATAAACATTTCACACCAAATACCACCTAAAATAGTTTTTGTAGCAGTATTTTCCCAGCACTACGAAGAAAGATTCCTCGATTTACACGATTTTACTTGGCCTTCCTTTTCTCATTCTTTGCGATTTCATTTTCGCAATTGCGTGCATTAATTGGCACAAAATTTTACATTTTTATGACTGAGATATATGTAAGGCCATACAAATAAGAAATTCCGTATTGTCTCCTATAAAATGTGATAAAGTGTTGGTTAATCATATATGTTTTTATTAAGAGGAGCAGAGCTGCCAAGCCTCCGGCGTTCTGGATACCAGTATTTTAATACAGAAAATGTTACTTTATTTAATTGAAACATTTGCGCGATTTAAAAGAACATTTTCTCTAAGATAATAGTGATGTGCAAAAAGCTTGAGACTTGGCATGTCTGGTGGGGAGTGAAATGTTTTACTTAATGCATTTATCTCTATTTTAATGCTACGTGAACAACGTCCGTGTAACAGCTTGTAGAGTGTAAAATAAATTAAATTATTAAAATAATCCTTATTACGAAAAATGAAACAGAAAGTCCGGCTAAGGGAAATGAAATGTTAGTTAACCTTTCGTAATTTGACCTGAACATAGGTTTGCGTCAAATTTCACCGGTATTTGTAACATCACGATTTTAAATTAAATGTAGATACTATTAAAAGAAAATCACAAAAAATACTTAAAGGCGCCAAATCATGTTTATCTATTTAACGATGATGAATTATTAACTGTTAGATTTAGAAGAACCCCTACTTTAGGGTGATTTTAGTAAGTTAATGCTATCGAGTACATTTTTTGATATTTAGATTAGATCTTAGATATAAATATTGCAGAATGGTAATCAAAATTATTTTTTTATAAACAAAATTTATAAAGGTGTTAGATTTCTAAATTAGATGTTTCAGTTTACATTTCCAAAAGATCTTTATCCATTAGATACAGGTATTTGTGGTTAGCAGGCAAGTAAATACTGCTGTATGGATATTAGGATAACGTAAAATGCTTGACCGAATTATTGCTTATCCTTATAAATCGCAGTGTAAAAAGAAATCTAAGATATAGGGTAATCATTAACTCAATCAGTAGAAAATTACAAATGCAAAATAAATTACACAACGGGGGGTTCAGGGGGCAGAGCCCCCCTGAAGAAATATGCTTTATTATATAAAAATTACTAGAATAAGTAGCTCGTGAGAATTTCAGAATATCCTTACATAACAACGTGTTTAATTTAACGCTTTTAATGTCTGAAACCATCGAAATATTTTTTTCCTTTTATAAATGTTTGTGTAATTTAAATAGTTTAAATTTTGTTTTTGTAGAAAGATTAATATTACGCAAAGTTTGATAAAAACAATGAGTTGCAGAGATGACGTTGAGGCTCTTGATCTGCAGATTTACTAGTTAGAAATGTCTAGAGTATTAAAAAAAAAGACATTTTTATTTGTCGATTTTACAAAAATCAGACTGTTTTAGTCAAACTTTTGATGTACTTTTGCATGCTACATAAGAAATGTACTTTATTTTTACATTTAAGAAAATAAAAATGTATACAAAAAAAGTTAAGCTAAAAACTGCTGAGTATTTTTTTTTTTTACTATACGTACAAGAAAAACTTTTTTTAATTAAGGATGAATGCAGATATCCTCAAAGATTTTTTTAAATATTTAGTTCTTTTGGTTTTGAATTCATTTTTACACCCAATCATTGGAATTTGACACCGTATCAAAAAAGATGTTACATAAAAAAAGAACACTGCGCGTCGTTGTTTCAAATGAAGACAGAAACATTAGCTGGGAAAATAAATAAAATCGAAATATTAAAGCTCTGTTACTATGGAAACTAAACCCTTATTGTTTGATCAGGCTTGAAATATAATTTGATAAAGAATACAATATGCAGATTCTTTGCTCTGTTCGTTCGAAAAGGAAAAGCAATTTCAATTTAAAAAATAAAATATCAAATTTAGTTTTTGTGCTTCTGAGTAAGATTACTTTAGGAAAAACAGTTTAAAAAAATAATGAAAATATCATAAGTTTTTAAAGATTTTTTTTAATATAATGCCAGCAAAAAATATATATATTTAAATTTTGTGGCAATGCGACACATAATACTGATAAACAAGTATGCATAAATTATGTGTGATATAACGAGAGTCTTCTTTTTCCACAGATGTTTGTAAGAAATCGGGGTTCTGTTCTTTTGATGCGTGTGACAATTTGTTCAAAAAATTTTCATGTTTTTTTTAATCAAAGAAAAAGATAGAAATAGTAAATGTTACTCTTCTTAACCTTCCTACACTGAATGGGTTTAATCGACCCATTTCTATAATTCATTTCATTCGAATTGAACCAGCAATTTTCACGTATAGTAAGATAAATAAAAGGCACCGAAAACTAATTTAAACAAATACATAGCTGTCAACTTGTACGGATTTTTGCTACCACTAAAATTTAATAGAAAAATTTGCCTGATTCAATCGCCAAATTGCAGTGATTTTTGATAATTAAATAAGCCAGAAATTTCTGTTAAATTTTAGTGGTAGCAAATATCCGTACAAGTTGGCAGCTATGCAAATACATTAAATAATTTTAAAAGAAAATTCTGGTGTGAAATGTTTTTATTAAGGTTGAGTAAAATTTCAACAGGGTAGGAAGGTTAATATTGGAATATTCGTGCTAATATACAAAGATTTGCAATTTTTTAATTAGTTGTTTACGCTTGAATTTCTAGAAATAATTAAAAACTTTTACTCTCAATTATTTGATTACTATTACATATACTTAACTGATATCAATCAGAGTTTAATTTGATATACGGTTCAATTAGTTAATGAATATAAAAATTTTTAAATTATTACTAAATTTTTTAATATATATATATATATGTAGTGATTTTATAGGAACAATGTAAATAGATTCTTGGACTTCTTAGTTTCGGAGCAACTTTACATTTAGTTGATAGGTGATTCGTATTAAAAGGATTGTCATATAGCGATGTCTAGCAGAATATAAAAAAAAAAAAAATCCTACAAATTGCACGGTTAGAAAATGTTTATTAAAAACAACGAACGTTGTTATATTGTTATGTGTGGTTTAAATGCTGAAAATAGTATAAAAAATAAAGTTACTCCGCGCAACATTCAACCCGTTCGGGGCAAGGTACTTGTATTCGTAAAATGTTCAAATAATTCATTGACACCAGTATTAACAAGAGATTTTACTTGTAAACAAGTAAAAGTGAATTTTCGCGAACTGAATAAAGATGAGGGGCCAATTCAAGGGGTTAACCCTTTCAGGGGCAGAGAAATTCTGTTCGTAAACTGATAAAATAATTGACTGACACCAGAATATTCAAACGAATTTGTTACTAAATAACAAAACGCTATTTTGCACTTTAACTACAAAAGCAACTTTTCATTAAAATATTCTTGGTGCCAGTAGTCAGTTTTGGAATTAAAATTTGGTGGCTAGACCCTCTAGCCACCGCCCCTCAAAGGGTTAATTCATATGCATAATAATTTAACTGAAACGTTCTCCTACAAAAACGGTCTCCAAACATTTTGACCGTCGACACTAACCGCAAATTCTCATGAGTTTATTGATCTTTGGTGCCAGATTGCCAAAATACATTATTCAAAATATTGACATTTTTTTCGAGTAGTAATCTTCGCCATGAATGTGCGTCTTTAAATAAAGCGAAATATGTCTTTAGATAAAAGTGGTTGATATTTTCAACTAAATTTTCAAAAAATTTAAATACCCCTTGATACCAGGCACAAATAGTTAATGGATATGAAACTGTTAATGTTATAACTTTTTTTTTCGTATATAATGATTTTAATATAGCGATGCCTTCGCACTATATTAAAAATAAACTAAAAAAGTCACGTTTAGATGTAGTTTGTCAACAACGGTGAACGTTGATATATCGTTATTTATGGTTTTAAATAACAAAATAGTATAGAAAAACAATAAAAAAATACTATTATAGTATAAAACACAAATCATAAGCATGATACATTAATCCAAACGGTCTTTACATATACTTTAACGTCGCCAACAATTTTGACTTTCGACACTTACAGCAATTATTCATCTGTTTATGGGCCCGAGTTGCCACGTTGTGAAAATATTTTATTCAAAATATCTACCACTATTTCGGGTAGTAATCTTCGCTTTATTTAACCCCCCACTGACACGCCCGTGTTAATACGTTCACTAAGCTCCAGGTTTCACGGCGATATCAGCAATATTTAAAATAATATAACTCTGTTGTTTTAATGGATTTTTAATACATTGAAGGATGATTAATCATCTCAAGGATTACAAACATATGTTTAAGATTTTTTATATAATGTTGAAAGAATCATATTTTTTCAATATTTAGAACAAAATACAGAGAAAACAACATTACAATTTTGCCCCTTAGAAAGACTGAGAGAGGGTTTTAATCAGATAATGTCTGTCTTTAAGGAAAGCGAAAATTATTGTCATGAAAACAGATAGATATTTTGGGAAAAAAAGTCATCCATCAGGCAGCACTGATCCCCTATTCACTAATTTCAATTTTAAAACAATATAAAACCCGCTTATGCCGTTTTTAGATTGTTTAAATTTTATATTACATACGTTTAATATAATTATACGCAATCATGTGCATTGTAATGATACTTTTATTGTCTTGAAAAGGAATGTTGGTTTCAAAACTCATTCCTTTAAATCTTAACACTTTTCAGTCCAAGCTCGAGTCTGACTCGGACTTATTTTTCTTTGCAAAATTGCAAAATTTGCTTTGACACCAGTAATAAAGGAAAATAAAATTTGCCTTATTTAATTAGAGCATTTTTTTATTGTGTAATTGTAGGTAACTTCTTTCTTAAATGTGCTGCCAACCGAATAAAATTTGTGTAGGAGCCACCCGAAAACCCACAAAGTTCTATGCATGAATTAGCTTTTTTGTTTTTGGTAGAATGAATTTAACATCTCAATTCGAAGCGTATAGAAGAGAAGGTCCAAATACCGGATAGGATCCAAATGCCGGCTACTAGGTGTTCTGAGAACTGAACGCAGCTTAGCCTAGCGGTGATAGGCAGAGTTTGTAACTTTAATTGAGAGAAGAAAGTTACGAAAAGTACGTCGCTGAAGTCTGTATCATTCACAAATAGTAAATGCAAAAGTGTCAAATATACGTAATCTGGTACATCAAAAGTTTTTCAGATAAGTGTTTCTCATTTTTTTTAAAATATACTGATCGTATATTGGCTTGAATTGTTGATTAAGTTATTTTCTAGACATATTTAGCTCTCAATTGCCATGCGCACATTATTGGTATTTATTATATGAATGAGTAATACCGGTTTTAATTTAAACATAGCAGTGGTCCGAATACCGGCTACCTAGAGTGGTCTAAATGCCGACAAACCGGTATTTGGACCTCTCTTGGTTGCTCTGCTTGAAGGGGAGGAAAATAAATTTAATTTAAATGGTTCAGAAATAGTTCCAGTCTCATTTCGTAATATGGAAACAGCAACTATGGCCGTAATTCTTCAGGACCGACACTGGTTACCGGATCACTTAAAAAAAAGCGCTGTTGGACACTACAAAATTGCCTGTAATAAATGTGAAGAGAAAGAAAAAAAATGACGGAGTAAACCAGGCGAAAGAGGCAGAAATTTTATTTTAACTCTCTCGCTGCGCAACCCGAGATTTCCTCGGGGATGCATTTTTTCCCTCTATTTAACCCTCCTTGATTATTCCCACCAGTTATGTTTTTATTGTAAATTTTGCCTTATTTAATTAGAGCATTTTCCCAGTTAAATTAGACAAAAATTTTTGTTTCTAAAAGCCGATGACAAAAAAATAAAAATTCTTAAAAGACGCTCGCCGCGAAGGGTTAAATACTCAATTTTTGAAGCTATTTTGATAAAACAATTAAGCAGCGAGATTGTTGAAAAAGTGAAAAAGGAAAATATCCAACAGAGGAAGATGATAAATTTGTGTCTTCTGCATGGGTGTTTTCTCTGTGGACAAGAATGGAGGAGGGGATTCTGGGATCAAAGTTAAGAATGCGATTATGTGGGCTGATAGGGACTATACCGACGCAGAGAGTGATATTATGTTTTTGATTTTTTCAGATAAAATAATTCTCATTTCAATCAGCAAGCTTTTTTTTTGTTTTACACGTGAAAAACAAAATTAGAAACATAATGGGAAGAAGACTGTGAGAGATAGTCGTAAAGAATTTTAGAAATTTGACAAAAATACCTATTTATTAAAAAGCGTATTTTTTCTGTGCATAAGAAATGTTATTAATCAATACAATTTATTAAAATAATATTCTTATTGCTTAGCAATTTTCATTAGCTCTATTTGTGTGATCTTTTGGAATAAAACCGGTATTTAGATCCCATTTTAAAAACTCAAACTTTGAACACTTTCGTAATTTTGCTTTTTATAAACAGAAAACGCCTTTTAAACTGTTTTTTTTTTGTCTCTAAACAGGTGTAAAACATGTCAAGGTACCCTGCTGTCACTTTTTATTTTATTAACTTTGAAAATTGTATGATCTAGATTGAAAACAAAAGTGGTAGCCGGTATTTGGACCTTTTCCTTTACTTGATTGAAAATGTAATCAAAAATAAAATATTCCTTAAGGCATTTTATGTTCCTCCAAAATTAATTCAATGCGGCTTTTAAAAAAATGAGCTTCATCATAAGCGGATGAGTCAATAAGTTCACTCTGTAGGTTATATCATATATTTTCAAATTATACAAAAAACGGTTGTTTAATTAATTTGTATATTTTGCAAACATAAAATAATCTCTCAATTATCGGAAAAACTTAGTACTATATATAATTTCGAATCTTTTATTTCTTGTGGTTGTAGATTAAAAATGTACTGAAAATTACTGTCGTGACAGTGCAGATTCGTAGAGGTGCAGTTCAAATCGAATTCGATTGAAATAATTGTCTGAACCTGATAATATGAGACAATTATACGTTTTAGGCTTCTCTTGCCGTCATTAACCCTTTATCTACTGACGGTACTTATAAGTACCACTCACTTTAAACTTTTATACCATAGTGAATATTACTAATATTATAATGGTACTTTGCAAACAACGCTCTTTTAGCTCCACTTTATCCGAATACATGGCAGCAGTAGTTCTAGGTTTGTTATTTTAGAGAGGAATGAGGCTACTTTTGAAGCAGTCGATGTGTTTTGTGCCGATATTTTGTACAGATTGCCACGCTCGTCTTTTCATTGCTGGAAACACAGTAAAGGATATAAGATAAGTGTTGGATTTTTTTTATGTGTTCATTATGATCTTGGAACACAATATGACTAACTATTTTAGGTGAACGGTGTATGCATTTGATTTAACTGTTAAATTACTCGGTGGTACTTATAAGTACCGTCAGTACACTGGGTGTTGGAGACAAACTTCTTGTTTACTTTTCGTCTGTGTAGTTATCCATCGTTTTCGTCTGTTTTAAAATGTAATTACTAAAATGTAATGTAGTAATGATTTCCTTGATATTTCTTTTCTGTTTCATTGTTATTTTTTTTATCGGAAATCGAAAAAGTTGTGGCACCGGTTCGTTTTTGCTATGTTAGAAATGGCATATGTAAATTCATATATTTCATATGTGGAGATGCGAGAGAACATGTTGTCCCTGGAATATTGGCGTCGCATAACTAAAGGACTGCTAACAAGATCGAAACCTTAAAAAAAAATGGATTTTTTAACCCTTTCAGAAAGCAAAGAATTTTCAATTCTAAAGTGTTGAAATAAATGATTGGCATCGGAATTTGCCAAACAATTTACTTATGAATAAGAAAAAGGCCTATATTCCATATACTTATTAAATCTAAAATATTTTCTGGTGCCAGTTGAAATACGTTATGGATTTTCTGTTACGATATTTTAGTCATAGTGTACTGACGGTACTTTAAAGTACTACTTTCATTAATTACCTCTAAATAATTAAATTTCGCATGGTTGAATATTTTTTTTATGTTTATCCTTTAATTTTCATTGTAGTAACTGGAAAAGAAATATTGCATGAAAAAAATTGCAGTAGATCATAATGCCGTAGATAAAGGATTAAACACTACAGATAAGTCCAGTATGTAAAAATGTTACTTTACTTTTAAGTTCATCTCTCAAACTCGAATTAATATTTGTATGATATTTACCAAGTTACGATCGATTCTCAAAATTTTTATCATAAGTCATATTTTTTCATAAACTTTTTTCTAAAGACCTTCAATCGACCCCCAAGCTCTATTGTCTCCTTTACATATTATATTGACCTCTATGGATAGATATCAACTACTTTTGATATAGCTGCTGTTTTATCTATTAACCCTTTCAGGGGAAAGCAATTGCGTTTTCTGTAATGTTGTATTTACACCGGAATTTAAAAAAGAAATTCAGTTCAAAATATGGAACAGCAATTTTTTAAGTTATCTCCACTAAAGTTAAAAAAGTAAGATTTAAATAAAAGTTTTTACTCTAAATCACGATTAAAATTAGGTTGTATATAATATACCCCACCGCCCCTCAAGGGGATAAAGTTTAAAATTAGAATGGGTATTTTTAAACCAGCACGAAAATATGTTCCAATTTTCAATTTAGAAGTTCGGAGACATTGGAACACGTTGTACACTAGTCACATATTAGCACTAGGAAGACCGAGAATTTTACTTAAATTTTAGAAAAATATTTTACACCAGAATTTTTATTTTAAATTTTTAACTTATCCATTTAACTATTTTTTTCGTTGTATCTTTACTAGTTTTATAAAAGAATTTCTGTTTCGAAAGGAGATATGACTGCTCGCGGGCTTTCTAGTGGTAATAAGTAATATTAACACTAAATGTACCAACTAATGGTCCTTTAATAGGCACAAATGAAAAATATTTCGATACCAGAATTTTTTTCATAAAATAAATAGAATATAAATCACACATTAGAGAGTAGTCGCATCGTTTAACCCCTTAATTCTCGCTTGCGTGATATTCACGGGCTGTGTCTTTTATTAAGATTGTTTGATTACTACTACAGTTTTATAAAATAGTGTACTTTACTTTATTATGATATCATTTTACCTGTCATTAAATAAGGTGTATATTCCTTTTTTTAAAAAAAAGGGTGCCAATAAGTAATTTGAATTTTTAAACCTTAATTTATTGCGACCGTTAAGGGGTTAAAGAAAAATTGTGCTATAAATTATTTTTATAAAACTTGAAAAATATTCCCTGTATGTTTAGCATTAAATTACAAAACTTTAGCACAAACTACATGAGATAAATATAGCATTATATTTAAAAATATATACCTATATAATTAAAAAATAATAATGTTATACTACTTAAAAGTATATACTGTAAATGCGATATTTTTTCATACGTGAATTTATAAATATATATCTAATGTTTGGAATATTTGAACAAAAATAAAGATACATTATTGTTATAATGTAAAATGCATTAATGGGGAAAGACTGCAACAGTGTATTTAATGCATAAAACGTGAAATTATGCTTAAAATATACTTATGCAGATTTTCAAAAGTTCTATTCTTGTCCAAACTTGGATAAAATCCAAACATCAGATGTTGTTTACTTATGTGCTTGAGTAGTTTTCTGCTTTGCTAACAATTTTGAACTGATTATGTAAACTTTCTATCGCATTTTATTGCATGAAGTTGAATATATCATTTTATCATTGTGTGCGGAAGCATCTCTTAACGCATTTTAATGTTCTATGAACAGATTTTAAATTAAATAAAACAGTATTTAAATTTAGATTCATTCAAATAATAACGCTAAAATAGATTGTTTAAAATATTTTTTTCCAGATATTCAGCATGAATAAATATATATATTAAAATATAAGTTTTTCATATCAGTGGCAATGTTTACACGGTCTACCACAAAGTTTTAACAGTTTTTTCGCCTTATTTAACTGCAGAAAAATTTCGAATTCTATAAATCATCGAGGTGTAGTTACATGAACTATGTTTAAAAAATGAAATAGGCATTTAATCATAATGAAGAGAACGAATATTTTTTCCAACTGTATTAAATCATATTCTTTATTATGCTGGAGTAGCAAAGTTGAAGTTTATTCCAACAGAGCGAAAAATATACAGACCAGGAATCGAGCCTTGAATATGATTTAAACCAGTTGGAAAATATGTTCGTTCTCTTCATTATGACCTAACTACTGTTAGAAATACTAATCTCTTCAGAAATAGATAAAACTTATCATATATCAAGTTAATTGCTTTTCAAAATCACTTAATGTCTGCAATAAGTAAAACTGTTTACATCATCCATCCATCCTTTACGAAATTAGAACATTACTTCCTGTTTCATCTTTTGAATTGTCAAATGTTAATAAACACGTGCATTATAAAGCTGCAATATTGACATTATAAAAAACTGTATCAATAATTTAGTGACTTTAAATGAAAATAAGTGTTTTATTAATGTACATAACCTTGAATATATTTATGTAATTAATCAAACCTAAATAATATTTTGTATTATTATCTTTCAGTACCTGTAAATGTTTTAACCGAGAAAGGAGCAAAAAATGAATGCTCAAATGTATTTTTAGATAAATAAAAATTTAGTTTAAAACCATAAGTGCTGCAAAATTCCTTTGATACAAATAATAAGAAAAATACACATTTTTAATAAACAAATTTACAAGCTCTTTACAGGTGAAACCACTATGGATAATTCGCATAATTAATGGATTAATGTAAGTTTACCTCGATAAGCAGAAAATTACCGTGGACGATCCTGCAGTAGAAAGTAAACTGATTTCCCTTACCTTTATTATATGATTTAAATGTGATTACTTTTATATCACATTAGTCTCCGTTCAAGTAATCATCTAACAATTACATGGTATACAGGAGTTTTCGTGTTAAAACACACTTTCATCATGTAAATGCTATAGTTAGAAGAAAAGGTCCAAATATCGGCTACCACTTTTGTTTTCAATCTAGATCATACAATTTTCAAAATTAATAAAATAAAAAGTGACAGCAGGGTACTTTGACATGTTTTACACCCGTTTAGAGAGAAAAAAAGCAGTTTAAAAGGCGTTTTCTGCTTATAAAAAGCAAAATTCCGAAAGTCTTCAAATTTTGAGTTTTTAAAATGGGGTCTAAATACCGGCTACCTAAGTTGTTTTCCAAAAGATCACACAAATAGAGCTAATGACAATTATTAAGCAATAAGAATATTATTTTAACAAATTGTATTTATTAATAACATTTCTTATGCACTGAAAAAATACGCAATTTTCTAAAAGTAAGTATTTTTGTCAAATTTCTAACATTCTTTACGACTATCTCTCACAGTCTTCTTCCCATTATGTTTCTAATTTTGTTTTTTAACGTGTAAAAAAAAAAAAAAAAAAAAAAAAAAAAGCTTGCTGATTGAAATAAGAATTATTTTATCTAAAAAAAATCAAAAACATAATATCACTCTCTGCGTCGTCGGTATAGTCCCTATCAGCCCACGTATCGTATTCTTAACATTGAACCCAGAATCCCTTCCCCATTCTTGTCTACAGAGAAAGCACCCTTGCAGAAGACACAAATTTATCATCTTCCTCTGTTGGACATTTTCCTATTTCACTTTTTTAAGCCTCTCGCTGCGTAATTGTTTTATCAAAATAGCTTCAAAAATTGCGTATTTAAAACCTTCGCGACGAGCGTCTTTTATTCTTTTCTCTAATTTTTATTCTTTCATCACCGGTTTTTCAAAACAAAAATTTTTGTTTAATTTAACCGGGAAAATGCTCCGATTAAATAAGGCAAAATTTATAATAAAAAAATAACTGGTGGGAATAATCAAGGAAGGTTAATTAGACGGAAAAAGTGCATTCAGGAGGGAATCTCGAGTTGCGCAGCGAAAGGGTTAAAGTAAAATTTATGTCCCTTTCACCGTAATTTTTTTCTTTCTCTTCACATTTATTACAGGCAATTTTATAGTATCCAACAGCGCTTTTTTGGAAACTGATCCGGTAACCAGTGTCGGTCCTGAAGAATTACGGACATGGTTGCTTTTTTGACATTGCATAATGGGACTGGAACTATTTCTGAACCATTTAAATTAATTTATTAATTACGGAACTATTTAAATTATTTTACTTTCCTCCCCTTCAAGCAGAGCAACCGAGAGAGGTACAAATACCGGCTAGCCGGTGTTTAGACCACTCTTGGTAGCCGGTATTCGGACCACTGCTATGTTTAAGTTAAAACCGGTATTATTCATTCATATAATAAAATACCAGTAGTGTGCGGATGGCAACTGAGAGCTAAATATGTCTAGAAAATAACCTTATCAACAATTCAAGACAATATACGATGAGTATATTTAAAAAAATGAGAAACACATTTTTTCAAATGAAAATCAAATTTCGAAGTAATTGCTTAAAAGGCGCAAAGGCCAACACAGTGAAAAAGATTCCAAGCCGGGACTCGAACCCGGGCCATCAGTATAGCGCACTGACGTTCTACCGACTAAACCATTGGAACGATACACAGCTCGGAAAATTTTCACTATTATATGTTGGCAAGGCTACAAACGCAGCACAAGATATAATATTTATCGAGAGCCACCGACCTGGGGCTACCACGAAACATAATTAAATCCAGCATCGATAGAAACTATATTAATACATGGAAATTATTCCAGAGAGAAACATTCGCCTTGGATACAATATTTCAAATGAAAATCAAATTTCGAAGTAATTGCTTAAAAGGCACAAAGGCCAACACAGTGTAAAAGATTCCAAGCCGGGACTCAAACCCGGGCCATCAGTATAGCGCACTGACGTTCTACCGACTCTCTGGAAAAATTTCCATCTATTAATATAGTTTTTATCGATGCTGGATTTAATTATGTTTCGTGTTAGACCCAGGTCGGTGGCTCATGATAAATATTCCATCTTGTGCTGCGTTTGTAGCTTTGCCAACATATAATAGTGAGAAATTTTCCGAGCTGTGTATCCTTCCAAGTGGTTTAGTCGGTAGAAAATCAGTGCGCTATACTGATGGCCCGTGTTCGAGTCCCGGCTTGGAATCATTTTCACTGTGTTGGCCTTTGCGCCTTTTAAGCAATTACTTCGAAATTTGATTTTCATTTGAAATATTGTATCCAAGGCGAATGTTTCTCTCTGGAATAATTTCCATGTATTAATATAGTTTCTATCGATGCTGGATTTAATTATGTTTCGTGTTAGCCCCAGGTCGATGGCTCACGATAAATATTCCATCTTGTGCTGCGTTTGTAGCCTTGCCAACATATAATAGTGAGAAATTACCCGATCTGTGTATCGTTCCAATGGTTTAGTCGGTAGAACGTCAGTGCGCTATACTGATGGCCCGTGTTCGAGTCCCGGCTTGGAATCTTTTTCACTGTGTTGGCCTTTGCGCCTTTTAAGCAATTACTTCGAAATTTGATTTTCATTTGAAATATTGTATCCAAGGCGAATGTTTCTCTCTGGAATAATTTCCATGTATTAATATAGTTTCTATCGATGCTGGATTTAATTACGTTTCGTGTTAGCCCCAGGTCGGTGGCTCACGATAAATATTCCATCTTGTGCTGCGTTTGTAGCCTTGCCAACATATAATAGTGAGAAATTTCCCGAGCTGTGTATCGTTCCAATGGTTTAGTCGGTAGAACGTCAGTGCGCTATACTGATGGCCCGGGTTCGAATCCCGGCTTGGAATCTTTTTCACTGTGTTGGCCTTTGCGCCTTTTAAGCTATTACTTCGAAATTTTATTTTCATTTGAAATATTGTATCCAAGGCGAATGTTTCTCTCTGGAATAATTTCCATGTATTAATATAGTTTCTATTGATGCTGGATTTAATTATGTTTCGTGTTAGCCCCAGGTCGGTGGCTCATGATAAATTTTCCATCTTGTGCTGCGTTTTTAGCCTTGCCAACATATAATAGTGAGAAATTTCCCGAGCTGTGTATCGTTCCAATGGTTTAGTCGGTAGAACGTCAGTGCGCTATACTGATGGCCCGGGTTCGAGTCCCAGCTTGGAATCTTTTTCACTGTGTTGGCCTTTGCGCCTTTTAAGCAATTACTTCGAAATTTGATTTTCATTTGAAATATTGTATCCAAGGCGAATGTTTCTCTCTGGAATAATTTCCATGTATTAATATAGTTTCTATCGATGCTGGATTTAATATTGTTTCGTGTTAGCCCCAGGTCAGTGGCTCACGATAAATATTCCATCTTGTGCTGCGTTTGTAGCCTTGCCAATATATAATAGTGAGAAATTTCCCGAGCTGTGTATCGTTCCAATGGTTTAGTCGGTAGAATGTCAGTGTGCTATACTGATGGCCCGGGTTCGAGTCCCGGCTTGGAATCTTTTTCACTGTGTTGGCTTTTGCGCCTTTGAAGCAATTACTTCGAAATTTTATTTTCATTTGAAATATTGTATCCAAGGCGAATGTTTCTCTCTGGAATAATTTGCATGTATTAATATAGTTTCTATCGATGCTGGATTTAATTATGTTTCGTGTTAGCCCCAGGTCGGTGGCTCATGATAAATATTCCATCTTGTGCTGCGTTTTTAGCCTTGCCAACATATAATAGTGAGAAATTTCCCGAGCTGTGTATCGTTCCAATGGTTTAGTCGGTAGAACGTCAGTGCGCTATACTGATGGCCCGGGTTCGAGTCCCGGCTTGGAATCTTTTTCACTGTGTTGGCCTTTGCGCCTTTTAAGCAATTACTTCGAAATTTTATTTTCATTTGAAATATTGTATCCAAGGCGAATGTTTCTCTCTGGAATAATTTCCATGTATTAATATAGTTTCTATTGATGCTGGATTTAATTATGTTTCGTGTTAGCCTCAGGTCGGTGGCTCACGATAAATATTCCATCTTGTGCTGCGTTTGTAGCCTTGCCAACATATAATAGTGAGAAATTTCCCGAGCTGTGTATCGTTCCAATGGTTTAGTCGGTAGAACGTCAGTGCGCTATACTGATGGCCCGGGTTCGAGTCCCGGCTTGGAATCTTTTTCACTGTGTTGGCCTTTGCGCCTTTTAAGCAATTACTTCGAAATTTTATTTTCATTTGAAATATTGTATCCAAGGCGAATGTTTCACTCTGGAATAATTTCCATGTATTAATGATAAACACATATCTGAAAAACTTTTGATGTATCAGATTACGTAGATTCGACACTTTTGCGTTTACTATTTGTAAATTACACAGACTTTAGCGACGTACTTTTCGTAACTTTCTTCTCTCAATTAAAGTTACAAACTCTGCATAACACCGCTAGGCTGCGCTGCGCTGAGTTCTCAGAACACCTAGTAGCCGGTATTTGGACCCTAACCGGTATTTGGACCTTTTCCTCTATAGCTCGGATGAATGAAACTAGCGCTGCAGTTCGCAGCCATGTCCAACAAATAAGAGTGAATTATGTCAACCAGGTATCGTCTAAACAGACTAACAGGTAGCATTGGCGCGCATGCCAAGGACCCAGGTTCGATTCCTGGTCTGGATATTTTTCGCTCCTTTGGAATAATCATCAACTGTGATACTCCAGCCTTGAATATAGAAATTTAATTTTCCTTAGTAGTCATCTTAGACGCGTTCGAAATGCCAAGGAGTGTGCGATGTTTGCGAGGGGCATGTACATTTTATAAACATAAAATTACGTTATAAACTTTAATAGATAAAAATAAGTAAAAAATGAAAGAAATTAATACTAGAAGCTCCTGAAATTTTCCTCAAGTTTTTTTAAATGGTACGCAGCAATTTCTATTTAAATATTTTAAGTAATTAATTTAATTTATTTCTGTGTGAAATGTATATATTTTTTAAAGAAATTTCTTGTTCAAATTGAAATATGTAGATTTGGTAGTGGTTAAATTGACTGCTATGACTCTTCTACTGTTAATAACAGTAAATTTTTTGCGCCGTAATTAGAAAAAATGGCGTTATATATAAAATTGAAACACATCGATCACAAAAAAAAACATTTTTAAGGGTTTTTTTTTTTTTTTTTTTTTTTTTTTTTTTTTTTTTTTTTTTTTTAAATTACGATAGAACAACTATTGTTTTAGTTTTATAAAAATATTGTTTTCCTATACTATAGCAGGGTGGCGAGCGGTCAGGGAAAAACACAGTCAAAAGAATGTTTAAATTACCAGTATTTTATTCTAGAAAACACTTCCAATAACATAAAGGGATTAAAGAAAGCGGATTTATCTTTAACAAAATACAGGTATTTAACACCTTTTTTGACTTTGTTTTTCCCTGACCACTCGCCACTCTGTATAGGACAGTGCGATTATTAAGTATCTCCCAATTTAAATGTATGTATATTTTTTTTTATTTCAGTGGAGTCGGGATCAAAGCGATATAAGTAAGCGTCCTATCTTAAATGGGAGAAGTAACCGCAAGATTAAAAGCGAGGTCACATCAATCAAAGTCATGCGCCACGTAGCGGATGGAGTGCGAACTACAGGTAGATACCTAACTGTTTTCTTACTGACACCACTAAAATTGTAAAGTTTTTTTCACCTTGATTAATAACTGACGTGCTTCTGATAAGGCGAAGAAAACTTTGTGGTGTCAAGTGCGTCTGGTTGCCCCTCACGCAACGCCATTATTTTGCTATAAATGTGGCAAGACGGGGGGTCCATCTTCCGGTCCCAGGCCCTTTTCAGGCCCATATGTCGACACAAGGAACCACCCGTGAAACAAGCCCCGCGACGCGTCCCGAAGGTCGCCGGCAGACAAGCTCCAACAGAGCGGAACCCCGCGCCAACTCCGGTCAAACCGACACCGCTGCCCAGCGCACACGGTGACGGCTATTCCCAAGAAGAGACGAACGGCCGCTACGACAGTCCTCACCACCCAGCTAGAAAAACCAAGTGGTCCCTAAACTTGGTTACTCGAGCCGGTAGACCCCGCAAACCATCGCAGGAACCAGGCGCCTATAAAGACGCTGGGCCCACGGGCCGAACCGAGGCTTCCCGACCCGAATTTAATTTACGGACAGGCCCCCAAGATCAGATACCATTTTCCGGCAGAGACATTTTTGTGGGCCAGCCGATCGGAAAGTTAGTGAGGAGCCCCTAGCTTGAAAACCAGGGAGGACGGGGAAAATCCCTCCGGCCGTAAAGCGACCCAGCTCCTGGCTTTTCGCCCAGTCCACCCGGCTCAACCGACGGAACCCCTCGCGGATCACGCCGGGAGCCAGTTGGTCCAGACTAGGTGCCGTTAGCGACCCCAGGCGGGCACGGAAAGCTCCACCTAGACGGAATAGACTCCGCCTCGCTAGGGGGTTGGATGGAACGGAGTCCCGCCAGCCCCCACCGACTCGACTCCATCCTAGGACAGAGAAGCCAGCGGAGGCCGACAGAAGCCCGCCCACCACTACCTTACCTCACGGCCGTCGAGGGTACCCAGGCCCGAAGACCCCTGACCCCGTGCAGTGACCGACCGCTACCTTTGTTAGTGCGTTCGAAAGTTAGGTGGAGACACCTCTAGGTCCTCATCACCAGGCGAGGCAAACTCCGGTACCGCATAGACACGGAGGACCTGGATCGGACCAAGAGTTCACCTGAGGCACGATGAGCCGCCGCGTTACCGGCGAGCCTCCGGCCCGTTTCCCTGCGGGAATAGCGTTCGATGGTGGACCTGCCGGCCGACCCCCTCCCATGGGTCACGGCACGACATGGAGCAACCAGAGCCATACTGGCCTCCCCACGCGACCGCTCCTTGGTCAACGGGGGCACCGCCAAACCCTACCACCCTGAGGGTCGGCTCCCAACTGCTCTAGCTGAGGTCCTCGGAGGGATGAGCCACCCAAGTCATAAAGTAACCTGGGCGCTGTCCGTAACCCTCGCCCTTCGGTTGCTCCGGGAGTCCCTGCATGGCGTTCCCGCGAGCCCCGTCGTCACTAGCGAGCACCGAGGACTTTCCACTACAAAGCCCTCACTCATACTTCAGGCTCCCTCTTAGTCAATTGGTGGATGGGGTCCTATCGCCTTAGCTATCCTTTGCCCAGAGTCACCACCCGGCCACCGCCGGCTCTGGGATCAGACTATGGAGTGTCGCTACCCGGCTTGGCCAGAGAACCCGGCTGCCGGGGGTGGAAGCACGTAAACATCCAAACCGCGTCCACCCATGCACGACCTCCGCTAACCGTGGCCACCGGACTCTTGGCCTGTCGACCGCAAGTCTCACTTGGAGGTGGCGAATCGTCCCCATCCGGCCCCCTCGCATTCGTACACAACGAACTCTGCCGAGCTTCCGGTCTCCTCCCCCACTCAAGGGGTCGGTTCGGAACCACCCGGAGGGGCGGCCACCTATAAATGTGGCAAGCAAAACTCATTTCTATGAGTGACTGAAGCTTTGGAAAATACTCGCCACACTAAAAGCCCACGTATGTGAATTATCACTCCGTCCACAAGGTGGCGCAACTATGTTAATTTATACCTGATTCCAACATTAAGTTTGTTCGCTTACTTAAAACGCTTTGGTCGGGATTTTTAACACTAGAACTACCGTGATCCGTCATTTTGACGGCTACCATATGAATATGTTCGGTTCAGACTAGAAATTTGATTATGAAATAAGTTTAATAGATACAAAGACGAAAAACATCAATAAACTTAAATTGTTTTAAATCAAAATTATGGTGTGAAATATTTTTATAAAACTTGACTCAAATTTCCGGTAGTTCTAGTGTTAAGAAAGTAATTTAATCCCTAGTAATTGATAAAAACTGTAAATAAAGACGTATTTCGTTCACTAGATAAGGTAAGGATAAGTTAAGGATTCTTCACTAGATAAGATAAGGATAATATAACAATATTTAAATTTATTTACATTCAATGAAAATGTAAAAATAAATCTGGGACATATTTTACACTTAATATTAATATTTTTTTCAAAATGTTAAATATCTCTAATTGGAAGTAGTAAGTATAAGAAAAGAAAATCTCAAAAACAGCGTACAGCTGCAATAATACATTTATAATTAAGTATACTATACTATATAAGTAATATAATATAAATACAACATATATAAAAATATTATACTATATAAGTATACTATTTTCTTTATCGGGTGCATGCTTTTTATTATATGATTCACCTCTAGGTTGTAACTGTATTCAGTCAATGTATGCAGTGATGCCACAGATGACTGTTTATATATTCTATTTGCGCCACAATATTTTAACAAATAATTCTATAGGATATTTTCTTGAACAAAAAGAAATAAAAAATAAAATCTTTTAAAAATACAATTAAAAGTGGTGCTTAAAAAAACTGGTGCAAAGTGAATAAAATTCGTGCAAGATATGTTTTTCCCGAACTGGTTAATCTTGTTATCTCATACAACGGGTTTATTAATCAAGAGGAGGAGACATATACTGTATTGTCTACCAGTTGTGAGTGAAGTTAGCGAGGAGGTTGTCACAAGATGGCGGCTGTTTTTCTTCCAATAGGAGGTTGTCAGAAGATGGCGGCGGTTTTTCTTCCAATAGGAGGTTGTCACAAGATGGCGGCGGTTTTTTCCCAATCATATTAACAGTTTGTGATTACAGCCGCGGCAAACTTACACCAGAAACTTTGTGAAAAAAAATTCGTCTTACTTAAGCGCCATGGAAAATTTCTATTTCCATGGAAATTTTCTCTCAGAAATATGGCAAAATTTTCTATTTGTTTTTCCTGGTATCAATTTGTCCAGGTATTATAATCTTTTTCCAGTGACACTGACAGAAGGTTGTCTATGTCTACGTTTTCACAAAATGGCGGAAACTCAGAGCCCGACTATCGCCGAAGTAAACTTTCACCAGTAAAAATGAATAGTAGTTTTTGCCGTTGTTTATGACACAAATTTTGTCTTAATGGGCGTTAAAAAGGAAGAAATTTTCTATTAAAATTCAATAGTGGGATCTTGTCCCGGCGGTAATCAACTTACAAGGGAACAACTTTTCCTGCTGCTCACACTTAGCATCGAGACTTAGTGCATTTTGTAGCCCTATACATTAGACCGGAGTGAAAAACAAAAAGTTTTGCAAATGGAATAGTAATAGTGCGGAAAAGTTGCTACTCGTCAATACAAGCACAGTGAAAAAAAAATTTTGAAATCGAAGAATATCTTCCGTTCGCGCATCGCGTTCAAAATTTTCGAATTTGAACAAAAATTGTACAAATATACGAAAAATCGTAAAAAGGTGTAAACTTTTTCCGATTGAACACATTTTTTTGAACATACCATGACCTTCAGATGTAGAATGGAAGAAAAATACCACACACTCCTCCTTTATCCCCTTCAAACCCCCTCAAGGGGGTGAAAATGGCCAATTTTCGTGGAAAATACCGAAATTACAGGAGATGTAAATATTGACGAATCGGTCTCATTTTTTTTTTCATAAGGCAACCTTGAGGCTAAAAGTAGGAAACAATCCCCATCCCCCCTCAAGAGATCAAAATTGTGCAGCTCTTGCCCCGTCCTTCTACGGATGACTCAGGACTCACCACGGGAAGGTGGCTGCACTGCGAGTCCCACCCACACTCTACTCAACCAACCAACCAACCCAAATGTAAGTAAGTAAGTAAGCACCAACCCTGGGAACTCGCTTTTGGCTTATGGTTAGGTGTAACCCCCAAGCCCAGGGCAGGGAAAAGTGGGCGTGGAGAATTATGCAGATGCAGATTCAGGTACTGCGAATTGTGATTTAGTGTCAAATTTTATCATGATAGCACGAGAAGCGAGGGTGGCTCTTATAAAACCATCACGTCGCTCATGCCCAGACACTTTTGAGGAGACCTGTGTTACCAGCTTAACACTGCGCTCTACGGCTTGCGTATGACATGGTATGTCTGCCAGATTCAAAGGAAGAGTTGGCTTTTCCCCCTTGGAAATCAAGTCTGCAATGTCAGCTGAAGAAATGTTTACCAATAGAGGAGGACAGGTAATCTATGTTTGAATTGGTAAGAATTGCCCTGCACTTCTCTTTTTCTCGTCTAATTTTGCTTCTATCAACGATCAGTGATGTATTACTATCAGTAATAAGACCTACGTCTTTTAGCACGCTAGAGATAATGGCAGCTGTTGTTCTGTTTGACACACCAAAGCGATTACTTGTCAAAGCAGTAGCTGGAAGCGACATGCGCATTTGTGAAGAGTCTGGGCTCCTTGACAGAGAAGACAAAGAGCACGAGAAGCGAGGGTGGCTCTTATAAAACCATCACGTCGCTCATGCCCAGACACTTTTGAGGAGACCTGTGTTACCAGCTTAACACTGCGCTCTACGGCTTGCGTATGACATGGTATGTCTGCCAGATTCAAAGGAAGAGTTGGCTTTTCCCCCTTGGAAATCAAGTCTGCAATGTCAGCTGAAGAAATGTTTACCAATAGAGGAGGACAGGTAATCTATGTTTGAATTGGTAAGAATTGCCCTGCACTTTTCTTTTTCTCGTCTAATTTTGCTTCTATCAACGATCAGTGATGTATTACTATCAGTAATAAGACCTACGTCTTTTAGCACGCTAGAGATAATGGCAGCTGTTGTTCTGTTTGACACACCAAAGCGATTACTTGTCAAAGCAGTAGCTGGAAGCGACATGCGCATTTGTGAAGAGTCTGGGCTCCTTGACAGAGAAGACAAAGATCGTGTGCGTTGAAAATCTAAATCATCCTGATCCTCATTGACATCAACATCTGTCTCCTCTCTTTCAGGATCAATGCTGCAACCAGGCAAGCTTTGCATTTGTGTGCTAAGCACATGAAGATGACGAGCCTTTCTTTGCAAAGATGATTTAAGTTTTTGTGTTTCCTTTTTATGCACCGTCGGTCCTATTTAACCTGATCTAAGGTGTCTTTGTGCTTAAAAAAACATCAGTTCCAATGTAGGTATTTTCCTGTCCTTAGGGCAATCGCAGCTGACAGCTATAGGATTAGGACAAATACACTTGTCAAAGTTTTTCCCTCAAGTGCATTCTAGTGTCATTTCGCATTTGCATCTGATATGTCAAATAATGTATTATACGGCTGATGGATGAAATCATTGTACTTCTTCTGTTTCCCAGCCGTGTCTTTGTCTCTTGGATATGATTTATGAAGAGAATAATAGCGATCGTGTAGTTGTTTCATCTTTTGAACGACTCTTGTGTGACAAACTGTAGGAATCGAAGCCTTCAAATACAGTGACTCAATCTGTTGAGCTACAGTGTTTGCCACTTCTAAAAAGCTCAACTTCCTTCCAGGTTTAAAGTCACCAGACTGCAATAACATAGCGTATTGCACTTCATGCCAACATTTGACAACGTCAGCATTGGTGGGAAGAATTGCCGATGGCAGTGATTTTGGTGCACCAAAAAATGGGCAGCGAGTATGAACGCTTCGAGTGAGCGCCATAATGATGATAAAAGAAGCTTAAATTTTGATCGATGAAACCGTTATCCAATTCAAGCTACGGAATTCTAAACGAAGCCGACAAGAAAAGTTTTCAGCAAGAGCAGCGCTTCTTTTATAGGCGAGATATATTCTTTTACAAGCCAGACAAGCAGAAACACGCAGCGACGCTGAGGCAAAACTGAGTGACGCACAGCAATCGTTACCAGGTACGGGTACTGTGCTAGCTCCTCCCCCACTGCGTTTCTCGGAATTCCAGCGGTGCGCACGCGCAGCGAGCATTACAGTGCACCGAAGAAGAAAGGGGCTGACGAGATGGAGAGTTCGAGTGACCGGGCGGCAAACAAACCAAAACATAATGTTTGTCGCAAAAAGTCGCCACCTCGACAGGGTTCAAAGCGGATAGAGGACCTGTCGAGGGGGGGGGGGAGGGGATTGTTTTCGCCTTTTAGCCTCAAGGTTGCCTTATGTAAAAAAAGTCAGGTCGATTCGTCAATATTTACATCTCCTGTAATTTCGGTATTTTCCACGAAAATTGGCCATTTTCACCCCCTTGAGGGGGTTAGAAGGGGATAAAGGAGGAGTGTGTGGTATTTTTTCCTCCATTCTACATCTCAAGGTCATGGTAGGTACAAAAAAATGTGTTCGATCGGAAAAAGTTTACACCTTTTTACGATTTTTTGTATATTTGTACAATTTTTGTTCAAATTTGAAAACTTTGAACGCGATGCGCGAACGGAAGATATTCTTCGATTTCAAAAATTTTTTTTCACTGTGCTTGTATTGACGAGTAGCAACTTTTCCGCACTATTACGATTCGATTTGCAAAACTTTTTGTTTTTCACTCCGGTCTACTATACATAAAAGTTAGAGAAACGATATTTCTCTTTTTAAATTATATTTTATATACTTTTTTATACTTTTAATTTATTATAATTTTTTATTTGTTTATTTCACGGCAAAAGTGTGTTAAGTCGCCAAATATGGCGCTACAATTTATCCACCTGCTTTATCCGAGGAGTAAATGTACAGTACAGTACACATTGGAATTATATCAGATTAGGATTTGTTTGTTAACAGATAGCATAAGAAACAAGAATTAGGTTTTTTACTTTCTTCTATCTTTACAAGAAGAAAGTATTGGATTCATGAAAATTTTCGAATTCCGGTTTTCGACGGATTTACACGTTTTAGGGGTCAGAGATTCCAAAAAACATGTTTTTACAAAATGTCTGTCTGTGACTCTGTGAATCTGTCTGTCTGTCTGTCTGTCTGTCTGTGTGTATGTGACACAGATTTTGTGGGCGCTCTATCTCAAGAAGTAATGCACAGAATTTAATAAAAATCGATATTCAGTTAGTCCCTAATACAAATTGATGCTGATTAGTTTTTGGTGTAAATCGCTCAACAGGTGGCGCTGCTATGCTGCATTTTTCACGATTTTCGCAATAGCTCTATCTCAAGACCTAATGCACGGATTTCGATCAAACTTCCGATTTAGTTAGTCCTTGATATGAATTGATGATGATTACGTTTTGGTGTAAATCGCCCAACAGGTGGCGCTGTTATGATGAATTTTGCAGGATTTACACGATTTCCCCAATAGCTCTATCTTAAGAACTAACGCACGGATTTTCATCAAACTTCAGATTCAGTTAGTCCTTGATATGACTTGCTACTGACTATTTGTTGGTGTAAATCGCCCAACAGGTGGCGCTTCTCTGCTGCCTTTTTCACGATTGCCTCAATAGCTCTATCAATAGAACTAATGAACGAATTTTCATCTAACTTCAGATTTAGTTGTATGTTGACACAAGTTGTTGTTAATTAGGTTTTGGTGTTAATCACCCAATAGGTGGCGCTGCTATGCAGGAATTTTCACGATTTTCGTTATTGCTCTATCTCAAAAACTAATGTACGGATTTTCTCCAAACTTCAGATTCAGTCAGACGTTGACATAAATTTTTGCTGATTAGGATTTGGTATAAATCACCCAATAGGTGACGCTGCTAGGCAGCATTTTTCTGAATTTAGAGGATTTCAGCGATAATCATATCTCAAGAACTAACGCATGGAATTTCATATCGTTAGAATCCTCATGAGATGCATAGATTGCCATTTAATTTTGGCAGTGTGATAGCGGATTTTGAAGTATTAACATGTGTGAGATAGAAGAAAGTTTTGGGATTGGTACATCCGACTAGTTTCTTTTGTTTTTTTCCTATGCAGACGATAAATATATGAATAGTAACGGGGTTCGCACAATCTTACCACAAAATTTTAACAGTATTTTCAAAGTATTTCACTGCAGAGAAGTACTGCAAAACCTATGAATAAAGGCAGTGTTTGCGAATTCTGTGTTTTAAAAATTAAATGTGAATTTTCTTATCATGAATAGCGATGCCAGAGTCCTTGGAAATTCCAAGGAGTGTGCGAACATTGTAGTAAATATATTTCAATAAAAGCTTTCAAGATCATTGAAAACTATTTTTTAGTGAAATACAAAATAAGCAAAACATTTTCTTTTGAAATCGAATAGAGTAAATTTTCGAATGTTTGAAATGAAATGTTACCGTATTTAATGGTCATTTGGTAAAAGTAATCATAAAATAAATTAATATTTTTACACAATTTAGAAAAATTACTGTGGCTAATTAGGTCGGACATTACAATTTCTACTGAAGTCCACTCGCCCAAGACAAGCAGATATGACATTTGGCTAGAGTTGTCGGGAAGCTGTACTTTTGAAAATAATCGCTAACTTTCCAACTTTTCCCCCGCCAAAAATGTGAATATAATGTTGCAATTTTTCAAAATCAAATTCATGGGTTCTTGAAGAATTTTTTTAATTTTTTTCAATATTTTACACTTATTAACTAATTTTTATTTTTAAATGTTTTTCCTAAAAAAAAACTTCAATGTTAATTGTTCGATAAGTGGTCTCGAAAATTGCATTTTCAAAAAGTTATACAGCTGTATAATGAAGAAATATTATTTTAACAGAAAAATGTAATCGGTTCTCAAACTTCGTAATATAAGGCTTTAAAATGCACCAGATCTCAATGCTAGGTGCGAGCCACTAAAATTGGTTCCCTTGTTAGTAAAAAGTTTAAAAAAGATAGCTATTTTTACGGAAGTTGCAGTGTTGCCAGATTGGGGACTTTTTTAATTCAGATTATTTGACTGTCAGCACTTTTTAAAATTAGTATAATTCGCTTATTTTTCAGAATTTTTAATCTATTTTTAAATATATTGAGTATTTCTATTTTAAAGAAACGGTGACAATCAACAATAGAGGGACAAAAGTGTCCCCAATCTGGCAACACAGGGACATAGCGAACTTAGTGAGGAATTACATAACTTTAAATTTAAAATGTATTTCTTTTCCAAGATGTGAACTATTTATATCCTAAGTTAATCTTAGGTAATAATTTTCTTTTGTATTTCCACCACCCAACGGAAGGGAATAAGGTAACAAAATTTTAGTAAAACTTTTTTTTTTTGTTTAATTTTTTACTGTATCACAACTATACTTTTGTTAAATACTAGCACTAAGGATCAACTTAATTTATTTTTGCATTCATAGCGTTCCTGAGTGGGAAATAGGGTATCCAAATTTAAGTGAAATTATTTTTTTATGTTTTGATTATATATTTTTTACGTTCAGATTGGAGGATTTTCTCCAAACTACAGCAACCTGCATTACTGCAGTGGTGAAATACAGTATAGCTTCAAAAATCCGGCATGAAAGCGATCCTTTCGCATCCTTTTTCTCTTACACTTTCAAGTTATGGGAGAATAAAAATAGCAATTGTTTATGAATTAAAAACTTCAAAATCAAAAGTAAAAATGCAAAAAAAAAAAAGAATATTTGACTTTTATTTTTCATTTGTCAGAAGCCATTAATTTCTGAACAAATTTTCTCGGAGCTGTAAGTTGTTTGGGAGATAGCGGAGTGGACGTGAACTGCAAGGAACAAGTTGGTTTGAGGCCGAAGGTCGTTGTATCCAATTAAAAAATTCTTTTTGTTTTTGTCTAAATAAAAAGCACGTGTGAGAACGCAAAAGAAGACAGATTGCTTTGATTGGGACTTCTTTTTACTGAGGTCAGACGAACACTTGTATTTTGGAAGTTTATTATTATTATTATTATTTATTGGTTTAATACGATGTCTTTTTCAAAACCAGCGAATACCGCTTCTAAAAGCAAGCATATAATTTTGTGTATCGCAGATAAAGTAAACTTGATAAAAAAGTTTGTAATTGGCTCCTCAGTAAATCGTTGAGTGCTGAGTATCCAATCGAATCATTGACAGTTCATGATATTAAAAAACAGAAGGAAAAAATATTGCAATTTTATACGAAAAGTGACGTTCCGAAGGATATGCAAAAGACAAAAAGTACTCATCAGGGAAACATTGATACAGTGGAAAATGTGCTCTTCGAATGATTTCAGTTACGGGGAAATGAAGGAGTACTCATAACTGGTCCTATGCTTATTGCACAAGCTAAAACGTATTATTAGGAATTAAACATTTATCATGCATGCGATTATTCTCAAGGGTGGTTGCATCGATTTAAAACTCGACTCGGCATTCGGAAATTATCAATATGCGGAGACAAACTGTCTGCAAATAATGAAGCCGCTTAATATTTTGTCCAAGAGTTTTCTGAATTTGTTGTGAAACTAAAAACTCCTGAACTATTAGTTAAGAACTATTCGTTAACGGTGTTCACAAATCCATAAGGGTAACTATCTGACATAACTTTTAATTTATTTTTGTTCGAAAATGCATGAAACTAGCTGGTGCTGTTCAGAAACTATGTCATCGAGCTGTTTTTTCCCTTTTTTTCGCAAACGCAATAGATCTTTCAGAAAATAGTGTCAAAGTGGACGTTTTGAAGCAAATTTCCGCGCGAAAGGAGAAAAATCACCAAGAGCGGGCGAAAAACATGTTTGTCACGTGATCGAAATGGCCTATAACTCAATGGGTAATTGATTGATCAAAAAATGGAAAAAACAGTTCAATTCCAAATCACTTCCATGACCAGACTTCCCAATTTTTCATCTTTCCGCTAAAAAATGAATTTGTAAATGTGTCAGAATGCTTTGCGCTTGTTGAGCACAGCAGTTAACCCTAGAACTACCGGAAATTTTACTCAAGTTTTATAAAAACATTCTACACCAGAATTTTTACTTAAAACGATTTAATTTGTTTATTTAACTTATTATTGTCTGATTTATACATTTAGTTTGTTTTGAAGAAATTTCTGGTTTGAATAAATATTTTGAATGTACATGTCGGGTCCAATGGACCCGTCTGGTAGACGGAAGGTTAAGAATAGTCTTAAGAACTATTAATTAAGGAACATTTTCACATCATCTTTATCAATTTTAAGTTGACGTTATTCCTCATTACAACACATTTTCTCTGTATCGTTTTCTCTAATAATAACCTCGACGCATTAGCGGTCATTCGGTAGCTTCAGGGCCCCTAGCAAAGCCATATATATAAGCGTACAAACTTAATACTGGAATCGGGCGTAAATTAACACAGTTGCGCCATCTTGTGGACGGGGTGATAATCCACATACGCGGGCTTTTAGTGTGACGTCATGTATGACAGGGAATCATGCATCATTGGTCATATATCTACAGAAAATGAACTCATGTTGCAGTCTAAACTTATAACATGTATTGAGAATAATGTATTAACTATACTAAACCGCATTTTTGAATGTGATGGATGTATTTTTAATGAGAAATCCCAAAGCCCTCATTCCTGTTATATATTAAATAATCGGCAAAAATTTGAAAAAACTAGGAGAGATGTTATTAACACTTATAGATTTAGATTTTGTTATTTCCTCATTTTTAAACGGAGTGGATTGTGTTAGTGAAAACTTTTTATCAAACATTCATGTAGAAACAATCCAAAACGAATTGCTTAAAATAATAAAATAAAATGTATTGCTATTCTTTTTAATACGTGTGTGTTTATTTTCCCAAAGTGTATGTTTATTTTGTTATGTCTTTTAGAACTTTTAATAGAGTGTTAGTCTTAAATTTGCATATGTATATAACTAAAGAAATCAACAATTCTTTAGTAATTAAAAAAAAAATAACACAAGTTTAAAATATTAAACTAATGATCTTAATACTATAATTTCTACTTTCTAATATATATATATACATATATATATATATATATATATATATATATATATATAGAATGTTGGATATATATAATGCCGGTGAGATATGTTGGAGTGGCTACAGTTTCATTTGGCATTTGAAAAGTGTATGGATTATGTGTAATATTAATAGTTGCTGGATTTGTGTTTAGAGACTACTAGAGGCGTTTTGTCAGGTATGTCTTTTCACTGAGTTTATAGTTGAGTAAAGATGTTTGTAATTACCACCGTTTGTAGCTTAATTGATTTTAAGTGCTTTTTATTGGATTTGTCAAGTTAAGAGGTTTTACTGATTTGTGTGGTTTTGTATTTTGTTGCGTTCGTTAACTAATTCTGTTAAGTGTTTGTTTTTAATATGTTTGATAGTTAAATAGGTGTTTGTTCTAGGTATACATAAAAATATGCTGCAATTTTCTCATGTCTCTCTTACGACTCCCTCAAAATGTCCCCTTTGGAGGGTTATTGTGTATGGCTATTTCAGTATGGTCATGGTGGCTGAAGTATGGTTAGTGGTATGTGCTGGACACATAATTTTTGAATTTGAATTGAAATTGAATTGTTTTGAAATATGCATAACATGGAAGGTAGAATAAATTATATGGAGACCGGCAAGAGACGGTACATCAAAGATGACCGTTGTGCTCGGTCGACTCTCAATAAAATGGTAGAGAGTGGATCGTTAGAAAGTGACCATGATTATGAGAGTTTGGAGCATAGTGATTGTGAAATAGATATAGTTGAAAGTATGGAGAAGTGGGAGAGCGTGAGCGGTTGCAAAAAAATATTTGAAAATAAAAAAATAAATAATTGTGGAAAAGCTAATAAAAATTGTAGTTTTGATCGTGTTTCTATGAATTTGGACAGCAGTGGTGGAGATTGTGAAAATTACGTTAAGTACAATACTAGGTGCTTCTATAACAGTAGTCATATAATTAAGGGTACTGAAGGTGGTAATATAGGTATCAAATATAAATGTTATAAAACTAGATATTTTTACAACAGAAATTTTTATAAGAACACTAATGTATTAAATTTTGATAAGTGTACAGATAAAAGATGTATGGTATGTATCTGTGCGGAAAACACGAAAAACGATTTTGGACAAAATAATAAGAAATGTTTAAAATTTTGTAAAACATACAATTGCGTGTATAAGCTAAGATGTCAAGTATGTAATGTTGCATACATTGGTCAAACTTCAACTCCACTGAACAAACGCTTCAATAACCATAAGTCAGATATAAGAAATTTAAAAGTTAAGAAAGAGCATGAAGATATAGAAATAAAACACTTCGCTGAACATGGTATAGATAACATTAAAATATCAATTTTAAAAATTGTCCAAAATAAAATTAAAAGAAAAATATATGAAAAGGATATGATGATTGCACATGGTACACTATATCCCTATGGGTTGAACGTTATGTTTGGTGGGTGCAACATTATACAAACCTTTAAAAATCGAGACATGACTGACTCCATCTATGCAATGATAAAGTGTGATATTAATGGTTATAACGTTTATAAAGAAGGAAAAAGTAATCGTGATTTAGGGATTACTAGACAAAAATCGGTTGGATTGAAGGACGGTGAAAGCATTGTAACAGCTTTAATGAATTGTAACGGTAATGACAAGTTCAAGAGTATCAAATATATCATATTCAATGTCAAAAAGATGTTGATACCTAAGGTTTTGATTTTGTTATCGCAAAAAATAGGAATACATAACATAGATCTGGGTATTGATCTATTAAAATATAGAATAAAATTAAATAATTGGCAAAGTTACTGTAAGTCAAAGTGTGAAAATCAGGAAGATGCAGATAAAGTATATTTCGTTATAGACTGCATAGAGGGTGCTACAATAATTTAAATTACAAAAGGATTTTTAATAAATACTAGGGGGCTCGGCCCCCTACGAGCTACGCTCGCCAACCCCCGTCCAGACACCGCAGGCTCTAAATGCACGCTAATTTGATCGGCTTTAAAAAGATTTCGAAAGATTGAATTATAATTTAAAAAACAGTGGCGATCTCCCTATAAACGAATTTCTATTCATTTCTCTTTGATCGGGGAATTTTAACGCCAAATTCCCTGCGGTACTACTTGATTATCCCGTCGACCAATTTCGCCAAATTATATAAATCGCCAAACCACTCGCCAAATTATACAAATTGACATAATTTTTATTATAAATAACGAAAGAACAAATAAATTCGTACAACATTAATAAAAATACAAATAAAACTTCGAAATAAAAATAACTTGAGGACGTAGACACGTGTAACAACATTTCAAAATAAGCTAATATAAAAGGAATTAAGTAAAGAGAGTCTTTGTCTCCTGCTATTTTTTAACAAAGCGAAAAGAAAGTTCTTTTAAATGAGACATTTTAAATTAATCGTTTTTAATCTGACGTAATTTATACCAAGCTATTCTTTCTCTTTTAAATAATCGCGTGAAAGTACTTTTGTTAGCAATGAAATATTATTTGCGCTTTCCTAACAAAAATAGTTGAAAATATCATCTCAAAATATTAAATAAATGTCTAGCGCAATTTCTAAATTTAAACTTTTTTGCAATATTATTTTGTGTTCATTTTATGTAATAACTATAATGTGACGTAAATATGACGTAATTTCTCCTAAGACTTCTAACGCATGTTAATGAATTTATTATTTTACAATATCCTTTCTCTTTTAAAATTCACGTGTGTACTTTTTATGACGTAATTTTTAATAAGTTCCTGCTTTTTATACATAATTATTTAATTCTAATTTGAAAGTTTTTTTCCTGTTTATAATAGTCACGTGTAAATAAATTTTTAATTTGAAGCAAACATTATTGCTTGCGCTTTTTATACAGTTGGCAACAGTTTAAATTAGTACAATTTTCTGAAATCTGTAAAAAATATCTCTAGAAATGCTGAAAATTTGAATTTAAAATAGAAATAAAACCTGAAAAAATGAGTCAAAATAAAAAAAAATTAATGCAATCTGCACTCCGGCAAATTCTAACGCATAAAATGATCTAAAAATGATTAAATTTCGATGTACAGTTTTTGCTCCTATAAAACTTTTTTAGTGGAACGATTTTGTCCAACTTTAGCATTAAATATCTCCTAAAATAATTCTTCGATTTGAAAACTATCTGCATCAGCGTGTTTATCAAACATTTCTGTATAAAACCACTGATTTTCATATTTTTGTATGCATTATGTTTCTCAATATTAACGAAGAAAGACCTCCGGTCACAAAAAATTCAAAACCGGCGGCGGCGGCGGCGGCGGTGACAGCGGCAGTTACTTTTTTTTAGAATAGAGAGATAAGGACATGTTACCAATAAAAAAATTAAATATTGTTAAAGCATTTAAGTATGACAAGCCTTTAGGTAGAATGATCATTAATTATAATTATTATGCTAAAAATATTAATAGGAACGAAAATGCAGACATTTGTAAATGTAATGAGGATGTGTACAACAAATATGTAGACAAACATTATGGACATGTAATAACTGGGAATATAGATATCGTACAAAATGTCGAACTGAAAAATCAAATGAGTTATGGAGCAAAATACAGAATAAAACGGAATTTCACGAAAAGTAATGGAGTTAAACGGTTTAAATATAATATAGAAATCTTTATACAAAAGTTAACTTATAAATACAGACTACCTGGAGAATTATTTGAAGAATGGAAATATCATATTTTAAAGGAACTAGAGGAGACATACGTTAAAAACTTTGAGGGTTTGTCCGAAGAGAAATATATTGATTTAAGAAAAGCTATAAAAAACATCCAAGATGATTTTATAATAACATATGTTGATAAGGCAAGTACTAACTATGCAATTATCTGTAAAAAATTATATGGAAAAATATTAAGAGAAAGTTATGAAAACACAAATAATTATGAGTTAATAAGGGCAAAAATTAATGAGGTGGAGAACAGAATTAGGGCAATGTATAAAAAAATTAAAACAAAACAAGATAATTTGAATTTTCCTTATTTGGTTTTAATACCAAAGTTCCATAAATGCCCTGTGAAATTTAGAACCGATACATGTGGTTATAATTCCTATATTGAATGTGCGAATAAAAAATTATTAAAGGTATTGAAGAGAATATTTTTGAAGATTAAAAGTGAGAATTCAACTTTTATAATAAGTAATAGTTATGAACTGTTGGAAAAAGTAAAAAGGTATAAAAATAAGATTACAGGATTGTATGAATATGATGTTGCAGATTTGTTTAACAACATAGAGATTGAGGATTTGAGGGAGAAGATATTGGAGGTGTATAATAGGTATGGTGATTCATACATGGATTTAAGTGAATTTCAAAATTTGTTTCAATTGGTGGTTCGAGAGAATTTTTTATATGAGGGCAGTAAGGTATATAAGCAGATTAAGGGTATCCCCATGGGGGGGAGTTGCAGTTCAATTTTGGCCGACATGTATCTAGATATATATGAAAATATAAGTGAATTACATAAGGACATAATAAGTTTCAGATATATCGACGACGTTTTGATTGTCGAGCTGAATGGAATAAAGATTAACCATGAATTTAAATATTATCCTAAAAATTTAGAATTGAAACTTTCCGGTAGTCATAATAGTTGCAATACAAATTACTTAGATGTAAATCTAAAATTAGAAAACAGAAATTTAATTACATCGGTTTATGATAAAAGAGACGATTTTAACTTTAAAACAATTGCAATATTGAATTTGAATTCAAATGTCCATATATCGGTATTCAGAAACATTTATATTAACGGTTTAAACAGATTAAACCGATTGACATCGGATAGTGTCATTTTGAATGAGGATATGCTGAAATGGTACGTCACTGCTGTGAAACAGGGTTATCCTGTGAGTCTGGTCAAAAATATGACGCATAATTATGTTAGAACTTGCAAGAACAGAAGTGAATTGATGCCTTTACTCGAAGCGTGTGGTTTACGGAATGTAGTGGAAACAGATCGCTTTTGATATGGATTGATTTCGGTCGGTCGGTTTCATTTAGCTTTAATCTTGTTTCATTTGTTTTTTCAATATGGTCTCGACAGGTAAATCTGGGGAATGTTGCATGCTTAAAAACAGTTTTAACCCTGCATTAGCGTGTCATAAGCCACGCAGACCTGTCTCCATGTTTAATTAGTCATTTCCCTTGTTTCTTATGGTTGTTTTGTTTAAGTTAAAGTTGGCTATGTTGTGTTTCTTTAAGTTTGTTTATTAAGTTAAATTATAGTTCTTATTTGGTTTGGTTAAGTTAATTTTGTGCTTCAATTAAAGTTTACAGTTTGTGGTAATGCTTGAAAGAACTATTGGAATTTTTTAACTATATATATATATATGAAACTTAATCATATAAAAAAGTTTTAAATAATAATAATAAGTTTAGAAAATTAAAAAGTTTAAAAAACAAAATTAAGAAACTCAATTAAAAAAATATTTGAAAAGTTAAAAAAATAAAGTTTTCAAAATTAAAAAATCTTTATAAAAAAAATAATAATAATTAAAAAAAAATATTAAAAAGTTTACGAAAGTTTAAAAAAAAACTTGAAAAAAAAACTAAAAAAAAAACTAAATTATCAAAAAAAAAAAAAAAATTATAGTTTTTCAAAAGTGAGTTTACCTATTCGTATATGTGTACATGCATGTGACTTTCATTATGTTTTAGTTTAATACTTCTTTTTATCCTATAAAAGTGTTAGATTAATATATACTTAAAAAAATATTTGTAAGTTAAATTTAAAAAAAAAAGTAACTTAGAATTTAAGTTTGAATATTAACCAAGTTTTTTAAACTTTTATAAACTCTTTATACTAGAATATATACTAGTTTTTACTAAGTACTAGTGTATACTAAATACTAGTATAAATTAAAAACTTGGTTAATATTCAAACTTGAATTCTATGAATGATGCAATAAATACTTCCGTTTTTATAAGAAATTTAAGTTACTTCTAAAAATATTATTATCCAGTTAAATAATCAATGATTATACTTAAACAATATGAAAATTAATCTTTGTTCACAATTGCGAGAAAGATTTTAATAGGATTTTATTTGCAAATATCCGATGTCATGTTGCTGAAGATTCCATAAAATAAAAGACTTTCAAAAAAAATATTCGACCTACATATTCGATGACTGAAGTGAAAATGGCTAGTGTCTTGGTATAGATTCATATCAGTTAGATCACGTGATTGATAATACAATCTGATTGTAGATAAGACAATCAAAAGGCACGAGGAAGGCACGTGATATCTAATTGATTACATCATAATCTACCACGTGATAAGCTCATCATCTCTTTTCTGAGTTCAAACATGGTAAGTTCATTATTTTTATATAAATGTTTAATTATGTATGTATTAAAATTTTAAATTGAAGAATTTAATAATAGATTGTTTATTTTTATTTTTTTTCCGTTTCGATGTGTAGAACTATAGAATAAAATGTGGGTAGGATGTTAACATAAAGAAGATTTATCTTATTAAACGCATATATAGAGATAGGTAAATTCACTTTTAATAAATTACAAAATAATTTTTGTTATCTTATAATATTAAAAAAATTGCTAATTTTTTAAACTTTTTAATAACTAAAGAATATTTTAATTTAATGTTTTATATATATATTTTTTAAGTGTATACTACAGAACATAATTAAAAGGAGGAATCCGTATACATATACTCAAATGCAAACAGAAAGGAAATATAGGACATGCAAATAGAAAGGAAATATAGGACAACTCATTCTTGTTAAATTGTAGGTTTTAGCAGCTTGTAATGTTTTTAACATTTTTGGAAAATAATTTTGTTAACTTTCAAAAGCATTTTAAATATTTTTTGTAACTAAAATATCTATTCATACATTGCTTTTATAAAAGTGCTGTTACAAAATGTTGGTAGTTAATCATTGTATTAATTCAAAACTTTATTATAATGTTATTATACTAACTTGTAATACTTGAACTGCAATTGATGTGATTTATTTGTATGAATACTTGTATTCGGTATCTTGATTGATCGATTGATATGATTAATATGAATCATTGATTGATATGAATGATTGGTTGATTGATAGGATTGGCTGATATGAATGATTGGTTGATTGATTGATATGATTGATTGATATGATAGCTTGATATGATTGCTTGATATGATTAATATGATTGCTTGATATGATTAATATGATTTATTGATCGATATGATTAATTGATATTATTGTTTAGTTGATTAAAATGATTGATTGGTTTGATTTATTGATCGATATGACTGATTGATATTATTGTTTGGTTGATTAATATGATTGATTGATTGGTTTGATTTATTGATTAATTGATATCATTGATTGGTTAATTGATTGATCGATTAATTGCTATGACTGATTGATATATGATTTATTGTATACTTGTATTTGCAATCTAATTCAACTTTTTGATAACTTTTTTAATTATGAAAGTCAGATATATATACAGTTAGGTGAACTGACTTTTGATAACATAATTTATTAAGTTTTTTTTTGATAACTTAATTTTGAAAACTTTTTACAAAGTTTTTTTTTTAACTTTTTAATTTTATAAACTTTTTAATATATTTTTTTTTATTTACAAAGTATTTTTTTTTAATTTTGAAAACTTTTTCTTACTTACAATTTTTTTTTTAATTTTGAAAACTTTTCTTTACTTACAATTTTTTTTTAAATTTTGAAAACATTTTTTTATTTATAAAGGTTTTGTTTTTTTAATTTTGTAAACATTTTTTTTTATAAGTTACTTTTTTTTTAAATTTAACTTACAAATATTTTTATAAGTAATCTAACACATTTATAGGATAAAAAGAAGTATTAAACTAAAACATAATGAAAGTCACATCCATGTACACATATACGAATAGGTAAACTCACTTTTGAAAACTTAATGTATTAAGTTTTTATATATATTTTTTTAATTTTGATAACTTAATTTTTTTTTAGTTTTTTTTTTCAAGTTTTTTTTTTAAACTTTCGTAAACTTTTTAATATTTTTTTAATTATTATTAATTTTATATAAAGATTTTTTAATTTTGAAAACTTTATTTTTTTAACTTTTCAAATATTTTTTTAATTGAGCTTCTTAAGTTTGTTTTTTAAACTTTTTAATTTTCTAAACTTATTATTTTTAATTTTCTAAACTTATTATTATTATTTAAACCATTTTTATATAATTAAGTTTCATATATATATATATATATATATATTAGAAAGTAGAAATTATATATAGTATTAAGATTATTAGTTTAATATTTTAAACTTGTGTTAATTTTTTTTTTAATTACTAAAGAATTGTTGATTTCTTTAGTTATATACATATGCAAATTTAAGTCTAACACTCTATTAAAAGTTCTAAAAGACATAACAAAATAAACATACACTTTGGAAAAATAAACACACACGTATTAAAAAGAATAGCAATACATTTTATTTTATTATTTTAAACAATTCGTTTTGGATTGTTTCTACATGAATGTTTGATAAAAAAGTTTTCACTAACACAATCCACTCCGTTTAAAAATGAGGAAATAACAAAATCTAAATCTATAAGTGTTAATAACATCTCTCCTAGTTTTTTAAATTTTTGCCGATTATTTAATATATAACAGGAATGAGGGCTTTGGGATTTCTCATTAAAAATACATCCATCACATTCAAAAATGCGGTTTAGTATAGTTAATACATTATTCTCAATACATGTTATAAGTTTAGACTGCAACATGAGTTCATTTTCTGTAGATATATGACCAATGATACATTTCTGCCTAATTAAGCTTGGTATATGGTTTACATATATATGCTGAAGAAGTTCCTTATTCAAATCATGTATTTTTTCTTTTAATTTCACCAATTGATACTCGTTTAAGTCGATGTGAGAATAATTCTTTAAATTTTTAATTCGCATGATAGCATTATTAAAATTTAACACTAATATCATGTTATTAGAAACAAATGAGGAACTTTTATATCTCAGATTAAATGAAAATATTTTCTTGCAAAATTCGAACCAGCTGTTAACATCCATAATAATTCCATTTTTCGTTAGAATATCTTCACTAGTAAGCCCACTGCGCTTAAACTCTCGAATATGAATATGAAATTGTCTATTATGCAATTTTAAAATTAAAAAGATACAGTCATTGAGTTCTTCTCGAAATACAATAGGATGATTGGATTTGCTAGTTTTAGACTGTGGAATGACATTCGTAGGTGGGGTTGTGCTTTGTAATTCATCACTTGCTTTAGAAAGGTTGCTTGGTTGGGAGTCAGAAACCTCTTGGCCAATAGTAGGTTCTTGAAAGGATTCGTTTTGGGAAATTATGTTACTAGCTGGGGTCGAGGTTAAAGCGGATTCAAAATTCATGTCTTTGAAAAATATATTCAAATAGTCCTCGACAGAAATTGACTCTTGGCATGAATTCTCGGAAGATGTAGTATCATCACCAAAGTTAGGGATAAAAAAATTCATATCGATTTCAGATTTCACATTCGGTGAGTAATCAGTAGTGGATAAATCACGTGATATTGTCCCACAGTCAGTGTTTAATAAATTAGGAATTTCCAATCTTGGTATATTTAATTCACTCGCAGAAGTATGATCATTAGGTTCTTCTAAACGTTGATACTTTGAAGAAGAAGCCACTTTGTCGGAAGATCTTTTTAACATATTTACTACAGAACCCATTTTCAAATAATAAAGGTAACATTAGATGAAGTTAGAACAAAAATTAGTTGGAAACTGAATGTTTAGAAACAGCACATCCCTTAATATATGTTAAAAATCAGTGTCGGTTACAGATAAACACTTAAAAGAATTAGTAATGTCATTAATTTTAGTTTAAGTCTAAAAAAAAAATATATATATTTATATATATATATATAAACAGTTTATTTAAGTGGTGAATAATATATTATGTCAATGGTTTTATCCTTTTTTGAAGAATAGTATGGCAACACAAGGTAACAATTTTTATATTTACAGTATATGATATTTAATGTTAATAGTTTTAGTTTTATTCTTTTTTTGAAGAATTGTATGGCAACACAAAGTAACAATTTTTATATAAGTGGTGTATGATATTTAATGATAATGATTTTAGTTTTATTCTTTTTTGTTTTGAAGAATTCAATGGCAACACAAGGTAACAGTTTTTAAAAAAGTGGTTAATGATATATTATGTTAATGGTTCTATGCTTTTTTTAAAGAATTGTATGGTAATAAATGATATTATTATTATTATTATTATTGAGCAATAACAGTTGTTTATACAAACAACGAGTGATATATTAAACTTTAAAAATAATTGTGATAAATTAGAAATATTGCAAAATAACTATTTCAATGGATAATTTCAGACTTTCAATATGAAATTAATAAAAGATAGTTAACTCATTATTCATTTGATAAGAAATTGAAAAAAAAATAGTAAGTAAAGTCGTTACTGTTAAATTTAATTCCCCAGATGTTCTTCGGCAACTGCTAAAAGTGATTAAAAAAAAAGAAAAGAAAGAACTTGTCACTAAACACAGATCATTTTAACAAGCCAATTTACGAACTACTTCTTTTACTTCCGCATTTGATAATGAGTGCTATTACAGCCCACTTGAGTAACTCTCTAAAGCATATGTTCTAATAACTAAGATTTCACCACTAATATGTAACTAAAAGGAACATCTGAACACTTTGACTTTTGCCAGACGTCTTTAATTATTATATATTTTTTCTACGCTGCGAATATGTTTTTTAGCAGCTTTATGTATTCTTACTCTTAATCATGTAGCGTCTCTGTTAACACGGAGTTTCTTATACTCCAGTAATATGTTTAATTATAAGTATTTAAAGCTAAAATTTGAATCTTTCTTTATCGTAAAAACACACAATACTAATTCAAATTACATTATATCTTCCCATGGATTTAGCGGATTTATATTAAGCTCTCAAAGGATCCTTAAAGAATAAATAATGCTTCACAAAATAAAATAAAAATAATTTCTTCAAGAAGCTTTTGGATAAATCCCTGGCCACGCCACACCGATGAAGTTATACGTCATCGCGATATTGATGAATCCCAGGTAAGCGCATTTTACCTATTTCCATTTCAAAAGCAGCATAGCGACAAGAGATTTTTTCTAATTGTTTAAATATGAGACAGTGAATTCCTGCTATCGAGAATGGAGTGCTTTTAGCTTGATAGGCCACTTAAACTCCAACAAAAAGATTATGAGACTGATAAAGTGCTCATGTTTAGCGAAAAAGAAGAAAAATTGTATATAGTGGCTTAGATTATAAATATTAAAAGTATTCATGTTCTGAATAAAAAAAATAAAAAGATGCTGCATTGAATAAAATAATGAATGTTATTGTACCAGAAATATAAAGGTGAATGAAAAAGAAACATTTATATATTTATGTTTTATGTAATGAACATTTAAATAATTAGTGAATGAACAATTTGTTGGTTGTGAGTAATAATAATAAATAAAAAAAAAAGAAATCGTTCATTTTACAGTAAATAAATAAATAAAAAGGAAATAGGTTCGTCGCGTATATAAATAAGAGTAAACATGGCAGGGATCAAAGACGTCCAAATTGTCGAAAAATTAAATTCGACAAACTACGCAAATTGGAAATTTCGCGTAGAAATGATTTTAATAAAAGAAGAATTGTTTGATGTAATAACACAAAATCCCCCAGATCCAATTAAAACGGACTGGACGAAAAGGGACCGTAAAGCACGTGCAATTATCAACTTGAGTATTGAAGACTCACAAATCGTGCATGTAAAGCACTTAAACAATGCCAGAGAAACCTGGCAAGCTTTAAAAACAATTCATGAAAGGGCCAATCTCTCAAGCAAGTTATATTTGCTGAAAAAATTATACGGAGCAAAACTCTCAGAAAACGACAATCTAATAAAACACATTACACATATTTTAGAACTTGTTGATAAACTTTCAGCCATAGGCGAAACTATTAATGACTCGCACATTTCAGCTCTGTTACTTTGTTCATTACCACCTAGCTACAACACCTTAATTATAGACCTCGAGGCCCGTCCAGAAAATGAACTTAATTCAGAGTTTTTAAAAGGAAAACTCACTGATGAATATACAAGACGTTTAGAAAACACAGATCAGAGCGAGAATTCCTCAAAAGCGTTTAAAACGCATAAAAAGTTTCCGGCTGAACACTATAATAAAAAGGACAAACAGTGCACATACTGTAAATTAAAAAACCATACATACAGAGAGTGCTGGCATCTTAAGAACAGAAGCACTTACTCACCGTCACAAAAACAACAGCCGCACAAATCCAAGTATTACACATCATCGTTATGTTATGAAGACGCAAACTATTATAGAGAAAACAAAAACCGTGAAACAGAACCAATTCGGATTAACAAAACACAGGGCAATTCAGGAAAAGGCAGCGACGCAGCTTTTTTAGTCCAGAAACCAGGAAAACAAACCTGGATAATCGACTCAGGTTCATCGACACACATTCTAAACAGTAAAGATGCATTCACTAAGTTTAACGACACTGAAAAGACGACAGTCATCATTGCCAATGGCAAAACGCTGAATTCACACAGTACAGTTGAAACGACATTTAAAACAAAAACATCCGATGGAGGGATAAACACAATCACATTAAAAGAAGTATTATATGTACCAGAATTAGAATCGAACCTCATATAGGTAAGCAAAGCAACACAGAATGGCTATAACTTAATTTTCGATAAAGAAAAATGCACGTTATCCCGAAACGGGAATATTTATCTTGAAGCAAGAATGAAAAATAATTTATATCAAGTCGAATTATTAGAAAATGCTGAAACTAATAAAGTAAACATTGCACATGAATGTAAAAATAAAAATTGCATAGAAGTTTGGCACAAACGGCTTGGCCATCGTAACTATAATGCGATAAAAGAATTAATAAATAAAAACTTAGCAGACGGTATAAGAATAAATAACTGTAATCATAATGCATTGTGTGAAATATGTATCCAAACAAAAATAAGTGATGCCCCATATCCGAAATCAACAAAACTGTCCCAAAACAGGCAAAGTGCTCGATCTGATACACACGGACGTGTGCACATCTATCGGTACACCTACTATCGGGGGAAAAACAATGTTCCTCACTTTTATAGACGACTATTCAAGGTTCACAGTGATTTACTTGCTTTCGAATAAAAATTAAGTTCACGAAAAGTTAAAAGATTATGTAGCCATGCTGAAAACCCAATTCGGCAGATTCCCTAAAGCTATTAGATCCGATAATGGAGGGGAATATTTAGGTAAACAAACGGAAGAATACCTAAGGGCAAGAGGTATCCAACACCAGTTTACGGTACCATTTTGTCCGAGCCAAAACGGCGTAGCGGAAAGAAAGAATAGGTCATTATTAGATATGACTAGGAGTCTACTCTCCGAAGCAGGCTTACCTCAAAAATTCTGGGGAGAAGCCATAAATACCGCCAATCACCTGCAGAATAGGCTACCAACCAAAATAACAAACAAAACACCGTTCGAAATTTGGTTCAACCGAAAACCCACCTTACACTACCTGCGTACATTCGGCTGTAAAGCTTATGCCTATATACAGAAACATCAGCGAAACAAATTAGATGATAGAGCGCAGGAAGGAATACTTGTGGGGTATGACAACAAATCAAAAGGTTACCGTATATTTACAAAAGAAAACAAAATAATAATAGCGAGAACAGTTAAATTTATAGAAAATAGTGAAAACAACTTAAAAGAAAGCGAAGAGGTAGAAAACTCAGACAATGACAACAACTACATTCAAACAGAGTTAAGTAATTCCGACGAAGAACCAACCGCGTCCAAACAACCCGACGTAGAACCGAGAAGGTCTCAGAGGTCAAATAGAGGAGTACCACCCGACAGATACGTATGTCACGTAAAAACAAATGACACATTCGAACCAACCGATTTTTATGACATAGCAAACATGAACAACCCAGTAGAAAAAGAAAATTGGCTCAAAGCCGCTCAACAAGAAATCAACTCATTAAAGAAAAATAAAACTTGGGACTTAGTGGATCCCCCACCAAATAAGAAAATTATTGGTTGTAAGTGGATTTTTAAGAGAAAGTTAGATAATTTAGGAAATGTACAAAAATACAAGGCCCGTTTAGTAGCGAAAGGATATAATCAGAAGTACGGCGAAGATTATGATGAAACCTTCGCACCCGTAGTTTCACACACAACAATCCGCACATTTTTAGCCTCAGCGGCATATAAAAATCTTTCTGTTCAACACATTGACATCGACACTGCATTTCTTCACGGCGAAATAGAAGAAGAAATTTTCATGAAACAACTAGAAGGTTTTATAGAAAAAAATTGTGAAAACAAAGTGTGTAAACTGAATAAAACAATTTACGGCTTAAAGCAGGCAGCTAGAGCCTGGCACAAAAAGATCGCAGAATCATTAAAAAACATGAATTTTCTACAAAGCACTGCTGACTCATGTTTGTTTGTTAGAAAAGAAAAGGAAAATTTCACTTATATCATCGTCTATGTTGACGATATTTTAATCGCGAGTAAAAGTGGAATAATTAAAGATGTAATAAAACAATTGCAAAATGAGTACGGAGTAAAAGACTTAGGCGAAATAAGTCAGTACCTAGGAACCAACATAATCAAAACGAATGATGGTTACAAATTAAACCAAAAGTCAAAAATAGAAGATTTGGTTAGAAAGTTAAATTTAACAGATGCAAGACCTATTGGTACACCGATGGAAGTAGGTTTCTATAAATTAGAAGATAGCGACAATTTACTTCCGAACAATCCAAAGTTTAGACAAGCGATCGGTTCGTTCTTGTATATTGCCACAGTCACTCGACCCGACATTATGGCACCAGTAAATATACTTAGTAGGAGAAGTGCAACGCCACGCGAGAAGGATTGGAAAGCGGCAAAAAGAATTATTATTTACCTCAATTGCACAAAAAACCTATGCCTAACAATAAGTAAAAATAAACCACCAATACTCATCGCGTATGCTGATGCTGATTGGGCTGGGGACACTAAAAATAGAAAATCAACCACCGGCAATATTTTTTTTCTGGGTGATAATCCCATTCAATGGACTACAAAATTACAGTCAAGCATTGCATATTCTTCGGCTGAAGCGGAATGTGTTGCTGCAGCAACGGCAGGACAAGAAATTTTATGGCTATTAAAACTGCTAGAAGATCTTAACTTGTATCAAGTAAAACCTATTTTACTTTACCATGACAACCAAAGCAGTATAAAGATGATAGAAAATGAAAAATTTTCGAAGCGGACAAAACACATTGATATCCGCTTTCACGCCATAAGACAATTAAAGGAGGATAAAATTATCGAATTAAAATATTGTCCCACGCAATACATGATTGCTGACTGCTTGACAAAGCCCCCACCCAAACCTCAACTTTTGTGTGACATCAAGACTATGAACTTGTTACCTTATCCATCTGAGGAGATTAAGGAGGGGTGTTAAATTTAATTCCCCAGATGTTCTTCGGCAACTGCTAAAAGTGATTAAAAAAAAAGAAAAGAAAGAACTTGTCACTAAACACAGATCATTTTAACAAGCCAATTTACGAACTACTTCTTTTACTTCCGCATTTGATAATGAGTGCTATTACAGCCCACTTGAATAACTCTCTAAAGCATATGTTCTAATAACTAAGATTTCACCACTAATATGTAACTAAAAGGAAGATCTGAACACTTTGACTTTTGCCAGACGTCTTTAATTATTCTATTTTTTTCTACGCTGCGAATATGTTTTTTAGCAGCTTTATGTATTCTTACTCTTAATCATGTAGCCTCTCTGTTAACACGGAGTTTCTTATACTCCAGTAATATGTTTAATTATAAGTATTTAAAGCTAAAATTTGAATCTTTCTTTATCGTAAAAACACACAATACTAATTCAAATTACATTATATCTTCCCATGGATTTAGCGGATTTATATTAAGCTCTCAAAGCATCCTTAAAGGATAAATAATGCTTCACAAAATAAAATAAAAATAATTTCTTCAAGAAGCTTTTGGATAAATCCCTGGCCACGCCACACCGATGAAGTTATACGTCATCGCGATATTGATGAATCCCAGGTAAGCGCATTTTACCTATTTCCATTTCAAAAGCAGCATAGCCACAAGAGATTTTTTCTAATTGTTTAAATATGAGACAGCCAATTCCTGCTATCGAGAATGGAGCGCTTTTGGCTTGATAGGCCACTTAAACTCCAACAGTTTCGACTTCATGAGTTATTAAAAATCACAAGTTGTTCTAACAAAAATAAACAGACAACAGCTTTTTCATTTACACATTATTTATTCGTCGTTTTCAATAGTTACAATAGTGAAAACATGAGTACACATATTTCAAAAAGGTATAAACATTTCAAATCATGTTATATTTTAAAGGTAGATAGTTCTAAATTAAATATTTTATCTAATGTCCAATTAAAACCACGTCTGGTGGACTTCTCATAGGACTTAATAATTTTTGCAAAGGTATCCTCAACATGTTCAGATAAGTTTTGTTTCGTTAATTCAAGTATAGTTTTTGAAAGGAAATAGGGTGTGGCAATCTCTAAGACACCCTCCTGTGTTACACGATTGTGTGACAACAACTTGTACACTTGCGTACCATTTCATAGATCTTTTAACTTGAATCTGGTAGTTTAATTCGTTTAAAACGTCCGAATGAATACTATCAAAAAATGTGTTAAAGTCTGTAGCATTCTCCTCGTTAGAGTTGATTACAGTTTTAGTAAATATGTTTAATTCATTTTGCCTTTCAAAATGCTTAACCTTCTCAAAAAACATATCTTTTAAAGAGGATGAATTATCAATTTTGCATCTAACTCTCTGTGAAGTTTTCAAATGATAAAAAAAAATCGGAGTTCGGATTGAATATTTCACTACGCTGAATACATTTATCCTTTTTGGAGGACTTGTGGATCTTCATGTGTTTTAATAAGTCATACTTTCTTGAGAACGCTTCACCGCACGATTCACATTTATGTTGGGAAGGAATATTTAAATGGGATAGTTTATGATGATTCAAAATAGCCTTTCTAGAGGATGCTTTTTGGCAGATGTCACATATAAATGGTCTTTCTTCTGAATGAATCATCAAATGTTGTTTTAAATTGCCTTTTCGTGAAAAAGATTTGCTGCAAACAGTACACAAAAAAGGTGGCTTCTGTTTCTTTAGTTCTGATGAGGAGGTTTCCGCTTCATCATCTGAAACGGGTTCTACTTTAGGTTGTACTATTAATCCCATGTCTTGATCATTTAATCTTGATGAAAAATATTGATTATTCAAACGTGATACATCATCGCTTAACATAGTAGAATGTCCATCTTGAAAACTAGCCATATTATCTTAAGTGAAAAAAGCGTCTTCACACACTCAAAAAATAGCAAACACTAATAAAAAAGTCTCGTTTCATTCAATTTTATATATAATCATATGGGGCGCATGTTAAAAAATTGTTACGATAGTGCAAATCATGTAATATGATTGGTGCAAAAATTTCAGAAAAACACGTGACATAAAAAAGTATGTGTAGGAATTTCACAGGAAGTGAATCAATCCAAAGTTTTTTATATAATGTTTAAAAAGTATATGATTCATCACGTTACGTTTTTGAATTCGTCATTCTAAGGTTTTACACATTAATTTTATTATTTCAGTGAAATATATGTCAAACCAATGGTTTAATTCATACTAAATTTATTAAACTGTATAAAAGAATGAGTTGAATAGAAGTAGTAGTTTTAAAATTCATTAGAACTAGTGTAGAATCATCAAATAATTATCTATTGCAATAACAAACTATGAGTTGATTGAAATTATAATAATTGATAAATAGAAAATCTGACAAATATTTCAAACTTTCATTTAAAATCTGTAAACAAGTGAAATAATCACTTCAATAGTTATCAATATTTACATATTAGCTATTTTCTGTTGAAAAAAGCTGACTAGACTTATCGGATGTTTGTGATAGATAGTGAGTAACGTTGATAAGAGGGTTTAGGAAGTGTATTTCAGATGATTAAATGAATATGATATGGTTCACAAGAAAAAGTATAATTTTAAAATTAGGTAAGAGGATTAATACTGGTAAAAACAATGTTTAATTCAAATCGTTTGGTAGCCTTCTAATCGATATACAAAAATGACTTGCTTACTAAAGAAATATAAAAAATTAATCATTTCTTCTATTTAAACGTTAAACATAAATTGTAATAACTTCCCTAGTATAAGAAAGAGGGAGAGGTAGGTATTTAAAAAAATATATAGAGTGTTCAAAAGAAACTTAGAAAATATTGGGGCGCGGTTTGAATAGTGGCTAGCTTATCAGTTACAAAAAATGAAATTTGAATGGGAGTTCGCAGGTTCGAAACCACGGCTTTCTAAAATGATCATACATTTGCGCGTAAAATAATTAAACTCTCGTACGCAAAATGGATAAAATCAGTTAAACTAAAAATAAAAATCATATACATTAAAGGAATTCGCAAAGTGAGCAGTTAAAATAGGTATTAATGAGTTAACTTAAGAAACCAACCTCTCTTTGCACATACAGAAGGGGGAATACAATTTTTTGTTTTGAAACATCTAAAATCTAAACATATAGACATAGTTTCTTGGCTCGATTAGCTAAGTCTTCAACATTTCATCGAGCCAAGAGACTATTTTGCAGGTTCAAACCTTCCTCAAAACTTTTCAAAAATAAAATACTATTTTTAATAATAAATTCGCACTACCGCATACAGATGGCAGCATCAAAAATTTTCTTCAGAAAACATAAGACATTTTTATCTTCATTAAAATTCTAAGACAATTCAGAAAAAAAAATAATCGCCCTTAAAAATTAAGCCCCCTTCCTAAAAATAAACCACTCTAAAAAATTAGGCCCCTCAAACTCCCTTTCGAAAATACCTACATCTCTATGTTATAGCACGATATTTCCATTTCTACTCTAAGTCGATTCGAAAAAAAAAATAATAAATTAAGCCCCCCTAAAAAACAAGACCATCGAAAAATTTAGCCCCTTCATACTTACTCTCGAAAAGATCTAACTCACTATGTTGTAGTATGATATTTCCATTCTAACACTAAATCAATTCAAAAAAAAAATAATAAGCCCCCTCCCTAAAAATAAGCCCCACTCAAAAATTTAGACTCCTCAAACTCCCTTTCGAAAAGACCTATGTTATAGTATGATATTTCCATTTCTACTCTAAGTCGATTCGAAAAAAAAATTAAGCCCCCTAAAAATAAGCCCATCCAAAAAATTAAGCCCCTCAAACTCCCTCTCGAAAAGATCTAACTCATTATGTTATAGTATGATATTTCCATTCTAACACTAAACCAATTCAAAAAATAATAAGCCCCTCTCAAAAATTAAGCCCCCTCAAAAATTTAGCCCTTTCCAACATTTAGCCCCTCCTACTATAGGATAAGTCTTCCTTACCACCCCCAGGTTGATTCCACCCTCCTCTTTCATCCACAAGGTGTATTACGCCCTCCTCCTCAATCCGCAATCCGCCTGCTGGGGTTAAGCTGTCCTTTCTCCCCTACTGACGCTTACTTATAATGCTTACTTATAATTTGCTCGTATAGCTGCATTCTACCATCCCGTAAAAAAATACCCCCTTTTTATGATACACCCTGTATACATTCTCCGTAAAATATTTTTGTACACTATTATGGATGACTATATCTTTAATGCCTTGTGACGAACCTAAAAGGCCCTTTATTTGAAAAAAATATATAATCAGTACCGTTGAGAATTTAAATCCGCTTTTTAAAATCTATTTGTCAAACTAATATTTTCTTATAGGAGTTTCTGCTTTGTTTTTAAATTTATCTTTAAAATTCGATTACAAGTTCTTAAATTAGTTTTTTAAAGTTTTGAAGCCCACGGAATTAAAATTATTTCGGAGAAAAGGCTGTCCTGTCTCCAAGAAAAATTATCTTCCTGCTTATTTCACCATGAAAATTTTCTAAAGCTATCTGTTTGAGCTTGAAGAACAAAGATTTTTTTTCTTCCACTTCAGAAGCTTTTCTTTTCTTCCAAGATCTTCCGTAGACGACACTGATAGTGGATGTTTGTCTAATAAATTAAAAACGTGGACTTGATAAATTTTATGTCTTTCTGTATTCCATATAGGAATCGTTAATTTAATTCATAAATTTTAAAGTATTTCAAACATATATTATATAGGTTAAGAGTTTTATTTTTCACTCATACAAAAGAAAAATGCATTAGGATAAAGGTATGATATAAAGTTTAGAAAATATTGTAATAAAGTTCTGTTTATTATAATTCAGCCCTTTGCGGTCGAATGTTGTCAAATAGACGCTCAATTTTTACACATGATTTTATTTTATATTCTAATCGCACCACTATATTTTAAAAGTATATTTTTAGTAAATTTTTCTTGGAAATGCTGTCAAAGTGCAAGTAAAAAATGTTTCTTCAAAAAAATGTGTTTCCAAATGAATAATCCGTGAAAAGGATGCCTGTGTCTTGGAAGAGTACTTCTACTGCAAAATTTTCATTTCTTAATCTTACAAAAGTTAAACAATTGTTTAGCTTTTTTTAGAAATTGTTAAAGGCATAGGGAAATATATATTTTCAAAATATCATTAATTTTCTGAAACCCAATCCGAAGCCTTAATTACGTGCAGTATTATGTACAGGGCTGTTATAATTAAAGTTCGCCTATTCAGAAGGCTCTAGAGTCGGTTCTATGGCTCCAAACGAAACAAAATTTCACTAGTATGTAGTTGAAGACATGCGCTCTGCGAAAATCGAAAAAAAATAGTTAAAATTTTTGTCAATAGGTGGCGCTGCGCTAATATTTAAGGCGATGTTTGCAGATTCATTATATCAATTGTAGTCAATCCAGATGAAGCACACAAATTTAAATGTTTCAACAAACTTTGAGGAACTGCGAATTGTTATAATTAAAGTTCACCTAATCAGACAGCTCTAGAGCTACCTATGACTCGAAACAAAACAGAAAAATGAATATAATTTCATGTGATGTAATCTGCATCAGCAAAAATAAAACATGTCGCTCGGCAACGAGGAAATAACGAAGAATAATATTACGCATGCTCAATGAATCCTCCACCATTTTCAATAACGCATTCCATTCCCAGAATTGTGCTTTCTAAAGCATTGAGTAAACTGTCCTGTGAGATTGAGCGAATATGTAGTCTAATGCTGTCTTTCAAATCAGAGATTGTCTGACATCTGTCTTTAGATACAGAATCTTTCAAAAATCCCCACAACCAAAAATCGCATGGTGTTAGATCAGGCGATCGTGGTGGCAAGACTGTTTGAAAATAACGACTTATGATGTGGTTTTCAGTAAAATGGCTTGTTAAGAAAGTCCGAACTGCTCTTGTAATGTGCGGTGGTGCACCGTCTTGCATAAACACGATATTTTGAAGGCAACCTCGCTGTTGCAGCTAGGGAATCAGAAAATTTGACAACATATTGAGATACCTTCTCCCATTTACGGAACATGTAATGGGTCCTGTGGATATTAGTTCCTCAAAAAAATCATAAACATAGCTGTGAAACCGCACCACACCGTCACTTTAGCTGCATGCAATGGAACTTCTTGGACAACATTAGGATTCTCTTTCGCCCAAATTCGACAGTTGTGTGCGTTTACTTGTCCATTTAAATAAAAATGCGCTTCCTCAGTCCATAGAATATTCCAGGGCTAAGAATTGTCCACATTCATTCGTAAAATAAACTGTAGTGAAAATGATAGCCGACTTTCGGTATCACCCTGTATTAGTTGTTACAGCTGTGAATCTTGTATGTATAGTAGCGCAAAATTTGACGCATCACTTTTCTGACAGTGGAAATCGGCATATCGACTTCATTCGCAATAGCTGGCACACTTGCATTACCAAATGATGACTGGCTTGATAATCCACGGCAGCAGTAGCAATATCTTCAATGCTAGAAATGTCTGCCTTTTTTCGTCCTCTGCCAGGGAGAATGTCGAGTTTTCCTGTTTCCTCGAACTTTTTAATCATTTTGTGAACTCCACGATATGACATTGGTCCACGTCTAACATCTTTTAGTTTCCGGAATTCTCAAAGAGCTGCAGCTGCGTTGCTGTTATTTTGACAAAATAACTTTACAAGAAGTGCCTTTTCTTTCAAAATTACTATTCTCCACAAAGCGTAGATTCAAATGCTTTTTCAGAAACAATCAACTGTTCCAGTGTCAAACAAATCACAGACACACTGTATCAGCAAGTTTTAAATCGTCAGGTGGTTAGAAGGGTATTTCAAGTTTTCGAGGTTGCGAAGTCACTTTGACGTCGTTCGTTGAAAATTTGAATAAAATGTGATCTTTTTCAAGCATTGGGTGAAATTTTGTGATTTTGTGCGTTTCATCTGGATTGATCGAAATTGATATAACGAATCTGAAAAAGTTTATATTTACCAACTGTGAAATAAAAGTTCCTGTATTTTGTTTTTTACAAAATAAAGGAATCTGCAAATATCGGCTTAAATACTGGCGCGACGCCACCTATTGGCAAAAATTTTAACTAATTTTTTTTTTCGATTTTCGCAGAGCGCATCTCTTCAACTACGCACTAGTGAAATTTTGTTCCGTTTGGAGCCATAGAACCGGCTCTGGAGCCTTCTGAATAGGCGAACTTTAATTATAACAACCCTGTACATGATGTCTCGAATAACTCCCAGATTTTAAAATTAAATAACTGGGAAATTTATATACAGTAAAACTCGGATATAACGCTCACCGCTTAAAACGCTTTCCCGCCTTTTACGCTCATTTATCTCGATCCTTTGAACAATACCCATAAGAACAATTTAAAAATTCCTCGCTTTTAACGCTCCCCTCTTTTAACGCTTTCCCACTTTTAACGTGCTTTTTATTGGTCCTTTGAACAAATAAATCCCGGATATTACGCTTTGGTGCTTTGGTTTACATCCGGAGTTATCATTTTCTCGCCCGTACAAAGAGAGAGAAAGCGAGGATATGTGGAATTGGTAGCCAGCCAATGCCCAAAGAGTATGTAAAAAAAAAAAAAAATCAGCCGGCGCGGAGGGTTTCTTTTTCATTGGATCAGAGAACAAAAGAATTTATGCCGTCCATCTCAGCAGCACCTGTCTGTCTCTTACTTCACACAAACTGTTTTCGCTTTTTTTCATTTTAGCGTCGCTGCCGATTCCAATTAGGTGCAACATGTAATCTAAGAGTATGAATAGAAGGACGACACTTTCGAAAAAAATTGAAATTCTAAAACATTATGACAAAAAATCAGCCAGAAAGATTTTGCATTATCTATAAATATCGCGCCGTCGTCTCTTCGGACTCTTCTTCAAAACAGAAAAGATATTGAAAAAAATGCTGCTATTGGTGCCTCAAAGGAAAAGAGAGAAAACAGGAAAACATGAAGATTTAGAAAAAGCTATGTACGAGTGGTTTCTTGAGTCAAGACACTGTAACATACCTATCAGCGGATCCATAGTTAAAGATAAAGCTACAGAAGTAGCCCAAAAGTTAAGAATTGAAGATTTTACTCCCTCTAATGGGTGGTTAGACCAATTTCGAACCCTCCACGTCATTGTGTACAAGAAGATTTGCGGAGAATCCGCTGCCGTGAACATAGAAAATGGAGAATTTTGAAAAAAGAACAGTCTTCCAAGGCTTATCAAAAACTATGCCAGTTGTGATATTTATAACGCCGACGAATTTGGCTTATTTTTTAAAGCGATGACTGATAAATCCTTAACGTTAAAGGATAAGCAATGCCATGGAGGGAAGCTCAGTGAAGAACGTGTCATTGTGCTTGTTTGTTGCAACGCCGATGGGAGCGATAAACGCAAGCCTCCGGTGATTGAAAAAATCGGCCAAGCCTAGCTGTTTCAAGAACATCAAACGACTGTCCTGTGTCTATGCACATCAACGTAAGGCTTGGATGACGGGTCCCTATTTCATTAAATATGTATCTGATTTTGATGTCGAGATACGGAAGCAAAATAGGCATGTCATACTATTCGTAGGCAATTGTGCAGCGCATCCCCAAGAAATACCAGATATTTGAAACGTATCTTTGGAATGTTTACCTGCAAACACCACAAGAGTACTACAACCGATGGATCAAGGGATCATAAAGATTTTAAAACAACATTATCGCAAACGTATAGTGAAACGATTTTTACATGAAATGGAAATTAAAATTAGTCGATCTTCTGTAACTCTCGACGCCATGAAGTATCTTAGCGCTGCTTGGGATTCAATCAAACCTAAAATAATTAAAAATTGCTTTAAAAAGGCAGGCTTCATAACGGATGCCGACGATGATATGGATGCAGCTGAAGAGGTGTCGGATCTTATAGACGACGAGGACTGTCAAGCTGTTTGGGACCATCTTACATAAAACGCACACAGCCTTCAGAACTATCTTAACATTGATAAAGACTTATCACAAGTAACGTTGGGAGCATTGAAGACATTATAGGGTCACTGTACAGGATGCCGCAGAAAATGAAGACCCTGATGAAATTGCTGATGGTGATGTTGAAGGGCGCATCCCAACGATAGCTGAGGTAATGGAAACTTAAAGCACTATCCGCCTATACACCGCTTCAGTAGATACCGCTGCTTCATATGAAGATATATTAAGACACATAAACAAAGCAGAAAACGCTATTTTATGTGGTCATTCGTCCACCCGTCAGACGAAACTCGAAGAGTTTTTATCTAAAACAGAATAAACAGTAAGTGAAAGTTTATAGCCCTCATAGTGGTGCTCAAGAATACAAATGTTACATAATATATATATATATATATATATATATATATATATATATATATATATATTATTACTAGGGGGCTCTGCCCCCTACGAGCTACGCTCATCAACCCCCGTTCAGACACCGCAGACTCTAACAGCACGCTAATTTGATCGGCTTTAAAAAGATTTCGGAAGATTGAATTATAATTTGAATCTGACAATTATAATCTGACGAAACTTTCACCAAACTTTTCTTACTCTTTTTAATATTCACGTAAAAATACTTTTATTAGAAATGAAATATTATGATCATCTTAAAATATCAAATAAATGTCTCGTGCATTTTTTAATTTAAACTGTTTTGCAATATTATTTTTTGTTCATTTTACGTAATAAGTGTAATGTGACGCAAATGTGACGTAAATTCTCCTATTTAAGACTTATAACACATGCTAATGAATTTATTATTTTACAATATTCTTTCTCCTTTAAAATTCACGTGTAAATATAGTTTTTATGACGTAATTTTCAATGAGTTCCTGCTTTTTATATTTTCTGTTTATAATAGTCACGTGTAAAATAAATTTTAAATTTAAAGCAAACATTATTGTTTGCGCTGTTTATACAGTTGGCAACAGTTTAAATTAATACGATTTTCTAAAATATGTAAAAAATATCTCTCGAAATGATGAAAATTTGAAATTAAAATAGAAATAAAACCTCAAAAAATGAGTCAAATTAAAAAACTAAATGCAGTTTGCACACCGGGAAATTCTGACGCATAAAATGATCTAAAAATGATTAAATTCCTATGTACATTTTTTGCTTCTATAAAACTTTTTTAATGGAACGATTTTGTCCAACTTTGGCATTAAATATCTCTTAAAATAAGTCTTCGATTTGAAAACTGTCTGCATCAGCGTGTTTATCAAACATTTCTATACAATACTACCGATTTTCCTATTTTTGTATGCAACAGTTTTTTTTAAATATTAACAGAGAAAGGCTCAAGCATTCAAATTGCATGCCGATCTGCCGGGAATATCTACGCAGATTTTCATTGGTCCATTTCCAAATCAATACTTTTTTTTATATAGAAGGATTAGTTTCTTTCATAATTTTATTTTATGTTTAATATAAGGATAAAGGTTCCTATTAGAAATGTTAAATATATTTTGTAGCTTTTTTTTTAATGCGAACAATTCTTTTACTTATTCTGATTTGAAATGATAATGCACTTTGTAAACTCTATGTAAATTTGTGATATTTTAAATGAAGGAAACGTTTTTGTACCTATGCTGTGGAGTTTCTATTTTAAATAATACACAAAAATGATTCCCCGCATTATTTACAGCAGATAATCTAATATTCTCAATTTTAAAAGGCCGAAAACCTTCTCCCGCATTTAGCGCTTTCCCGCTTTTAACGCTCTTCTAGGCCGGTCCTTAGGAAGAGCGTTGTATCAGGGTTTTACTGTATATCAAACAAATCACAGTACAAAATTTTTATTTTATAATTTCACTTAAATAACATTTGAAGGGAATCTGTGCATACTTTAAATGCATATCTCGTAATTTAAATTCAATAATACTAATAAAAAAATCCTAATGGATATTTTTGCAATCATCTGAAAATTTGGCACTCAGTATGCGTAATTATGCATAGTTTAGCTTAAAAATATTTTTAACGCACGCAAACAAACGTGCAAAATATGTAAAGTTTTTCAAACTAATTCTTAAAAAAATTATTAAATACGATCTTTTACAAATGAATTTCAATTTAGAAACTACATGGGTAATTTTTTTCTTTATCAGTACTAAATGTTTGTGAAAACTTTAGAAACGTTTTGTAATTTAATTAAAAACTATGTGTTTTAGAGCTTTATTCACTTCTATTTGGAAATATAGCAATTTCAAATATCTTAATTCTTCGAAATTGTTTCTACATATTTAATTTAACAGTATAATTTTTATTTCTGTAAAAAATTGCTATAATCATGAAAAACCACTTACATCTTCCGTTACTTTTTATTTTAATATGAAGAACTCAATATTAAATGTATATTAGTATAAACTGAAACATCCATATTTAAGTGATTTCAAGAAAGAAATATACGATCTACAGAAGAGTCTCGAAAATCCGAGGTAATTGGCGCTGACACCACCTCCGATTACTGAAAACTCAGATTTTCCAAAAAAGTAGAAAATTCTTACCCAAATCACCCCAAATCAGTAGTAACGCTTGTTATTGCATTACCTGCATCTAATATTTTTATAGCTGCTTAACTAGTTATCATCGATGCAGGCAACAGTCGTGCTTCTGAGCGTATGTACCCTCCGAGTGAAACTGTTTATTGGACGAAAGGAAGTTGTTTTAAAATGTTCTTCACTCCTATTGGGGATTTTTTTTCTAGATACCCGCAACTGACGTGTAATGAGTAATGGTCACGGAGTACACCCCCTTAGCACTTAAAGGGACTTGGAAAAAGAAAAATCTTGTAGAACTAGTTTAGAAACCCCTTTCAAACCATTCCCAACCCTTAGCCATCCGTCTGAACATGAGAATAAAGAGTGGTGGGAGACTCAATTCGGCAATGCCATTCCTTCCAGAAAGAAACGAAAAGAACTGACATTCTTTTGGGCGACTAAAAAAAAAAAATAAAAATAAAAATAAATAAATAAATAAATAAAAACTTATTTTTGACGCCTCGAATTAAGCGGAACCTCGGACTTTTGAGACTCAGATTTTCGAGACTCTACTGTATTTTCTTGAAATCTTCAAAACAAGGAGCTAGGTGTATACAAATATACACTCAATATTGATTTCGTGAAATTAATATTTTTTCATTAAAAACCTTTATGCAGTTTTACGCATGATTAGAAGTTATTATTCTGGGAATGGAACATTTTAATATATTTCTGTTTTACCAATGCACTAGACCAGACCTGTCCGACCTTTCAATCAGTGGCGTGGCGTGAAAATTTTCGGTGGTCATCGCAATTATTTAAGTTTGTGGTGAAAAATTATTAACTCTAAAATTCAATGGTTGAATGTTCAAAAAAGAAACTTTAAATCTTACCTTCACTTATACATGAACTCCAAATGTTCTGCTAAAACTGGATCGTAGAGTTTTAAAAGCTTATTAAGAGTTTTAAAATATTGCTTGGTCATCGCCGCATCCAGCGATGACCGGACGCCACGCCACTGCTTTCAATAAACAGAAGCGCCCCTCACCTAATTACAAACAAAGAGAGGTGCCATTATTCATATGAATTAAATTTTGCAACAATACTCGAATTATCTCACGGTTCTAGTCCGCAGAGTCTGATTATCGCAGAGGGTAACTTCCACCAGTATTTTTGTTTAGCAGTGGGCAGCCTATTTAAATGAAGAATTTCTGTGATAAATATGGCGAACATTACTGATGGAGGATCGCTTCTGTAGTGACCACGCCCTGCGCATTGGTAGTCTTATATGTCACACACACGTCTTATACGTCGGACATATATTTCATTATGGTAGACATTAGGTCTCTACGATTCATAAATTATATGTAAAAATAATTTGAAGAGATAACATAAAGTAGTTCTTTTGTTGTGCTAAGGGGTAGGAGCCATGTAAAAGATTTTGCAGGGGAAGGAGTCAGAAACATTTTAATAATAATTAAACTAGTCGGATGTGCCAATACACTGTTTAAAAAAATGTAAATTTTCGGTATTTTAACGTGAATTGCTCCAGCAAATTTGCAGAAAATGTCACATTTTTCCTGATAAATGGTCAAATCCCGTAAATTTCATGTTTTACGGGCAAAACCCGTTTATCTAAACGCAAAGTCCGTTCATCTAGAAGCAAAGTCCGTTTTTTATGTGCCTTTGCCCGGAATCTCTGCTGCAGTAAATTTACTGCAGCAATCTTTTACAGTGTAGCAAAATCTTCTTCTATCTCATACATGTTGATACTTCAAAATTCGCTATCACAGTGTGAAACGTAAATGGCAATATATGCCGATCATGAGAATTCTAAAGATATGAAAGCCCGTGCGTTATTTCTTGAGATAGATCAATCGCTAAAACCGGTTTAAGTCCTGCAAAATGCAGCATAGCAGCAACAACTGATGGGTGACTTACACTAAAACCTATTCAGCAATAACCTATGTCAAGGTCTATCTGAATCTTAAGTTTGATGAAAATCAGTGCATTAGTTCTTGAGATAGAGCCATTTTCGAAGTCGTGAAAAATGCTGTGTAGCAGCGCTTCCTGTTGGGCGATTTACACCAAAACGTAGTAAACAGCAACTCGTATGACGGACTAAACGAATCTTAAGTTTCATAAAAATCCGTGCATCAGTTCTTGAGATAGAGCCATTGTGGAAATCATGGATAATGCAGCATAGAAACGCCACCTGCTGGGAGATTTACACCAAAAAGTAATCAGCACCAATTTATATCAGTGACTATCTGAATCTAAAGTTTTATTAAATTCCGTTCGTTAGTTCTTGAGATAGCGCGCCCACAAAATTTGTGGCACATATAGACAGACAGACAGATTCACAGACAGACATTTTGTAAAAACATGTTTTTCGGGATCTCTGACCCCTAAAATGTGCAAATCCGCCGTAAAAAAGGAATTTGGAAAATTTCACGAATCTAATACTTTCTTTTTTTTTTAAGATAGAAGAAAGTAAAAAATATATGCAGAAATTATTTACTTTTTAAACAGAGTTCTTTAAAATTGATCTTTATCCTTACAAAAACTTTGTGACTTACGAAATGGCGGCAAGATAAACTTCAAAGACCGCCATGGCGGCCGCGGGCGCCGCGTTGGACAGTCCTGCACTGGACCAGTGTTGTCAGTGGGCTACTTTTTCTAATTCAGATTTCTTGATTGCCCCCACTTTTTTGAAACGGTAAAATTACCTTTGGTTTCACCTTAATTAATATGTCATTAAATAAAACACATTTTACCATTTCAAAAATTGGTGCAAATCAAGAATCTGAATTTAAAAAAAGTAGCCCATCTGGCAACACTGCACTGGACTACAGTGAAAATATAGACAAGCAACTAAAGTCGAGGGAACTATTATCATTAAATAGCCACCAATAAATTGGCTATTACTATAGGTTGAATCACTGAAGATTTTTAGAGATCGAATTTCAGAATCCATTTTTAACACTTTCCAACAAAGTTGAAAAGTGTTTATGACTTCGGTTTGTCTGTCCGTCTGTCCACGCTCTAACTCTCGTAAATATGCTCGGATCGTTGTTAAATTTTTCGATGTTATTGACCTCTACCATAGCACGTTCCCTATTGCAAATGAAGTTTGTAGCATGTTTAGTTCATTTACAGGGACAGTCAAAAGTTTTCCGCTACTTTACGGCCAATGGGAAAAAATCGTTTCAAGTAATTTTTAATGGTGAGTTATTACACTCTTTATTATCACTCTATATTACACTATTTCAAACATAGTAAAATTGATATTCATTTATGAAGCACACTAAAATATGCATTCTATTGAATATGCGGTGCAAAGAATAGTTATTGTTCATTTACAGAGCTACACAAAAGAATTCCGTTCATAATGGTATAGGGGAAATTGCGGTGTATTTGGAAAGATTTCATAGATACTATATTGTATCCGAATTACTGAATATTAGTAATGATTTCTCGAAATGCATTTTTAATTATGATATGCGCTTTTTTAGGGTTTCGTTCATCTGACGAAACCCTATTTGTCTCGCTCATCTGTCTGTCTGTCTGTCTGTCCGTCTGTCCGTCAGTCACAGAGCCCGTTCTCAGAAACGATACATGTTGGAGACTTGAAATTTTGTATACTTATAGCTGAACACCACATATAATACGACAAATCATAAAATACTGAAAAAGTCGTACATTTAACCCTTTGGGCTCCCACATGTGTATTTTAAACAATTCTTTCAAGGTGAGCCCCTAATTAGGTTGGAGGCGTGAAATTTTGCATACTTATAGCTGAACACCACGCATCATACGACAAATCATAAAATTTTGAAAAAGTCATACAATTAGCCCTTTGGTCTTCCACATGTGTATTTTAAACAATTCTTTCTAAGTGAGATTCTAATTAGGTTGGAGGGATGAAATTTTACATGCTTATAGCTGAACATATCACATCAAACGACAAATCATAAAATGTTGAAAAAGTCGTACATTTAAACCTTTGGGTTACCACATGTGTATTTTAAACAATTCTTTCTAAGTGAGCCCTAATTAAGTTGGAGGCGTGAAATTTTCCATACTTATAGCTGAACACCTCGCATCAAATGACAAACCATAAAATTTTGAAAAGCCGTACATTTAACCCTTTGAGCTCCCATATGTGTATTTTAAACAATTCTTTCTAAGTGAGCCCCTATTTAGGTTAGAGGGGTAAAATTTTGCATAGTTATAGCTGAACACCACATATCATATGGCAAATCATAAATTTTGAAAAAATCGTACATTTAACCCATTGGGCTCCCTCATGCGTATTTTAAACAATTCTTTCTAAGTGAGCCCCTATTTAGGTTGGAGGCGTGACATGTTGCATAGTTATAGCTGAACACCACATATCATACGACAAATCATAAATTTTGAAAAAATCGTACATTTAACCCTTTGGGCTCCCACATGCGTATTTTAAGCAATTCTTTCTAACTGAGCCCCTTATTAAATTGGAGATTTGAAATTTTGCATACTTATAGCAGAACACCTGAGGCCAGGCGACAAATCATAAAATCTTGAAACAGTCTTACGTTTAACCCTTTGAGCTACCACATATGTATTTTAAGCAATTCTTTCTAAGAGAGCCCCTAATTAAGTTGGAGACATGAATTTTTGCATACGTATAGCTGAATACCTCAGACCACACGGCAAATCATAAAATTTTCAAAAAGTCTTATATTATTTACTCATCCGGGCTCTAATTTGTGTATTTTAAGCAATTTTTTTAACCTTCGCCCTTTTCACCCGGGGGGGGGGGGCACTTTTCCAATTTTTGCCGACACCCCTTTGACCATTTTTTCATATTATGCACCATTTCCTTACATATTTTAGTTCCACATTTTACCGCCAGGGGCTCCTACTTATCTCGGGTGCTATCGGCCCAATCCGCTCGACTAATATATCTACGGATATTATATAAAACGGAGTTTCTTTCGGATAGAAGTTTGTTTAGAATGGAGTGCGCCCCTGGTTGCGAAATGTGGAACTAACAGATTTTTCAAAAGGATACAGTGTTTTGAAAGAAATATTAAACGAAACCCTCTGTGCGATATGTGATCACACTTACCTACTTGTTCACTATATTTATGCATACAATAAAGTGCGTATAAATGCTATAGTTCATATACTGAGCTACAGAAATGAATTCGTAAAGGTTACTGAGCATCAGCATAAATTGCTTAAAGGTGGGTTTTAAAGGAGTAATGCATTTTTACGCTGAACTGAATTTAGTGTACTAAGAAATATTTGTAGAATATAGATAAAATGATATACAAGGCCACGCAAAGAGTTGGATACATGGCCGTCTATGGGTGATAATTTCTGGAAATGTAATTTCAGTAGTTTTAAACGTGTTTTAGTTTGAATTAAATTTTAGCTAAATATTGGCATGTAATAATGGTACTGGGTAAACTACAGGGCTGTACAAAAGCATTTAAGTATGTTTCCATCTATTAGTATAAATTGCTGAAAGACGAATTTCAACCTGTTATGCATTTTCTTGCTTAACTAAATTTTCCCATTATATAGTATATATATCAACATACAGATCGAATACAGGGCTTTTCAAAGGAATTGGAATACATATTTGGCTATGGGTGGTAACTACTGAAATCAGATTTTTAAATGTTTATTTAGTTACTAGCCGCCTCTGGCGACCAGTTTGATCTCCCTTAAATGTGTGCTAAGCATTGCATCATGCTACTTTCATTCTTAAACTAATTGCTCAATCCTTCCCCGAGTACAAAGATTCTGATAGAGAAATAAAAAATTCTTTGCGAACTTGATAACATTTCATACATTTTTGTTGTTATGCATATTTCGTTTTTTTTGACAAATACTATTTAATTTCCGTAGCTGTAAAAATGAGTGAAATTTCAAGTGTTTAAACTGAGATTTGTTCCTAAATTATCTAAATTAAACTTATTTTACTTAAACATGCTGTTACTTCAATGCTATTTTTTAGTATTAATAAATTATGTAAATTTTGCAAATCATGCATTTATAATTTTTTTCACTATTTAATAACTGAATAATGAATATATATACTTTAGCTTTTATAGATTTGATTTCGGAGTTCATAAATATGACAATATAATAACGTAACTAAGAGAAATAGCAAAATATAACCCTCGTGAATGCAAGCCGTTAACAAACGTTAGCGCCATCAATTTACCTACTATGACGTCATAAGAATATTGTCCATTTTTGTTGGAGAATCTACTTTGTGAATGATTACCACCATGGTCTACTATTTATGATGAATGAATCTCTTGTGTTTGTTTACTTTATGAAGTGAAATAGAAACATGTCAACTTAATTTCAGTTGAAATTATCTTGGAATATGTGTTTATTTGAAAGTAAATTAGAAGCAATACTTTGATGTTGGAATGAAACATTTTAGTTTATGTTATTATTATTACGATTAATTGTTTATTTAGGTATTTGTCCATTACAGGGGCCTTGGCATTATTTTTTTTAAAAGCTTGGCGCAATTCGGGCTTCAGAACGTGAAATACGTTGATAAAATATATAAATAGCTATGAAAACAAATCTGGGGAACTTATATTTTTATTTATATGTATTTATTTGCATATAAACATTTTATTTACACTTATTATACAACATTTGTTTACATAGAAATTACTTCTGTTTCTATATAAAAATACATTATTGGCTTCTTTAGATTAAATAAATTTTATACATATGGAAAAAAATGTTTATGCATATGCAATAGGATATAGATTGTCGGAAAATACGATGCCAATATTTTTTTCGCCAAGAACCTATGCTGGAAAAATATTTATTTATTTATTTATTTATTTATTTATTGTATTTTAAATGAGGTAAATGAAATATGTGTATTTTAAATGAAAGATTTATTTTAAATGAAATGAGAGATAGGTTTATATTTTTAATGAAATGATGGTGATGGAAGAATATTTGGCGATTTATCACCTGCGCCCGACTAACTTCTATGTATAACAGTACCGAAATGTCCTTTGGCATATAAAAAGTGAAGCGGTCAGCCCGGAACTATTGATGACAGTCACATGACTTCGGCTTTTATTATATAGATCCTTTTAACCTTATTTCCCTAAGTAACGAAGTTTCCTTAAAGCTTTCAGGAAGTGTTGGAAAGTGTTTCATAATCTATGCTGTACGCATGATTTTTCTTACTTGTTTAATTTATGATAAAGAAATTGATCATTTGATTGTATTGATGTAAGTTGACTTTTTTTGGTACTATGATTTTCAAAGTAGTAAATGACACATGTGAACTTTCTTTTTCATAGATTTCATAGATTCTTTTTCATTCTTTCTTTTTCATTTTTACTTTCTTCTATCTTCAATAGAAGAAAGTATTGTAATCGAAATTTTTTTCGACTTCCGGTTTTCGACGGATTTACATGTTTTAGGGGTCAGAGATCCCAAAAAACATGTTTATAGAAAATGTCTGTCTGTCCGTGTGTTCGTGTGTCCGCGTGTCTGTCGCCATTGTACCATCAAAAAGTGTAAGAAGTTATGCATAGAATTGAACCAAATTTTTATGTTAAGTTTTTGGCTATGGCAAGCAGATCGTCCTTGAATTTGGAAAAAATTCGCCGGTAGGGGGCGCTGTAATAGCGATTTTTGTGCGATTTTGAATATTGTACCACCCAAAAGTATATGAAGTTATGCATAGAACTGAACCAAATTTTTATTTTAAGATTTTGGATATGGCAGGTAGGTCCTTCCTGAATTTGGAAAAAATTCGCCGGTAGCGGGCGCTGTAACAGCGATTTTTGTGCGATTTTGAATATTGTACCATCCAAAAGTATATGAAGTTATGCATAGGACTGAACCAAATTTTTATTTTAAGTTTTTGGTTATGGCAGGTAGGTCCTCCCCGAATTTGGAAAAAAGTCGCCGGTAGGGGACGCTGTAACAGCGATTTTTGTGCGATTTTGAGTATTGTACCATCCAAAAGTATATGACGTTATGCATAGAATTGAACCAAATTTTTATTTTAAGTTTTTGGATATAGCAGGTAGGTCCTCTCTGAATTTGGAAAAAATTCGCCGGTAGGGGGCGCTGTAACAGCGATTTTGAATATTGTACCATCCAAAAGTGTATGAAGTTATGCATGGAATTGTACCAAATTTTTATTTTAAGTTTTTGGCTATGACAAGCAGCACCTCCCTGAATTTGGAAAAAATTTGCCACTAGGGAGCGCTGTAATAGCGATTTTGCATATTGTACCATCGAAAAGTGTATGAAGTTATGCATAGAATTGAACCAAATTTTTATTTTAAGTTCTTGGCTATGGCAAGCAGGTCCTTCCTTAATTTGGAAAAAAATTGCGGGTAGGGGGCGCTGTAATAGCGATTTTTGTGCGATTTTGAATATTATACCATCGAAAAGTGTATGAAGTTATGCAGAGAATTCAGCCAAATTTTTTGCGTTTCTTTTTGTTCATGGCATGAAGGTCCTTCCTGAATTTGGAAAAGTTCCGTTGGAAATGTGCGCTATAATTACGATGTCTGTACCATTTTCTTTATTGTACAATCGAAAATTGTATAAAATTATGCATACAAATTGAGCCAAATTTTTTGTGCATGTTTTTGGCTTTGGCCAACAGGTCCTCCTTGAATTTGGAAATATCGCGCGGTAATGGGGCTCTGTGATGGCGATTTTTGTATACTTTTCTAGATTTTTCGTAGTTCTATTGTCCATCGGCGGCTCGTGCAAAGGCGGGAATTCACTTCCTGCTAAGCCGGCTATTCACAAACATCTGATAACAACAAAATAAGGAAAAACTATTAATTTTAACAAATATCATGATATAGATTAACTCGTTTTTAGTTTATTTAATTGACTGAAGCAGAAATTTAAGATGAAAATCAAAGTTGGTATAGTAATTAACTAATAATATTGAAGTATTAACATGTGTAACTAGGTTTTGAAATATTAAGATGTATAAGATAGAAGAAAGTTTTGGGATTGGCACATCCAACTAGTTTTATGAAAATTTGAAGCAATTTATATCTATGGGATAGTACAAAACCGGAACGCGACTTTAATAAAATCTCATAATTTAAGAGATTTAATAAATTTTTTCGTTTAGTATTTCGCTAGTATTTCGTTTAATCAATTTTGACAAATATGTTTTGTTTGATTTTACTCAAAATATTTATGTTTTGTTTAAAAGGCTTGTGTAATCTATTTATAGTAGTTAATACATATTTAAAGTTAATAACGTAAAGGCCCAATAAAAAAGTTCTTTTCACAAAAAAAAAAAAAAAAAAAAAAAAAAAAAAACGGACTAAAATGCGAAAATACTACTGGCAATCGAGACTCCAGTACTATTTCCTTATTTTAACGGAATTTTTTTCCTGGTAAATTACAGAAAAATTACCGTTTTTTTCGGCATTTACTGGGGAAAACTTCCATTAAAGTACGGAAATAGTACTGACGTCTCGATTTACAGTAGTATTTCCTTATTATTGCCAATAGTTAGTCATTTTTTTTACAGTGTGTTTTAAGAATTAAACAATATCGAAAAACCATGCGTCCAATATATAGATAGAGAACTATTATAATTAAATATCCACCAATAAAGTTGCTATAACATTAAGTTAATTCCCTGAACAATTTTAGTGATCGAATTTTGGAATCCTTTTTTAATTTATGATAAGGAAATTGATCATTTGATTGTATTCATGTACGTTGACATTTTTCATAATATGATTTTCAAAAAAGTAACACATTTGAACTTTCATTTTCATGGATTATTATGAAAATTTGAAGTGATTTATATTCATGGGATAGTACAAAACCGGAGCACGACATTAATACTATCTAATTATTTAAGAGATTTAATAAATACGTACTTTGCTTAGTCAATTTTGGCAAATATGCTTTGTTTGATTTTACTCAACACTGTAAAAAAAATCCGACCAGTTTTCCTGTAGGAATCGGAAAAATAGTTGCCTTTATTATACTGAAAAATTTTCCGACCCAGCTCGGAATAAAATCCGTAAAAAAAAAAAAAAAAAAAAAAAAAAAGGAAATGGTCAATAAAACGATATTTTACGGATTTTATTCCGAGCTGGGTCGGAAATTTTTCCGGTACGATAAGAGCAACTATTTTTCCGATTGCTACAGGAAAACTGGTCTTATTACTTTCTTCTATCTTCAATAGAAGAAAGTATTGTAATCGAAATTTTTTTCGACTTCCGGTTTTCGACGGATTTGCATGTTTTAGGGGTCAGAGATTCCAAAAAACATGTTTATAGAAAATGTCTGTCTGTCTGTGTGTCCGTCTGTCCGTCTGTCCGTCCGTCCGTCTGTCCGTCTGTCCGTCTGTCCGTCTGTCCGTCGCCATTGTACCATCAAAAAGTGTATGAAGTTATGTATAGAATTAAACCAAAATTTTATTATAAGTTTTTGGCTATGGCAAGCAGGTCCTCCCGGAATTTGGAAAAAATTCGCCGGTAGGGGGCGCTGATATAACAATTTTTGTGCGATTTTGAATATTGTACCATCCAAAAGTGTATGGAGTTATGCATAGAATTGAACCAAATTTTTAGTTTAAGTTTTTGGATATGACAAGCAGGTCCTCCCTGAATTTGGAAAAAATTCGCCGGTAGGGGGCGCTGTAAATGCGTTTTTTGTGCGATTTTGAATATTGTACCATCGAAAAGTGTATGAAGTTATGCATAGAATTGAACCAAATTTTTATTTTAAGTTTTTGGCTATGGCAAGCAGGTCCTCCCTGAATTTGGAAAAAATTCGCCGCTAGGGGGCGCTGTAATAGCGATTTTTGTGCGATTTTGAATATTGTACCGTCCAAAAGTGTATGAAGTTATGCATAGAACTAAACCAAATTTTTATTTTAAGTTTTCGGCTATGGCAAGCAGGTCCTCCCTGAATTCGGAAAAAAATTCGCCGGTAGGGGGCGCTGTAATAGCGATTTTTGTGCGATTTTGAATATTGTACCGTCCAAAAGTGTATGAAGTTATGCATAGAATTAAACCAAATTTTTATTTTAAGTTTTTGGCTAGGACAAGCAGGTCCTCCCTGAATTTGGAAAAAATTCGTCGGTAGGGGGCGCTGTAAATGGGTTTTTTGTGCGATTTTGAATATTGTACCGTCCAAAAGTGTATGAAGTTATGCATAGAACTAAACCAAATTTTTATTTTAAGTTTTTGGCTATGGCAAGCAGGTCCTCCCTGAATTCGGAAAAAATTCGCCGGTAGGGGGCGCTGTAATAGCGATTTTTGTGCGATTTTGAATATTGTACCGTCCAAAAGTGTATGAAGTTATGCATAGAATTAAACCAAATTTTTATTTTAAGTTTTTGGCTATGACAAGCAGGTCCTCCGTGAATTCGGAAAAAAATCGCCGGTAGGGTGCGCTGTAATAGCGATTTTTGTGCGATTTTGAATATTGTACCGTTTAAAAGTTTATGAAGTTATGCATAGAATTAAACCAAATTTTTATTTTAAGTTTTTGGATATGGCAAGGAGGTCCTCCCTTAATTTGTAAAAAAATCGCTTGTAGAGGGCGCTGTAATAGCGATTTTTGTACAATTTTTGTGCCATTTTGAATATTGTACCGCCGAAAAGTGTATGAAGTTATGCATAGAATTGAACCAAATTTTATGTGTTTATTTTTGGTCATGTCACGAAGGTCCTCCCTGAATTTGGAAAAATTCTGCCGGAAGGGGGCACTATAATTGCGATGTCTGTACCATTTTCATTATTGTACCATTGAAAAGTGTATAAAGTTATCCATATAATTGAACTAAATTTTTTGTGCATGTTTCTGGCTATGGCAAACAAGTCCTCCTTGAACTTGAAAAAATTCCGAAAGAAGGGGGCGCTATAATTCCGATCTCTGTGCCATTTTCATTATTGTACCATCGAACAGCGTATAAAATTATGCATACAATTGAACCAAAATGTTTGTCCTTGTTTTTGGCTTTGGCCAACAGGTTCTCCTTGAATTTGGAAATATTGCGCGGTAAAGGGGCTCCGTGCTAGCGATTTTTGTATACTTTTCTTGATTTTTCGTAGTTCTATTGTGCATCGGCGGCTCATGCAGCGGCGGGAACTCGCTTCCTGCTTTGCCGGCTATTCGCAAACAGCTGATAACGACAGAATAAGGAAAAATTAATAATTTTAACAAATATCATGATATAGATTAACTCGTTTTTAGTCCGTTTAATTGAATTGAGCAGAAATTTAAGATGAAAATCAAAGTTGGTATAGTATTGAACTAATAATATTGAAGTATTAACATGTGTAACTAGGTTTTGAAATATTAAGATGTATAAGATAGAAGAAAGTTTTGGGATTGGCACATCCAACTAGTTTTTTTACAGTGAACATAGTTATGTTTTGATTAAAATGCTTGTGTAAACTATTTATAGTAGTTAATACGTATTTAAAGTTAAAAAGCCAAAGGCCCAATGAAAAAAGTTTTTTTCACAAGATCTTTTCTCTTTTACCATGTTTAAGAATTAAACAATAACGAAAAATCATGCTTCCAAAATAGATTATGAAACACTTTCTAACACATTCAGATCACAGCAACACAACATCACATGTATCATTTTAGTAGTGTGGAAGAGCTATCTAAATAAGAAATTTGGAAAACGCATAACGGATTTGAAAACACAAATTCTGCTATTACCATCAATAGTCGGAAAAATATTTGAGTTTTTGTGCAGCCCTGTATACGATGCAAATATTTGTTTATATTCTACATAGTATGCTAAAATTTAGTTCAGTTAAATGCATGTCACAGTTAAAATTTTCCATTCGGCAATTTCCGTGAATAAACAGAAATGTACTTAAGGCATTTTGTGCAGCACTCTTTACGATCGATAGAATTTATGCACACAAAATCAAATTTTAAAAATAGTTAAAGTTCAAAACGTGTACCACAACTGAAAACGCAGTTCCAACAGTTATTATTCCTTGACTTCATAGTTCAATTATTGGTCATTTTCATCTGTAGTCAAAATCATTTGTGTGTGTCCCTGTAAATGCTATGCACACCATATTCTACAATAAACCCTTTTTAGTGCACCTCAGTGATATATATGAATTTTAATATCTTTAAAATAATGTGAAATCATTAAAATACACCGTAAACGATTTTTACCCCATAGACCGTAATGCAATAGAATTCTTTTCAGTGCCCCTGTAAATGGACAGTAAATGCTACTCACTTCATTTTCAATACCGAGCTTGCATGGTAAATCACAATAACATATATCAATTTCATGGCAATCTGACTATACAGTAGAGCCTCTTGAAACCGAAATCCATTTTTAAAGCTTTTTTTTTTTTTTTTTTTTTTTTACTATCACATCCATTGCGTGCAAGCGGTCCTTTCCGAACTACGGGTACATATAAATATTTTCGATGGGGTTCCTTTGAATTTAACTTGAGCTCCCGCAAGCTGCGGAGTGGAATGAAGAAAACGGACAAGTTAACAAGTTAGCAAGTTTTTGAATGTTTTGCAAAAGGTTTTGCATGGCTGGAGAAGCAGAAAGACTGTGATACTGGTGAATGAATAATGTTAAAAAACTCCATGATAGAGCTTCAAAGTAAATGCAATCGAAACTGCGACAAACAAATTTTTTTTTTCAAGCCCTTGTGATATATGTAAAAGGTCCTTAATTCCAAAATTAAAATTCAGGTAATTTATTCTTCTTTCTGTTTTGCTATTGCTTTATTTTTTATTAAGCATTTGTTAGCATAATAAGAAATATTGCTTACATTTCACCTTGATCTTAAAATCGAAGCCTTCTCAATTATCTGAAAATTTCGATTTTCCTAAATGTGCCGGTCCTAATAACTTTGGATAATCGAAGTTCTACTGTATTTACGAGAGACAGACGGTAAACAGATAATCAGACAAACCGAATTTATAAACACTTTGAACTATGTTGGAAAGTATTAAAAAGTTGGAAAGTGTAAAAAATAATTGGCGAATAGTTAAATTAAAAAAGAAAAGTGCCCCGTTAAGCTGATGGCATTCAGCTCTCAGTGTATTCACACTAATTGTCTGAGCGAAGCGAAGGCTAATACTCAGCGAAATATTACTGTCCGGACACATTACTACTACGATGGATATTAACGCCATGTCCTACTAAAAAAAAAGCCTAATAAAAACCTTTCGTCAAGCATAACTCAAAAAATATTTGTTGGATTTCGTTTCTGATTGCACCAGAAGGTACCTATGAGGGTCGCCTACTGAATGCACCTACTATGAAAAATAAGTTCCAAACCGTTTAAAAATTATATAGAAAAAACTGATAAAAAAGCGCAATTTATCTGCATACGTCACAGAAATTTGGTGTGCGTCACTTTCACCGGTTGATGTTTTCGTAGACAACAGGTTTGAACACATGGAGCAAAAAATAAAAAATAAAAAAATACGCACGCATTATTATTGAATAGATCAGTTTCAACCACGTGATCACAAACCTTGCAACAAACCTTGGCAACCAGTTTTGGTGGGCAAACAAATAATAATACAGTACTCCGTACCACGGTGACCGTTTTTAGCCTGTTGTATAAAATCTGGCCTGCTGTATGACATACAATTGTGGATGATTAAAACAAAAGACATGAGTGTTTATTGCTCCGGGAGGTTATCTTTCTCTGGATGTCTGTCTGTCTATCATACAGCATGCAATTTTCTTGTAAAGGATGATATTATTATGCAATAAAACCTCCATAACGGACACACCCGATTAGTGGACGCCTCTATTTAGTGGGCATTTTTTCGATTAACAACCCTTAAATAACTGTACATTTTTTTACTCTCAGTAGCGGACACCTCCAAATAAAGGACAAATTCTGCCCTCGCGAGGTGTTCGCTATTTAGAGGTTTTACTGATAAAACCTCCATAGCGGACACACGCGATTAGCGGATACCTCTATTTAGCGGACATTTTTTCGATTACCAACTCTTAAATAACTGTACATGTTTTACTCTCAGTAGCGGTCACCTCTAAATAGAGGACAAATTCTGCATTCTCGGGGTGTCCGCTATTCAGAGGTTTTACTGTATATAATATTGATAGTTATTTTACAGGGCCACACAAAAAAATGTGAATATATGAAACGAATATAAACTAAATTCGGGATTGGTAGATCGCCGATGGTAATGTAATTTTAGGATGTTGTTACAGTCATCCGCAGCATGTTTTTAGAGTTTCGTTCATCTAACGAAACCCTACCTGTCTCACTCCTTTGTCTGTCTGTCTGTCCGTCTGTCACAGAGCCCGTTCTCAGAAACTATATATGTCGAAGACTTGAAAATTTGCATACTTATAGCTGAACACCACACATCAAACGGCAAATAATAAAATTTTGAAAAAGTCTAATATTTAACCCTCTGAGCTCTAACTTGTGTATTTTAAGCAATTTTTCTAACTCAGCCCCTAATTTAATTAAGTTGGAGACATGAAATTTTGCATACTTATAGCTGAACATCTCACATCAAAGACAAATAATAAAATTTTGAAAAAGGTTTAATATTTAACCCTCTGGGCTCTAACTTGTGTATTTAAAGCAATTTTTCTAACTCAGCCCCTAATTAAGTTGGAGACATGAAATTTTGCATACTTATAGCTGAACATCTCACATCAAAGACAAATAATAAAATTTTAAAAAAGGTTTAATATTTAACCCTCTGGGGTCTAACTTGTGTATTTAAAGCAATTTTTCTAACTCAGTCCCTAATTAAGTTGGAGACATGAAAGTTTGCATACTTATAGCTGAACACTTGCAATAACACGATAAATCATAAAATTTTGAAAAAGTCATATTTAACCCTCCGGTCTCTAACTTCTGTATTTTAAGCAATTTTTCTAACTCAGCCCCTAATTAAGTTGGAGACATGACATTTTGCATACTTATAGCTGAACACCTCACATCAAACGACAAACAATAAAATTTTGAAAAAGTCCAATATTTAACCCTCTGGGCTCTAACTTATGTATTTTAAACAATTTTTCTAACTCAGCCCCCAATTAATTTGGAGACATGAAATTTTGCGTACCTATAGCTGAAATCCTCACATCAAACGACAAATAATAAAATTTTGTAAAAAGGTCTAATATTTAACCCTCTGGGCTCTAACTTGTGTATTTTAAGCAATTTTTCTAACTCAGCCGCTAATTAAGTTGGAGACATGAAAGTTTGCATACTTATAGCTGAACACTTGCGATAACACGATAAATCATAAAATTTTGAAAAAGTCTTATTTAACCCTCTGGGCTCTAACTTGTGTATTTTAAGCAATTTTTCTAACTCAGCCCCTAATTAAGTTGGAGACATGAAATTTTGCATACTTATAGCTGAACACCTCACATCAAACGGCAAATAATAAAATTTTGAAAAAGTCTAATATTTAACCCTCTGGGATCTAACTTGTGTATTTTAAGCAAATTTTTCTAACTCAGCCCCTAATTATGTTGGAGACATGAAAATTTGCATACTTATAGCTGAACACCTCACATCAAACGACAAATAATAAAATTTTGAAAAAATCTAATATTTAACCTCTAATATTTTGTCTCGCGCAATTTTAAAATTTAAACTGTTTTGCAATACTATTTTTTGTTCATTTTGCCTAATAAGTGTAATGTGACGCAATTTCTTCTATTTCATACTTCTAACGCATGTTAATGAATTTATTTTACAATATCCTTTCTCTTTCAAAATTCACATGTAAATATAGTTTTAATGGCGTAATTTCCAATAAGTGCCTGCTTTTTATACATAATTATTTAATTCTAATTTGAAGGTTTTTTTTCTGTTTATAATAGTAACGTGTAAATATTTTTTTTTTTTGAAGCAAACATTATTGTTTGCGCAGTTTATACAGTTGGCAACAGTTTAAATTAATACCATTTTCTAAAATATGTAAAAAATATCAGTCAAGATGCTGAATATTTGAATTTAAAATAGAAATAAAACGTCAAAAAATGAGTCAAATTAAAAAAAATTAATGAAATCTGCACACCGGGATTTTCTATTGAATAAAATGATCTAAAAATGATTAAATTCACATGTATAGCTTTTGCTCCTATAAAATTTTTTTAATGGAACGATTTTCTCCAACTTTAGCATTAAATATCTCTTAAAATTATTCTTCGATTTGAAAACTGTATGCATTAGCGTGTTGATCAAACATTTCGCTATAATACCACCGATTTTCATACTTTTGTATGCAATAGTTTTCTTAATATTAACGAAGAAAGACCTCCGGTCACAAAAAATTGAAACCGGCGGCGGCGGAGGTGACAGCGTTTGTTACTTTTTTTAGAATAGAGAGATATATAAAAATGAAAACTTGTCTATCTGTCTGTTTGTAATTCTATAAAAATCCACAATTTGGAAGCCAAAATTGTGAAAAGATACGTACATGTGTATTAAAACATGGCCGAGGCAACTAAAGTAATCCGGAATCGAAATAATTTATAGTTAATTTTTAATTAATAAAAAAACACCAATTTAACAGCAATTTCTTATCAAATTTAAACATTTTTCGTTATAGCAGTTGCCAACAATTAAAATACACAATAAAATTATTACTACAACAATTAATTTTCTACTGCAAGATTTCCACGTGAAAAATGAAAATGAAATAAATAGTTTGACGAATTTTTTAAAAAGCTGAATATTACGTCATAACTTTTCTATTGCAAGATATTCACGTGAAATGTGAAAATTAAATAAATGGTTTGACGAATTTAAATGAAAGTGAATATAACTTCAAAACTTTTCTATTTCAAGGTTTCCACGTGAAAGAGTAAAATATTACGTCACATTGGAAATATAAAGGACGTGGTGGATATAGTATAACGTCATATGAGTGTGAAAAATGTATTGAAGCATGATAAAAACCCGATTAGGGAAATATTGGCCTATTTTAACATTATTGCTGAAATTATAAATTGAAATAAGTTCATTTATAGCTGTATTCTTTTGCGTCTGTTATATGCATTTATGTATTTTTATCTAGCGTTTTCATATGATTCATTCATACAACATTTCGATTGCTTTTTTTAATATTTGTTTTGTGTTGTATGTTAAATTTTGAAATTGATTTTTCAGAACAAACATCCTTCAAATTCTGGGCAACGCCGGCACTTTAGTTTGTAATAGATGGCTTTTGTATCTGTACATCTAATGCTAATATTATAAAACGTTATAATATTATAAAGTATATAATATTATTAATGCTTGTATTATTATTATTAATGCTTGTATTATTAATGCTTGTGAGGTGTTATCTCTGAAACTACATAGCCAACTTAAAAAAATGTTGGTGGCCATCTCTGCTCCGAAAAAAGACTATTTTATGTCAGTGCAAGAACCTACATCGCTGCAGGAGCAAAAAAGTTCTAAAATTGCGATTTCTGTGATATTGAATGGTTTAGAAACTTTAAATTTGGTGCGGTAGTTACTTTTAAGATGTAAATACGCGTAATGAACGCTCTCTAAAAGGTTCAATTTGACGGATAAACGTAAAAATTTCTAGAAAGGTTCTAAACTATGATTTATTTGGAATACTGAAATTTTTGGGATACTGTTGGGGTTAGAAACTAGAACTTTGGCATGGTAGTAATTAATAAGATGTAAATGCTCGTTGTAGAACGAATTCTAAAAAATAGAAAGACTAAACAAAGCGGAAAAAGATCTAAAGATGATCTAAGTAACGAGGTACATGGAATTGTTAGGAATATAAACATGAAAATTGATATGGCTGTATTTATCATGACGTAAATTCTCGCAATAGAACAATTTCTAAAAATGTCGCTATATAAAACAGTGCAAAAACAAAAAACTTTCAAAGATTTTCTATTTCTGTGTTACTGCTGAGCCCAAAATCTTTAAATTTTGCTTCGGGTTGGTTTTAAAATATACAATTGTCTCTATGAATGGTTTCTAAAAAAATTAAAATTTAAAAAGATGAAATTAACGGAAAGCGATCTCAATTACCATTAATTTGAAATTATTAGGTACAGCAACTTTAAATATTTCATAATGCTGCATTTCCTCCACAAAACATGCGATTTAAATGCAACAAAACTGATAGATACCCACCTAGCATTAAATAAATTGCGTAAATATTGAATAAAGAACTGTATGAAACAGTGAGTTGGTTGCCCGAAATTACTTGTTAAAGTGTTCCTTCTGTAGGCTTTTCTCTCTCTCGCCAAGGCCACTAACAGAAGGAAGTGCCGTTTTAAATGTGATATGAATTTTTTATCCGATTCATTTTTCTAGACATTTTATCATAAGGTCATATTCTCAATTATCATTGGTGGCTTTTTTATATATTAACTTATTCTGGTGAAATTTTATAATCGGGTTCATATTGGCGTATGTTAGCTTGCATGATTTCCTGAATAAATATGTATGGATTTGTAAATTACTTCAAATGACACTTTGACAGCTTAAAAGTTATGCAGGCGATATATTCAGATCTTGTGTCATACTTTATGTTTTAATCATTGCCGATTTCTTTAATTTAATACATGCTAAATACAGCTCAACTCTTGTGCAGAATATGTTTGAAAACAAAACAATACAGCGTATGTAGTGGCCAGCATACACTCATCATTTAAATCCGATCGAGCATATCTAAAACATACTCTAACGAAGCATTGCATGCCACTGTTGATGTATTCGGTACTTTGATACTATATTAGATTTTGAGGAGAGAATTCCTTAAATGTTATCGACAACCTCATTGCATCCGTGGAAAACAGATATTGTACAATATTAACTATTCCGGGGGAGCACACACTATATAAAGTATAGTCCATTCTTTTTAAGCATCATATATTTGTCATTTAAAGTTACTCAAATTGGTGCGGAGCGTCTGATTATGCTCTTGACATCATTTAATACAGTTAAAATTCCGATATAAGTAATTTAGTGTTTCATTTTCTATTTTACTTTTAATATATTGCGTACTTTCAATTTTATATCCATGCATGGCTGTCTTGAATGGTTTGATTTCCCATTTTTTTTAAACAGTGTATACGAATTTATCTATAAGATTTTGTAATTCTACGATTCGTTTATTTTCATCATTTCAGTTTATCGCAGTATATGGACAATTAAAAATAACATCTCATTTTCTTTGCTTCCACATGTTATTATTAAATCTATGTTCTCAGTAATATCGCTCAGACTAATCCCTCTGAGGGAAGTCCTAGTTGTGTATTATACTCTTACTTCAAAGAATATTGCCTTTCGAAAAATAAATTAAGGGCGGATTAACACCCCCCCCCCCAACCTGTTTCACATCTTTATACTTAATCAATGAGCCTCCAAATCTCATCAGGGAGGCGTCTTATCAGAATAAACCGGTATACCAAATTTGAAGCAAATCGGATAGAAAAACCCATTTATCCAAATTAACAGTGGTATTAGCCCCCGTTCCCCCCTTTATACTTAACCAATGGACCTCCAGATCTAATCAGAGAAATGCCTTATCTTAATAAATCGGTATACCAAATTCAAAACAAATAAGATAAGAAAACCCATTTATCTTAATTAAGGGGTTATTACCGCCTTCCCCGATCCCCCCCTTTATACTTAAATAATGAATCCCCAAATCAAATCAGGGAAATTCCTTATCAGAATTAACCGGTATACCAAAATGGAAGGAAATCAGACAATTTTGCATAAAAAACACATTTATCTAACTTAAGGGGGAGATCAGCTCCCCGCACTCCCCTTTACTAATACCCTTACCCCCACAACTAATCAGGGAAGCGCCTTATGTAAATGAACCTAGAAAAAAAATGAAGCAAATCGGATATTTCTATCAAGAGTTATCGCGTTACGTACGTACATACGGAACCTGCGGGAACAATAGCCCTCATGCTTTGATAGCCTGTGAGATAAAAATTAATGTCTGAATTATAACAATTTGAAAACATTTAAAAAAACAAAGTACTTTAACAATTTAACGAATGTATAGAAACATATTTTTAAAAAAATGATGTTGTCTAAGTATAGAAAATCAATTATATTAATATGCATTTTCTCTTGCGTAGCTACTCAATATTTAACCATTATTTATTGCAAAAAATCCCATACTCCAACCAGTCGAATTATGTTTATTTCCTAACTATTAGTTCGCGCTCTTATTTGAACACTATTAATCATTTTGAAAGTAAGTGATCTTATGCGATTAAATAAATTATTTTGTTAAAGTAGTTACTTAATTGATTTAAACATTTCTTTTTATTGCACTCATTTTTAAAAAATCGACATTGTCAGGAATTTAAAATTATTTCGATGTAAAAATAAGAAAACGAAACATACAATATTTAAATGCTAAATATTTTACCTCGAATAAAACAACCACCTATTAATTTATTTCATTGTCCTCCGGTCATATATCTGAAAAATCGATTTAGCAACAATAATTCAGATGAATTAAATGCACTATGCAAGTATGCAAGGATGATTGTAGAACGATGTTCTTTTTAGGATGTCATATAGTATTATTTCCATTAATAGATTAATAAAGATCTTAGATTTCGATCGACGAATTCGCTTGAAAATCCTTGATTTCTAGGAAGTACTTATGATTTTATATTCGAGTTGAAGAGTTTTTCATGTATATGCAAAAATCTTGCATGGGAAGCATTTGGATTTATTAAAGTTCAATTGTAATAATATGAATTAAATAAAAAGAAAACTGCCCAGTTAAACTGATGGCATTGAGCTCACAGGCTATTCACGCTAATTGTATATTATACTCTTTCAAATGAAAATCAAATTTCAAAGTATGGAATATTTATCGTGAGCCACCGACATGGGGCAAACACGAAAATTAATTAAATCCAGCATCGATAGAAACTATATAAATACATGGAAATTATTCCAGAGAGAAACATTCGCCTTGCATACAATATTTCAAATTTGTAAACACAGCAGCACAATATACAATATTGCGCTGCGTTTGTAGCCTTGCCAACATATAATAGTGAGAAATTTTCCAGGCTGGGTATCGTTCCATGTGGTTTAGTCGGTAGAACGCCAGTGCGCTATACTGATGGCCCGGGTTTGAGTCCCGACATGGAATTTTTTTCACTATGTTGGTTATTTGCGCCTCTTAAGTAATTACTTTGAAATTTTATTTTCATTTGAAATATAGTATGCAAAGCGAATGTTTCTCTCTCGAATAATTTCCATGTATTAATATAGTTTCTCTCGATGCCGGATTTAATTAATTTTCGTGATTACTCCATGTCGGTGGCTCACGATAAATATTCCATCTTGTGCTGCGTTTGTAGCCTTGCCAACATATAATAGTGAGAAATTTTCCAGGCTGGGTATCGTTCCATGTGGTTTAGTCGGTAGAACGTCAGTGCGCTATACTGATGGCCCGGGTTCAAGCCCCGGCATGGACTCTTTTTCACTATGTTGGCCTATTCACTATGTTGGCCTTTGAAATATTGTATGCAAGGCGAATGTTTCTCTCTGGAATAATTTCCATATATTAATATTATACTCTTATTTCAAAGAGTAATGCACCTCGAAAGAAAGATTAAGGGGGATTACTCCCCCCTTTCACCTCTTTCTACTTAACCAATGAGCCTTGAAATGTCGTCAGGGAAGCGTATTATCTAAATAAACCGGTATACCAAATTTGAAGCATATCGGATAAAAAAAAACCCAATTTATCTAAATTTAGTGGGGGGGGGGGGGGTATTCCCCCGTTTCCCACTTTATACTTAACCAATAAACCTCTAAATCTAATCATGGAAGTGCCTTATCAGAATAAACTGGTATACCAATTTGGAATCTAATCGGATGCAAAAATGTATTTATCTGAATTAAGGAGGAATTATCCCCAGCTACCCCCCCCCCTCTTTTATACTTAATCAATGAACCCCACAAAACTAATCAGTGAAGCGCTTTATGAAAATGAAACTAGAAAAAAAACTGAAGCAAATCGGATATTTCTATTAAGAGTTATCGCGTTACGTACATACATACATAGAGAACCTGCGGGCACATTAGCTCTCAGGCTTTGATAGCCTGTGGAGCGAAAAAAATACGAGTGGAAACCCATTGAATTCAACAAATGAAAATGTTTAAAAAAATTATTGGCTGAATTTATAAAAAAAAAATCACAAAAATAAATACGGTAATTGATGAAGCTTATATTGGCTGGCTTAACTCTTAAAACAAATGTTATTTTTTACTGAAGTTTAATTTCAACTTTTCAAATTATTGAAAAATTAAACTTTATTCTTATAAGTAATAAGTAACATTCAATTAAGATTAAAATTAATTTATAAGATTAAGATTAAAATTAATAATGTTATTAAATGCGGCTTTAATATTTGATATTATGTAATGAAAAATCAACGGAAGTTGCTTCACTATGACACAATTACAATTTTTTTTTTCCAACGAAATCTGAAAACTAGAAAACAGGAATTCTGCTTTTTTAGAATTTAGTGTCGCTCCCGATGAAAAAAAATATATGTATATATAAATAGTACAAAACCTATTTCAATTTTAAGACTTAAAGCACACACTTTTATTTTATCTAAAATGACGTAATTCGCATCCGCTTAAGAATTCCACATTTACGATCCACTCTTAAACATCTACAGTAAAACATGCATAAGGATGTCACTATCGCAAAATAATACACAAATGCAGCAAAAAGATGCGGTCATTATAGAAACTGGACAAAAAAAACGGCTATCTAATGATTCATAGGCATTCATTTGTTTGTATCATTAATATAGACGATTTCAGTCGTGACGTCAGTCACGACGTTTTGGTTGGAAACTGACTCCAAACAAACGGTTGCTATGTTGTATTTTCTATTTTGTTTGTGTGTTGCAGTTATATCTTATATCTATATCTAACATCTAAGTGTTTTAATACTTGATATGTACTGGTAACATTTTCCACAATTTATATTTAAAAAAAGAAATGACGCATAGCAACCGTTTGTTTGGAGTCAGTTTCCAACCTTTCTTTCGGTTGTTATGAGAAAAAGTTGTTATGAGGCGACAAAAAGGTATAATTGCTATTTTTCAACTATTTTCCTTTTACTTTCTATATAAATGGAGTACTTGAGTTGCCAAAATTAAACAAATGGTGCTAAAAACTACAAAAAAAAATAATGTTTCAAAAATAAATGGACATACAGTTTTCAAACAAATTGCATTTAAAAGTATTTTTTTTCAATACGACGGTATAAAAATTGAAAATGTGCGATGTTCAGAAATTAAAAAAATTGCTATAGAGCATTTAATCGCACAGTAATACATCATATTTGTTTATTGCTACCTTCTGTAAGCTAACGTTATTTTTTGGAGACAAAATAAGCTGGGAGAAAGAAATAGCATACCGTCCCGACGGCTAATAACGTTGCTTTCACCGATGCAAAATTTCAATGCACACGTTTCATATTTATATTCACTAGTTAAAAAATGTTTTAACGTGTATTAGATTATTAATAAATTTATTTCCATGCTTGATGTTACGTTTGCCAGTTAAATTTAACATGTAAACATTCTTACTCTTAAGGTTCTAATCTGAGGGCCGGCGAAATCCAGGAACTTTCTTTTACACGCATTCGTAGTAAAATATTTATTTACATATATATATAAAAAATACAGTGAAACCTCCCTGTGCAACCACCTCCATTAGGCGACCATTTCCCTGAACGGTCATTTTTTCTTGGAACGAAATTTATTTCCATAGGCTCAATACTAATTTTACCTCCATTCAGAGACCATCCCAGTTGAACTAACTCCATGAGCAACCCATTTCTATGAAGAAAATGAAACAAATTCCGTTTTTCCTGATCACTTGAAGATGGTTTTTTTATAAAAATAATTCCGGAGAGCCCATTAGTCATCAAACTTCTAAACTAAGTTTAGATTTTCTTTTATTCCGATAACTTTTAAGTCTTTAAATCCCTTTCAGAGCTGCCAAGTCTCCGGCTTTTTGGATACCAGTATTTTAATACAGAAAATGTAGTTTCATTTAATTACGAAATTTGGGCAATTTAAAAGAACCAGATTTTCTTTAAGATAATAGTGGTGTGAAAAAAGCCGGAGACTTGGCAACTCTGCCTTTGTACCTTTTTAGGCAATGAATTTAACTCTGATGACGAATTAAGAATGACGGTTAATAAGCTTCCCTGCCCCTATTCTCTTAGTAAACTCTCAAAGAAAAAGATAAAAAAAAATTGTAATTTAAGAGATGACAACGACCATTTGGAATTTTTTTTTCTTTTACTATCAATCGATTAAACATTAGATTGTTTCCTTTTTCCCGTTCGTCTTTTATTCTGTAATCAATTTTCATGGACTACATAGTCAGTTTAAGACCTCGATTTTCATGGCCTACATAATGAGTTGAAGACCTCGATTTTTGCTTTGCAAGACGATTTTCATTTCGGCGTCGCTCTTTGGCTTTGGATTTTTCCATATCTGATAATTTGCGCCTACCCATTTTGTAACTTTTTCAATTTTTAACGATATTATTCCTTTTGATTACCTATTCAAACAATATTTAACGATTTTATGCCTTTATATTACCTATTCAAATAAAAATTCTTCTAAAAGTAAAGAACATCGTTGAATTTCGTTAAAAAAAAAAATAAAATGCGAGCATCATTTGGCCCCATACTCGGCCGAAAACAACAACCATTTCCAAATGGTTAATAAATTAATGAAGTCGTCATATTTTTTCCCGTCCGAAAATAAAATTGCTTTTATTTACTGAACTTCGAATGGACTTACAAATAAAAGTTATGAAAGATAAAAACCGTAAAATCAAAGCAAATGTCAATATATTCAATTTTTAAACTCTGCAGTAATTAACTTCGTAATTAACTTTTGTTTAGATACTTAAATTTTTATATATTTTTTCTAATGTGAAAAATAAATTTTAGTAACATTAATTGTTACCCCTTTTTCAACAATTAAAATCTGGATTTAAACATGACCTCCATTAAGAGACCACCTCTGGAAGCGACCAATTTTTATTGGAACGGAACGTGGTCGCTTAAAGGAGGTTTTACTGTACTTATCTGAAAATGAAATGAGTATTTTCTGTCAGAAACTAAATATTTTACTAGGAATGCATTTTCTTTTCTATTATGTCGTCATTTTCACTCACTGAATCTCTCGGGGATTAGCGTCTGAACGGAATGAATAAAATATTGATATGTACAATTTTATGAATAAAAATACGTTTTTTAATTGTGACGTTATTTTACATTCAATGATTTTTTTTAAAAAAGTAATTTTTAATTGCAATAAATGGATCTAAAAATTGCAGAAAATGGCACACGTAATGATATAGTAATTCCCACTGTTTCCCGCCGCTCTTTAATAATGGAAGTAACCCGATTGCCACCAATTTAAAGAAATTTCATAAAGAACTTATAAAATTAAAATCTACCCTTTATATATAAATTCTAATGAAACGAATTTATGAATGTGGAATACTTTGCGATGAAATTAACGCCAAAAAATCCGTATTGGACCACAGATCTCAAAACTGGTATTATAATTTTTAAATTCGAAATAGTTTTCGAAATGTTCGAAATGTTCGTTTAATTTTTTTCTAATTTTAAATATTTTTCTCTAATGATAGAAACTCAAATTTTAATCATAACAGATATTTTTTTTTCATACTTTAGAAAAGGTTATTATTTTAAACTAATTTGGCGACCAATTTGGCCTCCCTTAAAAATATGCTAAGAACAAAGATTTTTTTTTTCTTTCTTTTTTTTTTTTTTTTTTTTTTTGTATTTCATTATCATTTTATTTAATACAAAACTTTCATTTAAAACTGAAACATTTAAAATTATTAACTTTCACTACTTTCTTTTTTTTTTAACGAAACGAAAAGGAAAATATTAGGCTAAGATGTCATATACGCTCCGGGGAACCTAATTGGCGCCAAATGGCATTATTTTGCCTGACATGGTAACCCAGCTATTGTTGCTTATTCATTTATAAATGTTTATTTACATTTATTTTCTTTTTATTTAAAAAAAATGTTGTAAATTGTTTTGCTCCATAGTTATTAATTATTTTTTTTAATTTATTGTTATTTAATTTTAAAAATAATTTAAAAATACATATGTAACTAGTATTCGAAAACGAGGGTTTGGCCAAATTGTCGTAAAAAAAATCACGCCACACCCGGTGCTTATATGACATCTGTGTAAAATATTAAATAATGCAACAAATCATGACATTTGATTTCAAATTCTAAGCAAATGACCAATATCGCCAAATTATATAAATCGCCAAACCACTCGCCAAATTATACAAGTTGACGTAATTTTTATTTTAAATAACGGAAGAAAAAATAAATTAGTATAAAAATACAAATACAAATAAAGCGTCGAAATAAAATTCACTTGATGGCGTAAACACGTGTAACTCCTTTACAGTGATGTGAATGTGACATTTACGATCAACCATTATTGGGATTTAATCTTATTGTCTGGCGATAGATTTTTGGTCGATGGGATAATCAAGTAGTACCGTTTTAATTTACCACTCGAAAAATAAAAAAATGCTAACTGGCGAGTTAAAAAAAAAAGCTATTGGTGAGATTTGAACCCGGCTAACATAAAAGTACCAAGAATTCTTTGCAATCACCGCAACTTTTATGTAGTTTTATTCGAAAAAATAACTTTGATTCTTTAATCAAAATGGAAACCTTTCTTATGAAAAGCGAATGAACTGTTGATGATAGTCACATGATTTAGGCTATTATTATATAGATTATTTTCAACTCTAAAAGCAGTGCAAAGAATAATATTTGCTAACGATTGCAAATTCATTTATGCATGGCTATTAAAATCAGAAAAAAGCTATAAAATTACTATTAAATGAGTATGAGTTAAAAGCAGGAAAATATTAAAAATTATGTCTTGAAAATTGTATGTACACGTGAATATTGAAAGAGAAAGGAAACTTTAAAATAATAAATACATAAATATGCGTTTAAAGCAGTAAATTGTAGTAATTGTAGTAAATTGTATTATGTCAATCGTTTTATAACGCTGTTAAAAAATACAGGTCGGCGAAGACTCTGTTTACCTAATGTATTTTATTTTAGATTCTTTTCAAATGTTTAATTGATCTTCTTTAATCAAACACGAAAACAAAAATTGGATGTCTTAACAGCAACTGATTCGGCATTAAACTTTCGCAAACAAAGGGAATTGAACGGAGACCCGTTTATAGGGAGATCGCTATAGGTTTTTTCATTATAATTCAATCTTCTCTAATCTTTTAAAAAACGATCAAATTAGCGTGATTTTAGATTCTGCGGTGTCCGAACGGGGGTTGGCGAGCGTAGCTTGCAGGGGGCAGAGCCCCCTAGTTAAAATATAAAAATGGGAATATTTAAAAAAATAGCGAGTGCAGGCACATCTCAGTGTTGCCAGATTGGGGACTTTTTTGTCCCCAGATTGTTGATTGTCACCGCTTTTTTGAAATAGAAATATTCGACCTATTTGAAAATAGATTGAAAATTCTGAAAAATTAGGGAATAATACTATTTTAAAAAAGCGGTGACAATCAAATAATCTGAAATAAAAAAGGCCCCAATCCGGCAACACTGGCACATCTAGAAATAAACTGCTTTCATTTGTTTTTAATTGTCAAATCGGATCGGCAAATAAGATGTTTAGGACAGATGACTAAAAAGAAACAGCCCTGTCTTTTAAATAGAGAATAACTTAAAAAAATCCGGCATCATCGGGAATTAGACTATGCCAGATTATTGAAAATTCTGGAATTTTGAAGGAATATCAAAAGTTGTAACTAGGAATATATAAACTAGTGCTATGTTCTTAATGGTGCCTTTAGCCATAATGTAATTCCTTTTTAAGTGGTAATAATTATTTTAGAAAAAGGCCATTGCATAATTAATAACCATTGGATGGTTATAATAACCATTGGATGGTTAAGGCGAATTGATAGAGACCCCTTTCATTAACCCATTTGTGCCTAAATTTTTGTTTCTCAATTTTTTTGGTAAAATCACTTTAAAATATTGCAAAATGAACTGGAAAAACACTAAAAAAAATTAAGCTTAATTTTTTTTTGTATTTATTTGATAAAATGTAAAAGAACTAAATATGAGTATTTCTAGTAGAATAATATGCATAATTATATATTTTGCCTGTATTTATATTTAAAATGTTTTTAAATTGTATATTATGTACTATAATTAGTATTTTAATGAACTACAAAAAAAATATATTTATTTCTTTGCAGAGACAAATAACGTTATAACTATTATTAATAATAAAATAAGACTAATCCTATTGGAGACTTAATAACAATTTATTTCATAAATATCTTCGAAAGGAGATTGCATAAAAAACTCTCTCCTAAATTTATAACAAAAATATGTGCCCATTTGTGCCTAGAACCCTATATTTTGTACATTACAAAAATGCATACAAAATAGGCTTGAACATTTAGTGTCGCAATTTAAAAAAATACGTATTTCAAAAAAGTCCACAAGCTAAGATTATAACTTGCGATTTTGGGTCCATGATAGAAAAAATACAAATAAACTTATTTTTTACATTTCGCCCTCTTGAAAAATTTAAAATCTATAGACACCGAAAAAAGCCTTAATTTAAACAAATAAATATACACCTTGTGCTGCAATCTCTGGGTTATAGATAAAGACATTTATAAATAATGATTTCATGCAATTTTCATGTTATAAAGAAGAAGAAAATTATACAAATGCATTAAAATTTGAAACGTCCCAAAAATGGGACGCTAGTCATAAATGGGTTAAAATCCATCCAGCCGTTGGGATGTTTCGAGGGTATAAAGAAATCCACATACCCAGATACCCGTGAATCACATAACCCTTCTTGGCAGTCGGGTAAAAAATAATCGCCAGGAGAAGTTTTGAAAACGCATTAGCCCTCGTAATACCATTGTTCTGTTTTTTTTTTTTTTTTTTTTTTTTTTTTTTTTTCTACTCCAGTATTTTTCTATTTTGAAGTTTTTAATGTTTCGAATCAGAAAAAAAAAATGCTTAAAATATAAAATCAAATGTTAGAGACATCCCAGAAAGAAGTTACATATAATAACAATAAGTTTCTAGTTCAAATCATGTAAAAATAGGAATGCTCATAAAATATTAAAACCTGGTACTAGAAAGGTTACTATCAGATCTTAAAAAGAAAAGAAAAAAAAACTGTGGCTTTACGATCCATGAAGGATCAGGGCCTACAGTGCCCAACTCTGTTTACTTGACCCTGGGCCCTGAGTTGTTATGCAGCATGTGCCCCGGCCAGGTGGTCAACCTAATGCCAGACCTTCGGTGTTTAGTTCCCAAGCAAACTTGGTACTCATTTTATCGACCCCGAAGAGATGAAAGGTTGAGTGAGCCTTGCCCAGCCGGGAGCAGATCTCGCGATCTGTAGCGTGGCTAGTGACAGGCGTGCTGACCACTACGCTATGGGCTTAACCCTTTAGTGCGCAGCTTTGCATGTATGCAAACAAAACTGTTTTGAATTTAATAGATTTTTTTTCACACCTGATTCACACCAGAAAATTAAAATAGCAATATTTCCTTTAATTAATAACAGATATTCCGTATTTAGATAAAGCGAAATTAACCATTGAAACTTTCTGGTGTTAAGTCAGATTCTCTCAACTACGTAATTTCTAGAACGTATTCTATCATGGGAATTAAAGGGTTAAATGTTAAGCTTTATAAAATAAATAATTATATAATATGATGTATTTGAAGACATACTTTTTAAAATATTTACTAATTTGCAGTATTTTAGCGTAAAACAGCCCCGCGAGAGTAGTTTTTACTTGTATTGCAGATGTGCAACATAAGAAAAGATAGACGTATTATGTGAAAAATGTATCTCTGATTTTTTTTCATTATTTTTCCTGTGTTATAAACTATTCAGAGAATCATATATAATTTTTCGAAACAAACTAAAAAATCGCGCATTCAAGGGTTAATATCAGATCTATTGGTATTATTTGTTTCAGTCTTTCAGCTGTATCGCAATATATAAAACAAACGGTGACTTTATATTATACGTGCTTTGACCGGTAAATAATGCGTGAGGTAGAACCTTAATCTTATTTTAAAAGTAACATTTTTAATTTTCAACTATGTCTATAAAAGGTTCTGTTTAAACCCGCTGTGCGCAGGCAGAACTACTAGTAAAATAATAATAATAATAATAATAATAATAACCTATGTTGTTTAAAAATATAAAAGTTTTTGTAAAACGTTTATTTTGTAGCAATTATATATTCTCCATTATATAATAGCTTGGCAGTATTGTATATTTTATATGTTTTATCCTAATTCATGGTCAATTTTTTAAACATATTTTTAAATCGATAGTCTTTTAAATTCCCATAACAATTATTTTTAACAATGACGTTCCAAAATACCAAAATAATAGCTACATATCTGCCGTTAATAACGACCTTTGTAATCTGTTTATAAAGAAAATGTTTGATATTAAGTTCTTTTAAGAAAATCTGTTATAACTTTTCAATAAAAAAAATTTTAATAGAAATTTCTCTAAAACGTATATGTGAAGTTTTCTTAGAATGTATCTAAAAAAGTAAAGCAAAATTATGAGCTTGTATATTCTTGTCGCACATTTATTATTTTACTGCAGGTACAACTCGTATATAATTTAAAAAGTGTTTATTTAGATTTCTTTTTTGCTTCTTCGTAAAATTATGTATTACAGTGTATACCTAGAAGTTACAAATATATTAAAGTGCAATTAAAATCTTGTTTAAAAACTAAATAAATGAACAACATTTATAAAATAAATAACTAAAATTCTAGTAATAGAAATAAGCCAATTTAATTACAAAATCATTTTTAGATATTTTTAAAGCAACATACTTCAAAGTACTTGAAAAATACAGATTTAAAAATAAGACTTTATGTTTTAAAGGCCAAATATGTGTTGATAGCATTTTCATATAAGCATTTATATTTTTACTTTTAAATTTATTTTTGAAATTCTGTTGTAAACTTCTAAATTAGTTTTCCAAAACTTCTTACTAACTGACTTTTCAAAATATTTCGAAGTAATGTTTGAAGTGTCAAAAACAAAAATTATCTGCCTGCTTATCTCTCCATGAAATTTTTATTAAACTATCTATTTGAGCGCAAAGAACAAAGATTTTTCCTTCCACTTCACTAGCTTTGCATTTTCCTTCAAATTTTTTCGTATAATCTAGTGATACGCTAAAAAATAAGAAGTTTATTTTTTAAAGTTTTCTGTGCTTCTGTATTGTGTATAAAATTTTTAATTTATTGCCTATTCTTTAACCCTTTGAAAGTCGGTGGGATATATCCCACCTAATTTTAATTAAGATTTCCACCAGAAATATTTAATTGAGTTTTACTTTTATAATTTTTGTGAGAAAGGAAAAAAATAAAAAGGTTGAAAGATTGTTTTTCCTAATTTTGAAACAAAATTTTTAAAATTTTCCGGTTGGATTTCAACATTACAGAAACACAATTGCTTGCCCTCAAAGGGTTAACATCCTGAATATGTATATATATATATATATATAGTTTATGACAAAATCCTTAATTCTAGCAGTGTCTATCTAAGTAAAATTTATAAAAAAAAAATCCGGATTAATTTTGTTGCATTTAAACATTAATTTAAAAAAAAAATTCAGAATGATATTTTATTGTATTTTCTCATTCGAAAAATGCTTTATACAGATTATATGAAAAAAAAAAGATTCACTGAAGTCTGTCATAGAAAAATATCACCATTTACATAACTAAAGTAATGATAGTTATCATAATCACGATTACTAAATAAATGTCCAATTAAATATTGCAAAAACGTAAAGTAAAACATGTGTAGGTAATAAATTTAAATTAAGATATTTTCGATTTAGATCTTGTAAATAGAACTCAAGATCTATCTTATTTCAATAAAAAAAGATATTTCATGCCGAAGTTAAGTTTAAAATATAATTTGGTATTATAAATTACCATAATCACGATTACTAAATAAATGTCCAATTAAATATTACGAAAAAGAAAGATAAATCCTGTGTGGATGATAAATTTAAATTGAAACATTTTCGATTTTGATCTCGTAAATACAACTGAAGGTCTATCTTATTTCAATTAAAAAAAAAGATATTTCGTGCCGAAGTTAATTTTAAAATATAGTGTGATATTATAAATTACCATAATCAAGATTGCTAAATAAATGTCCAATTAAATATTACGAAAAGAAAAGTAAATCCTGTGTGGGTAATAAATTTAAATTGAAACCTTTTCGATTTAGATCTTGTAAATACACCTCAAGATCTATCTTATTTCAATAAAAAAAAAAGATATTTCGTGCCGAAGATAAATTTAAAATATAGTGTGGTATTATAAATTACCATAATCACGATTACAGTGATCTCTCAGCGTTCCTTATAAGGAAAATATTAAAAACGATTGATACCTGTTGAATGTTTTGTAACCGAGAATACGATGGCTCAATAATGGAATTATAAATCAAGAGGAGGAGACATATAGGGTAGAATCTACCAGATGTTAATGAAGCAACTGAGGAGGTTGTCACAAGATGGCGGCTGACGTTTTACATCGAATCAACAGTTCCTGATTACCGCCGAAACAAACTTGCACCAGTAATTTTTGAATAGAAAATTTCACCTTATTTTAGCGGATTATTTATGCAAATTTTTTTTTCACAAATATGATAAAAATTTCTACCCATATTCGTTGGTGAATGTTGTCTGAGGGTAATATAATCTAGTCTGGGAGTAATATACACTGACACTGACGGGAGGTTGATTGGGTTGTCACAATATGTCAGAACGCAGTCCCTGACTTCGATCAAAGTAAACTTCCACCAGTAAAAATAAATATCTCTTTTTCGCTATAATTTTGACTGAACTCCTTCCTTAATAAGGCGTTTAAATGAGGAGAAAATTTCTATTAAATTTAATGGTGGAAGTTTGCTCTGACGGTAATGAGCCATTCCGAAACCGGTTACAGTTAAGTGAATATGTCAGTTCCTCTTTATTTATAGTTCTATGGTCTCAATAACATGACTTAACTGAATTGGTAGCCTGGGAGTTCATCAGTCGCTTAGAGTAGTGCTCGCGATTATACGTATAATACGTATAAAACGTATTATACTGATTCAGAATTTTGAATACGTGTAATATGATAAAAACTGTTCTCTACGTATACGTTTTACGCGTATTATACGTATAATCTCGAGCACTAGTTTAGAGGCGGGTCAAACGCAACCCGTTGTAGTGGAAGAGTTCGGAACATTGGAAAGTGTAATTTGCGGACTATGGAATCGATTTTTGGAAACTGGAAATGTTAGGTGAAGAACAGAACAACATCTTACGCGTGCAACAACACAAAATGAGGATCGGTATTTAGCATTAACTGCCATAAGAAACCACAGTATAAACGCCACTCTATTGCAATAGCACCTTAATACGGCTACTGGTACCATTGACTCAAACTGTTCGAAACCGACTCCATCATGTTGGTTTGTATGCTCACTGATCTAAGACTTGTGTTTATTTAACAGTGGGCCACATTGCTGACCGCAGAAGTAGGCACAAGAGAATCTCAGATGAGGACGTGTTGAGGGGTGGAACGTGCTCTTAACGAGTGGTGCAACGTGCTCTTAACGAGTGGTGCAACATGCTTTAATGTACAACCTGACAATTGGCTGATTACGATCTGGAGTGAGTGTGGTACTCAGAAAAATTCCGCATTTGTGCACGAAAGTGTCAGATAGTGATTGTCTGGGCCAGTATGTCTAACAATGGACTCACCGACCTGTACATTATCAGGTATGGAGCACTTTTGGCTCAGCGATATAGAGATGAGACGCTGCCATCGAAATACTCACGGCCAGAGGACACGAGTTGTGACGTCATCACTAATCGACCGACTTCTCACTAGTGTTGTAATTCACACCGGGAAGTTTTGAATAGCAATTTTCTTTTATTTTATTTCTGGAATATCGATCATCGTATCAAACAATAATAACTATTTAAACTTACTGGTGAGAATTTGGAATCCCCAATAAGAAATCAGCAAGATGCGGCAACACTGTGGCATTCCATATCTGGTTGAATTTTTACTTTCTTCTATCTTTATGAGACGAAAGTATTCGATTCGTGAAGATTTTCGGCTTTCGACGGATTTACACATTTTAGGAGTTAGAGATTCAGAAAAACATGTTTTTAGAAAATGTCCGTCAGTGAGTCTGTAAGTCTGCCTGTGACACATATTTTCAGGGCGTTCTATCTCAAGAACTAATGCACGGAATTTAATACAATTTTTTATTCTGTTAGTCCCTGATATAAATTGCTGCTGATTAGTTTTTGGTGTAAATCTCTCAACAGGTGGCGCTGCTGTGCAAAATTTTTCACGATTTACTCAATAGCTCAATCTCCAGAACTAATGCACGGATTTTCATCAAACTTCAGATTCCTTTAGTTCTTGACATTAATTGATGTTGTATACATTTTGGTGTAAATCGCTCAACTGGTGGCGCTGCTATACTGCATTTTTGTAATTTCTGTAATAGCTCTTTCTCAAGAACTAATGCTTGGATATTCCACAAACTTCAGATTCATGTATACCCGGATATGAATTAGTGCTGTTTAGTTTTTGGTATAAATCTCTCAACAGGTGGTGCTGCTATGCAGCATTTTTGACGATTTCCACAATAGGTATATCTCCAGAAGTACTGCTCGGATTTTCATTGAAATTTAGATTCAGTTAGTCCTTGACATGAATTGATGTTTTATAGATTTGGTGTAAATCGCTCAACAGGTGGCGCTGCTATGCTGCATTTTTTGAAATTTCCGCAATAGCTCCATCTCAAGCACTAGTGCTTGGATTTTCAACAAACTTCAGATTCAGGTATACCTTGATATAAAATAGTCTTGTTTGTGTTTTGGTGTAAATCACTCAACAGGTGGCGCTGCTATGCTACATTTTTCAGTATTTCCGCTATAGCTCAATATCAAGAACTGATGCACGAATTTTTATCAAACTTCAGATTCAGTTATACCTTGATATCAATTAGTGCTGTTTATGTTTTGGTGTAAATCGCTCAACAGGTGGCACTGCTATGCTACATTTTTCAGAATTTCTGCTATAGCTCTATCCCAAAAAATAATGCACGAATTTTCATCAATCAAATTCAGATATACTTTGATATGTATTGGTGCTAAATTGATGTAATTTCTTGTACTATTTAAATGGTTTAATTCACGTGATTTATATAGAAGAAATTTTTGTGATGACCACAACATACTATTTATTTAGGGATTCCGAATTCTCACCAGTAAGTTTAAATAGTTATTATTGTTTTATACGATGATAGATATTCCACAAAAACACATAAAAGAAAATTGCTATTCAAAATTTTACAAAATCAAATTATATCAAAACCACATACGGCCGTTTCAATGATTCTTGGATCCCCTTTCTCAGTGCGGAAATCTTTTTAAAAACGAGTAATCTGTTAAGATGATGTTATCATTCCCTCATTTAAATTTATAAAAACAATTAATTTTCTAAAAATGTATTAGTGGGGGTGGTTTAGTTTTCCATGAAGTGTTAATTTGAGAACATGTATATATATATTTTTTTTCATTTGCTTTAAGAGCACAAATTTAAAAACCTAATAATATACATTTCATCATTCCATCACTAGTCATTCCCTCATGTGAGGTAATGTATCTTATGTGAGAAAATGTTTCTATTATTTTTAAAAACTTGTAGAAGATATATTTTTGTTGAAAATGTAATACTTTTGATGAAAATAAAAGCGCATCTTTAAGAAAATTGGTGCGTAAAATGTTATTTGTTATGAAAAAGGTAAAAAAAAGGCAGCAAGAAAAAAAAAAAAAAAAAAAAAAAAAAAAACGTTCGAGGAGAAATTTCATCAAAAGAACTTGTGAAAGAATTGGGCATTCATTTGAAAATATTCTTGGTACATTGCAAAAGTATAGCTTATCAATATGAAGCATTTAAGAAAATAAAGTCATCCTAAACACAAAACTATATCTTATTGCACATAGATTTCAGCGAAAGATTTATTTGTAAATTCACTGAAGAAATTCAGGCTGTACATTTCGAACGAGATCGGCAGCAACGAACTCTACATTCGGGTATTATGCATAAAAACAATGGAGAATCAATACATTTTATTTAACAGGAACTTTAAATCATATCGATTGGATAATTTTGGAGCATGAAATTGAAATGTATCTTGAGAACTATTGGAAACTGATGACAAAGTAAATCAAAGTAAATATTGCTGAACCTATAGGCAATTAAAAGTTTAAGTGGCATACAAAGGATAATATTTATGACTGCCCAATACGTGACATCGTTTTAAAAAATTGTACCTCTAAAACCTTTAATATCAGAGGATGTAGATTTAATTTTTCTGGACGAAAGTTTTCTTAAAAATATTATTTGAAATTGTTTTTCACAAAATTTTAATTTCCTCAGATTGTAATCATCCCCCTCATTCTAATAAAAATCCAGTAATTATACAATTTCTTAATATTAAGCCTGATGGCTATTTTGTTCACAATAAGTATTTTTTCTAGAGTGTTGCTACAAATAATTAGAAACTTCAGCCATGATTTATTTTTTCTTCATCACTACAATGTAAATGGCCTATTTGCGTAAAATCGCCTATATATACCTACCAGGATTCAAAAAAAAATTTTTATTTAAAAATTTTTACAAAGAATTTCGTGGTTGCAAAACAGAAATATAAGAGTAGGGACCGTAAGATTATCACAGGAACCGTAAGACCCTGCAACAAGTAATTACTGATATTTAGAACATTTTTCTCGAACTGTTGGTCGCGAACAGATAACGAGAGGCTGCACTTAATAATAATTTTAAAAAATGTTTAAGTACAAGGAATATCTGTTACTAAATAATAATTATCAGTACATAATTGGGATTGATGCCAATATAATCTGATAAGTAGGCGTAAACATCTATATAATAAAAGCGTGTTCAGTCCGGGTCAGTTCCGGGCTGACCGCTTCACTTTTTATCTGCCAGGCGGCCATTTTGATACTTGGTGCAGGTGATTAATCGCCATCATTCCATCGCCATAATTTCATTTATGTTATAATAGTTCAAATCATGTGACTGTCATAAACAATTACGCAGTCATTTTCAAAAAAATAATTTTTCGAATAAAACTAGCATAAAAGTTGCCATAATCGCAAACATATTTTGGTACTTTTATGTTACCCAGGTAAAAATCTCGCCAGCTAGCATTTTTTTTTATTTCTCGCGTGGTAAATTAAAACAATGCTTTGATGGTTAAATTAAATGTCATGGTTTATTGTATATATATATATATTTTTCTTTTCTGTTCTTTCTTTTTTTTAAGAAATAAGTAAAAGTTATGAATTTTAAATGTAAGTTGTGTATTTTAAATAAAATGAGTGAAAGGATATATTTTAAATGAAATTAATAAAATACGAAAAAAAGGCAATAAGAACAATGTTTGGCGTTTTATCGCCCTGCGTACGGCTAACATTAATATACCGACTTCTTGTTTCTCTATGAGAATTTTCCAATTTGGCAAAGGACTGAACAAGTAAATTAAAATATGAATAAAAGTATCATGATACAATGCTTAGCATTATATTTAAAGGAGACCAAACTGGTCGCCAAGTACGGCTAGTATTTTAATACACGTCTACTGTTATTTATCGCTGGAAAACTTTACTATATGTGGATTTACATTTGAAACACACATAAGTAAATTATTTTTAACTAATTTAGTTTTTGATGCTACTATTGAAGAAAATGCTTTCCATCCAGATATGAAATAAAAAATATATAGCATCATTGTTTCGAAAGAATCCGTTACTAAGATTTCATTAAAAAAGTATAATAAAACAGACTATTTACTTTTTATATGAATGTTTAACCCTCCGTCTACCAGACGGGTCCATTGGACCCGACAGGTACATACAAAATATTCATTCAAACCAGAAATTTCTTTAAAATAAACTAACTATATAAACCACACAAAAATAAGGTAAATAAATAAGTTAAATAGTTTTAAATAAAAATTCTGGTGTAGAACGTTTTATTAAAACTTGAATAAAATTCCCGGTAGATCTAGGGTTAAAGGGTCTCAATACTTAAAAGTTTTTAAAACGATGATTTATAATAAAATACGTTTGAACCATTCTCCGATAATTTTAACTTTCATGAGTAACAAACATGTGAAATTGAAGTAAAAAAACAGCATTATGAAACTTCCACTTTTAAACTTTTGTGTTCTTGTAGCTTTAATTAGAAAATGTTCTTATTCCGCATTAATGTTTAATACTGTATTATCCCAGTGAGACCCTTTCGATCCATTTAATAGTGAAATAGAACAGGGGTGGTAAGGAAGTGACAGCATGGGAAAAAGGTACGATAAGGTAGGACGGTAAGTAAAATTAATTTATTTCTAAAAATTCTGATAATCTTGTCAATGATCTCTCATCATCTCCTTTCCTCTCTCCAGCATGGGAATTACTTTTGTAATTCTTTTACCACTTCTCTTTTTCTTTTCTTTTTATTTTGTATAAAAAAAAGGTTATTTTGGTTTTTTCTTGTTTTATTATTTTATATTTCTTTCTTTATTATTATTATTTTTATTTATTTTAATTTACTTCTTTTCTTTTCTTTTCTTTTTGTTTATTTCTTTTATTTCCATTTTTTCCTTATCAATTTCTCTTCTATCATTTTGGCAACACTTTCGTCTTCTGCATGTGCTCCTTTCAGCTAGCGCCATTTGCCGCATTCTTCGCAAGCGCTACTCTCTACCTTTCTGTTCATCTTTGACCTTGTCCCCTTACGGACACGTGTTGACTTTAGCTGATGGCGAGCTGTTAATATTTTTAGCTCGAAACGCGTCCTATGTATTGTTTTTATTTTATGGTGATTTTTTACAAAGATTTATTATTTTAATTGTTTCGTATCGCCAGTTTTCGGTGCTGTTTCGCGGTAAGAAAAATCCCCATCTATTTTTTTGGCAAATCATGTTAAGATTAAATGACAGACACAATATTCATCGACTTTTAGCAACAGTTATTTATATTTGATTAAATATATATGTTTTTAATTTACCTCGAAAAGTGCAGGAATAAACCTTGGAGACGGTAAGACTACCAATAAAGCCACGCTGCTTGAAATTGATATTTAAATGCCAGTAAAAATGTGTGCAGGTTAATTTTTCGCTACATATTTATATAAAACAATAGTCCCAGTTTCGGAAAAAAAATTACGTCGAGTTAATTTTATTGAAAATATTTTATACAGACAGCTCCAAACGTAAAAAATAGCATCAGGGACATGGGAAATGTTGCCAGATTGGGGGCTTTTTTAATTCAGATTATGTGACTGTCACCACTTTTTTAAATAGTAAAATTCGCTGTATTTTTCAGAATTTTTAATCTATTTTTAAATAGGCAGAATATTTCTATTTAAAAAAAGAGTTGACACCCAACAATCTAGGTACAAAAAAGTCCCCAATCTGGGAACACTGGTTATGGGACAGTAAGACATTGCATGCTACATTTTGACACACAACATCGTCCAAAACTTTATTATACACATTCATGCAATGGCATATTTTCTAATATAAGAAAAAAAACCAGGAATATGTACTAAAATAAAAACTGTTATTCAGGGACTTAAAAGTCAAATTTTTGTGAGAATGCCTCATATGTATAATTATACGTAAGGTTAGTTGGGGCAACTGGACCCACGAGGTAACTGTGCCATAGGCTATTTTATAAAATAACTGTTGATGTTTTTTAAGTTTTAGCTTTTGTGAACAATGCACCCTAATCTCTACTTCCTAAAACAACATGTGTTAACTCAATCATAACTCTCAATTTGCTGTGATAGGTTGTCAAAAATTTACGTTTCATTTTTAAGAACAACGTCAATATGGTTGAACTTCCTCAGCTTTTTATTAAAATACTGTAAGTGCTTTCATTAAACAATCTTTTTTTTTTAAAGATTAGGCATATAAGTACATTAATATTATTAGGTATCTATACATATTTACTTCATGTTTCAAACCTAAGTCCGGTGTCCCAGTTACCCCATAATTTTTTTTAAGAATGGGGTATCTGGGACATATATCCGGGGTAGCTGTACCATACTGAATCCAGTTACCCCAATAGTTATAAATAAAATTTTTTAGTTTGTCTTACTACGGGAAATAAATTTATCCATTGTTCTTTGCTCGCAATGAAGAAAATTACAGAATACCTTATTAAAATTACGTAATAAAAATTTAAAAAGCATACTGGGTGGTATCAAACCAAATTTTTTGACCCCTTGAGAGGCGGTGATGCCGTTGTGGCATCACATAATTTTAATCCCTAATTGCCACATTGGAACCGGAATTTTATAATAAAAATTTCACCTTTATTAAGCACGCAAAATTATACTTTTACTTGTTTACAAATAGATCTCTTGTAAATACTGGTGTAATTAAATTATTTCAACGTTTTACGAACTGAAGTACCTTGCCCTTGAAAGCGAGATAGCCAAACCTTGGAATTGTACGATACATAGGAGTCGCATTATATAGGGAAACTTTTATTGTCCCTACCACTAGTTTGAAAATAATATCTTCATCGCATCTTTCTGTAGTATATGTTAAGTAAAATGATTATGAAGGTAACTCATTAAGGGTTCTGGTAGGAACAATAAAATTTTCCCTATAAAATGCGACTCTCGAATACAAATAAAGTACTAAAGTACTTACGTAGCCGTTTGTTCATACCTTGTTATTTTTTTACTTAAAATACCCATGCGACTTTTATACTTATTACCTATACTAAAGTACATAAGTACTTACTTAATTTTTATGTTTTTGGTATAAATAAATCTAATATTTTCACTTTTAGTGCTTTTTTTAGACACATTGTCAAAGGTTTCCCTTACAACGCTCTTTAGTTGGTATATAATTTACATGATCTGCCTGGGTTAAATGTTTGTAACTTGTTTACACTTTTTCAAACAGGATCTGATATCCCATATGAAAAAAAAATAATCGCGTGTGGAACATAGACCCCCCCCCCTGGCCCACTTACCCTATTTTTATGGGGCAACTGAACCCTTGAGGAAAGAAAGATGAAATATGCATATTTTTAAATATTAAAATGTAATTTTGAGCATTTCTGTCTGATAGAGGAAACCTAACTGAACATATTTACAGAAGTTCAGACTTGAGTTCAAATAAATATTAGCGGTTGCAAGCTGAATTGTCGGAAGCTTCAGAGTCACATTGTAAAATCATGGCCCAGTTGCCCCAACTAACTTTATACACAAGCTAAAGAAGAATCGGTTAATTCAAATGCGTTTTGAATCAGTTGGTTTTCTAATGTGACTCAAAGCCCTTTTATGTAATACTCTAAATTGAAAAATGGCTTAAAAGCGCTCTCTTTCCTATTATTTTAGTGGAGTAATTATATTTTTACAAAATCTCACTAGATTTAAGAAATTTTCCCGAAATCCCTAAGGATATTTCAGTCGCTCAAGAATTACGTAATGTTTTCTTAATCAGATAACGTTCATTGAGAATGTACCATAGGGATGATTGTCATCTATATTTTGTAATATTTTTCCGATCATTTTATTATTAACCAAACTCGAATGCAAATCACTCAAATTCCAAAACAATTCGCTTTACCCATTTCTAACCACTGACTTATTTATTGTTAATTTCCAAGTCGCCTATGAAGAACGACTCGTTCATTTTGAAAGACAGTGAAACTCCGTATAATGATAAAAGATAAATTTTTCATTTCATTAAATATAAATTGTTTTTGATTATTTTGCTGGTGGCATTATTTTAAAATTGGTATTTCGAATTCTCGATACGTCATACAATATTTATTTTTCAAATTATTTTCCTGTGTTAGCTATTTAGTACACTAAATTTCAAGCTTTGGGTTATGAATATTTCCATATAACAAAGTTGTGAAAAGTTATTTATTTGAAGACAGTTAATTTAACGTATATAGAATATCGTAAATTTCACTTGAATATTTTAATTAGAAAATCAAATTTATAAAGTCATGTTGTATAGTTTTAATATAATCTTAAATCCGCTAAACTGGGTGATTTAAAAAAAGATTGGGCATGGACATAACGAACGTCTATGAAATGGTACTGCGCATTAAAAAAAACATATTTCATTACAGAATATACAGCTGAAAATGAAGTGTAAAAACAAAATGCGATTCTTTTCAAAAAGAAAAGTTTATGTTTGCTATTAATTTCAAGTAGAAAAAGAAAATATGCATCATCAAAAAGTCAGGGCTGCCATTGACGGCTATTTTTTAAATCTACCTCGCGCCATATTCTGAAATCAAAAATATTTGCATGCACTACGACTGGATCGGCGAACCTATGGCACGCGTGCCAAGAGCGGCACATGACATAATAATTTCGGCACGTATTGATTGATGTATAAAATCAAAATACAGTGAAATTACACAAAATGCACGAATTTGTATTAGCTGAGCATTGTCTCCATTCTATTCATTGTAAATTTAAGAAATTGAAAGGTAACTTATTTAATTCCAATCTAGTTCAAGATGTGTTCAAATATTTATCAGATTACAAGAAAATTTAAAGACTATCAAAAGCGAAAGATTATAAATGAAAAATGTTGTTGATAAAACTAAAATAACTCAAAATTTAATTTTAGACAGGTATAGTTGTATAAAGATAATGATGTTAGTCATTTTTTAAATTTTTCTTTTAACTATGCCTCCGAATCGTTATTTAAAAAAAAAAAAAAAAAATACACGAAGAACTTAAGTAGAAACCTCTTGTCAATTGATTCTTGTTCATGTTGCATTTGTTAAAAGTGACGAAAAATGAGCCTGATATTAATTAATTAGCATTCAAAATGTGACAACAGAAATTGTATTTTTGTCACTTTTTAAAATATTGCTCCTATATTTTAATCTTAATAGCTAATTTCAAGAACTTTGATTCATCACTGTATATTGTTTATTTTTTGAGAAGGGGGGTGGGGTTATTGGCACATTATGGTTCCAAAAAATATTTTTTGAAAATATTTGGCACACGGATGTGAAAATGTTTACCATCCCTGCATAACGATAACATATCTAAGAAAAATATACTGAAAAATGTATATTTTTTAAAACATACTGGTGCGAATATAAATAAAAATAGTTGTCAGTGGTGTCCTGAAAAGTGCATACATAAATTGATTTTCTTCGAGTAATAAGGTTATGTAATATTTTACTCAATTATTTGTTGATTTTCTATTATTAAATAAGTAAAGGTAACTGTTTAAAAAATTGATGCTACTCGAATACAATTCGCTTATGGGACGTTGGTACCAAAGGAGTTAAATGTTTATTAAATAATACAACCATTTATTAATTAAATAATAATAATAATTAGAATGTACCACATACTTTTTTCTCAAATATTTGTTTTATAATATTTAAATTTCATTATACCTATATCGTAAAAAAATAATTTATATTCCAATTGTAGAAACAGTATCCTTTTTTTATTTTATTTTCTTTTCATGTAAATAAAAAGGAAATCTGGAGTACTGTAGCTCAAAAATTAAGTGGTTTTGAAGAAACAAATTAAATTGACACAACAAATAGTATTAATTACATTTGTAAATAACCTTTAATTTTTTTTTCGTAAATCATAAAGGGATTTAAAATTTTTATTACACTTTTGTAGCAGAAACTGCAAATAAATCCTAAAAGAATATTTGAAAACTTAATTAATTAATTTGGATAGATGTTTTTGCATTTATCAAAAGAAAACACATTAAATTTTTATTCAATTAAGACTTCTTAAGGTTATACAATAAAAAAAATGATATTATAAGGATAATCAAATGTTATGATTGTTTGATTTAATTTTCTTAAGGGGTCTCAGGACTCCTCAAACTTGAAAACTTTTGATATTTTAATGTTTTTAGATGTATATCTCTTCTCTACTATCTCTTCTGAACATTTTATATAATTGTTTCCTTGATATTCCCATTAACCCTAGAACTACCGGAAATTTTACTCAAGTTTTATAAAAACATTCTACACCAGAATTTTTACTTAAAACTATTTAATTTGTTTATTTAACTTATTATTGTCTGATTTATACATTTAGTTTGTTTTGAAGAAATTTCTGGTTTGAATAAATATTTTGAATGTACATGTCGGGTCCAATGGACCCGTCTGGTAGACGGAAGGTTAAAACAGTTGTTATTGCTTTGAGAATTACTCCCACTCAATAGCTGGAGCGGCGTTTCTTAAACTTTGACGTAATTTGTTTTCAAAATAGCGTTTTTGGGCATAACACGCACGATATCTCAAAATCTTCTGAATATTTTGTCATGAAATTTTAAAAACATGTGAATCACGTGTGCCTGTATAAACTGAACCTAAAATTTCCTTTTTATTATTCATAAAAATATTTTTTTATGTTATTATACTGCTGAAATTTTCAAAATTTTGCATTAAATAAATACAACTTCGGATTAAAAATATAAAAATGCTTTAAATACAAATTTATCAGGGTAATTATTACAATCTGAAGTATAAGTAGGCACCAAAATTTTCATTCTAGTTGCCAAATTTGTTTTGTAATTCTGCGCGTAAGCTGTCATACTAATTTTGGCGCAGATGTTATAACTTAATAACTATTAATAAATAAACAATAACATCCGGGTTACCATATCAAGCAAAATAGCGGCACTTTCGCGCCAGTTAAGTACCCGCTGCGTATATGATATTAGCTTCAGAAAAAAATCGCGCCAATATGACATCTGTCTCCCAATTTTCTGCTCGTCTAATATCTGATATTTTGGAGCCCTCTATAAACGCTAATTCTGCATCTTGCAATTTTTTTAATACATACAGTAAAAGAACACACTTATATCCTTCATCCCAATAAAAATTTTGCTTTAAAATTAGATACATTTTAAGATATTAAATGTTGAAAATAGTCTTTTTATTTCATTTTTTCCAACTTTAAGAGTTCTAAGACCCCTTAATTTAATGAAGAAAATAAATTTGATTTAAAAGTAAGCATCCTGTACGTGTTTAACACTTTCCAGCATAGTCTACTAGTGTTTTTGAAGTCTGTCTGTTCTCTACAGTTAGCGCGTGTCGTAACTCAGATATTCAGATTGCCACGTAATTGATATATGTTATTGAGATTTAGTATAGTATGTTTGCTATTAAAAATGAAGTGTGCAGCAGGGACACACAAAATAATCCAGTTGCATTAAGGTGTATGCGGAAAATTGTTTGCGGTGCAGTTTAAGGGGATAGGGATATTAAAAATCAAATACTTCAATTTTCGGTGGATTCATTTAAAATATTTAAGGCTTATTAATGACAAACTCAAATTGTTACTCAATTGTTAAAATTTGGTGTTAAAATAATAAAAAGTTTTTAAGTTATTCAATATTTAAATTTTTTAAAATAAGGAATATTTGTCAGATTTTAAAATGCACAGTTCTTTTGCATAAATTATGGCAATATTTATTTATGAGATTCATATCATATATTTCAATGGAAATTGGCATGAATTGCAAAAATTTTCTGAATGTATAAGAAGAAAAGATATATCCCATCAAAAACATCTTATGTAAAAAAAAAAAAAAAAAAAAAAAAAAAAAAAAAAAAGCCAAGTCTCCTGACTTTTTGACCGTAAAAAGCTCTGAGATCATGTGTAGAGCCAAGCTTAGCTCTCTTATTAACTCTGATATTTTAATTCACAAATTACTCCTAGTCTCTACACCTTTAGTAAATGATTGTTTTGTGACTTGGCAATTACGCAGCACAGGAAAGTTATTACATAAACACTTTACTTATGTTTTGAATTGGGATTAGATTATTTGATTAATGCTGAATATGAACGCGAGGGATAGAAGCCTGAAGGTGCACCGATTGGGGGTCATTGTAAAAGAGGGGTCTGGCTCGTATTCACGTTACATAGGAAGAAAATCACCCAAAACTCCGGACATCAAGTTTGACCAGTTGAGTGTTTTCGCATCCGGGATTACAATGTAATATAAAATCATTTCCATGCTACAAATACATATACGTTCAGTGCTCTTATAGAAACTATTTTATACAAAACTTTATAAATAAAGGTTAATATTAAAATGTAAACAACAGCCTTTACATTCTCGTGCTGCGTCATTGCCAAGTCACAAAATAATCATTTACTAAAGGTGTAGAGACTAGGAGTCATTTGTGAATTAAAATGTCAGAGTTAATAAGAGAGCTAAGCTTGCTTTATACATGGTCTCAGAACTTTTTACGGTCAAAGAGTCAGGGGAGTTGGTTTTTGTTTTACATGAGATGTTTTTGATGGGATTTCACTTCTTTTTGTAAGGAGAATGCCAAAGAAAGCTTTTCCAGTTGCGTCGATTTCAATTACACTATCTTTAACTTCATAGACTTAAGGCTCCTGATTGCTTCGATGCTTTGCTTTTCCTAGAAAAGCGAATTGGCATGTGTGTTACTGTTTGAAATCCATTCATTCAATTTTTCTAGTAACTATATTATTTTTTGTTTCAATTTATCAGCGGTTCAATCAAAGTCCTCCAAAGGTAATTCTACTGTGCAGAGTCCATTTTATAACTTTGTCTGCTTTCAGTCTATTTCCCATTTTTTTTTCAGTTATAGCTCTCGTAATGTTTTCTAAAGTGTTTATTTTAAACTGCAGCTTACCTCTAGGCATTTTTCGTCAGTAAGCTCCAATATTCATATCAGGTTGGGCAATAGAACAGCGCGCGACTTCTTAGCGAGTTACGTCTTCCCATTTCAGGGTGTGAATCGCTGAAACGTTTTAATGTGTATTTTTGTTTTCGAAGATGGTTTTGACGATAGAGAGCTCTAGCTTCTTGGAGCTGTTGAGAATGTGATTTCTCGGAACGATTAGGCCTCCCCCTTTTGACCTCAAAAGGTCTTCTAATTTTTTTCTCTAGCTGATTTCTCACTGTGATAGTTATTCATTTTGAAAAATAATAGATTATTGCTAGCTGTTAAGAAGAGGAAGTAGAACGTCAAAGTGACCTCCTAAGAAACTAATCCCAGCTAATCCCAGTGCGCAACCACATATTCAACTATAGCACATCTGATATCATACGACTGGGCTATGTTACCTAGCACAGAAAAAAAATATAGATGAAACAGATACGAACGATCTCCAGATGTAGGAACTACTCAATGAGGACTTTCTTTGCTGTGATCAAAATATAACATTTCAGTTTTTTCCTTTCAAACTTTCTTCGATCAACAATGTCTTTCGTTGGAATATCATACAATTTCGCATTTCCCTCCGTCACCGCGTCTTTTCAGAAATTTTGCAGATGCACACTGACATCTAGAATTCAAATTTTACACAATAAAAAACTGTGTCGCCAAAATTTGAAATTCAGTTATTCCTCTTTTCGATATGTAACACTTACAATAAAGTTATTTTTAGAAACAAGTAGGTGAAAGAATTTTACACTAAACATTCAAACCTCCATACTTTCGAATTTAAATTAAATCGTAATAACTTTTTTATTTAAATGATTTTAGTACACAGTAGACCGAGCATAGCTCGGTAGTTTTTTTTTTTTTAATATTTATTTTGTTTTAGTAAATGTAGAAATGTGATAGATACTATTCGCAAAACATCAATAAGTTGCGGAGAATATTTCGGAAATTTCGTTAATGCGTCTCCTCTTAAGACGTATCCCCGGTTAATGCGGACAGTTTCATTTCCCCATCATATTTTAATTAATGTTAAATGCATCGTTTATGGCGGATTTCGGTTACAGATGAAAAATGGCCTCCCTTTGAAGTCCACTAACGGTTGTTCACTGAATATTCATATCTACCGCTCGTAGTCTTAGCACGGTTGAAAGTGAAAAGTCAGAGAATATGAGGTCATAGGGGTGCAAAAGTAATGATGTTTAAGTTTTAAATATAAAAATAATTGATTTCTTTTCAATATCTCATTTTTTGTAAGGAAAGGGGTATATAGAATTTTGATTTTGAATTCCAAAACGATAATTTGAGTATCTAAAAAACATATTTAAAAAAATTATACATCGCAGGGGAGTTTGTATTCCGATTAAAAGAAATAAACTTTTTTTTACGTATGCGATTGCGATTATGTTAGTCATATCCTGAGTGCCACTCTCCATGTTTTATAAAAATTTAATTTATTATTCTTCAACAATTGTTGTCTACGTCAATAGTTTGGCCGCAAATGTGAGCTATTTTGTAAATATGAGGTAAGTTTTGACAGCAAAATTCTCTTGCTTTTAAAACTGCTGCTAATTTTGCGCCTTGGTCTATTGCCATTGCATCAAACTACAGCAATGTTTAAAATAATATGGTAGTGATGTTAGATATAGTAAAAGTATAAGAGCAGCTATCTATCAAGAAATGTTAGCATATTTGCAGAATGTTTATAAAATATTTAAATTCACCAAATTAACATTTGGTAAAATAAATTAATTTTATTTGGTTACTACTTGATTATCCCGTTGATTAATTATGCCAAATTATACAAATTCCCGCAATTTTTATTTTAAATAACGAAAAAACAAATAAATTAATAAAACCTTAAAAAACTACAAGTAAAAAGTCGAATTAAAAATCATTTGATGACGTAACAAACACGTGTATGGTGTTTAATACCAAGCGAATGCGACATTTATGATCATCCATTATGGAAATTTAATCTTATAGGTTGGCGAAAGTTTTCCGGTCGATGGGATAAACAAATAATACCTTAATTTATTTTAGTCATTTAAAACTTATTTTACTGTATTCAGGACCAAGCTATTACGTGCTCGATTTAGTATAATTGACAAACCGATGGTTTAGTTGACAAACTGTGTTTTATCGTGTTGATAATCAGTGAGCAACAGTATTGGCAAGAATTCAGATTACGGAAGATAAAAGATTTTCAATTTTTTTTTTTTTTAATTTTCCGAATTTTTTAATTTTTCCTTTCTTTGTATCCCAAACACTACCTTCTTACCAAATTCTAGGGCCAAAGTTTCTAGGGCTACAATATGTACCTCATATTTTTGATGATCGGTGAGTCAGTCAGCCAATGTCAAAAAAGCGAAACTTTCAGTTCATATATTTTCTGAACTAGAAAAAATAGGAACGCGGTAATTTAAACATTTGCTTCCGTTTGCAGAGTACGTTTAGAAAGTTTCAAGTTCCTGGGAAATTCCAGCGCGGGGATATGGGGCGTCAAAAGTAAAAAGAAATGGCGAAAAAAAGGGCATACTTTTTTTTCCAAAAAAAAAAAAAAATAAATTATGGCCATTTTTTCCACATTCTGACCAGTAAATCAGAGTCCTAACTTTTTACGGCTGCTCTTTCTTCTTCACCTAACAATTCATTTAAAATGGCTGCTTCATAATAATGGAAGCTATGAGTTCCTCAGAAGAAAATGATCAATTCCAAAGGTATAAGTTCAATTGAAAAAACTATTTAATATTTTGAGCGGAAAGAAGAGGCTACACCTGCAATTTTCATGACACTAATAGAATCATATAGCTGCCAATGTGTACGGTTTGGTTACCTCTAAAATTGAATACAATTTTTTGCCATATTTAATCATTGACAATTGTTAGATTTCGGCGATTGAATTAGGCAAAATTTATTGGTAAGTTTTAGAGATAATAAAAAAATCTTAGAAATTGGTAGCTATGCAGTAGCGTAATACTGCAGCAAAAGAAACAAAAAGACTGCAGCAAAATTTAAATTCAACAAACAAAAAACTATCAAGGGCTTTTTCAGATAAACCATTTCATTCTTTGTATCACTTAAAATTAACGGAAATGTACATGAAAGAAATGTTACTAGTATCATAAAAATGAATGAATTATGTGAAAATTTATATTTCATCTCAGTAGTTGGTGACGATTTGTGTAAATCCGGTTTATACGAGTTTTTTGCGTATTCGAGGTGAACTTGGTCGATATTAACTCGGATTATCGGGACTTTACTGTATAGCTAAATTATATTTAACCGTAGAAAAACCAATTTAAAAAAATGCATTCAAGATTCTAAATAATTAGGGAAAAAACGTTACAGAAAGCATAGTAAGCTACATGTATGAAACTGTAATAATATTTTTTAATAATTCCACGAACCGGAACAATATTTTACATACTCTCACGAACCGGAGCAATATTTGGCACAGTTTCACGAACCGTGACAATATATGGGACAATTTCACGAACCGGAACATCGTTCCGGTTTGCTCCTGTACATTTTGAGCCCTGCCTGAGTTGCTTCCAGAAAAGGATGCTTACAGCTGTAGTTTCTCGACTTGGCAGGGGCACTGCCGTGCCCCCCCCCCCCCCCAGATGAGTGTTGCCAGTGGGCTACTTCTTTTTAATTCAGATTTCTTGATTCGCACCACTTTTTTGAAACGGCAAAATTCAGTTTCTTTTTGCCTTAATTAATATGTCACTAAATAAGGCACATTTTGCCATTTCAAAAAAGTGGTGCCAATCAAGAATCCGATTTTTTAAAAAAAAGTAGCCCATCTGGCAACCCTGCCCTAGATCTCTTTTTGTGCTTTTAAAGCTACAAGTAACTGATCTAAATGTAGCAAATCAAGAAAAAAATATTGTGTAAAAAATAAAAGAATTAATTGGCGCACTTTTTTTTTCAGTTTTCCATACTGAATGTTCTGAATACCATCCCGTTCTTCGGTTTAACGGAATCTGTGGATACCGGCTGATTTCTAATCCTAAGAACCACGATATTAATCTATCATTCATCTCTGTTATTAGAGCAGTTCTTGAAATAGTTTTAGCTATAACTAAGATATTTTGTAAATTTTAAGGAAGAAAAATTATCTTTATTAATGTTTTTTTAATGGGTGGATTTACTTTTATTCATTTTTGGTATTACTTATGATTATAAAATAATCATGACAAGTAATTAAAGATATTATAAAACAACTCAACTCGTGTCATTTTTGTGTGCTTTCTTTTGGTTTGAAGCACATGGTCTTTGATTAGATATTTTATAGGCTTTGTAAAGCTTCGTTTACTAAATTCTGCTACATAACCTACAGAGGTTCTTATAGCAACTCTTATGGAAAGGATTCTGATAGTATATTCTAAAGGAAATATTTTAATATTGCTTCTTATACACGACATTGTTTTAAAGAGCAGGAAAAATTCTTCTAAGCGCCAAAAATTGTAAAGAAAAAATAAGAATGAAATTGAATATGTTGTTGTGAGAAAGAAACGAAACAAAATATATTACGATAAGGTGAAGAAAAGTCTAAGAACCAGCAAAAGCTTCAGCAAGAAAATGGAAATATTAAGAAAAGGAAAAAATAGAGAACAAGCTAACCTCAGATACTGTGACGGAAAAAAAATCGAACTCCACAGCTTTGGAGAATTCTATGTCGATGAAGATTTAAGGAGAGGCAGCTAAATCTACATTAGTTAAGCGTGTAAAAGGTCACATAATTTCATCAATTCTAGGGGACATTTAATAAGATAATACTTTTTTTGTTTAAAGAAGCTTTCCTAAATGGAAAAATTGGAGATTCCTTTGCAGCTTTAAAGCCTAGTTTCATAAAACAATAGAAAATTACTCATCAGAATATCTTCATTTGTTGCTGTCACGAAAACATTCAAGAAATTCATAATGTAGTAAGTGGTGTATTTCCTGCATTTAACATTCCTATGATGGATTTAATGACTTTTTCTGCCAAGATACATGATAATTAGAATTTAGAAATCCAGATTGTCTAATTTTCGTAGATAACATCGAAGAACTATTTGAAACGGAAGTCCATAATACAGAACTTCTTATAAGTTATTGTAAATAGCAAAACGGCGATAGACGTTTTGCTATTGACAAAACGTTTATCAACATCTTCTCAATAGTGTTACTTTTTCTAAACGTTTATCAATGGTTTGAAAAAGTAACAGTTAAAGAATCCATTTCTGATCGTTTAAAAATTTTCGAAAGCAACTAAATCCATTTCTGTGGCACACATTCATTGAAACTTGTACAAGGGATTATTTTCGTAATGCCAAAAAATAACCATTTCTCAAAGAATAATTATGCAAGTGGATTTGCTGGAAGCTGTTTTATTTTCATGCCAAGACGAAATTTTGGTACGAAATACTACATTACTGATCAAATTCACAAGAGACTGCATTTTCAGCTTTTTTATTTAGTACGATCCCAATAAAGTAAAATCTTATGCTATTATTTTAGACAATGTAACTCATAATCAATTTTTTGTAAATACTTTCGTATGTAAAATTTTAAAATTGCATCTTTAACACGTTCACGCCGGCGCGGTGGGTCACACTCGACTGTCTCTGAGTTGTCAAGTCACCGGCATTTTGCACACCACTATTATTTTAGAGAAAAATGTTGTTCCTTTAATTCGCCCAATTGTTGTAATTAAATAAAATAACATTTTCTGTATTAAAATACTGGTATAACAAAAGCCGGAGACTTTGCAGCTGTCAGACAGTCGAGTGTGACCCACCGCGCCGGCGTGGACGTGTTAACCCTTTCGGGGGCAAAGCATTTCTGCTCCAAAAGTATTCAAATAATTAATTCACGCCACAATTTAAGAACAAATTTATTTGAAAATAATGAAAAGCACTTTTTCACGTATAACATGAGATCTAAATTGTAGTCAAAATTTACTGGGGCCATTTGCATTTTGAGCATAAAAATTAACCGTTTGCAGACTGCAAACGGCGCCCCTGAAATGGTTAAGGGAATTTGTATTTTCCTAAAATGTACCTATTTTACTTTTTTATATGATGGTTTTGCTTTCCAATTTAAACAAAAATATAACTATGCAAATATGCCTGCAATGAATCAGACTCCTTTCTCAATTAACTTAATTGGGCATATTTTTTTTCAAATACTCCTGGTATAGATGCTGTAGATTTATTTTGTATTGTTATATAATGATATATATGAAATGAAGCGCGTGCTAAAAAGCAATTCTAAGATATATTGCTAATTTTGCCAAAAGAAATAAAACAATATAGTTTCATTACTTTCCGAGAAAATACCAACAGCGAAGGGTATTCAACAAATACAATTTGTTAAAACCATGAAAAATGACACTATCTACTACAAACCTTGCACTAACATGATTCGTACAAAGAATTTATATTTCATTAACCCGGTAATTCTCCGTCAACTTCAACCTCGCATTTCGAGCTTAACTCTCGGTTGAATGCGAAATCCAATTCTCCGTTTACCCAAACTGACGAAATTCGAGGTAAATACTAACCTGGGGTTGACTTACTCAACCAAGCTCTGGTAGGTAGGTTAGTGAACCGCGTATGCCTAGTAGAACGAAATATGGCGGTCGTTTTAAATCGTGTGCTGATGTTTCTTTTTTTAAAACAAAGATTTTTGGAATTTACTAATTAAACGAAGCATCTATTTATATAAAATCCAAGTCTCTGTGTGTCCCTCACGATTCCGGTAGGACCGCCTCATTGAAATGAGTAATTGTTCAAAAATACTAATGCAGGGTTACCACAGTAGCGCCAAATGTTGGCCAACTTGGCAATAGCTGGCTGATTTGGTGAAATTCCCATTTATAACTATTAATCTTTCATAAAGGAGGTCACCAAAATTTAATTTAAACTCCGCTCTTTTAAGATATTTTTTCAAAATCTATGGGTGAGAATTTAAAGCACATCTTTACATCTTCCTCCCGATGCTACTAATAAAATAACCGCCAATAGACGACGCTGTACTGTATGAGCTCCTAACTGCGCGATTTTAATGTGCTTTAGGTACTTTTCCAGTATAAGTGCCTTGGCGAAAAAAGGAAATTTGGTAACATATTTTCCTGGAACATATTCACTGTTTCATTTTATATACACACGCATTTTTTTCGATATTTATACGATTTATTTAACATAAAAAAGCCGTTTCTCTAATTTTATACAGAAACAGATGTAATTTGTACATAAAAACATCAATAATATACATATAAAACAAACAAAAACACTCATCAAATTTGTTTTCATAGCTGTTTATATGATTTGACAACAAATCTCGATATTTTCCCGTTATACGGTCACCATGCCAAAATGTATGCTAATGCGCCAATTATTTCAAAATGTTAAAAGATATTTGTAATTTTATGCCAGAAGTTTAATATGAGTTTTATTTTATTGCTTTATTTTATAGCAGTTATTTGTTCACTTATTTTAAGTATATATTTGTGATTTGATGAAATAGTTCGTAAAAGTCTGGAATTTTCAAATCTTATATTTTTTAAATGCTCACTTTAGTATCGACAATGGTTTTTATTTTATTTTTTAAATGCTTCAATTCACGATTTTGCGCGAACTATTACGCTTGGCGACAATGTTGTCCGCATAACGGAAAAGTACCCAAATCTCACTTTCTGATGCCCAAATTACACCAAGCTTTTTAAAAAAAATGCCAAAGCCCCTACAGTGGAAAAGTACCAAATTGTCTATTATTTTGCGCTATCCGTGTTATAGTTTGTACTATATGCAAGGGGAGTGGAGCGAAGAGTTTAAACATTAGATATTAAAGTTTCGGCACAGATGCCATATCCGCCCCATATTGGCGCGATTTTTTTCTGACGCCAATGTCATATACACAACGGGTACTTAACTGGCGCCAAAGTGTCGTAATTTTGCTTGATATGGTAATCCGGATGTTGTTGTTTATGCTGTTGGTGTTTTCGCCAAATTGGCGTCGGAAAAGTATCGCGCCAATATATCATAACGTATATGACAATTGTGCCAAGGTTTCTATAAGGTTTCTATAAGTTTCTATAAAGCAGTATAAGCAATATGATTAAGAATAAAATAAATGCAAAATAAGACTAAAGAAGAAAGAAAAATCATGCCTTAAGCATAGAATATGAAACACTTTCCAACACATCCTGAATGCTTTAACAAAACTTCGTTATTTAGGGAAATAAGGTAAATAAGATAACGTTACTTCTTAGATATCCCGTCGACCAATTTCGCCAAATTATATAAATCGCCAAATCAATAGTAAAACATTAATAAAGATACAAATAAAACGTCGAATTAATGGTTTTATGGGCCATTACTGGCATTTAATTAATTAATTAGGCACAGATGTCATATTCGCCCCATATTGGCGCGATTTTTTTCTGACGCCAATATCATATAGGCAACGGGTACTTTACTTGCGCCAAAGTGTCGTTATTTTGCTTGATGTGGTAACCCGGATTATGTTGTTTATGCTGTTGATGTTTTCGCCAAATTGGCAACCGAAAAAAATCGCGCCAATATGGGGCGAATATGACATCTGTGCCACTAATTAATGGCAACCATTATTGGCAATTAATCTTACAATTTGGCGACAGTAATTTGGTCGACGGGATAACAAAGAAGTACCAAGATAACTAAGTAAACATTTTAGAAAACGCATAAAAAATTTAAAAATTGATTTCAGCAGTTACCGTCCATAGCCTATAGTACCGTTATTACATGCCACTATTTAGCTAAAATTTAATTTAAACTACTCTTAAAACTACTGAAATCACATTTCTAGATATTATCATCCATAGACGGTTATGTATCCAATTCTTTGCGTGACCATGTATATCATTTTATCTATATTCCACAAACATTTCTTAGGAAACTAAATGCAGTTCAGCGTAAAAATGCATAACTCCTTTAAAAACCACCTTTAAGCAATTTACTCTCATACTCAGTAACCCTTACGAATTCTTTTGTGTAGCCCTGCATATGAACTGTAGCATTTATACACACAGTATAGTATGGATAAATGTAGTGAAACATAAAAGCGCATATCATAATTAAAAATGCATTTCTAGCAATCATTGCTTATGTGCAATATTTCGAAGAAAAGTTTCTTGGCGAGAAAGAAGTTTGTCAACGTATTTTCTGGCAACCTATTTACTGCTTCATACTCACAAGCAATTTTTTCCATATGTATACAATTTGGCACAGATGTCATATATTGGCGCGATTTTTTTCCGATTTGGCGAAAACATCAACAGCATAAACAACATTCGGGTTACCATTATAAGCAAAATAACGACACTTTGGCGCCAGTTAAGTACCCGGTGCGTATATGACATCGGCGTCAAAAAAAATCGCGCCAATATGGGCGTATATGACATCTGTGCCGACAATTTAATATAAAAAAAACTATTTACCCATTTTTATAAAGAAACAGAAGTAATTTTTGCACAGATGTCATATACGCATGAGGGTTGGCGTGATTTTTCTATGACGCCAATTTGGCAGAAATCTCGCTTTCGAATACCAGTTACTTATATATTTTTCAATTATTTGCTATCATTTTGAAAAGGAAATAACTATAAATAAATAAAAGTTTGAATAATAACTATAGAACAAAGCAGTTTATATAATTAAAAAACAGAAAGTAAAAGTAAATAAACAATTTATTAATAAATAAAAAACAATAGCCGGATTACCATAGCAGGCAAAATAACACCATTTTGGCGCCAGTTAGGTATCCCGGTTCATATCTAAAATCTGTGCCGTAATTTGTATAAAAAAATTATATACATTTAGAAACGATTTTTTTATGCATATAAGTACATATATAAACAAAGATAAAAGTTCATTAGATTTGTTTTCATAGCTGTTTATATATTTTCGCAACATATCTCACTTTCTGATGCCCGAATCGCGCCAAACTTTTTTTAAAAATGCGCTATAATGGAAAAGTACTTAAATAAATAATTAACAGAAATAACAAATTATACAAACTAAAACTTTTTATTTCGAGATCAAAGCATTGTTTTTAATTTCGATTAAAAATACATATATCCTTGGATAGCTTCAATTGAAATTAGTTTCACACCTTAATATCTCATTCCATAAACCTAAACAAACACAAGTGATTCATTCATCGTGAAACGTCAAAAATATTAAATCATTGAGGTAATCATTCACAAAGTAAGTTCTCCAACAATCAATGGGCAATATTCTAATGACATCATAGTAGGTAAAATGGTGGCGGTATCGTTTGTTTATGGTTTGTAATCACAAAGATTTAATTTTGCAATGTCTCTTAGTTACATTATTTTATTGTCATATTTATGAGCTATTATTACAAAAGCCTATTTTTTCATTGTTTAGTTATTAAAGACTGAAAAAAATCATAAATGCATGATTTGAAAATTTTAAATAATTTTCTTTCTTAATACTAAAAAATAACATCGGGAAGTAACAGCGGGTTTAAGTTAAATAAGTTTAACTGTTTAATTCTGTTGTAATATTCAAAATAACTGTATTTTTTAGATTTCAGTACTCAACATCAGGGCCCTATTAAACTTTGAAGTTAGAGGAATTACAATGTCATTTCAGGACCTTTCTTTTGGCGAAGCTTTTCTAAATTCCATATATACATGGAAAATCTTCAGTGTTAGAAATGTTATTCCTAGAACTGACATAACACGAGAACGGCCTGCAATTTTACATAAGTTTTTGAAAGCTACTTTATATCAGAAATTTTACTAAAAACTGGTTACTTTTTTGTTATAGCGGCCCACACTATTAGGATTATGACAAGTTGCAGCCAATTTCGCCAACGTCGTAACCAAGATCGTGAAGCACACACATATTAAACAAAAACCTAATGTGCAGAACAAATAAAAAAAAAATTATTTCCTAAATTGTTTAAGCCCGAGAAGAAGCAGATATTAAGATATTTCATTCAATTCGTTCTACATTTAATGTTAAATTTTTGTAACAAATAAGTTAAACCAATTGAACATTAAAAAATTAAAATGAAATTCATACAATATAATACTTTAAACGCCTATATACTTAGATTCCGTTCAAATGAAATCGAAATTAATCTTAGACTTATTTTAAAGTTTTGTATTTTGCATGTATCTTATTATATTATGCACAATCATCATAAACATAATGCAAAATCTGCAGTACAAATATTTACAAATTAAAAATGGAAAAAGTCTAAGATTTATTTCGATTTCATTTGAACGGAATCTAAGTACATAGGTGTTTAAAGTATTACATTGTGTGAATTTCATTTTTATTTTTTAAAGTTCAATTGGTTAAACTTATTTGTTACAAAAATTTAACATTAAATGTAGAATGAATTGAATGAAATATCTTAATATTTGCCCCTTCTCGGGCTTAAACAATTTAGGAAATATTTTATTATTATTATTATTTGTTCTGCAAATTAGGTTTTTGTTTAATATGTCAAGTTTTTTAATAACTACAGCATTCAGACGAACACATTTCAAAATTAATGGAGGGTATCATCATCAGGCTTTGATTTGTGCGATATCGCATCACAATTTGTGATGTAATTTACCTATGTATAATTCAAAAATTTTCACCAGTGCAGTAATAAATATTGCTGTAGTTTGGACGAAAAATTCCAATCTGAACTTAAACAAGTCTTATAAAAGTTTTGTTTTTAAAGTCAATTCCTACTTAAGTCATCAACGAAAAATTTAATAAAATCCTTTAAGCTAATATTAGTTTTTGTTGCATTAAAATATCTCAATTTGTTGATTTTCTATAAGCAGTAGGTTTACAATGGAACTCTATGGGAATTTCGCGAAATATTACAGATATCGCCAAGTTGGCGTCACTTTTGGCGACTCATTTTGGCCGCCAAAGTTGGCGATATATCGCCAAGTTAAAGACAAACTTGGCGGTATTTGGCGACTGAACAGGGCCCCCCTATGGTAACCCCTTATTGAAAATACTTTCATTGATCTTCAATAACCAATAGCCGCCATTTTGTTTCCCATGCAAAACTAAAATTAATTAATTAAAATTTAATTAATTAATTAATATTTGAAAAAAACTTTATTAACATCAATTGTCATCCAGTACAAGTTTAAAAAATTTATTTCAACTTGATAGGATGAATAATGAGTATTTTATTAACGATTGAAAATTTGAACAAGATATATAAATATATATATATACCGGGTGTCCCAAAAAGGACTGACTGATTTTAAAATTCAATAACTTGCAAACGGTGACAGATATTTAAAAAATTCTTGCAGGAGGGTTATGCATAAGGTCAAAAGATTTTTTACAGTGATTTTCAATTTTAGTTCGAATTACAAACAATAGATGGCGCTGCGATCAATAGACTCTGAATTCAGGCTCGATTTTTTATACTTCGTGGCCCGGATAATACATTTCCATCTCCTTTTTCAGCATGGAACAAGAGAAAGGACCAGAAATCGAGCCTGTATTTAGCGACTATTGCTTACAGAGCCATCTATTGTTTGTAATTCGAACTAAAATTGAAAATCACTGTAATAAAACTTTTGACCTTAACTATAACCCTCCTGCAAGTATTTTTTAAATATCTGTCACCGTTTGCAAGTTATTGAATTTTAAAATCAGTCAGTCCTTTTTGGGACACCCGGTAGGAAGAGTGTGAACTAATAGTAGGAATTGAAAAATCTGCTTGGAAATGTCATTTTTATTTCCACTTTGACGTCATATTCATCTTCTTTTTAATTCTTAAAAAGTATTTCAGTTTCTTCAGTTTCATGTTTCAGTTTCATGTTCAAATCATTCAACTAAAAATAGGCAAATTATTATTATGGCTTTTGAATTATTTACAACAATGAAGGAAAAATGTTAAATTTTATTAGAAAATGTCCGTTGAATCTCAATGAAAAAAGCGAAATTTGGAATTATTATGAAAAATATTTGAATAATGTAAATAAAAATTAGCCCATGTTACTCTTTAGATTATAATCCACCTATATGCAAAGGCATTTTATGATCCGTTTTAACCCTGACGTCTGGCAAATGTTTTTACACTTTGAATTTATAATATTATTAGAATTAGCAAAGAATTAAAAATGAGTGGCATCAGGGACAAAAAGGTGGGAAGAAAAAATGAAAAAGTTATGATCTCCATAGGCTTTTCTATGTTAAATTAACATTGAGAAGTGACACTGGAAATAAATAAGTATTGCGCTGCCGCGCAATACTTATTGCGGAATACTTATTGCGCATATATATAATACCATTTCATGAAATCGTATACGATAATTTAATAGTTTTTAACCTTACTTGAAGTGTATTATTTATTTATTTTTAAGGCTCAACAATCTAAATTGTCCAATATATGAATTTAAAAAAATGTAAACAAAGATTGAATAGACATGACCGCAAAAAGCCTCAAATCTGCATAACACTTGGAACCAAACTGTGCAGATTACTGTACACAGTTTTTCATAAATGTGTTTCGTTCTTAAAATGTGTTATTTTCATCTATCACTGCGGAACAATCGAGAAAACTCATATTCTTGCACATGAGTTGTATATATCTTTATATCTAAATTTCCGTCATTTTTGACGGGCTACCTTTCTAGTTAATTATTAAAGATGGTATTATAAAAGAATGTGTCACTTACATTTTTCCCCTTTTTTTGAAGATTTTTGCTCTATGAATGCAAAATTATGCTAATTTGTGCGTCGAAAACGAAGCTTCAATTTTTATTGATTTACAAAGTATTTTTTGGTGGCGCCATCTAACGAATCTAAATGGAAATGTGTTCTTTCAATACTAATTTTGTAAAAATATAGGATTCAAATCTTTCTTTCTCTCTCTCTTTTTTAATAATAATGAAAAAAATAGAAAACAAATTTTCTTCCATTTGAGTCTCTCGCTGTACCGTTCATAGTTGCTTAAAACATGAATTTTCTACCAAATTGTGTATATGTGATCAATTGTTCATAATAGATAAATAATTATTTTTTTTATTGCATACTTAGTAAGTTTGAAATAATGATTTTTGTTTTAAAGAAACATTTTTTCAGAAGATTTTCTTTTAAATTTCGCAATACATTAAGAACATTAATACATTTTCTCGGCCTTCTTCTAAATTTATTAAACATGATCTCTAAAAAAATGTGTAATAATCAACGCAGGATTTTCTTTTAAAAGGCCTGTCTTTTTTTTTTTTTTTTTTTCTCTCCCGGCATGCTATTTTATCCAAGATATTTTAATTGAATCTGTAATGAATAACATTGTTAAATAAAATATATATGCATTAGAAATAATTTTATGAAAATATCTTCATATCTAATATCCATTGTAAAAAATAAATAAATAAACCTATTGTATTATTTACTTTTATTCTACTTAATACTACTAGTTTGATCAGATAATCGTTTATTAAACTTACACTACAGAAAATGATTTTTTTAATCAAGTTTTTTTTAATCAAGTTATTTTTTAATCAACTGTTTTTTAAGAAATTTATTGTTAATAATTTTATTGAAGCTTTTGTTCTGTAAACGAACAAAATCATGAAATCAAAATGGTAATTGCACATTTACTTATAAGAATTTTTTATTTAAAAATTAAACATGATAAGTATGCATTTCCAATTTCAATACTGACTTTAGTTTCGTTATTGAAAAGAAACAGATTAAGATGGTTTCAAGGAAGGACAGAACTCGCAGAGAGGATTACTAGGTCATGTGATTCTTTTGGCCAATCAACTACGCAGATTTCAATCCAGAGTTGACTAACTAAGGTCGACTAATCGCGGCTTGAAAGTTATCGATGAATTCGAAATATTAACCGTCGGTTAGATTTGTCAACCGAAGGTATCTCAACTGAGAGTTGAACCGCGAGTTAAAGGTTCGTGGAGAATCGACCGGCAAGTAAATCATGATACAAGAGAAGTTGCAAGTGATATTATTGGTAATGAAGACAATGACTTATTCTGTTAAGTAGCAGAAACTGAGAGGTTGCTATGTGGTTATAGTGTTTGTTAATTTTAGAATATTTTACATTATTTTAAAATTAAACCATCATTAAAAGTTGTTCTGTATGGAAAATAATTTTTTTAACTTACTTTAATTATTTTGTTTAGTATTTAAACTGAATTTGTGCTAAAATTACATTATGGAAAAAATGTCACAAGAGTAACACATAGCATTTTGCAAAATCAAATGTAACTAATTCATGTGTTATCAGATGAGTTCAATGATTAATGCTTTTTAAAAAGATATAATTATTCTGCTATATTCTGTAATTTTTATTTCCATAGTCTCATATAATTCACAGAATTTCTGCATCAAACAAATTGCATTTTTTGTGGTCACAAGAGTAACAAAATGTTCACTTATGATCTAGCCACGTAAAATGCTTTTTGATACAAATTGTATCCGGTTTATGAAAGTAGAGTACGTATATCTTTAGGAAGTTGCATCAAATATATCTTAAATATGTTTTGTAATAAAAGAATTGGAAATATATATGGAAATTTGCTCTGGTGGTCACAAGAGTAACAGTGGACTTTCCCATTTATATATTTTAACAATTTCCCTTATGGAAATAGAATGGACATATACTAGCAATTTATTTATTTATTTTCCATAAAAATATTTTGTAAGGAGGAAATACAAAATTCAACTGAATGTTTATGTATCGGTTATGAACAATATATTGAAAAAGTAATATATCCCAACAAAAAGTTTTCGGCAAAAAAAAAAAAGCGTCAAGTTCTCCTTAATGTTTCGGCCAGAAAAAGTAGTGATATATGAAGTTTGCACAAGTTAAAAGCCAAACATCCCAAATCTTTCATTGAAAATGGCTTCCTGCGACTTGGCCGTTAATGCCTTCTACAGCATTTCAAAATTAATGATTGGAAAATACGCATTTACGAATTATTTAAATATTAAAAGTAAAATTAGAATGCAAAGAGGCAAATTCACATAAAGACATTATAAGTAAAAGATTTCTGATAACTACCATTCAGTTTCAACAAACATTAGTTTTGATTACAGTTCATTTAGTCCACTTGTGGTTTAATTGCCATTTTGTAACGTCTAAAGCTAAAGTCATTAACGTAAAACCCAAGATATAAAACAAAATTTACTTACTTCAAATCTCACAATATGTTACATTATATTTTATTGTATAATATTGAAATCGTGTGTATTGACGAAAAGAGATTTTTTTCGTTCGAACATTTATTATAGTTTGTTTGCATACATTAAGAGGTATTCGATTTATAAACGGTTAAAAGCTGATACTAATTATGTTTTAGCAATTAGGGATATTATCTCCTGAATACAAGTATTTTGTTATTTTTAACTTCTAAGCATTTAAATAGACTGAAGTTGTTTAAATGCTTTTTTTCAAATGTGTGTTTTATTTCTGTACTCTGTGCCACAAAATGCCTAAAATAATAAAAAAATGTAGTTGACATGTAGCTCATTTGTACATATTTTAAAATTTTAAAAACTCTCTCGAAGGCATTAACGGCCAAGTCGCAGGAAGCCATTTTCAATGAAAGATTTGGGATGTTTGGCTTTTAACTTGTGCGATCTTCATATATCACTATTTTTTCTGGCCGAAACATTAAGAAGAACTTGGCGCTTTTTTTTTTTTTTTTTTTTTTTTTTTTTTTTTTTTTTTTTTTTTTTTTACCGAAAACTTTTTGTTGGGATATCGCTACTTTTTGTATGTTTTTTCAAGTTTGTTATTCTAAACTATATTAATATGAAAAAACTTAAATTTCGGTACTTTTATGTTAGCCTGGAGCAAATCTCCTCATTAGCCTTTTGTGTTTTGAGTTGGGAACAGTATTTGACGATTTGCCACTTGCGCCCGGCTAACATAAAAATATCTAAATTTATTTTATTGAGCATTACAAATTTATTCTTTATTTCTTTTTATATTAAAGTACTAGCCGCCTCTAGCAGTATTTACCGTATTAATTCATTGTTAAACGTTCCATCATGTTACTGTTATTCATAATTTAATTTACTTACCCATTCTTTTGCCAATTCGGAAGCTTTTGATAGAGAAATCAAGAACTCTTTACGATCATGGAAGCACATCATGTATTTCCTGTTGTTATGTATTTCATATTTCGTGACAAATATCTCAACTCACTTATGCATGTTTCCTTAGCAGGTACGATTCGTTCTCTAATGCGGAAATTTTTAATGCTATTAAGTAATCTTTTTTAATTGGGCTCACTGCCAATTGTTGTATTTTAACTGATACGACTGGGTACAAGTGAAACGGTTCTTATGAAATCCTTTGACAATATCTGCATTTGCATTAAACCATATTGATGCTAATATCTTTTTGTTTCACGTTAACCTTTTCAATAGACTCGATTACGGAAGAATAGAAGGTCTACCGGCTCACTGCCATGATCCATTTGAAAATCTATCATTCTTCTCATCTGATCGTGTTGAAGAATTAGTCAATGTGCCATGGTTTTAAGATTTTAGCTAATTTTATACGAAACCTGAAAACTAAAATGCGAGGAACTGGATTATAGAAGATTCATTCTAACGTACATATCGATTAACAGGTTACATATTATAGAATTATAATAATCATAAGGAGAATCTCGCAGTTTCAATGCTTTAATAGTTTCCGTAAATTCCCTTTATATGATACAGAAGTTTTAGCGGTGTAAAGATTAACAACATAGTCACAGTAAGTATAATAACAGTACAATATAATAACAATAGCAGAGGTTTTGGGCAGTGACGAAACTATTAGCACTTTGAAAATATTAGTACGTTATATCATTTAACTATTCAGATGATATGCGGAAAAATAAAAATAGATGGCTCGCATTAATAATTAACTTATTGAAAAATAGCCACTAGCGTCCAATATTCGCCAAGCTTGGCAACATTTAGTAAAGTTTCGCCAAATTTGGTAATATATCATGTCAATTCTCAAATTTGGCGACAAAAAATGTTTTGTTTATTCTGACGTCATAATGATGCATATGTATTATGTATTATACACATACCTATAATATGTATGATGCAAATGTATTACGTATTATATGCATATGTATAATATGTATGATGCATATGCATAAGTTCATTAACATCACTAAAACGCAATTAAAGGAATAGTGTTCCATAAATAGTAGGAATATTTGCCAGATTGACCAGAGTGCTATTGAGATTAGAATTCCGACATTTATAATAGACCGGGAGGCGTCTGCACACACCATCCCCTCATCGCGTTTACAGCTGAAAGTTTAGAATTAGTTAAAACTAGATTAGCATATTTAAATGCAACTAGTCTGTTAAGTCATATCTTGGTAGAAACCACCTGAAGACCTAATTTTAGTGGTTAACCGATAGGTTTACTATTGTATTTTCCTGCATCCAAAAGTTTGGAAACATGGAGGAATGAGTGCAGGAAAACACAATGGAAAATCCACCAATTAACCTTAAAATCGGGTCTGTAGGTGGTTTCCACAAAGATATGAATTGACAGACCAGTTACATTTCAATACGCTAATCGATATTTAACTAATCCTAAAATTTCAGCCGTCAACTCGATGAGATGATGATCTGTGCAGACGCCTCCCGGTCTTTAATAAAATTTGTTTTAAGGAAATAAAAGATAGAAAGATGGACAGATAAACTGAAAGATTTGCCTTATTAAGATTTTTGTAAAAGCATATAAAAATTCATTCAGCTTGAAATCATGTAACACCTTTATAACTCAGGCTAATTTTCTGTAATCGGGTTTTGGCGACCAACATATCTTATCTATAACTATACTATTTCTTTTACAGATTGAAAATTAACAATAAATTAACAGTAAGTAGGCTAATAATACAATATAATAACATTAGCAGCGGGCTTCGGACGCCGCATCTTTCGCACATCGTTAAAGACAGTTTATTAGTTACACATTTCATTTAATTAAAAGGAGATTTTTAAACTTTCATATGGAATTGGGATATTTTTCCACTATAGGGACCTTTGCATTTTTTTAAAATCTTGGCACAATTAGGATTTCAGAAACTGAGATATGTTGGCAAATGATATAAACAACTATGAAAACAAACCTGATGAACTTTTATGTTATTTATATATTTATTTGGTACTTTTTAGTTATCCCGTCGACCAATTTCGCCAAATTATATAAATCGCCAAATTATACACATTGACATAATTTTTATTTTAAATAACGAAAGAACAAATAAATTAGTAAAACATTAATAAAAATACGAATAAAACGTCGAATTAATGGTTTTATTGGCCATTATTGGCATTTAATCTTACAATTAATTAATTAATGGCAAACCATTATTGGCATTTAATCATACAATTTGGCGACAGTAATTTGGTCGACGGGATAACTAAGAAGTACCATGTATTTATATACATACTAGCAAAACCCGCGGCTTTGCTCGCGAAATATTTGAAATATGCCAAGTGATATTTATATGCTTAATTTTTATTAAAAGGTACTAACAAAATTTTTATTTTATTAAAAGGTAATATTTTATTTTATTAAAAGGTACTTATTACTTTTAGGAATAATTAAAAAAATTACTATTTAAAACACAGTTTGATTAAACATCATTGTTACACTGCATAAGGCAGAAATGAGACTTAAATCAATAAAACGAAATAAAACTAAATAATTAATAATTTAGAAAATATTTTGAAACTTTTATGCTCAATTAATACGCTCATTTCAGTATTCACTTGAAGTTTTGAATTTTTTAGAAACCATCTTCTTACATCTCAAAATTAACCATCATGTCAATTTCGAAGTCCTACCACCTCTCTCAACATAAAGGGCTATGTTGAAATAGAACTGTCACCATTAATTTGCCAACATTAATTTTGAAATTAGTTTGTTATTTCCTAATATTTCAAAGAAACGTAATTTAGAAAGCTTTTAAAGGACTTTTTTAGAGCGTTTGTTGTTCCTGTGAATCCCAGGTGGTAGAATCATCGGCATAAAATATAGCCTGTGTAGAATCAGAGACTGTTACCATTCATTCGCAACTATTACTTTTATATTTGGTTTATATTCCCTGAAATTGCGTAGAAATCGTAATTTAGGACTTTTTTAGAATGCTTTTTGCACCTCCCCTTCACTTCACCCCTTTTTAATTCGAATTTCTTTTCGACAGTCCTTCGAGGGCATTTATATTTTATAAGTAACTACCATGCCATATTTAAAGTAATATTTTCAGTATCACAGAAATTGCAATTTAGAAAGTTTTTAGCTACTGCAACCCTCTGGTGGTAGTGGCACAGACATAAAATATAGCTTACGTTTGAGCAGGTTCTATCACCAAGAATTTGTTATCATTATTTTTTTAATCGGTTTGGTATTTGATAAGATTACATAAAAATTGTAATTTATATCGCTTTTCGCTCACTTCATCTTTTTAAATTTGAAATTTTCTTTCGACAGTTCATAGAAAGCAGTTGCATCTTATAAGTAAATAACATGCCATACTTCAAAGTGTTAGACCCTTCAGTTGTGCAAAAAACCCAAATTTAACATGTTTTGCTTTTGCAACCCTCAGATGGCAGTGATAGCAACATAAAATATAACCTATGTTATAGCAGGGACTGTCACCATAGATTTGCAACCATTACTTTTGAAATAGCTTTAGAATTTCCTGAGAATGAGTAAAAAATCGCAAATTAGAACGTTTTTAGAACGCTTTTCGCGCATTTTCACTCCCTTTTAAATTTCCATTTTTTTTCGAAACTGTTCTTAAAGATCATTTATATTTATTTAATAAATGTACCTTGCCTAATTTTAAGTTGCTAGCCCCTACCGATCACAAAAATCAAAATTTGGAACGCTTTTTTGCTCCTGCAACGTGTAGGTGATAGTGATACCGACTTAAAATAGCATCTATGTTAGAGCAGAGGCTGTCAGCATCAATTTCTTACCATCACTTTTGAAATCAGTTTGATTCTTTCTCAGATATTGGTGACAAATCGGCATTTAGAACGTTTTTAGAACGTTTTTGGCTCATTTTGCTCCTGCATCTCCTCTGGGGTAGTGGAAACAGATATAAAATATAGCCTATCTTGAAGCAAGATCTGTCACCATCATTTTAACTTCATTATATTTGAAATCGGTTCAGTATTTCCTGAGATTGCATAGAAATTGCAATTTAGAACGTTTTTTACAACGTTTTTTGCGCATTTTGACCCCCCCCCCCGTTTTAAATTTCGATTTTTTAGGAAATGTCCTTAGAGATCATTGATATCTTATAGCTAACTATCATTCTAAATTTCACGATTCAAGGCCCTTCCGTAACGCAAAAACCGCAATTTAGAACGTTTTTCCCCTGCACCCCGTTTGGGGTAGTGGCACCGACATAAAACGTAGCCTATGTTGGAGCAAGGATTTTCACCATCATTTTGACGCCATTCTTTTTTAAATCTGTTTGGTACTTCCTGAGATTGTGTAGAAATCACCATTTAGAACGTTTTTTTTAGAACGCTTTTCGCGCATTTTCACCCCTTTTATATTTCGAATTGTTTAAGAACTGTTCTTAGAAATCCTTTATATCTAATAAGTAGCTGATATTTCAAATTTCATATTTCTAGGCCCTTCAGTAACACATAAATCGCATTTTTAGAACGTTTTTTGCTCCTACACTCCCTTTGGGGTAGTGGCACCGACATAAAAATTAGTCTATCTTGGAGCAAACGTTGTCACTATCATTTTGACACCAATATTTTTTAAATCGGTTTGGTATTTCCTGAGATTATGTAGAAACTACCATTTAGAACGTTTTTTAGAACGCTTTTTGTGCATTTTTACCCCTTTTAAATTTCGAATTGTTTAAGAACTGTTCTTAGACATCATTTATATCTTGTAAGTAACTAATATTTCAAATTTCATATTTCTAGGCTCTTCAGTAACGCAAAAATCGCATTTTTAGAACGTTTTTTTGCTCCTGCACCCCTTTGGGGTAGTGGCACCGACATAAAATATAGCCTATGTTCTAAGTTGGACTAACACCATCATTTTGATACCATTACTTTTGAAATCGCTTTGGTATTTCCTGAGATTATGTGAAAACTACCATTTAGAACGTTTTTTAGAACGCTTTTTGTGCATTCTCACCCCTTTTAAATTTCGAATTGTTTAAGAACAGTTCTTAGACATCATTTATATCTTATAAGAAACTAATATTCCAAATTTCATATTTCTAGGCCCTTCAGTAACGCAAAAATCGCATTTTTAGAACGTTTTAGGTAGCTTTCTTTACAAAAAAGCTACCTATTGCAGCCGTTCGGAGGAAAGCGATTTCAAAAAATATTGGTATATTTTCATCGATCATGACCCCCAGACCCCGAAACCACCCTCCGTTCAAAATTGATATATATATATATTTATATATATATATATATATATATATCTGACCTATGTCACACTGTAACTCCCGTAATTATGAGCCGATTTCAATGTAATTCGGTGTGTACATAGTACATACCAATGTCTCGACCGAGTTCGTTGGCCAGCTTCATCCGCCATTTTGTTTCAAAATGGCGGCCATTTAAATATTTTTAAAATTTTTAAAACTTGAAATGTGGTACCAAAAAATTAAAAATGGAAAAATATTTTTTTCTTATGTATTTGACCTTTATACAAAGATTCCGGAGCAGTTTTTGTTTCGTCTATATCTTACAAAATGGCTGAGTTATAGCATTTTGAATTTCTAGCGTGGCTTACATTTTGAAACGTCCTGAAATTTGTCACGCGATAAAAGGCGTATTTATGAACCGATTTCGATGTAATTCGGTGTGTACATAGTACATACCAATCTCTCGACCGAGTTTGTTGGCCAGCTTCATCCGCTGTTTTGTTTCAAAATGGCGGCCATTTAAAATTTTAAAAAATTTTTAAAACTTGAACTGTGGTACCAAAAAATTTAAAATGGAAAAATATTTTTTTCTTACGTATTTGACCTTTATACAAAGATTCCGGAGCAGTTTTCATATCGTCTATATCTTAAAAAATGGCTGAGTTATAGCATTTTGAATTTCTAGCGTGGCTGACATTTTGAAACGTCCTGAATTTTGTCACGCGATAAAAGGCGTATTTATGAACCGATTTGGATGTAATTCAGTGTGTAGATAGTACATACCAATCTCTCGACCGAGTTCGTTGGCCAGCTTCATCCGCTATTTTGTTTCAAAATGGCGGCCATTTAAATTTTTTTTAAAAATTTAAAATTTGAAATGTGGTACCAAAAAATTGAAAATGGAAAAATATTTTTCTTATGTATTTGACCTTTATACAAAGATTTCGGAGCAGTTTTTGTTTCGTCTATATCTTAAAAAATGGCTGAGTTATAGCATTTTGAATTTCTAGCGTGGCTGACATTTTGAAACGTCCTGAAGTTTGTCACGCGATAAAAGGCGTATTTATGAACCGATTTGGATGTAACTTCGTTTATACATAGTACATACCAATGTCTCGACCGGGTTCGTTGGTCAGCTTCATCCGCCATCTTGTTTAAAAATGGTGGCCATTTAAAATTTTAAGAAAAATTTAAATTTGGAATGTGGTACCAAAAAATTAAAAATTGAAAAAATATTTTCTTCTTATGTGTTTGACCTTGATAAAAAGATTCGGGAGCAGTTTTTGTTTCGTCTATATCTTAAGAAATGGCTGAGTTATAGCATTTTGAATTTCTAACGTGGCTGACATTTTGAAACGTCCTGATTTTTCTCACGTAATAACAGGCGTATTTTTGAACCGACTTGGATGTACCTTGGTGTGTACATAGTACATAGAAATATCTCGACCGAGTTCGTTGGCCGGCTTCATACGCCATCTTGTTTCAAAATGGCGGCCATTTCAAAAAATAAAAAAATAAAAAAATTTAAATAAAATACCAAAAAATTGGAAAGTGAAAAAGATTTTTTTTGTATGTGTTTCACTTTAATACAAAGATTCCGGAACAGTTTTTCTTTCGTCTATATCTAAAAAAAATGGCTGAGTAATAGCATTTTGAATTTCTCTTGTGGCTGACATTTTAAAACGACCTGATTTTTGTCATGCGATAACAGGCGTAATTATGAACCTATTTGGATGTAACTTGGTCTGTACATAGTACATACCAATGTCTCAACCGAGTTCGTTGGCCAGCTTCATTCGCCATCTTGTTTCAAAAGGGTTGCCATTTAAAAAAATTAAATTTAAAATTCAAAATGAGGTATTAAACAATTGGAAAATGAAAAAGATTTTTTTATGTGTTTGGCCTTGATACAAAGATTCCGGAGCAGTTTTTGTTTCTGAAAATTTGTTCTTTTGTTTATATCTTAAAAAATGGTTGATTTATAGCACTTTGAATTTCTAGCATGGCTAACATTTTGAAACGATCTTGTATTTGTCACGCGATAACACACGTATTCGCCTATTTCGATGTAAGAAGGCATGTGGATAGTATACATCAACACCTCGACCAAGTTCGCTGGCAAGATTCATCAGCCATCTTGTTTCAAAATGGCGACCATTAAATTATAAAATATATATATATTTAAAGTGAGGTGCAAAAAAATTAGAAATTGAAAAAGGTTTCTTTCTTAAGTATTTGACCTTGATATAAGGATTCAGGAGCATTTTTTGTTTGTCTTTACCTTAAAAAATGGCTCAGATATAGCAGTTTCAATTTCTATTGTGGGTGACATTTTGAAAAATCTGATTTTTTGCATGCGACAGCACTCCTATATATTAACCGATTCCGATGTGAGTGAGCCTGTGCACAGCAATTACTAAGGTCTCGACCAAGTTCACTGCTTAGCCTCATCCACCATGTTGTCTTAAAATGACAGGCAATTTAAGAAATGTTACTTTAAAGAAAAGCAGCTTGGATAAAGCTGACTAATTTAGCGAAATTCTCATTCATTATATTGATAAAAATTAGTATTGAATCTTTTATATTCGGTTTCCACTAAATTGAGCTTCGTGTGTTTGAATGATATAATTTCGTTTTTTTAAAATAAGGATTATGAAAGCTACCTCTTCCTCCCGGCACTGGCCGGAAGGACTTTTTTGCTCCTGCACCCTCTTTGGGGTAGTGGCACCGACATAAGATATAGTCTATGTTCTAAGTTGGGCGAACACCCTCATTATGATACCATTATTTTTTAAATTGCTTCGGTAGTTCCTGAGCTTACCTCAGACAAATAAACAATTTTTTCCTCTTTATAATATGACTAGCAAATCCCGCGGCTTTGCTCGCGTAATATTTGAAATATGCCAAGTGATATTTATGTGTCTAATTTTTATTAAAAGGTACTAACTAAATATTTATTTTATTAAAAGGTAATATTTTATTTTATTAAAAAGTTTTTTTTTTAAGGTACTTATTACTTTTAGGAATAATTCAAAAATTACTATTTAAAACACAGTTTAACTAAACATCATTATTACACTGCATTAGGCAGATGTGAGACTTAAATTAATAAAATGAAATAAACTAAATAAATGATAATTTAGAAAGTATTTTGAAACTTTTATGTTCAATTAATACGTTTACTTCAGTATTCATTTGAAGATTTGAATTTTTTAGAAACCATCTTCTTGCATCTTAAAATTAACTATCATGTGAAATTCCAACTCCTACCACCTCTCTTAACATAAAGAGCTATGTTGAAATAGGAACTGTCACCATTAATTTGCCAACATTAATTTTGAAATCGGTTTGTTATTTCCTAATATTCCACAGAAACGCAATTTAGAAAGCTCTTAAAGGCTTTTTTTAGAACGTTTGTTGTTCCTATGAACCCCAGAAGGTAGAATCATCGGCATAAAATATAGCCTGTGTAGGATCAGAGACTGTTACCAGTGATTCGCAACTATTACTTTTATAATCGGTTTAAATTCTCTGAAATTACATAGAAATCGTAATTTAGGACTTTTTTAGAATGCTTTTCGCACCTCCTTTTCGCTTCACCTCTTTTTAATTCGAATTTATTTTCGACAGTAATTTGGGGGCATTTATATTTCAGAAGTAACAAGCATGCCATATTTAAAGTTTCTAGCCTCTTCAGTATTACAGAATTCGCAATTTAGAAAGTTTTTTGCTCCTGCAACCCTCTGATAGTAGTGGCACAGACATAAAATATAACTTATGTTTGAGCAGGTTTTATCTTCAACAATTTGTCACCATAATTTTTTTAATCGGTTTGGTATTTGATAAGATTGCATAAAAATTGCAATTTAGAACGTTTTTCGCTTGCTTCATCTCTCTAAATTTGGAATTTTCTTTCGACTGTACTTAGAAAGCAGTTGCATCTTATGAGTAAATATCATGCCATATTTCAAAGTGTTAGAGCCCTCAGTTGTGCAAAAAACGCAAATTAGAACATGTTTTGCTTTTGCAACCCTCAGATGGTAGTGACAGCAACATAAAATATAGCCTATGTTGGAGCAGGGACTATCACCATCGATTTGCAACCATTACTTTTGAAATAGCTTTGGTATTTCCTGAGAATGAGTAGAAATTGCAATTTAAAACGTTTTTAGTACGCTTTTCGCGCATTTTCACCCCGTTTTTAAATTTCCAATTTTTTCGAATCTGTTCTTAAAGATCATTTAATCTTATAAATATGTACTTTGCCTAATTTCAAGTTGCTAGCTCCTGCCGATTACGAAAATCGAAATTTAGAAAGTTTTTTCTTTCTCCTGCAACTTCTAGGTGATAGTGATACCGACATGAAATAGCGTCTATGTTAGAGCAGAGGCTGTCAGCACCAATTTTATACCATTTGAAATCAGTTTGATTCTTCCTTAGATATTGCTGAAAAATCGGCCATTAGGACGTTTTTAGAATGCTTTTCTCGCATTTCACTCCTTTAAATTTCAAATTTTTAAGGAAATGTTCATTTATATCTAATAGATATATACCATGTAAAATTTCATGAGTCTAAGTCCTTCCGTAATCCACAAATCGCATTTTTAGAACATTTTTTGCTCCTGTATCTCCTTTTGGGTAGTGGAAACAGATATAAAAAATAGCCTTTCTTGGATCAAGAGCTCTCACCATCATTTTTACACCATTATATTTAAAATCGGTTCAGTACTTACTGAGATTGCATAGGAATCGCAATTTAGAACGTTTTTTACAACGCTTTTTGCGCATTTTGACCCCTTTTAAATTCCAATTTTTTTAGGAAATGTCCTTAGATATCGATATCTTATAATTGACTACCATTCCAAATTTCATGATTCTAGGGCCTTCCGTAACGCAAAAACCGCAATTTAGAACGTTTTTTGCTCCTGCACCCCCTTTGGGGTAGTGGCACCGACATAAAACATAGCCTATGTTGGAACAAGGATTGTCACCATCATTTCGACGCCATTATTTTTAAAATCGGTTTGCTATTTCCTGAGATTGTGTAGAAACCACCATTTAGAACATTTTTTAGAACGCTTTTCGCGCATTTTCACCCCTTTTAAATTTCGAATTGTTTAAGAACTGTTCTTAGAAATCCTTTATATCTAATAAGTAACTGATACTTCAAATTTCATATTTGTTGGCCCATCAGTAACACATAAATCGCATTTTTAGAACGTTTTTTGCTCCTACACCCCCTTTGGGGTAGTGGCACCGACATAAAATATAGCCTATCTCAGAGCAAACGTTGTCACTATCATTTTGACACCAATATTTTTTTAATCGGTTTGGTATTTCCTGAGATTGTGTAGAAACTACCATTTAGAACGTTTCTTAGAACGCGTTTTGTGCATTTTCACCCCTTTTAAATTTCGAATTGTTTAAGAACTGTTCTTAGACATCATTTATATCTTATAAGTAACTAATATTCCAAATTTCATATTTCTAGGCCCTTCAGTAACGCGAAAATCGCGTTTTTAGAACGTTTTTTGCTCCTGCACCCACCTTCGGGGTAGTGGCACCGACATAAAATATTGCCTATGTTCTAAGTTGGTCTAACACCAACATTTTGATACCTTTACTTTTGGAATCGGTTCGGTAGTTCCAGAGCTTACCTCCGACAAATAAACAATTTTTTCCTCTTTATAATAGGAGTATAGACTAGCAAACCCCGCGGCTTTGCTCGCGTAATATTTGAAATATGCCAAGTGATATTTATATGTCTAATTTTTATTAAAAGGTACTAAATAAATTTTTACTTATTACTTTTAAGAATAATTCAAAAATTATTATTTAAAACACAGTTTGATTAAACATCATTATTACACTGCATTAGGCAGAAATGAGACTTAAATTAATAAAACTAAATAAATGATAATTTAGAAAATATTTTGAAACCTTTATGCTCATTTTATATGCTCATTTCAGTATTCATTTGAAGTTTTGAATTTTTTAGAAACCATCTTCTTACATCTTAAAATTAACTATCATGTCAAATTCCAAGTCCTACCATCTCTCTCAACAGAATAGGCTATGTTGAATTAGGAACTATCACAATTAATTTACCAACATTAATTTTGAAATCGGTTTGTTATTTTTAATATTCCACAAAAACGTAATTTAGAAAGCTTTTAAAGGTCTTTTATAGAACGTTTGTTATTCCTGTAAACCCCAGGTGGTAGAATCATCGGCCTGTGTAGGATCAGAGACTGTTACCATTGATTCGCAACTATTACTTTTATAATCGGTTTATATTCCCTGAAATTGCATAGATATCGTAATTTAGGACTTTTTTAGAATGCTTTTCACACCTCCCGTTCGCTTAACCCTTTTTAATTCGAATTTATTTTCGACAGTCTTTCGAGGGCATTTATACTTTATAAGTAACTACCATGTCATATTTAAAGTTTCTAGCCTTTTCAGTATCATAGAAATCGCAATTTAGAAAGTTTTTAGCTCCTGCAAGCCTCTGGTGATAGTGGCACAGATATTAAATATAGCTTATGCTTGAGCCGGTTCTAACACCAACAGTTTGGCATCATTATTTTTTTAATCGGTTTAGTATTTAATAAGATTGCATAAAAATTGTAATTTAAAACGCTTTTCGCTTACTTCATCTTTTTAAATTTGGACTTTTCTTTCGACTGTTCTTAGAAAGCAGTTGCATCTTGTAAGTAAATACCATGCCATACTTTAAAGTGTTAGACCCCTCAGTTGTGCAAAAAACGCAAATTAGAACATGTTTGCTTTTGCAACCCTCAGATGGTAGTGACAGCAACATAAAATATAACCCATGTTACAGCAGGGACTATCACCATTGATTTGCAACCATTACTTTTGAAATAGCTTTGGTATTTCCTGAGACTGAGTATAAATCGCTATTTAGAACGTTTATAGAACGCTTTTCGTGCATTTTCACCCTTTTTAAATTTCTAATTTTCTCGAAACTGTACTTAAAGATCATTTATATCTAATAAATATGTACCTTGCCTAATTTTAAGTTGCTAGCCCGTACCGATCACAAAAATCGAAATTTAGAACGCTTTTTTGCTCCTGCAACGTCTAGGTGATAGTGATACCGTTATAAAATAGCGTCTATGTTAGAGCAGAGTCTGTCAGCAACAATTTCCTACCATTTCTTTTGAAATCAGTTTGATTCTTCCTGAGATATCGCTGGCAAATCGGCATTTAGAGCGTTTTTAGAATGCTTTTAGCGCATTTTGCTGCTGCATCTCCTCTGGGGTAGTGGAAACAGATGTAAAATATAGCCTAACTTGGAGCCAGATCTATCAGCATAATTTTTACACCATTATATTTGAAATAGGTTCAGTACTTCCTAAGATTGCATAGAAATCGCAATTTAGAACTTTTTTTACAACGCTTTTTGCGCATTTTGACCCCTTTTAAATTCCAATTTTTTTAGGAAATGTCCTTAGATATCGATATCTTATAATTAACTACCATTCCAAATTTCATGATTCTAGGGCCTTCCGTAACGCAAAAACCGCAATTTAGAACGTTTTTTGCTCCTGCACCCCCTTTGGGGTAGTGGCACCGACATAAAACATAGCCTATGTTGGAACAAGGATTGTCACCATCATTTCGACGCCCTTATTTTTAAAATCGGTTTGCTATTTCCTGAGATTGTGTAGAAACCACCATTTAGAACATTTTTTAGAACGCTTTTCGCGCATTTTCACCCTTTTTAAATTTCGAATTGCTTAAGAACTGTTCTTAGAAATCATTTTTATCTAATAAGCATCTAATATTCCAAATTTCATATTTCTAGGCCCTTCAGTAACGCAAAAATCGCATTTTTAGAACATTTTTTGCTCCTGCACTCCCTTTGGGGTAGTGGCACGGACATAAAACATAGCCTAAGTTGGAGCAAGTGTTGTCACCATCATTTTGACACCGTTATTTTTTAAATCGGTTTGGTTTTTCCTGAGATTGTGTAGAAACCACCATTTAGAACGTTTTTAGAACGGTTTTCGCACATTTTCACCCCTTTTAAATTTCGAATTGTTTAAGAACTGTTCTTAGAAAACGTTTATATCTAATAAGTAGCTAATATCCCAACTGTCATATTGCTAGGCCCTTCAGTAACGTAAAAATAGCATTTTTAGAACGTTTTTTGCTCCTGCACCCTCTTATGGGTAGTGGCACCGACATAAAACATAGCCTATGTTGGAGCAAGGGTTGTCACCATCATTTTGGCGCCATTATTTTTAAAATCGGTTGGGTATTTCCTGAGATTGTGTAGAAACCACCATTTAGAACGTTTTTTAGAACGCTTTTCGCCCATTTTCACACCTTTTAAATTTCGATTTGTTTAAGAACTGTTCTTAGAAATCTTTTATATCTAATAAGTAGCTAATATTCCAAATTTCCTATTTCTAGGCCCTTCAGTAACACAAAAATCTCATTTTTAGAACGTTTTTTGCTCCTGCACCCCCTTTTGGCCAGTGTCACCGACATAGGATATAGCCTATGTTCAAAGTTGGACTAACACCATCATTTTGATACCATTATTTTTGGAATCGGTTCGGTAGTTCCAGAGCTTACCTCCTACAGATAAATAATTTTTACGTCTTTATAATATGAGTATGTCATATTTAAAGTTTCTAGCCTTTTCAGTATCACAGAAATCGCAATTTAGAAAGTTTTTAGCTCCTGCAACCCTCTGGTGGTAGTGGAACAGACATAAAATATAGCTTATATTTGAGCAAGGTCTATCACCAAAATTTGTCATCATTATTTTTTTAATCGGTTTGATAATTTATAAGTTTGCTTAAAAATTGTAATTTATAACGCTTTTCACTCACTTCATTTTTTTAAATTTAGAATTTTCTTTCGGCTGTTCTTAAAAAGCAGTTGCATCTTGTAAGTAAATACCATGCCATACTTCAAAGTGTTAGACCCCTCAGTTGTGCAAAAAACGCAAATTAGAACATGTTTTGCTTTTGCAACCCTCAGATGGTAGTGACAGCAACATAAAATATAATCTATGTTATAGCAGGGACTGTCACCATTGATTTGCAACCATTACTTTTGAAATAGCTTTGGTATTTCCTAAGATTGAGTAGAAATCGCAATTTAGAACGTTTTTAGGTCGCTTTTCGTGCATTTTCACCCCTTTTTAAATTTCCAATTTTTTCGAAACTGTTCTTAAAAATCATTTATACCTAATAAATATGCACCTTGCCTAATTTTAAGTTGCTAGCCCCTACCGATCACAAAAATCGAAATTTAGGACGCTTTTTAGCTCCTGCAACGTCTTGGTGATTGTGATACCGACATAAAATACCGTCTATGTTAGAGCAGAGGCTGTCAGCATCAATTTCCTACCATTACGTTTGAAATAAGATTCATTCTTCCTGAGATATTGCCGACAAATCGGCATTTAGAACGTTTTTAGAACGCTTTTCGCTCATTTTTCTCCTGCATCTCCTCTGGGTTAGTGGAAACATATATAAAATATGGCCTATTTTGGAGCAAGATCTTTCACCATCATTTTAACACCATTATATTTGAAATCGGTTCTGTATTTCCTGAGATTGCATAGAAATCGCAATTTAGAACTTTTTTACAACGCTTTTTGCGTATTTTGACCCCCTTTTAAATTTCGATTTTTTTAGGAAATGTCCTTAAAAATCATTGATATCTTATAACTAACTACCATTCTAAATTTTATGATTCAAGGCCCTTCCGTCACACAAAAACCGCAATTTAGAACGTTTTTCTCCTGCAGCCCCTTTGGGGTAGTGGCACCGACATAAAACATAGCCTATTTTGGAGCAAGATCTTTCACCATCATTTTAACACCATTATATTTGAAACCGGTTCAGTATTTCCTGAGATTGCATAGAAATTGCAATTTAGAACTTTTTTACAACGCTTTTTGCGTTTTTTGACCCCCTTTTAAATTTCGATTTTTTTAGGAAATGTCCTTAGAAATCATTGATATCTTATAACTAACTACCATTCTAAATTTTACGATTCAAGGCCCTTCCGTCACGCAAAAACCGAAATTTAGAACGTTTTTCTCCTGCAGCCCCTTTGGGGTAGTGGCACCGACATAAAACATAGCCTATGTTGGAGCAAGGATTTTCACCATCATTTTGACGCCATTATTTTTTAAATCGGTTTGGTATTTCCTGAGATTGTGTAGAAACTACCATTTAGAACGTTTTTTAGAACGCTTTTCGCGCATTTTCACCCCTTTTAAATTTCGAATTGTTTAAGAACTGTTCTTAGAAATCCTTTATATCTAATAAGTAACTGATACTTCAAATTTCATATTTGTTGGCCCATCAGTAACACATAAATCGCATTTTTAGAACGTATTTTGCTCCTGCACCCACCTTCGGGGTAGTGGCACCGACATAAAATATTGCCTATGTTCTAAGTTGGTCTAACACCATCATTTTGATACCTTTACTTTTGGAATCGGTTCGGTAGTTCCAGAGCTTACCTCCGACAAATAAACAATTTTTTCCTCTTTATAATAGGAGTATAGACTAGCAAACCCCGCGGCTTTGCTCGCGTAATATTTGAAATATGCCAAGTGATATTTATATGTCAAATTTTTATTAAAAGGTACTAAATAAATTTTTACTTATTACTTTTAAGAATAATTCAAAAATTATTATTTAAAACATAGTTTGATTAAACATCACTATTACACTGCATTAGGCAGAAATGAGACTTAAATTAATAAAACTAAATAAATGATAATTTAGAAAATATTTTGAAACCTTTATGCTCATTTAATATGCTCATTTCAGTATTCATTTGAAGTTTTGAATTTTTTAGAAACCATCTTCTTACATCTTAAAATTAACTATCATGTCAAATTCCAAGTCCTACCATCTCTCTCAACAGAATAGGCTATGTTGAATTAGGAACTATCACAATTAATTTACCAACATTAATTTTGAAATCGGTTTGTTATTTTTAATATTCCACAAAAACGTAATTTAGAAAGCTTTTAAAGGTCTTTTATAGAACGTTTGTTATTCCTGTAAACCCCAGGTGGTAGAATCATCGGCCTGTGTAGGATCAGAGACTGTTACCATTGATTCGCAACTATTACTTTTATAATCGGTTTATATTCCCTGAAATTGCATAGATATCGTAATTTAGGACTTTTTTAGAATGCTTTTCACACCTCGCGTTCGCTTAACCCCTTTTAATTCGAATTTATTTTCGACAGTCTTTCGAGGGCATTTATATTTTATAAGTAACTACCATGTCATATTTAAAGTTTCTAGCCTTTTCAGTATCATAGAAATCGCAATTTAGAAAGTTTTTAGCTCCTGCAAGCCTCTGGTGATAGTGGCAGAGATATTAAATATAGCTTATGCTTGAGCCGGTTCTAACACCAACAGTTTGGCATCATTATTTTTTTAATCGGTTTAGTATTTAATAAGATTGCATAAAAATTGTAATTTAAAACGCTTTTCGCTTATATCATCTTTTTAAATTTGGACTTTTCTTTCGACTGTTCTTAGAAAGCAGTTGCATCTTGTAAGTAAATACCATGCCATACTTCAAAGTGTTAGACCCCTCAGTTGTGCAAAAAACGCAAATTAGAAAATGTTTGCTTTTGCAACCCTCAGATGGTAGTGACAGCAACATAAAATATAACCCATGTTACAGCAGGGACTATCACCATTGATTTGCAACCATTACTTTTGAAATAGCTTTGGTATTTCCTGAGACTGAGTATAAATCGCTATTTAGAACGTTTATAGAACGCTTTTCGTGCATTTTCACCCCTTTTTAAATTTCTAATTTTCTCGAAACTGTACTTAAAGATCATTTATATCTAATAAATATGTACCTTGCCTAATTTTAAGTTGCTAGTCCGTACCGATCACAAAAATCGAAATTTAGAACGCTTTTTTGCTCCTGCTACGTCTAGGTGATAGTGATACCGTTATAAAATAGCGTCTATGTTAGAGCAGAGTCTGTCAGCAACAATTTCCTACCATTTCTTTTGAAATCAGTTTGATTCTTCCTGAGATATCGCTGGCAAATCGGCATTTAGAGCGTTTTTAGAATGCTTTTAGCGCATTTTGCTCCTGCATCTCCTCTGGGGTAGTGGAAACAGATGTAAAATATAGCCTAACTTGGAGCCAGATCTGTCAGCATAATTTTTACACCATTATATTTGAAATAGGTTCAGTACTTCCTAAGATTGCATAGAAATCGCAATTTAGAACGTTTTTTACAACGCTTTTTGCGCATTTTGACCCCTTTTAAATTCCAATTTTTTTAGGAAATGTCCTTAGATATCGATATCTTATAATTAACTACCATTCCAAATTTCATGATTCTAGGGCCTTCCGTAACGCAAAAACCGCAATTTAGAACGTTTTTTGCTCTTGCACCCCCTTTGGGGTAGTGGCACCGACATAAAACATCGCCTATGTTGGAACAAGGATTGTCACCATCATTTCGACGCCGTTATTTTTAAAATCGGTTTGCTATTTCCTGAGATTGTGTAGAAACCACCATTTAGAACATTTTTTAGAACGCTTTTCGCGCATTTTCACCCTTTTTAAATTTCGAATTGCTTAAGAACTGTTCTTAGAAATCCTTTTTATCTAATAAGTATCTAATATTCCAAATTTCATATTTATAGGCCCTTCAGTAACGCAAAAATCGCATTTTTAGAACATTTTTTGCTCCTGCACTCCCTTTGGGGTAGTGGCACGGACATAAAACATAGCCTAAGTTGGAGCAAGTGTTGTCACCATCATTTTGACACCGTTATTTTTTAAATCGGTTTGGTTTTTCCTGAGATTGTGTAGAAACCACCATTTAGAACGTTTTTAGAACGGTTTTCGCACATTTTCACCCCTTTTAAATTTCGAATTGTTTAAGAACTGTTCTTAGAAATCATTTATATCTAATAAGTAGCTAATATTCCAACTGTCATATTGCTAAGCCCTTCAGTAACGTAAAAATAGCATTTTTAGAACGTTTTTTGCTCCTGCACCCTCTTTGGGGTAGTGGCACCGACATAAAACATAGCCTATGTTAGAGCAAGGGTTGTCACCATCATTTTGGCGCCATTATTTTTAAAATCGGTTGGGTATTTCCTGAGATTGTGTAGAAACCACCATTTAGAACGTTTTTTAGAACGCTTTTCGCCCATTTTCACACCTTTTAAATTTCGATTTGTTTAAGAACTGTTCTTAGAAATCTTTTATATCTAATAAGTAGCTAATATTCCAAATTTCCTATTTCTAGGCCCTTCAGTAACACAAAAATCTCATTTTTAGAACGTTTTTTGCTCCTGCACCCCCTTTTGGCCAGTGTCACCGACATAGGATATAGCCTATGTTCAAAGTTGGACTAACACCATCATTTTGATAACTTTATTTTTGGAATCGGTTCGGTAGTTCCAGAGCTTACCTCCTACAGATAAACAATTTTTACGTCTTTATAATATGAGTATGTCATATTTAAAGTTTCTAGCCTTTTCAGTATCACAGAAATCGCAATTTAGAAAGTTTTTAGCTCCTGCAACCCTCTGGTGGTAGTGGAACAGACATAAAATATAGCTTATATTTGAGCAAGATCTATCACCAAAATTTGTCATCATTATTTTTTTAATCGGTTTGATAATTTATAAGTTTGCTTAAAAATTGTAATTTATAACGCTTTTCACTCACTTCATTTTTTTTAATTTAGAATTTTCTTTCGGCTGTTCTTAGAAAGCAGTTGCATCTTGTAAGTAAATACCATGCCATACTTCAAAGTGTTAGACCCCTCAGTTGTGCAAAAAACGCAAATTAGAACATGTTTTGCTTTTGAAACCCTCAGATGGTAGTTACAGTAACATAAAATATAATCTATGTTATAGCAGGGACTGTCACCATTGATTTGCAACCATTACTTTTGAAATAGCTTTGGTATTTCCTTAGATTGAGTAGAAATCGCAATTTAGAACGTTTTTAGGTCGCTTTTCGTGCATTTTCACCCCTTTTTAAATTTCCAATTTTTTCGAAACTGTTCTTAAAAATCATTTATACCTAATAAATATGCACCTTGCCTAATTTTAAGTTGCTAGCCCCTACCGATCACAAAAATCGAAATTTAGGACGCTTTTTAGCTCCTGCAACGTCTTGGTGATTGTGATACCGACATAAAATACCGTCTATGTTAGAGCAGAGTCTGTCAGCATCAATTTCCTACCATTACGTTTGAAATAAGATTCATTCTTCCTGAGATATTGCCGACAAATCGGCATTTAGAACGTTTTTAGAACGCTTTTCGCTCATTTTGCTCCTGCATCTCCTCTGGGTTAGTGGAAACATATATAAAATATGGCCTATTTTGGAGCAAGATCTTTCACCATCATTTTAACACCATTATATTCGAAATCGGTTCAGTATTTCCTGAGACTGCATAGAAATTGCAATTTAGAACTTTTTTACAACGCTTTTTGCGTATTTTGACCCCCTTTTAAATTTCGATTTTTTTAGGAAATGTCCTTAAAAATCATTGATATCTTATAACTAACTACCATTCTAAATTTTACGATTCAAGGCCCTTCCGTCACGCAAAAACCGCAATTTAGAACGTTTTTCTCCTGCAGCCCCTTTGGGGTAGTGGCACCGACATAAAACATAGCCTATTTTGGAGCAAGATCTTTCACCATCATTTTAACACCATTGTATTTGAAATCGGTTCAGTATTTCCTGAGATTGCATAGAAATTGCAATTTAGAACTTTTTTACAACGCTTTTTGCGTTTTACGACCCCCTTTTAAATTTCGATTTTTTTAGGAAATGTCCTTATGTCCTTAGGAAATGTCCTCATTGATATCTTATAACTAACTACCATTCTAAATTTTACGATTCAAGGCCCTTCCGTCACACAAAAACCGAAATTTAGAACGTTTTTCTCCTGCAGCCCCTTTGGGGTAGTGGCACCGACATAAAACATAGCCTATGTTGGAGCAAGGATTTTCACCATCATTTTGACGCCATTATTTTTTAAATCGGTTTGGTATTTCCTGAGATTGTGTAGAAACTACCATTTAGAACGTTTTTAGAACGCTTTTCGCGCATTTTCACCCCTTTTAAATTTTGAATTGTTTAAGAACTGTTCTTAGAAATCCTTTATATCTAATAAGTAACTGATACTTCAAATTTCATATTTGTAGGCCCATCAGTAACACATAAATCGCATTTTTAGAACGTTTTTTGCTCCTACACCCCCTTTGGGGTAGTGGCACCGACATAAAATGTAGCCTATCTTAGAGCAAATGTTTTCACTATCATTTTGACACCAATATTTTTTTAATCGGTTTGGTATTTCCTGAGATTGTGTAGAAACTACCATTTAGAACGTTTTTTAGAACGCTTTTTGCGCATTTTCACCCCTTTCAAATTTCGAATTGTTTAAGAACTGTTCTTAGACATCATTTATATCCTATAAGTAACTAATATTCAAAATTTCATATTTCTAGGCCCTTCAGTAACGCTAAAATTGCATTTTTAGAACGTTTTTTGCTCCTACACCCCCTTTGGGGTAGTGACACCGACCTAAAACATGGCCTATCTTGGAGCAAGCGTTGTCACCATCATTTTGACACCAATATTTTTTAAATGGGTTTGGTATTTCCTGAGATTGTGTAGAAACTACCATTTAGAACGTTTTTTAGAACGCTTTTTGTGCATTTTTACCCCTTTTAAATTTCGAATTGTTTAAGAACTGTTCTTAGACATCATTTATATCTTATAAGTAACTAATATTCCAAATTTCATATTTCTAGGCCCTTCAGTAACGCGAAAATCGCGTTTTTAGAACGTTTTTTGCTCCTGCACCCCCCTTCGGGGTAGTGGCACCGACATAAAATATTGCCTATGTTCTAAGTTGGTCTAACACCATCATTTTGTTACCTTTACTTTTGGAATCGGTTCGGTAGTTCCAGAGCTTACCTCCGACAAATAAACAATTTTTTCATCTTTATAATAGGAGTATAGACTAGCAAACCCCGCGGCTTTGCTCGCGTAATATTTGAAATATGCCAAGTGATATTTATATGTCTAATTTTTATTAAAAGGTACTAAATAAATTTTTACTTATTACTTTTAAGAATAATTCAAAAATTATTATTTAAAACACAGTTTGATTAAACATCATTATTACACTGCATTAGGCAGAAATGAGACTTAAATTAATAAAACTAAATAAATGATAATTTAGAAAATATTTTGAAACCTTTATGCTCATTTAATATGCTCATTTCAGTATTCATTTGAAGTTTTGAATTTTTTAGAAACCATCTTCTTACATCTTAAAATTAACTATCATGTCAAATTCCAAGTCCTACCATCTCTCTCAACAGAATAGGCTATGTTGAATTAGGAACTATCACAATTAATTTACCGACATTAATTTTGAAATCGGTTTGTTATTTTTAATATTCCACAAAAACGTAATTTAGAAAGCTTTTAATGGTCTTTTATAGAACGTTTGTTATTCCTGTAAACCCCAGGTGGTAGAATCATCGGCCTGTGTAGGATCAGAGACTGTTACCATTGATTCGCAACTATTACTTTTATAATCGGTTTATATTCCCTGAAATTGCATAGATATCGTAATTTAGGACTTTTTTAGAATGCTTTTCACACCTCCCCTTCGCTTAACCCTTTTTAATTCGAATTTATTTTCGACAGTCTTTCGAGGGCATTTATATTTTATAAGTAACTACCATGTCATATTTAAAGTTTCTAGCCTTTTCAGTATCATAGAAATAGCAATTTAGAAAGTTTTTAGCTCCTGCAAGCCTCTGGTGATAGTGGCACAGATATTAAATATAGCTTATGCTTGAGCCGGTTCTAACACCAACAGTTTGGCATCATTATTTTTTTAATCGGTTTAGTATTTAATAAGATTGCATAAAAATTGTAATTTAAAACGCTTTTCGCTTACTTCATCTTTTTAAATTTGGACTTTTCTTTCGACTGTTCTTAGAAAGCAGTTGCATCTTGTAAGTAAATACCATGCCATACTTCAAAGTGTTAGACCCCTCAGTTGTGCAAAAAACGCAAATTAGAACATGTTTGCTTTTGCAACCCTCAGATGGTAGTGACAGCAACATAAAATATAACCCATGTTACAGCAGGGACTATCACCATTGATTTGCAACCAATACTTTTGAAATAGCTTTGGTATTTCCTGAGACTGAGTATAAATCGCTATTTAGAACGTTTATAGAACGCTTTTCGTGCATTTTCACCCCTTTTTAAATTTCTAATTTTCTCGAAACTGTACTTAAAGATCATTTTTATCTAATAAATATGTACCTTGCATAATTTTAAGTTGCTAGCCCGTACCGATCACAAAAATCGAAATTTAGAACGCTTTTTTGCTCCTGCAACGTCTAGGTGATAGTGATACCGTTATAAAATAGCGTCTATGTTAGAGCAGAGTCTGTCAGCAACAATTTCCTACCATTTCTTTTGAAATCAGTTTGATTCTTCCTGAGATATCGCTGGCAAATCGGCATTTAGAGCGCTTTTAGAATGCTTTTAGAGCATTATGCTCCTGCATCTCCTCTGGGGTAGTGGAAACAGATGTAATATATAGCCTAACTTGGAGCCAGATCTGTCAGCATAATTTTTACACCATTATATTTGAAATAGGTTCAGTACTTCCTAAGATTGCATAGAAATCGCAATTTAGAACGTTTTTTACAACGCTTTTTGAGCATTTTGACTCCGTTTTAAATTTCGATTTTTTTAGGAAATGCCCTTTGCGATCATTGATATCTTATAAGTAACTACCATTCCAAATTTCACGATTCTAGGCCCTTCCGTAACGCTAAAACCGCAATTTAGAACGTTTTTCCCCTGCACCCCATTTGGGGTAGTGTCACCGACATAAAACATAGCCTATGTTGGAGCAAGGGTTGTCACCGTCATTTTGACACCATTATTTTTTTAATCGGTTTGGTATTTCCTGAGATTGTGTAGAAACCACCGTTTAGAACGCTTTTCGCGCATTTTCACCCCTTTTAAATTTCGAATCGTTTAAGAACTGTTCTTAAAAATCCTTTATACCTAATAAGTAGCTTATATTCCAAATTTCATATTTCTAAGCCCTTCAGTAACGCAAAAATCGCTTTTTTAGAACGTTTTTTGCTCCTGCACCCCCTTTGGGGTAGTGGCACCGGCATAAAACATAGCCTAACTTGGAGCAAGCGTTGTCACTATCATTATGACACCAATATTTTTAAAATCGGTTTGGTATTTCCTGAGATTATGTAGAAACTACCATTTAGAACGTTTTTTAGAACGCTTTTTGTGCATTTTCACCCCTTTTAAATTTCGAATTGTTTAAGAACTGTTCTTAGACATCATTTATATCTTATAAGTAACTAATATTCCAAATTTCATATTTCTAAGCCCTTCAGTAACGCAAAAATCGCGTTTTTAGAACGTTTTTTGCTCCTGCACCCCCTTTGGGGTAGTAGCACCGACATAAAATATAGTCTATGTTCTAAGTTGGACTAACACCATCATTTTGATACCATTACTTTTGGAATCGGTTTGGTAGTTCCAGAGCTTACCTCCTACAAATAAACAATTTTTACCTCTTTATAATATGACTAGCAAATCCCACGGCTTTGCTCGCGTAATATTTGAAATATGCCAAGTGATATTTATATGTCTAATTTTTATTAAAAGGTACAAACTAAATTTTTATTTTATTAATAGGTAATATTTTAGTTTATTAAAAGGTACTTATTACTTTTAGGAATAATTAAAACAATTACTATTTAAAACACAATTTGATTAAGCATCATTGTTACATTGCATAAAGAAGAAATGAGACTTAAATTAATAAAACTAAATAAATAATAATTTAGAAAATATTTTGAAACTTTTATCCTCAGTTAATACGCTCATTTCAGTATTCATTTGACGTTTTGAATTTTCTAGAAACCATCTTCTTACATCTTAAAATTAACCATCATGTCAAATTCCAAGTTCTACCACCTCTCTCAACATAAAGGGCTATGTTGAAATAGGAACTGTCACCATTAATTTGCCAACATTAATTTTGAAATTGGTTTGTTATTTCCTAATATTCCACAGAAACGTAATTTAGAAAGCTTTTAAAGGCCTTTTTTAGAGCGTTTGTTGTTCCTGTGAACCCCAGGTGGTAGAATCATCGGCATAAAATATAGCCTGTGTAGGATCAGAGACTGCTACCATTGATTCGCAGCTATTACTTTTATATTTGGTTTATATTCCCTGAAATTGCGTAGAAATCGTAATTTAGAACTTTTTTAGAATGCTTTTCGCACATCCCCTTCACTTCACCCCTTTTTAATTCGAGTTTATTTTCGAAAGTCCTTCGAGGGCATTTATATTTTATAATTAACTACCATGACATATTTAAAGTTTCTAGCCTTTTCAGTATCACAGAAATCGCAATTTAGAAAGTTTTTAGCTCCTGAAACCCTCTGGTGGTAGTGGCACAGACATAAAATATAGCTTATGATTGAGCAGGTTCTATCACCTACAATTTGTCATCATTATTTTATTAATCGGTTTGGTATTTGATAAAATTACATAAAAATGTTTATTTGCAACGCTATTCGCTCACTTCATCTTTTTAAATTTGAAATTTTCTTTCGACAGTTCTTAGAAAGCAGTTGCATCTTCTAAGTAAATACCATGCCATACTTCAAAGTGTTAGACCCTTCAGTTATGCAAAAAACGCAAATTAGAACATGTTTTGCTTTTGCAATCCTCAGATGGTAGTGACAGCAACATAAAATATAACTTATGTTATAGCAGGGACTGTCACCATTGATTTGCAACCATTACTTTTGAAACAGCTTTGGAATTTCCTGAGATTGAGTAGAAATCGCAATTTAGAAAGTTTTTAGGACGCTTTTCGCGCATTTTCACCCCTTTTTAAATTTCCATTTTTTTCGAAAATGTTCTTAAAGATCATTTATATGTAATACATATGTACCTTGCCTAATTTTAAGTTGCTAGCCCCTACCGATCACAAAAATCGAAATTTGAAACGCTTTTTTGCTCCTGCAACGTCTAGGTGATAATGATACCGACTTAAAATAGCGTCTATGTTAGAACAGAGACTGTCAGCATCAATTTCTTATCATTACTTTTGAAATCAGTTTGATTCTTCCTGAGATATTGGTGACAAATCGGCATTTAGAACGTTTTTAGAAAGCTTTTCGCTCATTTTGCTCCTGCATCTCCTCTGGGTTAGTGGAAACATATATAAAATATAGCCTATCTTAGAGCAAGATCTGTCACCATCATTTTAACGCCATTATATTTGAAATCGGTTCATAATTTCCTGAGATTGCATAGAAATTGCAATTTAGAACGTTTTTTACAACGCTTTTTGCGCATTTTGACCCCCCCCCCTTTTTAAATTTCGATTTTTTAGGAAATGTCCTTAGAGATCATTGATATCTTATAACAAACTACCATTCTAAATTTCACGATTCAAAGCCCTTCCGTCACGCAAAAACAGCAATTTAGAACGTTTTTCTCCTGCAGCCCCTTTGGGGTAGTGGCACCGACATAAAACATAGCCTATGTTGGAGCAGGGATTTTCACCATCATTTTGACGCCATTATTTTTCAAATCGGTTTGGTATTTCCTGAGATTGTGTAGAAACTACCATTTAGAACGTTTTTTAGAACGCTTTTCGCGCATTTTCACCCCTTTTAAATTTAGAATTGTTTAAGAACTGTTCTTAGAAATCCTTTATATCTAATAAGTAGCTGATACTTCAAATTTCATATTTCTAGGCCCATCAGTAACACATAAATCGCATTTTTAGAACGTTTTTTGCTCCTACACCCCCTTTGGGTTAGTGGCACCGACATAAAACATAGTCTATCTTGGAGCAAACGTTGTCACTATCATTTTGACACCAATATTTTTTTAATCGGTTTGGTATTTCCTGAGATTATGTAGAAACTACCATTTAGAACGTTTTTTAGAACGCTTCCCAGCTAAAAATGAACTGCAGAAATTCTATAAAAAAACCGCAGTTGTAAAACTGCGGTGATTTGGCCAATTCCACTACAGATTTTTTGCGGTCAATACAACCACAAAATTACTGCAGTTTATTAACCGCAGAAATTTCGCAGTTGTATTGACCACAAAAATTCTACAGAAAATTTATAGTTATATCAATATTAAAAATTCTGCAGAAATTTCGCAGTTCCATTGACCGCAAAAATTCTGTAGTGGAATCGGCCAAATCACCGCAGTTTTCCAACTGCAGATTTTTTGTAGTTATATCGACCTCAAAAATGTTGTAGTTTTTTTACTGAGCATAGTTTCAAATCTGGTTTCTATAACATTATGTGCTCTGGAGTGAAAAATCTGTTGAAATAGAAAAGTCCTAAGTAAAAAATCTCAAACATTTGTAGAATGCTTTAAGTTTATTGTGTGGCATGTTTACTTTATGAAAGCAATTGCATGTCATTGGAACTGTGTAAGTAGCAAGTTATCTGTCAAAAAGCACGCATTGCGATTGGGAGGGGAAATTTTGAGGTTGCTGAATTCACGGTTGGTGAGTGTGGCTGCTTGATAGGGCTGGGCAATATGTCTAGAATTAATACAAATCGGCATCTTTATATCATATATCCTGATATATCGATTTAGGAAAGTGCCCTCAGGGAGGCAAAGTAGTGTGCGAGTAGCGGTAAGTGCATAAAATGATTAAGCGGTCACAGGCCTTTTCCAACGATATGTCACATGATGACAAAATGTAGAAAAGTGCCCCCAGAGGGGGGGGGGGGCAAAGTAGTGAGCGAAGTACCAGAAATGCATAAAATGATTAAGCAGTCACAGGCCTTTCCACCGATATGTCACATGATGGGTGTTGGCAAAATATAGAAAAGTGCCCCCCAAGGGGACAAAGTAGTGGGCGGAGCACTGGACATGCATAAAATGATTAAGCGGTCACAGGCCTTTGCAACGATATGTCACATGACGGGATGCTGGCAAAATTTAGGAAATTCCCCCCCCTGGGGGGCAAAGTGGTGGGCGGAGTACCGGAAGTGCATAAAATGATTAAGCAGTCACAGGCCTTTCCAATGACATGTCACATGACGGGTGTCAGGAAAATGTAAGAAAGTGCCCCCAAGGGGGGCAAAGTAGTCGGCGGAGCACTGGAAATGCATAAAATGATTAAGCGGTCACAGGCCTTTGCAACGATATGTCACATGATGAGGTGCCAGCAAAATTTAGGAAATTGCCCCCCCTGGGGGGAAAAGTGGTGGGCGGAGTACCGGAAGTGCATAAAATGATTAAGCGGTCACAGGCCTTTGCAACGATATGTCACATGACGGGATGCCGGCAAAATTTAGGAAATTGCCCCCCCCCTGGGGGCAAAGTGGTGGGCAGAGTACCGGAAGTGCATAAAATGATTAAGCGGTCACAGGCCTTTCCAATGACATGTCACATGACGGGTGTCAGGAAAATGTAAGAAAGTGCCCCCCAGGGGGGGCAAAGTAGTCGGCGGAGCACTGGAAATGCATAAAATGATTAAGCGGTCACAGGCCTTTGCAACGATATGTCACATGATGAGGTGCCAGCAAAATTTAGGAAATTGCCCCCCCTGGGGGGCAAAATGGTGGGCGGAGTACCGGAAGTGCATAAAATGATTAAGCGGTCACAGGCCTTTCCAATGACATGTCACATGACGGGAGTCAGCAAAATGTAAGAAAGTGCCCTTCAGCGGGGCAAAGTAGTGGCAGAGCACTGGAAATGCATAAAATGATTAAGCGGTTACAGGCCTTTGCAACGATATGTCACATGAGGGGTGACGACAAAATTTAGAAAAATGCCCCTCCCCCCAGGTGTGGAAGTGGGGGAGATGGTCATTGGAGGTGCATAACATGAATAAGTAGTAAGAAATTTGCATATTATATGATCTATTGAGGAAATTCGTATATTTCGCACGATCTTTTGAAGAAATTCGCTCATTTTACACGATCCTTTGACGAAAATCATGCATTTTACACGACCCTTTGGTGAAAATCGCGCTTTTTCCACAACCTTTCAAAGAAATTCGCATAATACACGATCTTTCGATGAAATTTGCGCATTTCGCACAAGCTTTTGAAGAAATTTGTATATTTTACACGATCGTTCGATGAAATTTGCATATTTCGCACAATCTTTTGAAGGAATTCGTATATTTTACATGATCTTTTGGTGAAATTCACATATTTTGCACGATCTTTCAAAGAAATTCACATATTTTACAAGATCGTTTGACGAAATACAAATTTTTTCGCGATCATTTGACTAAAATCATATTTTATCGCGACTCTTTGATAACATTCGTGCTTTTTCCACGACCTTTCAAAGAAATTCGCATATTACATGATCTTTCGGTGAAATTTGCACGATCTTTTGAAGTGATTTGCATTCTTTACACGGCACTTTGGCAAAAATCTCCAATTTTCCTCGATCTTTCGCCAAAATTCGCTCATTTTCCACAATCTTTTAACAAAATTCACGCTTATTTCGCAATCATTCGACAAAAATCACATTTCTTTGCGATTCTTTAACGAAATTCTCGTTTTCCCCACGACCTTTCAAAGAAGTTCGCATATTTTACACGATCGTTTGACGAAATTCGCATATGTTACATGAACATTTGACAAAAATCACATTTTTTTTCGCGATTCTTTGACGAAATTCAAAATCCTTCACTAAAATTCGCAGGCTTTCCACGACCTTTCAAAGAAATTTGCATATTCCATGATCTTTGGATGAAATTCGTGTATTTCGCACAATTTTTTGCAGAAATTTGAATATTTTACACGATCCTTTGGCAAAAATCATGTTTTTTTTGCAATTCTGCGATGAAAATCGTGTCTTTTTCGTGATCCTTTAACGAAAATTGCATTTTTCCCGCAATCCTTTGCCAAAAATTGTGCATTTTGCATGATCTTTTGCCAAAAATCTCGCATTTTCCACAATCTTTCGCCAAAAATCTGGCGTTTTCCACGATCTATCGCCAAAATTCGCTCATTTTCCACAATCTTTTAACAAAATTCACATTTATTTTGCAATCATTCGACAAAAATCACGTTTATTTCGCAATCATTCGACAAAAATCACATTTCTTTGCGATTCTTTAACGAAATTGTCGATCCTTCGACGAAATTCTCGTTTTTCACACGACGACTTTTAAAAGAAGTTCGCATATTTTACACAATCGTTTGACAAAATTCGCATATTTTACACGAACATTTGACAAAAATCACATTTTTTTTCGTGATTCTTTGACGAAATTCACAATCCTTCGCCGAAATTCGCAGTCTTTCCACGACCTTTCAAAGAAATTTGCATATTACATGATCTTTGGATGAAATTCATGTATTTTTCGCACAATCTTTTGCAGAAATTCGAATATTTTACACGATTTTTTGGTGAAAATCATGATTTTTTTCAATTCTGCGATGAAAATCATGTCTTTTTCGTGATCCTTTAACGAAAATCGCATTTTTCTCGCAATCCTTTGCCAAAAATTGCACATTTTCCACGATCTTTTGCCAAAAATTTCACGTTTTCCATAATCTTTTAACAAAATTCACGTTTTTTCATGATCATTTGACAAAACCCACATTTTTTGCAATTCTTTAACGAAATTCGCAATCCTTCAATGAAATTCACGGTTTTCCCACGACCTTTCAAAGAAATTCGCATATTACATGATCTTTCAAAGAAATTCGCATATTACACGATCTTTCAAAGAAATTCGCATATTTTACACGATCGTTTGACGAAACACGCACATTTTTTCACAATCATTTGACAAAAATCACATTGTTTTTTGCAATTCTTTGACAAAATTTGCGATCCTTTGCCGAAATTTGCAGTTTTTCCACGACCTTTCAAAGAAATTTGCATATTACACGATCTTTTGACGAAATTCGTGTATTTTGCACAATCTTTTGAAGAAATCGGCATATTTTGCATGATTATTGGTGAAAATAGTGTTTTTTCACAATTCTTTGATGAAAATCGTGTCTTTTTCATGATCCTTTAACGAAAATCGCATCTTTCGCCAAAAATCTCACATTTTCCATGATCTTTTGCCAAAATTCGCTCATCTTGCACGATATTTAGTAAAATTCACGTTTTTTTTGCGACCATTGATAAAAACCACATTTTTTCTTCGATTCTTTGACGAAATTAGTGTTTTTTCCACAACCTTTCAGACAAATTCACATATTACACGATCGCATCATGTTTAATTTTTTCTCCAACATTTTTTAGAAAATATTTGTAAATTCCCTGACTTTTCCTATATATTTTGAAATTTCCCTGACTGTCCATGACACTGGGAACACAGTAAATATAAAAAATTTAATCATTGAAACAGCCCTCAGTCTCAGTCAGGGCTGTCTGCCCACCTACCCACCCAAAAAAACCCGGGTGGGCTTTTTTAAAAAACCCCACTTAATAAAACCCACATAAAAGTGGGTTTTATTGGGTTTTTTTGGTTTATACAAGTTTTTTGCTGCACAGTATCATTTATTTTTAATTACTACTTATTTGTTATGATTCTGTTATACATGCAAGATAAAAATTTAATTAAATTTAGGTTTTCAGACATCTCTGTATAAAAAGATAAAAATGATTTGAAAGAGCTGCAAAACCCAAACCTCATCAAATTAAAATTATCCAAAAGGAAAAAATGACTATTTTTTATCATTCATTATCTAATATGTAAAAATGAAAATTTGTCCGTCTGTAATTCTATACAAATCGACAGTTTGGAAGACAGGATTGTGAAACGTTACATATATGCGTATTAAAACATGGCCGAGGCAACTAAATTAATCCAGATCTAAATAATTTATAGTTAATTTTTAATTAATAAAACATCACCAATTTAACAGCAAGTTCCTATCAAGTTTAAACATTTTACGTTATAGCAGTTGCTAACAATTAAAAATCCACAATAAAATTCTTATCACAAAAATTCCTTTTCTATTGCAAGATTTCTATGTGAAAAATGAAAATGAAATAAATAGTTTGACGAAGATAAAAAAAATTAATATTACATCATAACTTTTCTATTGCAAGATTTCAAAATAAAAAATGAAATAAATAGTTTGACAAATTTAAAAAAGAAGTTAATATTACGTCACATTGGAAATGTAATGGATGGTTTAGGAAATGTAATGTAATGGATGGCAGGTGAATATATAATGTCATATGAGTTTGAAAAAGCACATTGAAACATGATAAAAACCTGAGCATAAGCTCGATAAGATAATTGGCATTTTAACATTTTGAAGTTCTCTGAATTTGTTTTCGTTATTTTTAAATCTATTCCATATACATACTCTTGTGTATGCATGTATAGTATTAGAATTTCCACAAAGGTTTAGGTCCCTAGAGCTCATTCTTAGTGAAGAACTGAAATAAAGATGACAAATTGCCATTTTTCTTTAATAATGAAAAATTCTGTAAATAACAAAATACTCGGAAACAACTTTTCATCAAAAGGTTTTAATCTCTGTCTCAATCCAGATCACAGATTATATTTACTAAGTAAGTAGGTAATCTGTCGTCTGGATTAAATGAATAAAAATAGAGTGAAAATTACGTAAATTAACAGGCAATCCTTGATTTTTTCAAAACAAACATTCTTAAAATTCTGTGCAACGCCTGCTACTTTAGCTAGCATTATATATATATATATATATATATACAGGGTTCGTTGATATATATCAATGGATATATATCATGATATATATCCGATATTTATTTTTTAAATATCAAGATTTTTGATATTTTCAAATTCTTAATATTTATTTTCAAAATATTAAGATGTTTGTTATTTTGTAAATTTGATATTTATTTTCAAGATATTACTGTGGAAGATAATTTTGATATTTTCTACAGTCAAAGCAAGTGCAAATGAAATTTCCACCTGTTATTGACCACATATTGTCATTCTGTAGATAATGAACTTTTGCCTCTGGCAGTAACTTTTTTAAGAAAAGAAGAAAACAAATCTTTTCCAAGCTTCATGTTTGAAACTTTTATTTTTAATTTTAGAACTAATAATTATGCGAGGCAGTTAATTCAGAACAACCTTTGAAAAATAAAATGTAATTTAGATAATCATTTATATACAGCCAAGGTTCGTTGATATATACCAATGGGTATATATCAGATATTTATTTTCAAAATATCAAGATTTTTGATATTTTCATATATACTTGATATTTATTTATCAATTTATCAAGACGTTTCATATTTTCTGCATTTGCTATTTATTTTCAAAATATGAATGTGCGCAAGATATTTTTCATATTTTCAGTCGTAATTCATAATATTTCAGTGTAAGGGTTATTCTCTGCAATAGTGCAAAAAGTGCTTCCCAGCCATATAAATGCTCTTAATTTTATTACATTTTTATTTATTTTTATTTTTATTAGAAGATCTAAACATAGTTTATTAGGGGCAGAAAGTAAAATTTAAAAATAAATAAATTTAGTATTTAAAAATATAATATATATCATGCAAACATCATTCCCTCACCTTTCCCCCACCTGTACTGCCATATTTTATTGCCTATTTCTTTCCATCCAGAAATAAAAATAATTAAAAATACCCTAAACAAAATAAAGTTCTTATTTGATACATTACAAAAAATAATAAAAATATTAATTTTTACTATTATTATATAGTCTACTCAATCAATTATATGTTTCCCCATGTTAGACCATCATTCCCTCACACATTGCTATTATCTCAAATATCTACCACTAATGAGCAGTAGCAGTCTAGCATCCTTCACAGAAAAGAAGCTATTTTGAGCACTTGTCAATCCAGCAACATAAATTGGTGGTGTAAGATTTTGTTAATTTTACAGAATTTTTTTTTAGTCAGTATATCCAGAAGCGTTTTTATTAGCAGTCATTCCCTCACACAGAATATTCATTTTTTTGTAAATATCAAAAATTTTAATTTTATCATACATTATATATTAAGTGTTTCTCTTAAAGGAAACAGTTTGGATTTCTTCATAATTTTGCATTTTCCCCCTACAACTAGTAAAAATGTCTTATTTCATCATTCCCTCACATTTTTTATTTTATTTTTTCCACAAATTTTTATTTTATTTTTTTTGTTAAGTCAACAATTTCTGTTGCTATTAAAATCTTCAATAATTGACTGATTTCTTACCATTTATCTAATTTTTATAAAAATTTACATATGCATCATTCAAGTCAGACTGCTGGCCAAATTTGCAAGTATTGTAGAGAACAACCCATAAATTAAATAAATTTTCAACTGTTATTGACTGTGTGAATCTGTAGACAAAGAACTTTTGTCTCTTCTTTATGTGACTTTTTAACCAAAAAAGGAAACAAATATATTTTTCTAGCTTTAGATTTGAAGCTTTTATTTTTAAATGTTGAACTAATAATTATGTGGGACGTAATTAATTCAGAACAACCATTAAGTGTATAAAGCAAATTGTTACTGTTTTCAATTAGTTCATCTTCAATTTTGTTCTAAGTGGAAAAAAAAAAACAGAAAATAAAAAGAAAAATGCATTTTTATAATATTGTTTAAGTTTTCATGTTAAGTACAATATATTTTAGTTTCTAATCTATATTATGTTAGAAAACATTTATTATCAGCGGTAAGTTGGCTGCTTTGAAAATATCCGATATATATCGAAAATATCGGATATATATCAAAATATCGGATATTTTTGATATTTTCGAAAATATCATGATATTTATAAACCCTGTATATATATATATATATACTATTACATATCATTCATTAAGGTCCATATAACTTATTTAAAAAAAATTTTATAACAGTTGCTTAAAAATATGTTTATAATGTATTAAGTATTTTAAAGTTGAACTGCATTTAATATTTCATTTTGTTTTACACTCAAAAATCCCCATTTTTGTTATTAAGAGGTACCACGTAAAATAACAGATACGATGATAATCAGAAAATGATAAAGGAGGCATTTGTAGTCTGTACCTGTCTGAATAAAAAAACTTTTTTTCTTTAGACACTCTGCATATAAGTAAAATTGAAATCTATTAAATACAGCCACAACTGCAAAAATACATGTTCATAATGTATTTACATTATGAACACATTTTCTATGTACTATTAAAAAAATGAATTATAACCTATACACTATAGTCATTTTTCCTATGTAGTCATAAAAAATTAAAAATACAAGTTCTTTCGATCATATTAATTTGGTGAGGGTTGGGTCTTGCAGTTCGTTCAAATCATTTTTAATTTTTATGCAAAGATGTCTGAAAATCTAAATTTAATTCAAATTTTATCTTACATATATAATAGAATCATAACAAGTAAGTAATTAAACATAGTTGGCACTGTGCAAAGAAATGGCAGCAAAAAACTTCAAAAACCTGAAAGAAACCAAAAAAACCCCAATAAAACCCACACGGGTTGGGCTTTTTTAAAAAAAACCGGGTTTTTTTCAGCCCTGGTCTCAGTACACAAAATAAAAGTAAAAACATTAAAAAAAAAATCAGAAATATTAAGCAAATTACTTATAAATAAAAGAAATACTTCTTTGACGGGCATAAAGTAAACACCACCCATATGTACTGATTTAAGACATAATGTAAACAAAAGAAAATTACATAAAATAAAATTTATATGCACTTAGCAAAACACACCAAGCTGCTATGCTTTATTAGACAATTACCAACCAATTATGTTCTTAAAAAGAAAATAAATCACTTACCGGTGAAATGGTAATCCAACTTTAAATCAATAAGCTGTACAATAAACAACTTATAAATGTAATACATCTTTATTTGGCACAGATGTCATATACACTCCATATTGGCACGATTTTTTTCTGACGCCAATGTCATATAAGCACCGGGTACTTAACTAACACCAAAGTGTCATTATTTTGCTTGATATGGTAAACCAGATATAGATGATATAGTAACGAGGTTTGGTTGGTGTTATGGTAACATCTGTGCCGAATATTTTTACGAGTGCAGTGACATGCTTTTTTTTAAACTGCCAAAATGCACTCCTACCAGAGTTTCTTTAGGCAGTTTAGGGCGGGGGTGGGTGGTGGAGGTTGAACTGCATACCACCTGCCCTTTGGTGGATTTGATTTGATTATCAGAGCCTACACTCGATTATGAGGTTTTCAGCTTCGCTTCACTTGGTGGCTTTGTACCTCTAATGATCCAAAATTGCTAATACAGTTCTCTATAAACAGCTCTTTCAGTAGAAGTTACATCCATAGATGAGAACTTGTTTTTATTGGGATTAAATTCCAGGAAGAACTCACCTTCATCAGAATCTGTTGGTTCTCGGTAGAAAAGAAATAAGGTCCTTGGAGGCAGATTTGCCCGCTGCTACAGCCAGGTCACAAATATCATGGAAAGTCGCACTGTCAGCAGACAGATCTAATCGCTGATAGAGTTGAGCTTGCTCTGTGCGAAACTTTCAGCACTCTAGAAGGTAGTGGTCAGTGGTTTCCAAGACTTGACACTCTGAGCAGAGGTATGAATTCCATAGGCCAAAACGATGAAATTGTGCCATGGTAGGCAACGAGCGGGTCTGTATGCCCTTTGGTTTAAAACTTTTTACAGCGTTCGAAATCCTTGGTGGTCCGCTGGTCCGAGACCACCAAAAGCGCAATCAGACCACTAATTTGAAAAATTTAGTGGTCTGCAGGACCAGTAACTTTTTCCCCCCTTTCTCACAGGTAAACTTAATTTACCCGTCCCCTAGAAAACCACAACCAAACACAAATCACATAATTTTTAAAAAATTGCATAAAATCTCAGTCATTTGAAATAAATAATCAGATGAATAAAATATGTAATTAATAATTTTATAGTTTTTCGTTATGTATACAGTTTATTTAATTTTTAGTAAATTATAATTTTACATTTTACTATGCTGAAAATTTTGGATGGCTGTAAAGGAAGTTTGGTTTATATTCTAAGAGGGGGGGGGGGGAGGTCACTCAAGGGTTAAAGGGACTTAATGGAATTTTATGTAGCGGGCCAGTGATGATAACTGCGGACCAGTAAATTCTCATGCTTACTGGTCCTTGGGACCAGTGACTTTTTTTAATCAATTCTACCACTGTAAAATATCACTCTTCTTGTCCCACATCCAAAAAATTTGCATGCACATTGTTTTAAATAAATTATATATCTAAGTTAAAAACATTTCATTGTTTAAAACCAGCAGCACTACTTGAAAATTTATAGGGTAGATGTGCCAGTAATGGACACCCTTCCAGTAATGGACATCCCTTGATGTTTTTGGTTCATAAAAAAATAACTAATAAATATTTAGCTTTAATTATTTTTTTTATAATTCCCCCTTGTATGTTTTATAAAACTGGGTTATTGTTGACACTTTTAATCAAACCAATCAGGAAGCAGAAAATAATGTTTGAAAGTTTCGCTGTTTTTCTGTGAAAATCTTAATGAAGAGGCTAAGAGTTGGCTTCGTTTAATCAATTTATATATTATTTATTTTCTTGCAAAATTTGAATGTTTTTGTTTGAGTAGCAATAGAAAACTTTGAATTTTATATACCAATGGCCATTTACAAAATTTCATTTATTTTTAAGATTTTAAGAGGGGTGTCCATTACTGGGATGGTTAATTAGTCATTTTCCAGTAATGGACACCCCATGTAGACATTGCAGAAAATGCAATTTTAGTAATGTTTATAGTGCATAAAATACTTTGGCTTAACTGCAAACCTAAATAATCAAATTTAATTTTTAAATTATACTTACCAAAATGTAATAACACCAAAACTTTCATAAATAGCTGCTTTTAAGTTATTTTATGAAATTTCAATATTTTATTTTATTTATTATTATTTTTTTATGTAGTACAGTTAGTACATATACCTTGCATATTTTATAATCCGGCAATCAAACCAGCCAGGAAGCAAAAAATATTGTTTAAGAGCACAGTCAAAGAGGGGCTCATAGGGCTTAATCCCTCTCCGTTTAAATAAAAACAATTAAGTTACAGAAGCTATTAAAAATCTATTTTCTGTCTTAAATGTTTCCTTATTTAAAAAAAAAAAAACATGTAATACTATTAATGAAAGTTACAGGTAATATTCATGAAACTATAGTAAATCTGCAGATCATTGGCCTCAAACATCAGTACTACAGTTTTATTTTGAAATTATTTTATTTAGTAGGTATTTAAAATATTCAACTCACAATATCATTTCTTTCATATTTGTAATATTAATTATTATAAATGATATATCAAGTAGAGTCTGGAAGATTGTTAAAAATAGTGACACAAAACTAAACATTTAAAAATAATGGCACAAAACTAAACATTAATATTCCAAAACTTTTTTTTAATTACCCTTTAAATCCACCACTGTTACAATAATTTGATAGCTGTAATTGCCTGATATATTTAGTATTTTAATCTATCCATCTAAAATAATTAAAACACCGATCTTCTGATATTTTCAATAATTGATACAAACAATAAATGATTATTACAAATACTTTATTAATTACTGGTATCCTAAATGTTAAATTTATTTGAAAATAACTATTTTGTTTCATTAGTATGTATTCATTAAATTCTGGTTCTAAATAGTCATAAAAACAATTATATTTATTACTTTTTATGGGGTGTCCATTACTGGAACAGAGGGTGTCCACTACTGGGCCAGAGGGTGTCCATTACTGGGCTTTTGATATATTTCTGTTATTTAAAATTAAATTTCTATTCATATTGGGAAATGAGGCTATAAGAATGGTTAAATATTGTCGATAGATTAATATAATATTGAAAAAACTGGAATATAATAATTTTAACTATTAATAAAAAAATAATTTTTAAAGAAATTCCTTAAGGGTGTCCATTACTGGCACATCTACCCTATATATAAAAAAAAAAAAACGAACAATACACAAAAACTGCAACTACTCAATAAAATACTTAAATTGATTCTTGAGCGCTTTTGTTTTGTAATAACAATGACTCAAAAACTCTATAACTCAACTAGCTTCTAGTTAACTAGAAAAAAAAAAAAAAAAAAAAACACCTCTATTATTTTTTTGAAAAAAGCAAATAACAATAATGATAATATCTTGAAACTACAAAATTCTCCTCCGAAATATTTGTATTGGTAAGATTTGTTTTAAAAAAGGGGGCCTGTTTTTTGGAAGTATACGAGTCCTTTGCTAAAATTATGTACCGAGCTAGATCTGCCTTTTTGAATCTGCAGGCATGGTCTCAGAGTCCTTTCAAAGAGACAAATCTAGCTCGGTACATAATTTTAGCAATCTTGTGGTTATGGACATTCATTTAAAAAACAATAATTAACGAGGAAGTATTACAAGAACGAAAAGGGCTATAAAAATTAAGAGGAACGATCAAGCGTAGCATAAGAAAAAGTGAGCGGGAATGGAGTCAGTCACATGTATTGTAAACAATCGCCGGATATCGACAGTTGAGTTGAGGAGTTCTTCTGCTGCAGAGACACAGATACATTTACTCTGTTAGCGAAAGGAGATTGACCAATCAGAAAACTTGCTTCCTTAAAGCAGGGAAAAGTTCCCGAAATACAAGCTTCTGATTGGTCGATCTCGTTTCGCTAACAGCACAAAATCTATCTGGATCCCGGAAAGAATTTAGAATAAAAAAAATTATTTAAATGATATTAATTATTATATATTATTAATAATTATTAATTATAAATATTTATTATTAATTATTTAAATTATATTATATTATTTATATTATGTGATATATAATTAATATTACATATTAATATTATATTATGTGTTATTAATAATTATTAATTATAAATAATTATTATTAATTATTTAAATTATATTATTTATATTACGTAATATAAAATTAATATTATATATTAAAATTATATGATTTATATGTTAATAAACATCAATAATTATTAATTATAAATATTATTATTAATTATTTTATTAATTATTTTATTAATTATTATATTAATAATTTAAATAATAAATAATTATTTAGAGTCAGAAATGCAGCCTTAGCTGCATAAACAATAATCAAATATTCCAATGTAAATTTAAAATAAAATATTTAATAAGAATTATTTTTTTTTCATTCGTTTTTATAAAGTAGAAGTAATTTTCATACAAACTGGAAGTCATCTCTTTTCGGGGAGAAGGGCAAATTGCGCATTTAGTAAATCCGGGTCCGGGTGTGCTATGAAAAAGAAGAAAGGGGGATGGGATGCCTTCTCCCTGGATTTTGAAATTAAAGTAAAAAAAAAAAAAAAAAAAAAAAAAAAAAATTCTTCTTTTGAAAAACATAGTAGAATTTATTCTTTTCGAGTAAGTAAAAAAAAAAAAAAAGGAAGCGTTTTTCCGTTTAGGGGAGGAGGGTGACATAGGAGAGCAACTGCCCCTCCCTAGATTTTCAATTCAGTAACTAATTTTATTTTCTTAATTTGAAAAACATAATAAAATTAATTCTTTGCCAGTGATAAAAAAAAAAAAAAAAAAAAACAGAAACCAATAATTTTCCGTTGGGAGGAGGGGGGGGGGGATGTCATATGACAGTCATTTGTTCCTGCCTGCATTTAAAAATATAAGTACCTAATTTTTTTTCACCGATTTTGAAATACTGAAAATTTTTTTAATTCGAGTGATTTAAATTAAAAGAGGAATTAAGTTTCAGTTGAGGGAGCGGTATAGGAGGCCCATTGCCCTTCCGTGGATTTTGAAATTGTACAAACTCAATTTTCCTTTTTTTCCTATTTTCAAAACATAGTAGATTTTTTTTTTTTTTTTTTTTTTTTTTTTTCGAGTAACTTAAAAAAAAAGGAACCAAGAAATTTCTGTTTAGGGGAAGGTGGCACAGGAGACCAACTGCCCCTCCCTAGATATTTCAATTTAAGTAACCCAATTTTTTTTCTCCTGCTATGAAAAACATAGTATAATTTATTCTTTGCGAGTAACTTAAAAATTAAGGTAACCAAAAATTTTTCGTTAAAAGGGGGGAGCCTAGGGGAGTGTCATTGCCGCTGGATTTTGATATATATATATATACCCGAATTTTCTTTTTCTCCGATTTTGTATAAATTTTATTTATACGCAGAAACTTAAAATAACAGAAGGACAGTATAGCAGAAATATCAGTTGCCCGGGGTTGGGGGGGGGGGATAAGAGAAAAGCCATTTCCCTTCCCTGGATTTTGAAATTTAAGTAATTAAATTTTCTTTTTTTCTTTCTTTTTTTTATGAAATGCATAGTAAAATTCATTATTTTTCAACATTTTAAAATAAAAGAAATAAAAAAAAATCCGTTAAGGGGGGTGGGGGGGATGGAAGGCCCATGCCAATCCCTGCAGTCTGAAATTTAATTAACGGAATTATGTTATTTTCTCCGATTTTGACAAATATAGTAAAATTTATTTATTCCGTATAGCTTAAAATTAAACAGAAACTAAGAATTTTTCTGTTGGGGGAGAGATTCACCCCCCCCCCCCCTATGTCTCATTCTTAGTAGTTAATTTCGGTAGAGTTTTTTTTATGTTTATGTATTTAAACTTTATCGTAAAGTCAGGTTAAAAACAGTGTAATTTTTTTTTCTTTTTTTTTGGGGGGGGGGGGGGAGGAAGGTGTAGCCCGAGGTCATTGGCATTCCCCTCCCGGATTTTGACATTTAGTTTTAACTAAATATTTTCTTTTTCTCTGATTAACACATAATAAAATTTATTCCTTTCGGCCAAGTAAAATAATTAAACACTAAGAGAAAGACGGGAAACTGGTAAAATTAAAGAGATGAAATTACTTCAATACTGCTGTATTACTACAGACGCAAAATCTCATAATTTTAAAAGTTTATGATGACTTCACTTAAACTATAGTCTTTTTGAGGTTAATAGCACAGAGAATTTTTGAAATAAAGGACCACAAAATTACGCCACATTAGCCGCAGAATTTCTAAAGTATTTTTATAGTCGAGATTGCACTACAGAAAATCTATAGCTGACTATAGAAAAACATCAAAAATATTCCACTTCTGTAGAAAAACTGCAGTTCATTTTTAGCTGGGTTTTTGTGCATTTTCACCCCTTTTAAATTTCGAATTGTTTAAGAACTGTTCTTAGACACCATTTATATCTTATAAGTAACTAATATTCCAAATTTCATATTTCTAGGTCCTTCAGTAACGCAAAAATCGTATTTTTAGAACGTTTTTTGCTCCTGCACCCCCTTTGGGGTAGTGGCACCGACATAAAATATATCCTATGTTCTAAGTTGGACTAACACCATCATTTTGATACCATTACTTTTGAAATCAGTTTGGTATTTCCTGAGATTATGTAGAAACTACCATTTAGAACGTTTTTTAGAACGCTTTTTGTGCATTTTCACCCCTTTTAAATTTCGAATTGTTTAAGAGCTGTTCTTATACACCATTTATATCTTATAAGTAACTAATATTCCAAATTTCATATTTCTAGGCCCTTCAGTAACGCAAAAATCGCATTTTTAGAACGTTTTTTGCTCCTGCACCCCCTTTGGGGTAGTGGCACCGACATAAGATATAGCTTATGTTCTAAGTTGGGCGAACACCATCATTTTGATACCATTACATTTATAATCGGTTCGGTAGTTCCTGAGCTTATCTCCGACAAATAAACAATTTTTACCTCTTTATAATAGGAGTATGACTAGCAATCCCCGCGGCTTTGCTCGCGTAATATTTGAAATATGCCAAGTGATATTTATATGTCTAATTTTTATTAAAAGGTACTAACTAAATTTTTATTTTATTAAAAGGTAATATTTTATTTCATTAAAAGGTACTTTTTACTTTTAGGAATAATTAAAAAAAATTACTATTTAAAACACAGTTTGATTAAACATCATTGTTACACAGCATAAGGCAGAAATGAGACTTAAATTAATAAAACGAAATAAAACTAAATAAGTAATAATTTAGAAAATATTTTTAAACTTTTATGCTCAATTAATACGCTCATTTCAGTATTCATTTGAAGTTTTGAATTTTTTAGAAACCATCTTCTTACATCTTAAAATTAACCATCATGTCAAATTCCAAGTCCTACCACCTCTCTCAACATAAAGGGCTATGTTGAAATAGGAACTGTCACCATTAATTTGCCAACATTAATTTTGAAATTGGATTGTTATTTCCTAATATTCCACAGAAACGTAATTTGGAAAGATTTTAGCTACTGCAACCCTCTGGTGGTAGTGGCACAGACATAAAATATAGCTTATGTTTGAGCAGGTTCTATCACCAACAATTTGTTATCATTATTTTTTTAATCGGTTTGGTATTTGATAATATTACATAAAAATTATAATTTATAACGCTTTTCGCTCACTTCATCTTTTTAAATTTGAAATTTTCTTTCGACAGTTCATAGAAAGCAGTTGCATCTTGTAAGTAAATAACATGCCATACTTCAAAGTGTTAGACCCTTCAGTTATGCAAAAAACGAACATGTTTTGCTTTTGCAACCCTCAGATGGTAGTGACAGCAACATAAAATATAACCTATGTTATAGCAGGGACTGTCACCACTGATTTGCAACCATTACTTTTGAAATAGCTTTGGAATTTCCTGAGATTGAGTAGAAATCGCAATTTAGAACGTTTTTTACAACGCTTTTTGTGCATTTTGACCCCCCTTTTAAATTTCGACTTTTTTAGGAAATGTCCTTAGAGATCATTGATATCTTATAACTAACTACCATTCTAAATTTCACAATTCAAGTCCCTTCGTCGCGCAAAAACCGAATTTAGAACGTTTTTTCTCCTGACCCCCCTTTGGGGTAGTGGCAACGACATAAAACATAGCCTCTGTTGGAGCAAGGGTTATCACCATCATTTTGACGCCATTATTTTTTTAATCGATTTGGTATTTCCTGAGATTGTGTAGAAATCGCCATTTAGAACGTTTTTTAGAACGCTTTTCGCGCATTTTCACCCCTTTTTAATTTCGAATTGTTTAAGAACTTTTCTTAGAAATCCTTTATATCTAATAAGTTGCTGATACTTCAAATTTCATATTTCTAGGCTCATCCTTAACACGTAAATCGCATTTTAGGTAGCTTTCATTACAAAAAGTATATATATATATATATATGTATATATATATATATATCTGACCTATGTCACACTATAACTCGCGTATTTATGAACCGATTTGGATGTAATTCGGTGTGTACATAGTACATACCAATGTCTCGACCGAGTACGTTGGCCAGCTTCATCCGCCATTTTGTTTCAAAATGGCGGCCATTTAAAATGTTTAAAAAAAATTAAAATTTGAATTGCGGTACCAAAAATTTGAAAATGGAAAAATATCTTTTTCTTATGTATTTGACCTTTATACAAAGACTCCGGAGCAGTTTTTGTTTCGTCTATATCTTAAAACATGGCTGAGTTATAGCATTTTGAATTTCTAGCGTGGCTGACATTTTGAAACGTCCTGAATTTTGTCACGCGATAAAAGGCGTATTTATGAACCGATTTGGATGTAACTTCGTTTATACATAGTACATACCAATGTCTGGACCGAGTTTGTTGGCCAGCTTCAGCCGCCATCTTGTTTAAAAATGGCGGCCATTTAAATTTTTAAGAAAAATTTAAATTTGAAATGTAGTACCAAAAAATTGAAAATTGAAAAAATATTTTTTCTTATGTGTTTAACCTTGATAAAAAGATTCGGAATCAGTTTTTGTTTCGTCTATATCTTAAAAAATGGCTGAGTTATAGCATTTTGAATTTCTAGCGTGGCTGACATTTTGAAACGTCCCGATTTTTGTCACGTGATAACAGACGTATTTATGAACTGATTTGGATGTACCTTGGTGTGTACATAGTACATACAAATATCTCGACCACGTTCGTTGGCCAGCTTCATCCGTCATCTTGTTTCAAAATGGCAGCCATTTAAAAAATTTAAAATTTAAAATGAGATCCAAAAAATTGGAAAATGAAAAAGATTTTTTTCGTATGTGTTTGACCTTAATACAAAGATTCCGGAACAGGTTTTGTTTCGTCTATATCTAAAAAAATGGCTGAGTTATAGCATTTTGAATTTCTATTGTGGCTGACATTTTAAAACGACCTGATTTTTGTCATGCGATAAAAGGCGTATTTATAAACCGATTTGGATGTAACTTGGTCTGTACATAGTACATATCAATGTCTCGACCGAGTTCGTTGGCCAGCTTCATTCGCCATCTTGTTTCAAAAGGGTTGCCATTTAAAAAAAAATGTAATTTAAAATTTAAAATGAAGTATTAAAAAATTGGAAAATGAAAAAGATTTTTTTTATGTGTTTGGCCTTGATACAAAGATTCTGGAGCAGTTTTTGTTTCTGAAAATTTGTTCTTTTGTTTATATCTCAAAAAATGGTAGATTATTGCACTTTGAATTTCTAGCATGGCTAATACTTTGAATCGATCTTGTATTTGTCAAGCGATAACACACGTATTCGTCTATTTCGATGGAAGAAGGCATGTGGATAGTATACATCAATATCTCGACCAAGTTCGCTGGCCAGCTTCATCAGCCATCTTGTTTCAAAATGGCGGCCATTAAATTAAAAAATATATATTTAAAGTGAGGTGCAAAAAAATTAGAAATTGAAAAATGTTTCTTTCTTAAGTATTTGACCTTGATATAAGGATTCAGGAGCATTTTTTGTTTGTCTTTATCTTAAAAAATGGCTCAGATATAGCAGTTTCAATATCTAATGTGGGTGACATTTTGAAAAATCTGATTTTTTGCCTGCGACAGCAGTCGTATATATCAACCGATTCCGATGTGAGTGAGCATGTGCACAGCAATTACTAAGATCTCGACCAAGTTCACTGGTTAGCCTCATCCACCATGTTGTCTTAAAATGGCAGGCACTTTAAGAAATCGCCGAATTTGGCAGCCAAATATAAGTTACTTTAAATAAAAGAAGCTTGGATAAAGCTGACTAATTTCGCGAAATTATCATTCATTATGATTTAGTATTGATAAAAATTAGTATTGAATCTCGCATATTCGGTTTCCACTAAATTGAGCTTCGTCTGTTTGGATAATATAAGTTGGCTTTTTTAAAATAAGGAATATGAAAGCTACCTCTTCCTCCCGGCACTGGCCGGAAGGATTTTTTAGAACGTTTTTTGCTCCTACACCCCTTTTGGGGTAGTGGCACCGACATAAAACATAGCCTGTTTTGGAGCAAACGTTGTCACTATCATTTTGACACCAATATTTTTTAAATCGGTTTGGTATTTCCTGAGATTATGTAGAAACTACCATTTAAAACGTTTTTTTTTTAACGCTTTTTGTGCATTTTCACCCCTTTTAAATTTCGAATTGTTTAAGAACTGTTCTTAGACACCATTTACATCTTAAAAGTAACTAATATTCGAAATTTCATATTTCTAGGTCCTTCAGTAACGCAAAAATCGCATTTTTAGAACGTTGTTTGCTCCTGCACCCCCTTTGGGGTAGTGGCACCGACATAAAATATAGCCTATGTTCTAAGTTGGACTAACACCATCATTTTGATACCATTACTTTTGAAATCGGGTTGGTATTTCCTGAGATTATGTAGAAACTACCCTTTAGAACGTTTTTTAGAACGCTTTTTGTGCATTTTCACCCCTTTTAAATTTCGAATTGTTTAAGAACTGTTCTTAGACACCATTTTTATCTTATAAGTAACTAATATTCCAAATTTCATATTTCTAGGTCCTTCAGTAACGCAAAAATCGCATTTTTAGGACGTTTTTTGATCCTGCACCCCCTTTGGGGTAGTGGCACCGACATAAAATATAGCCTATGTTCTATGTTGGACTAACACCATCATTTTGATACCATTAGTTTTGAAATCGGTTTGTTATTTCCTGAGATTATGTAGAAACTACCATTTAGAACGTTTTTTAGATCGCTTTATGTGCATTTTCACCCCTTTTAAATTTCGAATTGTTTGAGAACTATTCTTAGACACCATTTATATCATATAAGTAACTAATATTCCAAATTTCATATTTCTAGGCCCTTCAGTAACGCAAAAATCGCATTTTTAGAACGTTTTTTGCTCCTGCACCCCCTTTGGGGTAGTGGCCCCGACATAAGATATAGCCTATGTTCTAAGTTGGGCGAACACCATCATTTTGATACCATTACTTTTGGAATCGGTTCGGTAGTTCCTGAGCTTATCTCCGACAAATAAACATTTTTTTCGTCTTTATAATAGGAAGTATAGATGAGTATAGACTAGCAAACCCCGCGGCTTTGCTCGCGTAAAATTTGAAATATGCCAAGTGATATTTATATGTCTAAATTTTATTAAAAGGTACTAACTAAATTTTTATTTTATTAAAAGGTACTAACTAAATTTTTATTTTATTAAAAGGTAATATTTTATTTTATTAAAAGGTACTAACTAAATTTTTATTTTATTAAAAGGTAATATTTTATTTTATTCAAAGGTACTTATTACTTCTAGGAATAATTTAAAAAAATTACTATCTAAAACACAGTTTGATTAAATATCAGTGTTACACTGCATAAGGCAGAAATGAGACTTAAATTAATAAAACGAAATAAAACTAAATAAATAATAATTTAGAAAATATTTTGAAACTTTTATACTCAATTAATACGCTCATTTCAGTATTCATTTGAAGTTTTGAATTTTTTAGAAACCATCTTCTTACATCTTAAAATTAACCATCATGTCAAATTCCAAGTCCTACCACCTCTCTCAACATAAAGGGCTATGTTGAAATAGGAACTGTCACCATTAATTTGCCAACATTAACTTTAAAATTGGTTTGTTATTTCCTAATATTCCACAGAAACGTAATATAGAAAGATTTTAAAGGCCTTTTTTAGAGCGTTTGTTGTTCCTGTCAATCCCAGGTGGTAGAATCATCGGCATAAAATATAGCCTGTGTAGGATCAGAGACTGTTACAATTGATTCGCAACTATTACTTTTATATTTGGTTTATATTTCCTGAAATAGCGTAGAAATCGTAATTTAGGACTTCTTTAGAATGCTTTTCGCACTTCCCCTTCACTTCACCGCTTATTAATTCGAATTTATTTTCGACAGTCCTTCGAGGGCATTTATATTTTGTAAGTAACTACCATGCCATATTTAAAGTTTCTAGCCTTTTCAGTATCACAGAAATCGCAATTTAGAAAGTTTTTAGCTACTGCAACCCTCTGGTGGTCGTGGCACAGACATAAAATATAGCTTATGTTTGAGCAGGTTCTATCACCAACAATTCGTTATCATTATTTTTTTATCGGTTTGGTATTTGAAAAGATTACATAAAAATTGTAATTTATAACGCTTTTCGCTCACTTCATCTTTTTAAATTTGAAATTTTCTTTAGACAGTTCATAGAAAGAAGTTGCATCTTGTAAGTAAATAACATGCCATACTTCAAAGTGTTAGACCCTTCAGTTATGCAAAAAACGTAATTAGAACATGTTTTACTTTTTCAACCCTCAGATGGTAGTGACAGCAACATAAAATATAACCTATGTTATAGCAGGGACTGTCACCATTGATTTGCAACCATTACTTTTGAAATAGCTTTGGAATTTCCTGAGACTGAGTAGAAAGCGCAATTTAGAACGTTTTTAGAACGCTTTTCGCACATTTTCACCCCTTTTTAAATTTCCATTTTTTTCGAAACTGTTCTTAAAGATAATTTATATGTAATACATGTGTACCTTCCCTAATTTTAAGTTGCTAGCCCCTACCGTTCACAAAAATCGAAATTTGGAACGCTTTTAGGTAGCTTTCATTACAAAAAGCTACCTATTGCAGCCGTTCGGAGGAAAGCGATTTCAAAAAATTTTGGTATATTTTCTTCGATCATGACCCCCAGACCACGAAACCACCCTCCGTTCAAAATTGATATATATATATATATATATATATCCATATATATATATATATATATATATATATATATATATATATATATATATATATATATATATATATATCTGACCTATGTCACACTGTAACTCTCGTATTTATGAACCGATTTGTATGTAATTCGGTGTGTACATAGTACATACCAATGTCTCGACTGAGTTCGTTGGCCAGCTTCATCCGTCATTTTGTGTCAAAATGGCGGCCATTTAAAATTTTTAAAAAAATTTAAAATTTGAAATGTTGTACTAAAAAACAGAAAATGGAAAAATATTTTATTCTTATGTATTTGACCTTTATACAAAGACTCCGAAGCAGTTTTTGTTTCGTCTATATCTTAAAAAATGGCTGAGTTATAGCATTTTGAATTTCTAGCGTGGCTGACATTTTGAAACGTCCTGAATTTTGTCACGCGATAAAAGGCGTATTTATGAACCGATTTGGATGTAACTTCGTTTATACATAGTACATACCAATGTCTCGACCGAGTTCGTTGGCCAGCTTCATCTGCCATCTTGTTTAAAAATGGCGGCCATTTAAAATTTTAAGAAAAAATTAATTTGAAATGTGGTACCAAAAAATTGAAAATTGAAAAAATATTATTTTCTTATGTGTTTGACCTTGATAAAAAGATTCTGGAGCAGTTTTTGTTTCGTCTATATCTTAAAAAATGGCTGAGTTATAGCATTTTGAATTTCTAGCGTGGCTGACATTTTGAAACGTCCTGATATTTGTCACGTGATAACGGGTGTATTTATGAACCGATTTTGAAGTACCTTGGTGTGTACATAGTACATACAAATATCTCCACCGAGTTCGTTGGCCAGCTTCATCCGCCATTTTGTTTCAAAATGGCGGCCATTTAAAATTTTTTTAAAAATTTAAAATTTGAAATGTTGTACCAAAAAACAGAAAATGGAAAAATATTTTTTTCTTATGTATTTGACCTTTATACAAAGACTCCGAAGCAGTTTTTGTTTCGTCTATATCTTAAAAAATGGCTGAGTTATAGCATTTTGAATTTCTAGCGTGGCTGACATTTTGAAACGTCCTGAATTTTGTCACGCGATAAAAGGAGTATTTATGAACCGATTTGGATGTAACTTCGTTTATACATAGTACATACCAATGTCTCGACCGAGTTCGTTGTCCAGTTTCATCCGCCATTTTGTTTCAAAATGGCGGCCATTTAAAAAATTAAAAAAATTTTTAAATTTAAAATGGCATACCAAAAAATTGGAAAATGAAAAAGATTTTTTCCGTATGTGTTTGACCTTAATACAAAGATTCCGGAATAGGTTTTGTTTCGTCTATATCTAAAAAAATGGCTGAGTTATAGCATTTTGAATTTCTATTGTGGCTGACATTTTAAAACGACCTGATATTTGTCACGCGATAACAGGCGTATTTATGAACAGATTTGGATGTAACTTGGACTGTACATAGTACATATCAATGTCTCGACCGAGTTCGTTGGCCAGGTTCATTCGCCATCTTGTTTCAAAAGGTTTGCCATTTAAAAAAAAAAAAAATTTAAAATGAGGTATTAAAAAATTGGAAAATGAAAAAGATTTTTTTTATGTGTTTGGTCTTGAAACAAAGATTCTGGAGCAGTTTTTGTTTCTGAAAATTTGTTCTTTTGTTTATATCTTAAAAAATGGTTGAATTATAGCACTTTGAATTTCTAGCATAGCTAACACTTTGAAACGATCTTGTATTTGTCACGCGATAACACACGTATTCGCCTATTTCTATGGAAGAAGGCATGTGGATAGTATACATCAATATCTCGACCAAGTTCGCTGGCCAGCTTCACCAGCCATCTTGCTTCAAAATGGCGGCCATTAAATTAAAAAAAATTACATTTAAAGTGAGAAGCAAAAAAATTAGAAATTGAAAAAGGTTTCTTTCTTAAGTATTTGACCTTGATATAAGGATTCAGGAGCATGTTTTGTTTGTCTTTATCTTAAAAAATGGCTCAGATATAGCAGTTTCAATTTCTAATGTGGGTGACATTTTGATAAATCTGATTTTTTGCCTGCGAGAGCACTCGTATATATCAACCGATTCCGATGTGAGTGAGCATGTGCACAGCAATTACTAAGGTCTCGAGCAAGTTCACTGGTTAGCCTCATCCTCCATGTTGTCTTAAAATGGCAGGCACTTTAAGAAAGCGCCGAATTTGGCAGCCAAATATAAGTGACTTTAAATAAAAGCAGCTTGGATAAAGCTGACTAATTTCGCGAAATTCTCATTCATAATGATTTAGTATTGATAAAAATTAGTATTGAATCTCCTATATTCGGCTTCCACTAAATTGAGCTTTGTGTGTTTGAATAATATAAGTTGGCTTTTTTTAAAATAAGGAATATGAAAGCTACCTCTTCCTCCCGGCACTGGCCGGAAGGACTTTTTTCTCCTACAACGTCTAGGTGATAGTGATACCGACTTAAAATTGCGTCTATGTTAGAGCAGAGGCTGTCAGCATCAATTTCTTAACATTACTTTTGAAATCTGTTTGATTCTTCCTGTGAGATATTGGTGACAAATCGGCATTTAGAACGTTTTTAGAACGCTTTTCGCTCATTTTGCTCCTGCATCCCCTCTGGGTTAGTGGAAACATATATAAAATACAGCCTATCTTGGAGCAAGATCTGTCACCATCGTTTTAACACCATTATATTTGAAATCGGTTCAGTATTTCCTGAGATTGCATAGAAATTGCAATTTAGAACGTTTTTTACAACGCTTTTTGCGCATTTTGACCCTCCTTTTAAATGTCGATTTTTTTAGGAAATGTCCTTAGAGATAATTGATATCTTATAACTAAATACCATTCTAAATTTCACGATTCAAGGGCCTTCCGTCACGCAAAAACCGCAATTTAGAACGTTTTTCTCCTGCAGCCCCTTTGGGGTAGTGGCACCGACATAAAACATAGCCTATGTTGGAGCAAGGATTTTCACCATCATTTTGACGACATTGTTTTTTTAAATCGGTTTGGTATTTCCTGAGATTGTGTAGAAATACCATTTAGAACGTTTTTTAGAACGCTTTTCGCGCATTTTCACCCCTTTTAAATTTCGAATTGTTTAAGAACTGTTCTTAGAAATCCTTTATATCTAATAAGTAGCTGATACTTCAAATTTCATATTTCTAGGCCCATCAGTAACAGATAAATCGCATTTTTAGAATGTTTTTTGCTCCTACACCCCCTTTGTGGTAGTGGCATCGACATAAAACATAGCCTATCTTGGAGCAAACGTTGTCACTATCATTTTGACACCAATATTTTTTAAATCGGTTTGGTATTTCCTGAGATTATGTAGAAACTACCATTTAGAACGTTTTTTAGAACGCTTTTTGTGCATTTTCACCCCTTTTAAATTTCGAATTGTTTAAGAACTGTTCTTAGACACCATTTATATCTTATAAGTAATAAGTAACTAATATTCCAAATTTCATATTTCTATGCCCTTCAGTAATGCAAAAATCGCATTTTTAGAACGTTTTTTGCTCCTGCACCCCCTTTGGGGTAGTGGCACCGACATAAAATATAGCCTATTTTCTAAGTTGGACTAACACCATCATTTTGATACCATTACTTTTGAAATCGGTTTGGTATTTCCCGAGATTATGTAGAAACTACCATTTAGAACGTTTTTTAGAATGCTTTTTGTGCATTTTCACCTCTTTTAAATTTCGAATTGTTTAAGAACTGTTCTTAGACACCATTTATATCTTATAAGTAACTAATATTCCAAATTTCATATTTCTATGCCCTTCAGTAACGCAAAAATCGCATTTTTAGAACGTTTTTTGCTCCTGCACCCCCTTTGGGGTAGTGGCACCGACATATGATATAGTCTATGTTCTAAGTTGGGCGAACACCATCATTTTGATACCATTACTTTTGGAATCGGTTCGGTAGTTCCTGAGCTTATCTCCGACAAATAAACAATTTTTTCCTCTTTATAATAAGAGCATAGATGAAGTATAGATAAACATTTTATTTATACATGTATAAAATACTAGCAAAACCCGCGGCTTTGCTCGCGTAATATTTAAAACATGCCAAGTGATATTTATATGTCTAATTTTTATTAAAAGGTACTAACTAAATTTTTATTTTATTAAAAGGTAATATTTTATTTTATTAAAAGTTTTTTCTAATTAAAGGTACTTATTACTTTTAGGAATAATTCAAAAATTACTATTTAAAACACAGTTTGATTAAACATCATTTGTACACTGCAATGGCAGAAATGAGACTTAAATTAATAAAATGAAATAAAACTAAATAAATGATAATTTAGAAAATATTTTGAAACTTTTATTCTCAATTAATACGCTCATTTCAGTATTCATCTGAAGTTTTGAATTTTTTAGAAACCGTCTTCTTACATCTTAAAATTAACCATCATGTCAAATTCCAAGTCATACCACCTATCTCAATATAAAGGGCTATGTTGAAACAGGAACTGTCACCATTAATTTGCCAACATTAATTTTGAAATCGGTTTGTTATTTCCTAATATTCCACAGAAACGTAATTTAAAAAGCTTTTAAAGCCCTTTTTTAGAACGTTTGTTTTTTAGAACCCCAAGTGGTAGAATCATAGGCATAAAATATAGCCTGTGTAGGATCAGAGACTGTCACCATTGATTCGAAAATATTACTTTTATAATCGGTTTATATTCCCTGAAATCCCCTTTTTAGAATGCTTTTCGCACCTCCCCTTCGCTTCACCCCTTTTTAATTCGAATTTATTTTAGACGTTCCTTCGAGGGCATTTATATTTTATAAGTAACTACCATGTCATATTTAAAGTTTCTAGCATTTTCAGTATCACAGAAATCGCAATTTAGAAAGTTTTTAGCTCCTGCAACCCTCTGGTGGTAGTGGAACAGACATAAAATATAGCTTATGTTTGAGGAGGTTCTATCACCAAAATTTATCATCATTATTTTTTTTATCGGTTTGGTAAATCTTAAGTTTGCTTAAAAATTGTAATTTATAACGCTTTTCACTCACTTCATTTTTTTAAATTTGAATTTTCTTTCGACTGTTTTTAGAAAGCAGTTGCATCTTGTAAGTAAATACCATGCCATACTTCAAAGTGTTAGACCCCTCAGTTGTGCAAAAAACGCAATTTGGAACATGTTTTGATTCTGCAACCCTCAGATGGTAGTGACAGCAACATAAAATATAACATATGTTATAGCAGAGACTGTCACCATTGATATGCAACCATTACTTTTGAAATAGCTTTGGTATTTTTTTAGATTGAGTAGAAATCGCAATTTAGAACGTTTTTAGAATGCTTTTCGCGCATTTTCACCCCTTTTTAAATTTCCATTTTTTTTTAAACTGTTCTTAAAGATCATTTATATCTAATAAATATGTACCTTGCATAATTTTAAGTTGCTAGCCCCTACCGATCACAAAAATCGAAATTTAGAACGCTTTTTTCTCCTGCAACGTCTTGGTGATAGTGATACCAACATAAAATAGCGTCTATGTTAGAGCAGAGACTGTCAGCATCAATTTCCTACCATTACGTTTGAAATCAGATTAATTCTTCCTGAGATATTACCGACAAATCGGCATTTAGGACGTTTTTAGAACGCTTTTCGCGCATTTTGCTCCAGGATCTCCTCTGGGGTAGTGGAAACAGATATAAAATATAGCCTATCTTGGAGCAAGATCTGTCACCATCATTTTACACCATTATATTTGAAATCGGTTCAGTACTTCCTGAGATTACATAGAAATCGCAATTTACAAAGTTTTTTACAACGCTTTTTGCGCATTTTGACCCCCTTTTAAATTTCGATTTTTTTAGGAAATGTCCTTAGAGATCATTGATATCTTATAACTAACTACCATTCCAAATTTCACGATTCTAGGCCCTTCCGTAACGCAAAAGCCGCAATTTAGAACGGTTTTCTCCTGCACCCCCTTTGGGGTAGTGGCACCGACATAAAACATCGCCTATGTTGGAGCAAGGGTTGTCACCATCATTTTTACGCCATTATTTTTTAGATTTGTTTCGTATTTCCTAAGATTGTGTAGAGACCACCATTAGAACGTTTTTTAGAACGCTTTTCGCGCATTTTCACCCCTTTTAAATTTCGAATTGTTTCAGAACTGTTCTTAGAAATCCTTTATTGCCGAAACGTCAGTGAAGGCTTACTGTGGAGACACGAAAAGTTTTGATTTCCGGATGTCTGTCTGTCTGTCTGTCCGTCTGTTCCGCGATAACTGCCGCAAAAAGCACCCGATCAGCTTGAAATTAATTGGGCATATTTGTGAGATACCCGGACGTAGCTGTATAGTTTTTGGTTAAATTTGGTTCATTCGTTCGGAAAATATGGAATATTTTATTTTTCTTTATAATGCTTTTCTACGGCAAGTCAGACGATTTTCAAATTTCGATTTGTTGAAAGAAAATGGCACGTTTGATTAATGGATTTAAATGTCAAATTATGGATACTAAAATTCCAAATAAAGGTTTTAAATTATTCCTATTATATTGAAGTTTTATCAATATATCTATAAGATTTTTTTATTTACGTGTATAATGTTTTGAGGACATTTATACATGTATTCCAATAATATAAAGAATTTTTAAATTAATTTTCTTGTTTTACATGATACATATTTCTTTTTTTTTTCTTTTCTTCGTTGCCTAGCGACTGTTATTAGTAGCCTATCATTGCGTCAAATATGAATGAAGTTAGTAAATTACGTTAATTTTGTTGCAGGTACTATTAAAAGGCTATCACAAAAAATATTTTATCGCGCCAAATCGATGCAATTTATGCAATTAACAGTGGGCACGATAATGAATTATTTTCCAGTAGATTTATAGATCTCCAGATATGCCTATTTAGGGGGGCTTTTAATATGTTATTGCTATCGCATGGATTAGGATGTTTAAACTAATGTTTAACCATGCTATAAGTGAAAAAAAAGTACAGTTAAAGGCATGTAAATCCTTTTTAACACTTTCCAACATGGATGAAAAGTATTTATGACTTCAGTTTTTCTATCTGTCGCCTGCCGTGTTTCTCTACGTGCTCTAACTCGCGTAAATATAGTCGGGATTACATGTAATTGATATACGTTATTGAGATTTGCCAAAGTATGTTTGGTATTAAAAATGAAGAGTGTAGCATTCATAGCTTAATTACAGGGGCACTCAAAACTATTCCGTTACATTATAGTCTTTGGGAAAAATCGTCTGCGGTGTATTTTAATAATGTTACACAATTTTAAACGTAATGAAATTTATATACTTTATTAAGGTGCACTAGAACCTGGTTACTATAAAATATGTTATGTGTAGCACTTACAGCATGCGTACAGGTAACTCAAAAGTATTCATAATATTACAATCTTTGAAGAAAATCCTTTTGTGGCGTTTTTTAATGATGTTACTCTGTTACAAAATAATAAAATTGATATGTATTTTTGAAACATTTTTGTAGTATATGGGGTGCAAAGCATATGTTTTTTTCAGGGTCACACAAGAGTGGTCGATTAAAATGTGGTCTACGGGGGAAAAAAACTCTTCACAGCTTATTTTAACACATTAGCGACGGGAAACGAAAATTCTCGTTTTTATTCAGAATACATCATTGGCTAAGGGAGTGACTTCTACCTTACAGAAAAGACATTTATATTGTGTTGTCCATATTTTTTATAGATTGTAAGACATTATATATTACATCCGTACATTGAAAGATATTTACTGCTGCATAAACATGAAAAACATATCTCAGAAACCAAATTCCGAGACACTTTCAGAAGAGGGAGGAGCTTCTACTGTTTTTAAACCCAGATTTAATTAAATTGCCTGTCGTCAGTGTGTTAATTGTGTTGCACTAATTCAAACATTATGAAATTAAATTACATTACTGTGATTGACTACAAGAAGCTTGAATATGATTTGTATCGTATTTATCGTTCATTTATAGGGTCACATAAAATATTTCGGATACATTTCTGGTCTATTAGGGATGATTGCTGAAGAGCATTTTCGATTATGGTGTGCGTTTTAACGTTAAGTAAATTTGTGCTTAATAAGTAGTGCTTAAATATTGTATAGACTATGTACAGGGATACACAAATGAATTCGTAAGTATAAATGAAAAGGAGCGCGAATTGCTTCAGTGTTTTTTTTTTTTTTTTTTTTTTTTTTTTTTTTTTGAGTTATGTATTTCCCAGCCCAAATACATTTAGTATACTAACAAATGTTTGCAGAATTTAAATAGAACCATATACAGGACTCCTCAGAAACTGGATATATGGTGCACACTATGCATACTAATCCCCGGAAATGTGATATGAGCAGTTTTAAGAGGGTTTTTTGTCTGCATTAAATTTAAATGTTATAGACGACGCGTAAAAATCTTCACGTAATATACAGGGCTGTAGAAAAGAATTCATGTACGTTTCCGTCTATTGGTAGAATTTACTAAAGGACATTAACACAATTAATTGATAATTACAAATGTAAATTAAATTACACTACGAAGGGGTTCAGGGGGGCTCTGCCCCCCTGAAGAAATCTACTTTATTATCTAAAAATTACCAGAATAAGTAGCTCATGAGATTTTCAGAATACCATTACATAACAAGGGGTTTAATTTAACGCTTCTAATGTCAGAAACCTTCGAAATATTTTTTCGTTTTATAAATGTTTATATAATTTCAAAACTTTAAATTTCGTTTTTTGTAGAAAGATTAATATTACTCAAAGGATGCTAAACACAATGAATTGTAGAGCTGACGTTGAGGCTCCTGATCTGCAGATTTACTAGTATCTAATAAGTAGCTAATATTTCAAATTTCATATTTCTAGGCCCTTCGGTAACGCAAAAATCGCATTTTTAGAACGTTTTTTGCTCCTGCACCCACTTTCGGGTAGTGGCACCGACATAAAACATAGCCTATGTCGGAGCAAGGATTGTCACCGTCATTTTGACACCCTTATTTTGACACCATTATTTTTTAAATCGGTTTGGTATTTCCTGAGATTGTGTTGAAACCACCATTTAGAACGCTTTTTAGAACGATTTTCGCGCATTTTCACCCCTTTCAAATTTCGAATTGTTTAAGAACTGTTCCTAGAAATCCTTTATATCTAATAAGTAGCTAATATTTCAAATTTCATATTTCTAGGCCCTTCAGTAACACATAAATCGCATTGTTAGAACGTTTTTTGTTCCTGCACCCCCTTTGGGGTAGTGACACCGGCATAAAACACAGCCTATCTTGGAGCAAGCGTTGTCACCATCATTTTGACATCAATATTTTTTAAATCGGTTTGATATTTCCTGAGATTGTATAGAAACTACCATTTAGAACGTTTTTTAGAAAGCTTTTTGTGCGTTTTCACCCCTTTTAAATTTCGAATTGTTTAAGAACTGTTCTTAGACATCATTTATATCTTATAAGTAACTAATATTCAAAATTTCATATTTCTAGGCCCTTCAGTAACGCTAAAATCGCATTTTAGGACGTTTTTTGCTCCTGTACCCCCTTTGGGGTAGTGACACCGACATAAAACATAGCCTATCTTGGAGCAAGCGTTGTCACCATCATTATGAAACCAATATTTTTTAAATCGTTTTGGTATTTCCTGAGATTGTGTAGAAACTACCATTTAGAACGTTTTTTAGAACGCTTTTTGTGCATTTTTAACTCTTTTAAATTTCGAATTGTTTAAGAACTGTTCTTAGACATCATTTACATCTTATAAGTAACTAATATTCAAAATTTCATATTTCTAGGCGCTTCAGTAACGCTAAAATCGCCTTTTTAGAACGTTATTTGCTCCTACACCCCCTTTGGGGTAGTGGCACCGACATAAGATATAGCCTATGTTCTAAGTTGGACTAACACCATCATTTTGATACCATTACTTTTGGGATCGGTTCGGTAGTTCCAGAGCTTACCTCCGACAAACAAACAATTTTTTCCTCTTTATAATAGGAGTATAGATTATTTTTTATATACAAATTATTTATGTTGGTATATAAAAATAAATAAACGGGTTCCTTACATTAAATAAATTGTATACATATTGAAAAAATTGCTTGTGTATATGACACAGTAAATAGGTTGCCATAAAATACGTTATTATCAAATTTCTTTTCTCGTCAAGGCTATTTTCTGTATTTCGCAAAGGCTACTATATCGGAAACGTATCGAATTGCGGTTATATTTTGTTAATTGTTAAATGTTTTGTTGTTTTAATATCGTAAATATATCGTAAATATATCATAACCTATACTGATTAAAATTTTTAGGTATATTCATTTTTTCTATTTAACAAACATCTTTGGAAAAGCATATATATATAATATTATTCTGCTTGAAATCACGTGACTCCCTTCAAAACTCTGTAATCGAGTTTTTGCGACCAACATTGGCACAATTGAATGTGCTAAGGAACTGTTTACGGCCAAATGAACACCCCTTGTTTGAAGGGTTTAGAGGCGGAAATTCTGTGTTTTCAGATTTTTCTGGTTAATTGTGCTACAAATCCGACTTACTTGTGAAATTTCATGATTCTACGACTTTTAGAAGTACCTTAGTTATTTGATGATGCGAAATGAGTCAGTGACAAAAAAGCGCTTTTTCGGAATTTAATATTTCGAAAACTACTAAATATAGAAACATGAAATCGTGGAACCTTAGTTCAGTTTGACCATACGAACATGTGTATAAAAGAAAAAATTCTATATCTCTCCCTAAAACGACGTTATGAGGGGGTTAAAAGTATGCCGAAATGGTTCAGGAAAAGGTAGCTTACGGCTTGTGCGAACTTGGCGGACGCACTGCCGTGCTCCCAGACAAAAGAGTACGCAAAACTGCTAATGCACAGTGTTGCTGTGAAATAATGTTTACAAAAAGGAGAAAAGAGAAAGACTGAAACTTTTGTCGGCTTGGCGAGTTTTTTTTAATCACACGTACTAGTTATTATAAAAAATTATTATTGTAGTATATTTCTCTTAAAAACATCTTTGTCCTTGTACAGTCGTGGAAAAAAAAGTAAACACCCCCTACTAATTTCTCAACAAATTATCGTAGAAGAAAGTTACTGGTACCGAACGATTGGAAATAAAGTCTACTTTTAAATGATGAACATAAAATTTGCTTAAGGGGCCATCTACATATTGAAACGAGCCATAACTTTATATGTTTCAATAGCAGTACACAATTCAGATAGCATAAATGAACTCTACACCCTTCAATTAGCCTAAAAACAAATTTTTATGCAATCCGTATCATAAGTTTCCGAGAAATTAATTGTTTTAAAACGAGCGTATTTTAAGGGCTGTATCCAAATTGAAGTTCGGCACTCGATTGTTGACCGAGAGAGCTCCCTTCTTGATCAAGGCATATTAAACGACACTCAAGTAGTCATTGAAGACAGCTAGATTACAGGATAGCAGAAGAAATTTCAAAATATCAAGTCACTTCTATCATAGACGGCCCTTTAAACCATTATTTCGCCGTTTTTTAAGCATAATTGTCTGAGCGAAGCGAAGGCTAATACTCAGCGAAATATTACTGTCCGGACACTTTACTACTACGATGGATATTAACGCCATGTCCTACTAAAGAAAAAGCCTAATAAAAACCTTTCGTCAAGCATAACTCAAAAAATATTTGTCGGATTTCGTTTCTGATTACACCAGAAGGTACCTATGAGAGTCGCCTACTGAATGCACCTACTATGGAAAATAAGTTCCTAACCGTTTTAAAATTATATAGAAAAAACTCTTAAAAAAGCACAATGTATCTGCATACGTCACAGAAATTTGGTGTGCGTCACTTTCACCGGTTGATGTTTTCGTAGACAACTGGTTTGAACACATGGAGCAAATAAAAAAAAATACGCACGCAGTAATATTGAATAGATCAGTTTCAACCACGTTATCACAAACATTGCAACAAACCGTGGCAACCAGTTTTGGTGGGCAAACAAATAATAATACAGTATTCCATACCACGGTGACCGTTTTTAGCCAGTTGTATAAAATCTGGCATGTTGTATGACATACAATTGTGGATGATTAAAACAAAAGACATGAGTGTTTATTGATCCGGAGGTTATCTTTCTCTGGATGTCTGTCTGTCTATCATACAGCATGCAATTTTCTTGTAAAGGATGATATTGTTATGCAGTAAAACCTCCATAACGGACACACCCGATTACTGGACACATCTATTTAGCGGGCATTTTTTCGATTACCAACCCTTAAATAACTGTACATTTTTTACTCTCAGTAGCGAACACCTCCAAATAGAGGACAAATTCTGCCCTCCCGAGGTGTTCGCTATTCAGAAGTTTTACTGGTAAAACCTCCATAGCGGACACACCCGATTAGCGGATACCTCTATTTAGCGGACATTTTTTCGATTACCAACTCTTAAATAACTGTACATGTTTTACTGTCAGTAGCGGTAACCTCTAAATAGAGGACAAATTCTGCATTCTCGGGGTGTCCGCTATTCAGAGGTTTTTCTGTATATAATATTCATAATTATTTTACAGGGCCGAACAAAAGAATAAGAATATATGAAACGAATATAAACTAAATTCGGGATTGGTAGATCGCTGATGGTAATGTAATTTTAGGATGTTGTTACAGTCATCCGCAGCATGTTTTTAGAGTTTCGTCCATCTAACGGAACCCTACCTGTATCACTCCTTTGTCTGTATGTTTGTCCGTCTGTCACAGAGCCCGTTCTCAGAAACTAAATATATCGGAGATTTGAAAATTTGCATACTTATAGCTGAACACCACACATCAAACGGCAAATAATAAAATTTTGAAAAAGTCTAATATTTAACCCTCTGGGCTCTAACTTGTGTATTTTAAGCAATTTTTCTAACTCAGCCCCTAATTTAATTAAGTTGGAGACATGGAATTTTGCATACTTATAGCTGAACATCTCACATCAAACGACAAATAATAAAATTTTGAAAAAGGCTTAATATTTAACCCTTTGGGCTCTAACTTGTGTATTTAAAGCAATTTTTCTAACTTAGCCCCTAATTAAGTTGGAGGCATGAAAGTTTGCATACTTATAGCTGAACACTTGCGATAACACGATAAATCATAAAATTTTGAAAAAGTCATATTTAACCCTCCGGTCTCTAACTTCTGTATTTTAAGCAATTTTTCTAACTCAGCCCCTAATTAAGTTGGAGACATGACATTTTGCATACTTATAGCTGAACACCTCACATCAAACGACAAATAATAAAATTTTTAAAAAGTCTAATATTTAACCCTCTGGGCTCTAACTTATGTATTTTAAACAATTTTTCCAACTCAGCCCCTAATTAAGTTACAAACATGAAATTTCGCATACTTATAGCTGAAATCCTCACATCAAACGGCAAATAATAAAATTTTGAAAAATGTCTGATATTTAACCCTCTGGGCTCTAACTTATGTATTTTAAGCAATTTTTCTAACTCATCCCCTACCTAAGTTGGAGAATTGAAAGTTTTCATACTTATAGCTGAACACTTGCGATAACACGATAAATCATAAAATTTTGAAAAAGTCATATTTAACCCTTCCGGTCTCTAACTTCTGTATTTTAAGCAATTTTTCTAACTCAGCCCCTAATTAAGTTGGAGACATGACATTTGGCATACTTATAGCTGAACACCTCACATCTAACGACAAATAATAAAATTTTGAAAAAGTCTATTACTTAATCCTCTGGGCTCTAACTTGTGTATTTTAAGCAATTTTTCTAAATCAGCCCCTAATTAAGTTGGAGACATGCCATTTTGCATACTTATAGCTGAACACCACATCAAACGACAAATAATAAAATTTTGAAAAAGTCTATTATTTAACCCTCTGGGCTCTAACTTGTGTATTTTAAGCAATTTTTCTATCTCAGCCCCTAATTAAGTTGGAGACATGAAATTTTGCATACTTATAGCTGAACACCTCACATCAAACAGCAAATAATAAAATTTTGAAAAAGACTAATATTTAACCCTCTGGGCTCTAACTTGTGTATTTGAAGCAATTTTTCTAAATCAGCCCCTAATTATGTTGAAACAAAAAAATTTGCATACTTATAGCTGAACACCTCACATTAAACGACAAATAATAAAATTTTGAAAAAATCTAATATTTAACCTCTAATATTTTGTCTCGCGCAATTTTTAAATTTAAACTGTTTTGCAATACTATTTTTTAATCATTTTGCATAATAAGTGTAATATGACGTAATTTGTTCTATTTCAGATTTCTAACGCATGTTAATGAATTAATTTTACAATATCCTTTCTCTTTTAAAATTCACATTTAAGTATAGTTTTTATGGCGTAATTTCCAATAAGTGCCTGCTTTTTATACGTAATTATTTAATTGTAATTTGATGGTTTTTTTCTGTTTATAATAGTAATGTGTAAATAATATTTTTATTTGAAGCAAACATTATTGTTTGCGCTGTTTATACAGTTGGCAACAGTTTAAATTAATACCATTTTCTAAAATATATAAAAAATATCTGTCAAAATGCTGAATATTTAAATTTAAAATAGAAATAAAACCTCAAAAAATGAGTCAAATTAAAAAAAAAAATAATGAAATCTGCAGACCGGGATCTTCTATTGAATAAAATGATCTAAAAATGATTAAATTCCCATGTATAGCTTTTGCTCTTATAATTTTTTTTTAATGGAACGATTTTGTCCAACTTTAGCATTAAATATCTCTTAAAATAATTCTTCGATTTGAAAACTGTATGCATTAGTGTGTTGATCAAACATTTTGCTATAATACCACCGATTTTCATATATTTGTATGCAATAGTTTTCTTAATATTAACGAAGAAAGACCTCCGGTCACAAAAAAATCAAAACCGGCGGAGGCGGCGGTGACAGCGTTAGTTACTTTTCATAGAATAGAGAGATATATAAAAATGAAAACTTGTCTATCTGTCTGTTTGTAATTCTATAAAAAATCCACAATTTGGAAGCCAAAATTGTGAAGAGATACGTACATGTGTATTAAAACATGGCCGAGACAACTAAAGTAATCCGGAATCGAAACAACTTATAGTTAATTTTTAATTAATAAAAAACCACCAATTTAACAGCAATTTCTTATCAAATTTAAACATTTTTCATTATAGCAGTTGCCAACAATTAAAAAACACAATAAAATTATTACTACAACAATTAATTTTCTACTGCAAGATTTCCACGTGAAAAATAAAAATGAAATAAATAGTTTACCGAATTTTTTAAAAAAAGGTGAATATTACGTCATAACTTTTCTATTGCAAGATATTCACGTGAAATACGAAAATGAAATAAATGGTTTGACGAATTTAAATGAAAGTGAATATAACTTCATAACTTTTCTATTTCAAGGTTTCCACGTGAAAGAGGAAAATATTACGTCATATTGGAAATATAAAGGGCATGGTGGATATAGTATAACGTCATATGAGTGTGAAAAATGTATTGAAGCATAATAAAAACCCGATTAGGGAAATATTGGCGTATTTTAGCATTATTGCTCCTATTATAAATTGAAATAAGTTCATTTATAGCTGTGTTCTTTTGCGTCTGTTATATACATTTATACATTTTTATGTAGCGTTTTCATATGATTCATTCAACTGCTTTTTTTAATGTTTGTTTTAGTGTTGTATGTTAAATTTTGAAATTGATTTTTCAGAACAAACATCCTTCAAATTCTGTGCAACGCCGGCACTTTAGCTTGTAACAGATAAATGGCTTTTGTATCTGTACATCTAATGCTAATATTATAAAGCGTTATAATATTATAAAGTATATAATATTATTAATGCTTGTACGTTTGTGAGGTGTTATCTCTGAAACTACATAGCCAACTTAAAAAAATGTTGGTGGCCATCTCTGCTCCAAAAAATAGACTATTTTATGTCTGTGCAAGAACCTACATCGCTGCAGGAGCAAAATAGTTCTAAAATTGTGATTTCTGCGATATTGATTGGGTTAGAAACTTTAAATTTGGTGCGGTATTTACTTTTAAGATGTAAATACTCGTAATGAACGCTCTCTAAATGGTTCAATTTGACGGATAAACGTAAAAATTTCTAGAAAGGTTCTAAATTATGATTTATTTGGAATACTGAAATTTTTGGGATACTGTTGGGGTTAGAAACTAGAACTTTGGCATGGTAGTAATTAATAAGATGTAAATGCTCGTTGTAGAACGAATTCTAAAAGACAGAAAGACTTAACAAAGCGGAAAAAGATCTAAAGATGATCTAAGTAACGAAGACCATGGAACTGTTAGGAATATAAACATGAAAATTGACATGGCTGTATTTATCATGACGTAAATTCTCGCAATAGAACAATTTCTAAAAATGTCGCTATAAAAAACAGTGCAGAAACAAAAAACTTTCAAAATTTTTCTATTTTTCTGTTACTGCTGAGCCCAAAATCTAGAAATTTTGCTTCGGGTTAGTTTTAAAATATACAATTGTCTCTATGAATGGTTTCTAAAAATTTATAATTTAAGAAGATGAAATTAACGGAAAGCGATCTCATTTGCCATGAATTTCGAATTATTAGGTACCGCAACTTTAAATATTTCATAATGCTGCATTTCGCCCGCAAAACACGCGATTTAAATGCAACAAAACTGATAGATACCCACCTAGCATTAAATAAATTGTGTAAATATTGAATAAAGACCTGTATGAAACAGTGAGTAGGTTGCCCGAAAGTACTTGTTAAAGTGTTCCTTCTCTAGGCTTTTCTCTCTCTCGCCAAGGCCACTAACAGAGGGAAGTGCCGTTTTAAATGTGATATGAATTTTTTATCCGATTCATTTTTCTAGACATTTTATCTTAAGGTCATATTCTCAATTATCATTAGTAGATTTTTTATATATTAACTTATTCTGGTGAAATTTTGTAATCGGGTTCATAATTGGCGTATGTTAGCTTGCATGATTTGCTGAATAAATATGTATGGATTTGTAAATTACTTCAAATGACACTTTGACAGCTCAAAAGTTATGCAGACGATATATTCAGATCTTGTGTCATCTTGTGTTGTAATCATTGCCGATTTCTTTTATTTAGTACATGCTAAATACAGCTCAACTTGTGCAGAATATGTTTGAAAACAAAACAATACAGCGTATGTAGTGGCCAGCATACACTCATCATTTAAATCCGATCGAGCATATCTAAAACACACTCTAACGAAGCATTGCATGCCACTTTTGATGTATTCGGTACTTTGATACTATATTAGATTTTGAGAAGAGAATTCCTTAAATGTTATCGACAACCTCGTTGCATCCGTGGAAAACAGATATTGTACAATATTAACTATTCCGGGGGAGCACACACCATATAAAGTATAGTCCATTCTTTTTAAACATCATATATTTGTCATTTAAAGTTACTCAAATTGGTGCGGAGCGTCTGATTATGCTCTTGACATCATTTTATACAGTTAAAATTCCGATATAAGTAAATTAGTGTTTCATTTTCTATTTTACTTTTAATATATTGCGTACTTTCAATTTTATATCCATGCATGGCTGTCTTGAATGGTTTGATTTCCCATTTTTTTAAACAGTGTATGCGAATTTATATATAAGATTTTGTAATTCTACAATTCGTTTATTTTCATCATTTCAATATTTCGCAGTATATGGACAATTAAAGATAACATCTCATTTTCTTTGCTTCCACATGCTATTATTACATCTATGTTCTCAGTAATATCGCTCAGACTAATCCCTCTGAGGGAAGTCCTAGTTTTAGAACTACTTGGAAGAAAAATGTGAAATTCGGATTTCCATAAACCAGGACTTAATAAATCTGAATCCATCAAAAAAATTGTAGGTTGCAATTCATATTTTTTTCGAATAAGAGTTTCATAATTCATAATACATATCATAAAATTATAAAAATTGCAAATTCAACGTATTTATGTTTGCGTACATTAGTATTATTGCTGCACAAAAAATCAACACATTAGGAGCATAGTTTTAGGAGACATAAATAAAAATATGAAAATGTAATTTAACATTAGAAGCACTAAATTTTGAATTTTTATAATTCAAAAACTTATCATTCAAATGACTTGAAATTTGGTGTCTAAGCATAGTTTGAACAGAAGATTTGAAATATCTCATAAAAATTGGGTATTGCCTTTGATGAAAATGAAGTTTGGATTCGTTTTAATATGTAGATGGCCTCCAAAGTAAATTTTATATACATCATTTAAAAGTAGACTTTATTTCCAATCGTTCAGTACCAGTAACTTTCGTCTACGATAATTTGAGGAGTTAGTAGGGTGTGTTTGCTTTTTTTTTTTCCACGACTATACCTTGAAAGAATTCCCGAGTAAATAACCTTATTAAAAAATCAAAACGTAATATCAGAGACTGCAATAAAGAAATGTGGGATAAATTCTACCCCAATCGCATTTTATCTTTAAAAAATTGTAAATTTTTTTAGGACACTTCTGACTGGCTTTTACCTTTCAAGGTCAAGGTCGTGAAGGGGTGCGTGAAGCAATGTCTTTTCTTTGTTCGCTAGAATGGGATAAATATACCTCTTGGGACTAAAAAATCCCGCGAGTGTAGAAAATTCCCAATTTGATACGTTCATTTCTTATGGGATAACACACACTAAAATCATTTTAATGAAAGCAAAAAAACTATCTAACTAACATAAAAACTATTTGTATATATTGATGAAAGGGTATTAAATGCAATTAATATAAATTTTGTGAAATAATTCATCTTTTAATCCTAGAAGGGCGGTGGTGCAGTTATGGTATCACCTAATTTTAATCCCTAATTTCCACATTGGCACCTGAATTTTTGAATGAAAGTTTCACTTTTATTAAATACGCAAAAATATACTTTTACTTGTTTACAAATAAATTTTCTTGTAAATCATTAAATTATTTCAACGTCTTATGAATACAAGTACCTTCGCTCTGAAAGGGTTCAGGTGTAAAACAAATTATTTGCATATTTTCTTTTTTTTAAGTGATTTTTACAGAAACTGCTAAAAAATCTGGAAATAAATATGAAAAGCATGATTTTTCCATAAAAGAAGTAGTACCAATGCATATTAGAATATGGAGCAGTAGATTTGTTTTTAAAACGCATTTAGTCAAACATATAATGGGAAACAAAATGGGGAGAGATTCATCCCACGCGTATAATAACACTAGCAGAACTACCCGGCTTCGACCGTGTCAATTATAAGGAGCCTTTCAGGTAAAATAAACTAAAACGAAATAATACGGCAATCACAATAACTGAAATTTGTGCATTCCCATCCACAAATCGTTATAAAGACAATAAAAAATGGCGTTATTGTCTCGCAACCATAGTAAAATCCCTGAGCTTTAATAACAGAATGCACGTTTTCTTTGGCGGGAGTAAAAGAAAAATATGTGATTTTTCTGACAATACGAAAAAATATTCCTCCAAATCGCGCAGCACTTAATGAAATTCTCGTTTGTATGGTATTATCTACATTATAAAGTAAAAACACTATGTCAGTGCCCATAAATTGTAACCCGTAAAATGTGCCTTTACTGCAATTTTTATAACTTTTAAATATCACACAATTTCATTCTTGACAATGTCGAATTGAAAAAAGTTCTTTCTAAAGAAATTTGTTTGAAAATTGTACCTCAGTTTTCTGATTTTAATGGATTTTAAAGTAATTTTAAGCATGGATATTTTTAAAGTTGAGTGCAACCCGATTACGAAAGATGAACCTGTTTACACTTAATGCAATAGTATAAAGAAAAGACATGTCTATGAGTAACGCTGGTATCATATTTTCGGTGGCAACAACCTAACGCAACAATAAATTTCCCTTTTTCTGCAGTTTAACGTCTAAAATTATACATTCGATTGTTCCAACGTATTATAGAAAACAAAAGTACTTTCAGTAATATTTGTTTTTAATGTTTATCTTAATTTAAAAATTTTTTATAGGTTTTAAAATAATTTTTAAGCATGCATATTTTTTAAATATGCTTGCAACCCAAATGCAAAAGATTGACACTATTGTTCAAAAACATTGTAAATAATTCAGAATTTGTTTGGTTTCGCGTAATATTAAATAACTAAATTGGCAGACGAAATTAAAACGCCAAAAATAAAATAAAATAAAACACGAATTTAACAGATATCAAATCAAACTACTCGAAATAATCTGATAAGTATGTAAAATTCAAATGGGAATTTCGTTCCGGGTGCATATAACTTGAATTCTTCAGAACGGATTTCCATGCGACTTGCACTATTAGTTTTTTAGGGAAGATTTTAGTGCGTAACATATTGTTTTCCGTTGCTTAATCATAGAATTATAGGAGAAAGTTATATAATCATGTGAATCCAATTATGAAGGATTAGTCTTCTTAGATGAATGAAAAATGCACAACTGTTTTTATCTCTAAGTATATTGACGGATTTATCTTCAGTAATGGGGCTGTGCGCTTGGGTACTCTTATTTTAATGTGTGTGTATGACACCTATTATGGCATGCACCTTTGTTTAAAAAATATAGAATGACTTATGTTTTAAGCGACTATCTGGCATGCAACTTGGTTACAAAATACTAACCTGCAATAATGCTTAAGGTGCTTCTCCAGTTCCCTGCTCAACAACGCGAAACTTTCTGACGCATTTTCTGACTCATTAAACGTAAAGGCTTAAAACGTGTAGGCCTGACTACGATTAAAGCGATTTGGAATTGTAATGAGTTTTCCCTTTTTTCATAAATAAATTACTTATCAAGTTATAAGCAATTGTGGTTGCGTGATGGTCGGGTTTTCTCCTTTATTGCACTGTTGCGTCCAAAATTCAGTTCAAAACACCAACTGAAAGATCTTATACCTTTACCAAAATATGGAAACTATCTTTCGATTTCATAGTTTCTAAAAAAGAACTCCAGTCAATTCCATGCGTTTCCGAACAAAAATTAATTAAAAAATATCTCAGAAAATAGCTCCTTTGAATTTGAGAACAGCCTTAACTTTATGAACAGCCTTAACTTGACGTTTATGAAAAAACTCACATTTTTAGTTTTAATTTTGGAACTCGCGAAATTTAAATTCAGAAAAAGGATGTTCTTTTGACACATTGTGGTAATTTTTTTTAACTTTTAAAATTAAAATACATGTTTTCTTTGGCGCGTGTAACAGAAGTATACAATATCTCCCACAATACGGGGGAAAATGCAAAAAAATACATCCAAATGAGGTAGTAGTTACTAAAATTTTATTTGGAAAATTTGAAATTTTATTGAAATTAAATCTACAATGATTAGATGAAATGATGTCATTTTCCATAAATTTTAGATCAAGACATCTGTCAAGAATTTTTTTGAAAATGTAAATAACCGCTCTCTTTTTGTTATAAATCACAGAAAATGATAGCACTGAATCTGAACCAATACAACACTTAAAGATAACGTATGGCTGTAAGATATGGCTGTAGTATACAATCGAAGTAGTAAGCAAAATATAGGAGCCATACGTTTACAATGAGTTTGATTACGCGTTGAAAAGATTTGATAGAATGTGACGTCATATCTAGCCTTTTATTTCTTTTTGTTAAATTGTTTTCATGAAATTTGACTGTTTGTATTAAAATAGATGTTTTAATTTTTAAAAAAAACCATTCAAATTGAGATGCTACGTTATTTTTCCGCTCTTATAGTTAAAGTTTTTATTTTATATACAAAGAAATATAAATTTTCTGTTTAGAATGACGTCAATATCAAACACGCAAAAATATAGCAAGAAAATCTGAATTTTTATTGGCAAATAGAAACAAAATACACGCGGTATCCTTATTTTTTTCACATCATTGTGCCATTTTTTAGGGTTTGGCAACAGGAAAGAAACGGTTGAATTAAAAAAGAGATATTTCTATAACGTTAAATTATGGAAGTGGTAGAAAAAAGGGATAAATAGTGGTCTGATGATTTTTTAAAGTAGACAGTGATCTTTTCCACGTTCTAAAACGTATGTACATCGAGTTTCGTGCAAATCGGTTAAAAATTAAAGATTTGTATAAAGGACATACACACAGAGAATGGCTTATATATATATAGATAATGGAAACGGGCGCGTGGGCCGACGTGTTACGAATTCTTCTTTTCGATCCTTTACAGTAGATGCTGCCAGCAATCCACTGTTTACGTGAAGTTGATTATGAAGTCAAAATAAAGGTGATTAGTTAAGTTTTACTTTATATTAATTTAATTATTTTTGTAACTTTTCTGGTATGAGTGTTTAGAAAAACAATTATTAAATAGTATTTACGGCAAGGGATTTTTAGGTTACTTCGTAATTATATAAATACATAGCACCTATATTCGCTGTTTGGTATGTCCGTCTGTTTGTACGTATATAAGAACGCAAAAACTACCCAACCGAATAGTTTGAAATTTAATATACGTAACCGTTGCAGAATTTTGTCCAGTCATTTTTTAATTTTATAAAAATTCAATCAAAACTTAAAAAGATATAATTCTTCATTCTATTAAATCCTATCATACCTAATTAATCCAATGATATCCCATGATAAGTATTGATTCTAGGTCGCCTTGGCGGTTACGTCCTATTTAAGATGGACTCCTATTATTTCCATATTACTGAATTTAATATATAAATAGTAATAAGTTTTGTATTCTTGAAGTTTTGTATAAGAATGCAACAATTATTGCACGAAGATCTGAATAATATAAAACTAGTTATAGTACGAACTCACCTCATTTGCCACGTTTGATGTACGATTTACGACTTGTTAAAAAAAGAGGTGCGGAATATAAGTTTATTCTTACTTTCGAGTAAACAGGTAATTAATAAAGCAGATACAAATAATATCCCATATTTAAGCCTTTGCGGACGAGCGACCGGTATACGTGCCGCGTAAGGTGCTCAGAATATGTGATTATTCTCACCAGTAAATTTGTATTGTAAATTTTGCCTTCTTTAATCCGAGCTTTTTCCCGATTCAATTAGACAAAAATTTCTGTTTTGAAAAACCGGTGATAAAAGATTAACTGGTGTGTTGTGGCCATCACAACACTTTCTTCTATACAAATCATGTCAATTAAATTATTTAAATAGTACAAGAAATTACATCAATTTAGAAAATAGGTATATATATATATATATATATACTTATAATAATGCTTGGAATTTCGGATAATGAAGAATTTTAATGCAGGAAAAATAAATTTATTAATTTCAGAGATACGTTTTCATAGAATGCATCTACATGATCAATCAGAATGTACGTAATACTGTAAGAAACAATATGTAACATTGTTTACATGTATTACTTTATATCAATTTATTTGACAAGTTCAATACCTCATGATATAATATATATTATGCGTTATTTAAACATAAGATTCAAACTATTTAAATATTACTACATTTACTACATTTAGCAATAAGCAGACTTCCAACTGTACTATACATTATTGTGACAACATTTATGTCAAAATATATGCCACTCTAAAAGTGACTATCTTTTATTTTTTATTACATTTATATTTGTAATAAATTTATAAAGCGCATTGTAAATTTTTTTAATATTATGTAGAATTGTCAGTTATATGCTAATATCAGTAAGGGTAAAAGTTCTGTTATACATAAATTATTAATCGTACTCATTACGTATATTGTCAGGTTATATTACACGAATATATAGAATATTTTATATGTATTAACTCTACTATATATACAGCTATTTACACAACGCTACTTGCGTACATTTTGTTTAACATAAACAACTTAAATTTTATGATTTGGTTTCCATATATTTAAGTACTTTAGAAACAGTTCACAGATATTTAAAAAATAAAAACGATGTGCATACTGACTGAGTTTTTTTTTATATTAAATACTTAACTGTACTTCTGAGTATACAAATACCATATAATGCAATTTTATTTGGGTACTATTTGATTATCTCGTCGATCAATTTCGCCAAACAATTCGCCAAATTATACAAATTGCCGTATTTTTATTTTAAATAACGAAAAAACAAATAAATTAATAAAACCTTAATGAAACTACAAGTAAAAATTTAAACAAATTAAAAAACATTTGATGACGTAACAAACAAGTGTATGGTGTTTAACGTCAAGTGAATGCGACATTTACGATCATCCATTATTGGCATTTAATCTTATAGTTTGGCAATAGTTTTTCGGTCGAAGAGATAATCAAGTAGTACAATTATTAACATCTTGTCAATTAAAACGAATTTTACTGTATTCAGGACCCAGCTATTTCGTGCTCGATTTAGTATAGTTGACAAACCGACGGTTTAGTTGACAAACTGCGTTTTATCATATTGATAATCAGTGAGCAACAGTATTGGCAATAATTCCGATTACGGAAAATAAAAGATTTTCGATTTTTTTTTTCGAATTTTCCAAAGTTTTTAAATTTCCTTTCTTTGTATCCCAAATACTACGTTCTTACCAAATTTCAAGTTTCTAGGGCAACTGGATGAACCTCAATTTTTTTATGATCAGTGAGTCAGTGAGTCAGTCAGTGTCGAAAAAGCGAAGTTTTGAGTTCATATATTTTCTGAACTAGAAAAGATAGAAACGCGGAAATGATACAATTTGCTTCCGCTTGAATAGTACTTTTAGAAAAACAAAGTTTCAAGCTCCTGGAAAATTCCAGCGAAGAGATATAGGGCTGTCAAAAGTACCCTAAGTTGCTTCCAGAAAAGGATGCTTACGGCTGTGGTTTCTCGACTTGGCAGGGGCACTACCGTGCCCCCAGATTTTTACTTTCTTCTATCATTACAAAAAGAAAGCATTGAATTCATGAAAAATTTCGGCTTCCGGCTTTCGAAGGATTTACACTTTTTAGGGGTCAGAGATTCCGAAAAACATGTTTTTACAAAATGTCTGTCTATGAGTCTGTGGTTCTGTCAGTCTATTTGTCTCTCTGTATGTGACAAAAATTTTGTGGGCGCTCTATCTCAAGAACTAATGCACGGAATTTAATAAAAAATTATGTTATAATAGTCCCTAATATTATTTGGTGCTGATTAGTTTTTGGTGTAAATCGCCCAACAGGTGGCGCTGCTATGCTGCATTTTCCGCGATTTCTGTAATAGCTCTATCTCAAGAACTAATGCACGGATTTTCATCAAACTTCAGATTAAGTTATTTCTTGATATGAATTTGTGCTGGTAACGTTTTGGTGTAAATCGCCCAACAGATGCTATGTTGCATTTCGCAGGATTTACACGAATTTTGGAATAGCTCTATCTCAAGAAACATTGCACGGATTTTTATAAAACTTCAGATTCAGTTAGTCCTCGACATGAATTGACGTTTTGTACATTTTGGTGTAAATCGCTCAACAGGTGGGGCTGCTATGCTGTATTTTTTTCAATTTCCGAATCTATTTCAAGATCTATCTCAAGAACTAATGCTTTGGTTTTCAACAAACTTCAGATTCAAATATACCTGGATATGAATTAGTGCTTTTTATGTTTTTGTGTAAATCGCTCAACAGGTGGCGCTGCTATGCTGCATTTTTGCTATTTCCGCAATAGCTTTATCTCAAGAACTAAAGCTTGGATTCTCAACAAACTTGAGATTCAGTTATACCTCGATATGAATTAGTGCGCTTTATATTTTGGTGCAAATCGCTCAACAGGTAGCGCTGCTATGCTACATTTTTCAGAATTTCCCCTATAGCTCTATCTCAATAACTAATGCACGAATTTTCATCAAACTTCAAATTCAGATGTATTTTGATATGAATTGGTGCTAATTTGATATAATTTCTTGTACTATTTAAATGATTTATATAGAAGAAAGTTTTGTGATGGCCACAACATCTTAGTTATAATTATGCTTTGTTTTTGCTAAAAAGGTTGCTACATATTTTCATATGCATATAAATTTCAACGCTAAAAAACTTCTAAAACGCAACTTTTTATTGTAACGTTTATTTAGTATTGTATAGAGGATATACAGTATCTCTCTATTCTAAAAAAAAGTAACTACCGCTGTCACCGCCACCGGTTTTGAATTTTTTGTGACCGGAGGTTTTTCTTCTTTAATATTAAGAAAAATACTGCATACAAAAATATGAAAATCGGTAGTATTATACAGAAATGTTTGATAAACACGCTGATGCAGACAGTTTTCAAATCGAAGAATTATTTTAAGAGATATTTAATGCTAATGTTGGACAAAATCGTTCCACTAAAAAAGTTTTATAGGAGCAAAAACTATTCATGGGAATTTAATCATTTTTAGATCATTTTATACGTTTGAAGTTCCCGGTGTGCAGACTGTATTTCTTTTTTTTTTTATATTTGACTCATTTTTTGAGGTTTTATTTCTGTTTGAAATCTAAATTTTCAGTATTTTTAGAGATATTTTTTACATATTTCAGAAAGTGTTATTAATTTAAACTGCTGCCAACTGTATAAACAGCGCAAACAATAATGTTTGCTTCAAATAAAAAAAAAAAAAAAAAACATTTATACGTGTAACAGGGATGAGAGCGTTCCGACCCAAATGACTGTTTGCTACCACTAAATTTTAATGGTATTTCTTTTTTTATTTAATGACAGAATTTGTGAGATTAAATAAAGCGAAGAATACTATCATAATTTCGTGGTGAAAATCAACCATTTGGGTCGGAGCGCTCTCATCCCTAGTGTAAATAAATAAAAAAAATATATTTACACGTGACTATTCTGAACAGAAAAAAAAAAAAAAAACTTTTGGAATTAGAATTAAATAATTATGTACAAAAAGCAGGAACTTATTAAAAATTACGTCATAAAAACTATATTTACACGTGAATTTTAAGAGAGAAAGGAAATTGTAAAATAATAAATTCACTAACATTCGTTAGAAGTCTTAAATAGGAGAAATTACGTCATATTTACGTCAATTTATAGTTATTACATAAAATGAACACAAAATAATATTGCAAAACAGTTTAAATTTAGAAATTGCGCTAGACATTTATTTTATATTTTGAGACGATACTTTTCAACTAATTTTGTTAGGAAAGCGCAAATAATATTTCATTTCTAACAAAAGTATTTTCACGTGAATATTAAAAATTAAAAGAATAGCTTGGCCAAAATTACGTCAGATTAAAAACGATTAATTTAAAATGTCTTATTTAAAAGAACTTTCTTTTCGCTTTGTTAAAAAAAACCGGGAGATAAAGACTTTGTTTACTTAATTCCTTTTATATTAGCTTATTTTGAAATGTTTAACTTATTTTACTTAATCAAAGACGAAAACAGCGATTGTATCTTTGGTACTACTTAGTTATCCCATCGACTACAAATCTATCATTCGCCAAACTATAAGATTGAATGCCAATAATGGTTGATCGTAAATGTCACATTCACTTGACTTTAAGCAAGTTACACGTGTGTACGTCATCAAGTTATTTTTATTTCGACGTTTTATTTGTATTTTTATTAATGTTGCACACATTTATTTGTTCTTTCGTTATTTAAAATAAAAATTATGTCAGTTTGTATAATTTGGCGAGTGGTTCGGCGATTTATATAATTTGGCGAAATTGGTCGACCGGATAATCAAGTAGAACCGCAGCGTATTTGGTTTTAAAATTCCCCAATCAAAGAGAAATGAAGAGAAATCCGTTTATAGGGAGATAGCCACTGCTTTTTTAATTATAATTTGATCTTCCGAAATATTTTAAAAGCCGATCAAATTAGCGTACTTTTAGAGTCTGCGGTGTCTGAAAGGGGGTTGACGAGCGTAGCTCGTAGGGGGCAGAGCCTCCGAGTAAATTTATAAAGAATCTGATAACTAGGAATGCACATGGATCATTTTTGAAAAGTTTGAAATCTGCAAAATTTTCTATTTTGGAAAATCTGCATTTTAAGTTAAAAAAAAAAACTGCATTAAAATATAAGCTGTTTTTATAAATATAAAAGCATATATCTCAGCGAAGACGCGCCAGAATTGAAAAATCTTTTAGTATCGAATAAATTTCAGCATCTATTTTCATAATTCTCCCAATTAAAAAAATCGATTTTTTTAGCAGAATTTCGTGATTTTGAAAGTTCACTGTCCCTTTAATGCTGTTGTGCAATTCAAGTATAATAAAGTTTATATGAGTTTCTAATCTGCATCAAAACATGCTTTTTCTAGAATTTGGAATGCAAAGCATTTACCCGTAATTTACAAGGTGTCACAAAATAATTACGTTGCAATACTCTCTATGCGCAATAAATCCTAGAAATGCGTTTTCTGTGTTTGTTTGAGTTTGTAAGTTTAACCCTTAAATGCATGTTTTTTTTTTTTTTTTTTTTTTTTTCGAAAAAAATTATATATGATTCACAGAAAGATTTAATACACAAGAAAAAAAAAAAAAAAAAAAAAAAAAAACAGAGATACATTTTTCGTATACTACGTGAGCGTTTTCTTGTGTTGCGCATCTGCAAGTAACAACTACTGTTATAGTTAAAGTATTGTAAATTAGTAAATATTTTAATAAGTATGAATCTAAATACCTTATTTTATATAAATTTTCATTTTGTAAAACTTAACACTTAAATACGTGAATTATTCTTTTAGAAATGTGATTTCATTCTTGTATTAAGGATTAGACACCAGGAATTTTAAGATAGATTTTTAAGTTTGTTTAGTAGGACAGTTTTGTAATTTTTACAGGATTAATATTTCTATGTGAATATAGCTGTTGCAAAGAGTTAAACAAAAAGTGATGCAGATATGAATCATTATGCATTTAACGGTTAAACAGAGCTGTCACTGGTGAATACTTTTTAATTCTATCTCGTACCACTTTCTCAAATTAAGAATATTTCACATACATTTTGATAACATGTGCAAAAGTATTACAATACATATTTTTAAAATAGTGGTGCGAATAGAATATAAAAAATAGTTGCCAGTGTTATCCTTATTTAAATAATGTTTACGTGATTCGTGGTATATTATACAGGGTGAGTCTAAAATCATGGGACAAACTTTGAGAGGCGGTTGAGCTCACTATAACAAGCAATTATTGTATAGCAATATATGACCGGAAGTGACGCAATGAGGTACAAACACCAGGGGGGCAATGTGGCCCTTTTTTTATTTCAAAATTGCTCATTCATACCAGAATATTTCTATATTATTCTTTTCTTTATTTAAGACAGACATTCCATATTTGCATAAAGAAAAAATCCTTCTTTGAAAATTTCCGGTATGAAATTGAATTTTTTGAATTTAAAAAAAATATTCCATTTTTATTTATTTTCATGTATTTTTTGTGTTTGACAGATTTGCCAGTTTTGTGTTTTTTAACACTTTCCAACAAAGTTGAAAAGTGTTTATGACTTCGGTTTGTCTGGCCGTCTGGCCGTCTGTACGCGCTCTAACTCCCGTAAATAAACTCGGATCGTTCTGAAATTTTTGGATGTTAGTGACCTCTACCATAGCACGAATCCTATTGGAAATGAAGAGTGTTGCATGTTTAGTTCATTTACAGGGACAGTCAAACTTTTCCGTTACATTACGGCCTATGGGTAAAAATCGATTAAAATTATTTTTAATGATGTTACATGTTTTCAAACATAATAAATTGATATGCATTTATCAAGTTGACTAAAATGTGCATTTTCTGTACAATATGCGGCCCAAACAATAGTTATTATTCATTTACAGGGCCGCACAAAAGAATTCCTTTACATAATGATATAGAAATGGAGGGAATTTTTTCCGGCGTATTTTAATTATGTTAAACTATTACATGTATAATGAAATAGATATACGTCGCTAAGGTTTACTATAACTTATTTCACGGATAATACGAAATGCAGAGCATTTACAGGGACACACAAAAGATTCCAGATACTATATTGTACCCGAAGTACTGTAAAGTAGCGATGATTGCTGGAAATGCATTTTTAATTATGATATGTGCTTTTATGTTTCACTATATTTATGCATTGTATATGGTGTGTATAAATGCTGTAATTGATATACAGGGCTACTCAAAAGAATTCGTAATGGTTACTGGGTATGATTGCAAATTTCTTAAAGGTGATTTTTAAATTAATTAGGCATTTTTACGCTGAACCGCATTTGGTTTACTAAGAAATGTTTGTAAAACATATATAAAATGACATACAGGGTCACGCAAAGAATTGGATACATGGCCGTCTATAAATGATAATTTCTGGAAATGTGATTCCGGTAGTTTTAAGAGTGTTTTACTTTGAATTAAACTTTAGCTAAGTAGTGGCGTCTAATAAAGGTATTAGGTGAACTGCAGTGTTTTACAAAAGTATACACGTATGTCTAAATCTATTAGTATAAATTGCTGAAAGAGAAATTTCAACCTGTTATGTGTTTTCTTGCTAAACTAAATTTCTCCATTATATAATATATATATCAACCTACAGATCAAATACAGGGCTGTTCAAAAGAATTGGAATACATATTTGCTATGGACGGTAACTGCTGAAATCAGTTTTTCAAATGTTTTATGTGTTTTTTAAAATGTTTACTTAGTTCACTTATATACCTTATTTCCCTAAATAACGAAGTTTTCTTAAAGCATTCAGGAAGTGTTGGAAAGTGTTTCATAATCTATGCTTAACGCATGATTTTTCTTACTTGTTTTATTCCAAAATTTCGATTTCATACCGGAAATTTTCAAAGAAGAATATTTTCTGTATGTACTCATGAAATTTCTGTCTTAATAAAGAAAAGAATTGTATAGGAATTTAATGGCATGAATGAGAAATTTTGAAATAAAAAAGCGTCAAATTGCCCCTCTGGTGTTTGTACCTTAACGCGTCACTTCCGGTCATATATTCCTATACAATAATTGCTTGTTATAGCGAGCTCTACTACCCCTCAAAGTTTGTCCCATGATTTTAGACTCACCATGTATGAATTATGTAGATCATATGCGGGGTGAAACAAAACAATATACTGTGTGTACTATATTTGCTGTGTATACTTATGAATTTAGCATTTTCAAGCTGATCTATATTTAGTATACTAATATATGTTCTAGAATGTAAATAAATTCAGATACAGGACTACGCAAAGAACTGGATACTTTGCCGCCCATATATGACTATTTTTTTTTTTTTTTTTAAATACAGTATTTATGCATTTAATCTTTTTAAATGGTGAAGTTAGGAATGTTGGGAAGTGTTCCATAATTTAGGCTTGACAAATGATTTTTTTTTCTTGTTTTGTTTTAGTATAAAAAATTTAAAATACTGAGTAAAGGTTAAAAAAAAATTAATGAAAATAATCATGCATATATTTTCATCTAAAATACCATTTGTTTATGTAAGTATCGTCTGCTGCATATTCCATGGTTTCGTGTGCTCCGAATCCATGTAAGTTTCTTGTTCTTTTTTCCGCATGTGGCAATACTCTGTGTTTTATTCTGTTTTGATTCGTGTTGTTGTAGAATGTGAAAAATGATGGAATGTAGTAAGCCGCTGTTGGCTCGCAAATATTTAGTATTATAATAAATTCGAGTTAACAGTCCGCTTTGATGTTTATGTGAACGAACAAGCAGTAGTGTAAGTGATTGTAGTTAAAACGCAATATCATTTGTTGGTACAAGTCTAGCCGGGGCGCTAGTGAAAAATAAAAGAGTAAAATCGAACAATTTATGAACGGCCGTATGATATCGTCTGTCGATGGAAATCGTGTGATATCGAAGGAAAAATTACCTCAGGTTGTGAGGTAAGTTAACTTTGAACATTCTATTTCATGCCTAAAAATAATTTGTATTTAAAAGTGTAGAATTATTTTGAAAGTATACAGTTTAGATATTTTAGAAATAGTTTTGGACTTGATTTAAGCAAAAATGAGTGAACTGGTATCTTTAAAAACAAAAAGAACTGCTCTACGGAGAAGTGTAACAAATTACATTAAGAAAATCGAAAGTATAATCGCAAGTGATGACATTAATGTAGTAGAATTAGAAGAAAATATTGAATTATTAAAACAGAAAGAAACGAATCTAAAAAAACTGGATAGGGAAATTGAAATTTTAATCACAGAACCTAAACAATTAGAAAGTGAGATAGATAGCGCACAGGAAATCTGAGATAAAATTGATTTGTGGAAATTTAAGGGTGAAAAAATGTTGAAAATACAAAATGCTGAGTTTTATAAGAGTGAAATTAAATCTGATAGTGTAATTTCAGAAAACGTGTTTGAGAATATTAAATTACCTAGGTTATCATTACCTACTTTTGGAGGTAATATAACAGAATGGATAGCGTTTAAGGATCTTTTCAATGCATGCGTAAACAGCAATACAAGTATATCTAATGCTAAAAAATTACAGTATTTGAAGGCTTCGTTGAAAGGTGAAGCGTATCGCGTCATTCAGTCTATTCAAATTTCGAATTCTAATTTTGAGATTGCATGGAATCTATTAGACGAAAGATATTCAAATAAGCGAGAACAAATATTTGCATATATTAAACGATTTTTAAGTTTACCAACTATTCAAACATAATCAGCTATTGCTATTTTAAGTCTAGTTGACAACATTAATGAAGTCATTTGCTCATTAGAAGTATTGAACCAAACCATTGACAAATTTGGTGATACATTAATGACTTATTTAATTTTGCAAAAATTGGATCCTTCTACAAAATTGTGGTGGGAACGTCAGCTTAAAAGCGGGGAAATTCCGAAACTTAAAAACTTAATCGAATTTCTTAACAATTACGCAAAAACTCTTCAAAATAGCAAGGTAGTGGTAAATAAGGTACCTACTAAATCTGTAGTTCCGAATAAGAGTAATGCTTTTGTAGCTACGTTAAGTTGTGGTTATTGTAAGGAAGACCATAGTTTAGCTAAGCGCTCGAAGTTTCTTAATTTACCTGTTCAACAACGAATTGATTTCATAAAACGTAACCGTTATTGTTTCAATTGCTTATCTAGTATGCATTTCCTCAATAAATGTAAGAGTCTAAATATGTGCCATCATTGCTTTAAGAAACATCATAGTGTTTTGCACATGGTAAATTATTCAAGGAATAAGAATCAGTCAAATAGTATGTCTCCACACGCACAAGAATTTATCCCTAAAAAAGTTGAGTCAGCAAGTGAAAATGTTTCGTCTACAGTCTGTGCCTCTCATTATGAGTCAAACGAAAATTGTAATCAAAAGAGCCATATTTTGTTGTGTACTGCATTAGTAAAAGTTCAAAATTCTAAACAAGAGTTTATAAAATGCAGATGTTAATGTGATACTGGCTCTCAGAGGTCATTTATTTCACAAGAATGTGTAAATAAATTAGGATTAAAGGTCAAAGATAGTTCTATCTCTGTGTCATGTTTGGGAACATTTAATACTGTGAGTAATGGGGAAGTTGATTTATTATTCACTTCTCACTTCAAAAGTGATTTTAGAGTATCAACATCAGCATTCGTGATGGATAAGGTGACATATAATATTCCCTATGTGTCTTTGCCTTCAATCATTTGCAATAATTTCAATGATTTAATGTTAGTTGATCCATTATTTTTCAAATCACAAAAAATTGACATTCTATTTGGTGTAAATGTATTTATGCATTTAAAGACTGGAGAAATTGTCAAACGTGAACCTCACCTTCTATTTGCATTAAATTCGAGAACTGGTTGGATAATTTCCGGTACTACAAATTTTGAAACTCTGGCAGCTGATCCAGTATGTGTAAATCATTTAAGTACAAAAACTGACGAGTTAGTAAATTCATTCTGGGAATTAGAAAAAATTCCAAATGTGCAACCTTTAACAGTTGAAGAAAAACTTTGTGAAAGGCATTTTGAGAGTTCTCATTTCAGGGAAAAAAACAGGCCGCTACTCAGTCGCATTACCGTTTAAACAGGATCGAGATAATTTAGGTGATTCTCGCCAAATGGCACACAGAAGATTTCTTTATCTTGAGAAGAGATTAATATCCATGCCAGAAATTTACAACCAATATGTTCAATTTATGAAAGAATATTTATCTCTGGGCCACATGGACCTTGTTTCAAATACAGATCGTGAATTAGAGAATAAACATTATTACATCCCACATCACTTCGTCTTGAATAGTTCTAGTTTAACCACCAAATTAAGGGGTCTTGTACCTTTTAAACGCATCGAAAATTAACGAAAAACTTCAAAGTTTGAATTAGTCTATCTTCAGAGCCTTTTTGTGTATAAAAATAAAATTTTTAATATTGATTAAAGAGATTGTGCTTTGTAATATGCTACAATTAGAAATTTATTAACCCTTTACAGAATTTGTGTATTGTTGTAATCAAAATAGCTCTTTTTATTACCCCATAAGTCATTGCGCGCATGATATCTTGAGAAAGTATGTATGGATTGGCATGAAATTCAGTAAAGATACTAAACATATATGTGTGTTTAAAATGACCTACTCTTAGGCTAAAATTATTTCATTAACTATATAAAAAAAATATTTTCTTTAAAAAAAAATAAAAAAATTGTATTTTTAATGAATAAAAATAGTCATAACTAAAAATATTACCATTGTAAATACTTAAAAGTAGATCATTTTAAACACACATATTTGTTTAGTATATTTACCAAATTTCATGACAATCCATACATACTTTCTCAAGATATCAAGCGCGCAATGACTTATGGGGTAAAAAAAAAAGCTATTTCGATTTCAACAATACACAAATTCTGTAAAGGGTTAATAAATTTCTGTTGGTAGTAGATTACAAAGCACAATCTGTTTAATCAATATCCAAATATTCATGTTTATACATTAAAAGGTTTTGCAGATAGACTAGTTCAAACTTTGAAATTTTTCGTTAATTTTCGACGCGTTTAAAAGGTAGAAGACCCCTTAAGAGTAGTTTTTGATGGGAGTGCTAAAACAACAACAGGTGTGTCTTTAAATGACACTCTAATGGTAGGTCCCAAAACACAAGATGATTTAATTTGCATTTTATTAAAGTTTAGATTTCATAATATTGCAATCACAACTGATATAAGAATGATGTATAGGCAGGTAAAAATTCATGACAAAGATAGGAATTTTCAGAGAATATTATGGAGAGATAGTCAAGATAAACAAATACAAGTTTTTCGCTTAAACACTGTCACGTATGGAACTGCTGCTGCTACATTTCTTGCAACTAAAATTTTGAGTCAGTTAGCAATTGATGAGGGTCTTAATTTCCCAAAAGCAAAGACTGTAGTTTTAAGAGATTTTTATGTTGATGATGTTTTAACTGGTGTTGAGAATAGTCAGGAAGGTAATGAATTGATATATGAATTGCAGAAAATGCTAAAAAAAGGTGGGTTTGAGTTACATAAATGGTCCACAAATGAACCATCACTATTGAAAAATGCTGCGTTAGCAAACACAATTAATGATAATATGCATAGTGTAGTAGGCAATAAAACCATAAACGTTCTAGGAGTAGAATGGCATCCTGATAATGATATGTTCAAATGTAATTTCAGTGATATAGATTATCAAAGTGTCCCTACTAAACGAATTATTCTGTCATTTGTATCAACGCTTTTTGATCCATTCGGATGGATTACACCTTTTGTAATTCTAACTAAAATGATCCTTCAAGAACTGTGGAAATTACAATTATCATGGGATGACCCAGTACCAGAGAATATTCATCAAATGTGGACAATTTTGTGCCAAGAAGTCAAACTCTTAAATTTCATATATATACCTAGAAAAGTCATCTTGCCCAATTATTCTCGATGTGAACTTCACGGATTTTGTGATGCTTCAGAAAAGGGTTATTCAGCAGTTATTTACGTTAAAACTTGTGATAACTCTAACACTGATGTGAAACTTTTAACAGCTAAAACTCGCGTAGCACCACCAGGGTTCGCAGCGTTCCTAAAATTTTCGCTCTTTACTACCACTAAATTAAAATGATAATCTTTGTTGTATGAATCTATTATAGATGTTAAAGGAATCTACCACGAAGAATTCTTATTTAAAATACTGGTAGCAAAGTGCGAAAATTTTGGGAACGGTGAGAGCCCTGCACCACTTAAACCTATCACGATTCCAAGACTGGAATTATGAGCTGCAGAATTGCTGGCACACTTAATACAGGCGGTTAGAGATGCATTACATATAAAACCTGATTCTGTGCACGCATGGAGCGATTCACAAATTGTATTGTCATGGGTAAGATCGAATCCTAAAAGATGGCAAGTCTTTGTAGCCAACAGAGTATCTGAAATCCAGTCTATTTTACCAGCTGAGAATTAGAACCATGTGAACGGAAAAGAAAATCCTGCGGATTGTGCATCACGTGGGTTGCTTCCTGCAGAACTACTGTCTCATGACTTGTGGTGGAACGGCCACTGTGGTTAAGAAGCAATGAGGTTCCCGTGCATGAACCTATTACCATAAATGAAGAAGAATTACCAGAAGCACGTAAAACATTATCATTTGTAGTTTCTGAAAATGTAAAAGAACTTGATATTATATCAAAAATATCTTCGTTTTCCAAGTTGCAACGCATATTTGCTTGGCTATTGAGATTCATCTCCAATTCAAAGGTAACACGTGTAGAAAGAAATACATCCTTTTTATCAAGCAATGAAATTCAAGCCGCAACACGCTGCATTATTCGAATAGTTCAACAAGTGAACTTCAATAAAGAAATTCAATGTTTAGAAGCTGGAAAAGAGATACCTACAAATAGCAGTCTCGTTTGTTTGTGTCCAATTTTAGATGATAACAAAATATTAAGAGTAGGAGGAAGATTGAAAAACGCACAGCTGTCAGAGAAAGAAAAGCACCCAATCTTATTACCATCAAAGCACCATGTGACTAAGATCATAATTAAACATTTTCATGAAAAATATTTCCATGCAGCTCCAGAGCTTCTTCTTCCTTTAATTAGACAGAAATGTTGGATCATTACTGCTAGGTCTGTTATTCGGAAAATAGTAAGAACTTGTGTTACATGCTGCAGATATAGAGCTCAAACTGCAAAACAAATAATGGCTAATCTTCCAGCATCTAGGGTAATACAGTCACAACCATTTCATCGAGTTGAAACAGATTTTTCAGGACCATTCATGATTAAATATCGTGCAGGATGTGGACTAAAATCATTTAAATCATATGTGTGTGTATTTGTCTGCTTCGTCATCAAAGCAGTCCATCTTGAAGTTGTAGAAGATCTTTCAACAAAGGCATTCTTGAGTGCATTAAAACGATTTATCGCAAGAAGAGGGAAACCTTTTGAGATTTTTAGTGATTGTGGAACCAACTTCAAAGGTGCAGAAAAAGAAATCAACAAATATCTTTTGCAGTGCAAGAAGAATGAAGAAATAAACAAATTTTTGTCGTCAGAGGAAATACGCTGGACTTTTAATCCGCCTTCTGCTCCACACTTTGGTGGACTTTCGGAATCTGCAGTAAAATCAATGAAATCGCATCTGAAGAAAACCGTTGGTGACACTGAGTTAACCTATCCTGAGTAACCTATCCGATATGTTTTTATCTTCTTTTGACAGACTGTCCGCCAGATCGTTACCAAATATGCTTTTGTGAGCAAACACGTGAGCGACTTAAACGCGGTTTACGAGAGTTAACAGACTTTGTTTAAGAACAAGAACATGTTTGTTTCTGTGGGAATTTGGGCCTGCAGATTAGACAGACTGTCGCTATATATCGAGTGTAGGGTATTAAAATACGTGATTTGAATTTGAGCGTTTATACGCAATATTGACTTTCTCCAATATCTTGACCGCAGTTCTGTGATAATGGCGCATTGTGCAAAGGCTTAAATTTTCATTAATGTATACATTAATATCATTTTAATATTGCCTCAATTTTTAAACAAATCGGTACCAGAATTTACGCCTGATCATTATCTATGATATAAATCATTTTATAAATGGGATAAGAGTTTATCTTTCATGCAATGTAAAATAAATGAAAATTATTCTTGAACACTTATTACCAGGTCTTGACAAATTTTGTCGGTAGGTCCCCACTGGTGACAGTGTTGCCATACGAATACTAAAATTTTATTTTGTATACCACTATTTTCGTACGTCATCATTCGCTTGCTTTAATCAAAAAATTTTTGTAAATAAATATGGCGACTATCTCTCTATGAAAATAGTGGTATTCAAAATAAAATTTTAGTATTCGTCTGGCAACACTGACTGGTGACCAAGTTATTTAATTTTGGGATGCTTTTTTTTCTTTTTTGTATACATATTGACCTAAGAAACGAGCACAAACGGTATTTTTCCTTTTGCCAGTCAATCCTTGTACGCAGCAAGCAATGATCTTCTTCTTCTCTACTTTAAATGAAAAAACCAACTTCAAAATGCATTTTCCATCTCATGCACAGAAAATGCTTTTCTTTTCCACCCTAGTTGCATTGTCACGTGATTAGAATGTGTGTGTGTCTGGGGGAGATCAATAACCCTTTAAGACACTATGTATTTGTAAAGAAAGCTAATCTGCCTGTAGAAAGTAAAACACGGGCTGCAACCGCTACCTGCTGATTGAAAATGATACTTTAATTTGTCTGCAAACCAGAACGATCGTGTGATTCCAGTTTTTATTACATACGACACAGAAACAAAAATTTAAATGACTGTCTAAGCCACAAGATCGTGCGGGTTGGGTTTCAAAGGGATATAGCTGTAAGAAATAAGGTCGATCCAGAATCTCTGGAAGCTATAAATTGACACAATGCTAAAAACTGCTATTTTTTTATATATAACTTTCAAATCAGAATTATGTCACAATAATCAGAGTTCACAATTAAAACTAATTAATCTACAACATTCATTTACGGAATAATAGTACATAAGCGTTTTTAAGTAATTCATTTTTAGTAAATCTATAAAACTTAATGGAAATTTCGAGAATATCTAATTTTAATAAAATTAAAGAGTAATATCCATTTTTTTTTAATATTTCTTCTTCGCCTTAAGTACTCGATGCCTTTCATAGTGACTGGAGTAGATATATTTTCCTGGCGACAAGATTTTTTTGCTGGCTACCAGATTGTGTCAATTCAACGTGTTAAATCAATTCATCTGCTGTAAATAAATTTCTATAACGCTAAATATCGAAAAAAAAAATCTGACGATATATGGATAAGCAGCTACTTATACTCTTAAATATTCCTTATTAATTTTCATCAAAATTACTTAGTATTTTTCCACTTTTTGTTATCGCTGTAACTTATTATTCATTATTACTTATAATTTCAATATTTACTTTTGTTTCTCTATAGGTATTTAGTTATTTATATTACAGTTTATTTTATGAAACTATTAAAATACGTTTACGGATCAGTAAAATATGTTACTTCAAATTATTATAATATTATTTATACCGGTTGTGTCAAAAGTTTGTTACAACTTTAAAAACTCATGAAAAAGGAAGAAATTATGGTAAAGGAGTGCGGGTTTGCAAGAATGGGCTAACAAGGTAGTCAGATTTTTTTTAGCAGGAAAAAAAATCACATGTAGAGAGCGCCGATGACTCGAAACACAACGAACAGGACAACAATACGCTCCATTCATTTGTTCTTCTAATAACAAATGTTCAACATAACCTACAGAACATTCTACGACACAACTGTTGTCCTGTTTAGTGTGTTTCGGGTCATCAGCGACCTCTACATGTGATTTTTTAACTAAATTTTTTCTGCTAAAAAAATGCGACTACCTTGTTAGCCCATTCTTGCAAATCGCACTCCTTTATCAGAATTTCATTCTTTTTTATGAGTTTTTAAAGTTGTAACGAAGACATATCCTATTTTGAATTCTCGCTCAGTCTAAAAGCTGCAAATTAAGTATTAAACCTTCTGCCGCGGTTTTCAATGAAAGATACTGCTAAAATGTTATTGGATAGGAAATTATAAACTTTTCAATTTAATCGTCATTCCAGAATCTAAAAATGAAAGATTTCAATGCATTCAATGATTATTGAGCTTAACTAGTTCTTGAAAATAATTAGAGCAGAAACATTAGTTAAGTGGAGCAAACTGTCAATTCGTTTGCGGATTTGCTGAAAATTAGTTCATGCATTCACAGATTCATTTACAATTTCAATCATTCATATATCATCGCAATAAATTAAGTGGCATTAGTATGTTAATAAATTGTGTTACATTTTCATTTCTATCTATATAGCATAAATGCAACTGTACGAGAATGAAATGATAGTGTATAATGCATTTTCAAAAAAAAAAAAAAAAAAAAAAAAAAAAAAAAACATGTGTAAGAAAAATCAGTAAATTAATTTATTTTAATTTATATAATGATTTCTTTCTAACATGCACTTTTACGAATAACAAAGTTCATTTAAATTATTGTTTTCCTAAACATAAAATACTGATTTATAGGAATATTTAATTTATAAGACACAAGTGACCCGATCAGCGTTTCCCAGAGCGTTGATAGTAGCCTTAAATATACCTAAAATAAATATTGAATGATATTATATTTTGAAACGAAAATATAAGTAAAAGGAGCTAGTAAGAAGTGATCTATTTTTTTCTCAACTCTAATCGAATTAACCCTTAACCGGAAACGTGAAAATTCCGCGCACAAAAGAACACTTAATAATTTACAAAATAGTGAACTTAAACATTTAATCTTTAATAGTAATGCATTAACATGACCAATTTTTAAATATAACAGCATAAAAATACCTTTTGAATGTCGAAGAGAGAAAATATTAAGGGCAGATATGTAAACGCAACCGTCTCACAGACGGCACGTTTCCCGTTAAGGGTTAACACTAGAAAGCTGATTCAAAGACACTAAGCAGTTTATGCATCGTGTATATGCGACACTTGTAGGAAGGGGTTAATCGTTAATTACAAATTCTGATTTTACTACGAAATTTCTTAGGGTTATGTTCATAGAAAAAATCCTCAAATATTGTGAACAGATTTAGAACAGTTTTTTTAAATAATTCATTTTACTTTTATTGCTATATTTATTATTTTCAATTCACTGTAAAAAATAGATTTCTTTAACACTAGAAAGCCCGCGAGCAGTCATTTTAACGGCTATCAAATGAATATATCTCGGTTCGAACCAGAATTTTTTTTTTATAAAACTAGATTAAAACATAAAAAGAAAATAACTAGTTAAATGCATAAGTTAATAATTTAAAATAAAAATTCTGGTGTGAAATATTTTTCTAAATTTTGTGTAAAATTCTCGGTCTTTCTAGTGTTAAACTTAAAAAAAATATACATATTTCGTATTGTTCAAAGTCTTTGAAATTTCTATGTTATAAATATAGCGTTTCTTAAGACAGTGTATAATTTTCGTGTTAAAATACGGATATTTAGTTGTGAAAAGCCATATTTTTCTTCTTTATTTTCACTAGAAATCCTATGGTAAGTTCGGTAAAAGTGACTTTCGGAAAGGAATTTTTATCAAAAGCTAATATACATAATAATAGTAGTATACGTAATATAAATGTAAATGTTAAATCTGATAGTACCATTGGAATGAAATATGGATGTACATGTCGTTTGGTATTTCTCTATAATTCGTAGGTTTCCCAAATCGACGAGTAATTTTAACCCATTCATGCCTTCCGTCCCATTTTTGGGACGTTTCGAATTTTAATAACTTTGTAAAATTTTCTTCTTCTTCATATCATGAAAATTATATTAAATAATTAAGTATAAATGTCTTTATCTCTTACTAAAAGTCGACAGCATAAGATGGATATTGATTTATTTAAAATGAAGGATTTTTCCGGAATTTAAAGATTTTTCATTTATCAAGATGGTGAAATGTAAAAAGTAAAGTTTCTCTTGTCAATTTTTTGAGAAATGCGACAATATTTTTGGATGCATGATTACTCACTTTATCCTAGTGGACCTCAACACTTTTAAAGTCCATAGGATAAAGTTTTGGAATTTCTTCTTTAAAAATAGGAAATGGAACATTGTGTCGATAACAAAAACAGTTAAATTTGAAAATTTTCCCAAATTTTCTGATCTTAATTTTCCGTTGTAAGAGATTTCAGCAATCACTATAAGCCCATTAGAGAAATATTCTTTGCAGTGTCTGAATTAAAGTTGCAAGTCGTTTCGGCCTTTTTCCGGTAGTAAATCAATCATTTTTTATTAATTGTTTAGGCAAATTCCCGGGTCATCAATTGTGACATTTCCCCCCCAATTATCACCTGCTAAATGATTTTCGCTCAGATTTTCATAATAATTCTCTTCGGAACGAGCAAATATATAACCTTCAAGTCACTCGCTTCTTCCCGCGTGCCATTTCAGCAGCAGACGATATTTTTTCATAGCAGCCAATATTTCAGCTATAACGTTATTACTTGTTGCCAGATTTTTTCTCTGTTGTTTCTTGTTGTTTTTAAATTTAACATCAAAATCGTTCGCGATATGTGTAAGCACCCTCTATACTTCATTTCCCACGGCTTAATTATATGAAAATATTTTAAAAGGTTTATCCTAGTACAGAAAATTCATTAATATTCTCATTTCATTATGTAAAAGGTACTTTTAGAATATAACTTTCTTAATTTATAGATAGTGATATCTAGGAATCGAAGTATTCCTTTGAATCTCACATATAATACACTGGTTATCAAAAATTAAGGAAAAATCACAAAATGCTAATTTTTAAATACGCGAATACTCAAAAGGAAGTAATATAATTCGAATAATTACTATTCCTACAGAACAGCTAGTCTATATAACATCTCATTCAGGTCACACATGGTCACAAGAGTCACAGTCACAACTCGAAACAAAAAATAGAAAATTCCTTACGTCTCTTTTACGAGTCTCAAATAACTACTATATGTGACTCCACTGACAGGTCACTGTGACTGCTGCTTTGTGGCGAGTCACCAGGTGACTTTACAATGTCATTCATTGAGACTCTCCTGTGACTCTCATCTGGAGACTCAATTTCAAAGTCATTGTGAACGTTGCATTATGATAAATCACCAAATAATGTCAAAATAAAGTCACATGGTGACTTTTCACCACTTTTCACATTGGTGAATTCACAGTAGGGTCTCTGTCACCATTTGACAAAGTCATGTGACAGAAAGTCACCATGTGACTTTAATGTGCCATTATTTGGTGATTTATCATAATGCAACGTGCACAATGACTTTGAAATTGAATCTCCAGATGAGAGTCACACGAGAGTCTCAATGAAACGACATTGTAAAGTCACCTGGTGACTCGCCACAAAGCAGCAGTCACAGTGACCTGTCAGTGGAGTCATATATAGTAGTCATTTGAGACTCATAAAAGAGACGTATGGAATTTCTTATTTTTCGTTTCGCCGTAGTGACTGTGACTCTTGTGACCCTGTGTGACCTGAATGAGATGTTATATGGACTAGCTGTTCTGCAGAGATGGTAATTATTCAAATTATATTACTTCGTTTTGAGTATTCGCGTATTTAAAAATTAGCATTTTGTGACTTTTCCTTAATTTTTGATAACCAGTGTATAAAAGCAAATAGGTGGACTTATAACGTTTTTAAAATAATATAATACGTATACTATTTAGTAATTGATTATTGATGTAAAGAATTCCTCAATATACTACATATCTCATGACTGTAATTATACAAAAATATTTTTACAGGTTTATCCAAGTAATGAAGTTTCATTACTCTTCTCATTTCATAGCGTAAACGATACTTTTTATAACTTCCTTAATTTATACATGGTGATAGCTAGGCAAATAAGTCGAAAATTGTACATCGAATGCGGAGAATGAGATGCTTTCGTACTATAATTAGTTTTCTAAATATTCAGATCTTGGTGCAATAGCTTTTACGCTGTTATTCAAAAATGCATGAATACAAAATGTGTTACGATTATATATATTAAGAGGCTACTTCAGTCAAAGGAAAAGACCCGTTCGCTAATGCTAATCCTATTGCAGAAATTTATAAAGCTATCTCGGTCGCATTTCAATATTTTTAAATAATTTCTTTTGCATTGAATAGTTGAGATTGATCTGTACAAAGGCCGTTGTTTACTTTTTCGATTTTGTTTACAGGTATTTCTTATGAGAACACTTTCATTTTCGGAACCGGTTTCGAAAGTAAAAGCATCCTCATAATAAATATCTGTAGTCAAAATGGAAAAAGTAAAAAACGGCCTGCATACAAATCCATCTCAACTATTCAATGCAAAAGAAATCATTTAAAAATATTGAAATGAGACCGAGATATCTTTATAAATTTCTTCCATAGGATTAGCATTAGCGAATGTGTCTTTTCATTTGACTGAAGTAGCCTCTTAAATTCAGTAATACGGAAATAAGAGGACTCCATTCCAAACAATACGTAACCACCATGGCAACGTAAACTCATTACATTTCATGGGATATGACTTAAAATATTCGGGACCATGGGTGCATATATCATATACACTCTCGAGCATACATAATTTGTTTCATGCACCAGTAAAAAAGGGGTGTAATATTTGCTTTCTTTAATTAGAGCATTTTCGGGATTATTTAAGTAAAGATAACTTTTGAAAAAAAGAGTGGTGTCAACCGAATAATATTTGCGTGTAAGCCGCCGGTCTCGAAGGAGTTAATTACATGTGATGGGATTTAATGAAATGAAGAACACTTTGAATAATATCTTTTTAAGTTTTGATTTGATTTTCATAAAATTTGAAATGAATTAACAAAATTCTCCATTGATTATATATTTTAAATTTCAAATCACTCGGTTGGGTAATTTTTGGGCTGTTATATGCAGAAAGACAGACAGACGGACGGTCCAGAAGACGACTATAGGTGTTACGTATTTATATAATTACGAACGTACCTAAAAAGTAAACCTTAAAATGTTACATATTATGTAAAAGAATATAAATTGATTTAAAACTTAATAAAATAACATCAGTTGTAAAAAAATATGTTCCCTGTACATTGTTAGAAATAACTGAACCTATATATAACAAAAATAATTTGCTTCATATTTCAATAACAACTCTCTTCTAAAATTGCTTTTTTTATCGATATTTGTTTCAATTTCGTTTTCTCGTTCTACAAATTTGACAATGTAAGATGGATTATTACATAACTTGATCTTGAGAGAAACGGTGCTTCATCTTTCTTATGTAGCTAATAATAGAAAACTTAATTTATTATAGATATATCAATTTCAGCTTCAAATGAAAATATATTTCTCAAAATATCTTTCCGGAAATAAAATATAAAATTGCCTTCCTGCAAGAAGATTACGTAATTTATAATACTGAATAAATGATAAATAACAGAATTACTAAAAATATATTCAAAAAAATAGATGACAAGAAGAATCAATAATACGCATAATATATGTTTCATTTAATGATATATGCATACATGGAAATATTTCATTATTAAAAAATAATCTTTAATTAAAATGAATCTTCTGAAAATAAACTTTAATTAGATTAAGAGGCAAGTTTGTAGAGTTCATATTCTACATTGATATTATAGTATAAGTAACTCTTAGCTAAGACAACCCCACTACGGTCGAAACAAAAAAAAAACGACCAGTACGACAAAAGAGTTTGGGATTCGAACACTTAAACTTATTGTTTAGGAAACATTATTGATTTGCTGCCGTTTTTACTCGTCAGGTATTTACGGATATTTATTCTAAAAATCATTCATATATTAATGAGACATACAATGTGTTTCTTTTTTTAGTTCTGTAAATTATCATTTTTACAGACTTTAATAGCATATGCTGTATAGGACAAAAAATAAATTTAGATATTTCGTTTAATATTTAAACACAAATAAAGAAAGTAATATTTAAGTACAGATAAAATTTATTATTGCATAGTTATTTATACAGCTGATTGATTTGGGAAACTTCCGTAGTTTTGTTTGGGGAACAATTATATGCATACATACTTTCTTGAAAATAAAATGAACTTCTGAATAAGTTTTGTTTTTTCCTTTTTCATAGAAGAAATAAGATACAAGCAGATAGCAGGAAATCTGCTTTTTCAGAATTTAGTATCTCCGCTAGGAGGGGAAAAAATATTATTACGAGGTGGAAACCGTCGAATTTCGACGAAAGAAAATGTTTAAGAAGGAACTGATTCATTAAATTATAATAAACCTACATTAGTTAGAATAAAAACACATCTGATATTGGTTAGTCTAGCTCTCAAACAAACAATATTTTAACCTAAAGATCGCTGCGTTATTTTCAAAAGTGAGGCATTTCTACATGAGAAGAATTTCAAAACAGCTGGAGTTAAAATGATGCTTTTCTACACAACTTATTTCAATTTTAAGACTTAAAGTAATCACCTTTATTTTATATAAAATGATGCTTTTCTACAAAACTTATTTCAATTTTAAGACTTAAAATAATCACCTTCATTTTATATAAAATGACGTCATTTGCATCCGCGGAAGAATTCCACATTTTCGATCCAGTTTTAAACAACATTTATAGAGAAGTATGCATATGACATCAGTATCGCGGAATAATACACAATCACATCAAATAGCGACGTCGTAAACTCCACAAAAAAACAAATAAATAAAATAGGCTATCTAATAATTCATAGGCCTTCATTTGTTTATAACATTAATATGATACTGAAAATTAAATATACAGTAAACTTCCATTTAGCGAAGTCTCTTCGTTACGCTTAAACACTTCGTTATGAAGAAAATTTGTTAAAAAGAAATAAACTCCAATTCATGAAACTTGTATACTAATAAAATACACTTTATAAAAAAAATACACATAAAATCATATTGGAAAAATGTGTTTTAATTCGGGCAGTAACTTTTTTTAAAATGCAATATGACAAAAATTTAATTAGAATAACGACTTAAAAAAACATAATAAAGAAGGGTAAACAAAAAATGAAGCGTAGCGCATCTTTTCTTTTTTTTTCTCACCATTCCAAATCCTTAACTTTAAAAAAGCCGGTAATAATACTTTGTAGAGGTTTCTTATAAAAATACACTGTTCATAAAAAAAATCCCAGTTTTGTAAGTATCCGAACAATTCATGTGTAACATTTTTCTGAAACTGGAATCCCATTCTTATAGTATCAAAGGCTTTTAGCAGCATTTCTTCAGTGGAATAAACTTTGTTATATAGAATATATTTTTCGTAATATGGAGATTAATTCACATGTTAATGGTGTTCAAAGTCAAGGTTCACCAGAAAATTTAGTTAACTAGAAGACTTCGTTAAATAGTGTCTTTGTTAAAGAGAAGCTCGACTGTAGTTTATAATAACTCCATATTTTTTCAGAATATGGGAGTTTCTGGATATTCTGTAGTTTAGCCGCAGGGTACCGTCCTCTCCCCGTTCCTTTTTATATCTTCCTTCTTGATATTTTAGAGATCCTGGAGTGTGGGGTCCATTTCCTTATCTACGCTGATGACATTCTCTTATATGTTGTAGGGGGCGATCCCCCCCGTACTTTGGCTAAGTCTGCATTTATATTTTTTCAAAAAACCCGTATTTTAACCCCTTAATTCTCTCTCCCGTCAATATCACGGGCTGAGGTGTCGTTCGTTATTTCTAGTGCCCGTCATATTTCCGGGCTGGAGATTTATTGTTGGAAAAAACTTCTGAAACCAGAAAAATTTAACTGGCATTTCGATGTGAAGTCTTTGAATAATAACGCTTGGGCTTGGTTTTGGCGCTGATTGTGATATGTTGGACTTTGTATTGCATCTTTCGAAATGTATCAGACTCAAAAAAATTATTAATAATCAAAATTTAATGTATACTATATTATTTCAAATATTATTTGTAAAAATTTGTTTGATGGTGATAAATAAAGATATAAGATGTGAAACATAAAGGTCTTATTCGCATTAATTTGTATGGTGTAATAAAACAAACATTAAAACACAAAATTCTCGTATGATGGCTTTTCCTCAAATGTGAATTTGTTCTATAACATCTTTTTTTTTTCGCCTTAAAAAAAAAAAAAAAGAACTAATTGCATATTTTGTATAGAAATCTTATAATTATTCAGTTTCTGTAATAAAAATATTACGTACTTTTTTTATGGTTTTTCCAAATATTAAGCGACTGTTAAGGGGTTAATTACAATTTTGATGAGAAAATGGCAACAAAAATATATTGTAATCTACAATTTTCCAACTATTTTCCCTTTACTTTCTACAGAAATGGAGTACTTATGTTTCCATCATTAAAGAAATAGCATTATAAAATACAAAAAAATAATCCAGTAATCCCTTAACATTCGCGAGTTTTGATTATTCGCGAAATAAAAAATGAAGAACATTTCAACATTCAGGAATACTTAAGTTGGTTATTCGCGAATTTTGTTTTATAAAAAATATTTTTTTACAAAGTAAACTCGCTTTGTTTTACCAGTTCCCTAAACTAATTGACAATGGGACAGCTGCATTGTTCTGTATAGCCGAAGTTCCCAGGATTTCAACCCTTGTTATTGAGGCAAAATATAGATAAGTATTTCCGAGAAACCCGAAACATGACGATGCTGAAGATAAAAATTCCTAAATTTTCTAAAATTCAAAATTTTTATCGCAAGTGAAAAATTTTCTGCAAAAATTGTATGGGAAATTTTAAAGATTCAAATACGTCTTGTTGAGAAAGATTTAGAATGCGATCATTCAACGGTGAGAAACCCTTAAATTTAAAAGAGAAATCCCGACAGCAACTTTTCTTTACATGGAATTTCATATCTGTTCTTCCAAACAATCCTATATCAATAAATTTTTTCAGCCATCAACTGGCAAATAAAGTTTGTACAATATGTTTATAATTATATTCAAGGCTGGAGTAGCACAGTTGAAGTTTATTCCAACAGAGCGAAAAATGTCCAGGCCTGGAATCGAACCTGGATACTTGGCGTGCCGCACCAATGCTTTACCTGTTAAGCTATCCGGACGATACCTGGCTGACATCATTCACTCTTATTTGTTGGACAGAGCTGCAAACTGAATCACTAGTTTCATTCATCCGAGTTATAACTATAGCATTTACATGATGAATGTGTGTTTTATCACGGAAACATGCCAACCAGGTACCGTCCTGATAGCTTAACAGCTAAAGCATTGGCACGGCACGCCAAGTATCCAGGTTCGATTCCAGGCCTGGACACTTTTCGCTCTGTTGGAATAAACTTCAACTGTGCTACTCCAGCCTTGAATATGATTTAACACTAGAACGCCCGGAAGGAGTCGATTCGACTCCGATCATATGACTAAATGTCAACTGGAACCAGAAATTCTTTCACAAAATAAGTTAAATTTTAAAAACGCTGATTTACGTTAAGTAAATCAGTCAAATAATTTTCAATAAAAATTCTGGTGTAAAATATTTTTATGAAATTTGTGTAAAATTTCCGGGCGTTCTAGTGTTAATCCAGTTGGAAAAAAATATTCTTTATCTTCATTATGTTTATAATTATTCTAATTTATTTACAGCATGTGTTTTTTAAGGATTAATAAATATATTTTTACATTTCAATTGCTTTTTTTCCATTTAAAAAAATCATGAAACCTAACACCCTTTTATGCACGGTAAGATAGTTTCAACATTCGCGGTGGTTTCCGAGAACCTAACCCTCACTAATGTTAAGGGATTACTGTATTTCAAAAATAAATTGAGATGCAATTTTCAAACAATTTTCATTTAAAAGTACTTTTTTTTCGATACGAAGGTGTAAAAATTTAAAATGTGCGATATTTAGAAGTTTAAAAAATTGCAGTCGAGATTATCGGTATTTAACCCATTCGAGACCATGGGTGCATATATGCACTCTCAAAAAGTGCTTAAAACACTTGAATTTGACACCAGTAAAAAAGAAAAGTAAAATTGATTTTATTTAATTACGACATTTTTGTGATTTATAAAGTTAAGACAAATAATTAACAAAAAGTGGTGCCAAACGAATAAAATTCGTGCAAATGATGCCGGTCCTGAACAGTTAACCATATAATTATGCATCTGCTTCGTTTTACGGATGGCTTATGTAACGTAACATTATATTTTAGGTACGGCATTGTAATTGTTACCTGAAAGAAAAATAGTACATCGGGGGCTAAAAAATCTTTCCTTTGAATATTCAAAATATGAGTTTTTTTTTATTATTTTATTTTTTGTTCATTTGATATTTTGGCACAAGAAAGAATGAAAGAATGGTAGAAATTTATGTGTAGATACACAAAGAATATTCTAGTTCCTTTACACATCAACTCGATATTTTTCGAATTTTATTTTTAATTTACGGAGTAAAACATATTAGGGAGAAACTAAATTTCAAACTAATGTAGCGACACTGACCAATATTTTACTTTGTATCAAGTATTTAATTGTTTTTCAAGGAAATAGCAACACAAATGGTTTTCAATCACAGGATGGCATCTAGTATTTGATGTTTTTATTTTGGCAAATAGCTGTTACACAACGCATTGCAAAAATAAATTATTGGAGCTGAAAAGTGTTTATAACTTTATTTCTCATGTTTCAATAACAGCTCGATAAAATTGCTTTTTATCGATATTTGTTTCAATTTCATTTTCGCCTTCTATAAATTTGAGAATGTAGGATAGTTATTATTACCTACCTTGATCCTGAGAGAAATGGTGCTTCATCTTTCTTATGTACCTAAAAATAGGAAACTTAATTTATTATAGATATATCAATTTCAGCGTAAATTAAATTATGTTTCACAAAATATCTTTCAGGAAATAAAGCATGAAATTGCCTTTTCGAAAGAAGACTCCGTAATTTATAATATTGAATAAATAATAAATAACTGCATTACTAAAACTGTATCCGAAAAATCGAATAAAAAGACGATTCAATATGAAGCAAAATATATATTTCATTTAACCCCTTAATTCTCGCTCCCGTCAATATCGCGGGCTGAGGTGTCGTTCGTTATTTCTCGTGCCCGTCATATTTCCGGGCTGGAGATTTATTGCTGGAAAAAACTTCTGAAACCAGAAAAATTTAACTGGCATTTCGGTATGAAATGTTTGAATATTAGCTTTTTGGTTCGGTTTTTGGCGCTGATTGTGATGTTGGACTCAGTATTGCATGTTTCGAAATACAAAACACTAAAAAAATTTAATAATAAACAAAATTTAATGTATGTCATATTGTTTCAAATATTATTTGTAAAAATTTGTTTGATGTTGATAAATATAAATCTAAGATGTGAAAAATAAATGTCTTATTCACATTAATTTGTATGGTGTAAAACAAACACTAAAACACAGAATTCTCTCATGATGGCTTTTCCACAAATGTGAATTTGTGTATAACATCTTTTCTTTCGCCTTTAAAAAAAAAAAAAAAAAAACTAATTAGATATTTTAATTAGAAATCTTATAATTATTCAATTTCTCTAATAAAAAATATGTACTTTTTTTATGTTTTTTTTTCATATATTGAGCGACCGTTAAGGGGCTAATTAGATATGTTTTTCTGGAATAATTTCTTTATTGAAAATAACCCTTAACCCTTTGAGGGGTGGCAGAATATATTATAGCCCTCTAATTTTATCAAGGCTCGCACCAGAAAAAAAATAACTAAATTTTATAATTTTAACTTTGGGGGGGGAAATCTTGCCCAGTTGCTTTTCCTTACTTTAGAGTAAAATTTATCGATTATTCCGGTGAGAATTTAACATTACAGAGACACAATTGCTTGCCTCTCAAAGGGTTAATTAAAAGGCATCTTCTTAATAAACTTTGATTATCTTGAGTGACAAGTTTGTAAAGTACATAGAAGAATGATTCACTCCTAGCTTGAACAACCTTCACTACGGTCGGAGCTAAAAACGGCCAGAGAGTTTCAGATTCAAACACTTAACCTCATTGTTAACCCCAAAGCGTTATAAGTAAGCGAACAAACTTAATGCTGGAATCAGTCGTAAATTAACACAGTTGCGCCACCTTGTGGACGGAGTGATAATTCACATATGCGGGCTTTTAGTGTGGCGCGTATTTTTTAAATCTTTAGTCCCTCATGGAAATGAAATTTGTTTGCCACATTTAATGCAAAATAATGGCGTAGCGAGAGGGGCATCTAGATGCACTTGACATCACGAAGTTTCCTTCGCCTTATTAAAGGGCACTTCAGTTATTAATCAAGGTGACAGAAACTTTACAATTTTAGTGGTGTGAGTAAGAAAACAGTTAGGTAGTTCCTGTAGTTCACACTCCATCCGCTGCGTGGCGCATGACCTTGATTGATGTGACCTCGCTTTTAATCTTGCGGTTATTTCTCCCATTTAAGATAGGACGCTTACTTATATCGCTTTGGTTAACCCCTTCGAGGCGAGCGTCTTTTCAGAATTTTTAATCTTTTATTACCGGTTTTTCAAAACAGAAAGTTTTGCCTAATTGAATCGGGAAAATGCTTGAATTATTAAATAAGGCAAAATTTACAATAAAAATTTACAGGTTAGAATAATCACGGATTCTGAGCACTTTACGCGGCACGTATACCAATCGCTCGTCCACAAGGGGTTCATTAAAAAATATTGTTTAACTCCACTTTTTACTCGTCAGCTATTTACGAATGATTTATTTTAAAAATCATTCATATATTAATCAGACTTACAATGTGTTTTTTTCAGTGCGTTCGTAGTTATATAATTACTTAGCAGCTATAGTCGTCGTATGTCCGTCCGTCCGTCTGTCTACTTATAGCAGCACAAAAACTACCCAACCGAATGGTTTGAAATTTAATATATAAAATCGTTGCAGAATGTTGGCGAGTCATTTCAAATTTATGAAAATCGAATTAAAATTTAAAAGATATTAATCAAAGTTTTCTTCATTCTTTTAAATCCTGTGATACATAATTAATTAATTGATATCCCATGATAGGTAAGGATTCTAGGTTGCAATGGAGCTTACGTTCTATTTAAGATGGAATCCAGTATTTCCGCATGACTTATTTTACGAAATATAATCGTAATAAATTTTGTATTCATGCATTTTTGCATAAGAGAACAACAGCTAATGCGCCAAGATCTGAATATGTATAAAACTAGTTATAGTAAGAATGCACCTCATTTGCCACGTTTGACGTACAATTTTCGACGTTTTATTTCTTTACATGATCATTTAGTATATGCTGTACAGGACAAAATAAAAAAATATACTAGAAAACTGGAATTCTACTTTTTCAGAATTTGGTGTTACCCCCGATGAAAAAAAGAAATATGTATATTAATATAGATAGTACAAAATAAATTTCATTTTAAGGGGTCTCAGGACTCTTAAAATTGGAAAAAATGAAAAAAAAAGGACCATATTTAACATTTAATATCTTAAAATGTATTTGATATTAAGACACAATTTTAAAAGGGAATGAAAGATACAAGTATGTTCTTTCATTTCAAATATTTGAAAAATTGCAAGATGCAGAATTAGCATTTACAGGGGGTTCAAAACTGTCAGACATTTGACGAGCAGAATATCGGCATAACAGCTTATGCGCACGATTACAAAACAAATTTTGCAACTAGAATGAAAATTTTGATGCCTACTTATACCTCAGATTATAATAATTACACTGAACCTAAATAACTTTGTATTTAAAGCATTTTTATATTTTTAATACAAAGTTGTATTTAGCTAATGCAAAATTTAGAAAATTTCAACAATATAAACTCCTAAAAAAATATTTTCTTTTTACAATAAAAAGAAAATTTTAGGTTCAGTTTATACAGACTAACATGAAACATATGTTTTGTAAATTTCATGAAAAAATATTCAGAAGTTTTTGAGATATCGTGCGCGTTATGCCCAAAAACGTCATTTGGAGAAAAATGGCTTCAAAGTTTTGGAAACACCGCTTCAGCTATTGAGCGAGTATAATTCTAAATGCCATAACTTCTGTTCTAATGGGAATTTCAAGATAACAATTATATCAAAATGTTAAGAAAACATAGAAGTTTAACACCTAAAAAATTTAAAATTTCGAAAATTTTAGAGCTTTAAGAGTCCTGAGACCCCTTAAAAATATCAAACACACGCTTTTATTTCTTATAAAATGACGTCATTCGCATCCGCTGAAGAATTCCACATTTACGACCCTGAATTAACATGTTCACGCCGGCGCGGTGGGTCACACTCCACTGTATCAGAGCTGACAAGTCTCCGGCTTTGTTGCTACCAGAATTTTAATACAGAAACTGTTGTTTTATTTAGTTAGAACAATTGGGTGATTTGAAGAAACAGCATTTTCTCTAAAATAACAGTGGTGTGTGAAAAGCCGGAGACTTGACAACTCTGAGACATTCGAGTGTGACCCACCTTGCCGGCGTGAACGTGTTAAAAAACATCTACAGAAAATTATGCATTTGACGTCGTTATTGCAGAATCGAGGCTAACGGAAAAGACAGGCTACCGTGGTGCATTCCTCACATCTTGTTTTACAGACCACTAGAGTGATGTCATGCTCTTTTCGTTCACCTGCATTGGTGCATTCGAGTATAACGTGTCTAGAGCGGTCTGCAAAAAAAAAAGATTCGCGTAAAGCACCACTGCAGCCTTTCTTTTCCGTTAGCCTTGTGCAGATACTACACAAATACAGCAGAAAGCGATTTCGTCCTTCAAGAAACTCGGCAACCTAATGATTCATATGCCTTCATGTGGTTTGTTAATACAGATACTTAAAATTAAATATAGTTTATAATAGCCCCATGTTTTATCAGAAATCATTCATTTATATATTTTTTTCAAAATAGCACATACTTTAATTAATTTTTTTTAATTTGTTATGGAAAAATGGCAACAAAAAGATATAGTAATCTACTATTTTCCACCGATTTTTCCTTTACTCTCTACAGAAATGGAGCACGTGAGTTACCAACTAGAAATGGTGTTAAAAACTACAAAAAAATTAATATCTCAAAAATAAATTGAGATACAGTTTTCAAACAAATTGCATTCAAATGTATTTTTTTTCCCTACACGACGATATGAAAATTGAAAATGTGCGATGCTTAAAAGCTTAAAAAATTCCAGAAAAGTTTATCGCTTACAGTGATACACCTGCTTTGTTTTACGGCTGGCTTATGCAACGGAACGTTATTTTTTGGAGAAGACGCTTTAATTGTTGGCAGAAAGAAATAGCATACAGGTGGCTAATACATATTTCGTTTAAAATTAAAACACAAGTAAAGAAGAAAATATTAAACTGTGGATACAATTTATTATTGCATAGTTATTTATAAAGTTGACTGAGTTGGGAAATTTCCATAGTTTTGCTTTGGGAAACAATTGTAAGCGTATGTACTTTATTAAAAATGAAAGCAACTTCTGAATAAGTTTTGTTTTCCCTTTCATACAAGAAATAAGAAAAAAATCACTCCTTTGAATATATTAGATATGAGTTTCTTTTTGTCATTTGATATTTTGGCGTAAGAAAGAAGGAAAATGTATGTGTATATACACAAAGAATATTCTATTTTTTATACACAGGAGCTCGATATATTTTTTTTTTCAATTTATTTTCATTATCCATCATACGTAGTATAGGGTAAATGTTGTAATCGTTTTAAAAAAAAACCCAAAAATTTTAAGGGATTTACACGTTTCAGACACTGGAGATTCCGAAAAACCTATTTTTAGAAGAAAACAAATTGCCATCCGCCTGTCTGTGTGTGTGTCTATAAGCGCTTGATCTCCGGAACAAATTGAGATAGAGACTTGAAATTTGTTTTGCACTTAGTATGTAATAATGAGAAGATGCGTTTTTATTTTCAGCAACCTTATCCGGAACCTTTTTTTCGGACTCTCAAAATATTCGCCCTGATGGAAGACATATAAAAATTTCCGAAATTGTTTATTTTAAGGAATGAGTATAAAAGATAATAAAAAAACATAAAATTTGAATAAAGAATGAAGTCGATCGGATAATTAGTCGCCGAGATATTTGTAATCATATTTTCCACACTCTTCGATTTTTCATGGCACTGTATTTCATTCAAATTTCAATTCAAAGATATATTTTAATTGGAAATGAGACGCTTAATCCGACGCAGCAAAACGTTGGATAATGTGATAATCATTATTAAAGTTATAAGGATTTTTTTTTTTTTACGCATTTCAGTAATAGAGCATTTAAAGTTTATGACGACATGAAGCCACGATTTTAAACACTCTATCTTCCGAACAAATTGAGATACAGGCTAGAAATTTCGTACGTACTTAGACTGCAGTAGTGCGACAATGCCTATTAAATTTCACTATTCAACATTCCTTTTCATGTTTTATACTATGCATATCCATGATGGGTAAGTATTACTGTGGCCCCCAACAAATAGTTTTATTTATTACTAGCTGTAGCCGGCCACGCGTTGCTGTGGCTCAGTCTGGCTAAATGGAAAAGAAAGAAAAGGGAAAGTGCACGTTTCTAATATGTTTAATTTCACAATACTTGTGGGTATGCAATATTTTTTGTTGTTACATTGTCTGTGCAGATATAGAGATTGTCTGACTTGCCGATTCTAGAACATGAAGCATATAATTGCCCTCGTGAGAAGCAATTCATGTCTATATCTAAACCGCAGAATTTTAAAGCTTGGCCCTAAGCTTTGTTGATGGAGATTACAAACGCCAATCAAATAGGTAATTAAAGTCCCTTAAATTGAAATTGCGCATCCATTGGAATAAAAAAAATACGAGGAATGAGGACATCTTTACCTTTGAAAGGTCCTGTCAAGATTATTGCTTCTACGAAGTTGCTCGTTATTTTTTTACTGGAAGCCGCCTGCCGTTGTAAAGATTTGGCTTCTGAATTTTTCGCAACGTCATAATTGGCAGGCCGATTGTCAATTGCAGTACATGCGATGCCATCCCTGGTAGATCGAGTGAATTAAAAAGATATGTGCCGAGTTAAACTTATGGAACTGAGCTCACTAATTGTATATTATATTCTTATTTCAAAGAATAATGCCCATTGAAAAATAAAATAAGTCGGATTACCCCCGTTTCCCCCCTTTATACTTAACCAATGAACCTCCAAATCTAATCAGGGAAACGCCTTATCAGAATAAATCGGTATACCAAATTTGAAGTAAATCGGATAATTCTGCATGAAAAACCCTTTTATCTAAATTAAGGGGGATTAGCCCCGTTCGTCCCTTTATACGTAATCGATGAACCCCCAAAACAAATCAGGAAAGACCATGAAAAACCAATTTATCTAATGTAAGGGTGAGGGGAATTAGCTCCCCGTTCCCCTTTGCACAACAAATAAAACACCAAAACTAATCAGGGAAGCACTTTATCAGAATGAACCTATTTACAAAATTTGAAGCAAATCAGATAATTCTGCATGAAAAACCCATTTATTTAAATTAAGGGGAGATTAGCACTTATAATCTTTGAAAGTAGTATCCGAAGTAAAATTGTAACCTGTTTCATTTTACAGCATTTGTTTATCATACAAATAATTTCTAAAAGGTTCGATACGTGATTTTAGTAATCGGACACTTAAAAGAAAAAAGAAAGAAAAAGAAAAAAAAAGCGTGCAGTTTTTTAAAACTTACGATACCATAAGAAAATTAATTATTCTGGGAAACTTCAATAATTTGTTACTGAGAAAAAAAATATAGCAGACTTTATAATTAACAATATATTTTAAGATAAAATATATTGGAAAGTACTCTAAGAACATAAAATACTTGTATCTTTATAAATATGATTCTAAATTTGTTTCAGCTCAATATATTCTGCAAGAGAATAAAAAGAAATGTATTTGAGTCACCGATAATATATTACAAAAATAGGTGCTACAACTAGTAATATAGATATTACCCTGACAAAAGAATAACAAAGGTTAATCGAGAAGTAAATGAATCTATTTTTTCATACGTCTATAAAAGACCGACTGAATGACTTAGAAATAACTTTATTCTAAGATAGATTTTTTTTATAATCTCTCTTACAAAAATCTAGTAGCAAAACTTATATCTAACAAACATTATATTTAACAGTAAATAAATTTAACAGAGGTTACATTTACGAAAAGAAAATATCGTCAAGTTATTGTTTTTGTAATATTACTTTACTTATTGTTATGTAAGTAAAACATTAATGATATATTTCAAACAATACATAAATCGTACTTAATTGGAGTAACAGAAAAGACAAACATAAAACACATTTACACCAGGAGACGAACAAACTGCTTTACATTCTAAACATGTTATACGTAATTTCAAATGAACATTTCTAATATAAATAATTTGTAACCCAGCCAGCCTAATCTCAGAGTTAAACAGAAAAAAATAACGAAATTAGACAAAGAAAAATAATTAAATAAATGAGCAGCATCTACTTCTAAAATTATAAATTGATTATTCTTTCCAATAAATCAAACAAATAAAGTCTCTACTATGTAATTCAAATGTATGTATATCTGTAAGTGTGTGAGTGTAAAATTAGTGTAATTAATTCATTAATGGTATTTTAAAGTTGGGAAAATTACATACATAACTTATTTGCGCAGCATTAAAAAAACATAAAAAAAATAAGTAACAATTCCGTACTTACTGAGATATAAATTAATTAATTTATTTATTAAAATTTAAATGTGCTTGAAACCTGAAGTAAAATAAAACCGTTTAGAGCATCGAAGTAACTCCATAAAAATAAAATATTCTTTTAGTATTTTTCAAAACTGTAACTACAGAAACATAAAAATAATGCTTTTAATTATTTCTTTGTGTGCTTTAGATATTTTTAACGTATTTTGATACGTCGAGTTTAGAAATGCCAAACGTTTATTTTTATCTATCAGTTATTATTTTCCTACAAAATAAGGTTGAAGTTTTGCGGAAAATACCCAAAATTCTGTTGAAAAAAACTTACAAAGAAGCTGCTTCTTACATTTTATTTGAGGATGTGAGTTGGAAAACTCACCTTATGCAGAAAATCAAATTTTGGGAAATCGTGAAAACCTTTGACTGTGTCCATTGATTTTCATTGTGAACTAAGATTTTAAAATGTCAGAAATGAACGATAAAACTAGTTTACTTCATATTAGTGTATTCCCGATGGAGTTTTACAAGTATAATAACTTGATAGAGAAACTAGATTTTTGAAATTTTGGATAAGGAGAGTTTTAAAACTCACGTCCTCATTTATTTGTTAAAACTACCATAAAGAAAAATCATTATATTGCGATTTATTCCTATACAGATGTCTTTATTTTCCTTGACCCTTTTTGAATACTTTTGTGTTTTACTCTACTTGCGTTGATACCTACGAAGGAACCAGCAGTACACTCTAAAGAAAAACTTCGGTAGAGTTTACAAAGAAATTCTCTCAGTAATGCAACAGTTTTTTCCTGTAATTTCTACAGAGAAATCCTGTTGAATCGGTACAGTTGAATCGGGCATTTTGAGACAAAATAATCCTTTTAAACTGAAATAGTATTTGATCAATTTTTTATAATATTGCGCCATTTCAGACGCATATGAGTTTTGCACGTGGCACTAGACATAATATTTTTGTTTGAATGTTGGAGCACCTGTTGTCACATTGTTGTCAGCTGACTACTGTAAGAGAAGCCACTTTATGAATTTTTTAAATTAGAAAATGTAAAAATTTACTTTTTGATAAGTTGGAGAGAATTACGGTAAGTTAAAATAATTTACTTCTATCTTGCTTATTTCAACAAACAGTTCTATATGAATTACTGTTAATCACAGCCCAAGCATGATATTTTAAAGATTAATTTTAGAAGTCTCGACTGATTTCTTTGATTGATCAACTACTGGGAAAATGGCAATTAAAGAAATCATTTACTTATAATTTTGTTCCTATTTAATTTCAGAAGATTTCATTTTTGTCTATTATAGTTCACTCATTAAGGGTTGTAGCAATCATGTTAGTTTACTTTTTAAACTTAAAAGGAAAGACATATAATAAGAAACACGTAGCACCGACCTGTATTTGATAAACTACTGGCTGGGTCACCCTATAACATACACATCATTTAATTGCAACCAAACCCAACTGTATATTCATTTACAAAATTTCTGGTATTACTGAAATTATTAAATAAAAAACAAGTTTTTTTTTCCTTGTACGCCATCACATCCTTTTTTCCTTTACAGTGTTTCTGATACTTTCGAATTTATTGAAAGTGGAATATGAATAATCTTATAGTTTTATTGTTTTCCACTAGAGGGCGAAAACGATATTTATGCTGGATAACAGAGAAAATCTGTACTTTACATAAAATGGAGATATTCTGTTTAAAATACTCTAGAATGCATGTTAAAACAACATGTATTTTCCACAATGTAGTTTTCTATCGTGTTTATTGGTCTCTAGTGTCTTCACAACTTACTTTATAACATACTATTCAGAAATCTTGATGTCTTAATCACTAAATCCATAATTTATCACTGAGCGAAATTCTCAATTTGTGTTAAAATTCACCCTGCTAGATATTTTTGAGAATTTTTCTGAAAATCAATATGAAAATTCCCAAGAAAACCATTCACTTAGCAGAAAATAAATCATTGAAGGTGTGTATACTTCACCAATGTCTCGCATCAGTAAAAAAGAAAAAAATGTACATGTAAATATATATTCGGAAGTCATCTTACAAATAGTGCTTTCATAAATTCAAATATTCCAATTGTAAAGGATTTCAAAATAGCATCGTCTTCTTTGTAAATATTTTACATACCACTAATTCTATTACTATTATTTTACCTTAAAAATGCGCATCACAAGATTCGTTTCAAAAATTTCTTAATTTTGAAAGATCATGATTTTAGTCAAACTTTAGGTAACGTTATAGGCTATTTCCATGAGTACTTGTAGTTTAAGTCACATGGTACGATTCTACCAGTATTTTAGAACTGAAAAATGTGACTTATTGTATCGGAGATATCTCATTAATTGAATCAAGCTAAGTAAACTTTTTAAAAATAACGGTAGCCAACAAGCATAGCAGTTGTCAGCTATGTGACTTGCACTACGTAAACTCATGGAACTAGCTCATAGTTAATAGTGTCAGATTTCGTTAAAAGTATATACTTAATTGCAACACAGATTTAAAGAAATAAATAAATAAAAAATAAACTCATAGAGCAAATGGTATAATTTAGTGAACTTTGAGACATACTTATTTTTTTCGACGAGTAATGATGTTTAGAGAAGTAGAGTGTGCAAGGAAGTGAAAGTAACCACTATAGGAATTCAAAAAGATCTAGATTAGATTCTGCTTACTACCCTTACATTGTGTTACTATTAATTTGCTGTTACTGACCGAATTACTGTTCTTTCTTTTCTTGCAATTTTCTGTGTTGTAACAGTATTTTACAGATGTTAACTTAAATACACTGAACATCTTGTTAAATTATAATTATTATTGTTAAGGGCACAAGTTTCATTCTTTTTTTTTTTTTTTTTTTTTTTTTTTCAGATTAAATACTATTCAAAGGCACATTATATGCATTATGGCATATACTTATCACACAAGAACTAGAAAAAAAATAGAAAAAAATAAGCAATTTTCCTGAATATTTTAAGCGTTATGAAGATCTTTTCAAAATGTCCCATGCGCATTCCATATCAATTAAAATTCTCAATATTTTTCATGCGAGTTTATTATATATACATAGCTGCCAACTTGTACGGATTTTTCATACCACTAAAATTGTATAGAAAGTTTTAACATATTTAAACGTTAAAATTGCTTGAATTTCGGTGATTCAATTAGCTAAAGTTTTCTATTGAATTTTAGTGGCATGAAAAATCCGTACAAGTTGGCAGCTATGTATATATATAAATAAAACTGAGCATTAGAAACTACCGGGTGTCCCAAAAAGGACTGACTGATTTTAAAATTCAATAACTTCCAAACGGTGACAGATATTAAAAAAATTCTTGCAGGAGGCTTATGCATAAAGTCAAAAATTTTATTACAGCGATTTTCGATTTTAGTTAGAATTACAAACAATAGATGGCGCTGTAAGCAATAGTCGCTAAATACAGGCTCGATTTTTGGTCCTTTCTGTTGTTCCATGCAGAAAAAGGAGATGGAAATGTATTATCCGGGCCACGAAGTATCAAAAATCGAGCTTGTATTTAGCGACTATTGCTTACAGCGCCATCTATTGTTTGTAATTCGAACTAAAATCGAAAATTACTGTAATAAAACTTTTGACTTTATGCATAACCCTCCTGCAAGAATTTTTTTAATATCTGTCACCGTTTGGAAGTTATTGAATTTTAAAATCAGTCAGTCCTTTTTGGGACACCCGGTAAACATAATTGAAAACTTAAAAGTAGTTAATTGCAGAAATAGGATGCAAAAATGCCGAAAATTTCATAAAATTTAGAAAAATCATTTCTTATCGTTTTTATTCAAATATATAAAATCCGATGCAAAGTTTTATTTGTATATGTAAAATAAACTCGCGTAAAAAATATTGGGAATTTTTATAAATATGGAATGCGCATGGGGTATTTTGAAATGTATTTCATAACACTTAAAATATTCAGGAAAATTCATTATTCCTCTCAAAAAAAGTTTTTCTTTAATTTTTCGTGTGATAAATATATGCTATAACACATATGTTGTGCCCTTAAATAGTATTGAAATTGAAAAAAAAAATGTATTTGAAGGTCTCTTGTCCCTTTAAACAGGTGAACATAATACAGGTGATATAACTATAAATATCTGTATATAATAAAATTTAGAAAAATCATTTCTTACCTTTCTTATACGAATATATAAAAATCGATGCGGAGTTTTATTTCTATATATAAAATAAACTCGCATAAAAAATATTGGGAATTTTCTATTGATATGGAGTACGCATGGGACATTTTGAAAAGTTTTTCCTAACTCTTAAAATATTAAGGAAATTTCCTTACTTTTCTCAATTTTTTTTTAATTTTTTGTGAGGTAAATATATGCCATAATTCCTATAGTTTGCCCTTGAATAGTATTGAAAGTGAAAAAAAAAATGAATTTGAAGGTCCCTGTCCATTTAAACAGGTGAACAATGATATGAGTATAAATATTTGTATATTTATAAATAGAAAACAGATAATATATATTTCAAATATCATTCATATATTAAATAAATTTTAAATTACATAAATATTTGCTATGTAAAAAACATATTCAATACAATTACTTCAGTTTATGTACTTTCTTTTCTTAACGCTTTCATTTTAAAAATAAAATGGAAGGAAAATATATGATTATCGATCATAAAACGTTACATTCGTCTGATTATTTATGACACAAATTTCCGACTTGGATATACGAATCAATAGCATTTGTCATAATATTTTTTATCATTTTCATCGGAACTTAATTTGAATGTTCCAGTCACGTTATCCGCGTAACATCTTTTTTAATTTTATTTTCTTTCTATTCATGTTAAGAAAGCTCGAAGGAAATATGAATACGAGTAGCAAAGTGAGTTGTAAACAGCTGAGTTGTTGATTTTATTTACTCCAATTGAAAATTTCCTCTTTTGTTAATTAAAATAGAGGAATAAAATGTGAAGGAAACATAAAAGAATATGATAAATGCATAGCTGTCAACTTTTACGCTTTTTGGCTACTACTAAAATTTTAAGGAGATTTTCGCCTTGTTTAATCATGAGATTTCGACGATTGAATGAGATAATATTTTCTATAAAGTTTTAGTGGTATGAAAAAAAGAGTAAAGGTTGGCACCTATGTAAATGTTATTAATTTGATAAGTTTTTAAAAATTAATAACCCTACTTATATCCCAATAGGTTTTATTTAGAAAAATTAATATTTTAATACTAGAAGGGCCGTGAGAGGTTATTTTGACACCTACCATGTTGCCAATTTCGCTGCCGTTTTTATTTAGTAATTTCGAGTTCATACCAGAAATAAAGAACAATATTTTGTGCTTTATTTAATGATATACATTTAGTGACCATAAAGTACAAATTCTTCCTTTCGAAATTTTCGGTATGAATTTGAAATTTCGGATTAAGTTGCAAGTCAAACTGGCAATCCTACCCTACCATACAATGACAACCCTACCATATGAATATATGGCGGTTCGAACCAGATATTTCCTTATAAGATAGGTTTAAAATATAAAAAGGTAAAAGAATTAAATAAATTAAACAATTTTAAATACAAATTCTGCTGTCAAATATTTTTATAAACTTGGGTAACATTTCCGACCATTACAAATGTAGTTTTAGACAAATTTTCATGTATTTTTTTGTCATATATGTTAAAAGCTAAAAAATATTTCAAGTAAGGTAAGTTGATTTTAATTTTTCAAATATTGTTAGAGACATATTATATTATGATTATGGAAATGACGATCGTAAAAGTAATTATACAAGAAAATGCGATTTTTTGAAAGAAAAGGAATGTTTTCAATGCTTTGTCTGAATAAGCATTGAACAGAACACTCAAGTAAATAAATTTATAAAATCAAAAAACCCGACTGCGTAAAAAGCGAACTAATTAATTATTTCTCATCAATGTGAAACTGTTTTTTATAATACTTACCCATTTTTTTATTCACTTGTATTGATGACTTTTAAGTTCTTTAATTGTTAGTTCCCATCTATAAACACTGTTTTGATGAGGCCTATAGATGTCTATGAAGGTTAGAGTTGCAGTAAAGCTAGAGATCCTACCTATACAACTTCCAGGTTGTGTAATATTTAAACGGAGCTTCTGACTGTAACATAGTCATTGAAACATCGTCTTCATTTTGAAAGACATATCCAATGATAAGCCACTCAATAGGGTGCGTAGTTTTTTTACGTCCCAACCGCCGTTTAATATTTTACCGCAGCCATTTTGAATTTATAAAAACAAAAACTAGCCTATAACCATCGGACGGTTAAGACGAATCGATAGAGACATCATTCATTAAAATCCGTCCAGCCGTTGGGATGTTTCGAGGGCATAAAGAAATCCACATACCCAGATAATCGTGAAACACATAACCCTTTTTGGCAGTCGGGTAATAAGCATCAAGTTATTTCTGTAGAATCTTTTTAAATTTATTTTATTTCTTTTGATGTTTCGAAAGCTCAAAGAAAATACAAATGGCAAAGATAGTTATAAAATGCTCAGTGATTGATCACGGAAGACGGCCGCATTCCGAGTGACGCAGCCTTAAGCCTAAAGTCGTATCGCAGAATTCGCAGATGGCGCAACTCATATATACGGCTAACTCGACATCAAAGAAAACGCGAAAAGCTGTCATTTAATAACTCAGCAGATACAGGGCCTACTGTTCTGATATTTTTAGATTAGTCTTACCTCTGCTGTCTAATCCTATTCTGAATTTTTTACATTTCTACGTGGAGTATATTTTGAGATCTAAATAGCCATTTTTAAAGCGAAAGCGATGGAACGCGATGGAAGAAGTTCCTAATGTCAAAATATGGAAAATGGCCAGGGCGATTTTCTTTAAATTAATATATAATAAGAAACTGTTTTATGTGAAGGGAGTAAGATAATTTTTGTTTCCGGGATAACTCTAATTTTCTTTTTAATTCACATTTTTTCCTCCGAAAATGATCTTATTAAAATTAATATATAATATGAATCTATTTCAGATGAACCGAATAAGACCATGTTTATTTCCAGGAAGACTCTTATTCGTTTTATAATAAGCATGAAAAATCGGACTATATTTTTCCACCATTTATGGGAATTTCACCGAAGTTGCGCCTACTGTATTCATGCGCTAAATTTCTTCTGATCAACGTTTAGTGGAAGGTTTACGAACCTTCCGTAGCTCAGTCGGTTAAGTGCGGGCCTCGCAATACATAGGTCGCGAGGGCTGTCCTCTTTGAAGCAGTAAGCATTTTTTTTTATCAAGGTATATTTGATATTATGTTTCTATAAAAATGTATTTATTTATTTTGATTTTTTTTTCTTTAAGAGTTTCGCATATCATTATTTCGTGACAATTTTTCAGAGAATAAAAATGCTGTAAAATCTGTGTAAGGCGGACTCTGTGTAAGCCGGAAATCTGCCTACCGCGGAAGGGCTTTCAAATCCCGGCGAATCCATTGAGTGTAACATTAATACGTGCTCCATAAGCCGGAATCTGCCTAACGCGGAAACGGAATGGTTTTTAAGGTCCGTCGAAAGCCAATTTTTATCTAAGACGGAAAAAATAATATTTTAAACCGAAAAGCATTCGGTAAATGGAACTTTAAAACTGATAGATAGATCAAATACATATAAGTTACATATATAAATAAAAGCACATTTTTACACATTCATTTGTTTACAGTGAGAGAATTTTAATTTTGAAAATTTTCAGATTTAATGATAAGGAAAAGAAAGTACGCAGTTTGTGTTTGTTTAATCTACAACAGTTTCTTTTTATTTACAATTTTTAACACAAATAAATTTCTGTTTTTCTACTGTACATAAATTTAAATTATGCGTTTTTATTTTTTCCATTACCCTTACAATAAAAAAAGAAAAAACTGGCCTTAATTCTTTCATTACCTTTATAATAATAATAAATGCATGCTGTTATTCTAACTGTAAATGGAAGACTAGGAGATTTAAAAAAAAAAATGTCATACAGTCAAAATTTAAAAAAATAAATTAAAAAGAAAAAAATTAAATTAAAAAAAAATTTTTAAATTTTTGTACTGTTGCATAAATTGGCATGCAAATAAATTGTAGTTTTATACTTTTATCTTTGGGGGAGGGAGAGGAGCTCAAACAAAGGTTTATTAAACCATATCTTTAAATTAAAGAGCATAAAATGAAAAATTTGTGATGTAAATTTATTTTTAAAAATATATTTAAATTATTTTTTAGTTTTACAACAACAACAACAACAACAAAAACTTGCAAAAATTCCATGTATTCACAGAAAAAATAAACTAAATAAAACCTGAAATTAAATAATTCAGTTGGCTAAATATATTATTAAGCCATTGCCTAGCATTAAAAAAATTACAAGGTACAAAATATAATTAAAATCTGTTTCTGAAATAATTTAAATTGCTAGTTAAATACATCAATAATTAAAGGATTTTCTGCATGGTATTGCCATCTATTGGCTAAATTCAGCATTAACAATAAATGGGAAATGTATTCACAGAAAAAATTAAGTGAAATAAAACCTCAAATTAAATAATTCAGTTGGCTAACTAAATTATTAAACCGTCGCCTAGCATTAAAAATTTCAAGGTACAAAATATAATTAAAATCTGTTTTTGAAGTAATTTAAGTTGCTTGTAACATGATTAGTTAAATACATCAATAATTAAATGCTTCTCTGCATGGTATCACCATCTATTGGCTAAATTCAGCATTAACAATAGGGAGGGAATATCACAATAAAACGTTCTTTACAATAATGTGAGCAATAATAATATATTTTATGCATTTTATACAGTTGTATCCAGTAAATCTAATATCCTACCACCCGAATGCGACTATAGATTAAAACTTACATGATGGAAAATTATTTCTTTAAAAAATAAAAATTCAGTAATTTCCCAAATACATTTTATTTGAAAGTATTTTTTTTTGCTTACAATTTTATTGTATTTTAAATAAAAAAGTTTAAAGAGTAATATTTCTTTATATTTTTCTTAAGGAAGTAAACTTTTTACATAGTAAATTTTAACAAAGCTTTCTATATCTGTGAAACAAACCATAACCCCCCACATTTTGTATATTACTTCCATATCTTACTAAAAAAGTTCTTAAAAAATGAAATACCACAGCACTCTTTACAATATAAGTATGAGGTATGTTTTTTTGAGGGGGGAGGGAGGGAATTAAAGGTGAATGGAAATCACGATTATGAGTTCCTATCATTAGTCTTTAATTTTTTTTTTATATTTTTATTATTAACTTAAAAAAAAGTAATAATATCAATTTAAAAAATCCTTAAAGGGTTAAAAGTTTGTGACGCAGCACTTTATCTTATTGCTATAAGAATTTTAAATATGGAACTTAAAAATAATGATATCAAATTTTAAGTGACGCTATATTATTTATTTTATGATTTTATTTTTGTTTTATTTATAATTGCATGCCTAAGAATTATATTAAATTTAAAAGGATGCATAAAAATTTATTCATTGATGCGTTATCATTCACATTTTCATAAATTCAAACTATGAGTTTTAAAAGATATGATATCAAAATTTAAGTGACGCCTTGATGTAGCCCCAAACAATTTGTTTTAAAATTCAATTTCAATTGTTTTCGATTTGGCTAAATACATTTACACATCTAAACAAAACTTTTAATTTTCCAACACACTGTTAAAAATACCACTTTCACTGAGCCTGTACAATGCACTGTAATGTATTTATATGAATAAATTGATTTATCTTTTGTGCCACGCTATCCAAAATCAAAAGTAAAATTTATGTAAGTGATTTCTTTGCGTCATTGTATGCAAACTAAGCGAAATATATGCAAATGGATATTATGACGTAAAGAAATCATTTACATAAATCTTACTTTTGATTTTGGATAGCGTGGCACAAAAGATAAATCAATTTATTCATATAAATACATTACAGTGCATTGTACAGGTTTAGTGAAAGTGGTATTTTTAACAGTGTATTGGAAAATTAAAAGATTTGGTTAGATGTGTAAATATATTTAGCCAAATCGAGAACAATTAAAATTGAATTTTAAAACAAATTGTTTAAGGCTACATCAAGGGGTCACTTAAATTTTGATATCATATCTTTTAAAACTGATAGTTTGAATTTATGAAAAATGTGAATGATAACGCATCATTGAATAAATTTTTATACATCCTTTTAAATTTAACATAATTCTTACGCATGCAACTATAAATAAAACAAAAATAAAATGATAAAATAAATAATATTGCGTCAATTAAAATTTGATATCATTATTTTTAAGTTCCATATTTAAAATTCTTATAGCAATAAGATAAAGTGCTGCATCATAAACTTTTAACCCGTTAAGGGTTTTTTAATTGATTTTATATACTCGAAGAGGAATTTATTAACCCTTAGGCGTCTGATTCATGTTTTTCCGTTTCGAGAAATCGTGTTAAAATGGCTGTAGATAAAAATACTTTTTACAGAATTATGTTTTGAAAAGTATCTAGAGCAGTGGTTCCCACTGGGGGGCAATTTGATCTTCTAGGGGGGCAATTCAAAATTTCTTACTAACTCATTCGCTATCAGTTTCTTTTGTCTTTTTTGGGGAAAAGTAATGTTGTAAACTAAAAATAAATAGAATACAAGCAAATTTTAAGAAAACATTTTTTTAATTGAATTTTTAAAATGTTCTCTATCGAAATTGTAAAATAGACTAGATATCAGAATAATTATTCGAATAATCTGTCAACATATTTTGATATCTATGAAAGTATTAAAAATTACTATAATTTTTCTAGTGGGAATTTTTAAATTTTTTTTTTAACGTTTTTCATTATTTATTTGAATGAGTTTCCTACTTCTAATCGCAAAAACAATTAACGATATTGGGAAAGGGAAAATAGAGAGAATGTGTTATTTGGAATAATGGCTGCTTAAATTTGTAAAGATGATAATCTTGAAATACTTCTTGTGTATTGTGTCACCATAGAAAGAAAAGTCAGTGTCCAAAGATTGTACACCAACTCTTAGTAAGTTAAAAGAATGCATTATAAAATGTATGAATTTATCAGTTTTAACGTTAAATGTAAGTGTATTTTAAGATATTTTGTGAAAATAAACATGCAGGCCGTAGCATTGAGTTAAGTTGGAAAATTACAACAAATCTCGTTTTGGCATATAAGGAAAGATGTATAATCTCTTTGTATTTTTAAAATTATGTAAAAACACATTTGTTATAAAAAATTCACCTCTTTTACCAGTTAAAAAAATGGGAAATGAATAGCTATTGTTAAGACACTATTATAGTCCCACCGTGTGAATAGAGTTCACTTTTCAAATAATAAGAGACATAATTTACAGATTACGGGGGGGGGGGGATAGTGACTTTACAGATGCTTTGGTGGGGCGTGGCCAAAAAACGGTTGGGAACCGCTGATCTAGAGTGAAGGGATTCGAAAGGGATATGATATATTTCTCAAAAGATGACGCAATATTCAATTCAAAAACTCCCGGTATTTTATAGAATAAATTAAAAAAAATCCCAAAACATTATTAAGATTGGAAAAAAGCTTTCACTGAATTGAAACTGGATGTTGTTAATGGATTAAAAATATACATATATAATAAATTGAAATAACTGGTATATTCTCATCTATTATCTATATCTAGAAAATATCCGTACGCAGCCTCTAACAAAAGGATTTTGTCTGAGTGTATTTATTAAATTTTCAAGAGGTTCCTTGAAAGCTGTATTAGAAAACTGATATTGATGATGTAGTATGTTCATTAATTCTTCTCAAATGCCATAAAGATATATGATACTGTAACTGAAGAGATTGCTTCATTTACTAGTGGATTTTTAAAAGCAAGCTTTTCTGGGATTAAAGAAGACATAAGTTTTTGATTAATGATTTTGTGTAAATAGATATCTACAGATTCTCTTAAAGAATTGTTAATGCATGAATCATTTCATGTACGGTAAAGAAAATAATTTTGTTGGATAGATTTCTTGAAATTAAAATTGTTTATGATAAAATGCCTAAAGTGTTGATGATATATCAGATGACATAACAGACGGGGCAAGATTATTAAAACAGTTCTTATTAGAAATATAAGTCTCATTTTGTTTATATTAATGCTGTCCAAATATTCGAGTGAATTTTTGGAATAATTCGATGATTACGAATCGTTCGTATATCTGGATTATAGAAATATAACTGGTAACAATCATTCAATCGATTCTTTTTCCAGAATGGTGACATTTTTTCCTTCTGTTTTGCCAAGTGAAAACAAACATGTTTGAATAAAAAAATATATATGAAGTAAAATTATTCAAAGTTTTGAAGACAGTTTACTCGAGGGGCCTGGGACCCTTATCCTATATACCTGACACATAAGATGATGGGAGATAACTGTTAGGGCAAATTCATAGCCTTTACAGAGTTCGTACGGTTACCGTTATTTTCCAGGTGAAATATCAATATTTTTTTACGAAAAAATAAATTTAGTTCAAACGCGTGAAATTTCGCTTTATTTAAGCAGAGTTTTTCTATAAGAAAATGCTGGTAGCGAAGAATTTCCTGGTCTGGAAATTCCAGTACAAGTACGAACGCTGTGGAAGCATGGGAATGGTCGCATACTTACAAAATTTTAACAGAAATGCAAGGGAAAAGAGCTCACGAAAAAGGAAACGGCTAAAAGGAAGTTTAAGTATAATAGTATTAGATATAATAGCAATAACTAGATATATTTTTTCTTATTATTTTATAGGATTTTTTCATATATTTATAATATTTTAGACGTATTTTGTAATTTTTTTAACAAGAGATAAGTAAAATAAAAGTAGAAGGTAAGGGATGCTATTAATAAAAGTGAAAATGTATCCCAAAGGCATGTGAAACTGTGTCCAGGATCAACTGTAGTTGACGTTAGACTTCAGGAACTGATAAAAATTGTAGGTGGTTTTTAAGTTATGTTCTTCTTTATAATTTTTCTGACTGTGGTCGATTTAAAAGTAATCATGAAGGTTGGCAGCTGAGCTTTTGCATGTTCTCCAGTCATTCATTCGATTATCCTACGCGTGTATCTGAATAATGTCATATCTGTCTATTGTGCATGTTCGAATTATGCACGGTTTTTCTCGTGTCCTGAAATTTTTTTTCGTTACTTTTGACTGTATCAGAATGATTTTTCGTTTAAAGACGATTATTTTTGGTACAAGTGAACGAATGGACAATAAATACGAATTCAGTTTGAAGGGTTTACTGAGTATATCTCAAATGCTTCGTTGTTACTTTTGATTTAGTAATATCTCTGGTTTGTGATTATTTATTGAAAGTATTTTAGAAAATTTGCACTATTCCTATAATGCAGCAATCTAAGGGTTTTAGGTTTAGAATCAACACTTTTAACAATTTATTATATTAATGCTATTTAGTATATTAATATAATGAGATTATTATTGTTTTATTTCATACATGTGTAACACTTCAACAGTTCAAATAATTATTCGATTTTTGAACACATAAATAAAAATTACACTTTTTTTTGGAAAAATGCAAAATATTTAAAAAGTATGTACAAAAAATGGAACTTTCGCTTAAAAAAGTAAATGAAGCTCTAGCTGTATACTAATTTGACAATTGCAGACATTATTTTTATGTTTTTGGAGGTTAATTATTATGTTTTGAGCAACAGATAAAAGAATTATTTTCGTTTTTGAAGGAGTTCTGTCACCAAAATTATAGGTCACATTGATTTGCGCATAGAAATGTAATACTTTACGATAATATGAAGAAAGTTTTGTGATGGCATATTAGTTTAAATTTTGCAGTGGTGTTCCTCACCCCCTACTCCTATACAAAGAAAGAAAATTGTCTTTTTTTTTGGAGGGGTGTGTATGGATAGCTTAAAACCATCTAAGTGTTTGGGGCGTAATATTCCGTTCACTAAGCTGCAGGTTTCACAGATATACAAGAAATATTTAAGATAATATAATTCTATACATTTAATGAATTTTAAATACATTGAAGAATGTTTAATACTCTAAAGGATTACATTCATATTTGTAATTGAGTTTTTTTTTTTTTTTTTTTTTTTTTTTTTAATAATTGTTAAAGAATCATATTTTCTTAGCATTTAAAACAAAATGCAAAGAAGACAACATTACAATTTTACCCTTTTGCAAGACGATCGGAGGGTTAAAGCACAATATTTGCTCTTAAAACCCAAATAAGAGGTTAGTCACTCTTCTCTAATGAATGGTTAATTCAATTTTTCAATAATCAATCCTTAAATGAATCAACCTTTTCTTTTTATCAGCAGTTTATTTAGCCTGACATCAGTATGAATCATCTGGGATGAAACCATTATATTCGATTAATTTTCAGTAATCAATCTGTAAATGACTCAAGCATTTCGTTTAATCAACAGTTAATTTAGTCATCCGTTCATTTGAATAATATGGTGAAGAAACGATTACACACGAGTGTGCACTTTTGTTACATATCTATTCTACTTCTGAAAAATTTTGGCTATATAAAATAAGCGGACCATTATTCTTACTGAATTTTGGCTTAAAATGTGCTAAGTGCAATCGCAGAAAAGTACTTCCAGCAGCATTTATCTATGTAAGGTAGTATATTGATATATAGTACAATGTCCTTATATAGTACCGCCTAGATATGTACGTATACAAGTTAATACACAAGTCACATTACATTCCACGTCACATTCATTTAGCTGGGAAATTCATAATATAATAGAAAACGTATGTATTAACACACATACACACACAAAAGTTGAAAAATAATATAATTAGAGTATTTATTGATAACCGGCATAAAGTACACACATCTGGATACTATAAATATCGATGATTTGGAATCGTATAATGTCATGACAAAACTTTTTAAAAATTAATGAAGATTATAGACGATAACCAAATGTAATATAAATTTACTGTTTAGTACGAGGTTTCTGTAAGCTTCAAAATTGAGTCATTGAGTGACTTCCTCTCAAATTTCGTCTTTTTTAAACCCTTTCCGGCTCGGGCAATTTTTGTTGCAAAATGAGGAAATGATCGAGTGACACCGGAATTTTAAAACGACTTTTTCAGAAATTAAAAACATGCTACATTAACTGTTCATTTTAAAAGCAAAATTTTACTAAAATATTCTTGGTGCCGTTCGTAAGTTTGGAATTAAAATTAGGTATCCCGACCCGGGCACAGTGTGCCGGAAAGTGTTAATGCACCGCGATGAGTATACGTGTCTAAACTTGAAACCAGATACTCACCAGATTCTTGAAATTGGACGACAGCAATTTTGAACAATTTTTTCCCCATAACTTAATTACAAGTTTTTAGTGATTAAACAATTAAAAGAATTCTGAACAGAGAGCTGTTCCCTAAACATTAAAAGATGATTAATACACGTTTGTCGCGAAGAGATTAATTGGCTGTAGTTAAACAAATCTTTAAAGAAGTTATACCAAATGTAAACTTAATACAATAGTTTCTACTAATTTATTGAACAAAAGCACTTTTAGAGAAATTCTTATTTGAACAGAATAACCTTTTTTTCTGTGATAGGGACAATAATATGGATTTCTACATAACCGGATAATATCCAGAGCAAGTTAGTTCATATAATTATAATATTATTTTATGTGATTATGTACGTATAGTGGCGTATGACTGGTAAATAATTTATACAGGGAATAATAGCAATTTTTCCTATATTTAATAAAAATTATTCCTACGTTTAAAGCACAAGATATCAATAGGTACGTACAGTATATAAATAATATTTCCTATCGCGCACACTGTTAAAAATCTGCAGCATTTGCTGCTTAGTCACTCCACCGCTTTTATAGAAAACGGTTACTTGACTATATTATGGAGCATTCTCGTTGGTCACAATAGATATATTTTATAATAGTGGCGGAGTGACTATGCAGCAAATGCTGCAAATTTTTAACTTTGCATAACGATCTTAAGCCCTAATTGAGCACTTGCTTAGAAATCTTAATCAGTGTCGCGAAATTTAACGGATATTTTCTTCGAAAATTTCCTTTTTAGGGTTCCGTAATTAAAAAGTAAAAACTGAACCATTACAAAATCTCTCTTGTGTCTGTCTGTCAGAACCATTTTCTCGTAGCCTATAGGACGTGGAAAGTTCAAATTAGGGGAAGTAATAAAGGCTATTTACAGACATATTTCAAGATTATTAAACATTCACAAATTAAAAAAAAGGTTTTTTTTTTTTTTGCATATCGCGTGAAAGGTTTTAGAACGCTGAACTCAAAAATATATTTCTTTTAATTTTATGGTTTATATATTCAGAGATATCGTCGAAAATATAGTGCGAAAATATGCCCCCCCCCCCCCTTATAGTTTCGAATCTACTGAAACTAAAATTATGAAAAAAAAATAAGGGAAGTAGAGGTTAATTTAAACCTTGCAAGAAAATTATAGAGATTACCCTAGGTCACACAGTTTTTGAGAAAATCGCATTTTTCCATTGCACACAAATTCTGATTTTTGGGCATTTAGCAAAGGTGTTGGGGGTTGCTGGAGGTACCTATCGTAGCAGAAGTATAAACGCATTGTTGAAAATGATTGTCGAAAAAAATATTAACCCTTCAAGACACGGACGGTTTGGACATACAATGACTGAGGTGGCGTACTTTATGAACCAAGTGCTTTTAAAGCCTAGATAACAAATTTAATGGCATATTTGTGTAATGCAATACCCAGTAGCAGTGTAAAAGCAATAAACGCCAAATTGTTAAAAACAGACTTATTTAATTACAATTAATCACATAAATACTATTGGATTCGCGACTAGTTTGCATTCAGTGGATCTCTCAGTACGCTTTCCTGGTCTTTAAAATTTAATTAAAAACCATCTGGAAAAACGCGGCACCGACCAAGGCGGCGTTGCAGATTTGCGACCTTCTTTCGAATCGCGCTTTGCACAATGCCAAGTTTAAACATTGAACAAGGATTTTGCTTTAGATATACTGTAAAAAGAAAAGATTATTACTACGCTGAATTTAGTTATATGAAATACCAAATGAAGTTTAAATATGCACTAATTTTATTGGCAGTACCGAATTAAGTTCAACAAAACAGATTAGGATAAGATTAAAAAAAGAGTCATACAGAACAGCAATATTTATATATTGTTTAGGCTTCATATCTCTTTGAACTTTTATGGTATACCCATTCATACTTTTCTAGTATATACAGCTATACCCAACCCTACACTGTATAGTTTTTTTACAAAATTTTATTATTCTTTTAGAAACGATTTTTTTAAATAATACAGTTAACAATTCATATATTTTTTGTACGGAACCCTCTGAGTGCGAGTAATACTCGCACTTGACCGTTTATTTCCCCATAAAATGTCTATTGTTACACATAACAAAAATAACTATTAAAACTGAATTTTGAATTTCTGAATACATTGTTTACCAGATTTGGCATCACTGATGGTAGAATATCTGAAATTGCAAGAAAGGAATACTTCAGTTTCATTCACTAAGCGGATACATGGCAATTCCATTTTTATTCAGTTACACAAAGGAAAAATATATAACATGAAAAGAAAAACAATTATTTTCGGTACCGTTAATCATTTAATTCATGCTGATATAAATTTTCGAAAAGTACATGTTTCTCTTTAAAAAACTTAATAATTGTAACATTACGCGTTAACTAAGAATTCAAATATAATTAAATTTAAAACATGCACTGTTAAAAATTTCAATAGAAACACAGAAAAAAAGCGAGACTCTCTGTAAATTTACACTAGTTCTTGGTTAAATGCATTTGATTGAGTTTCTCGTTCAAGACAATATGTAAATTTACATTAGTTCTCGGTTAAATGCATTCGATTGAGTTTCTCGGTCAAGACAATATGTAAATTTACACTAGTTCTCGGTTAAATGAATTCGATTGAGGTTATCGGTCATCGGTTTACAGACATTGCCCTTATCTTGTATCTAATTCCCCGTAGGGATTTCCATGTCTTTCAATCAAATTTAGATGAAGTAGAGAAATAGTCGAAGCTAAATATTTTTAAAAAGGAGTAATTTTCTTAATCCTTTTCAAAGTTATATATATATATATTTTAAGTTACATGAAACATTTTCAACTGCAAAAGCCTTTTAATTTACTGAGAGGATCATAATACATTTGAATACATTGCTTTTATAAGAATTGTGATATAACCATAAAAGTATATTTGGTTAATTAATCTGATTATTTTGTAAATATTTTACAAAAAAAAGTTATAACTACCGATATATTTAATCAGTTTTAATGAAAAAATACATATACCTAAATTTCACATTATTATTATTTAAAAATTCCAGTATATGTTCAGTTATTAAAGAAGATAATTATTGAGAAGAAGCAATTTCTTGATATATAATTCCGTAAATAAAGGATTAAAAAATTTAATTTGAATGAAAAAAATAATTGGTATTATGTATCGGTCCAAACTGAATCAAAATAAACCATTTAAGAAAATTTCTAACGAATATATTTGAAGCGAAATCTTTGAAAAGCACAAATAAGATAGATTTCCCCTCTCTTCATTATAAAAGACATCCTTTGTATACAACAGCAACAGCTCCTATAACGCACTCAGTAAGATGTTTTGCTCCTGGCCAGAAGTCTCGGGTTCAAACCTCAGGCCGGCTAGAAACAAATGGTGTAAAAAATTAAATGGTACATCAGTTCAAATTTACTCGAAAAATTTTGATATTTCGAAATTTTAAAATTCACTAATTTCAAGAACTATGTTAAATTATTTTTATTGAAAATATATTGATGTACAGAGCCTTGTGTATTTTTAACTATGTTAATTTACGGAGTCTTGTGTATTTTTAACGATGTTATTTTACTGTAAATTTACCGAATAACTTCTCTGTCATTTAACAGAATCTTGGTTTTTCTAATCTCTGTAATTTTACATAAGACTTAAGATAATGGATTACTAGTTGATTCTCGGTAATTTCACAAAATTTTTTAACAGTGTGCATGAATTGCATTTTTGAGGTTTTAAATTTCTTTTAAGTAAAACAAAAAATAAGTCAATGTATATAATTTTTAAAAGACGTAAAAACCAAACGAAATGAATATCACAGAAAGAAAAAAAAAATGGCAGGACAGTGTACAATATGAGTTTTGAGCTTATGAACGAAAACAGATCTTTCGGTTCTTAAAATTTAATATACATAAAAAAAATGTGTAGTACATCACATGTTGTTCTGATTAAATGTGAATGCCAAATGCGAAATCCAATTAAATGTGAATGCAATAATTAACAAATATCTGAAGTCATAAGTGTAACTCAAAGATTTAGTTCCAGAATAAAATATTTACAGTTCTTTTCAGAAGTTACTTGAGCAGGAGCACACCACTAATAGCACTAACAGTCGATATGACTTTGCTGTGATGTCACGAATGCCATAGCTATGACGGTAATCAAAATGTGATATATATTACTTGCCGCCTCATGATTTAGATGTTGGTTTTATTTCCTTTTGCGTTTTCCTGACTAATTAATAAATAATATTTCTGGTACATTTTTTCCGTATTTGATTTATGCAATTTCACCTATTAACTACAACAACCAATAATCTAATAACTCAGATTTTTAATGTAGCACTATGTGTATATCATTATTGTTCATTGTTAATAACTCTTTAAATTATATAATTTTTAATGCAAAGCATATTTTTTATGTTAATACTTAAAATAAAAATAATTATGTTTAGACGAAATATTCTTACAAAATGAGAATAGATCTGAAATATATCTTCAAAAAGTATAAGAATATGAACTTTAATTTAAATTTATGTACTCAAATATTTTTAAAAATCTTTTTCAATGTACATTTCTTGCAGCTCTCATAAAATTAAACTAAAATTAAATAAGTTTTTCAAAAAGAATATTCAATATTCCATTTTGAAGAGGAGAGATATGATAACCCGTATTTTAAATACAAACTATACTTCCTCCGTTACTCCAAAAAATTTATATGAATAACGTTCAATAAAATAATATCACAAATATCTATTGACCTGAAAAAGTATATGAATATACTTTTCACTATATCACAATATTAAAATATTTATTTGCTTAAAAGACGTTATTAAAACACATTAAAAGTAAATTACATATCAATATTTACATGTTTCAACCCTCTTACTGAGTCGTCATCAGAATGTATAACAGAAAATTACAAATGCATATGAAAAAGGGAAAAAATCATCGAATAAAAACACGTAATCATCAGGGATGAGATTTCCGCGTTTTTCCACACCAGTATAATTTTAGAGAAAGTGTTGTTCTGTTAAATCACAAAAATGTTCCGATTAAATGAAATATCATTTTCTCTAATAAAATACTGGTGTGCAAAAACGCGGAAATCTCATCCCTGGTATTCATGTAACGCGCCCCACATTTTCGTGATTGCTCGTGTTCCCTCTATGTCGCGACGCCGTAAGTTGTCCAACCATTCAACCCATACATTCGGGATACGAAAAGATAATGCATCGTTACAAACTCCTCCCCAAACTGACCCCCTATCATTACAAACCCCTCATTACAAACTCCTGAACCTCTTAAATAAATTGCAATGGACTCTCTTATAAATAATTGTAAATAAAAATTAGACATGTAGATTATTTTACTCTCATTAAAAACTGTGTTAATGTTCTCTATTAGATTTAGCCTGGATAAAACATTGTTATCTCTATTATATTTTATGTCCGCTGTATGCTCTTTACATCTGATATTGAATTTCCGTTGGGTTATATCTATATAATGATTTTTGATTCCTCCCTCCCTAATAAATGGAATCATATAAACTCCTGAGAGATCATCTCTATTAATAGGATCAATTTTAGTATTTAAAAGTATTTTTAATCTCGGAGACGGCTTCACGATCAAACATAAACCAAAATTTCTTAAATGATTTTTTATATGTTCAAAGAAACCCGGGACATAATTTGCTAAAACCCTTTTCATGTTAATTTTATTAATAGTTTTATTTTTATTTTTAGAAGTATCAAAGGAGCTCTATTGATTTTTAATTTACTTTTAACGTGTTTTTTAGGGATGAGAGCGCTCCGACCCAAATGACCGATTACTTCCATTAAATTTTAATAGTATTTCTCGCATTATTTAATGACAGAATCTCTGAGATTTAATAAAGGAAATAATACTGTTAAAATTTAGTGGTAGTAATCGGCCATTTGGGTAAGAGCGCTCTCACCCCTGGTTTTTATAACGTCTTTTAAGCAAATAAATATTTTAATATTGTGATATGGTTACTAGTGGACGTAATTTTGACTTACTACTCGCACTTATTTACATTTGTATACTCTCCACTGTTGAAAATCTGCAACAAACTGTCCAGCAATTCGACCGTTTTTAAAGATAACGATTACTTGGCCATATTATAAAGCGTAGCTCACCGTATTATCGACAATACTGTGGTCAGAATAGAGTTAAATTTCAGTTATGTGACCGTTTTTGCACGACTGAAAAGAAGGGTTCTGTGTTTCACCCGTACCTGTGTATGTGGATTTCTTTATACCCTCGAAACATCCCAACGGCTGGATGGATTTTAATGAATGAAGTCTCTATTGATTCGTCTTAACAGCCCGATGGTTATAGGCTAGGTTTTGTTTTTATAAATTCAAAATCGCGGCCGTAAAATACAAAATGGTGGTAGAGACGGGGGAAAACATTACGCACCCTATTGAGTGGCATATCATTGGATAGGTCTTTCAAAATGAAGACGATGTTTTATTGACTATTTTACAGTCAGAGGCTCCGTTAAAATATTATACAACCTGGAAGTTGTGTAGGTAGGATCTCTAGCTTTACTGCAACTACAACCATCATAGACATCTATAGACCTCATCAAAACAGTGTTTATAGATAGGAACTAACAATTAAACACAACTTAAAATTCATCAATGCAAGTAAATAAAAAAAATAGGTAAGTAATATAAAAAAAAAATATTTTAAGTCAATTCCTACTTAGGTTAATAAGAGAATTTTTTTTCTCCCATTCTTCTTTCCTCTTAAGTGGCGCTTAAAATGCCTTGATCAAGAAGAGGGTTCGCTCGGTTTTAAAGTACCTTGATCAAGAAGAGGGCTCCCTCGATTATTGAAAATTAATTAATTTAATTTAATTAATGAATTAATATTAGAAAAAAACTGGATTAATATCAAGTGTCATCCACTACAATTTAAAAAAAAATTATTTGAGCTTGATCGGATGAATAATAAGTATTTTATTAACGATTGAAAATTTGAACAAGATATATATAGCGAGAGTGTGAGCAAATAGTAGAAATTAAAAAAAATATTTTACATTGATGAGAAATAATTAATTACTTCGCTTTTTACGCAGTCGGGTTTTTTGATTTTTTAAATTTAACTGTTTATCTATAAAAACGGTGGAATTACTGGACAGTTTTCTGCAGATTTTTATCAGTGTTTATTATAAATGAAATCTTTTGAATATATTTTTTTTATTATATCTCTATCCCAATGCAGCTCTCATGAAATCACTATAAAATTGAATAAGTTTTCGAAAGTGCATATTTAATGTTTCATTATCAGTAGGAGAAGCGTGATTATTCATATTTCTAATAAAAAATACATTTATTTTGGTAATCTAAAAAAATATATAAAAATATTTCTATTGTAAAAAACTAATTTTACAAACAAATTTAAAGAACTGAAAAAAACTTCAAAAAGTTTTATTGTAAATTCGTGTATTAAATTATTTTATTAATCTTTTTTTTTATGCATATATATCTTTATTTTATTGCAAATATCATAAAGTAAAAATTAAATTAAATAAGTTTTCAAAAGAGCATATTAAATATTCCATTTTCAACAGGAGAAGTATATTAACTTTAAATTGTATAAACCTTCCCCATTGTTAATACACTAACATAAAATGAGCATTGACAAAAGTTTTTTTTTTTTCATTATTCGGGGAAATTTGATAAAATTCATTATACTCTGCTATTCTTTAAAGATTTAAAAGCAAATTACGGAATTTACCTCTTAATCCCTATTTTCAAAATGTTTCTGAAGTGGGATTTCTCCTTATAAAATAAATAAAAAACGATTCGCTATTACATATTTTGTAAAGTATGCTAATAAATGTTTATTTTTTATTTACAAGAAATTTCATTCTTCGACATTTTATTACTTATTTTTGTTGCGTATTTTATGAATAGATAAAGATTTTTTTTTTTTTTTTTTTTTTTTTTTTTTTTTTTTTAATTATTTGGAAAAATGGTTATTGTCCTCGTCAGGGTAGGAAATCAAAAGCATATCTGAAGGTTTTTATTAGTTTAATCATCATTTTATTCGTTTTCTGATTGGTCTATACAGTAATTTGTATTTCCCTTTACTTTCAACAGAGATGGACAACAGGGTGTTGCCACTATAACAAAAAAGTAATAAAAACTACAGAAAAAAATTGAAGAGATACAGAAACAAATTGAGATACAGCTTTCCAACAAATTGCATTTAAAATGAGATTTTTTTCTCTATACGACGATATAAAAAATAATATTGTGGGATGTTTAGAAGTTTAAGAAATAAATTTCATTTAAAATAGGCCGTCAGATTTCTTGGAAATCTGACGATGGAAAAGCCTTTTCCCGAACAGCCAATGAAATGCTTGGATAATACGTAAGTTTCAGGTGGATAATACGTACGAGTCGGAGACGATTTCTATCGCTTGCAAATTTTTACGTGTAATAACACTATTAATGTTTAATTCATGGCGTACGTAATGTATGATCAACTCCATGCTATTTTTTATGTCTTAAATTTTAGTTTTTGAAAAAATCATTTTCCAAATGGTCGTTGTAATTTGTTAATTGCATTTTTTTGGGGGGTGGGGGGGGGAGTAGTGTTGCCATGTGTACCATGTAAATCGGGGCCCTTAATACTGTAGACACCAGTATTTCAGAGTGATTCTCTTCCCCTTATCTAATGGAAGATTTATCTGCAATTAAATATGGCGAAATAAACTGCAAGGAATTTGAAGTGTAAAGAGCATTTGGAGCCCCAATTTACACGGGACAGCTGGGAACACTATTGGGGGGTAACATTTTAGAGAAATTCTCTTATATGAGTGTTCTTTTTAACCCCTTAACCTACGATTTACGTCTCAACAGCTTGGGTCCAAACCCCGGTTCAGCAAATCCATAGCTACCACTGAAATGTAATAGAGATCTTCTTCTTGTTTAATCATGAGATTTCGTCGATTACATAAAGTAATATTTAGTATAAAATTTTAGTGGTAAGAAGAATTTACATTTGGCTCGATCATTGACTAAGGGACAGGACCATGATAATCACTTTTGGACCGAATACAAGACCACGAGTCTCACAGGTTGTTGTAGGTTAAGGGGTCAATACCCTGTAAATTTTGAAACTTTCCTGGAGAATATGACAAGAGCACCTAAAATGATGGCACGGATGTCATATACGGTGTTTGGTGTGATTTGTTTCACACCAATTTGGCGAAAATCTCGTTTTCGAATACCAGTTGCATTACGTGCTATAATAGCACGTTATTTTTATTTCAATATGAAAATAAAATAAAGTGATAAAAGAAACATTTTCTATTATTTTGAAAAGGAAATTAGAATAAATAAACGATAGTTTAATTAATAACTATAGAACAAAACAACTTATATAATTTTAAAAAATAAGTAAGCAATTTGTTAATTAATAAACAACAGTTGAAAAAATAAATAAATAGCTATAACAGGGCTCCCAAATGGTCCACCAACTGAATACCTATAATTTTTTAGAAAAGTTTTACTTTTAGATTTTTCTTACAAACTGCCCCGGAACCACCTTTGAAAGTTAATTCTAGCGGAAACCTTCCACAAAATTTTCTGTTAAAATTTATTGGTATTCAGTTGGCGGACCATTTGGGAGCCCTGCTATAACTATAAATATCGCAATAAATATCAATCTATACTAATAAAAGAAAGTTTCGCTTTGTGTGCGTGTGTGTGTGTCTGTTCGTGATGGCTAGCAAAATCTACGACACATACGATGCTCAAAATTTTTGTGAAACTAGCCAAAAGGTTCTCAACCTTTGTAGAAAACCGTAGCGTTTTCTACAACGAGTATCTTTTACATGTTGTTTTCTGACGGGAACTTTGATTCATATTATTTATTGAATGTAAAAATTTCAAAGAGGGGAATGGGTAAACTCCAGGGGGTCCACTCCTGGGACCTGGATCTACGGAGGGAAGGGTGCATTTTTCAAACTTTTGCAGAAATCCTCATGTGATATATCATTGGAAAACCTTCGGACTACTCTTTTATATTATGAATCTTCCTTCGCACCTCACTCAAATTTGTCCAGCCCCCGGGGGGGGGGGGGGGGTAATTTTCTAACTCGGTTCAGAATGGCTATAGCATGATTCGAACACATTTGAAAGCTTGACCGAAGGTGAAACTCCTCACGTGTTTTCGATTTGTAGGGTCTTTTTTTTACCCCAGGCTATTAGGGGACATCTCCCCCGTTGGGGGAGAGCGAAAATGAATTTTTCCATGTTACACATCGCTTTAAAACTTTTAGCTTGTACGTTAGTAAGTACTCACCCCTATTCTCTTAACTCATTTTTTTATCAGTAGAGGGCGTTTTAAAGTTTTGATTTGTTCATTACTACCCCATTCAATTTTCTAAAAATTATGAAAAAAAATTACATAACAAATCTCAACTATTAACAGCTTCTGCCCCATTTTCACACAATGAGCGGGTATGTATTTCAGACAAAATCGAGTTAAAGATATAAAATCATGCAAATTTAAGGTTAATAAAAAAAAAAAAAAATTACCACGAGTCTGGGCAAAGTCGGGCGAGTCAGCAGGCACATTTAATAAAACGATCTGAACTACTAGGCTGCTATCTGAACAAAAGCACGCAAAAATAGTTGTGTTACCATGTCATGCAAAATAACGCCATTTTGGCGGGAATTAGGTACCGCGGTGCGTAGATGAGATCTGCGCCAAAAAGTTTTATACCTCTTGCAGTGCATCATAAATGAACCAGTGTAGACACTATACTGAAAACAAAAGTTTTTGATATGGCTTTGTTTTTTCTTAAGGTTTATAAAAATATATTGTAACATCTTCTGAGTTACTAATTATTCTTAAAAGCGTTTCCTTACCTTCAGAAACATTTAAAATCAATCGTTTTCCGAAATTTGAAAAAAAAATTCAGAAAAAAGCAAAAAAAGGTGATTTTCAGTAATTTTTCGACTAGATCTTATAATCATTGACTAGTTTTTTAAACTCGAAATATATAATTTTTGGATGCCAGCCTTTCCAAAACTTTTTTCTTGTTGTTTAATGAACATGATAAATTAACAGCATTAAGATTAACCCATTCGCTATTATACATATTGTATAGTATGCAATAAGTGTTTATTTGTTGTTTACGGAATTTTTCATTTTTTAACATTTTATTATTTATTTTTGTAACGTACTTTATGAATAGATAAAGACTATTTTTCGTGTGATTGGTGTGTGGGAGAGTAACGTTTTAGATAAATTCTCTTATATGTGTGTTCTTCTTAATACAATATGAATTTTGAAATAAAAGAGTACACTAAAAATATGACAAGGATAGTTAAAGTGATCTATACCTCTTGAAGTACATCATAAACCAACCAGTCTGAAGCCCCATTTCCTAAGAATGGTAGAATATAAAATTAGATAGAATGAATATTACAGTTTATTTATAATATATTTCATTGGTAAAGTGTAATATATTGTAGACACTACACTTAAAAAAAAAACTTTTCTAATATAGCTTTTTTTTCCCTTAAGGTTTACAAAAATATACTATAACTTTTACGAGTTATTAATTATTCCTAAAACCTTTCTCTAACAGAAACCTTAAAAATCGATCGGCTTCCGAAATTTAAAGATCATTTAAAAAACTACGGTGATTTTCGGTAACGTTTATGTGTAGATTTCATAACGTATTGGCCAGTTTTTTTTTTTTAACCCGAAATACCGATTTTACGGATGCGAGTATTTCTAAAACATTTTAGTGTTAATTGAACATGATAAATTAACAACATTAACAATAACATTAAAAATAATTGATATGAAATTTAAATAAAAATAAAAATAATTTTATTGCTCGTGCATGTATAAATTCCGTTACTTAGCTTAAAATGTAACTTGATAATTGATAAAACTTAACTTGATAATTGGTAGCATCTAAAATACAAACATACTGCGTAGCGTATACCGGTTAGTCCATTAACTACGAGTCCCTTTTACACTTCTTTTAATAATTCGACACTAGTTTTATTCCCTCTGAGATTAGATATGTGAAAATTTCCAAACTAAAATACTGGTAGCCAAATTGAAAAGTCTTGTTTGCCTTACATGGCAAATTTTCTTACCAACTGGCTTTAACCCCTTTAACGGTCGTATTAAATTACGGTTTAAAAATTCCAAATGTTTATTGGCACCACTTTTTGGAAAAGAAATATTCTTCATATTTAATGACAGGTAAAATGATACCATTATAAAGCCAGTTACGCAATTTTATACAGCTGGTGGAAATCAAACAATCTGAATAAAAGACGCAGCCTGTGAATATCACGGGAGCGAGAAGTAAGGAGCTAAAAAGTTAATGCACAGCAGAAGCTACTTGCAAATGATTCCGAAAATTACGGGTACCAAAAGAAACTTTGTAACAAAAACGCTTCTTTAAAAATCGGAAATTTATTAGAATCAGGAGCTTCTTCAGATAAAGTAACTCTTTTTGGAATCACGGGTAACTCGGAAGAGGTTATAGTATTATATTTTCGTAAACCATAAGTTAAACGAGAGATAGAAAAAGAAGCACTTTTCTTTTTTTATAGTATCATAAAGCAGAGTTGAAATGTTTATCGTACGTAAGAAAAATATAAATCGTAAAATGTTCTGTTGAAGAATAATGTTTGAAAATGTCTTATCCTGTATACATAATTTATACTGTTACTTTAGTTGTAATTCACATTTATGATTTAGAAAAGCTTTCTGAAAAACACTTTGATGTATCATATGATTTGCAGCAGCAAGATAAAAAAATATATACATTTTTTTATAACGCTTCCCATTCGGGATAATCTACCCTATTAAAATCCGTGCACTTATCAATGTAACCTCAAAAACTCGGACACTACAGGGTGCAGGGCTACGAAATTTGGCACAAGGGTTGCTGGTAAGGGGGGCTCGAACGATTGGGGGGGAAATCGAAAATTTTAAATCAATTTTCTTTTATTTTATGGTGAATTTTTGACTTTTTATATTCAAACCGTAATTGCGCGAGTTCTAACCAGTTTTAGATATTTACTGCAATATGAGATATACATATTACGTACGCCACGCTGCAATACTAAGATGCTGTAGCAGGTTTTACGATGATTCTTTTACCTCGCATGCAAATAATTAGAGTACTTAATTGCCCTTAATTGTTACTGTTTTTTAAAAATAAAGAAAAACATTTTGTCACAAACGTCAACAAAACTTTTCATTCTATTTATTCCCTGATTCCAAGAGATATCGTTTTATCGACTGCTGTCATAGCAACATGATAAATTAAATTTCATTTAAAAAATGCACAGTAGTAGAAAAATATTTTTATCTATCGGATAGTTATTGAACAACTCAACACTTTAACAGGGAGTTCTTATATTCTCTTTCGTGCGTAGAACAAGTTAAACAGCTAGTGATTTATTAAATAAAAGAAAAGCTTAAATGGCAAGTTCTCTTAATTTTTATGTAAGGCAAAAAACATTAAAAGGTAGATTTTTGCAGCAAAATAAAATAATACTTTATACATAAACTAGCCAAATATTTATTAATATATCATAATTGCCATATACTGCGTACTATCCAAATAATGAGTAGTGCTATTTACAAAAAAGAATTTCTGTTTTATTTAATCCTAGATTTACATCATTAAAAAAAGTATTTACCTTACTTCAGAAATAGTAATAGTTTTTAATTTCTGTTTCATTTAATAATAAATTTATGTCATTAAAAGTAAAGGCGTTTACCTCAATTCAAAAATAGTTTTTTTTTTTTTTTTTTTTTCATTTCTATATTAAAAGTATGTTTGTGAGTATCTCATTAATAAAAATTTAAATGAATAGAAATTGCACATGTTTTATATTGCGTCAGTCAATGTAAAACGTATGCAATACAAATGTGTTTCATTTAGATCAGGGAATCAATACGATAAAAATCTTTGAAATACTTTTAGAGAAATAAGTGTTTCACACACACCAAGAAAATAATGTATCTTTTTTTTTTACTGCAGAAGACAATCATCTCATTAAATTGTCGACTTTTAAATACATTAAATCAACAACTGTAACTTCAGGATATACTGATTTTTTATAAATAGCTCTAAATAATGTTTCTATTCAATTATCTTTTTTTTTCCTTCTGCGAAATGGAAGGGTCATTAAAGATTGAAGATCCATTATTTCGAGCACCTCACGTTATTTCTCTAATGATGTACTGAAGTGATATTTTAGATTAATGACATTTATAGTCCTCCTTGACAGACAGAAATCAATTAAAAGTAAATAATAGTTACTATTTCTTTTTTTAAAAAATTCAAAAGTTGTCTCAGCAATTAGTGATGAAAAATAAATAATTGAGTGAGAGTTGTGAAGGGTTCATTGGGTAAACTGAAGAAACTCGGATTTATGATGAAAAAAATGTGTTAATGAATACACATTTCAATTTCTTTCTGAAAATGTCTAATTTATGTCTAAATATGCCATTTTATGTTCACAGAATGGTTCAGAATTGATTGTTTAAATTTTGAAGTCTAGTATTATTAAACAATTTTTTGGATAAGGAATCACCATAGAACACTGTAAAAAAAGAAAAAAAAAATATTTCAGAATTCAGCACACCTCCAAGAAAATGTAACGTATTATAATAGATCGGGAGCCGGCAGCACAGTCATCGAGTCGATCTCATCGAGTTCACGGCTGACATTCCAGAATTAGTTAAAACTTTATACGGATATTAAAACGCAATGGGTCTGCCAAGTCATATCTAGGTGGAAAACACCTGAAAACCCTATTTTAGCGGCTGACTCGTACGTTTACTATTGCGTTTTCCTGCTCCCAGTCCTCCATGTTTTCATAATTTTGGGTGCAGGAAAATACAATGGTAAACCTACGAGTCGACCGCTAAAATCAGGTTTTTAGATGTTTTCCACCACGATATGACTTGGCAGACCGAATGCGTTTTAATATGCGTATGGAGTTTTAACTAATTCTGGTATTTCAGACGTGAACTCTATGAGGTGGTTGTCAGTACTGCCGGCTCACAGTCTATTACGAGTTATCCATGATACGGAAAAAGTGTTTCCTTAACTTCAAAAATCTCTGAAGAGAAACGCTATCCGACATTTAACGCTACATTTCTGAAAAATGTTTAAATGTATGCTATTCTTATTTTATTTTTGGAAGTATAGTAGAGATATATTAAATAAATTTCTTGTTGAAAAAATGTTGAAAAATTATTCTTTTTATAACTAAAAATGGATTTTTTTCATAAAAATGATTAAAAACTCCAATTGTTAACACTATTTTTATTTTGCAAAAAAAAAAAAAAAAAAAAAGTAATAAATAAGCACAAGTTATAACAGTTAAGACGAAAGAGTTACGCTACACATATATAGACTTACTTTGCAGACTTTTACAAGAAAATGCTTATTTGAGTTATACCTTTGCTGAAGTGTTACACACTGGTTAAGGGATTATAACTGGGAGTTTCAGCCAAATATTAAAAATTTTAATTTCAGGAGATTTTTTCCTATTTAAAGAATCAATTTCCTTTGACATTTTTTTTTTCTTTTTTTAGTATTTTGTGAAGCATTTCCCAGCATTGGCCAACTTGCTGTATGTGAAAGGCCGTTAGGTAGGAATGTTTAAAACAAGTGAGTAAGTGTGATCACAGATCGCACAGAGGGTTTCGTTTAAAGGCTTTCGTCTCCTTTCAAAGCACTTTATTCTTTAATTAATAAAGCCAAATTGATATAACTTGTAATTATTAAATCCTTAAAATCGCACATAAAAAAGTAAAAAACGCTAAAATTAAAAATTAATAATAATAATTTGCGCCCCCCCCCCCCCCCCCCACCACACACACACACGAAATTTCTCGTGCCATTCTTTTGAAAACATTTTATTATGTGTTATAAACTATCTTAAAGTTTCAAATAGATCGCCATGTTTGATCCCCTAATTAAATTAACATCGCGCTTTTTTAATTCCACATTCCACCACCAGGGTGTGCACTGTATTCTTAACAAAACTATATCTGAACGAAACTTCGTTCTACAACTTATGAGTAGATACATTATTCGAGGTGGTGGGTTTTAAATACCAATTTAAGATGTTTGCTGAAATTACTTTTCTAAAATAGTGGTATCGACACTTATGATTTTTTTAAATATTAAACAAGTAGCATTTATCTCAGAACTCCATTAAAAAACCGCACATAAAACGGTAAAAAACGCTAAGGTTTAAAAAAAAATTAACGCCTCCACCCCCTTTCCCAAAATTTCTCTCGCAATTATTTAAAAAACATTTTATTATGTGTTATAAACTATCTTAAAGTTTCAAACATATCGCCTTGTTAGATTTCATAATGTAAACAAAATCGCGGTTTGTTAGTTCCATAATTCACCACCAGGGAGCGCACTCTATTCTTAACCAAAAGTATATCTGAACGAAACTACTTTCTACAATTTATCTGTAGTACATTAGTAGAGGAAGTGGCGGTCTTAAACAACAATTTAAGAGATTTGATAAATTACTATTCTAATATAGTGGTATTAACACTTATGAAATTTTTTATATTGAATAAGTAATATTTATCTCACCACGGCGTCAACAAAACACACGCAAAACGGTAGAGAACACTACAGTTTACAAATGGTCTTAAGCAAGAATTTAATATATTTGCTTAAAGTACTATTTGAAAACAGTGGTATCAACACATATGAAATTTTTATATTGAATAAGTAAAATTTATTGTGTATTTTTTTAAAATGTGACGTCGTACTGAACAATGCTTTAAAAGCCATCGGTTCTTTAGTTTTCCTAATTTAAAAAAAAAAAAATTCCCGTCAATTATGCGAAAAAGTATCTCTTTTATAAGTTTAAAAATCTATTTTTTCATAAATCGGAAGGTTGTGGTCCGATTTTTTTTACATTTGGATTTTATGAATCAGTGTATAAAATAACATCCGGGTATGAAAGAGCCAAATTTGTAAAATAAATAGTTAAAAAATTTCGTACTTCCATTATCAAATCCTAGTATAACTAGTCGGATGTACCAATCCCAAAACTTTCTTCTATCTCATACATGTTAATATATCAAAATTCGCTATCACACTGCCAGAATTAAATGGCAATCTATGCATCTCATGAGGATTCTAAAGATATGAAATTCCGTGCACTAGTTCTTGAGATATGACTATCGCTGAAATCGTGTAAATCCAGCAAAATGCTGCCTAGCAGCGCCACCTATTGGGTGATTTATACCAAATCCTAATCAGCAACAATTTATGTCAACGTCTGACTGAATCTGAAGTTTGGAAAAAATCCGTGTATTAGTTTTTGAGATAGAGCCACAGCAAAAATCGCGAAAATTCCTGCATAGCAGCGCCACCTATTGGGTGATTAACACCAAAACCTAATTAAAAGCAACTTGTGTCAACATACAACTAAATCTGAAGTTAAATGAAAATTCGCCCATTAGTTCTATAGATACAGCTATTGAGGCAATCGTTAAAAAAGCAGCACATAAGCGCCACCTGTTGGGCGATTTACACCAACACATAATCAGTAGCAAGTCATATCAAGGACTAATTGAATCTGAAGTTTGGAGAAAATCCGTCCATTAGTTTTTGAGATAGAGCTACAGCGAAAATCGCGAAAATTCCTGCATAGCAGCGCCACCTATTGGGTGATTAACACCAAAACCTAATTAACAACAACTTGTGTCAACATACAACTAAATCTGAAGTTAGATGAAAATTCGTTCATTAGTTCTATAGATACAGCTATTGAGGCAATCGTGAAAAAGGCAGCACAGAAGCGCCACCTGTTGGGCGATTTACACCAACATATAATCAGTAGCAAGTCATATCAAGGACTAACTGAATGTGAAGTTTGATGAAAATCCGGGCGTTAGTTCTTAAGATAGAGCTATTGGGGAAATCGTGTAAATCCTGCAAAATTCATCATAACAGCGCCACCTGTTGGGCGATTTACACCAAAACGTAATCAGCATCAATTCATGTCAAGGACTAACAAAATCTGAAGTTTCATAAAAATCCGTACATTAGTTCTTGAGATAGAGCTAGTGCGAAAATCGTGAAAAATGCAGCATAGCAGCGCCGCCTGTTGAACGATGTACACCAAAAACTAATCAGCATCAATCTGTATTAGGGACTAACAGAATATGAATTTTTATTAAATTCCGTGCATTAGTTCTTGAGATAGAGCGCCCACAAAATTTGTGTCACATACACACAGACAGACAGACAGACAGACAGACAGACAGACTCACAGAGTCACAGACAGACATTTTGTAAAAACATGTTTTTTGGAATCTCTGACCCCTAAAACGTGTAAATCCGTCAAAAACCGGAATTCGAAAATTTTCATGAATCCAATACTTTCTTCTTGTAAAGATAGAAGAAAGTAAAAATATGACTTTTTCCTTCCTTGTCACGTGGCCTGCTGTGCAAAAAAAATGCAATTGTAGATTTAATTACCAAAAAAATTAATTATCTTCGCTTCCGATTGTCGAAAAAAAAAAAAAAATAAAATAAAGACAAAATATGAAAGTGAAAGAAATTTTACTTCGGATGGCGTAAAAATCGTAGCTCAAAAATTTGGTATTGTATAAAAATTCTGTGTTCGTTTCTGACCCCAAGACGCATCTGTTTTACATTCTCTCGTTTACCAACAAAAATTTAAAGTCATCAGACATCTCTCGCCTTTACCAATGAAGGAAAATAAAAGATTTTTTTCTCTATTTTTAACGAATTTTCGAGTTTTTATGGTACGATAGAGTTAATTTTTAGAATTTCTGACAGCTGATTTTTTTGGCCCGTCTTGTGATACTAATTTCGAATTTCTTGGATGCGTAAAAAAAAAAAAAAATAAATAAATAAAAAAAAAAAAATAATAATAATAATAATAATAATAATAATAATCGCGCCTTAAAGAAATCGCCAGGCCTTATCTGCCATGAAAATGACACCTGTTTTTAATCCGTCGAAGAGATCGTTTTTGTAATTTGATAAAAGAAATCCATGCTTTTGTTGAATTATGAGTGACTTTCCGATCTTGTAATTGGGGTTTTTTAATTAATAACGTCCGTTGATTACGACTTTTTCAAAATTTTATGATTTTTCGTTTGATGTGAGATGTTTTCAAGTCTCCAACATATATAGTTTCGGAGAACGGGCTCTGTGACAGACGGACGGACAGACAGACTACAGAAGAGTGAGACGAATAGGGTTTCATCAGATGAACGAAACCTTAAAACGGGGGCCGGATAGATGCCAACATCAATTAATTATTCCGTAGTCAGATCAAAGGCAAATATGTTTCTTACTGGAAAATATAAATAAGGAAATGTGTCCTCTTTTAGTAAGGTTCATTTTAGATTTCATTTGGAAATTGTTATTAAAATAAAAATTCCGGTTGGAAACATGTTCGCCAGTATTGCCAGATTGGGGATTTTGTCCCCATTTTGGGGGGATTTAGAACCTCTAGGGGAATTTTTTGGGGACAAGTAGTGCGTGGGGAAATTTTGGGGCAAAACTCGGTGAATTTTTTTTCTTTTTACTATTTTCCGTAAAAATTTCTTTTAGTCCTGTAGAAAAACTGGATCTGTCTCGAACTCAGTTTTGATTTGAAAAACGAAAATAAAATCCAGAAATCGGAAATATCAATCATTATTCTCTTGTATGTGGTCGTGTTCGTTGTTTATTACATTACAGTTTACTCGTATTACAGATGCAGACTCTAAAGTCTTAAGCAGCTTAAACCTGCACATGACTAAATCTGCAGGACTTATACAAAAAATTCTTTCACCGTACTTTAAAAAAATTTTAATTTAAAAATTTGGAAAGCTGATATTTTTCTCTTATGATATACAAAAGCACATCGATTGATACAGCGAAAATACTTTGCATTCTGATTATGTACTTCAGTATAGGGATGACAAAAAAATTAAAACAGCGTACCATTTCGGATTCATTCAAATCCCAACTGATGAGATATTGTCTAAAGCTATGGAGGTAATGTAACAAAAATCCAACATTGTTAGACAATACTTTTAAAAACAAACTTAAAATAAATTGTCACAGCAAAATATATCTCTCATTCTCTTAATGTAGCTACAGAATATGCATTAAGCACAGCTTAAAAGTTTGTTTTTTATAAATGGGGAATTTTTTCAAAAAAGGCAGCTTAAATTATTTATTAAAAATATTTTTATAGTGGTAAATTGAAAATTTAAAAATTCTCTTTTTGGGTAAAAACTGAGTTGTGGGCTTTTTCGGAAAAAAAAACCCCACTTATTTGGAAACAATTTTTGAAATTTTGGGGAAACTGAGTTTTGACTATCTGGCAACACTGATGTTCGCCTTGGATCAGACTGCGGAATAATTATCAGACGTTGACATCAATATTATTTTCGTACAAGAAAAATCATAAAAACCATAAACAGTCAAAACCTTATACCACGAGGATTTTGTACCCGTGAACATTGTTCGAAGGTATTCATTTTGCCTCCAGAGTCTGAGTGGGCCTATCCATTTTCTCACAATGATATAGATTGTTTTAAAGAAAATCAAACTTCTGTGCTTTATTTTAAAACATACATTTATAAATTGCATGTTATGAACAAATTCGGAACTTAAAATGTCGATAATTAACTTAACACAACAGGGTTAGTATGCTTCAAGGACTTTCAAGGATCTTTTAGTAGAATTTTTGTAAAGTAATATTTTCCTTATTTAATGGGAAAAAAGTCTAACTTCAGACAGATATAACGACCAGTACTTTACGGAATTTCTGATACTAAAGCACCTAAAATCCCCTGAATCCCTTGATGCGTACGAACCCTGAACAAGTTCTAGAAGTTACTCTTTTTGTATTTTTTCATCTTCAGTCTGATAATTTATATTTTCATCATACTGTTTTTTCTAGCTCTACATATTTATCTCTTGCGTCTTAATACCGCGCACGTCTTGATTGAAATAGCTTTACAGAAATATTACTCTTTAATACAAGTAATAAACTTTTATAAATTGTAACAGACATTGCAATCAAAATAAGTCGGTATATTAAAGTTTTCTCAGAATAGATTCCTAATATATCTAATCTCAAACAATTCTAACCAATAAAAATAATAAACAACAAAAAAAAAAAGCACCTTTGGGAATTGTTTGAATGTGTCAAATAATTACTACGAAGGAAAACATTTACAGCAGTGCATCGATTCTCACTTCTAAAATGCAATTGTATTCTTTGCGTTATTAAATCTCAGAAATTCTGCTATTAAATGAAACCAAGAATATAATCAAAACTTAGTGGAGAAATTTGTCCCACTGCTTTGCATCGTTATGTTACTAGTTCAGCAAAACAACTTTTTTTTTTTTTTAAATTTGTGTCAACTCATGGAGGAAAGAGATAGATGGAGATGCAGTATGCTGTAAAAACGGTTTACAATATGGAGGCTGTTATCACTCAAATTTAAATGTGTGATGTAGTGAAACTTGTGATGTAGTGGGCCAGAGCTTTTTGACTTTCTAAGCTCATGTAGAATAATCGTTCAAAAATAACACATTTTTCTTACCAAAGTTCTTTATTAGAACAACTAAAATTAGGATGAAATATGCAATAATAAATGTACAATTAATAGAGAGACACTCTCACTTTTTATAAACATATCTATGCTTCGAACATACCAACATGAGTGAACGATTCATACTCCACATCTCTTCCGTTGACAAAACACGACCTCCCTTTATCGATGTCTCGAGTCCACTGTCTAGAACTGCTCATCAGCACATGCTTGAACTTTTTTTTCTCTTTTTTCTCCGGGGACGAGCGAACGATTCCCCACATTGTCCTGTCCCCCTTATTTCTTGGAATGTGGAAATCTTCTATTGACGCAGATCACAAGGGCAGAGATAAGCATTCTGTCTCTCTTCCTGCATACCTGTAGACAAAAGACTATTGTCTTCCATGGAAATGCCTGCTGCATTCCACCGTCAAAATTTTGTTGAGAAGGTACGATGTCACATCCTCATTCGGCCCAAATGAGACAAGCACGTAGAACAGAGAACGGGATAAAGCATCCTATAACTGCACATAATCTCATTTTTAATCGAAATTTTAATCTTACTTACGGTTAAAACGCAGATAATGAATAACAATTTGCAAATGGAAAAGCAAAGAAATACAGGTTTGAATAGATAGGCGCGTGAAAGCACATGGTTGCGTTTAGGCTGAATGTAACAGATTGTAGGGTTACATTTTCGGCGTCACGTGTAGACATCATACAACATCTCTATTTTTTCTCTATGTGGTGTCAACTACTATTTTAAACTCTGCAATGACTCTCCACAACCTCTTTAATTGTTTGTAAAGAAAATTACATTTTAAATCTTGATGATTATTTCCAATATTTCTTGTTTGTGTTTACTTCTGTGTCATGCAGCATTTTATCGAATTGAACACCAAGGCTTTTTAAAATTAGATATGTATATTATTTTCATATGGATTTTAAAGTAATTTAAAACAGTTAATACAAAACGATAAATTGATATACTTATTTAACGTTTATAAAAACAATTACTAAAGGGAAACAAATGAAAAGAACCTTAAAAATAATTTTTAAGTTGTTGAATTTTAAATCAAAGTCAGTTTAATTGAGAATAGATGTGTAATACACGTAATCTCACATAACTCTATCAAAAAAAAATCAAAGTATTTAATTATGGTTGGAGGAACATTAAACATATGAAGCTGCAGGGAAAAAATTATAAAATCTCAAGATAATTTTTTCACATAATTATTAGCAAAAGCATATTTTTTCTCATTTATCAAACAAAGTGAAGAGCAAATTACCCCGGAGCATTGTAAGCACATTTATATTTAAAAAAAAAGAAGAAGCTTTTTATTACTGAAGAAAAATTTTCACACATATATTTGGATGTTTATGGTATGAACAATCATTTCTTTAAAAATTATTTCTATTTTAATGATTAATCTTAAATCTAAGTTTATATAACCACATTACAACTACTTATTTTTTATTGTTTATGATTAATCTTTTCAAAATAAATAAGTAAATAAATAAAAATAATACTAGGGTAGAAAAGTTTCAGAACAAATGTCATATACGCCCCATTTTGGCTCAATTTCTTTTTAAATTCCAATATCATATACGCAAAGGGTACTTAACTGGCGCCAAAGTGTCGTTATTTTGCTTGATATGGTAACCTGGATGTTGTTGTTTATGCTGTTGATATTTTCACCAAATTGGCGTCGGAAAAATATCGCGCCAATATGGGGGCGTATATGACATGTGTGCCAAAGTTTCTTAGCACATAGATGCGGTAATATTTAATAAATGGTTACATTTTACGATAAGGTGCTTAGTTTTTAGGTGTTAAATTCTTTTTAGTATTCAATGTTTTGTTTATGTCCAACGGTTTAAATTAATAAAAACCGAGAATTTTACGATTCTGTGTTTTATATATTACACTTTTCCCTGAGGAACCGCTCACGAATAATGTAGGGGAGATGGGGGCACATGTGAACAGGGGGCAGATGTGAACATCGCAATTTTTCCATAGTTATTATAAGTTTTTTTATTTTAAAAAAATTACTAAAGATGATAGCACGTGTAGACATATTGAGAAAAAAATTTGAAGCTCTTTGACGTTTTGTTTATCCTCTGTAGCCAAAACACTGTTTTTAGATCTCAAAAGTAAAATCTTTGTTCCAAGTTTATAAGCGAATAACTTTATTTATTTATTCATTTATTTGAATCTGGGTGTTTTAACATATTACTATGAATACTAATAAATATTTTTGATTACGGTCTTTTGCTTCTAAAATTGAGAAATGTTAATGATTTATCAATTTAACAGACGCAGCAATCTGGGGCACTTGTGAACAGACTAGTTGGGGCAGATATGAACAGTGCATAAGTACCCAAATAATCATTCTATGATTCTGTTCATTTCAGTTAACTTCATGAGCAATAATGTCAGATCCAATATGTATAATGTTCCTGAAATAGAAGACATTTACGTCATACAAAGTTGATTTTGTATTGAAACTTTCACAAGTACATAAAGAGCAACAAGCTTGTTTACATTCAATTGTAATTTAGATAAATTTAATGTTTTCTAAAATGCAATAAATATTATGTATTATTTTACTAAACGATTTACAACAATATTTTTTATGCATTGCTAATACGAACAACTTTGCAAATTTTTCTATTATATTTGTTCTAAACTTGCAATGATGGTTTACTTCCATATCTAAAACAGTTATGTATATGATGCTTTGAATGGCGATAGATATCAGTAATATTTTAAGAAAGTAAAAATTTTTAAACTAATAACTACCGCAAAATCCGATTATAAGCTCCCCCCCCCCTTTCAAAAGCAAAAGAAGTTAGGGGGGGATATTGTCGAGATTTTTTTTAAATCATTAAAAAACCCTTCTTTATCTATAATTTACAAGTAAATAAGGCAAATACAGGAGTGAGACTCTTTCGTATTTCGGCAGATTTCCGATAAATACTATGTAAATGCCCCCTCCCTAAAAGTTTCCTTTAACAAAAAGCTCTAAGCAAAATTTTAAAGTTTTAGTTCCTTTTTTTTTAAATTGCTTCGTTATTATTTTATTTTACTGCAACAATACTGTATGAATCATCTAAGCCTTCGCCCCCTCTCCCTCCCCAAATCTTCTTATTTTCATTTTTCTTAAGTTTTGCTTAAACATATCATTCAGAAACTAGAGAAATATATATATATATACATATTTCTTTATGGTGAATTTAACAGGTAATATAACTAATGGTTACGATGACAAATGAATAACAGAAAAAAAAACATGTCAAAGTATATTTTTTCTTTGTGTTCACATGTGCCCCACGTGTGTTCACAACTACCCCGCTGATGGGGCACATGTGAACAATTTTCTGAATTTATAAAACTATCAAAAAATGCAAGAAGAACTATGCAGGTGATTTAAAAAAAATTACCATGTGTAAAAGAAAGTTCTGTTTACTATATTGAGTAGTTTTTGTTCATAGAAATTAATCCAGTTATGAGAAAAAGCTATATTTATGCGAACTGTTCACATGTGCCCCCATCTCCCCTATGTCTTACAATTCGGAACATTCACATATAATTTTAACGTATAACTTTACCTATGATTTTTACATTTTTTGCATAATATATGTAACTTATAGTGCAATTTTCATCAAAATCTGTTTAATGGAGATTATGATTGAGTATTTCTTGAGAATTTATTTCTATCATTGTTTTTATCATTTCGTTAAGTATTAGAGAGAGTATTCGTAGTAGATTATTCGTATTAAGTATTCGTAGAGAGTATAAATTTTATGACGAATTTTACTACTTATTGTCGGGATTTATGTTATTTAATAAGCCGAAGAACACACTTAACTTTTAGTGGTGAGAATCGATACGGTCGGTGTGAATGATTTCCACCACTGTAATTATTTGCCATATTCAAACAATTTAACTACATAATTTTCCAAACACGCTCATTTTTTTTATTGTTATTGGTTAGAATTGTTTAAGATTAGAGCATCTATTCTGTCTCGAAGAAGTATTGTTGTTGGTTAGAATTGTTTCAGATCAGAACATGTATTCTGTCTCTATGAAGTACTGTTACCTTTGTACAAAAACACCTAAACCTTTTACTGCACTACGTGCTACGTCTGGTACATACTTAAAAACAGTGTAATTCCTATTATGTGCCATGAATTTGGCCAATATGATGTCTGTCCCAGATCAAGAACAGTCCAAAGAATGGAATAACACTTCTTTTGACCATGTCAGATGGCTGCATTTGACAAAAAATTAGAATTTGTTCTTCGGGAACAAAAAAAATTCGATCAAGCTATCAAAGTAAAATTTACTTTCATTATTTTTACTCAATACTTAAAAATATTAATATAAAAAAGTTGCAGAGGGTTAAGCAGATAAAATTAATTAATTTAAGCTCATTTAGTTGTAAAATATAGCAATACAATATTTTAAATCCCTAATTGTGTACACGCCATACAACATGAAATTTTAGCTGAAAATTTGAAATTTAATTTTTTTTTTAAATATTTTTCCCATTATTAGACCAACATATAGATTTCAGATATTTTTTTTTTCATAAAAATAGAAAAAAATCGTGCAGTGAAGGGTTAAAAGATTCTTGTGTATATTAATTTTATTCGTAGTTTTAAATTAAAACAATCACTGTTTGTTTAATTTGTACTTTTAAATAACAGAATCACTGATTTTTTAAGCGCTTTGCTTGTTTATTTCTGTACTTAACACCTTTCAAAAGTACAAATAACATACTTATAAGTCCAAAACTCAAAAGGTTTAACACTGGTTTAAATAGTCTTAATTTGCAGACAGAATTGTTTCATAAAAATACGATTTCTTCCTTTCCTATATCAAATTGAAATTTACTCTTTTGCATAAACATATTGTTCATGTTACACGTGATGTTTAACAATTATTGTAGCTATTCTTTCTAATCCTTTCCAATTATCTTTCTTTTGCAATTATCCTCGATTATTTATAGCACTTATTTACTCACAACACGGCTAATCTAGCTGCAAAAGACATCAAATATACACGTTTGTAATTATAATTTTAGAAATAATGGTTATTGCTTGTTAAAAATGTTTAATGAAGATACATGTATGTTGTAATTAATAGAAAATTATTTGTCGCAATTTATGTTAGAAAATAATTAATAACCATATAGGGTGAAATACTCACTAACTGACACCATTAACCCCTTAACCTACGATTTAAAATCAACAGCTCCACGGTTTCGCAAATCCATAGCTACCACTAAAATTTAATAGAGATTTTCGCCTTGTTTAATAATGGAATTTCGACGATTAAATTAAACTACTATATTTATTGTGAAATTTTAATGGTAAGAAGAATTTACATTTGGCTCGATCATCGTACGCGGGCTGTGCCCGTCATTGTAGGTTAAGGGGTTAAGATTCTTTCGCTGTAACAAAAAAAAAAAAAAAAAAAAAACAGACATTTTTACAGTACAAAGTACTGTTCATCTCGTTCACAAACTCGATCACAGTGAATGTGCTGTATCTTTATTTGGTTTCCCGACTATATTAACATGGAAAATACAGTAGTTGCGTAAAATTAACAGCACAATGTGCTGTCAATTTGGACGCCAGCAGTTTGTGCTGTAAAATAAAATGCGTCCAAATTGCCAGCACATTGTGCTATTAATTTTACGCAACTACTGTATTTCCCATGTTAATATAGTCAGGAAACCAAAGAAAGATACAGCACATTCACTGTGATCGAGTTTGTTCTGGCAAATTTACAGTGTTTTTTTTTACAGTGTTGTTATCAAATCACTATTACAAAATTTAAAATATATTTTATACTTATTTTCCTTTTTGAAAGGATATTAGAGATAATACATTAAAAAATTAACTTTTCACGAAATTCTCAAAACTTTGACATTGTATTATTAAAAATATTTTTTTTCATAAATATGGTAAATAACCGCAGTAACTAACAGCAACCCTATTTTGAAAAATAAATAACGAACACAAAGTGAACCAGTGTCTTACACTTTACTTGCAAAGATAGGTAAGAAAAAAAATTTGGAGGAATTTTTGCCTTCAAAATACTTTAATCTTTATTATGAAAACAATATACTTAAACCTTATTTATGTATGATATCATACTACAGATGCATATGTCCCTTTTTTCATTTTTTAAATTATTATTAATGCAGATATCCAATAACTGATATTCATGAACCAGTAACTGACAAGTGATATCAGGCCCTAGAACATCTTAAATTTTAATGGTTATTTACTACAAGATAAATTTAATTTATCATTAGGAGTTTTTAAACATTTCAAGTAATAGATTTCAACACTTTGTAATATTACCATTAGTTAACACCTTTGTCGGAGACTGCATAAATGAAATTACTGAAACCCCTATATCACCCCCACATTAAGCTAAATTAAAGTTGAAAACCTAGTCTTAATGTATGATAGGCATTTTTTAACTAATTTGTATGAGTATAACTTTAAGAAAAAGTTTAGGGTGGTTGCGTTATATATAAAGAAAAAATACTCACTTAATTTTAGAAATATGAACGCTGGTTAGAATAATTGTAATTAAAAACATTTTATTTTCGGTGTCAAGTTAAATTCGATAAGTTTACATGAGTACAGTGAACTTTCAAATATAGCGAATGTATTTGAAATAGGTATCAATTAATTTTTAGGATGAAAAATAACAATCAGCATTTTTAAAATGTACGCAACATTAAGAAGATAAATAATACCTTTATTTAGTTCTAAAATTTAATATTGCTTCAAACATATTTCTTAATTTTAATGTCTGATTCTGTTTTGGAATATTTAAACTTCTAAAAATTCCTTACTTTTATACAGGATGTCCACTTTCAACGGTGTCCAATAGCTAATTCCTAAACCGTTAGTCATAGATGCATAGCTCCAATTACAAAAATGTTTAAAATCAGGTAAAGAAATATTTTAAAAGCGATTTGCGTCAATAAAAACATTAAAAAAAAATACTATATTTAAATTTTTATACGATTCCCCAGTCCTATAAGTTATATTTCGTAAAATTTTCGGATTTCACTGACAAGTAAGACAAAAAAAGTCCCGTTCATATAACACTAAAATTGACAGAGTTATAAAACTTTAAAAATGAATGACTTTTATCACTTATCTGCACCTGAACAGAAATGAGTTCGGCCTTGTTTTGAGTGGTCATATACCAAGTGCTTAAAGTATTCGAAGAACTTATTTCATGTTTATCTGCACTTTGAAAAAAATCGTACAAGTATTGCAGTTGAGTTAAATTTTATTAAGTTTCAAATTGTCTAAAATAATTATATTTTAACATACGTTTTATTTTGTAAGGATTTGAGACAGTTTCTTTTCATGATTTCTTTTAACAAAAATTATGTTATTTTTATAAGTTTTTATTTAACTTCAACGATCGTATGTATGTTTTTCCAGTTCAAAATTTGTACCCGAACTTTAACTCACTTTCAAATATCCGATCGAGATTAAATTTTACATACTGACGTAAATCCGATGACAATATAATATTATTATGATTTTCGGTGGTTACCATTCATACTTACTTTACAGGATAACCCCCAAAATTTGTACAGGTTACTGCCAAGAATTTTAAGAAAAAGTTTTAGATTAGATAACACAAGACTGCGATGGTTATGTTTTTTAACTTTTATGTAATTTTTAGTACCGAATCCGAAAATTATCTTAATTTTAAACCATCATGTCAGGATTGTTTGCAAATCATAAATTGTCAAAGTTAAAAAATAACAAAAATCAAATACCTTCATTTTTAACCATTACGTTTAGAATTTTTTTTCAAAGCGCAAATGTGAAAGTTAGAACATAGCAAAAATCAGATACTATAAAACATATGTAAATCTTTTTTAATTTTATTTAATTTTATTTAATTCAATTATATTAAATTTTTTGGCTTATACTGGAATGCTGAGGTGTCCGATGAGATGTGGAGGAAGTTCAATTTTAACTTTGAACTTTTGAACTTTGACATTTACTATTTGCGACAAATCCTGTCATGATGACTAAAAATGAAGGTCATTTTCGGATTCAGCGGTAAAAAATACATAAAAATCAATTATCAAAACTTAAAAACACAACAATCACATCTATTTTATAGGATCAAATTTTCGCTATTTTTTCTTTTTTTTAACTCTAAAATTTACGATTTTCAAAGGATTCAGCGGTACGGAATACACAAGAATCAATTATCAAAAAATAAAAAAGCAATTGCATAACCCAAGTTTTGCAGGTTAACTTAATCTAATAACATTCTAAATATGCATCTGTTTTTAAAGAATTGAGGCTGTTAAATTTCATCATTTTATTTAATATTGTTTTTTTTTATATATATTTTCATTACAAATTGTATAGTTTGCATTAATATGTCGGAATGATTAAAGATTTCAAATTTATATTGCAATGTTAATTTCACTCTAACATTTTTTAAATATATCTGACAAAATTATATTTCTACTAAATTTGTTAATGACACCTAATTTGCAGCAAAAATATACTCCAACTTTAAACAGCTATTACCCTGTGTCTGTAATGGGACTTTTTTTTGTCGTACTTGTCAGTGTAACAGGAAAATTTTACTAAATATAACTTATAAAACCGAGGGGCAGTATAAAAACTAAAATTTCGTTTTTTTTTTTTTTTTTTTTTTTTTTTTTTTTTAATAGACATGTTTTAATTGACCCAAATCGCTTTTAAAATATTTCTTTACCTCATTAAAATATTTGGAACTACACGTCTATCACTTCGGTTTATGAATTAGCCAATGGACACTGTTGAGAGTGGGCCCCCTGTGTAGAATTATTTTTCTTAAAGATATTTCCGCCACATTTATACGATAAAACAAATAGGTTAAAATAATCAAATGCACTTGCAGAAAGGTGGTTCAGAAAATATAATGCATTCAAATATTACGATAAATATAAATTAATTACACGTATTGATTATGACATTAATATATTAAACAATACTGCAAGAGTTTCATCAGTTAAGTTTCATTACAATTTTACAATATTTAATATTTATCCTAGCTCTTCTTTTAAAGCGCTTTCAATTAATTTTTCTTTGTCGTTCTTACTCGATTGTATATAGCCTTAATTACGCAAATAAGGCTAATCTAGCTGCAAGATACATTAATTATACAGCTCAATAAACATGTCTGTAATTATATTTTACGAAGTTATGTTTCCCGTTTGTTGATACATTAATGTTGGTAATTAATGAAAATTTAACCATCGCAGTTTGTTAGAAAAATACTTTAATTATTATGTAACTAAATGTTGATTTGTATGCTTATAATTAAAAAGCGGGGGCAAAATTGTATGCGTTTGAAAATGACCATCGTATTTAAATTGTAATTTTATTTTTCGGTGTCAACTAAAACCCGATAAGTTTAGATTAACACAGTGAATTTTCGAATATAGCGCATATATTCTAATTATAAATCGATTAATTTTTGTAATGAAAATTATCATTTAACATTCCTTAAGACATAAGCAATATTATGAAGATAAATAATACCTTTATTTACTGCTAAAAATTGATATTTCTTCAAAAATATTTCTTAATAATAATGTTTGATTATATCGTGGTAATTTATACTTTTAAAAATTCCGTACCCTTATATGGTATTATTTTTCTTAATCCCTTCGGGACGAGCGTCGCGTATCTATGACCCATAAAGAGCTCACTATCCCACCAGTTGTAAGATTATTCCCACCAGTTAATTTTATTATTATTTTTGAAAATTGTGACTTATTTAATCAGGGCATTCTCCCGATTCAATTAGGGAAAAAATTTGTTTTGAAAAACCGGTGATATATAAAAATTCTGTAAAAGACTCTCGTCCCGAAGGAGTTAAAGATATCCCAGAGACATTTATATGAAAACTTAAGTAGATTAAAATAACCGAATGCGCTTAAATTTAGAAAAATGGTTCCGAAAAATACAATGTCTTCATTTCTTACGATAAATAAAAATTAATTGCACATATTGATTATGGCATTAATATATTAATCCACGCTGCAAGAGTTTCATCAGATAAGTTCAATTACACTTTTATAATATTTAATATTCATCTTAGCTCTTCTTTTAAAGCCCTTACAATTATTTTTCGATTGCCATTCTTACTCGATTGTATGTAGCCTTAATTACGCAAATTAGGCCAATCTAGCTACAAGATAAATTAATTATACAGCTCAATGAACACGCCTGTAATTATGATTTACAAAGTAATGTTTCCCGTTTGTTGATACATTAATGTTGGTAACTAATGAAAATTTTTGCCATCGCAATTTCTTAGAAAAATACTGTATTTATTATGTAACTAAATGTTGATTTGCATGTTTGTAATTAAAAATGTGAGGCAAAATTTTATGAGTTTGAAAATGACCATCGTATTTAAATTATAATTGTTTTTTTATGTTAAGTAAAATCAGATAAGTTTACATAATTACAGAGAGTTTTCGAATATAGAGCATGTATTCGAATTAGATATCGATTAATTTTTCGAATGAAAATTAACATTTAGCATTGATTAAGACATAAGTAATATTAAGAAGATAAATAATGCCTTTATTTAGTTCTAAAAATTGATATTTCTTCAAAAATATTTCTTAATATTAAAGTTTGATTATATTGTGGTATACTTATACTTCTAAAAATGCATCACCTCGAATTCCCGTTTGTTGATACATTAATGTTGGTAATTAATGAAAATTTAGCCATTGCAATTTGTTAGAAAAATACTTTAATTATTATGTAACTAAATGTTGATTTGTATGCTTGCAATTAAAAATCTTAAGCGAAATTTTATGAGTTTGAAAAAGACTATAATATTTAAATTGTAGTTATTTTTTTTTCGGTGTCAAGTAAAATCTGACAAGTTTACATAAATACATCGAATTTTCGAATTTAGCGCATGCATTCGAATTATAAATTGATTAGTTTTTAGAATTAATGTTAACATTCAACATTTGTTAAGACATAAGCAATATTATGAAGATAAATAATACCTTTATTTGCTTCAAAAAATTGATATTTCTTAATATTTATGCTTGATTATATCGTGGTATATTTATACTTCTAAAAATACCTTACCTTTACATGGAATTATTTTTCTGAACACCTTCGGGACAAGAGTCAAGTATATATGACGCAAAAAAATGCTCACTATCCTCGGTTATTCTCCCCAGTTATTATTATTATTATTATTATTATTATTATTATTGTAAATTTTGCTTTATTTAATCAGCGCATTTTCCCGACTCAATTAGAGAAAAAAAATTGTTTTGAAAAACCGGTGATAAAAGATTAAAATTTCTATAAAAGACTTTCGTCGCGAAGGAGTTAAAGATATCTCAGAAACCTTTATATGATAGATTAAGGAGATTAAAATAACCAAATGCACTTAAATTGTAGAAAAGTGGTTCCGTAAAAATACAATGTCTTCACTTCTTACAATAAATAAAAATTAATTGCACATATTGATTATAACATTAATATGTTAATCAATACTGCAAGAGTTTCATCAGTTAAGTTTCATTACACTTTTATAATATTTAATATTTATCCTAGCTCTTCTTTTAAAGCCCTTTCAATTAATTTTCCTTTGTCGTTCTTAGTCGATTGTATATAGCCTTAATTACGCAAATAAGGATAATCTAGCTACAAGATCCATAATTATACAGCTCAATGATCTCGTCTGTAATTATAATTTACGAAGTAATGTTTCCCTTTTGTTGATACATTAATGTTGGTAATTAATGAAAATTTAGCCATCGCAATTTGTTAGAAAAATACTTTAATTATTATGTAACTAAATGTTGATTTCTATGCGTGCAATTAAAAATATGAGGCAAAATTTTATGAGTTTGAAAAAGACTATAATATTTAAATTGTGGTTTTTTTTTTTTTCGGTGTCAAGTAAGATCCGACAAGTTTACATAAATACAGTGAATTTTCGAATTTGGCGCATGTATTCGAATTATAAATTGTTTAGTTTTTAGAATGAAAGTTAGCATTCAGCATTTGATAAGACATAAGCAATACTAAGAAGATAAATAATACGTTTATTTACTTCTAAAAATTGATATTTCTACAAAAATATTACTTAATAATAATGTTTGATTACATGGGTGTATATTTATACAGTAAACCCTCGATTTAACGGAACTCGATTCAACGGGCTTCGGATTCAACGGATTAATTAAAAAAAATAATAATAAAAATTAAACAAAAATTAAAGTAAAACAAGTGGGTAAGTGTGATCGCAGATCGCACAGAGGGTTTCGTTTATATATATGTATATATATATATATATATACAGTAGTATATATGTATATACAATATATATTTATGTATATACACATATTGTATATATACAATACCTGTATATACACTGTATATATTGTATATATATATGTAATTTGCACTGTAATAATATATGAGGACCCCAGAAGTCAAGGGGTATAAGTGACAAAATTGAAAAAATCGAGTTAAGTGCACAGGCTATCTGGAAATAAGTCTATTTGTTTGTAGGTAAAGAGATATAAGTGATTTTTTAATTATGCACTACGTCCTAGGGGTCAATTACTTAATCTCTGTCTCGAACCCGTGAAACGCGTGGAGGGGTATAAGTGCACTTGTATCCGTTGACATTCACATAGCTGAACGGCGACCAACGACATAAAAGGCCAGTTCAGGACTTTTAAAACTCCACACGTATTTAATCATCCTTAAACGGCGATTGGCAAAATAAGACGAAGATTTTTGTAAGAAACGGTGGGAAAACATAGTAAACAAACAGGAAGAAACAGTTTCTGCCTCACCTTCTCGCGATGAAAGAAGAAGAAAAGAACCGTCGAATAAAATTCCACAAGACTGTATTGATGTCATCAAAGAACACATAAACAAGTTTCACGATACACAAACCATTATACTAAAGAAAAGATCCCTAACCGTAAATACCTGGATCCAGAACTCAATTTAAAGCAGATATAGAAACTCTGTGTTCAATTTTTCCTAGAAGAAAAGCGCGTACAGCCGGTCAAGGAAAGTTTCTATAGATACATTTTTAACAACGATTTTAAACTCAGTTTTTACCGACCAGGGACTGATACATGTGTCATGTGTGACAAGCTACACTTGAAAACAGACCATGGAAAAGTAGATAAGAAATAACAAGCAGAAACGCAAAAGGAACTACACTTCAGCGAAGCAGAAGTTGCCAGATTAGCCAAAGACGCATTGCAAAATTTAAAGGATGATTCAAAGGTCGCGATATAACTTGCCAAAAATTATGCCAACTCCACATGTAACCAATTCTAATGCTTATTACCTACGTGAACTTTGGACGCACAACTTGAACATCATAACCTTGAAAGCGGAACTGCTCATGTACATGTGGCATGAAGGCCAGGCTTTTCGTGGTTGCCAAGAGATCGCATTCTGTCTTTTGAAGTTAATAAAGACTCTTCCCTTTGAAGTCAGGCATATTACAACTTGTGAAGGACAGAATAAAAGCCACTTGATTGTGAAGTTCTGTCTGTACATCACAGAAAATACACACATAGAAGCAGTCGATCAGCAATTTTTGATTTCAGGACACTCCTACAATGAATGTGACCAAGACTTTGGGCTCATAGAAATCCGAAAGAAGAGCTATAAAAGGGATCTGTATGTTCCAGAGCACTGGTCTCAACTTGTAAATGATTCCAGCAAATACTTCACTGTAGAAGTGCTAAAAGGTGAAGATTTTATTAATAGAGTCACTTGCCATTCTTTATAAAGTCTGTGATAGGTATCTGAAATATCCTGTGGCTGCATTTCGAAAAAAAAAAAATTCACATTATTCTACAAAGAAACTGCTGATGGTGAATTCGAACTTTTTCACGAGCTAAAGGTGAAGTCCAGCCATGCCGGAAGATGCCCTACAATTTTGCATGAGCTTCCCATAACACAAGAAAAACCGAAACTCAAGTACCTTAAGTTTAAAAATCTCATTGAACTATTGCAGTTTGTACCTCGAGTGTACCACTTTGCTACCGAGATCTTCCTCACCAAGTGGCACTAGGACAGGCTGAAACCCTGTAAGCTTCTGACAATCAGGGTGATGAGCCTAATCGTGAGTATGAAACTGATGAGGATGAGACAATCTAGATGTGTTGTTCCCATGTTATCACTAGTAGAATATTGTTCCATTTTTTAAACTGTTTTGCGTCATTTTTTTTTATTTTTAGAATTTACTTTCTTATACGTTAAATAAATGCATTTTGACGACTAAAAAATTATAAAATTTTAATGTTTCAAAACTTATAATGAAATTTTAAAACTTGGAGCAAAATTTTGACCTTTCATTCATTTGTATTAACATTGTCCTTAAATTTTTTATCAATTCTTTTTTTTTTTCCTAATTTTTCATTTTTAAAATTTACATTAAAACAAATTTTTGTACTTTCATTCATTTCTATCAACAGTGATCTTAAAATTTTTATAAATTCATTATTTGATTTCATAAATTTTCATTTCTTGTGTACCGCTTGGAAGCCAAAGGGTACAAGTGCCGAATGATTATAAATATTGCTTAGTTATGAATTAAAAAAGAAATTGTACTCCACTTTTTTTTTCACAGTTATTGAAATAAGAGTTCATAGATCACTAAGAAATCAGTAACAGTTTCATATTACAATTCATTCAATTACTATTGATGTTCAACTTTGAACACAATTTACTCGAAATCTAAATTTTGTCACTTGTATCCCTTGGCTTCTAGAGTCCTCATATGTAATTACAAGTACGTAATAATATATATATGTACTATAATTATAACAAAATAATATTATAAATAGTACTTTGCGATTTAACGGACACATCTTAGTCCCAATTAGTCCGTTAAATCGAGGGTTTACCGTACTTCTAAAAATGCCTTACCTTTATATGGTATTATTTTTCTTAACCTCTCCCGGACGAGCGTCACTTATACATGACGCATAAAGAGCAACGATTATTCCCACAAGTAGTTTTTTTTTTTTTTTTTTTTTTGAAATTTCACCTTGTTTAATCAGGGCATTTCCCCGATGCAATTAGGGAAAATTTTCCGTTTTGAGAAACCGGTGATAAAAGATTAAAAATTCTATAAAAGACTCTCTTCACGAAGGAGTTAAAGATATCGCAGAGACCTTTATATGATAGATTAAGGAGATTAAAATAACCAATTGTGCTTAAATTGTAGAAAAGTGGTTCCGCAAAAATACAATGTCTTCACTTCTTTCGATAAATAGAAATTAATTGCAGATATTGATTATGACATTAATATGTTAATCAATACTGCAAGAGTTTCACCAGTTAAGTTTCATTACGCTTTTTATAATATTTAATACTTATCCTAGCTCTTCTTTTAAATCCCTTTCAATTAATTTTCCTTTTTCGTTCTTACTCTATCGTATATAGCCGTAATTACGCAAATAAGACTAATCTAGCTACAAGATACATTAATTATACACTTCAGTGAACACATTTGTAATTATAATTTACGAAGTAATGTTTCCCGTTTGTCGATACATTAATGTTGGTAATTTTTGAAAATTTAGCCATCGCTATTTGTTAGAAAAATACTGTAATTATGATGTAACTAAATGTTGATTTGTATGCTTTAATAAAAAATGTGAGGGGAAATTTAGGAGTTTCCAAAAAGACCACCGTGTTTAAAAGTGAATAACATTACTTTAACATAACACATGTAACATAACAATTTAAGCTAATACCGACGTTATGGAGTATATACAGTAATATCTAAAATCATAAAAAAACTGATATTTCTCAGGTTAAAAATATTTTATAAAGTTAAAATTCTGTTTTATTTAAGATAATTTAAATTTATATTCACCACCTTATTATCAAAGTTAAAGAAGCAAAATTTGGTTCCATTTTGGGAATTATTCGTCGCATTTAGGTAGATATGGTAGCGATGAATAATGAGAGATGTGTTTTGTAATGGGCAATTGTTTAAGAAAAAAAAAAAAAAAAAAAAAAAAAAAAAAAAAAAAAAAAACTTAACACGTTGAATACCAAGTCTATTTTGTTTGTCTTTCCGTTTGAGCCACGAAAAAAAGGTTCCCTTTACACAATCTATAAGTGTCAGTCTCCGATGACAAACGCGGCCTAAACGGGAAGTTCATTGTCAGTCACAGGTTACTGGCGTGGCACTCAACGTGTTAAGGGCCTACTTCAGTCACGCGAAAAGACCTGTTAGCTAATGCTATTCCTATGGAAGAAATTTATAAAGATATCTCGGTCGCATTTCAATATTTTTAGATGATTTTTTTGCAGTGGCTAGCTGAGGTCGATCTGTAAAAAGGCCGTTTTTTAGTTTCTCTATTTTCATTGGGGATTTTTTTGAAGAGGATGCTTTCATTTTAGGAAGCGGTTCTGAAAAGGAAAGTGTCCTGATTAAAAATATTTGTAAACGATATTGGAAAAGTAGAAAACGTCCTGCATGGAGATCGACCTCAGCTCGCCACTGCAAAAAAAAATCATCTAAAAATATTGAAATGCGACCGATATATCTTTATAAATTTCTTCCATAGGAATATCATTAGCGAACGGGTCTTTTCGTTGGACTGAAGTAGGCCCTTAATGAGGTGAAATGCTTCGAGTTTTGCTTCTGAAGCTAGGGTGTTTCATTATATAGCACTTATATACGAATCTTGCATTTATATTTTAAGAAGAGAAAATTGTCTCATTTATGGTTAAACGTATTGGGAAAAAATAGCTTTGTCCTTTGGTCCTACTTGTTATTTTTAGAAAATTTTACTTCATGTTCTCATAAGCACTACGGTTAAAAAAATCCACTTTTCTGCCACTCACCAAACCTCAATGACATAATTTAAAATTATTTTCTTTAATATTAATAATTGTTAAAACAAAAGTATGTAAATAATGGCATGAACAGTTGAACTGTTTAGGCATTTCGCGGGCTTCCTCATCGTGGGCAACTTTAATCCATGCTTAGGGGTAGCTGAATTTCTAATACTTAGGGAAACTATAACTAAGATGATGTCTATCTTTAGTGTAACTACATAATAGTTGGTATCATACGAATTAAAGATAAAAAAGCGTTTATGATTGGTCTAGAAATTAAAAATATAATGAAATTTAATAAAACAAATTTAATAATTAAAATTAAAAACGAGTGAAAAACATAAAATAAAAAAAATCTTCAATTGTTCAAAACTGTCCCGATCAATAGGAAAAAGCCAGTGGAGCACTTTTCAGTCATATCCATGCATTTTTGTATTGTTAGTAGTACCAGTATGGATATAAAAGGGAAAAATAAAGTATAATAATTAAGCATAACATTTTACTTATTTTATAAAAAAATATACATATGCAGGGCACCACTGGCAACTATTTTTTAACCATTTGGAAAAATGGTTATTGTTCTCGTGAGGATGGGAAATGAAAAGCACATCTGAAGGTTTTCATTGGTTTAATCCGCAATTTATTCGTTTTCTGATTGGTCTATACAGTAATCTGCATTTCCCTTTACTTTCAACTTTAATTTCAATGGATACTTTCTGTTGCCACTATGACAAAAAAGTAATAAAAACTACAAAAAAATTAATAACTCAGAAACAAATTGAGATACAGCTTTCAAACAAATTGCATTTTAAAAGTACATTTTTTTCTCTATCCGACAGTGTAAAAAGTAATATTGTCGGATGTTTAGAAGTTTAAGAATGAAATTTCATTTTAAATTGGCCGTCAGATTTCTTGGAAATCTGACGATGGAAAAGCCTTTTACCGAACAGCCAATTAAGTTTCATGAAATCTGACGGGTAGCAGGCGATATTTTTGGCTTGCAATTTTTACGTGTAATAACACTATTAATGTTTAATTCATGGCGTACGTAATGTATGATCAACTCCGTGCGATTTTTTATGTCTTAAATTTTAGTCTTCGAAAAAATCGTTTTCCAAGTGGGCGTTGTAATTTGATAAATTGCTTTTTTTTTTAGATGGGGTTTGTTTTATTTTTTTACTTTTTTTAATTCTATCTTCCACCACTTTCTTAAAACAAAAATCTTCCACAAACACTTTGACAATATATGTAAGAGAAATATAGTACAGAATTTATTTTTGAAAAACAGTCGTGTGAATAGAATACAAAAATAGTCGTCATTGGCAGCCCTGGTATGTAAGAAGTTTAAAATAAATATTTCCAAAAAAACAGAAAAGAAACAACAGAACAATGTAGGGAATGTTCGGGATTATCTTGTTGCTGATCAACTTTACATCCAATGTAAAAGTGGTTCGACTAGTTTAGGAATACGGAGCCATGAGAGAAAAATGTTTAAGCGTGGTTAATCCACCTTAAAATGAAAAGTATTACTTAAATGACTAAAGTAGAAAAGTGAGTAAAAGAAGTACTTAAAAGTTTAACAATAGATAAAAATATAGAATAAAATAAAGAAAGATAAAAGTATTCCATTAGATCCAAAAGAAGCAAACGAAAGAGCTAAAGTGGAAAACGTCATCATAAAAAGAGAAAAAAACAACAACAAAAAAAAAAAGCACTGTTAACAGAAACACACATTTAATTAAATAAAAGTAGAAATGCTAAAAAAATAACATAATAATTGTTTCTTTTAACAAAACAAGGGGAGGATAGGGAAAGAAAGTTTAAATATAGCAGAAGAGTGAGAGGATAAAGGGACCAATTTATTGATAGTACAGGGTGGTTAAAATTAAACTGATGGTACTCAGAGGCTTATAGCTCCGGTTCCACTGAGCGGATCCGAATGAAACTTCAGATATATGTTATGTAGTTCACGTGGTTGAGATTAACGTAAAAAAAAAAGTTTGAAATTTCACCATTACATGGCGCTGTATTGCTAAAACCATATGCAAATGAGTAGCTGGTGCAAATTCTATATAAAAGCGATACACTTATGGTTCAAAGAAATGATTTGTCCGCAGTGAACATGCCGCTGAACAAGAAGGAGTGCGCCTTTATCGTACAAATTTCTTATCAGTATGAGAACAATGCTTCGGCAGCCCACCGTATTTATCGATAGATGAAAAACGTAAGAAGAAGACCCATGTCCATAAATGCAGTTAAATGCATGATTTGCAACTGGTTCTCTGGATGTTGCACCGTGAAGACGACTACGGGCAACTGAGCCGGCGACTGCGGAGGAAGTTGCAATTGCAATAGCTGAAGCATATGCAAATTTTTCAAATGCTACTGTAAGTGGCCGCTCAATAACATGAGCAATGGACATTCCGTGGGCAACCGTGCGCATGATTTTGCCCAAATTATGAAGCTCTACCCTTACAAGATGCATATCGTGCAACAGTTGAAACTGCAACTTCACTCTGCATGTCTTGATTTTGTGTTGCGTTTTCTGGCGAGGATGCAAGTTGATGAGTATAGGCTATCGCATGTTTTATTGCCAGGCTCATTTTCGCTTAGATGGTGCTATGAACACACAAAACTGACGCATATAGGGTTCCACCATTCCTCATGCCGTGCAATAACAGCCGCTACATTCCCCATGCGTCACTGCTTGGTGTGGATTCACGACAAATTTTATTTTGGGCCCGTATTTTTTCGAGGAAGTCACAGTGAACGGGTTTGTTACGCGTACAGTAACAGGTGATCGATACAGCAGACTCCTGGAGAATCATGTAGTCCTGGCTTTAAGACAGAGAGGCTGTTTTACAACCACAATATTCATGCAAGATGGAGCAACTGCTCATACGGCGAGATGTGTAAAGAATGTGATTCAAGCCAACTTCACTGATGAACGTGTCATCTCGCGTACTTTCCCCGATTTAATGGCCAACAAGCTCACCAGATCTGGACCCTTGTGACTTTTGGCTGTGACGTTTTCTCAAAGATCATGTTTATCAAGGACGTGTAACTAATTTAGCGGACGTGAAAGCAAGCATCGTACGCCATGTCTCTCTCATTCCTACTGATGTATTGCATGCGGCCGCCGTTGATAACGCGGTGGTACGCTTTCAGCATATTCCTGACTGACAAAGTATTCACATATAGTACAGAGGTATGTAAATAAATAAAATATTCCGTAAATTCGGCTATTCTTTGATTTTTAATAGTTATATTTCATTTTACATTGTTAAAACGCCATCTGGTGGTGAAATTTGAAACTTTGTTTACGAGAACCTCGGCCGCATGACATACATAACATACATCTCAAGTTTCATTCGGATCCGTTCAGTAGAACTGGAGTTAAAAGCCTCTATGTACCGTCAGTCTAATTTTAACCACCCTGTATTTCTTAAAGGGACATTATTAAATTTTCGGGTGTCTATTACATTTTTAAATGGAATAATTCGTTTTATTTTAGAAGGGATTATTGGTACATAACTGATAAACGCATTAAAAATATTCCGTTATATTTTCATTTCTTTTTTTTTTAATAGTAGTGTGAATAGAATACAAAAAAGCATATGCATTAAACGTTTTCTTTATATTTTTACCTGTAAACTGACGTAACTTACGCAACGGGATTTTGCTTCCAAAGTACACTGTAATTTTAGGGATTATAAACGCTTGATGGACATTTATAGAAGTTTAACTAATTATATGCTAATACGTTTCTTTGTTCTTTAGAATTCACAACGTTTATTAAATGGTTAGTAAACTCATCATTACATAATAAATCTGCGCTTTCAATACATCTAATATATCAGGTATACAGCAGATTTTACTCATTAAGTTCCATGAAATATTAAATATTATTAACAATTGATGAACGATTATACAAGTGGATGTAAGTTTTGTTAATGATATGATTAAGACCTCTATATCCTTTCATGTACTGTATCTATTAATAGAGAAAACATTTTCAGAATATTTATGCATTAATTTCTAGAAGGACATACATCTACATATAGATTACATTATATATGTAATAGTTAAGTATAATGAAACTGATACATATAAATGCGCCCGTAATAGCGACCAACATTAATTAAATTTTCAAACTAAAATATATCCCCACACCTACAAAAATTCTTAGTTTAGAAAATATATGCAGAATCCCTGTCAGTTAATTTATATATTTTAATATAAATTGTTTATTGTCTTATTATGAATATTATAGCTGGAGAACTAACAATATGCGTAGGGGGTGGGGGTATTTGAGATATTTGTTTTTAAAGTTTTTTCCTGTTGTCACATTTTAAACCAAGATCTGAAGGTAGGATTGTCATTGCGTATGTTATATTAAGTACACAATATTTTTTTTTTTCAAATGAATTATATTGGTAAAAAAAAACAAAAAGTGTTTCCTCACCGTGCTGTGAAGAAAATAATTATTGGCATAATCCTGTTTAAATTATATAAGGTATATATGTGACTATAAAATGTAAATTAAATATGCACTCCAAGTCGAAGAAAGTTTTTGAGTTTTTTTTTCACCCTCTTCGCACTCCGGATTAAGGGGGTGAATTTTAGTTTATATTTTTGGGAAATAGGGTGTATTTTTTGAAATTTTTAAATAGCTGTATATTTAATCCACGTTAAAATGTATTACTAAAATATTTTTAATCTTTCCATAAGTTTTTCATTAGTTAAACTAAAAAAGTACTGTTTGCTATTGGCTTAGAATGAGTATATTACTCGATATCAGTATTTACCCTTTTCACAGTGCTTGCTAATCTTTTCTTATTATATATAATAAGTTGGAAATGCTCGTCAAACGTGGCAAATGAGGTGCGTTCGTACTATAGCTAGTTTTATAATTATTTTTTCCACCCCATATTGTACTGAATGTATATTTTTTTGCACTTCATAAGTGCATAGTCTGTAACATCATTAAAATGCACTTGCAATATTTTTTTTTCCATTCCCCGTAATGAAACGGAAATATTTTGACTGTCCCTGTAATTAAACTATACATTCGATTTTCATAAAATTTGAAATGGCTCTACAAAATTTTGCAACAATTATATATTTAAAATTTCAGACCATTCGGATGGCTGTAACATCATTAAAATGCACTTGCAATAATTTTCCCCATTGGCCGTAATATAAAGAAAAACTTTTGACTGTCCCTGTAATTAAACTATACATCCGATTTTCATAAAATTTGAAATGGCTCGACAAAATTATGCAATAATCATATATTTAAAATTGCAGACAATTCGGTTGGGTAGTTTTTCCTCTGTTATATGCGGACGGACGGACGGACGGACGGACAGACGGATGGACAGACGGACGGACGGACTGAACGACGACTATAGGTGCTACGTATTTATATAATTACGAACACACCTAAAAAGCATAAACTCTTTGTAAAACAATATCGTCTGTTTATAAAATGTAAGTTATTGAATGATTAATTGATATTATTAGGATGATAAAGTGAATTAGGATTGAATGCAGCCATAGTGTATGGGAAAAAAATTCAATACGCGTACCGCTGAAAATATGTGCTCGTGCCACGTGTGGTTTGTATGCATTAGGTTATCAATCCTTGGTTAATATTTTGAAAGTATTCTTTAACAGTAGGTTTCATTTAGTTAAATGAAATTTTACGAATCCCTATACCGCCAACAGTTAATCACGATATGGAGCACTGTTAAACATACTTGTTGTTTTAACAAATTTGCTACTGCATTTTGAACAGGATTTCTTCGTTTCATGTAACGTACAGGTATCCTCTGTTAACTCCTTGAAGGGGGTGGTTTATTTCTGGATCACTTAATTTTAATTTCTAAATTTATCAGTTGCACCAGAATTTTGGGATGAAAAATTTTCTTTATTAAATACGTGAAGCAAAGCTTTTATCTATTTTGAAATAAATTGGTTTGAAAATTATGGTGTCATTCAATCGTTTAAGAATTTTACGCATTGAAATATTTTTCCCCTGAAAGGGTTAACACTTTCGTTACGGTTTGGTACAAATACGTACCACTTTTTGACATCTAATCTTTGCAATATGTTTATACTAAGATACTTTAAAGAGAAATCTACCACAAAGAAAACTTTGTAAAATGTTATGACATTGAGTATAAAAATAGTCTTCAGTAGAGATCTGCACCGATAAGGTTAATCATTTTAGCCCTCTGGTAGAAGGCTTTAAAGTCAAAAGATTTTTAATTTTTGAAAAAGAAACCAATACGTAAACACCAAAATGCTGTAAAGAAATATAATTGCTATTTCGTACAAAGAAACACTGTTTAATGATTTTTTTGAATACCAGAAATTCTGTAAAACTCTCTCTGTAAACCTGTCTCGGAGAAAGGAAAGTGTACTATTATGCAGGATGTGGCGTCAATTAAACGAGATTTGTGTTCATCTTAATAAAAAACACAGCCAAGAACAGTTGAATTCGGTGGAACTCTCTTCATCTGCTCCAGGATTGTGCTGTCTTTTAAATAACTAAATATTGTTTCATTCAAAGAATCACTGTTTCAATTTAACTTCTTCGTTCCCAAAGCTAAAATAATACTACAAATACTCATTTGTTGGTTTTAAACAAACAAAATGACATCATAGATGACAGAAAAAGAACTTTTCGGAAATTGAGGGGACTAGTAATTTAGGTTTACAAATAAGGGATCTAAAATTACAAATTCTGTTAAAATATCAATTCTGTTTAATTATCACTAACCCAAATTCACACAATCACAAATTTAAGGCCTTTAATCAAGTGAATGATATACAAATCCTCAAAACATTTTATTCTAAAGGATTTAAGTTAAATAAGTATGAAAATTTGTCAATTTTTTGAACACGCACTCCTGAAGGCGTTTTGCAAACTCAGATCAAAATAACAACTATTATATAAGGAAATCAGCATAGATTTTGTATTTATTGGTTTGCTTTTAAAGCAAAAAACATTCAGGTATTAAGAAATGAAGTCAAAATGTAAAAAAGTCAAACAGTTTAGTTTTTATGGGGAAAAGAATAGAGGTCCACATATCTGTAACAAGGTAGCAAAGAGGTTAACCCAATAACCCTTTCAGGGTAAAGGCATTTCTCTTTCAAAAATGTTCAAAATAATTAATTTACACAGCAATTTACGAGCAAATTTATTTGAAAATAATCAAAAGCTTTTCTTCACTTACATTATGAGATGGAAATTGTACTAAAGATTACAGGCGCCATTTGACAGTTTGGGCATTAATATCAAGCGTTTACAGACTGCAAACGGCGCCCCTGAAAGTGTTAACTGTTGCATTAAATTACGGTTTAAAAATTCAAATTGCTTATTGGCACCACTTTTTTGAAAAAATTGATTTCACTTTTTTGAAAAAGAAATCTTCACCTTTTAATCCCTTGAGGGGCAAGCAATTACGTTTGCGAAATGCTGAAATCACACCGGAATCTTTGAAAAATTCTATTTCAAAATAAAAGCAATTTTACGGCTTTTTTCCACCAAAGTTAGAAAAGTAAAATCTAATAAAAGTTTTCTGGTGTAAAACTTCATTAATCGTAGATGGTATACAATATATACCGGTAACCCTCAAGGAGTTAAATGATACCATAATAAAGCCATTACACTATTTTATAAAACTGGTGGGAATTAAACAATCTGAATAAAAGACAGCCTGTGAATATCACGGGAGCGAGAATTAAGGGGTTAACAGAATTAACTTTTCTGTAACATGGATAACTTCTGTTTCATACAGAGAAACGCTATACCAATTGTAACAGGAATTCTCTGTACTATTTACAGGCGAAAGCTACTAGCAAGGCAGGCAGGAAAATTCTGTAAAATAAATATGTTTTTTAGTTTGATAACATTTCCAATGAATTTGAAAAGCAACTATCATCTATGGCTATTTATGAGTACTTGTAGTGTAAGTCACATGCTACGATGTTTGCCTAACAGTATTTTAGAACGGAAAATGTGACTTATTTTATGGGAGATACATCATTAATTGAATAAGGCCAAGCAAATTTTACGAAAATAGCGGTGGCCAACAAGCATAGAAGTTATCAGCTATGTGACTTACACTACAAAAACCCGTGGAATTAGCCCTATCCTAATTTTAAGAAGCGTATGTTTTATGCGAGAAATAAATAAATTTGCTAAATATTTAACTTTTTCTGCATACACAAAGAAATCTTTTGAATATGCATTTTTAAAGTATAAACACACGCATTGTAAGGTACACATTTGATGTAAGTATAATTATTATATACATTACATGGTTTAAAGATTAGAAATCAAATTCATAAATATAAGAAAAAAGACATTTTCCGAGCTCTCATGACTCTTCTTATTTAAACAAAAAAAAAAAAAAAAAAAAAAAAAAAATAGAATAAACAAATCATAATGAAAATTTTATAAAATGTAGGTTTTATTGGAAAAGAAACCAAATTAGTAACTAATTTTATTTTCTTTATGCATACGCAAATAAATCTCGCTGAATAAGCATTTTTTAAATATTATTAATAAAATATTAATAATTAATTTCCGTATTTTTCAAACTCTCTCTGATGCGCAATTAATCGAATGGTTTTATTAATTTATTTTATTAATATATTATATGGGAAATATATAATTACATTGATAATTAAATATAATTATTCATCTTTGGTTGAGTTGTTTTTCCTTAATTTAATTATATCAATAGCTGTAATTTTTTTTATTTATTTTAGCCATAAATGGCGGCACCAATATATATATTGACACATAGAGTTATTTTTAATAAGTCTATTTCTGTTCGTAACTACAATTATATTTGCTGCTTGTTTTTTGCTTAGTAAAAACTTATAATCAAAAGTAAAATCAATTAATGTCTTTATTTAAGAAAATATTCTGTTTCTGAACCGTATTAATTAGTAAGAGAAAATCCCTTTCGTAAAATAACTGAAAAACACCAGTTTATACTTATGCATCTATTTCGAATGGTAAAAAAGGAAATTTTTCGTTATAAATTATATAAAATAAGCCTATATTTTAGAAATATTTTTAGAACAACGAAAAAAAAAATAAACATCTTTAAGGGTGTTCCCAAATCCAAAAGGGCAACTTTCTGACATGAGTTTTAATTTATTTTTGTTCGAAAATGCATGAAACTAGCTAGTGTTGTTGTTCAGAAACTATGTAATTGAGCTGTTTTTCCCATTTTTTTGCAAATGCAATAGTTCTTTCAGAAAATAGTGTCAAAATTGCGTTTTGAACCGAATTTCCGCGCGAAGGAAGAAAGAGCACTCAAGTAAGGGCGAAAAACGGGTTTTTCACGTGATCAAATTCGCTTATAACTCAATAATTGATTGAACAAAAAATGAAAAAAAAAAAACAGTTCAATTCCAAATCGCTTCCATGGCCGGAATTTCCAATTTTACACCTTTCCGTTAAAAAATGAATTTGTAAATGTGTCAAAACTTTTTTGACCGTGTTGAGCAGAGTAGTTAAGAACAGTCTTAAGAAGTGTACAAAGAAAAATGGACTTAAAATGTTAATTACCCGAGATATATTTTAAATATACGAATGAATTCTATGCTCATAGTCATCATAGCGTATCACTAGTGAAGGGAATTCGGAAACTGACTGACTAACACCCTCTAAGTTAAGCATTTAAATCACGAACCGATATATAGCTTGTCAAATTGAGTCAAAATTACTGCTTCCAGTTTTATCCGGCTATAGACTGTTACTCTAATTTCCCCCGTATATACCGGGTGTCCCAAAAATGACTGATGGGTTTTAAAATTCAATAGCTTCCAAAAGGTGACATATATTTAAAAAAATCTTAAAGGAGGGTTATGTATGATGTGAGGAGTTTTTGTACTGTGATTCTTGATTTTAGTTCGAATTTCAAACAATAGATGGCGCTGAGAGCAATAGGTGTTCAGTCCAGATCCGATTTTTGGTACTTCGGAGTACATTCAATACATTTTAATCACCCTTTTTTACATAGAAGAAGAGAGAGGCTGAAAAATTGAACCTGGATTTAGCGGTTATTGCTTGCAGTGCCATCTATCGATACTATTTGTAACTAAAACTGAGAATCGCAGCATAAAGCTAATTTAACCCCTTATTTTTTTATTTACACTATTTGGCCAATGATGGCCAGTCACTTGCTATTTTAGACATTTTGTTAAATATCTAGAAAAATACATAAGTACTTATCCTGACATTTCAAGGGTGTAAACAGCATACTAGACGACATACATTTCCGCGAACATTTTTTCTAAATCCTATAGGGGACCGTCAATAGATTGAAGAAAAACGGATATCTTTTGGATAACCCTGTAAAAACTAATGTTGCAAAAGCGTTGAAACTCTAGCACATCATTACGAGGCTTCTTGTTATAAACTGTTTTCATTTTTATAAGGATAGCACGTATACTCGGGGAGAAATTATGGTTTTTATAAAAACAATCACAAATTTCACCAAGTGTTTTGCTTATAACTGGCAGAGTTCTTAAAATAAAAGAACGTTCTTTCCAGGAATCATGATAAACGATATTGTACACAATACACAGCAATCAGAATTAAAAAAATAATAAATATTGGATGGAAAATGAGCAGATTTGCTAAAAAATGTTTCAATGGATCTGTGATACATCCATACATCAAATCAATGGTTATATGGACGCATACCCTTATCTTTTTGCTTCCTTTTGCTAACAACGGATTTCAAGCTATCGACGAACACTCACAATTTTCAAGATATGTTTTTCAGACTTTCACAAAAGTTGTTTCATACATTTAACTAATACATATGCACGTTACATTTTGGTTGCATTCGCGCATACGCAGTGAAACATTGTTAAGTAAACCTGCTCATTTTTCTTCCAATATTTATTATTTTTTATTCCTGATGGCTGGATATTGTGTACAATGTCGTTTGCCGTAATTCCTGAAAAGAACTCTTTTTATATATTAAGCTCAGCAAATTATAAGCGAATAAAGTTGCTTTCAAGATAGGAATGTTAACTCCGCAGTTTCCCGCCAGGTGGCGCAGTAGGTGGTGTCATTCAGTAGCACATGGCAACTTTACTATACCTAGACCCCACTTTTATGGCTATAGCTTTTGCCGCTCAGAAATTATTGGGGTGACAACGGACTTTAGTGACACACTGTATATATATATACATATATATATACAAATGATGTATATATACATTGTATAAATACATATACAGTGCGTTAAGAAATTATAATACCACTAACGAATTAGTGCACTTCTCAAGAAGAAGACACAATATAAAAATATTTAGCCTGTGTATTTAAAATTGATAGTGGAACGTTTTCTGTTATAATTGCTACATTAAAATTTAAGTTACATTTTATTAAAATCTTCTAATTTTTTAAAACGTAATTAAAGTGACTGTTAAGAGATTATAAGTCCACCTGAGGAAATTGACATATTATACACCACATCAGAATTATTATAAAACGTACGCGTTTGTATACCGTGAAAGTATTCCCGAGACGCTAATGTGCAGGTTTAGATAGTGTTTTTTACGAAATATTTGAAGATGCCGCGGGGTAAAGAGTTGTCTGCAACCGAAGTAATAGTCCAAGAGCTGTTAAACATTTTAGGGAAGGTATTTGCGGCACCCTGAAAATTTGTGCCACACTTCTTTTGTAATGCCTGAATACAAAATCGAATGTCTGGCTGAAGGATCGTGGCCCAAAACCTGTGCCAGACAAAAAATGGCACTTGACACGTGTCTGGCACAGTGTTTGTGCCGACTAAAGTGTCTGTCATTTTCAAAATATTTTTTTCTAAGAATAATTATTATTGTGCCTCAATCTCAGCGTGCCTCAAATACCTTTTTTGGGTAGTCAAAAAATGGCACTTGACACGTGTCTGGCACAGTTTTTGGGCCGACTAAAGTGTGTGTCATTTTCAAAATATTTTTTTCTACGTATAAATATTATTCTGTTTCAATCTCAGCGTGCCCTAAATACCTTTTTTGGGTAGTGTCAAAAAAGTGGCACTTGACACGTGTCTGGCACAGGCTTTGGGCCACGATCCTTCAGCCAGACATTCAATTTTGTATTCAGGCATTGCAAAAGAAATGTTTCACAAATTTTCAGGGTGCCTCAAGTACCTACTCAAAAATGTTCAACAGCTCTCCTACTATAAGAAAAATTTGGTTTTATAAGGGTGCCGGTAAATCTGACCGAAATATAGCTCGGTTATTGAAGCGTTCTAAAACTGTCATTCAAATGAAATAATTATAAAAGCGGATTCAAATAAAATTAAACGATCTGGAAGATCTTTAGGAAGTAAACTTTCACTACTGCTTTTAGATATGGATTCTTCGAAGGGAGCGTCATTTTCCGTTCTATCTATCGTATATGTACATACGAGTGGAGTGGATTTGAGGAATAAATAATTTTTATAATACCACTAACATACATACGTTTGTTTTTGCAGTGTTACTATTTGTACTCGATTATTAGATGCGCCCAATTAAATGAATTTCATAAAAAAAACCGCATTTTAACACTTTCGGGTCTGGTGTACTATTAATACTGCATGTCTTTTCATCGAGTATTATTTTGTCTTAACATTAACTTTTGTTACCATCTACATATAATAATGATAGCACATTTCTATGCATTTTTATTATGTCATTTAGTTATCATAATAATAATAATAATAAAAGTTTGCTTAATTCTCTTTGCACCGTTGGCGATCCTTTTATTTTAAGCACATATTTCGCTATTTAAATTTAAAAAACAGTTTACTTTTCTGAACGAATCATTTGCAATAAAACGCAAAACATATTAGAAATTTGTAATATTTGTTAAAAACTGCTGTAATATGATATTTTCCAAACGTCTCCCAAAACTCTTCCTTAGCCAATTATCATATAAATATAAATTGAATAGCACGCAAAATAACTAAATTCGTTAGATTTCAGACAATGAGATATTCTTTAAACTTCAGTATATATGTTTGGATAGCTAAGATTAACATTATTAACATAAAAGTAATTTTGTTCCCAAAATTGAAAAAAAAAAAAAAAAATCGGACCCGAAAGGTTTAAATTAAGTAAATAAGGTAATACGGCAAATTTCGAATGTTTAAAGAATAACAAAAGACAACTAATGTAAAAATAAATAATCATATTTTCTGTATATTTTTAATTAGTTGTTAATCGGTAGCGAAAATGTAATTTACTTCCTATTTCAATAACAGCTCTTTTCGTAAATTAACCTTTTAAAGATATTTATTTTAATTTATTTTTCTTTCTCGAATTTGACATCGTAAGATAAATTGATGCTTATCTTGATCTATAGAGTGAGGATAGTTCATCTTTCGTATGGCAGTTCTTTAAAGGATAATAAAGAAATAAAAAAGAAAAGTGCCCAGTTAAACTGATGGCATTGAGCTCTCAGGCTATTCACACTAATTGTATATTATACTGTTATTTCAAAGAATAATGGCCCTCGAAAAATAAATTAAGGGGAATTGCCCCCCCCTGTTTCCCCTCTTTATACTTAACCAATGAGCCTCCAAATGTCATCAGGGAAGCGCCTTATCAGAATAAACCGGTATTCCAAATTTGAAGCAAATCGGCTAAAAAAAGCCATTTATCTAAATTAAGCAGATATTAGCCCCCCCCCCCCCTTTAGATTTAAAAAATGAACCTTCAAATCCAATCAGAGAAACGCCTTATCAGAATTAAGCGGTTTACCAAATTTGATGAAAATCTGATTATTCTGCAGGAAAAACCAATTTAACTTAGTCAAGGGGGGATTATCCCCCCATTCCTCCCTTACTTAACCAATGAACCCCCAAAACTAATCAGAAAAGCGCCTTATCAGAATGAATCTAGAAAAATAATTTGAAGCAAATCGGATATTTCTATCTTGAGTTATCGCGTTACGTACATACGTACTTACATACATGCATACATACATGCATACATACATGTATACATACATACATACATACATACATACATACATACATACAGAACCGGTGGGCACGTTAGCTCTCAGGCTTTGATAACCTGTGAATTAAAAAAAGTAATGTAAAAACACATAATCTGCTTTCCTATATGTTTTTAAATAGCTCGACAAAGAATTCGAAATGTTAATTTATTTCATAGGTTAATAATAAATATATTCTTAAATTAACTTTTCCTGATATTTGTTTCAATTTCCTTTTCTTTGCTAAATTTGACATCGCAAGATGAATTGTTGCTAATCTTCATCTGTACAGAGACGATATTTCATTTTCCTTCTGTATCCAATAATAGTAGACTTCATTTATTACAAATGAATCCATTTCAAGGAATAATAAAGAAAAATAATATAAAAGTACATAATATATTTTCTGGTACATTTTAAAATAATTTTTCATAGATAGTGAAAATGTAATTTATTTCCTATTTCAATAACACCCCATTTCTTAAATTAACTTTTTACGGATATTTCAATTTCATTTTTTCTCCCAATTTAACATCGTAAGATGAGTTTTTGCTAATCTTGATCTATAGAGAGACGATATCGCATGTTTCTTATCTATAGTATAAAGGACAAACGTGCCTGTGCGTAAATCTGACGTAATTTTCCGAATGGCAACAGCAGACGATCAAATTTCGGTTTTATTAGATTTATTTAATTTTTTTTTAAACTTCTCAGCATCGCACATTTTTAATTTTTACACCGTCTAATAAGGAAAAAATGTACTTTCAAATGAAATTTATTTGAAAACAATATTGCAATTTGTTCGGAAACTGCAGCGCCATTTACTCATTTTTTAAATTAAAAAAATTAATTTTCAAGCAAGAATGTTTTTTTTTCAAATCAATCTCTATCGTGGGTATATGATTGTGAAACATAAATCTTTTTGCAGTTAAGTTAATATAAATAGCTCATCTTTTGTTTCCAGCTTATATCCAATAACGAAATGAAATCATATCCGTCCAATAAATAAAACAATAAAATAATAATAAAAAAATAATAAAATAATAAATAAATAATATAATAATAAAATAAAACAATAAAAGTTCGCGCTTAAATCCCTCAAATGAACCAAATCAAACTGTCTCATTTTAAATAGCAATCTGTGGCGATTTCTTCGAATGTTAAATACTAACGCGCAGCTAATAGGAAAATATCGCTTTTAATGCATTTCAAAATTTTATTTGAACGTATTATTGCTATTTTTCATATGAATATGTATTGTGAATGGGAATTCTAAAAAATATAATAAATGTTAAAAATCTATTAGAGTTATCAATAGAAACTTTTTGGAAATTGCACGTCAAACGTGGTAAATGTGGTACGTTCGTACTATAACTATTTTTATAACTATTTTTTGCACCGCATATTGTACTAAATGTATATTTTAGTGCACTTCATAAGTGCATATAAATTTTATTTTATTCGAAAGGTTGTAACATCATTAAAATGCACTTGAAATAATTTTTTGCCATTGGCCGTACTTTAATGGTAAACTTTTGACTGTCCCTGTAATTAAACTATACATCCGATTTTTATATAATTTGCAATGAATCGACAAAAATTTTCAACAATTATATATTTAAAATTTCAGACCAGTCGGTTGGGTAGTTTTTGCTCTATTAGATGCGGACAGATGGGCAGACAGACGGACCGAACGACGAATATAGGTGCTATGTATTTATATAATTACGAACGCACCTAAAAAAACATTAGATCCGTGCGAGACTTTCTCACCGCAATCACTGACATTATTGACTGATATGTTTTTTCACTAACTGCATTTTTTACTTACTTCTATCTTTACAAGAAGAAAGTACTGGATTCGTGAAAATTTTCGAATTCCAGTTTTCGACGGATTCACACGTTTTAGGGGTTAGAGATTGCGGAAACATGTTTTCACAAAATGTCTGTCTGTGAGTCAGTTTGTCCGTCTGTCTGTCTGTATGTGACACAAATTTTGTGGGCGCTCTAGCTCAAGAACTAATGCACAGAATTTAATAAAAATTTAAATTCAGTTAGTCCCTGATATAAATTGATGCTAATTAGTTTTTGGTGCAAATCTCCCAACAGGTGGCACTTCTATACTGCATTATTCATGATTTCCACAATAGCTATATCTCCAGAAGTAACGCAAGGATTTTCAGAAAATTTCAGATTCAGTTAGTGATATAATTTGGTGCTAATAACTTTTTGATATAAATCGCCCAATAGGTGGCTCTTCTATACTGCATTTTGAAGAATTTACACGATTTTCGCAACAGCTCTATCTCATGAACTAATGCACGGATTTTCATCAAACTTCAGAATCAGTTAGTCCAAGATATGAGTTGGCGCTGATTGCGTGTTTGTGTAAATCGTCCAACAGGTGGTGCTGCTGTGCTGCCTTTTTCACGATTCCCACAATAGTTCTATCTCAAGAACTAATGCACGAATTTCCACCAAACTTTAGATTTAGTTAGATGTTGACACAAGTTGTTGTAGATTAGGTTTCGGTACTAATCGTCCGATAGGTGGCGCTGCTATGCTGAAATTTTCATGATTTTCGCAATAGCTCTATCTCAAAAACTAATGCACGGATTTTCTCCAAACATGAGATTCAGTCAAACGTTGACAGAAGATGTTGCTGATTAGGTATTGGTATATAAATAACCAAATAGGTGGCGGTGATAGGCTGCATTTTGCTGGATTTACATGATTTCAGCGATAGTCATATCTCAAGAACTAATGACCGGGATTCCATATCTGTAGAATCCTCATGAAGAACATAGATTGCCATTTAATTCTGGCAATGTGCTAGCGAATTTTGAAGTATTAACATATATCAAATAGAAGAAAGTTTTTGATTGGTACATCCGACTAGTTTTTAATCAATCAACGCGTTTTAACGATACATACAGTCGAACCCGGTTAAGACGCGTTTCAAAGGAGCGGACAAATGTCGCGTATTAAGCGGGATCGCGTATTAAACGTGATTTGTATAATGTTGCAGGGAATGGGCTTATTTACACATCTAATTGTCTGATTGAACTTTAGAGCTTTCATTTATATGTTTACGGTCGAAACTTGTGTCATTTAGATTAAAATTTAATTGTATTTCACTTTAACTCATTGTTTCTTTTTATAGAACAGACTGGAATAATAACGGAAAATAAATGTGGATTCCAACATGGTTTTATTGTCGATTTGTACGTTACAACCAAAAAGGAAACAACAGAAATAATTCTCCTACTAGACTAATTTTTTTAACAAAAAACAAAAACAAAAAAATAAATTAAATTTTGACGCACAACCCAATTTTTAAAATCATATTTAGTACATGTATTAATGTGTACCATTATAATCAATCCTTCTTTTTAATATAAGAAAAAAACTGTCTTTATTAATTTTTGTGTAAATAATATTGTTATGTTACCATAACAAAAAGCAAAAAAAAAAAGAAACCAAAAGAGTTATCCAACCGCAGTTGTTTAATCTTTACGAGTTTCATTTTTTGTTGCCTATAATATGCATTATAAAACGTAGTAGTGATGTAACGTACATTTAAAACCTCACTAACAACAGGTATGATCATCTCTAATCATATATTTTTATGACGTATCTGAGTAACCTTAATTCGTCTATATCTCTCTACTACAGAAAAAACGTACACGAAGGGAGACCCAAGGAATGCTAGGAAGCAGTATCAAAGAACTGCAGTTTTACCAATTTAGAGCGTTTCTGTTTTATTCAATTATCTACCACTATTTCCCATTAGTAATTTTTGCGCTAATTAATCTGCTATTAAATAAAGTAAATAATATTATTAGAAAAAAGTGGTTTTTATCAAGATAGAAATAATCGGCAAAATTGGCAAAACTTATGAAGAGAGAAGGAATTCGCATGATGATCAATGAATTCGTGTTTTAAGCGTGATTTTTTCTCCTCAAAGGACCGAAAATTCATCGCGTATTAAGCGGGATCGCGTAATAACCGTTCGCGTATTAAACGTGATATTTTGACTTTAGCCTTAGGAACGATGTTCAAGGGATCTGAAAAAATCCGTGTATTAAGCGGGATCGCGTATTAACCGTGAGCGTCTTAACCGGGTTCCACTGTATATATACTCAGAGCCTGATTATCCACGGGGCAAATTCCTACCACTAAAAATAAACAGAAAATTTTTCCTCATTCATGGCAGATATTTTACATGAATACGGCGTTTAGATAAGGCGAACTTTTCTTTTAAAATTTATTGGTGTAAGTGTGCCCCGTTGGTAATCAGGCCCTGTATATACTTAATCAAAAGCATCTTGCAGAAACTTTCGAAAAATAAGTCATTCATCGCTGTTTTTTAGGGTTTCGTTCATCTGACGAAACCCTATTCGTCTAGCTCCTCTGTCTGTCCGTCTGTCATAGAGCCCGTTCTCAGAAACTATATATGTTGGAGACTTGAAATTTTGCATACTTATAGCTGGACATCTCAGATCAAACGACAAATCATAAAATTTTGAAAAAGTTGTACATTTAACCCTTTGGGCTCCTACATGTGTATTTTAAACAATTCTTTCTATGTGAGCCTCTAATTAGGTTGGAGGCGTGAAATTTTGCATACTTATAGCTGAACACCTCACATCAAACGACAAATCATAAAATTTTGAAAAAGTTGTAAATTTAACCCTTTGGGGTCTCACATGTGTATTTTAAATTATCCTTTCTAAGTGAACCCCTAATTAGGTTGGAAGCGTGAAATTTTACATACTTATAGCTGAACACCTTACATAAAACGACAAACTATCAAATTTTCAAAAAGTCGTACATTTAACCCTTTGGGCTCCCACATGTGTATTTTAAACAAATCTTTCTAAGTGAGCCCCTAATTAGGTTGGAGGCGTGAAATTTTGCATACTTATAGCTGAACACCTCACATCAAACGACAAACTATAAAATTCTGAAAAAGTCGTATATTTAACCCTTTGGGCTCCCACATGTGTATTTAAACAATTCTTTCTAAGAGAGCCCCTAATTAGGTTGGAGGCGCGAAATTTTGCATACTTATAGCTGAATACCTCACATCAAACGACAAATCATAAAATTAAAAAAAAGTCGTACATTTAACCCTTTGGGCTCTCACATGTGTATTTTAAACAATGCTTTCAAAGTGAGCCCCTAATTAGGTTAGAGGCGTGAAATGTTGCATACTTATAGCTGAACACCATCATGCGACAAATCATAACATTTTGAAAAAGTCGTCCATTTAACCCTTTGGGCTCCCACATGTGTATTTTAAACAATTATTTCTAACTGAGCCCCTTATTAAATTGGAGATTTGAAATTTTGCATACTTATAACAGAACACCTGAGGCCAGGCGACAAATCATAAAATCTTGAAAAAGTCTTTCGGTTAACCCTTTGAGCTAACACATATGTATTTTAAGCAATTCTCTCTAAGTAAGCCCCTAATTAGGTTGGAGGCGTAAAATTTTGCATACTTATAGCTGAACACCTCACATCAAACGACAAATCATAAATTTTTCAAAAAGTCGTACATTTAACCCTTTGGGCTCCCCCATGTGTATTTTAAACAATTCTTTCAAAGTGAGCCCCTAATTAGGTTAGAGGCGTGAAATATTGCATACTTATAGCTGAACACCATCATGCGACAAATCATAACATTTTGAAAAAGTCGTACATTTAACCCTTTGGGCTTCCACATGCGTATTTTAAGCAATTCTTTCTAACTGAGCCCTTTATTAAATTGGAGATTTGAAATTTGGTATACTTATAGCAGAACACCTGAGGCCAGGCGACAAATCATAAAATCTTGAGAAAGTGTTACGTTTAACCCTTTGAGCTACCACATATGTATTTTAAGCAATTCTTTCTAAGAGAGCCCCTAATTAAGTTGGAGACATAAATTTTTGCATACGTATAGCTGAATACCCCAGACCGCACGACAAATCATAAACTTTTCAAAAAGTCTTACATTATTAACTCCTCCGGGCTCTAACTTGTGTATTTTAAGCAATTTTTCTAACCTCCGCCCTTTTCACCGGGGAGCACCTTTCCAACTTTTGCCGACACCCCTTTGACCCTTCTTTCATATTATGCACCATAGCCTTACATATTTTAGTTCCACTTTTTACCTCCAGTGGCGCCTACTTATTTCGGGTGCTATGGGACCAATCCCCTCGACTAATATATCTACGGATGGTATGCAAAACGGAGTTTCGTTCGGATAGAGGTTTGTTTAAAATAGAGTGCGCCCCTGGTTGCGAAATGTGGAACTAACAGATTTTTCAAAAGGATAAAGTGTGTTTTAAGGAATATTAAACGAAATCCTCGGTGCAATCTGTGATCACACTTATCCACTTGTTTTAGCATGTGCAGAGGAAAAAGAATATTGATATCAGAAATAATATATATCATAGTTTTCACCTATTTTCTCTTACTCGGGAAGCTCGGGTTTTATTCCCTAGTGTATGTAATAGTAGTACACTTCATTTATTATCACTGTATCCATTTCAAAGTTTTTTAATAATAATAAGAAAAATGTGAACTGTTACTGAGTACATAAAGTTTAGAATTATCTTTCTAAAAATATATATATGATATAATTTTTTACAGATGTTAATGCTGAATAAGTGTATTAATATTAATCATAAGTAGAAACTTTGATTAAAAATCAAAATGCACATAAGTGAAATGATTTTAACAACAAAAATAAAGGTGTATTAAATTGCATTATGAATTGATTTTAACAATACAAATAATTTCATGAAACACAATTGCGATAATTAAAAATTCTTCTCTTTTTCTTTTTTCTTAACTTTTCAAATTTTTTTCTTTTTTTTTCTTTCTTTTTTCTTTTCTTTTCTTTCTTTTTTTTTTTTTTTTTTTTTTTTTTTTAGTTTTAGCAGAATTTTTATTTTTAATTGAGAAGGCTCAATTTTTATCATTTTTGAGTTATAAAAAGCCATAAAATGAACAGCATGAAGTTATTTCAAAATTAATACTATCAAATAAATACCGTCCATAAGTGAAAGGACTTTAACAACAAACATAAAGATTTATTAACTTGCATTATAAACTGATTTTAACAATATAAATAATTTCATGAAACAATTATGATAAGTAAAATTTCTTCTTTCGTTATCATTTTTCCTTAATTTTTTCCCTTTTTTTTAGTTTGAGCAGAACTATTCATTTCTAACTGAGAAGGTTCAGTTTTTTATCATTTTTTAGATATGAAAAGCCATAAAATAAACTGCATGAAGTTATTTCAATATTAATACTACCAAATAAACTACCGTCAATAAGTGAAAGGACTTTAAGAACAAAAATAAAGCTATATTAACTTTCATTATAAATTGATTTTACCAATACAAACAATTTTCATGAAACGATTACGATAATAAAAAATTCTTCTTCCTTTATTATTTTTCCTTAACTTTTTAATTTTTTTTAAATTTTTTATTTTTTTTTTTTTTTTTTTTTTTTTTTTTAGTTTTATCAGAATTTTATATTTTTATTTGAGAAGGTTCAGTTTTTATCATTGTTGGGATATGAAAAGCCATAAAATAAACTGCATGAAGTTATTTCAACATTAATACTGCCTAATAAATTACCGCCCATAAGTGAAATGACTTTAACAACAAAAATAAAGCTGTATTAACTTGCATTATAAATTGATTTTAACAATACAAATAATTTCATGAAACAATTATGATAATTAAAAAATTATCTCTTTTGCTATTTCCTTTTTTTTTAAGTTATAGCAGAATATTTTTCAGTTTTAATTGAGAAGGTTCAGTTTTTATTATTGTTGAGATGTGAAATGCCATAAAATAAACTGCATGAAGTTATTTCAAAATTAATACTACCTAATAAACTACCGTCAACTGGGGTAACTTTGGCCCATTAAGGGTAACTTTGGTCCAAAAGAGAAAAAAAGATTAAATCTGCTACATCGCTTTAGTTATCGATAAAGTTTTGTTCTCAAAATGTAGGTAGCAGCAATAGCGTGAGGTTGGCAAGCTCATTGTAAACAATTCGACAAGGTTCCACCTTTGGAGCATGAACCAAAGTTTCCCTAAATTTGGGCCAAAGTTACCCCAGTTCACCGTACTAAATATTAATTAAAATATACTGAGAGTGTGTTGATTAAAGAACGATTAAACTATCATTTTTTTCTGATAATAATGGCAAGAGATATATTATTTTAATCCAAAACTATGCTATTCATAAATACCATATTTAAACTCTTAAGGGGGTCCGGGACACAAAAATCTTCACAATTTTTTAAATACTTTTATTGAATTAAAACTTTCTCTGTTTTTCCTTGCTCAAAATGACGTATAAATCGTGTTTCTATCTTAATTAGAAATATGAAATATTTATGTTTTCGTTCAAAATCTAGCTTTCAAGCAATGGTTGTCGTGAAAACGACTTCTTGTGAAAATGCGTTTTCCTTCTTGATGGGTTTTTTCCCCATCTCTCGAATTTAAATTGTTAAAAGTCCAGAGCCGTTAAAGATAAACGGTTCGAATTTAGAAAATGCCCTTTTCAGTGGCTTTGCTTTAATTTTGATTCTGCAAACTGGAGAAAGATATTTACTTTTGGAAATATGATTTTTTTTTTAAATCTACATCATTAAATTTTTACTTTAAATATTTTAGTTTTTTATTTAAATTAATATTTAAAAAAATACTGAATCAAAATCAAAACTTATTTATTTCTGTTTATTTAAATGAAAACAAATTGAAATTCTACAAATAACATTTCGAATTATAACGATTTTAAATTACTCCCTTTTTAAATAAATTTTAAATTAAAAAAATTATGAGAAGTTTTATCATATGATTTTGTTTACAAATGATATGGTTAACTATTACAAAAAAATTCAAAATTTTAACTCAATAAATAAAAATTATTGCAAAATGTGTCCCGGACACCCTTAATTCTCGCTCCCGTTATATTCACGGGTTGTGGCTTTTATTCAGATTACTTGATTCCCACCAGTTTTATAATATGGTGTAATTGGCCTAATTATGGTAGCATTTTACATGTCATTAAATAAGGTGAATATTTCTTTTTCAAAAAAAAAATGGTTTCGATGAGCAATTCGAATTTTTAAATCGTAATTTAATGCGACCGTTAAGGAGTTAAAAAACAATTGTGAGTAAGCAAAGTTATTTTCTTATGAAAACAAAAATAAATAAACATAATTCATCTCGAAAATTTTTATCATAGTTTTCATTTTTCTATCAACGCTTGTAAGAATATCTCGTTTATTAAAAGCAAAATTTCTGAAAAAATCTTTTACTACCATTTCTTCATGCAAAGCCAAGTCAAAATAAGAATTTTTTTTTTTTTTTTTTTTTTTTTTTTGCCTCTTACATATTGGTTACTTTATGCAATTTTCTATCAACGTAACTATTATTAAATTTTTCTCAAGAAATAATAAAAGAATAGAATAACATATATGAATTTTATATGTAAAGAACTTTCTAGATTGAAAAGAAAATTATTCGTTGATGTGAGAAATTTGTTTTTGGTGTGATAAAAATTCTATTACTAAAGTTTTCAAGCTGTCATGGATTTTTCAAAAGTAAAAATCAAGCCTCTAGTTGGTAAGGCGTTATAGCAATATGTCATTGTATTACAATTATTTTTTTTTTATTTCAAATAGGATGAAATAAAAAATTTGTAAACTGAAAACGTTTTTCAAATTACTCAAAGGTGTTTTTTTTTTTCACAATATGATATATTTAAAACCTAATAATTTCAAGCAATTCATGCTCATCTTCAGGGTTAAAAACGATAAAAGCTAGAGGCTCAGTCCTTTATGCCAAATGGGCTGATCCAAACTTGAACGGGAAAAAGGAGGTGAGGCTATGCTGTCGGACTGTTCCAAAGTTATACAGAAACAGGGGGGGGGGGGGGTGCTCTGGTTATTGTCCGTATACTATACCAACTTTTTTGAATGATGTACCATAACTTATTGTTACAAGTATAACTAGCACAGCGTAGAATTTCTATTGACTCCATAATTACTAATTTTTGGTAATTTTATAATTGTTTCAGTTATTTCACCTTTTTTTTAATAAAATTAATCATAACTTCTTGCTTCTCATTTAGTTTAGAAATAGCTGTTCGGCATCACTAAAGCTTTATGCCTGTGATATTTTCTGTTAAACGCCCTTTAAATTTCCATCAGATTCATCATTCCAAAAATTTGGTATAGTATACTAAGAATAACTTGAGCACCCCCCCCCCCCGCACTTCTGTAAAACTTTGAATCAGACTGACAGCATAGCCCCACACCTTTCTTTAACTTTGAAGTTTGGATCTGGTATAAAGGATTCAGCCTCTGGTTTTTATTGTTTTTAGCACTTTAAAATCCGAGGTTTTAAATGTATCTTAGTGTGAATAAAAAAAAAAAAAAAAAAAAAAAAAAAAACACATTTGAGTAGGTTGAATACCGATTTTTGTTTACAAATTTTTAAATTGAAACTCAAATATGATGTGAATTTACGCTAAAATATGTTTTTGTACTTAAACTAATCGAAGTGGTGCTTGCCATCTCTCAAAAGCCTTATTTTGTGTTTTGAAATGAATTCTTCCAAATTTAACTTTTTATTTATTTTTTTTACCTGATTATTTTAATGTGATGGAAGTAGAACAGACTATCGCTAAATTTAATAAGGTAATAGCTAAAAATATAAACACTTTTTGCTTTATATAAATCTGTTTTATTGGTTGTATATCGAATGTTTAGGTAATTTTTGGACAACTAAGCATTTATAATGTTTAACTCTACAGTCATTGAGGTTTTAATTTCTACGGTCATGCTAAAGCAATTCTGAAAACTGAACAACAGACACTTAATTTTACTTAATAATACTTTTAACCCATTTGTGCCTGATTTTTGGTTTCCCAAATTTGCTGGAAATCACTTTAAAATGTTGCAAAATGAACTGGAAAAATACTAAAAAAAAAAAAAATTCAGCTAAAATTTTTTTGTAATTATTTGATAAAATGTAAACATACTAAATATGGGAATATGCATAATATTTGTAATAATATTAATATACTATAATTAGTATTTTCATGAATTACTAAAAAAATATATTTATTTCTTTACAGAGAGTAATAACATTATAATTACGAGGACGAGGGACGAGGTATATAATAAACGTTGGTGAAAATTTACTTGATGATGGCGGATTTATTTGATTTGTCAGATTGTTGATAAGGCACATAAGCTGTTGAAAAAAATATCATACTGAATCATACAGTTGTCAATCTAGGTATAATTTGCATATTTGTAAAAAAAAAAAAAATTGGTTTTTAACACTTTCCAACATAGTTGAAAAATTTTCCTAAATTGCGTTTGTCTGTCTGTCCGTGCTCTAACTCGTGGATTGACATGCAATTGATATACGTTAACCCTTTCCGGGGCAAGTAATTGCGTTTGTGTAATGTTGAATTCACACCGGAATATTCGAAAATATTTGTTTCAAAATAAGAAAAAGCAATTTTTCAGCTTTATTTTTTTCCCCACCAAAGTAGAAACGTAAATTTTAATAAAATGTTTCTGGTGCGAATCTTGATTAAAATTCGGTGGGATAAAATATATCCCACCGCCCCTTAAGGGTTTATAGTGAATATTGCATGCTCGTATAAAATGATGTGTGTGGCATTTATAGTTTATTTGCAGGGGCACTCGAAATAATTCCGTTACATTGCGGTCTATGGAAAAAATCGTTTCACTGTACTTTAATGATATTATACTATTTAAAGCATATTGAAATTAATATAGAGTAAAACCTCCTTGAACGGCCACCTCTAAACAACGAAAACTTCCGAATACCGGCCACATGTTGATGGAACCAAACACGTTCTATTGCATTAACATTAGTACGAACCTCTAAATAAGGAATTCTAAACGGCCACTCAAAAGTCACGAGAAATTTTTTTACAGCTCCTGATACAATTTCATATTTATTTGCAAACCGAAATATGAAGCAGATCAATCAAAATTTGCTTGATATATGAACAAACAGAAAATTAAGACATTAATAATAATGGGGAAATTTTATATAATATTCTTAGAACGGCAGGCATAACTAACGTAAAGGCCAGCTTGTTTGTATGTCTGGTCAAAAATTTGTCAGTTACTGCCACATTTGGTTCCATGCAGCGAATGGTGGAAGATAGGAGAGAGGAAGAGGAAATAGATAATAGAATCATCCAAAATTTCCAGTATTAACACATAAACCAAAGATTTGATGAACCTTCGTCAATACCGAAATTTCTCATTAAATCATAATGATATGAGTTGTATAGCAAATTAAGTCATATTTTTTTTTCTTTAGACAAAGACATTTGCAGCAAAAAAACAAAGCAACTGCAAATCACTAATTTTCTTATTATATTAAAACAATGTGGATGAATTAAAATGAATGTGTGTATTTCTATTTAAATTTATGCAATTTTGATTTTTTTTAAATGAAACCTCTGAACAACACCCACCTCTGAAGAACGGTCACTTTTCACCGGTTCCACGGGTAATCGTTATTCAAAGGCTGCACTGTATATCACTGAGGCACACAACAAAAGGTTTACTATAGAATAAAGCGCGCATAGCAGTCATCGTTTTCTTTCAGGGACACACAAAGTAATTCGGTTTACTATTTCAGTACTATCGGTTAACAAGAATTTCTGAAAGTGAGTTTTAAGATGTGGAACGCTTTTTTTAATTAAGTTATTCTTCTCCTATTATTTAGTGTGTATAAGTTCAAAAGCTCATATACTAGGCAACACAAAAACACTCGTGTACATTTCCGTTTATTCGAGCAAATTGCTGAAGGAAAATTTTCAATTGGTTATGCGTTTCCGAACTGATCTATATTTTAGCATACTACCTAGTATAGTATATACAAATATATAGATCATATGTAGGGCTACTCATAAGAATTCGGATATTTTTCCTACTATTGATAGTAATTTCTTAACTTGAGTTTTAAAACGTGTTGTGTGTTTTTTTAAATTGTTTTATTAGATATCATATTGCACCTTATTAAACGGCGAAGTTTCGTTAAAATGTTCTGGAAGTGTTCCATAATCTGTCCTTGACGCATGGTTTTATCGGGTTTTTTTTTTTCTTAATACATGGTGTTTCATTACCAGACCGGCAAACTTGCAGGAAGTGTAGAGGGCACAGAGACGACTCCGAATCACATAGCAATGGAGGGTCGAAAATTGAATCCTAACGAGATAGAGGATTGTTTGGGGCTGAATAATCGTGATAGCAAATTGACATTTTTTTTAAGACCACGAGCTTAAAATAAATCATGATTTTCCTGATAATGAAGCTCCACGAAGTTCATTAAAGGCTTTCATTCCTGCATTTTTGTCTATCCTCCAGCTTATCAGAGGTAGTAGGGACGTTTTGAAATACCTTACCATTGTTGCTACCGCGCACGTCCGGCGAATGTACGGCGTATTTTAAAACTTCCGAGATTCAATGCGGTACCCACGTTACGAAACATCGGGCAACTTCATTATAGGAAAGTCATGACTTATTTTAAGCTTATGGTCTTTAACTGTCAACTTTCGATCACCATGATTCAGCTCCTAACAAGATATATTCCTCGTTAGGATTACATTTCGGACCCTGCATTGCTATGTGATTCCGAGTCATCTGTATGCCCCCTACACTTCCTGCAAATTTGTCGGCCTGGTAGTGAAACACCCTGTATATTACACTTTGATTAGACTGCATTACGAATTACATCCCATTATTTAGAAACATTTATTGACAAAAACTACGTTTAAACAAAATAAATAACAGACCAGAAGACCTGAGCTACATAATTGTGTAGTTGATTCAAAAGAAAAAGAACATCTATACCCACAGAATAACACGGATCCTCCCTTGAAATAAACTGACATCGGTAATTTTTTTCTATCCTTAACACATTATTTTTCGTTATATATATATATATATATATACAGGGCTTGCACCGTTCCTAAAATTTTCGCGCTTTGCTACCAGTATTTTAAATAAGAATTCTTCTTGATAGAATCCTTTAACGTTTATAATAGAAATGTACAACAAGGATTATTTTTTTTAATTTAGTGGTAGCAAAGTGCGAAAATTCCAGGAACGGTGCGAGCCCTGTATATATATATATATACCGGGACTGACAAAAGTTCAAAATTCTTAGGCGCCAGGAAAATCTCTTAGGAGACAGCTTGAAGAATCATTTCTCTGACATTAACGCATTCACTGCAAAATGGAACACTGGCTACTCAGAATCGTATTCGGCTATTTTTGAGTGATATGTGCCATTTTGCAGGAACAAGTTAACTTTTCAATAAAAAATTAAACTGAGCAACAATTTTAAGATACCACTTTTACATTGTAAAAATTAAATAGATACAAACTATGAAATTAAACATTAAAACAATACACAAATTAATATCCTTACTTTTAATTCCCAATAAGAAATTATATACTTAAATTAAAAATACCTTTGAGATTCTGATTTGAAATACCACTTGTCAATTGATTTTTCAGGATTGAAATCCTTTAAAGATGGTCCATTTAAATTTATAAACAATAAAGTGTTCATACTATCCTCTTTTAAGTTTGAACGGAGTTCACTTTTGATAATGTTCATTTTGATGAAACCTCTTTCACAAGAAGCTGTTGACAGCAAGGAAATTTGCCAAATGGAATATTTTTGTTGAAGAAAAATAATTTAAATTAATAAGTAGGTAAAATTTAGCCGCCAAGAGGAAATTTCTAATCGCCCGGGCGACCTGACGCCCGGGGTTTGTCGGACCCTGTATATATATATATATATTGCTCCTTGATTAGACTGAATTATGAATTCCTCCCATTTTTTAGAAACACTTATTGGCAAAAAACTACGTTTAAACAAAATAAATCACTGGCTTGAAGGCCTGACTTACACAATTCTGTAGGTGATCCTAAAGAAAGAAAACATTTTCCTCTTTTTGGGCGATTTAAAGTCGAGCCTATAACCACAGAATAGCGTGGATCCTCCCTCGAAACAGACAGACAGGCAATTTGTTTTATATTTGTTTCAATCAAATATGATCCTATTAATTATGGTAAACCACCAAAACTTTTCATTTCTTCCAAAACTCTTCCAGTCTTAAATGCTTAAATTGCATAATTAAAAAACCTGATTGCTTTTATTAAATACTAGCAAATAGTGATGCAACGAATAGTGGTTTGACCAAATAACCGAATACCGAATATTCGGCCTATTCGGCCGCCGAATAATGAACTTATTTTTGCCTAAAGACAAAATATAGTATGCACTATATGCACAATTCTTGTATATTTCACAATTAAAATGTATTGTTTTCTTTTAAAAAATTATTTATATACAAATTTTTAATTTTTTAAAGCATTATTTTACTCTGAAAAAATATTCGGCTATGTTCGGCCTAAAAATTGCCTCAATAATATGATTCAGATGCCCCCAAAAAGCTTCTTAGCAAAAGTTCCTCATCAGGTACTGTCTAGTTACATTTTAATAGATATTATGTGTGTTGTTGTTACATTTTAAAATAATGACAAAATTTTATAAGTACTAAGAAACATAAATTTCAGCTTTCAGATGAATTATTTTCAGAAGCAGGTAACATTTACGAAAAAAAAAAGAAATAGACTATCACCTGAGAATGCTGAATTATTATTATTTCTGCATCACAATCTACGTTTATTGAAAAGATTTTAACTGTTTTTTAAGGCATTACAATGCTATTCTTGAAAAAAATATCTAAAACGTAAATGCATACTAATTAAAATAATTTACTATTTACATTTCTTTCATTATTTAATAAGAAATAGTAACAGACTTAAAAAAATCACTTAAATTATATTTAACTTTTAAGCGTATTTTACTAAAAAAAAAAAAAAAACTCCTTAAATATTGCAACATATACGATTTAAATATCTTATACATACAATACATCTATATCTAATCAATCATATATTTATGTTCTTTATAGGTATAATTCAAAATATTATTGAAAGAAATACTTTTTTATGTAACAAGGGTTAAATGTTAAACTACCCATTATGATAAAAAAAATAATAATTAGTTTGTACAGCTGTATTAAAACAATTTTGAATAGATTAATTTTAAATTTAACATATTATGTTAGCTTATTAGAGATACTTTTTATACTTACTGATACAGAATAAAATTTTTTTAACATGATTCCTAAATTAACCTCTTATATAAAAATGGGTAGATAAAACCCATTTGGAGTATGAAAGTTAAAGGAAAAAAAAGTGTTAGTTAATTTCAAATAAAAATTTCATTATATATGATGAATATAAATTGTCAAATTAAAAAGTTATATTGTGTAAATATAAAAATATTTATTACAGTATTATTCGGCCGAAGCCGAATATTCGGCAGACAGGCCCAATGGGCCGAATATTCGGCTTCGGCGGAATATTCGTTGCATCTCTACTAGCAAACACCGCGGCTTTGCTAGCGTAATATTTGAAATATGCCAAGTGATATTTATATGTCTAATTTTTATTAAAAGGTACTAACTAAATTTTTATTTTATTAAAAGGTACTAACTAAATTTTTATTTTATTAAAAGGTAATATTTTATTTTATTAAAAGTTTTTTCTATTAAAAGGTACTTTTTACTTTTAGGAATAATTGAAAAATTACTATTTAAAACACAGTTTAATTAAACATTATTATTACACTGCAATGGCTGAAATGAGACTTAAATTAATAAAATGAAATAAAACTAAATAAATGATAATTTAGAAAGTATTTTGAAACTTTTATGCTCAATTAATACGCTCATTTCAGTATTCATTTGAAGTTTTGAATTTTTTAGGAACCATCTTCTTGCATCTTAAAATTAACCATCATGTCAAATTCCAAGTCCTACCACCTCTCTCAACATAAAAGGCTATGTTGAAACAGGAACTGTCACCATTAATTTGCCAACATTAATTTTGAAATCGGTTTGTTATTTCCTAATATTCCACATAAACGTAATTTAAAAAGCTTTTAAAGACCTTTTTCAGAACTTTTGTTGTTCCTGTGAACCCCAGGTGGTAGAATCACCGGCATAAAATATAGCCTGTGTAGGATCATAGACTGTTACCATTGATTCGCAACTATTACTTTTATAATCGGTTTATATTCCCTGAAAATGCATAGAATCGTAATTTAGAACTTTTTTAGAATGCTTTTCTCACCTCCCCTTCGCTCCACCCCTTTTTAATTCGAATTTATTTTCGACGTTTCTTCGAGGGCATTTATATTTTATAAGAAACTACCATGTCATATATAAAGTTTCTAGCCTTTTCAGTATCACAGAAATCGCAATTTAGAAAGTTTTTAGCTCCTGCAACCCTCTGGTGGTAGTGGAACAGACATAAAATATAGCTTATGTTTGAGCAGGTTCTATCACCAAAATTTGTCATCATTATTTTTTTTATCGGTTTGGTAATTCTTAAAATTGCTTAAAAATTGTAATTTATAACGCTTTTCACTCACTTCATTTTTTTAAATTTGGAAATTTCTTTCGACTGTTCTTAGAAAGCAGTTGCATCTTGTAAGTAAATACCATGCCATACTTCAAAGTGTTAGACCCCTCAGTTGTGCAAAAAACGCAAATTAGAACATGTTGTGCTTTTGTAATCCTCAGATGGTACTGACAGCAACATGAAATATAACCTATGTTATAGCAGGGACTGTCACCATTGATTTGCAACCATTACTTTTGAAATAGCTTTGGTATTTCCTTAGATTGAGTAGGAATCGCAATTTAGAACGTTTTTAGGACGCTTTTCGCGCATTTTCACCCCTTTTTAAATTTCCAATTTTTTCGAAACTGTTCTTAAAGATAATTTATATCTAATAAATATGTACCTTGCCTAATTTTAAGTTGCTAGTCCCTACCGATCACAAAAATCGAAATTTAGAACGCTTTTCTGCTCCTGCAACGTCTTGGTGATAGTGATACCGACTTAAAATAGCATCTATGTTAGAGCAGAGGCTGTCAGCATCAATTTCCTACCATTACGTTTGAAATCAGATTAATTTTTCCTGAGATATTGCCGACAAATCGGCATTTAGAACGTTTTTAGAACGCTTTTCGCGCATTTTGCTCCTGCATCTCCTCTGGGGTAGTGGAAACAGATATAAAATATAGCCTATCTTGGAGCAAGATCTGTCACCATCATTTTTACACCATTATATTTGAAATCGGTTCAGTGCTTCCTGAGATTGCATAGTAATCGCAATTTAGAAAGTTTTTTACAACGCTTTTTGCGCATTTTGACCACCTTTTAAATTTCGATTTTTTTAGGAAATGTCCTTAGAGATCATTGATATCTTATAACTAACTACCATTCCAAATTTCACGATTCTAGGCCCTTCTGTAACGCAAAAGCCGCAATTTAGAACGTTTTTCTCCTGCACCCCCTTTGGGGTAGTGGCACCGACATAAAACATCGCCTATGTTGGAGCAAGGGTTGTCACCATCATTATGACACCAATATTTTTTAAATCGGTTTGGTATTTCCTGAGATTGTGTAGAAACTACCATTTAGAACGTTTTTTAGAACGCTTTTTGTGCATTTTCACCGCTTTTAAATTTCGAATTGTTTAAAAACTGTGTTTAGACATGATTTATATCTAATAAGTAGCTAATATTTAAAATTTCATATTTCTAGGCCCTTCAGTAACGAAAAAAATTGCATTTTTAGAACGTTTTTTGCTCCTGCACCCCCTTTGGGGTAGTGACACCGACATAAAACATAGCCTATCTTGGAGCAAGCATTGTCACCATCATTATGACACCAATATTTTTTAAATCGCTTTGGTATTTCCTGAGATTGTGTAGAAACTACCATTTAGAACGTTTTTTAGAACGCTTTTTGTGCATTTTCAACCCTTTTAAATTTCGAATTGTTTAAGAACTGTTCTTAGAAATCCTTTATATCTAATAAGAAGCTAATATTTCAAATTTCATATTTCTAGGCCCTTCGGTAACGCAAAAATCGCATTTTTAGAACTTTTTTTGCTCCTGCACCCCGTTTGGGGTAGTGACACTGACATAAAACATAGCATATCTTGGAGTAAGCGTTGTCACCATCATTATGACACCAATATTTTTTAAATCGGTTTGGTATTTCCTGAGATTGTGTAGAAACTACCATTTAGAACGTTTTTTAGAACGCTTTTTGTGCATTTTCACCGCTTTTAAATTTCGAATTGTTTAAAAACTGTGTTTAGACATGATTTATATCTAATAAGTAGCTAATATTTCAAATTTCATATTTCTAGGCCCTTCAGTAACGAAAAAAATCGCATTTTTAGAACGTTTTTTGCTCCTGCACCCCCTTTGGGGTAGTGACACCGACATAAAACATAGCCTATCTTGGAGCAAGCATTGTCACCATCATTATGACACCAATATTTTTTAAATCGCTTTGGTATTTCCTGAGATTGTGTAGAAACTACCATTTAGAACGTTTTTTAGAACGCTTTTTGTGCATTTTCAACCCTTTTAAATTTCGAATTATTTAAGAACTGTTCTTAGACATCATTTATATCTTATAAGTAACTAATATTCAAAATTCATATTTCTAGGCCCTTCAGTAACGCTAAAATCACATTTTTAGAACGTTTTTCGCTCCTACACCCCTTTTGGGTTAGTGGCACCGACATAAGATATAGCCTATGTTCTAAGTTGGACTAACACCATCATTTTGACACCATTACTTTTGGAATCGGTTCGGTAGTTCCAGAGCTTACCTCCTACAAATAAACAATTTTTTCCTCTTTATAGTAGGAAGTATAGATGAACATGTGTGACATAGAGTAAATTTTCGGGATTGGCACATCCGAGTATTTTTTTTTTTACTTATAACACTTTTAATCAGTTCAAAGTCGCATAATTTTTGATTGAATTAATACTTTGTTTAGTCTGAGTGAATAAAAAATGAGCGTTTTTTAATTTCCTTTTATTTACACCTTCTTTTAAACAATGTAAATTAAATTAAAATATATCTTTATTGATTTTAAGCAGTACATTCGTGTCATTCTTTACATCAAAAGTGTCGTACTTGCTTTACAAAAATCAATAGGACTTGTCATAATAATCTTTTATCATTTTCAAAGAAACCTAATTTAAAACTTTTAGGTAAATTATTCTGTTGTCCCCTTTTTAAATTTATTGCCTTCCATTCGAGTTTTAAAAGTTTGGCAAAAATGTGAATAATAAACGAACAGCAAACTGTTGAAGTGTTCATTTTGTTTATTAAAACAGACATTTTCGCTTTTCTTAATTTATATATAGGAATCAAGTATAAATAAAACATATAAATGTGAATCGCTATATTGCATATGAGATTTTACTTTCATTAATTTTTTCGATAGAATTACAATTTTAAAAAATGTAATTTTAGAAACATTCTCATACAACCTCTGAGGCAAAAGATATCAATCTGAGTCAAAAATCAATTTTTAAAGTTTTGGTTTATAATTATTTTAGTTGTAATTTTAATGCTAACCCGTATAAGAATAGTATCTTTATTGTATTTATAAATGATATGTGACTGTTTTATTTAAAAAAATTGCAAATAATGTACCCATAATTCGAAATCATTCATTCACCGTACCTCGCTGGGTCATGTCTCTGCGCATAAAGGTACCTTTGGCAACGAGCTGGCGGTTGACCTAGCGAAACAAGCTACACAAAAACCTACCTTAGACACACATCTGCCAGTGCATGAATCATACGTCAAGAGGATCCTGAGACCCAGAATTCTGACGTCATGGCACTAGTACTAGGGCATATCAACAAAGGATAGGCTCACACATGAACACATTTCTAAAGTTTCCCTTCAACTTTACAACCTGACGCCGCACATGACAGCTTTCTGACGGGCTATGGCCCCTTCAAGTCCTACGTAGACAGATTTAAGCGCGCCTCTTCCAACCTGTGTGAGTGCGGTGAGGTGGGCACTTCAAGCCATGACTACTTCCGCTGTGAACTCACGCGACGCTGGCACTTAAAACACCCGGCATCTCCACCAGAAGGCTGGCTCCATAATATACTTACACGCAACCTCCTACTAAACAAACTAAAACACATCCATAAACACCTTTTTTTGAAATTTCAATACTAACTACGTAGCCTGGGCTTGCAAAAGTTTCAGCTGTCCCTTGTCCCGAGGCAGTTTAGACTCACATTTATCCGCCCCTTGTACCGTACGGGATCTGTTCCCAGGCAGAACGAATCTTGTTTTGTAATTTTTTCCGCCTATCTTCTCTTATCTGCCCCCTGTCGAGTTAGGTTCTTTTTCACCTGGCAGGTGCGGTCTCGTCATGGGATTTTATACACAAACAGCCCACTGTCGTGGTTCTGGTGGCTTCAGCTGTGGCTGAAAATTGTATTTTTAAGCCATTAATAAACGCGACCGGGAGGGACACTATGCTCTACAGACTTCGTTTCCTTGTCAGAGCTGTCCCTTTTAAGCAATCAAAATCTTTTTAAAGGAGTCATTCGACACATGTAGTTTTAAGGGGGGGGGGGGGGGAGGACAGTTAATGAAACATCAGCTGTTTTATTTGTTTTCGCTTGTTTTAAGAGTTCCTATAATTGAAACATACGTTAACTTAGAAGTAATCAATGTGTGCATTATTAGGTAAGTGGTGGGGGCTTCTAGGAGGTAGAATTGACAAATGATTAAAAAATGGCATGCTTGACGAATAATATGTGCTAATAAGCAATTATAAGTTTTTCTTTTAAAAATAAAGCTCTATATCTATCGAGTTTTAAATGCATACGTTTCGGAACAAGTCGAATTAGGCGAATGAAGATGTTTAAAAGAACTGTTTAATTGAAGTTATAAAAAATAATTACAATGCATTATCAATATTATGTTGACTGGCTCAACTTATAAAACAAATTTTATTTATAACTAAAGTTTAACTTAAAGTTTTCAAATTATTGAAAAATTAAACTTCATTCCTATACGTAATCAGTAACATGTAATTGGTAATTATGAATTTTTCAATCGAGGCTTTATTCTTTGGTATTACGCAATGAAAAATCAACAAAAATTGCGTCACTATGATGCAATCATATATTTTTTTACAACGAAATCTAAAAATAGCATCATTTTCACTGTCTCAACATTCCATGCGTACTTTTCATATTCATATTCAGTATTTAAAGAACATTTTAACGTGCAATAGATCAGCGTTTCTTACACTTTGGGATCTCGTGGACCCCCTTTGATATAATGTGCATTTTGGGGACCCTTACAATGTAAGATAAAAACAAATAATCATGATATAGAGCCTATTTATTTTCCATTACAGATATTCCACGTTTAGTTGTTGAAAGAATTAGCTTCATTAATTAGGAAAATGGTACACATTTTAAGACAGTTAAAATATACATGCTACTATTTCTCATGAAAAGGATGCTTCTATTTTAGTCCAGGCAATAGGGAATTTTACCTAGCAAAATTAATGGTAGTTCTGGAAATCGGGTTACTTTATGTTTTTTGGTTCGCTGAATCCGAATTTGTAATTTCCCACCAAAATTTCCCCCGGCAACCCCCTCCAAAATTTTGGTAAAAAGCCCCCCAAAAAAGGTTTTTATTAAAAAAAATAATTTTTTTTATTGTTCTAGGGGAATAGTATCTAGAAATTCAGAAAGTAGACAAAATTTGCAACAAATTAGATAAATGACATTATGGTTGGTTGGTTGGTTGTATTTATGTCGGCCAATTATCAACACGAGGGATATGGGCCCTAAGGGGGGGGGGGGAGTGCCCTTCGTGGGGGTCTTTCTGACCTAACCCGTACTAACGCTTGGAGAACCAAGGTTCGAAGAAAACCACGAAAACTCCGAACGATTAGGCCGACGGGCGCGATTGGGATCGAACCCAGCACCTCCCGTGTACCAGTTTCGAGAGCAGAATCTCTCGGCCACTGGTGGGGCCATGACATTATGACTTAGGATGAAGGGGAAAGGGGAAACTGCCTCGGAACATGCGCGCTGTGCTGCGTGGACTAAGTTGCGCAATTCCACTTACCCACTCACACGTTTACATTCGCCCTCCCATCTCCCCTCCGAACTTTCCTTATAAGGTTTACTTTAAGTTTTTTGGGTCGCTAAATCCGAATTTTTAACTTACCCACAAAATTTCCTCCCCCCCAAAATAGTTGTTATTAACTTAAATTTCTTATTGTTTTAACTGAAAAGCATTGCGAAATTCAGAAACTAGATAAAATTTGCAAAAAATAGGATATATGACGTAGGATAAATGGGGAGAGAGGGGGCTGCCTCTGAACATTCCCCGCGTGCTTTTCTCAAAAACCATACCTTTTTAAATTGATAGTTGGTGCTATGTTTAATAATATGCAGTCTACACTATATGATAAAAGAAAGCACGTGCATGTAAAAAAAATATAAGAAATAAACGGCACTTTTTATCTTATTACTAACCCCTTAACCTACAACTATGTGTAAGATACATAGTCTTGTATTCGGGCCAGGCCCGTAGTAAATCAGTCGGGCCAAATGTAAATATTACGGGTATGGCTCGCGGTGCGACGTTCGCGGTTTGTAATTTAACCACCATAAACAGCACAGACCAGGTTCGTGATAAATTCTTAATATCTCTTTGTATGATAATCAGTTACATGTTATTCTTGGTCACGTTTGTACTCTGAAATGTATTTTCTTAAATATTAGAGAACTATCCCCACAAGATGTTTTCAAAAAGATTTTGTGATGAGAACAGTAAGAGTTATGTTGATACTTCTGCTACCGAAAATGACAGTGGTGACATTATACGTTCTGTACAAAAAAAATGTAAGGGATTTCTTATTGATTTATGTTATATTTTAGTGATAAATGATAAATACTTTATGGTTATCTAGCACAATTATTACATCAGGTTGTAATTACTTATCAAATATTCCACGAAATTAAATCAGTTGTATCTTACACGTGTATTTATATTCCGTGCGCGTTTGGTACAACTTAGAACCGATTTGTCGAACCGTGGAATGGCTCGAAGGCTTCGCGATCTTGTTTACGTTTTGGGATCAGCCTGATGAAACTTAAATCGTAGGTTAAGGGGTTAATTAGAATCAAAATTATAAGCTTCATTTGGATTTTCTTTGGACCTATTATACATTTTTACGCAAATTTGAGCGAGACATAAGAAATGGAAATGTACAGGGTGCATCTGTAAAATTGTTAAAATTGGTGGGGTTGTAGTAAATGACAGAAAAAGAAAATTTCACATACAAAAGTATGGGGGAAAGGAAACGTAAGACTTTTTAGTCGACACTGTGTGTGTATCCACAATTTGTACTCACGCGCAAAGTTCTCTGACAAGCCTAGTCGGTCGTCATTCGACAAAATGACTTTTGCAGAGGTAAAATATCCTTATATGTTAAATAAACATCTAATTTACGGTGTGATTGGGAAATGTGGTCGAAGAACTATGCAAATGTATGCAGAACGCTGTAAGATACTTTCCTCGTTTGGAGCTTTCAGTGTCGGTCTCTTGCGTCCTCTATCCTGACAGGTACTGGTAACCGAAAAATTGTTGGTGAATGCGTGCAAATATTTGATCCTGAGATTTACCTCAGTTAGAGAAGCAGTCTGCATACAATTGCGCAACTCTGCGATTGCTGTCCCCTGACGCACTGTAACTTAGATGTATGTCTACATATTCATTTAACATGTAATGACCCATGTTACTTCTGCAAAGTGGACTTGTCACCTGAAAACAGGCTGAAACTATCAGAGAGCTTTGAACGGGAGTGGAATGTGTGGATACATAGCTCCCTAGTCAACGTCTTGCGTTCGTTTGCGCCCATACTTTCCTATGTGAAATTGTCTTCTATTAGGTAGATTTCGTAAGAAATACTATCTATTACATTCTCCCTTATGTTGGAATTTCTGAAAAATATTTGCAGATCTACGTCGATCATGAATCCTAGAACCTAAAGCCACTCCAGTTCAAAAATTTATCTAATAATCTATCTATATCTATATCCTCTTGAGACCCAAGCTCGCATTTTTCGCACAAATTTTTCCATTTTCAGGATTAAAGCTCTTTTTGCGGCTGTAATACTTTATATATATTCAATTATTTTTAAAACTAAAAAATATATATAGTTTTGGCTTGTCCAGTATAATGGACATTGGGTCTTAGTCCTGTAAAAATCGTATTATTGAATTACATGATTCAGAATGAAAAATTCTTAATTGAAAGATATTCTTTCCTTATAAATGTGTTTTTATCGTTCATACATCACGTTTAAACATTATGCATTTTTAATTTTTTCATTATTAAAGAGAAAAAGTATTTTTGGATGAAATTTATTTCAAAAGAATAAATCCAATTTAGTGACTTTTTAAATAGTTTTTTTTTTTTTAAAGAATTAAAAAAAAATCTATCACATCAATAGAAGTTTTTTCTAAAAAAAATATAAATAGTAAGTGGCATGGTTATCACAATTGACATTTGGATGCCAAAAGGAAATTAAAAAGAAACAAAGTGCAGTTTATTTATAATCTTAAATTATTTTCTTCTGTTATAAATTTCTTTGAATTTTTATTTATTTTTAAAAATTTTGTTTCATTATAAATGTGCTTTTATCTTTCATACATGACCTTTAAGTATTGCACAATTTTAATTTTTTTATTATCAAAGAGAAAAAATATTTTTGTATGAAATTTATTTGAAAAGTATAAAGGAATTTAGTGACTTTTTAAATAGTTTTTTAAAAAGGAATTAAAAATCTATCATATAAATAAAGTTTTTTCTTTAAAAAATTGTAAATAGTTAGTGGCACGGTTATCAAAATTGACATTTGAATACCAAAAGGAAATTAAAAAGAAATATGCTGTTTATTTATAATCTTATCAATTATATTTTCTGTAAATTTTTATTTCTGTTTAAATTCGATTAAATTAATTAATTTAATTATAAACAACATACGAACAGTAAAATAATATAAAAAGCTTGCAATTATTTTTTATAGTTAATCGAATATACAAATACAAGTTGCATTTCTTGCACACAACCTTATTATATTCCATACTTATCTAGTAAGATAAGATCGCTATATAGTCTTCAAAAACCAGATTTTTAGCGTCAAGTTCCTATTTCTTTGACTACAAATTTTGCTGACATCAGAAGTGTGTTTTTATCTTTTATACGTCACTTCCAAATATCACATAAATTCAATTTTTGCATCATCAAATAGAAAAAGTGTACTTTAACTAAGAAACATGTTGATCAATTTAGTAACTTTGAAAAAAAAAATAAAAACATTTTGTATTGTTTTCTAACTCTTCTCAACACCAATCATTTGTTTGTTAGAATAATGGTAAAAATTAGTGGCGCAGCTACCATAATTGGCAAGTAAATGCAAAAAAAAAAATTTATAAGAAATCAAATTGAGTTTGTTTATAATCTTGTACTGTTATCTTTAGTTATATTTTCTTAAAATTTTTGCTGCTAATTAAATATGATTATATTTATGCAATTATAATTAGCATATTAACAGAAAAATAATACCAAACATAGTTAATTGTAACTATTTTAATATCAATGAGCAAAAATAAAACATAATAAAAGCTTAATTATACATATCTATATTTACCAAATGCGGAATATATATATATATATATATATATATATATTTCATTGTAATAAAAAATTTAACAATTTACTTATTTAGAACAGGCATTTTATCAGTAAAATTATTCATTTTTAGGATAATATTTAAATATTTCTTTTATTTATTTAAGAAAATATATTATCTACATCTGTATCTATTATTTATTTCAATACTGTGTTGATTTTTAAGTAAAAACTAATGCGTCTCTTCAGTATACAAAAGCAGCCTAATATGAATAAAAACAACTGACGAAGACCCAACGTCCAATAGAATGGACATTACCAAAAATTTTGTTTATTCTCTAAAATATACATTAGATTACTTAAACTGCGATGTCATTTCATTGACACAACATTTAAAATTAGATGTGTGTAGCATTAATATCAAAATACTATTAAAAAATATATAAAATTAGCGTTACAACTGTCTGCTTACCTTCAAGAGTCTTTCTCTTGTTCTCTGCCAAGTTCAAATGATTAAAATACATAATTAGCTGCAATTTTTTTATTATTTGGGCATACAGATAGTAGCACTGGACTATCTAGTACAGTGGACAGCAAGTATTTACAAGTTCCGAGTGAAATTAAGTATTTTATATAAAAATGTCCAATAGAATGGACGCGGGGTCTCAGGAGGATATCTCTATCTATCTATCTATCTATATATATATATATATATGGTGTATATATATATATATATATATATATATGGTGTGGCAATAGATATGGACGGATTATTGAACATTGGATGTTGGTTATTTTTTGTGGCTGTGTGGCTCAGGTTTGGGTAAAAAAAAAAAAAAAAAATTGCTGTTTTAGTGTATATTATACATCTGCTTTAAAAAAGCTGTATCTTCAGATTGGGAGATGTACTGTTTATTTTGGCGTCGAGTCCGGTGGGGGAGTGTTCGTGATATGCTTTCAATTGTTTTTGTGCATTTGATTTATGCATTTCGACAGGCACGACGATTGGCAGGCTACCTTATTCAGAAACTATATAATGTAGCGTACCGGTCATTTTTTTTTTTTTTTTTTTTTTTTTTTTTTTTTTTTAATAGGTTGACTATATTTCCAAAAATATTGTCAAAGTGGGCATTTTGTACAGAATTTCCCGTAGCGACAGTGCTTGAAACAAAAAAAAAATGGTCCTTCTGAGAAAATAATTGCTTGTAAATCAAGTTCTAATTGATTGAACAAAAAATAAAAACAGAAGTCGCACATAAATCTCTTTAAAAATCACGTCAGCAAGTTTTATTCTTTTACGTTTAAAAATGAGTCTGAAAATGCGTCGGAAAATTTCGAGTTGTTGAGCGTGGAAAATTATTTTTTCGAATACCGCCTTAACATGATTCTGATACAACCAGCTCTTACAGAAAAATTGCATTAAAAACTCGTCAAAAGTGGCCAGATAGAAGTGTTAAACTGGGTTTATCTCTAATCTTGATTTAGTTTTTCTTGGTGAAATTAGTACTTAACTTCGAAATCTACCTCCGTCTGTATGATTTTGTATTGCTATTTTATACCTCTCCACCAAATTTGAACGATCATAACTTATACACCCTGTATAGCAAATACGGAAAACTGTAAATTATCCTTTGTCTTTATTTTGCGTCCGATAGTTCTAAATAACATTTAGTTCTGAATATATTTTATCGATGGAAGAAAAATATAAAAGTATGTATAGAAAACTAAAGTTAAACCTGTAAAAAAATAACAAGTTGGAAATTGCTCGTCAAACGTGGCAAATGTGGTGCGTTCGTACTATAGCTAGTTTTATAATTATTTTTTGCACCCCATATTGTACTGAATGTATAGTATTTTGCACTTCGTAAGTGCATAGTCTGTAACATCATTAAAATGCACTGTAATAATTTTTTTCCCATTCCCTGTAATGAAACGGAAAATTTTTGACTATCCCTGTAATTAAGCTATACATCCGATTTTCATAAAATTTTAAATAGCTCGACAGAATTCTGCAACAATGATATATTTAAAATTTCAGACCATTCGGAAAGCTATAACATCATTAAAATGAACTTGCAATAATTTTCCCCATTGGCCGTAATGTAAAGAAGATTTTTTGACTGTCCCTGTAATTAAACTATACATCCGATTTTCATAAAATTTGAAATGGCTCGACAAAATTCTGCAACAATCATATATTTAAAATTTCAGATCATTCGGAAGGCTGTAACATCATTAAAATGCACTTGCAATAATTTTTCCTACTGCCCGTAATGTAAAGAAAAACTTTTGATTGTCCCTGTAATTAAACTATACATCCGATTTTCATAAAATTTTAAATAGCTCGACAAAATTCTGCAACAATGATATATTTAAAATTTCAGACCATTCGGAAGGCTGTAACATCATTAAAATGAACTTGCAATAATTTTCCCCATTGGCCGTAATGTAAAGAAAAACTTTTGACTGTCCCTGTAATTAAACTATACATCCGATTTTCATAAAATTTGAAATGGCTCGACAAAATTCTGCAACAATCATATATTTAAAATTTCAGATCATTCGGCTGGGTAGTTTTTGCTCTGTTATATGCGGACGGACGGACAGACGGACAGACGGACAGACGGACAGACGGACAGACGGACTGAACGACGACCATAGGTGCTACGTATTTATATAATTACGAACGCACCTAAAAAACGTATGTCACTCACAACAAAAATTTTATCTCTGAAATATATGTTTTCTACCCATGTCAGATGATGCAAATGATGATGATGAGCTTAAATGAAGATAATGACAAATCATTTTCTGCGTTTCTTTTCCTGACTTATTGAAAGCGCTTTTAAACGGATGTACAGATATTTATCATACCTGTAATGTATTTCCTTTTCATTCTTAGACTTTTTAAGGTGGAAGGAAGCCATTTAATGCGGCTAAAATTTCAATGTAGTTAATGACGTAAAAAAGTGGAGTGTTTGAAATATTATTACGTTATCCTATTGGATGCACAGATTCTAGTATTTTGTATAGATAAAATTTATCGTTTAGAAATCCCACAGCGAATTTATGCATTTCTTTTACTTATTAAATATGCTTGTAAATGGAAATATACACATTTCTTATACCCACAATTTATTTTCTTTATAATTGAAGAGCTGAGTGGAAGAACCTGTTATGCTGCATTTTCTTAAAAAATATTTTATCTTTTGTACGAAGGCGTTATCAGGTATTCTATCACATGGTAAAACTAAAATACCAAAATTCTATTTAGCCTTGAAGATTTAAGACATTATTCATTAATATTTAATATTTCATTATTTAATAAAGTAAATAATATTAATATATTTAAAAATTAAACATGAATAAGTTTTTTTTTGATAGAGTTCAGTACCATACCTGTTAACATTTTAAACACATGTTATCAAACAGAATATAAATAATTAAAACTGACTTTCACATAAAATTTCTTCAAATGTAATTTTTGTTACTTAACATGTTCTTCCACTCAGCTCTTCAATTGTGGACTAGAAATGGAAAACGCTGAAAATTCAAAAGGGGAAATTTTTCAAGAGAGCTAAAAAAAGAAAAACTCCTACTTATGGTACTTACAGCGTTTTCCACTTCACTCCTTTTGTGCTCTTAGTTCAACACTTTAAAATGTGAGTACCTAGCTTCCTTTCATTTAGTGTTTAAATACCTAGTATTATCATTCGTAAATATTTATTTTATTTATTTATTTAATATCTTTCACCTTGCTTAAAAATATCCGATTGGTGTAAACAATAACAACATTTTAATATAACAATATTTTAATATTGTAATAACAACATTAGCAAGTTGCGTAATGGTCAGCAGTCGCTGCTCATCTTATCACTGGCACTTTCAGCGTCCTCCACTCCACTTCCTGTGGCACATTCAACCAGCGACATTTTTCTATTCTTTTTTGAACTATTTCTACTAAGGTTGGCATTTTAAGGGTTCTCCTGTTTGTTAAGCTTGGCATTTAAGACAATCTTTCGTAAAAAAAATAGATTTTTAGTACTTTGGTACTTTCAGCGTTTTTCATTTTTGGTGCTCCTATTATTGCCTTTATAATTTTATATTTCCCTAAGGTAGAAGGAAGTAATTTAACGCAGCTAAAATTTTAATGTCGTAAATAATACAAAAAAGGGTACTTTTCGGTTAGCCGGGCGCTAGTGTTATATATACATATTTACATACATACATATATATAAATATACATATATATACATATACATATATTATATATATACATACATAAATATGTGTATATATATATGTGTATATACATACATGTATATATAAATATATATGTATATATCAGTGGCGTGGCGTCCGGTCATCGCTATATGCGGCGATGACCAAGCAATATTTTAAAACTCTTAATAAGCTTTTAAAACTCTACGATCCAGTTTTAGCAGAACATTTGGAGTTCATGTATAAGTGAAGGTAAGATTTAAAGTTTCTTTTTTGAACATTCAACCATTGAATTTTAGAGTTAATAATTTTTCACCACAAACTTAAATAATTGCGATGACCACCGAAATTTTTCACGCCACGCCACTGGTATATATAACACTGTTGACCTGCAAACTGAAAAGTACCCAAAAAAGTGTAGCATTTAAAATATTATTATGTCATTTCACTTGATATACGTTTCCAGTATTTTGTAAAGATAATACTTATAATTTAGGAAATACAAGGTAATTTTCCGCATTTGTTTTGTTGAAATGAGTATTTATTTTAATAAAACTAAATATTTTACTAAGAACGCGCCTAAATGAAAATTTCCGTATTTCGCAGGCACTGAAATTAGAATGTCAAGTAAAGAGTCCTTACATATTTATTAATAATCTATTGCACATTAAAATATTTTTAAAATATCGAATATGAATATAGTTATAGAATAGTGATAGAATAGTTATAGAATAGTATACAGAATAGTGAATATAGTTATGCATGTACATTTTGCGACTGTGAAAAATATGTTATTTTTAGAAGACGATGTACTTGATTAGTGTAAAGCGAGTTACTAGCTTAGAGAAACTGGCTTGGCCTTTTGCTCGACGCTAACTTTTTCGCCTCCTGATCATGAGATCGCTGGTTCATATCCCAGCGGCGCCGATTCACACTCTCCTTATTGATGATCCGGACGTGATTTGGACATGAAACCTTCAGATGGCAGCCCTAAAATATCATACCCTGCACCCAAAGCCTGTGAAATGCTCACAGCATAAAGCCTGTCATCACACACATCACATATGCGTACGACAGCACCATTCACGAGTTCACACCGCTCGTCAGACCTCGGCAATACATCTTTCTCACTGGGGATGGAATGTGTACCGATCTCATCTCAATTGATCAGTATAAAGCGAGTTACTAGCTTTTAGAGTAACTGGCTTGACTTTTTGCTCGACGCTAACGTTCTCGCCTCCTGATCATGAGATGTTCGGTTCATACACCAGCGGCGCCAATCCACACACTCCTCAACCTCAATCAAACTTCGTAATTTCATAACCTTAATTGCTTGTTACTGATTGCGTATATGATAGTATGATGTTACTGATTACGTGTATGATTACGTATATGATACGTACATGATAGGAATAATTTCAATAGTTTGAAAGACGAAAAAAAAATTAGATACAATAATATTTGTATTGAAAGTTAGGCTAGCCAATATAATATTGATTAATTATTGTATTTGTTTTTTTATAAATTCATTCAATCAGTTATTTTAAACATTTTCATTCGTCGAATTCGACGGGTTTCAACAATTTATATAAACATATTTTCATCACATTAAGGCAATTAAAATATACAATGCATAATTCAGCATGTTACTCTAGCTCAGAAGCCAATGACATAACATATCAAAATCTTATCTCTAAAAAAATTGGCTTTATGCATGGTTCACTTTGTCCCCTATGTACCCATGAACGACAATCGTTTCAATCCAACTAGGCTAACAAGAAAACGGGCAAACCCTTGTCTCTAATCCAAGGCCTTACACATGGTAATTGCAACAATGCTCGAGTAAAGTAATCCTATAACTTTTAACACACAAAATCCATTATAACAAACAATTAAAAAATTTCCGCAACTAATTTGCTTAAATAACGGATGGTGCAAAAAAGGCTGCAGTAGATAGCACTCATAAACTTTCATATTCCAATCGTGCCTATCGCTGCCCATTCCTTGTCATTTCCTAATAATTTATTCGAAACTTTCTCCCATCATCATTTGCAGCTTCACTTTTGCTCAGATTCCTAAAACTTCATACACATTCATTCAACAAAATAGGACGTACACAAAATGTAGTCACAGATCTCTATATTATTTCAACTACAAAAAATTATTTGTACATAGTTTAGAAAAGGTATATTAAAAATGAAAAACCCGATATATTATAAAATTTCTACAAAAGTATTGAAAATGGATGCTCGTAATGGATTGAAAAAAACAGTTGCTTTCGTTATCTACATCTGTATAATATCTGCAAACTATTTCTAACGAAGATGGATTGTATCTGAAGTTATTTATTCAATTTTCAAGATATTCCTTGAAAGCTTTATTAGAAAATATTGATGACCACATAGGGTCATTAATTTATCTTAAATGCAATAAAGATATATGATGCTGTAACTGGGCAGATTGCTTCATTTATTTGTGGATTTTTAGAAGTATGAATTTCTGGGAATAAATAACGCATTACATTTTGATTAATGACTTTGCGTAAATAGATATAAACTTATCGTAGTAGATTTTCCTAAACACCTGTTAATACTTGATTCATTACCTGTGCGTATCAATACCGTTTGAGTTTAAAGGTTTCTTGAAATTTTCAAAGCTTATGATAAAGTGATTGAACAAATATTTCATTTCATTTTATCAGAGGGAAGAACATTAAACTGCTAACGCTGAGAAGAACATAACGCTGCGTAAGTAATTCTTCGCGATAAGCGTCCTTTACAGAATTTTTAATCGTTTATCACCGGTTCTTTAAAGCAGAAATTTTTGAGTATCGTATTCGAAGAAAATGCCCTGATTAAATTAGACAAAGTTTTCGCTAAAAAATAACTGGTGAGAATAACAAATAGTATTAATTTAATGGAAAATTAAATGGAATAATGCCTGCCCGAGCATATCTCGGGCTGCGCAACGAGAGGGTTAAACACTCTCTTTGTAACTATTGTACTTCATTTATTTTTAACAGTTTCAAAAAGCCAAAATTCAAATTCAAATTTAGTACAGTAAAACTGATCAAGACAAAAAAGAAAAATAATAATCTAATATGTAAAAATAAAAATTTGTCTGTCTGTCTGTAATTCTATACAAATCCAGAGTTTGGAAGTCCGAATTGTGAAATTCTGCGTACATGTTTATTAAAACACGGCCGAATCAACTAAAGAAATATGTCATCGAAATAATTTATAGTTAATTTGTAATTAATAAAAAAAAAACACGAATTTTACAGTAATTTCTGATCAAATTTAAACATTTTTGTTGTAGCAGTTGCCAACAATTGAAAATCTACAGTAAAATTCTTACCACAACAATTACTTTTCTATTGTAAGATTTCACGTGAAAACTGAAAATGAAATAAATAGTTTGACAATTTTTTTTTTTTTAAAGTGAATATTACGCCACAGCTTTACCATTGCAAGATTTCCACGTGAAAAATGAAAATGAAATAAATAATCTGACGATTTAAAAAAAAAAAAAGTTAATATTATGTCATATTGGAAATATAATGGACGTCAGCAAATGAATACATAACGTCCTATGAGTTTGAAAAATGTATTGAAACATGGTAAAAACCTGATTATGGAAATATTGGCATATTTCAATATTTTGAAGTTCTCTGAATTTATTTTTGTTTGACGTATTTCAACGTATCCAACAAAGTGTTTGCGCGAAATTTGTTGTTCCTCACAGTTTATTATTTATTCATATCTCAATAATAAAAGCATAGGTAGGAGAAAATTACCCTCTAAATAAAAAAGAGTGACTATTCACTCCTCAGGAGTGAATAGTCACTCTATCGCAGACTCAAAATATGCCAAACCTCTTTAGAGTGACTTTGCACTCTGAGCAAAAGTGAAATATTGGACTCTCTGAAAGAGTGAATAGTCACTCCTGGAAAGTGACTATTCACTCTAAACAGGGGTGGATAATAACTCTTTCGGAGGAGTGACTATTCACTCTTGCTAAAGGAGTGCGGTTTTTCACCCTTGGTAGGAGTGAATAGTCACTCTTTCATGGAAGTGGATGTTCATTTTTTTGTAGTCGGTTCTTTTTTCTTTTGCTTTTATGGTCATTTTAAAAGAATCCCATCTTTTACGGCATGCAATGAAAATAGATACAAGCGTGGTAAAGATTGGAATAAAATACTTTATTAGCAATATTTATTTAATTCATAGTTTGTAACACTAATTGAATTTTTAAGGAAAAATTCAGTTAAAGTTACATACGGATTTAAATTAGATTACTGACAGAAATAAACTAAAATACTTTATCCCAATCTTATCCTTTGTGTTTGCTTTTACTGCATGCCCTATAAAGATATTAGTTTTAAAGTTTTATTAATAACTTTTTAATAGGTGGATGTTAAATGTTTAACAATGTTTGATTTGATTTTAATTTTTGTTTTAAATATAAAACCGTAACTTTTTTCTTAAATTATTGCTATTTCTGAAAAGTCCTATTGTTGTAAAATATTTTTAATTTTTCCATTTAAAAGCAATGCTTATAAACTCATTTCTTCTTAAAATAAGTTCTAAGCATGATTTAAACGTTAAGAATGTGTAATTTTTTTTATCCGCTGTGATTTGCTTTTGTTTTGTTTAATATGAACATGGAGTCTAAATTATGAGTTCTCTGGAATATGTATATATTTTTCTTTTAAACATATTCCTTAACTTAATCATGATTTCTAATTTTCGTCCGTTATTGCTGAAAAATGGAATTAATTCGATAAACCATATTTAATTTAAATTTTTTTATTCGCGTAGATATTGTATTTTATGACTATGAGCAAAATAGATTTTATATGTTTTATAGGAAAAGATTGACCTCGGAAATAGAAAAAAAAAAAAAAAAAAAAAAAACTTAAAAATAAAGTAAATGACTGCATTAGAAATATTCTTATTGTTTGAAAAACATTTGAATTTAAAAAAGTAGTTATTAGTAATCTCTTTAAAAAAATATATTCAGTCCTGTATTATGTAAGTAAATATGATCATTTTTGAAAAATATACTAAAGCAGTCTTATCCATAAACTTCAAAACAAGCATAAAAAAACATTTTATTCCAATGCTTAAATATCATGTTTTATTGTTTAGCACCAAAAATTACTTGTATCAAAAACGTAGAAATTTTTTTTATAATAGAAGGAAATTTAATAACTGATGCAGAATATCTATAATTAATTTTTTTTTATATTAATCAGTCTCGAAATTTTAAAATCATAACTCGCAGAAAAATGTTTAGATACAATTTTAAAAAATTAATATACAGTAAAACCGCCCTAAAGCGACCACGTACTGTTCCAATAAAAATTGGTTGCTCCGAGAGGTGGTCTCTTAATGGAGGTCACGTTTAAATCTAGATTTTAATTGTTGAAAAATGGTAACAGTGTTACTAAAATTTATTTTTCACATTAGGAAAAAATATAAAAATTTAAGTATCAAAATAAAAGTTAATTACATAACTTAATTACTGCAGAGTTTAAAAAATCAACACATTGAGCTTTGCTTTAATTTTACAGTTTTATATTTTATAATTTTTATTTCCAAGTCCTTTCGAAGTTCAGTAAATAAATGCATTTTTTTGTGGACGGGAACAAATAATGGCGATTTCATTACTTTATCTATTTCTTTGGGAGTTTTCCGACAGAACAGGGCAGAGGAGTTTATTGACCGTCAGTCTTAATTTGTAATCAGAGTTAAATTCATTGCCTAAAAAGGCACAAAGGGGTTTAAACACTTAAAAGTTACCGGGATAAAAAAAAAATAAATCTAAACTTAGTTTAGAAGTTTGCTGAATAATGCCCTCTCCTGAATTATTTTTTTAATAAAACCTTCTTCGAGCGACCAGGAAAAAACGGAATTTATTTCATTTTCTTCAAAGAAATCGGTCTCTCATGGAGGGAGTTCAACTGGGATGGTCTCTGAATAGAGGTCAAATTAGTATTGAGCCAATGGGAATAAATTTCGTTCCATGAAAAAATGGTCGTTGAGGGAGGTGGTCGCCTAATAGAATTGGTCGCAAAGGGAGGTTTCACTGTACCAACCTTTTCGTAATATCATAAACATCAAATATTTTATTTAACTCCCAAACAATAATAAATAGTCTTAACTGTATATAATCCAAAATCGAAATTAAACCAAAAAAAAAAAAAAATCTCGTAGAACGGCAAATTAATGTTTTCGAGAATGTGTCTCCTACGATTGAGAAAATCCAGATCTTCTCTGTTATGAGTCTGTCACCCTTTCAAACGAAAGAGATAAAACTTTTTTGTTTTGGTCGTGGCAAAAGTTTTATTATTTGCAAATACAGCATTGAAAGGGAAGAATAAAATATGCACAGTCATTTTTTTTTTATTCACATTTCCTGAACTAATGAAGTTTTGATTTTGCATTGTGCACTTAGAGGTCTGCACGGGCTGAAATTTCCAAGGACCCGGCCCGACTCATAGAAAAAAAATTCGGCCCGGCCCGTAGAAAAAAAAATTGGTCCGGCCCGGTAAAAAACTTAAAAGTTCGGCCCGAGCCCGACCCGGAAAAAAAGTTAAAATCTCGGCCCGATCCCGGGCCGTGTGAATTTCAGCAAAACATTGATTTTTTATTTTTTTGAAGTGTTAAAAATCTGGAAAATGCTATACAGTAAGATGGAATTGTACAGAAAAAATTGCGTTATAGACAAGTTCCCTTCTTAGCGAGTATAAATGTATTATATATTCTTTTCTTATGTATTAGTATATTAATTATGCATGGATCAATACGTTAGTGAGTTTAAAACTGGGTTCCGTCATACGCAGGTTCTTTTTCACACGTTTTACTATGTTTTAATTTAGCTATATTTTAATAAGCGCAGAAATCTAGTGTTCTTAAAAAATAATAATTTTTAATATTTAAGTGTAGAATAATGGCGATTTAAAAATGTATGCATTTTTTGCAACAATTTTTGGGCCAGACCTAATTTTACTGACCTTTAAATAGACCAGGCAACGCTGAGACAATGATTTTCATATACGGGTTGGGTCAAAATTAGGTGAAAATTTTCGGCCGTGAAGACTCGGAATGAACCAGTCCCGGCTTTGTACAGGAAAAATAAGCTAGGTCCGGCCCGAGCCTTCAGATGAAAGTGTGGTCCGGGCCCGGCCCGAGTTCCGTGAATGAAAATCGGTCTGAGAACGAGCCGGCCCGTGCAGATCTCTAGTGCGTGTTCAATTGTTAAAAGAATGATTTCAAACCGCTACATGAAGAAATATAACAGACAATCACTTTTGAACACTTTAACGATCAATATTTTTCTATACAACATACAACTATTAGGTAATAATCTTAACATTCCCCATATCTACACGGATAAAGGCTTAAAATTAAATGAGACTGACCTTTATTTTATGTATTCCAATAAGAATAATTTTAATGATATCCTAATCTGTTAATCGTAAGATGGCGGACAAAAAAGTGATCATTTTTCTTATCTTTTAAGGGTGTCGTCACCTTGCTGCTCTGATTGGTTAAAAGCAATGCATACGTAAGTCACTCTGCTTTCAGGAGTGAGACATCTCACTCCTTTCTAGAGAGTGGAAAATTCCACACTTTAAGGAGTGTATTTTTATAAAATTCACTCCAAAAAGAGTAAAAATGCCTGTCACTCTTTCAAAAAGTGAACTTTTCACTCTTCCCAATTTTAGAGTGTAGCTTACTTTTTATTTATGTTTTATATCCGTCTATCTGAAATCCGTCATCAGGGTAATATAATCTGGAAAGTCAAGTCGTTTCACCTTCTCATTCTCTGCTAATGATATAATATTCTATGTTGTTTTTTGAGCACGCGTGATTTCTTTTTGTGACTTGTTTAAAAATATAGATTTAAACTTTAAAGAAAGAAACACAGCATAATATCGACGCATCTCTCCTTTTTTGAGTCTGGAATACAAGTAAATGTAAAAAAAAACATATATTATACATTATTGAAACCAAAAACAGGATATTAGTATCATTAATCTTAATATTACATTATTTATATTTATAGTCACTTAAACAGTTTAGTTTATTTACTGTTCAAATGTCTTAATTTCTTGGATATGGGATGAAATGTGTATATAAAACATTTATTTATAATCGTAAACTTCCTTGTTTTGAACAACAAGTTCTTTTATAACTGCTTTTATGAATCATGTTGATAGATGAAAGGAATTTACTGAATCGGATTTATTTTATAGCCTTTCATTTGGAGATTACGTTTCATAACATCTGTCAACAGTTTTCACCATTTTTAAATATATTCTATATATATACGTTTGTGTGTGCGTGTATATTAGAATTTCCACAAAGGTTTATGTCGCTAGAGCTCATGCTTAGTGAAGAACTGAAATAAAAATGGTTTTACTGCTTTATTTATTGTTTGTTTTATACTGTATGTTAGTAATACATAAGGCTATGAAATCATTAAAGTTCAAAACCTTGCGTTTGCTACCGTTTCCAATACTCTCCACATCAAATGACAGGATGATTTCGGGTACACGAAAAGGTATTGAAATATATTTTAACTGTTAATAAATTAATTAAAAATTAAGCTTTAGGAACAATTGAATATACTCTTTATCGTAGTTTGAAAATCGTTATTTTTTACATATTTAAAATCATCTTTAGCACAATTTTGGTACACTTAAATGGCAAATAACTTTCAAATAAACATACATAATAATTTAAGAATATAGACTTTTCTCAGAATTGATTAGGTTTATGTACAGAACTAGCTAGAAATAGCTAGAAAAAGAAATTTTAACTTTCTTACGATGATTATTGATAATAACTTTGAACCATGATATACAAATAATCAGAATGGAAACAGAAAAGAATATTGCTTAATGATTAATTGAAGTTTCGGGAAGATGTGGGGAAATATATAAGTACTCATACAATATGCTTAGCAGTGGGCGGGACTACTGACATTGCATTATCAACGAATTATTAAGTATAGCCAGTCTTTTCTTTCATTTTGCGTATAACATATTGGATTTACGCATGAGACTAATTTTTGAATATAAAACTATCAATTTTCTTTATGTGTTTTTAGTTAAAACATTTTTTTTTTAATTTTCGCCATTACAGATAGTATTTTCACGTACCCCTAGCATGCCCGTCACTTACCCCAGATTAGGAATAACTGATTTAGAGAAACACCATTTCGTATGGCATGTATATATATATACACCTCCAAAAGTTAAGGTACAGGGACTGGATGCTTTCGATTGCACACGTTTTGTCGAATATCTACAAAAATTATTGGCGAATTCTTCTTGAACTTCTGGGATGAAAAGTACATGTTTGATTTCATATTTCTTGGTGAAGATTTTTTAGTCGGGCCGACAATTAGGGGGCTAATAATAAATTTAATAATAAAATAATATTTTCGATCAGCTGTGCAACAGAAAAATGGTTTGTAACTGCGTTAAATTACTATTTGGGTCCTGCTCAATGTTTGTGTGCATTTGTGTAAGCATAGCACTCATATTCGTGAAGATGTTATTGCGTCTGTGAAAAATTCAAAAGTTTTTTTCTTATACCATACAGAGTTTTCAAGCAAATTTAACACAACTTTTCGAAAACTCGCCAATGAATAGTAGCAACAGTATACTGTAATTAAAACATGAACATATTGAATATTTGATGAGATATAGGCATTTTTGTGAGATAATTTTTAACTGCGCATGCGTGGAAGATTTCAAAATATTTATTTCATAATTTGGTAGTCAGTATTTTGGGACAACTTCTATAAAAAGTCCATTCAAATGCTGTGAAAACTTAGAACGATATAGTGAGCTGATTGAAAAGTTGTGGAAAATCCCTTATAATAAAAGCTATTTTTAGGAAGCAACTCACTATTTCGACCCTATCTTTGTAAATTTTCGCGATATTTGACTGGTCTATTTATATAAGTTGCCCCAAAATACTGACTACCGAATTATGAAATAAAAATTTTGAAATCGTACGTGTATGCGCAGTTAAAAATTATCTCATAAAAATGCCCATATCTCATCAAGTATTCAATATGTTCATGTTTTAATTACAGTATACTGTTGCTACTATTCATTGGCGAGTTTTCGAAAAGTTGTGTTAAATTTGCTTGAAAACTCTGTATGGTATAAGAAAAAAATTTTGAATATTTCACAGACACAATAACATTTTCACGAATATGAGTGCTATGCTTACACAAATGCACACAAACGTTGAACAGGGCCCAAATAGTCATTTAAGGCAGTGACAAACCATTCCCAGCAGTTTCTGTTGCAGGGCTGATCGCAAATGTTATTTTATTATTAAATTTATTATTAGCCGCCTAATTGTCGGACCGACTAAATCTTCACCAAGAAATATGAAATCAAACATGTTCTTTTCATTCCAGAAGTTCAAGAACAATTCGCCAATAACTTTTGTCGATATTCGACAAAACGTGTGCAGTCGAAAGCAGAGCCTGATTATCCACGGGGCAAATTCCTACCACTAAAAATAAACAGAAAATTTTGCCTCATTCATAGCAGATATTTTACATGAATACGGCGTTTAGATAAGACGAACTTTTCTTTTAAAATTTATTGGTGTAAGTGTGCCCCGTTGGTAATCAGGCCCTGGTCGAAAGCATCCAGTCTCTGTACCTGAACTTTTGGAGGCCAGCGTATATTATGAAAAAAGACTTTGTAAAAATGTCTTGCTTAAAGTATCTAATCAAAAATCAGCAACAGTTACCTTATTCGTCCAATTTTACCTAAGTGGGTTTATAGCTAAAACCTCTCTAAAATCGATAAAATGCATTTTTAGTTATTTTTTAGAAGATTGATTTAGCGTCATTTTATGCACCTACATAAAACTGCAGCTGAGATAGAGCAAAATACCTTAAAACTTTCGACATCCCACTTAACACCCTTGGTTTTTGCATTTCTAAAATCGATGAAATACACATTTAACTACTTTTTAGCACACAGGCACTCAAAGCCTGAGAGCTAATGTACCTGCAGATTCTGTATGTACGTACGTATGTATGTATGTTACGCGAAAACTCTTGATAGAAATATCCGATTTGCTTCACATTTGATGCATATGTTCATTCTGATAAGGCGTTTTCCTGATTAGTTTTGGAGGTCCCTTGGTTAAATAGAAAGGGGGGGACGGGCTTAATCACCCTTTAAATTGGGTTTTTATGCAAAATTATCTGATTTGCTTCAAATTTAGTATACCGGTTTATTCTGATAATGCGCGCCCCTGATTAGAATTCGTAGTTCATTAGTTAAGCATTAAGGGGAGAACTTGGAGCTAATACCCTGTTTAATTTAGATAAATTGTTTTTTCATGCAAAATTATCTGATTGGCTTCAAATTTGGTATACCAGTTTATTCTACAAAAACGCTTCCCTGATTAGATTTGGAACTTTATAGGATTAGTATATTTGGGGAAATTGGGGAGATAATCCCCTCCCCTTAATTTAGCTAAATGTGTTTTTTTTTGTCGATTTTTTTATTTTTCGAGAAGCATTATTCTTCCAAACAAGAGTATGATATGCAATTAGTGTGAATAGCCTGTTAGCTCAATGTCATCAGTTTAAATGACCATTTTCTATTTATTTAGTAGATTTGTTATGCTTAATTTTACCCTATAACTTAAAAATGCTAATGAGATCAGGGTTTGTACGGGTACCGTTATTTTCAAGGCCAAGTATCAGAATTTTTTTTATAGAAGAATAAATCTATTTTAAACGGTCGAAATTTCGCATCTTTTAACATGTTCACGCCGGCGCGATATTTATGTTTTTCGCTGTGGGGCGGCGCTCAAATTCATATTACGCTTCATCTGGCGGCGTGAGACTGTCGCTTACTCAGACACTGTATGTAATGACCCGCCTCTCTCATATTTATTGAATTGAACTCTAATATAACAAGCAGAGTTGATTGTGAATGTCTGGAAGTTCATAAGGAATAAGCAAATTACATAGAGACATAATTTTATTGACTAAATATGTAAGAATTTAATATAAAACGTCTTACAATCTAAAGATATATGGACAACATGATATAAATGCATTTATGTAAGATAGAAGCCACGCCCTTAATCAATGATATTTTTCGAATAAAAACGAGAATTCTCGTTTCCCGTCGTGAATGTATTAAGTTTCTAATAATGAATTGCTTTTACTACTGAATTTTCGAATATTCAAGCGTGACGTTCAAGTGTATAGTGCACGCCGTCTATAGCATAGTCGAATGTGACCCACCTGTAGTACACGCCTTCTATGGAACTGTCGAGTGTGACGCACCGGTGATGCACGCCGCCTGATGAGACAGTCAAGCGTGACCCACCGGTGGTGCATGCCGCCTGATGGGACAGTCGAGCGGGATCCACCGGTGATGCACGCCGACGTGAACGTGTTAAGCAGAGATTTTTCATAAGAAAATTCGGGTACCAAAGAATTTCTTAGTCTGGAAATTCAAGGACTCGTACGAACCCTGGGGATACGATGAAATGTCTTAACATTCCGACCCTCTTTCCCCTTTAGTGGTTAAATTTCTAAAATAGCTGAAATACACATTTAACTATTTTACTGTGTAGATTTCTTATTCTGAATTTTACGCTCCTGCCCATTTAATCTCTTCAAGGCTCCTTATCAGTTAGGCTAGAAATTCCTCTCTCTAATGCTAAACCTATGGACTTGAAATACATCCGTATTTTTCAAAATTCTTCTCGGAAAATGAATTTTTTTTTCTGTGTTCTGTATTCTCTTCTTGAAGGATGCTTTTTTTAAAATATTGGATGCAATATTTTTTTAAAACATTGCTAATTTTATTTAAAGTGTTAAACTCTTACTTAGAACTCTCCTGCTTCACTTAGATTTTAACACTTAAAATATAAAATTAACACGTTCACACCGTCGCGGTGGATCACACTCGACTATCTCAGAGTTGTCAAGTCTCCGGCTTTTTGCACACCACTGTTATTTTAGAGAAAATGTTGTTCCTTTAAATCGCCCAATTGTTCTAATTAAATAAAACAACATTTTCTGTATTAAAATACTGGAATATCTAAAAGGCTGGAGACGTGTTAGCTCTGTAACAGTCGAGTGTGACCCACCACGCCGGCGTGAATGTGTTAAACATATATTTTAGAAACAATTTGGCAAATAAAAAAGGAAGTAACATTCTTCAAGAAGTCCATACCTAAAACAGGATAAAAAAAATATTTTTCCGAGGAGATATGTGAGAAATACGTACGCATTTCAAGCCCATAGGTTTAGCATAAGACAGGGGAAATTGCGGGGAACAAGCCTTAACCCCTTCGGGACGGGAGCCTTTTACGAAATTTTTAATCTTTTGTCACCGTCTTTTAAAAACAGAAATTTGTGTCTTCTTGAATCAAGAAAATGCGCTGTTAAATAAGGCAAATTTTACTGGTGAGGAAAAACAGGGATTCTGAGCGCTTCATGCGGCACGTATCCGTGTCGCTCGTCCCCAAGGGGTTAAATGTTGAATTTTCAAAAATTACTCCTTATTGCTTGCCTGGGTCACAATAGCAATCTACTTTCCAAATTTCGCGATCCTAACTTTCGCTACTCTAACTCTGCGTTGGTTTGACAGTCAGACATTCAGGAGTTCTTCATTAGTTCATTTAAAGAGTACATTTATTATGTTAGTGTACTTTGTATCTCGAAAGCAAATAGAATAATAGAAATGCGAATTAATCCATGTAGAAACGATTTTGTCTTTGATCAGTTTTTACAGAATGAAATTATATTTTCCTCAATGGTTTCAAAACAAGAAATCTGTATCCTCATCTGACTTGCATTCACTGTCTATTTAACCCCTTGGAACGAGCGACTGGTGTACGTTCCGCGTAAGGTGCTTAGAATCCATGATTATTCTCACCAGTAAACTTTTATTGTAAATTTTGCCTTATTTAATCCGAGCATTTTCCCGATAGTATTAGGCAAAAATTTCTGTTTTGATAAAACCGGTAAAAAAAATTTAAAAACCTGTAAAAGACGCTCGTCCGGGAGGGGTTAAATTAAAACAGTGGTAAAATTTTATCAATATATGTTCCCTTTTAATAGATTTTATCCTGTAAAGATTTTTGAAAATATTTTTATAAAAAAAAATTACATTTTATTTTTGACCAGTTGATAATATTGACTTATATGGAACTGAAAATTAGTTTATTGATTCAATTATTAACTGAAAATTGACTTATCAGCGTAATTAATTATTGTTAATTGACTTTTATTTTCACACTCTATTTAACATATTTTACTGAATAGAAGGTGTTATACAGTAATACACTATATGAAAAATATTATATTGAGAATTAAAAAAGAATGAACTTCTAACTTGACGGATTTATGGACAGGAAATACTTAATAATAATCTTAAATAAAAATATATCAATATTTTTTATATAGATCTATAAAAGATTTGAAATCTGAATTTTGCTATTTATTAAAAATAAATTAGAATCAATAACATAATATAAATAAAGCGTAGAAAGTATATTTTAAAATATAGTAATTTATTTTTTGCAACTTAAAATACATATATTGAAGAAATAAAGTTTTTAAAAATTATCTGTAAATATATATATATATATATATATATATATATATATCATGCAAGCACATTTTATTGGCACTTGAAAAGTTAATGGTTAAAAACCTGCGATTACAATTACAGTTGGCACTTTTGATTTTTTATGAATGTTCTTTCAAAAGTAACATTACGGGGCTTAGGGGATAAACTGCAGTGATTTTAAAGGACTCGTGGACATTAAATAATACAATTTTTTTTAATATAAAAGTAAAGATTATCTGATTGAATGTATCACCTAGCTCAGGGGTGTCCAACTGTGGCCCGCCGGATACCACTAAAATTTTAAAGAAATAGTCGACAAGTTGAATCGCAGCAATTCAACGATTAGATAAGGCAAATATATCTGTAAAATTTTAGTGGTATCCGTCGGGCCACAGTTGGACACCCGTGACCTAGCTTTTATTTAAACTACTTTTAATGGTCTTGATACTGCATCAATTTTTTATTTCAATGACTGTTTATTTAATTTACGCAATACCATTGCTGAAATTAACCGAGAATATTATATTTATTGCCTGAACTTAAAATAAATGTAATTACGTCTGATGTTTTCGTAATGTATGTCAGCAGAAAACAATCTGCTTAACCCGTTGGGGACGAGCGACACGTATACGTGCCGAAAATAGGCCTAAGGATCCTCGTTTATCCTCACCAGTAAAATTTTACTGTAAAATTTGCCTTATTTAATTCGAGCATTTTCCCTATTTGAATAGGCACAAACTTTTGTTTTTGAAAACCGGTAGCAAAGTAATAAACATTTCGTAAAAGGTTCCCGTCGCGAAGGGGTTAACATCCATTAAAAGTAAACTTATTATTGGTTGAGATTTTTGTAACTACGCATTACATTTTTTATGACACAAAAAACGCTTTTTTAAAAAATGAGAGCAAAATCCTAAAACAGCAAAAAAAGTAATTACAGCGTGAATTCCATTTTTTTATCCTTCATATTTTTCCTTAACCCCTTGAAGGGCGGTGATGACGCCACGGCATCACCTAATTTTAATTCCAATTTGCCACATTGGCACCAGAATTTTTCAATGAAAATTTCACTTTTGTTAAATACGTGAAAATATACTTTTTTCTCCTTTAGAAATAAATTTTCGTGTAAATACTGCTGTCACTCAATTATTTTAATATTTTACGAATGCAAGTACCTTGCTCCTGAAAGGATTAAATAATAAGCAATAAATCTATCATTCTTTATGTACGTAAACAAGTGACGAAGCGTTTTGGAAATAATATCGCTAAACACTATGCGGATGAAATAACAGTCTGCTTTGAATTTTTCTTTATGGATATGTCCTTTATATCACAAAAAAAAGAAATGTTAATTTTACAGTGTAATACTGGCAGGTATGGTGCCAGTTTATAAACGTAAAAGAAACAGTAATATGCCGTCCTTTAAGAGCCATTATTTTGAAAATCAGACAAAGTGCTATAGTTGTATTTTTTGTTTTGCTTGATTTTTTTTATGTTGAAGTAGTTGAAGTAGTGTTGTCAATAATCAAGCTTTTCCCCTAGAAGGAGAAAGAGAAAACGAACCATTTCTACCAAGAGAAAGGTTCCATTTCCTCATAGGGGAAAAACATAGGAAAGGGAAAGAGAAACGGGTTAAATCATTTCCTTATAGGGAAAAAGCCTGATATTGGCACTGCCTTTTTGTAACGTTTGCCATTTTTTTCTGAAAATAGCAGGAGACCCCACTTATTTTTCGTTTCCATGTTTTTGTACATATGTTCAACTACTACCTGATATAGTTTGTTTTATTCAACTGTGATGCTGTTTTGAATTAGAACTTTGATTATTTTCTACAGGAAACAGGAAAATTTTTCAGGGCTTCAAAATTGCACAATATTCATTAAAAATGATCTACTTCAACAAAAACAAAAAATCAAGCCAATTAAAAATTACAACTATCAAAATATCACTCTTTATTGTCTGAATTTCAAAATAAAGGAAGTAACCCGTATATTACTGCTTAACGGTATATAACTTGCTCTTTTTACTGTTTATTACTGTTAATTTTACGGTTTTAAACTGGCGCCTCAGCTGCCAGTATTATACTGTAAAATCAGTATTTTTTTTTCAGCGTAGGACCATACTGTAATCATAAGTTGGTTCCATAAAAAAATGTTGTCTGCGTTGGAGAAAAACAAATATCTAAATATCAAGTTATTTCGACAGTATATGGTGAAGAGGCTTTCAAAATGTTCTCGCCTATTTTTAGGGTTTCGTTCCTCTGACGTCACCCTATTGACCACTCCTCTGTCTGTCTGTCCGTCGCAGAGACTGTATGAGTTATAGACATGAAATTTTGTATACTTATAGTTGAATATCCCCGATCATACGACAAATCATGAATCTTTGAAAAAGTATTTTTTTTTTACCCTAGGAGTAGATTTCAGTGAACAGTGAACAGCAGAGTAGTTCAAGGGGATACCCAGTAGCAGTGCTACTCCACTCCCTGTATATGAGTATGTGTATAGCATATCCTCGAGGAGCCATGAAAATATAGTCTAATCGTAGCACATTAAGTACTACTCTATAAGAAAGAAAAAATAAAAAAGAGTAATAAAAGAGAGGTTGAAAATTTATGACAGGGTAATCCAAGGATTACAGAAAAAAGAAATTAAGTTTAAAATTTAAAATTTAAATTTAAATTTAAGGATAAAAAATAAAAGTAAAAGATAGTTTAAAATTAGAAGATGTTAACACTGTTCATAGCAAACCGTAGAAAGCAAAGCTAGAAAAAATACCAAAATCCTTCTTCAAGAAAGTCTGTTTTCAGTGCCATACATTTAATATATAAAAATAACAGTTAGTTCAGCAGCTTTACCGAGGTATAGCGATAATGAGAATATAATAAGATATTTTTTTTTTATTAAGAAAGAAAAGACAAAAAGTATTACACGAAGAGCGTGACTACTCTTCTAAAACGGTAGTATGTCGGGGTCTCTTGCGTTTAGTAGGACTGACAAGGAGAGGGCCAACCATGTTAATCACAGATTTTGATAATTTTAATATATGTTGTAGGGTAGAGACCCCTTAGTGTGAGGTTCAACGGATTTTATCCAACGCTCCTTAGTTCTTGAGAAACCAGATGGTCTAATAATAGTACACAACTTAAATACTTACATTGCAACCGGGGTGATAGGTTGGTCGTAGCTCAGTTTGTATGGCGACTGCTGGCTGATCTGCGGGCCCGGGTTCGATACCTGAAAGCGCTACATTTGTTTTTCTCATTTTTTGTTTTATAAATATACTTGTAAGTATAATTAATAATCTCATTGTCAATTAAAATTTATAATATTGTATATCAATTATAATTTTAACCTATTTAACTTTTTACTTTTAACTAAATAATTGTATATAAAATCGTAAAACTGTTAATTTTTTAAAAATCACTTTTAAAATATATTTCATATATTCTTTATCGATGCAATGATATTGAGCAATTGTGCCAATTCGTGATTTTAAAGAAACATCATTTACACATTGCTTTAATAAAGGAAGTCAATGCGAAAATACTATTATTCTGTTTTTAAAGTAACAAGCATAATTATATTAAAAATTAGCATCAGAATTAAATTACAACCGATTTTTTGCATATTAAAGATTTTTAAATTTGTAATACGTATGCTTGCGATTTCAATTATTTTGCTTTCACCTTTATCTTCTTTCTGCTTTTATTTTTATTTTGTTTGAATATTCTTTTATTTTATCATAAATAGATGGCACCACAACAGATTTTCTCCCGATTTGGGAATTTTTATCATTCAATAATAGATCAAATTTCTTTTTAAACTTCTTTAAAGGATGAGAAATAATAGTTTAAAAATAAAAAATGATAAATTTAAGTTTGTTAAAATTATAATTAATGTATGATATTAAAATTTGTAATTGAAATTATTAAATTATAATTACAAGTATATTTATAGAACAAAAACTGAGAAAAATAAATGTAGCGCGTTCGGGTACCGAACCCGGGTCCCGCAAATCAGCCAGCGAACGCCGTACCAACTGAGCTACGACCAACCTATCAGTGAGGTTGAAATGTAAGTATTTAAGTTGTGTACTATCCCTCATAGCATGCATGGTCACGGTGACGTCGTTGTGACGTCACTGTAAGTCACTGTGGTCACGTCACATCTGTGACCAAAATGCCACCCCTCAGTGATGTCACATTGTGACTGAGATGTGAACTTCTTAGAAAACTTTAAAAAATTACGAAAATTCTTTAAAACATGTTATTTACTGTAAAATTATGTTTTCCTGGCAATTAAAAAAAATTGTGAGGTCACTGTTATGTCACTGCTATGTAACGTACGTCACGTCACATATGTGACAAAAAAAACCACCATATTGTAAGTCACCGTGTGACAAAAATATGAACTTAAAAAATCTTTGAAAATGAAGAGAAATATTTTAAACAGTCACGAGTTACATGGCATAAGGAATAAAATATATTAGTGGATAGCAAATGGTAAATTCTCTCACTAAAGGGGAGAGGGGGGGGGGGCATAATAAATAAAGTGCACAATACAATCATTAATAAACTAAATTTTCAGGCTATATTTTATCAATTTGATATCTAAGATAGTGAATGTATACTTTTTCATGATTTCAATTTTATCTAGCATTTGGATAATATAATTAGAATTAGGAATATTAAATTTATACACTTTACATATTTAGTTTGCTGGGAGGAAATTTATTTATTTATTTCTTTTTTTACCGACCACGATTATTCGAAACACTTCTGTGGTTTCAAAATAAAAAAATTCTATTACAGTTAAATCTGCACCTTTTAATGAGCACGTAGAAAGAGTCTTCAGAGTTTAGTCATCTATGCATTTCTTGCTTTAGAATATTTTTATAATTTGTATTCAAGTCATAAATTCTACTTCTTTCAGACTTTTTAAATAAAATTAGCATTTACCGAAAATAAAAGAAATATACAAAATTTGTGCAAAACAAACTTTACTTAAAAAAAAGGGGGGGGGGGGCTCGTTATTACCATTAAATTTATTTTTACACCTTTTGAAAATTTAAACAATGGTATATCTAATAAACTCTAATTATGAATATTATTATTATAATTATTTAGAAAAAATCAACTTTACAATACATTTTAACTTGTATTATTTGGTACGGATAAAAAGAAAAGGTTAAATACACTGGACATTTCTTCAAATACAAAATTTTAATTAACCATACTTTCAGAAAATTACTGCGCATTCAAGTTTCATATCTCTTGCATGCAAAAACAAATAATCTGTACCAGACCATCTGCTTGAAAATCGTCTGCCCACAAAAAAATAAACATGAGAAGACGCGGGAAATAAATAGTTCACTGTTTTTAGAACATCACCTTCACCACGTCTACAACACTTTAAGATAAGGAAATGGCCATTTTAGGATACACGAATATCAATAGAACGTATATGTAAGTTTTATTTAATTTAAATATTTTATTCCTGATTTGTACATATGAGTTAAATAGTTTTATGTTATATTTGTAAGAGACTGATCTTTAACTGTTAGAAGCGATATTTTAAAATTCGATAACTGCAAAGAAAAATATCTTAATCTGCCATGGCTTGAAAAAAAAAAAAAAACTGCGCAGAGACTGTGCATGCCTGCATTCATACTGGAATTAATATAAACATTAATTTAGTCTTACTTGAGATTGAAAATGTATGGAACGACAATGATTTGGAATTGTTTTATCGGCTTCTTACTATTTTTTGATTACTAACACTTATAGTTATTATTATTTTGGGGTTAAATATGATGTTCGATTATAATAAGATTACGAAGCTGTTTCAGATTAGAAATTAACATTATACTGGGAAAATGTATCTTTACATATTACAGTAGTGAAACATTTGAAAGAATTTTCTTTTAGTGTTAATAATATTTTAAATTATCTTTCAAAATCCTAAATCTTCAAACCAATGTTTTCAGATTTAACATTTGCCGAAATTATAAAATAATAGGAATTCCTTATACCATATCGAAATATTTTTGAGATATTGTTAAATCTAATAATGCATTTAATTTATCTATTGAGTTTGCTGTTGTTTAATAGTACAATTATAAATCCTAATTATTATTTTTAGTGTTTTTCAAATTGGTATATTTATTTTTTTTAAATTGTATGTAAGCATTTTTTCTGTTTGTGATTTTAATCAAACATTTAATTATAGACATTCTGAATCGGTTATTAAATTTTCTTCTATTGTAAATTCATTTTCTACGTTTATGATACGCGTAATTATTGGCACTAAAAAGTAAAATATGATATTTAAGCATTGAAACAAAGTGTTTTTCATGCCTGATGGGAAGTTATAGATTAAACTGCTTTAGTATATATTTTTTAAAAGTTCATATAATACAGGATACATAATATAGGACACAAGTTGAAAAGTGCTTATGACTTCGGTTTGTCTCTCCGTCTGTCCGTCTAGCAGTCTGTCCGCACTCTAACTCTCGAAAATATACTCGGATTGCCCTGAAATTTTTGGATGTTATTGACGTTTACCATAGCACGGTACCTATTTGTAATGAAGTTTGTAGCATGCTTTGTTCATTTACAGGGATAGCCAAAAGTGTTCCGTTACATTACAGCCTATGGAAAAAAAAAATTTCAAATGATTTTTTATGATTTTACGCACGCTTTCAAACAGAATAAAATTTATATGCATTTATGAAGTGCATTTGCGAATTAAAATATGCATTCTGTTGACTATGCGATGCAAAGAATAATTATTGCTCATTTACAGGGCTAAAAAAGAAATTCAAATACATAATGATATAGGGGTGGAGGGAATTGTTTGCGGCATACTTTAATTATGTTAATCTATTTCATATATAATGAAATTGATATATGTCGCTGAGGTTTACATACTAAAAATTATTTCATGTATAATACGAATAATACGTATATAGCATTTACAGGGACACACAAAATATTTCAGATACTATATTGTATCCGAAGTACCGTTCATTAGCGATGATGGCTGGAAATTTATTTTTAATTATGATATGCGCTTTTATGATTCACTATATTTATGCATAGCATATGGTGTATATAAATGCTATAATTCCTATACAAGGCTACACAAAAGTATTCGTAAGGATTACTGGGTATGGGCGCAAATTGCTTAAAGGTGGTTTTTAAATGAGTTATGTTTTTTTTTTTTTTTTGCTGAACTGCATTTAATTTACCAAGAAATGTTTGTAGAATATAGATAAAACGATATACAGGATCACGTAAAGAATTGGATACATGGCCGTCTATAAATTATAATTTCTGGAAATGTGATTTCAGCTGTTTTAAGAGTGTCTTAGTTTGAATTAAATTTTAACTAAATAGTGGCATGTAATAAAGATTCTAGGTAAACTACAGGGTTGTACAAAAGTATTCAAGTATGTTTCCATACATTAGTATAAATTGCTGAAAAAGAATTTCAACCTGTTAGGCGTTTTCTTGCTAAACTAAATTTTCCCATTATATAGTATATATACACTTAAAAAAATGGGAAGTCAAAATTGAGTAAAAAGTACTCAATTTTAAATGCGTCACATACTCAAAATATCTCCGATCCAAATGTACTCAAAGTTGAGAAACACATGCACTCATTTTTTATTCATTGGTTCATTATGTACTGCCCCCCCCCCCCCCCAAAAAAAAAAAAAAAGAAAAACCTAAAATTTAAAGTAAAAATGTACTGACATTTATTTCCCGTTCAAAGTTCTTAACAAGAAATGTTTAATTGATTATTTATTAAGAAAAATAGCAAAATTCTTAACAAGATACTCAAATCGAATATTTTTATGACAAGAGCATTATTACCAAGCACTTTTAAATTATTTTTAAAATGCTGTGCATAATTTAATATTTACATTAATAAACATCATTTATGCCCCCATAAATTAAATGAACCATTACAGGGTACAAAACTATTCGTTTGTTTGGGTTTGATAACATGTGATGTTTCAAAATAGAGAAAGCATGAGTTCATTTTTGATCCAAAAATATTCAATTCGATATGAGTACGTCGGTTTACTTATTTTTGAGTACTTCATTTTTCTCAGTGTATCAACCTACAGATCAAATACAGGGCTGTTCAAAAGAATTGGAAAACATATTTGGCTATGGACGGTAACTGCTGAAATCAATTTTTCAAATGTTTTATGAATTTTCTAAAATGTTTACTTAGTTATCTTATTTACGTCATTTCCCTAAATTACGATGTCTTGTTAAAGCATTCAGAAAGTGTTGGAAAGTATTTTATAATCTATGATTAACGCATGATTTTTCTTACTCGTTTTTTTTTTCTATTTCCTAGATCAGTCTTTTCCTATAAAACATACCAAATCTATTTAGCTCATATTCACAAAATACAATATACACGGGAATAAAAAATTTAAATAAATATCGCTTATCATGCCGCTCTATAAATAATAGTTGTATTAATATCCGTGAGTCTCCATGTTCGTATTTAATAAAGCAATGACAAATCACAACAAATTAAAAAAAATTACACATTCTAAATATCAAGCTTGAACTCAATATCAAGCATAGAACTTAATATCAAGTATAGAACTGAATAAAAAAATATGTCAGTTGATAAGCATTGTTTTTTAAGTGAAAAAATTTAAAATGATTTAGAAGAATAGGACTCCAAAATAGCGATATTTTGCTAAAAAATACGGTAAAAAGATAAGATTTTATATTTACAGCAAAAGGTTATTTCAAAATACATCGCTGTATTAATACTTAGAAATTTTTCCAGAGAGAATCCTTCGCCTTATATACAATATTTCAAATGAAAATCCAATATCAAATTAATTGCTTAAAAGGCGCAAAGGCCAACATAGTGAAAAAGATTCCAAGCCGGGACTCGAACCCGGGCCATCAGTATAGCACATTGACATTCTAAAGACTAAACCACATGGAACGACGCCCAGTCTGTAAAATTTCTCACTATTACAGGTTGGCAAGGCTACAAACGCAGCACAAGATGGAATATTTATCGTGAGCCACCGACATGCGGTAAACACGAAACTTAATGAAATCCAGCATCGGAACTATATTAATAATTGGAAATTTTTCCAGGGAGAAACATTCGCCTTGCATACAACATTTCAAATTAAAATTGCCTTTTAAGCAATTAATTTGAAATTTGATTTTCATTTGAAATATTGTATGCAAGGCGAATGGTTCTCTCTGGAAAACTTTCCAAATATTAATATAATTTCAATCGATGCTGGATTTAATTAAGTTTCGTGTTTGCATCATGTTGGTGGCTCACGCTAAATATTCCATCTTGTGCTGAGTTTGTAGCCTCGCCATCATGTAATAGTGAGAAAATTTCCAGCCTGGGTATCGTTCCATGTGATTTAGTCCGTAGAGTGTCAGTGCGCTGTACTAATGGCCCGGGTTCGAGTCCCAGCATGGAATCTTTTTCACTATTTGCGTCTTTTAAGCAATTAATTTGAAATTGGATTTTCATTTGAAATCACAGTGTTTATGACAAGTTCGTCACAAATGACCCATATTTCACAAATTGGTCACAGTGTGACTTCAAAGCATTGTCGCTTTCGTCACAGGTTCGTCACAAAGTTAATACCGAAATAGTCACAAATGACACACTTTTCACAAATTTGTCACACCGTGACTTCGCAGAGTGGTCACAATGTGACGTCACAAACGACCTCTAAAACGGCCATAACGACCTCGCATTCTAGTCACTATGACGTCATATCGACGTCACGTGACGTCACATCGACGGTCACAAAATCACAGTGTGACTTCACAACGACGTCGCCTTGACGTCACCGTGCCTTACGGGATTATTAGACTCCCGGTTTCTCAAGAAGTAAGGAGTGTTGGGTAAAATCCGTTGAACCTGACACTAAGCGGTCTCTGCCCTACAACATATATTAAAATAATCAAAATCTGTGATTAACAAGGTTGGTCCTCTCCTTGTGAGAGCATCATAATCGGGTAGTTCATACATGATATCGTTTGGCACTTTATAAATTTGACTATGGAATTTTTTTGAGAGAAATTTAATGCGGTTAATGGTTGGTTGGTTGGTTGATTTTTGACGGCCGATTATCTACTCTTGGGATATAGGTCCTAGAGGGAGTGCCCTTCGTGGGGGTCTTTCTTAGGGAACCTAACCCGTATTTACGCATGGAAATCCAAGGTTTCGAAGAAAACCACGAAAACTCCGAAACGGTTAGGCCGACGGGAGCGATTGGGTTCGAACCAAGCACCTCCCGTCTACCAGCTTCGAGAGCAGAACCTCTCAGCCACTGGTGGGGCTGATGCGGTTAACTAGAGAAGTAGTTTTAAGGTCATTTCTTATTGTAGCATTTCGTAGAAATCTGTATCCATTCCGGATAAGGCGTAGTTGTTTGTTATGAAGAGTAGATTTCATTCTCTAATCGATTAAATTTTACAGATTTGTTTGTAATTATTTTACGATTTTAAGGCCAAAAGTTGTAATAATTTTTTTTTATCAATTATCTTTTCAATTCAAAAATTCTTTTTTTTATTATTATTTCAGAAATTGTGAAATTTTAAATTGACTACATTTCATTGTCCAGTGGATTTAATTAAAAGAACTTTCGTATTTTTTTGCCATTTTAATTTTTTTTAATTATTTGTTTTAGCTTAAATTAAATCATGTTATTCAATGTATTTTCAGATATACAAACATATGCTATTATAAGTGTCTGAAAAGAAGTGTTTGTATATTTTTAATTTGATTGAAAAGATGTCTTCCAATTGTAATAATTTAAAAATTTTATTTAATGGTGCTGCCATCTATGTTCTTATTGAAATAAATAATAATTAAACATTAACGATAGGGATTTATTAAAAAAAACGATAAACTGTTTTGAAAGGAATATTTAACGAAACCCTCTGTGTGATCGAAGATCAAAATTACCCACTTTTTTTTTTAAGTACATTTTACAATGTGCCCGTTGATGTTTTACGATTTTATAATATGTTTTGTGTGAAAGTCAGGAATGATCTTCTGAAAAATCCACATCGCATATTTATATGGATCGGAAATTTGGAAAACATTTATTAATTAACATAATAAGGCAATCGTAATCTTCTCTTTTTATTATACAATAATACATTTTTATAAAACAACTGTCTTTTACATTATACTCCTCATAATATGTCTTTATCTGCAAAGCAAAATATATCTTAGTGTACTATATGTCCAGCGTATAAAACAGGGATTTAAAAGCATGATAACGTAAAATCTGATATAAAAAACGAATAAATTTCTGTTCTGTGCCTTATACAGAGAAACCACATTGGAAAACTGAAATGTAATTTATTTCATATTTCAATAACAACTCACTTCTAAAATTAACTTTCTTTGGAAATCTTGTTTCAATTTCATTTTCCCTTACACTAAAATTGAAGATAGATTGCTACATCTGCCGGCGCAGACATCGACATTTCATCTTTCTTATGTAGTTAACAATAAAAAAAATTCTTTTACTATATTTATATCGGGTTCAGAGTCAAATAATAAAATTTAATTTTCTGACGTATTTCTATGAAATAAAACAAAAAGTTATATTTCTAAAAGAGATTTTTGCAATAGTAAAAAAATAAATAGTATTAAAAAATGGATTAATGTTTTTTATTTACTATCAAGTAAAGGGTGAGTTTTATTGAAGTTATTTTTGCAGGAGATTAATATATGAAATGTGGGAATTATTTTACCACGCTTTCCTGTTATAATTGCGAATTTCAAAAATAAAACGCGCTAGGCTATTACAAGCTCTTAGAATGTAGTAACTTATATATTAAACCAGATCAAAGATACGTAAAAAAGGCGAAAGAATATGACTTGATAGTGACAAAGTAATTATAGAAAATTTAACGATAGAGATAAAACTTTTCTTTTTAGAATAATGCCCTTTTAATCAACAGAAGTACTTAACGATACTGAGATTAATGCATCTTTTTCCGAAAATATATAAATGTCTTTCATATTCACACAATACTTTTTATAATTACATGGAAATGACATAATTTTCAGATACGATTTTGTCCTTGCAAACTAAAGTTATTTCACTAATTAATAAGGTATTCGGTCTGTTTAGATGCAGAAAAATAGGTCAAGGAATATGATCTATACTGACTCAATAAAACAAAAATTTTTATTTTCAATGGGTGAAAATGTTCTTTTCTGTTGAGGATGGTGTAATCATTACAGCCGGAGACATTAGGCGATCAAAAGACGAAATCGTTTTACAATGCTTTAACGTTGTGGATTACAATTCTTTCTCTATATACGACGTTACTTTTATTTGTGAAAGCATTTGATTGGATTGTTTGAATTATGATCAGGTAAATTGAATTTTACTTTACAGACAAAATTTATTTATGTAAACTCTCATAAATATTAGATACAGTCGTAAAGTAATAAAATGCACGTAAAAGTAAAGTTATAAATTGATATTTTAGAGAAAATGACAAAACATCATTCCATGTTTTCGAAAATCTCCCTTGTTGGTTTTTAGTAGCTAACACAAGTGTATATTTTCTTAAGGAGATTCTTCTCACGCACTTGAAAACACACGCTCCGTAATGTTAATCGAAACCGATATGGAAACTGAAAGTATCTTTTTTTATAAAATCTCCAACTAAAATCGAAAAAGTAAAAAAGAGTCATAGTAAAGACTAAGCTCAGCTATCCCATGCAAAAAAAAAAAAAAAAAAAAAAAAAAAAAAATCATTTAAAAATATTCAAATTGAAACGAGAAATGTGAAAATAACGTGCCCATAGGATTAACATTACGGAGCGTGTGTTTTCACGTGCGTGAAGAATCCCCTTAAGTCTTTCCAACATAGTTGAAAAGTGTTTGTGAGTTCGGTTTGTCTGTATGTGCTCTAACTCCCGTAAATATACTCCGATTGCCATGAAATTGATATATGTTATTGAGGTTTACTATGGCAAAGTGTATTGAAAATTAAGAGTGTACCATTTACGGTTCATTTATAGGGACACACACACAAAAAAATCCCGTTACATTACGGTCTGTAGAGAAAAATCGCTTGCGGTGTATTTTAATGATATTAAACTATTTTAAACTTATTGAAATTGATATATATCACTGAAGGGATTTACAAGGTCCTTATTATATAACATGGTGAGCATAGAGTTTATCGTTCATTTACAGTGACACACATAAGAATTTAGCTACAGAAGAAAATGAAAAATAATTGAACTTTTGAAGCCCACGAACAATAATTGCTGGAACAGCGTTTCAGTTGTGCTATGCTTTTTTAAATTTAATTAGTATTTAAGTATTACTTGGTGTTTATAAATTCTATAGATGATATACAGGGCTGCACAAAAGTTCTCAACAACATCCGTTATTTGGCGGAAAAGTCTGAATGGACATTTTCAACTGTGCTATGCGTTTAACTGAACTAAAGTTTAACATACTATGTAGTATACATACATACCCGGTGTCCCAAAAATGGCTGATGGATTTTAAAATTCAATAGCTTCCAAACTGTGACCGATATTAAAAAAATTCTTGCAGGAGGGTTATGTACGATGTCAGGGGTTTTTGTACTGTAATTCTTGATTTTAGTTTGAATTTTAAACAATAGATGACGCTAAAAGCAATAGGCGGTTGTCCCCATTTGCAAGTTATTGAATTTCAAAATTCATCAGTCATTTTTGGGACACCCGGTATCTATAGTTCATATGTATATATTTTTTTTTCTCAACGGAGTTTTGCCATCTCGTAATCTGATTGGCCAGAGCTTTCGTCTTCATTGTGAAAATTCTTGGCGGGAATTGTGTTTGGCGTAAACCTCCACAGACCTTGCATCACAAGAGAGACCGAGAGTATTACAGAAACTACATTATCATAAAGATTGATAGCAATATGTCAAATTAGTTTTCAATTTCAAGTTTTTTTATCCAATAGGTTAATGGTAATTATTTTCATGCGTTGTCTGATCTTTTAATATGTAAATTTATCTTCCCTCCCCCCCCCGCCCCTGCGTTTCGATGTCCCAAAATGGACATCTTATAAATCCCCCCCCTTCTTTTTATGATCTTGTTTTGTAATATTTTGTCTCATGTGTTGTTTTATTGTAATAATAAATAATCAGCTTTCTACCTTATCTCCTCTCCCATACAAAAATTTATGTGTGTCCTCTCCCATCAATTTTTTTAAATTAAACAATTAAGTCATTAAAAATATTAAAATTTTAATTTTTTTTTCTAAATTATAAAACTATTATTAAGTATAAAATTATGAAAAAAATATTGTTAAATTACACACATACACACACATATATATATATATATTAAATTACAAGAAATTATTACATTTATTACAAAAAATTATTACAATTTATTACAATTATTTAAAACTTTTCTGCCCTATTTCTTATTTTTAGCTGTAGTAATTAATCAATCATCTGAATTCCCACCCCCCACCCCTGCTTGAGATTTACGCTACCCCATCCTTCGCTCCGCCAGCATAAATAAAATTTATGTGTATTTTTTAAAAACCTTTTGTTCATAAAATTATTTTATAGTAATAATTTTTAAAAATGTCCAACCCCGACACCCCCTCCCCATCCCACGGCATAGTGAAGATTACATTTTTTTCTGTTGGGAGCGGGGATATTTACTCATTAAAAGATCATACAACGCAGGTTAATATTTAGAATTAACTGAATGGGGGAGGGGATCCAAACAGAAAACTAATTTACTATTTTTCTATTAATTTTTATAATACATTGAAATCTCTAATTATCTTGCAAAACAAGTGGAAAAAGCATATAAATAAATCACTTTTGCCATCGAAATAACTATCTCTAATTATCTTGCCAAACAAGTGGCAAACGCATACAAATAAATCACTTTTGCCATCGAAATAACTGCCTCTGGTGGTTTTCGCCAAATATGATCCTCGCCAAGAATTGTCACAATGACGCCGAAAGCTCTGGCCAACCAGATTACGAGATGGCAAAAAAAAAATGCAGTTCATGTACATGACTGCACAAAAAATCGTATATTTTACCGACTATTCATGATAATAAAAATAATTTAGGTTTTGAAATGCATTATGAGTTTTCCAAATTGTTCATTTAGACATAAAATTTCACAATCAACTTAGTAAATTGTGAAGTTTTGTTGTAGTACTCTGAATGTGATGTAAAGTGTCTCATAATCTATGCCGTACGAATGATTTTTCATTCTTGTTATGCATAAAATTTGCTTTCTATAATATTTATATATGCTAAAAATATTTAAATATTCCAGAAAGTGAATCAATTTACACACAGATAGAGAACTTCATTATATTCATTGTATTTATATTTTACATGTATTATTTTGAATGACCCAGTTATTAGTAACATTCTTCAGGCTATTCTAGAGAATTATGTATTTTCAAAATACATAAAACTGTTAATATCACTCAGTGGAATAAATTTTAATAGAGTTGCGATGTAGTTAAAGCTTTCCTTTAAATATTTTAACATAGAATGTAGTGAATATATCATATCTGCTTGTACTTATGTAATTTGTTAGTTTTATATATACATACTTGTGTGTTTTTAAAACATTGAAACATATCCCTTAACGATATTTGCTACGTATATTTCTACATTCCTTTATTTAAAATTATAAATTTCGAAAAAACTGAGATGCCTTTAAGTATATTTCAACACAAAATGTAAAGCTTATTTTTAAAATTTATTAGCCCCCGGTATGCTATGCTATTTCTTTTTCCCATCTTATTTTTTGTCGTATCCAAAAAATAACGTTACCTTACAGAAGCCAGCGGTGAAAAAAGCAGTACGATTAAATATTCTATAGCAATTTTTTAAACTTCTAAGCATCGCACATTTTCGATTTTTATACCGTCGTATTGGAAAAAAAGAGTACTTTTAAATGCAATTTGTTTGAAAACTGTATCTCCATTTATTTTTGAAATATTAATTTTGTTGTAGTTTTTGGAGCCCTTTGCTTAATACTGGCAACAGAAGCACTCCATTTCTGTAGAAAGAAAAGGAAAAATAGTTGTAAAATATTAATTATATATTTTTGTTGCCATTTTTTCATAACAACCAAAAGAAAATGTAATTAAAATACGTGCTATTTTGAAAAAAAAATATATATAAACGAATGATTTCTGTTAAAACATGGAGCTATTATAAACTGTACTTAATTTTAACTATCTAATATTAATGTTACAAACAAATGAAGGCCTATGAATCATTAGACTTTTGGTCGAGCTTTTAGCTTTTTTGGTGAGTTTATTTAATGACGGCATCTTTTTGCTGCATTTGTGTATTATTTCGCGATAGTGACGTCCTATGCCTACTTTACTGTAGATGTTTAAGGGTGGATCGTAAAAGTTGAATTCTTAAGCGGGTGCGAATGACGTCATTTTACATAAAATAAAAGCGTGTGCTGTAAGTCTTAAAATTGAAATATATTTAGTACTTCTTATATATACATATATTTGTTTTTCATCGGGGGCGACACTAAATACTGAAAAAGCATAATTCCTGTCTTCTAGTTTACTTATTACTAATTAAACTGTGGATTTTTTAACTGAGATTTATATGCAATTTACACATCAAGAAAATAATGTTGAATTTTAAATACTGATTTTAAAAATATAAAAAAAAGTCAAACTTTCAACATGTTTATCCATTATCGAACTACATAAATATTTTTACCTACAAGTAAAAGTCATATTAAGAATATAAATATCCGTGATACTTCACTTTCTTTTCCAATTTTAAACCATTGGTGAATTTGGGAAATATGAAATTTTCTTATCGTCTTCCTCCGAAATCACACTAGGGAAATTAAACAAAAAGAATTTGAATATTGGTTATGATCCTGTTACGTCCTTTTGTAATAGAATTTGGAAATATATTTATTTTGTTTAGAGTAAAAAATATTAGCATTAGTTATTTCGAACTATACAAAATTATTTAAGGAGTATAAACAACATGTATATCCGTTATATATTTTTATTTATTTCTTACATCCTTTAAACGTATTTACCATATAAAATATCTTTTCAAAAAACAGCTGTACTAAATATTTGTTTAAAGTTTTACGTATTATTATTGTAATTGATTTATGTATTGTTATGATGCATGCATTATGCATTTTAAGCAATTCATTTCTATAATTTTAGGAAATGTCCGCATCATTTTTTCTGTCAATTCGCATCTAACATTTTCTTTTAAATCAAGACTAAAAATAAACTTGTTATAGCAGATTTTGGAAGAAAAAAGGAATAATGCAGGCGGCTTCTTAATGGACTTACAAGATGCGCTACAACTTTATATCCAAGCGACGTGTATGCGAAATACAGAGACATAAGAAAGTCATAGAACGATTAATATAGAATAGAACGAAATAAAAAAAGAAAGCTGCTGTGATACTTTACATCCAGGCGACTTGTAAGCTACTTACAGAGACATAAGAGATCCATAGAAAGATTTATATAGAATAGACCGAAGGAAAAAATGAAAACTGCTGTGAAACTCAGTGTTGCCAGATAGTCAAAAATGAATTTCCACAAAATTTCTGAAATTTTCCACAAATCAGTGTTTATTCCGCAAAAGTCCCCACTAATTTACTCAAAAAAGGAATTTTTAAATTTTAAGTTTACCACTATAAAAAATATTTAAGTAATTTAAGCTCAAAAATGTTTCCCAAATCAAGCCTTTTTTTTTTTTGAAAAAGTTCCCCATTTACAAAAAATAAACTTTTAAACTGGGCTGAATGCATATTCTGCAGCTACATTAAGAGAATGAGAGATGTATTTTGCAGTGACAAGTTATTTTGCGTTTGTTTTTAAAAGCATTGTCTAACAATGTCGGACTATTGTTACATTAGCTCCATAGCTTTAGACAGTCTCTTATCAGTTGGGATTTGAATGAATCCGAGATGGTACGCTGTTTTAATTTTTTTGTCAACCCTATACTGAAGTACATAATCATAATGCAAAATATTTTCTTTGTATCAATCGATGTGCTTTTGTATATCATAATAGAGAAAAATATCTGCTTTTCACTTATTTAAATTAATTTTTTTTTTAAAGTACGGCAGAGGAATTTTTCGTTAAAGTCCTGCAGATTTAGTCACGCGCAGGTTAAGACTTTAGAGTTTCATGCAACTGTAATATGTGTAAACTGTAATGTAGTAAACAACGATCACGACCAGATCCAATAGAATAATGATTGATATTTACGATTTCTGGATTGTATTTTCGGTTTTCAAATCAAAATTGAATTTGAGACACATCCAGTTTTCTACAGGAATAAAAGAAATCTTTACGGAAAATAGTAAAAAAGAAAAAAAAATCCCCAAGTTTTCCCCCAAAATTTTTGTAGTCCCCAAAAATTTCCCCACGAACTACTTGTCCCCAAAAAATTCCCCTAGAGGTTCAAAATTCTAAAAAATGGGGACAAAATCCCCAATCTGGCAACACTGATGAAACTTTACATCCCGGCGACATGTAAGCAACTTATAGACACATAAGTGAGCATAAGGAATATTAAGTGTAGTATAGAACTTGTTAAAAAAAAAAATCCCCTGGAGGTTCAAAATTCTCCAAAATGGGGACAATAGCCTTTGTGTGTTTGCATGTTTGTAAAAGTTAATCTCTGGAACTACCGAACTGATTTTAAAAATAATAGTGACACAATACTGGTACTATCTTCCTCCAACATACCTTTATTTTATGTAGGTACAATAACCTCCAAAGAGGTACAGGAGAGAAAAATATTCTAAAATTGGCATTACTGTGATATTTATTGTCTAGAAATGTGAAAATTGGTGTGATAGGTTACATTAATATTTAAATACTTTTTATGAACGGTGTCTGAAAAGTTCGAGATTTAAAAGTGTGAAATGAGCGGGATATATTCTAAATTACGGTTTATTAATCCTTACCGGCGCGGAATAATTCTGTTTATAAACTGACGAAATAATGGACTCATACCGCAATTTATAAACGAATTTATTCGAAAATAAGTACTTGATTATTTTCATGCACATAATAATAGGAAAATTCCAGTTAGATATTCTTGGTGCCGTTTGGCAGCTTTGGAATTAAAATTAGGTGTCCTTTTTAAGGGTTAAGGGGGTCCGGGACACAAAAATCTTAAAACTTTCTTAAATTTTTTTGTTACATTAAAAAAAAAAATTTTCTTCTTAAAATGTAGTTTAAAATCATGTTTCTAGCTTAATTGGAACCAGAAATATTCATTTTTAAGTTTTGGTTTCTTTTCAAAATCTATCTTTAAAGCAATGGTTGTCAAGAGAACGATTTTTTGCGAAATGCGTGTTTCTTCATGATGGGTTTTTTCACCATTTCTCGTATTTAAAATTTTATAAGACAAGAACCGTTAAAGATAAATTCTTCAAATGTGGAACCTGTAATTTTCAATTGTTTTACTTTAATTTTGATTCAGCAAATTTGAAAATAATATTTACTTTTGAAAATATGATTTAAAAAAAAAATGTTACGTTATTTTTTTTTCAAATTTTTACTTTAAATATTTTTAATTTTTATTTCAATTAATATTTTTTAAATGCTGAATCTAAATTAAAACTTATATATTTCTGTTTATTTAAATGCAAAAAAAAAAAAAATTAAAGTCTACAAATAATATTTCGAGTTATAACGATTTAAAACTGCTCACTTTTTTTATTAAAATTAAAATTTTATATTTAAAAAAAAAATTATGAGAAGTTTTATCATGTGATTTTATTTACAAATGATATGGTTAACCATCACAAAACATTTTTAAATTTTCCCTCAATAAATAAAACATATTTGAAAATGTGTCCCGGATCCCTTTAAGAAGTGTTAGGCATAGAAATTTAAAATTTTAAATGTCTGTTATTTTTTGGACTTAAATGCTTGTACAATTTTTACTAAATTTGAAATTAAAAAGGATACAGAAGCAAAAAAGTTTCTAAATTTGCTATTGTTTTTGTTTTTTATGGTACTGATGCTGGAAATTTTTTTTTCATGGTTTTTATTTTTAAGTTTTCACTACTAATTAAGAACGGTTTCTAAAAAAACAAGTTGGAAATTGCTCGTTAAAAGTGGCAAATGATGCGCGTTCGTACCATAACTAGTTTTATAAATATTTTTTGCACCGCATATTGTACTGAATGTATATTTTAGTGCACTTCATAAGTGCATATCAATTTCATTATGTTCGAAATGCTGTAGCATCATTAAAATGCACTTGAAAAATTTTTCCTATTGACCGTAATGAAACGGATAACTTTTGAATGGCTCTGTAATTTAAACATACATCCGATTTTTATAACATTTGAAATGACTGGACAATATTTTGCAACAATTATGTATTTAAATTTGCAGACCATTCGGAAGGCGTAACATCATTAAAATGCCCTTGCAATATTTTTTTTTCCCATTGAGGTAATGCAGCAGAAAACTTTTGACTGTCCCTGTAATTAAACTATACATCCGATTTCCATAAAATTTGAAATGACTCGACAAAATTTTGTAACGATTATATATTTAAAATTTCAGACCATTCGGTCGGTTAGTTTTGTCTCTGTTATATGCGGACAGACGGACAGACAGACAGACTGAACGACGACTATAGGTGCTACGTATTTATATAATTACGAACGCAGCTAAAAAAAGTTGGAAATTGCTCGTCAAACGTGGCAAATGAGGTGCGTTCGTACTATAACTAGTTTTATAATTATTTTTTGCACCCCATATTGTACTGAATGTATAATTTTTTGCACTTCATAAAGCGCATAGTCTGATACATCATTAAAATGCACTTCCAATATTTTTTTCCCATTCCCCGTAATGTAACGGAACACTTTTGACTGTCCCTGTAATTAAACTATACATCCGATTTTCCTAAAATTTGAAATAGCTCAACAAAATTTTGCAACAATTATATCTTTAAAATTTCAGACCATTCGGAAGGCTGTAATATCATTAAAATGCACTTGCAATAATTTTTCCCATTGGCCGTAATGTAAAGAAAAACTTTTGACTGTCCCTGTAATTAAACTATGCATTCGATTTTCCTAAAATTTGAAAGGGCTCGACAAAATTTTGCAACAGTTATATCTTTAAAATTTCAGATCATTCGGAAGGCTCTAATATCAGTAAAATCCACTTGCAATAATTTTTCCCATTGGTCGTAATGTAAAGAAAAACTTTTGACTGTCCCTGTAATTAAACTATACATCCGATTTTTCTAAAATTTGAAAGGGCTCGACAGAATTTTGCAACAGTTATATCTTTAAAATTTCAGATCATTCGGAAGGCTCTAATATCATTAAAATGCACTTGCAATAATTTTTCCCATTGGCCGTAATGTAAGGAAAAACTTTTGACTGTCCCTGTTATTAAACTATACATCCGATTTTCCTAAAATTTGAAAGGGCTCGACAAAATTTTGCAACAGTTATATCTTTAAAATTTCAGATCATTCGGAAGGCTGTAATATCATTAAAATGCACTTGCAATAATTTTTCCCATTGGCCGTAATGTAAAGGAAAACTTTTGACTGTCCCTGTAATTAAACTATACATCCGATTTTCATAAAATTTGAAATGGCTCGACAAAATTTTGCAACAATCATATATTTGAAATTTCAGACCATTCGGTTGGGTAGTGTTTGCTCTGTTACATGCGGACAGACGGACGGACAGACGGACGGACAGACGGACGGACTGAACGACGACTGTAGGTGCTACGTATTTATATAATTACGAACGCACCTAAAAAGGAAGAAATTTAAAATGGCGAAATGAGAAAGAAAAGCTCTGAAAAAACCTTTTAAAATATGGTTCACATGAAATTTCATGTTAGGGATAAAAAATTTAATTTGATATGGATATTTCTTTAGAGACGTGAATGCAACCGCAAAAATGTTTCTAAATATGTAGAAATTTAAAAGTGTGCAGAAACAAAAAATATTCTACTAAAATTACTATTTGTGTGATATTGTTGTAATATAAAATTTGTTAACTAAAAACTTGGACTTTGCTAGTATAGTACTTTTAACACTTTCAAGGACAAAGCACTTGTTTGATAAAATGTTTAAATGAATGAATGAGATCGGAATTTACGAGTAAATTTATTTGGAAATAAGAAAAAGCTACATTTCGCATACATAATAAATGGAAAATTTTATACCAAAATTCTGGTAACATTGTGGCATTTCGGAATTAAAAGTAACGGGTTTCATAAGCGTGCCACTGCCCTTGAAAGTAGTAAGATGTAAGGGCTCTCTATGAACGGTTTCTAAATAGTCGAAATTTTAAATGTTAAATGAAAAGAGTGGAAAACCTTAAAAATAAATTCGAAACCATAATCTAATTGGAACTAACTTTAGTTCTTATCATTCATTTATTTCTCATATTCACCTGTTGCAATGTAAGAGTGGACATTAACCGAAATGTTGTTTAATTATTAATTTTTGAAATATCCGTGCTTATTAAAATTTCCTCTAATAAAAATGGGTACGCTATTCGTAACTGATATAGTTCAACAATTACGTGAGCAAAGCCACGGGTTATGATAGTTACTTATATGCTTAAATCCATACATTCTTAATAATTTGAATCCACCTTATCCATTTACATAAAACAACACAATATATTTAGAGCAAATAGTAAATCTGTTTATTTTGGTTTTTGCTGGATATTTTGTAAAACTTTTATATTGGGATCGTGCACGCAGAAATACAAGTTGAAAATTTAATATACAGAGTGTTGTTCTGTAAGTAATAATGCAAAATCATTAAAAAATTGAACAAAAATATATTTAATTATAGAGCTGGACATTTACAACATAAAAAAGTTCAATATTAAAGTGAAAAAAAAAATGAAAAAAAAAACTACTAATGGCAGCAAACAAAGGAAAAAAATATGTATATACTGATTTTTTTTTTACTGTAAGTTCAGAAAAATAACTAAAGAAACCCATGATTAACGACAATCTCAAATAACTGCAAATTAATGTTTTCATCTCCTATGAATGGAGAGATAAATTAAAATACTTCTCAATCAGCATGCCAAACCTGAGAGTTTGCATGATTTACTTTCAAGTAGTGGCAAATTAAAATATTTCACATAACAGTATCGTATAGGAAGTTTTAAATATTTATCAATCATTTGTTTATTCAAAAGGCCAAACGAATGAAATCCTGATTAATTTCGAATTGAAGCTTTGGTCATAATCTATGACCATCTTCCGAAGAGAGTTGTTAGATTGCTTTTAATGAACAACGAAAAACAGTCTTGGATTTCGAAAGTTCGTTGATAATCGCTTCAGCCAATCATACGAATTGAATATGCAGTGGCATCATCTATCGGACGAAAGCAAAATAAAAGTTTAAACGAATTAACCATGGAGTATGCACTGGTGACATCTATCAAATAAATACAGAGATAATGGAAAAAGAATAAATGATATGGCATGCAGTTGCGACATCTAGTAGTTTAAAAGTAATGTAACAACTCATTCCTGAAGATGGTCAGACAAGATGACCGAAACGTCGATTGTTTTAGTTATATTTTAATGTTCGTTTAGATTTAAACTTTACGCACAAAAAAAAATATACACTATTTAGTAAACTTGTGACTTTTTATTTTCACTTTAATATTGAAAAATATTTTTAGTTTAAAATGGAATTTTAGAAGAGTTATAGCAGTTTATGAAAATGAAGAATTTTTAAAGCAAAATTCATAAATATTACATTAGTATCCCATTTATATCTTTATTTATTCAAAACGAAAATCCTAATTTTAATATTATATTCAGAAAAATCATCATATTAATACATTTAATTCCAACAGAATTCCTAGGATGATTTAGTTTTCAATACATTGATTTAAACTACCGTTAAAAGTTATGAGTACAATTATAATTTCAAAGGTTACATTTGTTTAAAGTCATGAGTTGTTTTCATTTAAACTTCATGGAAAAAAAAATTATATAATGGAAAAAAAATCTTTCTTTTGACAACATTTATAATTTAAAAGTTTATTTTATCTAAATTAGTTTAGATCATTAAAATATAAAATAGTTAAGGCAACTAGAATTGTAATCAATAATATATTTTCAGCAATTATTTACAGATATGGAAATTTAGGGTAATATTTTTAAGTGTGCTGCATAAACGGTCGGTATATAACTATGAAATATTGAAAAAGATTAAGGTTAAAGCAATATTAATATTCTAAACATAAAGATTAATTTATTTCGTAATCAAAATATCTCAAAACTTTAAAACCTCAATATCGTTTTCATAAATCTGTTATCTCTTATTGATACAGTGGTGGAAAAAATTATAAAGCCACTTGAAAATATGATATAATTAAAAAACAAAAGATGGAACATTTGTGAAATTTCATACATATATATTATAAGCTACAAGGAAGTAAAGAAAAAAAGAAATTTATTAATAACTACATTAATAAAAGGTTAATAGACTTAAGAAAATTTTCTGTACAAAGAAAGTTGGAAACAATTATAAAGTCGATACATGTATTTCATCAATAATCGATGTGAGACCCTTTTTTTTCGATGACTTTGATTAGTCTCTTGTTCTTTGAATTTATCAGACCACACAAAGAACTTGCATCAATATTGTTCCAGCAGTTTTTAATAGCATTCATCAAATCTAACTTTGAATTGAATTGTCGTCCATTTTTGTAAACATTTCGGACTAAAATTCCCTAGAGATTTTCTATTATATTCAGATCGGGGCTACGAGCTAGCCATTGAAGGCATTTCACCTGATTAGCTTCCAGCCAAGATTTAGTTGACTTCGAAACATGAACGGAAGCTTTGTCCTACTGAAATGTCCAGTCTCCCGAAGTTATAAGAGGAGCAATGGGTAATAAATTATCTCCTTACATATCTTGATACATAACTGAATTCATTTTGTTGTGCATGAAAACAATTGGAGTGGTTCCACAGGCAGCAAATGCAGCCCAAACCATTACTGAGCCACCTCCAAATTGACGCTTTGAAAAAAATATGAGATTCCTGCCGTAAATCATGCCAAAAGAATTTATAGCCGTCGGGTCCATCGAAATTAAATTTCTTTTCATCGGAAAAGACAACATTTCTCCAATTTGTGCCTTTGGTTAAATGTTTTCGTGCAAAGTCTAAGCGAGCATTTTTGTGGTGCCTAGAAGGAGGAGGTTTTCCTTTAAATTTTTTAAATTGAACAATGGGATTGTTACTTAAAACATTTCTTACCGTTCGGATTGTACATGGTAATTGTAACTGGTCTTGAATTTGGGCTGACGACATTTTTTCTGCTTAAGCTAGCTCCCGGATTTGTCTTGATTGCCTTACAGTTAAGGATTTCGGTCTTCCTGTACGCTTGTGACTGCCGTGATCTTCGGGATTTCTGAGAAAACTGTTTACTGCAGCCTTGGACTTTCCTATTTTTCTTGCAATATTAGAACCAGACATTCCAGCTTCATTTAAAGTTAATATTTTAATTTGTTCACCATTGGATAACTTTTTTCCTCTTGGCATTGTATTAAGCACACCAAATACAAAATGAATGCACGTAACACGTTTACATTTATCTAAACTTTCCTGGCAACCTGCTTTCTCAAGTTTGGCATTATGCCAAATGAGGCTAGAACGATCGACTTTATAATTTTTTCCAATTTGTTTTTCATTGGTTCTAAGAAATCAGCATAATTTATGTTCCCCCTTCCGATTTTTCTAAACAAAGTTTATGCGTATTATTGCGATGTTGATCATGCAAATGTAAATAGAATTTGCGATATCAATAATTCCATTACTTTTTGACTTTTGTAAATTTTTCTATCGGCTTTATAATTTTTTCCAGCACTGTATGATGAGAAAATATTCTGTAAAACAAATGTTAAATTTAAAACAGTTCGGAGATTATAGGATTATTCTTATTGGCGATTCACTGGTAAATATACAAAAATTACAATGTGATTTCCGGTTAACTAACGTCAACTGAAACTGATATTTAAATGAATCTTATGATACAGCATAAATACATTTTGTACAATTCCACTACACTTCCGGCCAGCTCTACAAAATCATACTATGCCATTTCAAAACACTTATTATTCCGCGAATATCCTCATTATCTATACACTGTAAAAAAAAAAAAAAAAAAAAAAAAAAAAAAAAAAAAAAAAAAAAAAAACGGAGATTCTACTGGAATACTATTCTACTGGCGTACAGAGGAGACTAAGGCTCCCGCTATTTACATATCTCTACCCTACAACAAATATCTTTCTGAAAAAATCTCTAGCCTTTTGAAGTCTCATAACATCAGTACATCATTCAAGCCTCAAAATATTTTGAAAAACTTACTTTGTAAATGTAAATCTAAAATTCCCCCCTTACTAAGAACCGGTTCAATTTACAGTATACCATGTAAAGGTTGCGACTCAGTATATATTGGCGAAACTGGTCGCACTTGCGCCATTCGCCTTGCCGAGCATAAACGTACTTACAAATCTGGAAACCTACAGTCTAAAATTGTACAGCATTCTTTGGATACCGACCATATCCCACATTTCACGAATATGAAAGTTATCAGATCCGGTTGCAATAATATTAAAAGTAGAGTTTTTCTGGAAGGTGTGTTCCCTCTTAAGCAAACGTCGCCGATAAATGAATCATGTGCACTTCCTCCTGAATACTCAGCATTGTTTAAAAAAAATATATATATACTTTTTAAATTTTAACTGCTAATAATTTTTAACTGTAAACATGATATATAGTTTTCTGTCATTTGAATGTTTTGTTGCACTGATGAGGGGCTAAAACTTAGCTTGAAACGTTTGCTTTTTAATTGTATTAAATGTATTTATGTAATTTTAGTTGTATGTCTGATGAATTGTAATATTTTTTTTTATTTTTAACTCGTATATCAGACGTTAAACAATGATTATTTATTTCATAAAAACAGAAAAAAGCAAAAAAAAAAAAAAAGAAAAAGGCTAGATATGACGTCACATTCTATCAAATATTTTCAGCGTGTAGTCAAACTCACTGTAAATAAATGGTTCCTATATTTTGTTTGCTACTTCGATTGTATACTACAGCCATATCTTATAGCAAATAAAATTTCAGTAACTGCTATCTCATTTGGATGCATTTATTGTATTTTTTCCCGTATTGTGAGAAATCGTATACTTCTGTTACGCGTGCCAATGATAACATGTATTTCCATTTCAAAAGTTAAATAAATTACCAAAGTGTTACAAAAGAATGTCCTTTTTCTGAATTTCGATTTCGCGAGTTCCAAAATTAAAACTAAAATTGTGAGTTTTTCATAAACGTCAAATTAAGGCTGTTCATAAAGTTACATCTGTTCTCAAATCCAAAGGAGCTATTTTCTGATATATTTTTAAATTTATTTTTTTCGGAAACGCGTGAAATTGGCAGGAGCTCTTATTTAAAAACTTCGTAATCGAAAGATAGCTTCCATTTTTAGGTAAAGGTATAAGATCTTTCAGTTGGTGTTTTGAAGTGAATTTCGGACGCAACACCGCGATAAAGGAGATAAACCGGTCGTCGCGTGACCACAATTTCTCATAACTTGATAAGTAATTTATTTATCAAAAAATGGAAAACTCATTTCAATTCCGAATCGCTTTTATGGTAAGGCCTGGAAATTTTAAGTCTTTACGCTTAATGAGTGAAAAAGTTTCGCGTTGTTGAGCAGGCAACTGGAGCAAGGATAAGCAAGGATGGGGGAATTTTCAGAAAATCTTACACGCCGAGGATTTATTTTATTCGGCAGCAAAATGCAATGTACATTTTGAAATTGTTATAATAAAACTTAGTCGATTGCAAAAATAGTTGATTACTATTGCTACAATAAATTTTCACATATATATTTTCCCCCTGTAAAATTAAGAAAAAATATACACGAGAGAAAAGTTTAATAAAAAATAGAACTTAGTACCGAGTTTACATCGCAGTAATTTGGAAAGTTGTAAAATATAGCTAACTAGTAAAAAAAAAAATAAAGTTCTTCGCATATCTTTTGGCATGGAGTTTTTTAAATACTGCCTACAAATTCACTCGCCCTGTCAGAAAATCTACTCGCCAGTGGCGAGTAAAATGATGTATTTCTCCACCCCTGACCTTAAGCATTATTGAAAGTTAGTATTTTGTAATCGAATTGCATGCCAGATATTCGCTTAAAACATAAGACGGGGGGTCCATCTTCCGGTCCCAGGCCCTTTTCAGGCCCATTTGTCGACACAAGGAACCACCCGTGAAACAAGCCCCGCGACGCGTCCCGAAGGTCGCCGCCAGACAAGCTCCAACAGAGCGGAACCCCGCGCCAACTCCGGTCAAACCGACACCGCTGCCCAGCGCACACGGTGACGGCTATTCCCAAGAAGAGACGAACGGCCGCTACGACAGTCCTCACCACCCAGCTAGAAAAACCAAGTGGTCCCTAAACTTGGTTACTCGAGCCGGTAGACCCCGCAAGCCATCGCAGGAACCAGACGCCTATAAAGACGCTGGGCCCACGGACCGAACCGAGGCTTCCCGACCCGAATTTAATTTACGGACAGGCCCCCAAGATCAGATACCATTTTCCGGCAGAGACATTTTTGTGGGCCAGCCGATCGGAAAGTTAGTGAGGAGCCCCTAGCTTGAAAACCAGGGAGGACGGGGAAAATCCCTCCGGCCGTAAAGCGACCCAGCTCCTGGCTCTTCGCCCAGTCCACCCGGCTCAACCGACGGAACCCCTCGCGGATCACGCCGGGAGCCAGTTGGCCCAGACTAGGTGCCGTTAGCGACCCCAGGCGGGCACGGAAAGCTCCACCTAGACGGAATAGACTCCGCCTCGCTAGGGGGTTGGATGGAACGGAGTCCCGCCAGCCCCCACCGACTCGACTCCATCCTAGGACAGAGAAGCCAGCGGAGGCCGACAGAAGCCCGCCCACCACTACCTTACCTCACGGCCGTCGAGGGTACCCAGGCCCGAAGACCCCTGACCCCGTGCAGTGACCGACCGCTACCTTTGTTAGTGCGTTCGAAAGTTAGGTGGAGACACCTCTAGGTCCTCATCACCAGGCGAGGCAAACTCCGGTACCGCATAGACACGGAGGGCCTGGATCGGACCAAGAGTTCACCTGAGGCACGATGAGCCGCCGCGTTACCGGCGAGCCTCCGGCCCGTTTCCCTGCGGGAATAGCGTTCGATGGTGGACCTGCCGGCCGACCCCCTCCCAAGGGTCACGGCACGACATGGAGCAACCAGAGCCACACTGGCCTCCCCACGCGACCGCTCCTTGGTCGACGGGGGCACCGCCAAACCCTACCACCCTGAGGGTCGGCTCCCAACTGCTCCAGCTGAGGTCCTCGGAGGGATGAGCCACCCAAGTCATAAAGTAACTTGGGCGCTGTCCGTAACCCTCGCCCTTCGGTTGCTCCGGGAGTCCCTGCATGGCGTTCCCGCGAGCCCCGTCGTCACTAGCGAGCACCGAGGACTTTCCACTACAAAGCCCTCACTCATGCTTCAGGCTCCCTCTTAGTCAATTGGTGGATGGGGTCCTATCGCCTTAGCTATCCTTTGCCCAGAGTCACCACCCGGCCACCGCCGGCTCTGGGATCAGACTATGGAGTGTCGCTACCCGGCTTGGCCAGAGAACCCGGCTGCCGGGGGTAGAAGCACGTCAACATCAAAACCGTGTCCACCCATGCACGACCTCCGCTAACCGTGGCCACCGGACTCTTGGCCTGTCGACCGCAAGTCTCACTTGGAGGTAGCGAATCGTCCCCATCCGGCCCCCTCGCATTCGTACACAACGAACTCTGCCGAGCTTCCGGTCTCCTCCCCCACTCAAGGGGTCGGTTCGGAACCACCCGGAGGGGCGGCCACTCGCTTAAAACATAAGCCATTCTATATTGTTTTAAACAAAAGTGCATGTCATAATAGTTGTTAACCACACTCATTAATATAAGAATACGCCAATTAGCGCACAGCCCGATTACAGAAGACTAACTCGTCAGAACTTAAAGAGATAAAAATAGTTCTGCATTTTTTATTCGCGTAATAAGACTAATCTTTAATAATTGAGTTCACATGATTATATAACTTTCCCCTATAATTATATGACAAAGCAATGAAAAACAATATGTTACGCACTAAAATCTTCCCTGAAAAACTAATAGTGCAAGTCGCATGGAAATCCATTCTGAAGAATTCAAGTTATATGCACCCGAAACGAAATTCCCATTTGCATTTTATATACTTATCAGATTCTTTTGAATAGTTTGATTTGATATCTGTTAAATTCGTATTTTATTTTATTTTATTTTCGGTATTTTAATTTCGTTTGCAAATTTAGTTATTGAATATTATACGAACACAAACAAATCCTGAATTATTTACAATGTTTCAGAACAATTCAGTTAATATTTTGAAATTGGATTGCAAGCATATTTCAAAAATATTCATGCTTGAAAATTACTTTTAAATCCATAAAATATCTGTAAATTGAGATAAACATTACAAACAAATATTACTGAAAGTAATTTTGTTTTCTATAAGACGTTGGAACAATGGAATGTGTGATGTTTAGGGTAAAAGGGAAATTTATTGTTGTGTTAGGTTGCTGCGACCGAAAATATGATACCAGCGTTACTCATAGACATGTCTTTTCTTTATACTACTGCATTAAGAGTAAACGGGTTCATCTTTTGTAATCGGATTGCACGCACCTTTAAAAATATCTATGCTTGAAAATTACTTTAAAATCCATTAAAATCAGAAAACTGAGATACAATTTTCAAACAAATTTCATTTGAAAGAACTTTTTTTCTATTCGACATTGTAAAAAATGAAATTATGTGATGTTTAAAGGTTAGAAAAATTGCAGTACAGGCACAATTTATGGGTTATAATTTATGGGTTACAATTTATAGGTTATAATTTATAGGGTACAATTTATGGGCACTGACATAGTGTTTTTACTTTATAAGGCACATACAAATGAGAATTTTACTAAATGCTGCGCGATTTGGTGGATTTTTTTTTTCGTATTGTCAGGAAAATCACATATTTCTCTCTTATACCCGCCAAAGAAAACGCGTATTCTGTTATTAAAGCTCAGGTATTTTACTATGTTTGCAAGACAATAGCGTACTGTTTTCTGATTGTCTTTTTAACCATTTGTGGATCGGAATGCACAAATTTCAGTTATTGTGATTGCCGTATTATTTCGTTTTAATACATTTTACCTGGAAGGCTCCTTATAATCGACACGGGCGAAGCCGGGTAGTTCTGCTAGTATCTATATATAACAAATTTGTTATTTTAAGAAAATTTTCAGACCATGGAAATCTCGATATGGTGTCATGGAGAAAATAAAGGAATATTAAGTATTAACCCCTTGAGGGGCAAGCAATTACGTTTGTGAAATGCTGAATTCCCACCGGAAACTTTGCAAAATTCTGTTTATAAATAAGTAAAAGCAATTTTACGACTTTTTTTCCCCCAAAGTTACAAAAGTAAAATTTAATAAATTTTTTCTGGTGTAAAACTTTATTAATCTTAGGTGATATATAATATATACCGGTGCCCCTCAAGGGGTTTAATAGATATTTCTATACAAAAAAAAAAATGAATTTTATATAAGAAATTAAATCTAAATAATTTAAGCATGTTATTAACCTTTACACGGGTTCTCGGACGTTACGATCCGAGAATACATGTTAAAGCCGGACAGATCCTGTCCGAGCTCCCGTGTAAAGATTAACAAATTTCCACAGCGCATTTTCTCGTTTAGGATCAGTCGGGCTCAGGCCCTCGTGATACAACAGATTTTGGGTTCAGGATTCGAAAAATAATAATCCGATCTCATCTCTAATCTACACTACCATCACTTTAACTATTTACTATACACAGTACACTCTTTTAGCACTGCTTGTACAGCTGAATTCTGTTCAGTTTTACGGAATCATAAAATAAATGAATTTATGTTTCCCAACATAACAAGACGATGTATCTGTAAACTGGGTGTTATGTTGTCCAAAACTAGTTGCGCCTAAATTCTGATATACTGCTCAGCACTGTTTATATTCGCTTACTTAATAGGTTTTATGTTATACAGGATGTCCACTCTCAACGGTGTCCAATGGCTAATTCCTAAACTGTTAGTCATAGACATATAGTTCCAATTAAAAAAATGTTTTAAATGAGGTAAAGAAGTATTTTAAAAGCAATTATGGTCAATAAAAGCATTTCTTAAAAAATTAAGAAATTAAAATTTTTGTACGGTTTCCGGGTCCTATAAGTTATATTTAGTAATATTTTCCTATTACACTGACAAGTAAGACAAAAAAAAGTCCCATTATTCTACGGTTAAAACTGACCGAGTAATAGCTGTTTAAAGTTCGAGCACATTTTTTGCTACGAAATAGGGGTCATTCACAAATTTAGTAGGATATAAATAATCGTCAGATATATTACACATATATATATATTTGAGACTAAAATTAACATTGCAATATAAATTTGAAATATAAAATCATTCTGAAGTATTAATGCAAAATATACAGCTTATTCTAAACACATAAGAGGAAAAAATAACAGAATTTTCCTTAAATAAAATGGTGAAAAGAAACAGTCCTAATTCTTTACAAAATTATGCGTATTTTAAAATGCTATTAGATTACACTAGACTGCAAAATTTCAGTTGTTTTATGTTTTTTAGCTTTTGATAATTGATTCTTGTGTATTTTGTAGCGTTGAATCCGAGTGACTTTCGTTTTTAACCATCAGGATTTTTCACAAATCTTAAATTTCAAATTGACCGCTCCCCACCGCTACCTTACCGGATCCCTGAGCTGTTTAACTGTAAAAATCTCAGTATTAGACAAAAATGAAACCAATAAATTATTGAATTAAATAAAATTAAATTGAATAAAAGAAGTTTCACACCTATTTTATAGTATCATATTTTCTCTATTTTTAAACTTGGGAATTTACGATTTCCGAAAATGTCTGACGTGATGGTTAAAAATGAAGGCCATTTTCGGATTCAACGCTAAAATTATATAAAAATCAATTATCAAAAATTAAAAAACACAACCATCTCCTCTGTCTTATACCATCAAATTTTTACTATTTTTTAACTTTGAAATTTGCAATTTTCGAAAAATCCTGACATGGTGGTTAAAAGAGAAAGTAATTTCGGATTCAGCGTTAAAAAATACATAAGTAATCAATTTTAACAGTTAAAAGCACAACCATCGCAGGGTTATGTTATTTAATCTTAAACTTTTTCTTAAACTTGTTGCCAGTAATCTATCCGAAAGTTTTTGTGTTATCCTGTAAAATAAGTATAAATGGTAAGCAATGAAAATCATAATACTTCATTGTCATTAGACTAACGTCAGCTTGTAAAATTTAACGTCGATCGGAATTTTTACTTTAGTTAAAGTGGAGTACTAATTTTGAAAAGAAAATATATATGTAGTATTCAAGTTAAATAAAAGCTTTTAAAATAACATAATTTTCGTTAAAAGAAATCATGAAAAGAAACAGTCTTAAATCCCTACGAAATGAAACATATGTTAAAATACAATTATTTTAACGAATCTAAAACTTAATAAATGTTAACGCTATCGTAATACCTGTACAAGTTCTTTCAAAGCGGAGATGCACCTGAAATAATTCCTTCGAATACTTTAAGCACTTTCAATACGACCCTTCGACGCACAGTTGAACTCATCTGTATTAAGGTGCAGAAAAGTGGTATGAGTCATGAATTTCAAAGTTTCATAACTCGGTCAATTTTAGTCTTAGATGAACGGGACTTTTTTTGTCTTTCTTTTTAGTATAACAGGGAATTTTTACTAAATATCACTTATAGAACCGGGGGACCGTATAAAAAATTAAATTTCGTAACAACTTTTTAATAAATATTTTTCTTGACCCAAGTCGATTTAAAAGTATTTTACCTTATTTTTCAATATATTTTTGTAATTGGAACTATGTGTTTATGACTAAAGGTTTAGGAATTAGCCATTGGACACCGTTGAGAGTGGACACCCTGTATATGGCATGTTTGTTTTTGCATTATATTTTGAACTATTCATTTAAAACACACTTACTAATTTTTAATTAGTATTGAAATTTACAATACTTTTATTTCGTCTTGGGTTTGATCGGTAAATGCCAAAGTTGAATTAAAAAAAGCTTATCGTGCAAATACATACAACAAATATCGTAAAAAAAAAAGAATATAAAGAAAAATGACTAACTAAATTAATATTCCATCCTGGGAGACATTACAGTAAATATTTATTTGAATACAACATTCATAAAACAATATTAAAGGAAAACATTCATAAAAAAACTTACAAAAGAGCAAATTATATCTTCCATTTGTATGGGAGAAATATGAATACTTTATTTTAAATTACATAAATTTCACCCATTGCTTTTACGCTGTAACGTGAAATGGAGCTTAAAAAGCCTTTTGTTCACGATAATTGCAGCTTCCGAACAATTTTGATAAGATTTATTATATTATCTTATTTGTATGTGTTTTAAAAGTAAATCAGAGGCTTTTCTTTTAATCCATATTTTGAAAATGTTTCTGATGTAGGATTTCTCATTATAAAAAGAATAGGAAATGGAGATTTCCTTAAGAACTTTTCGAACAAGGTTATTACTGAAATTTTAATCAATAATGCTTCAGATTGCAGGTTGCAAATACAGGGTTCGTACGCTATAAAGCCGCGCCCCATTTTGTAAGGACTCTACCACCAGTATTATTATAAAGATCATTTTCTTCACGATTCATTAGCTAGAAGATAGTTTTATGAGATTACTGATGGCAGAGTCCTTACAAAATGGGACGTGGCTTAATAGCGTGCGAACCCCGAAATAATGAAAACGAAAGGTAAATGAAATGTAACCATAAGGAAAATGAAAATTGAGTAACTGATTATTTAAACTGATAAAAACTGTTGTAGAAGATGCACGAAAATAAGAACTTCTAAATTTTCTCATAATAAAGGGAACGAATATATATATTTTTTTTCAACTGGATTAAATCATATTCAAGGCTGGAGTAGCACAGTTGCGTTTATTCCAACAGAGCGAAAAATGTCCAGACCAGGAATCGAACCTGGATACTTGTAGTACCGTGCCAATTCCTTATCTGTTAGGCTATCCGGACGATTCTGGCTGACATAATTCACTCTTATATGTTGGACCTGGCTGCGAACAGCAGCGCTAGTTTCATTCATCCGAGCTATAACTATAGCATTTACATGATGAAAGTGTGTTTTAACACGGAAACTCCTGTATACAATGTAATTAAGTCATAATGAAGGGAACGAATATTTTTTCAACTGGATTAAATCATATTCCAGGCTGGAGTAGCACAGTTGACGTTTATTCCAACAGAGCGAAAAATGTCCAGACCAGTTTTACATTTAGTTTTCGTTGTATTCCTGTTCTTATAGCGTAGCTGCTAAATTTCATAAATTTTATTTACCATTAAAATTTAAAAGAATTTATTTATTTATTTGATAATAAATATTATTTATTAAATAAGTTAAAATTTAGTACTTTTATTTTTTTGTGATAATTGTACTACAGCGTAAAACTAAGCAGGTATGATTAACCTGCTGAAGGGTAACAGTACATTATGTATACGACTTAATTTAAACTCCGCAGTGCCACATTGGCGCCAGATTTAAGAATTAATTTTTTCAAAAGCTCTTAATTACTTTCATATAAATTTGTTCGTAAATGCCGGTGTCATTCAATCATTTTAACATTTTAGCTCCAGAAGTACTTTGCCCCACAAAGGGTTAAAGCATATAAGATTGGAACGAAAGAAGAATCGATTATAATTATGAATTAATAGAATCGATTATAATTATGAATTAAAACTGTTTTTATATAATTTTTATCACATTATACCATTACATATATATTTTAAGTAACACATGATAAAATCGTTTCAACTCATTTATCAATAATATTCTGAATGTAAAAGTAAGTTAAATTTTCAACATTCACTGATATGTTAGTATAATTACACTAGCCTGCAAAATTTGGGTTGTGTCATGTTTTTTAGTTATAATATATAATTGATTCTTTTGTATTCTGTAGCGCTGAATCCAAACATGACGTTCATTTTTTACCATCACTTACCTATATTTTGCAAATCGTATATTTCAAAGTTAAAAAGTAATAAAAAAAAAAGAATAGGGAAACTCTGATATAAAAGAACAATTGCTATTTTTCTTTCTCCCATAAGTTGCAAGTGCCAAAAAATGTGGGGGGTATAGAGGAGATGGCTTTTATGCTGGATTTTTTAGGTCTCATTGTATATGTATATATACAGGATGTCCAAGGATTATTGAGATAAACTTTGAAGGGAGGTAGGGGTCATGACAAAGATTCAGTTTTGGATAGCAACCCATGACCGGAAACGTCATCTTACGCCACTAGGTGGTGCTGTTCAGAAGAGCACTGGAGGGGAAGTATATGCTTTGCCGCAGTCATTCGAGCAGTAGTCACCTTGGGAAGAACATGCAACATTTTACGGACATGGAGCTGACACACATTCACTTCGTGTACGGATTGGCTGGTGGCAATGCACCAATAGCTCAAGGACTGTATCGAGAACGGTCCCCGCAGACAGATGAACCGGACTGCCGTATGTTTTCGAATGCGCATTACAATTTGCATGAATAACTTACACTACTACGTCCGTAAAACGTTCCATGTTCTTCTCAATGCGACCACTGCTCGAATGATTGCGATAAAGCAGATATTTCCCCTCCAGTGTTCTCCTGAACAGCACCACCTAGTGGCGTACGATGACGTTTCCGGTCATGGGTTGCTATGCAAATCTTAATCCTTGTGATGTCCCCTACCTCCCCTTAAAGTTTTTCCCAATAATCCTGGAACACCCAGCTAAGATGTTACAAACTTCGAGGGGAGGTAGGGTATACCTAGACGACACGGAATCACATAAGAATGCTGGGTTCGAAACGTTTTCCTGACACGGTAGATTGAATCAGTGTTGCCAGTGAACTACTTTCTTTTAATTCCAATTTCTTGATCAGCACCACTTTTTTGAAATAGTAAAATTCTCTTTGTTTTCAACTTAATGAATATGTCATTAATCAAGGGGAATTTTATCATTTCAAAATTGTGGTGCCAGTCAAGAAATCGGAATTGAAAAAAGGTAGCCCAGTGGCAACTCTGCCAGTGCCAAAGATCAGCTCTGTGTGATCCAGCCTTTTCAATGCCCAGTGTTGCCAGTGGGATACTTTTTTTAAATTCGGATTTCTTGATTGGCACCAGTTTTTCGAAATAGTAAAATTCGCGTTATTCAATGACATATTTATTAAGACGAAAACAAGGGGATTTTTATCATTTCAGAAAAGTTGTGCCAATCAAGAAACCTGAATTTTAAAAAAAGCAATCCACTGGCAATACTGTCAATGCCTTTGTTGGGTCAGGAAGGCGTTTCCGACTCGGCATTCCTATGTGATTTCAAGTTGTCTAGGGGTACCCCACTTCCCCACGAAGTTTGTAACATCTTAGCTGGGACACCCTGTATACACACATATTTAGAGTTAGACACAGGAGAATTTAAAAATAAATTATTTGCGTTATTTAATAGCAGGAGTCTATGATGACGTAACAAGAATATTTTTATTTAAATAAAGTGGTTGCTTTGAACTAAATTTATTTTTTTAAAGTTAAATTTTAATTCATTCATATAGGCATCACTGCACAGTATATGTAGTATTAAACTTCAAAATTATAGCCGAGAAATCCTTTGTGCTGTTCACTGAATGATAATGCAATATATAAATATATATATGAATTGAATCTATTCTAGAAGATTCTTTCATATTCTAGATTATTCTTTCATAGCTTAATATTTAAATATTTATACATTAATAGTAAAACACAAATGTAAAAATAACTTTCTTTTAAGAACGTAACCACAAAAGTAACATACAAATGTAAAAATCCTATCTAAAAATAAGAATCAATAAAGGACAAATTTATTATTGTTTAATTTACTTATACATTATTTCATACATACTAAATCTTTATTTCAATAATGCACACATTAAACCACATGAAGAAAATAATAAATTTTTAAAGAAGTATATTAAATATTCTTTTTGTAATGAGAAAATCTGAAGGTTTTGTTTTAAATTACATAAACTACTTTCCCTTGTTAATACACTGGAAGGTGAAATAAAACTCTTAAGATCTTTTTTTTGTTGTCGTTTATAATAAATGTGGTTTTGGAACCAGTGTTGCCAGTTGACTACTTTTTAAAAAATTCAGATTTCTGGATTGGCAACACTTTTTTGAAAAGTAAAATTCCCCTTGTTTTTGCCTTAATTAATATGTCATTAATTAAGGTGCATTTTACCATTTCAAAAAGCGGTGCCAATCAAGAAATTTGAATTTTAAAAAAGTAGTCTACTGGTAACACTGATCGGAGCATTTGTAGTAAGATACACTATTCTCTTCTATGTTTGAGTTTTAAAGGGAAATTAGGGAACTGTTAATCCATATTTTCGAAATATTTCTAAAATACGATCATAGAAATTCGACAGTTTCTCGCCAAATACAAAAATGAAAAAAATAGATGAACAGTAAAATAATTGTATTTCCGCCAATTCTCTCCAAACGATTCTTCGAGATTAAATAGTGCTCAGTCTAGTGTTTATTTTGATGACTGAAGAGAATGGAATTTTTATTCCTCCATAGCTCGCCTTCTCTTTGTCATACAAACAAATTTCTTATTTCTTTCGAATGGGTCGTGCCAAGGGACAAAATAATCAAAATTTAGTTGCAATCAACTCTGATTAGGTTTTTAATAAGACAGATTTTAAATGTGTGCGTTTTTTAAACCTTCTGCTTCCTATTTCAGACCAAATGTTTGAGGGGATCAGACAGATATATATAATTATCGGATGATTATGTGTTTTGCTGCACTTTATTCATTTATTAATTTTGCGATTAGTTCAAACATATTAATTTTTGTAAAAAAAATTGATTAGAATTTTTTTTAATATTTATCAGTTTAAAGTTTTTAATACCTATTCTTACTACAGACCACCAAAATACTACATAGTGTTACTGTTGTTAAAAAGGCAGTGTTATTACGATATTAAGTTAACCGTCTCGCTGCGTAATTGTTTTATCAATATAGCTTCAAAAATTGCGTATTTAACCCCTTCGCGACGAGCGTATTTTAAGATATTTTATTCTTTTGTCAACGGTTTTTCAAATAAAAATGTTTTGTCTAATTTAATCGGGAAAATGCTCCAATTAAATAAGGCAAAATTTACAATACAAAAATAATTGGTTGAAATAATCAAGGAGGGTTAATTAGACGGAAAAAATGCATCTCCGAGGAAATCTCGGATTGCGGAAATTTTGCCACTTTTACGTTGCCCGAGAAAATCTCTGGTTGCGCAGCGAGAGGGTTAAGTTATTGTAGTTAATCCCAGTGAGATCCCTATGTAAAAGGATGCTGCAGCATTGATAGTTAGTTGAAAAGTTTACTCAAAAGGTGTCGCATACATTACAGCTTATGGATATTTACTGCGTACAATATATTTTAATGACTATAGAATACTTAAGTCTCTTTATTGTATTAAGTTACAGGACAGTAAATATGAATTTAGCTTTTTAGACTTATAGCTTAAGAACTCGTCCATTTAAGCTTTAACATTAGTAAAGATTCACCTATTGATATGAGCACACTCTATTTCGGAAATTCAACACTTTTTGAAACTTTTTGGAATTAGGAGTTTGATATCAATTAAACGACATCTCTTTTCGCATGAAAACGCAATAATTATTGCAAACTGTGAAATTTTTAACAGAAATCGATGTCTAGAAATTTGAAATATGCGTTTGCTTAATCAGAACTCAATTTACATATTAGTTTTCGGATTATACTTTAAAAACTACTTGCGTTATTTCAATTTTGTAACAATTCAAAAGAAAAGGTAAAAATAACTTCTTCAAAACACCATACACAGAGAAAATACGTACAGCATTTCGAATGAGCTTTGTTTTCCTTCTTCAGCCACAAAGAACACTTGCTGTTAGTTTGAAAGCAAGAGCATGACTAATTAAACAAGTTGGAAATTGCTCATCAAACGTAGCAAATGAGGTGCGTTCGTTTTAAAATTATTTTTTGCACCCCATATTGTACTGAATGTATAATTTTTTTGCATTTCATAACGTGCATAGTCTGATACATCATTAAAATGCACTTCCAATAATTTTTTCGGAACACTTTTGACTGTCCCTGTAATTAAACTATACATCTGATTTTCCTAAAATTTGAAATAGCTCAACAAAATTTTGCAACAATTATATCTTTAAAATTTCAGACCATTCGGAAGGCTGTAATATCATTAAAATGCACTTGCAATAATTTTTCCCATTGGCCGTAATGTAAAGGAAAACTTTTGGCTGTCCCTGTAATTAAACTATACATCCGATTTTCCTAAAATTTGAAATGGCTAGACAAAATTTTACAACAATTATATCTTTAAAATTTCAGATCATTCGGAAGGCTCTAATACCATTAAAATCCACTTGCAATAATTTTTCCCATTGGCCGTAATGTAAAGAAAAACTTTTGACTGTCCCTGTAATTAAACTATACGTCCGATTTTCCTAAAATTTGAAAGGGCTCGACAAAATTTTGCAACAATTATATCTTTAAAATTTCAGATCATTCGGAAGGCTCTAATATCATTAAAATCCACTTGCAATAATTTTTCCCATTGGCCGTAATGTAAAGAAAAACTTTTGACTGTCCCTGTAATTAAACTATACGTCCGATTTTCCTAAAATTTGAAATGGCTCGACAAAATTTTGCAACAATTATATCTTTAAAATTTCAGATCATTCGGAAGGCTCTAATATCATTAAAATCCACTTGCAATAATTTTTCCCATTGGCCGTAATGTAAAGAAAAACTTTTGACTGTCCCTGTAATTAAACTATACATCCGATTTTCATAAAATTTGAAATGGCTCGACAAAATTTTGCAACAATCACATATTTGAAATTTCAGACTATTCGGTTGGGTAGTTTTTGCTCTGTTACATGCGGACAGACGGACAGACGGACAGACGGACGGACAGACGGACGGACAGACGGACAGACGGACGGACTGAACGACGACTATAGGTGCTACGTATTTATATAATTACGAACGCACCTAAAAATGGACTAATTAAAGAAATAGCTAATAAGAGATCAGAGGGCATCGGTCAATCATACAAATGAATTACTCAATCATACAAATGAATTACTCAATCAGAAGAACACAGAATAGATGTAGAATTATGAAGCAAGTTGAGTTAAAACAGACAAAAAAAGTTAAGTGAAATCACAAAAATATATAATATATATAATGAAAAGAACGTAAAGAATTAAATAAAAAAATTTTAGAATTAAAAAGAGATATCATATTAATAATTCTAAAAACACAAAATAAATTTCAATTCAACAGAGATTAAAAGTTAATAATACATGCAAATATATAAGAAAATATGTATAAAAATAATGAAAAACTAGTTGGATGTGCCAATCCCAAAACTTTCTTCTATCTTATACATCTTAATATTTCAAAACCTAGTTACACATGTTAATACTTCAATATTATTAGATCAATACTACACCAACTTTGATTTTCATCTTAAATTTCTGCTCAAGTCAATTAAACGGACTAAAAACGAGTTAATCTATATCATAATATTTGTTAAAATTATTAATTTTTCCTTATTCTGTTGTTATCAGCTGTTTGCGAAAAGCCGGCATAGCAGGAAGCGAGTTCCCGCCGCTGCATGAGACGCTGCATGAGCCTCCGATGCACAATAGAACTGCGAAAAATCAAGAAAAGTATACAAAAATCGCTAGCACGGAGCCCCTTTACCGCGCAGTATTTCCAAATTCAAGGAGAACCTGTTGGCCAAAACCAAAAACAAGCACAAACATTTTGGTTCAATTGTATGCATAATTTTATACGCTGTTCGATGGTACAATAATGAAAATGGCACAGAGATCGGAATTATAGCGCCCCCTTCTTTCGGAATTTTTTCAAGTTCAGGGAGGACTTGTTTGCCATAGCCAGAAACATGCACAAAAAATTTGGTTCAATTATATGGATAACTTCATACACTTTTCGATGGTACAATAATGAAAATGGTACAGACATCGCAATTATAGTGCCCCCTTTCTGCAGAATTTTTCCAAATTCAGGGAGGACCTTCGTGACATGACCAAAAATAAACACATAACATTTGGTTCAATTCTATGCATAACTTCATACACTTTTCGGCGGTACAATATTCAAAATGGCACAAAAATTGTACAAAAATCGCTATTATAGCGCCCTCTACGAGCGATTTTTTTACAAATTAAGGGAGGACCTCCTTGTCATAGCCAAGAACTTAAAATTTTTTTTTGGTTCAATTCTATGAATAACTTCATACACTTTTCGATTGTGCAATATTCAAAATCGCACAAAAATCGCTATTACAGCGCCCCCTAACGGCGAATTTTTTGCAAATTCATGGAGGACCTGCTTGCCATATCCAAAAACTTAAAATAAAAGTTTGGTTTAATTCTATGCATAACTTCATACAATTTTGGACGGTACAATATTCAAAATCGCACAAAAATCGCTATTACAGCGCCCCTACCGGCGAATTTTTTCCAAATTCAGGGAGGACCTGCTTGCCATAGCCAAAAACTTAAAATGAAAATTTGGTTTAATTCTATGCATAACTTCATACACTTTTGGACGGTACAATATTCAAAATCGCACAAAAATCGCTATTACAGCGTCCCCTACCGGCGAATTTTTTCCAAATTCAGGGAGGACCTGCTTGCCATAGCCAAAAACTTAAACTAAAAATTTGGTTCAATTCTATGCATAACTTCATACACTTTTCGATGGTACAATATTCAAAATCGAACAAAAAACGCATTTACAGCGCCCCCTACCGGCGAATTTTTTCCAAATTCAGGGAGGACCTGCTTGTCATATCCAAAAACTTAAACTAAAAATTTGGTTCAATTCTATGCATAACTCCATACACTTTTGGATGGTACAATATTCAAAATCGCACAAAAATTGTTATATCAGCGCCCCCTACCGGCGAATTTTTTCCAAATTCCGGGAGGACCTGCTTGCCATAGCCAAAAACTTATAATAAAATTTTGGTTTAATTCTATACATAACTTCATATACTTTTTGATGGTACAATGGCGACAGACAGACGGACGGACGGACAGACGGACAGACGGACGGACGGACAGACGGACACACAGACAGACAGACATTTTCTATAAACATGTTTTTTGGAATCTCTGACCCCTAAAACATGTAAATCCGTCGAAAACCGGAAGTCGAAAAAAATTTCGATTACAATACTTTCTTCTATTGAAGATAGAAGAAAGTAAAAATTAATTATTTTTTCAAAATATTCATATGTATTTAATTATTAAGATGCTACTTGGCGCAGAATGATAAAAATTTAAAAGCAAAGTGAAAAACGCCAGAATAAGTGAACTTTGAGTAGAGTAGTTTCGGTAGAGTTTAGCGTACCGTCCTCAGTGCAAAGAATAACGGAAACGTGCTCATTATCCGCAGCACAGTATTTAATACAACAACATTTCATTTTAAACATTTGAAACATTATTCCATTCGACTTCAAATGAAATTAGTTTGCTTATATCGTATTTCGTTACAAAAAAATAGTTTTCAATTATTTTGAAAGTTTTTAACCTAAATATACTTACTATTTATACATTTATCGTCTGCATAGAAAAAAATATAATTCTTGATTCTTATGCTTTCAATTATAAAACAAATCGCAATCTGATTTAATTCTAATCCATATCATACACATACTACAGGGATAAAGCGGGCGAAAATTTTGTAGCGCCATATTTGGGTGACTTAACTCACTTTTGACGTGAAATAAACAAATAAAAATCCAATAATAAAGGCTTGAACTTATAAAACAATACATAACATATGATTTTAACAGAGATATTTTATCGGTTCTGTAACTTTTATGTATAGGGCTACAAAGTGCACCAGGTCTCGATGCTAGGTGCGAGCAGAACCAAAAGTACTTCTCTTGCTAAAAATTTGGAAAATATATGCATTACTGGGGCAATAATAGGAATTTTACAATGATTTTTAAAAAATTCGACCCCTAAGTGTGACTGTAGTTGGTTTTCTATTGAGAAATCACTATCACTATAAATGAGTATTTGTTGAAAAGTGTTAATGGCAGGGTTACGACAATAGCGCCAAATTTTGGCGAACATGACGAGATATCGCCAAACTTGGCGACAAAAATAAGATTTCCATATATGAAGCCAACTTGGTGATAGCTGTCTAATTTGGCTAAAATCCCAATTCCACTTTATACTGCACTTAAAAAAATGTTTTTTTCTTACATTTTAATTCTCACTTCCGTGATTTTCACGGGCTGTGTCTTTTATTCAGATTGTTTGATTCCCATCAGTTTTATAAAATAGTGTAATTGGCTGTATTATGGTATTATTTTATCTGTCATTACATAAGGTGAATATTTCCTTTTCAAAAAAGTGGTGTCAATAAGCAATTTGAATTTTTAAACAATAATTTAATGCAAACGTTAACGGATTAGTGAATTTTAATGATACGATATTTATTTTATTTATTTTATTACATTTATACTTTTTTTTTCAGCTAGCGTTATTTAAATTCAGACTTGCAATAATAAAAGCCAAATTATTAATATGAATGGCAAATAAAAATTTTATTAGAAATCATATGTATTTAATTTGTCAAGAAACAGTTACGTGGAAATTCAATTTAATTACTTCGTTTTACGTACATAAAAAGTGTATCTCAATAACAAATATTAATTATGTCGTTAACCCATTAGCTAGGAATATCCCCGAACATAATCTTCATTAATTTTTACTAGTTAAGCAAATTATTATCCAAACTCTTCTTTTCAATCGTTCCAGATGCTCTTTTATCCTTTCCTTTTTCCGTCAGCATAGATTATGAGTTCTCTTAATTACGCACAATAAATTAAATTTAGATAAAATAAACATTCATTACACACTTCATTGAACGCGTCTGTCTGCTATGTGTGTCCCTTTTCGTAGAGACATATCAATATTTGTAATTAGTAATTAATAGAAAATTACCTGTCATATTTTTACAAGAAAAATACATCAATCAACATATTATTAAATGTTGATAAATTCACTTGTACTGTCAAACTTTTAGCTTATAGTTTTCATAAGAATTAATGTACTTACAAAAATTCAGCAGCACGTGTTCAGAAGTAAAATAAATTATACAGGATGATTCTAAAGTCACTATACGTTTTGTGATCAAATATATTTTATTACTCAACATGCAATGGCACTGTAACTTGAATCACAATAGAACATAGTTTCAATAAATTTCAATGTGACCACCTTGCATGTATAAACACAACCCCCAGTGCTCCACTGGGTCACTGAAAAACTTTCTCGAGCAGAGATGGTGTACTATAAGCTGCTGCGAATAAAATCCATTTTGTTAAGTATTCAGCGCCGCAGATGATCAATTGGTGAACCTAAGGCACATCACACACTGAAGAAACAAGCAGACAAAAACGTCAGATAGGCGACATTTTGTAAATTTCAAACCGGTTTCTTATTTGTTATCAGCGTGAAATGTCTCTTGAATTACGCTTTTTCGTCGCTTGTCTGTTTAGTGTTTGATATGACTTAGACTTGCAAAATCCTGAGTCAAAAAAGTCTGAGAGCGTCAGATCAGCAGAGCGGTGAACCCACATACTTGGCGGGGTCCGACCAATCCATCTGTCGCAAAAAGCATGATTCAGACAGCACGGTATATGGCGTTATTCCCAGCCTCCGTGGATGTTCTTCTTTTACAGCACTACCAGTACGCTGGAATTTATTGACTTTATAGCCAGCTTGGTGGGACCTATTTCCTAAATCTTCCGGCGAAGTCTGTCCTCTCTTGTTCATACGTTATTCCACGATGATGAGCAGAAACAATAGAGAATCATTCTTCTTTCCTTAGCAAGCTGTCGTATTATCTGCAAAAAAAATTCTGTAGGTATGTCACCGAAATGGATAGTGACTTTAGAATTACCCTGTATTTATAATGATAAATTGCATTAAATATTTCTAAACCATACTGAAGCCAAAATAATAACATGTAAAAGTATACTTCGTTTTTAATAAATTGTATTTTTCTTTAAAAAATATTTTTAAGGTTAAATTCAATTTTCTTTTCTACGGATGTGTAACATACGTTTGAACTATAAAGCGTTATTTTTACGCAGTGTTTCTATTCTTACATCTACGGTGAAAATGACGTTATGTTTAGATTTCACGAGAAAAAAATTCTATGATTTTGCCAAAGTGAAATAATTTTTGCTGAATTTTCATTCTGTAATACCAAGCATAAGAGCCTCAATTGATAAATTTGGCATAATTTCTGATCTTCAATACATTTTACTGATTGCTTATACGAATAAAGTTTAATTTTTCAGTAATTTGAACAGTGGAAGCTTAGGAAAATAGTATTTTGATAACTTTATGTGAAAAATATATTTGTTATAAGACTTACTTTAACGAATGTAAGATGGATTTTTTATTATCCCCAGGTATACTGTTTCTTTCTCTCAGCAAATAAAGTGTCGTCTCCAAAAAATAATGTTCCGTTGTATAAGAAAGCCGTAAAACAAAGCAGATGTTTCTTTGTACTGTTAAATATTCTACTGTAATCTTTTTAACTTTTAAGTATCGCACATTTTCAATTTTTACATCGTCGTATTGGGGGAAAAAGTACTTTTAAATGCAATTTATTTGAAAACTGCACCTCTATTTATTTTTGAGATATTAATATTTTGTAGATTTCATCGTGTTTAATTTTGGCAACTCAAGTACTCAATTTCTCTATAAAGTAGAGAAAAAAAGCTTTTTATTACTATTTCCCCATAAAAACTAAAAAAAATATACTCAAAATAGTGCTATTTTGAAAAAAAAATATAAATGAATGATTTCTGATAAAACATGGAGCTATTATAAACTAAATTTAATTTTAAGTATCTATATTAATATTACAAACAAATGAAGGAATATGAATCATTAGATTGCCGATTTTTTGGGGAGGGTTTTGTCGCGTTTCTTGAATGACGATATCTCTTGTTTTGGATTTGTGTATTATTCAGCGATATAGTGAGGTCATATCCGTAGTTTAGTGCAGATGTTTAATACTGGATCGCAAATGAGGAATTCTTCAGCGGATGCGTATGACGTCATTTGATATAAAATAAAAGCGTGTGTTTTAAGTCTTAAAACTGAAACATGTTGTGTACTATTTATATATACATACATATATGATTTTTTTTCATCCGGGGCGACACCAAATTATGAAAACGTAGAATTCCTGTTTTCTAGTTATAATTAGTTCTGTAGGTTTATTAGAAACGCAATGTAACAGATCCTGTTTAAATTCGACGTGTTACAACTCATTATTAATTAAAACATTCGCTCCATTGTTATAAATTATGCATTTTTACCTCATCCGCATTTTATGACATCAACTTTTGTGATTTATGATATAGATTGAATTTTAGAAGTTTTAATTCCTGCGTAAGTAACAACCACATTTTTTTTTTTTTTTTTTTTTTTTTTTTTTTGTGCGAAACCTACATTTTCAATATTCTTCCAAATCGATTCAATTCAGTTTGAATTTTAAAATAAGAGAAAAGAAAAACAATCGAATACCAATTCGGATAATACGATTTTGAGTATTTGTCGTAAGACAACTGATTCGGTATTAGCCACACGGCAACGGATGATAACCAAAGAAATCGAGAAAAATATAACGTTATGTATGTATTACTTATATGTATGTATGTATTCATATGTATGTATTATTATTATGTATGTACGTATTCTTATGTATGCATGTTTGTATTCACATGTATGTCTTTTTCTATTGGGAAGTTTCAGCAATCGGATTCGCAGTCAATTGGCATAATTTAGTGAGCGTTGTTTCAAGCGCAAATTTAACCTTTTGTTCCCAATTACAGGAGCTTACTCCAAAAATTTTTTAATTCCCCATAAGTGAACGTGTTGCAAGTGAAATGCAAATGAACATTTTGAAGTGAATGAGATAAGCATTTTTTGTTAAGATGTACGCTTGAAAACGAAAATATGTCAATTACAAAATAAAAAAGTCCTGTACCGGTAGGAAAAGTTAGCTTCCCTATTTCTTGGTTTTAAGATATTAACTAATTTTACTGAAAAACACGAAGCTACCGAGACAGCAAATAATATCGAAATGAATTAGGCCGTTTATCCGAATTATCGGCGAAATATCGGTAATCGCCCACTGACATTATTATGATGTCAATAGATCATACTCTGTTCCAGTAGTCTAACGCTGGTATCGACACGAAATCGTACTAACTCATAGATTTGAAATGTTAATATTTACAAAGAAAATAACATCGGCCGACATTCCTGGGGCGATTAATGCCTACAATGTGTGTCCCATCATCAATACCCCCTGCAGTTTCAGCGTATTTCGGAATCACGTGACTGCCCACTCCCTTTCAAGATCTTTCTCACCCACCTTATCCAACACCTCAAGGTTTTGTTTATCTTTTTATGTTGCAAGGAAGGTCATTTTTAACCAGACAGAGAAGGGATACGGGAATGCGAGGACGCGAGAATGCGTAAAGTGAGAGACTGAGTATAAATTTCTAAGCATTTTCTTCAAAAGTTAGCAACTTTTCACCTTTCAAAAATAAACGATCGCTCGATATATACCGCAAATATATCTAGAAATTAGAAGGAGTGTGCACCCTTTTTTTGAATTACGAATAGTTACTCACACATAAAAAATTGCTTTAAAAATAGAAAATGTGAATTATATACTTGATGCAAAGACTAGATTGTTTTTATGACTTATATGAATAAATTAAAAATAAAGAAAATTTAATAATGAAATTAAAACATTAAACAATTATTTGCGTTTTTTTTTCTTTTTTTTTTCTTTCTTTAAGTTAGGATTAGGGAAAGTATGGAAAACTGGAAATATTACCGTAAGGAATAGCCTACTAACATTAGATGTTATAATATAAATCCTGAATACTTTTTACCTTGCAAAGACTGTAATTGGAAGGGGGGGGGGGGAAGAAAAACCTAGAATGAAAGAATTTAATTTATTTATTTATTTCGGGATTTATGAAAAATTATTATCAATAAAATTTTATGCATTGCAGTAAATAAAATAATGCTTTCTTTTATAAATTAAATGCATTTCACAAAACGTGAAACATTTTAGTTTATTAACAGTGTATTATTAGTTTAGACCTGATTAAAGTTTTAATGTTCAAAATTATTCTGATAATAATAATAAAAAAAAATTCTTTCAACATGTCTCTTAAGAATGCAATGCTAAATTTATTATTTCAACTCATCAATTATTTATCTTTACTTTAAAAACGCATTTATTCCAAATAATAGATTAATTATTTAATATTAAAAATTTTAGCTATTATCTACATACTTTATTTGAATTTATTCATTTAAATCGCCCAAAATAATCTAGTTTTTATACCCTAGTATTTAAAGTGTACAACAGTGTATTTCATTACGTTTTACTTATTAAAATATTATTTAAGTATGACTGACCATTTATAATTCATAAAAAACAATAAAAAGAGCTTCTTCTAATATTAAGACTTATTTTGAACATTTGTCGGGCGGTCATTTATTTTTTTAGATGAGAGTTTGCTAATTTGTATAGAAAATTTGCTAAGCAATTTATATTCACCAAAAATAACTTTTACGTGTATTACTTAAAATTAATTTCAAAGTCATAGATTAATAATTCACATGAAAATAAATGTTATATTTCTTTATAAATTACTTTTAATACAAAGTACACTTTTAAAGGGTATGGTTTTCACAGCTAGTATACCACAAAAACAAGAGGGCAAAAAACGTGGGGGAGGGGGGGAGAAAATAACAAGAAAACAGCCAGAACTCAGTAGTCAAAAAGACGTGGGCAATATGTCCAAAATCTATGCACAACATATCAGGATCATAAGGTTCTCAGATCGTTTGCCATGCGGCCAAAAAGCCTTTACTACCGATCTCAGGAAATGAGGTCGACCGGTCGAAAAATAGTCAGATCAGGACATGCGGTGGAGGTTCGGCCATGGATTATTTGCTGTTTGGGAAAATGCGAAGAACCCGATTAGAAGAAGATTTATTAGAACTGAGTTTGAATGGAAATTTCTTCAAATTAGTCGGCTAAAGCCAAGTTGGTTTCATTTATGGCGACATATTTTGGTCGCTAAATTTGAAGATATTTCGCCAAATGCGGCCAAGCTTAGCGAGAATTAGAAATTAACATATATGAGTATACAGTTTTATGTTTATTATTTTGAAAATGGTTACAACTATTAAGATAATTTGCGAGAAATCACGTTCACTAAAACACATAAATTAATACCTGTTTTTTATTTATCTGTTTCCTATATTTAGTGTAGATTTTAAGAATGTAAATGTTTTTTCATGTGTAATCAGAAGTTGCGAAAATGCCGGTTAAAAGAAAGCAATTGAGACGAAAAGAGTTATTCAGCGTAAATATATGTGGAAAAGTCGCATAACAATAACCCAGCAACCTTCCAAATATTTGCAGAGTAATGATATAACAAAAGCTCAGATAAATAAAACTATCAAGTTTGATAGAGGAGCATAGTGTGCTGTAATACGTGTTATAAAACTTACCCTGATACCATATTTTGTAATTCTGGGCTCTATCAGACATGCAAGTCTTTAAATCGGCTTTGAAGTTTTCTGTTGCCAATTCGATGAATCCAGTTCCAGTTTTTGTTTGTCTCAAATATGTGAGCTACATTGGACTAATGGTAATAGTTCAAATACATTCAAACACGGTGATTTTTCTTTACCGTATACTCTCTTATCCTGGGATTCCTCTTTACCTACAAATATTCTGAATTATTGTAAAGAATAACTTACAGTGCATCGAAATTATGATAATTCTCACATCAAATTTACAGATGAGTAGCAGAAGATACTTCAGTTATGCACAGAATAGCTTTCGTCTTTGCAAACAAGAGTTACGAATTTTCCTTAGTCAACTTTTATTATTAGAAAAGCAGGATCTGGAAAATTTACGGAAATCAAAGAATTTCTTAAAAGAGTCACTGAGCAGTTAGCATAAGAAGCTATCAAACTTTCGGCAATAACAGGTACTACTGCAATTAATGTTGAAGGTAAGGCAATTCACTCTGTGGTAAAAGTACTAACGTGTTTCAAATGGTTAACTTATTTAGGAAGCCGAGAAGCAAAATCTACAGCTCAGCATGGATTCAGTGTCATTTCTCATCCTTGACGAATTTTAAATGATCGGATGCCGTCTGATGGTTGCTGTCCTTGAACAAAAGTGTTGCGAGGGCAAAGCAGATAGCATTTATACTTTTAGAGGCTGATTTGTTTAAACCCTTGGAGATATTTAGCAATTACAGCCTGTAAAAGATATACCTCCATATAAGAGACATTCTATAAAACACATTTTGGATTTTCGCGGACAAAAATTGCTTAGGGCTTTTGAAAAATATTTCACCTGAACAAAGTCAATGAGACAAAGCGAGGATCAGCAAAGACTGTTTCGAAAGACTCTTAATTCGCTTTCTGTGTGTGAAGTTTCAGACGACCACTCATCCCTCATGCAACGGCTCTAAGCTATACTGCTTCCGGCTGAACATGAAAGATTTTAAGATGCCATAGGCCTTTTCCCTCAAAACAAGCAAGCTAAAGAGCGTAACTAAGAAATACTTCTTAACTCAAAATGGCCAGCGCAAGAATATTAGGAGATCACAATAACGAAATACCAAGATGGAGCCAAGATAACCACGCGTCTGGAATTTTATTAGCAGTCGGATGCAAAGTTATGTTATGCTCCAATATTTGGACAAAGTGGGTATTGGTAAACAGCTCACTGAGTATTCTAAAAGATATCGTCTATGACACAAGAATTCAGCCGCCAGGCTTGCCATAGGCTGTAATGGTTCATTTTTATGATTATAATGGGCCATTTCTAACTGAAAACCTTTTTCTTATCTAACCTATATATAAATCTTGAAAGGAAGAACATGCCCCAAGCTCACGAACTCAGTTGTCTTTAATATTTGCTTATATGCAACTATTAAAGCAACCATACACAAAATCCCAGAGTTTAACTTCGTTAAAAACTACTGTGGACATTGGTCTAAAGTAGGATTGCTCAACCTTTTTAAGAGAAGGGTCACTTACAAAAATGGCTGGGTTGTCGAGGGCCACATCAGTAACACAGATATAATTCTATTTAGGGGAGGTGGGGGAGATCTGCGACCTATAAAAAACATGTTTTCAGAGGAGTGGCAGTTTTACTCCTTTAGGTTTCCTTACCCAGTCAACATACCATACCCAATTCAGTTGGCAAGGATATATCAACCGTTTATGTTTGTATGTAAAACAAAGATATAGCAAAGGTTATTTTCAAGGAGTGAAAATATTCCTTGACTTTATTCGGGGAGACTAAATTTTTCTTTATTAAAAGTGCTAAAAAACAAACATATGCATAAAAGTGGCTAGTGTAAAAAAAAAAAAATGTGAACTTCATGAACGAAGCTAAATTGACGAAACTTTCAATTTTTCTGCAGCCGATCAACAAAATTTTAGATTTTCCTGCACCTGATCAACAAAATTCGCGATTTTTTCACACCTTATCAACGAAATTCGCAATTTATCCGCGCCCACTCAATAAAATTCGCGATTGTTAACTGACTGATGAAATTTTCAATTTTTTCCCGTGGCGATGAATTGTTAAAATTCACAAATTTTTCTCGCGATAAACTACCGAAACTCGCGATTTTTCCGTTGCCGATCTACGAAATTTGCAATTTTTTCGCACTTAATCGACAAAATTCACGATTTTTCCTCTGCCCTATCAACGAAATTTGTGATTTTTTCCGGTACCGATTGACACAACTCGCAATGTTTTCGCGCCCGGTCGAGTAAATTTGAATTTTTTCAGCACCCAGTCAACGAAATTCGCGATTCTAAACTGTCTGAAACCCTTTGCAAATTGGCAAAATTCCTGACTTTTTCTCGCGATAAACTGACAAAACTCACCATTTTTCCGCAGCCGATCAACGAAATTTGCAATTTTTCCACACCTGATCGAGAAAATTCGCGAATTTTCTGCACCCGATTGACGAAACTCGTGATTTTTTCGCCTCCGATCGACGAAACTGGCATTTATTAAATGACTGACGAAATTTGCAATTTCCCATGGCAAATTGGCGAAATTCACGAATTTTTGTTGCGATAAACTGACGAAACTCGCGACATTTCCGCGCGCGTTCGACGAAACACTCGACTTTTCTAAGGGCGATCGATAAAACGCGCGATATTTCAGCCCCCTGATCGATGAAACTCACGACTTTTTCGTGCCTGATCCACGAAAGTCTTGATTTTATCACACCCGATCGACGAAACTCGCGAGTTTTGCACCCCCCGATCGACTAAACTCAATTTTTCCGCGCTCAGTTAACGAAATTCTCAATTGTTGATTGACTGACTAAACTTGCAATTTTCCCGCGGCAAACTTGCGAAATTCACAACTTTTCTCGCAATAAACTGACGAAACTCGCGATTTTCTTGTGCTAGATCAACAAAGTTCGCGACTTTTTTGCGCGCGATCCACGAGACTCGCGATTTTTCTGCGCAATACCGATGAAATTCGAGGTATTTTTCGACTAGCGACGGACGAAATTATCAAGCCGGGAATTTCCTATATTGATACAAATGGTATCGGCTGGGCGTTTAATGAAACTTGCGATTTTTAACTGATTGACGAAATTTGTAATTGTTTTCAGCGGCAAATTGACGAAATTCGCGATTTTTTCCTGCACCCTATGGTCAAAAATTGCAATTTTTTGCCAATTATAAGTTGACGAAATTCGTGGGCCACTTATTAACCCTTCGCGGGCCACAGTTTGAGCATCCCTAGTCTGAAAGAGTTGTCACTTAACCGCTTAACGCTCGAATTAAATTACGGTCGAATAATTCAAATTGCTTATTGGCACGCTTTTATGAAAAAGAAATATTCAACTTACTTAATGACAGTAAAAACGATACCAAAATGTACCCAAATTTACTATTTTATAAAACTGGTGGGAATTAAACAATTTGAGTAAAAGACACAGCCCGAGAATATGACGGGAGCGAGAATTAAGGGATTAAAGCAACTTATGCCATTTTTAGTATATATTGTCATTTAGTGGAAATTCTCATTGGAGCGCTTTTAGCAAATGACAGGTTAGACCAAATTAGAAGGATGGGAGCACTTGCTGATAGATTAGCATTTGAAGCTTACCTGAAGCAACTGACGACTGAGTTAAACACTTGAAAGTGAAGATTCAACGGCTGTCATTTCAAACTTGCTTTTTTACTATTAAACAAGCATGAAGATAAAACTTTTAATTTTAAAATATTATCTTTTAAGTTTATGCGACTTCATGCTCCGACATTTCAGCATGACGGATGCTAGTTTATTCTGAGTTATTCAGGGTGATTTTCTGCATTCTCGGTTTAAGAAAAAATTAATTTATATTTTGTGGATTAAATTGTTCCTGGTAGTCTCAAGAACATGGGAAGAAAGCGCCTTTTTTTTGGGAGAGGGGGAGCGGGGAAAGACTTTTTTCTCTTACAAATGCCTTAGAGAGAAACACCGCAAGAACATAAAACCAGTTCATGATTCACCAAAGGCAGATAACGTGAAGGTGGCCATAAAAAATATCTACGAGGTGTTATCTGCTGACAATTTGCTCGAAAGATGTCTCGGGACAAATACACATAACAATGCCGATAGTTTAAATTTAAGAATTTGGGCATTTACTATAAGGCAAATTCATTGTGAAAAAATTGAGGCGTTGAAATTTTAATCAAATTTTACAAGAGAGGTTACCTTTTCCATGCCGAAGGCATTGTGTAACTACATGAGCCATCTTGGGCCCATCATAAGTAATGAAATAAACGGGATATATACTTACTCTCTTTTAATGGTATTGGCCTTGGTATTTACGATTTTATCAACGTAAAAACGTAAAGATGGGTTTTTTTGGAGGATACTTACTCCCTTTCCCATGTCAATGTAAACACCTCAATTAATACCAAAATTGCTACTTTTATTACAACGTGTTTATTCAATGACTGATTTTTTACTATATTGTATACTAGCAGATTGAGCCCCCTGCACTGGACCATTTTTCAAATAAACCTTCAACCAAACGAAATGGAAAATCCGACCCTGTATTTTAACTTAATATGGACCTTCACATGGAAGATCCTTCGCATTTTCTGAATACGCATCGGACACAATTGCGCTATTATATTATCTGATGCGTTAGACGAAATACGGGCAATTCGGAAGCAACTCTTTAGTACATCATGTACAGTTTGGGAGGAAAATGCGGCCATTACGATAATATCACCACGCTACTAAAAAAGAGAGAATTACAATGACTGCAGAGATTGACCATTTAACTTAAAGAATGTTCGGGTTATTCACTTTCGTTTGTTAGTTCTTTTACTCCGGGCATCTCAGCTTGGTACTTTGTGCTGATCTGATAACATAAATACAATCTCTTTCTACGTTACATTATATTTGGCAATATCCGTATACAGTTTCTTATCTTCGATTTCCAGTAGAGTAAATACAATCAAAACAGTATTTAACTTTTATATTTTAACCCTTAAATGCCTGATTTTTCAAAAATCATTATAATAATGTTTTTCGGCTTTCATTTTTTAAATAAATCATGGGAAAAATACTTAAAAAAAAATCATATTTTGTTTTAAGTATGGTTTACGGCTAAAAAAACAATTTGTTACTAATCGGCAATACTGGTGTTTAATTGAAGAAATAATTTTCCTTTATAAAATTCTATAATATTAGACACACAAAAAATTTAGGAACTATAATAAGAAATAAATTTTACTTGCTCACTGAAGAACAAAGTAGGGTATTTCGCAAGCTTCCAAACAAAACAAAAAGAACAAGTAACAACAATTGAAAAAATAAATCTATCTTTATTCTTAAACAGCACAAGTGTTGCCATCTACATGTTGAAAATCGATTTAATAATATTTTCAGAATGTATTTTATTGGCAACATTAGGCATTATAGCTTCAATATTATTCTAATAGTATTTAAAGCTTAAATTGGATATGTTGCCGAAAAGCAACACCCGGTATTTAAGGGTTAAAATATGTGAAGCATGTTAAAGTGGATATTTAAAGCGGAATTGTGTGAATAAAATTAAAATAATGTCATTTTAACTGCCGTTTCTTTTACATACCAGTTTTAATCATGCAACTATTAGCCTAGGAAAATAACATCGATAACTAATTCAAATAGAAAACTGAACCTCTAGTTTTCATTCAATAAAATCTTCCCAATCATCCGTAATCGGATCCACAACCAAGTTTCATTTGAAACGTTAGAGATGTTCGTAACGGTATGGCTAAAAATGTACCAGAGTTAGCTACAAAACAGGGTTAATTATGGTGTTATTACAAGAGGACTCAAAGAAGCTTGGAATCCCAGGCGTCTAGCGACAACAGCCACCTCACGGCCCGTCTTTTCCAAGCATTTCATTGGCTGTTCCGGAAAAGGCTTTTCTATTATCAGATTTCCAAGCATTTGATTGGCTGTTACTGGCGACTCGCCTCGTTTCAGGCGTCAAAGATGCTCCGACAGAAAAAAGACGCTCGCTCTCTAAGCGACTCCCCTGCAGCCATAGGAATAACATGGAGACGCCCGGAATCTGAAGCGTCTTTGACCCCTCGTGTAATAACACCATTACGCTCCAAACTACATTCCATTAAATAACGTCAGATTGCTGTTGATTGATTTTTATATCTTTCACTATCAAAACTCTTTGCAAATGATAAGACGTCATTATTCACCAGTTTGTTGCCTAAATAAAACTAAAAACGTTAATTTGTGACTATGATGAAAAATTTCTTTATAATAAATTTTATTTGAATATGAGGTACTTTTTTTTAAAACCTAGAGTAAATGAACAAATATTGTTCCATTGGCCACCTTTGACATTTGAAAGTTTTTTTTTTTTTTTTTTTTTTTTTTTGTACATTCAAAGTAATGTTTTTTAGTGATAGTAAAATAAACCTAAAATTTGTCACTACGATCAGCTGCTCGGGCTGTGCATCAGTAAATTTTATAATGATTGAAATTTTAATTGAATTTGAGGTACTTTTCTTAAAAAACCTAGGCTAAATGACCAAATATTGTTCCATTGGCCACCTTTGGCATTTGAAAAACTTTTTTTGTACATTCAAATTAATGCTTTTTTAATAATAGTAAAATAACTGTACATGAAAAATATCTATTAGTAAATCTTCTTTTGTCCGTTTGCTCCATACTAAAAAAACATAAATTTACTAATCGCTAATTTCTAAAAGTACAAATTTCGCGTAATCTTCTGAAATCGGATTTACCGTCCACGGTTCCTTTCAAATATAAACGAATCTTCCAACACTATACAGTATATTCGCCAATTGTAAGGTGGCTGATTATGGAAGATTCATCCAATATATTTTGATAATATTTCTAAAAGAAGGGAAGATATGAAGAAAAAAAAAATGACGAATGGAATGGAATATCGAAAAGTGATTTGAGAAAGCAATTTTTATTGCAAAATGTCTTTTTTCGTGATAGAAATAACGCATAATGGCTTACATTTTCTTAAGAATAATCTTTACTACCTAACATTGCAAACATTGAACGTTTGTATAAGGGAAATTGGCGATATGTTTTTTTATTAAAAAAAGAATGGACAATATTAGCTAATCTGGCTTAGGTTATAAAAGTCACAAATTTAGAGAAAACAAACCGACATGCTTTCGCAGTAAAGTATGATGAGAAATTTTTTAAATGTCCAAAATTAAATTATTTTACAGTATGTATGTACGTGTGTGGGAGACATTTATACTAAAATTAAAATATCTGACTCAATTTTTAAAATATCAATTGCTATTTATATATTGTACATTTGAATTTTTAAAAATACTCAAAAAATGCTTTCGTACACTTGCAAAATCACCTTTATTGTAAACATCGCTTGAACCCATAGCTGCCAACCTTTACGCTTTTTTCCATACCACTAAAAAATTATAGAAAATATTATCTCATTCAATCGTCGCAATATCATGATTAAACAAGGCGAAAATCTCCTTAAAATTTTAGTGGTAGCCAAAAAGCTTAAAAGTTGGCAGGCAGCTATGTGAACCCAATTTACGCTTACATCTTTTTAATTTAAAATCAAATTGTTTCGCGACAAAAGTGAACTCAAAAATCACAATTAAACATATAACATGTAAATCATAAATACCATCATTTTTACAATTACATCTGCTAGTTTCGTCTGTAAGTCACATGATGGAAGAGTTGAAATAAAAAAGAACAAATCAAAAGCAAAATTGTTACCATAAGGAAGGTCTCCTTAAAGAGCATACTCAAATTATTTTGAAAAGAAAAATGCTTTTAAAACTACTCATGTGTGTAGTAAAACATCAGTCAAATTTGGCGGCGGAATCCCAGTAAAAATCTGAAAAAAATCTATATATTTCCAGTATTTGGCGCAAAAAAGACGAACGTTCCACGCTATTTGGATAGCCAACACATTTCCATCCCATATGCAAGATATTTAAATGCATTTGAAAATTGCTTGTTAAATAAGTGTTTAAATGCCTAAAACTCAATGATTTTACACTTAAATGAAGGATTTGCGTATTATTTTCTATCTTTAAGAGTATATTATATACAAATTGCGTGCTGCAGTACTTATTTAATTTTACATGGCTTCACCGGCTGGAAATGTTTTAAGGGAAGAATATTCATTCAACCAATTTCGCATAATTACATAAATTGCCAAACTCTTCGCCAAGTTACATAAATTGCCAAACTGCTCGCCAAATTATACAAATTGACAAAATTTTATTTTAAACAAGGAAAGAATAAATAAATTTGTAAACATTAGTAAAATTACAAATAGAAGAGAAATTATAAATCACTTGATGACGCAACAAACACGTGTACAGTGTTTAATGTCAAGTGAATGTAAAATTTACGATCAGCTATTATTGGCATTTATCTTATAGTTTGGCGATAGTTATTTTGTCGATGGGATAATCAAGTAGTACCGTTTTAAATTTGTTTTAAAAGTAGCTGGCTAATTAAAAATGCTACCATTAAACATTTTATATTAAATACTTGTTTCCATGGCAACAATAACCTTCATTTCTTGTTTCTAACACTAACAATATCGAAGTCAAATTGCCAATGTTCCGAATCTGACATTAATGTTGAATTTGAAAAAAAATTAATAAACTGAAATTTTGTTTTAAACTGTATAATTACGATGATAGAATTTTAATATATACACGTATAAAGGTATATGACAAAACCGCAGTAATAAAAATGTATTTAACTTAATGTATTAAACTTAATCTAACTATCTTCGTATGAAGATTAGGAAAAGGTTTTACTTAAAAATTACTTATCATTAAAAAAAGTATGATTCAAAATTTTATTGTGCCGCCAACCAGCATTAAATCGCCAAAAAAAATGAAATTTTCATTATTTTTTTACAAACGCTAAATCGAGGTTCTGTGGATATTTTTTATAAACATATTGTATGTCACGAGAAGAATATCCTATATATTCCTCATGAGAAGTATATTATATATTTTTTTCAAATATTTCTGAGCATGCACTTATCGAAACTTCCTTGATATCATCTTACCAATTTTTCAGATGCAATTTTCTGAACCTGACGCAAAAGATAAAGAGCCAAATCTTATTTCAATTGCAATATTTTAACTGAGTAATTTTTTAAGCATTACAAACATTCCCTTTCATGTTTAAATTAAATATTTTGGTTTTTTAATATTATCACTCATTAAAACGAATTTTTTTCTTCTTTTTTTCTTCCTTCTTTTTTTTTTTTAATTAAAATTAGTAACAGTTTTTTTTTCTTTTATGTGTCAAGGTGCAATAGCTGTTTCAATTTTTTTATCAACGATAAATTTCGGAAAGAAATAAAATGGTAAACCTTATCGTCAAAAATAAAAGAACTTTCCGTCATAATTCTATAAATAATATAGGTAGAATTATGTGTTATAGCTTAAAACCTTCCCTGAAACGATATCTATCTAACGGTTTAAGTTCCGTAAACATCCATGCAGTAGAACTCGAAATCTATGCGTTCGGAACGAAATTTCCGTGTGGATTTTAAATATATAATAGATGGAGTCCGATATGCTCGACAGCAGGGATGCAAGTGCTGCGCCAAAAATGGCTGATTTTCACCACTAAAGTTTAAGAGTATTTTCGCTTTATTAAGTCTCAGAAATTCTGTCATTAAATAAGGCGAGGAATACTATAAAAATTTAGTGGTAGCAATCAGTCATTTGTGGCGCAGCGCTTGCATACCTGGCTCAACAGATATGACGCTCTGGCACAATTGTTCAGGGCACCGTTCGTCGATGACGCAAAGCAGTTTTTAATTAATTCCCGAGAATAAATTACATTCACGAGAATCTTATTCGAGAGAGACGGCGTACTTTATAGCCTCATCTGATAAGTGGTACGATTAAATAATGTTTCTCTGTATCCTAAAAAATGTAACTAACGCTGTCACTGACGCTGTAAATGAATATTTTGTGGCCGGGGTATTTCTTCGTTAATATTAAGAAAACTACTGCATACAAAAATATAAAAATCGGCTATCTTATAAATAAATGTTTGACAAATACGCTTATCCAGACAGTTTTTAATCGAAGAATCATTTAAAGAGATATTTAATGTTAAAGTTGTTCAAAAACGTTCCATTAAACATGTTTTATAGGACAAAACCTTTGCATAGGAAATTAATATTTTTTTCTGAGAATATTCAATAGAAGTTCCCTTATGCAGATTGCAGTTTTTTTAATTATTTGACTGATTTTTTTGAGGATTTATTTCCATTTTAAATTCAAATTTTCAGTATTTCGAGGAATATTTAAAAAATATTTTAGAAAAGGGTATTATTTTAAATTGTTGCAGATTGTTAAAATAGCGCGAAGAAGAATATTTCCTTCCAGTTAAACATTTATTTACACGTGACTATTCTAAACAGAAAAAAAAAACTTTCAAATTAGTATTAAATGATTACTTTAATAAAAGCTGGAAAATATTGAAAATTACGTCCTAAAAATTATATTTACACGTGAATTTAAAAAAAAAAAGAAAATTTTAAAATAATAAATTCAATGATATACGTTAAAAGTCGTAAATGGGGGAAATTACGTTATATTTAAATTGGCCAAATAATAATATTGAACACAGTTTAAATTTAATAAAAATATATTTACACAAGACATTCCAAATTTCTATATCATATTTTAAACTTTTGTTGCCAATTCTAAGGCAGCGCAAATTAAAATATTTCGTTTTTTAACAAGAAAAGCATTTTAACGTGATTATGAAAAAGGGAAATAAAACTTCAAAATAATAAATCCATTAATATGCGTTAAAAGCAGTAAATAGGAGAAATTACGTCATATTTGAAATGGCCGAATTATAATATTGCAAAACAGTTTAAAATTAAAAATATATTTGCGCGTGACATTTATTTCATATTTTGAGATGAACTTTTCAACTATTGTTGTGAATTCTAAAACAACGAAAGTAATATCAACAAGAAAAATCTTATCCCGTGAATATTAAAAACAGAAAACATACTTTGATGAAAATTACGTCAGATTTAAAATGGTACATTTAATAGGTCTTATTTAAAAGAACTTTATTATAGCGTTATTAAAAAATACCCCGAGACAAATACTCTGTTTACTTAATTCATTTCATAATATCTTAATTTCAAATTATTTTAAATGATCTTATTTAATGAAAGATAACAAAGACTTTTCTCTTAACAGCAACTAACTAAACCTTAAAATTCCCCAATCAAAGGGAAATGAATGGAAACTCGTTAACAGGAAAATCGCCACTGTTTTTTAATTATAATTCATTCTTCCAAAATAGTTTGGAAGCCGATCAAGCTAGCGTGCCTTTAGAGAATGCTGTGTCTGAACGGGAGTTGGTGAGCGTAGCTCGTTGGGGCAAAACGGCCTAGTTGCAAAAAAAATCTAAAACAAATTTTATTTAAAACGAAATTTATTTTATGATGGCCCCCGGTTTCTAAATAAGTACTCCTTCGAACTGAATGGAATTTTTAGACGTTGTTCTATATACCGATGGTTATTGTTGAAACGAACACTATTTAATACTTTTCGATAGAATCTATTTTTTCTGCCTTTTTTAAGAAAAGAAAAGTATCGATTTTTGCTACTCATTTTATTTAGATCATGGGTGTCAAACTGTGACCCGTCGAATATCACAATTTTTAAGAAATAGACGATTTCTTGAATCGCAGAGATTCTATGATTAGATAAGGAAATGATTACTAGGAAAGTTTAGTATTAACCGCAGGCCACTTTATGACACTCCTGATTTAGATAAATGAAGTTTTGAGAAAAAAAAAACTGTAAATTTTTATCTTTGGCGATTCCAACTATAACTATAACCCTACAAATTATAAAGCTGCTCAAAAATTCTTTTTTCTGTTTTTTAGATGTGCTGTAAAGCGTAGTACATTAGAACTATGTGCCACGTTTGCAGCCATTTTGTAATAAGAAAAAATGCTTTATTCCCTCAAAAAATTTAAACTTCATAAAATAGTTTGGAATGCAACTAATTTGTAAAATAAAAACTTTCACAGTAATATATTTTGTTATTATTATTTTTTTTTCAAAATGTAGTAGATATAAACAGTACGAGGGGGTATCAATAAGTTTTTTCCCTCACATAGAAATAATTGAGTAAAATTTATGAAATTGCTACGTTGTATTAGTCCTTTTCTATATAGTCACCGTGCACAGTAACACATTTCTGCAAATGTATTTCAAAAAGAGAGGGGTGGATGTATTCCAGGAGAAGTGATAGTAGACCCAAAGGGGGGCATTTTTTTAACTTTTGCCATCCCCACATGCGACATATTGTTGTAAAGTCCTGTGACAACTTATACAAGTTATGCACCCCCACGAGGACCTCCCCCAAAATTGACCCCAGGGGGTAATTACTGGTGTCCGCAAAATTTAGGAAAGTACCCTCCCTGGAGGGCAAATTGGATGGAGGGACTCAGTATTTTTATCTTTTAAACGACATAATGGGGAAAAAACTGCACCTGAAAAAATTGACAAGCGCTTTTACCACCAAATATTAATATTTCTTTCATTTTTTTTACAAATGCTACGGAACGCATTATATTTTTGGCTCATAAAAATTTCAAAGTGTTTGGACAATATAAAAATAACACAATAATAATAAAAAAAAAAAACATTTAATGTCCCCGACGACCTCCTTCTCTCTCTCTTTTTTGGTATACTCCAAAATTACGCAGACGCTTTGGAAATTAAAAAAAAAAAAAAAAAAAAAAAAAAAAAAAAAGTAAAAAAAAAAAGTAAAAAAAAAAAAGAAAAGAAAAAAAGAAATGAAAAGAAAAAAGAAAAAAGGAAAAGAAAGAAAAAGCAACATAACCATTCATTTCCCTTTCTAACGGTGCAGTCCGTTTTAAAAAACTGAAATATTTTAGCTTTGAAATTAATTCATGTACGACTGTCACTTTTGGCCAGTTTCGCTTTTTCCCATAAGATTTCAATGTAAAAAAAAAAAAAAAAAAAAAAAAAAAAAAAAGCACCGTTTTTTTACAACTGTTAATGAATGTAAAAACTATTTTTATTGAATATTTAAGAAGTGAATTATCACACTGCTAGCTAAGCGTAAACCAACAGAGTGAAAAAGGCCAACGCTGGGAATCGAACCCGGTCCCTGCAGCCTTATCAACATATACGTGTTTGAAATGCCAAGCTGGCTATTGTCCACGTAGCTTAGAAGGTAGAGCACTGGGGCCCGTGTTCGATTCCCGTCGTGGACATGGCTTACGCTTAGCTAGCAATGTGATAATTCACTTCTTAAATATTCAATAATTTCAAGCGTAATTTCACTGCTGAAAAGTAGGTGAAAAATTAATTAAAGTTACGTCACTATTTTTATGTTCCGAAGTTTACATTTGATTTCTGTAGCAAACAGAGTTGTTTTGGTTATAAAAGATTTGACACATTCACATAGTAGTAATAATTTGTTATTTTCATCGAAATGACAATATTCCACAATGTACACCAGATATTGTCATAAATTTTTAAAATGTTAAAAAACACCTATTACATACAACTGAGCACATAACTAGCATTTACACTACAATCATTCGAAAGTTCAATGACCGTGTTTGGCTCTATTGTAAACATGTATCACATTGTCTAATCAATTTCACCGCCTTTTCCTCAACATTAATCATCACTTACAATATTAGAAATTCATCCCTATATCTATTAAAAGAAAATCAATGTTATATTTCATCTATCCCTGAGACGTGTACTATGAAGACCTGCATAGAACAACTCCATCAGACAGGAGAAAATGTGTCTTGAGAGATAAATGGAAGTGTTCTTTTGAATATATAATGTACAATATAAGCCCGCTGGAGGCAAGACATATATTAAGTGAGGGTCGAGTGAAAAGAATCATTAAATCGTGGGTGGCGTAAAGGATTTTTATAAACCTACGTTAAAAAAGATTTAGTATATTCTAAGAAAAGAGTTTTCTGGGAAGCTTGGCGTACTTTATGAGAAAAGAACACATCATAAAGAATGTGATTTAGAATAATCGTATAAGCATAACATAGACTCGAAAATTGTATGAATAATCTCATAATAAAAGAAGGGAAACCTTTGAGTGGATTCTTTACTTGCTTAGAAGCAAATTTTCCTCCTCCTAAAAAATTTTATGTTTTTCCGTAGAATTTTACTATAAAAATCAATATTTTAAATATTTTGTATTATATATATGTATATATGTTTTTTATATAAGAAGAGACAAAAAAACATTGTAGACATTTCCATAAGACATAAAGATTTCAGTAAAGTACCATTTATACTTTATTCATAGATACATATTTTACATTTACACGTCGTCTTAGTAAGATCCTAATTCATTTCCATTCAATTTATTCGAAAAATAAAAATCAATATTTCAATTTTTTTCTTTATTTTTTATTTTTTTATGTAGGAAGTGTCAATAAAACGTAGTTGACATTTTCATAAAATTTAAAATTTTCAGTAAAGTACCGTTTATACTTTTCTTATAGATACGTATTTTACATTTATACGTCGTTTTAATAAGGTCCCAATTCATTTCCATTCAGTTTATGTGAACACATTTCATTTATATGATGCACAATTTCGGTACACATATATCTTAAATTAGTACAGAAAAAACTTAAAATTTTCACGGACACCTTCTTGTATTGTCTTAATCTTTGTGGAGCTCTAGGATTTCAGATTAAAATTACTGATGTTATTTAGATTATTAAATAAATGATATGTAAACGAATAGAGATAAGGTAAAATGTATTACATGGAATCGTTAATGTTTTGGAAGTCCGAAATATTTCTTTCATATTCTATATATATATTTAAAAATAAAATAAATGAAATAAAATATTAAATGGCGGACATTCTTAGCCACTCTAAAACAAATGCGTACCACAATTTAAGAATTCCGGTCTTAAATGCAGGACGATGATATAAATTTATGTTTATTTATTTTATTTCAATTTCATTACTGGATTATATTCATAATATTTCATCATGCGTAAAAACACATTAAAATCCCCTTTTCAATGTTTATTTTAAAAATATTAAAAATAACATTTGAATTTATAATTAGCACGCAAAAGTTTATGAAAACTGTTATATAATATAAAGTTATATGTATTTTTTAATTGTAATTTTTATTTACATAGTTATAAGATAAATTGCAGAATTTTAGTATAAATACTTATTTTCTTATATTGTGTATTTAGATTACGTTATATATTTATATTTATATTTTACTTGTCGTTATATTATTTGTACATGTTTTAAAAAATAATTAATACTTAAATATATTATAAAATTATTTGCTAACTTAATTTTTGATAATAAAGGTGTATATATATATATTTTTATTGCTTAACACGTTCACGCCTGCACGGTGGGTCACACTCCACTGTATTAGAGCTGCCAAGTCTACGGCTTTGTGGCTACCAGAATTTTAATACAGAAAACGTTGTTTTATTTAGTTAGAACAATTGGACGATTTGAAGAAACAACATATTTTCTGTAAAATAACAGTGGTGTGTAAAAAGCCGGAGACTTGAGAACTCTGAGACAGTTGAGTGTGACCCACCGCGCCGGCGTGAACGTGTTAATGCATATACATAGCTGCCAACCTTTACGCTTTCTTCCTACCACTAAAATTTTCTTGAAATATTGCCTTATTTAATGGTCGAAATCTCACGATTGAACAATGCGGAAATCTCATCTAAATTTTAGTGGTAGCAAAAAAGCGTAAACGTTGGCAGCTATGTATATATATGTTTTTATTGCGTGATATATTTACTTATTTTTTTAGAAAAAAATATTTTTGTTCAATTCAGGAAAAGTATATGGTTAAGAAAATAATCATAGTACAACTTATTATTTTAAAAATATTAGTTTTTTATTCTTTTGTTTCTATTATGCATTTGAGATAGGGAAAACCTGTTAAAGGTGTGTTTTCCTAAATGTTAAAAAAAATAATTACTTCTTTAATTATATGCATTACATAATTGCTTATAACAATAAAAAGCATGTATTTATCAAAAATTCGACTAAAGAATTCGAGAAATTTTCAAAATTAATTAAATTAAATATCATTAGATATTGTTATTTTATTTTGTTCAAAATTATTCAAAGTTATCTTTGCCAATATCACAACGCTGTGTTAAGAAAATATGTTAAGAAAATGTAAACAAAAGTTAACTGTTTATTCAATTACGAAACGGCACCGTTCTAACAAAAACTGCATTATACAAATATGCAAAAAATAAATTTATATCCTGAAGTTTACTTAATTATATTTCAATTATTATAATACACCAGTTAAATCATTTTTAAAACAACGCTGTCAAAAAAACAGAAGAAATTTTGACGCGCAAACGTTTAATAGATTAAAAAAATTTCAATAATTCATTTTTAAAATGTAAGTTATGCACATATAAAGACATTGATTATTTTTACAGAGGAAACAGTAACAAGAATGATAAATAACCTTTTGCGATATTCCTAATACATGTTGCATTTTATACTTAAAAAAGAATCTTTGAAAATTTTCTTCAGTGACAGATCTTTTCAACAGCTGCAGAATGCAAATGCATTTTACTAAAAAGTAAAAGTTAAATAGTTTTCATTGACAGAAATTTGAAAAAAAAAAAATAGTCATTTTTAATTTATGAATTATTCTTGAAAAATTAAAAATGTTTTGATATATAAATAACAAAGGTACATAACAATTTGAAATAATGACTGTTATGAGGATGTAAACATCTAAAGTAAGTATGTGAAGTTTGCCATTTATTACAGCAAAATGCGACACATGATTTGCGACAAAAAAGCGACCGGCTAAAAAATTACAAAAAAATATTAACTGGCACTTTTATAAATGTTATTTATTTTAAACACAATATTTCTGAAAATAAGCACACAGATGAAAGCGTTTTATTTAAATAAACACATTCATAATTTATTTTTTTAGTCTTGGTAGAGCTTTAAACTGAATGTCTGAAGATAAAAATTGTTTATCTTTAAACACAGAAAAAAATATAGTTTACAGAAATTATATCTGCACAGAAGGTTCTCGTTCAGTTTGTACTAGATTTCTGTTTCCGGGATATACGTGTATTTGGGCAATCCTACAACTCAAATTAATGATGAATGAACTGGCGTCGGACTGTCTCTTAAAATTTTTTCATGATTTTAACATTGCACTTCATTAATTTTTCTTTTGAAAAAATATATTTTTTGAGATCCTTTTAGTAGGGTTTGATGCCAGAATTTTAGAAGATATTTTTTATCTTATTTAACATCAGATTTGCTGCAAAATATTTTCATTATTAGCCCCCGGTACGGTATGATACTTCTTTCTCCCAGCTTATTTTGTACCATCTCCAAAAAATAACGTTACCTTACAGAAGCCAGCCATTAAAAAAAAATAAATAAAAAAAAAAAAAAAAAAAAAAAAAAAACAGTGCGATTAAATACTCTATAGAAATTTTTTAAATTTCTAAGCATCGCACATTTTTCAAGTTTTATACCGTCGTATTGGGAAAAAAAGTACTTTTAAATGCAATTTATTTGAAAACTGTATCTTCATTTATCTTTGAAATATTAATTTTTTTGTAGTTTTTAGCACCATTTGTTTAATTTTGGCAACTCAAGTACTCCATTTATGTAGAAAGTAAAGGGAAAATAGTTGAAAAATAGCAATTATATATTTTTATTGCCATTTTCTCATAACAACCGAAAGAAAATGTAACTAAAATACGTGCTATTTTGAACAAATATAAACGAATAATTTCTGTTAAAACATGGAGCTATTATAAACTATATTTATTTTTAAGTTAATGTAACAAACAAATGAAGGCCTATGAATCATTAGATAGCCTTTTTTTTTGTCAAGTTTCTTTAATGACGCCATCTTTTTCTGCATTTGTGTATTATTTTGCGATAGTAACTTCGTATGCATGCTTTACTGTAGATGTTTAACCCTCTGTCTACCAGAAGGGTCCAATGGACCCGACATGTATATTCAAAATATCTATTCAAACCAGAAAATTTCTTCAAAACAAACTAAATGTATAAATCAGACAATAATAAGTTAAATAAACAAATTAAATAGTTTTAAGTAAAAATTCTGGTGTAGAATGTTTTTATAAAACTTGAGTAAAATTTCCGGTAGTTCTAGGGTTAAGAGTGGATCGTAAATGTGGAATTCTTCAGCGGATGCGAATGACGTAATTTTACATAAAATAAAAGTGTGTGCTTTAATTCTTAAAATTGAAATATGTTTTGTACTAATATTCATCTTATACCCATATTTCAGGTACCATTATTGTAGTAGGCATTAGAGTATAGACCTATTTTTCTTATCTGTTATTACATTATTATATAAAGAAATCATGACATCTTATTTTTCACTTAAAAATTCTTTACCTTATTTCTATACATATTAAAATCAATTTCCATAAAATACATTTTCTTTACTTTTTCATAAAAACTTTAAGACATATTTCCTTATTTTATTTAAAAACATGTATTTCAGCAGGCTTTAAAAATATGTTTATATAACAAGTAATGCATCGTCTAATACCTTTTGGCTCCTTCCTGAAAAACGTTTTCATCTCTTTTCCGAGACATCTTCAGTTTCAAATGGTGTTGTTTCGCAGTTTCGCATGAGATCTTGTAACTTCTCTTTTTTTCCCTCTTCTCTTTTTCGCCTCCTCTTCTTTCCAGCATTTTCTGACAACGAGTGTCAATATTTGAATGTGTAATGTCGTTGCATATATTTTCTCTGTCGAGGTTGTTCTCTATGGCTTCTCTCATTAGTGTGTTATGGAGGTTTTCGAACTTGGCTATTTTTTCTATTTTAATTCAATGTGGTATCAAGGGTTTTTTTAATTTTCTCTTGAAAGGTCTGTTGTTTGGCTGTTGTATTTTAGGTCGCGAATATGTTCTTTATATCTTTCATTTATTTTTCTTTCAGTCATTCCGATGTATGTAATTTCTTTATTTTTCGTATTCGATGCTTTAATTTTATAGACTCCTGTTGTTTGTAATTCTTCGTATTTTTTGGCTTCGTTTCTTATCATTTTAAATAGGGAGGAGTTGGGTGTGATTAGAACTTTTTTTTCCAAGTTTTCATATTTCACGTTTTATTTTTAGTGATAATCCATCCATAAATAGCAGGGGGGGGGGGGGTAATCTTGCTTATTTTGACCAGGTTGTATACAGTCAATTCTTTCTTTAGCTTTTCTAATTAGTTTATCCATTGTTTTTCGTGGATTGCCGCATTAAGTCCTATTTCTTAACCGACTTCAAAAAGAAGGAGGTTATCAATTCGACTTGTATGTATGTTTTGGCCATATTCACGCATAACTTCTGCAAATATGAACCGATTTTGATAATTCTTTTTTTTTGTTTGAAAGTGTAAGTCAACCGTGTGGTCCCATTCTAATTTCACAAAAATCTGATGATTAGAATATTTTTTAAATAAAAAATTTAAAATTGAAATCCTTTTTGAAGCAGTCTCCCAATTATAAGCGATCACTTTTTATGATGTTACTCTTACAGAGATACGAGATCTTTTCAAAGTGCGAAAACTTTTCAAAATCGATATTTCAAAATCGAATTTTCAAAATCAATACGATCGAAAACAATCACAATCGATAATGATTAAACAAATAATTTGCCGAAGACAAAAAGCATTTTTTTTCGACTTAGTATAATATTTTCCATCATACCTTTATTCTTGATACTGGTCACAATTTTACTATACTATATTATTGATTGTTTTGCTCCAACTTCAAAAAGTAATTGATTACCTTTCATATGTATATATTCGTAAATTAAATCATAAATATGTAAATTAATCTCTTGTAAAAAATATTCTGTCGAAAATCCATGTTTGGTGGATATTAAATTCTGTAAATTAAATTTAACATTTTTCTGCCGGTTCATGATGTCCGATGTGAGATTATTGAATAACGTTTCGTCATTAGAGAATTTTAAAGAATTATTTAATTCTTTTAGTGCGTTTTTTGAAGTCGGTTAATATATATATATATATTTGAAAAGTATATTTTATCTCTGTAATTTTTAATTCTTCATTTAATAACTTTTCCGTTGAACATTTATATGATGCTCTATAAATGTATTTACTTAATGCGGCAAGTATTGGTAGCAAGTGAAATATTGGTATAAGATGAATATAAGTATAATACGGGCATTAAAAAAACAATTAAATTTAAAAAATCAAAAAACCCGACTGCGTAAAAAGCGAACCAATTAATTATTTCTCATCAATGTGAAACTATTTTTTTTTCAATTCCTACTATTAGCTAACACTCTCGCTATATATATCTTGTTCAAATTTTCAATCGCTAATAAATACTTATTATTCATCCAATCAAGCTCAAATATTTTTTTTTTATTGTAGTGGATGACACTTGATGTTAATGCAGTTTTTTTCAAATATTGATTCATTAATTCAATTAAATTAATTAATTTTCAATAATCGAGAAAGCCCTCTTCTTGATCAAGGTATTTTAAGACCTAGAGAGCCCTCTTCTTGATCAAGGTATTTTAAGACCTAGAGAGCCCTCTTCTTGATCAAGGTATTTTAAGACCGTGAGAGCCCTCTTCTTGATCAAGGAATTTTAAGTGCCACTCATGAAGAATGAAGAATGGGAGAAAAAAAAATTCCCTTATTGACCTAAGTAGGAATTGACTTTAAATATTTTTTATATTATTTGTTTATATTACTTACCTATTTTTTTATCTACTTGTATTGATTACTTTTAAATTGTATTTAATTGTTAGTTCCTATCTATAAACACTGTTTTGATGATGTCTGTAGATGTCTATGATGGTTAGAGTTGCAGTAAAGCTAGAGATCTTACATACACAACTTTCAGGTTGTATAATATTTTAACGGAGCTTCTGACTGTAAAATAGTCAATGAAACATCGTCTTCATTTTGAAATACCTATCCAAGGATATGTCACTCAGTAGGTCGCGTAAATTTTTTTTTCATCTCTACCGCCATTTTGTATTTTACGGTCACCATTTTGAATTTATAAAAACAAATCCTAGCCTTTAAACCATCGGGCTGTTAAGACGAATTGATAGAGTCCCCATTCATTAGAATCCATCCAGCCGTTGGGATGTTTCGATGGTATAAATAAATCCACATACACAGATACGCGTGAAACACATAACCCTTCTTTTCAGTCGAGTAAAAAGACAGTGTCTTCTGTCGATAAACTTTAACTAACTTAAACCACCAACCTGGGGCAAACACGGAATATAAGTAATTAATTAATGTTTGCCCCAGGTTGGTGGCTCACGGTAAATATTCCATCTTGTGCTGCGTTTGTAGCCTTGCCAACATATAATAGTGAGAAATTTTCCTTGCTGGGTATCGTTCCAAGTGGTTTAGTCGGTAGAACGTCAGTGCGCTTTACTGATGGACCGGGTTCGAATCCCGGCTTGGAATATTTTTCACTATGTTGGCCTTTGCGCCTATTAAGCAATTACTTTGAAATTTGATTTTCATTTGAAATATTGTATCCAAGGCGAATGTTTCCCTCTGGAATAATTTCCATGTATTAATATAGTTTCTATCGATGCTGGATTTAATTATATTCCGTGTTTGCCCCAGGTTGGTGGCTCACGGTAAATATTCCATCTTGTGCTGCGTTTGTAGCCTTGCCAACATATAATAGTGAGAAAATTTCCTTGCTGGGTATCGTTCCAAGTGGTTTAGTCCGTAGAACGTCAGTGCGCTTTACTGAAGGCCCGGGTTCGAGTCCCGGCTTGGAATCTTTTTCACTATGTTGGCCTTTGCGTCTATTAAGCAATTACTTTGAAATTTGATTTTCATTTGAAATGTTGTATCCAAGGCGAATGTTTCCCTCTGGAATAATTTCCATGTATTAATGTAATTTTTCTATTTTATTATCGAATTATCCAATCAGAATCTTTTGTTTTTTCTTAAAAATAACATACATATATATATTTTTAATTTTCACTACCTTCCTTTTTAATTATTTTTTTATCCATAAATATAATTTTAACCTCTATTGTAGTCTTAAAGCAACAGATATTCTATTACACAATGGTTCATTTAATAACAATTAATCCATAGATTGGGCGTTGCAGTGGGCTATTATTTTTAAAATCAGATTTCTTCATTTGCACCCCTTTTTTAAAATTGTGAAATTAGTCTTTTTTAATGACATATTAATTAAGGCTAAAACAAGGGGAACTTTAACAATTCAAAAAAGTGGTGCCAGTCAATAAATCTGAATTTTAAAAAAAGTAGCCCACTGGCAACACTGCTCAGAACTGTTCACCATTTGTGATTACCTAAGGAGAAAATTTCTATTTGAATAAAGTGGTTGCACGGAACTTATTTTATTTGTAAAATGTTAAATTTTACGTGATTCATACATGAATCATTAAGTAATGTAGGGTTTGTTGGCCTGTATCAATACAGGTCTAATACATTTTTATGCTGCATCTGTCAGAGGAAAAGAAAATACTCCTTGGATTTCATAAGACAGAGAAAAGTCATTTATTGGTGACGACAGTTCTTTATAATCTTCATTTAAACCAAAATAAATTTTACTTAAAAAAAAAAATAATAATAATTAAAAGAGCTTTCAATTAGCTCGCAATTTTTTCAGAGCAAACTTCTATAATAATAACTAAATAAAAAATTAAAATTATCTTCGTCTGAAACAGGATTAAACTTCCTCACTCATGGGGTTAAACTAAATTTACAGATATAGTTTTAGGTCAATAAGAGTTAAAAAAAAAAAAAAAAAAAAAAAAAAAAAACCAAAAAACAGTTTTCTCGAAATGTTAAGAATGAGTTCTTCAAAACAACTCAAACTTTCCTTTTAAAGGATAAGTAGACACAGTTCATTAAAAATTTAAACACCGTAAAACTCAAAGCATATCTTATTTATCTTTAGAAACTCAACTAGGTAAAACTTAAACATATTTAAAACATAACGATAGCGCACATCAAAGAAAGGAAAAGAAGACGTTACCTTCCACCATCAAAAGGCATTTATTCTTTCTAAGAAATTAAACAGTGCGATCCAACTGTGAAAGAGTAGGTTTCAGAATAGTCTACTACGGAACAAGAAATACCGTCTATGACATTTAAAAGTTTTAGTCCATTACTCTTTTAAATTCATTTATGCTTCCAGAAACAATTAACCATTATATCCTAGGTAATAAAGTTTATTACTTTTAAAACTAGAAGTCCATTAAATATTAAAATATATAAAGAAAGCTATCAAAACCAATCTAAGTTTATGTAAGGTTTTAAACTCATATTAATGTAAAGTGGCAAATAAAACCGGTTGATTTGATAACAACGTTAAATAATAAAGCATTATATACAGAGGTAAACGCGTGGCCATAACTAGTCTATTTCATTGTAATAGTGTATCGAAGTAGAAAAAAAAAGTTTATCCTAACAAATCAAACAATTGTGTCGTCTAGTTGCAAAACCGGCCTCAAAACTCCTCAAAATTGGAAAACGTGTTTTTTCAGTTTTTTTAAGTTCTAAGTTAACGTTTCTACCATCTGGAAACAATAAACCATGTCAAAGCGTTCAAATCTCTGCGTTATATGCGTTTGCAAATCACAGTGTGTTGCAGAACCGGTCAAAACCTACAGCCCGCAAGTTTCAAAACCGGCCATCTCCATATCCGCAGGATAGCGCTTATGCTCCCCACAATAACTTCTCAATTTTTGATTAGATTAACGTTATCTTGTTTTCTCTCGCCTATGACTGCTCACCCTTAGTGTATACAAAGTTTATAATTTAGTTTCGTGTTTTGTAAGACTATGGACCGTTTGTGGATCTCCTAAGTGTCTCCTAATCAATCAAGAAAGATGAAAAGTGACCCTACGACGTGGAAAAGGAACAAATCTAATGTTCAGAGGTAATGTACATCTTGTGATAACCAGGGGCGGATTAATATGTTTTGACGTCCTATGCCAAAATACTTTACTGCGTCCCCCCACCTGTGAAGGATATTTCCTTCCCATATTCTATTAATACATTTTTTCCCTTTACTCCCCCCCCCCTTTTTAAATAAGGTTATTTTACTAAATTCCTATTTTTATTAAATCTGTCTTAAAATCATAATTTAAATTTATTTTCATCGCTTTTTTCCTTTAGAAATACATTCTCGTTTCACACTCTTAATTCTCAAAAACCGCAAAGAGTAGCCGTATATTAAATGAGGCATGCTACTTTTATCTCGCATAGAAACAACTTACCCAGTACACTTGCATGCTTAATTTGGTTGCTATGCGGGATCTTTCTCATACCTCTTTTCTTTATTTTTTTGGGGGTTTATTTTACATATTTTATTGGGTCACTACATCTGCATCTTTCCTTTCCAACGTATAAATTCTTATCATAAATTTTGTCTGCAATATCTTATTTTTAATTGCAATGCCTTCAAACGGCTCGCCGCGCCTATTCCCATGATTTGGCAAACCCCCTGTAAAATGCGGCTTTGTGGTTTTCGGTTCCCCACATTTTCTCGGTTATCTGTTGGCGTTAATATTTCATATGTTGCCCTTTTACCCTTCTCATTGACAATACATTAACGGTTTTGAACACATGTCTCATTTCAATGGAATTCTCGCCAGATTTCTACTGGCTTACTAATTTTGTAAATTACTGCTCGCCAATAATTCAATGCTCTAAAATGTGATTATGAAATTATTCCTCTTCCTGATCGTGTATCTGTAAGGATAAAATGTAAATCGTCCCCTCTCCAGCACCGACTATGTTGCCGTTGCCGCCGGAAAATCTCGATTTGTGCGGGCCTGGATAATAAAGAACCTACTGTTTACACCTGGGATTCCTATTTACTGATTGTGTGCCGTTGTTTTAACTCAAAACTGGTCACATATCTTTCAGCATACTAAAATGTGAATGTTATGATATTCCAAGAATCATCGATGCAAGGTAAAATCCTATTAACCTGTTTCAAACATACCAGCAAAGACGAAAAAGTCTTTATACCACCCCCTTTATAAAAGTGTAAGTGAATTTCCTCTGATAAATTTATATTAAATATTATGAACAACAAACTTGAGGACGTGGCACCAGGTACCGTGGTAAGTCTTTAAAATTTTGGGATGTCCAAAACTTACTGACAAATCATTTCGGAACAAATTTTGATACAAATTTTTCGGTTGTTTTTTTACAAAAATTTCTTGGCATCAGCTGCTCAAGAAGCAGAATGCAAAGATTATGAAGAAGACGCATGGATGGACACTCACGACGAAATTTGTGATCACCATGACGAAATTTGTGAGACTGTTCAAAACGATGAGGCCACTAAAGTTTGAAATTATATGTACATAGTATGATTTTTGTTTTAGCTTTGAAAATTTAATAATTTTATTTATAATACTATCGTGTCATTCACATTATTTGTTTAGTGACATTTAAGTCAGTTTTAACAGCTAGTGAGTTAGTTTTAACTGTTAGTGAGTTTTAACAGTCAGTAACTGTGTAAAAGTCATTCCATGTTAATAACTTCCTTAAAGCTCTTTTTGTTAAATAAAATTTAGTTGAACAATACATTTTTGTGTAGTTGCTACCATAAAAACACAATGTCACATTAAATTTAGCGGAAATTAATTTCTGGTGTACTGCAAAACAGGCCAACTCCAAAATAAGTTGGAAAGGTGGCCAAATCCAAAACAAAGACTTAAATAAAACCCTCCCTTCAGGTGCCCCTGCCAACTTATTTCGTGTTTTCAAATATACTATCCTAATGACTATAAAATTAAAGAGCTTTGGTACCAATTTTATTTTGGCTAAGTGTAGCAAAAAATCAGGTTCCCCAAACATTTTATTTTTTGGAGATGACTGGTTTTGCAAATAGACGACTCAATTAAAAAAACATACATAATTCATCTACGAAATTTTGACAAACAAAGACTGATTGATAATTTGAAATGTTTAAATCGGAATGCAGGGATTATAATAGGTGTACAACCGTTTTTCAAATATACAAATTGAAAATAAAATCCAAAGGTGTTGTTATCTTAAATATGTCGCGGTACTTTTCATTTCGTAAATATAACGGAAGAAACATGTCTCACTATACTATTTGGACAGATGAAAAAAAAAAAAAAAAAAAAAAAAAAAAAAAAAGAAAAGAAAAGAAAAAGGCTGTTTCGTGATTTTAATAGTAAATTAATAAATATGAAATACATTTTGAAAAAAATAATAATAAAATGTGTGTAAAAATATAACAAATGTGCTTTTGTCTTATGTTACCAGCCTCTCATTCTAAATTAACTGAATTAGAAGAAATTATTTCATTCTTTACCGATAAAAAAAAAAAAAAACTTTTTTCAGCTGAATGGAATATTTCTGGTCAATTAAATGTTTTTCAGGTTGCAGAATACAAAAATGACCTTAATTCTCCTCCATCACGTACAGTATTGTTGCAAAACATAGGGAGTTTACATTATAAAAGCAAAAATGCGATGAAAAAAAAATACTATTTTATTACAAGTAACTATGTTATACATTATACTGCAAGCTCCAAATTCTATTTCCCCCCTTGCGTACACTTTACATTTCAGTAGAATGCTGTTATTATTTATTTATTGAAAATATACATCTGACTTGTGGACTTGACATCAGGAGCCCGCTTATGATAGCACAAGAAAATTTTACAACACCAGATAATTACATCCCGGAGCTCCACAACGACTGTACAAAGGTGCCAGCTGGAGTCGAGCCCAGAGCCGGCCTATGGTCTCAAACGATTAGCGGTGTGGTACGTTAACCACGCAGCTACGGTGGGGCCGTAGATGTTGTGTGAATCGTGGTAGAAGCTTATGTCTGTGTGTAACTGTTTTTGTTCGTTCCTGAAATTCCTCGCATTTTCTATTTATATTTCTCGATTATCAGTTTTAGAAATAAGAAATTAGTACTTGGAATCATTATTGAATGTGGTTTTTTACCTAAGAATAGGACACCATATTTCGGGATAAAAAAGATCAATTTTTCGCTCAATTAAGCTAAAAACATGAGTTTCGTAAGAAAACCTGACGTGACGGAGTTTTTTAAATATTTTCCCTTGTTTCAGTGAGTAAAAAACTGAATAAGAAACAGTCAACAAATCTTATACATTTTTGTGGCTGTGGACCTATCTAATGATTACTTTTGAAATCTATGATATGTTTAATAAATTGAAAAACTAATTAAAATAAGGAAGAAACTAGTTTTATGTACCATAAAATATTACATTATTGTTTTTAACTTCTCTGCAATTTTTAATTATCTTATAGAAATTTATCATTTTCATGAATTTGCATTTTTTTTCGATGTTATAAAAATTGCCCCAAGCGTAAATTTTTAGATACGATTTGGTTCTTTAAGTACATTATTAGTATTGAGTAATTTATTTCAATTTCCTCAGACTATATTTTAGAAGAATCAATTTAAGAATTTTAAGAAAGATCAATTTAATAATAGAACTAAGACAAAAGCTGTTTACAAATAATTTAAAGCAATTTTTGTAAATTGAAAGGTTTTTCTCAGATTGAATATTCCCAGAGTTAATGTAAAATAAAACTAAGCTGCCTGTGAAAATTTATTTTTGACGAATTTTTTTTTTGAGAAGTGTACTTCTTATAATTGAATTATTTTTTAAAAATATTACTTGGTGCATATAAATTCTATAGATTATAGATGATATACAGGGCTTCACAAAAGTTCTCATGTACATTTCTTTTATTCACGGAAATTGCTAAATTTGAAATTTCAATTGTGCTGTTTGTTTACTTGAACTAGATTTTAGTATACTATGTATCATGCATACAAATGTATTGATCAAATATAGGGCTGCACAAAAAAAAAAAAAAAAAAAAAAAAAAAAAAAAAAAAAAAAAAAAAATCGGATATTTTCCCGACTATTTATAGCAGGGTTGGCCAACTAGAAGACGCCTCATACCACTCACTTTTTAAAGAAATAGCTGACTTTTTGAATATTCGACAGATACTCGACGATTAGATAAAGCAATGATTATTATAAAATTTAAGTCCAACGTGTCACAGTTGGTCACCTCTGATTTATAGTAATAGTAGAAGATGGGTTTTAAAATGCGCTATGCGTTTTTTCAAATTGTTTATTTAAACATAATATTTCCCCTTAATAAAGTGTGTAGAATAAGAGTCATTTTCATTTATATTAAATATGGCGAATAGTACACAGGATACACGTGACACCATCGCATTCATATAAAAAAGGATCATTTTTATAAATGACAATTCAAATTTCTTGCTTATACACATTTTAATGTTTATTTAATTTTTACTTATATTTTATTTACTTTATAATGCAAGAAGTATTGATTACTCCAATAAAGAATCAACTTAGTACTTAACGATAGCAGAAATATAAGAGAGAATGTCATAACTGTATCCTGGACAATAATGTAAAAATTTATATAGAGAGATGGATAAATAAAAAACTCATAACGAATTGATTTAGGGACTTTTTAGAAACTAGAAATGACGTTTTCATGCAGAAATAAAAAATCTTAAAAAATCGTAAATTATAACATGTTTTTCAATACAATATGATCGCAGCGACAAACAAGTCAGAAATTGTACGTGAAACGTGGCAAATGATTCGTACTATAACTAGTTTTATAAATATTCCGATTTTAACCCAGTGGATAACTCTTCTCTCTGCGTGGACTTGTACATCATTTTACCTATATTCTACAAACGTATCTTAGTAGACTTAATATAATTCAGCGTCAAAATGCATAGCTCATTTAAAAACGACCTTTAAGTTATTTTTGTTCATACTCAGTAACCCTTAGGGATTCTTTTGTGTAGCCCTGTATATGATCTACAGCATTTATGCACACAATGAAATATTCAAAAATTTAGTTAAACTTAAAAGCTCATATCAACTAAAATGCACTTCCAGCAATCATCGCAACAATACAGTACTTCGGATGGAGTATAGTATCCGAAATCTTTTGTGTGTCCCTGTAAATACTGTCCACTTTCTATTATACAGGAGGTGAATTGTAATAAACCTCAGCAACATATACCAAATTCATTATGCGTGAAATAGTTTAACATAATTAAAATACGCCGCAAACATTGTTCCCCCCTTTACTATTATGTAACGGTACTCTTTTGTGTGGCTCTGTAAATAAATAATAAATATTCTTTGAACCTACAGAATGTATATTTTAGTACACTTCATAAATGCATATCAATTTCATTATGTTCGAAATGGTGTAATATCATTAAAATGTACTCGAAACTATTTTTTCCCATTGGCCATAATGTGACAGAATACTTTTGACTGTCGCTGTAATTGAACTATATATCCGATTTTCATAAAATTTGAAATGCCTCGACAAAATTCTGCGAAAATTATATATTTAAATTTCAAACCATTCGGTTTTGTAGACTTTCCGCTGTTATATGCGTACAGACAGACAGACGGACAGACCGATGGACCAGACGATAACTATAGATGCTACGTATTTATATCATTACGAACGCACCTAAAAAGCGTCGATGTGTACCCGAACTATCCAGGTACCAAAATTCAATATGTTCTCTCAACCAGGTACAAAGTATCGTCAGAAACTTAAAACGAAAAAATTTCTAGAAGGATTCCTAACAACGAAATATAAAATTTCTCATTTTCATACAAATCTTATATCACTATCGCAAGCAAATTATACCATTTACTTTTGATAATGAAAATCATAATACATTTATTGTTTGCAGTTGCATTTTTGTTTCAATAGTGTTCGATGTTTTAATAGACTTCGGAAATAACTATCTATTTGGAACAAATTAGTAAGTTTAAGAATCAAATCTATTTTTAATTCAGAAAAATTACAAACGATATAAAGAAGAAGTTATGAACTATTTATTATGAAAATAATATATAGTATAGTAATATAATTTAAAGCTGTTCGCAACTTCTTTGCTCAACAAGCACAAAACGTTTTGACACATTTACAAATTCATTTTTTAACGGAAAGATATAAAATCATAAAGCCTGACCATGGAAGTGATTTGGAATCGGACAGTGTTTTCCATTTATTGATAAATAAATTACCTATTGAGCAATAAGCGATTTTGATCTCTTGACAAAAGCGTTTTTAGGCCATTTTTGAGTGGTTATTCTACTTTCGCGCGGAAATTCGGTTCAAAACGCCCACTTTGACACTATTTTCTGAAAAGTCTATTGCGTTTTCAAAAAATACGGAAAATACAGCTCCATTACATAGTTTCTAAACAACAGCTCCTGCTAGTTTCAGGCATATCCGAACAAAAATAAAGTAAAACTTATGTCATAAAGTTGCCCTATTGGATTTGAGAACAGCTTTAATACATTTTAATTAAGAGATAGCTCTAGCTTACTTGTACTGTTTCTAAAGAGATTCTTATATAACTTATTTAGCAGTTTTAAATAAAAAGTTTTAACTAATTTTTAGTTATGCACTTATGAGTATTAAAATATATATCTTAAATAATTTTTTAATACTTATAAATTGATAAATAATGTAATAAAATGTAGTTATTTTGACAAATTCTTATCCGTTTTATTGGTAGTAATTGTTTTAAAATTTCAAACAAATAATAGAAAAAGCAATCCAAATTAAACTTGAAAAATATCATCCGCTAATTGCTTTAAATATTAATATATTTACGGAATTAGCTTAAACTCAGATATATGTTTAAAAAAAACTAAAAGCTAAAGTGTTAATAATAATAAGACGTGTATCAAAATTTAACAATCAAAATGTTTTTTTTTTCTATTAACTAGCGTTTTTACAAGAAAAATTCGTTAAAATTAGCTACATAGCAAAAATTACGCAATTAACAAACATTTTTCCATAAAAATTAAAAAAGAACTTCAATACACGTAGCAAATGGATATATTTATGTTAAAAAATATATTATTCTGTTAAAAATGTTTATTTTAATTAATATAACCTTTTCATTTCTTCCAATTATATTTAAAAAGTCGGCACTTGAGCATTTCTTCCGATATCATAATAATGCATTTAAGCGTAAAATTTTTAATAGCTAAATTTCCTATTTTAAATAACCTAATAGCATCGACTAACAAAGGATCTAATTTACTTTAATATCCTCTGGCTATATATTAGAAAATGCGCTTTATCAATAGTAATGAAATAAAATTAAACGAAGTATGCAAGTAATTTGGGAATGTTTGCAATACTTTAAAATGTATTTCGAAAATTGAACAACATATAGCTTTTATTATATAACTTGCTTAAAATAGAAGTAATTTTCTGTTTGGGAAATTTCGATTTTATGCATAATTTGAATGTACTTATGATATTATTTTCGAAATTAAGGATTTTATGTGGTTATGCATAAATAATGGGCTCAAAACATATAAATTTACTGTTTAAGGGGACAAGGAACCTTCAAATTCATATTTTTTATTTAATTTAAATACTATTCAAGGGACACACTATATGCATTATGGTATATAATTATATCACACGTGAAATTAAAAAACAATTGGGGGTGGGGGGAGAAAATGAGGAATTTTCTTGAATATTTAAGCGTTATGAAGAACTTTTCAAAATGGCCCATGCGCATTCCATACCAATTAAAATCCCTAGTATTTTTATGCAAGTTTTTTTTATATATACAAATAAAACTGTTCATCGAATTTTATATATTTGAATATAAAGGTTTAAAAAATATATTTTCTAAATTTTATGAAATTTTCAGGATTTTTGCGTCATATTTCTGCAATTAACTACTTTAACTTTTCCAATTATATTTAGTTTCAAAAAACGATGCACAGTTTTATGACATATAATGCCAAACAGCGATAGCAAATACCGGGAATTTTAATGGATATGGAATGCGCATGGGGCATTTTGAAAAGTGCTTCATAACGCTTAAGATATTCAAGAAAATTCCTTATTTTCCTCCCTTAATTTTTTTTTAATTTCATGTGTGATAAATGCATGCCATAATGCATATAGTATGCCCTTGGATATTATTTAGAGTAAAATTCAAAAAAGAATTAAAAAGTCAATTTGCATTTTAAAAATTGCTTCATAACGCTTAAGATATTCAAGAAAATTCCTTATTTTCCTCCCCTATTTTTTTTTAAATTTCATGTGTGATAAATGCATGCCATAATGCATATAGTGTGCCCTTGGATAGTATTTAAAGTAAAATTTGAAAAAAGAATTAAAAAAGTCAATTTGAAGGTCCCTTGTCCTCTTAAAAAAAGAAATAAATTACATTATTTAAATGGAAACAAATAATATGATTAACACTTTAGTTTCCACATTGCTCAACAAGACCAATTTTCGTGTTTACATTGATAATGTGAAGTATTGTAAATCATTTTAATAATGATTCCTGAGTGTAAATGAACACGATAACCCCAAACGTTAGATTGGTGATTATTATATAGACCATTGTTGCGAGAACGGCATTTATTTTTTCGTAAGACATTTTCACATAATTTTGTAGCCGATTCTCTTTGGAAAATTTCCAAGAAAACGTGACACAGTATAAGTAATAATCATTGCGTCTATTGAATCAAGTATTATTAACGCAGAGATAACGTCTTCAGTTTCAAAATTGGAGGACCAGCGGAAGGTGGGTGATTTACCGATTCTAGCTGGCCAAAAGTCAATTTTTAAAAGTTTATCCTAGCGTAATTTATTTTTTACCGGTTATAGCTCATTAGTTGTACTCTGCTATTGGTTTTGATATAAGTATAATTGTATGGTCCATAGACTAGAGCAAAGTTGGTGCTTCTTAGTTGGGAATGAATCAATCAGTTTGAGTTTGGTTCTTTAATATCTTACTTGAAGCGGAATAAAATAAACTGCTCGATTATGGACACTTCCAAACAAATTGTGGACTTTATTTTATCGGATTTATGTGCATAAAGTTTGCACATATCATTGTTATTTCATATTTAATGTCGCAAAATACTCTGTATTTTTTTTTTTTTTTTTACACTTTTCAGTTTTAATGTAGAAAAAGTTATATGATAAAGAACGATTAAGCTCAATTTTTGATATGATTAAATAGTTTAAATTATTACCTTTTCCTTAAAATTTAATTTGTCTGCCCCTAGGTGCTCTCCCTGTTTTTAGAATTGTTTTTATCTTATTACGTCTAAATATTTTTTTTTTAAATTTTAGTTCAAGTACCATTTTCTATTTATCAAAACAGAATAGTCAGCCAGACAGACAGTCACATAAATAAACTTTTGCCTCATTATGCAACAGCAACAAGATTTAAAATTTAACGAAAATGTGAATTTGGTTGAAAATATTTTGTTTATAGGGGAAAATTACAATGAAGAGCACATGAAGTTTTGCAAGAGCGAAATCCCTCATAGCATGCATGGTCACGGTGACGTCGTTGTGACGTCACTGTAAGTCACTGTGGTCACGTCACATCTGTGACCAAAATGCCACCACTCAGTGATGTCACATTGTGACTGAGATGTGAACTTCTTAGAAAACTTTAAAAAATTACGAAAATTCTTTAAAACATGTTATTTACTGTAAAATTATATATTTTCTGGCAATTAAAAAAAGTTGTGACGTCACTGTTATGTCACTGCTATGTAACGTATGTCACGTCACATATGTGACAAAAAACCCATCATATTGTAAGTCACAGTGTGACAAAAATATGAACTTCAAAAATCTTTGAAAATGAAGATAAATATTTTAAACAGTCGCGAGTTACAGCGGCATAAGGAATGAAAATATATTAGTGGATAGCAAATGGTAAATTCTGTCACTAAAGGGGAGGGGGGGGGGGGGGGCATAATAAATAAAGTGCACGATACAAGCATTAATAAACTAAATTTTCAGGCTATATTTTATCAATTTGATATCTAAGACAGTGAATGTATACTTTTGCATGATTTCAATTTTTTCTAGCATTTGGATAATATATTTAGAATTAGGAATATTAATTTTATACACTTTACATATTTAGTTTGCAGGGAGGAAATTTATTTATTTATTTCTTTTTTTACCGACCAGGATTATTCGAAACACTTCTGTGGTTTCAAACTAAAAATTTTCTATTACAGTTAAATCTGCACCTTTTAATGAGCACGTAGAAAGAGTCTTCAGAGTTTAGTCATCTATGCATTTCTTGCTTTAGAATATTTTTATAATTTGTATTCAAGTCATAAATTCTACTTCTTTCAGACTTTTTAAATAAAATTAGCATTTTCCGAAAATAAAAGAAATATACAAAATTTGTGCAAAACAAACTTTACTTAAAAAAAAAAAAGAAAAAAAAGGAGGGGGTCGTTATTACCATTAAATTTATTTTTACACCTTTTAAAAATTTAAACAATGTTTTATCTAATAAACTCTAATTATGAATATTATTATAATAGTTATTTAGAAAAAAGGAACTTTACAATACATTTAAACTTGAATTATTTCGTACGGATAAAAAGAAAAGGTTAAATACATTGGACATTTCTTCAAATACAAAATTTTAATTAACGATACTTTCAGAAAATTACTGCGCATTCAAGTTCCATATGTCTTGCATACAAAAACAAATAATCTGGAACAGACCATCTGCTTGAAAATCGTCTGCCCACACACAAAAAAAAAAAAATAAATAAATATGAGAAGACGCGGGAAATAATTCACTGTTTTCAGAACATCGCCCCGTCTACAACACTTTAAGATAAGGAAATGACCATTTTAGGATACACGGATATTAATGGAACTTAATGGAATGTAAGTCTTATTTAATTTAAATATTTTATTCCAGATTTGTATATCATGAGTTAAATAGTTTTATGTTGTATTTGTAGGAGACTGATCTTTAACTGTCAGAAGCGATATTTTCCAATTCGATAACTGTAAAGAAAATATCTTAATTTACGATCATTTGAAAAAAAAATGCGCAGAGTCATACTGCAATTAATATAAACATTAATTTACTCTTACTTGAGATTCAAAATGTACGGAACGACAATGATTTGGAATTATTTTATCGGCGTCTTACTATTTTTCTATTACTAACACTTAACAGTCATTATTATTTCGGAGTTAAATATGATGTTCGATTATCATGAGATTACGAAACTGTTTCAGATTGGAAATCAACATTATACTGGGAAAATGTATTTTTACATATTACAGTAGTGAAAAATTTGAAAGAATTTTCTTTTAGTGCTAATAATATTTTAAATTATCTTTAAAAATCCTAAATCTTCAAACCAATGTTTTCAGATTTAACATTTACCAAAATTATAAAATAATAGGAATTCCTTATACCATATGGAAATATTTTTGAGATATTGTTAAATCTAATAATGCATTTAATTTATCTATTGTAGTTTGCTGTTGTTTAATAGTACAATTATAAATACTAATTATTATTTTTAGTGTTTTTCAAATTGGTATATTTATTTTTTTAAATTGTATGTAAGCATTTTTTTTGTTTCTGATTTTAATCAAACATTTAATTATAGACATTCTGAATCGGTTATTAAATTTCCTTCTATTGTAAATTCATTTTCTACGTTTATGATACGCGTAATTATTGGCACTAAAAAGTAAAATATGATATTTAAGCATTGAAATAAAGAGTTTTTCATGCCTGATAGGAAGTTATAGATTCAACTGCTTTAGTATATATTTTTTAAAAGTTCATATAATACAAGATACATAATATAGGACACAAGTTGAAAAGTGCTTATGACTTCGGTTTGTCTCTCCGTCTGTCCGTCTAGCAGTCTGTCCGCACTCTAACTCTCGAAAATATACTCGGATTGCCCTGAAATTTTTGGATGTTATTGACGCTTACCATAGCACGGTACCTATTTGTAATGAAGTTTGTAGCATGCTTTGTTCATTTACATGGATAGCCAAAAGTTTTCCGTTACATTACGGCCTATGGGAAAAAATGGTTTCAAATGATTTTTAATGATTTTACGCACGCTTTCAAAAAGAATAAAATTTATATGCATTTATGAAGTGCACTAAAATATGCATTATGTTGACTATGCGATGCAAAGAATAGTTATTGTTCATTTACAGGGATAAAAAAGGAATTCCAATACATAATTATATAGGGGTGGAGGGAATTGTTTGCGGCATACTTTAATTATGTTGATCTATTTCATATATAATGAAATTGATATATGTCGCTGAGGTTACTATAAATTATTTCATGTATAATACGAATAATACGTATTACAGGGACACATTTACAGGGACACACAAAATATTTCAGATACTATATTGTATCCGAAGTACTGTTCATTAGCGATGATTGCTGGAAATGTATTTTTAATTATGATATGCGCTTTTATGATTCACTATATTTATGCATAGTATGTGCTGTATATAAATGCTATAATTCCTATACAAGGCTACACAAAAGTATTCGTAAGGATTACTGGGTATGGGCGCAAATTGCTTAAAGGTGGTTTTTAAATGAGTTATGCTTTTTTTCGCTGAACTGCATTTAATTTACCAAGAAATGTTTGTAGAATATAGATAAAAGGATGTACAGGGTAACGTAAAGAACTGGATACGTGGCCGTCTATGTACTATAATTTCTGGAAATGTGATTTCAGCAGTTTTAAGAGTGTCTTAGTTTGAATTAAAATTTAACTAAATAGTGGCGTGTAATAAAGATTCTAGGTAAACTACAGGGTTGTACAAAAGTATTTAAGTATGTTTCCATACATTAGTATAAATTGCTGAAAAAGAATTTCAACCTGTTAGGCGTTTTCTTGCTAAACTAAGTTTTCCCATTATATAGTATATATACACTTAAAAAAATGGGTACTCAAAATTGAGTAAAAAGTACTCAATTTTAAATGCGTCACATACTCAAAATAGCTCCGATCCGAATGTACTCAAAGTTGAGAAACACATGTACTCATTTTTTATTCCATGGTTGTGATGAAATATGAATCGTTATGTACTGCCCCCCCCAAAAAAAAACCCCTAAAATTTAAAGTAAAAATGTACTGACATTTATTTCCCGTTCAAAGTTCTTAACAAGAAATGTTTAATTGATTATTTATTAAGGAAAATAGCAAAATTCTTAACAAGATACTCAAATCGAATATTTTTATGACAAGAGCATTATATCCAAACACTTTTAAATTATTTTTAAAATGCTGTGCATAATTTAATATTTACATTAATAAACATCATTTATGCCGCCATAAATGAAATGAACCATTACAGGGTACAAAACTATTCGTTTTTTGGGGTTTAATAACATGTGATGCTTCAAAATAGAGAAAGCATAGGTTCATTTTTGATCCAAAAATATTCAATTGAGTACGATATGAGTACGTCGGTTTACTCATTTTTGAGTACTTCATTTTTTTTCAGTGTATCAACCTACAGATCAAATACAGGGCTGTGCAAAAGAATTGGGAAACATATTTGACTATGGATGGTAACTGCTGAAATCAGTTTTTCAAATGTTTTATGCGTTTTCTAAAATGTTTACTTAATTATCTTATTTACGTCATTTCCCTAAATTACGATGTCTTGTTAAAACATTCAGAAAGTGTTGGAAAGTATTTTATAATCTATGCTTAACGCATGATATTTCTTACTCGTTTTTTTTTTTTTTTTTTTCTATTTCCCAGATCAGTCTTTTCCTATAAAACATGCCAAATCTATTTAGCTCATATTCACAAAATACAATATACATGGGAATAAAAAATTTAAATAAATATCGCTTATCATGCCGCTCTATAAATAATAGTTGTATTAATATCCGTTAGTCTCAATGTTCATATTTAATAAAGCAATGACAAATCACAACAAATTAAAAACCTTACACATTCTAAATATCAAGCTTGAACTCAATATCAAGCATAGAACATAATAAAAAAATATGTCAGTTGATAAGCATTGTTTTTTAAGTGTAAAATTTTAAAATGTTTTAGAAGAATAGGACTCCAAAATAGCGATATTTTGCTAAAAAGTACGGTAAAAAGATAAGATTTTATATTTACAGCAAAAGTTTATTTTAAAATTCATCGCTGTATTAATACTTAGAAATGTTTCCAGAGAGAATCATTCGCCTTATATACAATATTTCAAATGAAAATCAAATATCAAATTAATTGCTTAAAAGGCGCAAAGGCCAACCTAGTGAAAAAGAATCCATGCCGGGACTCGAACCCGGGCCATCAGTATAGCACATTGACATTCTACCGACTAAACCACATGGAACGACGCCCAGCCTGTAAAATTTCTCACTATTACATGTTGGCAAGTCTACAAACGCAGCACAAGATGGAATATTTATCGTGAGCCACCGACATGGGGTAAACACGGAACTTAATTAAATCCAGCATCGATTGAAACTATATTAATAATTGGAAAATTTTCCAGGGAGAAACATTTGCCTTGCATACAACATTTCAAATTAAAATTGCCTTTTAAGCAATTAATTTGAAATTTGATTTTCATTTGAAATATTGTATGCATGGCGAATGGTTCCCTCTGGAAAATTTTCCAAGTATTAATATAATTACAATCGATGCTGGATTTAATTAAGTTTCGTGTTTGCATCATGTTGGTGGCTCACGCTAAATATTCCATCTTGTGCTGCGTTTGTAGCCTTGCCAACATGTAATAGTGAGAAATTTTCCAGCCTGGGTATCGTTCCATTCGATTTAGTCGGTAGAATGTCAGTGCGCTGTACTGATGACCCGTGTTCGAGCCCCAGCATGGAATCTTTTTCACTATTTGCGTCTTTTAAGCAATTGAAATTTGATTTTCATTTGAAATCACAGTGTTTATGACAAGTTCGTCACAAATGACACATATTTCACAAATTGGTCACAGTGTGACTTCAAAGCACTGTCGCTTTCGTCATTGGTTCGTAACAAAGTTAATGCCAAAATAGTCACAAATGACACACTTTTCACAAATTCGTCACACCGTGACTTCACAGACTGGTCACAATGTGACGTCACAAACGACCTCTAAAACGGCCATAACGACCTCGCATTCTAGTCACTATCACGTCACATCGACGTCACGTGACGTCACATCGACGGTCACAAAATCACAGTGTGACTTCACAATGACGTCGCCGTGACGTCACCATGCCTTACGGGATGTTTAAATTTATTGTCAAATTTGGATAAAAATTGACAGTTGTATGTAGGTATCTCGGGACAAAATGATTTAAAATATATTACTTGGCTATAAATTTCGAGTGGTTACAAAATTGATCCCGACAATTTCTCTAAATTCAGATTTGATACAATGCAAAACATAATGTGGGCATTTTCTCATGATATCTTATGATCTGATTCTTTACATAAAGTTCCTCTGTGCAGGTATAAATATAAATATACAACACAATATACAACGCAGCAATTTTCATTAAAGCTGTCGAATGTTTGCCACGCATCTTAAATATTAGAAAAATAAATTTTAGGACTTGTTATAATAATACAAAAATAGTTTTATCCCTTTAGTTTCCATACCGTTAAGAAAGTATCATTAAAATTATCAAGAAGAACGTAAAATCATTTGTCAATCAAATTATGAAACAATTTTCAACGCATTCGGACTAATATAATAAAACTTCATAGCTCAATTACGTGAAAAACGATGTCTTAGTAATAATTTGTAAAACATATAACACGTTTGAGCACACAATTTCAACCAGAGTCGAAAAAATAGCTTAAAATTTTGTACATCCCTGTATATGAACTATAGATTACTCGTATATATGCTAAAATTTAGAACAGTTGTGAACGCATAGCACAGTTGAAAATTCCTCGTCAGCAATTTCCGTCAATAAACGGACAGTACTTCAGATGTTTAGTGCAGCCCTGTATATGATTTATAGAATGTATACACACTAAATAGTATGCAGTTTTTATAATTTAAAAAAGTGTTCCACAACTGAAAATACACTTACATCAATTATTGTTCATACAGAGAAAAATATAACTGGTTTATTTTCTGTGCCCCTGTATATGAAAGGTGAATGGCACATCATATTCAATAGTAAGCATCTTATAGAGCACCTCGGAGATACATATCAATTTAAATACTTTTGAAATAATGTAACGTGAACAAAATACACCTCAAACAATTTTTCTCCACAGACCGTAATGTAAAATAATTGTATTTAGTGTCCCTGTAAATGATCTATAAATGCAATCCATACCATATTCTACAGCAATCATCTTGTAGTGCACTTCATAAATATGTATATAAATTTCAAAATGTTTGAAATTATAAAAAAAATCATTAAAAACCACCGCAAAGGATTTTTCCCCATAGGCCGTAATGTAATGAAATACTTTTGAATGTCTCTGTAACGAAATTATGTCTGCCACACGCTATATTTTGCAATACCTGACATTCAATAGTGAATATCAATAACATTTTTCAATTTTATGGCTCTGCGATTATATTGACGCCAAAAATAATTTTGGCCAGCTAAATCGCTAAATCAGCCACCGTGCAGCGTTCATATCCAGTCATTTTCATTGTGTCCGAAATTTCTACTCTCGGTTTCGCTGGTTAATTGAAGAGGTTCTCACGTCTGATTTGTAATCCATAAGCAAAACGGTTGGAGCTCCGGTTAGGTGATTCTTATCAGAAATTACACTATATATATATAAATATATTTATGCCGTGGCGAATTGGCTGTTTCTGATAGGTATATACATTTAAAGTTGTGATCCTGGGGGTAAGGCAACGCTGCGGGAGTCACGTATACAAGCGACTCTTGTAAAATTACAGAACTTTAGTTACTACTATTTAAACAAATAGTACAATACAAACGTATTACCGAACTATATTATTAAAATAAATGATTTTACCATATATTCACAAACTCTATTCACAGTTTATTCATAGCATACGGCAAAATGTTTATTTTACATTTCAAATTAAAACAAATAATTTCAAATAATTTTCTTCGCAATATTATTTCTTGTATTCCTTTCGAATTTTTTCTTTAAATAAATAGAGAAAGTTTATTACGTTACAACACATTCTAATCACTACAAATAAAATTTGCATAGTTTAATTGACAAAACAATAGACGGAAATGGTAGGTATGATCGTTTTTATTGCATATCTGTACAAAATAAATTATCTGTCTATTCTGCGTGCACAAGTACCACAAAACACAGCGTTTAGAATAGTGAGTGGCTAGTTAAAAAAATCCTTGGGATTTGTTTTAACTCTAGAACGTCCTAAAATTTTACCCAATCTTAATGAAAACATTTTAGAACCAGATTTTTTATTTAAAACAATTTCACTTACTTATTCAACCGAGTTTTTCTAGATGTAATTTAATCAATTTTACGAAAAAATCCTGGTTGAAATCGTCATTTTGTCATTTGATCGGTGTCGAACTCACACCAGTTGGACGTTCTAGTGTTAAGTTACATGCATTAATTCCAAACTGATCCGCTATTATTTTCAAGTTTTTAAGTCGGTAGGGGAAAGTAACCTAATTTGGACCACTTCACATATTTTCAGGTGTAACTAACTTCATTTTTGGAATATTTGCAAAATATCACTACACGTTTTCAATCTATTCATCTACTAAATAATTCATTAGAACAATTTAATTTTAAAAATCTTAAGTTTTATTTTAATTTAATCAATTTGTCAAAATTGGTACAAATTCAGCGACTGGTCACCTAAGTTTGATCCCCAGTCTTCTAAATTGGAACAAACAATATTAAGCTGTTTTAACCCGTAACTGGAGACGGCAGCCAAAATGATTCCGCGATGTTCTTTGGCTCTGATTATCACGTGGTTTTTCTCCTTGAATAAAATCATCTCCTCAGTACCGTCAAGTAGTTCTTTTTTCAATATGCGATTTCCAGAATATATTGCGTTTCCAAAATAAATTTCAAAGCTGTTTACAAAAGACAAAAAAGAAAAATAACATTGGAGTCTTTTTGACTCTAATTCTCTGATCGCGTAAGGAAATTCCTGTCTCCAGTTACGGGTTAATGAGTAAGGAATATAACTAATTTTATTAAAAGAAAAGTTTGCGATTAATGAAAAAAATCAAACAAAACAACAGCAATGAAATATAAAGAAAAGAAATGGCTGAAAGTAAGAGTAATTGTTTTAAATCAAAATGTATTCAAAATGAAAGTCAAAGTTATACGTAATTAAGAATTGAAATTATGGAACTGATTGCCAGTCAATTGAATATCATGTAAGAAGTGACGCAACTTTTACACTTGAATTTCTTTTGTTAATTTTTTATACCAGCGCACTCAACATGGAACTATTTTGCAATCGGAACACTGAATCATTTCTGCTATTTTATTTTTCTTTACTATCTTTACTTTCTTTATGAGACTTTTTTTTGGCAACAGAAGTTTTCTTTAAATTGTGTCTTCCTTTCCATCATTTTCTTTCCTATTGAATTACGCCTATTGTTTAAAACTTGATTTTCCGATTGCTGTTGTACTTTGAGAAATTCCTTTTGTCGTTTTATTTTGTTTTTACATTTCAATTCAAGGTTTACTTTACATACAGAAGATGTTAACACATATTCCTTTTTGCTCCCTCTGTACTTTGACTTAAATGATTTCGGCAAGGAGATAGCATTTCTAATGATTCTTTGGGGGGGGAGGGGGGGGGGGGAGGGCTGTGTACCTTTTCGTTTGATAGCTTGTTCCTTTTTGTTTCATTATCATTGGCAACTTTACAGCCCTCGAAATTCATTACTTATTTTTCAAATTTATGATCGTATATCTGGTCCAATTTAAGCAATTCAAATTGATCCAATTAAAGCAACTGCGCCATTTTTTAAAACAGATAATCTCAAGGATAAGAACAAAAACGAAAGAAAAAAAAAATGCACAAGAAACACATGAATTTAGATATGTATATGAAAACATAACAACTTACTTAGTTTTAAAGTATTCTCCTACGTTTATTAAGAAAAAATTAGACCAAAGCACCTACATTTTTTGGGGGGAGGGGTGGGGGTTAAATTGTCTGAAAATAGTAAGTGGAAGGCGGGTGCCTGTTTCAATCATAAACGGCGTCATTCTGATGAGTGGGATTGCGGCGATAGATGGCGTCTCTTTCTATAAGTAACGGCAGAATTGCAGCTGTCCAAATATGGCTACTCTATCCTATGTTATGTTCTATTGAAAATTTGAAGATTAAAAAAAATATATATGTAAGGAATGATCAATAATTTTTTTGAACATGTAAACCTGATGTGTTTCCTTAATATCCTATATTAGTAAATGAAATGGGGTTTTCAAATCTGGAATGTTAAAAATAGAGAAAATAGTGAATTATGAAAATATACATAATTGAATATTACAAGAAGCAATTGAAATTTGTATTTCTATAACTGAAGAATGCAATAACATGACACACAAGACTATCGACTGTCAATGGAAGAAAATGCTAGAAGAGTGAGAAAGGGATAAATGGAAAACGAGAGAATCCGTAGATCATAACCCTTTTGGGTCCATTTTTTTTCAGTTTTGAGAAAAAAAAAACTTTTACGTTAATAATGTTTATAGTAGCTATCCAAATAGATTTACTGAAATATAACGAATATGCCACTGTCTTAAAACTAACGAATTTGGTTATATTACGTACTATTCAGACGCATTCGTATGCAGGGCTGCCACATGCGACTATTTTTTCATTCTAATTTGCACCACTTTATCAAAACAGAAATCCTTAACACACACTTTGACAACATTTGCAAGAGAAATACATTTCGAAATTTATATAAGAAACATACTGGTGAAAACAGAATATAAAATAGTCGCCTGTGGCAGCTCTGCATATTGCAATAGGCTATTAAGAAAACTTTTATTATTATCATTATTACTAAATTTCAAAACGTAAATGAAATCATAATTAGAAATACATAGACATATCTAAGGAAAAGTAGACCGCTGGCAACACAGGCTCAAAAATTCGTTTGTCTCCGATCAGACTCAGGAACCATACTGAAATTTTGACATATCTGCACTATACACATTATTGAAGAAATGCCACTAAAACAACATTTTCACAAAAACAAGTTCTAGTATGGGAAAGTCATTGCTTGTCATTTAGCTTCAATAAAAAATTCTATACAGTTAAAAAACACCAGTGAACGTCACTGTAAACCATTTTAAACAGAAAACACACATGTATGAAAATGGCACATAACATATCATAATTAATTAATATTTTACTTGACAATCTGGTAATAATCATAAGAATTCTGAAGATTATAAAAGCTTTCTGTCTCAGACGAAATTAATTTATTAATCAAAAGTTACAATAACGAAAAAAAAAATCAGAAATCATAAAGTTCAGATATTTTTAATTATCAAGTTCCATAAAACCAAATCGTGAAATACTATGTAATTAATTTTTATATGCATCTTTCCTAGATATATTATCTGTTATATAAATTGAAAAACTTTATCAGAAAACCTTATTATTAGTTTTAAGATAGAATTTTGAAGCATTAATTATAATTATAAGAGGATTAATCAGACATCGTATAACCGAAAGATATTTTTAATTAAGGTGGTTATAATCTTATAAAGTTTTTATCTTTGTAAGTTATAATTTAATAAACTTTAAATGTGCTATATTATTTATTATAAATATTTCAAAAAGTGACATTTAATGATTATTTTTTTTTAAAGTAAAAAAGAATTGTGGGAATTATGTAAAAAACTCCACTTTTTTTTTTTTTTTTACTTTCTCTTTATTTGGTGTTTATTAGTGTTAATTAGATAAATTTTTTTATAGGTGAACGAAGCAGACAAACCGTTTAATACGAAAATATGACCACAAAGTGCAGGAAATTTGTAACATGAATATTTCTTTTATCCTAAAAGTATGAAAATATCATTATTTTGTGCATGATATAAATAAATTTCGATAATGCATAGCTGCCAACTTGTACGGATCTTTTACATTACAAAAAATTAATGGTAAATTTTACCTAAAACAATCGCCGAAATCTAAAGGCTTCTAACGATAAAACAAGACAAAAAATTCTGTTAAATTTTAGTGGTATCAAATAGCAGTACACGTTGGCAGCTATGATAACGTAAAAGCAAAAGACGATTTATACATTTTAAAAGTAAAGAGGATTTATAAATTTTAAATAGAGAATTTTATTATTAGGGATTTCTTCAGTAATCTTCAAAAAATAAAGAAAATAAACCCGAAACTTCCCTTTTGTTTCATCTGTATATTTATCATATGTATTGATATCATCTGTATTTCATTTGTCATACATATTAAATATTTTTTTGTACCTACTTTAGACAATACAAGGAAAATATTTTAGATTTTAATCTGATGAAAGATAGCTCGTTTTCTAATTTAGATTTTTTTAAAGATGAAACTAAATGCAGATTTTTTTAATCACAAATTTAATATTACATATTGTTGTATTTTATAAAACAACAAAACATTGTTATTATCTTTTTATTCCATCATGAAATAAGTTCCAGTTAGAAAATACTTAGCCGATAAATATTTCATATTTTTTTGTTCATTATGTTATTTTTTTCTCTTAATTTTGATATTAAAAACTATTGAAAGCGGTTTTTAATGAAACATAATATAAATAAGCTAAGAGATTAAAAATCTGCACTAAGCTAAAATAGATTCAAAATGAAATAATAAAAAAATAACAACTAAATCGCTTATTATTACTTAACTCCTTAGCGGTCGTATTAAATTACGGTTTAAAAATTCAGACTGCTTAAAGCCACCACTTTTTGAAAAATACATATTCATCTTATTTAATGACAAGTATTATAAAGACAATTGCACAATTTTATAAAACTGGCGGGAATTAAACAATCTAATAAAACTGTTGGGAATCTAACACACTGAATAAAAGAGGTAGCAAACATCGACTGTGAAATTCATGGACGCGAAAATTAACAATAGAGCGGCCGTGAGCGGTCACTTTGACCGCTCCCATATGAAAATATTTCGATTCAAATCAGAAATTTTATTATAAAATAAGTTTAAAAGACAGAAAGTAGATAAACATTAAATAAAAAAGTTAAACTGTTTTAAATCAAAATTCTGGTGTGAAATATTTTTTAAAAACTTGACTAAAATTTCCGGCTTTTCTAGTGCTAAGGGTTAAAGTTGGAGTTTGCAATTTTGTTTGCTCTCTTTCATTGTTTGTATTCGTAATTAACCCTAGAACTACCGGAAATTTTACTCAAGTTTTATAAAAACATTCTACACCAGAATTTTTACTTAAAACTATTTAATTTGTTTATTTAACTTATTATTGTCTGATTTATACATTTAGTTTGTTTTGAAGAAATTTCTGGTTTGAATAAATATTTTGAATGTACATGTCGGGTCCATTGGACCCTTCTGGTAGACAGAGGGTTAAAAAAAGGCGTAACGAATAATCCGCCCTTGCGTAATTGATTCCATTAATTAAACTATTTTCCTTAATTAAACTATTTTTTATTTCATGTTTAAAATTTTTACACTATTACTAACCAATATATTAAACAAGAATAACACCAAATTAAAATTCCGTCTTTAAAAACAGCTGGCTTATGATTTACGCTACCATCGTTTTTACAATTTTACAAACTATTCAGATTGTTTTTATTGTAATTAAATTAGTCTTTTTTATTAAATTGAAATTTATTACTTTATTATTACTGGTAATTGCATTTAACAAGGATATCACATAAAATTAGTATTTAGGCTCTAAAATACCGTAGAAAATACACTAGACAGACTTGGATCTGAAATGTTAAAAATGATTCAGTATAAAAAGTACCACTTTTTATTTTTGTGTATTTTGATAACTATTGAATATGCATGATTAAATTTATCTATCAATAACAACTCATTTCTGAAATGAACTTCTTAGGGATATTTCTTTTTCATTAAATTTATTATAACTTTGACATTGTAAGGGGGATTATTTCATTTCGCGATCTTGAAAAATTCAGTCATTTCATTCTTTGTTTTACTTCCTTCTGTCTATAATAGAATAATGCATTGTTGCGGATTTTTTTTTTTTTTTTTTTTTTTTTTTTTTTTTTTTTTTTTTTTTATTTCCTGTTTTCGGCTCACACTAAAAAATGATATGAGATTTCAACTCTTAATCGATAGAAAAATTTTGACCGGCCAATTATGCTTTGCATACAACTAATACATAGTATGCTAAATGACTAATTTCAACACTGCATTCCAGCAAAAAAATAATATTCTACTTTGCGCTTGATGCGAGTAATTTTGTTTGTGTTTTTACCGGCGCGACTCCGGTGCATAGATAGTGATTAACTGACAATAGAGAAATATCTATGGCATAATCCTTTCTGTATGTTTGTCTGTTGCTAAACTGAATTCGTGTTGAGCCATCATCTTCACAAATATAGCAAAGTAAATGACACGGAGCGATTGAACATGTAACGAGACATCAACTAACACGGATAAGAATCTAGACTGAATTGACACACCACACACAAAAAGATCAGAAATTGGGCACTCGCAATTTGGCGACTTTAATTGTTCGTTTACTCGGCAAATGAAGCATTTTGTCGCGATTTGGCGCAATGGTGAGCGGCAGTGAGAACCTTGTCAAAAATTAATCAGCAAACATTTTATCGGTTTAGTTATCATATGAAGTGCAAAATCGTTCTTAATTAATTTCGTTTCGGTGTTTTGGTTTCTACAAACAATGAAAGTTTAATAAAAATTAATATTGTATGTTGCTGTACAATATAGAGCAAATAAATGAAAGAGAATCGCTTTCTTATGAAAACGAAATAAATTAATTTGTTTTGAAAAATTATTTTAATCTTTCTTTCCCACTATTACTTATAAGAATATCTAGTTTACTGAAAGCCAGTGCAATTTCAATAAATTTCTGATTTTATTATAAGTTGAAATTTATTTATTTTTTAATTAAAAAAAGATAAATTTAATTATGATTTAAATATAATTTTTATTAAATATTCTTTGAATAAATCTTTATTTATAGTGTATAATGCAATACGTCAAAGGGATATTTTCTATAGCATCTCGCTGGTAAGGGTTTCTTTTACCATTTTATATTAACCTTTTATGCCCCAAATTCATGAAAATCTCATCTCCTGAAGCATTTTTTGTGAATTGTTGATACTACATTAAAATATTTACGCAGTCATTTAATACATTTTAGAAGGATTTTGCCAATTAAAATTAATTAATTAAATTTAAAATTATAGGGATGTTGTGTAATACTTATAAATCCACACAAATCTTTTATTTTAAATATATTTCAGTATTTTGTAGGATTAGGAAAGGTAAAAATATAATGCTCTTACAATAAAAATATAGAAATATTTCCGAACTGAAACTTACCCCTCCCCCCCCCCTTTCCAATCTTTCAACGTCAAGAAAGTTTAAAAGATGCACAACAAGTTATTTTAATGGTACTTTAAAGTAGCGTCGGCTCATAAAGGGATAATTTTACAACTGATAGATTTATTGACATAAGAAATAATAGAAAGTAAATCAATCCTACATGTAGTACGAGATACCAAGGATGTTCACATTTGAATAAGTAACAGTTCGGTGTAATTTCATTTTCAATCAGTAAATGAAAAATGTTTTATAGAAATTTCCAAGTTATTTAATTAAAAAATATTCAATTTCTGGAAGAAGAAGACTGTATATTACTTTACAGTTTAGTACAATTCAAAGACAGAAAATGACTTCCTTATCATTAAAAAGAAAGTCAATTATATTAGATGTAAATTTCCAACTGGGCGAAAAATGTCCGGACCAGGATTCGAACCCGGGACCTTCTGGCTGAAGCCGCCAGCGCTCTGCCATCTGAGCTATCCCGGACGATTCTGGTCGAACTTTTTCACCCAGCTAACCATGAAGATAACAGCATCTGGTCTGAAACCTGGTTCAGCTCAACAGAATAAATCTCAGGTAATGGAACTCCAGAAATCGCTGGATACGAAAGAAAGTACATCAAGGTTAGCTGGGTGAAAAAGTTCGACCAGAATCGTCCGGGATAGCTCAGATGGCAGAGCACTGGCGGCTTCAGCCAGAAGGTCCCGGGTTCGAATCCTGGTCCGGACATTTTTCGCCCAGTTGGAAATTTACATCTAATATGATCTCTTTACCAATTTGAATAATTGTGTGAAAATTAATCTAAAGTCAATTAGTTTGAGAAAATTCATATAAATATTTCCTTTTCTATGCTTGATTACAAGCATATCTAGTTCATTATAAGCAAACGCAATTTTGGAATAAACTTTTATTTATATTCTATTTCTTTTACTATTTTGTATTACTTTTACAATTTATAGATTTTTTGACATAACATAGAATAATAAAATAAACATTATATATATATATATATAGATATAATAAAAAGGATTTCATTTGAAAGCGTAGCAGTTGATACAATTTCAGTTTAATTTAGAAAGAGAAAACTGTTTTTTTTTTTTTTTTTTTTTTTTTTTTAATTATTCACAATAGAAATTAATAAATATCCAATTTCTGGAAAAAAAGAATAATAAGTATTACTTTACAATATAGGCCAAACCAAAGACAGAAAATGACTTACTTATCAGTAAGAAGAAAGTTAATTAGTTTGGGAAAATTGATATAGATATTTGCTTTTCAATGATTGATCATAAGCATATCTAGTCCATTGAAAGCAAACGTAATTTCTGAATAAACTTTTATTTATATTCTATTATGCTGTAAGTGAAAAAAATATTTTCTTCATATTTCTCTGGTAAAGATTTCTTTTACTATTTTATATTAACTTTACAATTTTTAGATTTTTTTTCATAACATAGAATAATAAAACGAAGCATATGTATATCTACCCTATATATATAAAATCCTAATGAAACGAATTTATGAAACGGATATTATGAAACGACTGAATTGAAACGAGTTTATGTAACGATTCTATGAAACGACTGATTAAACAACTGATTATGTTTCACGGCTATTTCTCATAAAGTATGGAATTCTTTGAGATGAAACTAGCACCAAAAATCCTTATTGATCCACAGATCTCAAAACTGGTATTAGAAATTTTAAATTCGAATTAGTTTTCGAAATATTAATTTTTTTTCTAATTTTAAATGCTATTTTCTAATGATGGCAACTCAAATTTTAATCATGACAGATATTTTTTTTTCATATTTCAGAAAATGTTATTATTTTAAACTAATTTGGCGAACAGTTTGGTCTCCATTACACGCATGCTAAGAACAATGTTTTTTTTTTTTTTTTTTTTTTTTTTTTTTTTTTTTTTTTTGTATTTCGTTATCATATTATTTAATACAAAACTTAAATTTAAAACTGAAACATTTAAAATTGATGGCTTTCACTTCTTTCTGTTTTTTAAACGAAACGGAAAGAAATATATTAGTCTCAGATGTCATATACGGCCCGGGGTACCTAAATGGCGTCAAAATGTCGTTATTTCGCCTGACATGGTAACTCTGCTATTGTTGCTTATTCATTAATAAATGTTTATTTACATTTATTTTCTTTTTATTTAAATAGAAAAAAAAATGTTATAAATTGCTTTTTTCTATTTGTTGTTAATTATTTTTTTATTTATTGTTATTTTATTTTCAAAAATAGTAGAAAATTTAAAAATACATATGTAACTGGTATTCGAAAACGAGGTTTTCGCCATATTGTAAAAAAAAAAAAAAAAAAAAAAAAAAAAAAAAAAAAAAAAATCACGCCAAACCCGGTGCTTATATGACATCTGTGATAAATATTAAATAATGCAAGAAATCGTGGCATTTAATTTCAAATTCAAAGTAAATGACTAATATCGCCAAATTATATAAATCGCTAAACCACTCGCGAATTTATACAAGTTGGCGTAATTTTTATTTTAAATAACGAAAGAACAAATAAATTATTATAAAAATACAAATAGAAATAAAGCGTCGGATTAAAAATCACTTGATTGCGTAAACACGTGTAACTTCCTTACAGTCAAGTGAATGTTACATTTACGATCAACCATTATTTGCATTTAATCTTTATTCTGGCGATAGTTTTTGGTCAATGGGATAACCAAGTAGTGACGTTTTTATTTACCACTCGAAAAATAAAAAATGCAAACTGGTGAGTTAAAAAAAAGCTATTGGCGAGATTTGAACCCGGCTAACATAAAAGTACCAATAATTCTTTGCGATCATGGCAACTTTTATGTAGTTTTATTTAAAAAAGTAACTGATTCTTTAATCAAAATGAATACCTTTCTTATGAAAAGCGAAGGAACTGTTGATGATAGTCACATGACTTAGGCTATTATTATAGAGATTGTTTGCAATTCTAAAAACAGCGCAAAGAATCATATTTCCTGACGATTACAAATTTATTTACACGTGGCCAGGGATGTGATTTCCGCGGTTTTGCACACCAGTATATTCTTAGAGAAAATGTTGTTCTCTTAAATCGCAAAAATGTTCCGATTAAATGAAATATCATTTTCTCTAACAGAATACTGGTGTACAAAAACGCGAAAATCACATCTCTGATGGCTATTAAAACGAGAAAAAAAACTTTAAAATTACTATTAAATGAGTACGTGTTAAAAGAAGGAAAATATTGAAAATTATGTCTTGAAAATTGTATTTACACGTAAATATTAAAAGAGAAAGGAAACTTTAAAATAATAAATACATTAATATGCGTTTAACCCTTTCAGGGACAAGGTACTTCTATTCGTAAAATCTTGAAATCAGTGAATGGCACCGGAATTTACAAACAAATTTCGAAACACGAAAATGCTTTTGTTCACTTACTTAATAAAAGGAAAATTTTCATTCCAATATTCTGGTGCCAATGTGGCATTTAAGAATTTTAAAATTAAGTGATCCAAAAATGAACCACCGTCCTTGTAGGGGTTAAAGCAGTAAATTGTAGCAATTGTAGTAAATTGTATCATGTCAATCGTTTTATAACGCTGTTTAAAAATATCGGTAGGCAAGTACTTTACTTAATTCATTTTATTTTAGCTTCATTTCAAATGTTTAACTGATCTCCTTTAATCAAACACGAAAACAACCATTGGATGTCTTAACAGCAACTGATTTGGCCTTAAATTTTCGCAATCAATGGGAATTGCACGAAACCCATTTACAGGGAGATCGCTATAGGTTTTTTTTCATTATAATTCAATCTTCTTTAATCTTTTGAAAACCGATCAAATTTGCGTGATTTTAAATTCTGCGGTGTCTGAACGGGGGCTGGCGAGCGTAGCTTGCAGGGGGCAGAGCCTCCTAGTATAATACATAATAAAAATGATTTCCTTTGAAGACGTAGCAGTTGAAACACTTTCAGTTTAATTTAGAAAGGGAAACTGCTTTATTGAAATATTCGCAATAGAAATTAATAAATATTCAATTTCTGGAAAAAAGAGTTTTAAATATTACTTTACAATCTAGGCCAAATCAAAGACAGAAAATGACTTCCTTATCCGTAAGAAGAAAGTTAATTAGTTTGGGAAAATTGGTATGAATCGTAGCTTTTCTATGATTGATCATCATAAGCATTTCTAGTTCACTAAAAGCAAATGCATTACTGAATAAACTTTTATTTATATTCTATTAATCAATAAGTGAAAGAAATATATTTTCGTATCTCTCTGACAAAGATTTCGTTTACTATTTTATACTAATTTTACAATTTATAGATTTTTTGACATAACAGATAATAATAAAAAGAAGCGTTATATGTATACATGTAACATATAATAAAAACGATTTCATTTGAAAACGTAGCAATTGATACAGTTTCAGTTTAATTGAGAAAGAGAAAACTTTTATTGAAGTATTCGCAATAAAAATGAATAAATATTCAATTTCTGGAAAAAAGAATAAGAATACTTTACAATCTAGGCAGAACCAAGGACAGAAAATGACTTCCTAATCACTAAGAAGAAAGTTAATTAATTTGGGAAAATTTGTATGAATCGTTGCTTTTCTATGATTGATCATAAGCACATCTAGTTCATTGAAAGCAAACGCAATATCTGAATAAACTTTCATTTATATTCTATTATGCAATAAATGAAAGAAATATAATTTATTGTATTTCTCTGATAAAGATTTCTTTTACTATTCTATATTAACTTTACAATTAATAGATTTTTTGACATAAGAAAGTTAATAAAACGAGGCATATGCATATGTAACGTATAATAAAAATGATTTCATTTGAAAAATTAGCAGTTGATACAATTTCACTTTAAGGGGTCTCAGGACTGTTGAAACAGAATAAAAAAAGAAAAGAAAAAGAAAACAATTTTCAAAATTTAATCTCTTAAAATGCATGCGATTTTAAAACACAATATTTGGAGCGATGAACCATATAAGTATATTCTTCCGTTTCATATATTTAAAAAAATTATAAGATTCAGAAATAATATTTATAGGGGTTATCAAACTGTCAGACATTTGTCGAGCTGAAAAATTGGTATAACATCTTATGCGCGAACAATAAATTTTGCAACTGGAATGAAAATTTTGGTGCCTACTTATACTTTAGATTATAATAATTACCCTGAACCTAAATAAAATTGTCTTTAAAGAATTTTTATATTTTTGATAAAGAATTGTAATTAGATAACATAAAATTTTCGAATTTTCAAAAGTATAATCACCCGAAAAATATTTTTTGGAACAATAAAAGATAAATTTTATGTTCTGTTTACACAGACAAACATGAAACATATATTTAGAAAATTCCATGAAAAAATATTGAGAAGTTTTATGTTACCCTGCGCATTATGCCCTAAAACTTTATTTTATGAAAAATTACTTCAAAGTTTCAGAAACGGGGCTTCGGCTATTGAGCTGGAATAAATCTAAGAGCCACAAATTCTGTCCTAATGGGAATTTCCAGGAAACAATTATTTCAAAATGTTCAGAAAAGATAGGAGTTTAAAAAAAAAAATTAAATTTTGGAAATTTAAAAGTCTTGAGGCCCCTTCTTTAGAAACGAAACTGTTTCATCGTAATTTCCGTAATAAAAATTAATAAATATTCAATTTCTGGAAAAAGAATATTAAATATTAGTTTACAATCTAGGGCAAACCAGTGAAAAAATATTACTTGCTTAATAATTTACGAAAGTTAATTATTTGTGGAAAATTCAATAACTTCTTTTCTATTAATTAAAATTTACTAGCGTAAGCACCCGGCTTTGCCCATGTTAATCACAAGGGCCTTACAGGTAAAATAAATAAGATTCAATAGTATGACTATTAAAATAACGCAGCTTTGTACATTCCAGCAAATAAATTTTTAAAAGACAATCAGGAAAAATGAAGTTATTTTATCGCAATCATAGAAAAAAACCTTGGCTTTATAAATGAAAATGTGCATTTTCTTTGGTGCATGTCACAAAAAAGTATACAATTTTCCTGACAGTATAAAAAAAATAAAATAAAATAAAATAAAATAAAATAAAATAAAATAAAATAAAATAAGGCGTGGAATTTAGCGGGTCTCTATTTTGTATGGCATCTATATATATATATAATATATAATATATATATATATATATAATGAAATTAATTAAAATAATTTTCCTTGGAAAAATGTCTTATTATATAAACGCATAATATCTAGTCTAAAATCCGCAATAGTTGTCTTATTTGCCTAATCCTACATAATTCGGTTCATAGCCGATGTTGGGGAAGAAATCACTGAAATACGTGTTTAGCTATTTTTTAGCAGATTGGTTTAGCTGTATTGTATGCTCTTACCTAAAACTGCAGCTGAGATATGATAAAATAACATAAAAACTGTCGACCCCCGATTTAATCTTCCTTGGTGTTTAAATTTCTAAATTCGGTGAAATACATTTAAATCTATTCTTTCAGTAGATTTGTTATACAAAATTTCTCGCTTCTACCTAAAACTGCTACTGATAAATGGTGAAATGCACTGAAAAATTCGAACCCCCCCCCCCTATTTAACCCCCATAGTCATTGAATTCTTAAATTCGCTATATTATGAGTTTAACTATATTTTTAAGTTACATTTGTTATGCTAAATATTCCCACCTAAAACTTCTGCTGAGATATGGTGAAATGACTTAAAAGTTTTCCACTCCATTTAACACCCTTAGGGGTGAATTTTCAAAAATCCTTTCTTATTACTTGCCTAGGTCATAATATCAATCTACTCTCCAAATTCAATGATCCTGATCCGTTTAAGCCCTACGTTGATGAGTCAGTGAATCAGTGAGTCAGGGAATCAGTGTGTCAAGAGTCTCTTTATTATAGTTTCTTTTACAGTCACTTTATTATATTTGTATAGATAAGTGTTGATTATAAGCATGTAGCTGCAAGTAGTTTCCTGCTCGTTTTCTTAAAAACTTTTATTCGCCTAGATAATTCATGAGATGTTTCGACGAGCGTTTATTTAATTCAAGCAAAATTATTGTTTAAATTTGCTGTGATTTTTTAGCTCAAAGGTTATCAAAGCCTGAGAGCTAATGTGTCCGCATGTTCTGTGTGTATACGTAGGTATGTATGTACATGTAAAGCCGTTTGAAAAAGAGATTAAACACCTCCTACTAACTCTGTAACTGTTTATAATGGGAAAAAAAAATTGACAGGTATCAAACGATTGGAAATAACCCTCATAGCATGAATGGTCACAGTGACGTCGTTGTGACGTCACTGTAAGTCACTGTGGTCACGTCTCATCTGTGACCAAAATGCCACCACTCAGTGATGGGACATTGTGACTGAGATGTGAACTTCTTAGAAAACTTTAAAAAATTACAAAACTTCTTCAAAACATCTTACTTACTGTAAAATTTTATTTTTATGGCAATTAAAAAAATTGTGCCGTCAGTGTTATGTCACTGTATGTAACGTACGTCACGTCACATATGTGACAAAAAAACCCCACCATATTGTAAGTCACAGTGTGACAAAAATATGAACTTCAAAAATGAAGAGAAATGTTTTAAACAGGCCCGAGTTACAGCGGCATAAGGAATGAAAACATATTAGTGGATAGCAACTTGTAAATTCGGACACGAAAAGAGGGGGGGGGGGGGCATAAAAAGGAAAATGCACAATACAAGTATCTGCAAACTAGATTTTCCTGCTGTACTTTATCAATTTGTATTTTATCAATTTGATCTAAGTCAGTGAAAGTATACTGTTTTCATGATTTCAATTCTATCTAGCATTGCAATTTAATATAAGAATCCTTCACTTATTGCTATTATTATAAAAGTGTTTCTCGGAAAAATGGTTCGCACTGGAGCAATTTGGATACCATAGTTACAATTTGGAATATTAAATCTACACACTTTACATATTTAGTTTGCAGGGAGGAAAATTTTTAATTTTTTTGGCAACCACTGGTATTCGAAAAACTTCTGTGCCTTCAATCTAAAAAAATTCTATTACAGTTAAGTCTGCAGCTTTTAATGAGCACGTAGAAAGAGTCTTCAGAGTTTAGTCACAGATGCATTTTTTGCTTTATAATTTGCATTCAAGTTAAAATTTTTTCTTGTTAGTGTACCTAATTTAAGTAACTATTTAAAAAAAAAATTCTTCATCTTTCAGACTTTTTAAATAAAATTAAAATTTTCCGAATTTAAAAAAAAAATACAAAATTTATGCAAAACCCATGATATAATTAATTATTCGTATTTCAAATTTGTGTTTTAGAGATATGACTTTAAAAAAAGTTATTTTACAAATTGTTTTATTCTACAGAAAATTAACATGAAGAGATTGACAGATTGACAAAGAAAATTTTTGTATCCTCGATAACCCCTTTTTATGTATTAAGAAGATATTTTGTATTTATTACGTGTGAAACAATCTCTATTTAAACTAGTATGTTGTGGCCATCACAAAACTTTCTTCTATATAAATCACGTCAATTAAATCATTTAAATAGTACAAGAAATTAGATCAATTTAGCACCAGTTCGTGTCAAAGTGTATCTGAATTTGAAGTTTGATAAAAATTTGTGCCTTAGTTCTTGAGATACAACTATAGCGGAAATTCTGAAAAATGTAGCATATAAGCGCCACCTGTTGAGTGATTTACACCAATACATAAACAGCAATCATTGATATCCAGGTATACATGGTTCTGAAGTTCGTTGAAAATCCAAGCACTAGTTCTTGAGATAGAGCTATTGCGGAAATCACAAAAACAGCATAACAGCGCCGCCTATTGAGCGATTTACACCAAACTGTATAAAATGTCAATTCATGTCAAAGACTAACAGATTCTAAAACTTGATGAAAATTCGTGCATTAGTTCTTGACATACACCCATAGTGGAAATTCTGAAAAATACAGAATAGCAGTGCCACCTGTTGAGCGATTTACACCAAAATGGTCAAAATGTCAATTCATGTCAAGGATTAACTTCTGAAGTTTGGTGAAAATTATTGCATTAGTTCCCGAGATACAGCTATAATGGAAATTCTGAAAAGTGCAGTATAGCAGCGTCACCTCTTGTGCGATTTGCACCAAAACACAAACAGCACTAATTCATATGAAAGTATACTTGAATCTGAAGTTTGATGAAAATCCAAGCATTAGTTGTTGAGATAGAGTTATTGCGGAAATCGTATAAAATGCAGTATAGCAGCGCCACCTGTTGAGCGATTTACACCAAAAAAGTACAAAACTTCAATTAATGTCAATGACATCTGAATCTGAAGTTTGATGAAAATCCGTGCATTATTTCTGTAGACTGAGCTATTGCGGAAATCGTGAAAAACGCTGCATAGCAGCGCCACCTTTTGAGCGATTTACACCAAAAATTAATCAGCACAAATGTCTATCAGGGATTAACGAAATATAAATTTTTATTTAATTCAGTGCATTAGTTCTTGAGATAGAGCGACCACAAAATCTGTGTCACATACAGACAGACAGTCAGACTCACAGACTAATAGAATCACAGGCTCACAGACAGACATTTTGTAAAAACATGTTTTTCGGAATCTCTGACCCCTAAAATGTGTAAATACGTCGAAAGCCGAAAGTCGAAATGAAAGTACATCCGACTAGTTTTAAAATTCATCACAGTTTTTATGACAAGAATCATCAAGGGATTAACTGAATATAAATTTTTATTAAATTCAGTGCATTAGTTCCTGAGATAGAGCAAATACAAAATTTGTGTCACATACAGACAGACAGACAGACTCACAGACAGACATTTAGTAAAAACATGTTTTTTCGGAATCTCTGACCCCTAAAACGTGTAAATTCGTCGAAAACCGAAAGTCGAAAATTTTCACGAAACCAATACTTTCTTCTTGTAAAGAAAGAAGAAAGTAACAAGTAAGAAAAATCATGCCTACAGCATAGATTATGAAACACTTTCCAACACTCCCTGAAATCTTTAACGAAACTTCGTTACTTAGGAAAACAAGGTAAATAAGATAACTAAGTAAACATTTAAAAATCTGATTTCAGTAGTTACCGCCCATAGCTAAATATGTATTCCAATTCTTTTGAACAGCCCTGCATTCGATCTGTATGCTGATATATATACTTTATAATGGGGAAAATTAGTTTAGCAAGAAAATGCATAACAGGTTGAAATTCATCTTTCAGCAATTTATACTAATAGATGGAAACATACTTGAATACTTTTGTACAGACCTGTAGTTTACCTAGTACCTATATTACATGCCACTATTTAGCTAAAATTTGATGCAAAGTAAAACACGCTTAAAACTACTGAAATTACATTTCCAGAAATTATCACCCGTAGACGACCATGTATCCAACTCTTTACGTGGCCCTGTATATCATTTTATCTATATTCTACAAATATTTCTTAGTACACTAAATTCAGTTCAGCGTAAAAATGCATAACTCCTTTAAAACCCACCTTTAAGCAATTTATGCTCATACTCAGTAACCTTTACGAATTCATTTCTGTAGCCCTGCATATGAACTATAGCATTTATACGCACTTTATTGTATGCATAAATATAGTGAACAAGTATGTAAGTGTGATCACAAATCGCACAGAGGGTTTCGTTTAATATTCCTTTCAAAACACTTTATCCTTTTGAAAAATCTGTTAGTTCCACATTTCGTAACCAGGGGCGCACTCCAGGCTAAAAAAGCCTCTGTCCGAACAAAACTTCGTTTTATATACTATCCGTAGATATTTTAGTCGAAAGGATTGGGCCGATAGCACCCGAGAGAAGTAGGCGTCCCTGGCGGTAAAAAGTGGAACTTAAATTTGTAAGGCTATGGTGCATAATATGATAGAATGGTCAAAGAGGTGTCAGCGAAAGTTGGAAAAGTGCCCTCCTGGTGAAAAAGGCGGAGGTTAGAAAAATTGCTTAAAATACACGGTTTAGAGCTCGGAGGAGTAAATAATATAAGACTTTTTGAAAATTTTATGATTTGCCGTGTGGTCTCAGGTATTCAGCTATACGTACGCAAAAATTCATGTCTCCCACTTGGGACTCTCTTAGAAAGAATTGCTTAAAATACATATGTGGTTACACAAAAGGTTAAACGTAAGACTTTTTCAAGATTTTATGATTTATCGCTTGGCTTCAGGCGTTCTGCTATATGTATGCAAAATTTCAAATCCTTAATTTAATAAGAGGCTCACTTAGAAAGAATTGTTTAAAATACACATGTGGAAGCCCAAAGGGTTAAATGTACGACTTTTTCAAAATTTTATGATTTGCCGTATGATGCGTGGTGTTCAGCTATAAGCATGGGAAATTTCACGCCGCAAACTTTATTAGGGCTCACTTAGAAAGAATTGTTTAAAATACACAAGTGAGAGCCCAAAGGGTTAAATGTACGACTTTTTCAAAATTTTATGATTTGCCGTATGATGCGTGGTGTTCAGCTATAAGTATGGGAAATTTCACGCCTCCAACCTAATTAGGGTCTCACTTAGAAAGAATTGTTTAAAATAAACATGTGGGAGCCCAAAGGGTTAAATTTATGACTCTTTCAAAATTTTATGATTTGTCATATGATGTGTGGTGTTCAGCTATATGTATGCAAAACTTCAAGTCTCCAACATGTATAGTTTCTGAGAACGGGCTCTGTGACAGACGGACAAACAGTCAGACAGACAGAGGAGCGAGACAAATAGGGTTTCGTCAGATGAACGAAACCCTAAAAAATCGAATTTCATAATTAAAAATGCATTTCGAGCAATCATTACTAATATACAGTAATTAGGATACAAAATAGTATCCGAAATCTTTTCAAATACACCGCAAAAAATTTCCCCTATACCATTATGAACGGAATACTTTTGTGTAGCCCTGTAAATGAACAATAACTATTCTTTGCACCGCATATTCAACAGAATGCATATTTTAGTGGGCTTCATAAATGAATATCAATTTTACTATGTTTGAAAGAGTGTAGCACCAATAAAAATCATTTGAAACGATTTTTTCCCATTGGCCGTAATGTAACGGAAAACGTTTGACTGTCCCTGTAAATGAACTAAACGTGCTATAAATTTCATTTGCAATAGGGATCGTGCTATGGTAAAGGTCACTAACATCCAAAAATTTCAGAACGATCCGAGCATATTTACGAGAGTTACAGCGCGGACAGACGGACAGACGTACAGACAAACCGAAGTCATAAACACTGATCAACTTTTTGGAAAGTGTTAAAAAAAGGGGGAGGGTTAAAACTAATAAAAAGATAAGGTAAAATATATTGGAAAATTCTTCAAATAGAAAATTGTAAATAGAGACAGTGTCATAAAATTATTGCACATGTAAGTTCCAAATCTGTTGTATACAAAAGCAAATAAACGGTAACACCTTCTAAAACTAATCTGAAACTAATCTGAAAATCGTCTGCGCACGATACTGCAGGGTAAACAGAGAAATTTTTATATTAGACGCGGGAAGTTAGTTAACTGTTCAGAGCATCACGAAGTCCACAATGTAAGCTTTTGTTATGCTTTTTTTAATGTAAGAGAAAGACGTCCGCCATTTTCGGATTACAATGCACGAATATTATTAATTTATGGAGCGTAAAAAGTAAGTCTTGTTTAATTTATATCTTTTACTCCTGATTTGTATATTATGATTGTGTCTCCACCAAACTTTCGAACGCACTAACAAAGATAGCGGTCGGTCACTGCACGGGGTCAGGGGCCTTCGGGCCTGGGTGCCCTCGACGGCCGTGAGGTAAGGTAGTGGCGGTCGGGCTTCTGTCGGCCTCCGCTGGCTTCTCTATCTTTGGATGGGGTCGAGTCGATGGGGGCTGGCGGGACTCCGTTCCGTCCGACCCCCTAGCGAGGCGGAGTCTATTCCGTCTAGGTGGAGCTTTCCGTGCCCGCCTGGGGTTGCTAACGGCACCTAGTCTGGGCCAACTGGTTCCCGGTGTGATCCACGAGGGGTTCCGTGGGTTGAGCCGGGTGGGAAGAAAAGCCGGGTTGGGCGAAAAGCCAGGAGCTGGGTCGCTTTACGGCTGGAGTGACTTTCCCCATCCTCCCTGGTCTTCGAGTTAGGGGCTCTTCAATAACTTTCCTATCGCCTGGCCCACAAAAATGTCTCTGCCGGAAAATGGTATCTGATCTTGGGGGCCTTCCGTAAATTAAATTCGGGTAGGGAAGCCTCGGTTCAGTCCGTGGGCCCAGCGTCTTTATAGGCGTCTGGTTCCTGCGATGGCTTGCGGGGTTTACCAAGCTCGAGTAACCAAGTTTAGGGACCACTTGGTTTTTCTAGCTGGGTGGTGAGGACTATCGTAGCGATTGTTCACCAACTTGGGAATAGCCGGCGTGACGTGCGCTGGGCAGTGCGCCGGCCTGACCGGAGTATGCGTGAAGTTCTGCTCTGTTGGGACTTGTCTGGCGGCGACCTTCGGGACGCGCCGCGGGGCTCGTTTCACGGGTGGTTCCTTGCGTTGACAGATGGGCCTTCTATGGGCCTGGGACCGGGAGATGGTAACCCGTCTTTATGAGTTAAATAGTTTTATGTTATACAAAGTGACTGATCTGGCATTAATTTCAGAAGCGATATTTTCCTATTCGATTCTGTGATGTAAAATATCTGCTATCGCACGGAAAGAAAAAAAAAGCTGACGAAGAGACTGATTCATGCCTACATTCCTAGCGAAATGAATGTAAACATTAATTTACAGTTACTTGAGATTGAAATGTGTTGAGACAGTGATATGGATTTTTTTTCGGCTTCTTACTGTTTTCTTATTACTAAGACTTACAGCGTCATTATTATTTTGGAGTTATATAAGATATTCGATTATTATGATAATATGAAACCGTTTCAGATTAAAAATTAACATTATACTGGGAAAATGTCTTTTTACATATTATAGTAGTGAAACTTTTGAAAGATTTTTTCATTGCTAATAATATTTTAAATTATAATTTAAAATATTAAATCTTCATACCAATGTTTTCAGATTTAACATTTTCCGAAATGATAAAACAATAGGAATTCCTTATAACATATGGAGAGATTTTTGAGAAATTGTTAAATCAAATAACACATTTAATTCATCTATTATAGTTTGTTATTGTTTAATAGCACAATTATAAATGCTAATTATTTAGTGTTTTTCAAATTGGTATATTTATTTTTTTTTTAATTGTATGTATGCACTTTTTTGCTGTTTATAATTTTAATCAAACATTTAATTGTAGACATTCAGAATCAGTTATTAAATTTATTTCGATTGTAAATATATTTTCTGCGTTTTCGATACACGTAATTATTGGCATTAAAAAATAAAATATGATTAATGACTACTTTTTACATTAAAATGTTTTTGAAACAATAAAAACAGTTCATATGCAATCATTTATTTAACTTTTATATTTCCTTTTTAACACTTTTCAAGAAATTTGAAAAGTGTTTAAGACTTCGTTTTTGTTTGGCCGTCTGTCCGCACTCTAACTCTCGTAAATATACTCGGATTGCTTTGATATGTTTGGATGTTATTGACATTTACCATAGCACGGTCCCTATTTGTAATGAAGTTTGTAACATGTTGAGTTCATTTACAGGGACAGTTAAAAGTATTCCGTTACATTACGGCCTATGGGGAAAAATCGTTTCAAATGATTTTACACGCTTTCGAACAGAATAAAATCGATATGCACGTATGAAGCGCAGTAAAATATGCATTCTGTAGAATATGCGATGCAAAGAATAGTTATTGTTCATTTGCAGGGCTAAAAAAGGAATTGAAATACATAATGATATAGGGGTGGAGGGAATTGTTTGCGGCGTAATTATGTTAATCTATTAATTATGTTAATCTTAATTATGTTAATCTATTTCACATATAATGAAATTTATATACGCCGCTGAGGTTTACACACTAAAAATTATTTCATGATAATATGAAGTGTATATTGCATTTACAGGGACACACAAATTACTTCAGATACTATATTGTATCTGAAGTTCTGTTCATTAGCGATGATTGCTGGAAATGCATTTTGAATTATGATATGCGCTTAATGATTCACTATATTTATGCATAGTAGATGGTGTATATAAATGCTATAATTCATATACAGGGCTACACAAAAGTATTCGTAAGGGTTACTGGGTATGGACGAAAATTGCTTAAAGAAGCATTTTAAATGAGTTATGGATTTTTACGTTGAACTCCATTTAATTTACTAAGAAATGTTTGCAGAATATAGATAAAATGATTTACAGGGTCACGCAAAGTACTGGATACATGGCCGTCTATAAATTATAATTTCTGGAAATGTGATTTCAGCAGTTTTAAGAGTATTTTAGTTTGAATTAAATTTTAACTAAATAGTGACGTGTAATAAGGGTTCTAGATAGACTACAGGGTTGTACAAAAGTATTCAAGTATGTTTCTATATATTAGTATAAATTCCTGAAAGAGAATTTCAACCTGTTATGCGTTTTCTTGCTAAACTAAATTTTCCCATTATACAGTATCTATATCAACCTACAGATCCAATACAGGACTGTTTGAAAGAATTGGAAAACATATTTGACTATAGACGGAAACTGCTGAAATTAGTTTTTCAAATGTTTTATGCGTTTTCTAAAATGTTTACTTAGTTATCTTATTTACGTTATTTCCCTAAATTACGATGACTTTTTAAAGCATTCAGGAAAAGTTGGAAAGTGTTTTCTAATCTATGCTTAACGAATGATTTTTCTTTCTTGTTTTTGCTATTTCCCAGATCAGTCTTTTCCTATAAAACATACCAAATATATTTAGCTCAAATTCACAAAATACACTATACACGGGAATAAAAATTTTAAATAAATATGACTTAGCATGTTGTTCTATAAACTAGTATGTTGTCGCGATCGCAAATCTTTCTTCTATATAAATCCTGTCAATTAAATCATTTAAATAGTACAAGAAATTACATGAATTTAGCACCAATTCAAATCAAAGTATATCTGAATTTGAAGTTGGATGAAAATTCGTGCATTAGTTCTAGAGATAGAGCTATAGCGGAAATACTAAAAAATGTAGCATAGCAGCGCTACCTGTTGAGCGATTTACACACAAATATATAAAACGTCAATTCATGTCAAGGTATACCTGAATCTGAAGTTTGATGAAAATTCGTGCAATAGTTCTGGAGATTGAGCTATTGTGGAAATCGTGAAAAATGTTGCATAACAGCGCCACCTGTTGAGCGATTCACACCAAAAACTAATCATCACCAATTCATATCAGGGACTAATTGAATATAAATTTTTATTAAATTCCGTGCATTAGTTCTTGAGATAGAGCGTCCACAAAATCTGTGTCACATACAGACAGACAGTCAGATTCATAGACTAATTGAATCACAGGCTCACAGACAGACTTTTTGTAAAAACATGTTTTTCGGAATCTCTGACCCCTAAAATGTGTAAATACGTCGAAAACCGAAAGTCGAAATGAAAGTACATCCGACTAGTTTTAAAATTCATCACAGTTTTTATGACAAGAATCATCACAGTATTAATACTTGGAAATTTTTCCAGAGAGAAACATTCCCCTTGCATACAATATTTCAAAGGAAAATCGAATTTCAAATTAAAATTGCATTTTCAGCAATGAATTTAAAATTTGATTTTCATTTGAAATATTGTATGCAAGGCAAATGATTCTCTCTGTAAAAATTTTCAAGTAATAATATAGTTTCAATCGATGCTGGATTTAATTAAGTTTCGTGTTTACGCCATGTCGGTGGCTCACGATAAATATCCCATCTTGTGCTGCGTTTGTAGCCTTGCCAACATGTAATAGTGAGAAATTTTCCAAGCTGGGTATCGTTATATGTGGTTTAGTCGGTAGAATGTCAGTGCACTTTGGTATTTTATTTTCATTTGAAATCTTCACAGTGTTTATGACAAGTTCGTTACAAATGACACATATTTCAGAAACTGGTCAAAATGTGACTTTAAAGCATTGTCGCTTTCGTCGCAGGTTCGTCATAAAGTTAATGCCAAAATAGTCACAAATGTCACACTTTTCACGAATTTGTCATACCATGACTTCAGAAAGTGGTCACAATGTAACGTCACAAACGACCTCTAAAACGGCCATAACGACTTCGCATTCTAGTCAGTATGACGTCTAATCAATGTCACGTGACGTCACATCGACGGTCACAATTTCACAGTGTGACTTCACAACGACGTCGCCGTGACGTCACCATGCCTTACGGGAAAGCCTACTTTTTAATGATGTATATAAAATTTACTTAGGAGGCCATCTGCAAATCAAAATCAGTCCAAACTTTGTTTCTTCAATGGCAACATGCAATTTTCACACTATATTTTAAATCTTCGGTTCAAATTATTTCCAGACACCAAATTTCAAGTCATTTGGACGCTAAGTTTTTGAATTATAAACATTCAAAATTTAGAGCTTCTAATGTTAAATTACATTTTCATATTTTTATTAATATCTCCTTAAATTATAATCCTAATGTGATAATTTTTTCTTTAATTATAATACAAAAAAAAAAAACATAAAATACATTGAATTTGTATTTTTAAATATTTTATAATATGAATTATGAAATTAATATTTGGGAAAAATATGAATTTCAACCTGCAATTTTTTTGATAGATTTGAATTTATTATTTCCCGCTTTATCCAAATTCTCATTTTAAAATTTTTCTTCCAAGAGGTTTTCGAATTATGAGTAATAAACATCAAAATGGCGGTTTAAGGGGCAGTCTATGCTGTCCAGAAAATCATAATTTGAAAAAAAATACAATTTACCCATTTTAATGAAACATTTGGACTGGCAATAATGGAAACATATTAAGCAAGTGAGATGTTCATATTGGCAAGAAATAATTCGTTAATAGAAGTGGCACAGTCATTCTGTAGCATTTAAACAATTGAGTACCGAACTTCAATTTGGATACAGCCCCTAAAACTTACTCATTTTAATATATTTAATTTATCAGAAACTAATTATGCACATTTTATGAAAATTTTGATTTGGGATAATTTAAACACGACTGTGCGTATGTACGTACGTAGTAAGTGATAACTCTTTATAGAAATATCCGATTTGCTTCAAAGTTTGTATGTAAGTTAATTCTGATAAGGCGCTTCCTTGATTAGTTCTTGGTGTTAATTGGTTAAGTATAAAGAGGGTCGGGGGGGATCATTTCCCCCTTAATTTAGACAAATGGGTTTTCCATGTAGAATTATCCGATTTGCTTGAAATTTGGTATAGGGTTATTCTGAAAAGGGGCTTCCTTGATTAGTTTTGGAGGTTATTTTTCTCATGAACTATATTGGTTTGTATTATAATAAAAATAAAACGTTGCTTTTTTATGATTTTTATTTTTTAAGGTTTACTCAAAAAGAGTGATTCCTATTTTATGAATAATAGACATGAGTATAATATACAATTAGTGTGAATAGTCTGTGAGCTTAATTACATCAGTTTAACAGGGAAATTTTATTTCTTCTTCTTCTTCTTTTTTTTTTTTTTTTTTTTTATTTATTTATTTTACAGAACAAAATACAACTCATTATTCATTTTTAAGTTTTTGTGAGGATTTTTCTCATCAAAGAACTTCTATTGAACACTATGAAACACATCAAAACTTTTAAGGCAAACATTAATGATATAGATGTTTACCTTTAACCAACAATAATGAAAGTACAAAAGACGAAATTAAAAAGATTGTAAATTTATTTTACAGACTAATAATAAAAAATGAAGTCTCTTAAATTACGACAATATTAGCCGCGAAAATTATTCGAAGGAAAATACCAGGTTTTTTTCTTATGGAAATAATTGTCTGACTTAATCGTGCGATTAAATAAGACGCGTTTTTCTATAAGAAAATACGCATACCTTTCCCTTAAAAATTCACTTACAGTATTATGTATCCTGTTATAATAGCACATGAATGTCGGCTTATATCTTAAACAGAGATTTTGCAACATCGAATAATGTCGAACAAAGTCGGACAAGACAATATTTCCCTTTTAAATTTAATTTTTTTTCGAAACTTATTTTAGTGTTTTTTGTTTTACGATTAATTATTAAAAAGTTCAAACTTATATAGTTTTCTAAATAGCAACTGCGCAAGTTTTGGAAATAGTATTTTAAGCATAAAATAATAATAATAATGTTCTACAAGTGATTCTTTAAACATAACATGTAAATTTAAAATGCATACTAATTGTTCGTTTTGAAATTGAAATATGTGGATAACAAAGAAAAAAGTATTTTTCTCCCCAAAAGTTATTAAATTACATTGGCAACTAAATATGTCTAAGATTCTGTAAATTACAAAAAAAAAAAAAAAAAAAAAAATCATTTTTCTGTTAAATAAATAACATAAACTAAAAATATAAAATTTAAATTTAAAAATATCAGTGATCTACTTCGATAATTATATAATTTAGTAATAGAAATTTCTTTTCCGTAATAAATATTTTTTTAATGTACTGCTCGTTAGCCATAATAAACTGGAATAAATTCCAGCGAACCGTATTAATTATTCTATTTTGAATGAGAACGATATGAATACTTTATTTTAAATTGCACAATCTTGCCCATAATGAATACATTCTAAGATGACATAAAATCTTAAGCATCCTTTTTGTTCACGATAATTGCAGTTTCCAAGCAATTTCTGTTAAATGCATTACATTATGTTATCTTCAACAGTTTTAAAAGTAAATCAGGGAGCATATCTCCAAATCCACATTTTAGAAATGTTTCTAAAATAGCATTTCCTTATGAATTGAAAAGGAAAATGTGAGCTCCTTAATGACTTTCATAAAACTGTGAATTTAATAAATAAATAATGCTTTGATAACGTTAGCTTTCAGATTATAAGTAAAGGAAACAAGTGACTGAAATATAATGAGGAATACATTTAACCCTTTCAGGGGAAAGTACTGATTGTGTTTCTGTAATGTCGAATTCAAACCGGAATTTTCCAAAAATTTTATTGCAAAATAAAGGAAAGCAATTTTACGACCTCTTTTTTTTTCCACCAAAGTTAGAAAAATAAAATTTAATAAAACTTTTCTGGTGCAAATCATCATTAATCGTAGTTGGGATATAATAAATCTCACCGCCTCTCAAGGAGTTAAAAAAAAGGAAAATGACAAATATTTCTTTATGTTCGGAAATATAACATACACACGTACGAATGTTTATAATATTCTCTTTCGTATTACCGAAGATTGCTATAAACGATCTTTATCTTTGAAAACCTGACAAACTAATATATTTTCGAGATTTGACACTAGAAAGACCGAGAATTTCACTCAAAGTTTAGAAAAATATTTCACACCAGAATTTTTATTTTAAATTAGTAACTTATCCATTTAACTAGTTTTTTTTTTTTTCTTTGTATCTTTTGAACTAGTTTTATAAAAAAAAATTCTGGTTCGAACCGAGATTTATACATTTGGTAGCAGTCAAAATGACTGCCCGCGAGCTTTCTAGCGTTGAGTAAGCATTTATAAACAAGGTTTATATTAATGTCAATCATTTTTGCAAATGTTTCCGAGTAGTTAGTATAGTATATAAATCAGCTTCCGCGAACCAAAATATCTGTTTACTGGATTCTATCAATTATCAATTGAACATTTTCAGCTGCGTATTAGAATTCAAACATGAAAGAGTAAAATAATTATTTTAATGTTGATTCCGTTAATTTATAACGTTTGTCTGTAAAACATGTCTGGTGAACATGAAGATGTTTATTTAAGAATTCACATCATCCGAATAACCAATATTCCGCGTTGAGAAAACAAATTAATACGCCATAAAAACGAAAATGTTTTTGGAAAATTAGTGGCCGCAAAGAAATAATAATAATAATGTTTTACGAGTGCTTCTTAAAAAAAAAACAAAGAAAACATGTAAATTTGAAATATATGCTAAATGTTCGTTTTGAAATTTTTAAATGTGGAATTCATATAGAGTACCAAAGAAGAAAGTATTTTCCAGACTTAAGCCCGTAATTCTCGCTCCCATGATATTCGCGAGCTGTGTCTTTTGTACATTTTATTCTTTTTTGTTTGATTCCCACCAGTTTTATAAAACCGTGTAATTGGCTTTATTATGGTATCATTTGATCTGTCATTAAATAAGGTGAATATTTCTTTTTTTTTTTTTTTAAATGGTGCCAATAAGCAATTTGAATTTTTTAAACCGTAATTTAATGCGACCGTTAAGGGGTTAAAGTAATTATTGGATCGACTGGAAAGTCGTGTCGGGTTGAGAAAATCAAATCCTGACCGGTAGTTATTAGACAGTACATATCGTACGGTACGAATTGATTTTCCCAACACGACACGACATTCCGATCTACTCAATAAATTACATTAGTCATAAAATATACTATGATTCTGTAAATTACAAATATTAAAGAAACCTTCTTTTTTTTTCAAACAAATCATATAAACTAAAAATGTAAATGTTAAATAAAAATGTCATTAATCGGCTTAATTGATATAATAGATGATAATGATATAATTTAATAATAGAAATTACTTTTCCGTAATAAATATTCTTTCAATGCACTACTCGTTAGGCATAATATACCGTAATAAATTCCAACGGCGATATTAATTATTCTATTTTGAATGAGAAAGATAAGAATACTTTATTTTAAATTGCACAATCTTTTCCTTTAATGAATACACTCGGAGATGACGTAAAATCTGAAACATCCTTTTTTTTTTCAGGATAATTGCAGTTTCCAAACAATTTCGGTTATATTCATTATATTGTGTTATCTCTAACAGTTTTAAAAGTAAATCAGGGAGCGTATCTCCAAATCCGTATTTTAGAAATGATTCTAAAATACCATTTCCTTGTGAACTGAAAAGGAAAATGTGAGACTCTTAATGACTTTCATAATTTAATATAGATGATTTAATAAATAAATAATGCTTTTATAACATTAGCTTTCGTATCGATATTATAAAGGACAAACATATCTGTGCGTAACGCATACATCATTCTGTGAATGGCAGCACCTTGAAATGAAAAGTCGGTTTTGCAATTTTTAAACTTCTAACTATCGCACACTTTCAATTTTTACACCGTCGTATAGGGAAAAAATGTACTTTTAAATGCAATTTGTTTGAAAGTTTTATCTCAATTTATTTTTGAGATATTAATTTTTGTATAGTTTCTAGTACAAATTTTGTAATTGTGGCAACTGAAATTCTCCATTTCTATTAAAAGTAAAGGGAAAATAATCATGGTTTATTTTTATTGATTCTATCATTATTGATGCCATTTTCACATTACAAATAAAAGTAACTTTTGTCTAATTTTTTTAACAGAAAATGACGTCAGTCATTAACAAAAGCATGCATTCTTCTTCATTAATCAAAAGATTGAAGAAGATATTTCAATATTTTTACATTACGCTGATACTGAGTTTGAGATGCTAGGCAAAATGATTCAGTGGGTAAAAATGATGTCATATTTAAAACAAAACGATCGTTTTCTTTGATAAAACTAAATATTTGACCAATACTAAATGCTCAATACTATGGCAACTAAAGGCAAATTTCTGAATGACAAATTTTCGCGCGTACGGAGATTAAACTTAAAGTTTGTGCGATTGTTCACATGAAAAGTTGTATCGGACAAACGTGACTAAGTTTGGAAATACATTCATTACTAATCTATTGCACGTTAAAATACTTTTAAATTGTGAATTTGAGTGGTGCGTATGTAAATTTTGAGAATGTGAAAATAACGTATAGGTTAGATTTTATGGGGGAAAAGTTTATGATGTAACAAAGCGAAATTCTTTTTACTGATTTTTCATCCTGTAAAAACACACATAAAAGCCTCAATCGATAACTTCAACATAATTTACTCATCTTGATTACGTATTCAAATACAGTTTAATTTTTCAATAATTTAAGCAGTTGCAGTTTGTGGAAATAATATTTTGGTAATTTAGGTTAGAAAACATTATTTGTTTAAAGAGTTAGACAACCAATGCAAGATGATTTTTTTATTGTAATTAGTTTTGTAGGTTTATTATAAATTCGATCTATCAGTTATATTCTAAACATTTTAATTCGTCGAATTTCAACGGGTTCCAACTCGTTATAAGTAAAGGAAATAGGTGAATGAAATATAATAAGGAATGCATTGGAGTGGAAAAGACAAACGTTTCTTTATCTACAAATACAGTAGTGCATGCAATATCGTGTATGCTATATAATCAATGGATACAGCCCGTCATGTTTTTGCTTCATTTTGGGAACAACGGATTTTGAGCTTATTCTATCAACGATTATTCTAGAATTTTAAAGCTATGTTTTTAGACTTTTACGAAAGTTGTTCTATACATTTAGATAACACATTATGCAAATTATATTTTGATTGCGTTCGGGCATGCACAGTGAAACATTATTTAGTAAACCTGCTCATTTTTCATACAATTTTTACTGTATTTTAATTCTGATTCCAGGTATTCTGTACAATGTTATTTGCCATATTTCTTAAAAAGAAGCCTTTTTTATATTAAGAACTCTGAAAATTATAAGCAAAACACTTGGCAAAATTTGAGACCATTTTTATGAAAACCTGAATTTTTCTTCGAGTATAAATGCAACCCTCATAAAAATGAACACAAATTATTACAATAAGCCTCTTAATAATAATCTACAGTTTGAATGCTTTTGCTACATTAGTTTTTACAGGGTTATCGAAAAGATATTCCTTCATTTTCAATTTGTTAAAGGTACCCTATGGGGTTTCGGGAAAAAATTTTCGCAGAAATATATGATCTATGCTATACTGTTTACTCATCTGGAGTTTCAAGATAATTCCTCATGTATTTTTCTAGATATTTAACAAAACGTCTAAAATCGCAATTGAGTGGTCACCTTCGGCCATATAGTGTATATATTTGTCTGGAAAATTAATTTTGACGTTTCTAGGGTTTCAAAAGATAAAGAACCGTTTTAGATATCGTGTGCAACTCGAAAGATTATTGTATATTTACTTTTTTGGGTATATTTTCCTAGATTATGAAACATTTGCCTTTCTTTACAGTGTAGAATCATAACGTTGTGCCTTATAATAAAATTATTTATTGTCATTTAACTATATAAAATTTCCTCCAAATTGTGGCATTTTTATCAGTGCAAATCCTTGAGTAGATCTTGGGCCTTCTTCTTTTTCTTCTTCTTTTATTCATTTTTTTACGAACAATTGTAACAAATAAAATTCAAGTTAAGAAAAAATACAATTATCCTGTTTACTTAAAAATATAAATGAAATCCATTTTACCTGTTACAGATTTTGAAATTCATTGTTTATTAAATGTACATGATGTACATTTTGGAAATATTTTTATCAAAAAGTTTGACTGAGTTTTAAATTTATCGTTTAACCCTCTCAGGGGCAATGCACTTGTATTCATAAAATGTTGAAATAATTGAATGACGGCAGCCTTTATAAGAAAATTTATTTCTAAACATGTAAAAGAATACTTTTGCGTACTTAATAAAAGTGAAATTTTCATTAAAAAATTCTGGTGCCCATGTGGCAATTAGGGATTAAAATTATGTGATGCCATAGCGGCATCACTGCCCTTCAAGGGGTTAATAAATACACACGTAGAATTTCGAAACATTTGTTGCAAAAGTTTGAAGAATGAATGTTTGATACTTAAAATGAAAAAAAAAATGATCTATCAAATATATTTGTTACTTTTTGCACCAGTAAAAAGGAATAGAAGTGAGAAAATAATTTCCATGAGTAAGACGTTAAATAAGACAAAATTTTCTATTTAATTTTACTGGTGAGACGTTTGGCCCGGCGGTATTCAGAAACTGTAGATCCAATTTAAAAAAAAAGCAGCCGCCATCTTTTGACAACCTCCTCAGTCACTTCACTCGCAATTGGTAAACAATGCGCTATACGTTTCCTCATTTGTACTCATAACTCCGTGGTGAAAGATGGCAACTTTACCAACCATAGCATTCTTCAATCGAAGAACATCAGATTTTAATCCATGTTTACATATGTGATAATATTTAAGTCCCTTATTGATCAAAAGTTTTTTTTACACTGAGGAATGGTGGAGGCAAATTTCGAATATTGTTTTTACAGAATATCGTATCATCATCGAATATATATGTCACTCTACCAAAAATTATGTCAATTTCAGAACACAAAGTGTATTAAAATTGCATTGTATGGTTTGAGCTGAACAAACGCACAAGAAAAATAAAATTAAATCTTGTAAAAAGTTAACTGAACTCATCTCTTTTTACACACGTTCAAGTTTTTAGTAAAGCTATTACATATATTAAACTGTACCAAAATTGTGATACAAAATATTCATCTAAGTTGAGAAAAAAGCATAAAATATAATAGTTTAAGACATTTTAATATTCTATTTAATCCTAAAAATGAGACTGTTAAGTGGTAAATGCACTATTTTAATTGATTATTTATTTGTATTATGTTGATAGATTAAACGAATTTCGTGTATCACGGTCAATATAAAAACACTTCGGAAATGAAGTTACTTATTTAATTGATTATTTATTTGTTTTTCCTTCATAAATTAAAGGAATTTAATGTATCATGTTCAATATAAAAACACTTCGGAAATGAAGTTACTTTTTTATTTGATTATTTATTTGTATTCGGTTGATAAATTAAAGGAATTTCATGCATCATGGTCAATATAAAACACTCTCTATTCTAAAAAAAAGTATCTACCGCTGTCACCGCCGCCGCAGCCGGTTTTGAATTTTTTGTGACCGGAGGTCTTTCTTCGTTAATATTTAAAAAAATAATGCATACAAAAGTATGAAAATCGGTAGTGTTATACAGAAATGTTTGATAAACACACTGATGCAGGCAGTTTTCAAATCGAAGAATTATTTTAACAGATATTTAATGCTAAAGTTGGACAAAATCGTTCCACTAAAAAAGTTTTATAGTAGCAAAAACTATATATCGGAATTTAATAATTTTTAGTTCATTTTATACATTATTATTTCCCGGTGTGCAAAATTGATTTATTTTTTTTAATTTGACTCATTTTTCGAGGTTTTATACCTATTTTAAATTCAAATTTTCAGCATTTCGAGAGATATTTTTTACAGATTTTAGAAAGTGATATTAATTTAAACTGTTGCCAACTGTATAAACAGCGGAAACAATAATGTTTGCTTAAAAGAAAATATTTATACGTGTAATAAATTAAAAATTTATTTACACGTGACTATTTTACACAGGAAAAAACATTTGGAATTAGAATTAAATAATTATGTACAAAAAGCAGGAACTTATTGAAAATTACGTCATAAAAACTATAATTACACGTGAATTTTAAGAGAGAAAGGAATTTGTAAAATAATAAATTTATTAACATGCGTTAGAAGTCTTAAATAGGAGAAATTACGCCATATTTACGTCACATTACAGTTATTACATAAAATGAACACAAAATAATATTGCAAAACGGTTTAAATTTACAAATTGCGCTAGACATTTATTTGATATTTTGCGAGGATACTTTTCAACTATTTTTCTTAGGAAAGCGCAAATAATATTTTATTTCTAACACAAGTATTTTCACGTGAATATTAAAAAGAGAAAGAATAGTTTGGTCAAAATTACGTCAGATTAAAAACGATTAATTTAAAATGTCTCATTTAAAAGAACTTTCTTTTCGCTTTGTTAAAAATACCGGGAGACAAAGATTCAGTTTACTTAATTCCTTTTATATTAGCTTATTTTGAAATGTTGTTACACGTGTCTACGTCATCAAGTTATTTTTATTTCGACGTTTTATTTGTATTTTTATTAATGTTGTACTAATTTATTTGTTCTTTCGTTATTTAAAATAAAAATTATGTCAATTTGTATAATTTGGCGATTTATATAATTTGGCTAAATTAGTCGACGGGATAATCAAGTAGTACCGCAGCGGATTTGGCGTTAAAATTTCCCCAATCAAAGAGAAATGAATAGAAATCCGTTTACAGGGAGATCGCCACTGTTTTTTAAATTATAATTCAATCTTTCGAAATCTTTTTAAAGCCGATCACATTAGCGTGCATTTAGAGTCTGCGGTGTCTGGACGGGGGTTGGCGAGCGTAGCTCATAGGGGGCCGAGCCCCCTAGTGTTCAATATAAAAACACTTCGGAAATGAAGTTACTTTTTTATTTGATTATTTATTTGTATTCGGTTGATAAATTAAAGGAATTTCATGCATCATGGTCTATATAAAACACTTTTGAAATGAAGTTGTATGATATTGTGTAAATTTCCATAGCTAATTTTTAAGCAAAATTGGGCTGAAAACTGCAAGTAACATGTGAAAATTTCTGTTCGCTTGAATAGAATCTTGACTGGCAATTTTTAAAGGAATAGATAAAGGTTATGAAAAGAGAAATGTAGTGTAAATGATCATGTGATAATAAAAAAAAAAAATAGCGGTTTCAGTACCATTAACATTTCGAATTAATCAGTTTGAAAATACTTTTTATAAATTTTTATATAAGATTCAGATGTTGCCTTAAAAACTTTCTAAAATTGTTTAAGGGGACACAGTACCTTTTAAACTACTTTTTCAATTTTGAACAATACTGTAAAATACTTAAATATAATGTCACTGCAGATATTAGGTACTATAAAGCAAATATAATTTCACATAATTAAAAAAAAATCATGTAGAACAGCCTGTTTAACTAAAATTTAAATTAAAAATTTTTAAATATTTTTAAAATCCCTACTACTTTTTTAAATATGAATATTTTTGCTTCAATGTTTTTTTCCATAACTCTAAAAACATACTACATAAAATTGTGCATGGATTTAACATTCAAGGTTATAGTTATTTTTTTTTAAGAATTTGAATTATTTTTCCTTGATTTTTTACCATACAAAAGAGAAAAAGATTGATATTAAATGTAATATCCCATACATCCAAAAATCCACGCACGGTTTTGTGTAGTTTAATCTAAGGAATATGGGGGAAAATTTTGAAGAAAAAATATCACTCTATTCTAAAAAAAAAGTAACTACCGCTGTCGCCGCCGCCGCCGGTTTTGAATTTTTTGTGACCGGAGGTCTTTCTTCGTTAATATTTAAAAAAAACTGTTGCATACAAAAATATAAAAATCGGTAGAATTATAGAAAAATGTTTGATAAACACGCTGATGTAGACAGTTTTCAAATCGAAGAATTATTTTAAGAGATATTTAATGCCAAAGTTGGACAAAATCGTTCCATTAAAAAAGTTTTATAGGAGCAAAAACTGTACATAGGAATTTAATCATTTTTAGATCATTTAATGCGTCAGAATTTCCCGGTGTGCAGATTGCAGTTAGTTTTTTAATTTGAATAATTTTTCGAGGTTTTCTTTCTATTTTAAATTCAAATTTTCAGCATTTCGAGAGATATTTTTTACAAATTTTAGAAAATTGTATTAATTTAAACTGTTGCCAGCTGTATAAACACCGCAAACAGCAATGTTTGCTTCAAATTAAAAATTTATTTTACACGTGACTATTATAAACAAAGAATATAAAAAGCAGGAACTCATTGAAAATTACGTCATAAAAACTATAGTTACACGTGAATTTTAAATGAGAAAGAATATTGTAAAATAATAAATTCAGTAGCATGCGTTAGAAGTCCTAAATAGGAGATTTTACGTCATATTACACTTATTACGTAAAATGAACAAAAAATAATATTGCAAAACAGTTTTAATTTAAAAATTGCGCGAGACATTTACTTGACATTTTAAGATGATCATAATATTTCATTTCTAGCAAAAGTATTTTGACGTGAATATTAAAAAGAGAAAGAAAAGTTTGGTGAAAATTACGTCAGATTATAATTGTCAGATTCAAATTATAATTCAATCTTCCGAAATCTTTTTAAAGGCGATCAAATTAGCGTGCTGTTAGAGTCTGCGGTGTCTGAACAGGGGTTGACGAGCGTAGCTCGTAGGGGGCAGAGCCCCCTAGTTCATATTTAAAGAAGTAGTAGGGATTTTAATTTTTTTAATTTTTTTTAAATTTAAATTTTAGTTAAATAGGCTGTTCTAAAAAATTTTTTTTTGAAATTGTATGAAATTATATTGGCTTTATAGTACCTAATATCTGTAGTGACATTATATTTAAGCATATTACAGTATTATTCAAAATCGAAAAAATAGTTAAAAAGGTACTGTGTCCCCTTAAAATAATAAAAATTGCGAAAAAGAAATTAAATATTTTCATAGTACTCCGTATGCTGTAAAACTTTCAACTTTCATAAACATTTACACTCTCAAATTTTGGTAGTTTAATACTAGTATAGTAATACCTCGACTTACGTCAGCAATCAGTTCCAAGACAAGCGACGTAAGTCCAGGTACAATTAGATGAGCAAAAAAGGATAAGTGACGAAAATTCACCAAAATCTAATGAACATATTCTATTGTATTTACGGATTAAGTTACATGCATTTAATATTAGCAAAAAAATGCGTTTTCAATACAAGAATTTGGAATAAATCAATAAGTTGTTAACTTACAATTTATTGCTCTTGTAGCTGCCCCGTTCGACTCTTTGAACATGTGAAAAAAATCTTTCAATGAAGTTCGAACAGATTTTTTTTTTCTGTTAGAAGCTCTTTGTAATAGCAGAGGGAGTTTTCTAAGCTTTTGATACTCGTTGCTAAACTTTGCTCGTCTGAATTAATATTTTCAAGAACCCTCATTCCATCTTCAATAAGGTTTATTCCTTCGGTTAATTTTGAAATCGTCCTAAGCATCCCCCTTCCCTTCCCCCTAGCTTCAAAATCTTCATCTAATTTTTCGACTGTACTTTGTTTCTTTAACCCCTTGAAGGGCGGTGATGCTGTCACGGCATCACATAATTTTTATTGCCACATTCACTCTTAAAACGAAAGAGCCAAAATAACTCAAGTTGAGCCGAAATCCACTCATCTCATGATTTGAAAGTCAGCTTCTCATAAAGAGTTGAAACAACTCGAGTGAATGAGTTGTTTTTAAGCAACTCATGACTGAGTGATCTCTGTTTTACTCATACTTGAATGAAATCAACTCAATGAAGGTAAAATCCAGTAGCACTTGAGTGATTTGTAACCAACTCATACTTGAGTGAAATTGAGTCATTTAAGACTAAATTCAGTCACACTTGACTGATTTGTAATCAACTCATACTTCAGTGAAATGAAGTTATTTAAGAATAAATCAGGTAGCACTTGAGTAATTTGTAACCAACTCACACTTGAGTGAAATTAAGTCATTTAAGACTAAATCTGGTCGTACTTGAGTGAAATGGAATACTTTTGAGACTAAATTCAGTAGCACTTGTGTGATCTGTAGCCAACTCATATTTGAGTGAAATGAAATAATTTAAGCCTAAATCCAGTACCACTTGTGATTTATAATCAATTCAAACTTGAGTGAAATGAGGTCATTTCAGATTTAATCCAGTAGTTCTGGGGCAATTTGTAACAATTCATACATGGATTAAATCAACTCATTTAAGAGTTCATGCAATGAACTCTTAAAATCACTAACGCTCACTAAACGCTCAAAATTACAAAAAAAACCTTGAGCGATTTCTAATTAACTGATTAAATAAAATCATGGCATTTTAAATGAAATTCAGTAACCTGTGATTCATTTTTATCAATTCAAAATAACACAGAATTCTTGCCACATTTTCAAATTAAAATAATAAATAACTAATTTTATATTCCTTCATACTGGTTTATATAATTGTATTACTTTTTGATTGAAAAAAAATATGATTTATAACTAAAAATTACAATTAAACCAATCTTAAGTATTTAACTTAAATTTAAAAAAAAATGAAAAAATATCTAAATGTAAACTTGAAATCACCAAGGAAAGGAAAGGGCAACTTTCTGACATAAGTTTTATTTTTGATCGAAAATTCATGAAACTAGCTGGTGGTGTTCAGAAACTATGTAATCAAGCTGCTTTTTTCATTTTTTTGCAAACACAATAAATCTTTCAGAAAATAGTGTCAAAGTGGATGTTTTAAACTTAATTTCTGCGTGAAAGGAGAAAAAACACTCAAGAGCGGGCAAAAACGTGTTTGTCACATGATCAAAATCGTTTATAACTCAATAGGTAATTTATTGATTAAAAAAAAATGGAAAATTCAATTCCAAATAGCTTTCATAACCAGGCTTTCCAATTTTATATCTTTTATATCTCAATTAAAAAATGAATTTGTAAATGTATCAAAACGTTTTGTGCTTGTTGAGCAGAGCCATTAAGAGCAGCCTTAAGATCCTACACTAGTCGCTGAAAAAGTATAGAAGGGTGATTCCATGCAGAGAGTCACATGTAATGAGGGCTTTAATTTTCATTTATTTATCAAATTTTAATGCTAATTCTGATTTTAAGTGGTATGGTAAATAAGTTATAACCATATTTTTTAGTTTAAATGTGTGGAAATAAAACTCCGAGAAATATATCATTAAATTTCATTACTCAAAATGTGCTTTTTTCCGAAGTAGGAAAAAAGCACATTTTGAGTAATGTAATGAAATAATATACTTCTGTGAGGTTTATTGCCACACATTTAAATTTAAAAATATGGTAACTTATTTACCATACCACTTAAAATCAGAATTAACATTAAAATTTAATAAATAATTGAATAAATGCAAATTAAAGCCTGCATTATGTGTGCGACACTCTCCATGGAATCGCCCAGAAATGATGGTGTTAATCCTATGGAGAATTTATTTTCAAATACATTGTTTGGATTTATATATATATTTTTTTTTTTTTTTGGGGGGGGGGGGGAGGAATAGGATCTTTATGCAGGCTTATTTTTAATTTTGCAATTTTGGTTAGTTTTTTTTAACACAGTAGACGATTTTACGAACTGTTGTACTGGTCCCGCCCAGCATCTCGCTGAACTAATGTTACTCCCATTTACGAACTTTTGACTTTATGAACACATACGAGTCCCATCGAGCATTTACTGTATTAAGATATCAATTTTAGAATCGGTTCCGAAAATTAAAGTATTTAAAATAAAATATAAAACCTAAGTTAAAAAAGTAAAAAATAGCCAGCATATAGATTGTCTTCAGCTATCATATGCAAAAAGAAGCCTGTACAAATATTAAAATCCAAGCAAGATATTTGAAAATAACTTCCCCGTGGAACTAACATTATCACAAGTGTTGTCACACGGCTATTGTTAGGCTGTAATAAGTAAAACTAAATATTTCAAAAAAGATAAACACTAACCCATTATATACTTTGTTGTAATTATCCCTTGATTTAATTCACACTACTTCTTAAATTGACTAACTTTTAAAGAAATATTAATTGTTAAGCTTTTTTATGCTAATTAATTAGCACTTGCTAAATGTCAATTTAAAGCAGTTCATATATTTACAAATAAATTATGCACCAAAATAACTTTAGAAATGGATCAACTTAATTCTTTATATCATTTAAAACATTTCTTGAAACTATGTTCAAGTATAACTTTAAAATTTAGCTACTGGGTTAGAAGGAACAATGTCTTGATTGGATAAATACCAACCTATTAGGTACTATCTTGCAGTTATTCTTTCTTAATCTTGTCTTGTTGCAATTAACCATTGATTTTATTCAATATTTCTTAAATCTACTAACTTTTAAAGAAATGTAAAACTTTAAAATGGCATAAGATTGTAGCTTTTTATGCCAAAAGCAGGAGCCAAATGTGCAATTTAGAATATCGTTGGGGAAAGAAACAACATTATTTACTAACAATTTTATTGAACAAAAAGAAAAAACAAATGTAGCATTGATAGCAATTTTAACAACAGATGGAGTGCTTTGACAACACCTTTAACTGGACATGTAAATATTTTCATTTAAAATTTTCTTGTCAAGACAAGAAAATATGTATTCTTCTCTGCTGAAGATCCTTGAGAGATTCGATAGGGTTGTTGAATTCCACTCCTCGCAGCGGAATTGCATTCCTCCATGAGGTCACTATTCTCCTGTGTTAAAAGAAAATATTGAAATTAAGTTAAATAGCAATAATTGTAATGCAAAGGATTATGAAGCTTTTAAAATATTAGTTTTTAGATTAAAGTAAATATAAATAAATTCTTAAAGTCTTAAGCAACTTCTTAAAATATTGTTGAACATTCACCTTTGTTACCATTTCCAAAATGTATACAAACATATCTTTTTTAACAATAATTGGGGGGGGGGGATGAAACTTTAAAAATTAAAAATTTATTCTAAATATGAAAATATATATAAGGGGTCGTTCCAAGCAAAATTTAGGGCCCTTTCACAAAAATCTAATAAAATAGGCCCCTTTGTAACATTCTTTTTCACACAAACTGTTTTAAAATGTGTAAATTGTAAATAAAACCAGTTCACTGAAAACAAACTTTACCAAGGGGATTTAAAGAAGTTTTGTCAAAGTCTTCATTTAAATTTGAGTAACATGATTTCAACTTTCATTACAAAATGTTATTTATCACAAAAATAACTTTTCACAAAATGGGCCCCAAAAATAAAAACCTACACACACACACAAAACTGCCTCCCCATGCATATTCTTAAAAAACATACACTAAAACTTTTAGCTTTATATAAAGTTACACCACTGAAAATTCGGCTAATAGTGAATAAAATGGAAAATGAATAAATGAAACCATCTGTGTAATCACACTTACCCACTTGTTTATCATGTTACTTCTGATTAGGGTGTAAGAAAATCAGGATTTTTTTAAAAAAATCCGATTTTTTTTTTCCTCGTGTTAAAATATTAACATCTACCAAGAATTAAGCATTTCAAAAATGAATAACCCTCCAATTACTAACATAATCTATGTTTTTTTGCTTTAATTAATAAAATTTTAATTATGTAATTATAGAAATTACAAAAAACTGCAAATAAAAAATTTCTTTAGTAACATACAACATTATGTGCATTAATATTTTATAATAATTATGTAAACCAATATTAAATACTGCTTATATTTTAAAGTTATTGATAAATTGCATTTAATTTTAAATTGATGATACAGATTAAATTTTGTAATTATTAAACAATTAACTGTTTAATTAAGAACACAATCTACATTTTTGAAAAAGTGGTTGAAAAAAGGTGGTAAATAATAGTTTGATAAATTCATAAAGCAGCCAGTAATTTTACACAGGTTTTAAAGCGTATGTCTATCAAATCGATCAAAAATTGTAGCAATGTATACAGCAAACTTACACATAATTTATAAATAGAGTACAAAAATTGTATTTTCGAAATTTAAATCATATTTTTCCCCACAACATTAAAATATTTGAATAGCTACTAAATATTATAATGTTTTGAAGTTATTTAACATTTAGTTAGATTTTTTTAAATGTATAACATCTTTTTACACAGTTTAATATTGTTATAATTAACAATAACAAATATTACATTTTTTACAAGTGATTTAGTTATCGTTTTCATTATTGATTATCATGCTTTTTCACAACATTTTAAAAAATCAGAAAATATGTGATTTTATCATCTGATTTAAATCAATTGATTAAAATCATTGACACTATTGCTGTGTTTATTGTATATAAAATAATAACTTGATTATTAAAAGGAAATTATGACATGGAAAGTTATATTAGATTTAAATATTTTTAAATTAAATGCTTTTTATGTTTGTTAGATAAAAAAAACATGCTTTTTACAAACTTACTGTACTTAAAATTTTTCACAATACTCAGGAATTATGCTTAGAAACAATTATTTAAAGCTTTGTTTTGTGTATTCATAAGTCACAATAATTTGAACACTTTTTTATGTCATTTTAGACATTAAAAAAATTTTTGATTTTAATCAATGATTTTTTTTTTTTAAATCACTTGATTAAAATCATGATTTAAATCGTTGACACCCTACTTCTGATACAATCTTAAAATAAATTTCTATTTTAAAAACAAATTTAAAAGGTCTTAAGCAACATTACAAAATATTGTTGAAAATTCCCCTTTGTTGCCATTTTCAAAATGTATACATTGGAAGGGGGGGGGGATGAAACTACATTTAAATTTATTCTAAATATGAAATGTTTTATTACAACAATGATGTTTAACCTTACCCCATAAAATCTAAGCAGTCAGGCGGCAATTTTCTTCCAACAGTCAAATGCATGCCATGTGTCAGAGATACATGTCTAATTTAATACAGTATAACCGCGAAAATCTTGTATCAGGACTAAGACTAGATTTATAAAAATTCTGGATTTCACAAAGATAATCAAAACTTTCACTGTTTTTAATGGTACCTTTAATCATAATTTAATAACAAAGTTATAATTATGTAAGAAAATGAAAAAAATAATAGTGAAAGGCTTACTTTCATTGAAATTTACGTTAAAAAATTTTCTATAAACAGTGAATTTTGAAAGTTCAATTGCAATTTGCTTTTTTTTTTTTAAACTATTAATAAAAATGCTTATCATATTAAATACATGTTAGAAATATCTATTTCAGAAATACAGACTTGTTTTTCTAACTTGCATAATGTTATGACAAAATTAAATTTTATATGCTGTTTCTATACCAACAACATTACTCTATTCTATTATAAAAAAAACTTCCAAATCTAACACATGTCATGGATTTCTATCTAATATCGGAAGAAAATGTATGTTATTGGGCAAATGTATCTGACTGATAGACGATACTAAATAAATGAACTAAAACTGGATAGCACTGCATTCCGAACACATAGGAAACCCGGTAGAAGAAAGTTCCCGACGGTTGACATGCGTCACAGATTTTTTTTCCATTGGATTTTTTTCCAACTTTATATTATGTTTTGTTCTTTATTATTTATTACTATAACTTAAGATTATTATTAATAAAAATTAGTAAAATGCTTAAAAACATTAAAAGTAAATTTTCTGCTATTGGGATAGGAAAGATAGATGCTAGGTATGAAGTTTACTAATATGAAAACAGATTTTTTTTTCCACATATGTATCTGTAAGGTCACACTGGCCCAATACAGTGTTAATTACTAAACACACACACATAAAAAAAAATGAAATTCCACGACAAAATCAAAACTTAAATATATTTAAGATTAATATGTAAATTTATACCTTTCTTGCTGATAATACACCTCTTCAGGATTATCACATGTCTCTTTGATAGTCTTCTTTGTTGGTACTTCTTTTGGGCTGGTGTTAAATTTAACCTCATTGTTGCCATAACCTCCATTCAACCATAGCAGCTCGAGTGATAGGATCAAAGTATTGTTCCTAAAATGAAAATGTGCAAAAACAATGTTATCGGTTTAAAACGTTTAAATGATTTTAACTTAAAATTTCAAAACAGACGTAATGATGAGTTCATACGAAAGTGCCTGAAACATACAAAAAACGGAAATTCATTTCCCTGCAATTTACCCAAACAATAAATTGGGTTGGGTTGATTTTTGACGGCAAAACTCGAGTTTTGTGCGATCGAACAGTAAAATTCGCGATATCTTTTTGTGACTAATTAACAAAATTCACTATTCGTCGCGACCTTTTGACGAAATTTGTAATATTCTTCACCGAATAAGTTTATCGATATTCCCGATTATTTTTTGCGCAATCTTTTGACGAAATTCGCAATTTCTTTCTGAACTCTTTATGAAAATAGCAATTTTATTCAACAACCAATTGAAGATAATTACCATTTGTTTCTGAGATATATGACAAAATATCTGGTATTTTTCCATGATCATTTGAAGAAATTCACAATTTTTTTCCGCGACCGATTCATGAATTGATTTAGGGAAATTCGCCAAAGTGTTGTAGAAAAAAACAAATTTTATCAAAGAGGTACAGAAAAAATTTTTGCCAAAGGGGTACAGAAAAAAATTTTGCCAAAGGGTTGCAGAAACAAAAAAATTTTGCCAAAGGGTTGCAGAAAAAAAAACGAATTTTGCAACAGGGTTGCAGAAAAAAACTAATTTTGCCAAAGGGTTGCAGAAAACACAAATTTTACCAAAGGGTTGAAGAAAATTTTGTCAAAGGATAGCAGAAAAAAAACAAATTTTGCTAAAGGGTTGCAGACACAGTTGTATAATATAGACGCACGCGCAGAAGATTTCCCAAAAATTCGGAACCTTGCAGAAAAATTTGTAGAAAACTTATTTTTTTAACCTTTTTTTTTTCTTTTTGAATACCAAAAAATTAAAAATATTCTCTATATTATAATTTCGTCAAAGAATCGTTAAAAAAAAAAAAAAGAATTTCTTAAAAGCATAGCGGAAAAAGCCCGAATTTGTCAAAGGATAGTGAAAAAAAAAAAAAATCCCGCAAATTTTGTCAAAAAATCGCAGAAAAAACTTATTTCGTCAATGGATTACGGGAAAAACATGAATATCGCTAAAGGCTGAGAAAAAAGCACGTATTTTGTCAAAAAATCGCAGGAAAAATGCGAATTTCGTAAAAATATCGCAGGAAAAATGCGAATTTCGTAAAAATATCGCAGGAAAAATGCGAATTTCATAAAAATATCGCAGGAAAAACGTGAATTTCGTCAAAGAATCTTAGAAAAATGCAAATTTCGGCAAAAGGGATCAGAAAAAAAACAATTTCTTAAAAGCATAGCGGAAAAGCCCTAAATTTTGCCAAAAGATTGTGAAAAAATGCAAATTTCGTAAAAGAATCGTCCAAAAAACTACTTTCTTCAAAAAATCAAGAATTTCGTCAAAAGTGTTGTGAAAAAAGTGAGAATTTTGTTAAAAATGCATGAAAAAATACGAAATTCGTCAAAAGATCGTAGGAAAATGCAAATTTCGTCAAAAGATTGGGAAAAAACTGATTTTGTGAAAGAATCGAAGAAAAATGTGAATTTCATCAAAAAATCATAAAAAAAGAGAATTTCATCAAATGATCACAGAAAAAACGAGAATTTCGTCAAAGACAAAAGGAAAAAAACATGATTTTTGTCAAAGGGGCGCAGAAAAACTCACCAGTCTCTTTAATGATGATACCTATGAATGGATACCTCTTCCTAGAAAAGGTGATTTAGCTGTTTCAGTAGCAATGTCACATTATTTCTGCCCTTCTTATGCATTTTTAGCTGTTTTTTTTTTGACCAAATAATTATTCCTTGATTAATACTAATTATTTTTAATTTAAATGGTAATTATTTTAAAAATACTCTTTTTAATTCATATTGTTAAAATAACATAACACGGTATGTTACGTTATTAAACATTAAATTAATGTGCAGATAGTTTTTGACCCAATATTTATGCACACAGAAAGTTTTTGGTTTTATACAAGTCTGGTTGCAGAAAAAACAAACTTTGCCAAAGGGTTGCATAAAAAACGGAAGTCTCTTTAGAAAACAACATATACACAAATATCTACGTTTATTATAACAGGGATAAACTTAAAAAATATACCAAACTAACTTTTGAAAATTTGGGTTTAACCCGAACCCAACTTGCAGGAATTCACACTCAGCCTCAAATCGACCTGAACCGATTTTTCCACTTTTACTGTTTGATTTTAAAATGTTAATCCATAGAGGAAACCATTAAATTTAAAATTTCATTAATTAATAAGAAGTCTTATTATCCTTTAAATAAACTCAAAGCAAGTTTTTTTTTTTTCAATATGAAATTTACTTATAAAGAGCTTATTTATCAAAATGTAATTGTTTTATTAAATATTATGTAAAGTTGTTTTAAAAAATAACATTTTAATACCTTAAACCTTGAAATAAAAAGTATTCGGCCAAACAGTTACTATTCGGCTAGCTGAATATTCAGTATTCGGCCAAAATCACTATTCAGAGCATCACTAAATCTGACTTGCTACTTTGAACAACATTCATAATCTTCAATTTTAATTTTTAGCTTAATTGTTTACATATCAAATACCTACATATGTGAATTATTAATCACTGCAGGATTAGTATTAGTTTTTGCCACTTACTGAAAGAAACTGGTTTCTGCCCTGATGATATGAAAAAGTAAAATGTTTTAAAATTTTACTGTTGTATGATATATTTCTCAAATCATTTTCATTTATTAATTTTTTTTAGAATATGAAATTATGGCTAAATTGATAAGCTGGGGAGGGAGGGAGGGGGGGGGGGTGATTGTGGCTTCATCATGAAAAAATACCAAAAATTTTAGCGAAGACAGTGTTGACTAGGGATGCACCGAATAGTGATTTTGGCCGAATACCGAATATTCGGCCTAGAGGTGAACCGAATACTGAATATTCGGCCAGCCGAATAGTAACTGCTAGGCCGAATACAGGATATTCTGCCTGCCGAATAGTAACTATTCGGCCGAATACCGAATATTCGGCTTGTCAAATACTTTTATATTTCAAAGTTTAAAGGCATTAAAATATTAAATTTTTAAACAATTTTACATACTATTCAATACAGAAACTTACATTTTAATAAACAAGAGTTACAATTACAAGTAAACTTTATAACTGAAAAAAATCTGCTTTGAGTTATTTAAGAAGAGGATAGTTATAAAACTTTTTAAATTAGTAAAATTTTAAATTTCGTGGCTTCTTCTGAGAATTAATACAGATAAATAAAATTTTCTTAAATTCTAAAAGAAACATTTTAAAATCAAAGAGAAATAGTGGAAAAATTGTACAGGATCATATATTATTTGTTTGTCAGGAAGAGACTGAAGTAAAAGTAAACAAATATTACAAATCAATTCAAATTTTATATGGTGGCAACTTAGCAAGAATAATTGTTCTACTCCCTTTAATTTAAGCAAGGAAGTTTTTAAATGCATCCTAGATAGGTGTCTGGAGTGGACAATCATTTTCAGAGATTCTAAAAATTGTTCTTAAAATCTTAGCAAGAAACAGATTATTTGCTAGACAAAATTTAGGAACTTGCATTTGTACATAATTAATTTCTATGAAAATCCTCGTGATTGGTTAATTTTCTTACATAATACTTAACAAACAGCAAATAAATAATGTAATAACATTCTCTTTTATTTAAATATGATTCTGTTTCTAATTATTCTGAATATCTTTGTAAGTTGATTGTTAAATGTAGAAGTTGTATAAAGTTTTTAAAAATATGTTTAAAAAATTTTCCTTAAGTATTCGGTTTGGCCGAATATTTCAATATTCAGCCAAACCGAATATTCGGCAGGCCAAATAGTTTGCTATTCGGCCAAGCCGAATATTCGGTATACCAAAGTTTGATATTCGGCCAAACCGAATATTCGGTAACATGGCCGAATACCGAATAGATACCGAATATTCGGTGCATCCCTAGTGTTGACTAAAATAAAAGGACTTTTTACTACAAAAACTTTATGTCGTCGTCTCCCCCCCCCCCCTCCCCGAGATCCTTTGACAAAATTCATATTTTTTTTTCATGAATCTTTACTGAAATTTTTTAAAGTTCTCTGGCAATATTTGCATTTTAATAAAATTAGTGCTTTTTAACTTTTGACAAAATCTGTATTTCTTTCCTGCCCCGTTATGTGAAGATACTTGCGAGTTAAGGCTATTCTTATTTTTACGGGAAGGTTTTTTTTGCTAATCTTATTTGCATTTCAACATTTTGAATTTTTTTTTGGTGGTGGTGCATTGTATATCTGAGCTTGATCCTCACGGCACCTGTTTACTTTTTCGATTTTGATTGCAGAATTTTTATTTTTTTAAGAAATTACTTTCACCTTTCAGAATCTGTTCTAAAAGGGAAAGTATTGTCTAAAAAATAAAATAAATTCTGCAATCAAAGATTAAAGTAAACAACAAGGGGCACTGTGAAGATCAACTATACAATGCCACAAACAAATTGCAAAATGCAAATGAGATATTAGAGAAAAACCTATACCTATTTTACCCCGTGCTTCAGAGTAAAATGGATATATGCTGGTTATAGTTGAATTACAATATAATTAATGTGTAAACCATTTAAGAGTTTTGTACTTCCATCCTCTGAATCATATATGTAAACTGGGGTGAGGTAGGAAGACAAAAACCTGCCCCTTTCAGTTTGTTTACATTTTTTTCTTTACAAATAAAAACACTTATGAAACTAATAGAAATAAGATGCAAGTACAGACAAATGCTATCCTAGCCCCCTCCCCACCCACCCAAAACTGCTCCCAATTTTCACAACATCAGTTTACGTCCATGCTCTGAATCATGTTCCTAATAGTGTCATTTTTAAAGTTTTTTTTTTTTTATTTATTTAATGCAGTTCAAAAGCAGATAGATATCAGCATAAGTATCTGTAGGAAAAAATGAGAAATTAATTTAAAAATATTTTAAATCAAAAGCAATTTATAAAGTTAACTAGCTATAAGTGAATGAAAATTTATATACAAAATGTATACAGCAATGACCGGTGCAGCTTGGTTGAGAGACTTCCTAACAATTCAGGATGCCTGCACATCAGCAATGTCGTCTTTCTGAGGGAAGACATAAAATATTCCGGCAGATTACTTTGTTGCAAACTTTACAGTGTATTTATCTTCATCAGGGATATCAATAATAAGAACTGTAAATTCTTGAACAGACTTCTTTACACCGAATTTCACAAGGACCCAGCCACCAATCATTGGATTCACTACAGCAAGAACCTTTGGTTTAACTTCCATGGGTTGCTTCGATTCTTTTTACTGTTTGTCCCCTTTTAATCCACCCAATTTAATAATTTAGTATAGTTAGAACATGTGTTTTAATTTAATTTATGGCTTAAAATATGGTACTTTAACGTGATTTTTGAGAAATTGTCAATTAACAGCGATTTTTAATGTTACTTACATTCCAACATGCAGCGCAGATAACAGATGTTCGCGACTAATTTATAGCATAATTTCACATTTAAGCATAGGATCAATAACAATTTGCTCTCAAAGGTCTTTCAATTTTGATCCATCTTCATACATTCATATCTTGACAAACTCTCATAAAAAAGATGGGCTATAATACCTATTTTACCCTATGTGACAAGAAATCAAGGTTGGGTTTAAGCCGTCAAAAACCAGTTTTTGACGTGACATAGGTTTAAACCGCATTTTAAGCTTCAAAAACACCAATATTTAAATATGCTCAGAACAAAAAAAATTGTTAGTATAGCTGGATACAGCACCGCTTTTATTTAATGATAGACACTTTAGTTTTAGTATTTCTTTTACTGATCAAATATTAAATTATAATTTTTTTCTTTGTTTATGACTAAATTGCCAAATTTTTTATGTGGATTTTTAGCATACTTGGTTGCTTTTCTTATTTAATAAATATGTATACAGAGATAGACAAACTTTTTGTAATAATAAAGCATTAACAAATGAAATCAAACAAGATTTTACAAAAATAGATTATATATCAGGGGTCGATCCAGGCGAAATTTGGGGCCTATTTGGGGCCCCTTTACAAAAATCTATTTAATAAAATAGGGCCCCTTCAGAAAAATAAATTTAATAAAATGGGTCTCTTCATAAAAATGAACTTAACAACACAGGCCCCTTCGCAAAATTCCTTTTAATAAAATAGGCTCTTTTGTAACATTCTTGTTCATAAAAAGTGTTTTAAAAATGTGTAATTTGTAAATAAGATCAGGTCACGAAAAACAAAAACTGTAGCAAGGGGATTTAAACAATATTTTTGTTCATAAATTCTTGGTTCGAATTTGATTCACTGGATTTCAACTTTCATTGCAAAATGTTATTTTTCACAGACAAAAATATTATAAAATTCACAAAATTAACTTACTTTTCACAAAATGGGCCCCAAGAATAAAAAACGGCACCGACCCCTGTATATATACAGTCTTTAACAGAAATATTTTCTTTGCAGCATAATTTTTTTTATTTATTTATTTTTTTTTTTGGGGGGGGGGGGGAAAGATACAAAAAAACAATAATAAAAATGATTTTATCATGTGTGCAAGAAGTCCATCCAAGCCAAGACTGAAAACTTTTCCGAATATTAGGTATAACCTACTGGCGATGGGCTAGACAATCTCAATGTCTTGATTTATGGCTAAAAATGGATTTTTTACAATAAAAAAGAGCAATTAAAAGTTTTTGCTAGTAATATTGCTATTATTTCAATATAAAATATAATTTTAAACTAGCCAAAAATCTTTCCGAGACTGAAGGTCTTGCACCCATGTTTATAATTGAGAAAAGAATTTAGCGATTGGTTATACCAAAATTACCTTATTTTTTATTTAAATCTTTTGAAATGAGGGACAAATGAATAATTCACCATACCAGTAAGAAAAGAAAAAAAAATAGTATGCTGCAGGGTTGGGTTTTTGACGTCAAAAATTGGTTTTTGACATGACAAGCGTCAAAAACTGGTTTAAACTGTCATAAACTGGTTTAAACTGTCGAAAACTGTCATAATCTGGTTTAAACCATCGAAAACTGCCAAATACATGAAACACGCTAAAACATTTTAACAATAGATAAACATTAAATAAGTCAATGATTTATGTGATCTTTTATTGAAATTTAATAATTTAAAAAATATACTTGCAATAAAATATTTTTTTTTTTTTGGATTTTTCAACCAAAAGAAAATTTTGTACAATTAAATAATCCGGATCAATTTTATTCCGCAGTATGCTGCAGCACACCATGTGTTTAGCACATTTATTTACACCCAAAAGATTTTTAAGTTTAGAGTGTATGAAGCGTTAGAAAATAGTCTGTCACTTAATTGATGCTGAGCTAGTTGGACTTGATAGCAAAAGCATTGCTAGATGAGCAAGTTTTGAAGCAGGCTCAAAAAGCTGTTGCATTTAGTGATACCTTTCCACCAAACAATGGAGTCCTCCCTATAGCACTAAAATAAGAAGACTGGAAAGGGGATTCTTTAGCTTCATACATAATCAGTATGGATAAGCATCCATAAACTCTCTCCGTAGCTCAAGCGCGAGACGAATCAACTGATACAGCAGTCAACCCTTGCCCCTGATGGTTGGGATGCAAAGTATAAGCCAAACAATGGTATGGTTTCATGATTTGATCCCTTCTATTATGCACTTTTTCAATATGGGCTTACAGGAATTTTCTTTTAGATGACCGAGCCAATTTTGTTCAATTTTAAAATCGAAAACATTTTTATATATTGAAAGAAAGCATGTTTTAAAAAGATTTTGACTTTAAGCTTTTTTTTTTTTTAATTACTTCTCTTATTTTGTAAATGTTTAAAATTAATAATCCAATTTCAATTTTGAATGGAATGGTTATTGCCTAGACTAAAATAACATTGATGCACATTATTTTGTTATATATACAAGAAAATCTACACTTTTCTAAGTTTTTTTTTTCCATAAAAAAAGCTAGCTAATGCTTTAAGCTCTCAAAAGTAAGCGAAATTAAAACGATTTTAAGTAAGAGAAAAAATGTACAGCTCGGGTGAGCTTAATCTCTACTTTTTAGAAAAACACAATTTTACAAAAAATAAATAAATAAATAAATAAAAATTTACCCTGTTAAAAAGTTGTACTTAACAATAATACTTTACTATGTACTAATTACTGATATACAGTAAGAGTGAATTTAAAATATTACATGTAATGTTGTCATGTGTGACATTTAATTTGAATTTTTACAGATCAATTTAGTATTTGAGGTTTTTGACATGACGGTTTAAACCCGACATAAACTGACACATGTCAAAAACCTGCCAACGCTGTAATTATTACTAATACTATACACTAATTTTACAATTACAGTAATAGTGAATTTTAAATATTACATCTAATATGTGACATTTAATGTGAAATTTTACAGATCACTTAAGTATTTGAGGTTTTTGACATGACGGTTTAAACTGTCAAAAACTGACATGTGTCAAAAACCTGCCAACCCTGGAATGCTGCTAGTTTGTTTTTACAAAGTTTAAATATTGCCAGATATGTGACCATTTCATTCACACTTTTAATTTTACAAAAAATTTTGTGTGGTAAAATAATAAAAAATATACTCATTTTACCCCGGCTACACCTATTGTCAGGAAGGTAAATTGGAAAATATAGCTCTCGGAAAATTGAAAGGGAATTGCTGAAAAGTGATGGTGAATGGATGCAGTAGAACACTGTTTATGTAATTATTTGACTTCTTTTACACAAATAGTATTGTATAGAAATAAACTATTGTACTTCTAAGGAATAAAATTGACTTTTGAAAATATAATTAGATTGAAAAAAATGTATAACTGAATACCAACCTTGAATTAAAATTCTGTATTTGGAGAAAGAAACAATTCTCTGGAAAATTTTAGGGAGGAATTCTAGTAATTTTTCACAAAAATATTTACTACAAATTATAAAACGTATTTTTGTTTGATATGATTTATCTGAAAAATTATTTTTACAAAATACTTAGAACTGTTATATCTGACTAAAAGTTTCGTCAAACGAAAAAGTAAACTTTTATTATTTTCACCTCCCCCGACCCTTGCTTTAACATGACGCTATGATCAGCTTATTTATTTATTTCTCAACAAAGTAATAAGCAGGACATTTTAAACCAAAATAAATAAGTAAAAAATAAAAAGGCAGAATAATTTTAAAATATAGAAGCATTTCTAAAATTAGCTGCCCGCAGCGTGACGCAGAATGTGTTACAACGAAACGTGCATTAAAAATTATAAATTTAAATCATTACATGCAATTCCACTAAAAAGTAAGGATAAATTAAATGCTTTTATAAAACTTACCGAATAAAACAGACACATCCTTTCGTTCCTTCATTAAGAAAACCACTTGAATGTTTACTTATTTGTCTACACATCAGCGTCCATCTTGAAGCAGGCCAGCGACACGATAAGACGAGACGAACGAATCTGAGAACGACTCGCAAAAGAGCGGCAGGAAACGGGCTCGTTAATCAAGTTGAGTTGTTTTGCGGTCGCTCTCGTTGAGTAAAATAGAAGAATAAGAGCTTAAATCAAGTTGAGTGAAGCGTTTAAAAATCAACTCATTCACGATCCAATAAATTAGTGCTCATTCTTGAGTAGGCAAATCCACTCATTCGTTTTAAGAGAGTTGGCACCGGAATTTTATAATGAAAGGTTCATTGTTATTAAGTACATGAAAATGTACCTTTAGTTGTTTACAAATAAATTCTCCTGAAAATACTGGTATCATTTAAGTATTTCAACATTTTACGAATACAAGTACATTGCCCCTGAATGGTTTAATTCGATAAGTTCATCGATGGTTAATTCCAGTTCTGGGGAATATGTAAGTTCAACAAAATATTCAGCATCCACCTCTAAGTTGAGTTCTCTTTCATTTTCGAGGATTTCTAAAATTAAGAGAGATAAAGAATCACAATTTTCATATAATTTCTTAATTTCTGCTAAGAAAAGGGACACAGTCTTTTCCAAGCATATCTCATTGTATTTTTCTGAGCTTCACCCCATTGTACCTCTATGACTGTGACTACATCAGTGATGTTAAATTTGTTCCAAAGGTCTTCTGAAACGTTCAAAGTGCGTTTAATTAAGGATTTTTTTTTTTTCCATGGGTGACGTAAACCGAGGGGACGTAAGTCGAGATAAAACATTTTGAGAGGTAGAAAATAAATGTATTTCGATTTGAACAAGAAATTTTCTCAAAAAATACAAGTTAAACACTAAACAAAAAAGAGGCTAATAAATAAATTGAAGTAGTTTTAAATAAAAATTCTGCTGTAAAATATATTTTATAAAATTTGGATAAATTTACTGGCCGTTCTAATGTTAAATTCCGTATTATAGTACGTTACACTAGTCAAACTTACAAAATTTTACTCTTTCTTACAGTGTCTTTCAATCTTTCAAACATATTTGGAATTGAGATTCTAAAATATTTCTAATGACTTTGACAGAATTTATTATAATTAATTTTTATTGCGATATTTCAATGGTATATAGGCCGACAGAAAAATGACATTTTAAATTTCTTTAACAATAAACATAATGAGAATTGAAGCTTTTAGTACTAATGGGAGGTTTTTTATTTAGAAAAAAAAATATTTTCTTTACGATTTTAGTATGAATTATTTACTGTCACATATAGTAATACATAAAAGTATTTATTGATAAATATTTTAGCTAAAACATTTTAAAGAAATTCTTTTACTTTTTATAGTTTTTAATAGTATTTGATTTTCCAAACTTACATCAATTTGTCCGAAATTCCCAACGTCAAAAACGCTTCAAAGAAACTTTATAAGAATAGTTAAGATGATTTATGAAACACAAAGTATATCATAAATCACACAGCATGACTCCTTTCATGATACAATCTAAGAAACTGCTACGTTAATTTGAATGAATATTGCAGTATGTTTACGGTACTTTAGTTTGGTGAAATGTAATTTCTGGCAGACAACAGCTATTAATCAAATTTAGTATTTTTTTTTTTTCACTTGTTAATAAATATAAGTTTTTCAAAAATTCTGATCCAGATTTTTACTTTAATTTATTTATAATATAAAATGTATAGAATTTTACGATATTTATTAAACTATATATTAACAATACATAAATAGTGGTATTTTTCCCGTTTGCCCGGAGTCAATTGTAACCAAGGATAAGAATATTAAACAAAATAATAATATTGAAACAAATCGAACTGATCCCCCCCCCCAAAAAAACCCCTTAAATATTCAGGTAAAAGCTGCAGAGGCATGAAAATGTATTACAGAGATAGCTCAAGATTTTAGCTAAGTCCAGTGTTTTACCAGATGGAATAAAAAGAAATAAATCGATCGTAACTCACCATATGAGATGACACTATAGAGACAAAGGAATGGATAGAAGAGTGGTCGAGTAATCCGTATGATCCCTCCGAAAGTGAAACAACCTTGTAGAAGTGAAACTTTTCCCACGAGCGAAACTTATTCCCCTCAAAGACAGGCAGACCAAAGGGAGTCTAGAAGAAGAGATGTTGAGGCCCAAGGCCATCATGACCGAGGTCATCATGGGCCAAGGTTCTAAGTGGCTAAAAAAAAGCCATTGTCTTAATCAAAGGATCGAGAGAAGATGAGCATCCTTGTTAAGGAGAGAAATCATTCAGACTTTAGTCCTCTTAGTGAGAGTGTAAGGAACAAGTAACTTTGTTACAGAGGCTCTCTAGTGGTTTGAAGGTAAACATGGTGTAAGATGTTACCCTAATATAGAGGCACTTTAATTGTACGCGGTGCATTTTTAATTAGGAGTTCACTGTTCGGTGAGTTAGCGGTAACCGTATGCAAATTTATTTGCTCAGTATGACAGAGTATAAATAGGGGAGCGAAAATATGTTAAGCGGCTAGTTGATGGATAGTTAGATAGTTGGTTACTCAGTGCAGTTAGACGTTGGAGAGAGTGTGAGTTGGCGCATGTAGTTTTGGTGTTGAGAAACAGCCTGTATGGCTGGAGTATGGTATGGCCTGGGAACAATTACAGCTTTAGAATGACATGAAATCTAGACGTGGATTTGAAATGAACCTCGCCGTCGTAGCTTAAGCACGCTCCAGATAAATGAAGTTACGTGAGTGAACTTTTGACTTTATATTTAATTAAGATTGTTTTATTGCTATCACGGGGTGAGGGCGAAATTTATGAGATCTTGTCTGCCAACCCTTTGCCCGTTGTCGAATAAAAATTCTATATTTAAAGTCTATAATGTGTGCATTAATTCTTGAGATAGAGCTATTGCGAAAATAGTGTAAATCCTGAAAAATGCAGTATAGCAGCGCCACCTGTTGGGCGATTTACACCAAACAGCATCCATTCATGTCAAGGACTAATGGAATCTGAAGTTTTATAAAAATCCGTGCATTAGTTCTTGAGATAGAGCTTTTGCAAAAATCCTGCAAAATGCTACATAGCCGCGCCACCTGCAAGGCAAATTACACCAAAAACTAATCAGCACCAATCTATATCAGGGGATACCTGAATATAAATTTTTATGAAATTCTCTGCATTAGTTCTTGAGATAGAGTGCCCACAAAATTTGTGTCACATACATGCATACAGACAGACAGACAGACAGACAGACGGACAGACAGACAGACATTTTGTAAAAACATGTTTTTTGGAATCTCTGACCCATAAAACCTGTAAATCCGTCGAAAACTGGAATTCGAAAATTTTCATGAAACCAATACTTTCTTCTTGTAAAGATAGAAGAAAGTAAGAAAAACGACCATTATGGAACATAATATAGTTTCTGAGAAAAGCTACAAATTGGATGCGTTTGAAAGTAAAATGAAATTTAAAAATGAGTCAGAAAACAAGCAGTTTGGATTTCAGTACATCCTTAATACGATATTTTTTTCTTCAGCCTCTATGTATTTTTAATTTGGTTTGCTGTAAGAATTGGTCCTATCAAATACTTGTCAATTATAAATGTTGTAGATAATATTAAGAAGATATATATTAAATTGATGCGGATTTGATATCTTGTAAATTGACGAAGTTATGGATTGTTTTCTTCTTCACACCCCCCCTCCCCAGCTTTTTGTTTTCATTTTTATTTTATTATTTGCGGTAACAATTTGTCCTATCAAAAACTTGTCAATATAAAAGTTGTAGATAATATTAAGACAATTTATAATAAATTTAATTGCATTTGATATCTTGAGAATTGACGAAGTTATGGATTTTTATCTCCCCAAAACCTTATTTTTTTCGCCCATCGAGCACATTTTTAGTTTTATCAAAAATGTGCCATACATAAATTTTTATCCCATTTTTAGGAGTAATAATGGCTTTAAACCGAGTCGATATGTATTATAATTAAGAAGTTATCTTTTTTTTTCTTTTTTCACCAAACCTCTCCCTATTTATACCCCTTAGGTCCGATTTTGCCCATTAACGAACTTGACCAAAATATTATGCCCCTTGATTTTATGCATCCGTTCCGAAAATATTTGTGCAGAATTATGGAAGTTATCGTGTCTATAAAAAGGTGATAAATAAATAAATAAATATATATATATAGAGATAGATAGATAAAGTTTTTTACTGGGGTGGGGGGGGGGGTCATGATCGGTGTAGATCTGCAAAAAAATTTCGGAAATTCCAACATAGGTGAGATCCCACTAGGTAGTATTTCATTCGAAATCTACCTAAAAATACTAAACGAAAGATATAAATTAAATCCAAAGAGACGGCATGAAAATGCAAATAGCCTTCAAAATTTCTAAAAACAGTTCAGTTTAGGGATGTGAACGACACCATTGGCTTTCAGGCGCGTACAGTGCTCATACATTTGATACTGAACGTGGCTTTAAGGAGTTTCGTGAGTTTTAGAGATTGCTGTACATCAAATTTGCGGTATATGTTGTTTATTTTTCTTGTTGTAGCAGTTGTTGTTTTAACCCTTTATGTACTGAATTATGAATTCATGAAAGTTTTATCTTCTAAAGCCTTTTTCGTGAATAGTTTAATCTACATTAGAATAATTACATAAATATTTAATAAATTTTAGAAGGATAAACTATTTTTGAACTTATAGTGATTTTGTGCAATATTCATAACCCAACTCAAATCGTTTATTTTAAATATATTTCGTAGTACAGTACAGCCCGGATTATCCGCGGAATTGGGTGGCAAGGGCACCGCGGATAACCCGAAAATAATTGAAAATGGGGTGCAAGCGCAAAAAAAAGAAAAGTCAACATAAAAACTATGTTTTATTTTACAAAAAAACATAATAAAACATTTAAAATACATACATATGCACAGTACAACAGAAATCTGTGCTTTACGTCTAAATCACGAAAATAAAAAATAGTAAACAAGAAACAATGTCATACATACTGTACAAAAAGTGTTGAGTTACACCTTTTTAAAAAATCAGTCACTTGTTTTTGTTTTTTGCTTTGGAAACACCTTTTCTATCTCCAAAATGAAGCTATTCTTGATATGCTCCCCTGGAATTTGTCATAATAGTTAAATATTTAATTGTTAAATATTTAAATTTCTGTGTTTATGTTTTGTTAATAAAATCAAGAAAAGACATCAAGACTTTATATCTGATATTTTAAACATGGCAAACGAATCTAGAAATATTCTTCTATTACTTTCGAATACATGAATTTTTCTGTTTATATTTATTAGTAGGGCTTATTGTATTTTCCTTGTGTTGGCTTGAATTTAAAAAAATAAATAAAAATGAAAATAAAAATTCCGCAATAAAAATAAACCGCACCGCGGATCATCCGCTCGCGGATAATCGGGGCTTTACTGTATTTTTTATAATTAGTAAATGTACAAATATAATGTTCTTACAATAGAAATATAGAAATGTTTCCGAAATAAAAAATACCCCCCCCACCCCCCCGTTCCACCACCAAGAAAGCTGAAAAGATGCAAAGGCAAGAGAAATCATTCTTTTAAAAATATTTTTCTTTTGTGAAACCCATAATTCTTTCGGAACAAGATAAGTTAATGTATCTATAACTCATTCTAAACTTTATTACAACTAATCGATGTAATAAATGAGTTTTATAACAAGTTATTTTAATGGTATTTATAAGTACCGTCAGTAGATAAAATGTTAATGAAGATCTACATTGCTGCATTCAGGGATGTTTATTTTGGTTTTCATGTTCGCTCCGCGTTTATGCATACGTTAGTGACTGCGTACTTATCAAGTTTAGTGCATTTATGGGTTGGGTTGGGTTGATTTTTGACGACCAATTATCTACACGAGGGATATAGGCCCGGGGGGACTGCCCTCCGTGGGGGTCTTTCTAAGGGAACCTAATCCGTATTAACGCATGGAAGATCCACGGCTCGAAGAAAACCACGAAAACTCCGAACGATTAGGCCGACGGGCGCGATTGGGATCGAACCCAGCACCTCCCGTCTATCAGCTTCGAGAGCAGAACCTCTCGGCCACTGGTGGGGCTTAGTGCATTTATGAGATTACTGCATCCAGTGATTATTTTTTCTTTTCTGTTAGCGCTTTGACTGGTAATGGAAAATCACCGAAATGCTTATTGGATATACATTTTTATAATATTATGTAATCGTTTTGAATGATAGAAAATTTTTAGGTGAATTGGTTTTCATATCATTTTTTGATTGTCCATGTTTTGCGAATTAAGAAATTACTAAAGGTGTGACTTGTGAATTTTACGTGTAGAATAAACAATTATAAGCATAATTTGTATCCTATTAATATACATGGATTATTTTTATGAAATATTCAAATGTTATGCGAATATGTTAATGTAATAAAAATATATTTTGTTGCATGCTTTTTTTTTTCATTTTAGAATGATTAAAATTGAATAAAAAATAGAAAGTACGGCTAAATATGAAATCAAATGCTGATTAATTTTTCCTTAAACAGCTATTCTAGGTGTGCACATCCTGTGGCCCGCGGGCGACCAATATTACCACTATTTTTATGCACAAAAAATTTCCTAATTACACCAATACACCAACGCAGTTGTTATTGAATCCCTAGAGAAGTCGTATTGCTTCTGTTTATCTCAATCGAATTCTGAAAGGTCGAATTGTCAGAGTGCTTCGATTGTTTAGCAATAGTGAATTCCTTACGAATTCTAGAGCATTGGGATGGTAGACGTAGCCAGGGATCGGGGGGGGGGGGTAAGAGGGAAAAGGCCTCAGAGCCATACATATTTTTTATATATATATAAATTAGTCATACAAAAATAAAAATGATAGGAATCGAAAAAGTTAATAAAATAGAAGTTGGTACATAAAAATAACGAATTTTGAAAAGAAAACGGCAAGGATTTGACGGCTAACTTCGTCAGCCAATGAGGAAGCGAAGTGCATCGAATCAAATCTGCCTAAAAAGATCAATAAAGAAAAAGGATAGTGACACCAGAGAACTGGATGTCTTAGAAAACTATAAGTGCGCTCCGCCAATCAGCAAGTTCTGTGCATTACTACGTCAGAAACAGATGATACTTGGAATGAAATAGTTATGGAGCACCTTAGAAGCGTGTCGGGATGGGACAATCTCAATCGGATTTGACGGCAAACTTCAGCAACCAATAAGGAAGCGAATCAAAGTCCTTCGCTCGAAAAGAGAAATAAGAGGTGACCGGGGGTTCGAGGAAACTGAAATAACAGAAAAAACATGAAAACCAGATAATTTTTGAAAGAAGTGGATGTTTACCGGTGCCAAATGCTTAGGCAGGAACGATGTCGAGGAAATAAATTGAACGATATGAGAATAGAGTTTATGATAAAGGGAAAAAAATTAAAAACATGGTTAGAATTTAGAAAAACCGCAACGATGCGTTTAAGGTGGTTCTTGCCAAAGCGGTTATATAGGAAAGCGAAGACACTCCCATGTTAAATGATGCCGCAAAGTAGCGCAACAGCGCCACTAGTGGCCGTGCTGTAAACTAAATTGTTCGGTGTGCGCGGGGCACTCCACGAAGGATTTGGTTTTGCTTTCACGGACCGATTCATTTATTGCGCGGCAGTACAACGGTAACGACAATTAGAAATTTAACTGCTATGATTAAACTGAGATTAATGAAATATTTAAATTTTTGATAACTAATCTCTTTATGTATTTCTTTCAGTTTATAATATTTTCTGTGTACTTCTTATCTATACTCCTATTATAAAGAGGAAAAAATTGTTTATTTGTAGGAGGTAAGCTCTGGAACTACCGAACCGTTTCCAAAAGTAATGGTATCAAAATGATGGTGTTAGTCCAACTTAGAACATAGGCTATATTTTATGTCGGTGCCACTACCCCAAAGGGGGTGTAGGAGCAAAAAACGTTCTAAAAAGCGATTTTAGCGTTACTGAAGGGCCTAGAAATATGAAATTTTGAATATTAGTTACTTATAAGATATAAATGATGTCTAAGAACAGTTCTTAAACAATTCGAAATTTAAAAGGGGTGAAAATGAACAAAAAGCGTTCTAAAAAACGTTCTAAATGGTAGTTTCTACACAATCTCAAGAAATACCAAACCGATTTAAAAAATGTTGATGTCAAAATGATGGTGACAACGCTTGCTCCAAGATAGGCTATGTTTTATGTCGGTGTCACTACCCCAAAAGGGTTTGCAGGAGCAAAAAACGTTCTAAAAAGGCGATTTATGTGTTACTGAAGTGCCTAGAAATATGAAATTTGAAATATTAGCTACTTATTAGATATAAAGGATTTCTAAGAACAGTTCTTAAACAATTCGAAATTTGAAAGGGCTGAAAATGCGCGAAAATTGTTCTAAAAAACGTTCTAAATGGTTGTTTCTACACAGTCTCAGGAAATACCAAACCGATTTAAAAAATAATGGTGTCAAAATAAGGGTGTCAAAATGACGGTGACAACCCTTGATCCAACATAGGCTATGTTTTATGTCGGTGCCACTACCCGAAAGGTGGTGCAGGAGCAAAAAACGTTCTAAAAATGCGATTTTTGCGTTACCGAAGAGCCTAGAAATATGAAATTTGAAATATTAGCTACTTATTATATATAAAGGATTTCTAAAAACAGTTCTTAAACAATTCGAAATATAAAAGGGGTGAAAATGCGCGAAAAGCGTTCTAAAAAACGTTCTAAATGGTAGTTTCTACACAATCTCAAGAAATACCAAACAGATCTAAAATATAATGACATCAAAATGATGGTGACAACCCTTGCTCCAACATAGGCGATGTTTTATGTCTGTGCCACTAACTTAAAAGGGGTGCAGGAGAAAAAGTTTTAATTTGCGGCTTTTGCGTTACGGAAGGGCCTAGAATCGTGAAATTTGGAATGGTAGTTAGTTATAAGATATCAATGATCTCTAAGGACATTTCCTAAAAAAATCGAAATTTAAAAGAAGGTCAAAATGCGCAAAAAGCGTTGTAAAAAAGTTTCTAAATTGCGATTTCTATGCAATCTCAGGAAGTACTGAACCGATTTCAAATATAATGGTGTAAAAATTATGGTGACAGATCTTGCTACAAGAGAGGCTATATTTTATATCTGTTTCCACTACCCCAGAGGAAATGTAGGAAAGAAATGCGCGAAAAGCGTTCTAAAAACGTTCTAAATGCCGATTTGTCGGCAATATCTCAGGAAGAATGAATCTGATTTCAAACGTAATGGTAGGAAATTGATGCTGACAGCCTCTGCTCTAACATAGACGCTATTTTATGTCTGTATCACTATCATCAAGACGTTGCAGGAGCAAAAAAGCGTTCTAAATTTCGATTTTTGTGATCGGTAGGGGCTAGCAACTTAAAATTAGGGAAGGTACATATTTATTAGATATAAATTATCTTTAAGAACAGTTTCGAAAAAATTGGAAATTAAAAAAGGGGTGAAAATGTGCGAAAAGAGGCCTAAAAACGTTCTAAATTGCGATTTCTACTCAATCTACGGAAATACCAAAGCTATTTCAAAAGTAATGGTTGCAAATCAATGGTAATAGTCCCTGCTATAACATAGGTTATATTTTATGTTGCTGTCACTACCATCTGAGGGTTGCAAAAGCAAAACATGTTCTAATTTGCGTTTTTTGCACAACTGAAGTGTCTAACACTTTGAAGTATGGCATGGTATTTACATACAAGATGCAACTGCTTCCTAAGGACAGTCGAAAGTAAATACCAAATTTAAAAAAATGAAGTGAGTGAAAAGCGTTATAAATTACAATTTTTAGGCAAACTTATAAATTACCAAACCGATTAAAAAAATAATGATGACAAATTTTGATGATAGAACCTGCTCAAACATAAGCTATATTTTATGTCTGTTCCACTACCACCAGAGGGTTGCAGGAGCTAAAAACTTTCTAAATTGCGATTTCTGTGGTACTGAAAAGGCTAGAAACTTTAAATATGACATGGTAGTTACTTGTAAAATATAAATGCCCTCGAAGTAACGTCGAAAATAAATTCGAATTAGAAAGGGGTGAAGTGAAGGGGAGGTGCGAAAAGCATTCTAATAAAGTTCTAAATAACGATTCTATGCAATTTCAGGGAATATAAACCGATTATAAAAGTATTAGATAGTTGCGATATAGTTATAGATTGTAGTAATAGTTGCGAATCAATGGTAGCAGGGTCTGATCCTACACAGGCTATATTTTATGCCAGTGATTCTACCACCTGGGGTTCACAGGAACAACAAACGTTCTAAAAAAGGGCTTTAAAAGCTTTTTAAATTACGTTTCTGTGGAATATTAGGAAATAACAAACCGATTTCAAAATTAATGTTGGCAAATTAATGGTGACAGTTCCTGTTTCAACATAGCCCTTTATGCTGAGAGACTTGGTAGGACTTGGAATTTGACATGATGGTTAATTTTAAGATGTAAGAAGATGGTTTCTAAAAAATCAAAACTTCAAATGAATACAGAATTGAGCGTATTAATTGAGCATAAAAGTTTCAAAATATTTTCTGAATTATCATTTATTTAGTTTTATTTCATTTTATTAATTTAAGTCTCATTTCTGCCTAATGCAGTGTAATAATGATGTTTAATCAAACTGTGTTTTAAATAGTAATTTTTGAATTATTCCTAAAAGTAATAAGTACCTTTTAATAAAATAAAATATTACCTTTTAATAAAATAAAAATTTAGTTAGTACCTTTTAATAAAAAATAGACATATAAATATCATTTGGCATATTTCAAATATTACGCGAGCAAAGCCGCGGGGTTTGCTAGTAATTTATAATGGCGTGAAGAATGCGAATGTTTTAAGAGAGATCCATTTCTGAAATAATGGAAATATATATTATTTAATGCATTCGACAATTTGTTTCAATGGGATGTTTACTGTATGGGGTTAATATTTACTAAAAATATTTTCTTGTAAAAACATTTATATTTTTCACGCCTTATAAATTATAAAAAGGTAAAAAAAAAATAAATAAGATTAAAAATAAAAGAAATACATAATCCGATTACTTTTATCAATAATTAAAATATTTCATCATTCAACGATTTTGTTTACTGACAGAATTGAAAACTTCTGATTGTCGTTTCGTTACTGTTATACTGTCGCGAAATAAACGAGAATTTCAACGGTTAGTTGTCATAAAAAATTCCTTTCTTCATGTGTATGAAGTGTTTGTTTTATAAGGGTAAATAACTGGTTTTATTATAAGCAGGAAGCATTTAGAAATAAAAATCAGATGTACATTATATTTAAAGTAAATACTAACTTAGAAGGTGTTTTTTCTTAAAAAATTGCTTTTTTGAATTTTTGCGCACAACTATTATCAGGATTTAAAAAAAAAAAATTGCTCTGAAGAAAATTGACTTTTTTTCAATAAGACATATAACTTTGAAAAAAAAAAAATAAATTGAATAAATGAAATTTTTTTTTGTTACTTAATGTTTAATTATTAATAAATTAAAAAGTTTCATTATTATTTTATACCGAAAATACATATACAGTTTAAATAAGTTAAAATGTATTCTGTACCCTGTTCATGAACCCACAAAACATTATTTGTCATGTGTTATTGTTTCTTATCTTTTTTTTTTTTTTTTTTTTTTTATGTCCTTTATTTTGCGCCCCACCAGTGGCTGAGAGGTTCTGCTCTCGAATCTGGTAGACGGGAGGTGCTGGGTTCGATCCCAATCGTGCCCGTCGGCCTAATCGTTCGGAGTTTTCGTGGTTTTCTTCGAACCTTGGATTTCCAAGCGTTAATACGGGTTAGGTTCCCTTAGAAAGACCCCCACGAAGGGCACTCCCCCTGGGCCTATATCCCTCGTGCAGATAATTGGCCGTCATAAACACAACCAACCAACCAACCAACCTTTATTTTGCTGATAAGTCTAAGTTATGCTCAGTTAATTTGGCTGATTAAATCCATTAAAATCTCAAGCTAAAAAATTTTGCATAATTTGATTTCGTAAAGATTATTCACTTCGTAAAGATTTTTACTTTCTTCTATCTTCAATAGAAGAAAGTATTGTAATCGAAATTTTTTTCGACTTCCGGTTTTCGACAGATTTGCATGTTTTAGGGGTCAGAGATTCCAAAAAACATGTTTATAGAAAATGTCTGTCTGTCTGTGTGTCCGTCTGTCTGTCGCCATTGTACCATCTAAAAATGTATGAAGTTATGTATAGAATTAAACCAAAATTTTATTATAAGTTTTTGGCTATGGCAAGCAGGTCCTCCCGGAATTTGGAAAAAATTCGCCGGTAGGGGGCGCTGATATAACAATTTTTGTGCGATTTTGAATATTGTACCATCGAAAAGTGTATGAAGTTATGCATAGAATTGAACCAAATTTTTAGTTTAAGTTTTTGGCTATGACAAGCAGGTCCTCCCTGAATTTGGAAAAAAATCGCCGGTAGGGGGCGCTGCAATAGCGATTTTTGTGCGATTTTGAATATTGTACCGTCCAAAAGTGTATGAAGTTATGCATAGAATTAAACCAAATTTTTATTTTAAGTTTTTGGATATGGCAGGCAGGTCCTCCATGAATTTGCAAAAAATTCGCCGTTAGGGGGCGCTGTAATAGCGATTTTTGTGCGATTTTGAATATTGCACCATCGAAAAGTGTATGAAGTTATGCATAGAATTGAACCAAAAAAAAAAAAAATAAGTTCTTGGCTATGGCAAGGAGGTCCTCCCTTAATTTGTAAAAAAATCGCTCGTAGAGGGCGCTGTAATAGCGATTTTTGTACAATTTTTGTGCCATTTTGAATATTGTACCGTCGAAAAGTGTATGAAGTTATGCATAGAATTGAACCAAATTTTATGTGTTTATTTTTGGTCATGTCACGAAGGTCCTCCCTGAATTTGGAAAAATTTTGCCGGAAGGGGGCACTATAATTGCGATGTCTGTACCATTTTCATTATTGTACCATTGAAAAGTGTATGAAGTTATCCATATAATTGAACCAGATTTTTTGTGCATGTTTCTGGCTATGGCAAACAAGTCCTCCCTGAACTTGAAAAAATTCCGTAAGAAGGGGACGCTATAATTCCGACCTCTGTGCCATTTTCATTATTGTACCATCGGACAGCGTATAAAATTATGCATACAATTGAACCAAAATGTTTGTGCTTGTTTTGGGCTTTGGCCAACAGGTTTTCCTTGAATTTGGAAATATTGCGCGGTAAAGGGGTTCCGTGCTAGCGATTTTTGTATACTTTTCTTGATTTTTCGTAGTTCTATTGTGCATCGGCGGCTCAGGCAGCGGCGGGAACTCGCTTCCTGCTATGCCGGCTATTCGCAAACAGCTGATAACGACAGAATAAGGAAAAATGAATAATTTTAACAAATATCGTGATATAGATTAACACGTTTTTAGTCCGTTTAATTGACTTGAGCAGAAATTTAAGATGAAAATCAAAGTTGGTATAGTATTGAACTAATAATATTGAAGTATTAACATGTGTAACTAGGTTTTGAAATATTAAGATGTATAAGATAGAAGAAAGTTTTGGGATTGGCACAACCAACTAGTTTTTTTTTTTTTTTCAGAATCATTTGTATTTTTTATTATATCAAACTTGAACTTGATGCTCCATAATTTAATTTCTATTTAAATAAAGTAACTTTATTTAATTTTTCTCTTAATTTCTCTTTTTCAAATGCACATTTTCAAAATCTCTCATATCTATTATTATATAGTACATTGAAAATGTCAAATATTTAAATTGATTTAATCAAAATTAATTTACTTTAAATTTCACAGAAATGAAAAGCATTAAATACGCTTAATAAGATTTTCCAATTCAAACAACTTGTATAACAAAAATTTAATGAATTAAGATTGCCCATTTAAAACCATCTGTTGTTGAACAGTATTATTTGAAATTTTATACAGCAACAGATTAATAGGATAAGTGAAAATAAAAAAAGCGCTTAAAATAATTAAAAAATTAAATGATTTAACAACTTTGAATAAATTACATTTCAAATGCTATACACAGAATAAATTCAATTCAATCGAAATTATTAAAGATTTTTTAAATACATAAATATGGGTATATTTTGAAATTGTGGAGCATCAAATAAATAATGTAAACAAACGATAAACGAATGTCTTTCTGTATTTCTTAAACAAAAATAAGTTTAAAGAAGTAGCACTAATTAATACGAACTAAAAATGTGCTACATATTATGCAAGCGTGCATAAGAAAAAGATAAATGAAAACAGTTGAAAGGTATTTTTCAAATTTCACTCAACTTTAAATCTCTATGATAAAAATATCTACGGATATTTAATGTTTAAATGAGAATGAATCTTTTGGAAATACAAATCTATGCAAAAATAACGAATTTAAGTACGATTAAATAGGATTTAATTAAAAAAATAACGAGCATAGGATACAAGATTTACCAATATTCCCACGTGCAACGAACGTATCCGATTACCGCAACGCGAGCTGTAGCATTTTCCCTTTGAAATGAATCGACAAAATCGTGTCGGGATGCGCGCGCAGATTCTTCGCTGGCGGAGACAATCGCAGCGCTCCTAGTTAGTGTGCTGTAAACTACAATTGTCCTGTTTTCAAAGTCAAGAACAGCGCGCGCGTTGTCCCATAGAGATGGCGTCGCTTTTCCTGGAACCGCTTTTGTTCTTGCCTCCTTCTTGTGGAAGGTGGGGCAAAACCGTCATCTCGACTAAGAATGACAAGCGGTCTTTTTTTTACCAACAGAACAGCTAATGCTGTAAGTTTTTATTGACTGCAACGCTTCGTTGGGTATAAGAAAACGATCTCTATGGGCATTTTGTGCTAGTTTTTTAATAACTTGAGAAATAGGTCGAATATTGAGATCCTTGTGAATGACGTCGTTCCGGACAAACGAAGTTGCATTAACAGCCTGTCTTAAAATAGTGTTTTGAAAGATTTGAAGTTTTTGCATCTTAGTTTCACAAACAGATCCCCAAACAACTGACCCGTAAGTCATGGTGGATCTGATAAAGGATTTATAAAGCAATAACTTTTTGGAGAGTGACAAACAGCTATCTTTAGCTAATACAGATTTGAGGGAGGACTTGGCAGCAGTAGTTTTAGAACGTACATCTTGAATCTGCCTTGTCCAGAGTAATTTAGAATACAGGTAAATTCTTAGATATTTATAATCGCTAACCCAGGGTATATCTTCATTATTAAGATAAAGATTAATGTCTGGGGTGATAGATTTTTTAGAGAAAATCATGGCAACACTTTTCGCAGCATTCACTTTTATACGCCATTTCCTGAGTCAGATAGAAATTTCCTAATTAATTAGCAGAAACTTTGCTATTAAATAATTCAAATGTTACTTTTAATTTTTTTTTTTTTTTTTTTTTTTTTTTTTTTTTTGGTGGCAAACAATTTTCTGGGAAAAAGGTTGTGCAGCACCAAGCTATTCTCTTTTCCTCTCCGATTTATGTGAAAATGATTTAAATTAAATTAAAATTATCCTTCTAAATCTATTGTTCGATGTAAAAGATTTCTATTTATGCAGTTTCTTCTTTCTTAAAATTTGAGATAGTTTAGCAATTCTAAGGTTTTAATTTACCATATAGTTTGCTTTTAAAGATATTCGCTTAGTCTGGTTACTGACAAGTTACATGATTTACATACTAAACTGTGTAAACAAATGATCTTGTTTAAAGTAAACTTTAACTTCCTGCATGAAATCGGCAGGTGTTATTATTCAAAAACTTTGTAATCAAACTTTTTTTTTCTTTTCGTTCAAAGTGTAGATGTTTAAGAAAATGCTGTCAAACTTGGCGGCACGAACTTAATTTTAGGGGCGCAATATTTCGGGGAAAATAAAATTAAATCTGGTTTCGTGAGACAAAAATCGCTTGTGACTCAAGATGCGATTCGTTTACTGAAAAATGAAAAAAAAAATCGCTTGACTGCAAATCACTGCATTAACATGATTGAAAGTTTCATGCTTTTGCATTCATAGTTGAGTCAGAGAATATGTCAGAAGACTTTGCTTTTTTGAGCGTGAAAATTATTATTATTATTATTATTGAGAAACAGCTTAAATTAAAATAAAAATAGATACGTTTTAAAAACATGTTTTTATCCTTTTAAAATATTTTACAATGATACAAGGAGTATGAACATGAAAAAATACAGAAAGCGGGTCAATATGACGTCATATTAAAATCATTTCTATTGTTATTTTTGTTTTCTCTGTCAATATTTTAAAGAATGGAGACTGTATTTATTTAGAATTACGACTTTTTTTTAATACTGGTATAAACGGTAATTTTTTCACACATCCAATAAATAAAAAGAAATGCATAATTGCGCAAGATTCATGCGGTGAAGGAAAAACAAATGTGTTGACCAATATAAATTCCTGAGGAAAACTACGCATGGTAAATGTGTTATTCCTTAGATCTTGCGCTGATTTCTATTTAGAAATTTTTTTTTTATAGTAAATACACAAAGTCGTGTAATTTTCTATGAATTTATCATCCACAAGTACATACGTTAAAAGACCTTTTACCGTACATTTTTCTTAATCCCGATTTCACTAAAACTAAATAAATATATTAATGTTGTTGTAAGCGTTTTTAATATTTAGTTACCATTGGAGAATAGGGTTATCTGTCACATACTTCACTTTAAATTCAAAGATAATCCGATGCTACTAATTAATATCCTCCCCCAGCATTATTCTCATAGCACCTTGATTATGAAAAAGCGTTGAGAAAACTCAATAAAGATTCGCGGTAATGAATTGATTGTTCTTTAAATGTTACGTGAACTGCAACACAGGTAACAGCTAGCTTACAATTAATTTATTTTTTTACTAGAGATTGTCATTATTTAACGTATTGATATAAATAGCATTCTTATTGCGTTATAGTTAATTATTTAGTAAATAGATTAACGGAAAATCCCTGTTAAATTAGTAACGCATTACCCGCAAGATATTAAAAAGAAAGGCTGAAACAATAGATTTTAATATTAAATTAAAATAAAAATAAAGTTTCCGAAATTCGTTTTCCATATTCATTAAAAAGAGCTTAAAAATGTAGTTTCAAATTTTAAAAAAGTTCAACTTTAAACACTTATTTGACGCATCAAAAGAAGGAAAAAACAGAGTCAATAACAATGGAAACCAATCAAAAATCTTCCTTCCAGGTTTTTGCAAGGCTTCAGTGGCTAGCAAGTTTTGCGGAGAAATTAGTCAGAATCAGTAGAGCATAAAAGCTGGGAAGCAATATAAAAACAACCAATCACAGCTTAATTTCCTATTAATCATCCATTCAATCATATGTTATTTTTCAGCGAATCTGTCATTCGCTGAAAAATAACATATCTTTCTCTACGCTTGTTAAATAATTTCTAGAAATCATTTAAGCTTTGCACTTCTTTTATTGCAAAATAATTATTACTGTTGAGTCAACTGCTTTCGTTCTATACGAAGTTAAAAATATTTTTAACACTTCTCAGTGATTTAACATAGATCATTGTAGTCTATTATGGTGATTCATAGAACAATTTTAGTCGATGTGGTTTTTGGAATGCAAAGTAAAACATGTTTTTTAATAAAGGAAATCGGAGGATGGGAGATAAGAATAATTTCGATTCATTGCATTTTTGGAACGGTTAGTGCGGTATCCATTTCTGACTGGATGTCGGTTTCTTTGAATTGAAATGTTTGATACTGATTACTCATGGGCTTTGAGAGGTTTTTTTTTTTTTATTCTGAGGGAATTAATTAACAGATATTCCTATATTCTTTCTTTCTTTTCCCTTTTTTTTTGGCCATGTATTTTTATTTATTTATTTATAACTACGTTCCCATTACGGTGTTTTTAGAAAATAAGAACTAGATTTTTATTTCTGCAATTTTATTTTACTGCAAAATAAAAGAAACACAACAACATCGCATTATTTGTGCGGATACTTAATTTTAATAGTTGTGGGACACTTAATTTTAACTCATTACAGCCGGTTGGCAAGAAAACTTGCCATGAAAGGCGAATAAAACTTTTAAATTTGAATACCAGTATTTTAATTTAGGTATTTTCACATTTTCTAGTCTCATGTCTTGAGCGGTGAAATAAATCAAAATTAGAATGTGGAAAAAACCGGTGTCGAAGAATTAAAAGAAATGTAAAAGAGGCTCGTTTTTAATGGGTTAATACAGTTGTAACTAATTTGAAATATGCAACGATAATTTGTTTGAATAAATTCTTTTTGATTAAAAGTGTACAAAATAATATTTTCATGTTCTTGTGGGATTCGCTTTGGATATGCTTTAAAATGGGGATCAAATTTCCTTTTTTACAAATCATGTTGTTAAAACAGTGTTTATTTTTATTCAGCGTACCTTTTCTTATCATTTACCAAAAGCTATAATTTCTAAACCTTTCAGTGGCAAAAATGTTTTAAATTTTGTTTTACATCATATAAAATACGATTTATGTCAAAGTAGCTTTTAATAAAAACAGTTAACAAAGTAAGAATTTGTTACAATATCTTATTCTTATGAATTTCTCCATATTCTAACATGTAAAACAGCAATTTTTTTTTCCTTCTATGACCAAAACTTACTGAGTTATGATATTTGAATTTAAAGAATTTTCTGTGTTCTAGTTACTAAAAATGGAAAAATGTGCTTTTTATTTTCATCTTCTTACGGGGTTCGCTATGAATATGCCTTGATAGATATGGCCGCAATCAAGTCGGGAACCAAATTTGATTTTTTCAAATCCTGTTGTTTAATCCTGTGTCTATTTTTATACAGGGTGTCTGTTCTTATCATTTACCAAAATTTAAATTGTAAACCATCAGTTTTTGAGGTATAGTTCCAATTGCAAAAATGTCTGAAATTTTGTTATGCATCATTTAAAAGTCAATTTACGTCTAAATAGCCGCTTTTTAATAAAAATAGTTAAGAAATAAAATTACTTTTACAATGTCTGGGCCCTATAAATTTTATTTAGAAAAAGTTTCTGAATGTTCTAATAAATAAAACAATGAAAATTTATTTTGATATGGATAAAATTTGCTGAGTTATGATGCTTAGAATTTTATGAATTTTCAACATTTTAGTCACTATAAATGGAAAAACGTGCTTTTAGTGCCAGAATAGTTAAAAATGCATGAAATTCAAAGCATCATTACCGGATAAGTTCTTGGTCCAGTAAAAATTAAGTTTTTAATCATAGATTAATTTTAATAGTGTGGATTAATCTCAACGAAAAAACAGTGTCTATACTTATGTCATTTCGAACATTTTGTTTAAAAGCCCTATAATTCAAGCATTCGTTACAGTGATTAGTTATACGTTACAAAAATAACAGGTTTTTGGAACCTGTTATATGTATAAACGTAGAACAATGCATCCTGTTAAGGAAAAGTAACTATATTTCTCATTTGTATTGTGTAGTTATATGGAAAAATGACTTTTCTTGAGCAGTAATGCATAATACAAATGATCTCTAGAATTTATATTCCTGGAGTGCAGAATACTAAACTCATCAAAAATAAACCTATTCTTTAATTTCAAAGGTACTCTAGATTATTGAAGAAATAATTTGATAAATTAAGGATTCCATTAAACTCCAGGAAAATTATTTCGTGAAATTACACATCATCATTAAAAATAGAAATAATAACTCTTAATTACACATATTAATTATGCCTTTAATGTGTTAATCAATACTAGAAATTTTCCATCAGATAATCTTTATCACCCGCTGTTTGTTATAAGTATTATTTTCCCGTCTATTCTTCCTAATCTTTATCAATCCTTCTTTCATTGTACCTCAGACTTGATTTCGCATCTCCCTTAATTACGCACAATAACGTGAATCTTGCTGCAACAGACATTAATTACACAGCTAATGAGCAGATCTGTAATTATAATTTAGGCAGTAATGTTTCCAATTGGTTTAACAAAAACATAATATTCGCAATTAATTAGTGGAAAATTATCCATCAAATTTTATAATATAAAGCATATTAATTATACAATACAGCTAAATGTTGATTAGTACACTTGCAATTTAAAAATATTAATTTCCGTTTCAAGAAAAATTTATTAGCTTACACAAATCTAATGCAATGTGTTTAAAAATGAAGTTTATTTATATTTATAACGGCAACTTTGCAGTCACCAGTTCTACGCCAGAGGCACAGTTAAGAATGACACGTAATACTTAAAACTGTTATTTCCATTTAATAGATGATCTTGATGATTTTCATTTTTGAACATTTCTGAATATTAAAATTTGGTATGTCTTGTTTATTTAAAATAGAAAATGATCACTATTTTTATACAGTAATTTCTTTACATACTAGGCGAAAATAATGAATTACCTTTTTAAGTACTCAGTGAAACCAGAATCTGTATATAAAAAAAAGCACCGTTAAGCAATTAAGAACATAATTAATTCATTTTTAGTAGTTTTAAGCTTGATAACTAAACGATGATACTAAATATATGATCATAACACAAACGCACACACACACATATTATCATCTCTATAATAATAACCTAAGTCATGTGATTGTCATCAATAGTTCCGGGCAGACCACTTCGCTTTTTATATGCCAGGCGCCCATTTTGGTACTTGACGCAGGTGATTAATCGCCAAATATTGTTCCGTCGCCAACATTTCATGTATGTTATAATAGTTCAAATTTTGTGACTGTCATAAACAATTACGCTTTTCATAAGCGCAGCCATTTGCAATCAAAATTATTTTTTTCGAATAAAACTAACATAAAAGTTGCCATGATCGCAAAGAATTCTTAGTACTTTTACGTTAGCCGGATAGAAATCTTGCCAGTTAGCATTTTTTATCTATCGCGTGGTAAATTAAAGCAATGCTTTCATGTTTAAATTAAATGTCGTGGTTTATGGTACCTGTTATTATTTTTCTTTTCTTTTCTTTTCTTTTCTTTTTTTTTTTTTTTTTTTTTTTTTTTAAGAAATAAGTAAAAGTCATGAATTTTAAATGCTTCAGTTTTAAATTAAAATTGTGTATTTTAAATGAAATGAGTGAAGCGATTATACTTTAAATGAAATTAATAATAATAAAAAAATGCGACAGGAACAATGCTTGGTGATTTACCCCCTGCGTCCGGATAACATAAATATACCGAGTTCTTGGTTTCTCTATCAGAATCTTCCGATTTGGCGAAGGTTTGAACAAGTAAATTAAATTGTGAATAAAAGTAACATGATATAACGCTTAGCATTACATTTAAGGGAGAACAAACTGGTCGCCAAGGGCGGCTAGTATAGATATATTTAAAAAATAATACTAAAATCACCTGTGTTAAAATAAATGTAAAAATAAAAGATAAAAATTATTAAACGAAATATTTTTATTTAATAATAATTATCTACGTCTCATAATAAATGTATGCTGAAAAAAAGTTATAAAGGTGAAAATCTTTAATAAATATAGTAATAATGACCTTCTTTATTGACATTTTTTAATATTAAACAACGTTAAAATTTTACACTCTTATTTTTTAAATGAATGTGATGTATAAAACCATTCTAATAATTGCTATTGTATATTCGTAAAACCATTTGTTTTCATTTTAAATTTCAATTAGTTAATTTGAGTAATTATTATTATTTTTGTAAATGAATATCTATTTTGCATAAATTCTGAAACACCTTTGTTTACTGTTACATAAACTTACAGTGCATTCAAACTTAGTGAAGGTTACCTTTAAATCTTATTTTTTAAAAATATAAAACCTTAGTAGATTTTTTACAGTTAAAATATAATGCCTTTCTTTTTCAAATCAATGTTCTTATTTACTTCTAAAAAGATAAACAATCTGGACAACATCAAAGTTTTTCTTTGTATAGTTATTGCAGCATACTAAGTTAGAGTGGGTAAAAACTTATATGAAAAATAAGTGAAAAAAACAGTAATTTTCTGCTGAAAATGTCTTTAATTTTCTTCAAATCAGATTCAGTGTTTAGAAAGAAAATATTTATTTAGAAATTTTATATTCAAAATTACGTGTCTCAATGCCGTACTAATTATTGATTAATTGTTTAATTAACTTTAAATAATTAAATATATATATTTTTTTAATTTCCGTTATTTTATGCATGTTAAATATAATACTTCTATGGCAGGCTCTAGTGCAAATTTTCTTTAATAACTTGATAGGAATTATTATACATCCATTTATGAATTACTTCAGAGAGTTGACTATTAAATTACGCAAACCTTTTGCACAAATCAACACGATTACCTTCTGGCACTTAGTTGAATCACAAGTAATGATGCCTTCCAATACATTGAATAATGTACAGGTAAAATTAAATATGTGGTCAGTTGATGAAAGTTTATTAAATTTTCATTGATAGAAAATTAAACTCAGCATAATATTTATAATACTGTCAGCAAGCTTAATGTGTATTATAAGTGTTGTTGTATATTATAAATATACAGGAACGAATATTAAGCATATCTAATTTAAAGCTTTTAAACGTTATGTAGATGGATGCCGCTCTTTACTGTTAAATGAACTTATTCTACTTTATTCAACTGAAAGTAATGGTGCATATGAATGCAGTGAGTGATATATTAATATTATGAAATGTGTGCAAAAGTTTCGAGATTGAATCATAGTTATCTGATAATTATTCCAAACAGATGTAAAATTTTTAGCATTTATGACGAGACATTTAACTCAAATTAAACATAAATTAAATTCACCGAAACAGCTCTATAACTGTCTGTTATATTCACGGAATATTTGACTAAAATTAATTATCGCTAACTCAGAGCTCTTACAATTATGCAGATGAATGTTGCTCTTTACAAAGAGTGAAATGACCTCGTAATACTTTATTGAATAAAAAGTAAAGTCGACGTTTAATGCTGTGAATGACCTTAAAACAAGTCGGAAATTGTTACAGTAGTGGAAAAAAAGGTAAACACCCCCTACTAACTCCTCAACAAATTATAGTAGAAGAAAGTTACTGATACCGAACGATTAGCAATAGTGTCTACTTTTAAATGATGCACATAAAATTTGCTTAGTGGGCAATCTACATATTAAAACGAAACCAAACTCAAAACTTTTTTCAAAAGCACTATCCAATTTTAACAAGACATTTATAATTTTCGGTTCAAACCAAACCTAGACACGATATTTTGAGTCCTTTGAATGATAAGTTTTTGAATTATAAATATTCAATAGTTAGTACTTCTGATGTTAAGCTATATTTTTATATTTTTATGAATATCTCCTGAAATGACATTCCTAATATGCGAATTTTTAGTGTAGCAATAATACTAAAATACACAAACATAAATACGTTGAATTTTCAATTTTTTATAATTTTATGATATGAATTATGAAAGTAATATTCGAAAAAATTATGAATTGCAACCTTAATTTTTTGATGGATTTAGATTTATTATCCTGATTTATGGAAATCCAAAATTTATCATTTTTATTTCAAGTAGTCTTCAAATTATGCTTAAGAAACGGCAAAATGATGATTTAACCCTTACCGGCGCGGAGTAATTCGGTTTATAAACTGATGAAGTAATGGACTGACACCGGAATTTATAAACGAATTTATTAGAAAATATGAACTTGCTTATTTTCACGTAAATTATAATAGGAAAATTTTAATTAAATAGTCTTGTTGCCGCTTGTCAGTTTTGGAATTAAGATTAGGTGTCCTTTTTTAAGGACACCGCCGTCGAAAGGGTTAAGACAGCACCCTGGCGTCTATGATAGAAGTGACTAGATATTTTGAAATTTCTTATGCTATCCTGTAATCCAGCAGTCTTCAATGACTGCTTGAGTGGCGCTTAAGATGCCTTGATCTAGAAGGTGGCTCTCTCGTTCAACAATCGACTACGGAATTTCAATTTGGATACAGCTCCTAAAATACGCTCGTTTTAAAATAATTAATTTATCGGAAATTTAGCGTACGAATTGCATAAAAATTTGTATTTGGGCTAATTGAAAGGTACAGAGTTCATTTATGCTGTCAGAATGGTGTACTGCTATTGAAAAAAGAGCAAAATTATGGTTAGTTTTAATATGTAGATGGCCTCCTTTAGCAAATTTTATATACATCATTTAAAATTAGACTTTATTACCAATCGTGTGGTACCAGTCACTTTCTTCTACAATAATGTCTTGCAGAGTTAGTAAGGGGGACTTTATTTTTTTATCCCACGACTGTACGTTGGCAAACAAGGTGAGTTCGTACTACACTCATATCCAAATTTAAGGTCACAAACATAAATTCTGTGAAAAATGATGAACTATTCACTGTGTTCCCACGAAATTTGGCACAGAGTTATATTATAATAGGAGAAAGAATATAGCAATACAATAATATGGAAAACATTTTAATTGTGAATGAAGATACAGGGTATATGAAAAACTATTAAATCATGAATCAGAGGTAAAGCATTTATCTCGGAAAAAGTTTGTCGAATATGGAATGTGACCACCGTGCACTGCTATACAAGCCACACAACGAGCTCTCATACTGTTTATGAGGGTGTCAATAAATGTTTGTGGTAATAAAAGCACATCCATCCAAAAGCGCGGATTTTAACTCCTGGTGGGTCCTGTGAGGGGCGTTACCCTGTGCAATGACTGTTCCTAGACCATCCCAAACATGTTCAATAGGATTGAGGTCCAGACACTTCTAAGGTAAATTCGTACAGCGAATTTCCTCTTCTTCAAGAAAAGCATCAACGATATGAGCTGTGTGTGACTTCGAATTATCCTCCATAAACATGAAGTACGGACCTACAGCACCCCGGAACAACCTCACATAGGTTTCAAGGACCTCATGCCTTTAGCGATGTGCGTTGACATTACCCGCATCAAAGACTTGTAGTGGTGTAGGACTGCCCAACATTATGCCGCCTCAGACAAGGAATCCTTTGCCACGAAATCTGTCGATTTCATTTACTTAGGAGGGATGATAGCGAGCTCCACGTTCTCTCCAGATGAAGATTCGATGAGAATCACTCTGCGTGGTGAATCTCGACTCATCACTGAAAAGAACACGCTCACATTCTTGTTGTTTCCAAGACTCATGTCATCGGCTTCACAACAACCGGGCTCTCCTGTTGGATGGAGTGAGATAGACACACACGACTGGACTTCGGGCATTAGGGATGAGTTCTTGAAGCCTATATGAGGTTGTTCAGGGGTTCTGTAGGCCCGGACTTCATGTTTATGGACGATAATGCGAAGCCTCACATAACTCACATTGTTGACGATTTTCCTGAAGAAGAGGATAATCGCCGTACGAATTTACCCTCTAAGTGTCTGGACCTCAATCCTATCGAACATGTTTGGGATGGTCTAGGAAGAGCCATTGCACAGCGTAACGCCTCTCCCAGGACCCACCAGGAGTTAAAATCCGCGCTTTTGGATGAATGGGCTTTGTTTCTTAATTCACAATTAAAATCTTTTCCATATTGTTATGTTGTATATTCTTTCTCCCATTATAATATAACTATGTGCCGAATTTCGTGGAAACACAGTGAATAGTTCATCAGTTTTCACAGATTCTATGTTTGTGACCTTAATTTTGGACTTGAGTGTATTTTTACAAATATTCAGATCATGTTGCTAGAGCTGTTGCACTCTTATTCAAAAATGCATGAAAGCAAAATTTATTTCGATTATATATATTAAATTCCGTAATTCGGAAATAATAGGACTCCATCTTAAATAGGACGTCATCTCCATGGTAGCCTAGAACCATTACCTATCATGGGCTATCATAGAATTAATTACGTGCGATAGGATTCAATAGAATGAAGAAAACTTTTATTAATATCTTTTTAAGTTTTAATTTGATTTTCCTAAAATTTTAAATGACTAGACAAAATTCTGCAACGATTGTTCAGTCGAACCCCATTAATACGCGAATCAAAGGAACGATCAATATTCGCGTATTAAACGAGTTCGCGTATTAACCGAAGTTCACGAATTTTTACCAGTCGTCCATAGAATAACAACCTATACGGATAAAACACATCTTTATGACAGTTTTTAGCGTTTTTAAGACATAGAACGACATTTTATTTGTTTTTATCGCTATGCGTTTATTAAGCAGGAACGTTTGATATCTAGAAATTCAAATAACAGTTATTGTCTTAAGTAAAAATCCTATAAGTCTTTTCAAAATTGCATTTATTATATACGTCACATAAAATTGAACAGAACGAACACAAAAATTTGTGTAAAATATAAATTAAAACTAATGTTAACAAAATAAAAACCCTTGTTAGCTGTAGAAAACAGTGTCGATAACACCAATATTTCAATATAAGAAATCAAAAGTAAAAGTGGATAAAGTAAAAAATGACAAAAATATCTTTTTGGCAAAGCGACATGCCGCCGCGCCATCAGCATTATGTTTTCAGCTCTATTCAGGTGATGGTAAAGCCCACTCGTCCAGGTCCCTTCTTCCAATGACGATGCATGCTGTATAAGAAAACTGAACCCCTCCGCAACTTTGAAGAATGGAAATGGGGCATGGGGCGCAGGTTCATTTTCTCCTTTCTCCTCATGCGGTTTACCAGTCACGATGTTATCCAGATTTCTGGGCTCGGACGTTACTAGATCTTTGTCGGTATTAATGAACGTGTCTAAATGGACAAAATCTTCCCTTGCGGTTTCTTGTTCATCAAGCCAGTGTTCTTCAACATCAGGGTGCGAGTTCAGCTCTTAACAATTAATGTTCTCACTACTTCTAAAATCCCTTTTTCGAGAACAATTTTCAATCGTCGTTTGTGTGACGCTCTCCCATGCTACAGGAAGCATATGAACGTCGAGGACTGCAATAAGACGACACTTTTGGCAGGAATAGCTGATGCTGTATTCCATTTGGTGAAGGTATCGTCGTACTATGTGAGTCTTGTAATTTACCTTGGCACTGTTAATGATTCCTTGGTTCATTGGCTGAGTGTCACTGTTCGCATTTGGCGGTAAAAATTCAATTTGGACATTCCTCAGGCCTTCGTTATTTTTCGGATGCACAGGGCAGTTGTGTTCACAAGCAATAACACGTGGCATGATTATTTCCCCCTACGCCAGCGCCGGTCAAAATTACGAACCCATATTAAAAAAGGGTGCCCATCATCCAAGCTCTGAGCTGACTTTCGTACGGGCAAGGAAGAATTTTGTCGTTTTTAAAGCATCGCAGATTGCGTGATTTCCCTATGACCAAGAGCTTTAAATTGTCTGATACATCACATCTGGCATCGAAAAGAAGAGTAAGACGATCTTTGCTTAATTTACCCCCAGGACATGTTTCTCCTTTTATATCCGTTGTTTTGTTGGATGTCATTTTGTAAAAAGGCCCAAATTCGTCCACGTTGTAAATATCACAGCTTGAGTAGTTTTTTAGAAGCTACGAAAGTACATTTATTTTCCAACAATCGACGTCTTCATTGTTGACAGCTGCTGATACATCACACACTTTCTTGAATTTTATTCCGAGGCGAGCTTTAAATCGATGCATTCATTCATTTGAGGCAATCCCTTTTTTGCTGCAACATCAGAAGATTTTTCTTAGATTAGCATGCCGCTTATTGGGATATTCGTGGATCGCTCCATGAACAAACCACTCGTGGAGGGCCTTCTCCATGTCCTCAAACTTGGTGTTTTTTATTTTCATGCTCCTTGTTTTCCCAACAACAGGTTGGTTAACGATGGGATCCCTAATCTTCAACAAATTCCTTCAAGTCGGTTGATTCCGTATGCCTTTTTCTTTGGAAAATATTTGGAATATTTTCTCCGTATGCCTTTTATAATTGGTAACTTCTCAGTGACAGAGACAGCCTTTCTTTTTATATGTTTTGTTCCTTTTGCCATCATAAAGACTAGATTAAACTTTTTAAAATCACACGTAGATATCGTAGATCAAATTCTACAGGGAGGGACAAACAATCTTCTTCCTTCTTAATCACAGCACTGTCCAAACAACGAATCGGCACTGTTCTAAGTTAGAATGGGGCTGGTGTCACATCGTTAGCAGTAAAATTTTGTCTTCTTTCTTTCTGGTCTGTTTGACTATAAATAGTAATCAGCGCCGGGAAAGATTTCTCCTTTAAGAAAGGAGAAATTCAAAACTGATAATTTTAGTGAAGATATGCATGGATGTAATAAATTTGGACAGAAAAAAGCATTTCTAGTTTAGTCGTATGTAGTGCTTGGGACATTATTCCCTCTAAAACCTCCTCTGTTTCAAGCCAAACTCATTCGCGTTTTAAACTTAGGTTTTTATTGCCAAGGGACTGATAAAATTTCGCGTCTTAAGCGGGTTCGCGTATTAACCGTTCGCGTATTAAGAGGGTTTTTTTAATGCAAAAGATAGGCGTTTTTCAAGGGACCAAAGAAAATTCGCGTATTAAGCTGTTTCGCATATTAAGCAGGGCGCGTATTAACGAGGTTCGACTGTATTAAATTTAAATTAAAAACCATTCGGTTGGGTAGTTTTTGTGTTGTTATATGCAACCAGATGACGACTATAAGTACTACACATTTATATAATTACGAACGAACCTAAAAATGTGTAGGATTAACCAGATTTCACTTTTTTTATTTTAGAATTATTCTGTCATAAAACTGTCTGCTGACAATTTTATGTTCAAAGTTGGCAGATAGCTACTTTTATTATTCTGTTTACGTGATTGCTACCAGTTTTTTGAAATTGTAATATTCTTCTTGTTTAATGCCATATTTAATAAGACGAATAAAAGATACGTGTAAAAGAAATGCTAGTGCGCTAAAATAATTCGTTGTAAATCTGCTTCAAAACATATTTAGTGAATTTCAAAAAAGGATTTATCCGCATTATCTGACCTCAAAATTATATGCCTGACACTCGTATGTTTATTTTTTATTAATTTCATCATTGTGTTTAATTTATTAACTTAAACTAGAAATTAGTTTGTTAGTTTATCAATTTATTCATATAAGATTACAAACATTTTATCGCAGATATCAATCAAAATTTTATATAGTTTAATAACAGAGAGTTTATTATATTTATATCTATGAAAAACTTAATCATATTTGACTACTTATCTATGTGAACTATTTGCAACAATCAACGAAATATTAGCATACTACTTAGTTTAATTAAAAGTAATGCGCCCTTCGAATGCATTGAATAATCAATAAATAATAGTAACTATGCGTAGAATTCTAGAAATTTCATATAATCAGACGAATTAAAGCCGCCTGCCAAATTAATTTCATATTTAATGAAAATTAAATATTTCAAATATAGTACTTCTAAAATGACCTAGATGCTGCTGTTCTTTACTGTCGGTTACTTGACTGACACTATTAATTCAATAGAAGGTAATAGTTCTTTTTAATGTATTGGGTTGGTACTAAGTGATTGCGGATTTTAAATAAGAAGGAACGTTCAGAATTTTTGCTTAAAAATATAACTTTATTCAATTAGATATGGTCCGTTTTTGTCGATGACCTTTTGCCATTTTTCAGGCAGTGTCATAATTCTATGTTCTTAAAACTTGTGATTTTTGGCAGCAAAAACTGGATTAAATGTGATTTTACATCATCAGCGTCATTAAAGTTTTGTTTTACCATTTAAGGAGTTCTTCAGGGAACAAAATAAATGGTAATCTGAAGGCGCAAGGTCAGGGCTATATGCTTAGATATGACAACACATCTCAACCTAGTTCCAATAATTTTTTGCGAGTGACCAAAGATGTGTGGGGTTTTGTATTATCATGCTGGAAAACAACACTCTTACGATTTGCCAATGCTGGCCGCGTTTCTTGAACTGCAGCTCACAGTTTGGCGAGTTGCTGAACGTACAGGTTAGAATTAATCGTTTGGTTTCTTGGTAAAAGTTCAAAGTGCAGAAATCCCTTATAATCCCACCAAACTGCACCAAAAACTTTTTTGGTGAATCTCAGCTGTGTCGTCTGGCTGGTTCATCTTGCATCACCCACGATCTTTTCCGATTAACGTTGTTATAAATTATCCACTTTTCGTCGCCAGATATCAGTCGTTTCAGAAACGGATCATTTTCCTTGTGTTTCAGAAGCGAATCGTAGATGCTAATGCATTGAGTCAAATGAGTTTCCTTAATCTGATGAGGGATCCATACTTCGAGTTTTTTGACATAGTCAATCTGTTTTAATTTTTTTCAATGCATGTATGTGATACATTGAGCTTCTTTGCAATCTCAAGTGTTGTGCTATGACGGTCTGAATCGATATTGGCCTCATCAACTTCGAATGGACGGCCAGATCATTGAGCATTTTTCAGTGAAAAATCACTAGAACGAAATTTCGTAAAGCAATTTTTACACTGCCTTAATTTCAAGACTTCATTCCCACATACCTTCTTCATAGACGCCAACATTGTAAAGACTGTATCAGGAGTAAACCAGTTAAATTTCAGGAGTTTTGGACACTCTTCAGGAGTAAAATGTTCACGTTTCAGGAGTAATTTCAGGAGTTGCACATAGTTTTTTACGAGCTATATTTTTTTACAATTATTCTCAGTGCTCTTGCAGCTTTTGCATTTATCAACACAAACATAATTTAAATAAAGGTTACTTAATTTACTTTTACTTTTAATATATTAATAATTTTTTATAATAAATTTATAAAAATGGAATTTTTTTTTATCCCTGCAGAGCAAAAAATCCGCGATTGATATAATTGTGTGAAATTACATGATTATTTTTTCCTCTACAAAAAAATAAAGTGACTCTTTTCCGCGACCAATTAACAAAATTTGCGATTTTTTGCCGCGACTGACGGACGAAAATCGTGATGCTCTGTCGCGACTAGAACACGAAAATCGCGATGTTTTGCCGCGATTGACGGGCGGAAATCGTGATGTTCTGCCGAGACTAGCAGACGAAAATCGCGATGTTTTGCAAATACTTGCAGACGAAAATCGCGATGTTTTTCCGCGACTGACGGACGAAAATCACATTTCCACGTTTGCCACAACTGATGGACAAAAAACGCGATTTTTTGCCTGACCAGGGGTGATTCTTGGTAAAAAAAAAAATCTGAAATTCACAGAAATTTTCTGAAAGGTTACAGCAGAGGGTTGAGGGGGAAATCCACTCCCGACACTATGTTTTTCTGCGCCCCTTTGACAAAATTAGTATTATTTCACGATCCTTTGACGAAATTAGCGTTATTCTTTATATTTTTGAAGAAATTTGCTGTTTTCGCAATTTTTGACGAAATTTGCGGGGTTTTTTTTCGCAATCATCAGACGAAATTCGCGATTTTTTTTTTTTACGAACGATTGACGACTAGCAGACGAAAATCGCGATGTTTTGCAAATACTTGCAGACGAAAATCGCGATGTTTTTCCGCGACTGACGGACGAAAATCGCGATGTTTTGCCACAATTGATGGACAAAAAACGCGATTTTTTGCCTGACCAGTGGTGATTCTTGGTAAAAAAAAATCTGAAATTCACAGAAATTTTCTGAAAGGTTACAGCAGAGGGTTGAGGGGGAAATCCACTCCCGACACTATGTTTTTTCTGCGCCCCTTTGACAAAATTAGTATTATTTCACGATCCTTTGACGAAATTAGCGTTATTCTTTATATTTTTGAAGAAATTTGCTGTTTTCGCATTTTTTGACGAAATTTGCGGGGTTTTTTTTTTCGCAATCATCAGACGAAATTCGCGATTTTTTTTTTTACGAACGATTGACGAAATTGATTATTGTCGAAATACGTGCTATTTTTTATGTCCGAATTTTCGGATTGATGACCGAATTTTTTAATTTTCGGAACCGAATGCCTTATATTTTCGAAACAGCGATGTTTGCCGCGACTGACTGACGAAAACAGCGATTCTTTGCCGCGACAGATTGACCAAAACAGCAATTTTATGCCGCGACTCATTGACGAAAACAACAATTTTTTGCCGCAACTCATTAACGAAAACAGCAATTTTTTTTCCGCGAATGACTAACGGATTTTGTGTTTTTTTGCAGCGCAACGAGTGATTGACAAAATTCGCGATTTTTATCATTGGCCGATTGCCGGATTTCAGGATATTTTTTCCTCAACTGATTAACTGAATTCGCAATATTTTGCAGCGTCTGACAGCCGAAATTAGAGTTTTTTTGCAGAATGAAAAAATTGCGATTTTTATCAACGACCTATTGATGAATTTCACGATTATTTGCAGCGACTGATTGACAAAAGTTGCAACTTTTTACAACGATGGGTTGGCGAAATTTGCAATTTTCTGTCGCGACAGATTGTAGAAATTCGCGATATACTTCAACGACCGATTGACGAAATTCGTGATTTTTTGCCGCAATCGATCGAAGAAATTCGCGATTTCTTGCCTCAAATTTCCGTATTTTCTACCTTATTACCGTACTTTCGTATTTTATCCTATATTTCCGGAGAAAGATATTGGCATCTATGCTTCTTGTGTGCTTCCAATGTGTTCTTGCCTTTTTGTAAATTACAATAAAATATGTATGACAAATGCACGTCTTGTTCTTCCACTTTTAAACTGGGATAAAATTTAAACTAAATAACTAATCGATACAATTTTTTTTTCTAAATTAAAGGCGGAAGTCCAAGCAACAAGAAAACAATATAGGTTAGGTCCTTTGAACACGTTGGCAAAACAAAAAGAATGTGCTAACATCTATTGATAAAATCCCTAATCATTGTTGCCAACATAAGTGACTGAGCCATAAATAACAATACATTTGAAGTAAAATGTATAACTATAGATATTCAATGATAAAATAGATTAAAATTACATAAGTACAGGTTAAAACTGACAGGTTAAATTACAGGTTAAATTTTCGTAGTACTCCTCTGTATATGTACACGAGCACAAAACACCAAAACAATACATATTAACTTAAATAAATTACATACATAAAATTGTTAATATAAAATATATATTAACAATTCATATTAATTTTTGAGCAATACATATGTTTAGAGTTTATGAGATTCCATTACTTATAGAATTATATAGAATTCGTACGAATAGTTATAAAAGTTTTACCAATGTTAATGTAATAATTTAAAAAAAACTATCTACCTTAGACCTTTTAAAAGTATATAGATCGGCATTGTACTTTCCAATAGCGGAGTGTCATAGTCAGTTTAATTAATGCATTTGTTCGTCTTTAAATCGTCCTTGAATGAAGTTACTTTTTACAGCTAGTATTAAATATGTCTAGAGTGTTTGAAGTTTCATTAACTAGAGATATAAATGGGAATTTCCTGATACATTTAAAACTGCTAGCATAATTAACTAGATACTTAAAGAAAATTGAATATCGTTAATTTAAAGCATTTAAAATGATAAAGCAGCTTGTTACTCTTTTTTTCTAGAGTATATTTAATTATGAAATAAGAAAAAAATGTTTAAATCATTATGCATATTCAAACTAAATGTTGGTTTATATATACTTACATAATTTGTTTTATCTCATTCTTGTTTCAGATAATCAAGTATTGGGATGATTTTCTCTAAGCTTCAGGAAGCCTTCCAAGACTTTAATTATTTCATCTAGACTTTTTTGGGGAAAAAAGGTGAGCGTACGAATTTTTATTTTTGTAAACGTAAATAGCCCAAAATAACAGTGTCCGTATAAACGTACGTAGCATAATCTTGCTTTTAAAATGCCATTAAAATATTCTATAAGAATGCAAGTTGAAATGAGTTATAAATGTTTTATAAACAATTATTTTATTACAATATAAATGGTTGAATTAAAGATACTTGGATATACATTTTAAGCTGAAAATTTTTCATATTTTGCGTAGAGATGGCGTGTACCTACTATCATTTTGTTAAGGAGACCGGGTAAGCCCTATCTCGGCCATGTGAAAATACACCAACTTTATGTACCTTTTTCTCAGAAATGGTGAAAGTTAGAGGTCTAGATTTTTTAAAGTAGTTTGAATAGCATGCTTTACGTATTTTAACAGAACATTTTCTTTCTAAGTGAAACTCAAAATTAATTATTAATTATTTATTGAAAGTCATTTTTAAATTAGCATTTTTGGTAAGATTTCACTGCCAAAAATAAATAATTCTCAACAAATCATTAAATCCCTGTGTTAAAGTATGCACTATAACATAAGTATTTAGAAAAATCTGAGTTCTTAAGTTTAATAGATATTGATAAAAAGGAACACAAACCTGAAAAATCAAAGTTTTGAGAAAAAGTCAATTACCTGTGAAGCAGTGTTGCCAGGGACTACTTTTTTTTTAAATTATGATTTTTTGATTGGCACCATTTTTAATAACATATTAATTAAGGCGAAAACAATGGTAATTTTACCACTTCAGGAAAGGGTGCCATTCAAGAAATCTGAATTTTTAAAAATTAGCCCACTGCTGTGAAGTGCTCTTAGAAAGAATGAAAAAATCCAACAGTTTTTTTTTTTAATATATAAAAATGTGTAATACGTCGTTGAAAAGATAAATGCTTAAACTATTTAATGATATAAAAAAGTACAAATAAATTTTTTGGGTTGAATTTCGTTTACCCGGTCCCGTTAAGAAGGGTAAAAATACAATAAGATGGGAAAAATAAATTAATATACCAACATTTTATAATGTTTTTAATAACTTGATTGAAAATGTATATAGGGGAAATGGATATTTGGATCGCCGCTTTGAATGGAGTGCTGAAATTCTGCCGTTAATTACAGGAAGAGAAGCCATCTACCGCTGATATTCTACTCATCGGAATGACGTCATTTGTGATTAGAAGAAGCACACGTCTTCCATGTGCTGTTTTCAGAAATTTTTTAAAAACCTAAAATTAACTGTTTCGATCTAATTTTCTCCTACTATACGTAAGGGAATAACTTAAAACTAAGGTAAATTGTTATGTTTTCATATACATAGCTAAATTCATGTGTTCATTGTGCATGGTTTTTACGTGGATTTGTTTGCTGTGGCTTTTTTTTCTTAGACTTGATTCTATCTGTTTTAGAAAATGGCACAGTTGCCTTAAATTTACCAATTTGAGTTGCTTAAATAGGACCAGATATTCGATCATGAATTGGAAAAGTAAGTAATGAATTTTTGAAATCTCCCTTGCCAAAATCATTGCAAAAAGTACAGAGGGAGTCAGAAAACAGCTGTGTTAACATGTTCGACATATAAAGTCAAACTTTAAAAAAAAAAAAAAAAAAAAAAAAAAAAAAAAAAAAAAAAACGACAAAAAAGAAACTATCAAAGCACAAAAGCAATTCGAACATCAAGTTTTAAACAGTAGGCGTAAATCATTTGTAAAGAAAATAATCGAAGGTAAGATCTACAGACATAAGATAAAGAAAACTTTTGCAAATAAAAGTCTAATGATTCAGCATCTAAAAGAAAAATCAAGAGAGCGATAATTGGTTTTGCCTAATTTGTAAAAATAAAAAAATAATAAAAATAAAACAGCAGAAATGATTCAGTGTTCAAATTGCCAAATCTGGTTCCATGTTGTTGCGCTGGAATAAAAAAATGAACGAATAAATTTCTGTGTAAGCCCTGGATCATTTCTTACATGACGTTCAATTAACTGGCAATTATTTCTATAATTTCTATTCTTAATTACTTATAATTTTGATTTATATTTTGAATACATTTTAATTGAAAACAATTACTCTTACTTTCAGATATTTGAATTCTTTATATTTGATTGCTATTTTTTTTTTTTTTGCTTGATTGTTTCATAAATCACAAACTTTGCTTTTAATAAAGTTAGTTATATTCCCTACTCATTAAAACAGCTTAATATTTATCATATGGTCCAACTTAGGAAACTGGGGTCCAACTTAAGCGATAAGTCGCTGAATTTGGTCTACTTTTGACAAGTTTTCAAATTAAAATAAAACTTAATATTTTCAAAAAATTGTTCTGAAGATTTATTTAGTTACCAGATGTATAGACTGACAACGTGTAGTGATATTTTGCCGATATTCCAAAAACGAAAGAGTTGCATCTGAAAATAAGTAAAGTGGTCCAAATTCGGCTACTCTCTTCTAATACAAATTACCATATTCAGAATAATACATTTCTGAATTTCTGTCTTAAAAAAATATATATATATATATATATATATATATATATTTTTTTTTTTCCTTTTACAATATTTTTCTTAACATATTTATATGTTATGCAGGTCACATAAGATTTTATGCCTTGTTCTGTAATATAGATTTTCAAGAACTTTGCTTTAAAAGTTTCTCTGTAATCTAGATTTAAACATGCATAATCATGTACAGTCGTGGAAAAAAAAAAAAGAAAACACCCCCTACTAACTCCTCAACAAATCATCGTCAAAGAAAGTTACTGGTACCGAACGATTGGAAATAAAGTCTACTTTTAAATAATGTATATAAAATTTTCCTAGGGGGTCATCTTACATATTAAAACGAATCCAAACTTCATTTTTTTCAATGGCAATACCCAATTTTAACGAGATATTTCAAATCTTCGGTTCAAACTATGCCTAGACACCAAATTTCAAGTCATTTTAATGATAAGTTTTTGAATTATAAACATTCAAAATTTAGTGCTTCTAATGTTAAATTACATTTTCATATTTTTATTTATATCTCCCGAAATTACGCTCCTAATGTGCTAATTTTTTTTTGTAGTAATAATACTAATATACCCAAACATAAATAAGCTGAATTTGCAATTTTTATAATTTTATGATATGAATTATGAATTATTAAATTAATATTCGAAAAAATTATGAATTGCAACCTACAATTTTTTTGATGGATTTAGATTTATTAAGTCCTGCTTTACGGAAATTCAAAAATTTCACATTTTTCTTCCAAGTAGTTTTCAAATTATGCTTAAAAAATGGCAAAATGATGGTTTAAGGGGCCGTCTATGATGGAAGTGAGTAGACATTTTGAAATGTATTCTGCTGTACTGTAATCTAACACGCTTCATTGACTCCTTGAGTGGCGCTTACGGTGCCTTGATCAAGGAAGGGGCTCTCTCGGTTAACAATCCATTACGGAATAATTAATTTCTCGGAAACTTATGGTACGAATTGCATAAAAATTCGTTTTTAGGCTAATTGAAAGATGTAGAGTTCATTTATGCTGTCAGAATTGGGTACTGCTATTGAAAAAAAACAAAGTTATGGTTCGTTTTAATATGTAGATGGCCCCCTAAGCAAATTTCATATACATCATTTAAAAGTAGACTTTATTTCCAATCGTTCGGTACCAGTAACTTTCTTCTACGATGATTTGTTGAGGAGTTAGTAGGGGTTGTTTACTTTTTTTTTCCACGACTGTACATATAACTTTGTATATCCTATTGAATAGACTTCAAGTACTTGTAGTTAAACAATTCAATATATAAAATATTTAAAATAGTATTTTATTTGCTTTTTAATATAAATAAACAATTCAATATATAAAATATTTAAAGTAGTATTTTATTTGCTTTTTAATATAAGTCATGTCTCACAACCATTTTCTGATATAAAATTCAATTTATGCTTTCAAATGTTATTATTCTCAAGAAAGCTCTAAATTATTTTTCAAAATTATGTTTTGAAAAGAATTCGAGTGGCTGAAGTAACAGCAAAAAGAATTATCTTCTTTTTTATATCCTTATAAACGTTTTATTAAACTATCTATTTGAGCTTAAAGAACAAAGATTTTTTCTTCTATTTCAGTAGCTGTGAATTTCTGTAGATATTTTTTGTGGAAGCTAGTTTTAGTGGTTTTTCTAACAAATCGAAACTTTTAATCCTCTGCACTTCATTGTCGCCGCTGCGGTGACATTGTAAAGTAAGTTAAAACTCAGTTGTCGCCGCTGCAGCTACATGGTACGGTAAGTGAAAAACTCCGTTGTCGCCGCTGCGGCGACATCATCTTTCCTTTCAAAATTCGTTTTTGGCACCAGTATTAAAGGAAATAAAATTTGTGGTATTTAATCAGGGCATTTTTGATATTGCGTACTTGAGGGAAACTTCTCTTTAAAAAGTGGTGCCGACAGAATAAAATTTTTGTTTAATGATGTGGAGTTGCTGGTAGCCCATACTCAAAATGACGTTGAGTGCAGAGGGTTAATATTATACGTTTTAGTGTTTCTGTATTTATACAGGTATTTTAAATTTAGTAGATAAATGTCAATAAAGTTTATTAATTATATTATTTTATTTAACCTCTTCGCCACTGAGTATTAATGCATTATTATTAATTATAACTGAATTATTTCTTCTCATCCATTATACATCAGCGCAAGATTTTTACTTTATTTGCATTAGTTGAAATCTTATACTTCGAAAGATATCATTCTGATATCGAAATTGTAATTATGTTAGATTACCATTAATAAAATGGGACAAAACAGAGCTGCCCATTTGATGACCCAGGGAGCGAAGAGGTTAAGAGCCACACTTACAGGGCAATTCCACAGAAAATTATCATTTGGGGTGGGGGGTAAATAAAATATATAATATGTTTAATTTAAGGGTACGATTGGAAAACTTGATATTTTTATATTCTATAATTAAATCCTAATAAAAAGGGCATTGTAAATTACCGATTACAAACAAAGTTAAGTACCATTATTGTCTTTGTAATGCCATAATGTTACATCAGTTACACAATAAAAGTTACGTCAGTCACATGTGTAAATGCTATTTTTTTTCTTTTTTATTATTCAGAAATTAATTAAACAAGTTACTAAGAACAAACAATCTTCTTGAAACACCATCAAAAATTTTGTAAATGCGCTAGGCCTTTCGAAAGATCTGAGTCTTTCTTCGTCAGGCGCAAAAAAGACGTCCTTCTACTATGAAAGCAGAGGCAAGACTGAAATGAGAGACAAGGGAAAGGAAACAAGCTGAAGAAACAGCCAATAGGAAGTTAGAAACCAACAGCCAATAGGAAAGTAAAAGACAACAGCCTATCACAGAAGAGAATAACCAAAACAAAAGAACACAAAGTAGGAGGGGCAAAAAATGGGAGGGGGAAAATACATATAATCCAATATGGGAACACATGAAATTAAAAATGAATAAATAAATGAATAATATATATTTAAAAAAAAACAGACTAATAATAATACAAAAATAAATTAAATGGTAGTACTGAAAAGGTTTTTCCAAGCTGCAGAGAGCATTGTGGAATCAGATTTATCATTAACAATAACATCACGATTAAGATAAATAGTTAAATTTTCAAGAAAGTCCAATTCAGAGATATTATTGGCATTAGAGATAATTTTAGCATTTTGAAAATTAAAACTATGGCCGGAATCCCAAGAGTAGAGAATAGAAGATAGAATAGGCAATAGAAGATTTAGAAAATTCTTGATTGATAACATAACGCGAGTGTTCTTTTAAGCGGATTTCGAGATTCCTTTTAGTTTGACCAATATAAGATAAATCACAACCATTACAAGGAACTTTATAAATTTCCCATTTACGAAGATCAGGAACAGGAGATTTAGTGGAGGGGAATTTGAATTTATTGACAGGTTTAAAGATAATGTTAAAATTGAAACGCCGTAAAACTTTAGCTAACTTGAAACATAAAGGGGGATAAAAGGGGAGGACAACCAAATTATCAGGTTTGCTTTTGACAGATTTGGAAAGAGTAGAACTATTAGATGGTCTATTGAATTTCTTCACAGCATTATTGATAACAGAAGGATTAAAACCTCTTTTGACAGCAACGGTTTTTAAGTAATTAAGCTCTTCCTTAAGGGATACAGAATCGGAACAAATTTTGAGAGCACGATTTACATACGTGTAAAAAACACCGATTTTTTGGTTGACAGGATGATTTGAGAGAGCATGAGGTGGGTTAGAAACAGAAAAAGGTTTTCTATAAACACAAGTTTTGAAAGAAGAATCGCATTTGGTAACTAAAACATCAAGGAAAGGAAGTTTATTACAATTTTTTAATTCAAAAGTAAACTGAATATGTGGGTCGATAGAATTGACAGTGTGAATAATGGTAGACATATCAAAAGGATTATCAACTAAAACAAAAGTATCGTCGACATAACGCATCCAACATTTAAAATTAACCAGATTTAATAATTTTTCCTCAAAATAATGCATATAAATATCACAAAGAATTGGAGATAAAGGATTACCCATACTTAAGCCATCTGATTGTTTGAAAAATTTATTATCAAATTCAAAAGTAGTTTGAGTGATGCAAATTTTGGTTAAATTAACAAAATCTTGGACTTCAATATCAGGGAAATGAAATTCACGTAACCTTTTTTCCAAGCAAGAAAGAGCACCTTCAATTGGAACATTCGTAAATAAAGATTTGACATCAAGAGAAAGCATAGAACAATTGGATGGGTTAATATTTTTTAATTTACTAACAAAATCATAAGAATTTTTTATCGTATGAGTATTAGAAATGCATAACGGAGAAAAAATGGATGTTAAAAATTTGGCAAGAGGATAAGTAACAGTACCAATATTAGAGACGATAGGTCTTAAAGGGACATTGGTTTTATGAACTTTAGGCAAAGCATAAAAACGAGCACAAATGGCTGAAGAAGGAATAACACTATATTTAGTATTGTCATTTAAAATAACATAATTCTTAACAGCTTTTTTGAGAGTGGTAAGATGCGAATTAGTAGGATCTTTTTTAACTTCAACATAAGGACCTTCAGATAAGAGAGCATAGACTTTATCAGAATAATCTTTTTTATCCATAAGAACAATTTGACCCCCTTTATCAGCTTTAGTAATAATAAGATTATCATTGGACTTAAGCTCATTCAGAGCGATATTTTGAGAACGAGAAAGATTAGGTTTAAATTTTGAATTATTAGAAGAAATAGTATCAGCAAGGATGTGACGAAGAGTTTCTTTTTGAAAAGGAGTGACTTTACTATGTTTAAAGGAAGACTCAATAGGAGCAATCAATTTAGTGAGAGAAGGTTTGCAAGACTGAGAAAAATTTAAACCAAGATCTAAAATGCTTTTTTGCTCAGGAGTTAACATGTGAGAGGAGAGATTAACGATGCAGTTCTCATTTGATAGGTTCTTATATGAAAATTGAGACTTATTTTGCTTATTGCACAACGAAGAAAACTTTTTATCAAGCTTATTTTGATGAGCAGTTTTGAAATTAAGTAGAGAAGACCAACCTTTATTTTCAATATCACAGAAATTGTCAAGATTTTTACTGAGGAACAAATGAAGGTCATAAAGCTCTTCTTCAATTTTGGAGAGAGTATGCCGAACATCTTGAATACAGGCTCTTAAAATAATAAAATGTGAACGAACCATAGCTTTTGAAACTCTAACAGAGCTACTAACAGAACATTTAAGTTGAATAAAATTGGGAATAACATTATTTTTCTTGCAATTTTGAAGAAAATTTAAGTGGTTAAGAAATTTCACACGCTTACGTCTGAGTTTAGTAAATCTGTTAAATTGAGCAGTAAACATAATAGCAATCCAAAAATAAACAAAGTACAAATGTAGAATACTAAACTATAAATAAGACATAAAAAATAAATTAGCAAATAAATTAATCAATGAAAAAAAATACAAATATAGAATACTAAACTATAAATAAGACATAATAAATTAATCAATAAGATAAATAAAGAATAAACAACATACAGATATAGAATATTAAACTATGAAAAGCCATAAAAATAAATAAGCAAATAAATTAATCAATAAGATAAATAAATAGCTAAAAAAAAAAAAAAAAAAAAAAGTACTTACATACAAAAGGGAACGTGTGGAAAAGTATAAAATGTTGAAATGCCAGAAGAAGCACAATCAAAGAAAATAAGTTAAAACTGGTGTGAATGACTAAGAACAAACAATCTTCTTGAAACACCATCAAAAATTTTGTAAATGCGCTAGGCCTTTCGAAAGATCTGAGTCTTTCTTCGTCAGGGGCAAAAAAGACGTCCTTCTACTATGAAAGCATAGGCAAGACTGAAATGAGAGACAAGGGAAAGGAAACAAGCTGAAGAAACAGCCAATAGGAAGTTAGAAACCAACAGCCAATAGGAAAGTAAAAGACAACAGCCTATCACAGAAGAGAATAACCAAAACAAAAGAACACAAAGTAGGAGGGGCAAAAAATGGGAGGGGGAAAAATACATATAATCCAATATTTTTTTTTTCATTGTTTTAGCTATTTATTTATCTTATTGATTAATTTATTTGCTTATTTATTTTTATGGCTTTTCATAGTTTAATATTCTATATCTGTATGTTGTTTATTCTTTATTTATCTTATTGATTAATTTATTATGTCTTATTTATAGTTTAGTATTCTATATTTGTATTTTTTTTCATTGATTAATTTATTTGCTAATTTATTTTTTATGTCTTATTTATAGTTTAGTATTCTACATTTGTACTTTGTTTATTTTTGGATTGCTATTATGTTTACTGCTCAATTTAACAGATTTACTAAACTCAGACGTAAGCGTGTGAAATTTCTTAACCACTTAAATTTTCTTCAAAATTGCAAGAAAAATAATGTTATTCCCAATTTTATTCAACTTAAATGTTCTGTTAGTAGCTCTGTTAGAGTTTCAAAAGCTATGGTTCGTTCACATTTTATTATTTTAAGAGCCTGTATTCAAGATGTTCGGCATACTCTCTCCAAAATTGAAGAAGAGCTTTATGACCTTCATTTTTTCCTCAGTAAAAATCTTGACAATTTCTGTGATATTGAAAATAAAGGTTGGTCTTCTCTACTTAATTTCAAAACTGCTCATCAAAATAAGCTTGATAAAAAGTTTTCTTCGTTGTGCAATAAGCAAAATAAGTCTCAATTTTCATATAAGAACCTATCAAATGAGAACTGCATCGTTAATCTCTCCTCTCACATGTTAACTCCTGAGCAAAAAAGCATTTTAGATCTTGGTTTAAATTTTTCCCAGTCTTGCAAACCTTCTCTCACTAAATTGATTGCTCCTATTGAGTCTTCCTTTAAACATAGTAAAGTCACTCCTTTTCAAAAAGAAACTCTTCGTCACATCCTTGCTGATACTATTTCTTCTAATAATTCAAAATTTAAACCTAATCTTTCTCGTTCTCAAAATATCGCTCTGAATGAGCTTAAGTCCAATGATAATCTTATTATTACTAAAGCTGATGAAGGGGGTCAAATTGTTCTTATGGATAAAAAAGATTATTCTGATAAAGTCTATGCTCTCTTATCTGAAGGTCCTTATGTTGAAGTTAAAAAAGATCCTACTAATTCGCATCTTTCCACTCTCAAAAAAGCTGTTAAGAATTCTGTTATTTTAAATGACAATACTAAATATAGTGTTATTCCTTCTTCAGCCATTTGTGCTCGATTTTATGCTTTGCCTAAAGTTCATAAAACCAATGTCCCTTTAAGACCTATCGTCTCTAATATTGGTACTGTTACTTATCCTCTTGCCAAATTTTTAACATCCATTTTTTCTCCGTTATGCATTTCTAATACTCATACGATAAAATTCTTATGATTTTGTTAGTAAATTAAAAAATATTAACCCATCCAATTGTTCTATGCTTTCTCTTGATGTCAAATCTTTATTTACGAATGTTCCAATTGAATGTGCTCTTTCTTGCTTGGAAGAAAGGTTACGTGAATTTCATTTCTCTGATATTGAAGTCCAACATTTTGTTAATTTAACCAAAATTTGCATTACTCAAACTACTTTTGAATTTGATAATAAATTTTTCAAACAATCAGATGGCTTAAGTATGGGTAATCCTTTATCTCCAATTCTTTGTGATATTTATATGCATTATTTTGAGGAAAAATTATTAAATCTGGTTAATTTTAAATGTTGGATGCGTTATGTCGACGATACTTTTGTTTTAGTTGATAATCCTTTTGATATGTCTACCATTCTTCATACTGTCAATTCTATCGACCCACATATTCAGTTTACTTTTGAATTAGAAAATTGTAATAAACTTCCTTTCCTTGATGTTTTAGTTGCCAAATGCGATTCTTCTTTCAAAACTTGTGTTTATAGAAAACCTTTTTCTGTTTCTAACCCACCTTATGCTCTCTCAAATCATCCTGTCAACCAAAAAATCGGTGTTTTTTACACGTATGTAAATCGTGCTCTCAAAATTTGTTCCGATTCTGTATCCCTTAAGGAAGAGCTTAATTACTTAAAAACCGTTGCTGTCAAAAGAGGTTTTAATCCTTCTGTTATCAATAATACTGTGAAGAAATTCAATAGACCATCTAATAGTTCTACTCTTTCCAAATCTGTCAAAAGCAAACCTGATAATTTGGTTGTCCTCCCCTTTTATCCTCCTTTATGTTTCAAGTTAGCTAAAGTTTTACGGCGTTTCAATTTTAACATTATCTTTAAACCTGTCAATAAATTCAAATTCCCCTCCACTAAATCTCCTGTTCCTGATCTTCGTAAATGGGGAATTTATAAAGTTCCTTGTAATGGTTGTGATTTATCTTATATTGGTCAAACTAAAAGGAATCTCGAAATCCGCTTAAAAGAACACTCGCGTTATGTTATCAATCAAGAATTTTCTAAATCTTCTGTTGCCAAGCACTCTTGGGATTCCGGCCATAGTTTTAATTTTCAAAATGCTAAAATTATCTCTAATGCCAATAATATCTCTGAATTGGACTTTCTTGAAAATTTAGCTATTTATCTTAATCGTGATGTTATTGTTAATGATAAATCTGATTCCACAATGCTCTCTGCAGCTTGGAAAAACCTTTTCAGTACTACCATTTAATTTATTTTTGTATTATTATTAGTCTGTTTTTTTTTTAAATATATATTATTCATTTATTTATTCATTTTTAATTTCATGTGTTCCCATATTGGATTATATGTATTTTTCCCCCTCCTACTTTGTGTTCTTTTGTTTTGGTTATTCTCTTCTGTGATAGGCTGTTGTCTTTTACTTTCCTATTGGCTGTTAGTTTCTAACTTCCTATTGGCTGTTTCTTCAGCTTGTTTCCTTTCCCTTGTCTCTCATTTCAGTCTTGCCTCTGCTTTCATAGTAGAAGGACGTCTTTTTTGCGCCTGACGAAGAAAGACTCAGATCTTTCGAAAGGCCTAGCGCATTTACAAAATTTTTGATGGTGTTTCAAGAAGATTGTTTGTTCTTAGTCATTCACACCAGTTTTAACTTATTTTCTTTAAACAAGTTACTGTTATAGTTTGGCATTACTTAGTTTTGTTGAGAACATTAAATTATTTTTTTTTTAACGGGATAGTTTTGATAATTTTTACACTTCAATGAAGGCACAAAAAATGTTTCTATGTTTTATATTACGTCGGTTACAGAATTTTGAATTACATTTTTTGGGACTCAAAGAGAGATTGAAATTATCTGCAGGTATTTGGGTATTAAGACCTAAGTAAGAAATATTTTAAATTGTAAAAATTTGTTCTAGCTTTATTAGTAAATTTTCTACATAGTTTTGAGAACAAAATTTGATGAACAAATGTTACGTCAGTTACGATGGAATTGCCCTATAGATAGATTCAGTTGAATGGTATAAAAATCCATTAAAAAATAAATAGTAGAAAAAATACGCATAAAAGTAATATTTTATATTTGAGTACAAATATTTCTTTTAATTACATGTAGTAAATGTTAGTTAAATTGACATTTTTTTTCTTTCATTGGTGTTCAAATTCAAGAAATAATTACAAATTTATTTATTTAGCCGAAACACAATGAAGTAGTTTTTATTGAAATAGACTTAAAAATACCAGTAATTAAACTTATATGAAAATAATAATAATAATTATACTATTATAATTGTGATTATTATAAAAGTTAAAAATTAAACATCGCCAAAAACAAATATGATAAATTTTGTGTATGGAAATTTAAATTTGAAATTACTTGGAATTTAGACAGTGCACTTGAAATGTGTTCTCATTTCAATATTACACCATATTTCTCATCGAGGTTTTTTTAGTTTAAAAAAAATGCGTAACATTTAAATTGCTATTAATTATCACATATTACTAAACCATCAGTTTACTGTTTACATAATACACATGAATTAAAATTTCTTATATTTCGTGGTTATGAAAAATTTATTACAACCCTACCAACTAAAATTTTTTCCAGATAAGTATTATTTTTCTAATTAATTAAATCTAGTTTGATTTATTAAATGTTTTATCAAATTTGATCAGCTCTATTATACAAAATTATTGTTATAAATTTCTTTGTTCAAAAATTTAACTTGACAAACATTCTATAATATCTATCAAAAGCATTCCCGTGAGGTATATTCCATAAGATTAAATTTCACTAAAACTAACATTTTAACACAATTACCGAATACAAAAATTGATGTGTAATATTTCTTAACAAATGCTACTCGATATGTTTATTATAAAATACATATTTGGTTATGCAATTATCCATATACTAAAGGTCCATACTTTCCCGTGGCTTTATTAAAAGGGGATATATTATGAAGGAAAAAAGAGGATGTAAAAATATTTAGTAAAAAGTATTTTTTTTAATTGTTAGCCACCTTAATGCTATTTCTTTAATCTAGCAATAAAAATTTCGTCTCCAAAAAATAACGTTCCGTTGTATAAGCGAGCCGTAAAACAAAGAAGCTGTTTCATTGTACTATCAAATACTCTTCTGCAATTTTTTAAACTTCTATGCACGCTCACTTTCAACTTTTATACTGTCGTATTGGGAAAAAAAACGTAGTTTAAAATGAATTTGTTTAAAAACTGCATCTCCATTTATTTTTGAGATATTATTTTTTTGTAGTTTATAAAGAATTCTTTTAATGTTGGCAACTGAAGTACACAATTTCTGCAGAAAGAAAAGGAAAAAATTTGGAAAAGAGTAATTATATTTTTTTGTTGCCATTTTCCCATATGATCTGAAAAAAATGTTATTAAAATACGTGCTATTTTGAAAAAAATGGAGGATTTCTGATAAAAAATGGAGCTATTATAAACTATATTTAGTTTTAAGTATCAATATTAATATTACAAACAAATGAAGGGATATGAATCACTGATAGCCGATTTTTTTGTCGAATTTCTTGAATTACAATATCTTTTTTTTTGATTATTTGTTTATTATTTAACGATAGTGACGTCCTATGCATACTTTACAGTAGATGTTGTTTAAGAATAGATCGTAAATGAGGTACTCTTCCTCCGGATGCGAATGACGTTCATTTTACATAAAATAAAAGCATGTGTTTTAATTCTTAAAACTGAAATATGCTCTGTACTATCTATATTTATATTACATATATTTTTTTTTTCATCGTAGGCGACACTAAATTCTGATCAATCAGAATTCCTGTTTTCTAGTTTGTATTATGTTTTTGTCATAGAAAAACTAATAAATTTCCGAAATTAAAGAAGACAGTAATAGAGTAATACAGTAAAAATACAGTAATACTTCATTATGTAATATGAATTCCTAGGTGAAATGTGGCATTTATTGTTGCAGTTTTATGTGTGACTACAAATGTTTATCCTTCAGATATATCTTGATTCATATTGGCAATATTATCATGTCAATAATTTCCCATTATCGGGGGTGATTATATTTATTATACTACAGCATTTCATTTATTATATTTTGAATCTAAAGTTAATTTGTTTCTGCAAAATATCCGTTTCACCGCGTACATGTTTTGTGTAAACCCAATACTAAATAAATATTGGTATTTTATTGGACGTGTGACGAGTCGAAAGAATGATTTATTATCTAATTTGATTTATCCGCAAACGATAATCGAGAATAATTTAAATAAAACCTCCTTCGTTGTTTTTTCGACGTTAGAAATTGTGTGTATAGGGGAGAGTAGCCGAATTAGGACCATTTTACTTATTTTCAGATGTAACTCGTTTCGTTTTTGGAATATCGGGAAAATACCACTACACGTGGTCAGTCTATTCAACTAGTAACTAAATAAAACTTTAGAACAATTTTCTTTTGAAAATCTTTGTTTTATTTTAATTTGAAAAATTTGTCAAAAGAGGTCCAAAGTGGTCCAAATTCAGCGACAGGTCGCTTTAATTTGTTCTATTTAAGGCAACTGCTCCATTTAAAAGAAGAAAAATCAGATAAATTCAAGATTAAGAACAAAAACAAAAACAAAAGCAAAAAAAAAAAAAAAAAAAAAAAAAAAACCGCGTGAAAAATTTGCGCAATAAACACATTAATTTAGATATGTATGTGAAAACGCAACAACTTACCTTGGTTTTAAGGTATTCTCTTACTATTAGTAGGGAAAAATTTGATCGAAACACCTAATTTTAGGTTTTTAAAATTTTTCTGAAAACAGCACATGGAAGGCGTGTGCTTCTTCTAATCGTAAATGACGACATTCTGATGAGTAGGATTTCAGCTGTAGAAGACGTCTCTTCCTGTAATTAACAGCAGAATTGCAGCGGTCCAAATATGGCTACTCTCCCCTATTCGAATTTGATAATAAGACCTGCTTAAAAGCACAGTATTTAATGTTCTGTGTTTTGTAAATATTAAGTTTAAAGTTTTAATTAAAGTGTTATAGTTGTTTATAAAGACCAGCATATCTTTTTGCCACAGACGTATTACTCAAAAATACAATTGTTCGCCATCGTCCTCTAAAACAAATACAACCAATATTTGTTTGCTTTAATTGAAGTCTTCTGAAAACTTCTTTTCATTCCGAATAATTATCCAATTTTGTTTAACTTTTAAAATCTTGATTAAGTTGTAAAATTAATTTTTAATTTGAACATATAATTATTGAACCTTACATAAACTGATAAAGACAATAAAAATCAAGTGCTACGTTCATAGATCATTGTTGTAATAAATAGCATGAAGTTAATTATTTTTTAAAGAATAGCACATAAATTAAAGTGCAAACTGATCGCATGCAGATAAGATTATTGAAACCGGTTTTTTGCACATAAGATTACTAAAACAGATTTTTATATTGAGGCCATATAAATTAAAGTGCAAAACTGATCGCATGCAGATAAGATTATTGAAACAGGTTTTTGCAAATAAGATTACTAAAAAAGATTTTTATATTGAGGTCATTCCATACAAAATGAGCAGAAATTTAGAAAAAGTTGTGTTGATAAGTAACAGATTTTAATAAAATTTGGTACATAGATTAAATTTATATATAAATTGAGCTATGCAAAATACCTTGACACAAAATAAATATTTCGGCAGTTTTGGACATTCAAAAAATGTGCGACAAAGAATATCATGCGCGTGCAATCGTTAAATGTAGCAACTTTGAAGTTACGTATACTGAAAACAGTTTAACCCAAATAAAAAATAATTATCATATTGTAATCTCTGGAAAATTATCTATTTATTTATTTAGGATTAATAATTTGGTAAGACCGTGGTTAATCTTAAATTGATCTTAAAAATTGAAAATTTGTAAGGTCTCAGAAAATTAGAAATAATACACACACACACACACACATATATATATATATATATATATACAGTGAAACCTCCCTGTGCGACCGCCTCCATTTAGCGACCACCACCCAGAACAACCATTTTTTTTCATGGAACTAAATTTATTCCCATAGGGTCAATACTAATTTTCCCTCCATTCAGCGACCATCCCAGTTGAACTCCCAGCATGAGCGACCAATTTTTTTAAGAAAATGAAACAACCGTTTTTTCCTGGTCGCTTGAAGAAGGTTTTATTAGAATAATAAGACCGGAGGGTGCGTTATTCATCAAACGTAGATACTAAGTTTAGAATTTTTATTTATTCCGGTAACTTTTAAGTTTTTAATCTTTGTTCATTTTAGGCAATGAATTTAACTCTTTTTAGGCAATGAATTTAACTTTAAGGATGACGGTCATTAAACTCCCCTAGCCTATTCTGCCAGGAAATTCTCAAAAGAATTAGATAAATTAGTGAAATCGTCATAATTTGTTCCCGTCCAAATAAAACTGCATTTATTTACTGAACTTCGAAAGGACTTGGAGATAAAAGTTATAGAAGGTAAAACCGTAAAATCAAAGCGAACACCAATGTATTCATTTTTTAAACTCTGTACTAATTAACTTATGTAATTAACTTTTGTTTTGATGCTTAAATTTTCATATTTTTTCCTAATGTGAAAAATAAATTTTAGTAACATTAATTGTTACCTTTTTTCAATAATTAAAATCTAGATTTAAACATGACCTCCATTAAGAGACCACCTCTCGGAGAGACTAATTTTTATTGGAACGGAACGTCGTCACTTTAGGGAGGTATTACTGTATATAAATCAAAGGAATTAAAAAAGATATGTGAAATTGATGGCTGATGTAGTGTTACATATGAAAATAATATTGCTCAAGTTTGGAAGTTTTCATTAATTTCCTTCATCTTCAGAATAGCTTAGAAAATTAAAAAAAATGCGAATTCACAATTCTTCCTTTATGTACGCAAATAACATCAAATGAAGTAAAATTGAAACATCAACAACATCCCATAAGCATAAATATCAATAAGCCCACGATATGCTTGACAAAATTCAAGAATGCCTTTTGATTTTTAACATAAAAGAATAGGATTTTAAAAGGTAATATTTGTTACATTTTATGGTTTAATTGATGATAATCTATGTGAGTCAGTTGACAGTATATTTTTTTCATATAAAAAAACTACTAAAAATTAAATAATATTCTAAAAATATACTAATATACATATATAAATATATTAAATTCATACTAAAAAAAAATAATTAAAAATATCGAAATAGAAAATACATTTTCTATAATCCATCAATAACGTTTTCATTTCATCATCTAGAAAATGATTAAAATTCAAACATATATATTGGAAAATAAATAAACGCTAAAAATATGCAGATAATTCATTTAGCTTTTTTTAAATTTATTTATTCCAATTACGAGTACCTTTAAAAATTGGGAATTTTAAATTTATTTCAGATATTATAATAATGCATTTAAACGTTACATTTTTAAAACTAAATATTCTATTATGATTATACTTCTTGTATCGACTAACAAAGGAGTAATTTAGTATCCCCCGGCTATATATTTGAAAATTTGATTTATCATTAATAATGAAACGATATCAAACGAAGCATGCAAGTAATTTCCGATGCTTAATATTTTAAAACGTATTATGAAAATTGAGTATCAAGTACTCGTATTTCTATTAGTACATGTAAATAGAACTTAGCTTTTGTTTAAAGAAATTTCTTTAGATATGTAAATCTGTATGAGGTACTTTTTATATATTTGTTTAGAAATTTAGGTTTTTTAAGCATATGCACAAATGATAGATACAAAATACATAAGTTTAATACGTAAAAAAATAAAAATAAATCATTAAAAATCGTAAACAAAAATTAAATTGCCTACATGTATTAACCCTTTGCGGTAGAGTTTCGGCAAATAGCCACCCTAGCTTTATATACTTTATTTTATTTTAAAATTTTATTCGCACCACTATATTTTAAAAGAAAATTGTTTAGTTAATTTATCTTTAATATAACAAAGCATTATAAATAAACGAACAAACTTAATGCTGGAATCAGGCGTAAATTAACACAGTTGCGCCACCTCGTGGGCGGAGTGATAATTCACATACGCGGGCTTTTAGTGTGGCGCGTATTTTCTAAATCTTCAGTCACTCATGGAAATAAATTTTGTTCACCACATTTATTGCAAAATAATGGGGTAGCGAGAGGGCATCCAGACGCACTTGACGCCACGGAATTTCCTTCACCTTATTAGAGGCACTTCAGTTATTAATCAAGCTGAAAAAAAACTTTACAATTTTAGTGGTGTCATTAAGAAAACAGTTAGGTATCTACCTGTAGTTCACACTCCATCCGCTACGTGGCGCATGGCCTTGATTGATGTGACCTCGCTTTTAATCTTGCGATTACTTCTCCCATTTAAGATAGGACGCTTACTTATATCGCTTTGGCATATAATCTCAAAGTTCAATTTTATTCGTAATAAACTTATTTTATATAATGCTTGTGTTAGATCTGTTTTAACCTATGCCTGTCCGATCTGGGGATTGGCATACAATACTAGTATGGATTATCTTTACCGTGCTCACAATAAAAATCTACGTTATATCCGTAATGGTCACCGGTACCTACGCAATACAACTACTCGCTGGGATCTTAAAACCACTTCTTTAAGAGAACGCTTTGATCAACTATCTAAAAAATATTTTTAAACTGTATGCAATCTACCGAACCACATCATTGCGGAATTACTCGACTACGAGGTATCCGAGCCCACTAATAAAAAACGCCCTAAATAACCGCTTTTCCTTAACGATGAAGACTGAGGTTTCCTCACCCATCTAATATACTTAACTTTTCTGTTTGTTCTGCCCTGTTTTGTTATTAAAAAAAAATGCTCTTCTGTTATATAAATAGCATTTTTACCAGCTGAACTTAATGTATGGTCTCTGAAAAGAGTTTTATTTTTTATGATGGGGTATCCCCTGGTAGCTTTTACGCCTGTCATTTTTGGAACTAATAGAATTTCTTTTTTCCTTTAAATTTTTCAAATTTTTCTATTTTTCCTTTCTCTTTTTTGTCTTACAATATTAAACTTTGCGTACTTTATGTGCCTATTCTTAAATTATTTTTTTCTTAACTGTTTATAGTTATTTTCTTATTGTGGAAACCAGCCACTTCTAAACATAATTTTTTAAAGGCTCACTAATGCCCTTGCAGCCACGATCACCTCTCAACTGGATGTAAAGTTGCTACGCAACTAGGCAGTCCATCAACCAGATCACGGTTCTGCCTTTTTTCCTCGTGGAGGAAGGTTGAATTTGGGGTTGTCCCAAGGAAATAACGCCATTTTTGTGATCATTTGAGGTCATGCCGGCAAAAGCCGTAGCGAATACCTTATAGCTTAAATAACTAAAAAAAAATAACCAGATCACATTGCTCCATTGTTCTCAAAGTCCAAGTAAAAATGATTCTTTAAAAAAAAAACCGATGCCGACCGAATAAATTCTTGTACGCGATGATGCCTGTGCACTTTTGTACTTCGTACTGTGGATTTGTGTACTTCGACTACAAAGTTAAACGCTTGCCGGATTTTTGCGGTCACACTGTGTTGATATTCTATGTAAAGGGCATAGCCGGATAAGCATTGGAAACATCCCTTTTAATCAAATTTCCTCATTTTTTTCCTAGAGGTAGCTACGTATCTGACAATATATTTCTCCTATTATCACCCTATAGATATTGATATTTAATGAGAAAAAAAATAGTTTTTCGATTTTTTCAAAAACTACTGCACAGAATTTCATGCTATTAATTGGGGATATATAGATAAGAAAGATGCATAACTGGTTATTTTTTTATAATTTTCTGTTCATAAAAACTGTGTGAAATAGCGAAATAAAAATTTAAAAATATAAAAATCATATCTTATGGTTATCCGAAAATTACCATTTTCTTGTAAAAAATTCTCCATGTGTGCCCGTATATTCTATGTAAATGCCGAAAGTTTGCGTTGGGTACTACATATAAATATTTACAAAAATGTATATCAAAATTATAGAAATTTATTTTAAGGCGTTATTTGTGGCGGAGCTACTTCACTTCAACATCCAGAGAATTTTTGGAACAAAGTCCTCAGACAATATGTCAACTGGTGTATTTTAAATTCTATTAGCATATAAGCCATGTTTTCAACACCATGTTCATTTTGATATCGACACTGTTGAGAATGTTGCTCATGAGTTCATTAATTACAATTTTCATTTCAAATTTCAGTCATTTAAAATACAGCAATTCTGTAACTGTTTATTCCGAAAATTCTTTGTGTGTGGATGTTGAGCAGCTTCGCCCAAAATAACGGCTTAAAATGAATTTCAATAATTTTGATATACATTCTTTTAAATATTTATATGTAGTACCCAACGCAAACTTTCGGCATTTATATAGAATATACGGGTACACATGGGGAATTTTTTACAAGAAAATGGTAATTTTCGGGGTACCATAAGATATGATTTTAATATTTTTAAAATTTTATTTCTCTATTTCACACAGTTTTTATAAACAGAAAATTATACAAAAATTACCAGTTATGCATCTTCTGTATCTATATATCCTCAATTAATAGCATGAAATTCCGTGCAGCAGTTTTTGAGAAAATCCGTTTTCTGAAAAATCGAAAACCATTTTTATCTCATTAAATATCAATATTTATAGGGTGATAATAGGGGAAATATATTGTCAGATATGTAGCTACGTCTAGGAAAAAAAATCAGGAAATATGATTAAAAGGCATGTTTCCAGTGCTTATCCGGCTATGCTCTTTAAACATTTTGCGACGAACGCAATGCATGAAATCTTGATTTTGAACACCAGACATTTTAAACAAACATTTTTTTTCTTATTTAATTGCAAGTTAATTAAATTAATTAATCCAAATTGTTGCAATTTATTGATTAATTGCATTTAAATAAAGAAAAATTATTTTAGAGAAAAACTGGTGCCCAAAATTTAAAAGGAATGTAAAGGATGTTCGTTGCGAAGGACTTAATTAGCGAAATGTATATTATTAGACTTTGCACCGAGAAAAATTTAACTAAATTGTTCTAGGTAAGTCTAAGATGAGTTAAGGTATCTCAGGACTCTTAAAATTGAAAAAATGAAAAAAAAAAAACCCACCATTTTCAACATTTAATATCTTAAAATGTCCAGGATTTAAAAATACAATTTTTATTGGGATGAAAACTATCGGTATGTAATTTCAATTCATAAATTAAACAAGAAAGGAAAAAATCATGCTTCAAACATAGATTATGAAACACTTTCCAACACATTCACAATATTGAAACGTAACTGCACCGTTTAATAAGTTAAACTATAATGTCTAATTCAACCATATGGAAATGCATAACACACTTAAAAACACAATTTCAACTGTTCCCATCTACGATCGGAAAATTATCCTAATTCTTTGAGCAGCCCTGTATATAAATTTTCATGTATTAACTACACGCATGCCAAAATTTAGTACAGTTAAGAAATACATATCTACATTAGATGGAACTTCCCCTTCAGTCATTTTCGCTAAAATGGAGAATGGCGCGTGAATTCTTTGTGCAGCCTTGTATATGAGGTGTAAAATTTATTTACAACTAGTACACTGCAAAAAAAAAAAAAAAAAAAGAAAGAAAAGAAAAGAAAAAAAAACAGTGGCACTCCGGGAGTGCCAATAGAAGTGAAAACTTCAACAATAACGTGTGTGTTTTTTTAATCTTCAGGAAATGTTTTATTGTGCAGGAAATACTTTTAAATGTAGCGTTTTTTTATTCATTGTTATAAACTATTACTTCCAAAATTATATTACAATTTTCATAGTAATATAATTTAACTATAAATTACATATAAATAAACATTAATAATTTGCAATATATATTATTATATTAAATTATATTATTAAATTATACATGTACATATAAATAAACAAATTTTCGTACAAAAATTCTCGTATTGCATTTAAAGATTTATACGGTGAAATATAAACGGCAGCCATTACAATTCAATACTACCCAAATATTGAAATCCATACTCCAATTCAATACTATCCAAAAGTATTTTTTATTAATGAATACAATACCACAATTATATTACACTTGGCGCGCTAGTGTCTATGTGCCAAAATGCTAGCATGTCGGTTACGTAACAGTGTCTCCAAATCAGTGGTTTTTCTCCATCTCAAAAAAAGCTCAACGCGCCTAAAGAAGCACTTCAAAAAAAAAAAAAAGTTAAATTTGAAAGAACATTCCGAAATTGAAAACTCACTTCCAGCCATTATTCGTTAAAGGGAGTACTGTAATCGATTTATTTTGAGTGTCCCTGTAAATGAACAACAAATGCTATGAATGCTCTATTCTATCATAATCATCTGTAGTGAAATATTCAGTAATTTATATCAGTTTCAATACATTTGAAATAGCGTAATGTTATTAAAATACTGTGCAAACGATTTACCGCCACATACCATAATGTAATGGGATTCTTTTGAGTGTCCCTGTAAATGAACTATTAATACCACATACGTCATACACAATTACAAACATGCTTATGTGACTCTAAATAACCTTTATCAATTGTATAAAAATCCGATCATATTTACGAGAGTTAGATTGAGGACAGACAGCTAAACGGGCAGACGGCCATACAAACCGAATGCATAAACGCTTTTCAACTGTGTTGGAAATGTGTTAACCCCTTAATTCTCGCTCCCGTCATATTCAAGGGCTGTGTCTTTTACTCAGATTGTTTGATTCCCACCAGTTTTATAAAATAATGAAATTGGCTATATTTTAGTATCGTTTTGCCTGTCATTAAATAAGGTGAATATTTCTTTTTCATAAAAGTGGTGCCAATAAGCAATTTGAATTTTTAAACCGTAATTTAATTCGAGCGTTAAGGGATTAATAAAAAATTGCAAGATACAGAATTAGTATTTGTAGCGGCCTCCAAACTATCAGACATTTGGCGGCCAAAAAATTGGTATAACAGCTTACGCACAAGATTATAAAATAGATTTTGCAAAATAGTTATACTTCAGGTTGTAATAATTACCTTGAACCTAAATAAATTTGTATTTGATGCATTTTTTAAGTTTTATTAGCTAATACAAAACTTTCAAACTTTCAAAAGTCACTTAAAAATTTATTATTAGTTTTTTAACAATACAAATGAAATTTTTTGTTCGGTTTATACAGACTAACATGAAACAAACTATTTGAAAATTTCATGAAGATATATTAAGAAGTTTTTGAGATATCCTGCGCATTATGCCCAAAAACGTCATTTGAAGAAAAAATGTTTTCAATGTTTCGGAATAAAAAATGACTTCAAGGTCTTCAGCTATTGAGCGAGTATAATTCTAAAAGCCGTAACTTCTGTTTTAATGGGAATTTCAAGGAAACAATTATATCAAAATGTTCAGAAAAGATAGGAGTTTAATAACTAAAATCAATCATGTCGTCATTTTTAATATATCAACTAAGCAAAAATTAGGTTTTCTAACTTTTGAAAGATGTACAACAAATTAGTGCAAATGGGTTTTAACAAATACTTCGAATTTTTTAAGAAAGATTCCTCAAAAACCTTAAATTTTAGTTCGAGAAAGTGGTGTAATCCCTTATAAAAATTCGAGACAAAACTTTAATGTCAACGAATGGTGTGATGATTTTGTTTATTTTTCAATCCCATTTCTCAAAAGAATTATTTACCGGACTAACAAATGGTGATCATGCTAAATTCCACTAGCGCTGAAACCACTGTAAATTTGAAAACTTATCAATTTCATTGTTATCTTTTCCAAATTATTATTTAAATGAAATAAGTTGAATATTTTTTCGCAATTGAATTTGTTTTGTAGTTAAAATATTAAATTAAATTAAATATTTTGATAAAGAGAATGCGAAGACTTTTTTTTTTTTTTTTTTTTTTTTTTTTTCAAAGAATGCATATTTTACTTTTAAAAAATTCCTGGTATTGATTATATATTATTTATTTTCAAATTATATATTGGACCGGAATAAAATAAAATGGTTATCAAATTAATGTTATAAAAAGTATAAATCAATATATAAAATAACAGGATATAAAAAAAGAGAAAATAGCATATTTTATCCAATTTAAAATGTATTCTCGATGCATTAGAATTTCTCTTTTTATTGGAATTCTTTCTACTTTAAAAATGTATCTTTTTTATTTGAAGAATAATGCATTTCCTCTCATTAGATTCATTTTCCGCAATTGTATGAGTTATTTAAATATCTCCAGTTATAATCATAACCGCAGATATGTTTCTTGGAATCATAAAAGTTAAATTATTGATGACTAATATTTTTCTCAGAAGTCAATTTAAGGACGAATCTCAATCATCCCTCGTTAAAATCAACTTGTAAAATTTTCTTTTACAAGTCACTCGCGGTTAATGCGAGTGCTTTAAAAAAAAGAAAATGCTAAAAGCAAATTGTTACTATCATTATTAAATAAAATGTTTTTTTTTTAAGTATTGCACTTAAATAAATTGTCATAGCCTTATTTTTGGAAGAATGTAAACTTAGACATCGATCTATTTAATACTAACAGTGTTACAAATGTTTATATTAATGACCTTACAATTTGTCAACCTATAGGAATTAAAATTGGAATAAAAATTTGCAAATAAACATATTCTCTCCCCCCCCCCTCCAACCAGTAACACAAAAATATTCTTTGTTTTTTAAAAAAAAATATAGTTGTTCAACTACCAACGCTTATCAGTAATATATATATGCAGGGCCTGATTATCAACGGGGCACACTTACACCAATAAATTTTAAAAGAAAAGTTCGTCTTATCTAAACGCCGAATTCATATAAAATATCTGACATGAATGAGGCACAATTTTCTGTTTATTTTTAGTGGTAGGAATTTGCCCCGTGGATAATCAGGCTCTGTATATATGTTTAATTTGATGTATAGTTACGGTTAATATATTCAAATTTTGTAAGATACGAATCAGTTAATATTATTGATCAACATACTGTGTCTAAAAAATAAACAAATATAAAGATAAAATAAATGTCTTCAAAAACTACTTTTTAGTATAAATTGCTTTTTCATGTGTAAGGTTCCGAACGAGGATATTAAGTGGTTCCTTGCAATCTCATAAGCAAAACAGTAAATAGTGCACGCTAACGAATTTTTTCAGTTGTCTTAACTACCCGGATTAGGTGAAAGAAATACGTTATAGTTTAATGACGTTCAATTATCATTAAATTATTTTAAAAATTGCTATTGGTAGAACTTTATCTCAAAGATTTAGGATATATTGAAACAATGTCACTATCTTTCAATTAGAAAAAGAAACAAGTAATATAAAAATTTTGTTTATAAAGTCAATTCCTTCTTAGGTCATTAAAGAAAAATTTAGTATAATCCCTTAACCCTTTCCGGCACAGTGTGCCCGAGTCGGGATACCTAATTTTAATTCCAAACTTACGAACGGCACCAAGAATATTTTTGTAAAATTTTGCTTTTACAATAGACGTTTAAAGTAACATGTTTTTAATTTCTAAAAAAGTCATTTTAAAATTCCGGTTTCAGTCAATCATTTCATCCTTTTACAACAAATATTGCCTGTGCCGGAAAGTGTTAAGCTAATATTAGTTTTTGTTGCATTAAAACATCTCAATTTGTTAATTTTCTATAAGCAAGTATACCCTATTGGTTCACAATGGAAGTCTATGGGAATTTGGCAAAATATTAGAGATATCGCCAAGTTGGCGACAAACTTGGCGGTATTTAGCGACAAAACAGGGTCTCCCATATGGTAACCCCTTATAGATATGAAGATGCATTAAATGTTGTTCAATAACCAATGGCCGCGATTTTGTCTCCCATATAAAACTAAAATTAATTAATTAAAATTTAATTGCTGAACTAATATTTGAAAAAACTGTATTAACATCAATTGTTATCCAGTAAAAGTTAAAAAAAATTATTTCAACTTGATAGGATGAATAATAAGTATTTTATTCACGATTGAAAATTTGAAGAAGATATATATATATATATATAGGGAGAGTGTGAACTAATAGTAGATATTGAAGAAAATCTTTGCCAATTTGAAATATAATTGTTACCATCGACGGTGTCTATTTTTTCGGTATTATCCTTCTATCGGTATTATCATTCATAAATCACAGGAGTCCTGCAAGTAATGTTTCCATTACACATTACAGATTCAACATAAAAAATATATACCGTATATACTCGCGTATAAGTCGACCCCTAAAATCGTGGAAAAAATATGTTGCATACCAGTATTTTCTCGTAGCCATCTTCGTCTTATTTAATATCAGCAAATTCTGTATTTAGATAACTCGAAGATAACTTTTATTAAATACTGGTATTCAGTTTGTTATTCCAGGCGAATTTAGGGTCGACTTATACGCGAGTATATACGGTAATTCATTTAAATCAATTAATATTGCTACAGCCTTTAAATCACAGAATGACATAAAGAATGTGTTTTGCAAATTCAAGCCTAAAATCGTCGCCCCCAATTAGAGAATACAGATATAGTTTACAGTAACCCTAGTAGAAACTGCGACTTTGTTTATATTGGTTAAAACGGATTATTATGAACATCCAAAAAGCAACTACGCTCTTAAAAATCCGAAAATTCACAATCGAAATCTTTCAATAGGCGACCACGTCCCCCAAAGTGATATAAGTAAGCGTACAAAATTAATACTGGAATCGGGCGTAAATTAACACAGTTGCGTCATCTTGTGGGCGGGGTTATAATCCACACACGCGGACTTTTAGTGCGACGTCACATATGACAGGATATCTACTATCTGCGCATATTTTCTAAATCTATTGTCACTCATGGAACTGAATTTTGTTTACCACATTTATTGCAAAATAATGACGTAGCAAGAGGGGCGTCCAAATGCACTTGACACCACGAAGTTTTCTTCGCCTTGGACGAGACATTTTAGCTATTAATCAAGGTGAAAAAAGTTACAATTTTAGTGGTGTGAAGTAAGAAAACAGTTAGGCATCTTCCTGTAGTTTAACCCCGTCCACTACGTGACGTGCGACCTCGATTGATGTGACCTCGCCTTTAATCTTGTGGTTACCTCTCCCATTTAAGATAGGACGCTTACTTTTATCGCTTTGATGTCCGCTGCCATCAAAATACTTACCGCCAATTAACAAGAGTGTGACGTCATCACTAATGGACATCACTAACGACTCCTCCCTAGTGTTGGAATTCACACCAGAAAACTTTTGAATAACAATTTTCTTTTATTTTATTTGTGGAATATTTATCATAGTATTAAACAAAAATAACTATTAAAACTTACTGGTGAGAATTCAGGATCCTTAAATAAAAAATTAGCTAGATGCGGCAACACTAGCCGAAAATGGCTCATTTTTACTTTCTTCTATCTTTACAAGAAGAAAGTATTGGATTCCTGAAAATTTCGAATTCCGGTTATCGACGGATTTACACGTTTTAGGGGTCAGAGATTCCAAAATACATGTTTTTACAAAGTGTCTGTCTGTGACTGTGAGTCTGTCTGTCTGCCTGTGTGTATTAGGGTGTATCACGAAAAATTTTTTTTTGAATTTTAAAATTTCAAGTTGATAAAAAGTTGTCTCTATGGTCACATATTTACCAAAAAAAATTTTGTTGAAATTGAAAAATATTTAGGTCGGGCGGAATGATCCTAAAGTTTAAACTTTTTTGTGTATAATGTATATTTTTTAATTTTTGTTATATATCAATGTATAGTAAGTGTTCCCTTTTCAAGTACAAAAACGCAAAGTTTAAAAAGGCAATTGATGTTAAAAAATTTTTTGGTATTTGTTATTTACTATACAAGTCTCCCGGAATCAACTTAAAAATCTTATTATTTTACTAAATATCCAAAATTTTCATTTCATTTTATTGATGTTTAAAAAAAATTTCAAGCTACTTTTTACATCGATAAACTTCAAGCAATCATGCAAATTAAATATATCTTAATTTTAAATAAGATTATTAGTCTTTTTTTTGGGGGGGGGAGGGGGTGGCTCATGACATTACACACAATTTTAGAGTAACAAACAAACAAACAAAAAAAACATAAAACATTAGAAATTGTAATATTTATATGGAAAAGGTTACAAATACAGTAGTTAAACATTGAATTTAAAAAGAGTTATTCAAAATAAATCTCGATTTTCTTATCTATTTATCTTCATAAGTTATCTTGATGGTTTTAGGGAGAGCACCACAATTTTAACCATCTTTTTAAACCTGCAACCAAAGTTGTGGTTAGGCTGGTTGTCAGAGACAATTTATAATGCAATAAATTAAAATATGGTTATAAAACAAAAATATTAAATTAAGTTTTTTACTATTGTAAACAAAAAAATAAACTTTGAGTTAACGTTATAGAGAAAAGTCTTACTTGTTTATTCTTGGACTGCTGTGGTTGTAGATTCAGATTTTGCAGACGTGAAGTGACGCTTCGTTTCAAATTTTGGAAGGCATTTTCTGTCCAGCAGTCTTGATCTAATGAAGCCATTTCGCCCTTTGAAGCCACAAACGTGCTTAGAGGCTGCTGTGACCTCCTTTACAATTCTTTCAACTGCCTGGGTGTGTGAAGGAATTTGAAACTCCTTTCTATCACTTGTTCCTGAATCAACAATCAACTCAATCTCTTGTTTGCTCAAGTTATTTAGGAGAGGTGGTTCTGTGACTGAGGTAGATTGCCAATCAATAAGATCAATGTAGTCTTCTGCCTCAAAATTAATTTGTGGTGGTTTGAAAATTCTTTTTTCTTTTAATTCTGTTTGTCGAGCTTTTTCTATTCTTTTGCTTGCCAGATATCTAATATGTTTGCGAGAGTCAAACAGCATTCCCAAAAGGAGATGTTCTGGATGTACCATAAAGACGTTTCTCTGTAGAGTTGATTGAACAATAGACTTAGGTTCATCTTCTAAGTATTGTATACATTTTACAATTTAAAAAAAGTGTTGTGATGCATAAATAATTCTAGGATGGCATTTTATAGTAAACCATGAGGGGGCATAAACTTTCATAACAAACTAAGCTAATTTTTTCATTTGCGGGGTCGGATCAATTGATGCAATATATAAACGTAAGATTATGTTTGCCATTGTCAGCCACCTTGCATGGGAGACGTTTCCAGGGTTTCTACTTGCCAACTCTTGAGCGCATTCACCTGTTAGTACAGCGTGACATATATCCCATAGATATTTCTGATCGGTGCTCAAATCTTTACAATCAACCTCTGGAAAAATACTATCTATTTTTATATATCCAACAACTGGTAAATCTTGGCAGTTTCCTAAACTTTTACCTATAGGACCACTGAAAGAACTTGGTCCAGAAGTTGACCATCGAGGGCAACAAAAACTTTCCTAAGAGGTAATTCGTTTAGATGAAGCAAACAAATCAATACTTGTACTGGGCGTTTTAAAGCCCTTTCAAACAATGCAATTGAACCATTAGCGACTCCAGTATTTGTTGCCGTACCATCACATCCAAGAGCTTTAATAGTTGTGTCATCAATGCAATTATATTCCATGTGTTTCAGTATTGATGATACTATGTCCTTTTCAGAACCCTTGTCTACAGTTACATGACCAAGATATGCTGAACCTGGTTCTTCAACCAAAGATATGTGCTGTTCTTGAATGGTTTTGCGAACAGATTTACCACGTACATATTCTTTGATTATAGTTTCGTCTTTACGACCATCAAAATATAGAGCAATTATTTCAGAGGTACGAGTTGAACTAATATTTTGACGGTACTTCACTCTTTCACGAAAAACCTTCGATTTATCAATTACCGCTGCCTGATTTTCTTGTGTCACAACATTTAAATCTTGCAAAAGAGCACTTTCTAGTTGAGCTCCTGCTCTATTGGAAATGGCTCTGCGATCACATGCTCTTGAAAATGATAGCAAATTTGCTGGTAGGCCTAAATGCTAAATTTCAAATGCAATACATTTTTTATTGATAGAATGATTCTGAAACTGTTCATTTTTGCACTTGATTACTAATTTTTGCTTTGTACATTCTTTATAAAAAAAAGTTTAAAATCGCCGTTTTGACAAAAAAAGTTTAAACTTTAGGCTCATTCCGCCCGACCTAAATATTTTTCAAATTCAACAAAAAATTTTTTGGTAAATATATGACTATAGAGACAACTTTTTATCAACTTGAAATTTTGAAATTCAAAAATTTTTTTTTCGTGATACACCCTAGTGTGTATGTGACACAAATGTTGTGGACGCTCTATCTCAAGAACTAATGCGCGGAATTTAATAAAAATTTATATACACTGAGTCCCTAATACATATTGATGCTGAATAGTTTTTGGTGTAAATCGCTCAACAGGTGGCGCTGCTATGCTGCATTTTTCACGATTTTTGCAATAGCTCTATCTCATGAACTAATGCACGGATTTTGATCAAACTTCAGATTTAGTTAGTCCTTGATATGAATTGATGCTGATTTCGTTTTGGTGTAAATCGCCCAACAGGTGGTGCTGTTATGATGAATTTTGCAGGATTTACACAATTTCCCAAATAGCTGTATCTTAAGAACTAACGCACGGATTTTCATCAAACTTCAGATTCAGTTAGTCCTTGATATGTTTTGCTACTGATTATGTGTTGGTGTAAATCGCCCTACAGGTGGCGCTTCTGTGCTGCCTTTTTCACGATTGCCTTAACCCCTTGGGGACGAGCGGCACGTATACGTGCCGCATGAAGCGCTCAGAATCCTTGTTTTTCCTCACCAGTAAAATTTCACTGTAAAATTTGCCTTACTGAATCAGCGCATTTTCTCGATTCAACAAGACACAAATTTCTGTTTTTAAAAAACGGTGACAAAAGATTAAAAATTTCGTAAAAGGCTCACGTCCCGAAGGGGTTAATAGCTCTATCTATGGAACTAATGGACGAATTTTTATCTAACTTCAGATTTAGTTGTATGTTGACACAAGTTGTTGGTAATTAGGTTTTGTTGTTAATAACCCAATAGGTGGCGCTTCTATGCAGGAATTTTCACGATTTTCGCTACAGCTCTATCTCAAAAACTATTGCACGGATTTTCTCCAAACTTCAGATTCAGTCAGACGTTGACATACATAGTTGCTGATTAGGAATTGGTACAAATCACCCAATAGGTGGCGATGGTAGGCAGCATTTTGATGGATTTAGACGATTTCAGCGATAGTCATATCTCAAGAACTAATGCACGGAATTTCATATCTTTAGAATCCTCATGAGATGCATAGATTGCCATTTAATTTTGGCAGTGTGATAGCGAATTTTGAAGTATTAACATGTATGAGATAGAAGAAAGTTTTGGGATTGGTACATCCGACTAGTTCATTTGGGCATTCCGAATTCTCCCCAGTCAGTTTTAACACTAGAACGGCGACGAGGGGTCATTTTGACCCTTGCCAAATGAATACATGCCGATTCTAACCAGAAAACTTTTTATAATATAAGTTTAATATATTCTGCACAAAAAGAACTTAAATAAATAAGTTAAATAGTTTTAAGTAAAAATTCTGATGTGAAATATTTATATAAAACTTGAGTAAAATTTCCCGCCGTTCTAGTGATAAGAGTTGTTTTTGCTTCCTAATATGACAGATATTTCACAAATAAAAAATTAATAATATTGCTCTTCTAAATTTTTCAGTCGGTAAATCTTTTCCGGTCGATTGTCAATGATATCACACTTGTGTCAGTTGGCCTTGAATATTTCGATGGCAGCGCTACTTCCCACATTCGTAAAATAATTAAATCCGAATTCAATAATTTCATAAATAAAAAAATTTTAGAAGGTTTTTACAAAATTACAGAAATGTACCCTAAACTAACCATGTGCAGGCCACCTGAAATGTGTTATACCGGACATTATGCGTTATATGGACATTTCAATTCATCGCAGTATATGGACAATTAAAGATAATATCTCCTTTTCTTTGCTTCCACATGTTATTATTAAATCTATGTTCTCAGCAATATCGCTCAGACTAATCCCTCTGAGGGAAGTCCTAGTTTTAGATTTCTTCAATATTATTCACCATTTTTAATGATCTCATATAATAAAAGTATATTAAATTACTGTTTTGAATGCGATATTGACAATGGTAAATATGATTGTATGGACATTATGTGTTATGTGGATATTTTGTGACGTGTAACCTCTGGTAATTTATTATTTATAAATAACATATACTTGAAATCAAATGTGTATAATCAACAGATTCGCTGTCGATTGGACTTTGTACTGATCAGGAGCTTGTATAAAGCGTCAACGTATAGTATTATTTATTTTATTATGTAATATTTATGTGTTCATTTTTAGTTTTATTAAAGATTTTAAATGTCTTTTTAAATTTAAAATTTTCAACCAGATGCAATAAGTTTAATTATGCAAAATTTTATTTAAAAAATCATACATACAAATTTTTGCTTTTATGCATATAGTTTTTTTGATTGAGAATTTTTCAAAACTTGACACATAATTAACAATAATCTACGGTGACCTATCCTCCTGGCACGGATAATACATAAATACCAAATTATCTGACGATGCAATTTGAAATTTGATTCATTAAATATTATTACATGAGTTTGATTTGTTTTTCAAGGAACATTGTGAAAGAAGTTGAATTGTACAGCAGTCTACCTAACCGAATGAGTTACTGAACTTTGATTGGCTTACAAGCGTGAATTATTTTTTCACAAAATTCATCGTTGGAGAGCTTGCTGTGTGAATTATTACCTCCATAAATTAATATTGTTTTCGCTCAATGAAGAACGCATCTGTTGTGTTTACTTTGGTAGAAACACATATCAATGTCATTTCAACTAAAGTTATCTCAGAATAAATGGATATTTGAATGTAGTTAATCTCTCAAACATTATATTTATTTTTAATAGGATCTTTCTAAAAGTGTAAGTTTTATGCAGTTTTATCCTGTTGCAAACTGTTGATGACAGACAAATGCTTTGCGTTTTAAAATAATAATCTACTTATAATAAAATCTGAGTCCCGAAAATTGTGTGGAACGATGCCGGTGCGGACCACTCCAGTGTACGAATCGACCGTAGCTAAACGCCATGTTAGGCTTAATAAAAAACATATCTTAACATATGACAGCTAAATGATAATTTTTTCTACTTGAAATCATGTCTGTTCAGCATATTTTCATATAAAACATGTGTATCATATCCATTTATAATGTATTAAGTTTTAAATTAAAATTAAGCTATTAGAAATCAAATCTAAACAAACGATACTGTTGCCATTCAAATTCAAATTCCAGCAAATTAAGAAACAAATGAATGACTCTTTGACGATTCATTAAAAAAAATACGGCTAACATCTGATTCTGCTTTAAATATATTTTTTAAAGCATATTAAAGCCTTTAAGTTTTTTGAAATGCGTTTTTCATTATAGTTTACATTTATAAGCAGCAATTTTATTAACGACTGTTTACATTTACAAGCAGTCAGTTTATGACATACATATGAAATATTACGTAATTTATTGAATAAATATTTTAAAATATATTATCAATGTTTTCAACAAATATTAATAGTTTTAATGATTCAATTTAATGATTATTCATCATTATTCATATGAATCATTCATATGAATATTGATTCACATCAATGATTCATGTATTTCACTCTTCTGTAGTGGCAACAGTGAAACGCTGTTTCTTTAGGAAAAACCATGGAAAACGTGCTGATATTTCGCCACTACTCGCATTGATCTGTCAATAGTTATTTTTGAATGGTTTAAAAGTTTTTTTAATTTTTATTATGGACTTTCCGAATGAATCGCTTTCGGAAAGAAGGCTCCAATTGACCAGGAAAAGAATTGCGCGATCGCGGCAATCAAGGGATTTCTCAGTTTGCCTGATAAACTCAGCTGAGTTTACACCGAACAGAATTAAACACCCATACGCACAATTTTTTGTTTATTTTTTATCTAAACTATGCATATTTTAAGTTCATGTTCATAAAGTGTTTATCACTCACAGGAACGTTTCATTATAATAAAGATTTAAAAATCAAAATTACATTTTTTAAAAATTTTACTAAATTTTTGTACCGTTAAAAAACATAGCTTTATCTTTATGTATGTGTATTACTTTCAATGATGCACATAATGGTGTTTTAGTTTTGGCCAAATATATGAATCAAATTTTAGTTTCTTCTAAAATTAAAAAATAAACATCTGATTTTTTAAAGAAATGCCACATGTTTTTTGTTTTATTTTTAAGTTTCTTATTTCACCTATGCTGATTTTTTTAAGCTGAATTTAATATATTTCTGTGAATTATTTTTTGCTGTTTGAAAAATGCAACAGCTTTCTTTCTTTCTTTTTTTTTTTTTTTTTTCAAACTATGCATATATTTATTAAAGCATTTACAGACATGCCACTTTCCAGCGAAAACATGGAATTCCACTTTTTCGGCACAATTTATCATCCCTGGGATTGATGCAAATCAGTATTAAAATTTGTTGACATTTTTAGGACGAGAAGGGGTGTGGTAGCAGAATTTGACAAAATAAAAATGCGAGTACAAACAGCGGCAAATTGAGTTTATTTCTAATCCTTTCCCATGACCTACTGTGCATTTAGTCCATGTATAGAAACAAGCAGCATGAAAAAATACATAGCCAGGAGCTTGCAACTATCATCTGTCTGCTTTCCCTGAAGGATTGCAAAAATCATCAAAATATCGTAGAAAAATGGTGGTTTCGTCAAACGAATATGAATTCCATCAAAGGATCACAGAAAAAAACACAATTTTTCCCAAAGGGTCCTTTAGAATGCATGTTTCGTCTAAGGATCATGGAATATGTGAATGCCGCCAAATAATCGTGGAAAAAACATTGATTTCATCAGATGACTGCAGAAAAAATGCATTATTTGATCAAAGTATCGCGAAAAACGTGAATTTCGTCAAATAATCACAGAAAAAATATGATTTTCATTAGAGGATCACAGAGAAAACGAGAATTTCATGGGAAGGTTGCAAAAGTGCAAGTTTCAACATAAGATCCTAAAAAAAATGTAAATTTTGAAATCGGGGGATCTTGAAGCTTATTGGTTCATCAGTATCAGGTGAACCGTTAGTCAGCTAAATTTTCTGTTACGTAACTAACTTGCTGCATACATCGGATGTACCTGTGCTTCTGTCAACGTATTTTGATTGTAAGGTAAGTCTCGCTTGCTCTGCTGTTTATTTCTTTTTTTTATTAGGATTTTTGCATTGGCTGTTTAAAATTCACCCTTTATTGGCCAATATATCGATTTTTACATGGTTTACCATTTTAGAGACGGACGATTCAGCCAACGGCTGCCGAAAAAATTCAAGTCTGAAAACATCGAGGGTGTATTACCAAACATCCATCAAAATTTAAATTTAATTCAGTTAGAAGAGAAGTACCATACCTTGACAATGTTTCAGACCCTGACTAGGATCCCTTTTTCTAAACATTAAATTATTGATTTTTTTTTTTTAATTTTAACTGGTTGTTTGTTTTTTGTGTAAATATTTGAATTTTTTTTTGTATGAAACTCCCCTTTTTTTATGAATCGCAGTCTCATTTATTGGTATTTCTTTATATTTATCCTTTTACTTTTATTTTATGTTTAATAAATTTTTCGGCAGTTATGAGCGAGATTTTACCTGCATTTGTAACAAATTTTTCAAGATGGCTGTAAAACTTCGTTTTTAAATCTTTATGTTACTTATAAATCCATGTTTTTACATCATTTTCTATTTTTTTGTGCAAATCATTGATTTATAAATAACATAAAGATTTAAAAATTGAGTTTTTCCGTCACCTTGAAAAGATTTTTGGCACAATTTTTTTCGCCAAGCGGCACAGGATGCGAAACTCTTCCCTGAATTTTGTCAAAGAAACGTGAGAGGTGTAATTCGTCAAAAAGGCGCAGAAAAAAACGTGAATTTTGCAACAAATCCAGATAAAAACACTCATTTCGTGAAAGGATTGTGGAAAAAACAGTCATTTTGTCAAAAGACTGCGAAAAAAACATGAATTTCATCAAAGATATGCAGAAAAAACGAGAATTTCACCATACACATTAAATTATTGATTTTTTTTGTTTGTTTTTTGTGTAAGTATTTTTAGTTTGTTTTATATACAGGGTGTTCCGTTAAAGGGGTCCAATATTAATAGGGGTAATAGAGGAGATCACACGGAGCATAAATCAGTATATAATGCCTGGCCGGATCTCAATAATTTTCAAGTTACAGCAAATAGAATGAAAAATCGGAAATTTGTAAAAAAACCCTCATTGCTAAACTATCGATAATGCTACATTAAAACGAAGCACATATTTAGAAAGAGCAGAAAAAATCCTACGAAATGACATAAGTTGTTTTAGAAAATTGAGAATTAATGGCGAGTTACAAGCTCTGAAACAGTGAAAAAATACAAAATCAAATATTTAGCAAAATAGTTAATCGTTAATTCCAAAAATGCAACTCTACCTACATCAAGGAAAATGTTATAAAATTTGGTCCATTCCGAAAGCTTTCGAAGAAGCTGACAATAAACCATATCAGTTTAATTGTATGGGAGAAATCAAGCAGTTCCCTAGTTACAACTCTGTACTGTTGCACGCTCGGAAAGGGCGAAACTCCGCCCATGACGATTGTAAACACCCCGTTTTAATATCTTTCAATTATACATTTCTGATCAACCTCTATCAATACCCTTTCATTATTCAGTCTGGTCAAGTGAATGACATATTGTGCAGCTCTCGCCTTGTCTTAAAGCAAACTCCGTGACTGCTGCGTTTCCTCCATGAACTTTCAGGATGATGAAGAAGAAGTACTTTTTATGCAAATTTTCTATGTGTATGGGAAGAAAAGTGTAATAAAACAGCAGTCATCAGTGGGCGTTATGTTAAAGGGAGGCTGTTGCAAGTGGGATTGTAGTAAGTTGATGTATAATAATTATGCCGGAATACACTAACGAAGAATATGCGGACATGCATCTGATGTACGGGCAAGCTCATGGAAATGCATGTCTAGCACAATGTACCGTGAGCAATTTCCAAGGAGACGTTGCCCAAGTTCGAAACTCTTCATAAAAATCGATAGACGATTACGGGAGACTGGATCGTTTAATACAGCAAGCATTGATGCAGGGAAACCTCGACATGTACGAACACCTGCAATGGAAGAAGATGTACTGAATATTTTTAAAGATAACCCCTCCACGACTACACGAGCTGCTGCGTCTGAAGTCGGTGTTTCTCACCAAAGTGTGTGGCGTGTTCTGCATGCAGAAAACATGCACCCCTTTCATGTGCAGCGGGTACAACTGTTATCAGTAACAGATTGTGCTCAGCGGACAGAATTCGTACGCTGGTTGCTTAATGTAACAGAAAATAATCCACAATTTCTGGAAAATATTTTATTTACTGATGAAGCAACATTTACGAGAGAGGGCGTGGTAAACACGCACAATATACACACATGGTCATATACAAATCCGCACACTGTTTTCCCGTCGAACGCACAACAAAAGTTCAGTTTGAACATATGGGCAGGTGTCCTCGGCGATTATCTCATAGGACCATATTTACTCCCAGATGTACTCAATGGCAGTACGTACTTGGTTTTCCTACGGGATATCTTACCGCAGTTACTGCAAAATGTGCCAGCAACATTGCGCCACAATATGTGGTTTATGCACGATGGCGCACCGGCACATTTTTTCATAGGTGTTCGCAATCACCTCAATTCAACATATCCTGGGAAATGGATTGGACGCAGTGGACCTGTTGCTTGGCCTGCACGCTCTCCAGACCTCAATCCGTTAGACTTTTTTATTTGGGGACACCTTAAATCGCTGGTGTATGAAACGCCTGTGGATACACCGGAGGATTTACTAGCGCGAATCGTTGTCGCTGCAGGAGACATTCCCAAATCCGTCGGAGTTTTCGGCATGTTCGCCAATCTTTACGACGTCGCTGTCGGCTGTGCGATTCTGTTAATGGGCGCAACTTCGAACACCTATTATAATAATGTCCGTTCGTCTGCCTTCCGACATTGAACTGTGCAGCGCAGGCCAGAAGACTATGCTTCACATATGTCATAAAGTACGTGGAATGTAATTCTTTATTTGTCATTTTTCTTTTATTTTCAACACTTTTTGGCACAGTATTTTGTAAGTCACAGACTGTGGTGTACTCAAATTGTAAATCACAAAGTTTGTATGAATTAATTTAAAATTTAGTGTCTTTTTAAAATTTATAATTAATAAAATTATTATGCTATTTGTTATTATTATTTCCTATCATAAATTATGATGCACATATACATACAATAATTGTCCATGTAAAACATGTACTGAAACTTCTTGCATAGTTACAAATCGCAATATTTTTAATTATTTCCGAATTTTCACCACCAGTTTAATTTTAAAGAATTTAACTTAAGCTTTATATCAATAAAAGACCACTTTAAAATGTAGACTATTATTGTAAAGTTATTTTGGTTCATTCAACTCTTGAATAATTAAAAATGTTGCATCTCAGAAGAAGCATGATCGAAAATGTATAGTTGAGAGTAATTAAAAAGGCGGTGTTTCCAATCGTGATGGGCGGAGTTTAACCTTTGCTAGTGTCAAAGAAAGCGGAGTTGTAACTAAGAAACTGATTAATTTCTCTCACACAATTAAACCGATATGGTTCATTGTAAGCTTTTTCGAAAGTTTTCGGAATGGACCAAATTTTACTACATTTTCCTTGTTGTAGCTAGAGTTGTCTTTTTGGAATTAACGATTAACTATTTTGATGTATATTGGATTTCGTACTTTTTTCACTGTTTCAGGTCTTGTAACTCGTCAATAAATATTGCTATTTTAATACAATTGATGTCATTTTGTAGGTTTTTTTCTGCTCTTTCTAAATATGTGCTTCGTTTTTATGTAGCATTATCGATAGTTTAGCAATGAGGGTTCTTTTACAATTTTCCGAATTTTCATTCTATTTGCTGTAACTTGAAAACTATTGAGATCCGACCAGGCTTTATATACTGATTTATGCTCCATGTGATCTCCTCTATTACCCCTATTAATATTGGACCCCTTTAACGGAACACCCTGTATATTGTTCTGTATGAAACTCCCCTTTTTTCTGAATCGCCGTCTCAGTTATTGGTATTTATTTATATTTATCTTTTTATTTTATATTTAGTAAGTTTTTTGGTAGTTGTGAGCGAGATTGTACCACCATTCGTAACAAATTTTTCAAGATGGCGGAAAAACTTCGTTTTTAAATCTTTATGTTATTTATAAATCCATGTTTTTACATCATTTTCTATTTTTTGGGCAAAATCATTGATTTATAAATAACAAAGATTTAAAAATGTTTTTCCGCCATCTTGAAAAGATTTTTGGCAAGATTTTGAACAATTTTTTTTTGCCAAGTGACACTCTTCTCTGAATTTTGTCAAAGAAACGCGAGAGGTGTAATTTGCCAAAAGGGCGCAGAAAAATACACGAATTTCATGAAAGATGTGCAGAAAAAATGAGAATTTTGCCATAGGGTTGTTGGAAAAAGCTTTTTTTTTCACCGCATGAGGTGGTTCATATTTTCTTCATTTGAAGGTTGACTTTTACAAACACTATTTTTTTAATGCTTTTGAGGACTTGCCACTATCTGAATAATCATGCATATCAGTCACCTGTTTAATTGAGCCTGACTTAATGTTGTAAATTTAAAATAACACTTTCCCGTCATTTTTGACGGGGCCAAATGCTAGTCTATATAATATTTGGCGACTTACCACCTGTGCCTGGCTAACATTAAAATACGAAATTGGCCGCCTGGCATATAAAAAGTGAAGCGGGTAGCCCGGAACTGTTGATGACAGTCACATGACTTATGCTTTTATTGTATAGGTAATATTTTTAACTACACTTATCTTCTAAACGAAAATGTATTTTCTATGTATAAGTAGTGTTACTAAATCTGGCGTTTTTTTCATCCTGAAATTCAGAATTTCTATCAGAAAATTTTAAATAGGAATTTTTATTTATTTCATTCGTGGGATGTTTACTATTATAAAACAAAAATTCCTATTTACACTTTCTGGTGACATTTTGAAATTTTTCATTAAAAGATCTCTCAGATTTGGACACATTGTATTTAAGCAAATTGAGAATCCAATTTTAATTTGACGTTTTATAAATTTTTATACCGTTCACACAAACACATATTAATATCGAAATGGAGACTTCGTTCGCTCCGTGAGTAATGAATGAATAACATGTTAAAAATAATAGTACAAATAAAACAAAAACCAAATTTTGAAGCGCAAAAAAGATATTTTTAAGAACTTTCGGCTATTGAGATAACCTAAATGTTATTTAACATTGAATATATATTTAATTTAAAAAAAAAAATATTAAAATATTTTTAGAAGAAACTTTTTTCAATATTGAAAAATAAATAAATATATAAATAATATTAAATACATCTTTTAAAAAATAATAATCGTTTTTCCTATCTTTCCTTTTTGGATTAAATAATGCCTTTAATCTTATAATTTATTCTTCTCTATAAATAGTTGTTATTTAACTTATTTAAAGCGTTTCTTTTGGTATTTCCTTCATGTCTGCAAAAATTATTAAAATTTAAAACTCTTTAATAGTTTGGGAAAAAGCTTTTCTAACTTATACCTTCCATACTTTTATATATCATACTTCTTTTTAAAAAAAATTATTATAAGAAAAATGCTATTTAATTTAATAATTTACTTTGGCAATGTGTGGTTGTTCCTGAAGCCATTGATACAAGAGCTAACATTCAGTATATTTACAAAGTCATAGAGAGCCTAAAATTGAATTTCCTTTTGAACTAATGTTCATGCTCCAATTATTTTCAAGCACTATCGAAATTCAATAGTTGCTGAATGCATTCAGACCTTCAATTAGCAGATATTAAAACGACTATTAAATTGAATTATGTATAATTTCCTTTTGAAATGCTCTTTCTCATTGTGTTTGATTGAAATCCACAATAGAAGCTTTCAATATCTAATATATATATATAAACAGAGTGAACAAGAAATTTAGGAAAAGTTCTACGCTAAATAAATAATTTAATAACTGTATTTATTTCATAACGGAATAAAAATATTTCAACGATTTGTTATTTTAATTTATGAAATAGATTTTATAATATTGAAATTGTGATTTTTTTAAATTGCATTTAATTATGTCTTTAAAAAATATCGTAATTTATCATATGAACTATTTTTCGTAAAATTAAATTAGCATGTATAAATTAAACACAAGCAATGAAATTTGAAATGTGCAATATAAGAAAGCGAAAATAACCTTCATTATATAAAGTTTTTATTTAATAATTACAAATCGTTTTTTATCTTTTATTTCTTTATTTTTTGAGTTATGAAATCTTTTCTTTTTAAATTATATCTTATTGAATTATATGTGATCTATACATGCGATACGTTTGAATTTCGTTTTTGCTTTTATATTTGATTCTAAACTGCAACTGAAGCTTTCAATGCCTAATTCAAAATAACATATCTCTTATAATAAATGAAGTAGAGTATTGTATTCATACTAAAATGGTAAATGAATTGTCACTATTTTGTTCATTTTTCTGAAAAAGAATTAAATATAAGGTTTAAAAAACTGATAGACAAATTCATTTGTAGTTAAAAGCTAAATAATTTTTTAAGTAGTTGTAAAATAAAATCCTACATATATATATATTGAAATTACTACTGTATTTAACTCCACTGCACATACTAATACAGGTAATTAAAAAAAACTCCTTTTTTAAGTTCTATTTAGGAAAAAAAAATTCTTATTCACATTTAAAAATTACTTTTCACTTTATTTAAACCTATTGATTGCAAATTGAAATTTTTCTATAAAAAAAAAACGTTGTAATTAGAATTCATACAAAAAATTAAAACGCATCCGCATCCCAGTATAATTAAAATGTCCTAACGCATAACAGAATTTTTTAATTAGTTTTTAACTGCACTGTAGTAAATTCCCATTCTTGTTCTAATTGTTAAGAAGCTGGGCTTATTTGAAAAAAGAAACTTCAATAAATAGGAAAATGCGGATTTATCTTTAATTTTCCCTCATTAAGAGTGTTGTTATTAAATTTCCTTTAAAAAAATAAAACTAAGTAATAAAATGAAAGAACATTCTTTTTGGTTTTCTTCTCATGTATTAGAGATTAAAGTGTAATAGCTTCAAGGAGTACTTCAAAAGAATTTTAAGTCATAGTTGAAGAAAGTAGACTCTAGAAAAAAAAACAGCATTTAACGAAACGAGAATTTATAAAGGTTATTTTTATTTTTGTTTTAAGAGAGTAACTATTTATATTAAGTGTGTAGGTTAAGATAGATTATTTAAAGAATTTTAAGTATTATAAAATTACGTTGATGTGGATAAAAATAATTAATTGAAATATATTTTTCATAAAGTAGACTGTGCGTTGATTTCTTTATTGTTCCTTTGAGGACATTTGAGATAATAATTTACAAACAAATGAAAACTTTTGTAATCACTATGCAAAATCTACTTCTAAGAGGACATTTTATTTAAATATTTAAATTACACTTTTAAATATTACCAAACTTTTAAGATAAAACACATATAACGGTAAATCTAATGTTAAAAAGTTCTTGTCGCAGAAGGTTAATTGTTGTTAATATTATTCAGAAATTTCTATTTAACAACTTAACAGTTTTTTTTTTTTTAACAACAAATTAAAAACATGGACCAAATACCACTATTTCTGTACTAAAATATTTGCCTTATATACTGTATTGATCGAAATTTACAATTGAAAAAAAAAATAGTAATCAACTTTTTATTCTTATAAAATTGCTATTTATTTACCAAAAGATAAATAAAAAAAGATTTAAAAAGCGATTTTCACTATCATATTACGTGAAAATTATAGTTGTTGTATTTTATAGTAATCTTTATTTTAATTTTTGCTGTTTATCTCAGGAAGGTTTCTCTGCAATGAAGGGTTGGGTTGGGTTGATTGTTGACGGCCAATTATCTACACGAGGGATATAGGCCCTAGGAGGAGTGCCTTCCGTGGATGTCTTTCTAAGGGAACCTAATCCGTATTAACGCATGGAAATCCACGGTTCGAAGAAAACCACGAAAACTGCGAACGATTAGGCCGACGGGCGCGATTGGGTTCGAACCCAGAACCTCCCGTCTACCAGTTTCGAGAGCAGAACCTCTCAGCCACTGGTCTGCAATGAAGGAAGTGCGCATTATACAGCGAATATACCTAAATTAGAAAAAAATAAGCATGAAAGTTTAGGTGCGTGTTATGAAATGGAGCGCCCTACATGCCCGATCACAGTGTAATTGATATTTATTTATAGGTTCATGATTTACCGTTAAAAGTTAGCGGTAACCAAAGCTTTTAGTAACTAAGCGAACAAACTACTCAGAGGCAAATTCTTCAGCTGCTAAAATGTTGAAATAATTGCGTGACGCCAGAATGTACGAAGAAATTTATATGAAAATAATTAAAAGCTATATTATTATTATTATTCACCTATATTATGACAACGAAATTATATTAAATTATTCTGGGTGCCATTTGAAAGTTTGGAATTAAAATTCAGCATTTACACTACGCAATCACTGCCCTTTAAGTGGTCAATAAAAAGGGTTCGTACGCTTCAAGGACTTTCAAGCACCTTTTATCAAAATTTTCGTAGAGTTATATTTGTCTTATTTAATGAAAAAAAAATCTCTTCTACAGATATAGCGACCACTACTGTACTAAATTTCTAGTACTTAAACACATAAAATACTCTGAATCCCTTGATCCGCACGAACCCAAAATAAAATATTTTCCTTACATTATATGTTTCCAAAATATTTTCTTAGTTGATATAAATAGAGCAGAGTTAAAAAACGCAGTGTTTAAGGTCCTTTGGTGTGGCGTTAAGTATAAAATACATCTATGAAACAGTTCATTTGAAAATAACAGTTCATTTATTAATTCATCTTGAATTTTAAAACTTAAATGATAAAGACATATACATGTACCTCCAGCTTTTGCTGGGAACTTTGTTATATTGACATATTATAACTGTAACAAAGAGTTAAGTTTAAACTCCAGTTCCATCGTCCTTACATTACATCACCTCACACCACACTCCATGGAGTTGTTTCACAGAAGATATACTTACTCAGTACATTAAATTGGAACAAAAATATGCAAACAATTACAACTTAAAGAGAGTGCCTTTACGACCGAAATGGAGAAAGAAAAACCGGTTCGGAGCGATATAACTTCCGAACAAACCACACGGCAAATTGAGGGGGACAAAACTTTGTCCAGATTTCCAACATTATTCTAGATAAATTTACATTTTTTTTTCTTTTTTTGCTTTACTTTCTGTTTCTATTTTCTATTAAAAAGCATCGAGTAGTATATGTAAAAAGTGCGCGCCGCCTGAAATGCCTTTCTTTTGTAACTGTCTCAGTGATTATGAATTGAAGTACATCAGTACAAACACCATTGTACCTTTGAAAATATTATCTTTTAAATGTGAATGCGCTTAAAAGCAAATTAATAAAAAAAATAACTTTTATTAAGGGAAGAATACAAGTTTTGAAAAAGTCTCAATCAAAAAATTATATGCATTAAACAAAAATTTGTATGTATGTTTTCTTTAATAAAAGTTTGCATAATTAAACTTATTGCATCTGGTTGAAAATTTTAAATTTAAAAAGACATTAAAAATCATTAATAAAACTAAAAAAGAACACATAAATATTACATAATAAAATAAATAATACTATACGTTGACACTTTATACAAGCTCCTGAGCAGTACAAAGTCCAATCGATAGCGAATCTGTTGATTATACACATTTGACTTCAAATATATGTTATTTAAAAATAATAAATCACCAGAGGTTACACGTCACAAAATGTCCCCATAGCACATAATATCCATACAATCATATTTACCATTGTCAATATCGCATTCAAAACAGTAATTTAATATACTTTTATTATATGAGATCATTAAAAATGGTGAATAATATTGAAGAAATCTAAAACTAGGACTTCCCTCAGAGGGATTAGTCTGAGCGATATTGCTGAGAACATAGATTTAATAATAACATGTGGAAGCAAAGAAAAGGAGATATTATCTTTAATTGTCCATATACTGCGATGAATTGAAATGTCCATATAACGCATAATGTCCGGTATAACACATTTCAGGTGGCCTGCACATGGTTAGTTTAGGGTACATTTCTGTAATTTTGTAAAAACCTTCTAAAATTTTTTTATTTATGAAATTATTGAATTCGGATTTAATTATTTTACGAATGTGGGAAGTAGCGCTGCCATCGAAATATTCAAGGCCAACTGACACAAGTGTGATATCATTGACAATCGACCGGAAAAGATTTACCGACTGAAAAATTTAGAAGAGCAATATTATTAATTTTTTATTTGTGAAATGCGTTTGTGAAATGCTGAATTCCCACCGGAATCTTTGAAAAATTCTATTTCAAAATAGGTAAAAGCAATATTACGGCTTTTTTCCACCAAAGTTAGAAAAGTAAAATTTAATAAAATTTTTCTGGTGTAAAACTTTATTAATCGTAGGTGGTATATAATATATACCGGTGCCCCTCAAGGGGTTAAATGATGAGTGTATTCTGGCCACTGCATACGCTGTATTGTTTTCTTTTCAAACGTATTCTGCACATGTTGAGCTGTATTTAGCATGTATTAAATAAAAGAAATCGGCAATGATTGCAACATAAAGTATAACACAAGATCTGAATATATCGTCTGCATAACTTTTGAGCTGTTAAAGTGTCTTTTGAAGTAATTTACAAATCCATACATAATTTTTCAGCAAATTATGCAAGCTAAAATACGTCAATATGAACCAGATTATGAAATTTCACCAGAATAAGTTAATATCCCAACAAAAAGTTTTCGGTAAAAAAAAGCGCCAAGTTCTCTTTAATGTTTCGGCCAGAAAAAGTAGTGATATCTGAAGTTCGCACAAGTTAAAAGCCAAACATCCCAAATCTTTCATTGAAAATGGCTTCCTGCGACTTGGCCGTTAATGCCTTCTACAGTATTTCGAAATTAATGACTGGAAATTACGCATTTTTGAATTATTTAAATATTAAAAGTAATATTAGAATGCGAAGAGGCAAATTCTCATAAATACAATATAAGTAAAAGATTTCTGATAAATACCATTCAGTTTCAACAAACATTAGTTTTAATTACAGATCATTTAGTCCACTTGTGGTTTAATTGCTATTTTGTACGGTCTAAAGCTAAAGTCATTAACGTAAAACACAAGAAATAAAACAAAATTTACTGACTTCAAATCTCACAATAGCTTACATTATATTTTTTGTATAATATTGAAATCTTGTGTATTGACGAAAGAGATTTTTTTCGTTTGAACATTTATTATACCCTGTTCACACTAAAAACTTAAGATATCTTAGATTGCCAATTTTGAAGTGGTACCCTCCCGGAATTGGGTGCCTTCTCACATCGAGAAACTTACCTTAAGATATCTCAGTAGCGTCACTGTGTCTGTGATCTGATCAAAATTAAAGTATGCGCATGCGCTAAAAATAAAAACGGCCGCAACAGCCAATCAGTAAAAGCGAAGCTTCATAGCCAACGAGACTGAGTGGTCGTTCCTGTATCTAGCTGAAGTAAGTCGAAACTTACTGAGAGAGTTTGTGGAACTCTCTCAGAGAGTTCGGCGGCCTAAGATATCTTAAGTATCGTAGTGTGAACATAGTATTATAGTTTGTTTGCATGCATGAAGAAGTATTCGATTTATAAACTTTTAAAATCTGTAACTAATTATGTTTTACCAATTAGGGATATTATCTCCTGAATACAAGTATTTTGTTATTTTTAACTTCTAAACATTTAAATAGACCGAAGTTGTTTAAATGCTTTTTCCAAATGTGTATTTTATTTCTGTAGTCTGTGCCACAAAATGCCTAAAATAATAAAAAATTGTAGTTGGCATGTAACTCATTTGTACATATTTTAAAATTTGAAAAACTCTCTCGAAGGCATTAACGGCCAAGTCGCAGGAAGCTATTTTCAATGAAAGATTTGGGATGTTTGGCTTTTAACTTGTGCGAACGTCAGATATCACTACTTTTTCTGGCCGAAACATTAAAGAGAACTTGGCGCTTTTTTTTCTTTTACTGAAAACATTTTGTTGGGATATCACTACTTTTTGTATGTTTTTTTTTCAAGTTTGTTATTCTAAACTATATTAATATGAAAAAACTTCAATTTCGGTACTTTTATGTTAGCCGGGAGCAAATCTCCTCATTAGCCTTTTGTTTTTTCGCCAATAGCAGTTTTCATTTTTCAGATGTGTAAATCAGAAACAATGCTTTGATTTTCAAATAAAACATTTTGGTTTATGTTATTATTTCTTATTTATTTATTTATTTATTTCTATGTTAAGTATTCTATTAAATAAAATGAGGGAAATGCATCTATTTTAATTGAGATGACTGAAAAGTTTATATCTTTAAATGAAATGAATGCAATATGAACAATGGAGTTAGGAACAGTATTTGGCGAATTGCCACTTGCGCCCGGCTAACATAAAAGTACCTAAATTTATTTTACTGAGCTTTACAAATTTATACTTTATTTCTTTTTATATTAAAGTACTAGCCGCCTCTAGCAAGCAGTATTTAACGTATTAATTCCATGTTAAACGTTGCATCATGTTACTGTTATTCATAATTTAATTTACTTGCCCATTCTTTCGCCAAGTCGGAAGATTTTGATAGAGAAATCAAGAACACTTTACGATCATGGAAGCACATCATATATTTTGTGTTGTTATGTATTTCATCTTTCGTGACAAATATATCGTAACTCACTTATGCATGTTTCCTTAGCAGTTACGATTCGTTCTCTAATGCGGAAATTTTTAATCCTATTAAGTAATCTTTTCTAATTGGGCTCGCTGCCAATTGTTGTATTTTAACTGATACGGATGGGTACGAGTGAAATGTTTCTTATGAAATCCTTTGGCAATATCTGCATTTGTATTAAAACATATTGATGCTGATATCTTTTTGTTTTACGTTAACCTTTTCAATAGACTCGATTACGGAAGAATAGAAGGTCTGCCGGCTCACTGTCATCATCCATTTGAAAATCTATCATTCTTTTCATCTGATCGTGTTGGAGAATTAGTCAATGTGCCATGGTTTTAAGATTTTAGCTAATTTTATTCGAAATCTGAAAACTAAAGTGCAAGGAACCGGATTATAGAAGATTCATTCTAACGTACATATCGATTAACAGGTTACATATTACAGAATTATAATAACCATAAGGAGAACTGGCAGTTTCAATGCTTAAATAGTTTCCGTAAATTCTCTTTATATAATACAGAAGTTTTAACGGTGTAAAGATTAACCACATAGTCACAGTAAATATAATAACAGTACAATATAATAACAATACCAGAAGTTTTGGGCAGTGACGAAACTATTAGCCCTTTGGAAATATTAGTAAGTTTTATCATTTAACTATTCAGATGGTATGCGAAAAAATAAAAATAGATGGCTCGAATTAATAATTAACTCATTGAAAAATAGCCACTAGCGTCAAATATTCGCCAAGATTGGCGACATTTAGCAAAGTTTTGCCAAATTTGGTCATGCCATATATCATGTGAATTCTCAAATTTGGCGACAAAAAATATTTTGTTTATTCTGATGTCATAATGATGCATATGTATTATGTATTATACACATACCTATAATATGTATGATGAAAATGTATTACGTATTATGTGCATATGTATAATATGTATGATGCATATGCATAAGTTCATTAACATCACTAAAACGCACGTAAAGGAACAGTGTTCCATAAATAGTAGGGATAATTGCCAGATTGGCCAGAGTGCTATTGAGATTAGAATTCCGACATTTATAATAGACCGGGAAGCGCCTGTACACACCATCACCTCATCGAGTTTACAGCTGAAATTTTAGGATTAGTTAAAACTAGATTAGCATATTTAAATGCAACTGGTCTGTTAAGTCATATCTTGGTGGAAACCACCTGAAGACCTAATTTTAGTGGTTAACTGATAGGTTTACCATTGTATTTTCCTGCATCCAAAAGTTTGGAAACATGGAGGAATGAGTGCAGGAAAACACAATCGAAAATCCACCAAATAACCCGTAAAATCGGGTCTGTAGATGGTTTCCACAAAGATATGACTTGGCAGACCAGTTACATTTCAATACGCTAATCGATATTTAACTAATCCTAAAATTTCAGCCGTCAAATCGATGAGGTGATGATCTGTGCAGACGCCTTCCGGTCTTTAATAAAATTTGTTTTAAGGAAGTAAAAGGTAGAAAGATGGACAGATAAACTGAAAGATTTGCCTTATTAAGATTTTGCAAAAGCATATAAAAATTCATTCAGCTTGAAATCATGTAACACCTTTATAACTCAGGCGAATTTTCTGTAATCGGGTTTTGGCGACCAACATAGCTATAATTATAATCTTTCTTTTACAGATTTAAAATTAACAATAAATTAACAGTCAGTAGGCTAATAATACAATATAATAACATTAGCAGCGGACTTCGGACGCCGCATCTGTCGCACATCGTTAAAGATAGTTTATTAGTTACACATTTCATTTAATTAAAAGGAGATTTTTAAACTTTCATATAAAATTAGGATATTTTTCCACTATAGGGACCTTGGCATTTTTCTTTTTTAATCTGGCGCAATTCGGACTTCAGAAACTGAGATATGTTTCCAAATGATATAAACAACTATGAAAGCATGTTTATTAGTTACACATTTCATTTAATTAAAAGGAGATTTTTAAACTTTCATATGGAATTAGGATATTTTTCCACTGTAGGGACCTTGGCAATATTTTTAAAATCTTGGCGCAATTCGGACTTCAGAAACTGAGATATGTTTCCAAATGATATAAACAACTATGAAAACAAACTTGATGAACTTTTATGTTATTTATATATGTGTTTATATACATATAAACATTTTATTTATACATGTATAAAATATTATTTTTTATATACAAATTATTTATGTTGGTATATAAAAATAAATAAACGGGTTCCATACATTAAATAAATTGTATACATATGGAAAAAATTGCTTCTGTATATGACATAGTAAATAGGTTGCCAGAAAATGCGTTATTATCAAATTTCTTTTCTCGTCAAGGCTATTTTCTGTATTTCGCCAAGGCTACTATATCGGAAACGTACCGAATTGCGGTTATATTTTGTTAAATGTTTTATTGTTTTAATATCGTAAAAATATCATAACCTATACTGATTAAAATTTTTAGGTATATTCATTTTTCCTAATTAACAAAATTCTTTGGAAAAGCATATATATAAAATGTTATTCTGAATGAAATCACGTGACCCCCTTCAAAATTCTGTAAACGAGTTTTGGCGACCAATATTGGCACAATTAAATGTGTTAAGGAACTGTTTACGGCCAAATGAACACCCCCTGTTTGAAGGGTTTAGAGGCGTAAATTCTGTGTTTTGAGATTTTTCTGGTTAATTATGCTACAAACCCGACTTACTAGTGAAATTTCATGATTCTACGACTTTTAGAAGTACCTCAGTTATTTGATGATGCGAAATGAGTCAGTGACAAAAAAGTGCTTTTCGGAATTTAATATTTCGAAAACTACTCAATATAGAAACATGAAATCGTGGAACCTTAGATCAGTTTAACCATACGAACATGTGTATAAAAGAGAAATTTCTATATCTCTTCCTAAAACGACGTTATGAGGGGGTGAAAAGTATGCCGAAATGGTTCATGAAAAGGTAGCTTACGGCTTGTGCGAACTTGTTATGAAATTTCACCAGAATAAGTTAATATATAAAAAAATCTACTAATGACAATTGAGAATATGACCTTATGATAAAATGTCTAGGAAAATGAATCAGAAAAAAAAATCATATCACATTTAAAACGGCACTTCACTCTGTTAGTGGCCTTGGCGAGAGAGAGAAAAGCCTAGAGAAGGAACACTTTAACAAGTAATTTCGGGCAACCTACTCACTATTTCATACAGGTCTTTATTCAATATTTACACAACTTATTTAATGTTAGGTGGGTATCTATCAGTTTTGTTGCATTTTGTTGCATTTAGCTGCATGTTTTGTGGAGGAAATGCAGAATTATGAAATATTTAAAGTTGCTATACCTAATTATTCCAAATTAATGGTAATTGCGATCGCTTTCCGTTCATTTCAACTTTTTAATTTTTAAATTTTTTAGAAACCATTCATACAGACAATTTTATATTTTAAAACTAACTCGAAGCAAAATTTCAAGTTTTTGGGCTCAGCAGTAACACAGAAATAGAAAATTTTCGAAAGTTTTTTGTTTCAGCAGGGTTTCATATAGCGAAATTTTTAGAAATTGTTCTATTGCGAGAATTTACATCATGATAAATACAGTCACGTCAATTTTCATGTTTATATTCCTAACAATTCCATGTGCTTCGTTACTTAGATCATCTTTAGATCTTTTTCCGTTTTGTTTAGTCTTTCGATTTTTTAGAATTCGTTCTACAACGAGCATTTACATCTTATAAATTACTGCCATGACAAAGTGCTAGTTTCTAAACCCAACAGTATCCCAGAAATTTCAGTATTCCAAATAAAACATAATTTAGAACCTTTCTAGAAATTTTTACGTTTATCTGTCAAATTAAATTTTCGACTCTTTTAGAGAGCGTTCATAACGAGTATTTACATCTTAAAAGTAACCACCACACCGAATTTAAAGTTTCTAACCCAATGAATACCACAGAAATCGCAATTTTAGAACTTTTTTGTTCCTGCAGCGATGTAGGTTGTTGCACTGACATAAAATACAGTCTTTTTTTCGGAGCAGAGATGGCCACCAACATTTTTTAAGAAATTGACTATGTAGTTTCAGAGATAACACCTCACAAACGTAGAAACATTAATAATATTGTACACTTTATAATATTATAGCGCTTTATAATATTAGCATTAGATATACACATACAAAAGCCATTTATTTGTTACAAACTAAAGTGCCCGGCGTTGCCCAGAATTTGAAGGATGTTTGTTTTGAAAAATCAATTTCAAAATTTAACATGCAACATAAAACAAACGTTTTAAAAAGCGCATAGCTGCCAACCTTTACGCTTTTTTCATACCACTAAAATTTTATAGAAAATATTATCTCATTCAATCGGCGAAATCTCATGATTAAAGAAGGTGAAAATCTCCTTAGAATTTTAGTGGTAGTCAAAAAGCGTAAAGGTTGGCAGCTATGTAAATGTATATAACAGACGCAAAAGAATACAGCTATAAAGGAACTTATTTCAATTTATAATTGGAGCAATATTTCCATGATCGGGTTTTTATCATGCTTCAATACGTTTTTTCACACTCATATGACGTTATACTATATTCACCACGTCCTTTATATTTCCAATATGACGTAATATTTTAATCTTTCACGTGGAAACCTTGAAATAGAAAAGTTATGAAGTTATATTCACTTTCATTTAAATTCGTCAAACTATTTATTTCATTTTCATTTTTCATGTGAATATCTTGCAATAGAAAAGTTATGACGTAATATTCACGTCATATAATTTTTTTTAAATTTGGCAAACTATTTATTTCATTTTCATTTTTCACGTGGAAATCTTGCTGTAGAAAATTAATTGTTGTAGTAAACATTTTACTGTGTATTTTAATTGTTAGCAACTGCTATAACAAAAAATGTTTAAATTTGATAAGAAATTGCTGTTAAATTGATGGTTTTTTATTAATTAAAAATTAAGGATAAATTATTTCGAATCCGGATTTTTACTTTAGTTGCCTCGACCGTGTTTTAATACACATGTACGTATATTTTCACAATTTTGATTTCCACACTGACGATTTGTATAGAATTACAAACAGACTGATAGATAAATTTTCATTTTCATATTAAGTTATATACAAACATAAATAACTTATCTAATACGTGATAGCAGATGCATTTTTAAATATATATATATAAACCAGTATAATACTTATTCTGTTTTATTTTCATAGTCATTTGGCAAAAAATCTCTCTTTCTTAACCCCGAATTGCGTGATTTTTACAAAAGCGCCAAAGTCCATATAATAGCGAAGTACCACGAAAAACATTAAATGCATGGTAATAAGGTACTTAGTATACGGCATTTACGATCAACCATTATTGGTTCAATCTTATAGTTTGGCGATTGATTTTTGGTCGACGGGATAACTAAATAGTACGAAATACTGTACTGCAATTTAACTTCAATTTAACTTAATATTGTCTATTTTACTATTTTAAGATTTTTAACTTCTAAACATCGCTCATTTTCAATTTTTATACCGTCGTATTGGAGAGAAAAAATACTTTTAAGTGAATTTGTTTGAAAACTGCATCTCAATTTATTTTTGAAATATTAATTTTTTTGTAGTTTCTAGCGCCATTTGTTTAATTTTGACAACACAAGTACTCCATTTCTGTAGAAAGTAGGGGGGAAATAGTTGAAAATAGTAATTATACTTTTTTGTTGCCTTTTCCCCTTAACAACTTAAAAAAATGTAATTAAAATACGTGCTATTTTGAAAAAATATAAATGAATGATTTCTTTTTCAAAATTTAATTTTAAGTATCTATATTAATATTACAAACAAATAAGGGCATATGAATCATGAGTTTTTTTTTTTTTTTTTTTTTTTTTTTTTCAGAGTTTCTTAAATGACGACATCTTTTTTTTTTTTTTTGTATTATTCAGCGATAGTGACGTTCTATGTTTGGATTACTGTAGAAGTTGTTTAAGACTTTATCGTAAATGAAGAATTCTTCAGCGGATACGGATGACGTCATTCTGTACAAAATAAAAGCGTGTGTTTTAAGTCTTAAAACTGAAATATATTTTGTACTATCCATATTTATATATTTTATTTTCATCGAGGGTGACACTAAATTCTGAAAAAACAGACTTCCCGTTTTCTAGTTTTTTTCAATCTTTGTGCAATTTCGCCTCAAAAAGTGAGATTTGTTGCAAAAAGATATAAATAGCTATGCAAACAAACCTGATGAACGTTTATGCATATTTTTACAAGTAAATATGTCACAGATGTCATATACGTACCGAGGTACCTAATTGGCGCCAAAGTGGCGTTTCTTTGCCTGACGTGGTAACCAGTGGCGGCTTGTGACTGTCATATTTTAGGGCACTAAATGTATGGGGAACATTATTATACTTTTCTTACAATTATTTTTGAAAGAAAAATATTACCTTGTTTGTTTGTCGAATATTCTGCCAACAAATATGACAAAGATTTCTTCTAAAGCAATAGTGGTAAGAGAAGAATAAATTTGGCAGCTATGGATTTAGTGCCCCCCCCCCCCCCCCAAAAAAAAAAAATGCCAGTCACGAGCCACCACTGATGTAACCATATATAACGCTATTATAAATTGTTTTGTTCTATAATTACATCATTTATTGATTGTTATTTCGTTTTAAAAATAATAGAAAAAGTTTTGTTTATCACTTTATTTTGTTTTCATATTGAAATAAAAAATAACGTACTATTATAGCACGCTATGTGTAACTGGTATTCGAAAACGACGTTTTCGCCAAATTGGCATACAAAAATCACGCGAAACCCGGTGCGTTTATGGCATCTGCGCCATAAATATAAACATTTTTCTACCCTATCTATATTATAAAGGACAACCATATCTGTGCGTAACGCATACGTCATTTTGCGAATGGCAACACTTTGAAATTTGAATTAAAATTTCGGCTTTGCAATTATATCTACGGCAAATTTTTAAACTTCTAAGCATCGCACATTTTAAATTTTAACACCGTCGTATAATGAAAAAAATGCTCTTTTAAATGCAATTTGTTTGAAAGCTGTATCTCAATTTATTTTTGAGATATAAATTTTTTTGTAGTTTTTAATACAAATTTTGTAATTGTGGCAACTGAAGTACTTCATTTATATTGAAAGTAAAGGGGAAATATCTATATTATAAAGGACAAACATATCTGTGCGTAACGCATGCGTCATTTTGCGAATGGCAACACTTTGAAATTTGAATTAAAATTTCGAATTTGCAATTATATCTACGGCAAATTTTTAAACTTCTAAGCATCGCACATTTTAAATTTTAACACCGTCGTATAAGGAAAAAAATGCTCTTTTAAATGCAATTTGTTTGAAAGCTGTATCTCAATTTATTTTTGAGATAAAAAATTTTTTGTAGTTTTTAATACAAATTTTGTAATTGTGGCAACTGAAGTACTTCATTTATATTGAAAGTAAAGGGGAAATAGTCATGGTTTATTATTTTTATTGATTATATCCTTATTGATGCCATTTTCACAATACAAATAAAAGTAACCTTTTTATAATTTTTGAACAGAAAATGATGTCAGACATAAAAAAAACACGCATTCTTCTTCATAAATCAGTTACATTTCAATATATTTACATTACGCTGATACGGAGTTTGAGGCGCTGGGCAGTATGATTCAGTGAGTAAAAATTATGTCAGATTTAAAACAAAACGATCATTTATTTTGATAAAACTAAATATTTGACCAATACTAAATGGCCAATACTACGACAACTAAAGGCAAATTTCTGATTTTTTTTTTCGCAGGTATTGAGATTAGAACTTAAAGTTTGTGCAAATGTTCACATGAAAAGTTGTATCGGACAAACGTGACTTTAAGTTTATAAATACATTCATTAATAATCTATTGCGCATTAAAATACATTCAAATTGTGAATTTGAGTGGTGCGTATGTAAATTATGGGAATGTGAAAATAACGTATAATTTAGATTTCATGGGGGAAAATTTTATGATGTGACACAGAGAAATCCTTTTTACTGATTTTTCGTCCCATAAAAACAAACATAAAAGTCTCAATCGATAAATTCATCACAATTATTCATCTTGATTACTTATTCTGATAGAGTTTAATTTTTCAATAATTTAAGCAGTTGAAGTTTGTGGAAATAATATTTTGGTAATTTTGGTAATTTGTTTTAAGAGTGAGACAACCAATGTTAGATGAATTTTTTATTGTAATTATTTTTGTAGGTTTATTATAAATTCGATCTGACAGTTCTTTCGAAAATTTTAGTTCGTCGAATTTCGACGGGCTCCAACTCGTATATATAAAATCCTAATGAAACGAATTTATGAAACGAATATATGAAACGCGTGAAATGTATCGATTCTTTGAATCGACTGATTAAACAACTGACTTTGTTTCACGGCGATTTCTCCTAAAATATGGAATACTTTGAGATGAAATCCGTGATACACCAAAAATCCGTGTTGATCCACAGATCTCAAAACTGGTATTAGAATTTTTAAATTCCAATTAGTTTTCGAAATATTATTTTTTTTCTAATTTTAAATACATTTTTTCTAGTGATGGCAACTCAAATTTTAATCATAACAGAATTTTTTTTTTCATAATTCAGAAAAGGTTACTATGTTAAATTAATTTGGCGACAGTTTGGCCTCCTTTAAATCTATGCTAAGAACAATGCTTTTTTTGTATTTCGTTATCATTTTATTAAATACCAGCAAACCCCGCGGCTTTGCTCGCGTAATATTTGAAATATGCCAAGTGATATTTATATGTCTAATTTTTATTAAAAGGTACTAACTAAATTTTTATTTTATTAAAAGGTAATATTTTATTTTATTAAAAGGTACTTATTACTTTTAAGAATAATTAAAAAAATACTATTTAAAACACAGTTTGATTAAACATCTTTGTTACACTGCATAAGGCAGAACTGAGACTTAAATTAATAAAACGAAATAAAACTAAATAAATAATAATTTACAAAATATTTTGAAACTTTTTTGCTCAATTAATACGCTCATTTCAGTATTCATTTGAAGTTTTGATTTTTTTTTTAGAAACCATCTTCTTACATCTTAAAATTAACCATCATGCCAAATTCCAAGTCCTACCACCTCACTCAACATAAAGGGCTATGTTGAAATAGGAACTGTCACCATTAATTTGCCAACATTAATTTTGAAATTGGTTTGTTTTTTCCTAATATTCCACAGAAACGTAATTTAGAAAGCTTTTAAAGGCCTTTTTTATAGCGTTTGTTGTTCCTGTGAATCCCAGGTAGTAGAATCATCGGCCTAAAATATAGCCTGTGTAGGATCAGAGACTGTTACCATTGATTCGCAACTATTACTTTTATATTTGGTTTATATTCCCTGAGATTCCATAGAAATCGTAATTTAGGACTCTTTTAGAATACTTTTCGCACCTCCCCTTCACTTCACCCCTTTTTATTTCGAATTTATTTTCGACAGTCCTTCGAGGGCATTTATATTTTATGAGTAACTACCATGCCATATTTAAAGTTTCTAGCCTTTTCAGTATCAAAGAAATCGCTATTTAAAAAGTTTTTAGCTACTGCTAGCCTCTGGTGGTAGTGGCACAGACATAAAATATAGCTTATGTTTGAGCAGGTTCTATCACCATCAATTTGCTATCATTAATTTTTTAATCGGTTTGGTATTTGATAAGATTACATAAAAATTGTAATTTATAACGCTTTTCGCCCACTTCATCTTTTTAAATTTTAAATTTTCTTGTGACAGTTCATAGAAAGCAGTTGCATCTTGTAAGTAAATAACATGCCATACTTCAAAGTGTTAGACCCATCAGTTATGCAAAAAAACGCAAAAACTGGTTTTGCTTTTGCAACCCTCAGATGGTAGTGACAGCAACATAAAATATAACCTATGTTATAGCAGGGACTGTCACCATTAATTTCCAACCATTACTTTTGAAATAGCTTTGGAATTTCCTGAGATTGAGTAGAAATCGCAATTTAGAACGTTTTTAGAACGTTTTTCGCGCATTTTCACCCCTTTTTAAATTTCCAATTTTTTCGAAACTGTTCTTAAAGATCATTTATATGTAATAAATATGTACCTTGCCTAATTTTAAGTTGCTAGCCCCTACCGATCACAAAAATCGAAATTTGGAACGCTTTTTTGCTCCTGCAACGTCTAGGTGATAGTGATACCAACTTAAAATAGCGTCTATGTTAGAGCAGAGGCTGTCAGCATCAATTTCTTAGCATTACTTTTGAAATCAGTTTGATTCTTCCTGAGATATTGGTGACAAATCGACATTTAGAACGTTTTTAGAACGCTTTTCGCTCATTTTGCTCCTGCATCTCCTCTGGGGTAGGGGAAACAGATATAAAATATAGCTTATCTTGGAGCAAGATCTGTCACAATCATTTTAACACCATTATATTTGAAATCGGTTCAGTATTTCCTGAGATTGCATAGAAATTGCAATTTAGAACGTTTTTTACAACGCTTTTTGCGCATTTTGACCCCCCTTTTAAATTTCGATTTTTTTAGGAAATGTCCTTAGAGATCATTGATATCTTATAACTAACTACCATTCTAAATTTCACGATTCAAGGCCCTTCCCTCACGCAAAAACCGCAATTTAGAACGTTTTTCTCCATCACCACATTTGGGGTAGAGGCACAGACATAAAACATAGCCTATGTTGGAGCAAGGATTTTCACCATCATTTTGACGCCATTATTTTTTAAATCGGTTTGATATTTCCTGAGATTGTGTAGAAATCACCATTTAGAACGCTTTTCGCGCATTTTCACCCCTTTTTAATTTCGAATTGTTTAAGAACTGTTCTTAGAAATCCTTTATATCTAATAAGTAGCTCATACTTCAAATGTCATATTTCTAGGCCCTGCAGTAACACATAAATCGCATTTTTAGAACGTTTTTTGCTCCTACACCCCCTTTGGGGTAGTGGCACCGACATAAAACATAGCCTATCTTGGAGCAAACGTTGTCACTATCATTTTGACACCAATATTTTTGAAATCGGTTTGGTATTTCCTGAGATTATGTAGAAACTACCATTTAGAACGTTTCTTAGAACGATTTTTGTGCATTCTCACCCCTTTTAAATTTCGAATTGTTTAAGAACTGCTCTTAGACATCATTTATATCTTATAAGTAACTAATACTCCAAATTTCACATTTCTAGGCCCTTCAGTAACGCAAAAATCGCATTTTTAGAATGTTTTTTGCTCCTGCACCCCCTTTGGGGTAGTGGCACCGATATAAGATATAGCCTATGTTCTAAGTTGGGCGAACACCATCATTTTGATACCATTACTTTTGGAATCGGTTCGGTAGTTCCTGAGCTTATCTCCGACAAATAAACAATTTTTTCCTCTTTAAAATATGAGTATAGACAAAACTTTCATTTAAAAATGAAACATTTAAATTGATGGCTTTCACTTCTTTAAAAAAAAAAATATATATATTATGCACAGATGTCATATACGCACCGCGGTACCTAATTGGCGCACAAATGGCATTATTTTGATAGACAAGGTAACTCGGCTATTGTTGTTTATTTAATAATATATGTATATTTACTTTTATTTCTTTTTTAAATTTATATAAATTATTTTGTTCTATAGTAATTAATTATTTTTTTTTTGCTATTTCCTTTTCGAAATAATAGAAAATAATTAAAAAATACGGTACAATGTAGTAGTTATTCCGTCACCCTATTTCGCAAATTATATAAATCGCCAAACCATTCGCCAAATTGTACAGATTGACAAAATTTTTATTTTAAATAACGAAAGAACAAATAAATTAGTATAACATTAATAAATATAAAAATAAAACGTCGAAATAAAAATCACTTGATGACGTAAACTCGTGTAACTTGCTAAAAGTCAAGTGAATGTGACATTTACCATCAACCATTATTGGCATTTAATCTTATAGTTTGGTGATAGATTTTTTGTCGACGGGATAACTAAGTAGTACGAAAAATACATATGTAACTGGTATTCGAAAACGAGGTTTTCTTCAAATTTTCATTAAAAAAAAAAAAAAAAAAAAAAAAAAAAAAGAATAAATAAATCATGCCAAACATGGTATGACATCTGGCGAAATATTAAATTATGTAACAAACCATGACATTTAATTTCAACTTCAAATCAATGTTTTAATTTACTACTCGAACAATAAAAAAAATGCTAACTGGCGAATTGAAAAAAAGATATTGGCGAGATTTGCACCCGGCTTTTTTTTTCTTTCAGCACAGATGTCACATACGGCCCCATATTGGCGCGATTTTTTTTTCACGCCAATGTCATATACGCAACGGGTACTTAACTGGCGCCAAAGTATTGTTATTTTGCTTGTTATTGTAAGCCGGATGTTGTTCCCAAATATGCGTTGGAAAAAAATCGCGCCAATATGGGGCGTATATGACATTTGTTCCAAACCTTCATATGAAAGGTGAAGGGATCAGATCGTATTTGTTTATGGCATTTGATGACTTGAACTATTATAATATAGATGAAATGATGGGGATAGTATAATATTTGGCGACTTATCACCTGTGCCTGGATAACATTAAAGTATCAAAATGGCACCTAGAGTATAAAAAGCAAAGTGTTCCGCCCGGAACGGTTGATGATAGTCACATGATTTAGGCTATTGTTATAGAGATTGTTTTAAAATATCGGTTGACAAAGACTCTGAATACTTAATTCATTTTATTTTAGCTTATTTTCAAATGTTTAACTGATCCTCTTTAATCAAAAACGAAAACAACCATTGGATGTCTTAACAGCAACTGATTCTCCGTTAAATTTTTGCAATCAAAGGGAATTGAATGGAAACCCGTTCACAGGGAGATCTGCACACCTTTTTCAGTATAACTTAATCCTCTCTAATATTTTAAAAACCCATTAGATTTTTAGATTTTCAGATTCTGCAGTGTCTGAACGGGGGTTGGCGAGCGTAGCTTGCAGGGGGCAGAGCCCCTAGTTCATATATATAACATCATTGCTTTTTATATACAATTTAATTTTGTTTGTATATAAAAATAGGTAAGTGGCTTGTTAACACAAAATAAATTGCATAAATCTTTAAAAAATTGCCTGAGTGTATGAAACAATGAATAAGTTGCACGAAAATACGCATAAAAAGCTTATTTGTCTCGCCAAACTCATTTCTCTACCTCGCCAACGCCCTTATACAGGAAAAGTACCAATTTCATTTTTAAAGACTAAAAAGAAATTAATATAAATGGAAATTCTTTTTTTGAAAATCATGCTTTCATTAAAATTTAAAAAATGTATATGTTTTTTAAATGCACTAAATATTAGAAAAGTCTAGAAAAAAACTTTAAATGCACGGAGTTTAAATTTAATTAGGTGAGTTCAATTATTTAAGATAATTGGATTTAAATGGAATTTTGCCAAGTTAGCCAGCTATCTCCAAGTTGGCTTCATATATAAAAACTTTTTTGTCGCCAAATTTGGCGATATTTCACCAAGTTGGCCAAAGTTTGTCGATATCGTGGTAACCCTGTCATTAGTATACTTTTCAACAAATACTCACTGTTGAAGCTAATGCTGATTTCTCTATAGAAAATCAAAGGTAACCATTAAGTAATTCAATCCCCCCCCCCCAGGCTTTGCCCCTTAGGGATCGAATTTTAAAAAATCATTGTCCAATTCATATATTGCCCTCAGGGATAAATATATATTCCAAATTTCAGAACTCTATGTCGACAGGAAGCGGGTGAAAAATGAATCACAAGATTTGAGTGCCACAGACAAATATAATTGTAAGTTAGAAAAAAGCATGTAAAAAATAATAATAATAAAGGAAATAAGAAGAAATGATGCTATAAAGCAAAATATTTTATTACACATCATATAATTGTTTCTAATTTTCACACGCGAAATATAAAATATGCTTTTGGCGATTAAAAAATGCTATTGAGAGATTATCGCAAAAGTTCAAATCAAAGTTTTTATCATGGTTTTATGCCTTTTTCTCTTTTAAATGGAAAAACAAACAGATTTATTTTCCTGTTTGATTAAATTAGTACTTGTTAGTTATCTCGTCGACCAATTTTGCCAAATTATATAAATCGCCAAACCACTCGCCGAATTATACACATTGACATAATTTTTTATTTTAAATGACGAAAGAACAAATAAATTAATAAAGCATTAATAAAAATACAAATAAAACGTCGAATTAATGGTTTTATTGGCCATTATTGGCATTTAATCTTAAAATTAATTAATTAATGTCAACCATTATTGGCATTTAATCTTACAATTTGGCGACAGTAATTTGATCGACGGGATAATTAGTACCATTAAATTTAAATATGTTTTATGGCACTTCAATATTACTGCGTGCGTATTTTTTTTATTTGCTCCATGTGTTCAAACCAGTTGTCTGCGAAATATCAGCCGGTGAAAGTGACGCACACCAAATTTCTGTGACGTATGCAGATAAATTATGCTTTTTTATTAGTTTTTTCTATATAATTTTTAACCGGTTTGGAACTTATTTTTCATAGTAGGTGCATTCAGTAGGCGACCCTCATATGTACCTCCTGGTACAATCAAAACGAAATCCGACAAATATTTTTTGAGTTATGCTTGGTGAAAAGTTTTTTATTAGGCTTTTTATTTAGTAGGACATAGCATTAATATCCATCGTAGCTATATGTGTCGCTGAGTAGCCTTCGCTTCGCTCAGACAATAATACAAAACAATAATTTAGTATACAGTTATTAAACACATAACAAAAATTAACATAGCTGCCAAACTTTACGCTTTTTTCATACCACTAAAATGTTATAGAAAATATTATCTCATTCAATCGTTGAAATATCATGATTAAACAAGGCGAAAATCTCCTTAAAATTTTAGTGGTATCCAAAAAGCGTAAAAGTTGGCAGCTATGAATTAATGATCATGACGTCAGATTCGTTCACGTCACATGTTTGTTACTTCATGAAGTGATTTCTAATTCGACATTTATCTGTATTTTTAATGATGTTTTACAGATTTATTAGTTTTGTCTATAATTAAAATAGCAATTACGTCATTAAACGGTGACGTCATGATATTAAAAGAGTACAAGCATTCAATAAATGTGATGAGGCATTAGTACAATAGATCAGTTTCAACGACCGTTTTAACGTAAGGTGTCCATTTTTTTATTGGAAGTTTGGCAAATAGTTTGGCGATAGTTTTACTTTTTTTTCATAGGAAGTGATCGACGGGATAATGGAGAAAAATTCTAGACGTATATTAGTAACAATATTCTTAATGTAAGTGTGGATATTATTAAAGACTTTTCACATAAAAATTCATTGACCAAATCGTATTAGCTTAAATACGCCAATTGGCTAGGGACCCAATTATTTACTTAATAGGTTTTAAAATCTCCTCATTAGTAAACATATTGCAACTTATAAGCAAACGAACAAGAAGTAAACATGTCTAAGTAAGGTAAGGAGGTTTTCGAAAAAAAAAATACAACTCAGCTAAAAATATCGAAATGCTGCGATGATCGCGAAGTGTTCTTGATTTCTCTATCAGAATCTCCCAATTTGACAGGGTTCGTACAAGTGCTTGAATTTCCAGACTAAGAAATTCTTCGGTACCAGTATTTTCTTATGGACAATCTCTCCTGAAATAAGGCGAAATTTCGTCCGTTTAAACTAGGTTTATTTTTCTATAAAAAAATTCTGATATTAGGCCTTGAAAATAACGGTACCCGTACGAACCCTTATTTGACGAAAAATTAAGCATATAAGTTAAATTATTAATAAACCTAACATGTTGCAATGCTTAGCATATATTTAAGGAAGACCAAACTGGTCGCCAGAGGCGGCTAGTTTTTGTATATTTACTATCTCATCCGCTTAGGGTTTCTTGGGCCCCCGATAATAACTTTAAATATAACTAAACTCCAAAACCTGCAAGTGCCACTCACCACCGCCATGGTCGCACTCTATTCTAAACAAATATGTATCGGAACGAAACTCTGTTATTAATACTTTCTGGAGGTATATTCGTTGAGGGGGTAAGGATTCAAATAAGATGAAAAAATACCTGCGGGCAAATTGGGGAGGGGGTACATAATATGACAGAGTGGTCAAAGATCTACACTATGATATATCATATGAGGAGTTCCGAAAAAGTTATTAATGTGTACCCTGGCGGGTTCAACTATGTCCTTAATGATCCGGATGGGGCAAACCTAGGGCAGAAACGGTCACCACGTACCGAGTAGCCCTTTGGTCATGTTTTCAAGAAGGTGCGATATTTCATTTGTTATCATGTAAATCTTAATTGATTAAAAAAAAGTCTGGACCGACTTTTTAAACTTTTTGGAATTTCTGAAATAGAACATAATTTTGCTTATGAGTGCAAATTTCAAATCCCTACATGAAATATTTTTTAAAAAATCGATGAGTTATAAAAACACCACTATCTTATCTTTCTTACAAATCCAGATTTTTCTAGCAAGCATTTCCTTTTCTGATCTGCAGAAATAAAAAGTAATTCTTTGATGCGTTTGTCTTGCGGATTTGCCAGGTTCAGAGAAAGGTCATTAATTTTCGTTTCAAGTTTTTTATTAATATCTGAGCTAATTATCAAAATTTTAAAATTCTGATTCTCAGGTGCATTCGGACCTGCCTTGGACTAAGCAAGAAATCATTCTTTTCTTCAATATGGATGAATAATAATCTGATGTCATCAATAAAAGGCTTTATATTTGCTTCCACAGAGTACTTGTTATAATTGGTAATTAAGGATTCACTGCCTACAGCATTGTGCAATACTTGACAGAAAATATTAATCTGTCGGTAAAACTATAAATTATACATGTTTTATTTAGCCTACTATCGTTAAAATAGTTTTATTTTTTTAAGTGGTATGTTTGGCGCATAAACAACATTAAATATTTCTAAATAATAAATTTCATGCATTTTTAATCATATAAAAATTTATCATTGAAAATATTTTAATTTTCGTTTTTTTATGAAAAAAATAAAATTGGAAAAATTATAATTTATTCTCCTTAATAATTATACATATAATTTAGAGATAACCTTAAATGATCGACCCTGCATCCTTTCGGAACATTTAATGGACACTGTTTGATGGTAATTCTTATTAAATCGGTGTTTTATGTGATATGTTTTAGCACTTTCGTTGCAAAGCGATATAAGTAAGCGTGCAAACTTAATGCTGGAATCGGCCGTAAATAAACACAGTTTGTGTGGACGGAGTGATAATTTATATACGCGGACTTTTAGTGGGGGGCGTACTTTCTAAATCTATAGTCACTCATAGAAATCAGTTTTGTTTGCCACATTTATTGCAAAATAACAGCGTGGCGAGAGTGGCATCCAGATGCACTTGACACCACGGCGTTTCCTTCGCCTTGTCAGGAACACTTCAGTTATTAATCAAGATGAAAAAAGCTTTACAATTTTTGTGGTGTGTGTAAGAAAATAATTAGATATCTACCTGTAGCTCACACTCCATTCGCTACGTGGCGCATGACCTTGATTGATGTGGCCTCGCTTTTAATCTTGCGGTTACTTCTCCCATTTAAGATAGGACACTTACTTATATCGCTTTACTTTCGTTGCCGATCCCGCGCACCGAAAATTTCGAAAGAAGATATTTTATTTAATGTTTAAGTGATGTCTTTTATTAAATAAAGGTTAAGATACTATTATTTATTTCTGGTATGAACACTAAATTTATGGATAAAAATGGAGGCCAAACTGGCAAATCTGTATGGTGGCACTCAACGTGATATGCAGTGTTTATTTTGTGATATATCGCACTAAATTTTACTAATTTTAAGATGGTTTCTTGCAATGATATTGCCAAATTTATAATAAGTAATTATGTAGGAAATCGCTGTTTTAATATATATATATATAAGAAGTTTTCATATTTGTTTTTGATCTTAACATACTTTAAAAAACTAACATCTAATTATTGCAGATATCGTTATAAATCTAGATTATTTTTTTTTTATTTCATAAGTTAATTGCATGCGTTAAAGATGTTTTTATAGGAAATAATAACAACAAATTATTATGGAATAAATGTTCTTGTTGTATGTTTTGCAATTTTTGGATTAAATATCAGAAATGGGATTTATTTCGTATTTTAACAAGCAGCTCAAAATTAAATCGTATTGCATACTTTTTTTAAGATTTAAAAAGTATTTTCAAACAGAAATTATTTAAATGCATATAAATTCATAAAAAAGTTTCATTTACATAATTAAGGTGTCATACAAAATACATATATAAACAAGTAAACAACTTGACTTGTTTCGGTTTCATTAGAGATAAAAACCCTTATCACAAAAATACGTCTTCGATCAAGACGAATGACAGCATACAATGAAATATATACAGCATACAAAACACATATCCACCCTCTATTGTCAATTATGAAAAGAAATAAAGATAATAATTTAATTCCTTGAGGGGCGGTGGGATAAAATATATCCCTCCTAATTTAAACAAGATTCTCATCAGAATATTTTAACTAAATTTTATATTTTTAACTTTGGAAGAGAATCGTTAAAAAATTGGTTTTCCGTATTTAAAAATAAAATTTTTCGATTATTCCGGAGAAGATTCAATATTTAGAAACATTTTCCCTTGCCCCTCAAGGGGTTAAGATTGTTTACTTACGTGGCTCCCCCTATTCAAGATTTCTTTAAAATGTTTATTTAGTAATTCCAATCATAAAGTTGGAATAACAAAGCAAAAGGTATCGTTGCAGACTAAACCTCTACGTTGCAGATTAAGTCATGCTGAACAGATTGCGGTAACATTTTTCTTCTTTTTTATCAGTTGAATATTATATTTGTTTATGTATATGACGAAGTGCAAATTATTTTCAGTTATGTGGATTGGATTTTGTTTTCTTGCATTTCTACAAACAAGGAAATTTTAAGAAAATAATTGAAGTTTTTATGACGACCAATTATCTATACGAAGGGTATGGGCCCAGAGAGTGCCCTCCGTGGGAGTCTTAATAAGGGATCTCAACCCGTATTTACGCCAGGAAATCCAAGGTTCGAAGGAAACCACGGAAAACTCCGAACGATTATGCCAATGGCCATGATTGGTTTTGAACCAAGGAAAACACCCGACTACCAAATCTGACAGCAGAACTTCTCGGCCATTGGTGGGGCAATTTTTAAGAAAGAAGAATGACGTACAATATTTCACAATCTAGCTCTAACCTATAAATGAAAATTACGCTTTATCAATCCGACGAAAATGGAATAACGTGAAAAATTTTCTATAATGCTTTTCATTTTCTAGTATTTATTTTAAGTGTATATATTTTATTAAAAGCAAAAGTAATTTCTGAATATACCTTTATATTTATTCAATTCATTTAAAAAGGTCGAAAGAATATATTCCTTTGTACCTCACAGTTATGAGATTCTTTTTGCCATTTTATACTAAAGGTACTGTCACTAGGTGTTTTGACACATGAAAGAATGAAAAAACAGAACACTTATACATGCTATTATTGAAAATATTGTTGTAGTTTGAATATAAAATTGTGCGATGGAATTTCATTTACATTTGGTAAATGATAAATGTTTTATAGAAATTTCTAATTTATAAATATAAATATATATTCAATTTCTGCGAAAATAATAAATACCATACATTGTTTCGCAATCAAAAATGAATCCATTGAACGAAAATATCATCCTTAATAATACGAAGAAAGTTTTTTAAATTTGAAATTTCTTACCATTCTTTTCCTATTGATTAAAAGCATTTATTATAAAGCATATATATTTAGTTTAAAGCAAAACCAGTCTATGAATAAAATTTTACTTTATTCCATTATACAAAAGTCAAACGAACACAATTTTTCGTGTTTTACTGATATGCATTTATTTTTCACATTTTCTATTAACATAACTAAATTAGATTTTCTTAACAAATAACGATAAAAGAATGAAACAGATATGTTATGCATACTAAGAAATATTTTAATTTTATTACAAAGCAGATTGATGGAATTTTATTTTCATTTGGTATATGAAAAATACCTTATAACATTTTTAAAATTATAAAGTGTAATAAATATTCTACTTGGGAGAAACTATTGGAAAAAATGATAAAATTATAGACACTTTTTATTTTTTGGGAATGAATGCAGTCTGTCTCAAAAGTTTACGCACAACAAGAAAATGACATTCGTTAAATCACAATACAAAATTAAAAAGAAAATATTATTTACTTATTATATTCTGTTAAATTATTTTAATAAATCATATCAAAGAGCATAAATGGGTATATTCATTATCATACCATGACTTTAACAATAATATATATTTATATATATAAAACTATATACAATGTCTCAAATGTTTAAACAAAATGGCAAAAAACTAATAATACAACAACAAAAAAAAAAAATACAACTAAAAAATACAACATTATTTTATACATAATGCTGCTTATAAAAAGTATTTGTCTGGTTTCACATAGATTCAAATCATCGTCTAACCATGGAATAAATTAGTTTTTTAAATATTATTGGTGCCAGAAAATACCATGTTTTGTCAAAGGCTACTTTTAGTTGAATCATACTATTTTGCTTTCCTATATAATTCGCGGATGCAGATACCCCAAATATTCTCAATGGCGTTTACTTACGAGATTTAAGATGACCACTCAAACACATTAACATTCCGGGGGGAAAAACATTCTTTCGCTTCTATGTGAGTTTACAATTGGAGAAATGTAGTGCTGAAATTTCATCTCAGGACACCCGAACATGCCATCAAATAGAACTAAATGTTACTCTACTTTCATTTGATACTCTGTTGAATTTTGTTGCCCTTGGAGGCAGGCAAGGAAGGTTTGCCTTTTAACTCTTTCCGGCACAAAGTACTTTTGATACTAAAATATTGAAATAATTGCTTGGCACCAGGATTTACGAAGGAAATTATATGAAAATAATTTAAAGCTTTTCTTCACATATATTAGAAGAGGCTAAAATTTGTTTAACCCCTTAATGCCTTGCGCCTGAGAAGTGTCGAATACTTTTTTTTAAATTCAGATTGTTTGATTGCCACCACTTTCTTCAAGTTGAAATATTTTCTTCATTTAATGGCAGATAAAATGTCGAGATAATAAAGCCAACTGCATTCTTTAAAAAAACTGGTGGGAATAAAACAATCTGAATAAAAGAAAATAAGCCTACACCGCCCGTGACAGTCACGGATGCGACGATTAAGGGGTTAAAAATTATGGTACCGATTTGGAAATGGAGGGTTGAAACTAAGTAAGACAGAAATAGACGCACGATGCCCGAAAGGGTTCAAGCCAATAGAACAGATACCATCAGAGACTTAACGCCTCTTCATCTAGAGAGTAAAGTAATTGTCTGTTTTCTGATATCATGGCAGTAAGAATTCCTGTCATCCGGACCGACCAGATTCCACTTATTTTTGTCGCACAATACGGGGATCCACTTGCCCCTTGTGGCATGTCCTTTTTAGTTCAACTAATTCTGGCGTGTTTGTGATGGGATTTTAGGTGCTGTTTGCAATATTTATATTTTAAAACAATGTACTTGAACTGTCTTATGCGTCTTCGTGTTGTCTCATTTAAGATGTTAATACCGAGATTATTTTTCATTTGTGTTATCATCTATGACTGTTGTTGCATGTCAGTCGAATATATAATTGTTTTGAACATTCAAATATTTCCCTAAACTCATTTCTTTTTTATTTTAGATTTTCTCAAACCTATATTTAATTATTCGTCAATTTCAAAAAGGTATGGAAATCCAAAATCTTTTAATCAGAAATAGATTCCTGCTATTTGTTGCGGAGGTGTTTTCTGTCAATTATCTATTCTTTGCACAAACGACAAGCTAAGTAATTCTTTGTTGTTGTTGTTTAATTTGTAAATAATTAGGTAGATGATTGTCTCCTATTTTAAACAGTTGAAAAATGTTTGTGCGCTATCTATGTCACAATGAAGAAACAAAGATATTAACAATTATTTAAAAATTATCATTGCTAAAACAACACTAATTATTTGTTTTAAAATAGATTTCTTAATTTTTTTATGAGGTACGGGAATACGTAGTAAAAACAAGTGGGTAAGTGTGATCACAGATCGCACAGAGGGTTTCGTTTAATATTCCTTTCAAAACACTTTATCCTTTTGCGAAATCTGTTAGTTCCACATTTCGCAACCAGGGGCCGCACTATATTCTACACAAACCTCTATCCGAACGAAACTCCGTTTTGCAACCTATCCGTAGGTATATTAGTCGAGGGGATCGGGTTTATAGCACCCGAGATAGGTAGGCGCTCGCTGGCGGTAAAAAGTGGAACTGAAATATGTAAGGCTATGTGCATAACATGAAAGAGTGGTCAAAGGGGTTTCGGCATAAGTTAGAAAAGCACCCACCGGGTGCAATGGGGGGAGGTTAGAAAAATTGATTAAAATACAGAAGTTAGAGCCCGGTGGGTAAATAAGACTTTTTGAAAATTTTATAATTTTTCGTGTGATCGGAAGTTTTCTGCTATACGTATGCAAAATTTTAAGTCTTCAACTTAAATAGGGGCTCAGTTAGAAAAAAAAAAGCTTAAAATAGACAAGTTAGAGCCCAGAGGGTTAAATATATGACTTTTTCAAAATTTTTTGATTTCTCTTTTGATGTGAGGTGTTCAGCTATAAGTATGCAAAATTTTAAGTCTTAAGCTTAATTAAGGACTCAGTTAGAACAAAAGATTAAAATACACAAGTTAGAGCCCATAGGGTTAAATATAAGACTTTTTCAAAATTTTATGATTTGTTGATTGATGTGATGTGTTCAGCTATAAGAATGCAAAATGTCATGTCTTAAACTTAATTAGGAAACTTACTGAAACTTAAACTTACTCAGTTAGAAAAAAAGGCTTAAAATACACGTTAGAGCCCAGAGGGTTAAATGTAAGACTTTTTCAAAATTTTATGATTTGTCGTTTGTTGTGAGGTGTTCAGCTATAAGTATGCAAAATTTTAAGTCTTCAACTTAATTAGGGGCTCATTTAGAACAAAAAGATTAAAATACACAAGTTGGAGCCCAGAGAGTTAAATATAAGACTTTTTTTTAATTTTATGATTTGTCGTCTGATGTGAGATGTTCAGCTATAAGTATGCAAAATTTCAAGTCTTAAACTTAATTAGGGTTCAGTTAGAACAAAATGATTAAAATACACAAGTTAGAACCCAGAGGGTTAAATATAAAACTTTTTGAAAATTTTAGGATTTGTCGTTTGATGTGATGTATTTTGCTATAAGTATGCAAAATTTTAAGTCCTCAACTTAATTAGGGGCTCAGTTAGAACAAAAAGCTTAAAATACACAAGTTGGAGCCCAGAGGGTTAAATATAAGACTTTTTCAAAATTTTATGATTTGTCGTTTGATGTGAGCTTTTCAGCTATAAGTATGCAAAATTTCAAGTCTCCAACTTAATTAGGGGCTCAGTTAGAACAAAAAGATTAAAATACGCAAGTTAGATCAGAGGGTTAAATATAAGACTTTTTCAAAATTTTATGATTTGTCGTTTGATGTGAGGTGTTCAGCTATAAGTATGCAATATTTCATGTCTTAAACTTAATTAGGGGCTCAGTTAGAAAAAAAAAGCTTAAAATACACGTTAGAGCCCAGAGGGTTAAATATAAGACTTTTTCAAAATTTTATGATTTGCCCTTTGATGTGATGTGTTCAGCTATAAGTATGCAAAATTTTAAGTCTTCAACTTAATTAGGGTGTCAGTTAGAACCAAAAGCTTAAAATACACAAGTTGGAGCCCAGAGGGTTAAATATAAGACTTTTTCAAAATTTTAGGATTTGTAGCTTGATGTGAGGTGTTCAGCTATAAGTATGGAAAATTTCAAGCCTCCAACATATATAGTTTCTGAGAACGGGCTCTGTGACAGACAGACAGACGGACAGACAGACAGACAGACAGAGGAGCGAGACGAATAGGGTTTCGTCAGATGAATGAAACCCTAATAATCCGTTCACCCATTTGCAATTATTTCATATTTAAAAAGTCCTTCCGGCCAGTGCCGGGAGGAAGAGGTAGCTTTCATAATCCTTATTTAAAAAAAGCCAACTTATATCATGCAAACACACGAAACTCAATTTAGTGGAAACCGAATATAGGAGATTCAATACTAATTTTTATCAATATAATGAATGAGAATTTCGCGAAATTAGTCAGCTTTATCCAAGCTGCTTTTCTTTAAAGTAACCTATATTTGGCTGCCAAATTCGGCAATTTCTTAAAGTGCCTGTCATTTTAAGACAACATGGTGGATGAGGCTAAGCAGTGAACTTGGTCGAGACCTTAGTAATTGCTGTGCACATGCTCACTCACATCGGAATCGGTTAATATATAGGAGTGCTGTCGCATGCAAAAAATCAGATTTTTCAAAATGTCACCCACAATAGAAATTGAAACTGCTATATCTGAGCCATTTTTTAAGGTAAAGACAAACAAAAAATGCTCCTGAATCCTTATATCAAGATCAAATACTTAAGAAAAAAAACCTTTTTCAATTTCTAATTTTTTTGCACCTCACTTTAAATATATATATATTTTTTAATTTAATGGCCGCCATTTTGAAACAAGATGGCTGATGAATATGGCCAGCGAACTTGGTCGAGGTGTTGATGCATACTATCCACATGCCTTTTTACATCGAAATAGGCGAATACGTGTGTTATCGCGTGACAAATACAAGATCGTTTCAAAATGTTAGCCATACTAGAAATTCAAAGTGCTATAAATCAACCATTTTTTAAGATATCAACAAAAGAACAAATTTTCAGAAACAAAAACTGCTCCGTAATCTTTGTATCAAGACCAAACACATAAAAAAAATCTTTTTCATTTTCCAATTTTTTAATACCTCATTTTGAATTTTAAATTTAATTTTTTTAATGGCAACCCTTTTGAAACAAGATGGCGAATGAAGCTGGCCAACGAACTCGATCGAGACATTGGTATGTACTATGTACAGACCAAGTTACATCCAAATAGGTTCATAAATACGCCTGTTATCGCGTGACAAAAATCAGGTCGTTTTAAAATGTCAGCCACAAGAGAAATTCAAAATGCTATTACTCAGCCATTTTTTTTTAGATATAGACGAAAGAAAAACTGTTCCGGAATCTTTGTATTAAGGTCAAACACATACAAAAAAAAATCTTTTTCATTTTCCAATTTTTTTGTATCTCATTTAAATGTTTTTATTTTTTAATTTTTTTAAATGGCCGCCATTTTGAAACAAGATGGCGGATGGAGCTGGCCAACGAACTCGGTCGAGATATTTGTATGTACTATGTACACACCAAGGTACATCCAAGTCGGTTCATAAATACGCCTGTTATTACCTGAGTAAAATCAGGACGTTTCAAAATGTCAGCCACGCTAGAAATTCAAAATGCTATAACTCAGTCATTTTTTAAGATATAGACGAAACAAAAACTGCTCCGAAATCTTTGTATAAAGGTCAAATACATAAGAAAAAAATATTTTTCCATTTTCAATTTTTTGGTACCACATTTCAAATTTTAAATAAAAAAAAATTAAATGGCCGCCATTTTGAAACAAAATAGCGGATGAAGCTGGCCAACGAACTCGGTCGAGAGATTGGTATGTACTATGTACAGACCAAGTTACATCCAAATCGGTTCATAAATACGCCTTTTATCGCGTGACGAAATTCAGGACGTTTCAAAATGTCAGCCACGCTAGAAATTCAAAATGCTATAACTCAGCCATTTTTTAAGATATAGACGAAACAAAAACTGCTCCGGAATCTTTGTATAAAGGTCAAATACATAAGAAAAAAATATTTTTCCATTTTTAATTTTTTGGTACCACATTTCAAGTTTAAATTTTTTTTAAAAATTTTAAATGGCCGCCATTTTGAAACAAAACGGCGGATGAAGCTGGCCAACGAACTCGGTCTAGACATTGGTATGTACTATGTACACACCGAATTACATCGAAATCGGTTCATAATTACGGGAGTTACAGTGTGACATAGGTCATATATATATATATATATATCATTTTTTAACGGAGGGTGGTTTCGGGGTCTGGGGGTCATGATCGATGAAAATATACCAAAATGTTTTGAAATCGCTTTCCTCCGAACGGCTGCAATAGGTAGCTTTTTTGTAAAGAAAGCTACCTAAAAACAGAAAGAAAATTTTAAAATAATAATTTAGTCATCACTCACATGTTAAAAGCAGAAAATAATAAACCTACGCCAAAAGCTTTACACATAAATATTAAAAAAGTACGAAAACTTTAAAATGATAAAATTATCACACACGAAACGCATTTAAAAGTGATAATTACGCTACTTGTAAAAGACCCTAACATTAAATATTCTAAGATGAAAGTACCTCAATTTAAATGCCTAAAATAATTAAATTGTTGCACGTGAAAAACATTTAATGATGAATATTTTACGCCATATTTAGAAAGCTCAATTAATATTTCAAAATTCTTTTAAGTGAAATAATGTATGAACCCGTGAATCTTGAAACAGAAAAAAAGGTAAAATAAATAAATTATTATATCAGACATGCATTTAATAGGGGAAATTACGTCATCTATTAAAATGATGCATTTAAAATGCTTTTTATTCCCTATACAATACCTGCCAATCTGACATCACATGGTATAAAAATAGTCCGGCAAGCATTTTTTTTTTTACATGATAAATTACTTGATGCAGCACAAATACAGGTAAATGTATGGGGGGCATTCTCACAATCTTTTGACTTTTGGGAAAAAAAAAATCTGACAAAATTAAACTTCCTAAAATAACATTTTAATCTGATAGACGAATACTTTAATGATTCAAAATAAAGAAAAAATGGTCAGCAGCGAAAATTTTTTTATTTAACTGACGTTTAAGTTAAACTTGCGAGTTTAATTTTCCTTACCATTTTACCCCTATAACTTTTTATTTTCTTCTAAATTTTTACTTATAATGAATTGCATAGTACCCACACGACATTCAAATAAGAAATAATAACAATGTACCCTCATAGCATGCATGGTCACGGTGACGTCGTTGTGACATCACTGTAAGTCACTGTGGTCACGTCCCATCTGTGACCAAAATGCCACCACTCAGTGATGTCACATTGTGACTGAGATGTGAACTTTTTAGAAAACTTTAAAAAATTACGAAAATTCTCTAAAATATGTTATTTGCTGTAAAATTATTTTTTTCTGGCAATTAAAAAAAATTGTGACGTCACTGTTATGTCACTATTATGTAACATGCGTCACGTCACATATGTGACAGAAAAAACCACTATATTGTAAGTCACAGTGTGACAAAAATATGAACAACTTCAAAAATCTTTGAAAATGAAGAGTAATATTTTAAACAGTCCCGAGTTACAGCGGCATAAGGAATGAAAATATATTAGTGGATAGCAAATGGTAAATTCTGTCACGAAAGGGGGGGTGGGGCATAATAAATAAAGTGCACGATACACGCATTAATAAACTAAATTTCCAGGCTGTATTTTATCAATTTGATATCTAAGACAGTGAATGCATACTTTTTCTTGATTTCAATTTTATCTAGTATTGCAATGTAATATAATATTCCTTCACTGATTGTCATTATTATACAAGTGTTTCTCGGAAAAATTCTACGTGCTGGAGCAATTTGGATTATATATTTAGAATTTATATATATTAAATTTGTACACTTTACATATTTAGTTTGCTGGGAGGAAATTTATTTATTTATTTCTTTTTTTACCGACCAAGGTTATTCGAAACACCTCTATGGTTTCAAACTAAAAATATTCTATTACAGTTAAATCTACACCTTTTAATGTGCACGTAGAAAGAGTCTTCAGAGTTTAGTCATCTATGCATTTCTTGATTTATAATTTGCATTCAAGTCATAAGTTCTACTTCTTTCAGACTTTTTAAATAAAATTAGTATTTTCCGAAAATAAAAGAAATATACAAAATTTGTGCAAAACCCATGATATAATTACTTATTCGTATTTAAAATCTGTATTTTAGAGATATGACTTTAAAAAAAAAAAAGGTTATTTTACAAATTGTTTTATTTTACAGAAAATTAATATAAAAAGAATGACAGATTGTCAAAGAAATGTTTTTTATCCTCGATTATCCTTTTTTATTTATTAAGAAGATATTTTGAATTTATCTACGTGTAAAGCAAATTTTACTTTAAAAAAAAATGAAAAAAAATGGGGGCGGGGTCGTTATTACCATTAAATTTATTTTTACACCTTTTAAAAGTTCAAATAATGTTTTATCTAATAAACTCTAATTATGAATAATATTATTATAATTATTTACAAAAAGGAACTTTACAAGGCATTTTAACTTGAATTGTTTGGTACGGATAAAAAGAAAGGGTAAAATACATTGGAAAATTCTTCAAATAGAAAATTTTAATTAACGATACTTTCAGAAAATTACTGCGTATTCAAGTACTCTTGTATACAAAAAAAATAATATGTAACAGACCATCTGCTTAAAATCGTCTTCCCACAGAGAAATAAATATGAGAAGACGCATGAAATAGTTCACTGTTTAGAACATCACGACATCCACAGCCTGATTATCCACGGGGCAAATTCCTACCACTAAAAATAAACAGAAAATTTTGCCTCATTCATGGCAGATATTTTACCTGAATACGGTGTTTAGATAAGGCGAACTTTTCTTTAAAAATTTATTGGTGTAAGTCTGCCCCGTTGGTAATCAGGCCCTGACGACATCTATAACACTCTAAGATAAGGAAATGACTTCCGCCAATTTTAGGTTACATGGATATTAATGGAACGTACATGTAAGATTTATTTAATTTAAATATTTTATTCCTGATTTGTATATTATGAGTTAAATAGTTTTATGTTATATTTGTAAGAGACTGATATGGAATTGCAGAAGCGATATTTTCCAATTCGTTAACTGTAAAGAAAAATATCTTAATCTGCCATCGCTTGAAAAAAAAAAAAAAAAAAAAAAAAAAAAAAAAAAAAAAAAAAAGCTGCGCAGAGACTGATTCATGCCTACATTCATACTGGAATTATTATATACATTAATTTACACTTACTTGAGATTGAAAATGTGTTGAGACAATGATTTGGAAATTTTTTTTCGGCTTCTTACTATTTTTTTTATTACTAACACTTATAGTTATTATTATTTTGGGGTTAAATATGATGTTCGATTATCATGAGATTACGAAACCATTTCAGATTAGAAATTAAGATTATACTGGAAAAATGTATTTTTACATATTACAGTATTGAAACATTTGAAAGATTTTTCTTTTAGTACTAATAATATTTTAAATTATCTTTTAAAATCCTAAATCTTCAAACCAATGTTTTCAGATTTAACATTTACCAAAATTATAAAATAATAGGAATTCCTTACAACATATGGAAATATTTTTGATATATTGTTAAATCTAATAATGCATTTAATTTATCTATTGTAGTTTGCTGTTGTTTAATAGTAGAGTTATAAATACTAATTATTATTTTTAGTGTTTTTCAAATTGGTATATATATATATATATTAATTGTATGTAAGCCTTTTTTCTGTTTATTATTTTAATCAAACATTTAATTATAGGCGTCCTGAATCGGTTATTAAATTTGCTTCTATTGTAAATTCATTTTCTATATTTATGATACGCGTAATTATTGGCACTAAAAAGTAAAATATGATATTTAAGCATTGAAATAAAGTGTTTTTCATGCCTGATAGGAAGTTATAGATTAAACTGCTTTAGTATATATTTTTTAAAAGTTCATATAATACAGGATACATAATATAGGACACAAAGTTGAAAAGTGCTTATGACTTCGGTTTATCTCTCCGTCTAGCAGTCTGTCCGGACTGTAACTCTCGTAAATATACTTGGATTGCCCTGAAATTTTTGGATGTTATTGACGTTTACCGTAGCATGGTACCTATTTGTAATGAAGTTTGTAGCATGTTTAGTTCATTTACAGGGACAGCCAAAAGTATTCCGTTACATTACGGCCTAAGGGAAAAAATCGTTTCAAATTATTTTTTATGATTTTACGCACGATTTCAAACAGTATAAAATTGATATGCATGTATGAAGTGCACTAAAACATGCATTCTGATGACCATGCGATGCAAAGAAATGTTATTGTTCATTGTAAGAGCTAAAAAAGGAATTCAAATACATAATGATACGGGGTGGAGGGAATTTGTGCGGCATACTTTAATTATGTTAATCTATTTCATATATAATGAAATTGATATATGTCGCTGAGGTTTACATACTATAAATTATTTCATGTATAATACGAATAATACGTATATAGCATTTACAGGGACACACAAAATATTTCAGATACTATACTGTATCCGAAGTACTGTTCATTAGCGATGATTGCTGGAAATTTATTTTTAATTATGACATGCGCTTTTATAATTCACTATATTTGTGCATAGTATATGGTGTATATAGATGCTATAATTCCTCTACAGGGCTACACAAAAGTATTCGTAAGGGTTACTGGGTATGGGTGAAATTGCTTAAAGGTGGTTTTTAAACGAGTTATGCTTTTTTTTCGCTGAACTGCATTTAATTTACTAAGAAATGTTTTTAGAATATAGATAAAATGATATACAAATGGTCACGTAAAGAATTGGATACATGGCCGTCTATATATTATAATTTCTGGAAATGTGATTTCAGCAGTTTAAAGAGTGTCTAAACTAAATTTCCCTATTATGTAGTATATTAGTATATATACACTTAAAAAAAATGGGTACTTAGGTAAAATTGTGGTAAAATTGAGTAAAAAGTACTCAATTTTAAATGAGTCACATACTCAAAATAGCTCCGATCCAAATTTACTCAATGTTGAGAAACGCCAGTACACATTTTTTATTCCATGGTTGTGATCAAATATGAATCGTTATGTACTGCCCCCCACCTAAAATTTAAAGTAAAAATGTACTGACATTTATTTACAAAGTTATTAACAAGAAATGTGTAATTGATTATTTATTAAGAAAAATAGCAAAATTCTTAACAAGATACTCAAATCGAATACTTTTATGACCAGAGCATTATTTCCAAGCACTTTTAAATTATTTTTAAAATACTGTGCATAATTTAATATTTACATTAATAAACATCATCTATGCAGCCATAAATGAAATGAATCATTACAGGATACAAAATTATTCGTTTGTTTGGGTTTGATAACATGTGATGTTTCAAAATAGAGAAAGCATAGGCTCATTTTTGATCCAAAAATATTCAATTCGATATGAGTACGTCGGTTTACTCATTTTTGAGTACTTCATTTTTTTCAGTGTATGAACCTACAGATCAAATACAGGGCTGTTCAAAAGAATTGGAAAACATATTTTGCTATGGACGGTAGCTGCTGAAATCAGATTTTCAAATGTTTTATGCGTTTTCTAAAATGTTTACTTAGTTATCTTATTTACATTTCCCTAAATTACGATGTCTTATTAAAGCATTCAGAAAGTGTTGGAAAGTATTTTATAATCTATGCTTAACGCATGATTTTTCTTACTCGTTTTTTCTATTTCCCAGATCAGTCTTTTCCTATAAAACATAGCAAATCTATTTATCTCATATTCACAAAATACAATATACACGGGAATAAAAAATTTAAATAAATATGGCTTATCATGCCGTTCTATAGAGAATAGTTGTATTAATATCCGTTAGTCTCTATGTTCGTCTATTATATATATAAAATCCAAACGGAAATTTCGTTCCGAACGCCGAGATTTCGAGTTCTACCGCATGGATTTTTACGGAACTTATACCATTAGATAGGTATCGTTCCAGGGAAGGTTTTAAGTTATAACACATTATTCTACCTAGATTAGTTATAGAATTATTACGGAAAATTCTATTATTTTGGACTTTGTTACTTCATATTTCCTTAAATATCTGGGCTCCTATTGGTCGTAGAGCTTAGATCTCGCGCCAAAAGTAGCTCCAGAGCACCCAAGCAAACTTTTCCCCGCGATTATTTTGCCGTCTTCCGATTTCCTCTAACGCTATTAGGGGACCCCGTAGAGCCCCTTTAAAATATTTTTCGTAGTAATTTCAGAAATTATCTTAAATTATTGGTTAAGACCGCCACCCTCCCGATTCATGTATCTACGGAAAGGTTGCATGAAGGAGTTTCGTTCAGATACGCTTTCGTTAAGAATAGAGTGCGCTCCCTGGTGGTGGAATGTGGAAGTAACATAACGCGATATTGTTAAAATTAGGAAATCTAACAATGCGATCTGTTTTTAACTTTGAGATTGTTCATAACACATAATCTATTATCTATTCTATTATATATATATATAATCTATTATCTATTCTATTATCTATCATCTATCATATATATAAAATCCAAACGGAAATTTCGTTCCGAACGCCTAGATTTCGAGTTCTACTGCATGGATTTTTACGGAACCTATACCGTTAGATAGGTATTGTTTCAGGGAAGGTTTTAAGCTATAACACATTATTCTACCTATATTAGTTTTAGAATTATGACGGAAAATTCTGTTATTTTGGGCGATAAGGTTACAATTTTATTTCTTTCCGAAATTCATCGTTGATAAAAAAAAATTGAAACGGCTATTAAACCTCGAAAAATAAAAAAAAAACTGTTACTAATTTTATTTAAATGAAAAAAAAAAGAAAAAAAAGAAGAAGAAAATCCTTTTTAATGAGTGATAATATTAAAAAACGGAAACGTTTAATCAAAACCTGAAAGAAATATTTGTAATGCTTAAAAATTAATTTAATAAGAAATATTACACTTGATACGCAATATTTGGCTCTTTATCGCTTGCGTTAGATATGGAAACGAATCTGAAAATTTGATTAGATGAAATTTTAACGACATTTTCTTTCTGTTCTGTTCTTTTCTTTTTTTTTTATATCTAATTGTCCCATCACGTGACATATAGAAGAAACAAGCAGATGTAATTGTGAGTCACAAGTGTAATTACTATTTGTTTCTTTACAATTTTTTATTTTTCTTTTGTCGCCAAACAATGTGATTTTAAGCCAAAAATGCATAAGCGTGACATTAGCTTGAGGATGTTCTCACAAATGGTGTTTTTTTAGGTGAAAGAGATCATTTTTTGAGTACATTTTCATATTCAATTGTAACTTATATAGATATCAGTTAATATTTTAAAAATGGAATCGAATACTTAAATTTCAGTGTGAATTTCTGCCACACATACATATTGTAAAATAATTTCATACTTTTTAAAATGTTTTTCGCCGTAATTCCGAAAGCATGTGATATTTATAAACTCGAACTCAGATCAACGAATATTACCCATTTTATTTAAGCAAATATTATCTGTTTTCTCAAGTCATATCGCCAATTTCATTTATAGGAAAATTCACAGATTCGAAATCTAGGAAATAAAGATAATTTTTAAGGAAATTTATGTTTTAATACGTTATTACTATGGAAAAATTCAACATTTTGAAAAAAAAAATTACAAGTCTTTTGTAATTCGTCATTTCTTCTTCGTCTTTCTTCGTACTTTCTCCTCTGTTATGTAATATTTTAAATGATATTGGACTAATTTTCGATCACCGATTCACCGCAAAATCGCATACCTAATATAGTATATAAAATAAAGTCTGGATTAGGGGACTAATTAACGCACAGCGCAAACTACTGAACCTAAAATCTTGAAAATCGTGGTAAAAATACTTCTTATGACATAAACTTCTGCTAAGAAAGGATTTTCTAAAGTGTCACCCCTAATGGTTTTTGCACGGGGAGGGGAAAAAAATCGAATATCAAAATTATGCGTCAAATGATAGCATATTTTAATGTAGTTTTGTATGCTGAATCGAATGCTACCAAATAAATTTTTATAAGTCCAACAGTTCATGACACATTTCATATTTTTCTAATTTGGCGGTGTCTTTGGCATCTAAACCTCAAAATATCTATCATTACATCCGTTACTCTAGCAACGGAAAAAATTCAAATCAACCCTTTTGGCTAAAAAATAAAAACGGCTCCATGAGTTTGAAATAAAAATGCAAGCATCTTAATTTTTTTAAAAAATAGTGATTACATGTAAAATAAAAGGGAAAAAATTACTGAGAATTTAGCGTTATAAAACAAAAATGGAAAAGGTACTACTTAGATATTCCGTCGACCAAAAATCTATCGTGAAACTATAAGATTAAATGCCAATAATAGTTGATCGTAAATATCAAATTCACTTGAATTTAAACAAACTACACGTGTTTATGTCATCCAGTGATTTTAATTTCGACGTTTTATTTGTATTTTTATTAATGTTATACTAATTTATTTGTTATTTCGTTATTTAAAATAAAGATTATGTCAATTTATATAGTTTGGCGAATGGTTTGGCGATTTATATAATTTGGCGAAATTGGTCGACGGGATAACAAGTAGTACCAATGAAAATATTTAAGTATGAAAGCAATGTTTGTAACGACTTAAAAATTATTTTCATATATATATAAACTCGGTTTATGGCGTCAGATGCCGTCATCCGAAGAATCTACAAGAGTCTTTTTCCATTTTTTCCGGTCATAGGTTCCTCAATGAAAGAAATTGGAATTGGAATAATTTTGTGCGATTTATAAATTGCTCCTCGATAAGAAGAAAAATTGGGTACATTTATAACAACCGTGCGCACATCTCGCTGATAGCATTTTTAAAATTCCCAGTAGCAGTAGTTACATTTTGCGTATGTAAATTAAAAATATTTTTTTGCTTTTAATTATGGCATTATTTCCAGTTATTGTTTATCTTTTCAGTTTTTTAAATGAAATTAGTATAAGGCATGCATTTTAAATTAAATGGGTGAAAGGTTTGTGTTTTAAATGAAAATAATAAAATAAGAATATGCTATGAAAACAATCTTTATTGATTTATTACCTGCGCCCGGCTGACATAAAAGTATCACAAAAGCCACGTATTCACTTTTCTTTGAGTAGCTGCTCATGAGAATTCAAGTTAACCTTCCGTAATCGGATACTTCACATATTGGTGTATTAGCTTTAATGTTGAAAGCATCGTTTTTGTTTGAAGCGAAAACTTTACTATGAATTCTATTACACAAAATCGCATCATCATCATCTACTATATATTTACAACGGAAATTTGTATTTCATTCCGATTGTTTATAATACTTTCGTAGGATATACCACAATTAGTTAGGTAATAATTTTGGAAAGGTTTTAGTGTATACATATTGTTCAAGGGTACTTAGTTATAGAGCAACAGTAAAAGTTCAAAAATTAAGTGAACCTGATTATGAAAGTTTAGCCTTTAAAAAAAAAATCTACAGAACATATTTTGTTACAAGTGGCCCTGTTGCATGACTTTTAGGAATGGTGTTAGTATATACGATTTCATTATATGTTGATTAGTTACAGAGGTATTAATTCCTGTTGTCATAACGGTCTCATTACCCGACCATAAGTGCACTGTTTATAATCAACTAAAACAATTACTTCTTAATTGCTAAATTTTGTCCTTAATTGCTAAATTTTAAATAAAATAAATAAAAAAAGTTCTTAATTGCTAAATTTTAAGATAACATTATATCGCAATGGCGTTCGCATCGTTTTCAGTAATGTGCAAGGTCAAGCTGAAGATCCATATTGTTTAAAATACAAGTTCAAATTCACCATTTAGTTTAATCTAAGGTTCATTTGGAAATATTGACCAGCGCAGCGGGCATAGCCTGCTAGTATTTAATAAAGCAATGACAAATCACAACAAATTAAAAAACTTACACATTCTAAATATCAAGCTTGAACTCAATATCAAGCATAGAAATTAATAAAAAAATGTGTCAGTTGATAAGCATTGTTTTTTAAGTGGAAAAATTTAAAATGTTTTAGAAGAATAGAACTCCAAAATAGCGATATTTTGCTAAAAAGTACGGTAAAAAGATAAGATTTTATATTTACAACAAAAGTTTATTTTAAAATTCATCGCTGTATTAATACTTAGAAATTTTTCCAGAGGGAATCATTCGCCTTATATACAATATTTCAAATGAGAATCAAATTTCAAATTAATTACTTAAAAGGCGCAAAGGCCAACATAGTGAAAATGATTCCATGCCGGGACACGAACACGGGCCATCAGTATAGCACACTGACATTCTACCGACTAAACCACATGGAAAGACACCCAGCCTGTAAAATTTCTCACTATTACATGTTGGCAAGGCTACAAACGCGGCAAAAGATTGAATATTTATCGTGAGCAACCGACATGGGGGTAAACACGAAACTTAATTAAATCCAGCATCGATTGAAACTATATTAATACTTGGAAATTCTTCCAGGGAGAAACATTCACCTTGCATATAATATTTCAAATTAAAATTGCCTTTTAAGCAATTAATTTGAACTTTGATTTTCATTTGAAATATTGTATGCAAGGCGAATGGTTCTCTCTTGAAAAATTCCAAGTATTAATGTAATTTCAATCGATGCTGGATTTAATTAAGTTTCGTGTTTGCATCATGTTGGTGGCTCACGCTAAATACTCCAACTTGTTCTGCGTTTGTAGCCTTGCCAACATGTAATAGTAAGACATTTTGAAGCCTGGGTATCGTTCCATGTGGTTTAATCGGTAGTATGTCAGTGCGCTGTACTGATGGCCCGGGTTCGAGTCCCAGCATGGAATCTTTTTCGCTATTTGCGCCTTTTAAGCAATTAATTGGAAATTTGATTTTCATTTGAAATCATTACAGTGTTTATGACATGTTCGTCACAAATTGGTCACAGTTTGACTTCAAAGCAATGTCGCTTTCGTCACAGGTTCGTCACAAAGTTAATGCCAAAATAGTCACAAATGACACACTTTTCACAAATTTGTCACACCGTGACTTCACACAGTGGTCACAATATGACGTCACAAACGACCGCTAAAACGGCCATAACGACTTCGCATTCTAGTCACTATGACGTCACATCGACGGTCACAAAATCACAGTGTGACTTCAAACGACGTCCGCGTGATGTCACCATGCCTTACGGTTAGTACTTTTATTACAGAATTTTTGTATAGCATTGTCTTAAAGGGGTGTTAAAGAAGGGACGGTAAAGTCGGTAAAAGGACGGTAAAGAAGGGACGGTAAAAAAGGGCACGGTATTGGGAAAAAGGGACGAAATAGTAAAGAAAGCGACGGTAAGGATGGAACGGTAAGGTAAAATTTCCACCTATTTTTAGGAAAATCATGTTAAGACTAAGTGATAGCCACAATGTTCATTGATTTTTAGAAACAGTTGTTAACATTGGATAAAATTATTATTATATTTTTAATTTACCTCGAAAAGTGCAGGAATAAACCTTGGGGACGGTGAGACTACCAATAAAGTCACGATGTTTCAAATTGATCTTTAAATGCTGATTTAAATTCTACTGTAAATTTCCTGCCAAAGCATTTTAGACATTGTTTCTCTAGCATACTTCTGCGTGAGAAAAAACTTGGAAAAAATTATATGGCTGCATCTGAAATGATTTTCTGTATAATTTTAGAAGAGGGATGGTAAGGAATCTAAAACCCAGGGACAGAGTTTAAAAAATAATAACAACCTTAAAAATGTGTGCAGGTTAATTTTTAGCTACATATTTATATAAAACAATAGTTCCAGTTTCAGAAAAGAATTACATCGAATTATGTTTATTGAAACAATTTTATCCATACAGCTCCAAACTTAAAGATCAGCATCAGGGACACGGGACGCTATAGGAGTTTTCCAGGTGTTTGGACCCATAACATCGTCCAAAACTTATTTATCTCGTTAATATTGTTGTGCAATCATGCAATGGGATGTTTCCTAGTATATGAAATAAATGGTCAAGTGCGAGTATTACTCGCGCACAGAGGGTTCCGTAAAATAAATATATGAATTTGTAATAGTATTATTTAAAAAAAAACCGTTGCTAAAAGAATACTAAGACTTTGTAAAAAACTATACAACGTAGGGCTGGGTATAACAGTACATACTAGAAAAGTGTAAATGGATATATCATGAAAATTCAAAGAGATATGGAACCTAAATATTATCAAATATAGCTATTCTGTATAACTCATTTTTTAATATTAACCTAATCTGTTTAAGATGACAATAAAAACAGTGCATATTTAAACTTCATTTGCATTTCATAAAACTAAATTCAGCCTAGTAATAACTTTTATTTCTACAGTGTAGCTAAAACAAAACCTTTGTTCAAAGTTTAAATTTGGCATTGTGCTTCGCGCTTCGAAAGAAGGTCTCAAAGTTGAAACGCCGCCTTGGTGAGTGCCGTGTTTTTCCAGATAGGTTTCTAATTAACTTTTAAAAACACTTGAGGCGTATTGAGAGATATACTCAATACAAACTAGACGCGAATCCACAGTATTTATGTGATTCATTTTAATTAAACCTTTCAAGGGCGGTGCCCTTAAAAAAAAGGACACCTAATTTTAATTCCAAAACAGACAAACGGCACCAAGAATATTTAATTAAAATTTTCCTTTTAACATGTACATGAAAATAAGCAAGTTCTTATTTTCTAATAAATTCGTTTATAAATTCTGGTGTCAGTCCATTATTTCATAAGTTTATAAACTTCTGTTTATGCTTCTTTATTCTTCTCCGCGCCGGAAAGGGTTATGTGGTCGCAGGATTCTTAAAGCTTCAAAATTTTAGAAATTTTAATTTATTTAGATGTTAAACTCTTATCTTTTCTGAACATTTTGATAGAACTGTTTTCTTGAAATTCCCATTAAAACAGAAATTATGGCTTTTAGAATTATACCCGCTCAATAGCTGAAGCGGCGTTTCCGAAACTTTGAAGTCATTTTTCTCGGAGTGTCGTTTCTTGGGAATAACGCGCAGAGTACCTTAAAAACTTCTGAATATTTTTTCATGAAATTTTCAAAACATATATTTCATGTAAGTCTCTATAAACTGAATCTAAATTTTCCTTTTTATTGTTCAAAAAATGTTTTTTCAGGTAATTATACTGTTGAAATTTTCAAAATTTTGTATTAGCTAAATGCAACATTGCATTAAAAATATAAAAATGCTTTAAGGGGGTCTGGGACACATTTTCAAAAAATTTTTATTTATTGAGTTAAAATTTTGAATTTTTTGTGATGGTTAACCATATCGTTTGTAAACAAAATCAAATGATAAAACTTCTCAATGCTTTTTTTTTTTAAATTTCTTTAAAATTTATGAAAAAAGTGGTGTAATTTGAAATCGTTATAACTAGAAATATTATTTGTAGAATTTAAATTGTTTTTCATTTAAATAAACAGAAATATATATTTTTTAATTTAGAGGCAGCATTTTAAAAAATATTAATTTAAAAAAAAATTAAAAATATTTAACGAAAAAAATTACAATAAAAAGTGGCGCAACTTTTAAAAAAATCATATTTTCAACGGTAAATATTTTTTTCAAATATGCTGGCTCAAAAGTAAAGTAAAATAATTGAAAAAGATATGTTCCGAGTTTCAACCCTTATCTTTAACGGTTCTCGAGTTATAAAAATTTAAATATGTGAAATGGTGAAAAAACCTATCATGAAGAAAAACGCAATTTCACAAGAACTCGTTTCCTTGACAACCATAGCTTGAAAGGCAGGTTTTGAAAACAAACCAAAACGAAAAAATTAATAGGGGAGACCGGGGTTATTTGTGGCAGGGGCAAGTTGTGCCATCGAGCTTCCCGACTGAGCCATTAGGTTGCTGCACCCGTCGCGTCATGTGAGTGAAGAGGTTGATTGTCTTAGTGTGCTGCGTATGTTTTGAAGTTTAGCGTTGCTTTGTTTTCGAGATAAAAATATTTATCTTGTTTTCTATCGTAAAAGTAAATTTTCCGACCTACATTGGTATCATCATTGCCTTTAGAGATACTGAGGTATGTAAACTTCCCTAACATTATTTAAATGCTTATATTTTGAGCTGTTATTCTATGAATTTCATTTGTTAATCATGCCAAGATTTCGGAAACTAATGAGTAAAGTTCAAAATGGCGTAACGGGGGGCTAGTTGTGACGAAGTCTAAGAGGCACGTTGTGACAGTGTCACACCTTACCCCAGCATAATTTTTAATAGAGGTTTTTATATTTCAGGAAAAATGGTGCGAAATTACAAGAGGCGCACTGAAAGAGCTAAAGCTACTTTAGTGGATTATGATAAGACTGCAATAGAAGTAAAATCCGGAAGGTGCAGTTAAGGCCCTACTTCAGTCACGCGAAAAGACCCGTTCGCTAATGCTATTCCTATGGAAGAAATTTATAAGGATATCTCGGTCGCATTTCAATATTTTAGATGATTTTTTTTGCAGTGGCTAGCTGAGGTCGATCTGTATGCAGGCCGTTTTCTACTTTTTCAATTTCGTTTACAAGTATTTTTAATCAGAACACTTTCATTTTCAGAACCAGTTCCTAAAATGAAAGCATCCTCTTGAAAAAAATCCCCAATGAAAATCCAAAAAGTAAGAAACGGCCTTTTTACAGATTGACTCCAGCTAGCCATTGCAAAATAAATCATCTAAAAATATTGAAATGCGACTGAGATATCTTTATAAATTTCTTCCGTAGGAATAGCATTACCGAACGGGTCTTTTCGTGTGACTGAAGTAGGTTGTTAAGGAAAGCCCAAGAACTGTTCAATGATGGTAAGATTGCAAGACCGTCTTCAGAAGTAAGAAATCTCATTGAATTAGATGATTCTATGACAATTGATAGTAGCAATGTGTCAGTGGTAAGTCTTACAGAAACAAGACCACTTCCAAAAGCAGGACCTCCAAAAGGCAAGCGATCTATTCGTAAATGTTTGAAATCTGCCATTCAAACAAGCACACCTGTAAAAGGGGGAATTCGAGCAGAACAAAAAGCAAAAGAACGCAGAAAACAAATTGAAGAATAAAAAACAAAAAAGAAACTGTATGGAAAGGGATGAAAAAAAAACTAATATGAAAAGTATGGAAAAAAATTACACCTAGGTTATAGAAAAAAAGGGAGAAGCAAGTATTGGATAGCTCTGAGGATGACGAAAATTGCTTATGTCTAATTTGCTTGAAGCAATACAAATTTCTAGACTCGGATAAGACTGGGTGTAATGCATGGCATGTAAAAGATGGGCGCAAATGTACCAAAAATGAACCTTATTCTGTTTGTATTAACTGCAAATCAGACGCTGAAACAAGCGATGACAATGAGTGATTTAAAACATAGGATATAGCTTACACGCTGTAGCAGGCTACCGAGTCAAAGATAAATATGGCCAAAGATTAGTGTTGGCTTACTTTTTATTTCTTTCCTGATTAAGACAGTTTTTTTTTTAATTGCTAAGTGCCTCTAAAAGTATCTTTATAAAGGACTAAGAGTTTACAAGTGTTAACAATTTAGCATTTTTATTTTAATTTGATTTACAATATTATTAAAGCATGAAAGTGTTTTATAGTGTTAAGAACGTTGTAAATGAATAAATTTGTCATTCTTGATTTAACATATCCCATTTAATCGCCTTTCTTACATAATTTGTATATGTTACAATGTACTTGTATGTGTCATTTATGTATCACAATGTGCCCCAAGCATGTCACAACTTGCCCCGTAGCGGGGGTTAGTAGTGACAAATTTCGAGGTTACACAAAATTCATTTTGTGTTATGAAAAACGTTAATAATGTTAATAGTAGTTTTATAAATATGTTACGCAAAATTTACTCTAATGATATGATACACTAAATGTTTCGCTTCAGTTCAAATATTACCGCTAATATAAAAAATGTCGAAAATGTCACTACTAGCCCCGGTCTCCCCTATTTACTTTTCTAATTAAAATAGAAACATGATTTAAACATCATTTTAAGCAGAAAACGGCAAAGAAATTTTTAATCCAATAAAAAAAAAATGAAAATTTGAAGATTTTTGTGTCCCGGACCCCCTTAAAACAAATTTATTTAGGTTCAGGGTAATTATTACAATCTGAAGTATAAGTAATCAATAAAATTTTCATTCTAGTTGCAATATTTATTTTGTAATCCTGCAAACTGTTATGCCAATTTTCTGTTCGGCAAATGTTAAACAGTTTCGAGCCCCCTATAAATACTAATTCTGCATCTTGCAATCTATTAAATACATGAAATGAAAGAACATACTTATATCTTCCATCGCAATTAAAATTGTGTTTTAGAATCATATACATTTTAAGACATTAAATGTTGAAAATGTTTTTTTTTTCTAATTTTTAGAGCCCTTAGACCCCTGAAATTAGTATGTTTTTAATAATTTGACTTTTATTGCTTTTATACTGTTACTGAACATTACATTACACATATATATCATTAAACGTTTTTAACTAGGCATAGAGTACGCCGCCCCTGTCATTGTGTATGTCAAAACTGGCCGTATCTTTAAGGGTTAATATCTCGGTTAATTACCGATGATTTTTTTCGACATTCATTATCAACAATGCTTTTATGCTTCTGCTACGACAGGTACATCCAGCGTGCTCAACAATTTTTCTGAATGGCCTTAAATCGAAATTTGTGTGTAACTGAAAAATGCGAATTTCTCAAAAACTATGTGACCTGTGGTAATCGCTATACTTTTCCTGCAAGGTTTAAATTAACGTCTACTACCTGTAATTTTTTCATAATTTTAGTTTCAGTAGATTCGGAATTAGATGGAGGGGGGACATATTTTTGCGCTTCAATTTCGACTATATCTTTGAAAATATAATACCTAAAATTAAAAGGAATGTATTTTTGAATTCAGCGTTACGAAAGCTTTCACACGATACCTCACACGATATACGAAGAAAAGAGTTTTTTACTTTTCAAGTACCATAATTAGCCCCTCTACATTTTTCCTAAATACATTTATGAATGTTTAATCTGAAAATATGTGGGTCAATGGTCTTTATTATTTCCCCGAATTTGAACTTTCCATGTACCATAGTTTACGAGTAAAATGGTTGTGACTGACAGACAGACAGACACAGGAGTGATCTTATAATGGTTCCGTTTTTACTTTTTAAGTACGGAACCCTAATAAAAAAAACACAAAAAATTGTATTAAAATAAAAATTAATATTCAGGGACATGAAAGTGATAGTATTGTGAGAATGCCCCATGGGCAAAATACTTTGATTTATTTTGTACGAATTACTATTCAATAAAAACATATTAGAAAATTTGGATAGTCTTATTAATTAATACAAACGGTACTACTTGATTATCCCGTGGACCAATTTTGCTAAATTATACAAATTTACATTTTTTTTTTTTTTTTTTTTTTTTTTTTTTTAATAAGTATAAATAAAAAAAAAAGATTTTTTTTAAAATATACTTTTATTAAAATTCACAAAAATGTAGACTTTTTTTTTTTTTTCAAATGCACTAAAATGTAGAATTTGGAATTTCGCCAAATTAGCTACCAATTGCTTCAATTTATTTTTGTTGCCAAATTTGGTGGTATTGCACCAAGTGGGTCAAAATTTGGCGCTATTGTGACAATCCTTCCATTAGCAATTTTTAAGAATTGCTCATTGTTGAAGCTGATACTGATTTTTCCATAGAAAATCTACAGCTCTCCGTTGACCCCATAGGGATAGAATTTTTAAAAAATCAATGTCCAATTCATGTTTTGCCCTCAGGAATACACATATATAATCCAAATTTCAAAGCACTATGTCAACAGGAAGTGGGTAAAAAATGAGTCACAAGATTTAAATGCCACACACATACATTAAAAGTGTAAGTTAAAAGAAAGCATGTAATAATAACGAAAAAACGAATAAATCAACAAAACATTAATAAAAATACAAATTAAAAGTCGAATTAAAAATCACTTGATGAAGTAACAAACATGGGTGTCATGGTTAATGTCTAGCGAATGTGACATTTACGATCATCCATTATTGGCGCTTAATCTTATAGTTTGGCGATAGTTTTTTGGTCAACGCACGGAATAATCAAGTAGTACCATACAAACAATGTACATTGTCAAATTAACTTGAAAATGTTCATGATGGCATATTAAAATAGAGAAAAGAATTCCTGAATAAGCTATACCTGTTCTTAAAATATCTAAAACTTGATCAAGACTAAAAATACAAGAGAAAATTTTAAAAGCACAATGCTTTTCAATACGCGGCTCTGAAAGCAAGCAGACAGAGTTTTTTTTTTTTTTTTTTTTTTAACCTCAAACGTATAGGAAGCAGCGTTTATATATATATATATATAACTCAGAAAGATAGCGTCAATTTTAACCTTTTATACAAACTAATTTTCAAATGTGAATTGATCTTACTTACCAATCCGAAAAGAGACATAATTTATTACGACACTGATGAATGAAGCCATGAAGAATGTAACCGTAAAATGCCCATTCAAACGGAAAAGCATGGCAACGCGACTCCCGCATATAGCCGCTGTTATTCTGATAATATCCTTCAACTTTCCGTAACCTGGTAATATTTTTTTTTAAAAAGGACACATTACTATATTTTCAGAGGCTGCGAAGCCTGAACGAGGGTTGGCGACGTAGTTCGCAGGGAGCTGATGCCCCTAGCATTTATTATAAAAATATTTACTAAATTATGAGGTTTTTTTTTTTTTTTTTTTTTTTTTTTTGTAAAATCTTTTATTAAAAAGATAAATCTTGTGCAAAATTTATTGTAAAATGTTATGAGTATTTTTTATGTTAGCAGTGTTCAGAAATTGCAAAATTAAACTTATTTTAAACACATATTAGAAATTCCTAACAATATTTTTATGTTGTATATCGTACATTAATGTATTATAAGCCATTGATTTATTTAGAATTCAATAGGTTAGATAAAGTGAACATATAATTTCTTAATAAATTATAAAAAATGAAAGAAAATGCATATTCACTTTCAATACAGTTTCACAAGCATTCTGCTAAACACCTCATTTTCACTTAATCACTTCGCGACGAGTGTCTTTTACAGAATTTTTTATCTTTAATAAACGGTTTTTCAAAACAGAAAAAATATTCCTTATGAAATCAAGAAAATACTTCATAATTTTAGTATTTAATTTTTTTTTCTTTCAACATGTGTAGTTTTTTTTTAACTACAGGGTTTTTTTTTTTTTTTTTTTTTTTCATACGGCTTCCTAAGTTCTCAAGCTGGATGTAAAATTGTCCTGCAACTGGATAATCCATTGAAAAGCTTTCATTGTTCCTGATTAAATTTATGGCAAAATTTACAACAAAAAGTAATTGATGAAAATAATGAAGGATTCCGAGCACCTTATGCATCACATATACGTGACGCTCACCCCGAAGGGGTTAACCCTTTCGAGGACGGTGTCCTTAAAAAATGACACCTAATTTCAATCCCAAAACTGACAAACGGCACAAAGAATATTTAATTAAAAATTTCCTTTTATAATGTACGTAAAAATAAACAAGTTCGTATTTTCTAATAAACTAGGGGGCTCGGCCCCCTACGAGCTACGCTTGCCAACCCCCGTCCAGACACCGCAGGCTCTAAATGCACGCTAATGTGATCGGCATTAAAAAGATTTCGAAAGATTGAAAAAGATTTAATTATAATTTAAAAAACAGTGGCGATCTCCCTATGAACGGATTTCTATTCATTTCTCTTTGATTGGGGAATTTTAACGCCAAATCCGCTGCGGTACTACTTGATTATCCCGTCGACCAATTTCGCCAAATTACATAAATCTCCAAACCACTCGCCAAATTATGCAAATTGATAATTTTTATTTTAAATAACGAAAGAACAAATAAATTAGTACAACATTAATAAAAATACGAATAAAACGTCGAAATAAAAGTAACTTGATGACGTAGACACGTGTAACAACATTTCAAAATAAGCTAATATAAAAGGAATTAAGTAAACAGAATCTTTGTCTCCCGGTATTTTTTAACAATGCGAAAAGAAAGTTCTTTTAAATGAGACATTTTAAATTAATCGTTTTTAATCTGACGTAATTTTGACCAAACTATTCTTTCTCTTTTTAATATTCACGTGAAAATACTTGTGTTAGAAATGAAATATTATTTGCGCTTTCCTACGAAAAATAGTTCTAAAGTATCCGCTTAAAATATCCAATAAATGTCTAGCGCAATTTCTAAATTTAAACCGTTTTGCAATATTATTTTGTGTTCATTTTATGTAATAACTGTAATGTGACGTAAATGTGACGTAATTTCTCCCAATTTAAGACTTCTAACGCATATTAATAAATTTATTATTTTACAAATTCCTTTCTCTCTTAAAATTCACGTGTAATTATAGTTTTTATGACGTAATTTTTAATAAGTTCCTGCTTTTTGTACATAATTATTTAATTCTAATTCCAAATGTTTTATTCTGTTTATAATAGTCACGTGTAAATAAATTTTTAATTTATTACACGTATAAATAAATAAATATATATATATATATATATATATATATATATATATATTTTTTTTTTTTTTTTTTTTTTTTAAGCAAACATTATTGTTTCCGCTGTTTATACAGTTGGCAACAGTTTAAATTAATATCACTTTCTAAAATCTGTAAATAATATCTCTAGAAATGCTGAAAATTTGAATTTAAAATAGAAATAAAACCTCAAAAAATTAGCCAAATTAAAAAAAGAAATACAATCTGCACACCGGGAACTTCAAACGTATAAAATGATCTAAAAATGATTAAATTCTCATAAATAGTTTTTGCTCCTATAAAACTTTTTTAGTGGAACGATTTTGTCCAAATTTAGCATTAAATATCTCTTAAAATAATTCTTCGATTTGAAAACTGTCTGCATCAGCGTGTTTATGAAGCATTTCTGTATAATACTACCGATTTTCATATTTTTGTATGCATTATTTTTCTTAATACTAACGAAGAAAGACCTCCGGTCGCAAAAAATTCAAAAAAGGCGGCGGCGGTGACAGCGTTAGTTACTTTTTTTTAGAATAGAGAGATTCTCTCATAAATACTGGTGTCAGTGCATTATTTCATCAGTTTATAAACAGAATTACTCCGCGTACATCGAACGTGTAATTTGATATTCCCTCCGTCCCAAATTAGTTGCGATATTTAGGTCGAAAATTTTGTCCAAATTGATTGCGTATTTCAAGTGGGTGGAGTGATAAATAACTTCCGATGCAATTTAGTAGATCGGCACAATTTGTAAGGATTCTACCACCAGTATACCATAAAGATAATTTTCTTCCTAAAGAATTAACGACTCATTCGCTGGAAGGTAGTTTTATGCGATTACTGGTGGAAGAATCCATACAAAATGGGGCGTGGCTTAAGAGGCGCGAATCCTAGATTTTTTAAACTAATTTGGTACTTATTTAAGGAGAGACGTTGGGAATGCATGGTAAGTCAATATTGTTGATTGATAGCATAGCACCTTGAAATCTCTGAAAATGTTCAAACAAAATTATAAAATCATCAGTATCAATAATCAGTACGAAAGTAATCAAATGTAGCAACTAATTTGGGAAAAGAGGGAGTATTTTTTTTATTTTCATTCTTGAGCAGTGATTGTTTATGTCTACTCATATTTCAATAAAAACTTTTTTGAGAATGAAATTTAGTTTTAATTTAGAGCATAAATGAAAACAAACTTTTTTCTCCGCCCCGCCCCGCTCCCGCCCCCGCCCCCGCCCCCCGAAAAAAAAAAAGAAAGTATTTTGTAAAGTAAAGGAAAACTGTGAAAAACTAATGAAATTACACTTAAATGACGAGCAAATATGGCTAAGATGTGTTATTATCCCACTCTCCGCGATGTTGAGTATTTGTCGATTTTTATCGCTCTGGCAACCCCGGCGTTTGGCGTCTAGTAACTTATTATGGCAACCCCCTTTTTTACGACGCGAGAGCGTGCTTTTTGCGTGAACATCTCTCGTGCTTGACTCTTGTACCAGGTTGTATATATATATATATTTTTTTTCATTTTATTTTGAGGATACGCGACAGAGAATTGTTTTTAGTTTTTTAAAAGAGATTGGCTTATTGAAATCTAGCATGTGTTGTAATAAATGTAGCGACGATTTGAAAATTAGATAAAGAACGCAATTCTCTGACTGTTGCACGTGGGTTTGTTGTAATAGGAGAGTTGTGGATGGTCAGAATAAAAAGTATAACACTGAAATGTCTTTTAGATATGGTTCCTGGTTTAGTGGTTGTAGTAAATTGACGATTGAGGAGATTTTTTTGCTAACGTTTGAAATTGTTATTGGGACAAAGACAAATCAAATTGTATCGCAGTATAAGTTTAATAGTCATACTATGGCCGATTGGAGGCAGTTTATCAACGAGCAGGTGTTGGAATATATTGAGAGTAAGTCAGATTTTTTTTTTCATATTTTAAGTAATCGGGAGATACAACCTGGTATCGGAAATATAACTTATTATAATCCAGAATTTTCATCTTTTAATTTTTTCGGAATTTGTTTATTTAAAGTTTGTATTTCAAGTCGGAAATATAACTTATTATGATCCAGAATTTTATTTTTTAATTTTTTCGGAATTTGTTTATTTAAAGTGTGTATTTCAAGTGTAAAAAAAAAAAAAAAAAAAAAAAAAAAAAAAAAAAAAAACCAAAAAGGTAAGTAATCTTGAAAATCTAATATTTTTATGTGTATTTTTCCAGAAATATTGGTTTTATTACAGAGAATCTAATGTTATTTTTGTATTTTTTTCGGAAATATTGCTTTTAATTTAGAGGGGAATTAATTTTGGGTTAATTTTAATGAAATTAATTTTGGTTACATTTTCTTTAATGTGTTTTTTAGTGATTTATGTGTATGTTAGGCTTAACAAAAAAAAGTGAAAGTAATGAATAAAACATGCGCATGTTAGGCTTAACGAAAAAAAAAATGCAAATTAGACAAATTTACATTGTTTTTGTTAAGCCTAACATGCGCATGTTTTCTTCATTATTTACATTTTTTTTCGTTAAGCCTAACATACGCATATATCGGTACTTGGCGACATTTTCTACTTGGCGAAAAAGGGGTTTTCTCGCCAAAAAAAATCCAAGATGGCGGAGGGTGGGATAATAACACATCTGTTCCGAAAATATAACAAATGGAAATTCTTGAAAATTAAAGAAAATAAATTTACTATATAGAATTTGCTATTAATCATTTTTAAATTCAAAATAATAATTTTTTACCCTTTTACGATTAATTCATTCTATTGGCGACTGTGAAATTGGGAATAAATGCATAAATAATTCTTTTACATTGTAAAAAACATACCCAGTTGATATATGCACGAAAAAGTAATTGGTCCTTAATCCTCTAAAATAAAATATTTGTTTTTAGATAATATGATTTCTCAAACTTTTTACTCTATGAGTATTTTAGAATAATATTCAATAACTGTTCAAAATTGTATAATGCCTCTTAATATTACTATTAATATATTAAAATTTAAAAAACATGAAATTATAATCCGGCAAGTATAAAAATTCATAAAATATTAATTTAAAAAAATCTTATTTGCTCTATTCTACTTCTTGTTTTGCTTCATTAATGCTGTCACGGATAAATTTACTTTGGACTTTGAGTACATTTTATTCCAACAGCAATCATCGGTTTATTTGATTGCAGTGTTTCTCTATCATAAATAACGCTAATATTATTTTCAAAAAAAAAAAAAAAAACGGTTCCCGATTTTATTAGTGGCATGGGAAAGCTATTCATGTTTGTCTTATAAGACTAATTGAAAATAGACAGGGAATTATTATACTTTTTTTTTTTTTTTTTTTTTGTAAGAGTGGATTAACGTTTGAATTAATTGAAACCTAAAAAAAAAAAATAGACTATGAAATTTATTTCGAGATAAATTAACATATTGCATGTACACTAAGCAGTAAAATAATACGAACAAAAGCTATAACTTGCTGTAACTTATAATAAATGATGTAAGAAAACATTAAAAGTGCTTTTATCATTTGAACATTTTTGTAATATTTTTGTACGATTTAAAAGTTTCGTCACCGTATTAAAATTGAATTAACTTTTAAATTTATATGCAAATATCTAGAGTTTCATTCAAACGATAAAGATTGCGCAAATAGAAATTTTGATTATTTTTTTTCATTTTTGATGAAACATTATTTTAGCCCTTTAGTACGCAGCTTTGCATATATGCAAACAGTGTTCTGAATTTAATAGATTTTTTTATTCGTAGATACCTAGTTCACACCAGAAAATTATTATAGTAATACCAGATGTGATTAATAACAGACATTCCGTATTTAAATAAAGCGAAATTAACCATTAAAATTTTCTGGTGTGAAGTAAGATTCTCTGAACTACGTAATATCCAGAACGTGGGAATTAAATGGTTCAAGTTTAAGTTTTAAAAAATAAATAATTATATAAAATAAGGTATTTGGGGACATACTTATTAAAATATTTACTAATTTGCAATATTTTAGCGTAAAACAGCCACATGACAGTAGTTTTTATTTATATTGCAGACGTGCAACAGAAGAAAAGATTGACGTATTATATGAAAAATATATCTCTGAATTTTTTTCATTATTTTTCCTGTATAATAAACCTTTCAGAGAATCGTATATATTTTTTTTCAAAACAAAGTAAAAATCTTGCATTTAAGGGTTAATAAAGATATTACATTAAACATTTAAGGATGTAATTGGATTGAATGTAGCATTTCCCAAAAAATCCATACTTGAAACTTTCGTATATAGAAGCATTAAAGATTGTAAAAAATGATAGATCTGAAATAACATGCAATAACATTTTATGGGTACTTGAGAAATTAATGGTGAAAGCTGTACCGCAATAATTATAGTTGTTCTTTTTATGTTTTATCAGCGTTTTTTGAAACATAATATTACATAAATGTGAAGATAAATTACATTGCTTTAAAAGATCAACATAGTTCAGAGATAATAAAAGTTACATTTAAAATAAAACTTGAAGTTGAAAACCTTTATAAAAAATAACGTCTAGCTGTTTATAAGAATTGTTCTGAATTACCTAAAAAACTTTTAATGGTCGTGATAATGCATTAGTTTTACTTTTGATGGCTGTTTATTTTATTTTGGAAATACCATTACTGAAATTGGTTGCGAAATTTACTTTTATTACTTTAACTTAAAATAAAAGCCATTACTTTTTATGTATTTTTACTTTATTTTTATAAAAGAACATCTACTCAACATCATAAATTGCAACGAATATAAACCCTAGAAGGGTAAGATTGTTTCTAACTGACGTGTAATCAGCAATGAAGAAAGTTGTTTAAAAAAAAGAACATTTAAAAATGTGTTTCAATTTTATTTAGAGTTTAATATTATTAAAGAAAAAAAAATTACATCGCAACATCCATTGCTATGACAGTTATTTAATGTCACATAAATATATTTAAAAAATACATTCGTAAACAGAAAAAAACAAATAGATGCATATATAACATAGTAACACCTTGTAATTATACAGAGTGTTTCAGCACAGCAGTTACAAAGTGTCTGGAGAGGTAGAGTATACGCTTCGGAAAAGCTTTCCTAGCGCGGTAGTGATGACACAAAACACAAGAAAGAAAGGACAAGAACAGGGGGAAGAAATCATCTTTATTATTAGCAGTACTCTAAAAATGCAGGGACAATGCTGAAAATGCTGAGGAACATGTTGCACGTATTAGGGCTGGATTATTTATCAATATATCGACAAATATTGATATTTTTAAAATATCGCAATAACAATGTCTAATCCTTCACTCTATTGATATACCTGAATAAAATAACAATATTTTGAGCTCACTGGAATTTTGAACATGAACCTCGAAAAAACAGCGTAGAATAAATATCTCAAAATCAAATAAAATAATAATGTTTTGCGCACACCACCAGAAACCCGAAAAGCATAGCCAATTATTCCATTTCAATGTTTTCACCTTCCATCCTCACCAAAACAAAAAATCTACCTTGATTATCTGTCTTTCCGCTGATTATCTCTAGAAATATCCCAATTATTGCAATATTCCTGAAAACTTCCAGCTCATTCCACTGCATGGCTGCGTAATACTGAATAACACTTATCCTACTTTTTTCTGTCGCCCTTGTGATTGGTCCACACATATTGCAACAACTACAGATATTGATACATCATAAATTATCAAACGAGCTCTGATTATTGCTCAGATCCAGTTGAAACAGAATATAGCTGGTTATCATTGAATCCTTTGCCCAACAGTGCGATACTCGGCTTGGGAGCAACCAATAAGAATCCGCTAATGGTAAACTTTGCTTCTGTTTCTCGTCAAGTTGGGGAAAAGCCAAGGTCGGAACACTCGTTCACTGTGATGATTCGTTGCTTTTGAAAAGAGCTTCCCAGTCAGTAACATCTACTATGCTACGAAATACAATGCTTATTAATATTGTGTATTGTATTCTTTTGTGTGTATGGTTTGTTGTATTTTCGTTAGAGCGAAGTTTTCTCGAATGAATTTAACATATCCTGGGTTGGTATTTTTGCTTAAAAGAAATATGTATCAAAAAAATAAATTTAAATTAGTAGAAAACTATTCCGAAATGTGATTGGAATATTTATATATTTTTAAAAAGGTTTCGATGTTGTTTTCTTGTAGTAAATAAGTAGAAAGTTATAAATACAGTTAATTTCTTCGATTAAGAACCCATTCGTTCCTTAGAGAAAGATTAAAAAATGAAAGTTTTATGGTTAAGTTGTATGGAAGTTAGTTTTTGAAAAATTTAAAAGAATGTCTGCTGTATCTATCATCCACTGAAACAAACCTACTTTATTACAAGTATATTAGCTTATCATGTGGCATTAAATTAATTTTAGTTTTCACCCTGTTTTTAATTATTTTAATTATATTAAAATCGTCATTCCCCTAAATTTAAGAATATTTTATTTTAATTTGTTTTGTGTAATATACTCAGTTATACGCGAAGTAATTAAATAGTTAAAATGTTATTAATAAATTATCATAAAGTAGGAAGAAAAAGAAACATACTATTTTTGAAGAAAAATGCTATGCAATAAATGGTATAAGTGCAAACAGATATCAAACACTAGTTTCTTTTTCTAAAATATTTCTATCTTGCATAGATGTATATACATATTTTAATGATGCTGTGTGAACATATATAGGTATAAAACATTGATTCGTTGCTTTATACATCTGTTAGTACTTAAATGGCTGCTCCTGTACCATTTTTTTTTCGAAATTAGTAATATTTCTATTCTTGCACAGCACAGTGTAGTATTTAGCCCCAAAACCTGGCCGAAATTATTTTATTCCTCAAGCATATGGATGCACAACCTGTGGCCCGCGGTCCAAAAGTGGCCCTTGATGGACTTACGTGTGGCCCGCGAACTTCGTCAATTTATAACTGCAAAAAATTGTCAATTGTCATTATGGACAAAAAAAAGTTTTGTCCATAGGTCGCAAGAAAAAAATCGTGAATTTCATCAATTTGCCGCGGGAAAATTTGAAAAATTCGTCAATCAGTTAAGAATTGAGAATTTCGTTGATCGGGTGCGAAAAAATTGTGAATTTTGCCGATCAGGCACGGAAAAAATTGCAAATTTGACCTATCGGGCAAGGAGAAATCGCGAGTTTCGGTGATCGAGATCGGAAAAATCGAGAATTTCGTCGATCAGGCGCAGAAAATCGCAAAATTCGTGGATCGGGTACGAAAAAATCGTCAAATCGCGGAAAAATTGTAAATTTTGTTGATTGGCAGAGTAAAAATCGTGAGTTTTGTCAGTTGCGAGAAAAAATCGCGAATTTCGTCAGTCAGTTAAGAATCATGAATTTAGTCGATCGGAGGCGTAAAAATTGCAAATCTTTTGTATTAGGAGCGGGAAAATCTCAAATTTCGTTGATGGGTTGTAGGAAAATCTCAAATTTCTTTGATGGGCTGCGGAAAAATTGCGTGTTTCGTCTGTTTATCCCGAATTTCGTCAGTTTGCCGCGGGAAAGATGCAAAATTTTTCAGTCACTTAAGAATTGCCCATTTCGTTAATCGGGAGCGGAAAAATCGCAAATTTCATCGATCAGGCGCGGAAAAAAACGCAAATTTCGTTGATCGAGTACGAAAAAATCGCGAGTGTTGTCGATCGGTCTCCGAAAAATCATGAATTTCGTTGGTCGGGCACGAAATTAATCGCAAATTTCGTTGGTCGGGCACGAAAATAATCGCGAATTTTGTCTACCAGGCGCGGAAAAATCGCAAATTTCGTTGATCATGCATGAAACAATCGCGAATTTTCTCGATGATGCGCGGAAAATTGAAAATTTCGTTGATCCGTTGCGTACAAATCACGAGTTTCGTCAGTTTATTGCAAGAAAATAGCACGAATTTCGTCAATTTGCAGCGGGAAAAAACTGCAAATTTCGTTAGAGTCAGTTAAGAATTTCGAATTTCGTTGATCGTACGAGGAAAAATTCGGGAATTTTGTCGATCAGGGGTGGAAAAATCTCAAATTTTGTCGTCCGGGCACTGAAAAATCCCGAGTTTTGTCGATCGAGCTCCGAAACATCGCGAATTATGTCGATCAGGCGCGGAAAAACGAGAATTTTGTCGACCGGCTTCCGGAAAATTCCGAATTTTGTCAATCGGGTGCAAAAAAATTGCAAATTTCGTTGTTAGGGCCCTGAAAAATCGCAAATTTCATTTATCGGCTCCTCATCACCCCTTCGTTCATAAAGTTCACTTTTTTTCGGCACTAGCCATTTTCATGCCTATGTTTGTTTTTTAACACTTTTAAATAAACAAAATTTACTTCCCCGAATAAAATCAAGGAATATTATTAGTCCTTCTAAATAATACTTGCCATATCTTTGTTATATATACAAACGTAAACTGTTGATATATCCTTGCCAAATGAATTGGATATGTTGACCGGGTAGGGAAACCTAGAAGTGTAAAACTACCCCCTCCCCTCTGAAACCATATTTTTAAATAGAATTCTCCCCGTGTTACATATGTGGCCCTCCACATCCCGGAAATTTTTATAAGTGGCCCGACTCTTAAAAAGGTTGTGCACCCCTACTCTAACAGCCACAGATCTGCGTTTTTATTTGAACTGTAGAGTAAAAATGGTAAAACAAAGACTTATTTATAAATCAAAGGATTTATTTATCAGTTTCATCACTATTACTGTGTTCAAGAATATTAACATTTGTGATATCACTTTCTGATAACAATTTTAAAACATCAGAACCCAAGGCCTTTTTTTCTTGTCTGTGTTGCATCTCATGCCCGTTATTAGGGGGTCAGAAGTTAAAAGAAGCCTATTCAGGACATCTCTAATGCAGGCCACTCAAGAAAACTGTCTTGTGTAGTTCAATCTAAATGACCTAATATATTCTGCAGCTACTTCACTTAGTTGGCCTATTGGCAGAATAGTTTCTTTTATGACATCTGCTCCATGACGAAGTATACTTTGTGCATTGTAGGGAGTATAGGATAAAATCCATATAGGATCACATACAGTTCAGCCGTTTCTTTGCAATATTTTTCAAATTCTTCTGTATTAATTTTGTATCCGCAACACAATGTACCTAATATCACTTTTAGCCGATATATCAAATTTTTATCGACTCCAGTTATTGCCGGCGATATTTCGTATTCCCCAAAAAATCGTATGCTGGTATTTCCATCATTAGTATTTCCAAAATTAACTTTTGGTATGTCATCTAAGTGTCCGAGTTGTTGTTTGAAATTGTCCTAAATGTCTTTTTAGGGTCATTCCATGTCAATTCAACCAAATTTTTTTAGGTTTGTAACCCGACCCCCAGGGATTTGGATGAAACTCGGTGAATATACTAATTCTATAATGATATGAATGATTTTCCTTCCTAGACCTCATAGTTTGTGAGATATGGGGGTTCCAATTTTTGGATTTTTCTCAAATCGCACATTTCTGAGTCTGTATTTTTAGACTGCAGTTCCATTTTAAAAAAATTGTTTCTCTGGATCTAAAATGCGAATAATCTTAAAAATACCACCGTAAGTACATAAAAAGATGCAGATTTTATTAAAAAATATTTAAAAAATTAATTTTAAATATTTAGGGTCAAAAACTTAAAACAAAGTTGAAAGTTATGTTTATTTTTCCAAATTTTTGTCACTTTACGAAAAAGACTCTACACAAAAAGGCAAATAAAATTTCCAATTTCTCTTTGTTTTAAATAAAAGTTAACTCTTTGGGCTTTCTATTTATGAAATAAAAATGATGTCTTTCGCATGTCTTATGCAAATATTTTGACTTATTTTGGGATGCTGTATCTATCAAGAGACAGAAAACTTTAACTTTCCTTACGATACCTAAATAATTGCTGCACATTTTAAATTTAAATTTATTAATCAATTTGATTTATTTTCTAAAATGAAACCTTAAAATCAGACTGATTTATTTATTTTTATAACAGTAGAAAATTTGTATAGTATTGGCACTTATCACACGTTATCTGAAATTGTGTTGTTCTCAAACTCATCGCATATGTTTGTCACATAAATGTACATCTATCATTGGATTCAGTGATATAGTATTTCTATATATACTTTCACAATGGTAGTATCTAAAGAATATGCACAATATTTAATGAAGGGGGGTGGTGTGGATATTGAAATCATTGATTTTTTTCTCATTTTACTCAGAAAAAGCAAAAGCAAAAACTTTACTTTGTAAATAAAATAAAAGAAGCACTTATATTAAATAAATTCATCAAGTCATAAGAACCACAGTAATTATTTAGGTACCACAGTTTAAATTAGACATATTAGAGATTTTTTTTTTCTTGAATGGTGCAGTTTCCTAAAACAGGGCAAAATTTTACATAAGCTAGGAGAAAGACTTCATTTTTATTAAAATTGAAATAATCATTAATTAAATCTAATACATTAATTAAAATTGCTTATAAATATTTTAAAAATTTAGATTGTTGTAAATTTCCAATTTCTTTTCGTTTTAAATAACAATTTACACTTTGGGCTTTCTAGTTATGAAATAAAAATGATCTCTTTCTCATGACTTATGCAAATTTTGCCCTGTTTTGAGAAACTGCACCAATAAAGAAAACAAAATCTGCCTAATTTTAGCTGTGGTTCCTAAATAAATACTGTGATTCCCATGACTTGTTGAATATATTATTCAATGTTTCTTTCTTCCTTTATTTTGCAAAGTAAAGTTTTTGCTTTGCTTTTTTTTCTTCTGAGTAAAAAAGGGGGGGGGGTGGAGTGTGTGACTGCAGTCTATCCTCCCTCCATTAAATTTTGTGCATAATCCTAATGTTTTAATTATTTATTCATTCATATATTTTCTTTTATTACAAGTATTTTTTTTTATTTAAACAATCCGTAATTTTCTTTTTACTATATAACTGTAAACAAAAAATCTTTTGTGTTATAGAATAAGAAAATGCAATAATGACTTTTTACCAATCATATTTTCAATACGTTTTTTTCTGTGTGTGTATGTGTGTTTGAATTAAAATACTTTATTTGTATTTAACTTCTTTTTTTTAACTTTCTATCTTATTATCTTGGATAATTTTAATCATTTTAAATATGTTTTTTATAGTTTAAATACCTTATATTTAACAAAGCCTAGTTCATTTCTACAGGATGAAACATATTTCTACATCTGCCTTGTATAAACAAATTCTGACAAAGGCAGGATAAATTTTTTTAGTAAAGGCAGGTGTTTTCGAATCTCTTAATCAAATTATTATTAGTCTGCTGTTTCTCATAATAGAAGGGTGATCCATTTTTCCTTGTGCTGCAAAAGAGAATAATAGATGAATTTGAAGTAACTAATTATGCTGCAAGACCGTCATGACAACTTCTGAGAAACAATTGAACTAATTGAAAAGTTTTATAATTGTAATGAATATTGAAGAATCATGGCTGTTAAGAAAATGTAAGTTAGCATTGCTAAGAATGTATTATGCACAAAAGCGATTGATTTTATGTATATCTACATGAGTTGTATTCTTTATTTAAACAGGAATTTCCAAAAAATTTGAGGATTATAATTCTAGGTATCCAATCCAGTATTAGCAGCACTGTTCCTTTAAAGAAATTTGTGACAAGCTAAGTAAAATATTTGGAAAATGTTATTCCACTCTTTTATAACGAAACTTAATATCTTAAAAGATACTAAACCAAACTTTGGCCCTCAAAAAGCTATAGTTTTGTTGGATTTCAGCAAAAATTTTACTTTTAGGTAGCCTTTCGTTACAAAAAGCTACCTATTGCAGCCGTTCGGAGGAAAGCGATTTCAAAACATTTTGGTATATTTTCATCGATCATGACCCCCAGACCCCGAAACCACCCTCTGTTCAAAAGTTTATATATATATATATATATATATATATATATATATATATATATATATATATATATATATATATAGATAGATAGATAGATATATATCCATATATATATATATATATCTGATCTTTGTCATACTGTAACTCTCGTATTTATGAACCGATTTGCATGAAACTCGGTGTGTACATAGTACATACAAATATCTCGACCAAGTTCGTTGGGCAGCTTCATCGGCCATCTTGTTTCAAAATGGAGGCCATTAAAAAAAATTTAAAAAATTTTAAATTTGAAATGTGGTACCAAAAAATTTAAAATTTAAAAATATTTTTTTCTTATGTGTTTGACCTTGATACAAAGATTCCGGAGCATTTTTTGTTTTGTCTATATCTTAAAAATGGCTGAGTTATAGCACTTTGAATTTCCAGCTAGACTGATATCTTGAAACGACCTGATTTTTGTCACACGATAACAAGCGTATTTATGAATCGATTTGGATGTACCTTGGTGTATACATAATACGTACCAATGTCTCGACCGAGTTCGTTGGCCAGCTTCATCCGCCATCTTGTTTCAAAATGGCGGCCATTTAAATTTTTTTTTAAAAAATTTAATTTGAAATGTGGTACCAAAAAATTGAAAATTGAAATTTTTTTTTTATATGTGTTTTATGTTGATACAAAGATTCTGGAGCAGTTTTTTTTCGTCTATATCTTAAAAAATGGCTGATTTAAAGCACTTTGAATTTCTAGCGGGCTGACATTTTGAAACGACCTGATTTTTGTCACGCGATAACAGGCGTATTTATGAACCGATTTGGATGTACCTTGGTGTATACATAATACGTACCAATTTCTCGACCGAGTGCGTTCGCCAGCTTCATCCGCCATCTTGTTTCAAAATGGCGGCCATTTAAAATTTTTAAAAAAAAATTAAATTTAAAATGAGGTACCAAAAAAATTGGAAAATGAAAAAGATTTTTTTGTATGTGTTTGACCTTAATACAAAGATTCCGGAACAGTTTTTGTTTCTTCTATATCTAAAAAAATGACTGAGTTATAGCATTTTGAATTTCTATTATGGCTGACATTTTGAAACAACCTGATTTAAGTCACGCGATAACAGGCGTATTTATGAACCGATTTGGATTTAACTTGGTGTGTACATAGTACATACCAATGTCTCGACCGAGTTCGTTGGTCAGCTTCATTCACCATCTTGTTTCAAAAGGGCTGCCATTTTAAAAAAAAAAATAAATTTTTAATTTAAAATGAGTTATCAAAAAATTGAAAAATGAAAAAGATTTTTTTTATGTGTTTGACCTTGATACAAAGATTCCGGAGCAGTTTTTGTTTCGTATATATCTTAAAAAATGTTTGAATTATAGTACTTTGAATTTCTAGCATGGCTGACATTTTGAAACGATCTGATATTTGTCACGTGATAACACGCGTATTCATTACCCTATTTCGATGTAAGAAGGCATGTGGATAGTATATCGTAATGTCTCGACCAAGTTCGCTGGCCAGCTTCATGAGCCATCTTGTTTCAAAATGGAGGCCATTAAATTAAATAAAAAATTATATTTAAATTAAGGTGCAAAAGAATTAGAAATTGAAAAAGGTTTCTTTCTTAAGTATTTGACCACGATATAAGGATTCCGGAGCATTTTTTGTTTTGTCTTTATCTTAAAAAAATGGCTCAGATATAGCAGTTTGAATTTCTAATGTGGGTGACATTTTGAAAAATCTGATTTTTTGCCTGCGACAGAACTTGTATATATCAACCGATTCCGATGTGAGTGAGCATGTGCACAGGAATTACTAAGGTCTCGACCAAGTTCATTCGTTAGCCTCATCCACCATGTTGTCTTAAAATGGCAGGAACTTCAAGATATCGCCGAATTTGGCAACCAAATATAAGTTACTTTAAATAAAAGCAGCTTGGATAAAGGTGACTAATTTCGCGAAATTCTCATTCATAATGATTTAATATTGATAAAGATTAGGATTGAATCTCCTATAATCGGTTTCCACTAAATTGAGCTTCGTGTGTTTGAATAATATATATAAGCTTGCTTTTTAAAAATAAGGAATATGAAAGCTACCTCTTCCTCCCGGCACTGGCCGGAAGGACTTTTTTTATTCAAGGTGAGGTTTAAAGTTACCATTGGACCAAAGAAGCCGCACTCTTGATCCAAATGTTATGTACACTCAATCTCTCAATATTAGATTATCAGCAAGCAATATACACATTTTATCTTATGATATGCAACACGATGTCATTCTTGTATGTTTAACACAGAAGGAATTGATAGCAATTGTAAAATAGATATTCCCTGATGTAAAGAATGCCTTTGACTTTAGTGATGGGTGCTCTGGCAATATAAAAATTACAAATTTTCATAAACCTTTACCAAAATGAAGTAATTTCCCCTTAAGATATTTAACATTTTTTTCTGGAGGAGGAGGAAGGAGGGGGGATAGCCACCGATTTGAAATACAAAGACATTTTAGATTCTAAATCACAAAGATCTTCCTAATACACCGATATCTTGTTAGGTTATTAAGTTTGGAGTTACAGTAAGATAGGAAAATTGAAATATATATTAGAAGGTTCTCAAAATTGCTTATGCATAATAAATATAAATTTTAAATTGCACAAAGAAAGAATGTTGAAAAATAAGTCTAAGTGATACTGCAAAGTACGTCATTTATTTCTATATTTATATTTAGCTCAATTATATTTTTGAATTTCAATCTTTTAAATATAATGTTTAATCTGATTTTTTAGCTTTAAAAATTTGCATATAATTTAACAAATTCTTTATTTGTTACATAAAAAAATTACAACGATCTAAATTTTTAAAATATTTATAAGCAATTTTAATTAATGTATTAGATTTAATTAATGATTATTTCAATTTTAATAAAAATGAATTATTTCTCCTAGCTTATGTAAAATCTCGCCCTGTTTTAGGAAATTGCACCATTCAAGAAAAGAAAAATCTCTAATATGTCTAATTTAAACTGTGGTACCTAAATAATTACTGTGGTTCTTATGACTTGATGAATTTATTTAATATAAGTGCTTCTTTTATTTTATTTTTACTATTATATTATTTTTACTATATTTATTTTATTTAAGTTTTTGCTTTTGCTTTTTCTGAGTAAAATGAGAAAAAAAATCAATGATTTCAATATCCACACCCGACCCCCCTTCATTAAATATTGTGCATATTCTTTAGATACTACCATTGTGAAAGTATATATAGAAATACTATACTACTGAATCCAATAATAGATGTACATTTATGTGACAAACATATGCGATAAGATTGAGAACAACACAATTTCAGATAATGTGTGATAAGTACCAATACTATACAAATTTTCTACTGTTATAAAAATAAATAAATCAGTCTGATTTTAAGGTTTCATTTTAGAAAATAAATCAAATTGATTAATAAATTTAAATTTAAAATGTGCAGCAATTATTTAGGTACCGTAAGCAAAGTTAAAGATTTCTGTCTCTTGTTAGGTACAGCATCCCAAAATAAGTCAAAATTTTTGCATAAGCCATGCGAAAGACATCATTTTTATTTCATAAATAGAAAGCCCAAAGGGTTAACTTTTATTTAAAACAAAAATAAATTGAAAATTTTATTTGCCTTTTTGTGTAGAGCCTTTTTCGTAAAGTCACAAAAATTTGGAACAATAAACATAACTTTCAACTTTGGTTTAAGTTTTTGACCCTAAATATTTAAAATTAATTTTTTAAATATTTTTTAATTAAAATCTGCATCTTTTTATGTACTTACTGTGGTATTTTTAAGATGATTAGCATTTTAGATCCAGAGAAACAATTTTTTGAAAATGGAACTGCAGTCTAAAAATACAGACTCAGAAATGTGCGATTTGAGAAAAATCCAAAAATTGGATCCCCCATATCTCACAAACTATGAGGTCTAGGAAGGAAAAATTTCAGATGTATTCATATCATGATAGAATTAGTATATACACCGAGTTTCATCCAAATACATGGGGGTCGGGTTACAAGGTCTGGTTGAATTGACATGGAATGACTCTTTAGGGTTTCGTTCATCTGACAAAACCCTATTCGTCTCGCTCCTCTATCTGTATGTCTGTCCGTCACAGAGCCCGCTCTCAAAAATTATACATGTTGGAGACTTCAAATTTTGCATAATTATAGCCGAACACCATACATCATACGACAAATCATAAAATTTTGAAAAAATTGTAAATTTAACCCTTTGGAGTCTCACATGTGTATTTTAAACAATCCTTTCTAAGTGAGCCCCTAATTAGGTTGGAGGCGTGAAATTTTACATACTTATAGCTGAACACCTCACATCAAACGGTAAACTATAAAATTTTGAAAAAGTCATACATTTAACCCTTTGGGCTCCCCCATGTGTATTTTAAACAATTCTTTCTAAGTCAGACCCTAATTAAGTTGGAGGCGTGAAATTTTGCATACTTATAGCTGAACACCTCACATCAAATGGCAAACCATAAAATTTTGAGAAAATTAGTACATTTAAACCTTTGGGCTACCACATGTGTATTACAATTCATTCTGAGTGAGCCCCTAATTAGGTTGGAGGCGTGAAATTTTGCATACTTATAGCTGAACACCATCATGCGACAAATCATAAAAATTTAAAAAAGTCGTACATTTAACTCTTTGGGCACCCACATGCGTATTTTAAGCAATTATTTCTAACTGAGCCCCTCATGAAATTGGAGATTTGAAAGCAGAACACCTGAGGCGAGGCGACAAATCATAAAATCTTGAAAAAGTTTTAAGTTTAACCCTTTGAGCTACCATATATGTATTTTAAGCAATTCTTTCTAAGAGAGCCCTAATTAAGTTGGAGACATGAATTTTTGCATGCTTATAGCTGAATACCTCAGACCACATGACAAATCATAAAAATTTCAAAAAGTCTTATATTTTTTACTTCTCCGTGCTCCAACTTGTATATTTTAATTTTTCTAACCCTTCCCTTTTCACCCGGGGAGAACTTTTCCAACTTCCGACACCCCTTTGACCATTCTTTCATTTTATGCACCATAGCCTTACATATTTGAGTTTCATTTTTTACCGCCAAGGGCGCCTACTTATCTTGGGTGCTATTGGCCCAATCCCTTCGACTAATACATATACGAATAGTATGTAAAACGGAGTTTCGTTCGGATAGAGGTTTGTTTAGAATAGAGTGTGCTCGTGTTGCGAAATGGGGAACTAACAGATTTTTCAAAAGGATAAAGTTTTTCGAAAGGAATATTTAACGAAACCCTCTGTGTGACCTGTGATCATCACACTTACCCACTTGTTTTGCTACCGCTTGTTTCTCCTCAGCAAAAAGCCAGGCGTTCCATTTTTTTTACTTGATATCCATATGCTACGTGTAATTTACTCTCGAAAAATCGTGTACGAGCATGTAGCAAGGAAAGCCCGAAACTTCAATTTTCTTTCTTACACTCCCTCTACTTTGATCATTAAACGCAGATGAAGTAGCATCACATATGTAGCACCTCATCGTAGATTTGGTGTGTGTTGCGGCATTGCATACTTTTCCATCCACCATGGTGAATAACATTCTATGTTTTATGGACACATTGTCAATTTATGTGCTAGTAAGTGCTGTGATTTATGATTTGATATCTTTCATTTCTTCTTTTGTTATGTCATTTGTCTCCTTGATAAATCGAATTCTTACAGAACTACAGTAGCGAGGTGATGATGATGTTGGGTTTTGCCAGAGAAGTTTCTTTTCGGGCCCGTGAACTAACTGAAGAAGAACCACAGAACTTTGAAACATATTGGAGTCAGAATCGGCTTCATTTTTAAACTTCATTTTATATTGCATCTGTTGTGACCCGTCACAACCCCACTTACTTATTAAAATTAAAGATCGTTTTTCGTCATCACTCAAAGATTCTAGAAGTTCTCTAAAATGTAAAATCAGTCGTGTTGCCGTATAATACATCAACTTTTGTTCTTTTACTTCAGCACATGTCTCTGTCACCCTGTGAATTTCTGGATAGCATTCTTTTTTTAGCCTTTGAAAAAAAGAATAGCACGGAATAAAGCTTTTATTCATTTCTCGTATTCTCTCATATTAGGTTTTAGTATGTCCTGCTTCTGTTTACATGGACGAATCGTGTAAAGGTGATAACTGACGAGGTTGCTCTTGTTTTTCACGACTTTTTTTCATGGCCCCTTTTGCATACTTTTTTGGAAGCATTTACTTTTTTGACTAATTTAATTTGGGTAGTATTGACGTTGATCAATACTTCCACGTCTTTTGATCGAGGGCCTTTGGTTTTGCGGCGTTTTCTTCTTTCACTTTAATCTACAAAAGATTTTTGAGGACGACCGGGACTGACTCCTGTAATAGTAACAAGTACTTATTTAATAAGAGCAGGATTTCTCAATTAGCCTACGACATATATATCTAATAATAAAAATAAGTTTCGTTTCACTACACAGAATTGGTTTTTAATAACGGAGAGCTTTTTCTTCTTCTCAGCTATCATTGGATCACCTTCAGAATAATTTCTTAATAATTCTTGCTCCATAAATTGAAGCTTTTCAGCAAATGTTGACTCATTTAAGAGGTGCGTGATGGGATACAACTCATTTCGAGTCATAGACCTCAATCCACAAGGCCCTGTTAACAAAATAAGTAAAAAACTAAATAGCAGTAATTTATACCAGAAATTGTAGAAACTAACAAAAAATTTGTTAAAAATAAGGGGGCGGTTTCGGGCGGCCGATTGTTTTATAACTATCTTGTATACTAAGTACTGCATGTTACACAATAGATTTCATTGCTCAGTTATGTTTAGAAATATAACTAAACCATTTTTAAATATTATAAATAATTATATTTATGCCAATGTTAATTACACTTACGTTATCGACCATATTGATAAAATCGGATGGATATTCATTATGTAAGTGCAGTGTGTATAAAGTACATACCTGGTTCAGAATAATCCATCACAACAAAAACAACTAAATTGTTTAGACACAAAACTACAAGTGATTTTAAAACACTAAAATCTGAGCGCATGGGAAAATTACAAGACCACTGTAGGCGAACGGCAACTTCCGACTGATCGCGTGACCCGCTGTGTCGCACAAGCGCTTTCGAGTTTTGCATTGGGATGCAGTAAATACTTAACATTTTGAGGAATAATAAAACAGAGTGGAAAACTGATTTTTAAAATGTTTTAGGGCTAAATACCACTCTGTGCACAGGTTAAATTAGTTATAGCGATATATCACCAATATCGATATTAACTCGTTGATATATGGCATTGTTAAAATTCTGATATCGTCCAGTGCTAGCACGCGTCGTGGCAGACTCCTATAATAGTTTCAGTGGCAGCTGCTGGGAAAGCCCGGGACATGCCCCGTATTTCGAGAACATTATATCTTTCAAGCGCCGAAGATGTGAGGTCTGCATCAGTACGCGGGGACATAATTTCGAACACCATCTTTGATGACGATCGTTGTCTTTTTTTTTTTTATCCTTATTTCTTAGTTCTTTGCTGTATTAAAAATAATAATAAACATGTTTTCTCACCCTGTTCGTGAACTTCATTTCTTTTATTTTGTATCGTCAATACCGCGTCATGAATGCCTTTCCGACCATGCATTTCTATGTACAAATCATCTAGGTGAACTCTATCTCTCCTGAAACACACTGTATACTATTTTATTAGCTAAAAGTTGTAAATTAAAACTTTAAAAACAGTAAAATTAGGTTTACTTGACTGTTTACATAAACAAATAAAAGAATAAATAATAAAAAAATAACAATAAAAAATAATAATAATGATAAAAATGAAATAGGGGAGACTATCGAGGGTTGACCATACGGGAGGCTGGACCCACCGACAACTTTTCATATTTAAAAGAATTTCAGAGTTTTATCAATAGGTGTCAACCAAAGCTACTGGAATGCTCAAACAACAGTCTCTGTTTCTTACAGATAATCAAAATAGGTGTGAAAAATCAATTGCGAGGTGTTTTCAGCTTAAAAATTGTGTTTTTTAGAATTATTTTGTAAGCTGTTTTCAGAAAAAATATATCATAGAAAATTAAGTAAGTAGGTTTTAACTAATGCAGAAATATTAAACTTTCATTTCAGGCATAAAGATTATTAGGTAGATTTCGTATGAAATACTACCTATTGGGATCGTTCCTATGTTGGAATTTCTGAAAAATTTTTGCAGATCTACACCGATCATGACTCCTAGAACCCAAAACCACCCTCAGTAAAAAACTTTATATATCTATCTATATATATCACTTTCTTCTGGACACGATAACTTTCGTAATTCTGCAACAATCTCTTCCAAACTGATACATAAAATCAAAGGGCATAAAATCTCGGTCAAGTTCGTTAATGGGCAAAATCGGACCAAGGGGATGGAAATAGTGAGAGGTTTTGTGAAAACAGAAAACCCCCCATAACTTCTTAATTTTTGTACATATCAAATCAGTTTAAAGTTTTTATTACTTCTAAAAATACAGCCAAAATTTTATGTATCACAGATTTTTGATAAAGTTAAAAATGGGCTCAAGGGGCGCAAAAAATAGGGTTTTTGGGAGAAAAAAATTCATAATTTTGTCAATTCTCAAGATATCAATTCCAATTAATTTTATTAAAAATCTCCATAATATTATCTACAACTTTTATATTCACAACTTTTTGATAGGACCAATTCGTACTGCAAAAACAAATTAAAAACGAATACAAAAAGGGGGTTTGAAGAAGTAAAAAATCCATAACTCCGTCAATTCAAAAGATATAAAATCCCCATGAATTTATCATATATCTTCTTAATATTGTCTACAACATCTATATACACAAGTTTTGGATAAGACCAATTCTTACAGCAAAAACAAATTAAAAATACATAGCGGTTGAAGAAAAAAATCATCTAAGTAAGGGTGTATTCAAATCCAAACTGCGTATTTTCTGACTCATTTTACAACTCATTTTTGCTCATAAAGGCTTCCAATTGGTACGTTTTCTTACTCAGAAACTATATAATGTACCGTAAGGGTCAATTTTTTGATAGAGGCAGTATATATTTTTAAAAATGCTGTTAAAGTGGGCATTTTGAACCGAATATCCCGAAGCGGATTGTGTTGGAAAAATCATTGCATTAAGGATGCACTCAAATCCAAACTGCTTATTTACTGACTCATTTTTAAATTCATTTTTGCTCTCAAACGCATTTAATTGGTAGATTCGCTTATTCAGAAACTATATAATGTACCGCAATGATCGATTTTTTGATAGAGGCAGAATATATTTCAAAAAATTATGTCAAAGTGGGCATTTTGAACGGAATTTCCCGAAGCTTTTGTGTTATCACTTTCTTCTGGACACGATAACTTCCGCAATTCTGCACAAATCTCTTCCAAACTGATACATAAAATCAAGGGACATAAAATCTCGGTCAAGTTCGTTAATGGGCAAAATCGGACAAAGGGGATGGAAATAGGGAGGGGTTTTGTGAAAACCGAAAAAAACCCATAACTTCTTAATTTTTGTACATATCAAACCAGTTTAAAGTTTTTATTACTTCTAAATATAGCGCCAAAAATTCATGCATCACAGATTTTTGATAAAATTTAAAATAGGCTCAAGGGGCGCAAAAAATAGGGTTTTTTGGGAGAAAAAAATTCCTTACTTCGTCAATTCTCAAGATATCAAATCCAATAATTTTATTATACATCTCCTTAATATTATCTACAACTTTTATATTCACAAGTTTTTGATAGGACCAATTCGTACCAAAAAAAAAAAAAAAAGAAAAACGAAAACAAAAAAGGGGGGTTGAAGAAGAAAAATTATCAAAACTCCGTCAATTCACAAGATATAAAATCTCCATGAATTTATCATATAGCTTCTTAATATTGTCTTCAACATTTATATAGACAAGTTTTTGATAGGGCCAATTCTTAAAGCAAAAACAAATTAAAAATACATAGCGGTTGAAGAAAAAAATCATCTTATTAAGGGTGCATTCAAATCCAAACTGTCTATTTTCTTACTCATTTTTAAATTCATTTTTGCTCTCAAACGCATCCAATTGCTAGATTCTCTTATTCAGAAACTATATAATGTACAGTAATGATCGATTTTTTGATAGAGGTAGAATATATTTCAAAAAATGATGTCAAAGTGGGCATTTTGAGCAGAATTTCCCGAACCGATTGTGTTAGAAACGAAAAATATTTCCTTACGGAGAAAATAATTGTTTATTAATCAAGTTTTAATTAATTGAAAGAAAAATAAAAACACAGGTCGCTTATAAATCTTTTCAAAAATCACGTCAGCATGTTTCATATTTTTTTTAATTAAAAATTAATCTGAAAATGTGCCAGAAAATTTCTAGTTGTGGAGTATGGTAAAATATTTTTTTAATATCGCCTTAACATGATTCTGATAAAACCATCTATTTTATAAAAAGGAAATAAAAACTCGTCAAAAGCAGACAGATAAAACTGTTAAAGTGGATTTATATCTAATAATGATTTAGTTTTTGTTGGTGAAATTAGTATACTTAACTTCGAAATCTACCTCTGCCTGTAGGCCGGGCCGGCAGGGATTTTACAGTAAATTAGGCTTAGCATAGCAATGTGCTATACTTTAGAAAAGGGCTATGTGGTGATTTTGACCCAGTCAATGTGAGGGAGGGTTGACCATATGCTCTGGGCTCCCTTAACACATTCACAGCGGGAAACGAGAATTCTGGTTTTCATTCAAAAAACATTATTGACTAAGGGCGTGGCTTCTACCTTACAGAAAATGCATTTAAATCATGTTGCCCATATTTTTCTAGATTGTAAGATATTTTATATTGACATTTTTCTGAATATACGATTTTTCCGATAAATATGAAGCTTTTGTTGATTATAAAAATTATGAATATGAAACATTTAAAATTATATAGAATTAAAATATGAACTACTTTTGCACTAAAGTATGTGGATGAATAAATATAAAGTTTATTTAAAGTATACTTTCGAATAACAGTTATAAATTTAAGAGAAAATTTTGGAACATTTAACAAATCAAACACTCAATATAACAAATATTTATTTTCAATTCAATTTATAAATTTATACATGTATTTCAATTTTCACAAGATTTTGATTTATCTTAAACAGTTAACGTTGATATAATGCAGAATTAGCGAATGCAGAAAAAATTGTACTCTTTGACAGTTCATCATTTTAATGCTAATTTTTGGCTTTTATTTAACAATATTCTGCGATATACAATAAGGAAATGTCGTAAAAATGACATCTGAAATACAACTGACACAAAGAGCTATTGCATCCTTTACAAATCATTTTTAAAGCTTTCGGTTCCATTGAAAAAACACATAATTTTTCCTCATAAAAAAACCCCAGAGTTTAAACAATGTTATTTATCACTTACAGTGTTAAAAACTCTTCCATATATCCATTAAAAGAAAATTAATATTATATTTTATATCAAAGACATGTACTAATAAATCATGCGTACAATAAATATGTCAGACAAGAAAAATGCATGCTGAAAGATAAATGAAATATTTATTTTGCATAAATATTGTAAAATCCAAGCATACTGTGAAGCAAGACACGTTAAAATTGATGGTTGTGTGAAAGGAATCATTAATTCGTGGGTGGCTGAAAGGATCTTTATAAATCTACATCAAAAGGATTTCGTGTATTAAAAGAAAAGTTATCTGGAAAGCGCAGCTTACTTTATGCGAAAAAAAACGCCTCGCAGAAAACGTGATTTTACGTTAAAGGCATAGGCATAACGTGGATATGAAAGCTGAATAATTAAACTCATGATGAAATAATGGAAAACCTGAGTGAATATTTTTCTGCAGGAAATAAATGAACAGAAATACTTAATTTATCTTTAAAAAGTTAAACTTAAACTTACACTATTTGCAAAACTACTTAAAAGATGAGGTAGTATTTAAAATGATGTTAAGTTACTTCAATAGCATATTACTTCTTAGCACTTTCAACTATAAAAAAAAAATAGTCTTCGTCAGAGAAATATAAAAAATACAATTATGATTAACGTCTAATTTTCAAAATTCCCGCAGATGGTGACGAAAGAAGTGAAAGTGAAAGTCGATTTTTAGATCCGGAAAACACTGGGAAAATAAAACATGGCTATAGGGAAGTGGACCATTACTCGTTTTATGATTCTTTAAGCAAACTGAGCCAAATTCTGGGTATGTTGTAGGATAAAACGTCATTGCAAACAGTATTTTCTTTAGTAATAATTTCTATTGATTCGCGGATGATTAAATCATGATAATTCTTTGAGGGATATATAATTTTTGCCTCTTCGGAATTAACTTGTATATTCTGGTTCTGGTTAAGTCTTAACAGGGCAGTTGTAGGTCGGTTGTAATTTAAATCTCTCAAATGTTCTTTAATACGAACTTTAAGTTTACGCGAGGTCATTCCTATGTATTCGAGATAAATATTTTCTGAATATTTTTCTTTCTATGAAAAACTATTGCTTTCTTCGCAAAAGGAGATGTGGGTTGACTGCCCGTTTGACTGCCGTTTGTCCGTGCTCTAATTCACCTAAATATAGTCCGATTGGTGTGTAATTCATAGATGTTTTTGGGTATCACTATGACATGATCGGTATTGAAGATGATGGGTATAGCATTATCGGTTCATTTACAGGGCCACTCTAAAGAGTTCCGTTACATTACGGTACATGGGGAATAATCTTTTCCCGTGTATTTTAAACATATTGCAGCTGATATACATCACTAAAGCATACTACAAGATTCTTACTACAGAATATCGTGCGCATGGAACTTATCGTTCTTTTACAGGGACACACATAAAAGAATTTTGCTGTAGAATAAAATGAGCAATAATTGAACTATTGAAGAATGCGAACAATAATTGCTGAAAGTACGTTTTGAGTTGTGGTATGCGCTTTTAAATTAATTATTATTTTTAAATATTACTTGGTGTGAGTAAATTGTATAGATCATATACAGGGTCGTACAAAATTCCCAGTAACAACCGTTTATTGGCGGAAATTTCTAAGTGAAAATTTTCAACTGTGCTATGCTTTTAACTGAACTAACATTTAGCATACTATATAGTACGCATACATATCTGTAGATCATGTACAGGACTGTACAAATAAAGCATTTATTTTAACGACTATAGATGGTAATAACAGAAATTGTGTTTTCAAATGGATTATGCATTTTCTAAATTCTTCATTTAGACATTATTTTTCACCTTAGTAAACTGTGAGTATTTGTTATAGTATTCTGAATGTGTTGGAAGGTCTTCCATAATCTATGCTGTACGTATGATTTTTCGTTCTTGTTTATTAATTAATTTGAGTAATTCTATTATATATATAAATAATGATTTATCTTTTGTATGAAATGTGCTACATGTTTTGGATAATGTTAGGAAACATACAATATATCTCAGATTATTCAAGAATTTTCCCATTAAGCTGTTTTAAAACTATATGAAAAATCACTTGAATACATCAAAATAAATTAATATTTACTTAAAGTGATAAAATACTTTTAACAAGGCACAAAAAAAAAAAAAAAAAAAAAAAATACTTATTCATATTCGACATATTTCATTACTCCAACGACAACATTCTCAATGATAAATATTATACAAATATTTCAGCTAAATATTTTTTAAAACTGGTAAAGAAAACTCACGCGGGCTCAAGCATAATGAAAATGACTGCAGTATTAAAAATGGATACTTGTGAATGTGAATTATTTAACACTATTTTTCATTTTTCTATAGAACATCTCTTTCCAAATTTTAGGAAACTACATGGATGCTGAATCATTTCATATAGGGTAGACTAAGGAGGGTTGACCATACGGGTGGCTTGACCCACCCATCAGTTTTTATATTTAAAAGAATTTCAGAGTTTTATCAAAAGGAGTCTACCAAAGCTACTGGAATGCTCAAACAACAGTCTCTGTTTCATGCAGATAATCAAAATAGGGGTGAAAAAATAAATTGCGAGGCGTTTTCAGCCTAAAAATTGTGTTTTTTAGAATTAACTAGTAAGCTTTTTTCAGAAAAAATATATCATTGAAAATTAAGTAAGTAGGTTTAAAGTAACGCAGGAATATTCAGCTTTCATTTCAGGCATAAAGATTATACAGTAAATTAGGCTTAACATAGCAATGTGCTATTCTTTAGAAAAGGGCTATGTGGGGAGGCTTGACCCAGTCAATGTTAGGGAGGGTTGACCAGATGTTTTGGGCTCCCTTAACACATTCACAGCGGGAAACGAGAATTCTCGCTTTCATTCAAAAAACATCATTGACTAAGGGTGCGGCTTCTACCTTACAGAAAATGCATTTATATCATGTTGCCCATATTTTTTTAGATTTTAAGACATTTTATATTAAATTCGCACATTGAAAGATATTTACAGATGCACAAACTTGGGAAACAAATCTAGAACACCAATTTACAAAAGTCTTTCAGAACCGGGAGGAGCTTCTACTGTTTTAAAATTCAGATTTGATAAAATATTGCCCGTCGGCAATGTGTTAATTAAGGGGGTTTTGAAATCTTTTTATTATACATTGTGCATAATGAAAGATTAATGGTTACATATAAAAATGAATATAAATTTATTTTGCAAACCTACAGTAAAATGGGGTGATGGAAAAGAAAACGATGAAAAATTGCTATAGTATAGTCAGGAAGGGTAATTATGACCACTTTTTACATTTTCAACTTTGTTATTTTTTTCTGCTTATTTCTATTTGGAAAAGTGCTGTTTTTAGTACATAGGAAGTAACTTTGATCCTTTAAGAACACATTTTAAAAGTTTTAATTCTCATAGCTGTTTTTCTTTTAAATTTAAAAGGGTGGTTATAATTACCCCACCAAAAACTCACAATCACATAAGTTTGGGGTAATTAAGACCAGTAGTGGGGAAATTATGACCACTATATCTTCTCTTTATACTTGTCAATACACATTTGTTTGGGTAATTATGACCACTTTGAACTCCAAAGTAACAAATCCGTTTATCAAAAATTTTATAGACTTAGTTTCAAATTGCTATTTGGATCTCAAAAAGGCCTCAGACTAGTAATAAAGAATACCGAAGAGGAAATATACATTATGAGGTTAATATTTAAGCTTGAAACAAAATTTTACCATCACAGTTTTCTCCAATATGATGACGGTCATAATTACCCCCACCTGACCCTACGTCATAATAGTATGTCATAATATCCAAATTGTGAAATTTTAATAAGATGCTTAAAATTAAATGTCGAAGCATATATAGAAATTTCGATTATGGATTTAAAAATATGACAAGGATTTAGAATTTTCATTGTTACTCTACAGAAACGCCAGGCCACTACCCGATTTTACAAAGAAAAATTAAGTTCGGGTCGGGAGCCAGAATAATAAGAGAAAGATAGCCGGATACAGGTCGTGGGCTGCTCATGCTAGGGATTTCAGTGACAGAAAGAGTCCCTGCACTTTTCCGTGCGCAACAACATATGTTTCAAGTTATTAAATTTAAAAATCGTTACTATCTCACTTTTAATACTCTCAAGCCAATAAAAAAAATATTAGGTCACATGACAAAATTACTTATACTAACAGGTTTTTGCTATAATAACAGGATTTTGCTATAAAAAGTTACCGTTGCAAAATCTCTCTAAAACTCCATTCACGCCAGAAAAAAATTATATATTTGCTTAGAATCATTAAAAAGCTAATAAGTTCAAATTATTAATATTTTTAAAAACTTTTTTTAAACGACTTCTGGAGGGTGTTTATATACATGATTATAAAATGTAATATTCTAAAGCTAAGGTAAACAGAAATCAGATCGATAAGTCCTTAATGTAGGCAGTAGCAGGATATGTGTCAAATAAATTCCCAGAAATAAAAAAAACAATCACTGTATGAATTTCCAATCAATGTTATTAAAATATAACAAAAATTACTATATTGTGCTTACAGAATGAATTTGGATTGCTTTATGGAAAACTGATAATGGCAGACGAACTTGGAAAATCGAAAATACTAGAATATTTCTTTCAATATAAATAAAAAAAAAATTCTAGTCTAATTTAGCCACTCAAAAGTCATTTCCTTCATCACAGGATTTTCAAGGTTGAACTCTTTATCTTTTAGAGAGATTTATGGCTAATTTAAAATGTCAGATTGTTTTTGTAACTGAAAAATATAGTTTATCTCTGCATGTTTATTTATGTTGGTGACGATGTATGTCCATCAGAAACTCTTGACCAAAATTAAACCTTTACGCCTTTACAATCTTACTGTTCTCTTTCCATACTTCCTTTAAGCCCTTCTCACGGTCCGGGAAGTTCCTTCTTGACGACATGTACAACTTTCCAAGTTAAAATTGTATCTTGTTTACCAATAGGATGTCAGTTAACAAGGTGATAACACTGACCTTTAGGTACCAAGCTACTATCTGTCAGTGGACTTCTCTCAAACCTGCACTGCATGAATTTTTCTTTTGGAAGTATTTATTTTTATTCATATTTTCACTAGGGATCTTGATATATCAGTTCCTTGATATGTTGCAACATAGCAAGACCAACAGCAGCGGAGAAATTACCACACACACGATAACAGTATAATCCGGTAACGAGCGGGAAGTGGAATTTGCGGTCAATAACAAGGAAAGTGGAGAATTTATTGGGATATATTGGGATGAGATAAAAATAACTTCTTAAAAACATCATAAAAATATGCGCATAATTTTATGGTGTTTTTAAGAAGTTATTTTCATCTTATCATTTCACACCAGCTTATTTAATTATTTTAATATTTTGGGATAATAACAAAAGAAAGATAATCACTGGAGGTGGATCTTCTGGTTTGAATGAAATGGGACAAAAATAGGGGACGTACATGGGCCGGGCTAAAGAAATGATTGAAAGATATTGCGATATTGGTACAGAATATTCGGCGCAATTTTTTGGCTTTGAACTCGCGGTGCAAAATAAAAGGTTCTAAGAACATATCTATAACGGTTTTCCCGTTATATATTCGTTTACCCCCCCCCCCCCCCATCGGAAAAACAACATTTAACTTTAATTCTTTTTTTTTTGTAAATTTCATTATACCCCCCCCCCAAATAAAATATTTAATTTAATTTTACATTTTACACTTAATATCACACCTCTGTATTCATTCACCTACCCCCTCACACTTCTATAAATAACTTAATTACTCTCAAAGTTCTCCTCAATTAAACGGCGTGCGCCGTTTCGCTCAGTCTTTTTCCTTTTTCTCTTAACTTTCACACGGACATAGATAGAGAAATAAATCTTAACCGCCAGTCATTTTACGTTAATAAAAAAAAGACCAAAATACACTGCTCAAAACAATTAAAGGATATTTGAAGTTTTATATAAAATAAAGATATAAACGAAATTTTTTTTTGCCGAAAATAGAAGAAGAGAATCACAAATGCAAATTTTTCTGGTTTTCAAACTGTGGAGTATGCAAATTTTAAGTTCGACGTCAAAAACGTCGCTTCAGCGGCAGCGAATGAAATTTGACTTTCAACTGGATAAAAGAGAATGAAGACAAGGATGATCGGCATTCAGTGATTGCTTTGTTTCGATGAGTACGATGTCTCAGCGAAGTCATTTGGCAGATTCAGAAGCTTTGAGAATTGTTGGTAGGTTAGAAGGGGGCAAAACTCAAGCCGAAGTACGCAAGCCATTGGAGTGTCACAAAGTGTCATTTCCAGGTTCTGGAACCGTTTTTTGGAGAGTGGGTGTGCAGGCCGAAGACCAGGGCAAGGTCGTAGATGGGCAACAACGCCCAATGAAGATCGGTATTTAGCGTTAACAGCTCGGAGACACCGAAACATGAACGCTACTCTTCTCCAACAACACCTTCGCTCGGCTACAGGCACCACGATTTCAACTCAGACTGTCCGAAACCGGCTCCATGCTGTAGGTCTGTATGCTCGCCGACCGATGGTATGTGTTAGATTAACATCAAGGCATCGTCGCGACCGCAGGGAGTGGGCAACCGAGCATGTCAACTGGAGGAGAAATGAATGGAGCAATATTCTGTTTTCTGACGAGTCCCGTTTTTCTGTGCATCCGGATAATAGGGGTATTTTCATCTGGAGGGACCGTGACAGTAGGAATAATCCTGCGTTCGTGCACGAAAGTGTCAGATTTGGCTGTGGAGGAGTGTTGGTGTATGGTGGCATCTCCATTGACGGGCGCACTGACCTCTACATCATTCGAGATGGAGCTCTGACTGGTCGCCGATATAGGGATGAGATCCTCAGACCTATTGTAGTCCCTTACGCTACAGCAATCGGAGATAACTTCATTTTAATGGATGATAACTGCATGCCACCTCGTGCAAACCTGGTGGAGGATTTCCTTTTCGAGGAAGGAAACGTTCGAATGGAATGGCCAGCGTGTTCTCCAGACATGAATCCAATCGAGCACGTTTGGGACGCTCTAGGAAGACGAGTTTCTGGCCGCCAACAACCCCCACAAACTCTCCAAGAACTGGAAAGAGCTCTTCTGGAAGAGTGGGGCAGAATACCCCAACTCGTCATTAATAGCCTCATTGAGTCCATGCCTCAAAGGTGTTCAACGTTGCTGGCCGCCCGTGGAAACCATACCCCCTACTGAAAATGATTTTCTTTGAAGAAAACACCTTTTTCTTATTGTTTTTTTCTCATATGCACAAATTGTGTTTTTTCCTTTAGTACACAAATGCGCAATAAAATGCATTTTTTTATGCCAAATATGTGTAATTTATTCTCATATAACCTACTATGTCTGTCGACCATGTATCAATCAGCTAAACAGTTTACCAGATACAAAATCCACCTAAAACTGCAATATCCTTTAATTGTTTTGAGCAGTGTAGAAATGAATTCCCTTTGCATCCTTGCCGAAAATAAGTAATGCATATTTTCTGTGTAACACAGAACTGCGTCCTAATTTCTCTCATACTATTGCTTGCTTTGCTATCAATTCTCACTTTTTATTTTGTCAGATATCTACCAGATGTCCTGCTGACTAATGCAGACATTGTCGTTAAATTTGTAACGCACGTGTAAAACCATATGTAATGCTATACTCACATCTACACCGCCTGACCTCAAGAAATTTATTATCGTACAACCCTATAAGACCGCCATGGCGTATAACTTAACTCAATGTGAATCTTCCTCTTTTTGCTAGTACTTTTCTACTCGAATAGTATTTATCGCCAATATCTGACATGTGCTTATCTTATTCTCGCCAATGCGTGGGTGATTGTAACAAAGTCTTGACCCACTTTCGCTCCTGACTGTCCAGAGCAGAATTCTGTTGTTGTGCCCTTCGGGGTACGCCTTTGGGTTACTGGATACTTCTCCCCTATCCCTGTATGCTTTCATGGCGCTTTTTTAAAGTCTATAATAAAGTTATGTCATCTAAATTCTTGTTGGAGTTTTTATACATGTGCTTGTGAATCATGGGTATGCATAAACGCCTTCATAATCCTTGGCGATCGTATCCCAGTTCCTCCAACGTTAAAAAAAATAGTACATGGGGAGAAGTTACATCTTAGCGCTTCTCAATCACGCAGAAGAATTTCGTTTTTTTTCCCTACGTGGGCTGCGGTGCTTCCTTCTCCAACTCAGCGCCTTTCACCGAGTGTGCCCTACCGGGTCATCGAATGCCGTCGTCTGCAGCAGTTGTCTCTCCATATGGACCCCTCACCTTCTCATACTGCCTACATGATTTGCTTTAATGTGTATGGAACCCTTTAGCATCTCCACTGATCTACTTTTGTGGATTTGTGTTTTTTCGGAGACCCCTCAAAATCGCACCGCGTTGCGAACTTTGACTCCCCTGTCCTGCTAGATAACGGCACACATCCAGGTGTGTCTGGCTACCTGTTCTTCCCCTCTTCTACTACGAAATGCGACCCCTTCCTCTGTGATTTCCCCCAACTGTGTGATGTTCTTGTTGCTCCATAATCCCCCTCCATTATACCGGGGACATCTTTCTACACTCACCGAGCACACCACCTCAGAAAGGAAATCGACATCAACAGATACGTGTTTTCCGCTTCACCGCGTTCCTGTTGTTTGTGAAATTTATGTTGTGCGTTTGCATTTTCTACTGACGGTATTCTAGCAGTGTCGACATATGTAAAGTCGTGGGGAAAAAAAGGAAACACCCCTTACTAACTCTGTAAAAAGTTATCGTAGAAGAAAGTTACTGGTACCACACGATTGGTAATAAAGCCTACTTTTACACGATGTATATAAAATTTGCTTGGGGGACCAACTACATATTAAAACGAACCCTAACTTTGTTTTTTCAATAGCAGTACACAATTCTGATAGCATAAATGAACTCTACACCCTTCAATTAGCCGAAAAACAAATTTTTATGCAATTCGTACGATACATTTCCGAGATATTAATTATTTTAAAACGAGCGTATTTTAGGGGATGTATCCAAATTGAAGTTCGCTACTCGATTGTTGACCGAGAGAGCCCCCTTCTTGATCAAGGCATCTTAAGCAACACTAAAACACTCATTGAAGACTGCTAGATTATAAGATAGCATAAGAATTTTCAAAATATCTAGTTACTTCTATCATAGACGGCCCCTTAAACCATCATTTTATAGTTTTTTAAGCATAATTTAAAAAATACTTGGAAGTAATAGGCGACATTTTGGATTTTCATAGAGCAGGACTTAATAAATCAAAATCCATCAAAAAATTTTAGGTTGTAATCCATATTTTTTTCTAATATTAATTTCATAATTCATATCATAAAATTATAAAAATTGCAAATTCAACGTATTTATGTTCGGTTATTTTAGTATTATTGCTACACAAAAATTTAGCACATTGGGAGTATAATTTCAGGAGATATTAATAAAAAAATGAAAATGTAATTTAACATTACAAGCACTAAATTTTAAATGTTTCTAATTCAAAAATTTATCATTCAAATGACTTGAAGTTTGGTGTCTAGGAATAGTTTGAACCGAAGATTTGAAATATTTTGTTAAAATTGGGTATTGCCATTGAAAAAAAAAGAAGTTTGGGTACGTTTTAATATGTAGACAGCCCTCTAGGCACATTCCATATACATCATTTAAAAGTAGACTTTATTTCACATCGTTCGGTACCAGTAACTTACTTCTACGATAATTTGTTGAGGAGTTACTAGGGGGTGTTTATTTTTTTTCCACGACTGTACAGTGAAAATTCGTTTTTACAGTGGCATTGATTGAAAATTTTCGGTGCAAATATCGATGAAAATTATCGTGTTATTTTACCCAGATGTGAAAACTCCAAAATTCGTATAAAAAATATATTATTTTGCTCCATGTGTTCTACAAAAGAGTGCTTTTCAGTTTTTTTGCGTCGATCGCATATTTGTTTGTAAAAAAGGTGCCTTCAATTAATTTCCTGTGAGAAAACTCATCGTCGTCTTTAAAAAAAAGTTTTCTACAGTTTATGTTTATTCCACCCGGTATGTGAAATATGCTCTAAAAGAAATACCAAACAGAACTATTACCCATGTGTTTGTGCTAAAAAAATGAAAAACAAAATTATGAATATGATCAATTGGAGTCTAGACATGCACTGTGTATAAAAATTAATTTTCGCTAGTTTTCTCCCAGCCTTCAAATATACCCATGCTGGCGTCTTAATATTGATTCATCACACAAAGGGTTTGTTTGTTGATAACTCAAACCATATTTTAACAGCACTTAAGGAGTATGAAAACGGGACGTTAATTATTTTTTCTTGTTTTCAAATTTTTTTTCCGTTTCAGTTAGTCACTGAAATCATAATAATAAAAATAATAATAATAAAGCGTTGCCTTTGCATTTAGCTCTGTTTCATGCTCAACATACAGAGGGGAAAAACACAAAAGAAAAACTCAACAAAAAAGTGACAGAATAGTGTAGGCTAATTCCATGAAAACTTGTCATGTCTATCACACAGCTAAAAATCGCTATACTTGTTGGCTACCAGTATTTTAGAACTGAAAAATGTGACTTATTTTATCGGAGATATCTCATAAATTGATTAACGCGAAGCAAACTTTTCGAAAATAGCGGTGGCCAACAAGCATAGCGATTTTCAGATGTGTGACAGGTATGACAAGTTTTCATGGAATTAGCCTGCAATAACATTTTTGTGTCACAAAATTTCACAGAAAAACACAAGAAAAATAATTTACACCGGTTTTCATTTAAGTACGAACAGGAAGTTAAAAAATTTTTGCTCTAATTTTTATCTCTTACATCAATTATAGTTAATTACTTTTAGTTTTTGTCCTCTTTTCATGCTATAATTCATATTTACATTTCCTTTTCCTACTTCAGTTTAAAATTTCTATTTTTAATAATTGCTAGATAGTTTAATAATAATTTATTAGTGAGTTATGATTCTGAGATTGCACGGAGAAGTTATCTTTTATTCAATATTTTTAAAGCATTGCTTTAGTGAATATAGCAATTTAACTTCTATACTTCTCCTTCCAAGCTATTTTTAAATAAAAAAGTGTAAATTATCATAGAGAAAAAAAGTATGTACTCGCAACTCAGTAATTTTGATAATATCTAATTTATTATTTTGTGTGGTAATATAACGTACTTGCTATGGTTTACTTTATGCGATTGTTTTTTTTTTCATTTGCATGTTTCCTTGCTTTTCTAAAGTATTTTTTTCTCCTTTTAGCTAGAAAGCTTTAAAATTAACCCTTTAGCAACGCTGGGACATTTTGAAGGTATATTAATTCTGCCGATAGGCAACAAAAAAAGTTTTACTCTGCTCAAAGTTTTCCATTACCTAATATTTTTATGTAAATATGTGCACATTACGCTTACAGCGGAAGCACATTTTAAATATTCAATTTTATTGTGCTTTCATAACATTTGTATGTGCATTTTTTTCATTTCATATGATATTCGGTTATGCATACTTACTCATTTTCTACAATATTTTTATCGTTATTATGATAATTAAAATATATCAATAATTGACCAATATATTGATAAATATTCCAGCCCTATTAGACACTAGACATTTTAAAGAGTGTTTCTTCACATTTAATATTAGACACCTATGATTATCTAAGAGAAGAATTTTATTTCAACTATATTTAAATAAATACAATGAACTGAATTTATTTATTAAAGATAAACTTCAATTGATTCATATACGCATGAATGCGCCGCGTAAATTAATAAAATTAACCTAAAGTACCTCTGTACAGTTTTTCCTGTAATTTTTCACTCCCAGTGAAAAAGTGACTTATTTTTTGATAAGATGAATAAAATAAAATTTGACATGTAAAAAGGAACTTTTTCCCTAGTATGACTTCTTATGTTTCATTTTTAAAAAACAACACTACCAATTACATTTAAATATTAAAAAAAATAATGTTTTTAAATATCGTCTATTTTAACTAGGAAATATGCCAGATAAAATGCATTCATTTAAGGGTGTATTTAACGAGAATTTTATTAAACTTGCTGGGTAATGACTTCTGTCATATATTTTATTTTATTTTGAAAATTAAGAAACAATTAAATTCACCCATTATTTCAAGTATTCTAACTATGTATAGAAATTCTATTCGGAGTAAGTGACATTTATATTCTCTTTGGGAATCTGAAATCAATTAAAGGAAAATAATTGCTACCGTTTCCTTTTCAAAATGAATGTGAAGTTATCTTTGCAATTAAAGAGTAAAAAATGAGGTAGTTACATAAGTATTTTAATAAATCGTTGAGCAATTCAGATATTGCGAAGAAGCATAAAAAAGAACCATTACTACATTAACCAATTTTACACCTATTTTTCAATGTATTTTTTATCGGTTTTGTTCGAAACAGGTTTTACAAAAGAACTCCAGTATTGTTTAAATATTTATATAATCGCTGTGAAAATTGCACCACTAAGAAAAAAATATTTTTAAAATTGAAACAAAGCTTTTAAAATTGGTAGTGCGGGTTACTAATGCTGTAAAAATATTGCTACATATTTTATATATATAAATGTTTACATTAAATAAAATAAATAGTCTATCTTTAATAATTATTTTAAAATAATATTTATTTGATTTCTCTGTAAATACTTTTGACACATTTTTACAAAATTTGGAAGGGTTTGTGTCATTAAAACAATATTTCAAAAGAAAAAAAAAAGAAAACAATACTGAAGCTCAAAAGCGAATATGTAGTTTACCTAAAAACGGAGTTGTTAAAATTATGACAAACGATGACGAAATGGCACCAGATTAATTTTGTTGCATGTATCTTCTTCAAGTTAGACAGTTGTTTCTGGATGAATCAATTCTTCTTACTATTCTATTAAACGAGAATGCCGTAACAGATGTAAAATTCTTATAGAAAAATTATTAAAATTGGAATTAAAACTAATGGAATTAATACATGGAATTAAAACTAAATATTCTAAATAATCAGAACGGATTTAGTATCGTATTAAAAGTGTTAATTACATTAATACGCATAAATATAATTTTACTCATAATGCTAAAATACATATAGTCTGGTTAAACATCGAATAATAGACAAATTATAGGAAAGTATCCCTTACAAAAATCTCCTATAGGATTCTAAAAATAAAAATTATAGAAAAAGTCTTATGCAATCCTGTAGAATTATGGCCCGTTTTTCTATAAGCTAATTTAATTAAAAGTTGTAGAAATATCTGTAGATGCTCAATAGAAATGTCCGTAGAGCTTCTATAAAAATATCTACAGAAATTACATTGTGTTTCTATAAAAATATCCATTGAAAATAGAGTTTGTATACTTGTGAATTATGTTATCCATACAGTCTCGATGATAAACAAAAATCATTTGTTCTTAATGAAGTACATACTAAAATCCATTATAAAATATATCAATTCTATCAGATGTAATACAAAATGTGAGAGAGATTTCAAGAAATTTTGCGAAGATGAAAATGTAGGCTATTTATCAGTTTTAAATCTGAGGGTGTGTTGCCCAGAAACAATAAAACTTTTGTAGATGTAAATGCGAAGATCCATGGCCTCACTGCATACATAGAGTTATGCTAAAAACATACGTGTAATAAGACAAATATGATTTTGATAAATTAAAGAATGGGAAATGACTTAAAAAAAGTTAAAAATTTATATGATATAGAACGGAGGGGGGGGGACATAATGATTTTAGAGCGGCTTAGGTGGGGCACGGGCAAAAAAAGGTTGGGAACCACTGATGTAGAGTATTGATATAATTGAGAGAAAAGTTTTTTAATTAAATAATATTTTTTAAGAAATGACCGTCATTAATCAACACTATTAATCAACACTACTTGAAATTATGCTTGCTCCAATTCTTTTGATAACCGACTGTCTGAAAAAAACTATTTTTTTTTTTTCAGAAACTTTTACTTGAAATTATTTCTAGATTTATTTTACAATATTCTAAAAATAATAATAATCAGTCTATTTATTAAATGTGTTATTTCAATGTTTTTCAAAAAGAAGTACTGAAGGATGACATTAATATTTATAATGTTTTATGGTTTGGATATCTTATGAGAACACTGCGGTATAAATATGTTGAACATAATTTTAAAAATGACTTACTATACACAGTGATTCAAAAAAGCGTTTAAAAAATGACATGGCGAATAAGGTATACAACAAGGATGAAAATTCAGTTAAGAACATAGGGTCCCGAACCATTTATTTTGTCACAAATACAGGGTGTTTCATCTTAACTCAATTTGGGTTGACGGTCATAACTTTCAGAAAACTGAAGTTTTATTATAATAAAATATTTAACAGACATTCTCACCTTTGTTATAAATGTGATAACACCAAACAAAAGAGGTAGAAGTTTCCATTATATGCGCCAGCAGAAGACCCACATTTTGGACTGTAATTATCAATTCATACGGTATCATCGATTACTTGAGCAACATATTTTTCCAGATCTTTTCGTGATTTTCTCACATTTCACACAAAACAGAGTACAGATCATTGCATTTTCATTACAATGTTTTTATTTTTCTCGAAATTATTACACGGGTTCAGTTAGGATGAAACACCCTGTATTTGCGACTAAATAAGTGTTTTGAGATCCTATGTTCCTATGTGATATTTTATCCTTGCTGCATGCCTGATTTGCCATGTCACTTTGTAAAACTTTTTTTGAATCACCCTGTATATTGCACTATATTCTCACGCGGATGTGTGTACGTTTGCAGGTTCGTACGCTTCAAGGACCTTTTACCAGAATTTTCGTAAAGTAATATTTGCCTTATTTAATGAAACAAAATTCTATCTTCACATATAGCGACCAGTATTTAAAAAAATTCTGGTACTAAAACACATAAAATCCTCTGAATCACCTGATGTACGCGTACGAACTCTGGTTTGTAGTCTCATAATGCCGCTCGAAAAACAAAGGAGCAAAATATACATACACTATCCGCCCGTGGCGACCCGTTTGGTCTCTCTTAAATGTGTTCTAGGCATTGTATCATGTTACTTTTATTCCTAATTTAATTTACTTTCTGAATCCTTCGCCAAATCGAAAGATTTTGATAGAAATCAAGAATTCAGTATTTTTATGTTAGTCTGGCGCAGGTGTTAAAACGCCAAACATTGTACCCGTCGCACTTTTTAATATTTAATTAATTTAGATTAAAATATAATCCTTTCACTCATTTTATTTAAAATGAATAACTTTAATTTAAAGTTGAAACATTTAAAATTCGTGACTTTCACTATAAAAAAAAAAAAAAAAAAAAAAAAAAAAAAATCTTTAAAGAAAGAAAAAGAAAAGAAAAAATAAATAAATAATGCCAAAAACCATTTAATTTCAACATCAAAGCATTGTTTTAATATACCCCTCGAAAAATAAAAAATGCTGCTGGCGAGTTAAAAAATGCTATTGAGGAGAATTGCTCCCAGCTAACATAAAAGTACGAACTCTTTGTGATCATGGCAAATTTTATGTAGTTTTATTCGAAAAAAATGTTTTGATTAAATAGGTTGACAGAAAATACGTTGCCAAATTTCTTTTCTCTCCAAGGATCTTTTCTCTATTTCGCCAAGTACCTATACTGGAAAAAGTTTACACAATAACCAATGAGATGCGTTTCATTCTGGCGTTGCCATGAAACAATTAACAAATAATCGCAATTTCTCTGTCAAGTACGATAGCGTAATATATATATACATGTTTAGAAGATAACTAAATAAATGGAACTGCAGAGAAACATAATAAAATCCCAAGGGTATTTTTTTTTTCAAAGTATGTTTTTCTTCTGTGTCTGACAAGAGAATTCTCTAAGTTTTAGAACAGGAAATTTGGATGATTTATATTTGAAAATGACGAAACTCTTTAATAATGAACATAACCGTTCATATAAATGTGTTATCAAAATAAATTCAATAGATAGTTTAAATTTTCTTGCTCATTTAACTATTCATATTCTTATTTCTGCTGTATACCATAACACTCACACGAGTCCGTATTTTAAACAAATGCAGCATATGCAAACTTCCACCATTTAAAAATAAGAATAATTTTAGCCCTATTTAGTGCAATTAAGTTTGTCAAAAATTGCGATTCCTTTTTTACTGTTGCAAGTTTGAAAATATTAAGAATGAAGAAATGTTAAGCCCTATTTAACACTGCCAGAATTACATTTTTTCTATTTAAAATACTACTGATAAGATCAACATTTTTCTTGCTTTATGATATTTCTAATTCCTAATTTCTAAATTATTCAGTTAACTGATGTTTTAATGTTATAGTTAACCTTGGATAGCAAATAGACATAATAATATATATTAAAAAAATAGTTACAATTTATAGGCAGAGATCATTGTTATAAGTCATTTTGTTTTTATTTTTTTCTGAATTATGTGCCAATGTATGTTTTAACACAACAAAACTTTCTTATTTTACAATTAACAAGAAAAGTATATTTTAATTTCAAACATAATATTCTTAATCACAATACCTTTTAATTTTCGACTTTTATTATTTTTATTTTTTAACATACAGCACATCATTTTTCATACATTTTGAAAAAAGATTATAAAATTTACGAGTAATTAAGAATACGCTTTAAAAATAATAATTTATTAAACGCAGAAAACAAATTGAGTTGTGAATAAGAGTATTTATCAAATTTCGCAAACACTCTAGATTATTGAAGAAATAATTTACTAAACTGAAATTAATTAATAGTAATCGAATTTATTTGTTTCGTTTAAATACAATTTCATCAATATTTATAACAAATAGGAATTATGTCTGTTAATTACACATAAATATTATGACTTTAATCAATTAATCAATACTTGAAAATTTCAATGATATAATCTTTATCACACGCTGTTTACTGCAAGCATTATTTATTGCGGCTCTTCTTTTTTAATTTTATCAAACCTTTTGCCTTCTTTCCTTAGTTTCGATTACGCATCTTCCTTAATTACGCACATAATGCAAATCCAGCTGCAAGATACATCAATTATACAGTTTAATGAACACGTCTATAAATATAATTTATGTAGCAATTTTTCCTATTTGTTTAATACAAGATATTTGAGATTTAGTAATTAGTGAAAAATTACTCATCATAATTTACAATTGAAAATGTATCAGTGTATGTCATTAAATGTTAATTTCTCCACTTATAATTAAAAAGACTTGGTTTGAGTTTCAAGCAAAATTTTACCAGTTTGTATAAACTCTGCGCATAACGACAATTTATATTCAGCCGCTCCATAAAGTAGTCAACATTAAGCATAGATAAATTATCAAACTTTGTTTGTCTTTTAATAAATGATATTTTTAATTTTAGATGATTTCTCAATTTGCAAATAAACATGTTCTTGTTATAGAACTAAAAATTTGCAAAAATACAGGATGTCCATAAAAGTGTGTCCCAGTTTCAATAGAATATTTTAACAATTCAATTTAGATTATTTACAACAAATTATACATCAAATTGAAGATAAACAAACCTAATTTTTCCTACAAATGTTCAATATGTGCACCTTTATTTACACGACACACATCTAACCTAAAGTCCAATTCTTCACATACTTCTCTTAACAAGACCAGAGTAATGTAAGCAATAGCCTCTTCAATTTTGTGTCTCAACTCTGGCAAATCATTAGACAGCGGAGGAACGTAGACACGATCTTTTATAAATCCCCAAAACAACAACAAAAAAATCACATGGCTCTAACGGCTTTTAAATCTTCAGCCCGGTAATAACGCATTAAGCTCAGGAGTCTCCATTTTGCGTACGTGGCACTGCAAGCTTGTCAATACTCGCAGCAATAATGGCAGTACTCGCGAATGTTTGAGTTGCTCTTCATTTGTGACTTTGAACTATTACTCTAGCTTACAGTTGAACTATTAAAATTTATAACTGGGGCTTTCATTTACATACAACCTGACTACACCCTGAATACTTTTAACATTTTAGATGTTCCCAAATATCATACAACAGTAAAATACTTAATATGTTGATCAATACTTAATATGTGAAATCTCAGTGATAAGTAAATTCTAAGAAAGATCACGTTTAAACAGTTAAGAACCTATTCATTTAATGTTCAGTCTTTTAAGATATTTCTATTAGACAAATTTAATGATTTCTTGAATAATCTATTGACATAAACTAAATTTAAACAAATCACATTATTCTTTTAGTTCTCTCAAATGAAATTAGATGACTTTCACACTTAGGAAACGATGTATCCTATTTCTTTCAGCCTCCCGTATTTCCCTATGTTATCATAATAAAATTTAACTTGACGTACACCATACGTAGCTATTGTGTCATTTAAAATCTTTACAATATTAAGTAGTGCAATGTTTCTTCTACAGGGTACTTTTCACTGTTTAAAAAACATTATAAAATTAACCTTCAGACTACCAAAAAAAAGTATATGCAAGAACTACCATTCGGGTCCATTGGACCCATATGTAAAATATATAGGATTTCAAAATATACAAAACACCCATTTATCTACAATGAATATATTTGTTATTAATGCACCTTATACAATATATAAAAGTGATATATATAGTAATAGAGTAAGAAAGTAACACATACAGTAAGAAAGTAATATATATATAGTATATTATAATGACTACAAAACGTTTTTCATCATAATAAAATTATTCTGTACATGAAGTACAAATAACGTCGGAATGTTCTCCGCAAACATTTTTCGTACACTTCTTGCATAATGTTCGTGTTTTTCGATCTTTTTTAGAGGGACAAATATGACATCTTGATTTTTTTCGTGGCGGTTCAAAACTATTTGCGTAAAGTTGTTCTGAAGTAGATGTTGAGACGGCGATACCTCCTTCACCTACTAATTCTTCTGCAAGTTGAATAATGAAATTCCGCCTTTTTTTCATTTTCGGATCACATTCAGCATTCAGTGACAACCATATTATGTATGCATTCATCACACTTATATCGATCATATTATAAAATACAATCAAAGGCCACCGACGTGTCATGCGTTTCACACTATATGCTCTTACCATTTTGTCCATCGTATCTACTCCGCCTTTGGTTTTATTATAATCTAGGATTATTTGTGGCTTTTTTTCTAAGCTGTTGTCAATATCATAAGTGTTATGCATTGTGCTTAGCAAAGTAACAATTCTACCTTTTCTGGGACAGTAAGAGATGATGGTTGCCTTCTCTTGAAACCCAAATAAAGTAGAATATACAGAACGATGTTTTGGATTTGTGAACACAGCGGGTAATTCAGGTTTATTTTTTCGAATTGTTCCAATAAGAGATAATTTTTTTGAAGTAAGATGTGTTGCTAATGCATATGACGTAAAAAAGTTATCACATGTAATATTACGACCAGAATTTTCAATTTCCTTCGTCAATCTTTTAACTACATTTTCTCCCTGATGAGATTCTCTTACTTCATTTTTGCCTGTATATAGTTCCAGTTTCCAAGCATACGATGTTACGCTGTCACAAATAACCCAGAACTTCAATCCATACTTTCCAGGTTTAGATGTCATATACTGACGGAAAGGACATTTTCCACGAAAAGAAACTAATTGCTCATCGACAGTCATAGACCAATTAGGAATATAAGGGTCTTGTAAATAGCTATTCCACAATTCAAAGCATTCTCTTATTGGCTCTAATTTATCAGTTGATCTTCTTTTACGCCTCTCAACAGCATCATCAAATCTTATGACACGTAATATACTTGTGAATCTATTGCGACTCATAATGTCCCGAAATATTTGTCTTCCATTTTTTATGCTCCAAAGTTCGCTTACTGTTTCATTTTTCGATTTATATACTCCAATAAGTAATAAAAGTCTGATGAATTTTTTAAGTTCTATAATATCTATAGGTTTCCACTCTTTATCGAATACTCTATTGCCTTCCGCGTTTGTCCATTTTACTATAATTTCCAAAAGTCTTTTTCGGAAATAGATAAGAAATGAGGATGATATGGAATCCACTTCACGATTTACAAATCTTGAAGGTCCAGATTTTTCACGTAAAATATTGATTTCAGTACGTCTTCCTTGTGGTCTGGCAACTTCATTCTTATACCAGATCTGTGAATTATTTTTGGAAACAAAAGTAGAATTTGAAGTACTTGTGGTTGCTACATTTACTTCATTGGAATCATTATCAGATTCTGAGTAGGAATCAGAAATTTCATTATGTATTTCAACATAATCTACTTCACCTTCATCAGACGACAGATTTTCATCATCGGTGTCGAATTCTATATCGTCCGGATTTTCCATAATTTTTTGAATTTCCTCTTGAGTCAATACTTTTTTTCTGTTCATCTTCAATTCAGTTTTTAACAAAAAATAAGTTAGGAAATAAGAAAATGATGAATATTTGTAAAATAACAAAGCACGTACAAACTACACTTATTACTTGTCTTCAAATATCAAGTCCTATTTTCAATGAAAAGACTCAAAAACATCAATAGACACGATTCGCTCACTAACTGTGTCTGTTGACAAATGACTCTCTGAACCAGAAGTAACCTTTTATATATAGAGCACGAAGTTTACTAGATCAGTCTAGAATGTTCTCAAAACTTCATTATAAAGTCGCCAAATTTGGCGAGATTGGCGCTAAAAATCCATCGCCAAATGGGCGATAAACAGCCAATTATGGTAACCCTGTTCCTCCTCATGATTTATGGCAACCCTAGAAAAAGAAAGCAACAGTATATTACGTTTGTTTTAATGTTGGGTCCAATGGACCCGCGTGGTAAACAATGAAACAAATTAAAAATAGGTAAAAAATTTCGAACAAAATTTTAATCGCAATTGCATATACATAGAGGAGACAATTGCAGGAAAAGTCATGTAATCGCGAAACTTTGAATGCTATTTTTCATGAGAAAAATTTACATTAAATATTGCTGTCGGGTCCAATGGACCCGTCTGGTAGACGGAAGGTTAAGTATATATTTCTGTTGGCTATATTTTAAATAGAACTATTCTCACACTACTTTCTTACAGTGTGTCAGAAGTATTTACAAAAGATATTTTGCCAAACTGGTTTGCATTACATGAATTCTGCTGGGAAAATTTACTATTTCGACTTAAAATGGAAAGTTTCCGTTACAAAATAGGTATTTTTATTACAATGACTCGTATATATACGGATTTTTATTTTTTACAGAATAACATCACAAAAATTTAAAAGGTTTGTAACTACCGAAACTTCCCAAGAGAAATATCAAATATATTTTTCGATAAAAGCATTTGGGCAATTCCACATAACATGGGAACTATAGTGCAGACCCTTGAGCGGCGGTGGGATTTACTTTATCCCACCTAATTTTAATCAAGATTTGCACTAGAAACATTTAATTAAAATTTATGTTTTTAAATTTGGTGGAAAAAAATAAAAAAATTGCTTTTCCATATTTTGAAACAAAATTTTTCGAATATTCCGGTGTGAGCTCAACATTACAGAAACACATTTTTTTGGGGACACAAAGGAATGGCTAAAGAGGGAAATGTAATGTGAGTCACAATCAGTGGTGTAGTCGTAAAAAAAACAGAGGGTATACTCTCTAAGCAGAGGGTATACGCTCAAGGCCGACCGTATACACTAGAGTGTATTTACTATAGATTTTTTGAGAAACAGAGGGTATACGATGTTCCTTAAAAAATCCAGAGGGTATACGGCGTATACCCCCGTATACCCTCCACTACATCCCTGGTCACAATACCATGTAACGTGAGTCACACTCAAAATATTTATTGATATAATTAATTACTATTAAAACAAAATTATTTTTGTGTATATTATAAGTTGAAAGTGTGTTGTACTCTTTGAAATACTTCATTTCTACTGTGTTGTGATAAATCAGGAGAAATTCTAGGTCTTCATTAACCCATAAAACTTGACTTCCTTTTTTTTTTTTTTTGTAATGTGATTCATAGTACCAAATTAGGGTCTGCATACCACCTTATCATTTAAAAATTTATTACATTGTTATTCTTAGTTTCTAATTGTGCCCCAGATATCTATGAAGAACTTTTTGAAAAGCAAATGTGATATTTCTTCGATGTATATAGAATTTACCTTTGGAAAAATGTGTCAAATGGTAACGTGAGTCACATGGAATTGCCCATTTGTATCTGTGAGCAGGCTATGTAAAACTTATTATAAATGTAACGTATAAACAAAACATTTTATTATAGACTTGAATTGCGTACGTGTGACTAGCTGCCACCGAGGCGACATAAATCTTTTGTCCTGGTAAAATGATTCACAACAAAATGCATTGTCATGTAGTGTTGCGAGGCGGAGGGCAGTTATGCGTTGCCAAACAGAAAGTTACAAATATTGAAGGGTCAGAAAATAAGTAACAAATGTTAAATGTTAAATGCGTACTAAATTTAATAAACATGAAGTAAGGTGTATTTGTTGATGTTCATTGAAATTAGTATCTTGCTAATTGCAAGCATTATTTTAGTTTATGTAACAAAAGGGTACTTTTTATTTTCAAAATATCTTCTTCTAAAGCATACTGGAATGTTTCACACTATAGAAAAAATGTATATTGTAGTTCTTTTGATATAGCAGGTGTAATTCAAATTGATATAACTCATGTAATATTACACCATAATAATCTGAAAATATGATAATTCGCATTATTATGGAGCAACGTTATAGCAGTTATATCGGCGAAACTACTCTATAAAATTGGAGGCAGCAACGCTGCCTCCAATTGTAAGGAATAACGTTATATAAATATTTCACATTGCAAAATAAAGAATAAGAGATTCATTTTCTTGCTTATATAACCTTTCAACTATTGAAAAATTGTATGATTTATTAGCACAGTTTATTGCTGTAAAGTAAAATAAATTTTTAAAATTGGATATTTTCCTTTTTATCATCACTTGGATATTGTAAGGATTGCATGCATGTTATTCAGAACTTATTTGCACACTTTACGAATTTTCATTTTAGGAGATATACGGAAATAATTGAACAGTTTCGTTCATTTCATTGATTAACGTATTCACTAACATTAAAAAATATATAGGTTTGTTACTATTATAATTAAGCACAAACACTGGAAATCATCGACATCATCTATTCATTACATCAAAAACTATAATATATAAAATATTAATTAAAATATCATTTTTTTTTTTTTGCTTTAGAATACACATACCTATCAATATACATGATTACAATTAAATGTAAAATCAGCAATTTTCATTGGTTTTTAGAATATTTATTTTTTAAGTACCTAAACTATTTTGGAAAAGCCATAATGTACTATACGATCAAACAATTTACTTTCATGCAGATATTCTATATTAAAAATAGAAATGCTTATTTTAAAATTATTTAAATTCAGTATATCATATAGTAATTCATTTATAGCTTTATGTAGAACTAATAGTCGAAGCTGTGCAATTCCTAGGTATTTTGATAGTATTTTGATAGCATATAGTATTCAACTCTGTCTTTTTTACTATGGGCACAGGAGTGCTACGCAGCATGCTCCGGTCGGGTGGTTAACCTAGCGTGAGAAACCCAGTGTTCATTTTCCAAGCAGATTTGGTATTTTTAATATTCATTCCGAACATATAAAAGAACGGGTGAACCTTACAAAACCCGGAATGAAACTCCGGACCTGGCGTATAGTATTGCGAGGCGCTCTCCACTAAATTATTGGGTTTCATTTATAGCTTTATTGTTTGCCCTGATTTATGTAGAGCTATTAGGTTGTTCTAATATTATAAATTGTTTTTTGATTAATTTTAGATGTAACTATTTTGTTTTAACTGTCTAATAAGAACAAGAAATTATTACAAATGTTACTAAATATTAACTTTTTAATTTAGAAAACTTTTAATTTTTTAGTACGTTTTTAACGGTAATATTTAACGGTACTTTTCGGTTAGCCAGGCGCCAGTGTTATATTTACATATATATGTATAGATAAATGTATGTATATATACATGTATATTTATATATAAATGTATGTATTTATACATATATATATTTACATATATATGTGTGTGCATATATAAGATATATGTATATGTGTGATACGTTTTCACTAGTATCATATAAACATGTCGATCTTAAACAACAGCATACCCCGTTGTAACTCAATGAAGAAATCATAGTTTTTGCAGTCGTAAAATCGTGATGGAAGACTGGAAAGTCAGGCTGTCGTCCATTGGAAAGTTTTCCGAAGAATAATAATCGAAGCCTTTAGATGCATCAAAACATTTATTATTCGACCATATTCACCAAATTCCACTAGTTATATGTGATCCATGTGCGGGTAGTTGCTACGTCGTAAAATGTACCACTAGATGTTACGGATTAGAACAACATGATGAAGATAAAGGAAAAAAGCTCTCCAGGTGGCGTGGTTTAATTAAGCAACTCAATAATCGTAAATTTCTTTCTCTTCTAGTCCATGCAACCACGCATAAATACTTGCAAAAACTGCATGCGTATGAATACAATACACGTTAAATGACAAATCTCGTAATAGTAACCGGAAGGACGCGATAAGAGCAGAATATGATAGGACTAGCTCCAGATGGAAGGGGGAAATAATGCACGCGTGGCGACAATGCGAACTATTTAGCCTCGGCGTCAGTATTAAAACGCAATCAAATGCTGGCACGAAGCTTGAAAAGAATTATGGGGAAAAGAACATCATCGAACAATGCTATTAAAAACATTCGAAAGAAAAATAATTTAGTTTTAGAATAAAAGGAAAAAAATAATTTAATGGGTTTTATAAGATCAGGCGAATGGATTAAGGTTTTTAGAGTAATAAAAGAATACGCAGGTTTAAATGCATGAAATACAAGACAAAAGATATTAAGATATTATTAAAGATAGGTAAAAAAGGAAAAATGTTAAGAATTTGGAATAGTTTTACTAAGATAAAAAGGGCGAAAATTTTTATTATTACATGTATACATGTGTATATTTACATATATGTATGTATATAAATATTTATATATAACACTGGCGCCCGCCTAACCAAAAAGTACCTATTTAACATTATATAGAATTTAAATATGAAATCCTTTTGTATTAAAGTAGGGCATGTGGATGAATAAATATAACATTTATTTAAAGGGTACTTTCGAATAACAGTTACAAATTTAAGAGTGTGTTTTGGAACATTTAACAAATAAAACACTCAATATAATAAATCTTTATTTTCAATTCAATTTATAAAGTTGTACACGTATTTCAATTTTCACGAGATTTTCAGTTATCTTAAACGGTTAACATTGATATAATGCAGAATTAACGAATGCAGAAAAAAATTGTACTCTTTGATAGTTTATCATTTTAATGCTAATTTTTTACTTTTATTTAACAATATTCTACGATATACAATAAAGAAAAGTCGTAAAGCTGACATCTGAAATAGAATTGACACAAAGAGCTATTGCAGCCTTTTCAAATCATTTTGAAAGCTTTTGGTCCCATTGAAAAAAAACATCAATTTTTCTCATCAAAACAACCAGACTTTACAATGTTATTTATCACTTACAGTGTTAAAAACTCTTCCGTATATCCATTAAAATAAAATTAATATTATCTTTTATATCTTAGACATGTACTAATAACTCAAGCATACAATCGCTATGTCAGACAAGAAAAAAGCATGCTGAAAGATAAATGAAATATTTATTTTGCATAAATATTGTAAAATCCAAGCATACTGCGAAGCAAGACGCGTTTAAATTGACAGTTGTGTGAAAGGAATTATTAATTCGTGGGTGGCTTAAAGGATATTTATAAGCCTACATCAAGAAGATTTAATGTATTGTAAGAAAAGTGTGCTCTGGAAACTCAAAAGTATAACATCGATATGAAAATTGCATGAATAAACTAGAAAAAAAAAGAAAAAATTAAAAACTATTGCACTCTCCGCAAATGAAACATATGTTCTTATCAAACCTCTTTTATAAAAGTAATGAAACTAAGCATGTTTCACAAATGATTCCTAAAACATAATTTGTTGTTGTTTAATTAAAGATTTGTATTAATTAATCTAAACAAATTTTTAATATTGAAAAATTAATGAAATATCTTTTGTATGATTTTTGCTACATGTCTGTATATTGTTAGACAAACTTACAATATATCAAAGATTTCTAAATCATTTTCCCATAGATAAGTCTTACAATATACATAAAATGTAGATGTAAATCAAAGAAAAATGGGCAAAAACGGTATTTAAAATTCAAATGATACAAATAGATAATGCAGATTTTTCAAATCAGTTTGAAAAAATTTTGAATGCTTCAATTGAAAAAACGGATCATTTTATCGGATAAATATATTCAAACTTTCCACAATATTATTTATCTCTTACAGTGTTAAAATTTCTTCCATACATCCATGAAAAAAATTATATTTTATCTCTAAGACATGTACTAATAACTCATGTATACAATCACTTTGTCAGACAAGAAAAATGCATGCTGAAAGATAAATGAAATATTTATTTTGCATAAATATTCTAAAATCCAAGCATACTGTGAAGCAAGACATGTTGAAATTGATGGTTGTGTGAAAGGAATCATTAATTCGTGGGTGGCTGAATGGATCTTTATAAATCTACATCAAAAGAATTTCGTGTATTATAAGAAAATAGTTATCTGGAAAGCGCAGCTTACTTTTTGCGAAAAGAACGGCTTGCAGAAAACGTGATTTTACGTTAAAGGCATAAGCATAGCGTGGGTATGAAAACTGCATAAATAAACTCATGATGAAATAATGGAAAACTTGAGTGAATACTTTTCTTTTTATGAAAAACTAGTCCTTTCTTTGCAGTGGAAATGTGGGATGTCATTATTACCTATTTTTAAAAAGTAACGTTATTAAGCATATTTGTAAAATAGGCTAAAAACAATTTATATTACTTTAAATATTCTTTTTAACACTTTTCAACATAGTTGAAAATTGTTTATGAATTTGGTTTACCTGACCGCCTTTCCATGATCTAACTTGCGTAAATATAGCGTAAAATTACAGGTGTCATTAAGTATCACTATGGCATGTTCGGTATTGAAGATGATGTGTATAGCATTATCGGTTCATTTACAGAGCCACTGAAAAGAATTCAGTTACATTAAGGTCTATGACGAATAATCTTTTGCCGTGTATTCTAATAATATTACAGTATTTGAAACATATTGAAATTGATATATGTGATAGAAGTGTACTACAAGATTTTTACTACACAATGAGCGAACAGTAATTGAACTATTGAAGAATACGATCAATAATTACTGGAAGTGCATTTTCAGTTGTGGTATGCGTTTTTAAATTCATTATTTTTTGGAATACTACTTGGTGTGTGTAAATTGTATAGGCCATATACAGAGTCTTATAAAAGCTCCAACAATATTTGTTTATTGTCGGAAATTGCTGAGTGAAAATTTTTAACTGTGCTATGCGTTCAACTAAACTAACTTTTAGCATATTATGTTAGTATTCTAAACGTATAATTTTTTTTCATAATTTTAATTTCAGTAGATTCGGAAATAGAGGGTGGAGGGATATGTTTTTGAATTACCTTTTTGACAGTATCTCTGGAAATATAATACGTAAACTTAAAACAAATGTATCTTTTAGTTTTGCGTTACGGAAGCATGATAACGAAGGACAGTTTTTTCCCCTTTCAAGTAACTTAATTATCCTCTCTACATTTTCTCTAAATATATTTGTGATTGGTTAACAATCAATAAATATGTGGGTCCATAGCCTTTACAACTTCAGCCATTTCGGACTTTCAACTTTCCATAGTGTGCGAGTAAAATGGTTCTAACAGACAGACACAGGAGTGATCTTATAACTGTTCCGTTTTTACTTTTCAATTACGGAACCTTAAAAAAGAACAATATACCTATAAAATATGTCTCATTGCCCTATGGCAATTTTTTAATAATTTATTATTAACAATAAATAGTTAAAGTGCACTTCTTCAAATTATTCTTCCATAATTTTCATTTTCTTAAGCATATCGAAAAATACTAAGTTTTTCTTAGTCAGTAATGAAAATTTATTCGAAATTAATAATGTAAATTATTATTTTTCTAATTTAATTAAAGTAAGCATATTTGTAATTTATATCCTAAAACATAGTTTGTATTTGTTTAAACATACATTTTTATTATTGATTTCAGTAATTCTTTTATTTTGAAAAAATAATGAATTATAGTTTGTATGAATTATGCTGCGGTCTGAAAACTATATGCCTCATTGCCGTATGCTAAATGTTTAATAAGTATTATTAACAATAAACAGTTAAAGTGCACGTCTTGAAATTATTCTTCTCTAAATTTTCATTTTCTTAAGTATATAGAAAAATATCATTTTTTCTTAGACACTAATGAAAATTTCCTTTAAATTAATATGCAAATTATTATTATTTTTTTTTATCTATGAAAGGTATGAGCAAGATGCCTATTAATTCATACAAAATATTTCCCCAAGTCAACGAAATGACATCATACCAATTAGTTTAATCGTAACTATTGGTGCATTCTAAAGCGGGGAATGATTTTTAATACTAATGAATCAATATAGAATATTGAATAATGAATATATAGATATATTACATTTCTTTTCATTTTCATTCTTAATCCCTATTTTCAAAATTAAATTCTCAATATCGTATGCCCTTTGTTTATTAATTAAATCATTAAAATAAATAGGTAAATTAAGTTTCATGATGTCAATCTTCATCTCTTAGCATTAATTTACGCATAACAAATATTACCTGTCTTATTTCGAACACTAATGTAAATTTGCTTTGAGAAAATGGAGAAATTATTATATTTACGCCTATGGACATGTTCAGAGAATTATCTGCTAAATTGTATAAACATATTGTTCCACTGAACTAAATTTCCACGTATTATTTAGTTTGACTGAAAGTAAAACTCCCTTTCAATGCATTGAATTGTTTAAAAGTAATATTAAATGTGTCAGCAGTTTATGAGACTTCATAAAATTTGCCTCAGCAGGCTTTTAATTAGAGCTTAACATAAACATTATAAAACTGTCAATAAGATTAATCTTTTATTTAACGAAAACTAACCATCTATACTAGATTAATTTTAACACAAATATTCTAATTGGTAATTAAATCATATCAGATGTAAATTTCCAACTGGCCGAAAAATGTCCCGACCAGAATTTGAACAAGAGATATCTTGGCTGAGTGAAAAAGTTCCACCAGATTCGTCCGGGATAGCTCAGATGGTAGAGCATTGGCGGATTCAGCCACGAGATCTCTGGTTCGAACCCTGGTCCTGGCATTATCGCCCAGTTGGAAATTTACATCTGAAATAACCATTTATAATTTTAAGCCTTTAAATTATGTTGATACATGCTGTTCTTTACAGTAAAATGACCTCATTCTTCGTTATTCAATTAAAAGTAATGGTGCATTTTAATGTGGTCAAAGATCCATTAATATTAACTTATAATAAGTTTAGAAATTGCCTTTGTATTAATTTTAGATGCAAATATTTTGCTTTACCTGGTTAATAATGAGAAACAATGAGGACAAATACTAAGTATTTACTTCGTAATTTAAAAACTTTTACGTCTATTTTGAACATTAATTGACAATGTTTTAAATTTAATGTATAATTTTGTTCTTTTCTCTGTATACGATTTTTCTGATAAGTATGAATTTTTTGCTGATTACAAATATTACGAATATGAAATGTTTAATATTATATAAATTTAAAATTTAATCCATTTTTGTAGTAAAGCAGATGCATATGGGTGCATAAATAATACATTTTTGAGTGTAATTCGAATGGCAATTCGAAATTTAAGCGTGTGTTTTGTCATTTTAAACAAATCAAACACTCAATCTAATTCATATTTATTTTCTTTTCAATTTATAAATTTATATTTAATATGATACGGCAAAAGTACACATGCATTAAAATTTTCATGGGATTTTAATTTATCTTAAACAGGTTCATGTTGATATAATGCAGAATTAACGAATGTTGTAAAAATTTGACACTTCCACATTTGAATGTTAATTTCTTGCTTCCATCTAAAATAGAAGATTCCACAATATATGTTAAAAAAAAAGAAAAATCTTATAAATGATATCTTAAATGCAATTGATAGAAAGATGAAAAAAATTCTCTTTGATTAAAAAACCCAGAATTTCCATAATATTATTTATGACTTATAGTTGTAAAAATTATCCTATATATCAATTAAAAAAATTAATATCATCTTTTATCTCTGAACGCTTATGGTTACATTGGGTTGGGTTGATTTTTGACGGCCGATTATCTACTCGAGGGATATAGATCAGAGGGAGGAGTGCCCTCCGTGGGGGTCTTTCTAAGGGAACCTAACCCGTATTTACGCATGGAAATCCATGGTTCGAAGAAAGCCACGAAAATTCCGAACGATTAGACCGACGGGTGCTATTGGGTTCGAATACAGCACCTCCCGTTCCATTGAAAAAAAAACGCACCATATTCCCTGATCAAAACAGCCAGCCTTTCGCAATATTGTTTATCACTTACAGTGTTAAAAATTCTTCCATTAAAAGATAATTAATATTATCTTTTGTCAGTAAGACATGCACTAATAATTCATGTATATAATCATTATGTCAGACAAGAAAAATGTATGCTGAAAAATAAATGAAATATTTATTTTGCATAAATATAGAAAATCCAAGCATAGTGTGAAGAAAGACACATTTAAGTTGATTGTAGAGTGAACGGAATGATTAATTCGTGGGTGTCTTAAAGAATCTTTATAAACTACATGAAAATGATTTAGTTTATTGTAAGAAAAGAATTATCTGAAAAGCGCAACTTGCTTTATGTGAACAGAAAACGCAATTTTTACGTTAGACGCATCAGCATAACGTGGACATGAAAATTTAATAAATAATCTCTTGATGAAATACTGGAAAACTTGAGTGAAAACTTTACTTTCGATGAAAAAGGAGTCCTCTCTCCACAAAGGAAATGTAGGCTGTTATTATAACCTGTTTTATAGAAGTAATTTAAGCAAGGATATCCGTAATATATTTTCCAAAAAATAATTTGTATTTATTTAAGGGGGCAGTATGCCTTTTCAACAATTTTGTTTATTTTATAAAATATGGTTCAAATGTTGAATTCACTGCATTTAAGTGTTTCACTAAAAGTACATTTTGAAAAAAATATTAGCTGCATATTTAATTAAATGTAAGAAGTTTATAAAAATTTGAATTTTTTAAAATCCCTGCAACTTTTTAAATATTGACATTTTTGCTCAATATTTTTTAAAGATGTTCAAATGTGCATTACACAAGACTGCGCAAGCGCATCTATATTTAGATGCATGCAATATTACATTTAATATACATTTTTCACTGATATAAAGGGTGCCCACTCTCAACGGTGTCAAATGGCTAATTCCTAAACCGTTAGTTATAGACATATAATTCCAATTACAAAAATGTTTAATAAGGTAATTTAAATAAGGTAAAGAAGTATTTTAAAAGCAATTTGGGTCAATAAAAACATTTCTTAAAAAAAAAAAAAAGATACGAAATTTAGATTTTTATACGGTCCCCTGGTCCTTTAAGTTATATATATAAAACTTTCCTATTACACTGACGAGTAAGACAAAAAAAGTTCCGTTCATATAACATTGAAATTGACCAAGTAATTAAACTTTAAAAATGCATGACTTATGCCACTTTTCTGCATCTGAACGCAGATGAGTTCGCCATGCTTTGAGGGGTGCCAAATGTTTAAGTATTCGAAGAACTTATTTCATGTGTATCTGCGCTTTGAAAAGAAATCGTACAAGCATTACGATTGAGTTAACTGTTATTATGTTTCAGATTGACTAAAATAATATATGTTAAAATACTTGTCTTTTAACACATGTTTTATTTTGCAAGGATTTGAGAATGTTTCTTTTCATGATTTCTTAAAAATTATGTTATTTTATAAGTTTTTATTTTACTTCAAAGATCGTGTGTATGTTTTCCCAGTTCTAAATTTGTACTCGAACTTTAACTCACTTTCAAATATCCTATCGAGATTAAATTTTACATACTGACGTAAATCCGATGACAATCTAATATTATGATTTTTGGTGGTTACTATTTATAATTATTTTACAGGATAACACAAAAAATTTCAGATAGATTACCGCCAAGAAGTTTAAGAAGAAGTTTTAGATGTGATAACACAAGACTGCGGTGACTGTGTTTTTTAATTTTATGTATTTTTCAGCTCTGAATCTGATAATTTTTAACCATGATGTCAGGATTTTTCGCAAATCATAAATTGTCAAAGTTAATAAATAACAAAATCGGATACTATAAGATAGAGGAGATGACTATATTTTTTAACTTTTGATAATTGATTTTTATGCACTTTTTACCTCTGAATTTGAAAATGACCCCTTTTTTTTTTTAACCATCACATTAGAATTTTTTTTGCAAATTGTAAATGTCAGAGTTAAAATATTATGAAAATATGATACTATAAAACATATGTAAAACTTTTTTTATTTTATTTTATTTTATTAATTTATTCCATTTCTACACTTATACTGGAATACTTACAGTTAAACAGCTGAGGGGTCCGATGAAGTGGTGGAGGACGTTCAATTTTAACTTTGAAATTTATAATTTTCATAAATTCATGATGTGATGGTTAAAAATCAAGATCATTTACGGTAGTGCTGCACAACTTTTTTGCCAGAAAATTGTTTGCCACCACAAAAAATTTTAAAGTAACATTTCAATTATTTAATAGCAAAGTTTCTGCCAATTAGTTAGGAAAATTATTCTGCATAAAAATAGTGGTACTGTTGGTGGCCCGCGTGCCACAGGTTGTGCACCCCTAATTTACGGATTCAACGGTACAAAATACATAAAATCCTAATGAAATGAATTTATGAAACAATTTCATGAAACGACTGAAATGAAACGAATTTACGAAACGATTTTATGAAACGACTGAATAAACAACGGATTATGTTTCACGGCGATTTCTCCTAAAATATGGAACATTTTCCGATGTAATTAACACCAAAAATCCTTATTGACCCGCAGATTTCAAAACTGGTATTAAATATTTTAAATTCGACTTAGTTTTCGAGATATTATAATTATTTTTTTAAATACTTTTCTCTAAGGATGGCAACTCAAGTTTTAATCTTAGCAGATATTTTTTTTTTCATATTTTAGGAAAGGTTATTATTTTAAACTAATTTGGCGACCAGTTTGGTCTCCCTTAAATGTATGCTAAGAAATGTAACATGTTACTTTTATTCATAATCCAATTAACTTGAACAATCTTTCGCCAAATCGAAAGACTCTGATTGAGAAATCAAAAACACGGTATTTTTATGTTAGGGGGACGCAGGTGATAAATAGCCAAACATTTTTCACGTCGATATTTTTTTGTATTTCATTAATTTCATTTAAAATATAATCCTTTCATTCATTTTATTTTAAATACAAAACTTTCATTTAAATTGAAACATTTAAAATTTATGGCTTTCACTTCTTTCTTTTTTTAAAAAACAAAACGAAAAGAAAAATATTAGGCGCATATATCATATACGCACCGGGGTACTTAATTGGCACCAAAATGGCGTTATTTTGATTGACATTGTAACCCGGCTATTGTTGTTTATTTAATAATAAATGTTTATTTACCTTTATTTTCTTTTTTAAAATTATATAAATTGTTTTGTTCTATAGTTATTAATTATATTTTTGGTTATTTTCTTTTAAAAATAATAAAAATAATTGAAAAATGCATTAATACTTAGTTATTCCGTCGACGAATTTCGCCAAATTATACAAATTGACAAAATTGAAGAGCTGATTCGATGAACATGCTCTGCTACATTTTCTAAATTTTTTTTTATCTTTTGGATGAAAGCGTTGTGAGGTATCCTATCACATGGTGAAGCTAAAATACTAAGATTCTATTCAGCCTTGAAGGTTTAAGAGATTATCCATTAATATTTAATATTTTAATACTTAATAATGTCAATATTATTAATAATTTTTAATATTTGAAAATTAAATATGAATAAGTTTTTCTGAGAGAGTTTAGTACCATATCTGTTAATATTTTAAACACGTGGTATGAAATAGAAAACAAATCATTAAAATTTACAGCAAAAACTTTCACCTCAAATTTCTTGAAATGTAATTTTTGTTACTTAACATGTTCTTCCACTTAGCTCTTCAATTTTTGCCGAAACGTCAGTGAAGGCTTACTGTGGAGACCCGAAATTTTTTGGTTTTCATCTATTTGTTTGTTTGTTAGTTAGTTAGTTAGTCTGTCTGTCCCGCGATAACTGCCGTAAAAAGCATCCGATTAGCTTGAAATTAAGGATGTATATTGGTGAGCTCCCCGGATTTAGCTGTATAGTTTTGAGTTAAATTTGGTTCATTCGTTCGGAATATATAGAACATTTTATTTTGTGACATAATGCTTTTCTATGGGAAGTCAGACGATTTTCAAATTTTCATTTGTTGAAAGAAATCGCTCATACGAATAATAGATTTAAATGGTAAATTTTGGAGGCTGAATTTTTTAAATAAGAGTATTAAATTATTCCTTTTAGTTTGCAATTTTGTCAAAACATTTGTCAGAGCTTTTAAATTAGGTGTATAACTTATGATGGAATTTTATACATGTGTTCGAATAATATAAAACATTTTATTTTATGAATTTACTTATATTTCATTTTTTTTTCATTTAACCGTTGCGTAGCAACGCTACTATATCTCATCTAAAAGTATCATAAATGTGAAAGGAAAATGGAATAAGCAAATTACAAATAATAAAAAAGATAAATAGGATAGGAATGAATACATATAAACATTTCACACCAAATACCACCTAAAATAATTTTTGTAGTGGTATTTTCCCAACACTACGTAGAAAGATTCCTCGATTTACACGATTTTACTTGGCCTTCCTTTTCTCATTGATTGCGATTTCATTTTCACAATCGTGTATATTAATTGGCACAAAATTTTACATTTTTATGACTGAGGTATATGTAAGGCCATACAAATAAGAAATTCCGTATTGTCTCCTATAAAATGTGTTAAAGTGTTGGTTAACTATATATGTTTCTATTAAGAGGAGCAGAGCCAAGCCTCCGGCGTTCTGGATACCAGTATTTTAATACAAAAAATGTTACTTTATTTAATTGAAACATTTGCGCGATTTAAAAGAACAACATTTTCTGTAAGATAATAATGTTGTGCAAAAACCCTGAGACTTGCCATGTCTGGTGGGGAGTGAAATGTTTTATTTAATGCATTTATCTCTATTTTAATGCTACGTGAACAACGTCCCGTGTAACAGCTTGTAGAGTGTAAAATAAATTAAATTATTAAAATAATCCCTATTACGAAAAATGAAACAAAATGCCCGGCTAAGGGAAATAAAAGGTTAATTAACCTTTCGTAATTTGACCTGAACACAGGTGTGCGTCAAATTTCAACGGTGTTTGTAACATCACGATTTTAAATTAAATGTGGATACTATTAAAAGGCTATCACAAAAAAATACTTAACGGCGCAAAATCACGTTTATCTATTTAGTCAATTGGAAGTGGACACGATGATGAATTATTAACCGTTAGGTTTAGAAGTCCTCTTACTTTAGGGTGATTTTAGTAAGTTAATGCTATCGAGTACATTTTTAGATATTTAGATTAGATCTTAGATATAAATATTGCAGAATGGTAATCAAAATTATTTTTGGAAACAAAAATTATAAAGGTATTAGATTTCTAAAGTAGATGTCTCAGTTTACATTTCCAAAAGTTCTTTATCCATTAGATACAGGTGTTTGTGGTTAGCAGGCAAGTAAATACTGCTGTATGGATATTAGGATAACGTAAAATTCTTGACCAAATTGTTGCTTATACTTATAAATCGCAGTGTAAAAAGGAATCTAAGATATAGGATAATCATTAACTCAATAAACAGAAAATTACAAATGCAAAATAAATTACACAACGGGGGGTTCAGGGGGGCGCCCCCCTGAAGAAATTTGCTTTATTATATAAAAATTACTAGAATAAGTAGCTCGTGAGAATTTCAGAATATCATTACATAACAACGTGTTTAATTTAACGCTTCTAATGTCTGAAACCATCGAAATATTTTTTTTCCTTTTATAAATGTTTGTGTAATTTAAAAAGTTTAAATTTTGTTTCTGTAGAAAGATTAATATTACGCAAAGTTTGCTAAAAACAATAAGTTGCAGAGATGACGTTGAGGCTCTTGATCTGCAGATTTACTAGTTATTTTAAATAACGAAAGAACAAATGAATTAGTATAGCATTAATAGATATACAAATAAAACGTCGAAATAAAAATCACTTGATGACGTAAACACGAGTAACTTGCTTAAAGTCATGTCAATGTGACATTTATGATCAACAATTATTGGTATTTAATCTTATAGTTTGGCAATAGATTTTTTGTCGACGGGATAACTAAGTAGTACCAAAAATACTTACATAACTGGTATTCGAAAACAAGGTTTTCGCCAAATTTTCATTAAAAAAAATCATGCCAAACCCGGTGCGTACATGTCATCTGGCCAAATATTAAATTATGCAACAAGCCATGACATTAAATTTTAACTTCAAAGCAATGTTTTAAATTAACACTCGAAAAAGTCCTTCCGGCCAGTGCCGGGAGGAAGAGGTAGCTTTCATATTCCTTATTTTTAAAAAGCCAACTTATATTATTCAAACACACGAAGCTCAATTAAGTGGAAACCGAATGTAGGAGATTCAATACTAATTTTTATCAATACTAAATCATTATGAATGCGAATTTCGCGAAATTAGCCAGCTTTATCCAAGCTGCTTTTATTTAAAGTCACTTATATTTGGCTGCCAAATTCGGCGATTTCTTAAAGTGCCTGCCATTTTAAGACAACATGGTAGATGAGGCTAACCAGTGAACTTGGTCGAGACCTTAGTAATTGCTGTGCACATGCTCACTCATATCGGAATCGGTTGATATATACGAGTGCTGTCGCAGGCAAAAAATCAGATTTTTTAAAATGTCACCCACTTTAGAAATTGAAACTGCTATATCTGAGCCATTTTTTAAGATAAAGACAAACAAAAAATGCTCCTGAATCCTTATATCAAGGTCAAATACTTAAGAAAGAAACCTTTTTCAATTTCTAATTTTTTTTGCACCTCACTTTAAATATAATTTTTTTTAATTTAATGGCCGCCATTTTGAAACAAGATGGCTGATGAAGCTGGCCAGCGAACTTGGTCGAGATATTGATGTGTACTATCCACATGCCTTCTTCCATCGAAATAGGCGAATACGTGTGGTATCGCGTGACAAATACAAGATCGTTTCAAAGTGTTAGCCATGATAGAAATTCAATGTGCTATAATTCAACCACTTTTTAAGCTATAAACAAAAGAACAAATTTACAGAAACAAAAACTGCTCCAGAATCTTTGTATCAAGGCCAAACACATAAAATAAATCTTTTTCATTTTCCAATTTTTTAATACCTCATTTTAAATTTTAAATTACATTTTTTAAAAAAATGGCAACCCTTTTGAAACAAGATGGCGAATGAAGCTGGCCAACGAACTCGGTCGAGACATTGGTATGTACTATGCACAGACCAAGTTACATTCAAATCGGTTCATAAATACGCCTGATATCGCGTGACAAAAATCAGGTCGTTTTAAAATGTCAGCCACAATAGAAATTCAAAATGTTATAACTCAGCCATTTTTTTAGATGTAGACGGAAACAAAACCTGTTCCGGAATCTTTGTATTAAGGTCAAACACATACAAAAAAATCTTTTTCATTTTCCAATTTTTTGGTATCTCATTTTAAATTTAATTTTTTTTTAATTTTTTTAAATGGCCACCATTTTGAAACAAGATGGCGAATGAAGCTGGTCAACGAACTCGGTTGAGTTATTTGTATGTACTATGTACACACCAAGGTACATCCAAATTGGTTCATAAATACTTCTGTTATCACGTGTCAAAAATCAGGACGTTTCAAAATGTCAGCCACGCTAGAAATTCAAAATGCTATAACTCAGCCATTTTTTAAGACATAGACGAAACAAAAACTGCTCCCGAATCTTTTTATCAAGGTCAAAGACATAAGAAAAAAATATTTTTTCAATTTTCAATTTTTAGCTGCCACATTTCAAATTTAAATTTTTCTTAAAATTTTAAATAGCCGCCATTTTTAAACAAGATGGCAGATGAAGCTGGCCAACGAACTCGTTCGAGACATTGATCTGTACTATGTATAAACGAAGTTACATCCAAATCAGTTCATAAATACGCCTTTTATCGCGTGACAAAATTCAGGTCGTTTCAATATGTCAGCTTCGCTAGAAATTCAAAATGCTATAACTCAGCCATTTTTTAAGATATAGACGAAACAAAAACTGCTACGGTGTCTTTGTATAAAGGTCAAATACATAAGAAAAAAATATTTTTTCCATTTTCAATTTTTTGGTACCAGATTTCAAATTTTAAATTTTTTTTAAATTTTTAAATGGCCGCCATTTTGTTTCAAAATGGCGGATGAAGCTGGCCAACGAACTCGGTCGAGACATTGGTATGTACTATATACACACCGAATTACATCCAAATCGGTTCATAAATACGAGAGTTACAGTGTGACATAGGTCAGATATATATATATATCAATTTTGAACGGATGGTGGTTTCGGGGTCTGGGGGTCATGATCGATGAAAATATACCAACATTTTTTGAAATCGCTTTCCTCTGAACGGCTGCAATATGTAGCTTTTTGTAAAGAAAGCTACCTAAAAGGCGAGTTGAAATAAAGCTATTGGCGAGATTTGCACCTGGCTGCGTCACAGTACCAAGAATTCTTTCCGACCATGACAACTTTTATGTAGTTTTATTCGAAAAAAAAAATTGAATTCTTAATCAGAATGAAAACTTTCGTCACAGATGTCATATACGGCCCCATATTGGCGCGATTTTTTCCTGACGCCAATGTCATATACGCAACGGGTACTTAACTGGCGCCAAAGTATCGTTATTTTGCTTGATATGGTTAGCCGGATGTTGTTGTTTATGCCGTTGATGTTTTCTTCAAATTGGGGTCGGAAAACAATCTCGCCAATTTTGGGCCGTACATAGCATCTGTGCCAAATTTTCATAAGAAAAGCGAAGAGATCAGAGCGTATTTATTTATGGCAGTTACAGGACTTGGACTATTATAATATAGATGAAATTGTGGCGATAGAATAACATTTGGCGACTTATCATCTGTGCCTGGCGAACATTAAAGTACCAAAATGGTACCTGGAATATAAAAAGCGAAGTGGTCCGCCCGGAACTGTTGATGATAGTCACATGTCTCAGGCTATTATTATAGATTGTTTTAAAATACCGGGAGACAAAGACACTGTATACTTAATTCATTTTATTTTAGCTTCTTTTCAAATGTTTAACTGATCATCTTTAATCAAACACGAAAACAATCATTGGATGTCTTAACAGCAACTGATTCGGCCTTAAATTTTTGCAATCAAAGGGAATTGAATGGAAACCCGTTTACAAGAAGATCTGCACAGCATTTTTCAGTATAATTCAATCTTCTCTAATATTTTTTAAATCGATCTGATTAGCGTGTTTTTAGATTCTGCGGTGTTTGAACGGGAATTGACGAGCGTAGCTTGCAGTGGGTAGAGCCCCCTTGTTATATTATAAAATTTTCGTTATTTTTTTTCTTTTTTTACTTTTAAAATTTACGATTTGCAAAAAATCTTTACGTGATGTAAAAAATTAAGGACAATTTAGTATTCAGCTGAACAGAATACATAAGAATCATTATCAAAAGCTAAAACTGTTAATTTTCATCATTTTATTTAACAAAAATTCTGGGTTTTTTTCTCATATGTTTATTACAAATTGTATATTTTTCATTAATATATCTGAATGATTAAATATTTCAAATTTATATTGCGATGTTAATTTTACTCTCAACCATTTTTTAAAATATATCTGACGAAATTGTAATTCTACAAAAAAAAAAATATATGCTCCAAATTTAAACAGTTTTTAATCGGTCAATTTTAATCCTAGAATAACGGGACTATTTTTGGCTTACTTGTCAGTGTAACAGGAAAATTTTACTAAATATAACTTATAGGACCGGGGAACCGCATAAAAATTTAAATTTCGTAATTGTTTAAGAAATGTTTTATTGACCCAAATTGCTTTTAAAATGTTTCTTTACGTCATTTAAAATATATTTATAACTGTAACTATATGTATATGACTAACGGTTTAGGAATTAGCCATTGGACATCGTTGAGAGTCGACACCTTATATACATTGTAAAACGATGAAATATAAAAACATCTTCATATACTTTTATTTTTTTTTAATAACAAAAAACCTGAAAGATAATTCCGTACGCTGATTTATCACTTATATAATAAAGAACATGTACATAAAAGTTTAAATGTCTATCTCAAATACAAAAAAATCCTTAGCATTTTTAATACAGGAAAGTTAAGAAAACATGAACATTGAGAAAAAGCCATTTAAATTTTTAATTTGTGTGGGTAATTGCGCTGAGTGTATTAACAAAATTTACGATATCTCGCGATATGTATTCCATATGGGTAAAAATAAAGTTTAAAAATATTCACAATTAAACAGACTTTCTCTTAATATTAAAAAAGAAAAATCGATTTTTTGACCATTTTCAAGGTAAACTCTGCCTTTAATTATATATATTTGTATTAATTAATTTCAGTAATTCCTTAATCTTCAAAAATGAATGAAATATATTTCGTATGAATTAAGATACATGTTTGTATAGTGTTACAAAAACATACAATATATTAAAAATTACTCAAGCATTTTACCAAAAATACGTATTTTAAACTCTACTTAAAATAGTTTAATATTTCAATGGCGCTGTGGAAAAAGCTGGTAGGTTTGTTTTATATAACAAATGAACTTGTACGAGGGTGGTTCAATAATTATTGTCCTGAGTGTGCGTAAAATGTGTGCTGCAGTGGTTGACGTAGAATATTGAAGCCTAATGTCTTAGATGCCCACATGCTCAATTTCAGATCCATAGCTGCTATATTAACATATTTTCTTTCGTTTTAGGTGCGAGATTTGGCACCTCGCTTGAAAGGGGGGACGGTTGGGGAGAAAAGCTGGTGTGGAGCTTACGGGGATAGATTTGTGACAGTGGATTAGACGGGGCTACTGTCGCTTGGACTCGGGGTCATAGTGATTTAGCCACGTCTCATCCACTGTCACAAATATAGCCCCATAAGTTAGAAACCAGCCTTATCCCCCACCCCACCCCTTTCAAGCTATGTGCCACCTCTCACAACTAAAAAGAAAAAAAAATGTTAATATAGCAGTTACGGTTCTGAAATTGATCATATAGGTCTCTAATAAATTAGGCTTCAATATTTTACATCAACCCATCGCAGTACAAATATTTTATACACGGTCGGGACAATAATTATTGAGCCACCCTCGTATTATAACGTTATATCTTTGCAGAAATAATAGAGTAAAAAATTAAGTTTAAAAATATAAAATAATATGCTCTAAGATGTCTATGCATAGATATCGTAATATTCGTACTTAGTGTGAGAAAACGGCTTATAAGTCTCCACCTAGCAATTTTTTTTTTTTTTTAACTGTGGGGAAATATGCAGTGGTGGCTAAAGTTGTGGACATTTGTTTGAAGTGTTCATGTTAATAACTTTGAGTGCTTATAGAATATATTAATTTTCATATAAATACAAATGTTTATATATCAAATCCAAGGAAATTTCATGTAGAATTTAATAAAAATATTCATACATTACAAAAAAAGTTACGCTTACTTTAGTCTAAAATACAAACACAATTAGACATGAATGCTGAAGTTTATTGTAATGAAAGCTTCTTAACCAATAACAATGACTGTTCTGAGAACCAATGAAATGTTAGTAACTAAACTGTAGTATATTTTATATTGCTATTTTTTTCTTAATGCAAATAGTTTAAAACGATGTCATTAACAACAAAAACTGACTGGACACCTACAAAAAGAAGCAGATTTGTCATATTGAGAGAAAATGGTCTCTCTTATGCTGAAATTGCAAGACAGGTTGGTGGATCAGTCACTTTATCTGGTGTACAAAAGCTGTGCTTACATTATGAAGAATCTAAATCAGTGATAAATAAACCAAGATCAGGCCAAAAGAATGCGCAAGTGCTTCTGGCAATAGAAAGATAAAAAAAAAAGATATGCCTCAATGATAGAAGAATTTCATCAGATGTTGTTAGATGTGAAATGAATGCAATGGGTATTTCAGTTAGTTCGAGAACAATAAGAAAAATATTAGCAGGTTTTGGACTGAAAGGTAGAATTCCGAAGAAAATAACCATTCTTAAATCTTCAGCAACGCAAGAAACGTGTTCAATTGGCAAAAGAACACATTAATTGGTCAGGAAATCAGTGGAAGCAAATAATCTGGAGCGATGAAATATCGCTCTTTGTTAGCGATGGGTGAAAATATATGAGGCGTAGAGTAGGGGAAGAGCTGATTGCATTGAAGCAACAACAAAGAACCCCAAAAATGTAATGATTTGTGCCTGTATGACTGCAGATGGTGTGGGACAAATTAAAGTGATTGATAGCCTTCTGAATGGAAAAAAACAACAACATTGAAACTGTCCTGGATATTGATACCTTCCATCAGGGATCTCTTCCCCAATAAAACACCATTTATCTCTCGGCAGGATTCTGCTACATGCAATACGGCAACAATATGGAAAGAATGGTTTAAAAATAACAGCATACAATTATTAGCTTGGCCAGGAAACAGCCCTGATCTTAATCTTATAGAAAATTTGTGGTGTTGGTGAATTTCCTTTTACAAAAAAGTGTCTATTTAATAAAATGCAACTAATTGAAATATAATTGATTCTTGTGATCCATGTGATTAAGAAGGATGAAATCCAAACACGAGTTCTCTCAATGAAAAGTGGCTGTAAAGATGTAATAAAAAACAAGGGTTATCCTGCTAAGTATTGAATGTGGAAGAGTAACTTTAAAATATAATGACATCTAAGATAAATCTTAATTTTTTAAGCGTAATTTTTTTTGTAATGCAGATATTTTAATTATGTTTTTCTTATTAAATTCTACATTAAATTTCCTTGTATTTGATATATTATATTTGTATTTAAATGACATTTATTATATTCTTCAAGCACACAAATTTATAAAACGTAAAAATTTCAAAAAATTTCCGCAATTTTGGCCACCACCGTATTTTGTGTTCTGAAAACTACATGTCCCATTACCGTATGCTAATTGCTTGATAATTTGTTATTAAAAATAAATAATCAAAGTGCTCTTGATATTACCCTTTACTTAATTTTCATTTCCTTCAGTATACCGAATTATACACTCTTCTTACTGTTTCACGAGAAGCCTGGAACCTTTGCTCCACATCCACGTCACATGATAAATTAGGATAAACTACGAGTCAATGCGATCGATGGCAGTAACGAGAAATTAAACATTAAGGAAGGTGGGGCAAAAGTTTCCATCAGCTCATGTTGTGAAAAGGATAATAATTGCCGAAACGTCAGTGAAGACTTAATGTGGAGACACGAAAAGTTTTGGTTTCTGTTAGTCTGTCTGTTAGTCTGTCTGTTAGTCAGTCTGTTAGTCTGTCTGTTAGTCTGTCCGTCTGTTCCGCAATCACTACTGCAAAAATCATCCGATCGGCTTGAAAGTGAGGTACCCGGACTTAGCTGTATAGTTTTTGGTTAAATTTGGTTCATTCGTTCGGGAAATATGGAATATTTTATTTTGCTCTATAATGCTTTTCTATGGCAAGTCAGAAGAATTTCAGATTTTCATTTGATGAAAGAAACGGCTCATATGAAAAATGGATTTAAATGGTAAATTTTTGATGCTGAAATTTTTAAATAAGATTATTAAATTATTCCAATTAGTTTGAAATTTTGTCAATATATTTGCGAGATTTTTTAAATTAGGTTTATAATTTTGGGGGGAACTTTATGCATGTTTTCCAATAATATAAAGCATTTTGTTTTATCAATATGACATAATACATGTTTCATTTTTTTCCTTTTCTTTCATCTGTTGCCTAGCAACGTATTTGGTCCTAATAATATTAGTATAATTGCGTGTATAATGTTTGAGTAAAGCCAACGTCAAAACGGATGAATTAATGCATTTGTATCTTTGCATATAGATGGATTTTAGCCCAGAAATAAAAATAGGCAATATTTCATTTATTTTATTCATATATTTTGCTTAAAAATACAAAAGTTCATTATTTCATAGAGAATAGCGTAACATTTTCCCATAACATTTACCAATATTTCTTTAATTGTTGCCAAGAAAATCAAAACCCGGAAAAATATTTTCTTTTAAACAATTTTCAATTGAAATGTTTTGTCGTAAAACAGGAAAATGAAAAATAAAATTAAGAATAGAAAAATTAATATGGCGGCATATTAGAAATAAAAAAAAACACTCTCGAGTATTTCTTAATATAACAAGATGAAAAGTTTTGAGTAAGTACGCATAGCAGGTGAATTAGATGTCATTTATCGAAAACAAAGATGCTGGAATAAAAAGATCTTGGGTAAAATAAAATTAACTATTATTCACGGAGGAAAGGGGTCGTTCAAGTATTACTTAAGCATATTTTTAGTAATTTTGTACCCCTCCGCCCCCCCCCTTGTAAGGAAAAATAAGCAAATGCTAGACCCCGCTCCCCTTTGCTTACGTAAGATTTTATGAAATTTTAACATCAACACTGTTTGCCATAAAAAATTACAGTTAGTGGTAAATTACGTTATTAATCCAGCAAATTTACATTAAATAAACATATAGGGGTTGTGGTATCGAAGGAAAACAAAATCGTTTTACTATATTGTTACTTATTGCATTAAACAATTCATAGAATACAAAATTGTTTTTAATATATTATTATTTATCGCATTGAACAAAAACAAGAAAAAAAACTTTAAGAAATACAACAGGCCCTAACTTATTTAGGCACATAACTAAAAATTTTAACAAAAATCATAGGAATGTTATGTGTTTGGCGTTCACATTTCTAGTCTGGTGTCCAAGATCTTTGAACCCATGTTTCTGCATTGTCTATTATTATGTTTTGAATGTAGTAGTGGGCTGGAATGTTCATCGTTTCCAGTCCATGTTTACTCCATATCTTTTTTCTCCAGTCCTTTAACATCCACAGAACGTTCATCCAAATCATGCTCTTTTGCTTTTTGTTGTTAAACTATAGCTGCTTCGTTGTCTAATGCTCACGTAAGAATTCTCGTCACCCCCCTCTCCCCCTTGTCAGAAAAAATAAGCATACACTGGACTCCCCTTCCCCCGCTTACTGCTTATGTAATACTTAAACGAACCCAAAGAGATTTTTTTTTCTTTAAGCACGTTGTTGTGTTGTGCCGAATGTAGTGGATTTTAGGGTTACATTTTTGGCGTCACTTCAATATTTATTGTCTGTGTACGGTTAACATGAATATTTTATTCTAAATTTAAATTTTATTAATTTATAAAAAAAAAACTTATGCTTATCGTTATAAATCACAGCGTAAAAAAAGCTAAGATATACTATAACCATTCTCACAATCAATAAAAAATTACGAATGTAAATTTAAATACACTACGGGGGATTCAGGGGGGCTCTGCCCCCTTGAAGAAATGCAATTTTTGATTTAAAAAGTTACCACAATAAGTAGCTCATCAGAATTTCAGAACATCAATGTATAACCACTTGTTTAACACTTTTACTTTCTGAAACTTTACGAAGTATCTTGTATGCTTATAAATATTTATGTAATTTGAAAACTTTAAAAAGCGATTTGTAAGAAGTTGAATATTACGCAATCCGTGTTAAAAAACAATGACTTGCAAAGATGACGTTGAGGCTCCTGATCTGCAGATTTACTAGTATAAATTAAAATTATAAGGTTGTATAAAAATATTTGAAACTGGAAAAAGAATTTGCCTAGTACCCTCCTGTAGCCACAGCTTTGGCTGGTGCGCGCACGTGTTTTTGTTGTTTTAACGGCCAATTGTCAACACGAGGGATACTTGTGCGCGCAGAAATCGGCCTTTAAAAAGGCTCTTTGCAACACCATAACAGGTCAGCAGCAGCTGAAAAAAAAGTATTTCGCCGATGGCAACAAGTTTAAATAAATTACTAAAAAATAATCTTTATTTTAAGCCTTATAAATAATTAAGCCTATGTGGGGAATGAGTCTCAGCGGTTCTCCCATACGAGCTCCCGGCATGTGACTCAAACAGTCTGGTTCTTAAAAGAACCTTTACGCATGATCAGTTCCAGTGCAGAGACAAGTGCACGCGTCGACAGCAGATGGAGAAATGGCCTGAACGGACGACGATGCGAATAGATTTGACCGAGGCGTCAGGCACCTATGTCCCACATCCCCGGAGACGTTACAACTTCAAACTGACGTGGAGAAATGCATCGTAAATTGGCCGAAGGAAAGGAGGTGCAAAGGCCGATTTCCCATTGGTTGGAGCCGAAGCTCCTCCCTCCGGTAGTTGGACCCCGCATGGCAGAGCTCAAGCGATGGCAGGTTGTATCTTAAAAACACAAAGGCCCATTTCAGGTCCATACATTTTTACATATTATTAAGTTTAAATTCTTTACTATTTATAAAAAGTTACACGGTGCTAACATTTAAATTAAAATTAAAACTATATACAGAAATTTACAGTAATTACAATTTTCCTAATAAACTAAGACCTTAGTCAAGAGGGAACTTTGAGATCCCGTCCAGGAATGTAGATGGATGTAGACCATGAAGTAGATGGATGTAGACCATGAATGTAGACAGCAGATGGAGAAATGGCCTGAGCGTGTTCAAAACTCGCTCTTAAATAGTCTGTGGTTTGTTAGGGAGAAGCTATGGTAGAGAATAAGTGCATGGATATATGATGATATGAGGTAAATTGCTTTTAATTTTAATTCTTGGTTCAAATCTCTTCAAAAATCTTTTCAAAATTAAATTATTTATACTGCATGTCATTTTTTATTAATTATAGGTTTAAAATAAATAGATGAATTAAGTTTCATAAAGTTAATCTTCGTTATTTAGCATTAATTTCTGCATATCTTCTACTACCTGTTTTATTAAGAACACTAATGGATATTTGCTTTTATAAAGTGATAGGAATTATTATATTTACTTCAATGAACATTTCAGAGAATCGACTGCTAAATTATGTAACTATTTTGTATCAATCAACTAAATCACCTCTTATTATTTAGTTTAACTGAAAGTAATACTCTCTTTCAATACATGAAATTAATTTATAAGTAATATTAAATATATCAGCATTCACTAAAGGGAGTTTATGAGATTTCACTAAATTTGTCTGAATAGGTTTTTAATCAGAATTCATCCTAATAGCTATAAACCTTTTTGCAAGAATAATGTTGTATTTAACGAAATTTAACCATATTTAATTTAAAGCTTTTAAAATTATATAGATATATACTGTTCTTTGCAGTGAAATGACCTCATTCTACATTATTTAATTAAAAATAATGGTGCATTCTAATTCAGTAAAAGATCCAATTATAATAATGTATTCGTTTAGAGATTAATCATATTTATATGAAAATTGATCGAAAAATACATAAAAATGACTAAAATAATAACGAATCATTTAACACAAATGAAATGTGCGTAAAGTTTATTCCATTTCATTGCGTACAGAATTAACTTCGTAATCTCCCGACAAGTTATAAAGCTGTCATTAATAATAACGCAACGTTTAACAGAAATTAAGATACGTGTAAAATTTATTTGGTTTCAGTGAGTAGAAAATTAAGGTGGAAATATTCTGACAATCTATAAAGCTAACAGCAAAGTGAATGCGAGATTGACATTAAACACCTCTTATTTGGATCTTTTAAAATTATGTAGGTGTACTAGAAAAATAAACCATAAAATACAAAATAACACACAGGACGCGTTTCGGATTGGAAATTTTAACAGCCCGTCATGAGCCAAATTAAAAACGCGTCAGAAATCTTACGTGTTTACTTTGGGCTGATGGCGGGCTGTTAAAATTCCCATCCGGAAACGCGTCCTGTGTGGTACATTGTATTTTACGGTACTTTAAGAACCTTTTATTTGTTTAATTCTTATCTATCGCCAGTTTTTCGGTGCTGTTTCGGATGTTGGTGTATATTGTATTTTACAGTTAGTGAAATGGCTTCACTTTGTTTAAATCGTACGATAGCAATGGTGGTTTTATTGCATTGAATAATCCAGAGGATCGGCGAACCTTTTTTCGTCCGCATGCCAAATTTTCACAAACAATATCTATCAACAATGTAACGTGCCAGACTTTGGCACAAAATAATTTTGCAGTTTGCTATGTTTATACAAAACACTAGTCAAAAAATCAGTTGCTTCCATGCATTAATTATTAATAATTAAAAAATATAAACAAATAAAATGCGATTTCTCTGTATTATGGAAGAAGCTGTTAAATTAACTAAATTTTAATTCGTAAATATGATTTATTTACGTAGTGCGTACTGTAAGAAGGAAATAAAGCATTTTTTTAAAGTAATTTTTGACTTTATTATTAATGCAACATCTGGTTATAATTATCCAAGTTGCATTAAACAATGTATCAGTAACTCATTGATGAGATTTTTGCTGGTGCTCGATGGAGATTTCTTTATAACTGATTCATATTTTGATAGTTTTATAAATATGCATAGAAATTAGACCCATTTTGGGTCATTCCACTGAAAATGAGCAAAAAAAAAAAAAAAAAAAAAAAAAAAAAAAAGTCGTGGTTGCTTAGTTAACCGATTTTAATAAAATTTGATACACAGATTCAATTCATATTCAAATAGAGCATTGCAAAGTATTATGGCATGTGTACAATCGTTCAAAGTTGCAAGTTTGAAGTTCCGTATCTTGAAAACTATTTAACATAAATTAAATCTTTTTACAATATATTTAATATTATAATCTCTGGAAAATTATCTTAATATTTATTTAGTAATAATAATTTGGTAACGTCATGATTAATCTTAAATTTGTTGTAAAAATTGAAAAATTGTCAATTTTGATAAAATTAAAAACGTTATAAAGATTAAAGGAATTGAAAAAAATCTGTGAAATTGATGTCTGATGTAGCTGGAAAAAACAAAAAAATTATATAAATCAATCTTCCGAAATATTAAAATTTCTGATACAGTAACTTAATTGTATTTTTTTAAGTATTCCTTTAGTATGTGAAGTTATTATAACTTTATAACAATTTTACAATATTGTAAAATACTAGATAAGAGTTTTATTTGATATTTTTTTATAATTGAAAAAGAATCTTTTCGAAATCAAGTTATCCTTCGAAATTAAAATATGCAAAATGTTTTTTTCTTGTATATTTTTAATTGGTATTTTATAATGACAAGTAGTAAAAAGTTTTTTTTTTAATTTCATGCACTTCTTTCCAAATTACATTTCGGTAAAATAAAACTAATTTCTTTCAAAGATTCGAAATTTCTGTCAGTTTTAAATTGAAAATGCTTGTGATATTGATAAGAGTAATTTTTAGTTATGTACTAAATGTCATACTAGAAATTTTACAGCTCTTTTAATATCTAACGTAAAATGTAATACGAATAAAAATTAATTTCTTAAAATTATTATATAAAAGAAAGAATATGATGTATGATAATTAAAATTCAATTTATAAATATTTTTCTTTAATTTAGAAAATAGTTAGTTTTTGAAATGGAACAAAAATTTGTAAACCTCGATAATTTGGAAATTTGCATTTTTAGAAAAAAGTAGAATTCTAACCAATTTTTGCTAAATTTTTATATTTTAGTTTGATTTTGCTTTGAACTAGAATCAGTATCTTCCTTAACATTCGCTGGTTCACCTAAACATATATTTAAACATAAGCAAGTGTATTAGAAATTTTGAAACAATAAAAAAAGTGATACAAATCATTATTATTATTATCATTTTATCATATTTTATTATCATTGTCATAGTCATGTTGAATGAAATTTTGTTTAATACTATTGAAAATGGACAATGATGATAATTCTTTCTTGATAAAAATATTTCTTTTCCAAAAGTATGTGGATTTTAGGCCAGTAAAAAGGCATTCTAATATATATATATATTTCAGTTTTAGAATGAAATAATTACTAATCACTTTATTTATAACACTTTAAAAATTATTCTTGAAAAGTGCTTATGACGTCACGTCGGTTTGTCTGGCCACCCACTGAATTGATTGTTTGGTCGCCTCTCTGTTTCTTAGTCTGTCTCACCGTGAACTAATTCGTTCAAATATACCCGGATTGTCATGCGATTGTCATGCGATTGGTATGCGTTATCGAAGTTTACTTTTGCATGTTTGATGTATAAAATGAGTGGTGTAGCATTTATAGTTCGTTTACACGGCGCACATAAGGCTTCAGTTGCATTAGTGCTAATGAGAAAGATATTTTGTAATTTATAGAAATTACATTAATAAAAGGATATTGAATATTAAATATATCACTGAGGTGCACTGGTATATGTCTACAATTATAGTACATGGAGTGCATCGAATTCGAACATTCATTTACTGGAGGCATAAAATATTTCGGATATCGTACTGCATGAGATCGACAATTTCCTAAAGTGCGTTTTTATTTATGGCACGAGTTTTAAAAAGTAAATAAATTTTGAATATAACTTAGTGTATGCATAAACTTTAAATGCAGGCCTGCATAGTCCTATACAGGGCTGCACATAAGAATTTCAGCACATTTCCGTTTATTGACAAAAAAATTTTTTAAACTGTTCTGTGCGTTTTTAAGGGGGTCCGGAACACATTTTAAAGTAATTTTTATTTATTGAGTTAAAATTTTGAATTTTTTTGTGATGTTTAACCATATTATTCGCAAACAGAACCATATAATAAAACTTCTCATACTTTTTTTTAGTTTAAAAATTTAAACTTTATTAAAAAAAGCGGTGTAATTTAAATTCGTTATAACTCGAAATATTATTTGTAGTTTTGTTCATTTAAAAAAACAGAAATATGTAAGTTTAAATTTTGATTCAGCATTTAAAAAAAATATTAGCTTAAAAAATTTAAAAATATTTAAAGCAAAAATTAAAATATATACATAAACTTTATATATATATAACCTTATATATATATATAACCTTTAATAAAAATCATTTTCAAAAGTAAATATTTTTTTTTTCAAATTTGCTGAATAAAAATTAATGTAAGACAATTCAAAAAGACTTGTTCCAAGTTTGAACTATTTAGCTTTAACGGTTCTTGACTTATAAAAAATTAAATACGAAAAATAGGGAAAAAACCTATCAGGAAGACAAACGCATTTCACAAGAAGTCGTTTCCATGACAACAGTTGCTTGAAAGCTATATTTTGAAAACAAACAAACCGAAAAATTTGATATTTCCTGTTCTAATTAAGACAGGAACGTGATTTAAACGACATTTTAAGCAGAAAAAAAAAAAAAAGTTTAATGCGATATTTTTTTTTTTTTTTTTTTTTTTTTTTTTTTTTTTTTTTTTAGAAAATTTGGAGATTTTCGTGTCCCGAGCACCCTTAACTGTACTAAATTTTATCGAACTATCTTGTATATAAAGAAATTTATAGATCATATAGATTCGCTAAATAATTTATAATATTATATATAAAATTATAGATAATAAATAATTTATAGATAATATAGGTTTCGCAAAATAATTCGGATATTTTCCTGACTGTGGAAGTTAATTGCTGAAATTGCGTTTCCAAATGGGCTATGCGTTTTTTAGAATGTTTACAATCCGCAAAAAAAATGGCAAAAGTACATTTCACAGGAGCGGCAAAAGAAAATTTGAATGATCTTTTTGTAACATGGAATTATAGCACTTAGCTCTACATGCAGGGATAAAAACGTGTAAACTGTAAAAAAATAATGCCAGTTTTCCGGTAGGAATCGGAAAAATAGTTGCCCTTATCGTACCGGAATAATTTCCAACCCAGCTCGGAATAAAATACGTAAAATCGAAATAAAATCCGTAAAATACCGTTTTACTGACTATTTCCTTATTTTTACGGATTTTATTCCGAGCTCGGTCAGAAATTATTCCGGTACGATAAGGGCAACTATTTTTCCGATTCCTACCGGAAACTGGCAGCATTTGTTTTACAGTGTATAAAAGCGCGAAGCACTTAAAAATGAAGACGTGGTATGAGGTTTGCAGGGTTGAGAAATCTTACCAACCTAAACCACCAATTCATTCACCTTCTTTGTTTGACAATGGACATATAGCGTAATAAAATTATTTTTCGTATAACTACACTTACGAAAAAGTTTGTGTAGCAAGCCGCCGGTATGACAGACTTATCTATTATATATATAAAATTCAAACTGAAATGTCGTTCCGAATATCTATATTTCGAGTTCTACTGCATGGATTTTGACGGAACTTATACTGTTAGATAGGTATCGTTAAAGGGAATGTTTTAAGATATAACACATCATTCTACGTAGAACAGTTATAGAATTATGACGGAAAGTTCTGTTATTTAGGACGCTAAGGTTACCATTATATTTCTTTGCGAAAACTTCGTTGAAAAAAAAAATAAATAAAAATAAAAAATAAAAGAAAAAACTGTTACAATTTTTATTTAAAAGGAAAAAAAAAAGAAAAAATCCGTTTAATGAGTGATAATATTAAAAAACAAAAACATTTAATTTAAACATGAAAGGGAATGTTCGTAATGCTTAAAAAATTACTTAGATAAAATATTACAATTTAAATAAGATTTGGATCTTTATCTTTTGCGTCAGGTTAAGAAAAATGCATCTGAAAAATTGATAGGAGGATATCAAGGAAGTTTCCATAAGCGCATGCTCAGAAATATTTAAAAAAATGATATAATATTCTTCTCACGAGGAATAAATAGAATATTCTTCTCATGACATATAATATGTTTATAAAAATAATCTACAAAACCTCGATTTAGCGTTCATAAAAAAAATAATGAAAATTTAATTTCCTTGGCGATTGAATGTTGGTTGACGAAACAATAAAATTTTGAATGATACTTTTTTTATCATAAATAATTTTTAAGTAAAACCTTTTTCTACTCTTCATATGAAGTTAGTAAGGTTAAATTTAACTTAAATAAATACATTTTTATTACTGCAGTTTTGTCATATAACTTTATATGTGTATATATTAAAATTTTACTATCATAATTATACGGTTTAAAACAGAATTTAAGTTTAATAAAAATGTTCCAAACTCAAAATTAATGTCCGATTCTGAACATTGGCAATTTGACTTTTATATTCTTAGTGTCAGAATCAAGAAGTGATAGTTATTGTTGCCATGGGAATAACTACTTAATATAAAAATGTTTAATGATAGCATGTTTAATAAACCAGCTACTTTTAAAGCAAACTTAAAACGGTACTACTTGATTATGCCGTCGACAAAAAAACTATCGCCGAACTATAACATTAAATGCCAATAATGGCTCATCGTAAATTTTACATTCACTTGAAATTAAACACGGTACACGTGTTTGTGCATCATTAAGTGATTTTTAATTTGACTTGTATTTGTAATTTTCTTAATGTTTACAAATATATTTATCCTTTCGTTGTTTAAAATAAAAATTTTGTCAATTTGTATAATTTGGCGAGTATTTTGGCAGTTTATACAATCTGGAGAAATTGATCGACAGGATAATCAAATAGTATCCTTAAAACTTTTCTAGACGGTGAAGCCATGTAAAATTAAATAACTACTGCAACACGCAATTTGTATATATTATATACGCTTACAGATAAAAATAATACGCTAGCCTTTCGTTTAGATTTAAATTCATTGAGTTTTAGGCATTTAAACATTTATTTAACAAGCAATTTCCAAATGCATTTAAATATCTTGCATTTGGGAAGGAAATGTGTTGGTAGCCAAATAGCCGGGAACGTTCGTCTTTTTTTGCGCGAAATACTCAAATATATTTCTTTTTTTTTTTTTCAGATTTTTACTGAGATTCCGCCGCCAAATTTGACTGATGTTTTACTACATACATGAATAGTTCTATAAGCATTTTTTTCAATATAACTTGAGTATGCTCTTTAAGGAGACCTTCCTTGTAAGTAACAATTTTTATTTTGATTTGTTCTTTTTTATTTCTAGCTCCTCCATCATGTGACTTACAGACGGAAACTAGCAGATGTAATTGTAAAAATGATGGAACTTATGATTTACATGTTATATGTTTATTTGTAATTTTGAATTCACGTTTGTAACCAAACAATTTGATTTTAAGCCAAAAAGACGTAAGCGTGGATTAGGTTCAAGCGATGTTTACAATAAAGGTGATTTTGCAAGTATACGAAAGCATTTTTAGAGTATTTTTTAAAAATTCAAATGTACAATATATAAATAGCAATTAATATTTTAAAAATGGGGTCAAATATTTTAATTTTAGTATAAATGTCTCCCACACACGCACATTACATATTGTAAAATAATTTAATATTAGACATTTAAAAAATTCTCACCATACTTTACTGGGAAAACACGTCGGTTTGTTTTCCCCAAATGTGTGATTTTTATAACATCTAAGCCAGATTAGCTAATATTGTTCACTCTTATTTTAATAAAAAACATATCTCCAATTTCCCTTATAGAAACGTTCGATGGTTGCAATGTTAAGTAGTAAAGATTATTCTTAAGAAAATGTAAGCAATTATGCGTTATTACCATCACGAAAGAAAACATTTTGCAAAAAAAAACTAGTCGGATGTACCAATCCCAAAACTTTCTTCTATCTCATACATGTTAATACTTGAAAATTCGCTATTACACTTCCAAAATTAAACGGCGATCTATGCTCTTCATGAGGATTCTAAAGATATGAAATTCCGTGCATTAGTTCTTGAGATATGTCTGTCTCTGAAATCGTGTAAATCCAGCAAAATTGAGCCTAGCAGTGCCACAAAAACCTAGGTTACACCAAAACACCAAGCAACCACTTATGTCAAAGTCTAACTGAATCTGAAGTTTGGGGAAAATCCGTGCATTAGTTTTTGAGATAGAGTTATTGCGAAAATCATGGAAATTCCAGCATAGAAGCGCCACCTATTGGACGATTAACACAAAAACCTAATCAGCAACAACTTGTGTTAACATCTAACTAAATCTGAAGTTACATGAAAATTCGTGCATTAGTTTTTGATATAAAGCTATTGCGGGAATTGTGCAAAATGCACCACAGTAGCGCCACCTGTTGAACGATTTACACCAACACGTAATCAGCATGAAGACATATCAAGGACTAACTGAATCTGAAGTTTCATGAAAATCCGTGCATTAGCTCTTGAGATAGAGCCATTGCGGAAATCATAAAAAATGCAGCATAGCAGCGCCACCTGTTGAGAGATTTACACCAACACGTAATCAGCTTCAAGTCATATCAAGGACTAACTGAATCTGAAGTTTCATGAAAATACGTGCATTGGTTCTTGAGATAGAGTCACTGCGGAAATCGTAAAAAATGCAACATAGCAGCGCCACCTGTTGAACGATTTACACGAACACGTAATCAGCATCAAGTCATATCAAGGACTAACGGAATCTGAAGTTTCATGAATATCCGTGCATTAGTTCTTGAGATAGAGCCATTGCGGAAATCGTAAAATATGCAGCATAGCAGCGCCACCTGTTGAGCTATTTGCGCCAAAAACTAATCAGCATCAATTTGTATCAGGGACTAACTGAATATAAATTTTTATTAAATTCCGTGCATTAGTTCTTGAGATACAGCGCCCACAATATTTGTGTCACACACAGACACACAGACGGACAGACACACAGACGGACAGACACACAGACGGACAGACAGACAGACTCACAGACAGACATTTTGTAAAAACATGTTTTTCGGGTTCTCTGACCCCTAAAACGTGTAAATCCGTCGAAAACCGGAATTCGAAAATTTTCATGAATCCAGTACTTTCTTCTTGTAAAGATAGAAGAAAGTAAAAATTCGTTTCTAAAATCACTTTTCGTTATTCCTTTTAATTCGTCATTTTTTCACATATCCTACATTCTTTTAGAAATGTTATTAAAAGATATTGAATGAATCTTCCATAAACAACCATCCTACAATTGGAAAATTTAATTATATAATGTTGGAAGGTTGGTTGTATTTATGACGGCCAATTATCTGCACGAGGGATATAGGCCCAGGGGGAGTGCCCTTCGTGGGGGTCTTTCTAAGGGAACCTAACCCGTATTAACGCTTGGAAATCCAAGGTTCGAAGAAAACCACGAAAACTCCGAACGATTAGGCCGACGGGCGCGATTGGGATCGAACACAGCACCTCCCATCTACCAGCTTCGAGAGCAGAACCTCTCGGCCACTGGTGGGGCTATAATGTTGGAAGATTCGTTTATATTTGAAAGGAACCGTGGACGGTAAATCCGATTTCTGAAGATTACGCGAAATTTGTACTTAGCGATTATTAAATTTATGTTTTATTTTATAATGGATCAAATGCACAAAAGAATATTTACTATTATATATTTTTCTTCTGCAGTTATTTTATTATCACTAAGAAAGCATCACTTTGAATGTACGAAAAAAAGTTTCAAATGCCAAAGGTGGCCAATGGAACAATATCTGTTCATTTAGCCTAGGTTTAAAAAAAAAAGTACCTCAGATTCAAATAAAATGTCAATCATTATAAAGCAATTTTGGCTGATGCACATCCCGAGCAGCTGATCGTAGTCACAAATTAATGTTTTTAGTTTTATTTAGGCGACAGACTGATGAATAATGACGTCTTGAAAATAAAAGCATGTTTATTTCTCCGTCTTATTACGCTCATTAGATAAATGTGAAAAAAATCTTCCGTTTTCCAAAAAGATCACTACTAAAAATTTTGAATAACTAACTTTATTTATCATTCGCAAAGAGTTTTGATAATGAAAGATCTAAAATTCAATCAACAACAATTTGACATTATTTAACGGAAGTTTTGCGCGTAATTAACTCTGCTTTGTAGCTAAATCTGGTACATTTGTAGCCATGCTATTACGAAAATTTCTAAAGTTTCACATCAAACTTGGTTGTGGATCCGATTACGGATGATTGGGAATACTTTATTGAATGAAAACTGGAGGTTTAGTTTTCTATTTGAATCAGCTATCGAGGTTATTTTCCTAGGTTAATAGTTGCATGATGAAAACTGGTATATAAAAGGAAACGTCAGTTAAAATGACATTGTTTTAATTTTATTCACACAATTCAGCTTTAAATATCCACTTTTACATAATTCACATTTTAAAATATAAAAGTTTAATACTGTTTTGACTGTATTTAATCTACTGGAATTCGAAGATAAGAAACTGTAGAAAATCTGCCAAAAGAAGATGTATATTACCAGATATAATGTAACGTAAAGAGAGATGGTATTCATGTTATTAGTTCCACACATAGCACCAAGCTGAGAAGCCCGGAGTAAAAGAACTAGCAAACAAAAGTCTATAACCCGAACATTCTTTAAGTTAAATAGTCAATCTCTGCAATCATTGTAATTCTCTCTTTTTTAGTAGTGTGGTGATTAGAGAACATTGTAATTTCTGGTGATCGTAATGGCCGCATTTTCCTCCCAAACTCATCATGATGTACTAAACAGTTGCTTCTGAATTGCCCGAAATTCGTCTAACGCATCTGATAATATAATAGCACAATGGCGTCCGATGCGTATTCAGAAAATAACGGAAGGATATTCCAGGTGAAGGTCCATATTAATTTAAAATACAGGGTCGAATTCTCCATTTCGTTTGATTGAAGGTTTATTTGTAAAATGGACCAGAGCAGCTGCCTCAGCCTGCTAGTATCATATCATATCATATATATTATAAAGCAGTACGTTCTAAAAGTTCCGCTCTAGTGCAGGGCTCCCAAATGGACCGCCAACTGAATACCAATATTTTCTTAGAAAAATTTTCTTTTTAGATTTTTCTTACAAACCGCCCCGATATCACCTTTGAAAGTTAATTCTAGTGCAAACCTTCCATAAAAGTTTGTGTTAAAATTTATTGGTATTCAGTTGGCGGACCATTTGGAAGTCCTGCGAGTGTTTTCAAAAACTACGCGGTTGATTTTTTTCCAAATTGTATCATTCGATAGGAAATATTCCCGGGGTGGTTTATGAGAAGATATACAGGGATAGCTATGATTTTTGATAATAAATTTCGTATTTTACTGCTATTTTGAACGAACAGGTTGCCAGTGATTATCTTTTGGCGAAAGGTTTGTTGATTAAAGAATTAAGATGGCTACATTTGTTAGAAAATAATACAAACACCTCGCGAATGAATGAAAAATACTGAAATATAGTTTATAAAACAACAACAATAAAGTTTTAATTTGACATAATATTATAAAACGAAAATATTTAATTTAAACAGGGAATAAATATTTGTAATGCTTAAAGTATAAATTATTGTGAAATTTTACAATTGGTACAATATTTGGCGAATTATCGCTCGCGATAGGTTAAAAAAATGAATCTGAAAATTTGATTTGACAATTTTGAATGGCATTTTGTTTTTCTTTTTATCTCTTTTATCGCTTGCGCCAGGTTAATAAAAACGTGTCTGAAAACTTGATGAAATAAAATCTAGGTTACATTCTTTAGTCTTTTTCTTTTTCTTTCCTTTTTCTTTTTTTTTTTTTTTTTTTTTTTTTTTTGTCAATTTAATTATTATTTTTATATATCCATCATATGATTTACAGGAAAAACTAGAAGTATTTGTAAAACTGGCTGTATTAGTGAGTTACATGCTATTTATTTATTACCTTCGTCGCCAAACAATGCAATTTTAAGCCAAATAAGACAAAAGTGTGAAATAAGCCGAGAGAAGAGCATTTCGGAGTACATTTTATATTCAAGCGTAAATTATATAAAAAGCAGTTAAAATTATAATTATGTAGATAGTCATTTAAATTTTAGTGTAAATGTCTTCCATATACACACATATTCTAAAATAATTTACTTTCAAAGATTTAAAATATTTTTTACCATACTATGGAATACCATTACTATGGAAACATGCGTTTTGTTTTCCTCAGGCATGTGATTTTTATATCCTCGAACTCAGATCATTACTTATTAATTGAATATTGTGTATTATGTTATTTTTCTTTAACTTGCCGAACATATTGTATATGTTCGGCATTATACAATATGTAATGCCGAACATTTTATAAGTGAAATATTGTCGATTTCACTTATAGGAATATTCACCGCTTTAAAAGTTAGGATATAAGAATATTGTTAAGAAGATTTCTGCAATTATACGTTATTATTATATATATATATATATATATATATATATATATAACGGTACTTTCCGGTTAGCCGGGCGCCAGGGTTACATATACATATATACATACATACTTACGTGTAAATGTCCATATATTTATATATACATATATTGTATATATAAATTGTATATATACACATATGTATGTATATATAGTATATGTATATGTAACCCTGGCGCCCGGCTAACCGAAAAGTACCAAAAAAACATTTTGCAATAAATATTGCTTGCTAATTTGTCATTTCTTTTTAGCCATTTCTGCATAACTTTCTTTTGCTTAACCATTGTTTAAAAAATGTTTCATTGAACATATTGGACTAATCTTACGGAATCGTGCCACCCGCCAATTAACATATTGGATGGCGTATCAAAATTCAAAAGATTATCAGATTTTGAAATTAGCGATTACTAAATGGTGGCAAATGGAATAATGACCGTGAACTTATCATTTCAGCCTAGATAGGATTAAATTACCTGGAATTTCGATCAGTATAAAGCGAATTGTCCTGACGCACACTCTAGCAGCTAAACACAGCAACAAATTAAGAGTTATTTTCATAATCTGGGTTATTTACACAACAGACGGAAGATTAATTTACACTTAAATATAAAGAGAATAGCAGGGTTTTTTGTTTGTCTGTTAGGAAAATGCAAAATAAATCTTCGGTTCAGGTATTCACCAAAATGCATATTGCTAAAATTTTTGTATAACTAACTTTATTTATCATTGTCAGGTCTTGGTCCACGTGCGACAATATTGTTGCATCAGTTTTAATATTTGACGTGAACCCTCACAATGACGTCTATTACGGATGATTATAAAGATTTTATTGGATGCATGAGGTTTATTTTTCTACAAGATTAAGTCATCGAGATTTTTTCCCGGGTTAACGGTTACATGATTTCAGCTGGTCTACAAAATGAAAAGACAGTGAACATGACGTCATTTTAGATTTATTCAGGCAATTAATCTTTAAGAACACACATTTAGAATGTTTCACTTTTCTTTTAAATATGAAAGTTAAACAATCTTCTTTGTCTGCAAATAATTTATTACTTTTTTGACAGTATTTACTGTGCTATAATCGAAAGAGTGAAAACAGTATTATCACAAGAGGATGTTTATTAAGAAATATAACTAACATCCAGTGAGATTGTATTTAAGCTACCGGAATCACATATTGCGCGAGCTGAGAGGCCAGGAGATCAAGGACAAACGAAAATAAACCACCCGAGCCTTATTCAAGTTCAATGGTAGATCTTTGCAATCATTGTAATGCATCTCTAATTTAATATTGTCAGATATGAGAACATTTTAATTCCTATTGTCATAACATCCTTATTTCCCTACCAAAAGTGCACGGTGAAAAATCAACTAAAAGAAACGAAAAATCAACTGCTTCTTAATAGCTAAATTTTGTCCAACGCATAAGGTAATATAATATCGCAATGGCGTTCGCATCTTTTCAGCAACGCGGAAGGACATTCAAGCTAAAGGTCCATTTAAAAAAATACGAGCTCGAATTCCCTATTTCGCTTAATTCAATGTATATTTGGAAATACTGACCAGCGCAGCGGGCATAGCCTGCTAGTATATTAAAAAGCAGTCAGCTCTAAACTTTCCGCTCGAGTTTTTTCAAAATCTCCCCAGTGAATTTTTTTCCAAATTGTGTCATTCGATAGGAAATATTCCCGGAGTGGTTTATGAGAAAATATACAGGGATAGCTATGATTTTTTATAATAAATTTCGCATTTTACTGCTATTTTGAACGAAAAGGTTGACAGTGGCGAAATGTTTGTTGATTAAAGAATTAAGATGGCTATATCTTTTAGAAAATAATACAAACACATTGCGAATAAATGAAAAAAAATTACTGATATTTAATTTAAAAAACAACAACAACAAAAATTTTAATAAGGCATAATGTTATAAAACGAAAATATTTAATTTAAACATGGAATAAATATTTGTAATGCTTAAAGTATAAATCATTGGGAAATTTTACAATTGGTACAGTATTTGGCGAATTATCGCTTGCGATAGGTTAAAAATGAATCTGAAAATTTGATTTGACAATTTTGAATGGCAATTTGTTTTTCTTTTTAGCTCTTTTATCGCTTGCGCCAGGTTAATAAAAACGTGTCTAAAAACTTGATGAAATAAAATCTAGGTTACATTCTTTACTCTTTTTCTTTTTTTTCTTTCTTTTTTTTTTTTTTTTTTTGTCAATTTAATTATTATTTTTATATAATTCTCCCATCATATGATTTACAGGAAAAACTAGAAGTATTTGTAAAAATGGCTGTATTAGTGAGTTACATGCTCTTTATTTATTACCTACGTCACCAAATAATGCAATTTTAAGCCAAATAAGACAAAAGTCTGAAATAAGCCGAGAGAAGAGCATTTTGGAGTACATTTTTATATTCAAGCGTAAATTATATAAAAAGCAGTTAAAATTATAATTATGTAGTCAATCATTTAAATTTTAGTGTAAATGTCTTCCATATACACACATAAGCTAAAATAATTTACTTACAAAAATTTAAAATATTTTTTACCATACTATGGAATACCATTAGTTAGGATATAAGAATATTGTTAAGAAGATTTCTGCAATTATACGTTATTACTATAAAAATAAAAATAAATAAACATTTTGCAATAAATATTGCTTGCTAATTTGTCATTTCTTTTTAGCTTTTTCTACATAACTTTCTTTTGCTTAACCATTGTTTAAAAAATGTTTTATTGAACATATTGGACTAATCTTACGAAAACGTGTGACCCGCCAATTAGCATATTGGATGGCGTATCAAAACTCAAAAGATTAGACATATTTTGAAATTAGCGATTACTAAATGGTGGCAAATGGAATAATGACCGTGGAGTGATCATTTCAGCCCAGATAGGATTAAATTACCTGGAATTTCGATCAGTATAAAGCGAATTGTCCTGACGCATACTCTAGCACATAAACACAGCAACAAATTAAGAGTTATTTTCATAATCTGGGTTATTTACACAACAGATGGAAGATTAATTTACGCATAAATATAAAGAAAATTGCAGGCTTTTTTGTTTGTCCGTGTTATTATGCTCTTTAAAAAAATGCAAAATAAATCTTCGGTTCAGGAATTCACCAAAATGCATACTGCTTAAATTTTTGTATAACTAACTTTATTTATCATAGTCAGATCTTAACCCTGGTACACGTGCAACAATATTGTTGCATCAGTTTCAATGTTTGACGTGAACCCTCACAATGACGTCGATTCCGGATGATTATAAAGATTTTATTGGATGCATGATGTTTATTTTTCTACATTATTAAGTTATCGAACTTTTTCCCGGGTTAGCGGTTACATAATTTCAGCTAGTCTACAAAATGAAAAGACAGTGAACATGACGTCATTTTAGATTTATTCAGGCCATTCATCTTTAAAAACACACATTTTTATGTTTCACTTTTCTTTTAAATATGAAAGTTAAACAATCTTCTTTGTCTGCAAATAATGTATTACTTTTTTAACAGTATTTACTCTGTTAGAATCCAAAGAGGGAAAACAGTAGTAGCACAAGATGATGCTTATTAAGAAATATTATTAACATCCAGTGAGATTGTATTTAAGCTACCAGAATCACATATTGCGAAAGCTGAGAGGCCAGGAGATCAAGGATAAACAAACGAAAATAAACCACCGGAGCATTATTCAAGTTCAATGGTAAATCTCTGCAATCATCGTAATGCATCTCTAATTTAATACTGTCAGATATGAGAACATTTTAATTCCTATTGTCATAACGGCCTCATTTCCCTACCAAAAGTGCACAGTGAATAATCAACTAAAAGAACTGCTTCTTAATAGCTATATTTTGTCCAACGCATAAGGTAATATAAAATCGCAATGGCATTCGCATCTTTTCAGCAACCCGGAAGAACATTCAAGCTAAAGGTCCATTAAAAAAAAATACAAGTTCGAATTCACCATTTCGCTTAATTCAAAGTTTATTTGGAAATACTAACCAGCGCAGCGGGCATAGCCTGCTAGTTATAGAATAAAACGCAAAATGAATTCTTGCGAGATGTGTCCCTTTTCTTGCGGGTGAGCGATATAATCTATCATCTCATTATATGGTGATGTTTTGTTACAGTATTCTGAATGTGTTGAAAAGTGCTCCATAAACTATGTTTCTTGCAGAATTTTGCATTCTTCGTATTTTACTTCATTTTATATTACTTTCTTTTAATTATTCGTTCATGTTGTCACGTTACATTGGATAAATTATGAATACAGGTTGTTTCAATTTCAGATCGACAAACTTGCAGTAGGTGTAGGGGGCGTGGAGACAACTCGGAATCACACAGCAATGTTGGGTAGGGAATGTAATCCTAACGAGATTGGAATCATCGGGATCAAAAACAGGCATTTTAAGACTAAATGCTTATAAGACTAAAGACTATAAGCTTAAAATAAGTCATGACTTTCTAATAATGAAGTTGCCCGATGTTTCGCAACATGGGCACCGCATTGAATCTCCGATGTTTTAAAATACGCCATGCATCCGTCTGATGTTCGCGGTAGCAACGAAGATAAGTCATTTCAAAACGTCCCTACTAATTCTGATATGCAGGAGGATAAACAAAGATGCAGGTATGAAAAGCCTCCAATTGAATTTCGGGGAACTTCATTATCCGGAAAATCGTGACTTATTTTAAGCTTATGGTATTAAAATGTCAATTTGCTATGATTCAACTCCTAACAACCCTCTATTTAGTTGGGATTGCATTTATCGACCCTCATTGCTATGTGATCCCGAGTCGTCTCTGTGGGCCCTACACCTCCTGCAAGTTTGCCAGCCACATAATGAAACACCCTGTAAAGTAGAAATAGTTAAATACATTTTTCTTCTTATTTTTATCAGTATAATTTTAGGGGCAGCAAGATGTCAATTACAAGTTCTAATGTTCCTTAAAATATTAAAGTTTGATAAACTCTGATGAACTAGAGAAAATTTCTTTCGACGATACGTTTCGTCCTGTTTTTATTTGACTAAAAAATAAAGAGGTACTCTGAATAGAAAATGTATATACAGGGAATCATGTGTAATCCCGAAATCACGTGTAAAATCTATGAAGAAAAAAAATGAACTTTCGATATGTATTTACTCAAATTGAAGCAGATAATAACGAACATATAATTTATTTTATGACTTATGTCTTCTTTAAATGTCAGTTTAAAAAATAGGATTGAAATGCTTTCTTCATTTTCTAATTGCAAAAAAATATTTCTGAATACGAAAGTCGAATTTTAACGTTATATTTAAAGCTTCTGGAGATCGGTTAATATTTTTTATCTTTCAGTATAGTTTTTTTAATATTAATTATTAATACTTACGCGTTCGATAACTCTGACATATATGAACTTTTCAAAGGTACAAAAGCGCCTTAATGCCATCTATATTATCCCTAGTCCGATAGACTAAAAACAATGATTTTTGTATATGTTTTATGTAATTTAAATCACTAGATGACTAAATACTAACCTATTACAAGGAATTTAGAAAATAAACATAAAGTTTGACATTCAAATTTGTTTATGGTAAACATAATACTAACCTATTAGAAGGAATTTAGAAAATAAACATAAAATTTGACATTCAAATTTGTTTATGGTAAACATTTCATTTAAGTCACCAGAAAGCTATTTGTCAAACGATAACATATTTTTTAGTCTATGCTGTGCGTTTTCCTTTTCTTTATTTATTTTTATCAAAAAATGTTACTTTAAAAGTTTAAGTGCGTGTTATGCACATATATTTTGTATTTAACAATTATCTGTATAGGTGATTATTGATGAACGCATAAAATCACTAAACGTATACTTTCACGTATTATTAATTTTTATAAAGTTATAAAAATTAATAATCGATACTTTGACAAAGTGTTAGATATTAAGAAATTAAAATATGCTTCAAATGTTTTTTATAATTTTTATAGATTTTTTTACTGTTAGAAATTATTAAATTTTAATAGAGTAAAATCTGCTCTACATATTTTATACAGATTATTTGTTGATTGTTTGGTGCAAAATAAATTTAAAAAATCAGTGTGCGTCTGTGTATCATGCAAATTCGCAAACATAAAGTATTGAAATAAACCTGTATAACTATATGATAAGAAAAAAAAATCACTCGGACAATACAAAGTGATTTTCGTAAACCTTCATGAAAAGAAGTAAAAACAATTTAAATATTCATAAATAAATACACAACCTTGCTTAATGGTACACAAAACTCGAACTTTAATAAGCTAAAAGTTAAATTATATGTTTCGAGCTGTTTCTACAGAAAAAATATGATGGTTAAATGGCTAAACGTTCAGAGATGAAGGCTTCCTGTGCGAGAGATAATTTGTCGAACATTGACAAAATAGTCCAAGAGCTGTTAAACATTTTAGGTAAGGTATTTGAGGCACCCTGAAAATTTGTGCAACACTTCTTTTGTAATGGCTGAATACAAAATCAAATGTCTGGCTGAAGGATCGTGGCCCAAAAACTGTGCCAGACACGTGTCAAGTGCCATTTTTTTTTTACTACCCAAAAAAGGTATTTGAGGCACGCTGAGATTGAGACAGAATAATATTTATGCTTAGAAAAAAATATTTTGAAAATGACAGACACTTCAGTCGGCACAAAAACTGTGCCAGACACGTGTCAAATGCCATTTTTTGTCTGGCACAGTTTTTGGGCCACGATCCTTCAGCCATACATTCGATTTTCTATTCAGGCATTACAAAAGAAGTGTTGCACAAATTTTCAGGGTGCCTCAAATATCTACTCAAAAATGTTCAACAGCTCTCCTACTAAAAGATATGAAAATAAAAATGTAGTTGTGCCATCCAGTGAAAATAAATACTTATGAAATGAGTCCAAATAAATCAAAAGTTCGATTGAGGAAATCACGAGTGTCGCCATCTACGCATGAATTTTTGTTTTCACATCTTTAGTCAATGTTCGTCAAATTATCTCTCGCACAAGAATACTTCATCTCTGAACTTTTAGCCATTTAACCATCATATTTTTCCTGAAGACGGCTGTAGAAACAGCTCGAAATGTAGAATTTAACTTTTCTGACGCCGTTCTTTCTGACGCCATACAATCTAAAGCTAATGAAAAATCTCTAGCGAATGCTATCAGCTCCATTGTAGGTAACCTTGCGTTGTAGTACAGAAACCACAATCGAATAAAATAAACAGGTGCGAGTGAAAAAGAGGAGGGCTTTTGAATATTGCACCTGCAGTTGGTAAGAAAGGATGAAAAAAGAGAGAGAGAGAGAGAGAGATTCCAAATTTTGAACGTTTTGATAAGAAAGGGTTTTCTTAATCACAAATGTTGGCTATTTTAGGAAAATTCCATTCAGATTTTACCGCTCAAAAAAAAAAAAAAAAAAAAAAAAAAAAAAAAAAAAAAAAAAAAACGTTAAATGCAGGAAATTATCCAAAACGATAACGTTAAACCCGGGATTTTTAAACATTACAAGTATAGGAAATTAATTGGGACTAGCTAAAAATGACGTTATATGCGAGAAATCGTTAAATTCGGGTTACGTTAAATCGGGGTTTCACTGTATTAGGAAATTTATTTTAATTTTCATTCTTCTTTCAAATCTTTATTTAAAAAGTAAATTCTCTATCGTATGCGAATTGTTTATTAATTGAAAGATAAATTTCACGATGTTAATCTTCTTTTTTTAGCATTCATTTAGGCATATCCATTATTACTTGTTTATTGCGAACACTAGTAGACATTTTCTTTTATAAAAATTATAGGAATTATTATATTTACGCTTATGAACAACTTTAGAAAATGTACAGCTAAATTATATAAACATTTTGTACCAATGAGCTAAATTACCACTTACTGTTTAGTTTAATTAAAAGTAATGCATCGAATTATTTATGAGTAATGTTAAATATATATGAGCTGTTTCAGACATTTAATTTTAATTTGCCCAAGTAGGCTTTTAATTAGAACTCAGACTAATAGTTATAAAGCTGACAGAAGGATAAATTTTGTATTTAACGAAAATTAACCATCCATAATTTTAAGCTTATGAAATTATATAGATATTTGCTGTTCTTTACAGTGTAGTGACCTCATTCTTCCTTATTCAATTAAAAGTAATGGTGCATTTTAATGCACTGAAAGATCCATTAATATTACGTGTAATATTTTAGAGATTTAATCACAGTTATATGAAACTTTATCCATAAAGATATAAAACTGTCTACAATATTAACGAGACATTTAACACAAATTGAATGTGTGTAAAGTTTATTCGATTTCATTAAGGGCAGAATTAATATAGAAATCTCCCGACCAGTTATAAATATGCTAGCAATAATTACGGAATACTGAACATGAGTTATATATGTGTAGGGTTCACTTGATTTCATTGTGTTAAGAATTCACTTGAATATTCCGACATTGTGTACAAAATAAATTAACTTAAACATTCCGACTAGCTATAAAGCTCCCAACAATGTGAATGTGATATTACAAAAAAAAAATAAATAAACATATATTATTTAGATCTTTTAGAAGTATGTAGGTATATACAACCTGTGGCCAGAAAGTTCGGTGAATGAGCCTGTAGAGGTCGCTGCTGTACTAGTAGAATATCAACGCACCGCGCGTGGTGAAGGTCAATATATGTTTGAACGTTTGGAAAGGTTCCAAGTGCGTTTATTCCCTGTTACGTTTAACACCGAGCACGAAAGATTTATTGTGGATTGTCGCGGTAAACAAATGGATCAGAGAATAAACATGTTGTTTTGTTTCAAACTTGGGAAATCGACAAAAGAAACTCACGAAATGCTCAAAGAAGTATATAAAGATGAAGACTTCCCATCAAAGAGTGTTTATGAATGGACTCCTGGACTTTTCACAACGATAATGCCCGTCCACACACCGCCTTGGTTGTACGGCAGTTCCTGGTCACGAATGGAGTTGTGAAACTTGATCACCCCCTTATTCATCTGATTTGGCACCTGCAGACTTCTTCCTCTTCCCCAGATTGAAGTCAGCCCTGAAGGGAAAGAGATTTACGGACATCACTGACATTCAACGCAGCATGACGGCCGAGCTGAAAGCCATTCCGAAAGAGCTGTTTTACAGGAGTTTCCAGGACTTATATACCCGTTCCCAACAGTGCATTACCATCCATGGAGATTATTTTGAAGGACAGTAAATTGTATTTGATGCTGTACAATACTGTATTTGAAATAAAAATTCATTCACCGAACTTTCTGGCCACAGGTTGTATTTTGTATTTTAAGGTCAGTTAAATGCTTTCACTCTATTTAAATCATATGATCACAATGGTGGTTTTTATTGCATTGAATGATTTTTAGGATCTCACGAAACCCTTATAGTCTCGTGTCTCTGAAGTTCCGTCATAGCACTCATACTCGCAAACTAATTAAGTTACATACCGTCGAACCTTTGGGCCTTTTTTTCCTGGTTCCACTCACATTTCCATTATTAAAAAAATATTATATGTAATTTTTCAACGTCGAAATGGAGTTGTAAACAATTAACATGAAACAATGAAGCAAACTGTATGATTTTAAAGATGATTTTTTTAAAAACTATTTTTAAAGTTTTGGAACAAAGAAGCCCCTGCTAGGGGCTTCTTTGGTCTATTCACATAGTTTCATATAAAATGAATACATTTTTATGGGAAACTCTTGCAATAGCATTTGCTAATAAATTAACACTGCAAACCGATAAACAAATGTTTTTTTTTTTTTTAAATTTATCATTTAAACGCAATTAACTAATTATTAATATTAAAGAAACGAAAAACAGTTTTCGTCACGTTATCCTCAGCAACTGGAACAAAAACAGTTAATGTAACAAGAACAAAAGTACTTCTTAAAAGACCATCAAAAAATTTTAATTGCACTAGGTCTTTCGAAAGATCTGAGTTTTTCTTCGTCAAGCGCAAATAAGACGTGCTTCTACTATGAAAGCAGCAGCAAGACTCAAATGCTTTCATAGTAGAAGCACGTCTTTTTTGCGCCTGACGAAGAAAGACTCAGATCTTTCGAAAGGCTTAGCGCAATTAACAGTTTTTGGTGGTGTTTTAAGAAGTTCTTTTGTTCTTATTCATTCACAGCAGTTTGAACTTAAATTCTTTCAATTAGTGTAACTTTTTACAACAGTAACATTTAAAAAAAATGACTTGAAACATATTTTAAGAGATTTGGTTGTATAAAAGTCATTTCTAAGTAAATGGGGCTATTTCTGGACCAAAACAGGCCTTGAACAAAGTAGCCCCGAAATACTAATTTTCATGCTAGCTTTATGAAAATGTAAACATTTTCTGCCAAAGTAAAAAATTAAAGGAAAAATTATGATCACACAGGGATTACAGGTTTCTAAATGTAATATTTTGACACTTACTTTATTTGTAGCTTTTATCAAGATTGTTTCACAATAGAAAGTTTGGAGAGTTGAAATCTATAGACGAAAACAGTTGTTTACAAACACATTCAGTGTTGCCATTAAAAAATATTAAATTACCCCAAAACTATTCAAATACCCTATAGTGGGATATAAATTATTTTTCAAGGTCAAAAACTCGAAATTATCTTGTATTGTTTGTTCAATACAAAGAATAAAATCTTTTTTTATGGATTGCATTAAAGTAATCCCGCAAAGACCAAAGTACCCCCGATCGACGGTACTTGATTTTTTTTTCTTTTTTCTTTTTTTTTCCCACAGAGCTGAATACCCTCCTGACTTTGCCAGAATCATAAAATTTTGAAAAAAGTCTTAATTAACGCACGTTGTTAACAACAACAAAAAAAACCCAATTAAAAGAATGGAAAATGTTCATAATTCAACAAAAGCTTTGATTTTAATCAAATCGCAAAAATTTACTATCAGAAGCTAAGATTATTTCAAATTTTCCTCCGAGTTGTACAACAGCACACACAATACGTCACAACATAAGGGCACCCAGATGCGAAGCCACATCAATACAGTGAACTGGGGCTTTTCAAATGGCGTCAGATCTCTGAAACTATCAGACCGAAAAATTCGAAAATCACACAAATACACGTAGAAAAAAAATGTTACTCCGATGCGTTCAGTAAAAGCGAAAAAATCCTCTAAAAATCGATCGATAAAAAAATCCTTTTCTCTTATTCGAAAGAAAGGCAGAAATTGATTTTATTTTGGAGTATTTTATCCTCAGATGCTCGGCGCCCTCCTATAGTGGATGTTTTAAAACGAATGTAAAATTTTTAAATTATTAAAGGGCACAGCCGGATAAGCATAGGTAACGTGCTTTTCAATGAAATGGTCTGATTTTTCCCCATATGTAGCTACCTATCTGGCAACATATATCCTCTATTATCACTTTATCGATAATGATATTTTATGAGATAAAAATGTTTGTTCGATTTTTTAAAAAACTGATTTTCTCAAAACCTATTGCACCGACTTTGATGCTACTAGGTTGAGCAAAAAGTTCTGGGAAATTTGTGAAAGTTATGTTGGTATGCGCAAATTAACAACAAAAGCAACAAGAACAATTCTTTAAAGTATAGACCATCATAGTCCAGGATTTTCTGCCACCTTTCTGCCAGATTCCGGATTTGCTGGCTAAGTTTGTCGCCGTTACCAGCACCTTCATCCTCATTAACCTCATCGACGGCTTTCAGAATCATTAGGCCTTTTCTCCATTAACATCAGGTCAACACATGCAAATCATACTGTTCAATAGGCATTTTGGAGCCAATGTTCCTGAACTCCTATAAATATACCCAGGGCTCGCACCGTTCCTAAAATTTTCGCACTTTGCTACCAGTATTTTAAATAAGAATTCTTCGTGGTAGATTCCTTTAACATCTATTATAGAACTATACAACAAAGATTATCGTTTTAATTTAGTGGTAGCAAAGTGCGAAAATTTTAGGAACGCTGCGAGCCCTGATATACCACTAGTACTCCTGTATATTATACAAATTCTGGTAACTAAATTCTGGTCAGATTAAAAATTTTCCAGAACTTTTTGCTCAACCTAATATTAATTGAGGTTATATATGTACCAAAGATGCATATCTGGGAATTTTTGTATAATTTCCTGTTTATTAAAACTGTGTGAAATTGCGACAAAAAGCTGACAAAAATAGAAATAATATTTTATGATTTTACGAAAATTACCATTTTCTTGTAAATAATTCCTCATATGTGCACGCATATTATATACAATTACTGAAAGTGTGCGTTGCGTATAACATATACATATATTTACAAAAATATGTGTAAAAATACATAACATTCCATTAAAGGATTTTTTTGGGAGAGAGCTACTAAAATTCAACATCTGAAGAATTTTTGGAACAAAGTCAGCGGACAACGTGTCAACTTCTGTATTTTAGATTTCAATAGGCATATAGTCCATCTTTTTGAACCCTGTCGATAATATATCGATATCGAAAATTAACGTTATGTATCAAGGAGTATCTTTATTCAAGGAGTATGCAAATCTCAATATTTGATTTATTTAATGGTAGGGTCTGTAGTTGTTTAATTAGAAAATAAATATTAGGGAAAATTGGTGCATGTTTTCAGTAAAAGAAAAAAAATACAAAGCCGAAAACAATAGAGGAATATTTTACTTGGAAAAGAGCAACATTCGTCGATATCGATGTAACGTAGGTAATATAATGACTTTTATTCAACATTATTGTCACCACTTTTAATGAAAAGTAATAAGAGTACGTTGTTTCGTCACTTTAAAGCGCGAAACACCGCAGTATAATGAGGATGTTACATAGCTATAGTTTAAATCAATTACTCTCATTTATTTCTGAAATGTTAGGAGGTTTCGGTAGTAATAAACATTTTTTTAATCAAGGAGTTTGCAAATCTCAATTTTTGATTTACTTAATGGTAGGGTCTGTGGCTGTTTAATTCAAAAATAAATATCGGGGAAAATTGGTGCATATTTTCAGTAAAAGAAAAAAAATACAAAGCCGACAGCAATGGATAATGCTTTGTGTTTAAAAATATATTTCCTTAATTTTGAGTCGTTTGATTTTTGATAAGATAAACATATTTTTATAAATAAATAAAAATTAGTCTAAAACGGAACAAACATCACGAGAGTAAAACGTACTGTAAAGACATAGCTATTTTTTTCCACATGTATTTATAAATATATACAGGGTGTTCCGTTAAAGGGGTCCAATATTAAAGGGGTAATAGAGGAGATCACATGGAGCATAAATCAGTATATAAAGCCTGGTCGGATCTCAATAGTTTTCAAGTTACAGCAAATAGAATGAAAATTCGGAAAATTGTAAAAGAACCCTCATTGCTAAACTATCAATAATGCTACATAAAAACGAAGTACATATTTAGAAAGAGCAAAAAACAACCTACAAAATGACATCAATTGTATTAAAATAGCAATATTTATTGACGAGTTACAAGCCCTGAAACAGTGAAAAAAGTACGAAATCCAATATACATCAAAATAGTTAATCGTTAATTCCAAAAAGACAACTCTAGATACAACAAGGAAAATGAAGTAAAATTTGGTCCATTCCGAAAACTTTCGAAAAAACTTACAATGAACCATATCGGTTTAATTGTGTGAGAGAAATTAATCAGTTTCTTAGTTACAACTCCGCTTTCTTTGACACTAGCAAAGGTTAAACTCCGCCCATCACGATTGGAAACACCGCCTTTTTAATTACTCTCAACTATACATTTTCGATCATGCTTCTTCTGAGATGCAACATTTTTAATTATTCAAGAGTTGAATGAACCAAAATATCTTTACAATAATTGTCTACATTTTAAAGTGGTCTTTTATTGATATAAAGCTTAAGTTAAATTCTTTAAAATTAAACTGGCGGTGAAAATTCGGAAATAATTAAAAATATTACGATTTGTAACTATGCAAGAAGTTTCACTACATGTTTTACATGGACAATTATTGTATGTATATGTGCATCATAATTTATGATAGGAAATAATAATAACAAATAGCATAATAATTTTATTAATTATAAATTTAAAAAAGACACTAAATTTTAAATTAATTCATACAAACTTTGTAATTTACAATTTGAGTACACCACAGTCTGTGACTTACAAAATACTGTGCCAAAAAGTGTTGAAAATAAAAGAAAAATGACAAATAAAGAATTACATTCCACGTACTTTATGACATATGTGAAGCATAGTCTTCTGGCCTGCGCTGCACAGTTCAATGTCGGAAGGCAGACGAACGGACATTATTATAATAGTTGTTCGAAGTTGCGCCCATTAACAGAATCGCACAGCCGACAGCGACGTCGTAAAGATTGGCGAACACGCCGAAAAACTCCGACGGAGTTGGGAATGTCTCCTGCAGCGACAACGATTCGCGCTAGTAAATCCTCCGGTGTATCCACAGGCGTTTCATACACCAGCGATTTAAGGTGTCCCCAAACAAAAAAGTCTAACGGATTGAGGTCTGGAGAGCGTGCAGGCCAAGCAACAGGTCCACTGCGTCCAATCCATTTCCCAGGATATGTTGAATTGAGGTGATTGCGAACACCTATGAAAAAATGTGCCGGTGCGCCATCGTGCATAAACCACATATTGTGGCGCAATGTTGCTGGCACATTTTGCAGTAACTGCGGTAAGATATCCCGTAGGAAAACCAAGTACGTACTGCCATTGAGTACATCTGGGAGTAAATATGGTCCTATGAGATAATCGCCGAGGACACCTGCCCATATGTTCACACTGAACTTTTGTTGTGCGTTCGACGGGAAAACAGTGTGCGGATTTGTATATGACCATGTGTGCATATTGTGCGTGTTTACCACGCCCTCTCTCGTAAATGTTGCTTCATCAGTAAATAAAATATTTTCCAGAAAATGTGGATTATTTTCTGTTACATTAAGCAACCAGCGTACGAATTCTGTCCGCTGAGCACAATCTGTTACTGATAACAGTTGTACCCGCTGCACATGAAAGGGGTGCATGTTTTCTGCACGCAGAACACGCCACACACTTTGGTGGGAAACACCGACTTCAGACGCAGCAGCTCGTGTACTCGTGGAGGGGTTATCTTTAAAAATATTCAGTACATCTTCTTCCATTGCAGGTGTTCGTACATGTCGAGGTTTCCCTGCATCAATGCTTGCTGTATTAAACGATCCAGTCTCCCGTAATCGTCTATCGATTTTTATGAAGAGTTTCGAACTTGGGCAACCTCTCCTTGGAAATTGCTCACGGTACATGCGCTGTGCTAGACATGCATTTCCATGAGCTTGCCCGTACATCAGATGCATGTCCGCATATTCTTCGTTAGAGTATTCCGGCATAATTATTATACATCAACTTACTACAATCCCACTTACAACAGCCTCCCTTTAACATAACGCCCACTGATGACTGCTGTTTTATTACACTTTTCTTCCTATACACATAGAAAATTTGCATAAAAAGTACTTCTTCTTCATCATCCTGAAAGTTCATGGAGGAAACGCAGCAGTCACGGAGTTTGCTTTAAGACAAGGCGAGAGCTGCACAATATGTCATTCACTTGACCAGACTGAATAATGAAAGGGTATTGATAGAGGTTGATCAGAAATGTATAATTGAAAGATATTAAAACGGGGTGTTTACAATCGTCATGGGCGGAGTTTCGCCCTTTCCGAGCGTGCAACATTACAGAGTTGTAACTAGGGAACTGCTTGATTTCTCCCATACAATTAAACTGATATGGTTTATTGTCAGCTTCTTCGAAAGCTTTCGGAATGGACCAAATTTTATAACATTTTCCTTGATATAGGTAGAGTTGCATTTTTGGAATTAACGATTAACTATTTTGCTAAATATTTGATTTTGTATTTTTTCACTGTTTCAGAGCTTGTAACTCGCCATTAATTCTCAATATTCTAAAACAACTTATGTCATTTCGTAGGATTTTTTCTGCTCTTTCTAAATATGTGCTTCGTTTTTATGTAGCATTATCGATAGTTTAGCAATGAGTTTTTTTTTACAAATTTCCGATTTTTCATTCTATTTGCTGTAACTTGAAAATTATTGAGATCCGGCCAGGCATTATATACTGATTTATGCTCCGTGTGATCTCCTCTATTACCCCTATTAATATTGGACCCCTTTAACGGAACACCCTGTATACAAATACATAGTCGGGTTCAGGGATTCAGTTCTCAGTATCATGAAAAAGTGTTTGCTATGAGAGAAATGTTTCGTATATTTTCCAACTAATAACATCGTGCCAGTCGAGGTTGAAAAGAATATGGATTCTTTGTCTGTTTTTTGTTTTTTTTTCTGTAACCACAAGTTTTATTTAAGAAACTTCCACCATGGAACATAAAGAGCAAATGACATATGCTGAAAATGGTGAAGCTTCAACTGTAACCAATTTCACAATGGCTCATTAACAAGGTGTGAACTTCAACCAGTAATTTCGAATAAAAATTTTAGCTTTATTTAAATGCCTTACTGATAGAGAATTTCAGTCATAATTGTGCTTAAAAGCAGATATTAATTTTTACTGGTGGAAGCTCACTTCGGCGTTAGTCAGTCCCTGCAGTTCTACCATATCGTGATAACCTAAACAACTTCCTATATGTGCCTGTGGAACCGATTGTAATACGCTGCCGAACTTCCACCAGTCATAATGAATAGAAATTTTTATAATGCTTGGTAGAGAATTTTTGCGAGAATAAGCTGCTAAAATAAGGCGAAATTTTCTATTCAAAATTTACTGGTGGAAGTTTTCTTTGGCGGTAATCGGAAACTGTTGGTCAGATGCAAAAATTCAGCCGCCATCTTGTGATAACTTCCTCAGTTACTTCACTCGCAATTGGTAGACTTTGCGCTATATGTCTCCTCCTCCTTATTCATAACTCCATTACTTCCGCAACAATCACATTTTAGATTATGATTATCAGATGGCATCGTATCAAATCGGATATAATCATTACAACAAATAAATTTCAAGGAGCGGTGGTTAATATCAGTTAGACATAAGCATTAACCATGGTAGAAACCAAAGCAAAATGCTAATTTCAAAAGGTTGAATCTAAACCAGGGCGCGAAATTTCCACTCGCCTGCTCGCCAATGGCGAGCAAATATTTAAGGCTGAAGAGTAAGTTTTGTCTTTTAAAATGTTGTGTTTTACATCAAACTATGTACGCTCAGAATAACGTGCCTCAATCCAGCGACATGCGGATCTTATAGATCTTTTGTGCTTAGCTGAGAAAAGCCGATAATTTAACAAAGTATGGCAATGAAAAACAATGCAGGTATACCATTTTATTGCTGAAACTAATGAAGTTAGACTTAGCGGAAAAATTAAAAAACCGTACATATATCAGCATTCTGGTTGATGGTACCGCAGATGAATCAGATGTTGAACATGCAAATGCGTATGTTCAATACGTGGACACAAAAGATAATCATATCAAAGAGGGAATTTTAGGAGCAAGAGAACTGCCAAATTCTACTCCATCCAGTTATTTCACAGCCATAACTGATTTTATATAAAAGTATATACGTCCAAATAAATATAAAAACAGGTGTTATATTGTATGCTTGGGTAGTGATGCTGCTCCAAATATGGTTGCGATACAAATCAGGACTTGCTATGAAAAAGAAATCTATTTGTGTTAAATTGATAAACATTCACTACGTTGCACACCATTTGAAGTTGGTTGTTTTGGATGCATGCGGTGAAGTTGAATATATGAAAACATTTGATTCAGTGGTTAGGAGTATTTTTTAATTTTACCATGTCTCGGCTAAAACACCGCCCTCTGAATACTAGGCCTGAGCGCTCACACAAAAATGACACAAAAATGGCGGCTGCCGAAGGCGGATTTCTTTTAGCGTAGATACGGTCCCTTAAATGTAGACACCAGTATTTTATAAAAGATTTCTCTACCTTGTTTATTCTCAGAAAAACGAAGCGGAAAAAACTTCAAAAAATTATTGGTAGGAATATTTAAGGGACCGTAGACACGCTGAAAAAAATCCGCCTTCGGCAGCCGCCATCTTTGGTCCAGCGCTCAGGCCTAGTATTCAGAGGGCGGTGGCTAAAAGACGTCATACGTCAAAAGAAACAGGAGAAATTGTAGGAGAAAAAATTCTTAAACTGAGTGATATTCACACTATTACATGATTATCCATCAAAGAACGTGCTGTGAAAGCTTTTTTGCTAGCCATCTTGAACAGGGGACCGCGGAAAAGACCATGATAGTGCTAAAACTAAGGGTTTGCTGAAAAGATTGAAAGATTATACATTTCTTCAAGTTCTGTACTTCCCTTATCAAAGAAATTGAATCATTTAAGTATGGCATTAAAAAACAAGGAACTTGTTATTTCATGTGGAAATAATAATTGAACATTGCATCTCAGTTCTGACAGACCTAGAATCTAGTGTTGCACCAAAACGAACAGGAGTTTTTGGACCAACTATCCATCTCGGGTATAATCAAGGTTGTACAGTTGGCAAATATTAAAAATGGGGAACGAGAGTTTCAGACTTTAAAAGGGAGATTAATTAAACATGAAAGATATACATCTCAGAAAGATATATAACAACGGATGTGTTAACAAATCTGCATTTTTTTTTACACTTTGGGTTGGCCGCCCAAAGAAACAATTCTTGAATTTGGGTTAAAAGAAATAAAAAAGCTGTTTATGTATTTGAAACCAAGTCTCTTTAGCGAAAAAGTGAATATTGTATTGTCAAAGTGGGCAGAATTCAAGTTTATGTTCCCTTCACTAACACTGAAGGATATGCTGGGGAAGTTTTACAGTGAAAAGCACTCAGCAAGGTTCCCCAATTCGCTCCAGAATCTAACAATTTGTGCTGTTTTATGAGTGAGCATAGTTTCGTGCGAGAGGCTTTAGCTGTCACAACAGACTCAAGACAGCATACAGAACATCTCTGAAGACTGAGACACTGGATGATTTACTCAGAATTTCTATTAATGGATCCACGCTGACAGATTTTGACCCTACAGCTGCGATTGAAAAGTTATATTTCAGTGTAGCAAGGCAACACTACACTAACATGAAGTTCTAAAAGTATAGAAACTTTTTCTGTAATGATTTTTAGTGGTATGTGGCAATTTCTGTTACCATTGAAACCTTATGGCAACCTTATTTTGAGTTAATATGATTATTATTTTTTTTTAATTTGCAGTAAATATGTTTGGATTTTTCAATTTCTGCATTCTTTTATGATTTCGGTCACCAGAAAGTTCTGCATACTACATCTGTTAACACTTGAAAAATAGTTCGTATTTCTCATGAATGTAGAATATTCCTGATTTACCAGACAGATCCTTCTAACAACGTTAAGTTCAGTTTGTCATAAATAGTTCATTTTCTGGGCAAGTGTGCCAGTGACGTTGTTGTCTGCATGAATGTAAAATAATGGCGAGCAAAGATTTTAGCCTGGCGAGCGCCTTTTGAACTGAAATTTCATGCTCTGATCTAAACTATAATTACTCTTCATTAAAACTGGTGAAGAAGATTTTCATTTAAATTGATTGTGATCTTTGTCGTTACACTTCGGTATCGAAGAATGTAGTTTGTTTCCGTGCCAAAAATATTCTTCTCTATTGTTGTCTCCGACACCAATAACAATTTTTGATATTGAAGCAGTATCGACAGTGCTAAGAAGGATGCCCGTGTGTTTATTTAAAGTTAAATTCTATAAGTGTTTATTCCAAACATTCTTCGAATGTCAAATTTGAGTAGCTCCGCCGCAATGACGCCTTTAAATGAATTTTATTGTTTTTTGCACATATTTTTGTAAATATTTATATGTTATACACAACGCACACTTTCGGCATTTATCTACAATATACTTCCACATATAAGGAACTTTTTACAAGAGAATGGTAATTTTCGTATAACAATAAGTATTATTTTTATTTTTGTAACTATTTTATAGCTATTTTACACAGTTTTAATAAACAGAAAATTATACAAAAATTCCCAGTTATGCATCTTTGTTATCTATATAATCTCAATTAGTAGCATCAAATTCAGTGCAGAAGTTTTTGAGAAAATCGGTTTTTAAAAAATTCGAAAAAAAAACATTTTTATCTCATAAAATATCAATATTTATAATGTGATAATAGGGGAAATATATTGTCAGATAGGTAGCCACATCTGGGGGAAAAAATCAGAAAATTTGATTGAAATGCATGTTTCCAATGCTTATCCGGCTATACCCTTTATGGATTAAATTTTTATGCATCCATGCGTAGAATTTTTGCGCTAATTTCAAAGTCTAAATTTGGTGCGGATATATTAATTATTATTTAATTAATGTTATCATTGATTTCAAACTGTTTTTTTAACATTCCCACGGATTGCCAGAATGAGAAAGGCAAGGCCTACAGATGCGGAAGTTAAGGAATAAAGGGTAGCAGAAGTTTTAAAAGGGGCCACAATCTCAGAATTTAAGAGGCTTCCCAAAACTCGTAACTTTCATAGCCAGGAACGAAAGAAAAAAAAATCCCCTTTCAGAAATCCTAAAATTATTCTTCTGCCTCAATTACTAGCTGAGATAATATTTATTATTTCCCTAATTGGTTTATTTCTATTAAATGCTCATTTTAAAAGACAATCACGTTATTTTTTTAGGTAGCATTGTTCAGAACGATGTCACTTTTTAAAAATACAGCATAAATGTTACTTATTCAATATACAATTTTCATAAGTGTTGATACCACCATTTCCGAATAGTAATTTCAGCAAATATCTTAAATTCTTGCTTAAGACCATTTTTAAATTGTAGCGTTCTATACCATTTTGCTAGTGGTTTTTTGACGGCATGGTGAGATAAATATTACTTATTCAATATAAAAAATTTCATAAGTGTTGATACCATTCTTTTAGAATAGTATTTTCAGCAAATATCTTAAATTAAAACCGCCATCATCTCGAGTAATGTATCCACGGATAAGTTGTAGAAAGGAGTTTCGTTCAGATACACTTTTGTTAAGAATAGAGTGCACTTCCTGGTAGTGGAATGTGGAACTAACAAACCGCGATTTTATTTAAATTACCAGATTTAACACGGCGATCTGTTTGAAACCGTAAGATAGTTTATAACACATAATAAGAAGTTTTAAAAAAGAATGGCGCGAGAAATTTCGGGGGACGGGAGACGGAGGGGGGGGGGGTAAAATATTTTTTAAACCTTAGCGTTTTTTACCCGTTTATGTGCGGTTTTATGTGCAGTTTTTTGATGGAGTCCTGAAATAAATGCTTATTATTCAATGTAAAAATATCATTAGCGTTTATATAATCGTTGATATAAGCGTTGATAAAGCAAATATCTTAAAATGTTGTTTAAGACCGCCACCCTCTTGACTAATATGTATATACGGATAGCTTTTTAACGGAGTTACGTTCAGATATAGTTTTGCTAAGAATAGAGTGCGATCCCTGGTGGTGGAATTTGGAACTAAAAGATTTTATTTAAATTAGGAAATCTAACACGGCGATCTGCTTGAAACTTTAAGATTGTTTATAACAGATAATAAAAAGTTTTAAAAAGAAGTGCGCGAGAAATTTCAGGGGGGGGGGGGCGAGAGAAGGGGCGCTGAAACTTTTTTAAAAACCTTAGCGTTTTTTACCCTTTTATGTGCGGTTTTTAAGCATTTAATAATTATTATTTATCAACTTGAGTTTATTAATTAAAGAATAAAGTGTTTTGAAAGGAATATTAAATGAAACCCTCTGTGCTATCTGTGATCACACTTACCCTCTTGTTAAATAAGTAGGAAATTTTAGGTATTTCATTATTATTATCTCAGAATTCATTTGAATGGACACCTAACTGTCAGAAATATTCATGTTATATTTAATGCAACTTAAATATCACGAATTTAAAAACTTTAAAATAACTAGGGGATCATACCCGGGATTCCTGGGTTAAAGAATATAGGTGAAGACATTTTGTTTTAATTGAAAACTAAGAATTGTTTTATATGCAATAAATTTTTTAGATTGCGCACTTACATTTTTCATATGGAAAATACGAATTATACAATCAAATAATTTTTTGAAATTTATCAAAAGCAATATTTTCTTATTAGCCGCATGCTAAGAGTTATTTGACCAAGATTTTGCTACTTATGGCGTCCTTTTATATTTTGATAATTTCAGAGCTTATACATGTTTGTTAAATTTGTGTTTTATTTGTATTATTTTATTTATTTATTCATAAGGAAGTTTTTTTAACGGATATTAGCCGTTAAAATGATGAATAAAAAATGATGTATTCTTACTGTAAAAGCTACTTTTTACTCTGCCGTAAAAAATGATGAATTCTTTATTTTGTTTTAAGGGCAAACGGATTAATCTTTCGTAATCGAGCTCCGCGTAATATAGATAAATTAAAAAATATTTCATGCTTTAAAATTGTTTTTAAAACCATAGATGAACTTTGCAAACAATTTTCACTTGAAAAAAATAATCCTATTTGGTGATTTGAAAATTTAAATTGTACGATTACAAATATGTTAGATTTGTGTTTTTACAATATTATTCTTTTATTTGTTTATAAAAGAAGTATTAATTTCGTTAATTTGTCTTTCACAAATATGTTAGACTGTAGGTTCCTTTAATATTATTCTTTTATTTGTTTATAAAGGAAGTATTAATTTCGTTATATGAAAAAAGTCAGAAACAAATGCCGAAAAATGTTAGTTGCTTTATGTGCAAAATGCTTATCTTTATTATGCATTGAAACCGGCACGTGATAAGATAAACAAAAAAAATCATGCTTAAAAATTATTTTAGAAAATATAATCCATTAGTCAATAAAGATACAGTTTTTAAACAAATTGCATTTGAAAGTAATTTTTTTCCCTATGTGACGAAAATTGAAAATGTACGATGGTCAGAACATTTAAAAATTGCAATAGCGAAAATTTCAAGACCGAAATTTGATCGTGAAATGTTCCCATTCGCAAAACGACGTCAGCGTTACGCACAGATACGATTGTTCTTTATAATATAGATACTTAACCAGTAAAATATAATAAAGATCAGTTATTAGGATGTGGTTATCAATTGAGGCTATTATGCTTGGTATTCCGGAATGAAAAACAGCAATTTTCACCTTCTCAAATTTGCATACACACTTCTCACTTTTCATATAACACAATTCATATTAACCAATTTTAGAAAATTTTGTATTTTGTTTGATCATTTAAAAATCATTTTAACTCAAAACTTGAAGTCACGATTGTCAGCAACATCTTTTATGTGAACAGACGCACCCTTTACTTGAGATTCTAATCGCAATTCCGGAGTGTAAATATTTCCGTAATTTATTTTTTTTAGACGCATTTGTGTTAAAATGTTTAGTTTTATCTAAGAAAATGATAATTTTCTTTTAAATATGACTTTATTTTCACTTAAATAAGCATTTTGTCTAGTGTCTGAAACTTAGTATCAGTATACACATGTAGAAGGAAAAATATATGGAAAATGTATGAGGAAAAATGCCTGTTTTCAAAAGCAGTATGTCATTTTTCGTTATTATGCCCCTAATAAAATATTATGCTCCTAATGGGATTTTGCGGCACTAAACCCTATACAACAATTTTTATCAACATTTTAAAATTTTTATCAGAAAATGGCATGAACAAAGATAAAAATACCTCATTATTTCTCTCTTGTCTGCAATAATGAAAGCTATCTAATTTTCACCATTTTGAAGAAATTTCATAAAATGCTTTTAAAATTAAAACATAAAAGTGGGGATATTTTAAAAAAAAACAGATTGTACGATCACATCTACAAATGAAGAGCTTTCACTTAACAAAAAAAATTAGAAAAATTGGTTCCGCAGAAAGACCAGGGAAGATGACTAAAAACTGCACTTGGGTTTTAAATATATAGATTTTATAAAATAAGGTAAAACTAAATTAAGCAAATTATCTTATTTTGATAAAATTATAGTAGAATGTTCTAAAGAATAACATTAAAATTTTATTATTCGAGAGAATTTTGGACAAAAACTTCAGGAACACGAAATTATTTTAAATCGCGAATTATGTGTTTGCTTGTCTAACACGACGAAGCAAATCCACCCAGGCGGGAATCATCAATTTCTGTAATATAAATCGCTATTAGTTGCATGTCACCTCTCTTCTACAAAAACACTCTAAATTTTAGTAAACCATTGCGTTTTATCAGTGTGTGATTTCGATTACATTATTTTCAAAAGTGGAGCATTTTCACCTGTGAAGAATTTCAAAACAGCTGGGCTGTGAAAATGACGCACTTCTACAAAACATAATTTAGGTGTAAGAATTAAAATACATGCTTTTTTTATAAAATGACGTCATTTGCATCCGCTAAAGCAATCCACTTTTACAATCCAGTCATAAACTTCGTCTATAGAAAAGTATGCATATGACGTCATTATCACGGAATAACAGACAATATTCTTGACATAGCCCGTATTTTAATTTCAACTTCTTTTTCAGTTTTTATGAGGAAATGGCAACAAAAAGATACAGTATCTCCTATTTTCGACTATTTTCCGGTTACTTCAATGACTTTGAATAGAAATGGTTTACTTTTGTTGCTATTATAAGAAAAATGGTATTAAAAACTACTAAAAATTAATATCTGAAAAATAAATTGAGATACAGCTTTCAAACAAATTGCATTTAAAAGAGCATTTTTTCCCTTATACGACGGTGTAAAAATTTAACATGTGCGATGTTTAGAACTTTAAAAATTTGCAGTAGAAAAAATTGTAAAACCAAAATTTTATTTAAAATTTCAAAGTGTTGCCATTCGCAAAATGACGTATGCCTTACGCACAGATACGTTTGTCCTTTATAATATAGATATAGAAGTAGCTGGAAATTTGTCTCTAGAGAAAATATTGTTAAATGATATGATATTAGTATTTAGATTAACACAAGATTTTTCAGACTCTTTTATGTCGCAAGACAGTTGAAGTCTCAGCAAAATTTTTGCGACATGCTAAATGTACATTATTAACACATTCACGCCGGCGCCTATATTCATGTTTTTTGCTGTGACGTGGCGCTCGAATTCATGTTTTGCTTGATCTGGTGGCGTGGTACTTTCGCTTATTCAGACACTGTATGAAATGACGCGCCCCTCTCATTATTTATTAAATTGAACTGGAATATAACAAGCAGAGTTGATTGTGAAAGTCTGGAAGTTCGTAAGGAATAAGCAAATTACTTAGAGACATGATTTTATTGACTGCATTTGTAGGAATTTAATATAAAATGTCTTAAAATCTATAGAAATATGGACAACATGATATAAATGCCTTTTCTGTAAAGTAGCAGCCATGCCCTTAGTCAATGATTTCCTTGAATGAAAACGAGAATTCTCTTTTCCCGTCGTGAACGTATAAGGTTTATAATATTGAATTGTTTTCACTACTGAATTCTCGAATATTCAAGTGGGACCGACCTGTAGGGCACGCCGTCTACGACATAGTCGAGTGATACCCACATGTAGTGCACGCATTCTATTTAAGAGTGGAGTGTGACCCACCGGTGATGCACACCGCCCGATTAGACAGTCAAGCGTGACCCACCGGTGATGCACGCCGCTGGATGGGTCAGTCAAGAGTGACCCACCGGTGATGCACGCCGGCATGAACGTGTTAAGCAGAAACATGTAACCGAATAAAGCTGATGTTTTACTAGTGCAGGGTTGCCACGCTTCAGGAAATTTCCCAGGTGAAATATCTGTATTTGTTTATAGAAAAGTAAATATAGTTTAAACACACGAAATTTCGCCTTATTTAAGGAGAGATTTTCTCTAAGAAAACACTGGTACATAAGCATTTCCTTGTCTGGAAATTCCCTTAAGCGTGGCAACCCTGTAGCACTACCTCAACTATCAATTTAATTATATTACAAATATTTTAATTTCAATATATTGCACGGTTTCAGTTTTTACACAGTCGAATAGAAAGTAAAATTAACTCTCAAATGCAATTTCTTTAAAACTGTGTCAGAATTTACTGATTTATGGATTTTTAAAAATATTTTCCAAACATGAATTGTTTATTAAATATGTCTGAAAAATCAACGGGATTGCATTTAAAACAATACTGAAAATAATTCTGCATTTGTTTGTTTCCATATAGTATCCCATATCTAAATTGTGAAACGGGATTACAACTTCACAAATAAGTAAATAAAACTGGAATTTAGCACACATGTAATCGAACGATTGAATATATAAACAATCGAAATAAAATAAAAAAAAGATGCTATAAATACAGAAATCGTTGGCTTAAAGATAATATTAAAAATATATTTTTGTGTAATCGGCGGGCAGTCTTAGAAAATATATTAAAGGTGATCATGTGACTATAATGAAAATAATAGCAAATATATATAGAGACAAATATGCAGAGATTGTTTCGCTTTTAATGTTATTTATTGCTCAACTCTTTTCACAAATGTATTCTTAAAACGGGATATAAAAAAAATATATATTTTTTTGTAAGACATGTGAAGCTACAAATGAGAGAAAAATTGTCGTTTATAAATCTTGTTTTTGATTTTTTCCATCACTATCCATATTCATTTATGAATTCTTTGTCTAACTCTATTTCAATTTGTCCACATACACGTACATGCACTCATTGGGAAATCTTAATCAACATTGCGAAATATTAATTCAATACAATTTTAATCCAATTTATCTACTTCAAAATTTTAATGCATTTTCTATTTATTTCTTTGCTTTCCAGAATAATAATTTTCTGTGAAATAAAGAATTATCTGCAAATCTGAAATCATTTTCATTTTCCTCACATATATTTATTAAAACTATTCTAACAATAAAATAATCCTGCAAGAAATAGAACTTGATTATACTAAAACCACATTTTAAAGTAAATTATAATATTAACAACGTTGCCTTAAAAGTAATTATATTCCTGTTAATTTTTAAAATCTTGAAAAAAATTGCTGAAAATTTTTGTGGTATACCCAAAATCTTGAAAACACGCAGTTTTTCATATGTTTATTTAATCTAAAGATCGGTAAAAATTTATTTGTAATGTAATTAAATTTAAAATTTTCTGCTAATTAGTGATTGCTTATTTTTTTATTATTATTATTTATGTTTCGGAATCTATTTATTGGATTTTTAAAATTACAATTTTTATAGTCCTAAAACATAGTGTAAATGAAGTACTGCTATAATGATTTGTATATGTGTACATGTGATGTCAATACGATATTTTCCAAACGGTACCGCTGACTGAACAAATATTTAATGAATATTCTACAGATCTTTGTCGCAGGAGCTCCATAAACGTTTGAAAAATATTGGCCGAAGGATTAGGTACGTCATCAAAGTTTCAGCCATTTAAGGAAAAAAAAATGGGACTGATTCGATATCCCAGATAGCATGAACATTAGCAGCAAGTTTGATTTTTTTCTAATATTATCTTGCCGTGACAAATTTGAATTGAGAAATTCGCAGCAAATCTCCCGCAAGTTACACCATCACCCACTTGCATAAGTAGTTTGTTGTGAAACTAATGGCAAGACTGTCTTTAACACTAGAACAGGCGGAAATTTTGCTAAAGTGTTACAAAAATATTTTACACTGGAATATTTATTTGAAACTATTTAACTTATTTATTTAACTTATTTCTCCGTGGTATATTTTAAACTTATTTTAGAAAGAAATTTCTGGTGATAATCGAAATATTTTTATTTGGTACCGGTCAAAATGGCCGCTACGGCGGTTCTAGTGTTAATTCACGAAAGTAAAAAATCCCTCTGTTGTGAGAATAAACAATCAGCAGATACGCAGAAATTGTAGAAATTTTATTCGGTTTGTACCGCTTTTTTAAAACGCTATGCTTATGGAATACAAAAAAAAAAAAAAAAAAAAAAGGCTCGACTTGAAAAGTATAAAGATTACCCTAACTTGTTTATAGTGGTATAAATAAATAAATAAATAAATAAATAAATGATGCATGCACCTTCACGGTGCGTTGCATCGATAGACATGATCAGACATATAGACCCCGTCGAAAGGGTTAAACTTATAGTGAAACAGTTAATGTGGTATGGAAAGATTACTACTTTGCAGTATTTTCGCTTATTTGTTTGCCGTTAATTTTCAATAAATATGATACAGCATGAATTTAACTTGCACGACAAGTTAGCTGCAAGTTCAAAGTGTGGTGATTTTGGCGTTTGCATTATCTTGCTGCAGACTTGTTAGGAACTTTCAGTCTTGTCATGCTGAGCTTGCTGCAGCTTTGTAGGTTTTCAAAGCAAGACTTCTGCAAATTTTCTGCAAACTAAAAATGCTATGTGGGATGGAAGATCACACATGAGATATCCAAAAGTATAAGTGAAGAATAGTGTGATGTTGTAATCAAACCTTCGTAGTGCAGTTCTAACGTCTTCAGTTTCAAAAGAAAGTGACGAACGGAGATTCGAGCGGTCCAGCTTTCGAAACCAACCGATTCTGTAGTGTGACAAATAATTAAAAATCTACCCTTTTATTTTTCTCCCTCTATCTCTCTCTTTTTTCTTTTCCTTTTTTATTGACATTATTCACAAAGTTTAGCTGAATAAATTTATATACCTGGTGTCCATAAATAAACGAGCCTACTTTAAATTTGTCAACAGACAAAACTATTGTTCATGAAGTTGTGAAATTTTGTGAAAGTCATAATAAAAGGATGTGAATTTGTTTAAGCAAAAAAAAGTTCACAATTTCGCCACCAGAGAGAGATTTTTCTAAATTACACATTTAGCATTACGATAAATTGAAAATTTTATTTATTAACTTAACCTGATTCTAAAGACAGCATTTCAAGCCATGTTCCTAGCATTTCCCAGAAAACACTGCGGTCAACAATGGAACGTGCTATCTTACGACTCCAGATGGTATCTGAAATTGGTGACTGTTATGCGGATACGGAACATGTTTCGTTATAACAAAATATGTTAAACTATCGTAAATGTATGTAAAATTTGTAATTCGTTAAAAAACGTCCTCCTACTTTTTTCTGCTGAAGGAAAAAAAAAACAAAAAAAAACAAAAAAAAAAAAACTAGAAAAAAGGAATTCTGCTTTTTCAGAATTTAGTGTCGCCCCGAAGAAAAAATATGCGTATATATATATAGATAGTACAAAACATATTTCACTTTTAAGACATACGTTTTTACTTTATATAAAGTGACGTCATCCGCATCCGCTAAAGAATTCCTCATTTGCGATCCAGTATTAAACAATATGTACAATAAAGTACGCATATGACGTCACTATCGCTGAATGACAAGAATCTCGACAAAAATATCGGCTATCTAAAGATTCATAGGCCTTCATTTGTTTGTAACATAATATAGATACTTATAATTAAATTTAGTTTCTAATAGCTCCATGTTTTAACTGAAATTATTCATTTATATTTTTTGAAAATAGCACTCATTTTGAGTAATTTTTTTTTTCAGTTTTTATGGGGAAATGGCAATAGAAAGCTATAATTGCAATTTTCCTAGTATTTTTCGCTTACTTTCAACAGAAATGGAGTACTTGAGTTGCCAAAGTTAAACAAATGTTGCTAAAATTCACAAAAAAATTAATATCTCAAAAATAAATGGAGATCCAGTTTTCAAACAAACTGCATTTAAAAGTGCTTTTTCTTTTCCCAATACGACGGTATAAAAATTTAAAATGTGCGAATCTTAGAAGTAAAAAAAAATTGCAGTAGAATATTCAGAAGTACTGCCTTGTTTCACGGCTGACTTCTGTAAGCTAACGTTATTTTTGAAGACGGCACAAAATAAGCTGGGAGGAAGAAATAGCATACCGGTTACCGGGAGCCAAAAAAAAATAAATCCCATTCTTTTATTATGTCCTTCACAAAATTTCACAACATTCTGAAAAACAAAATCCCCATGCCTTTATTATGTCCTCCACAAAATTTCACAACATTCTGAAAAAAAAAATCCCATGCCTTTATTATGTCCTCCACAAAATTTCACAACATTCAGAAAAAAAAAATCCCCATGCCTTTATTATGTCCTCCACAAAATTCCACAACATTCTGCACATTCTTTCCACAGTTGATCGCAGTGTGTTCTGGGAAATACTAGGAACATGTCGTGAAATGCTGTCTTTAGAATCAGGTTAAGTTAATAATAAAATTTCTAAACTATACTAATGCTAAACATGTTATTCAATAAAAAATCGCGCTTTGTTGGCGAAATTTTGATTTTTTTTCTTTTTTGCTTAAATGAATTCCCATCCATTTATTATGTATTTCACAAAATTTCACAACTTTATGAATAATTGTTTTGTCTGCAGACAACTTTAAAGTAGGGTCGTTTAATTATGGACACACTGTATTTACTTAATTATTTTTATTGCGGTATTTAAAAGTATTTTCATTTAATATTGTGCTTATGTAGAAAAAAAAATCTCCCTGCAGTATTTGTATTTTACATTATAAGGAAATGACGAGAAGAAATGTACAGATCTTTATATTATCTTTTGAATAATATTAAATGGGTTTTTTTCAGATTAATAGAAACAAAAAAAATATATACAAAACGCCTTTTGAAATACTAAAATGTCTGATTCATTAACTTAAATGTAATTTTTACAAACAAACCCGTTAAGTATCTGAAGTTATATCTTTATAACAATTTTATAACCTTGTAAAAGATTAGAAAAGATTTTTTATTTGATATTTCTATATAATTAAAAAAAAAAATTCTCGAAATTAATTTTCACTTTGAGATTAAATTTTGCAAATTGTTCTCTTTCTTGCGCATTTTTAATTAGTATTTTAAATGATAAGCATTAAAAACTTTTTAATTTCATACACTTCTTTCCAAATTACATTTTCGCTAAGATAAAACTAATTTCTTTTAAAGATTTGAAAATTGCGACAATTTTAAATTCCAAAATTCGTGTCATACTGATAAGAGCAGTTTTTAGGTTCGTAATAAATGTAGTAATAAAAATTTTACTGGGGTATTAATATCTAACGGAGAACAAAATAAAAAGAAAATAACTTCTTAAAATTATTGTATAAAAGAAAGAATTTAAATCTATAAAAATTAATATTCTAATTAGAGATATTTTAGATTTAATTAGAAATTATTTTTTTTCATTTAATGTGATAAAACATGCAAATCACACTTATTTAGCAATAGTGCATTTTTAGAAAAATTAAAATATGAATGGATTTTCGCTAAATTTTAATATCTTTAATTTGGTTTTTTTTTATGCGAATGAATAACTTGCTTAACAACTTCCTTGAGTAAGATGTCCAGAAAAACAGATAGATAAACAAATTTTTTTTTTGTATTAATCAAATCCGAAGATTTTTAACCCCATTTCTGCGACACAAGAATGCGACGTAACAGACTTCTAAGTGTGTTGTAAACTTTTAAAATGGCTTTCATTAAATATGGTCTTTTTAACCGACTTCAAAAAGAAGGAGGTTATCAATTCGACCTGTATGTATGTTTGCCCATGTTCACACATAACTTTCTTAAATATGAACGGATTTTGATAATTTTTTGTTTGTTTGAAAGTGTAAGTCACCCATTTAGTCCCATTGCAATTTCATAAAAATCTGATGATTAGAACATTTAAAAAAAATAAAAAAATTAAAATTCAAATCCTTTTTTAAGCGGTCGCCCAATTATAAGCAGTCATCTTTCATACTGTTACTCTTACAGAGATACGAATTCTTTCAAAGTGCGGAAACTTAGCTGGACAAAGGCTAAGATCCAGATAGATTTTTCGCTGGTAGTGAAACGAGATCGACCAAACAGAAGCCTGCAGTTTTTCGAACTTTTCGCTGTTTGCAAAAATGCAGCCTTCTGATTGGTTGATCTTGTTTCGCTAAGAGCGAAAAATCTATCTGGATCCCGGCCATTCTGCCATCTACCAAACCGGAAGGCCCACAAAGACACAAACCGATATCGAAAGTCAGTGTCGAAAAGTTGAAAATCAACCTTTAAAGTTTCGCATGTATCAGAGCACAAGTTCAACGCCTAGAATAAATAGTGTGGAAATCTGCTATCCAAACAGCACTAAACAAATGTATCCCTTAAATGTGCAATGATGCTGTAATCCAATGAGCCGATTGCAGCGATATATGCGTTATATTTTCAAATTTCAGTGCAAACATTGTATTATAACAGCGTCTAGACCAAATGGTCTAGGAGTTTTAGAAAATATCCCCAGATGTCGCTCCGATCGAGTCTTTGGATTTCAGCATCGTTTTACATTTAAGGGATACAATATTTTAGTGCTTTCTAAGTACTACTGCTACAGCGCCTAGAAGATACAGTGTGGAAAACGGCTACAAAATAGTGCTAAAAAATTGAATCCCATAAATGTACAACGATGCTGAATAACAAGATGTCGATCGTAGCGCCATCGTAGTGATTTAAAAACGATAGTCATTCTAAAAGAGACTCATTAACCTATTTCACGTCATTCCTTAACTAAATTAGCTTATAACAGACTAAAATATCTTATATTTATAGTTTCCGATATTTAACATTCTATATTTTTTGAAAACACAGGGTTTATTTTGAAAAGAGTTACGAGATGGCGCTCGTATCAGCATATTGCCGCTGAGCATTGTTGGAGATTTATGGGATACAAGTTTTTAGCCCTTTTTAAAGCATTATAGGAATAGCCGTTTTCCACACTGTATCTTCTAGGCGCTCTACTACTGCTATTACAACATTCACAATCGATAATGATAAGCTTTTTTAAGCGGTCGCCCAATTATAAGCAGTCATCTTTCATACTGTTACTCTTACAGAGATACGAATTCTTTCAAAGTGCGGAAACTTAGCTGGACAAAGGCAAAGATCCAGATAGATTTTTCGCTGGTAGTGAAACGAGATCGACCAAACAGAAGCCTGCAGTTTTTCGAACTTTTCGCTGTTTGCAAAAATGCAGCCTTCTGATTGGTTGATCTTGTTTCGCTAAGAGCGAAAAATCTATCTGGATCCCGGCCATTCTGCCATCTACCAAACCGGAAGGCCCACAAAGACACAAACCGATATCGAAAGTCAGTGTCGAAAAGTTGAAAATCAACCTTTAAAGTTTCGCATGTATCAGAGCACAAGTTCAACGCCTAGAATAAATAGTGTGGAAATCTGCTATCCAAACAGCACTAAACAAATGTATCCCTTAAATGTGCAATGATGCTGTAATCCAATGAGCCGATTGCAGCGATATATGCGTTATATTTTCAAATTTCAGTGCAAACATTGTATTATAACAGCGTCTAGACCAAATGGTCTAGGAGTTTTAGAAAATATCCCCAGATGTCGCTCCGATCGAGTCTTTGGATTTCAGCATCGTTTTACATTTAAGGGATACAATATTTTAGTGCTTTCTAAGTACTACTGCTACAGCGCCTAGAAGATACAGTGTGGAAAACGGCTACAAAATAGTGCTAAAAAATTGAATCCCATAAATGTACAACGATGCTGAATAACAAGATGTCGATCGTAGCGCCATCGTAGTGATTTAAAAACGATAGTCATTCTAAAAGAGACTCATTAACCTATTTCACGTCATTCCTTAACTAAATTAGCTTATAACAGACTAAAATATCTTATATTTATAGTTTCCGATATTTAACATTCTATATTTTTTGAAAACACAGGGTTTATTTTGAAAAGAGTTACGAGATGGCGCTCGTATCAGCATATTGCCGCTGAGCATTGTTGGAGATTTATGGGATACAAGTTTTTAGCCCTTTTTAAAGCATTATAGGAATAGCCGTTTTCCACACTGTATCTTCTAGGCGCTGTACTACTGCTATTACAACATTCACAATCGATAATGATTAAACAAATAATTTGCTGAAGAAATAGGGGCATTTTTTAAAAATTTTGTATAATAATTTCCATCATCACTTTATTCATGGTAATAGCTACAATATATTCACAATTTTACTATATTTAAGATAGGTTGGCACCAACTTCAAAAAGTAATTGATTGCTTTTTATACGTATATATTCGTAAATTAAATCATAAATATGTAAATTAATTTTTTATAAAAAAAATATTCTCTAGAAAATCCATGTTTGGTAGCTATTAAATTCTATATATTAAATTTAACGTTTTTATGCCGATACATGACGTCCGATGTGCAGTTAATGGATAACGCTTCGTCATTAGAGAAGTTTAAAGAATTATTTAGTTCTTTTCAGCGCTTTTTTTTTTTTTTTTTTTTTTTTTTTTTTTTTTTTTTTTAAGTCGGTTAATATTTTTTTTTTTAAAAGAATATTTTATTCTTCTTTCAAGTTGTCAGAAATAGATGCAAAAATTCAGCTAGAAGATTTTATGTTTTTAAAGTGTTTATGGGATGCTAATAACAGTGATTATTCCAACAAAATATCTCGAAGCTAAATTTTGTGGAGCCAAAAACCCACGAAATTTTCGGACTTTTTTCCGTTTTTGCCTATAACTTAAAAATTATAAAATTCGTGTGTACCATACTTAATTACAAAAAGAAAGAAAATTAAATTCTCTACAATTTTCATTATAAAAAGTTTCTCTAAATCCAGTACTAAGCAAGCTACGGCTTTCTGAATAACAAACTTTTTTCTAACTTTGTGGAAAATCGCAAAGAACAACATTTGACATCCTTTTTTATTCATTTTATCCTCTTTAATGCAGATTGTTTATATTACAGGTATTTTCATGATAACAATAACGGTTAATTAGAATGTTAACATTGTAAAAAAATTGACAACATTGTATATATTTTTCTTGTATTTAGAACTTAAGTAGAGAATATTAATTGTAGTCTAACAAATATATCTAATATTTAGAGATTATTCCGCCAGGTGACAGCACTAATCGTCAGTCCCCAATTTTATTACAACTGTCAAATAGATTTCTCGAGTCATTCCTTGCAGATGTTTTTTTTTTTTTTTCAGAGTTCTACGAGACGCGCGATAATGAGCATGTGAAATGTACGTGTCTTTACATTAAGATTTCCTGGCAGTTTTGTTAATGAGAGGCGTAAGGAAGAAGGTGGGTTGATGAAGACGTATGCATGTAAAGGTATTCCCAAGAGCAGTTCTTCTGTTGTTCCTAATTATATAAATATATACAGCCCTCCTATAAATAGAAGTATATCTTGTAGTACAGAATTTTATTAAACATTCTTTCTACTAAAGTATACCACAGGCGTGTCTTTTGAAGTGATGAGTCCATTATTAAATAATGTGACGCTTACTTATGGAAAGAAGGTAGCTATAGTAGATATTTACATTAATGTATGTAAGAGTTATGGTAAAAGACTTACGGTATCATTTTTAATGTATTTAGTAACTTCTGGAGCATTTGCGGGTTCATGGGTTTGGTCTGTCGACAAATTCAGGAGGAAACGAGCAGGTCGCTGGTTTTTCAACAGCTTTGATCTTCTTTGAACTTGTTGCGATATCATCAACCTGGTTGTCAAAGTCATCATCGTTACTGGTTTTTTCGATGGTTTCCCAGGCAAGTCATAATCTTGTCACTATACACATATCTTGTCATAATTTTTGACAAGAGCATGCCTTGCTGCACCCTTTTATAGAGCTACATGAGACAACATGCAGCAAGGATTCAGGTGCTGAACTTTTTGAAAGAGACCGTCACACCTGCAAATCAAACCCCATTCTTAAGGGTGAATGTTGTTTCTTAGACAAGCTTGTACTTGATGATAACATCGGAGGAAAGGATGCTGCCCAGCCTCTTGCGCTCGTGGTAGCCTTGCAAGATGAAGTTTGCTTTTAGTAGCAGATTTAGCAAATAATTGGAACTTCAAGGTGATCAATGTTTGCGTATGTACGGTTTACATGTTAAGCCAATGTAAACAATAAGTTTAATTATTAATCACTTAGTTATAACATCCTTCTACATATTACACATTGTGTCTAATTAAAATAAAATTTAAAATAAACATCTGAAAATTTAAAATATGCACACAAAATTCATTAAAATATCATTATACTTTAATTAAATCACTTTTAAAGCTAAACCGTCTAAAATGAAAAAATAGCACTTGACATCCAAGGTTTAAATATATTTTATTTTCAGAAACACTCTTTTAAAAACTTAGTTAAGGATATTTATTTTCCAATCTATTGAGCTTTTTTAAAAAAGAATAAATCTAACGAAAATGGTAAATTAACTTCAAAAATAATTACATTATTTTACAGACAGTCGCCTTTTTTCTGCGAATTATATGTTTTAAAAATTTTCTTAACTGACAGATGTTTTAGACAAGGAGCAAAATGTGAAATATGAAAAGTTTATTTTAAAAGTGTAGAAGTTCATTATTTAATCATCGTATATTATTTTCTGCGATAGCACAAATTAAAATCTATAGGCTATTTTCAATTACTTTTTATTTTAATTTAGGCAAATTAATTTTTAGAATTGTGAAGTTCATAAAACTGTTTTGATATGCGGTTTATTAACATGAAACTTACATTATAGGAACTTTCAAAAGATTCCTTTAAAATTTAATATGTAAAGAAATTTTCTAAAATGGAATAATTTTAAATGTAAAGAATTTGTTAAAATGATATCAACGTCACATTAGTAGATGTAATGACAGACAAAAAAATTAAATATTATTCTGTGCACTGTAAAAAAAGAGAAATAATACTTAATCTAAGAAAATACAGTGTGTTTCAAAAAAGATGGGCAAAACTTTAAGCGGTGATAGTGCGCATACAAACAAACAACTTTCATCAACAAACGTATGGTCGGAAATAAAAAGAAAAGGTGCTGGCGCATTTGAAAATTGATACATGCAAATGTTAAAGCTCTATTAATGTTGCGAGTTATCGGGAGAAGAACAACAATAATAGCATTCAAATGGATTTGGGGTAGAAGAAGAACGCGTATGCAAAATTTCGCCTCGATTAATACATAAAAGCCGCAACGACAATAATAGCATGCAAATGGATTTGGGGTAGAAGAAGAACGCGTATGCAAAAATTCGCCTCGAATAATACACAAAAGCCGCAACGACAATAATAGCATGCAAATGGATTTGGGGTAAAAGAAGAACGCGTATGCAAAATTTCGTTTCGAATAACACATAAAAGCCGCAACGACAATAATAGCATGCAAATGGATTTGGGGTAGAAGAAGAACGCGTATGCAAAATTTCGCTTCGAATAATACATAAAAGCCGCTGATTCGAATGTACTGTCAATCGGGGTATGAACGTATAGGATAATTTTGATATTCACTAATACGGAAAAGTCTGATATGCATTTTATCTACGGAACTGCAAATACAAATATTGGCTTAGAGGCTCAACGATTAATAGCTTATTTCCCGACTGCTAAGAAGGGTTATGTATTTCACGCGTATCTGGTTATGTTGATTTCTTTATACCCTCCAAATATCCCAACGGCTGAATGGATTTTAATGAACGAAGTCTCTATCGATTCGTCTTAATCGTCCGATTGTTATAGGATAAGTTTTGTTTTTATAAATTTAAAATGGCGGTAGACACGAAAAGAAATTACGCACCCTATTGAGTGGCATATCATTGGATAGGTCTTTAAAATGAAGACGATGTTTCATTGACTATTTTACAGCCAGAAGCTCCGTTTAAATATTACACAACCTGGAAGTTGTGTAGGTAGAATCCCTAGCTTTACTGCAACTCTAACCTTCATATACATCTATAGGCCTCATCAAAACAGTGTTTATAGATAGGAACTAACAATTAAACACAACTTAAAAGTCATCCATATAAGTAAATAAAAAAAAATAGGTAAGTAATATAAAAAAAAAAGTTTCACATTGATAATAAATAATTAATTAGTTCGCTTTTTACTTAGTCGGGTTTTTTGATTTTTTAAATTTAATTTTTACTTGTTTTAATCAAATGTCATTAAACTTGCTTTTGTCAATTAATCGTTCTTTCTGTGTTTTTGCCTCGTGTAAGAACATCACATTCGGCGCCATCTAGCAGCTTAGCGTTTTAATTCCGACCATGCACTTTTTGATGAAAGTTGTTTGTTTGGATGTATACTATTACCCCTTAAAGTTTTGCCCGTCTTTTATGAAACATCCTGTATAGTAGAACAATTAACGGAAATATACAATACTCTCTTCTGTTTAACTCGCAATTACTAAAGCGCTCTTTATATTTAGAAAATTACATGATAAGCAAATTTAAACAATAAGATTATTAATAATTACTTTAGCTATGAGCTAACCATTCTGCATAAGACAATTAAATATTAACCGTTGTGCCAAATGCAAATTACAATAAAAAAAGATAAATGAAAACATAAATATGCAAACAAATCAGTAAGCATCAGATCTTAAACATCTATTAAGTCAATTTTTAAAGCTATGCTGTCTAAAGGTCAAAAATAAAACTTGACATCCATGCTTTTAACATATTTTATTTTCAAGAGCAAGCTCTTAAAAACTTCGTTATGAAGATTTATTTTCCAAGCTATTGAGCTTTTAAAAAGAGAATAAAATTTGCCAAAATGATAAATTATCTTTAAAAATAATTCCATTATTTTACAGACTACCGCTTTTTATTTTCGGATTAGATGTTTTTAAAATTTTGTTAATGGACAGCCGTTTTAAACAAGAGCAAAATGTAAAATATGAAATGTTTATTTAAAAAGTGTGGAAATCCATTATTTAAACATTCTATATTATTTTCTGCAACATCACATTTAAAAAACTATAGGTTATTTTAAATTACAATTTAGTTTAATATATGATAGTTAAGTTTAAGGATTGTGAGGTTCAAAAAAAAAATTATTGAACTGTATTTTATTAACAAAACTTACATAATAGAATTTTCAAATGATTTCCTTTACAATTTAAACTATAAAGAAATTTTCTAAAAAGGAATTATTTTAAATATAAAGAAATTGTTAAAATTCTTATCTACACCAAATGAGTAGACGTAATGGCAGACAAAAAAATTAAGTACTATGCTGTACACTTAAAAAAAAAAAAGAGAGAGAAATGTTCTAAAATCTAGGAAAATATAACTATTAATGAAAATACACAGTTTTCACCTGTATGAGAAACCTTATATGATAAACAAAGTGAAACAATAAATTTATTACTAAATCATTCAGCTATGAACTAACTCCATTCTACATGAAACAATCAACACCTTGAAGGGCGGTGGGATATATTATATACCACCTAATTTTAATCAAGATATGCACCAAAACTTTTAATTAAATTTTATTTTTTTAACTTTGGTAGAAAACAGTCGTAAAATTGTTTTTCCTTATTTTGAAATAAGAATTTTCGAAAATTCCGGTGTGAATTCAACATTACAGAAACACAGTAACTTGACGCTTAAAGAGTGAAATATTAACCTTTGTGCCTAATGCAAATTACGTTGAAAGAAAGACAAATGAAAATTTAAAATATGTTAACAAATTTGTAAACTATCTTAAACATCAATTAAGTCAATTTTTAAAGCTATGCTGCCTGCAGTAAAAAAAAAAAATAAAACTAGACATCCAAGCTTTTTGTATATTTTATTTTCAGAAGCACGCTTTTAAAAACTTAGTTATTGAGATTTATTTTCCAAGCTATTGAGCCTTTCGAAAGGAAAATAATATTACCCAGAATGATAAATTAACTTTAAAAATGATTCCATTATTTTACAGACTGCCGCTTTTTATCCTCGAATTAGATGTTTTTAAAATTTTCTTGACGAACAGCTGTTTTAGACGCCAGCAAAATTTAAAATTCGAATCGTTTATTAAAAGAGTGTTTAAAATTCGTTATTCAAGCATCCTATATTATTTCCTGCGATAGTACATTTTAAAAGTATAGGCTATTTTATTTTAGAAAAATAAATTTATATAATTATAAACTTTAAACAACAGTATTAACATAAAACTCACATGATAATAAAATCTTTTAAAAGGAAAATTGTTTAATTGCTTAAAAATTGTATAAACTACAATGATTTTAAATATAAATAACTGGGGAATTTATTGGTGAATATTTATTATCAACGGCATATAAATAGACGTAGTGGCAGAGAAAAGATTAAGGTAACTGCCTACTTTAACATGCATATAAGAGGACGTAGGGGCAGAGAAAGGATTAAGGTAACTGGCTACATTAAAATGCATATACGTGGACGTAGTGGCAGAGAAAAGATTAAGGTAACTGCCTACATTAAAATGCATATACGTGGACGTAGTGGCAGAGAAAAGATTAAGGTAACTGCCAATATTAAAATGCATATAAGTGGACGTAGTGGTAGAGAAAAGATTAAGTGAACTGCCTACATATTCCCCGAGCCAGGTGCAAATTTCGTCAGTTATTTCCTCTCGGCCGATAATTTGTAAAATGCTTCAGAGAGTTGTATCATGAAGCTCCGTGAACGTCAGCTGAGGTTCTGTGGGTGGGTTGAGCAGCGGTAGGCTCCAAACACGTAAAAAAAAAAAATGGTCAATTCCTCCCGGTTGAAAATTTGTCAAATTATAGCTAACCCAATATCTTGAAGAAAAAAAAGTCAGCTGATTATAAAGTGGTGGGTAATACGTCAGCTGGTCATACGAACATGAAAAAAATATACAGTGTGCAAAGGAAAGTTCCTTTAACATGAAAATACTTGCGAACGGAGAGAGCTACAGCTATGGAAGTGAGGTAACGGTATAATAAAGTGACTACGCCCGATTTAATGCAAACGACGACAGCGCCCCCTAGTGGAAATTTGGAAGATAGCTATTAAAATCGTAAACGAAAAGAAATAGAGCAAAATTTCCAATTAGAAAGGTTTAGAGCATCAATTAATTAGTACGAAACGACATTTGGTTCACACGGATAAGATAAATTGTCGCCTGTATACCCAAAAATGTCTGAAATCGATGAGCGACGATTCTATTTTGCATAATCACATTCCGTAAATTTAGCAGTGCACAATTTCAGATTGCGACGTTGTACTGTGCTGTAATGTCTGTAAAAATTAAATTTCCAATGCATTTAAAATTTTAGATTAACACTTTTTAATCTTCTATCGGCGATTCCTGACTAAGATAAAACAGCTTCACCAACAAAGCCTTATCCACAACGTCAACATAACATGGAAAAACGTGCAGTCGTGGAGAAAAAAAGTAAACACCCTTACTAACTCTGTAAAAAATTATCGTAGAAGAAAGTTACTGGTACCACATGATTGGTAATAAAGCCTACTTTTACACGATGTATATAAAATTTGCTTAGGGGATCATCTACATATTAAAACGAACCCTAACTTTCTTTTTCAATAGCGAGACACAATTCTGGCAACATAAATGAACTCTACACCCTTCAAATAGCCTAAAAACAAGTTTTTATGCAGTTCGTACGACAACTTTCCGCTAAATTAATTATTTTAAAACGAGCTTATTTCAGGGGCTATATCCCAATTGAAGTTCGATACTGGATTGTTGACCAAGAGAGCCCCCTTCTACATCAAGGCATTTTAAGCGCCACTCAAGCAGTCATTGAAGACTGCTAAATTACAGGATTGCAAAAGAAATTTCATAATATCTAGTCACTTCTATCATAGACGGCCCCTTAAACCATCATTTTGCCGTTTTTTAAGCATAATTCATGGTTCGCAGCGTTCCTAAAATTTTCGCACTTTGCTACCAGTATTTTAAATAAGAATTCTTCGTGGCAGATGCCTTTAACATCTATAATAGAAATACACATCAAAGATTATCGTTTTAAAATAGTGGTAGCAAAGTGCGAAAATTTTAGGAACGCTGCGAGCCCTGCATAATTTGAAAACTACTCGGAAGAAAAATGTGAAATTTTGGATATCCATAAAGCAGGACTTAATAAATCTAAATACATAAAACAAAAAATTGTAGGTTGCAATTCATAATTTTTTCGAATACTAATTTTATAATTCATAATTCATATCATAAAATTATGAAAATTGCAAATTCAACGTATTGATGTTTGGGTATTTTAGTATTATTTCTACACAAAAAATTAGCACATTAGGAGTATAATTTCAGGAAATATTGATAAAAATATGAAAATATAATTGAACGTTAGAAGCACTAAATTTTGAATGTTTAAAATTCAAAAACGTTTCATTCAAAAGTCTTGAAATTTGGTGTCTAGGCATAGTTTGAACCGAAGATTTGAAATATCTTATTAAAATTGGGTATTGCTATTGAAAAAAATGAAGTTTGGGTTAATTTGGGTTATGTAGATGACGTCTTAAGCAAATTTATATACATCATTTAAAAGTAGACTTTATTTCCAATCGTTCGGCACCAGTAACGTTCTTTTACGATAATTTGTTGAGGAGTTAGTATGTTTGCTTTTTTTTTTCTCTCACGACTGTACGCCTGCATTAGTATCAAAGAAATTTAAAATAAGCTGTTTCTATATTTCTGGTAACTGAAAACAGTAAAGCGCCAACTATTCAGAAAAATTTCATTATTTTTTTTTTCTTTTTACGAAAAAAAAAAAAAAAAAAAAAGCATGAGAATAATTTCGCTGCAAACCGTATCAAATAAACCAATTTCTCTAATATTTATGCATTTTTAAAGTATTAACGAATTTATGAGACACCCAGTATATATATTTATATACATTTATAAATATATGCATAAAGCAAATTTGGGAGGTATCTTTTTCTCATTTTGTATGTAATGTCCGTTTATTTTTTAAGAATGTCAAAATTTGAGTATTCATCCGTTTTTCTATTGGGATTTGTTACCTAAACTCAACGAAAAGTTTCGTGGCACCACTGAAACTCACTCGCTTTCCAATTCACAGTTTCCACCTTAGTTCGTGTCCTTACTACATGCATAATCTTAGTTTTTTCTAGTTCTGTTATTTAGTCATTTATTCATCTTTGTTCGAAAATGACTTTTTTAAATCACACTTTAGCTCAAATAAACATTCAGGAAAATTTAGAATGAGTTTCTTTAAAAATTTAAAATCAAAGCACGCTCAAATGCGTTTGCTTTTCGTGATAAATGTGTTTTTAATCGGAAAATTCAGTGTTGAGAACAGGGTGATGAATTACATTTGAACAACGAAATTTTTAAATAAATCACTTTGTTTTATAATTAAATAAATAAAAAAAAACTAATAGAAATATAAAAGGGAAGTATGAAATTCTGATAGACATTTTCAATTAAATATTAATTTTTAAATTTACATTTTCGGCTTGTTGAAAATGATTTATTAGTCGGAAATTTTCTTTCATAGTTTTTTAACTTTTAGTTAACTTTATAGTTATATTTAATAATAGTTAACTTTTTTTAAAAACAACTTTAGTCAAAAAAAAATATTTAAATATTTATATATCCAGAAATTCACTTTTTTTATGAGATATTTTTTTTTTTTTTTTTTTTTTTTTTTTTTTTTTGTAAAGAAAAACATTAAATGTTAGCTTTTAAATGCGTGACTTTTTCTTTTGCTTCGAAAAAATTACGTATGATTCTCTGAAAGGTTCATTACACAGGGAAAATAATGAAAAAAATTAGAGATACATTTTTCATATGATACGTCAATCTTTTCTTATGATACACATCTGCAATACATGTAAAAACTACTGTCCTGTGGCTGTTTTACGCTAAAATATTGCAAATTAGTAAATATTTTAACGTCTCCAAATACCTTATTTTATATAATTATTTATTTTATAAAACTTAAACTTTAACCCTTTAATTCCCATGATAGAAAACGTTTTAGAAATTACGTAGTTCAGGGCATCTCACTTTACACCAGAAAGTTTCAATGGTTAATTTCGCTTTATTTAAATGCGGAATACCTGTTATTTATTAAATCAAATATTGCTATTTTAATTTTCTGGTGTGAATTAGGTATATAAAAATAAAAACATCTATTAAATTCAAAACATTGCTGTTCGCATATATGCAAAGCTGCACACTAAAGGGTTAATATGATATATTTTTGTTTTTCATTGTCATCCATAAGGCAATTTTGTGGTTACTATTAATCAAATTTTTGTTTTCTTTTTTGAGCAAAATACTACTTGAAGTATTTAATGCCGTAAAAATCTAATTTATTAAACAAAATCATCTAGATTGCATAGAAGTTTTATTAAATTCGCGATTTAGTTGTAATATTGAGTTTTTTTATGAATTTCATATGAACTCAAATTTTGGCGATATTTAGCCAACTATCGTTAAGGTTGGTGACATCTTCGTGCGAGAATATGTGTATAAATTGTTTCCGCATTCCCTGCTTTAAACGCCTACTGGTTTCTTGGACAGTTGAAAAATTTATTAGATGCGAAACGTGTTTCAGAAACTGCCATGTTTTCCAGTATATTCAATACTAGCAAACCCCGCGACTTTGCTCGCGTAATAGTTGAGATATGCCAAGTGATATTTGCATGACTATTTTTTATTAGAAGAACACTTTTTGGAATAATTCAAAAATTGCAAATTAAGCCACAGTTTGACTAAACTTCATAAAAGGGCAATAGACAGAAATGAGATTTTAATTAATAAGAAGAACTAAAACTAATTCCAAATAAATGATAATTTAGAAAGTATTTTGAGACTTTTATGCTCATTTCATACACTCATTTCAGTATTCATTTGAAGTTTTGAATTTTGTTAGAAACCATCTTAACACATTTACATCTTAAAATTAACCATCATGTCAAATCTCAAGCTCCTTGTCTAACAGTCTACCACCTCTCTGGTGTTAGGGGCACCAACATAAAATGCCGAAATATATTTGAAATAGAATGTCTTGAAAAATGTTGAAACAAAGACTGTTATCATTAATTTTCCCACATTAACTTTGAAATCGGTTGGTAATTCCTAATATTCTATAGAAAACGGAATTTAGATGTTTTTAAAGGCTTTCTTGCAGTTCCTGCCAACCAGGTGATAGTGACACCGGCATAAAATATAGCCCGTATAGAATCAGGGAATATCACTCTTGATTCGCAACCAATAACTTCTGTAATCAGTTTATTATTTCCTGAGATTCCGTAGAAATCGTAATTTAGGACGCTTTTAGAATGCTTTTCGCTCCTTCCCTTCGCTTCACCCCCTTTTTAATTTCGAATTTATTTTCGACTGTTTCTAGAGGAGATTTATATTTTATAAGTAACTACCGTGCTATATTTAAAGTTTCTAGCCTCTTCAGTACCGGAGAAATCGCAATTTAGAAAGTTTTTTGCTCCTGTACTCTTCTCGGGGTTGTGGCACCGACATAAAATATAGCTTATGTTTGAGCAGGCACTTTCATCATTAATTTGCAACCATTATGTTTGAAATCGGTTTCGTATTTCATACGATTGCATATAAATCGTTATTTATAAAACTTATAGAACGCTTTTCGCTCACTTCATCCTTTTAAATTTCGAATTTTCTTGCGACAATTCTTAGAAAGCATTTGTATCTTTCAAGTAATTACCATTGCAAAGTAAAAATGTTAGATCCCCCTCTTTAACATAAAAAACGCAATTTGAAATATTTTTTGCTCCTGTAACCCCCAAGTGATAGTGACAACAACGTAAAATATAGACTATGCTGGGGCGGGGTCTGTCACCATCAATTTGAAGCCATTACTTCTGAAATCGGTTTATATTTCCTGAGATAGCGTAGAAATCGCTATTTAGAAAGATTTAGAACGCTTTTCGTTTATTTTCACCTCATTTAAATTTCAAATTTTTAAGGAACTCTTCTCAGAGAGCATTTACTTCTCATAAGTAATTACTATGTCAAATTTCAAGTTGCTAGCCCCTTCAGTATCACAAAAATCACAATTCAAAACGTTTTTTAAAAATGCAACCGCTAGGTGACGCCGATATGAAGTAGACCCTATATTGGAGCAAGGGCTGTCATCATCAATTTCCAACCATTTCTTTTGAAATCGGTTGGGTACTTTCAGAGATTGCGTAGAAATTGCCATTTAGAACGTTTTTTAGAACTCTTATTGCGCATTTTCACCTCTTTAAAATTTTGAATGTTTTAAAATATGTTCTTAGAAATCATTTATATCTTATAAGTAACTACCATTCCAAATTTCATGTTTCTAGGCCCTTCAGTATCACAAAAATCGCATTTTCGAACGTGTTTTAGCTCCTGATCCCCCTTTGGGGTTAATGGCATCGACATAAAATGGGTATCCTATGTTGGGCCAAGGGTTTTCACCACCATTTTGACACCATTATTTTTTAAATCGGTTTAGTACTTCTAGAAATTGCGTAAAAATTGCCATTTAGAACGTTTTTTAGAACGCCCTTTTGCGCATTTTCACCACTTTTAAATTTCGAATTTTTTAAGAAATGTTCTTAGAAATCATTTATATCTTATAAGTAACTACCATTCCAAATTTCATGTTTCTAGGCCCTTCAGTAACACAAAAATCGCATTTTCGAACGTGTTTTAGCTCCTGATCCACCTTTGTGGGTAATGGCATCGACATAAAATGGGTATCCTATTTTGGAGCAAGGGTTGTCACCATCATTTTGACACCATTATTTTTGAAATCGGTTTAGTACTTCTAGAGATTGCGTAAAAATCGCCATTTAGAACGTTTTTTAGAACGCGCTTTTGCGGATTTTCACCACTTTTAAATTTCGAATTTTTTAAGAAATGTCCTTAGAGATCATTTATTTCTAATAAGTAACTACCATGCAAAATTCCATGTATCTGGGCCCTTCAATAAAACAAAAACCGCAATTTCGAACGTTTTCTTGTTCCTGCACCCCATTTAGGGGTAGTGGCGACGACATAAAATGTAGCCTATGTTAGAGCAAGGGTTGTCACCATCATTTTGACATCATTAGTTTTGAAATCGGTTTGGTACTTCTTGAAATTGCGTAAAAATCGCCATTTAGAACGTTTTTTAGAACGCTTTTCGCGCATTTTCATCCCATTTAAATTTGGAATTTTTAAAGAAATGTTCTTAGAGATCATTAGTATCTTATACGTAACTATCATTCCAAATTTCATGTTTCTTGGCTCTTCAGTAACACAAAAAATCGCATTTTTAGAACGTTTTTTGCTCCTGCACCCCCTTTTGGCTAGTGGCAGAGACTTAAGATATAGCCTATGTTCTAAGTTGGGCTAACACCATCATTTTGATACCATTACTTCTGAAATCGGTTCGGTAGTTCCAGAGCTTACCTCCTACAAATAAACAATTTTTACCTCTTTATAATATTAGTATAGATAGATTAGCTGTGAGACAAAAGCGCACAAGAAGAATTGGATATGTTTCACTTATTCTACGACATTTTTATACAATAAATAACTAAATTAGAAATTACAACAAATCTTAGGATGATAGATTTACTTAAAATATCTCTATCTACCCATGTATCTCTCTATATATTATATAATATCAAAATTAGAACTCCGTCTTTTATAACAAGTTGGTAATTACTCGTTAAATGTGGCAAATGAGGTGCGTTCGTACTATAACTAGTTTTTTAAATATTTTTTGCACCGCATAGTGTACTGACTGTATATTTTACTGCACTTCAATAAGTTCATATCCAATTCATTTTGTTCGAATGTCTGTAATGTCATTAAAATGCACTTGACATATTTTTTTTTCCCTTGTGGCCGCCATGTAACGGAAAACTTTTGACTATCCCTGAAATTAAACTATACATCCGACATTCATAAATTTTGAAAAGACTGAACAAAATTTTGCAACAATTATATTTTTAAAATTTCAGACCACTCGAAAGGCTGTAACATCATTAAAATACACTTGAAATAATTTATTCCCATTGGCCGTAATGTAACGGAAAATTTTTGGCGGTCCCAGTAATTGAACTATGCATCCGATTTTCATAAAACTTGAAATGACTCGATAAAATTTTACAACAATTATATACTTAAAATTTCAGACCATTCGAAAGGCTGTAACATTATTAAAATGCACTTGAAATAATTTATTCCCATTGGCCGTAATGTAACGGAAAAATTTTGACGGTCCCTGTAATTGAACTATGCATCCGATTTTCATAAATTTTGAAATGACTCAAAAAAAAATTTGTAACAATTATATATTTAAAATTTCATACCATTCGGTAAGGTAGTTTTTGCTCTGTTATATGCGACAGACAGATGGGCTGAACGACGAGTATAGGAGTTACGTATTTATATAATTATAAACGCATCTAAAAATATTCGTGAAAGTCGGTCGTTTATGTGATAATGGGTAATGCACAAGTAATAAGTCATATATTTCGTTCACATACTTGGCAAAATGCCATTTTTAAATGAGTGAGATAATTTGTCTAACAATAGGGCACGTTTTTGTTCATACACCTTCTTTCTAATTAAATATTTGTGACTATTGTGAATCCAGCTTAAATCTCCAGCTGCGAGCCACTTTTTCATTTTATTGTATAAAACCGCGAAAGTTTTTAAATTCAGATTGTTTGATTCCCACCACTTTTTTGACGTAGTTATAGTCACTTTATTTATTTACAGAATAAATAATGCGAGCATAAGCCGAATTATACGCTTTTAAAAAAGTGGTGAGAATCAAGCAAACTGAATTTTAAAAAAGTAGCCCACTGGAACGCGAAAATAGTTAGTCACGCGGAATTGTATAGAATATGTGAAACACGATATGAGCGTTTGCCGCTGTTGGAGGGTTAATCAATGCAGATATATTTTAATAATGCTTTTCTACTTTCATATAAACAAATATAAATTCTATTATAAAAAAAACCAATATTCTTTAAATAAATGAAATTGCTAAAAAATCTAAGATCAGCATTTTCTGAGCACATTAAACACTTTTGAATATATTTTACTCAGTTTTGAAAACATTATAGTATAATACATGATGCTTGAAATTGCTGTCATCATATCAGCTTATTATGCCAATGAGCTATCTCTTCAGACATATATACAGGGTGCGTCATAACTTTGTGTAAAATTAAAAATAATTTACAATAAAAGAAGTAATGCTCGGAAAAAAATTATGTTTGCGCGAATATTATTAGAGGGACATTTCTTTCTCTCTCTCTCTCTCTATATATATATATATATATATATATATATATTTAATAGCCTCTGCTTATTAACCAGGAGAAGACCCTTTAATTGCCTTCGAGGAGGACTTAAAGGAATCGACTGGGAGCGGAGACTTAATGTCCAATCCGCACCTTCCACCGGTGCAGCCTGTTAGTACCCTTGCCTAGAGCACGGGGAACGAACGCGGATGGTCATCCTCCAACCCGCTTGCCCAGCGTGGAGGAATTTGGCCACCTACCCCCCTTATTTTACCATGAAACACAGAGAAGTATGAAAAGATGTATGCTAGGTATAACTAGAAGAGACAGAAAAAGAATAACCTGGATAAGAAGTCAGACGAAAGTTTTTGACATCATTGAAAGAATTAAACGGCTAAAATCGAAATGGGCTGGGCACATTGCAAGAAGACAAGACAATAGATTAAGCACAAACACCCTACAGTGGTATCCCAGAGATGTAAAACGGCCAAGAAGACGACCTCAAGTAAGATGGAGTGATCAAATCAGAAAAGTAGCCGGTGTAAATTGGATGACTAAAGCACTAGACAGGAAACATTGGAAAAATCTGGGGGAGACATACATCCAGCAGTGGATTGAAAACGGTTGATGATGATATATATATATATATATATATATATATATAAGATTGCTAAAACATTTAGCTGCCTAGGTATATATAAATATATATAAGATGCCAATATTAAGGACAAAATATTTCAATCTGGAACCCTCCTCCAAGAATTGTAAAAATGTTAATTTTCTAGATGTGAACTTAAACATAGAAAGTGAAAATTTGATATCTAAGCTATTTGACAAGCGAAATGATTTTGATTTTAATACCTTAAAGTTGATATATTTTGATTCAAATGCTCAAGTATCGGTTAAAAGAAATGTCCTAAGAAACGGTTTAATACGAATCCAAAGACTGAGTACTAGAGTTAAGGATATGATTAATGGCATTTTGGATTGGTGTCGTCAAGGATTCAAACAGGGTTATCCTCGCAATTTCATCAGGAGAATAACTAGTGAATTTATTAAGAGTAGCAGTTACGGAACTGAACTGAATTCAGTGATGGATGAGAATGGTGGTTTTGATGCGTTGATTGATCGAATGAGATAGAAAGATATTTTGTTGGATTTGGTAGATCAGTTTAGTTTTTCATGGTTTTTCATTTTTGGTCTCGGCAAGTGAAGGGGGACGTAGCATGCGTAAAGTCTGACTTAACACTGCAGATCATGTCGTTAGCCATGCCGCACGCCTTCTGTTCTGTTTTGCTGTTATAAATATTTTCCTTAGTTTGGTTTTAAGTATTAATGTTTATGTTGGTTGTTTTAATATTTTTGATGTAGAGTTTCAGTTTAAATATGATGAGTGATGAAGATTGATATTTGTTTGTGGTTTTAAACATGTATATATATATATATATATATATATAAGATTTTAAAGTTCACCGAAAGGGGGCACTCACACATCATACTGAGACGTTTTATGTAAATCAGGTAAACACAAGTAGGCAATGAAACAAATCACAATAACATGACACTGTGCATTTATTTAAAAGTAAAAGCTGTTCAATATAGCCACCACCACCACCAGGTATTAGGCAAATGAAACGCTTTTGCATGATTTACGTTGTGCCTGCATTGCAGGAAAGACATGCGTTACCTGTCGTGACCTTCGTGCAGGTTGGTAACAACACCACTTTCCACGTGAAGTCAAGACGTTCCTGCCAGACAATTTGTACTGAAGATCGAGAGATAAGCAGATGTTGTAAGTTTGAGTGACCCTCACGATCTCCAGTGTGACTAGACCCAGACAGACTTTTGGTTATGGGGATACTTAACCCCTTGGGAGGGCAAACAAAAATGTCTCTAAATATTGAATTCTCACCGGAATAATCTAAAAATTTTATTTTTAAATAAGGAAATGCAATTTTTCAACAATTTTCCTCCAAAGTAAAATATATAAAATTTAGTTAAAATTTTCTGGTGAGAATCTTGTTTAAATTAGGTGGGATATATTTTATATCACCGCCCCTCAAGGGGTTAAGAGCCCGCTTCAGTCACGGGAAGAAAGGAAAGCGCTAATGTTAAGTCTATAGGGGCGTTATTTCCCAATTTATCGCTTTAATTTTTATTTATTTATTTATTTATTTATTCGTTTACTTTTTTTTCACACGATAGCTGAGGGCAATCTATAACCGGGCTAGTTTTTTTACTTTTTCGATTTCGGTTTCAGAATATTTTTAAGAAATTACTATTACTTTCGGTACCGGTTCCAACTGGTTACGAAATTGGAACTATCATATTTTAAAAAAAAAACTATAATCAAATCAAAAAAGTAAAAAATAGCCCGGTTGTAGATCATCCTCAGCTATCCTATGCAAAAAACATCATTCAAAAATATTACAATTTGAGCAAGAAATTGAAAAATAACGCTCCGATTAGCCTTCAACTTTTTGCGAGTGACTAGTATGGGCTCTTAAAGTCTCGTGTGTACAGGGGATCACCAGCCACTTTGGTGGAACAGAAATATACCATTCGGCGGACCGTCGTTGTTGGTATTGATGCCGACATGTTGCACTCAGTTGTAATAGGCATATTCACGAACCTCACTTGTCAGTGTCGTGTTATTGTGATTTGTTTCATTGCCTGTTTGTGTTTGCCTGATTTGTATAAAAGGTCTCAGCAGGACGAGTGAGTGTCCTCTTTCGATTACTTTTGGAATCTTTTTTTTTTTTTTTTTTTTTTTTCTTTACATAGAAAAAAAATTTATGGAATGGAAATGCCCCTTTGATCATATTCGCGCAAACCGAAATTTTTTCTGGGTTTAACTTTTTTTATTATGATAAGTTTTAACGAACGTATGACGCACACTGTATATAACTTACAAATGAGTGTTGTCCCCTAAAAATCAGTATCTAACTTTAATGTTATTCCTTTGTTTTACCAACTGTCGTATTTATATTTTTTTAACTTTTATGGCATACACTTATTTATATTTATAACGCATTATATTTGTAAATAAGTTTCAATTTCTATCGCTTAAAATACGTTCCTATAATTATGCTAAAGCAAAATTGTGATACTGATTTAAATTCTAATACAAACCTTGGCATAACAGTATTTAAAACTTAGAAATTTTCTTTGATAATACTATCTTAATTCAAATATAATAGATATTATTTTAAAATATATTCTTAAATTTCCTTCACAGAACAAAATCTTTCCAAAGTTGCGTGACAGCTGGCACATTGTAAAATTGTTCTAAAATTGCTTGTCAAGGCTTTGACTAGATATATGTAAAATGCTTTGTCTTTCTATTCTTGCAAGTAGAGGAAAGAATGTCTTTTCTTTTCCTGTCTCTTTAAAATATGGAAAGTTTGAGATGCTGATAATTTTGTTTTATACGTTTTATAGAATTTAACGAAAAGAAAATGAACATGCATCAAATTGGCATGGGACGTTATGATATGGCTAATAAAAATCGAACAATAAACTACCAAAAAATATATTTTAAGCGATATAAAAAATTTCACAATATTGGAATATTGTTAATTTCTTAAAAGTACATAATTAGATCGGGCTGCAGCATTTATGCAAGTCGTATGTTTTTAGAAGTTTGATACTGCTGATTTAGCAATTAACGAGGCTGCATCTCTACCAATAGAATATTCAGTTTTGTTTTAACAATAATTTTTTGGCAACTTGATGTAATGTTTTTCTACTTGTTGAACTTTAAAATCTAGTATGACTTTTACGTTAGAAATTAGCTGATGAGGAATTCAGAATGAATCCGAAACGTCCTTTTATATTGTTTTTATCTTGTAATGTAATGTAATGTCTGTTATTTTGAAAAGTTTTTATAAATATTGTTTTTACCTTTAAAATTTTATTACCTACTAGCAAACCCCGCGGCTTTGCTCGCGTAATAGTTGAAATATGCTAAGTGATATTTTCATGAATATTTTTTATTAGAACACTTTTTGAAATAATTCAAAAATTACAAATTATTCCACAGTTTGACTAAACTTCATTATAAAAGTGCAATAGACAGAAATGTGATTTTAATTAATAAGAACTAAAACTAATTCCAATTAAATAATAACTTAGAAAGTATTTTGAGACATTTATGTTCATTTCATGCGCTCACTTCAGTATTCATTTGAAGTTTTGAATTTTTTAGAAGCCATCTTAACACATTTACATCTTAAAATTAACTATCATGTAAAATTCCAAGTTTCTTGTCTAACAGCCTAACACCTCTCTGGTGTTAATGGTACCAACATGAAATGCTGAAACAGAGTTGAAATAGAATGTCTCAAAAAATGATTAAACAGAGACTGTCACCATTAATTTGCCAACATTAACTTTGAAATCGGTTGGTATTTCCTAATATTGTATAGAAAACGGAATTTAGATGTTTTTAAAGGCTTTCTTGTTGTTCCCGACAAGCAGATGGTAGTAACACCGGCATAAAATATAGCCTGAATAGCATCAGGGACTATCACTCTTGATTCGCAACCAATAACTGCTGTAATCGGTTTATAATTTCCTGAGATTCCATAGAAATCTTAATTTAGGACTCATTTAGAATGATTTTCGCTCCTTCCCTTCGCTTCACCCCTTTTTAATTTCGAATTTATTTTCGACTGTACTTAGAGGACATTTATATTTTATAAGTAACTACCGGGCTATATTTAAAGTTTCTAGCCTCTTCAGATCGCATGTATCGCAATTTAGAAAGTTTTTTGCTCCTGCAACCCTCGACATAAAATATAGCTTATGTTTGAGCAGGTTCTATCACCATCAATTTGCAACCATTATGTTTGAAATCGGTTTCGTATTTCATACGATGGCATAAAAATCGTAATTTAGAACGCTTATAGAACGATTTTCGATCACTTCATCCTTTTAAATTTGGAATTTTCCTTCGACAATCCTTAGAAAGCATTTGCATCTTTGAAGTAGTAATTACAATTCCAAATTTAAAATGTTAGACCGCCATCAGTAATACAAAAACGCTATTTAGAACATATTTTGCTCCTGTAACTCCTAGGTGGTAATGACAACAACGTAAAATATAGGTTATATTGGAGCGGGGACTGTCACCATCAGTTTGAAACCATTACTTCTGAAATCGGTTTATATTTCCCAGATTGCGTAGAATCGCTATTTAGAACGTTTTTACAATGTTTTTCGTTCATTTTCACCGCTTTAAATTTCAAATTTTTAAGGTACTCTTCCCAGAGATCATTTACATCTCATATGTAACTACCATGCCAAATTTCAAGTTGCTAACCACTTCAGTATCACACAAATCACAATTTAGAACGCTTTTAAAAATGCAACCGCAAGGTGGTAGTGACGACGACATGTAATAGATCCTATATTGGAGCAAGGGCTGTCATCATCAATTTCCAATCATTACTTTTGAAATCGGCTGGGTACTTTCTGAGATTGCGTAGAAATCGCAATTTAGAGGGTTTTTTAGAACGTTTTTCGTCCATTTTAACCCCTCTTAATTTTCGTATTATTTAGGAAAAGTTCTTAGAGATCATTTATACCTTATAAGTAACTACCATGCCTAGTTTAAAGTTGCTAGCCGCAGCAGTATTACAAAAAATGCAATTTAGATCGTCTTTTGCTCCTTCAACCCCTTTGGTGTAGTGACACCGACATGAAATATAGTCTATGTTGGAGCGAGGGCTGTCACCATCGTTTTCACACCATTATTTTTTAAATCGGTTCAATACTTCCTGGGACTGCGTAGAAATCGCAATTTACATAGTTTTTTAGAACGCTTTTCACTCATTTTCACCACTTTTAAATTTCGATTTTTTAGGAAATCTTCTTAGAGATCATTTGTATCTTATAAATAACTGATCTGCCTAATTTCAGGATTCTAGGCCTTTCAGTAGCACAAAAATCACAATTTAGAATGTTTTTTGCTTCTTTAACGCCTAGGTGGTAGTGACACCGGCATGAAATAGAGCCTATGTTGGAGCAAGGGTTATCATCATCAATTTCGAACCATTACTTTTGAAATAGGTTGGGTATTTTCTGAGACTGCGTAGAAATCGCCATTTAGAACGTGTTTTAGAACTCTTTTCGCGCATTTTCACCCCTATTAAATTTCAAATTTTTTAAGAAGTTTTGTTAGAGATCAGTTATAGTAGGAGAGCTGTTGAACATTTTTGAGTAGGTAGTTGAGGCACCCTGAAAATTTGTGCAACACTTCTTTTGTAATGGCTGAATACAAAATCGAATGTCTGGCTGCAGGATCATGGCCCAAAACCTGTGCCAGACACGTGTCAAGTGCCATTTTTTTGACTACCCAAAAAAGGTATTTGAGGCACGCTGAGACTGAGACAGAATAATATTTATGCTTAGAAAAAAATATTTTGAAAATGACAGACACTTTAGTCGGCCTAAACCCTGTGCCAGACACGTGTCAAGTGCCATTTTTTGACTACCCAAAAAAGGTATTTGAGGCACGCTGAGATTGAGACAGAATAATATTAATGCTTAGAAAAAAAATATTTTGAAAATGACAGACACTTTAGTCGGCCCAAAACCTGTGCCAGACACGTGTCAAGTGCCATTTTTTGACTACCCCAAAAAGGTATTTGAGGCACGCTGAGATTGAGACAGAATAATATTTATGCTTAGAATAAAATATTTTGAAAATGACAGACATTTTAGTCGGCCCAAAACTTGTGCCAGACACATGTCAAGTTCCATTTTTTGACTACCCAAAAAATGTATTTGAGGCACGCTGAGACTGAGACAGAATAATATTTCTGCTTAGAAAAAATATTTTGAAAATGTCAGACACTTTAGTCGGCCGAAAACCTGTGCCAGACACGTGTCAAGTGCCATTTTTTGACTTCCCAAAAAAGGTATTTGAGGCACGCTGAGATTGAGACAGAATAATACTTATGCTTAGAAAAAAAAATATTTTGAAAATGACAGACACTTTAGTTGGCCCCAAACCTGTGCCAGACACGTGTCAAGTGCCATTTTTTGACTACCCAAAAAAGGTATTTGAAGCACACTGAGATTGAGACAGAATAATATTTATGCTTAGAAAAAAATATTTTGAAAATGACAGACACATTAGTTGGCCCAAAACCTGTGCCAGACACGTGTCAAGTGCCATTTTTTGACTACCCAAAAAAGGTATTTGAGGCACGCTGAAATTGAGACAGAATAATATTTATGCTTAGAAAAAAATATTTTGAAAATGACAGACACTTTAGTTGGCCCCAAACCTGTGCCAGACACGTGTCAAGTGCCATTTTTTGACTACCAAAAATGGTATTTGAAGTACGCTGAGATTGAGACAGAATAATATTTATGCTTAGAAAAAAAATATTTTGAAAATGACAGACACTTTAGTCGGCCCAAAACCTGTGCCAGACACGTGTCAGGTGCCACTTTTTGACTACCCAAAAAAGGTATTTGAAGCACGCTGAGATTGAGACAGAATAATATTTATGCTTAGAAAAAAGTATTTTGAAAATGACAGACACTTTAGTTGGTCCAAAACCTGTGCCAGACACGTGTCAAGTGCCATTTTTTGACTACCCAAGAAAGGTATTTGAGGCACGCTGAGATTGAGACAGAATAATATTTATGCTTAGAAAAAAAATATTTTGGAAATGTCAGACACTTTTGTTGGTACTTTCTACTTGCCAGACAACATAGAATGTTAAACGCGAGTGCCAGTAAAGCTAGACTTGCGGTGCCTCGCTGAAGATCCATTTACTGACTTACGATACAAACAAAGCGTAAACCGTGTTGCATCTTAAGATGAATTTCAACTGGATGCGTGCGCAATCACAACAAATCTAACTGTGATAGGCTCTCGCAAGACCACGTGACTCATAGTAAGCATGCAGTTATAAAAATTTTGGAGTCGTAAACATGGAAAAAAAATGTGTTATTTGCGCAAAAAGCGACGAAAAAATCACTGTTTTTATTGAAAAAAACGCTACAAAAATGTTGTGAAGTATTGAAAATTCGGCAAAAACATAGGTTAAAATATAAAGATATTATTTTACCATACAATGCTAATCTGAAAGAGGATTATCATAGCCATTGCTACAAAAGTTTCATCGCTTTAATGAAGAAATACGGCGCCGACAACGCTTCAGGAATATCCAATGTGCCTTCTTCTATGAATTTCGTGGCAATCAGACTATATTTACTAGAGATAGATCACCGAGGGACAGACAGACAAGCAAACCAAATTCACAAACACTTTTAACTTTGTTGAAAAGTGTTAAAAATGCTTATTAAACTTATATGCTTATTAAATGCTTATTATACATATGTATGTTTTAAAGTATCAGTAAAATTTAGCTGCGGAATTTCAGTAGAAAGCCTTTAAAAAAATGAAATATTTTCGATTATTTGGCGCTAAAAGACGAATGCGCGCGCGATTTGGCGGGCAAAAAATTTCCTCGCCAAACGCGAATATTTTAATGCATCTGAAATTTGCTTGTTAAATGATTATTCGAATGCGCGGTACTTAATGAATTTAAACTTAAACAATGAAACATGTTGTTATTTTTTCTATAAGCTTATATAATATATACAAGTTGCATGTTGCTGAAGATATTTAATTTTCGGACGGTTTCACCGGCTGGATAAATTTAAGCGCACTTTAAAAGTAACGGTCTAATTAAGAACTATTTCATTATACATTTCGACATTACATAAGTCGTTGTTTCTATGACAACAATACTTTTTTTATGTTGTCCCCGACTAACACTATCGAAATCAAATTGACAGTGCTCAGAATCGGCCCTTAACTTTCAGTTTGAAGCAATTTTAATCAGTTTAAATTTTGTACTAACCGTCATTAAACGATCGTTAAATTTCATTACATGTACATATAAATATATATGACAAAATCATAGTTATAAAAGTACATTTATTTAAGTTAATCTTTCTTAAACTAGTTCCGTATAAAGAGTAGACAAAGTTTTTTATTAAAGAGTATTTTTCATAAAAGTTTCCAATGTTTTCTGGGTATGCACTTATGCAAACCTTCCTAGTTAAAAGTTTCTAAAATTATATGAGGTTAAAAAAATATTTGGTGTAAAATGTTTCTTTACATTCATTGAGTCAACTATTGAAATTCATGCAGGTAATAAATTCGTAGACGAGCTGATGCTACAGCTATTGTCTTGAGCTATACAGGTAAAAGATATAAATAGTACACAAAAATATATTCTATAGTTCGTACAATGGGTGTTTTCATCTATCCGATAGAAAAGATTTATTTTAGTTAAGGACTATGAATGTCTTACGCTATTTATGAATATGTTATTATAAGGAATAAAAATAAAATTATACTATACCTAATGAAGAAAAAGGCACATTGGATATTCCTGAAGCGTTGTCGTCACCGTATTTCTTCATTAAAGCGATGAAACTTTCGTAGTAATGTCTATGATAACCCTCTTTCAGATTAGCATTGGATGGTAAAATAATATCTTTATACTTTAACCTATGTTTTTGCCAAATTTTCAATACTTCACAACCTTTTTGTAGCGTTTTTTCACGAAAAGCAGTGATTTTTTTCGTCGCTTTTTGCGCAAATAACACATTTTTTCTTAGTTTACATGATTAGTACTCCAAAAATTTCAGACCTGCATGCTTGCCATGAGTCACGTGGTCTTGCGAGAGCCTATCACAGTTAGATTTGTTGTGATTGCGCCCGCATCCAGTTGAAATTCATCTTAAGATGCAACGCGGTTGATGCTTTGTTTGTATCGTAAGTCAGTAAATGGATCTTCAGCGAGGCACCGTAAGTCCAGCTTTACTGGCACTCGCGTTTAACATTCTATGTTGTCTGGCAAGTAGAGAGTGCCAACAAAAGTGTCTGTCATTTTCAAAATATTTTTTTCTAAGCATAAATATTATTCTGTCTCAATGTCAGCGTGCCTCAAATACCTTTTTTGGGTAGTCAAAAAATGGCACTTGACACGTGTCGGGCACAGGTTTTGGGCCAACTAAAGTGTCTGTCATTTTCAAAATATTTTTTTCTAAGCATAAATATTATTCTGTCTCAATCTCAGCGTGCCTCAAATACCTTTTTTGGGTAGTCAAAAAATGGCACTTGACACGTGTCTGGCACAATTTTTGGGCCACGATCCTTCAGCCAGATATTCGAATTTGTATTCAGGCATTACAAAAGAAGTGTTGCACAAATTTTCAGGGTGCCTCAAATACCTTCCCTAACATGTTTAACAGCTCTTGGACTATTATATCTTATTAGTAACTACCATTCCATTCCAAATTCTATGTATCTGGGCCCTTCAGTAACACAAAAATCGCGATTTCGAACGTTTTTTTGCTCCTGCACCCCATTTAGGGGTAGTGACACTGACGTAAAATGTAGCCTATATTGGAGCAAGGGCTATCACCATCATTTTGACACCATTATTTTTGAAATCGGTTTTTTATTCTTGAGATTGCGTAAAATCACCATTTAGAACGATTTTTAGAACGCTTTTCGCGCATTTTTACCTCTTTTTAATTTCGATTTTTTTAAGAAATGTCTTTAGAGATCATTAGTATCTTATAAGTAACTACCATTCCAAATTTCATGTTTCTAGGCCCTTCAGTAACACAAAAATCGCATTTTTAGAACGTTTTTTGCTCCTGCACCCCCTTTTGGCAAGTGGCATGGACATAAGATATAGCCTATGTTCTAAGTTGGAATAACACCATCATTTTGATACCATTACTTTTGGAATCGATTCGATAGTTCCAGAGCTTACCTCCTACAAATAAACAATTTTTACCTCTTTATAATATTAAGTAGCAAACCCCGCGGCTTTGCTCGCGTAATATTTGAAATATGCCAAGTGATATTTATATGTCTAATTTTTATGAAAAGGTACTAACTAAATTTTTATTTTATTAAAACGTAATATTTTACTTTATTAAGTTTTTTCTATTAAAAGGTACTTATTACTTTTAGGAATAATTCAAAAATTACTATTTAAAACACAGTTTGACTAAACATCATTATTACACTGTATTAGGCAGAAATGAGACTTAAATTAATAAAATGAAATAAAACTAAATAAATGATAATTTAGAAAATATTTAGAAACTTTTATGCTCAATTAATACGCTCATTTCAGTATTCATTTGAAGTTTTGAATTTTTTAGAAACCATCCTCTTACATCTTAAAATTAACCATCATGTCGAATTTCAAGTCCTACCACCTCTCTCGACATAAAGGGCTATGTTGAAACAGGAACTGTCACCATTAATTTGCCAACATTAATTTTGAAATCGGTTTGTTATTTCCTAATATTCCACAGAAACGTAATTTAAAAAGCTTTTAAAGCCCTTTTTTAGAACGTTTGTTGTTCCTGTGAACCCCAGGTGGTGGAATCACCGGCATAAAATATAGCCTGTGTAGGATCAGAGACTGTTACCACTGATTCGCAACTATTACTTTTATAATCGGTTTATATTCCCTGAAATTGCATAGAATCGTAATTTAGAACTTTTTTAGAATGCTTTTCGCACCTCCCCTTCGCTGCACGCCTTTTTATTTGGAATTTATTTTCGACGTTCCCTCGAGGGCATTTATATTTTATAAGTAACTACCATGTCATATTTAAAGTTTCTAGCCTTTTCAGTATCACAGAAATCGCAATTTAGAAAGTTTTTAGCTCCTGCAACCCTCTGGTGGTAATGGAACAGACATAAAATATAGCTTATGTTTGAGCAGGTTCTATCACCAAAATTTGTCATCATTATTTTTTTAATCGGTTTTGTAATTTATAAGTTTGTTTTAAAATTGTAATTTATAACGATTTTCACTCACTTCATTTTTTTAAATTTGGAATTTTCTTTCGACTGTTCTTAGAAAGCAGTTGCATCTTGTAAGTAAATACCATGCCATACTTCAAAGTGTTAGACCCCTCAGTTATGCAAAAAATGCAAATTAGAACGTGTTTTGCTTTTGCAACCCTCAGATGGTAGTGACAGCAACATAAAATATAACCTATGTTATAGCAGGGACTGTCACCATTGATTTAGAACCATTACTTTTGAAATAGCTTTGGTATTTCCTTAGATTGAGTAGAAATCTCAATTTAGAACGTTTTTAGGACGCTTTTCGCGCATTTTCACCGCTTTTTAAATTTCCAATTTTCTCGAAACTGTTCTTAAAGATCATTTATAGCTAGTAAATATGTACCTTGCCTAATTTTAATTTGCTAGCCTCTACTGATCACAAAAATCGAAATTTAGAACGCTTTTTTGCTCCTGCAACGTCTTGGTGACAGTGATACCGACATAAAATAGCGTCTATGTTAGAGCAGAGGCTGTCAGCATCAATTTCCTACCATTACGTTTGAAATCAGATTCATTTTTCCTGTGATATTGCCGACAAATCGGCATCTAGAACGTTTTTAGAACGCTTTTCGCGCATTTTGCTTCTGCATCTAATCTGGGGTAGTGGAAACAGATATAAAATATAGACTATCTTGGAGCAAGATCTGTCACCATCATTTTTACACCATTATATTTGAAATCAGTTCAGTACATCCTGAGATTGCATAGAAATAGCAATTTATAATGTTTTTTATAGCGCTTTTTGCGCATTTTAAACCCCCTTTTAAATTTCGATTTTTTTAGGAAATGTCCTTAGAGATCATTGATATCTTATAACTAACTACCATTCGGAATTTCACGATTCTAGGCCCTTCCGTAACGCAAAAGCCGCAATTTAGAAAGTTTTTTGCTCCTGCACCCCCTTTGGGGTAGTGGCACCGACATAAAACATCGCCTATGTTGGAGCAAGGGTTTTCACCATCATTTTGACGCCATTATTTTTTAGATCGGTTTAATATTTCCTGAGATTGTGTAGAAACCACCATTAGAGCGTTTTTTAGAACGCTTTTCGCGCATTTTCACTTCTTTTAAATTTCGAATTGTTTAAGAACTGTTCTTAGAAATCCTTTATATATAATAAGTAGCTAACATTTCAAATTTCATATTTCTAGGCCCTTAGGTAACGCAAAAATTGGATTTTTAGAACGTTTTTTGCCCCTGCACCCACTTTGGGGTAGTGGCACCGACATAAAACATAGCCTATGTTGGAGCAAGGGTTCTCACCGTCATTTTGACACCACTATTTTTTAAATCGGTTTGGTATTTCCTGAGATTGTGTAGAAACCACCATTTAGAACGCTTTTTAAAACGATTTTCGCGCATTTTCATCCCTTTCAAATTTCGAATTGCTTAAGAACTGTTCTTAGAAATCCTTTATATCTAATAAGTAGCTAATATTTCAAATTTCATATTTCTAGGCCCTTCAGTAACACATAAATCGCAATTTTTGAACGTTTTTTGCTCCTGCACCCCCTTTGGGGTAGTGCCACCGACATAAAACATAGCCTATCTTGGAGCAAGCGTTTTCACCATCATTTTGACATCAATATTTTTTAAATCGGTTTATATTTCCTGAGATTGTGTAGAAACTACCATTTAGAACGTTTTTTAGAACGCTTTTTGTGCATTTTCGCCCCTTTTAAATTTCGAATTTTTTTAAGAACTGCTCTTAGATATCAGTTATATCTTATAAGTAACTAATATTCAAAATTTCATATTTCTAGGCCCTTCAGTAACGCTAAAATCGCATTTTTAGAACGTTTTTTGCTCCTACACCCCCTTTGGGCTAGTGGCACCGACATAAAACATAGCCTATCTTGGAGCAAGCGTTGTCACCGTCATTTTGACACCAATACTTTTTAAATCGGTTTGGTATTTCCTGAGATTGTGTAGAAACCACCATTTAGAACGTTTTTTAGAACACTTTTTGTGCATTTTCAACCCTTTCAAATTTTGAATTGTTTAAGAACTGTTCTTAGACATCATTTATATCTTTTAAGTAACTAATATTCAAAATTTCATATTTCTAAGCCCTTCAGTAACGCTAAAATCGCATTTTTAGAACGTTTTTTGCTCCTACACCCCGTTTGGGGTAGTGGCACCGACATAAGATATAGCCTATGTTCTAAGTTGGACTAACACCATCATTTTGATACCATTACTTTTGGAATAGGTTCGGTAGTTCCAGAGCTTATCTCCGACAAATAAACAATTTTTTCCTCTTTATAATAGGAGTAAGATAAGATAAGATAAGATAAGATAAGATAAGTATAGATTCAGTAAATCAATATCATACCATAGCTGTCGAAATTTACGCATTTTTGTGCCACAAAAATTTATAGTAAATTTTATCTTATTAAATTACCCTTTTCTGAAGTGCAAAAATTGATTAAAGAAGACTCGAAATTGGAATGTTCTAATACCTGTAGAAAAGAATTATTTATTCAACAATCTACTAGTTATTTGTTTATATACTTAGTGCATAATTAAATTTTTTGACTGTTGTGAATGCAGCTTAATCAATACCAGTGTTTTGTGGCTAAGTTCTGACAGCCATCAAATAACAACAAAAAAAAATGCTTATTTAAAACATACATTCCGCTTTAAATAGATTATATTGCTGGAAAATATAAGATTACCAGATATTCTAATTTCCGAGGACAGTATACGAATGAAGGTAATTTGCTCAGTTCTAAAAAATTGATATGATGATGCATTATAGGGGAGACCGGGGCAAGATGACTATGTTAACAATTTTTGTTGTTTATTAATTTATTTTTAAGTATAGTAAAATTAATTTTGCATGAATTGTTAGAGTATCCCTTTGTAGGATAAAATGTATTACTATTTAATTTTTCAAATAAAAAAAATTATAGGATAATTTTATTTTTTCATAACATTAAAAAATCGGCATCTTGCCCCAGTACTGGGGCAAGATGACTTTGAAAGATGAAAATCGAATCAAAAGATGGAAAAAAAAGTTCCATTCCAAATCGCTTTCCACCTTAACGAACGGTCGATGGGAGAGCCAGTAGTGTCCGGTTGATGCTGCCATTTAGTGGGAAACGGTAAAATTAAGACATTCGTCATCTTGCCCCGCTCTTCACATTGCCCCGGTATCCCCTAATTGAAATTACGCTAGCTTGTCATCTTGGCAGTTTATCTAAATCTTCCCCACCAGAGGCGTCGCGATGGGGGGTTATGGGTGGAGCTTCCCCCTCCAATATATGTGAACTTTCGAAATTTGAGCTTAGAGTTGGAAAATTGTAGATTTTTGAACCACTTTTTATTTTTTTTAAATAATAGTAAAATAATAATAATAATAATAATAATTTTTTACTGTTTTTCCTATTACCTTTCTGCATTCTGCAACAGTAAACTAGTTAAATTAATTAAAAAAATACAAAAAGCAGCCAGACTCATTTTGTCATTGTGTTTCTTTGTGCTACAAAAATATCATACGTCTACCAGACCTAAATTTCCCTACTGTTCTCCATCAACAATGTCTGTAATTTATTTCCTCCAAAACTTTGTTCCTTTCTCAAAAATCTCAAAATATCATGAGGCTATTTTCATATGAAATATATACGATTATGTCACCTACATAACAGAAGACGAAAACTTTCATTAAAGGAACCAGTAATTATAATTTTTACGTTTTTAGTTTCTGTATTTTTTCTTTGGAAAGAAATTTGTTTAAGTATCATTATCATTAAACAAACATTGCACATATCATTTCAGTTTGAAAATGGAGCAATTTTGGAAATTTGGAAAATTTTTTAGTTCAACCCCGCCGCCGAAACAATATCTGTACTATACCTCTGCCACTCCCAACCCCCCACCCGTCAAGCCTCCTTCAGTTCACTAAATGTAATCGCGTTGTTTCAACAACTCTTTCCTTTATAAATATTTAACATTTATAATACGCGCATATTTATATTTATAACGTTTGCTATATCTATGATTAAGTGCCCCTTTATAGCGCTTAAAATATTATTTTACAATTATGGTGAATAATAACATTCGTTTAAATCATAATCTTGGTATAACCTTATTTAACTCTTAGAAATAAGTTAACTTAATTCAAATAAAAAATAATCTATTTTTAAATATATTCCTCAAATTCCTCAACAAAGCAAAATCGCTTCAAAGTTTTGTGACAGCTGACACATTGTAAAATTGATCTAAAATTGCGTGTCAGGGCTTTGCCATAGTATATGTAAAATGCTTTTTCTTTATATGTTTGCAAGTGGATAAAAGATGTGTTTTTTATGTCCCTATAAAATATGGAATTTTTGAGATGCTGTTAAATTGGTTTCATGCGTTTTAAAGTATTTAATGATTTAAAAATGAACATACATCTAAAAGGCAAGGAACATTCAGAGGAGACATATATAATCAGAATCTAAAAATAAACTACAGAAAAGCATATTTTTTAAAAGTTAAAAAGAATTCGAAATAGTGTTTTTACCTTTAAAATATTGTTATCTATTTTTAAAAGTTATGATTTTGTAATACATATATTTGCCTTTAAAGAATACTTACTGTTTGAACTTTTCACAATAATTCAGATTTTTTTCTAAATACAGTCGAACCCGTTTAAGACGCGTTTCAAGGGAGTGGACAAAAGTCGCGTATTAAGCGGGATCGCGTATTAAACGTGATTTGTATAATGTTGCAGGAACTAGGATTATTTACACATCTAATCAGCTAAATGAACTTTAGAGCTTTCATTTATATATTTACGGTCGAAAATTGTATCTTTTAGGTATATTTAGATTAAAATTTAATTGAATTCAACTTTAACTCATTGTTTCTTTTTATAGAACAAAATGGAATAACTGAAAATAAAAAGTGAATTCAAACGGCTTTATTATGGATTAATATGCTGCAACCAAAAATAAAAATAATAATTTCCTGCTTGACTAATTAAAAAATATATATATATATATATTAAACTTTTGAAGCACGTGTTAAAATCATATTTAGTACTTGCGATAATGAGTACAATTATACTCTGTATTTCTTTTTATTATACGAAAAAAACTATTCTTATTAATAACAATAACATTTGTGTAAAACACATTGTTAGTATAGCAAGGAATAAAGAAAGCCTAATTAAACAACCGCAGTCGTATTTATTTAATCTTTACGAGTTTCATTTTTTTTCTGCCTATAGAATGTATTATGAAACATAGTAGGAATATAACGTACATTTAAAACCTCACAAAAATAGGCATACTGATCTTTAATCATAATAATTTCATGACATATCTGAGTATCCTGAATTCGTCTATCGCTCTCTATTACAGTAAAAAGATACACGAAGCGAGAGACAAAAGAATGTTAGGACGCTTGATCAAACAAGAATTGTAGTGTTGATATTTTGTCGGAGGTTTTAAAATTCAAATATCTGTCACTATTTTCGATTACTAATGTTCACCTTAATTAATGTGTTATTAAATAAAGTAAATATTGCTAAGCAGTGTTTTTTATATGAATATTAAAAAAAAATCTGGTAAATTGACAACAATGAAGAAGAGACAAGGAATTCGCATCTTGATAAATGAATTCGCGTCTTAAGCGTAATTTTTTGCCTCAAAGGGCCAAAAATCTCTCGTGTATTAAGCGGGATTGCGTATTAACCGTTCGCGTATTAAACGTGATATTTTTGCATTAGCCTTATGGGCGATATTCAAGGGACCACAAACAATCCGCGTATTAAGCGGGATCGCGTATTAACCGTGAGCGTCTTAACCGGGTTCCACTGTAGATATAAAAGCTGTAAAATGGATTAATCATTTATATATATTCCATATGTTATTTTTCGACTAAGAAAAAGTTGAATCATATCCTCCTTGATAAATATAAAAAGTTTTTCAGGTACATACTTTCAGCAATATCACTTTTTACCTCGTTGTCTCTTATCTGCTGTTATAACAGGCCATTTATATCTATGCGTAATGTGTACACATTTAATATTTTGCAGCGTAGGCAAATAAGTTTAAAATTCGTGTTTTAAGTAAAAAAGCAAAGAAAATATGTTAAAGTTAGATCCCAAGGATCATTAAAATATATTGAAAACTGATTAATATTTTCACTTTTTTTTTTTTTTTTTTTTTTTTTTTAAGTTTAGAATACTGATGATTTTTTCTGATAATTTTTATTAAATTTATCATAAGGGACACTTTTTAGGAGAAATTCCGATTGGAAAATAAATAAGTACACTGTCCTTTAACACTATTTCTACGGGTGTCAAATGACACCTTTTAATATTTTGTTTTGTGGTTATCTTATTTATCCTTTTTATACTAAGATAATCGTAAGTAAAGCAATCAGTGTATCAAAAAAGATTTTTGATTATTTTAACTACAAAAAAACTGTAAGATTATAAATCTAAATCTAAAAAAAGGTGTCACTTGACACCGGTAGAAATAGTGTTAAAATTATAAGAAAATATTTTTTTTTTAAATATACTAATACACTATAACAGTAAATCAGTGTATCATTCAAAATTTATTTAAAAGCAATTCATTTATTTTAACTTATTGCATTTATTTTGAAGCTGAATAAATCTACATATAAATATTTCACTCCAATTAAATTTTTATATCAAATGTCTAACTGTTAGCATTTAATAGAATATCCACAGAAAGCTTTTCAATATATTTTTAAATGTTACATTAATTGTTTTACCTGTATTTGTAAAAAATAAAATAAAACAAAGTTAATATCAATAGCCATGAATGTTTATTTTTTCGTATTTAAAAAGAATTCTTCATCAGAAAAAAGACACATTTCAGTAAATATGTTGTCTTAAAATTTTATAAGCACCATTACTTACATTTTGAAACGCTGCCTAAATAATACATAATGGTCGGAAAATCTATAATTTGCGTTGCAAAATAGCGGCTTTTAAAAGAAGAAGAAGAATTCCTTTCGTTCGGTTAAAGTTAATATGATAGATATTAATTTAGATTATTTAAACTAGAAATCGATTCTCAAAATTTATTTTCAAAATAAATTTTAATATCATGAATTGTTCTTGTAAGACTCGTGATTGTTTAGTAAAGAAATTTAATGCATTATTACTTTAGGCAAAATCAAATAAAGCAGATATGAATTGCTTAAAAACAAACGATCCACTATGTAATTTTAGACCAATTAAATATTTAAGAATGCTTACTGTAGCGAAGTTATGTGATAAAATATTAAATACTAGTATATGCATTTATTTTTTACATAAGTTTCTATATATTATTCGTGTAAAATTATACTTACTTTATTGAATAAACAAAAACAGCTCAAAAGTCTTTCTCTTAGATTAATATTTAGGTAGCAGTAAATGTCATAGTATGTACATATTAAATTTAATTTAAACTTGCAATGTTACCAAAAGCTTTCAGGAATGATGTCAATATTATTATTTAAAAACAAGCTTACTTAAATATGTAAAGAAAATTAAATAGACAGAAAATTACAATACGTTACGATATTATATTGACCTTTTACTTAGATTTTTCATTTCAATTCATATGCAGAATCTCTAAATAAATATAGTAAACATTTATTAGTCAATTAGTTAAATTTATAAAAAGTTACATTTAGTATACAAATATCGTAAACGTTTATTAATCAATTAGTACAATTTCTAAAGATTTGGATTTGCCATACAAATGTAGTCAGCCTTTTTTAGTCAATTAATTATTACTTATATTTATAAAGAGTTAGATTCCGTGAGATTTTTACAATGTATTTAGAAAGAAATTAAGAATTTTTTAAATATTATTAAGAAAAAGAAAGCCAGTGAAAACAACTGTATTTAAAAATACTTCCTTAGTCATAACGTTAACATACATTTTCTAATAATATAGTTTTTTTTTTAGGAAATACGTAAAAGTAAAAAGAAATTAGTACATAATACCTAATTTAATACTATAGTATACGTAAGCAAAACAATTTAAATTACGGTAGTTAATGTAATAAATTATATCTCATTTTAAAATAATGTTCTAATAGCAGTTTATTTCATCTCTTAAAAATAAGAAATACCAACAAGTTTGACAGAAAAAAGACTAAAGATATGGTGCTTAAATCGCACTACATTTATAAATTCATTTGAAGTGTAAAAATGCGCGTGCTGTAGATCCTGCAAAATATATCACTTATCAAATCATAAATGTTTGTAGCGAAACATTTATATATGAGCTTTTCACTTTAGATGTGCAAAAATTTCTATCATTTCAAAAGATTTTAAATTACAAAATACGAAATAATAATAATATATATACAGTAGAGCCCGGTAATCCGAACCCCTATAATCCGATTTTACGGTTAATTCAAACCGATTTTATTTGCGTAAATTATACTTGAACAAATTAACTGAGAAGATTCACTTACGAAATTTTCGGGATTACAGCTGATGATGTCGGGAAAAACGTGTAGAAGATAGAATTAAATATAAAATGGCAGTAGAGAATGTTTATTCTTTAAACAGCTTGAATAAAATTTTAAAATATATAATAACCCGGCAAAGAAAGAAAAAGTGGGCCATCAGCTGGAAAAAAGATGGCAGCCAGCAGTGCTATCAGTGGTAAACTGCGAGGGTGCCATTACTTAAACCTGTCGAAAAATGTCCAAGCCGAATGCAGCTGGCCCATCCGTGATGGCCAACAGCAGGCCAGTATTGGTATGCCATCACATTACTTCAATCCGGCACTTTTCCTGCAGTACTAACACGTATCCCACTGCTATTCCTTTGCTGGTCCAGCACTTTCCCTTACAAAAATTTCTTATAGAATTCTATAGAAAAAAACAAAGTATTATGACTCTTTTTTCTATAAGCTAGTTTCACCAAGAGCTATAGAAACATCTGCAGAAGTGTCTATAATAGAAATGTCTATAGAAATATTTGAACAGCATGTGGTCACTCTCCCAAGTACTGACCGCGCTCGATGCTGCTTGGTTTTCTTGATCGGACATGAACAAGTGCTTTCTGCGTAAGCTACTATTGCTCGTAGCTTTCAAGCTCACATTACACTATTTCAAGTTTGTTTATTTTGTGATTTACGTTCCCAATCATTAAACGGGTATAGAAATTATTCTATTGTATAGAAATCCTATGTATTTTATAAGCTTTTTTTATTATTGATTCTCAACTGCGTAAAGTATGAAAACCGAAATCCTTTGTAACCTAGTAAAACCAGATTTAAGGAGAAAAAAAAAAGTGCGTTGAAATAAAGAATTTATTTATTTATTCATTTACTTATTTAATTTGTTGGTGGCAGTGGTGCTATATTTTTTACAGTCTCAAAAAAAAAAAAAAAGCTTCACAGCTTTAATTGTGTTAAGATATTCATTTCAGATTTGTGTTCACATATTCAATGTCTTCGATATTCGCAGCTCCACCTAGCGCAAGGGTTCCCAGCAATAATACTGCAAAAGGGCATAGCCGGATAAGCATTGGAAACATGCCTTTTAATAAAATTTCCTCATTTTTATCCTAGAGGTAGCTACGTATCTGACAATATATTTATCCTATTATCACCCTATAGATATTGATATTTAATGAGAAAAAAATGGTTTTTCGATTTTTTAAAAAACAGATTTTTTCAAAAACTACTGCACGGAATTTCATGGTATTAATTGAGGATATATAGATAAGAAAGATGCATAACTGGTAATTTTTTTATAATTTTCTGTTCATAAAAACTGTGTGAAATAGCGAAATAAAAATTTAAAAATATAAAAATCATATCTTATGGTTATCCGAAAATTACCATTTTCTTGTAAAAAATTCTCCATGTGCGCCCGTATATTCTATGTAAATGCCGAAAGTTTGCGTTGGGTACTACATGTAAATATTTACAAAAATGTATATCAAAATTATAGAAATTTATTTTAAGGCGTTATTTGGGGCGGAGCTACTTCACTTCAACATCCGGAGAATTTTTGGAACAAAGTCAGCAGACAATATGTCAACTGGTGTATTTTAGATTCTATTAGCATGTAAGCCATGTTTTCAACACCATGTTCATTTTGATATCGACACTGTTGAGAATGTTGCTCATGTGTTCATTAAAATTTAAAATACAGCAATTCTGTAACTGTTTATTCCAAAAATTCTTTGGGTGTGGATGTTGAGTAGCTCCGCCCAAACTAACGCCTTAAAATGACTTTCAATAATTTTGATATACATTCTTTTAAATATTTATATGTAGTACCCAACGCAAACTTTCGGAATTTATATAGAATATACGGGTACACATGGGGAATTTTTTACAAGAAAATGGTACTTTTCGGATAACCATAAGATATGATTTTAATATTTTTAAAATTTTATTTCGCTATTTCACACAGTTTTTATAAACAGAAAATTATACAAAAATTACCAGTTATGCATCTTCTGTATCTATATATCCTCAATTAATAGCATGAAATTCCGTGCAGCAGTTTTTGAGAAAATCCGTTTTTTGAAAAATCGAAAAACCATCTTTATCTCATTAAATATCAGTATTTATAGGGTGATAATAGGGGAATATATTGTCAGATATGTAGCTACGTCTGGGAAAAAAAATCAGGAAATTTTATTAAAAGGCATGTTTCCAATGCTTATCCGGCTATGCCCTTTCGTGCACTTCCATGTAGTGGTGGGCCAGCGCATGAGATAAAATAGATGCCCACCAGAATTTTATCTGATGATTTCCAACAACAAATTTGACTGAAGCTGTCCAGCAGTGGTCATGCAGTGGTAGACCATCAGGCAGCGCTTCTCCCTCATTACCAGCACCTATCTTGCTGCTGGCCAGCCATTTCCTCTTTGCTGGGAATGTAAAAGTACAACATATGTACACGAATATAAAATGAAAACGTGCACTGTACGCCTACTCGTAGAAGCCACGTGAAAATAATCTCGAATATCTGTTTGCCAGTCACTATAAAATTATCTTTTTAAATGCAAAATGTATTTAATTCAAATGACTTTTTTTTTTTTTACTTTGAACAATATGATTTTGCAAATAATCCACAGAAATGTTTCTTTCTTTCCTCCTCGTCGACGTGGTGGTCACTGAGCTATTTATAGATTCGAGATTTTGAACCGTTTGTAATGGGTTCTTACGTAATTCCTCATTTTGCAGTTTCATTGGATTATTATAAATATTTGGATTGACGAAATAATAAATACTTTTTTTGTGAAAATCGTGCCAGATTTTCTAGCATCCCGGACCTTAGGATGCTGGATTAGAGGATGTTTATTATATTACTGAGTGCATATATCTTGCATTTCTTTAGCACGCATCTTTTTCTTTTCTATTTTTATCGGTATTTCGGATAAACTGAAATTTTTATAATCCAAACAAACACCGGTCCCAATTAGTTCGGATTAGCGGGGTTCTACTGTATATCAAGAAATCTCGATGTTGTGATGAAGTATTATCAGTTAGATGAGTGAATTTATCAGCTAATAACGTCACTCTGGGAATGAAGTAACTAAATAATAGGCAGCAGACGTGTAGCAGGTGGTTATGCAAAGCATTTGATAAAAAATCAGTAGAGTTTCTCCAAGGAAATAATCAGTTACAGCAAACTCTTTATTTAAATAAATAAATAACAACAGTAGTTTGATGGAAGAACTCTTCTCAGTCAGTTTTATAGATCTGAACATGACAAAGATTTGATCACACAGCAGGTCACGTAAAATTGTGCCAGCAGGCAACTAGCGAAAATCATAATTTACATTAAGGAGGCTGGTCACTCAGCTTCGGAATTCTCCTCCGTAATGTTAAGTCTATGAACTTTTGATACATTCGTATATCTTAAATATCTTCTGGGGAAATTCATATTTTTAACATCTTTTTTTCTGTGTACTCTTCATAAAGGATGCCTCTTTTTAGGTGCGTTCGTAATTATATAAATACGTAGCACCTATAGTCGTCGTTCAGTCCGTCTGTCCGTCCGTCCGTCCGTCCGTCCGCATATAACAGAGCAAAAACTACCCAACCGAATGGGCTGAAATTTTAAATATATAATTGTTGCAAAATTTTGTTGAGCCATTTCAAATTTTATGAAAATCAGATGTATAGTTTAATTACAGGGACAGTCAAACTTTTTCCGTTTCATTACAGGGAATGGGAAAAAATAATTGCTGTGCATTTTAATGATGTTACAGACTATGCACTTATGAAGTGCAAAAAAATATACATTCAGTACAATATGGGAGGCAAAAAATAATTATAAAACTAGCTATAGTACGAACGCACCTCATTTGCCACGTTTGACGAGCAATTCCCAACTTGTTTTCTTAGTTTTCAAAATATTTCTAAAATCTATGCTGAATTTAATAGCGTTAACATTATGGAGGAGAATTCCGAAGCTGGGTGACCAGCCCCCTTAAGCAGCTACACTACGGCATTGACATAACACTGAACCTGGAGCCACAGATTTTTCGACATTAGAAACGCGAATAAGTTCCATTCTGACCCAGTGGAAAGACATTTATTGGTTACAGTGTAGGAATACAAACACCCTCAATGCGATATGCTTGTAGCCAGTAGCAGAGCCCAATTTGGCGGACCGAGAAAAGAAGCAATATGTCCCCGAAAAGCTGGCTAATACATCGAAGCGCCTTTCGGAAAAAGCTTTTAATCAAGAAAAAGGATACCGAATCATTTAACGGTGGAAAGCAAATATTGGCGTGCGTCCAAGACAAATTTTCTGTAGGGAAAATGTAAAAGAATAAAAGATACGCATTTTAAAAGGAAAATAATAAATTAAAAGGAAATATATTAATTTAAATTGGATACAGAATTTAGAACAGATTTACGGTAAATTAAAATTTTAAAATGCATTATATATCTATAATCAGAATAAGTCATACCTAGAATGTAAGATTTCCATGTTAAACGAAAAATCTTGAGGTTTATTTTAACACTTAATTCTATTTATTTGTATGAAAATTAAAACAAAATCACAAGCCAAAATACACTGCTCAAAACAATTACGGGAGCACGTGGTTTTAGAAATATTACGCAAATATTTACACCGATAAGTAATATAAATTAAAACCTCCAAAAATTTAAAGCGTAGTAGAAAACAGAGAAAGAAAATTTTAGATGCAAATTAAAGTTTATGACGTCCAAAACTAGAAAAGGGAGATAAGTGCAGAAATCGGGATTTTCCAGAAACGTCTCTTTCACGGTCTCAGTTGTAAAATTCAATTGCTCAGCTTGTGTTTTGAGAAAGGTGACTTGGAAATGTCACAACAATATGATTTACTGGAATCCATGGCTTTGCGTACTATCTGGACAGTCGAATCTGTGGAAACACAACGAAGTGTAGTGGACACTTTTGGGGTCGCAAGAAGTGTCAATGCAAGGCTGTGGAATTGATTCCAAGACACATGGAATGGTAGACACCGACAAGGGCAAGGTCGGCCATATGCTACCACAGAAACTGATGGCCGATATATCCTATTAACAGCTCATCGAGACGGAACGGGTAATGCTACTTTGCTGCAAACACAGTTGTTCTTGGCCACACTGCGAAAAGTATCCAGCCAAACAGTCTGAAATAGGCTTCCTTAGGGTGGAATCTATGCACGTAAGCCAAAAATCTACATTCTGTTGATCGGAAACCTTGCGTCCCAAAGAAGGTGGACAACTGAACATCGAGTTTGGAGGCAAAGTTTTTGGAGTCAAATTATTTTTACAGACGAGTCCCAATTTTGTATGGATGTGACATCCGATGTGTTTTGGCATTGGAGAAAGAAGTACTCAAAATAATCTCACATTCGTTCGTGAATGAACACATTACAGACAAGGTAGGTTGGTGCAATGGGCTGGAATCCGCATACATGGACGTACGGACCTGCATGTCATTCGGAATGGCACTTTGAATGTTCGAAGATATACAGACGAGATACTGAGACCTCATGTCGTAATTTATTTTGCAGCATTTGGTGATTTCTTTTTTTCCATGCATGTTAATGCCAGATTGCATACAGCTCGTCTTGTGGAGAACATTCTTAAAGTTGAAACAATACAACATATGGAATAGCCAACATGCTCTCCTAACCTTAATCTGATGGAAAACGAGTGATACACACTCGAACGTTACATTGCAGCGAGACTGGGACCTCCTTTTATTATCCGGGACTTTGAAATTGCAATTTTTGAGGAGTAGAACAGTACTCCGCGAAACCTTATTGATAATGTCATCGAATCCATGAAAAACAGGTATACGACAGTTTTATCTATCCGAAGGGACTACACGTCATATTAAATGCATTGCATCCTAAACAGTACTTTTTTTTCATTTACATGCAACCAATTTGTTGCCCTAAACCATCTTTTTACAATCTAAACATCGTTTTAAAGAATTAAAGCTCCCTGCAATTTTTTGCGTCTTTTTATCTGTATTGCGCATTGATACACATGTTACTCTCAATTTAATGGCCATGCATGGCTGTCTCGCACTGTTCTCTTCGCTTTTTGGCTTGCTCCCCAAATTTTTTTGAGCAGTGTATATCATTAAGAGCATATACTAGTCACTCAAAAAGACCCGGATGATAATGTTTATCCTATGGGGAAGTTATTTTCAAATATCTCGCATGATTTTTTATATTTTCGAATGATTTTTTTTTCATAGGATAGCTGAGGCCGATCTACAACCGGGATAGTTTTTAGATAAATACATTTACAGAAAATTACTTCATACAATTTTCATATTGTAAGGAAGAAGAAAATTATAAAAAAAAATTTAAATTCGAAACGTCCCAAAAATGGGACGCTAGGCATAAATGGGTTAAATGCAAAACAGATGCTTCGAATATCAGTAAAAGAAAAATTAATATATATTTAAAAATTGTTACTGTAGAAAGAGAAAAATCATCTTTTTTTTTTAAATTTGAGTTATGGATTTTCAAGCTGAACTGCATTTAGTACACCCAGAGTACCCACCTTTGTAGCAGATAAATAAAATCATATACTGGGTTATACAAAAAACTGCATGGATGGTGGTCTATCGATAGTAATTCCTAGAATCGGGAATTCAATATTCTTAAGCGTGTTATTGCCTCAATTAAATTTTCGCTTAATAAGTGGCGTGTATAACAGTCTTTAGGTATACAGGGCTGTACAAAAGAATTCGAGTACATTTTCTGCCTATTGGAAGACGTTGCTAAAGGTAAACTTTGAATTATGTTATGCTTTTTCTAACTAAACTAAATTTTAGCATACTATGTAGGTGATTTAAAAAAGAACGTTTACAAAATGACATGGCAAACAGCAAGAATAAAAAATCACACAGGGACATAGGGTCGCAAACCACTTATTTAATCACAAATACAGGGTGTTTCATTCAAACTGAACCCGGGTTGATGGTCATAATTTAGAGAAAAATAAAAGCATTGAAAGGAAAATGCAGCGATATGTACCTTGTTCTGTGTGAAATGTGATAACGTCACGAAAAGATCTGGAAAAATATGTTGCTCAAGCAATCGATGATACTGTATGAAATGAAAACCACAGTCCAAAATTTTGTGCCTCAAGTGCATACATCTGGAGCGTTTAATGCAAACTTCTACCATTTTGTTTGTTGTTTTCACATTAACAACAAAAGTGAGCATGTCTATTAAATGTTTTATTACAATATACTTCAGTTTTCTGAATGTTATTCACATCATCCCACATTGAGTTAGGATGATACACCCTGTATTTGTGACTAAATAAGTGATATGCGACACTATGTTTCTATGTGATTTTTTATCCTTGTGGATGCCTGAATTGCCATGCCATTTTCTAGCGTTTTTTTTTTAAATTTTCCTGTATACAGATCTATAGATCATTTACAGAGGTGCACAAAAGAATTAGAGTAGTATTTCGTCTATGTGCGGTAACTGTTGAAATGTGGTTTTAAAATATGTTATGCGCTTTCAAAACTATTGACTTAGGAACCTTCTTTCCATTATTAACCCCTTGGGGACGAGCGACACGTATACGTGTCGCATAAAGCGCTCAGCATCCTTGTTTTTCCTCACCAGTAAAATTTTACTGTAAAATATGCCTTATTTAATCAGCGCATTTTCTCGATTCAAGAAGACACAAATTTCTGTTTTTAAAAAACGGTAACAAAAGATTAAAAAATTTCGTAAAAGGCTCCCGTCCCGAAGGGGTTAACACTATTTCTATCAAGAGGTGTCAAAAGACACCTTTGAGATTTTAACCCGGTAGTAGTCGCGTAACGGTCTTTTCGCCTCCCTTATCAATTATATTCTCCTACCTCATATCCCTTTACTAATACAACGGAGAACTACCATGTAGCTGACTTTAAAGATTTACCACCATAGTCAAGTAACAAGACATCTCTGTGTTTCTTTCAGGTACAAGCAAAATTGTATTTACAATTGAAATTGCATTTACAAGCAAAATTGAAATTGGTGGAAAAGTCTGCGCAACAATCACTACTGTAAGTTCATTTGTACTTTTACAAATTATTCCAATTCTCATGAATAAAATGTATAATTTGAGTAAACTGCGAATTTATAAATTCATTGAAATGTAATATTCGAACATTAAGTGAAAAATGTTTCTTATTTTACATTTTCTGTTTTCGGGGGGCCGGCGGCAAAAAGGCCGAGCGCGACTACGAACGTTCTGAAAAAAGACGCGACTACTTGCGGATTAACTTAAAATTACTCTCTAAGTTTAATCATTTCTCCACAATTAAATTTTCGACTTTTCCTACAATAGATGTTAAAATAATTGAGCAATATCATTTTCCTCCAGCTCATCCTGGATATAAAAATATGCATATGGTATACCTATTTCTAACATGAAGTGTTTTTTGACCCCTTAAAGTTTTTACAAATTCTAAATTTTAAGGATTTCATAATTTCTTATTTTAAGCAATTTTACATGTAAATATGAACACCTTTTTACAGCATCATATCAATTATAATCAGATTAGAGATTCTCGATTTCAGTTATAGCGGAAAATATACTGGTTATCAAAAATTAAGGAAAAGTCACAAAATGCTAATTTTCAAATACGCGAACACTCAAAAGGAAATAATATAATACAAGTAATTACTATCTCTATAACACAGCTAGTCCATACAACATCTCATTCAGGTCACACGTGGTCACAAATGTCACAGTCATTACGGTGAAGCAAAAAAATAGAAAATTCCATACATCTCATTATGAGTCTCAAATGATCACTATATGTGACTCCACTGAGACGTCACTGTGACTGCTGCTTTGGGACGTGTCACCATGTGACTTTACAATGTAGTTACATTGTGACTCTCATGTGACTGTCATTTGTAGACTCAATTTCAAAGTCATCGTGAACGCTGCATTGTGATAAGTTACCAAATAATGCCACATTAAAGCCACATGATGACTTTCAAGTGACAGAGAGACTACTGTGAAGTCACCATTGTGCTCTTTTGGGAAAAGTCTCCGTGTGACTATAATATGATATTATTTGGTTACTTATCATAATGCAACGTTCATGATGACTATGAAATTGAGTCTCAAAATGACAGTCACATGAGAGTCACAATTTAACTACATTGTAAAGTCATCTGGTGTCTCGTCCCAAAGCAGCAGTCACATTGATTTCTCAGTGGAGTCCCATATAGTGATCATTTGAGACTCATAATGAGATTATGGAATTTTCTATTTTTTTACTTCACCGTAGTGACTGTGACACTTGTGACCATGTGTGACATGAATGAGATGTTATATGGGCTAGCTGTGTTGTAGATATAGTAATTGCTCGAATTATATTATTTCCTTTTGAGTGTTCGCGTATTTGAAAATTAGCATTTTGTGACTTTTCTATAATTTTTGATAACTAGTGTACAAGAGTTGCTGCATAACTCTGATATTCCCTTGTTTTCCGCCATGTTGCATTTTAGGGTAGATCATTGCAGTGACTAGTTTTAAAAATTAAATAACGCGTTTTGTTCTCCAGTTCTGGTAGTGAGTTCAATATACATGAATTTTGTTTTTAATCGTGTAAAAACTGTGGTATTGGATAAGGAAAGAATTTTATTACACAGCTGTCTTTATGATTACTATTATTGTTACAAAGATTGAATATTTATACACGAGACTGAAAGTTTATTAAGTTAGTAATATCAAAATTTTAATTTTCTAATAAAAATTAAAAACAATGAAGAAGATAATATTTTGTAATTGTTGTCTTTGTTGACGTAAAACATGTTTCATTACATTTATGTATATTTGTATTTTGTAATTTGTTGAATTAAGCTAGAATTTATAACCTGCAATAAATTTAAAATTAAATATTAATTAAATAATCTCTACTAAATACGCATCAGTGAATAAATGTATTGCTCAAATTATATATATTTAAATGAGAATTTGAAATCCCATTTGTTTTTTGCATTGAAACGCATTTATTTGCATTAAAACAAAAAGGTGTCATAAGACACCTTTTGGTAGAAATAGGTATACACAAAATTGTGGTAGAAATAGTGTTAAACAACGAAGTCTTGTTAAAGTAATCTGAAAGTTTTGGAAAGTGTTTCATAATTTACGTTTGACGCATTTTTTTTCTTTCTTGTTTTAACTGAGTTTCTTTCATTAACCCTAGATCTACCGGGAATTTTATTCAAGTTTTAATAAAACGTTCTACACCAGAATTTTTATTTAAAACTATTTAACTTATTTATTTACCTTATTTTTGTCTGGTTTATATACTTAGTTTATTTTAAAGAAATTTCTGGTTTGAATGAATATTTTGTATGTACCTGTCGGGTCCAATGGACCCGTCTGGTAGACGGAGGGTTAAGTATGCGCAAGGAAAAAAAAGAACTTACTTTCTAAAATGTCTGGTTAAAAGAAAGATAACGTGACACAGTTTTCTTTCAAATTTAAAAATCCAAGCACGTTTGTATATTTTTGTATTACGTGATAAATGTGCACTTTATCAACAAGTATGACTTTAAAAACAGGAAGATAAATTGCTTTTTCGAGCAGTAATATATTCGTTGGAATGTAAATTTTGGGTACGAAAAGTTTCCTCTAAAGAAAGTAACTGTTACATTAATGAAACAATAATAAAAATCCTTTTAAAGACTCAAATATGGTTTTTTTTAAGTTGATATTTTATAAAATTAAGAAGGATTTCATATCGAGACATCAATTTCATTTACCCAAAAGCAACTAGATTGAAGTGATTTGTATTGACTTTTTAAAATAGCGTTTATGGGAAATGTCTTATCATTCTGAGACCACGCATCCATTAAAATATATGTTTTGTTTTAACCTACTAATCACATCAAATATTTATTTGGAAGCAAGTCCTGATACTCCAGTATAATATACACTTTAAAGATTACTTTAAAATTTTTAGAATCTGGCAACTTGTTCTCGTTTGTTTGTAATATGGCGAAGTTGGTGAGTCAACGTGGTATTTGACAAGGTGGTAGTAAGTTCCAATTTTTCTTTACTCATTTTATTTTTTTAAGCACATTTTAGTAAGCACATATGTTAATTTTAATGTTTTTGTAGAACCCTAGCTAGTTTTTAAGAGCAATTTGGCTACATTTATTGCTTTAAAGCTTAATTTAAAAACATCCATTAAAAGAGATGTTGTGTTCTTCTTGAGTAACGTTATATATTCAGTTTTCATATTAGTTTTAGTTTTAATCATGTGCCAAATTTCCAAGTTTTTTATGTTTATTTAATCTCTCTGTAATGTTTTAATTACTTTTTATAAAAATACATATATATGTTATATTTTTATAAAATATTGCATATTTTTATTTTTTTATTTTAACCAAAAGATTGACAGCACTAGAAATAATAGCAAATGGGAATGACTCCGGTCTTGATTTTAGTGATTCTAGTGATGAATATTTTAATATTAATAAAATTTTTGGAGATTCTTCTGAAGTTGAAAATAAGGCTACTAAAGAATCAGTCAATATCTTTGCTGATGGCTCAGTTAGTTAAACTAACAGAAGTGAAATAGCGAAATATCAAAATCCCAATATTTGACTTTCAATATATCTTTGCAGTAAGTTCAAGTTATGATTTATGTACATATATTTTTTTAATATTTAAATTAAGAAAATTATTTCGGCTAACTTTTTCTTTTGTTAGAAATTCATAAATATAAAGAAAAATATTAAATTATTACAATAAAGAATATTTTTCACAAGCATCATGAAATCCGATTTTAATTTTGTTTCATTTTAGGTTCGCTCAAGTATTCCATATCCTACTGATATTTCACAACAGCTAGAACAAGAAGCAAAAGTGCACATAATCTTTGAAGAACATCATTATTTTAGACATTATATTGATAATAATATGTTTTAAAAAGAAAACTAAACTTAGATGTCCAAGTAGCAATAGGTTTTTGTGCATTACCAGTGAAAGAAATCGTTTCAAAAATTTATATTTGGCTTAAATGTGTGTAAAATAATTCAGTGTTGTTCATTAAATTAATAATAAATATATAAATGTTTCAATTTATTGTTAACTTAGTGCTTTTCAGTATCACTTTACATGTGAAAATTTGAAATGAACTGTGTTTACATTTCCTCATATTTAAGACCTGAACATCCATTAACATGGATATGGTCCTTACCAAATTTAAAATACAAAATACAAAAAAAAAATAAATAAAAATCTTTAAAAATAATATTTTTTACCCTTTTGATGAAAATAAAGTAGTAAGGACAAAGATAAAGTGTTTCAAATTTTCTTGGGTCTCAGGAGGTTATATACATAGAATGTCTATAATTAAACGACCACACTTTAACCCTCAAATGCACAGTGATGTAAATTTCCATCCCCTTTTTATTTAATTTTTAATACATAAAATAAGTTCTTACAACCATATTTATATAGAAATATTACTCCTCTAAAAATTACAATATTATGCTACTAAATAAAGTTAAAAATATATCTTAAGATTTCTAGTGTCCAATCCTTAACATAAAAATAAAAAAAACACAATTCTAAAAGAATAATTCATGCGGTTAAGGGTTAACCAATTTTAGCCAAGCATAGAAATTTTATAAAATGTGGTATTATTTTCATTGAAATAGGCTTAAATTACATTAATTAAGACACAAAAAAGTTTCGTGTATGAAAAATAATATTTTATTTAAGCAATAAAATAGTGCGTATACGCGCCATTGGCTAAATCAATGAACAAATCATTCAGTTGTACAATTGTTTTACAGTCGAATTTTTATATTTTTTATGGAAATTTTCGAAACATTTTGGATGCAAATGGACTTGGCATTTCAGGCGCAAATAAATCACACTAAATTTGCAATAAAACTCTAAAATCTTGAGTGACTAAAGTGGTGTTCACCCTTGAGTGGGTTTTCGATTTTTGCCTACTTTTCATGTTTTTGGCCAATGATGCGTTAACGCACCATTAAATTTAAATTAAAAAATTAAGTTTTTTATGACACTTGTTTTATTTTTATTTTATTTATAGAACTTGCAACTTTAATCCGTTATAAAAACATATAATTAATCTCAAGTGGAATAATTACACGTTTTCAAAAAGTCGAATTTGTCAATAACCGTTTCAAGTTAAAAATGTAGCGTATTAAAAAAAAAAAAAATCTCAACAGAAAGTGTTTACTCCAAATAAATTTCTAATATTTTATAATGTCTCCAGACCGTTAAAAATAGCAGAAAAATAAAATTAGTGAACAATATGCGACACAGTATTAATAAAAAAATACTTATTGAAATGGTGCGTTTACGCACCTTTGCCCGAAAATGGGTTAAATTTATCTACAGACAAAACTATTGATCATAACGTTCAGAAATTTTGTGAAAGACATAATAAAGAGTTCGGAGTTTGTTTTTTTCGGCCAATAATAGTTCAAAATTTGGCCACATGAAGGCGATTTTAATGACACATTTAGCATACATATATTTACGATAGTTTAGAAATTATATTTATTAACTTTACATGATCTTAAAGACAGCATTTGACGACATGTTCTTAACACGCTGCAGTTAACTGTGAACATGCTGAAGATGGCCATGTGGAACATGTTTGGATGTAACAAAATTTGTAAATAATCGTAAATGTGTCGTAAAAATATTGTATCATACATATGTAATTCGTTAAAATACGTCCTATAGTGACGAAATTTTGAATTATTTGTTTTAGTTGAAACAAATTCTCACACCTTCATTATGACCTCCACAAAACTTCACAACATCCTAAACTATAGTTCCGTCTGCAGAAAACTTTAAAATAGGGTCGTTTAATTATGTACACACTGTATTGTACATAATCCATTTTAATAATTACTTTAAAAATGCAGCATTTTTGTAGCATTCATTAAATAATAATTTATGTAGCAGATAAAAGATTATTCTTATGCACTATTATTATGCTACTTTTAATGTACTATCACAAATAAATCAGACGAATATTTAAATATATATATATATTTATATGATCAGTTCAACCCTTTGTGATACAACACTTCTTATGTTTAAAATATTTATTCAGATGTTAGAATACATCATTTTAAGCAAGTTGAAAATAATATTAAAAAAATATATATATAACCTAAAAATCAGGACTGCGCAGTCGATGGGAGAAATGGCGGACTCCGACTCTAACTAAAATAAAGCTAAAATCTCACTATTTCGGCATTGATTCTCTTTTTAAGGATTCAAAAATAAGAAAAAAAAATATATGTATTTTCCGCTTTATTAATTTTAAAATTTCGCTCGCGCAAATCCGGAAAATCCAACTATCGAAGTCTAAAAAACATAAAATGGAAATTTTACTATTTTGGATCTGCGGACAAAGAAGAAAAAGCGAAATCGTTACAATGTAGTGGTTTATCTTGCTGTGTCCTCCAATCTCGAAATACTTCTATGGAAAGGAGGAAAAATAAAGATAAATATTTCATTATTTTGGAAACAATTTGGATTTTGTGGATTCTAATGAAAAACAATTAATTACATTTTTTGAACTAATTTTACTATTTAGGTTTTAGGCTTAGGGTTCTGCAGACCTGAAAATTTTGAAATTAAAATAGTGAAAGGTAACAAAATTTCACTATTTTATCGTTATTTTGGGTACCGCCGGTTCAGAAAAAAAGAATTACAATTTCATGTTATTTTTACGCCTGTGCACAAAAGTAAAAAAGCAATTTAACAAATTACAATGACCATTTGGAAAATGATTTTTTCAAAGACTAAAATTTAAGACATAAAAATCGCACGGAGTTGATCATGCGTTACGTACGCCATGGATTAAACATTAACACTCCTGGACCCATCATGAACAAATTTTAAAAGAAATTTCAGTTTTACAATTTTCGGTACTGTAAATTTTTAAACTTCTACGGAGCTGGTGATACATTACGTACTCCATGGATTAAACATTAATATTCCTGGACCAATTTTAAATGAAATTTCGTTTTTAAACTTTTAAACATCCCACAATATTACTTTTTATATCGTCGTATACAGAAAAAAAATGCATTTTTAATTGCAATTTGTTGAAAGCTGTATCTCAATTTGTTTCTGAGTTATTAATTTTTTTTTGTAGTTTTTATTATTTTTTTGCCATAGTGACAACAGAAGTATCCATCTCTGTTGAAAGTAAAGGGAAAATACAGATTACTGTATAGACTAATCAGAAAACGAATAAAAAGTGGGATTCAACTAATAAAACGCGCTTCAGATATGTTTTTGATTTCCTACCCTGACCGAGGTCAATAACCATTTTTCCAAATGGTTAATAAATAAAGGAAGGTTATTTTAGAATTTTTACTTTTGACCATGAAGGCCGGGGAAAATTTGAGGTGTGTATGTGTGTGTGGGGGGGAGGCCTCTATTGCAATGCTAAACGGGGTTCTTTGTTATTTTGCTCACAAAATAGCACAGATTTCTAATGTTAGCATTACCCCGTGTAAGAGATCATCTGCATGATCCGAAATTTTAAGGCCCGTTCCCTAAAAAGTTCAGCTATGCCTTTGTATTTATTCTCAACGCAATCATGTCCATTCTAAATTGTTCCTATTTTATCGAGTAATTTGATTCTTTCAAATTTGTTATGTTTGGCTTGTCAGCTTGCTCAATTTTTTTATCATTCTGATCCGGCCCAATTATATAAATTGTCTTAATTCTACTTACTCGGCCTGTTTTAAAATTTGCCTTCATTTTCCGGGCCTTGGGTCCTTGCAGGCCGTTGTACCTTGGATTCTATCCGCAACCCCCAAAAATATGAGGGGAAGTACTTATATACTAAATGTAAAATATCTACTATAGTTATGAATTAAAACAGTTTTCATCTGCTCTGTATGTACTTTGCACACCATAGTAAATCGGTCATCTTTAACTTGTGTAGCCTAATATAGCCCATATATCTATATTATAAAGGACAAACATATCTGTGCGTAACGCATACGTCATTTTGCGGATGGCAACACTTTGAAATTTGAAATAAAATTTTGGTTTTACAATTTTCTCTACTGCAAATTTTTAAACTTCTAAACATCGCACATTTTAAATTTTTACACCGTCGTATAAAGAAAAAAATGTTCTTTTAAATGCAATTTGTTTGAAAGCTGTATCTCAATTTATTTTTGAGATATTAATTTTTTTGTAGTTGTTAATACCATTTTTCCAATCGTGGCAACAAAAATACCCCATTTCTATTGAAAGACATTGAAAGTAAACGGAAAATAGGAGATTACTGTATCTTTTTGTTGCCATTTTCTCATAAAACCAGGAAAAAAAGTTGAAATTAAAATACGGTCTATGTCAAGAATATTGTCTATTATTCTGCGATAATGATGTCATATGCATACTTTTCTATAGACGAAGTTTAAGATTGAATTGTAACAGTGTTTTGCTTTACGGATGCAAATGACGTCATTTTATAAAACAGCGTGTATTTTAATTCTTAAAACTGAATTATGTTTTGCAGAAGTGCGTCATTTTCACAGCCTATCTGCTTTAAAATTCTTCACAGGTGAAAATGCTTCACTTTTGAAAATAATATAATCGAAATCACACACTGATAAAATGCAACGTTTTACAAAAATTTAGAGTGTCTTTATGACATATAATAGCGATTTATATTACAGAAATTGATAATTCTCGCCTGGATAGATTTGTTTCGCCACGTTAGACAAGCAAACAAATAATTCGAAGTTTAAAATAATATGTTCCTGAAGTTATTTTCCAAAATTTTCTCTAATAATAAAACTTTAATGCTATTCTTTAGGACATTCTACTATAATTTTATCAAAATAAAATAATTTACTTAATTTAATTTTTCAAAATTTTATGTAATCTATATATTTAAAACACAAGTGTGTTTTTTAGTCATCTGCCCTGATCTTTCTGCTGAACCAATTTTACTAATATTTTTTTTCAACTGAAAGCTGTTCATTTGTAGATGTGATAGTACAATCTGTTTTTTTTTTTAAATATCCCCACTTTTATGTTTTAATTTTAAAAGCATTTTATGAAATTTCCTCAAAATGATGAAAATTAGATAGCTTTCATTATTTCAGACACGATGAAAAGCAATGAGGTATTTTTATCTTTATTCATGCCATTTTCTGATAAAAATTCAAAATTGTTTATGAAAATTGGCGTATAGGGTTTAGTGGCGCAAAATCCCATTAGGAGCATAATATTATATTAGAGGAATAATAACGGAAAATGACATACTGATTTGAAAACACGCATTTTTCCTCATAAGTTTTCTATATTGTTTTTCCTTCAGCAAATAAAAATAAATAAATAAAACGTGAAATATGTTAAAATATTACGCGCGTGATATTTATTATTTTTTTTTTTTAATTTCAATTGTAATAGTTTATTGTCATTTTCCATCTTTGTGTTTATTTGTTTTTCTGATGATGATTGAGTAAATTCAATCGAAACATGTAAAATTATTAAGATCTTTAATGTATTTTATTAACGTTTGACGTCCTTTTTAGCAATTAAATGTTTAATATATAATTTGAGTGTGTTTTTAGAATATATATTTTTGAAAAAAATTTGAGAAGGTAAAAAATGCTGTTTTTCATTCCGGAATACCAAGCATAAGAGCTTCAATTGATAACCACATCGTAATAACTGATCTTTATTATATTTTACAGATTACGTATCTATATTATAAAGGACAAACGTATCTGTGCGTAACGCTGACGTCATTTTGCGATTGACAACACTTCACGATCAAATTTCGGTCTTAAAATTATCGCTACTGCTTTTTTTTTAATCTTCTGACCATCGTACATCGCAATTTGTTTAAAAACTGTATCTTAATTGACTGATGTATTATGTTTTTTTAAATAATTTTAGGCATGAGTTTTTTAAGTTTATCTTATCACATGCCAGTTTCAATACATAATAATAATAAACATTTTGCACATAAGGCAAAAACATTGTTCAGCATTTGTTTCTGACTATTTTTGCATAAAAAAATTACTACATCCTTTATAAACAAATAAAAGATTAATATTAAAAAAAAAAACAATCTAACATATTTATGAAAGACAAATTAACGAAATTAACACTTCTTTTATAAACAAATAAAAGAATAATATAAAAAAAACCCACAAATCTAACATATTTGTAATCATACAATTTAAATTTTTAGATCATCAAATAGGATTTTTTTTTTTCAAATGGAATTTGTTTGCAAAGTTCTCAGTTTACTGATCGTCTATGGTTTTAAAAACAAATTTAATGCATTTTTTTTTAATTATTTATCTATATCGCGCGGAGCTCGATTACGGATGATTAATCCGTTTGCCCTTAAAACAAAATAAAGAGTTCATCATTTTCTTACGGCTAATATCCATTTAAAAAAAAACTTCCCTATGAATAAATAAATAAAATAATATAAATAAAACACAGATTTAACAGACATATATAAGCTCTGAAATTATCAGAATATAAAAGGATGCCGTAAGTAGCAAAATCTTGGTCAAATAACTCTTAGCATGCGGCTAATAAGAAAATATCGCTTTTGATAAATTTCAAATATTTATTTCATTGAATATTTCGTATTTTTCATATGAAAAATGCTTTTTTAATGTAAGTGGGCAATTGAAAAAATTTATTCATATAAAAAAAATATATATATATTATTTTTCAATTTAAATAAAATGTTTTCTTCTGGGAAGCCCGGGTACGATACCCTAGTAACGATAATAGTTCATTTTATAGATTTAAAATTATATATAATTAGTTTAATTTAACCTTAAAATGTCTAACAAAAAATCTGGAGTCAGAGTCGTAGCCTGCTTGTTTTTTAGCGACTCCGACTCCGACTCTTTTGCTCAAAAATGGGTCTGACTCCCACTCCGCAGCACTGATAAAAATTAAAATTTATATAGGCAAAAAAAAATATTTGTTTTCATATGTAATAAACAGAAAATTACATAATTTCAAAAATATTGTCAATTTTCTAATACAAAATTGTAAATTATACGAACTTACTTTCTTAGTAAATCTGTTTTTGGACAACTCTAGCGTTTTTAATTTTACAAAATTTACAAATTTCATTTATGCAATAACGATTTGAAACAGCTGAAACGATAAATAAAATTTTGACATGAAATATTAACTCAGTATTTTCGTCTGTTGAGATTTATATAAACATTTTTTATTAACTGATTTATTCGGAGATAGCAGGGATAAATAAAATTGTCTTTTAAACTCCACTGTATGAGTAAAATTGACTTTTGGGTATACTGCAGATAGGGAACGCGGTGATACAAAGAGTGAGGATTGGTTTTTCCGTTTAGAAAATCTTTTTATTCAAGTTTATATAACATGTTTTCAGGTTTTTTTTTTTAGTTTTAACCCTTTCAGGGGCAAGGCAATTCCATTGCTAAGGTGTTGAAATTAATGATTGACACCGGAATTTGAAAACAAATTTATTTTTAATATGAAAAAGCTATATTTCGCATATATAACAAACAGAATTTTTTTAAACCAAAATTCCGGTGCCATCGTGGCATTTGGGAATCGCTACAATTTAGTGGTTTATCTTGCTGTGTTCTCCAGGCTGGAAATACGTCTATGGAAAGGAGGAAAAATAAAGATAAAAATTTTATTATTTTGGAAACAATTCGGATTTTGTAATTTCTAATAAAAAAATAATTAATTAGATTTTTTGAGTTTATTTTTACAATTCAGGCTTTATTTCGGGTTCTGCCTGAAAATTCAAAATTTAAATAGTGAAAGGTAACAAAATTTCAGTATTTTATCGTTATTTTGGGTACTGTCGATTCAGAAAGAAAGAATTGCAATTTCATGTCATTTCGACTCCTGTGCACAAAAATAAATAAATAAAGGAAGGGTATTTCAGAATTTTACTTTTGGCCAGCGGGGAAATTTGAGGTGGACAGGAGGCTTCTATTGCAATGCTGTACCAATGCTCTACCGGGCTCATTGTTCTTTTGCCTCCAAAAATAGCACACATTTCTAATTTTAGCATTACCTCAGGTAAGAGATCTGCATGAGCCGATATTTTAAGGCCCGTTCCCTAAAAAGTTCAGCTGTGCCTTTGTATTAATTCTCACCCCAATCATGCCCATTCTCAATTGTTCCTATTTTATTGCGTAATTTGTTTTTTTTTTCTCAAATTTGTTACGTTTGGCTTGTCAGCCTGCTAAATTTTTTTATCATTCTGATCCGGCCCATTAATATAAATTGTCTTAATTCTACTTACACGGCTTGTTTGAAAATTTGCCTTCATTTTCCGGGCCTTGGGTCCTTGCAGACCGTTGTACCTTGGATTCTATCCGCAAACCCCAAAAGTATGAGGGGAAGTACTTATATACTAAAGAACCTAATGTAAAATATGTACTATAGTTATGAATTAAAACAGTTTTCATCTACTCTGTTCAGGGGTAGTACTCTGTATCTACTTTGCACACCGCAATAAATCGGTATCTTTAACTTGAGTAGCCTAAAATAGCCCATTAATAACGATAATAGTTCATTTTATAGATTTAAAATTATATATAATTAGTTTAATTTAACTTTAAAATGTCTAACGAAAAATCTGGAGTCAGAGTCGTAGTCTGCTTGTTTTTTAGCGACTCCGACTCTTTTGCTCAAAAATGGGTCTGACTCCGACCCCGCAGCCCTGATAAAAATTAAAATTTATAAAGGCAAAAATATTTTTTTTTTCATATGTAATAAACAGAAAATTACATAATTTTCAAAAATATTGTCAATTTTCTAATACAAAATTGTAAATTATACGAACTTACTTTCTTAGTAAATCTGTTTTTGGACAACTCTAGCGTTTTTAATTTTACAGTATTTACGAATTTCATTTATGCAATAACGATTTGAAACAGCTGAAACGATAAATAAAATTTTGACATGAAATGTTAACTCAGTATTTTTTTTTCTGTTGAGATTTATATAAACATTCTTTATTAACTGATTTATTCGGAGATAGCAGGGATAAATAAAATTGTCTTTTAAACTCCACTGTATGAGTAAAATTGACTTTTGGGTATATTGCAGATAGGAACGCGGTGATACAAAGAGTGAAGTGTGGATTTTCCGTTTAAAAAATCTTTTTATTCAAGTTTATATAACATGTTTTCAGGTTTTTTTAGTTTTAACCCTTTCAGGGGCAAGGCAATTCCATTGCTAAGGTGTTGAAATTAATGATTGACACCAGAATTTGAAAACAAATTTATTTGTAAATATGTAAAAGCTATATAACATATTCTATATTCGCATATATAACAAACAGAATTTTTTTAAACCAAAATTCCGGTGCCATTGTGGCATTTGGGAATTAAATTTAAGTGATTTCATAAAAATACCAGCGCCCCTCAATGGGTTAACCCGGGAGGACGCGTGCCGGTCCTGAGTGACCCGCAGTGAGTACGGTTTTTACGGTTTTTCTTTTTAAAAGTAATCTTCAACTTCTTTTATCGCGAAATTGTATCCGAAGAAATAAGGTGACGATTATCCTTTGTATTTTTGGTGATAAAGTAGAAACCATTCATACCCTGGGTATGCGCGCGTTCTCCCGGGTTAAATTTTAAGTATTAAAATATTGAGATTTAATGCTGTCTATTTTAGTTTGAAAATTAATTAGGAAAAATCTTCTTATTAGATTACCTCGAGACACATTATATTATTTATATGTGCTAAAAGCAATCAAAACTCTGAACTAAAATTGAAATGGGTGCTTAAGAAAGTTGTTGGGTATTTTTTTAAAATCAAGTAATCTTATATTACACTACAAATACAGTCGGACCCGGTTAAGCTGCTCACGGTTAATATACGGATTTTTTTTTATGGTTTCTTGAACATCGTCGTTACGGGTAATGTAAAAATATCACGTTTAACACGCTAACGGTTATTACGTCGTTCCGCTTAAGCCGCTATATATTTGCAGTCCTTAGAGGGAAAAAAATCACGCTTAAGGCGCGAACTAGATCAAGATGCGAATTCTTTCTTTGCCAATTTTGCCAATTTTTCATTCAGAAAAAAATTACTGTTTCCAAACTGTAACATTTGCTTTATTTTATAAAAAAATAATTAAGGCGAACATTACTAATCGGAAATAGTCGTAGATATTTGAATAAAAATATACCTGCTAAATTATCAACACCGCATGGAATTCTTCTTTGATCCCGCGTCCAAAATGTTTTGTTTGTGCCTTTGTGTATATTTTTACTGTAGTAGAGTGAGAGACGAATTCAGGATACTGAGATACGTAATAAAAATTATTATGATTAGAGATGTTTAGACCTGTTGCATTAGGGGGGTATTAAATGTACGATATAATTTTACAATGTTTTATAATGCTTGTAAAACAAAATACAAATCGTGAAGGTTAAACAAATACGACTGCGGGTGTAGTAATTCTTTTATGTTTTCTATGTTTGTTTTTTTTTTACTTTTTGCTATGCTAACAATATTTTTTCAACAAAAGTTATTAAGGATAGATTTTTCTTATTATATTAAAAATAAAGGATACATTGTAAAGCTGATCTTTATCAAAAGTTCTAAATATGATTTTAATTACTGGATTACGCTTCAAAGAGTTAATATGTTATCATTGTGTTGAAATAATTAATCTTGTGGGAAAATTATTTTTGTTGTGTTTTTATCGTTGTAGCATATTAATCGACAATAAAAGCACATTTGATTCCATATTTAATTTAATTGTTATTCTTGCTGGCCCTATAAAAAGAAACAATGAGTTAAACAGGGTTCGCACGCATCAGGGTATTCAGGGGAGTTTAGGTGTTTTAGTACACAAATATTTGTAAAGTACTGGTCGCTATATCTGAATACAGATTTTTTTTTTTTACATTAACCCTTTCAATTGCAAGGCACTTCTATTAGTAAAATATTGAAATGAATGATTGACACCGGAACTTACCAGCCAATTTATTTGAAAATAAGTAAAAGCTTTTCTTCATGTATTTAATAAAATGAAAATTTTCAAATCAAAATTCTGGTGTCAATGTTCCATTTAGGGATTAAAACTGGGCGGTCTGCTGGCACTGCCCACGAAGGGGTTAAATAAGCGAAATATTTGAAGCGTACGAAACCTGTTAAAGTCGAATACACTTAAATTTTAATCTAAATATAAGTAAAATCCATAATTTCCGACCGTAAACATATAAATGAAATTTCTAAAGTTCATTTAGAGGATTGCATATGTAAATAAGCCCAGTTCCTGCAGCATTATAGAAATCGTGTTTAATACACGACCTGCTTAATACGCTACTTTTATCCAATCCCTTGAAACGCGTCTTAACCGGGTTCGACTGTATTTTACTAACTAACATCGGAAAAGGCTTATTTGAACTTTAGAATAGCTTAAGTAAACAAGTAATTATCAAAGGCTCTGGTTGAATAAATATCACAGAAAACGCTCGAACGTTTCAAGTAATTTCCAAAAATTTACAGTAAAAGAAAATATATAACACTAACAATTAGCGCAATATGAACAAAAAAAAAAAAAAAAAAGGATGCTACACAGAAATAGTTGTATGTCAGGTTAGTTTTATTTTTCTTCTGGTCGTTCCTTTCAAAATATAAATTGAACACTCGATAATAAAAGTTTAAATAAAATAATTTAAAGACAGTCTCAAAAACCAATGTCTAAAATTGTACTAATCACTATCAATATATACATCGGGCTCGAAATGGAAAAAATCCATGATCTTAAGGCCAATGTCAGACGGGCGACTTTTTTGCTGCTTTTTTTCTTAAGTATTATCCATTCACAATGTTATAGCATTGTGAATGATAATACTTAAGCAAAAAAGCAGCAAAAAAGACGCCCGTCTGACATTGTTCTAATTTCAAACTCATTGTTGACTAAAAAAAGTATAAACGGATTTATTCCTAAACAAACCAAAACATAACAAAAAATGCATTCAATATTCTAAATAATAATTTTAAAAAAAAATGTTACAGAGAGCATGAACAGCTATATATATATACTAGCAGGCTATGCCCGCTGCGCTGGTCAATATTTCCAAATGGACTTTGGATTAAACTAAATGGTGAATTTGAACTTGTATTTTAAACAATATGGATCTTCAGCTTGACCTTGCTCATCACTGAAAACGCTGCGAACGCCATTGCGATATAATGTTATCTTAAGCGTTGGACAAAATTTAGCAATTAAGAAGTAATTGTTTTAGTTGATTATAAACAGCGCACTTATGGTCGGGTAATGAGACCGTTATGACAACAGGAATTAATACCTCTGTAACTAATCAACATATAATGAAATCGTATATACTAACACCATTCCTAAAAGTCATGCAACAGGGCCACTTGTAACAAAATATGGTCTGTAGATTTTTTTAAAAAGGCTAAACTTTCATAATCAGGTTCACTTAATTTTTGAACTTTTACTGTTGCTCTATAACTAAGTACCCTTGAACAATATGTATACACTAAAACCTTTCCAAAATTATTACCTAACTAATTGTGGTATATCCTACGAAAGTATTATAAACAATCGGAATGAAATACAAATTTCCGTTGTAAATATATAGTAGATGATGATGATGCGATTTTGTGTAATAGTAAAGTTTTCGCTTCAAACATAAACGATGCTTTCAACATTAAAGCTAATACACCAATATGTTAAGTATCCGAATACGGAAGGTTAACTTAAATTCTCATGAGCAACTACTCGAAGAAAAGTGAATATGTGGCTTTTGTGATATTTTTATGTCAGCCGGGCGCAGATAATAAATCAATAAAGATTGTTTTCATAGCATATTCTTATTTTATTATTTTCATTTAAAACACAAACCTTTCACTCATTTCATTTAAAATGCATGCCTTATACTAATTTCATTTAAAAAACTGAAAAGATAAACAATAACAGGAAATAATGCCATAATTAAAAACAAAAAAATATTTTTAATTTACATACGCAAAATGTAACTACTGCTACTGGGAATTTTAAAAATGCTATCAGCGAAATGTGCGCACGGTTGTTATAAATGTAACCATTTTTTCTTCTTATCGAGGAGCAATTTATAAATCGCACAATATTATTCCAATTCCAATTTCTTTCATTGAGGAACCTATGACCGGAAAAAATGGAAAAAGACTTTTGTAGATTCTTCGGATGACGGCATCTGACGCCATAAACCGAGTTTATATATATGAAAATAATTTTTAAGTCGTTACAAACATTGCTTTCATACTTAAATATTTTCATTGGTACTACTTGTTATCCCGTCGACCAATTTCGCCAAATTATATAAATCGCCAAACCATTCGCCAAATTATATAAATCGCCAAACCATTCGCCAAATTATATAAATTGACATAATCTTTATTTTAAATAACGAAATAACAAATAAATTAGTATAACATTAATAAAAATACAAATAAAACGTCGAAATTAAAATCACTTGATGACGTAAACACGTGTAGCTTGTTTAAATTCAAGTGAATTTGATATTTACGATCAACCATTATTGGCATTTAATCTTATAGTTTGACGATAAATTTTTGGTCGACGGAATATCTAAGTAGTGCATTTTCCATTTTTGTTTTATAACGCTAAATTCTCAGTAATTTTTTTCCTTTTATTTTACATAAAATCACTATTTTTTAAAAAAAAAATTAAGATGCTTGCATTTTTATTTCAAACTCATAGAGCCGTTTTTATTTTTTAGCCAAAAGGGTTGATTTGAATTTTTTCCGTTGCTAGAGTAACGGATGTAATGATAGATATTTTGAGGTTTAGATGCCAAAGACACCGCCAAATTAGAAAAATATGAAATGTGCCATGAACTGTTGGCTTATAAAAATTTATTTGGTAGCATTCGATTCAGCATACAAAACTACATTAAAATATGCTATCATTTGACGCATAATTTTTATATTCGATTTTTTTCCCCTCCCCGTGCAAAAACCATTAGGGGTGACACTTTAGAAAGTCCTTTCTTAGCAGAAGTCTATGTCATAAGAAGTATTTTTACCACGATTTTCAAGATTTTAGGTTCAGTAGTTTGCGCTGTGCGTTAATTAGTCACCTAATCCAGACTTTATTTTATATACTATATTAGATATTCCATTTTGCGGTGAATCGATGATCGAAAATTAGTCCAATATCATTTGAAATATTACATAACAGAGGAGAAAGTACGAAGAAAGACGAAGAAGAAATGACGAATTACAAAAGACTTGTATTTTTTTTTTCAAAATGTTGAATTTTTCGATAGTAATAACGTATTAAAACATAAATTTCCTTAAAAATTATCTTTATTTCCTAGATTTCGAATCTGTGAATTTTCTTATAAATGAAATTGGCGATATGACTTGAGAAAAAATGAAATAAACAATAGATAATATTTGCTTATATAAAATGGGTAATATTCGTTGATCTGAGTTCGAGTTTATAAATATCACATGCTTTCGGAATTACGGCGAAAAACATTTTAAAAAGTATGAAATTATTTTACAATATGTATGTGTGGCAGAGATTCACACTGAAATTTAAGCATTCGATTCCATTGTATTTCTTTCAGGTTTTGATTAAATGTTTCCGTTTTTTAATATTATCACTCATTGAAACGGATTTTCTTTTTCTTTTTTTCTTTTTGTTTTCATTTAAATAAAATTAGTAACAGTTTTTCTTTTATTTTTCGAGGTTTAATAGCCGTTTCAATTTTTTTTTATCAACGATGAATTTCGCCAAGAAATAAAATGGTAACCTTATCGCCCAAAATAACAGAATTTTCCGTCATAATTCTAAAACTAATATAGGTAGAATAATGTGTTATAGCTTAAAACCTTCCCTGAAACAATACCTATCTAACGGTATAAGTTCCGTAAAAATCCATGCAGTAGAACTCGAAATCTAGGCGTTCGGAACGAAATTTCCGTTTGGATTTTATATATATAATAGATAATAGAATAGATAATAGATTTTATATATATATATAATAGAATAGATAATAGATTATGTGTTATGAACTATCTCAAAGTTTAAAACAGATCGCATTGTTAGATTTCCCAATTTTAACAATATCGCGTTATGTTAGTTCCACATTCCACCACCAGGGAGCGCACTCTATTCTTAACGAAAGCGTATCCGAACGAAACTCCTTCGTGCAACCTTTCCGTAGATACATGAATCGGGAGGGTGGCGGTCTTAACGAATAATGTAAGATAATTGCTGAAATTACTACGAAAAATATGTTAAAGGGGCCCTACGCGGGCCCCTAATAGAGTTAGAGGAAATCGGAAGACGGCAAAATAATCGCGGCGAAAAGTTTGCTTGGGTACTTCGGAGCTACTTTTGGCGCGAGATCTAAGCTCTACGACCAATAGGAGCCCAGATATTTAAGGAAATATGAAGTTACAAAGTTCAATATAAAAGAATTTTCCGTAATAATTCTATAACTAATCTAGGTAGAATGATGTGTTATAGCTTAAAACCTTCCCTGAAACGATACCTATCTAACGGTATAAGTTCCGTCAAAATCCATGCGGTAGAACTCGAAATCTCGGCGTTCGGAACGAAATTTCCGTTTGTATTATCTATTTATATAAAATCCAAGTCTCTGTGTGTCCCTCACGATTCCGGTTGGACCACCTCATTGAAATGAGTAATTGTTGAAAAATACTAATGCAGGGTTACCACTGTAGCGCCAAATGTTTCCCAACTTGGCAATAGCTGGCTGATTTGGTGAAATTCCCATTTATAACTATTAATCTTTCATAAAGGAGGTCACCAAAATTTAATTTAAACTCCGCTCTTTTAAGATATTTTTTCAAAATCTATGGGTGAGAATTTAAAGTACATCTTTACATCTTCCTCCCGATGCTACTAATAAAATAACCGCCAATAGACGACGCTGTACTGTATGAGCTCCTAACTGCGCGATTTTAATGTGCTTTAGGTACTTTTCCAGTATAAGTGCCTTGGCGAAAAAAGAAATTTGGCAACATTTTCCCGGAACCTATCCACTGTTCCATTTTATATACACATGCATTTTTTTTTTTCGATATTTATACGATTAAAAAAGCCGTTTCTCTAATTTTATACAGAAACAGGTGTAATTTGTACATAAAAACATGAATAATATACATATAAAATAAACATATAAAAAAAAACACTCATCAAGTTTGTTTTCATAGCTGTTTATATGATTTGACAACAATTCTCAATATTTTTCCGTTATACGGACACCATGCCAAAATGTATGCGGTACTTTTCCATTATACGGACAGCATTGTCGCCAAGCGCAATAGTTGGCGCAAAATGAAAATAAGGTGAATTGAAACATTTGAAAAATAAAAGAAAAAACATTCTCGATAGTAAAGTGGGCATTTAAAAAATATAACATTTGAAAATTACAAACTTTTACGAACTATTTTATTAAATCACAAATATATACTTAAAATAAATGAACAAATAACTGTTATACTATAAAGTAATAAGATAAAAAATCATATTAAACTGCTGCCATAAAATTATAAATATTTTTCAGCATTGCAGTAAACATTTCATTTTTTGAATGAAGGCGTAGCCACATAAAATCTATGAGATACGACTCTAAATGATGACGAACAGCTTCTCGATGTCTTTTGTTGCGCCATTTTGCGATGCCCCATAATCTTTCAACATTTGGAGTATGACATCCAGTATTAGGGTCGACAAAATTGTATTTGTGATTTACTGTGAAATGATCATAACCAGCACTTAGCAGTTCATCTGTTTTATATCCTTTCCAACAATCTGTATAAATAATACATGACTTTCATCTACTTCTATAACTTTATTAGGTCCACCGATTTTTCTATTTGGTCGAGAACATAAAGCATTTGCACAAACTTCTCTCGAATAACTATTCCATTCCACTGTTGTGTTGTGGTTCATATCAAGTTGCAGCTCACAAAACTCAATCGATGTCAACTCTTTGCACGATAAATATATAAACCTCAAAGCATTAAGAAAAGTCACCCGCGATCCTTTAAACCAAGTTTTTTGTCGTATTTCTACGCTTTCTTCGCATGATCGTAAGCTACAACTCAATTTCGGATTTCCAGAACTCATCCATAATTTCATTTCATGATTTTTTGAACACAATCTTTTATTATGCAGAATTCCAAATTCCTGAAACAGTTTTATCACAACTTTCTCATCATCTGGTAATTGCCAAATGATAAAATCCATCTCAGCATCAGCAGTAAAAGTAAACTACAACTTTATAAAAAAAAAAGCATTTTTAATTCGATTAATAGCAGATTAAAAAGCTTTCCAAGGCTAAGGTTAAACAATAATCATTCACGTGATTCACGTTTCATAAATAACAAATCAGAATGTTTCGCATGGTTTACAATAAAAATCTACGATCAAGGTTGAAATAATTGGCGCATTAGCATACATTTTAGCATGCTGTCCGTATAAAGGAAAAGTACATGCGCCAATTATTTCAAAATGCTAAAAGATATTTGTAATTTTATGCCAGCAGTTTAATATGAGTTTTAATTTATTGCTTTATTTTATAACAGTTATTTGTTCAATTATTTTAAGTATATATTTGTGAATTAATGAAATAGTTCGTAAAAGTCTGGAATTTTCAAATGTTATTTTTTTTAAATGCTCACTTTAGTACGACAATATTTTTTCTTTTATTTTTCAAATGCCTTAATTCACGTGACTTTCATTTTGCGCCAACTATTACGCTTGGCGACAATGGTATCCGCATAACGGAAAAATACCCAAATCTTACTTTCTGATGCCCAAATTACACCAAACTTTTTTTTAAAAATGCCAAAGCCCCTACAGTGGAAAAGTATCAAACTGTCTATTATTTTGCGCTATCTGTGTTATAGTTTATACTATATGCAAAGTGAGTGGAGCGAAGAGTTTAAACATTAAATATTAAAGTTTCAGCACAGATGTCCTATACACAACGGGTACTTAACTGTCATCAAAGTGTCGTTATTTTGCTTGATATGGTAACCCGGATGTTGTTGTTTATGCTGTTGATGTTTTCGCCAAATTGGCGTCGGAAAAAATCGCTCCAATATGGGGTATATATGACAACTGTGCCAAAGTTTCTATAAAGCAGTATAAGACTAAAAATTAAGAATAAAATAAATGCAAAATAAGACTAAAGAAGAAAGAAAAATCATGCGTTAAGCATAGAATATGAAACACTTTCCAACACATCCTGAATGCTTTAACAAAACTTCGTTATTTAGGGAAATAAGGTAAATAAGATAACTAAGTAAACATTTTAGAAAAAGCATAATTTAAAAAAAAAATTGATTTCAGCAGTTACTGTCCATAGCAATAGTACCGTTATTACATGCCACTATTTAGCTAAAATTTAATTTAAGCTACTCTTAAAGCTACTGAAATCATATTTCCAGATATTATCATCCATAGACGGTTATGTATCCAATTCTTTGCGTGACCCTGTATATCATTTTATCTATATTCTACAAACATTTCTTAGTAATCTACATGCAGTTCAGCGTAAAACTGCATAACTCCTTTAAAAACCACCTTTAAGCAATTTATTCTCATACTCAGGAGCCCTTACGAATTCTTTTGTGTAGCCCTGCATATGAACTGTAGCATTTATACACACGGTATAGTATGCATCAATGTAGTGAAACATAAAAGCGCATATCATAATTAAAAATGCATTTCTAGCAATCATTACTTATGTACGTACAATACTTCGGAGAAAAGTTTCTTGGCGAGAAAGAAGTTTGCCAACGTATTTTCTGACAACCTATTTACTGCTTCATACTCACAAGCAATTTTTTGCATATGTATACAATTTATTTAATCTAAAAAAAACTATTTATCCATTTTTATAAAGAAACAAAAGTATTTTTTGCACAGATGTCATATACGCATCGGGGTTGGCGTGATTTTTCTCTGACGCCAATTCGGCAGAAATCTCGCTTTCGAATACCAGTTACTTATATATTTTTAAATTATTTGCTATCATTTTGAAAAGGAAATACCTATAAATAAATAAAAGTTTGAATAATAACTATAGAACAAAACAGTTTATATAATTTAAAAACAGAAAATAAAAGTAAATAAACAATGGCACAGATGGTCACATTCGCCCCAAACTGGCGCGATTTTTTCTGACGCCAATGTCATATACGCAATGTATACTTAACCGGCGCCAAAGTGTCGTTATTTTGCTTGATATGGTAACCCGGATGTTGTTGCTTATGCTGTTGATGTTTTCGCCAAATCGGCGTCGGAAAAAAATCGCGCCAATATGGGGCGAATATGACATTTGTGCCTAAACAATTTATTAATAAATAAAAAAACAATAGCCGGCAAAATAACACCATTTTAGCGACATAGGTATTCCGGTTCATATCTGAAATCTGTGCCGTAATTTGTATATAAAAAAATATTATATATATTTAGAAACGATTTTTTTATGTATATAAGTGCATATATAAACAAAAATAAAAGTTCATTAGATTTGTTTTCATAGCTGTATATTTTGGCAACATATCTCACTTTCTGATGCCCGAATTACGCCAAGCTTTTTTTTTTTAAATGCGCTATAATGGAAAAGTACCTAAATAAATAATTAACAGAAATAACCAATTATACAAACTAAAACATTTTATTTCGAGATTAAAGCATTGTTTTTAATTTCGATTAAAAATACATATATCTTCGGATAACTTTAATTGAAATTGGGTTCACGGCTTAATATCTCATTCCATAAACCTAAACAAATACAAGTGATTCATTCATCGTGAACCGTAAAAAATATTAAATCATTGAGGTAATCATTCACAAAGTAAGTTCTCCAACAATCAATGGACAATATTCTAATGACGTCATAGTATGTAAAATGGTGGCGGTATCATTTGTTTATGGTTTGAAATCACAAAGATTTAATTTTGCTATGTTTCTTAGTTACATTATTTTATTGTCGTATTTATGAGATCAGAACAAAAGCATATTTTTTCATTATTTAGTTACTAAAGACGAAAAAAAAATTATAAATGTGCATGATTGGAAAAATTTAAATAATTTTCTTTCTTAATACTAAAAAATAACATCGGGAAGTAACAGCGAGTTTAAGTTAAATAAGTTTAGCTGTTTAATTCTGTTGTAATATTCAAAATAACTGTATTTATTAGATTTCAGTAAACAACATCAGGGCCCGATTAAACTTTGAAGTTAGAGGAATTACAATGTCATTTCAGGACCTTTCTTTTGGAGAAGGTTTTCTAAATTCCACATATACATGGAAACTCTTCAGTGTTAGAAATATTATTCCCAGGACTGGCATAACATGAGAACGGCCTGCAATTTTACACAAGTTTTTGAAAACTAATTTATATCAGAAATTTTACTAAAAACTGGTTACTTTTTTGTTATAGAGGCCCACACTATTAGAATTATGACAAGTTGCAGCCAATTTCGCCAAAGTCGTAACCAAGATCGTGAAGCACACACATATAATGCCATATAATACCATTTTATGAAATCGTATACGATAATTTAATAGTTTTTACCTTACTTCAAGTGTTTAATTTATTTATTTTTAAGACTTAATAATCTAAATTGTCCAATATATGAATTTAAAAAAAATGTAAACAAAGACTGAATAGACATGACCGCAAAAATCTGCAGAAAACTTGGAATTGTGCAGATTAGTGGTCTTCTACTGTACACAGTTTTTCATAAATGTGTTTCGTTCTTAAAATGTGTTATTTTCATCTATCACTGCGGAACAAATGAGAAAACTCATATTCTTGCACATGAGTTGTATATATCTTTATATCTAAATTTCCGTCATTTTTGACGGGCTACCTTTCTAGTATATATATAATAGATACAGTGTGTCCTTTAAAATTATCTACAGGCAAAACTATTGTTCTTTGTGAAATTTTGTGAAAGGCATAACAAAGGGATGGGAATTTGTTTAAGATAAAAAAATTATAAATAAAAATAGTTCAAACTTTTGCCACCAGAGGGCGATTTTAAATAAATTACACATTTAGCATTACGATAGTTTAGAAATCTTATTTACTATCTTAACCTTATTGTAAAGACAGCATTTAACAACATGTTCCTAGCATTTCCCAGAACACACTGCGGTCAACTGTGGAACATGCTATCTTACGATACCAGATGGTATCTGAAAATGATGAAAGTCATGCAGAACATGTTTGGTTATAACAAAATCTGTTAAACAATCGTAAATATATGCTAAATGTGTAATTCGTTAAAAACTGCGTCCTTTTTTTTTTTTTTTTTTTTTCTGCTCAAACAAACTCCCATACGATTATTATGTCCTCCAAAAAATTTCACAACATTCTGAACAATAGTATCGTCTGTAGACAACTTTGAGTCTACTAGTATTATTAGGACCAAATACGTTACTAGGCAACAGATGAAAGGAAAGGGGAAAAAATGAAATATGCATTATGGAAAATTCGTATATCATATATAAATATGCATTCGTAATTTTTTATTGATTGTGCGGATGGTTATAGTGTATCTTAGATTTTTTTTTTACGCTGTGATTTATGAGGATAAGCATAAGTTTTTTTTTTTTTTATAAATTAATAAAATTTAAATTTAAAATAAAATATTCATGTTAACCGTACACAGACAATAAATCTTGAAGTGACGCCAAAAATGTAACCCTAAAATCCGTTACATTCGGCACAACACAACGACGTGCTTAAAAAAAAAAAAAAAAAAAAAAAAAAAAAAAAAAAAAAAAAAAAAAACGGAATAATATTTTTAGTAATACAGTTTTTAATTCATAATACAATGAAATGCTACCTTAGAATGCTTATTGCTTAAGAAGTCAGGTAACCTTTGAACCAATAAAGTACATGGAAAAGTGACCTCTGTAAGAATTGCAGTCATTCTTTAACTAATTAACTCTTAATTATAAAATTGAAAACACGTGTTAGGAACGATTTATTTTATCAATCAAAGTTGTTAGAAAAGGTATACACATATATAGTTTTTTTTAATTTATTTTTAAAGATAATACAGTTTTTACGAATGAATTATTCTTGCATGCATTGCGCGCATGATTTTTCCCATTTCAATGGCTGAAACAAGCCAGGATTTTTTTAATGAGTACAGATATAAAGTGTTTTCAAAATGACCTACAATGAAAAAAATAAAACTTGTAGATCTCGAGAAAAAAAAAAAATTAGAGTAATTCGAAATATTGATATTTTTTTATACAAAAGTAGCCGTGAATTCTAAACTTCTCACTTGAGAAACATAATAATAGGTCATTTTGTGCTTCTGTACGTTTGATACATCCACTAAAAATTTCTTGAAATTCTAGGCAACCGTTTTTCAGAAATCGTGCGCGCAATGATCAAAATCGCTGTTTTGAGAAAATTGGCTTTAAAGATTGAAAAACCCGTTGATCATATAGCAAAAGCTCAAAGTGTTTTAGACATAACTTCTCTTCTAATGCGAATTTTTGTATGGGGTTTGATTTTAAATGTTATCAAAGAATCATATTTAATTATAAGCTATTTAAAAAAAATTAGATTTTTGGAAGCTTCAAAGGTTACCTGACCCCTTAAATATAAGCAGATCATTTTCATTTTACAGAAAAAATGCACGGATGAAGTCAAAGAATTCGGTCCCTGTTTCACGTGCTTGTTTTGTTTGGACCGAATGAGGGCATTTAAATCTGAGCGATAATGCACATCGTATTGCAAACTGTTTTTACGGCATACTGCATCTCCATCTATCTCTTTCCTCCGTGAATAATAATTAATTTTATTTTACCCAAGATCTTTTTATTCCAGCATCTTTGTTTTCGATAAATGACGTCTAATTCACCTGCTTTGAGTTCTTACTCAAAACTTTTCATCTTGTTATATTAAGAAATAAGCGAGAGTTTTCTTTTTATTTCCAATATGCCGCCATATTAATTTTTCTATTCTTAATTTTATTTTTGATTTTCCTGTTTCACGACAAAACATTTCGATTGAAAATTGTTTAAAAGAAAATATTATTCCGGGTTATGATTTTCTTGGCAACAATTAAAGAAATATTGGTAAATGTTATGGAAAAATGTTACGTTATTATCTATGAAAATAATGAACTTTTGTATATTTAAGCAAAATATTTGAATAAAATAAATAAAATAAATGAAATATTGCCTACTTTTTTTTCTGGGCTAAAATCCATCTATATGCAAAGATACAAATGCATTAATTCATCCGTTTTGACGTTGGCTTTACTCAAACATTATACACGCAATTATACTAGTATTATTAGGACCAAATACGTTGCTAGGCAACAGATGAAAGAAAAGGAAAAAAAATGAAAAATGCATTATGTCAAATTGATAAAACAAAATCTTTTATATTATTGGAAAACATGCATAAAATACCCCCCCCCCCCCATATTATAAACCTAATTAAAAAAATCTCGCAAATATATTGACAAAATTTCAAACTAATTGGAATAATTTAATAATCTTATTTAAAAATTTCAGCATCCAAAATTTACCATTTAAATCCATTTTTCATATGAGCCATTTCTTTCAACAAATGAAAATCTGAAAATCGTCTGACTTGCCATAGAAAAGCATTATAGAGCAAAATAAAATGTTCCATATTTCCCGAACGAATGAACCAAATTTAACCAAAAACTATACAGCTAAGTCCAGGTATCTCATCAACATGCCCAGTGAATTTCAAGCCGATCGGATGCTTTTTGCGGCAGTTATCGCGGAACAGACAAACAGACTAACAGACTAACAGACTGACTAACAGACAGACTAACAGAAACCAAAATTTTTCGTGTCTCCACAGTAAGCCTTCACTGACGTTTCAGCAATTATGAACATCCTGTAAATAAAAGTTCTAAACTATCATAATGCTAAATGTGTAATTTATTAAAAATCGTCCTCTGGTGGCGAAATTTTGAACTATTTTTATTCATATTTCTTTCAGCTTAAACAAATTCCTATCCCTTTCACGAAATATCGTAACTTTATGGACAATAGTTTCGCCTGTAGACAACATTAAAGTAGGGTCGTTTAATTATGGACATCCTGTATATAAAACTGTAACAATTTTTTTTAAATAAATTTACGAACAGGGATGATTATTATCATAATTTCACGAACCAGAATTTCGATACTATTTGTTGCGGTACGTTTCGAGCCATCGTCGCTACAATATGAAAACTTTCATACTGTCTTCATTTTTTTCTCCCACTAGGGGGCTCTGCCCCCTACGAGCTACGCTCGCCGACCCCTGTTCAGACACCGCAGATTCTAAAAGCATGCTAATTTCATCGGCTTTAAAAAGATTGAATTAAAATTTAAAAAAAAAAACAGTGACGGTCTCCCTGTAAACGGATTTTCATTCATTTTCCTTTCATTGGAGATTTTTAAGACGAAATCAGACGCTGCTGAGAGATACAATGGCTGTTTTCACCTTTGATAAAAAACAAGAAAGAAAAATCATGCGTATCCCATAGATTATGAAACACTTTCCAAAACTCCCTGAAAGCTTTAACAAAACTTCGTTATTTAGGGAAATAAGGTAAATAAGATAACTAACAAAACATTTAAAAAACTGATTTTAGCAGTTACCATCCATAGCAAAATATTTATTCATTTTCTTCCGAAGAGCCCTGTATTGGATCTGTAGGCTGATATACATACTATATAATAGAAAATTTAGTTTAGCAAGAAAACACATAACAGGTTGAAATTTCTCTTTCAGCAATTTATACTAATAGATGGAAACATACTTGAATACTTTTGTTCAGCCCTGTTGTTTACCTAGTACCTTTATTACACGCCACTATTTAGCCAAACTTTAATTCAAACTAAATCACACTTAAAACTACTGAAATCACATTTCCAGAATTTATCATTTGTAGGCGACCATGTATCCAATTCTTTGCATGGCCCTATATATCATTGTATCTATATTCTACAAACATTTCATAGAAAACTACATGCAGTTCAGCATAACACCTTTTAAACCCAACTTTCAGCAATTTACGGTCATACTCAGTAACCTTTACGAATTATTTTGTGTATCCCTGTATATCAACTATAACATTTACACGCACCATATATTATGCATAAATATAGTGAAACTTATAAGCGCATATTAGTGCAAATTAAAAATGCATTCCCTGCCATCGCCGCTAATATACAGTACTTCGGATAGAAAATACTTGTCTGAAATGTTTTGTATGTTCCTGTAAATGCTATGCACTTCATATTATACATGAAATAACTTAAGTAAGCCTCACCGACGTATATCAATTTTATTATATATGAATTTGTATAATTAAAATACGCCGCAAACAATTTCCCCCAATAACATTTGTAATGGAATTCTTTTGTGTAGCTCTGTAAATGAATAGTAACTATTCGTTGTATAGCATATGCTAGAATATTCTGCATATTTTAGTGCACTTCGTAAATGCATGCATTTTTTATTATCTTTGAAAGTGTGTAACATCTTTAAAATTCATTTGAAATGAAATGATTTTTTTCCCATTGGCCGTAATGTAACGGAATACTTTTGACTATCCCTGTAAATGAACTAAACATGCTACAAACTTCATTTGAAATAAAGTTCGTGCTAGGCTAAATGTCAATAACCAAAAATTTCAGTGCGATCCGAGTATGTTTACCAGAGTTAGAGTGCGAACTGACAAACCGAAATCAATAACACTTTTCAACTTTGTTGGAAAATGTTAAAAATTAGTTAAAAATTTGAAAGTAAGTTAATGTAAAATGAATTAAGTACACAGAGTTTTTTTCTCTCGGTACTTTTTAACAATGCTATGAGAAAGTTCTTTTAAATGTATCGTTTTAAATCTGGCGTAATTTTCACTAAATTTTCCTTTCTCTTTTTAATATTCACATGAAAATACTTTTGTTGTTAGAAAGGAAATGTTATTTGCGCTGTCTTAGAATTCACGATAATAGTTGAAAAGATTATCTCAAATAAGAAATAAATGTCTTGTGCAAATATATTTTTTAATTTAAAGTGTTTTGCCAACTTTTATTTATTTGGCCTTTTTAAATATGACGTAATTTCCTTCATTTGCGACTTTTAACGCATAATAATGAATTTAGTATTTAAAAATTTTCTTTCCCTTTTAGAATTCAAGTGTAACTGTAGTTTTTATGATGTAATTTTCAACATTTTCCTGATTTTTAACACGTAATCACTTAATTCTAATTTGAAAGTTTTTTCTGTAGCCACGTGTAAATAAATTTTTTATTTGAAGGAAATATTATTCTTTGCACTGTTTTTAAAATTGGCAACAGTTTAAAATAATTGCCCTTTTCTAAAATGTGTAAAAAATATCTCTCGAAATGATGAAAATTTGAATTTAAAATGCAAATAAATCCTCAAAAAATGAGTCAAATTAAAAAGATAATTGCAGTCTGCACATCGGGAACCTCCAATGTATAAAATGATCTAAAAATGTTTAAATTCCTATGTATAGTTTTTCTCCTATAAAACTTTTTTTAATGGAACAATTTTGACCATCTTTAACATTAAATATCTCTTAAAATATTTATTCGATTTAAAAACTGTCTGCATCAGCGTGTTTATCAAACATGTCTCTATAATACCACCGATTTTCATATTTTTGTGTGAAACAGTTTTCTTAATATTAACGAAGAAAAACCCCCGATCATAAAAAATATGAATGCCGATCTAGTAGGAGTATACCCGGATGATCTACGCAGATTTTCATTGGTCCATTTCCAAATCAAAACTTTTTTTCATATATAGAAGGATACAGTGGCTGAGAGGTTCTGACCATGTGATATAAGTAAGCGTAGAAACTTAATACTGGAATCGGGCGTAAATTAACACAGTTGCGCCATCTTGTGGACGGAGTGATAATCCACATACGCGCGCTTTTAGTGTGACGTCATATATGACAGAATATCTACCATCTGCGCATATTTTCTAAATCTTTAGCCACTCAAAATAATAGCGTAGCGGGAAGGGATGGGTTCCAAATGCACTTGACACCAGTGTTGCCAGTGGGCTACATTTTTTTTTTAATTCAGATTTCTTGATTGGCACCACTTTTTTGAAACGGTAAAATTCCCTTTGTGTTTGGCCTTTATTAATATGTCATTAAATAATGCGCATTCTACCATTTAAAAAAAGTAGCCTATCTAGCAACACTGTTCGACACCACGAAGTTTTGTTCGCCTTATCTAATCGGTGACTTCTCAGCTATTAATCAAGGTGAAAAAAACATTACAATTTTAGTGGTGTGAAGTAAGAAAACAGTTAGGCATCCTCCTGTAGTTTAACCGCGTCCACTACGTGGTGTGCGACCTTGATTGATGTGACCCCGCCTTTAATCTTGCGGTTACCTCTCTCATTTAAGATTACTTATATTGCTTTGGGTTCTGATTAAAAAGCTGATCGACGGGAGGTGCTGCGTTCGACCCCAATCGCGCTTGTCGGCTTAATTCTGACAATTCCGTGATTTTGTTCGAAATTTGCGTAAATACGGTTTATGTTCCTATACAAATAACCACATAGAGGGCATCCCCCCGACCCTATCTCTCTCGTACAGATAACACAGGCCTACAAAAAAAAATATTTTTTTTTGGTGCCTATGATTTTACAGCTGATTTTAGATAATTTTGGGACACTGAATCCAAATATGAAATCAGCTTTTCTCTATCAGCTCCACTTTTTTAGATATGCGAAGAGAACTAAAGATTTTTTAGAACTGAAGTGACCTTCAACGCTTAAACTGGCCTTTGACACATGGGCCTATCGCAACGCTCAAAGCGATTTGGGAGGCACTGAAATTTCAGAAGACCTTGAAAAAAACAGATGTGCAAGTAAAACTGAGGTTCTGCGCATGCTTATGATTTCGTGCCGCTCATCCATAAAACCAAATGGAAAAGCCGCAAAGAGATAAGGTTAGTTTGTGAGTTTTCTCCGTGGAGGGTAGACGTTGTTGGCCTTTTGCGATATTTGTGTTTAGTATAAATTCTTATAAAGTTAATTTAAAACGTACTGTATTGTAGATTGTTGTATTTGTGTTGTTGAATATAATTTAAATGAGTTCAAGTAGAAGAAGCTGTGTAAATCATCCTGATGTGTTTTGCTACATATGCGGAGAATACGTGTTAAAAGAGAACAGAAAAAATGTTACTGACTTTGTAAAGAGAGCTTATCTTGGACACTTTTGTGTTAAACTTGGTGATCAGGATAAAACCTGGCACCGCATCAGGTCTGTAAAAATGGTACAGAACACTTACGACAGTGGACTAACGGGAAAAGAAAAAGTCTCAAATTTGGTTTACCGATGGTTTGGAGAAAACCCCAAAACCACTTCGATGATTGTTATTTCTGCCTAGTAAATATTAATGGAATTAATCGAAAGAAACGTAGTAAGTGGACTTATCCTGATTTAGTCTCTGCAAGACGCCCGGTTCCTCACTCAGAGGAAGTAAGTGCCGATCCCAACGTTTTACCAGCTGCCAGAGCTCTGAGAGGATGAATACTGTCCCTCTTATCATCCTTCCGATACTTATGAAGGTGACAGTGATTATGAGGAGATGTCATCAATGCCTCAACGTTTCAACCAGGATGAGTTAAATGATCTCACTAGAGATCTCAACCTGTCAAAAGAAGCTTCTGAATTACTGGCTTCAAGATTAAGGACAAAATTTTACCTTATAAAAGTGTCTACTACCCTTCTTCTCCCAAGAAGACAATCTTGTATTTTGTCACAAAATTAGAGGACTCTTGAAAAATGGGTCCTCCTGAATATTTTCCAGATCATTGGCGCTTATTTGTAGATAGCTTAAAGCGGAGTTTAAAATGTGTTCTTCTACACATTGGGAACAAATATGGTTCAATACCAATTGCTCACTCAACGAAAATGAAAGAAGAATATAACACAATAGCTTTGGTCTTTGACAAGATAAAGTATCATGAACATCAATGGGTGATTTGTGTTGATTTAAAAATGGAAAACTTTCTCCTTGGACAGCAAAGCGGTTACACCAAATATCCTTGCTTCTTGTGTCTTTGGGATAGCAGGGATAAAACACACCACTGGTTTAGAAACGAGTGGCCTAAGAGAGAAAACATGGATGTTGGGGAAAGGAATATCATTAAAAACCCCTTAGTTGGGTGAGACAAAATTATACTTCCTCCACTGCATATCAAGCTCGGCCTTATGAAGCAGTTTGTAAAGGCTCTTGATAAGAACGGGTCATGCTTTGCATATATAAAACAGAAAATGCCCCAATTGAGTTATGAAAAAATTAAATCAGGAATATTTGACGGGCCACAAATAAAACAACTGATTAGGGATCCTGCCTTCGTAAATTCGATGATTGAGACTGAGGGAAAAGCCTGGACTTCTTTTGTTGCAGTTGTCGAAAACTTTCTGGGCAAACACAAAGCAGAAAACTTTGTAGAACTGGTAAACGAAATGCTTAATAGTTTTAAATCTCTGTGTGTAATATGAGCATTAAGGTGCACTATTTACACAGCCACTTAGAGTATTTTCCTGAAAATGTAGGACACACCAGTGAGAAACAGGGCGAAAGATTTCACCAGGATATAAAGACTATATAGGACCACTACCAAGGAAGATGGGATACGCACATGATGGCAGATTACTGTTGGAGTTTAAAAAGGGATTGTTCAAAAATAAATTCAAGAATGTCACAGAAAAGAAGCTTCCGAAATGTTCAGTGAGAATTGGTCTCATCGATGATTTTTTCCTCTTTCTTTGTGAGTAAATAAATATATTTGTATAATATAATTCTTAAAAATTTTATTTGAATATATGTATATTATAATAATGAAAATTAACATTTGTATATTATTAAAAAAAAATCTGTGTTTATTTATTTTATTTTTGTTTAATTCATGGATTTAACTTAAAATAGTGTAACATATATTTCACAAAAAGTTCTATATCTTAAATATTTGAGCTCCCAGGCAAAATTGAATGTCATATTTGAATTCAGGACATCGAATTCATATAAAATCAGCTCCAAAATCCTAGGCACCAAAACAGCTGTTGGCTTGTGTAATCAGCCGTCATAACAAAAACATACAAACACTTTTTTTCCAGCAGATATATTATTAACTTTGAGAATGGACGTTAATCTAATGTGAAGCTCTTCGTCTGGAATCATGGAACTAATAGAGGAAATGACATATACATAAAATAGAGAAACGTCAACTGTAGCCGCTTTCGCAGGGATTCATTTCCCCCGGGAAAAGCTTCCACCAGTAAATTTAAGTAGAAACTTTATCTTTAGTCAAACGCTTTATTAATGGAAAATTTCAGTCAAAAATTATGGCAAAAACTGATATTCATTTTTACTGGTGGAAGTTTATTTCAGCGGTAGTAGTTGCGCCATATTGTGACAACCAAGACAACCTCCTGTCAGCGACAGTGAAAATATTATAATACCTGGTAAACTGATACCAGTAAAAAGAAATATAAATCTTTTACCACAGTTGTGAGAGACATTTTCCGAGAAGAATTCACTTAAATAAGACGAACTTTTCTATACAAGTTTACTGGTGAAAGTTTTCACCGAAGCTATCAAAAACTGTGGATTTGCTCTTAACATTGTATGCGGGTAATTTTTCGAAAATGAGCACTAAAGGATCTAGCCGTTGCCATCGAAACACTCAAGGCCGAAGGACACTAGTTGTGACGTCATCACTAGTGGACCGACTTCACACTCGTGTTGGAATTCACACCGGAAATTTTTAAATAGCAATTTTCTTTTCTTTTAATTGTGGAATATCTATCATCTTATAAAACAATGCTAAATATTTAAACTTACTGTTGAGAATTCGGAATTCACACCGGAAATTTTTGAATAGCAATTTTCTTTTCTTTTAATTGTGGAATATTTATCATCTTATAAAACAATGCTAAATATTTAAACTTACTGGTGAGAATTCGGAATTCACACCGGAAATTTTTGAATAGCAATTTTCTTTTCTTTTAATTGTGGAATATCTATCATCTTATAAAACAATGCTAAATATTTAAACTTACTGGTGAGAATTCGAAATCCCTAAATAAAAATTCAGCCACATGCGGAATACAATAGCGTTGCCTCGCTTGGCTGATTTTTTATTGCGGGATTCCAAATTCTCACCAGTAAGTTGAAATAGTTAGTAAAGCTTTATAGGATTATTTATATTCAATAAAAAAAATAACAGAAAATTGCTATTCAAAAATTTTCGGTGTGAATTCCAACAGTAATGAGAATTCGGTCGATTAGTGATGACGTCACAACTCTTGTCCTCAGGCCTTGAGTATTTCGATGGCAACGGTCTAGCCGGATAAGCATAGGGAAATGGTCCCCCACGGCCGATGTTGGAAATAAAATGCGTGGTAATAAGGCTCACCATGATAATACAATATAGGGTGCCTCTGACCTTGAACTGTCCTTGATATAATCGGGGAAGTATGCGCCGGCGCTACTATTTTTCAAATACGTTTATCTAAAAAATTACAAAAGTAAAAAAAATGAAACTAACGTCAATTATTGAAGAATATATTAGTACACATTATATATTTTTTTTCACATTTTTACATAAATTTTAACATAGAAAAATAAACAAAAACATTCTTTAAAAAAATTATTAATGTAGTAATTTTATATTTACACCATCCAAAAAATTACAGAATAATGCTGAAAGTATGTACTTTTAAGAAAAAAAATTTCGTTAAAATCGAAGATGCGCTTTTTTATTTACAACAAAAATAATGCTAGCAACTTACTAAACTATTCGTAACTTTCCCTGTTTGCATTTGCAGAAATACGCTACTATCATTGCATTGATAGATTCGTGACATTTCTATTCGGGCAGGGTGCGCAGTGCGACAAAATAAGATGATGTTTCCATATATACCACTTCCCTATAGGTTTGTTGCGTGTTTGCAAACATTCTGTTATTTTCGCGTACTGCGCATCCTTCTCTCGTAATAATAACCAGTCAATGGTCTTGTGGATTGTGCAGGTGAATCTGAATAGGGGCTGTAAATATATAAGGTATATAATACAGCCCCTATAATATAACTTTTGGCAGTATAATATAACTTTTTGGCAATTTCGGACCCGCTCCCAACCTTCCGATATCATACGTTATCATTCATCGAATCTCCCTCACCCTAATAACATTGTTATCAATGTATAAAAAATCTTTTTATTTTTACAATTGTTTCACCCCCCCCCCCATTTTTTTATACGTTTGCAATTATATACAGATATGGTTGTACATTTTTTATTCGCGTATTTCACTGATTTAAATGAAGAGAAGAAATTCATAAAATATCACTGTTATATAAGAAATAACTTTATATCAAATAACATTTTAAAGAAATACTTTTTATTTAAAAGATTTTAATAATAGCTCTTTGTTGTGTAATGCAATGAACAGTAATATTGTCTTCTTGCACTTCGCCCTTGCATTGAGCTAAACAGAACTGCTTTTAAACAAAAAGGCGGACAACAAGCATTCTTCCCCATCTTTTACTAGCAGAAATAACAAGTATCATTTCGAATCTGGTTTCTCTAACAACGAATTACATACGCATATGACAGGAGAATACTAATAACGAACGTTGGGTTATTCCATATTTTGGAATGAAATGTTATATAATGATTCAATGATTTTAATAACTTTGTATTTTCATAAAACGAAGAAAACATACTTAAAAAAAAAAGTAAGATAATAGATTTAAAGAAAAAGATACCAAAAAATAAATTTTGGTTTGATCAACAATGATAACGATATCAAATGACAAACCTCCCTCCCCTTACAGATATCTTCCGATGTCAAATGCCAGCCCCCCATCTCCCTAAAGTGATATGTCATATATGTACACTGTACAGCCCCATAGCCTTCTTCTGTCTGAAAATCATCGTAGACAAATGTTACCATTTTGTTTGTCAATTCTTGATATTATTACGCGACAAGGATGCGCAGTACGCCAAAATAACAGAATGTTTACAAACACGAAACAAACCTATAGGGAAATGCTATGTATGGAAATACTCTCTCATTTTGGCACACTGCGCATCCTGCCCGAGTGGAAATGTCACAAATCGACCAATGCATTGATATCAGCGTATTTCTGCAAATACAAAGAGGGAAAGTTACGAAATGTTTAGTAAGTTGCTAGCATTATTTTTGTTATAACTCAAAAAGCGCATCTTCGATTTTCACGAAACTTTTTTTCTTAAAAATACATACTTTGAGCATTATTCTGTAATTTTTTGGTTGGTGTAAATATAAAATTACAACGTTAATAATTAAAAAAAAATATTTTTGTTTATTCTTCTATGTTAAAATTCTTGTAAAAATGTGAAAAAAATATATAATATGAACTAGTATATTCTTCAATAATTGGAATTGGTTTCATTTTTGTAACTTTAGTACTTTTTGAGAAAAACGTATTTGAAAAATAGTAGCGTCGGCGCATACTTCCCCGATTATCACGAGGGCAGTTGAAGGTCACACTGTTAAAAATAACTGTTACTTTACAGTACTTTACTGCATAATTTTACTGTAAATTACTGTATTGTAGTAAATATTGCGCTTGCCCGCTAAATATCAGTCACTGACAATAATAAGCTGTTATTGAGCGTAACTGATCATTTTTTTAGTATTAACCTCACTCTAACAGTCATATACGATCTAGGGGATAATGTAACGCTGACTTTTACAGCCATTAACGGCAGTTCACGGGCTAGTCTAGTAAATTACTGTTACTCGCGATCGCTAATCGTGATCTAACGGTGGATTACACTGGCACAGCGGCGCGCGCATTCTAGATTCTGAGAAATCTAAGACCACGTTCTTTACCGAAAAATTCAATAGCAGTGTTGATGGCAGCCATCTTGCCTATAAGTTTGATTGTCCGTACGTAGGTGCAAGCGGAGGCTAGCTGTAAAAGTGATGGATAATACTCTAATTCTAGATGATTGTCAGCCTTTCCATTTTAAAACAAGGTAAGTGGCAGATGTTTGTGTACATATCATTTAAATATTCGTATAAGTTTCCGTTATAATTTAAAGAAAATCATTGTATTAATGTGTAATAAAGTAGGAATAATTATATACTAATACATTATTATATATTGTTAATACATTATTGTGTTTTTAAGCTATTATTATATTACTAAATTATTATGCCTTTATATTATTATTACATTATTATTAAATTACATTATCAGCAATCTATTCAATCTCACAAAAATGCACATTTCACAACTGTAAAACCTTTTAATAAATTCATTTAAAATTGTCTTCCAAATTACACTCACCACCTTTCCTTTCCTCATCCTAAAATAATAACAATAATAATAATAATAAAATGGATAAATAAAAAATAGAAAAATTGCTACGATTCTCAAAAAAATTATATTACAGTGAAATAAGAATTCAAATTAATAAAAGAGGTAGGCAATAGTTGTGAAAATATTTTATAATGTTGCCACTTATTATGTAATTTAATCTAATATTGTAAAGGATTTTTTCTTATATTTCACACCAATTGCTGAAAAAGTATTAAATAAAAACTATAAAAATAGCTAAAGGGTTTTAATAGACTTTTTACATTTTCATTAGATTGTCGTTCAATACTTTTCTGTTAATGAAGTATCCTTTTTTAAGAAAAATAAAAAAATTTAATTCTGTGTAATAAGTATGTGTGTGTGTGTGGGGGGGGGGGGTTGGAGGAGAGTGTTTGGAGTATTATTATTTATTAAGTTTTTTTAAACATCAGATTTTAGCGATATTAACTTTTATAGGGTGAAGAAAGGAAAAGCGGTTACTGAAATCTGGAAAATTATTTTAAATGAATTTATTTAAAAGTGGAAATCTAAGTTTTAAATGTTGGGCAGGGTCCATTTCTCTGAGATTGAATTTTGTAAAAGACAGATTACTGATAATGTACAATAATGTAATACAATAATAATCCAGTAATAATTAGAGTATTATTACTCGTTTATTACACATTACAATAACGTTATTTTGATAGTTTTTAAATTAAAACGGAAACGTATGCGAATATATAAATGACATGTAAATACATAAAAAGCTGTCAATTATAATGTTATAGAATGAGAAGGCTGATAATCCACTAAAATTAGAATATTATCTATCGGTGTTGCTAGCACTTACGTAAAATGCTGTTTCAATTCCCTAAAAGTTAGGAAACACAGAGAATTTATATCTCTTTAATGGAAATTGAAACAAAATAATAATTGATACTAAAAAAAAGAAAAAAAAGTCATAAACGGTCACATACACTCCTATTACTGTGATTTACGGTCAGATACGTTGTTGAAAGTTACTGTCGTTTACGGTCAGATACGGTCTTGAAAATTACTGTGATTTACGGTCAGATACGTTCAAAAAAATTACTGTCTTTTACGGTCTAATACAGTCTAAATAGATAACGGTACATACTGTAATATTACGGGAAAATGCTGGAATCTGTGCTGCCAGGCTTTTCCCGTAATCCAACAGTGAAATTTCTATCAGTGCAGAGGCTAAAAACACCCTATATTTTATTCTCATCGTGAGCCTTATTAGCACACATGTTATTTTAAACTTCGGCAGTGGCGGTCATTTCGCTATGCTTATCCGGCTAGACCCTTTACGTTCCCAAATGCCACTGTAAATTAAAACCTGCTCACAGCCAATAAGAAGCAAGCATTCTTGGATTACATCATCTTTTTTCATCCGTGCAAAATTTCCGGTACTAGTAATAATTTCTGTCCCCAACCCACAAAAACGTACTAGTACGTGTCCAACATACAATGTATAAAAAAAAACAGCAGCCGTCTTCTGATAATTTCCACAATTACTTCACTTGCAACTACTGGAAATCCCACTATATGTCTCCTCCACTTTATTCATAACTCGATTTCTAGAATATGTTTGCGTGCGCATAATAGTCAAATAAGCAGTTGTTCGAAATGTAAACATTAGTGTAAATGTATCTAATAGATTTATTCAAAGATGTTTGTAATTTTTCCATTAACTAATGAATACCTACTGGCATTACGCTTAATCATTAACATTAAGCTTTCGAACACAATGCACAAGTATAAAAAATAATCTTAAAAAAGGATTAATTATATTGATTGCTATTAATAAAATCGAATGAAAATAAAACGTTCTGGCAGTTTCCCAGTTCCTGCACACCATTTACCAATGCCTACATGTTTATACTTTCGTAAAATAAAATAGGCTTTTGATATTTTCATATGAAATATATTCTCCCATTTCCGTTTTTCTCATAAATTTATGTAAAAAAATACATTGTAAATTTTATTTATCTTACTCCATTTATAAAAATATTAAGCTGTTGAATGCAATTGTCTTTTAAAGCTTAAAAACTTTTAAAGCACATCTCTATATTTTTGTTTATCGTGAGAAATGTGCATTATGTCAACAAGTTTGTTTTTAAACACAAGAAGACAAATTGCTTTTGAGGTGCCGGAATTTCCATGTTAAAGAAAATTTAGCGAAAAAAATTACTTTAAGGTAAGTTAATGTTTACATAATAGTTTTTTTACTACATCAAAAATAAAATGAAGTAAAATATTTATATTCTGCCTTTTTTTTTTCATAAATGAAGACTTATAAAATTTAAAAATTAAGAAGGGTTTTATTTAAAACCTACATTGAATTTTCGATACGCTGTCTCTTGTAAATGTAATGTATGTAGAGAAATGCACAATAAAGATATTATATGATCGTTAATGTGTACGAAAAAGAAATATTTGCAGTATCATGCTTTATGTGGAATTTATTGACAAGACGTTCAGGATGTATGAATTAAGCGCTAACTTTAATATAATTAATTAATTTGCATACTTGCCAACCTCCCATTTTTTTCCATACCAATATTTTTATGCAGAAATACTTCTTTTATATAATCGCACAATACAAGACATTCTCATTCTTCACTCTGAGTGTTAAGTTGATTGTAACTAGGTAACCCCTTAACTGTTGCTTCACTGTTCAGCACTGTTCAGCAATTAAATAAAGCGAGCATATTTGTACAAATTTACTGCTATTCAAAAAGTCGGGAGGTTGGCAATTATGCATGTGATAATATTGTAGTTTCTTTAAAATGAAACATCACAAAAAATAACCGAATTATGAAACAAAAAATAAGTAGAGTGGTTACAGAGTCATTTACAAATAAAGTAGAAAATTTTACTTTATTTTATGCCATTCGTCTTTCATTGTCAGTTTATTTTCACTGGTCTACGCGATTTTCAGAAGAGAGAATTACTGATTGTTGATAAAGTATTATTAATAAAAAATCAAATGCAGGCTTGTTGAAGATGCAGGCATCAAATTGGTCCCTTTTTAGCCCCCACTAATTTTACAAAAATAGCTTTATGGCACATTACAACAAGAATTGTAATAACAAGTTCGCTAGGAAGTGAGTTCTTATGACATTTACAAGATAAATCAAATACAAAAATTTTAAGTAGTCTCTATAAAAAATGACCGCTCTGTGGTCTGCAAACGTAATAAGGGATGTCTTTTCCCTGCACATTTTATATTATGTCACTTTGACCCCTTACCAGTAGCATTAAATTACGTTTTAAATATCCAAATTGTTTATTGGCACCACTTTTTTGAAAAATAAATATTCGCCTTATTTAATGACAGGTAAAATGATACCATTAGAAAGCCAATTACACTATTTTATAAAACTGGTGGAAATCAAACAATATGAATGAAAGTAAAGGCCCGTTAATATCACAGGAGCCACAATTAAGAGTTTAAAGATCCGTATTATTGTGAGAAATTTTGAAAAAGTTTGAAAACCCATAACTTATAAATCACGGTAAACTCTAAATTTAGGTAACGTCGAAATATCATGCAACAAAGCAAATTATACGTATCTCTATTGCGGATGGCTGACACAATGGTCTCGCTGAAATCAGTAAACAGGATAAAATAAACAATTTAACTATAACTTCGGTTAGCCGTGTTCGCTTTGAGATTTTTAAAGAACAATTAAACATACAAAATCAAAATTATATAATTATGTATTTTATGTAAACAATGTCGGCTTTTTAGTAATCACAAATCATAATTTTGATTTCTTATACTTAAATGTCTTTAATCACGATAAATTTCATATCGCTTTGGCTGTGCTATGTTGCAGTTCTCGAGGCAGCATCTACCATGGTCGTGAGATATCGGGGACATTTTGTGATTCGTTAATTAGAATCAGTTGAATATTTCAAAATGAGTTTTATTAGATCGTTTAAAAAAGATTTCGGTGCCTTCAGCAATGTTAGGAAAAGCAGTCATTAGTAAGATAGAACTCAAAGTGATAAAATTAATACTTTCACTTTTTTTAAATATTCCCAAGATCATGAATTATAAAATAAATATTATCTTCTTATTCATGGCTGGAGTAGCACAGCTGAGGTTTATTCCAAAACAGAGCTTAGTGTCCAACCAGGAATCGAGCATGGATACCTTGGCTTGCCGTGCCAATGCTTTACTTATTAAGCTATCCGGGATATACCTGGCTGACATAATTCACTCTTAAATGTCAGCCAGCAGGGATCATACTTGTCCTGAAATTTCACGACCGGGAAATTCTTCGATACCAGTTATTTATTATGGAAATATCTCTACTTAAATAAGGCGAAATTTCACCCGTTTAACCTAGTTTTATTTTTCTATAAACAAATAGTGATATTTGTACCGAAAAAAATCCTTTAAGTGTATGATCCCTGCAGCCAGGCATCACCCGGATAGCTTAATAAGTAAAGCCTTGACACGGCAAGCCAAGGTATCGATGTTCGATCCGTGATTGGACCCTTTAAGCTCTGTTTGGAATAAACCTCAAATGCGCTACTCCAGCCATGAATATTATTCATCCAGTTGAAAAAATTCTTTCTCTTCTTCATGATATAAAAACAAGAAAGAAAAATCATGCGTTAAGCATAGATTATGAAACACTTTCCAACACTTCCTGAATGCTTTAACAAAACTTCGTTATTTGGGGAAATAAAGTATGTAAGAGAACTAACTAAACATTTTAGAAAACGCATAAAACATTTGAAAAACTGATTTCAGCATTTACCTTCCATAGCAAATATGTTTTCCAATTCTTTTGAACAGCCCTGTATTTGATCCGTAGGTTGATATAGATACTATATAATGGAGAAATTTAGTTTAGCAAGAAAACATTTAACAGGTTGAAATTTCTCTTTCAGCAATTTATACTAATAGATGGAAACATACTTGTATACTTTTGTACAACCCTGTAGTTAACCTAGTACCTTTATTACACGCCACTATTTACCTACAGTTTAATTCAAAGTAAAACACTCTTAAAACTACTGGAATCACATTTCCAGAAATTTTCATTTATAGACGGCCATGTATCCAATTCTTTGCGTGATCCCGTATATCATTTTATGCATATTCTACAAACATTTTTTAGTAAACTAAATTAAGTTCAGCGTAAAAATGCATAACTCATTTAAAAACCACTATTAAGCAATTTGCAATCATACCCAGTATCCATTACGAATTCTTTTGTGTAGCCCTGTATATTAATTAGAGCATTTATACACACCATAGACAATGCATACATTACATATAGTGAAACACAAAAGCACATACCATAATTTAAAATGCATTTCCTGCAATCATTGCTAATGTACAGTACTTCTGATACAATATAGTATCTGAAATCTGTTCTGCGTCCCTGTAAATAATGCTATGCATTTCTTATTATACATGGAATAATTTAACATAATTGAATTACGCCGGAAAAAATTCCCTCCACCTATATATCATTATGTAACGGAATCATTTTGTGTGGCCCTGTAAATGAATATCAACTATTCCTTGCGCCGCATATTCTACAGAATGCATATTTTAGTGCACTTGATAAATGCATATCAATTTCATTATGTTTGAAAGCATGTAACATTATTAAAAATCATTTTAAACGATTTTTCCCCATAGGCCGTAATGTAACGGAAAATTTTTGACTGTCCCTGTAAATGAACTAAACGTGCTACACACTTCATTTGAAATAGGGTTCGTGCTATGGTAGAGGTTACTAACATCCAAAAATTTCAGAACGATCTGGGAATATTTACGGGAGTTAGAGCGCGGACAGACGGAAAGACGGACAGACAAACCGAAGTCATAAACACTTTTCAACTTTGTTAGAAAGTGTTAAAAATGTTTGAGAATAGAATCTTATAGGAAAAACTAATTTAGTGTCTATATATAATATATATACATTATCTAAATGAGGATTGGAAAGGATTCAGAATAAGATATTTATATTATGTTTTGTAAAAAAGCTAAATTTTTAGAAACACACAATATTAAATGTATACATCCATCCATACATATATATATCTGTATATATATATATATACATGATAGTGATGGAGAAATTAAAATTTTATCCTTAACCCTTAATGGCCGAAGTACTCCTCCTCAGGAACAGGCATCACTTGGACGAATTTATTCGGCTGGAACCACTTTTTTTTTAAGAAACTTTTTACATGTACTTTCATAAAACGTGCAAGACTAATTTATTAAAAAAGACTATTTAAAATATAGTGGTGCAACTAGAATATAAAAATAGAATCCTGTATATAAAGCTTGGGTGGCTATTTGCCGACACTCGACAGCAAAGGGTTAAAGCTCTGCCATACATGTATATATAGGCGTCTATATTCTACCAAGAAAACCAAGTAACGTACTACTAGTTATTTTATAAGGTATTTCTCCTAATCTTCGGGTATCTATTTTCCAATACTTTTTTTTTCCAAAAAAGTTTTTTTTAAAAATGTCTTTTTTTACAACATATGTATTGATCATCGTGCGTTCCAGGGACTGTTCTTGTATTCTATTCGTACTAATTTCAGAAAAGTAATATCCACCATATACTTCTACTAGGATATTTTCAAGAGACATCTACCGCAAAGAATATATTTTTTTAAATATTGGTACTATTGAATCTAGAAATAATCGCCAGTCCTAGTTCGTAATCAAAATGTTAAAAGTCGGAATTGTTCAATTTATCGTGTAAACATAGATGAATTTAGAGACTAACCCAAAGTGAATACCCCCCCCCCCACACACACACACACACACTCCCTGAGAGATTGAAAATATCTTCTCGAAAAATTTAGTATGAGGGTGAATCAAAAAGTAATGTCTCCATTTCTCTACACTTTAATTCTTTCACAGCTACTGGATTATCAATGCATGATGCTATAGAAATAACACTACTCTACTTAAATAGTACTTTCCTTTTATATTGAATGATTAGAACCATGACTATGAAGCTAAAAAGAAAGAGTCATCATTAAATTTCTGGCAACAGAAGGTTTTGCACCTAAGAAAATCCATAATCGCTTGAAGAGTGTTTACGGGGACGCTGAAATGGACATCAGCAATGTGCGGCGCTGACTGAAGAATCTAAGATTCTAAGAATCTAAGAATTTCTGATTATAATTCTGGATAAGGGTACATAGAAATTTGTGTAAAATATGGAAAGATGGCCGCCAAGCCCATGATGCATAATTTTAAAACATTTGAATTTTCAGAAACACGTTATGATGTATTTAGTACAGGAGAAAAGGATTTCTATCAGCACATACGAAGTCACTCAACTTAAAAATGGTATTTTGTTCTGTGGAAAATGTTAAAAAAAGACTATAATATAAGCTTGAAAATTTGATATCACAGCATATTTAGCCACAACTTTCATCTTTTTCTTTTCTTCTTTTCTTCATTTTTTTTTTTTTTTTTTTTTTTTTTTTTTACTTTTGAAAAGTTCTTTTTTAGTAGATATCATTTCTTTTTTAAAAAGAAATTATATATAACTTAAATAATCTACTCACTTAAATTATAAATGAGTTTTATTAGAACCGTTGTCAGTAGAAAGGAAACCCGATATGTGTACATTTTGTTTACATATTATTCATTTCTTAGAGTAATTAAGGATTTAACCCCTTGAGGGGCGGTGGGATAAAATATATCCCACCTAATTTAAACAAGATTCTCAACAGAAAATTTTAACTAAATTTTGTATTTTCAACTTTGGAGGAAAATCGTTGAAAAAATGCTTTTCCTTATTTAAAAATAAAATTTTTCGATTATTCCGGTGAGAAATTAATATTTAGAGACATTTTTGCTTGCCCCTCAAGGGGTTAAAAGCAATGAAAGTCAACTTCTTTTCTCAAGTATCAGTCTTATTCAATTTATATGGTATTTGAAATTTATGAAGAATGAAAATTCTGTAAAAAAAAAAAAGATAGAGTCGAAATAACATATAGACCTATAGTTGGTCTTTTAGTTAGATATTTGTTTATTGCTAGTTATTTAGTCAGATATTTGTTTAAAGATAAATTTATTTTATTTTTTCCAAAATTGTTTTATCTTTGCAAATATCTACGGCTAATCCGAGAATGAAACGCGAAATACAAAACAGTGCAGATATTTTTAGAAACGGTTCTTAATGAAACTTTACATATTTTAGATAGTTAGTACGCCAAATGCAGGCTTCTACCCCGAACGGTATCAAAAAATTGGAATTTTAGATCTTTATTTTGTTGTTGTTTTTAAACCCTTTTAAACTTCGAACATATTAGGAAATGATTTCTGAGAGCATTTACGTTTCAAGAGTTACAACCATGTTAACTTTCAAGGTCATACTTTGACAAATCTATTTAAATCGTAATTTAGAACGTTTTCTGCTCGTTTAATCTCTTTAAAGAGAGACTTCCTTTTCAACAGTTCTTAACGAGCGCTTAGATCTTAAAAGTAACAGCTTGCCAAAATTCAGGTTTCAATCTTTAACGATATCACAATAAACCCATTTTTAGAGCTTTTTTTGCTCCTGTGCCGTTAAAAATTTCGATTTTTTTTTTTTTTTTAGAACTGTTCACGGTGAATATTTACGTCTCAAATGTTACAACTATGTCAAATTTCGATTTCCTTAGGACTAAGAATTTCAAAAACATCATAATTTAGAACATTTTCAGAAAGCTTTTTTACTCGTTTTACCTTTTTAAATTTTGATTGTTTTAGAAATAGATTTTTGCAGCACTTACATCTTAAAAGTAACCACCATATCAAATTTTATGTTTCTCTCCTCAACAGTTTCACATAAATCATAATTTATGAATGATTTTTGCTCTTGCAACCTTTTAAATTTCAAATTTTTTAGAAATTGCTCAGGACGAGCATTTTCGTTTTAAAAGCATTAATCATGCTAAATTTCAAGTTCACGATCTAACAATTCCATTCAAACCGGAATTTAGAACGTTTTTAAAAAGCTTTCCACTCATTTCAACTTTTTAAAATTCGATTTATTTAGAAACAGTTTTTAATGATCATTTACATTTGACCACTAGGCCCTTAACGCTCGAATTAAATTACGGTTAAAAAATTCAAATTGCTTATTGGCACCACTTTTATGAAAAAGAAATATTCACCTTATTTAATGACAGGTAAAACGACACTAAAATATAGCCAATTTCACTATTTTATAAAACTGGTGAGAATCATACTATATGAGTAAAAGACTCAGCCCGAGATTATGACGGGAGCGAGAATAAAGGGGTTAAGGATTCTATCCCGAAAAGTATCCCAGATTCGAAAATACAATAATTTTTTTTTGCTCTTGTACACTTATAAATTCCTTATTTATTAGAAAATGCAAAGTATTTACGCCTTAGAAAATAACATCCGCGTCAAATTTCATGTTCCTAGCCCATACAATATCTTTAAAATCATAATGCAAACCGTTCTTAAAACATTTTCCGCTCGGTTCACCTCTTAACATTTCGATTTTTTACTAACAGTTCTTAGCGTGCATTTATATCTTCAAACAAACCGGCATGCCGAATTTCAGACCTCTATCCCGAACAGTATTACAGAAATCGCAATTTTAGAACGTTTTTTACGCCTACATCCATTGAAATTTCGAATTTTTTAGGAACTTTTCTGTGAGATCATTTACGCCTGATAAGTAAAAAGCGCGTCAAATTTCATATTTCTAGTATTAACACTTGCAAATAAATTACAATTTAGATCGTTCATAGAACACTTTTCTGTCGTTTGAAACTTTTACTTTCTACTTTTCTAGAAATCATCCTTATCGAGTATTTAACACTAGAACGGCGGGAAATTTTGCTCAAGTTTTAGAAAAATATTTCACATCAGAATTTTTATTTAGAACTATTTAACTTATTTATTTGAGTTATTTTTGTGCAGTATATATCAATCTTATATTATAAAAAAAAATTCTGGTTCGAATCGAAATGTTTTCATTCAACAAGGGTCAAAATGACCCCTCGCCGCCGTTCTAGTGTTAAAATAATCACCATGTGCCAAATTGTCGGTTACTATTCCGAACAGTATCACAGAAATTTGAATTTTAGAAAATTCTTTTCTTTTGTACTCTTTTCAATTTGGAATTTATTAGATTATTTTCGCCTCTGGCTAGCAGTTTGATCAACGTTAAATGTATGCTAAGCATTGCATCATGTTACTTTTATTCATAATGTAATTAACTACCTCAATCCTTCGGCAAATAGTAAGATTCTGATAGAGAAAACACGAACTCGTTACTTTTATGTTAGAGGACGCAGGTGATAAATCTCCAATTATTGTTCTCTTTTCATTTATTCGTATTGCCTTAATTTTACTTAAACTATAATCCTTTTACTTATTTTATATAAAATGTGTAACTTTAATTTAAAATACAAACATTTAACTTTCACTTATTTAATTTTACAAAAAAAAAAAAAGAAAAAGAAAAGAAAATTAAATGCCAATTTCATTATCAAAGCATTATTTTTAATTTGCCACGCAAAAAATAAAAACTGCTACTGGCGAGGTAAAAATACCACTCGCGAGTTTCGTGACTGGCTAACAGAAAAGTACTAAGAACTTCTTCCGATCATGTCAGCATTGAATAGCTTTTTCGTTGTTATGTATTTAACCTTTCTTGAGAAAACTACTTAACTCACGTAGGCATTTATGCTTCATGTTCGTTTGAGCACAGCTGTCTAAAACGCAACGTGATTGGCACAATACTTTGTTGTTGTTGTTGTTGTTTAGCCAGTTTGGTGAGAAAACCACGTTTCCGGGTACCTGTTAGACCTAGCTGGCGAAAGTAATAAGTTAGTTTTAATTATTATAAAACTGTTTATTTGGTATAAAAACACAATTTTATTTTAAAAAACATAAAACTTTGGCACAGATGACATATACGCCCCATATTGGCCCGATTTTTTTACTACACCAATTTGGCAAAAACATCAACAGTATAAACAACAACATCCGGTTTACCATATCAAGCAAAGTAGCGACCCTTTGCCGCCAATTGAGTTCAAACTGCGAACATGACATTGGCGTCAGAAAAAGATCGCGCAAATAACTTTTATTGGAAAAACACACAAATTATTTTATTATAAAATGCAGAAAGTTTAATTTAATTTAAAACACACGCAATCCCTTCTACAGGATTGTCATATGAAGGATAATTTCGTCAAAATTTCTGGGTTGCTATTGAATAAAATTGCCATTTTGGCACTAACAGGATCCCCAGTACGTCTGAGGCATCTTTGTCTCCGTTTGCTTATCTGTTGAAATACGTCCGATAATAGGTATATTTTTAAACCTAATTAATAATCTTCCGTATTTGGGTCCATAGCCAATAAGCCTATTTAGCTAATTTAATTTGGTACAATGGAGTGTTTCTATGAAAGCCTTTAACGATATTCACAGTTACATTCATTTATATAGTTGAAATATCATTTTTTTTCACCCGAACTTTTGGAATAGACTCGACTAAGGAAGATTAGAACATCTAATATCTTAGCTAAAGTTCGTCAATTTGATGTTATGCACGTAATAAAAGCATATCAAATTATTGTTTTGAACGCCACTGGCTATTGAGAATGGTAGGCATGATTAAGATCAAAAATAATTTTTGGTGATCAAATTAGTGAAATCACACTTCCAGAAATTGTCATCCGTTGACGACCATATATCTAATTCCTTGTCTTACCCTGTAAATCATTTTATCTGTATTCTACAATCATCTTTTAGTATGCAAAATTTAATTCAGCGTAAAAATACATAACTCATTTAAAAACCACCTTTAAGCAATTTACGCTCATAATCAGTAGCACATACGAATTCTTTTTTTTTTTTTTTGTAGCCTTGTATGTGATCTATAGCATTTATAAACATCACAAAGTATGCAAAAATTTAGTTAAAGTTAAAAAAGCCTATCATAACTAAAATTGCTCATCCAGCAATATACATTACTTCGGATACAGTATAGTATCCGAAACCTTTTGTTTGTCCCTGTTAATGATATGCATTTCATATTATACAGGAAGTAAGGTGTATTAAATCTCAGTAATGTATATCAATGTTACGATATATGAAATAGTTTAACAAAATTAAAATACGCCGAGAACATTTTTTCGACGTATACCATTATTTAACGGAATTCTTTTACAGGTATTACCTGTATGTAGCCCTGTAAATGAATAATAAATATTCTTTGCATCACATATTCTACAGAATGCTTATTTTAGTGCACTCCCTGTAAATAAATTGTAATTGCTACAAACATCTTTTCTTCAGTAACGTGCAAAAATTTCAGGGCTTTCCGAGTATATTTACGAGAGTAAGAGCGCGGAAAACGTAAACACTGTTGAGTCATAAACACTGTTGAACTATATTGGAAACTGTTACATTCCAAGTTAAAACCTTATTTCATTAACTCACACAAAAATGATGTCAAAGACGTTTTTTAATTGTAAGTTAAGTCTCTGTACACGAACGAAATGCCTATCGTTTACCATAGGGGTCTCTGTGGCTGAATGGTCAAAGCACCAGTCTGCTAATCGCTTGCGAGCGTAAGATATTGTGGGTTCGATCCCCGCTGGTTCCACACACTCTTTGTGTGGAACTCCCAAGGTGTATTTCTCTTGTGTTGTAATATTATTGCTATCTTGTCTACGACTTATAAGTGGGCTCTCATGTCAAGCACACAAGTCCTATGTTTGTTGTTCAGTAAATAAATAAATCGTTTACTATGTTTGTTTTTTTTTTTACCTGAAAACCCTTTCACGTTCAGCTCAATTCATTTTCAAAAAGTTTTGTTTACATTAGGAACGAAGCCTTAAATGCCGATAACTTTCAATGCATACTTCTTAAAAGGTGCCATTTCTCTAAAAAAATATTTTTATTTTAAAAATCTTTCTAAAATGTAACTTTCATGCAGTTTTAATTGAAAAAATAATATTCACGGAAAATACTAGTTTGAAATTGAAGTGGATTTGTGCTTTTATAATTTGGAAAGTACGCGCTCGTTGGCGGGTTTATCGCTGTTTGGCATAATTTGATAATTTTAGAATTAACTAACAGTTTTTTGCTTATTAGGGATAGAAATTTCATTTTTTTAAACTAAATTTTATAAAAGCACGTAGATTGAATAATTACCAGTCCGAAAATGCATTCCATACTTTTTTATGTCTATTATTTAAGTCTCTAGCTTAATTGAATTGATATATGTTTGACGAAGGTTTTTATGATCATTTTCAGTATCTCGAGGTATTTTTTTTTAAATCTTGTATCTCTGTTTATAATTATTTTATAAAGATGAGCTTGGTTTCAAATTGAAGCTTTTCTTCTTTAGATTCTTCTGGTCTTCGTTTTATTTCTCTGCGATGCTTACTTTCTTAAATATCTGAAATTTTAAAATGCCACGTTTGGCCGATTTAATATGGAGAAGTTGGCTTCAGTATAATAAGCAGTTACGTGGTTCTGGCATTTCGCTCTTGGCGTTTGTTTAATTGGCGGGGTTAGCATTTTTTTATAGCTTCGCTTGGCAGAACGACCGTCCTGCTTGATATATATTGTGTATTATATTTAATTAAAAGTTACGTTTACTAAGCTTTAATTATCGTGTATTGAAGTCGTTTTTTACATTACAATTTAAAAGCCATAGACAGCCGAATATACATTTTTCTATATTTATGCCACATGTATGTTGATATCATGGAACTATTAATAAAGAGGAACTGACATATCCTTAAAATAGTGAAGCTTCAACTGCAACCGCTATCACAGGAGTTGTTTATCGACGGTGGAAACTCCCACCAGTAGGTTTATGTAGATATTTTCAACTTATTTAAACGCCTTATTATTACAAAATTTCAGTCATAAATAGTGGTAGAAACATATTTTCATTTTTACTGGTAGGAGTTTTCTTTGGTGGTAGTTAGGCCCTGCATTTCCGCCATATTGTGACAACCATGGAAACAAACTGACAGTTTTATAAGGCATACTGACACCAGTAAAAACAAATAGAAATTTTTATGACTTTTTGCAAAAAAATTCCATGAATAAGACGCTTCTTTAAGACGAAATCTTCTATTCAATTTTACTGGTGGGATGTGTGACCTATCGATAATCAGAAACTGAACAACCGATTTTAAAAAATCAGCCGCCATATTGAGACAACGTCCTCAGTTACTTCACTCGCAACTGGTAGACAATACACTATATGTCTCCTCCTTTTTATTCATAACTCCATTGTTGATATCGCCTCTCTACTAGTCTAACAAATATGCACCTTTTTTATTAAATATGAAATGAGAATTCAGAAGCAAATATGATTTAAATTTCAAAGTAAATTTTAATTTATTTTTTTCGTGTAAATATTTTAAAAACTCAAATATGAAATTTCTGAAATTTAACGAAATATTTTTAAATTTCTAACATGTTTTAGGAAACTTCTACGTTTATCATGGGTTTTATATACTTTAATTTAAAATGTCACATTTCTTTTGAATAATTTATATGTTCAACTTTTAGATGTAGACTGAAGCAAAAAGGTATAAATTATGCATTTGATATACATTTTACTTATTTGTATGAAAATGAGAAAGCGTCAGACAATTTTTATTGTGTGCTGATTTTTACGCAGTATTTCTTTATATACATATATATAATTAAGATTTAAATAAAATATAGAACATAATTATGCGTAATATTTCAGTATTTCTTAAATACATATATTTGTGTATAAAAAGTTTATCTTCAGGTGCTTTTTAAATTTTTTCAGAAAGGAATATATAAATAGAAAAGTTTGCCTTTGCTAACCGAAAATTTCGTATCTAATTTAAAAGCGTTGCGTGATCTATTTATATGGTACCTAAATTATTATTGTATTCCATTTTTCCTTAAATTTAGTATTAAAAAAGAAAATATTTTGTAAACTAAAACTGAAGCATACATTTGTGCAGCTATGCAAATACTCATTACTGTTCTGACAAGAATTTATAATAAAACTCTTTCAAATTTTAATGTTGTTAAAAACAACACGAATTATTGCACAATTAGCTGTAATGATTAATTTTAATTAAAGCAATTAAATCCTTGGAATGAAAATATTTGACTCTTTTGTGCTTTCTCGTATTATAAGCTTAAATGCATTTAGTTGTCTTAATTGATCGATTTTTATTAATCACGCTTGGGTAAACAAAGGCGGTATTTGGAATTTTTTACATTGCATTGTACAGTAATTGGAAGGAGAGGATATTTAATGTTAAGATAAATATTCCTTTCATATTTCTAAACCTTTCGTCTACTTTATAAACATGTGAGTTATTTATGAATGAATATGGTGTAAGAACAAATTATCTAAAGCCACATTTAGTGCAACTGTTTTCATACAAAGTGCGCTTTTTAAATACCTGTTCGAACAACTGAATCTAACACAATTAAAATGTCAATGATTTGGCGTATACAAACAAGAACAATTTTTTTTAGGTGGTGCCGATTTTGTCCCGCGTCCAACGTACATCATATACCCTGTCTAGACTATTAAATAAATTTTTGGAAATGATAACTCGTAGATCGACATGAATAATCACTCAAAATCATTCTGTTGAATTTTAAACAAAGATCATTTTTTATCATCAAGGTTTAAATGTATGGCATGTACATTATGACTGGATGATGTTTCTATTTGGGAAATGCGCAATAAGTAAAATGCTCTATTTTCTCACTAAATTTGGTACTTCTCTTCTCATAAAAACCAATCTAAAAACAAAAATTGAAATTCTCCACCCATACAATTATAGTTAAAAAAAAGACCCAAATTAAGATATGCCTCTAATGCATAGAAACCCCTAAATTTTCTAAAAAACACTACTTTTCTTTGTCAAAGGATTCTCCTAATCCAATGACTGATCAGCAAAAGGGCAAAATTGTAGTGTTGTTTTCTGTGTAATCTTTTTAGAAATGTTAAAAAAAAAAATTGATATTTCGAACATGATATAAAAAATTCAATTACTACGGACATGAATATAATCCTTGATAGAATTAATCATTACTCAAAGTTTTAAAACTGTATTATATTTGTAGAATCATAATAATTTAAATACTAATTCTATGGCAGTGAAATAGCTTAGTGAACCGATATATGAATTCAGGCGCTAAGAAAGTATTAATCCTTACTCAAAGTTTTAAAACTGTATTATATTTGTAGAATAATAATAATTTAAGTACTGATTCTATTGCAGTGAAATAATTTAGTGAACCGATATATGAATTCATGCGCTGAGAAGGGAGCATCAGAAAAGAACTATAAAGACTGTTAGCTTGAAAAGTTGGCATTTCTCATTAGCATCATTATTCTCACAAGATACACACTTTTATGTTTACTTGGGCAGCGGTGGCCCAGTTGGTAGAGCATTGAGCTCGTAGTCGAAAGGTCGCGGATTTGAGGCTCCCCAAGAGATAAAATTCCGCCATGTATGCTATTGGTGCATGTAATCAAATGCATGTAATCAAGTGCATGTAATATCCGTCGTCGGTGTAAAGTTCTCCAAGTTCTCTAGGAGTATTACATGTGGGAGTGCCTAATCAAGTGAAGAACTCGTCACCTGCTGAAGGTTCTAAATTCTCGAGTTGCCATGGCCGGACTTCGGGTTTTCCTAAAGAAAGGGCCATAATAAAGGCCTTGTTATGACGAATCAGCTAAGTCCCAAGTACCGCCGTAAAAAAGAAAAAAATGTTTACCGGGTAATTTTTATTCAGCAAATTTGAAAACATATACTTCTACATTGACTAAAAAACACACTGATTTAGCAAATTAACAAATTGTAGGATAGTTCCAATGGAAAACCCAAATTTTACTTGTCCCATTATATTTTCATCTTACTCAAATTATAATTATTATTATCTACTAAGATATATATATATATATATATATATATATATATATATATATATTTGTGTATATTATTCCATTAAGAGCCATGTTTACTAAATCCTTCCTTAATTATCGTATATTGAAGTCGTTTTTAGATTACAATTTAAAACATATAGACAGCCGAATAAATATTTTAAATTTTTATGCCACAGGTATACATAAGGATATCTCTACTCTACTAATCTAACAAATACACACTTTTTTTATTAAATGTGAAATGCGAATTCAGAAGCAAATAAGATTTAAAATCCAAAGTAGCTTCTAAAAATTTATTTTCTTTTTCTTGTAAACATTTGGAAAATTCAAATATGAGATTTCAGATATTTTGAAAAATATTTTTAAATTTGTAACATGATTTATGAAACATCTACATTTATCACGGGGTTTTATACAACTTTAATTTAAAATATCACATTTCTCGTGAATAATTTATACGTTTAACTTTTGGATGTAGAATGATACAAAAAGGTATAAATTATGCATTTGATATATATATTTATTTATGCGTAATAAAATACGAAAGCGCCAGAGTTTGTTGTGTTTAGACTGTTACACAGTATTTCTTCAATTTAAATATTATATACATATTATTAAGATTGAAATAAAATATAACAAATAATTATACGTAATAATTCAGTATTTATAAAATATATTTATGTGTGTATAAAAAATATGTTAGAAGGTGCTGTTTACAATATCCAGATAGGAATGTATAAGTAATAACTTTCGGCTTTCCTAACCTAGAAAATAAGAAATCAAATTTAAACGCGTTTAGTGATCTATTTATGAAGTTGTAACATTTATTATTTAGATGGTAAGTAAAGTATTACTGTATTCCGTTTACCGATCAATTTAGTATTTAAAAAGAAAGTAATTTATTAACCAAAACTGAACGACAAATTTCGGTAGCCATACAAATATACATTACAGTTGTAACAAGAATTGGTTAAAAAAAAATCTTTCCCATTTGATTGTTGTACAGACAACGGAAACGGTTGCACAATTAGGTAATGCTTCCTTCTAATCAAAACAATTATGCATTTACTATTCATATAGCACCTGTATCCTGCTTATTGTTCATTTAGTATTTAAATAAAAAGGTAAATTTTCCAGTTAAACTGATGGCATTGAGCTCACACTCTATTAACACCTATATTAACACAATGCCTTTTGAAAAATAAATTAAGCGGGATTACCCCTACCCCCCCCCCCGTTTCACATCTCTATACTTAACCAATGAGCCTCCAAATCTCATCAGCGAAGCGCATTATCAGAATAAACCAGTACACCAAATTTGAAGCAAATCTGATAAGAAAACCCATTTATCTAAATTAAGGGGGTATTACGCCCTTCCCGCTCCCCCCCCCCTTTATACTTAAACAATGAACCTCCAAATCTAATCAGGGAAGCGCCTTATCAGAATTAACCGATATACCAAAATTGAAGCAAATCTTATTATTCTGCATGAAAAACCCATTTATCTAAGTTAGGGGGGATTAGTCCCCGTATCCTCCTTTATATTTAACCAATGAACCCCCAAAGCTAATCAGGGAAGCGCCATATGAAAATGAACCTAGAATTTTTTTTTTTCGGATATTTCTATCAAGAATTATCGCGTTACGTACGTACATACGTACATACATACCGAACCTGCGGGCACATTAGCTCTCAGGCTTTGATAGCCTGTGAGCTAAAAAGTGTTTTGTAAACTAAAACTGAACCATAAAATTCTCACAACAATGTAAAGTTACGTTACAGTTCTCACGAGAATTTGTAATATATATATATATATATATGTATGCCATTTAAATGTCGTTACAGACAAAATGAACGGTTGCAGAATTAGCTGTAATGCTTGCATCTAATTAAAGTAGTAATTACACACCTCGGAACGGTCTCTCTTTATAGATTAAATAAAATCTTTTACCGCGACTATTTCCTTACGAAAATTTTGTATTAGATTCATCTTGGAAATATCACAGCAATCCGCTTTGTGGTGCTTATTTTGTTACAATTCTTATAGTAAGCTCTTATAAAAATAATTTTATAAAATTAGTGGTTGCTAAAAATGCAACCTCTCCGAGGATTGAATTAAGTATTTACCATTTAGATGGCACCTAATATATTACTGTATTCCGCTTCTAATTGAAGTCCGTATTCATAATAAAGTATTTTGTTAACGAAAACTGAACCATAAATTTTGGCATCCATGAAAATATACATTACATACAATTGTGACAAGAATTTGTAAAAAGAAAAAAATTTCCCATTTGATTATTGTTAAAGACAACACGAACGGTTGCACAATTAGCTGCAATGCTTCCTTTTAATTAAAGCAATTAAGTCAATAAATTCATTGGAATGAAAATATTTGACTATTTTGTGCTTTCTCCCATTATAAGCTTAAATGCATTTAGTTGTCTTAGTTGATCAATTTTACTAATCACGCTTGGGTAAACAAAGACGGTATTTGGGATTCTCCCTACTGCATTGTAATCTGATTAGAAGGAGCATATATTTCATATTAAGAAATCTTCTTTTCATAAAGAGTTAGAAGAAACTTCAACTTACAGTGTAATATATTTACTGTATTTTAAGCTCTTATTTAGTTAATTTCAAATTTGTTTAACAATTATGCGGCATGTAGCGTTTTTAAAAACAATAAGTTGCGTGGCAAGGCGATCTTTTGCTTTTTAATTTGTATGACATCATTTGATTCTTTTGGAGAAAATGAAATATAACCTTATTGCAAATTTAGAAGGCAGTTATAGTATTAATTTTATGAAATACAATATTTTAAATGATAAATTGTATTTACAATATGTGTTCAAAGCTATCTCAATAAAAATACACATATTCTATAATTTTATTTATCAAAATATTTCTTTCTTCCAAGACCTGGTTTCTAATTCATGAGCTAGTAGAAATGACGTCATTTGGATGAAATTATACAAAAATGTATTTGTTTTGGTAAATTTATTTAAAAGTATTTTATATTTATGAATTAAAATAAATTCTTTAAAAATGTATTTTTTCTGGCTAAAACATTTTGTTTTTAACGTCCTTGTGAAAAGTTTTAATCGCCATATTTACGAAATGTCTGAAAATCTCTTTTTCAATTTTAAATTAAATTAACCTTTAACTGATGTGACTAAAATTTGCCACACATCTGATATGATGCGGTCTCTCAGACCCCTCGAATAAAATTAATAAAAAAAATAACTTAAATGGTTGAAATTAGTTAAATATTATCATAACAAGATCGTTGTATTTCTCTTAAGAGCATGTGAATTAAAATGCTTGAGAAAAGTATTTTATTCATGTTATTTAACTTCTGAAAAAAAAATAGCTTTTTTTTTCAAAATAAACGGGAGTTTGTTATATATATATAATAATATAAAAATAAATTATAGAAGTATAAATATAAAAATTAATCGCGTACAATTTCTTTTACAAATTATCGTTGAACCAAAGTATGAAAATTGAAATGGAGTGTTTATTTTACAAAAATAATATTTACCTTACGAATTAGCAAGTCTCAAAGTACAGTCGTGGAAAAAAAAAGGTAAACACCCCCTACTAACTCCTGAACAAATTATCGTAGAAGAAAGTTACTGGTACCGAACGATTGGAAATAAAATCTACTTTTAAATGATGTGTATAAAATTTGCTTAGGGGGGCATCTACATATTAAAAGGAACCCTAACTTTGTTTTCTTCAATAGCAGTACACAATTCTGACAGCATAAATGAACTCTACACCCTTCAATTAGTCTAAAAACAAATTTTTATGCAATTCGTACCATAAGTTTCCGAGAAATTAATTATTTTAAAACGAGCGTATTTTAAGAGCTATATCCAAATTGAAGTTCGGCACTCGACTGTTAACCGAGAGAGCTCCCTTCTTGATCAAGGCACCTTAAGCAGTCAATTAAGCCTGTTATATTACAGGATAGCATAAGAAATTTCAAAATATTTAGTCACTTCTATCATAGACGGCCCCTTAAACCATCATTTTGCCGTTTATTAAGCATAATTTGAAACTAATTGGAAGAAAAATGTGAAATTTTGGAATTCCATAAAGCAGGACTTAATAAATCTGAATCCATCAAAAAAATTGTAGATTGCAATTCATAATTTTTTTAATATTAATTTCATAATTCATAATTCGTATCAGAAAATTATAAAATTGCAAATTCAACGTATTTATGTTTGGGTATATTAGTATTATTGCTACACAAAAAATTAGAACATTAGGATCATAATTTCAGAAGTTATAAATAAAAATATGAAAATGTAATTTAACATTAGAAGCACTAAATTGTCAATGTTTATAATTCAAAAACTTATCATTCAAATGACTTGAAATTTGATGTCTAGGCATAGTTTGAACCAAAGATTTGAAATAACTCATTAAAATTGTGTATTGCCATTAAAAAAAAGATGTTTGGATTCGTTTTAATATGTAGATGGCCCGCTAAGCAAATTTTATATACGTCATTTAAAAATAGACTTTATTTCCAATCGTTCGGTACCAGTAACTTTAGTCTACGATAATTTGTTGAGGAGTTAGTAGGGGGTGTTTACTTTTTTTTTTCCACGACTGTACGCCATTAATGCAGTCAACACATATTTTTCGTGTACATTAAATATATACTGGCTTTTGACATGAAAGCACTTATAAGATGTTTTTCTCCAGACTGTAATAAAAATTATGTAGAATCTTTATCAGAAATATTTATATTTTCACCATCGGAAAGTTCAGAATTCGTATCGAGATCTCTTTCGTCAGTAAAATCTGCACCGTCAGAACTTTCAATATCGGAATGTTCTTGATCTGACCAGTTGTTCATAATACCTTCTATTTCATTCTGGCTGAGGAAAGTAGAACGTTTTCGAGGTTGCGATGACATCGTGACACAAAAAAGTACATTAAAGAAAGGAAAAAAATAAAGTAAAACTAATTACGAGTATTGTACCACAATTTCAAATAATGACACAACTGATGTGATGCGGTCTGATAGAACCCAACGTAATGTATAATACGTTTAACCCCTTAACGCTCGAATTAAATTATGGTTGAATAATTCAAATTGCTTATTGGCACTACTTTTATGAAAAAGAAATATTCACCTTATTTAATGACAGTAAAAACGATACTAAAATATAGCCAATTTCACTATTTTATAAAACTGGTGGGAATCAAACAGTTTGAGTAAAAGAGATAGCCCGTGAATATGTCGGAGCGAGAATTAAGGGGTTAAAATCAACTCACAGAATTCTCGCTTTGCGTGTGACCTTGGAGAGCTGTTAGAATAAGTTAGTGGTACGGTCAAGTAATATTCACTCTTTTAATGGGCGGAAGTGTTTATAGCTGGGAGTCCCAGAGTCTGTGAGACCGCGTCACATCAGTTAAATGTTAAACAAGAATGAAAAATCATGCATAGATTATAAAACACTTTACCACATATTCAGTACACTGTAACAAAATTTCACAATTTACTAAGGTAAAAGATGATGCCTAAATGAACAATTTTAAAAACGCATAATGCATTTTAAAATCAAATTTCTGCTATTACCATGAATAGACGGGAAAAAATACGATTTTTCGTGAGCCCTGAATATGATCTATAGATATGTATGTATACTACATAATATGCTAAAAGTTAGTTCAGTTAAACGCATAGCAATATTGAAAATTCCCATTCAGTAATTTCTGCCAACAAACAGATGCTGTTGAAAACTTTTATGCAGCCCTGTATATGATCCATTGAATTTATACGCACCAAGTAACACTTAAAAAATAATTAAATTTAAAAACGCATACCTCAACTGTAAACGTACTTCCAGCAACTATTACTCGGAGGCATCAATAGTTCAATTGTTGTTACTTTTCTTCGGCAGCCAAATACTTTTGCGTGTCCCTGTAAATGAGCCACAAATTCTATTCGTTTTACAGTAAAAACGTTGTAGTACACTTCAGTGTTACATATCCATTTCAATATGTTTAACCCATTTATACCTAGCGTCCCATGTGTGGGACGGTTCGAATTTTTATAAATTTTTATAATTTTATTATTCTTTACAACATGCAAGTTGAATGAAATAATTATCTATAAATATCTTTATCTGTTACCGAGAGATGACAGCATAAGATTGATATTTATGTGCTTAAATGAAGGCCTTTTTTCGGTGATTATAGATTTTTCATTTTTCAAGATAGCTAAACATAAAAAGTATTTTTTTTTTTTTTTTTTTTTTTTTTTTTTGTACCAAGATCCAAATAAATAAGTCATAATCTTAGCTTGTTGACTTTTTTTGGAGTACATACTTTTTGAAATTGCGAAATTATATGTTCAAGCCTATTTTTATGCATGTTTGTAACGTACAAAATATAGAGCGCTAGGCGCAAATGTGCACATTTTTCTATGAGAAACTTATGGGACAGTTATTGATGTAAAGTCTTTTTCACGATCATTTTGAAATAAATTGTTTTTTAGATTCAAATACCATTATTCTTAATTTATTATTGATAATATAATGTTATTAGTCTCTGGAAAGATATATATCTATATATATATTAATAGTTCATAAAATTACTAATTATAGTATATAATATGCAATTTAAAAGCTTAATCTTTATAAATTTAGTCAAAAAATATATTTATCCATTTTTCCACATATGAATATTCCCATATTTAGTACGTTTACATTTTGTCAAATAAATACAAAAATATTTTAGCGTAATTTTTTTAGTATTTTTCCAGTTCATTTTGCAACATTTTAAAGTGATTTTACCAACAAATTTGAGAAAACAAAAATTCAGGCATAAATGGGTTAAAATAGTGTAATATCATTAAAGTATACCGCAGACGATTTTTCCCCATCGACAGTAATGTAACGGAATTCTTTTGAGTGTCCCTGTAAACGAACTGTAAGTGCTACACACTTCATTTTCAATACCGAACATGCCATAGTGATCCTCAATAATATAAATCCATTTCATTGCAATCGGACTATATTTACGGGAGTTAGAGCACGGACAGACAGACCGACAGACAAACCGAATTCATAAACACTTTTCAACTATGTTGGAAAGTGTTAAAAAGCTGCGATGGAATTTAATCGATGGAAATTACGTGAGTGCAATTTATTTCAAATATCCTGTCTAAAGACGATTTTTGGATTTCTAAAATAAAGTGATTCCTGAAGTTTGAATATCTGAAAAAGGCACGCGATGGAGATAGATAAAAAAAATGCATTAAACAATACTGAAATTTTTTTTTAAAGTCGTAATAAATCAGTTAATTAAGATACAGTTTTCAAACAAATTGCAATTGAAAGTAGTTTTTTTCCCATGTAGGACGGTGTAAAATTTGAAAATGTGAAATGTTTAGAAGTTTAAAAAATTGCAGTAGCGATAATTGTAAAACCGAAATTTCATCGTCTAGGATTGTCATTCGCAACATGACGTCAGCGTTACCCACAGATACGTTTGTACTTTATATGGTAGACAATATTATTATTTTGTTTTAGATTTTACGGTTTAATCCTACATAAATATGTAAATTCTTATTCAAGGCACGATAAGATGTATAAGATAGTCACTACGCTATAGACGTTTAGACAATGTAACTCGTTTCAAGAGAGCTATTCTTATAATGTATAGATAAGTTCGTATGCAGTACTACTTATAATACTTAGTGCACTTTTACAACACTGAATATCTTTTTCTTTCTATCAGTTCATTAAACACCGTTAACAATTGTATCACATGGTATGAATATTTATATTTGCCGTTCAGATTTTTAATTCAATGTTACCACAAACAAAGGAAAAATTATCACATTAGATGCATGATAGTTATCCATGCTAATATCTTAAATATGTATAAAAGTATTAAAAAAACCGTTTTAACGAAATGGTGCATGTTTTCTGCAGTTAAAGTCATGCTTTGAAATTTTACTTTTTTCTCAAACACCGTATAGCAAATCGTGAATTACTATTGCTTTTCTTTTCTTTTAAATTTATTTTGCAAATAGGCCTGTCTCTTTTGGGTAACACGGTATGTTTTATTTTATGTTATTTTTCCTATATACATATAAAAAAAATTAAAATCACTTTTTAACAAAATGAAAATCTCTCCCCGCTTTACATGATGCAAAAACATGGTTTGATCCTCAAATTGAATAACTTTGGACATGTAAAACATATAATTTCTAAAATAACTGATGGAATTATATGAATATATATTTCATAATACATAGAAATATTTTAAAATATTATAAGGTATTTTTCTTTAGTAATATGATTATTTTTTTTTGCGTTATAAAAATCAAACACTAGACGTACCTCATACCCATTGAAATAAATAAGTAAAAAAAAATAAAAATACTATACAGAATTTTAGAAAAAAACAATGTGTCCTCTACGAATATCAATTGAAATCTCATATTCACTTAGCATTCAGGCAGCATAAGCTGCAGACTGCTAGTTGAAGACATCATTGAGTGCTCCTGTATTAATGAAAGATAAATACGTGCTCAGACACTTTTTCAGGTGATTTAATGAAACAAATAAATTTATTATGGGTGGTAATGTTGAAAAAAATATAATAAGTACGAATTGCGTTTTTTGTATATATGTTAGATGTATACTCCAGCTATTGGATTTATATAATTTAGTTTATCTTTATTAATTTATTAAATTCTATATTCCATAATAAATTTGAAATATATATAATGGTCACCCAAATGAAAGTGGCATTGCTGTAATAACTCCGCCATTTGAAGAGAAAGATGACTGCACATGCTCCTATAAAGGCCGCACAGTTCTGGGGATGCATGCGATATTGTCAGATCCAGCCAGATGCGATTGTGATAGCGTGGGAGCACGTTAAAAGGCATTGTTCACATCATGGATGCCTCCAAACAATGTCAACGTGCAGTCGTGCAATTTTTAACAGCGAAAAATGTGAGTGCTAGCAGGGATGAGATTTCCGACTTTTTGCATACCAGTATAATCGTAGAAAAAATGTTGTTCTGTTAAATCGCAAAAATGCTCCGATTAAATTAAACAAAATTTTCTTTAAGATTATACTGATATGCAGAAAGTCGGAAATATCATCCCTGGTGCTAGTGGTGCTATCGTCAAATGCAAAATGTGTATGGCACGGAGTGTATGCAGTGTTGCCAGATTGGGGACTATTTTTTGCCCCATATTGTTGACTGTCACCGCTTTTTTGAAATAGAAATATTCGGCTTATTTAAAAATAGATTAACAATTCTGAAAAATAAAGTGAATTATACTACTTAAAAAAAAATGGTGACAGTCAAATAATCTGAATTAAAAAGTCCCCAATCTGGCAACACTGAGTGTATGTCACGCAGATTGGTGTTCCATTGGTGTAGGGATTTTCGTAGTGGAAGAAGACAACATACGCTTGATCAAGTCGTGACCTGTCGTCAGTGCTGCTTCTTTTGCTAATTTTCGCGTTCCATTGGGGTACTTTTTTTAAAAGTCAGCTCTTTTGAATCACACCACTTTTTTAAAAGCATATAATTTGGCTTATTCTCGCATTATTTAATCTGTAATTAAATAAAGTGACTATTTCTACTTCAAAAAAGTGGTGTGAATCAAACAATCTTATTTTTTTAAAAGTAACCCGCTGAAAACGTCGCCCGCGGCGGGAGGGTTAGTTATTCACAGAATTAGTTTTCTAAATAAGAGAAAAATTATTATTAAACATATGTGGTAACAAAAATTGTTAAAGTTGGCAGGTATACAAATTCGACTCTAACTTTAAAGATTGTTACATTTCTGATTCTCGCAAATTTTAATTTATATGTATATGAAACGTATTGGAAACACAGACATTACAGAACTCACACTATTGCACTAAAAAATATGAAACAGTTTTTCAACAAAGCAATAGTTTATACGTATTCTTAACATTTTTCACTTACTTGCTTGAAATATAATTTAAATGTTTGATTTTTTGTCAGTGTTCCTCTTAATATTTTCAGTTTTTAGGTGCATTCGTTATAATATAAATACGTAACACCTATAGTCGTCGTTAGGTCCGTCTGTCTGTGTGTCCGTCCGCATATAACAGAGCAAAAACTACCCAACCGAATTGTCTGAAATTTTAAATATATAATTTTATTAAAATTTTGTCGAATCATTTCAAATTTTATGAAAATCGGATGTATAGTTCAATGACAGGGACAGTCAAAAGTTTTCCATTATATTACGGTCAATGGGAAAAAATGATTTCGAGTGTATTTCAATGATGTTACAGCCTTTCGAACAGAATGAAATTGATATGCACTTATGAAGTGCACTAAAATATATACTCAATACGATATGCGGTGCAAAAAATATTTATAAAACTAGTTATAGTAAGAACGCACTTCATTTACAAAGTTTATCGCGCAATTTCCAACTTGTTTTTATTGCCGCTGTTACTTATATATGTATATATTCCACTTTCATTTAAATTTTAATTGTTTTTATTTCTAATTTTTATCACACGTATATTTTTATTTTTAATAATATACACAAGATAGTGCTGCCTGATTTTATCTCACAGGCTATCAAAGCCTGAGAGCTAATGTGCCAGCAGGTTCTGTATGCATGTATTGTATGTACGTACGTATGTACCGCGATAACTATGGATACAAATATCCGATTTGCTTCAATTTTTTTTCCGGGATCATTCTGATAAGGCGCTTCCCTGATTAGTTTTGGGTGTCCATTGATTAAGTGTAAAGGGACGAACGGGAGTTAAGCCCCCTTAACTTAGATAAATGAGTTTTTCATGCAGAATTATCAGTTTTACTTCAAATTTGGTTTACCGGTTAATTCTAATAAGGCGCTTCACTGGGTAGATTTGGTAGTTCATTGTTTATGTATAAAGGGGGGGGGGGCAGGGTAGAGGTATATTCCTCTAAATTTAGTTAGAGGGTTTTTTCTATCCGGTTTGATTCAAATTTGGTATACCGGTTTATTCTGATAAGGCGCGTTCCCTGATTAGATTTGGAGGTACATTGGTTAAGTATAAAGGGGTAACAGGGGGCTAATAACCCCTTAATTAGAGAAATGGTTTTTCTATCCGAATTTGCGTCAAATTTTGTATACCTGTTTATTCTGATAAGTTACTTCCCTGATGAGAAAAGGAGGTTCATTGGTTAAGTATAAAGAGGGGGAAAGGGGGTTAACCCACCTCTTATTTTATTTTTAGAGGGCCATTAGTCTTTGAGATAAGAGTATAATTTACAATTAGTGTGAATAGCCTGTGAGCACAATGCCATCAGTTTAACTGGGCACTTTTCTTTTTATTAGTATTTATTACGAAATCTTTTAAAGTCGTTTTCAGAGTATGATTTCATAGATATTTTTTAAATATCCCACTTATTAAATATTTACGTTTAGATTTATATTTGATTCTCTCTTCTGATTTCTTATTTTAAATCCTGTTTGATGTCCAAAACCATCGCTAGCCATTTTGATGAGTAGATTTCTACTTGTGAGTTTATAGTAATTTTCTTTTCAGATTTATGGTTTGATAATCAGTATAATGATAGTTTTATTTATTTATGCCCGATTTTTCATTTGTTTATTGGGTATAGTTTACAAAAAGTTTTATTATATATATATATATATGAACATAAATATACAGAGTTTCTAAGCAGAAGAGGATCCAGGGAATTTAAATGTTTGAATAACAGAATTTTGGTAAAGCAGTGGTCAAAAAATTTAAACATGGAATTTTTAAATATTAAGTAAAGCAATTGTTACTTTACGATAAATCTGGTATTCATCACCTGACACGTATGATATATCTATATACATAGAGAGAGAGAAAGAGAAAGAGAGAGGCATATATATAGATAAATAGATAGATTTTTTTCAACAATTACTAAAAATCTCTGTAAAACTTCTAGTATTTTCATAATATTTAAAGTTATTTTGAATAAATTTAACCCCTTAACGCTCGAATTAAATTACGGTTTCAAAATTCAAATTGCTTATTGGCACCACTTTTATGAAAAAGAAATATTCACCTTATTTAATGACAGGCATAACGATGCTAAAATCTACCCAATTTCACTATTTTTTAAAACTGGTGGGAATCGAAAATCTGAGTAGACACAGCCCGTGAATATGACGGGAGCGAGAATTAAGGGGAGTTTGTGAATGCAAAATTTACGTAATCGAAATTTATTTTATTAGATTAATTTGTTTTTACTACAAAGTGTTCTGAAATGTTATCAGTAAAATAATTTTTCCGAGTTCAAAAAGAAAATTTTGTCAGTTATTTTTAAATACACAAAAGTAGTCACTGCTATTGTTTTTTCTATTACACATATAATAAATATATATTAAATAAAGCACTAAAAGGGGTATTAATCTAAAGATATATAGATATATTTAAGGGAATTTTATTGACTATTAACGTTGTTTCCATCAAGGTATTTTTCCCTTTAGGAAAATTGAAAAGCAATTTAATTATGGTCAACAATTATTCCAAACGTCTCATTAATGTATAAATTCATGCTTTGAAATGATATTACAGTTTAATGACATAAAATGTTTTCTATGATATAAAAAATCAATTAATCTAAACATATTGCTTTGAGTTATTTCCATAAATTACTATTAAGTCATCCCGCAAATAAAAAACACAAAAGTATACTTGGCTGTGTGTTTTCAAGAATTCCTTTGTAAATAGAAATAAAAACAATCATATAAAAAAATTTCCGAAAGGCATATTTTTATTTATTAAAACCTTTTGATTTAAAACTCTTTATTTTTTTATTTAATTTACATACCTTTATATTTACGTATGTTATAAAATTAAATTTACACTCTTTTTCAGAAAAAAAGCCTTCTTTTTATTTTTTATTTTCAGCTGTTTTTATTGTTGGCGTTATCTACAGTTGACACATTGACAAGGAAAAAAAAACCTATAATCAATAAATATTTTCATAAACTGGAAGAAAGATTAAAATAATTAACATTAAGGAAATGCATTTATTAATAGAAAAAAAAATGTTTCACCAAATTCCAGATTCGTTAAATTTTATGGCAAACATAAATAATGTATCCTTACAACACATAATAATTATGATTCTGGTAGATTAATCAATACTCGAAAAATTCCACATCACATGCTGTTTGTTAAGTTATCCCATACCTTCGTTTTAATCTTTACAAATGATTTTTCTTTCTTTCCTTTGTCCATCAGCATCAATTACACATCTCCCTTAATTACGTTCCACAATGTAAATCTAGCTACAAAAGGCATTAATTATACAGTTCAATGAACACATTTGTAATTATAATTGGGACATTAATGTTTTCTATTTGTTTAAGAGAGATATATCAATACTCGTAATTTGTGGGAAATTACTCATCATAATTTTTAAAAGAAAAATATATTAATTCCCTATATAATTAATCATTGACTTGTGCACGTGCATTTTAAAAGTTTTATTACCATTAGCAGTAAACATTTGTTAGAAATAAGTTTGAAAATGAAACCTATTTATATTTAAGACAACAATTTATCATTTCTAAGTCGGAGGAAACGTTAAAAAGGGTGCTTACATTGAAAAATTTGTATTTACTTTTAATAAATGACACTTTTAGTTTTAAAATTCATTCTTTTTACATACTATACAATATATATATTTTTTATGTAGTGCATCTTTTCATACTGCGTATGATCTGATTTCCTAAAACAATGAGCTACTTTATAACATAAAATTTTCATTCTTTATCAACATCGGTAAGCATTAAAGAATATAAATATTTCAATTTAAAAGTCTTCAAATATTTTTATTGGAAATATTGAATAAATTCTTTAGCAGGCTTCTGACACAACATGAAAAAGAAAAAAAAATTACTAATTATGTTATTATCGGATTATATATGTAGCGTGACCAAAATTGACTGACGGATTCTAAAGTCCAGTAAGATGTAGGGGAGACCGGGACAAGATGACTATGTTAACAATTTTTGTTGTTTATTAATCTATTTTTAAGTATAGTAAAATTAATTCTACATGAACTGTTAAAGTATTCCTTTGTAGTATTAAATATATTACCATTTAATTTTTCAAAAAAAAAAAAAAAAGATTTATTTTTTAATTTTTTTATTTTAAAGATTTAATTTTATTTTTTCATAACATTAACAAATCGTCATCTTGCCCCAGTACTGGGGCAAGATGACAACACTGAAAAAAGGTTGAACATATTTTATCTTTTGAATATGTTACATGGTTTAACAAATGATAACTGTGTTTTTACATCTTACAAAGTATCAAACTAAGCATAATGCATTGTAACGTAATGTCGATGTGTTTAGTTGTGCAGCTAACAATAGTCACAAATAAAAATGCCATTTTCATTATTGGAACATTCCCCATGCCACCACTCTTGGCATTTACAGCACGGAATCCATTCTTCTGTTGGTGGGCAGAGCCTGATTATCCACGAAGCAAATTCCTACCACTAAAAATAAACAGAAAATTTTGCCTCATTCATGGTAGATATTTTACATGAATACGGCGTTTAGATAAGACGAACTTTTCTTTAAAAATTTATTGGTGTCAGTGTGCCCCGTTGGTAATCAGGCCCTGTTGGTGGGTCTCAATATTCCTCGTCACAAGCAGGACATCTGAAAACACCATCTTAAAGTTGATGCAACTGGACTGTTTGGTCAGGATTTAATAGACTTAGGCCTACAGGAACTTAGTTTGACATCTTTTACTCCATTTTTATTTTCACAAGCTTCTTTTCTTGTTCTTCCTTCTGCTTTTCCCTTTGTTCTAACATCTCTATGATGGGTATGCTTGTAAGAATGCTTTAGCTCAGTGTTTTTCTTTTTCTTTTTTTCTCACATTATGTTGCTTTAGGCAATGGCTTGAAATCAAAAACACTAACAGGCTTCTTTGGTGAATCGGAATCTGTATTTGCCATAAGTTCTGGTTCTTCCGGAGGGTTTATAGGCTGGTTTTCTACTACCAGGGTCTGAGGATGACGAGCTCACTATCTTGCCCCGGTCTGCCTGTTTGAAAATATTCGTTTATCATTGTCTTGAAGGAAGGCGATTAATTGACATTTATTCATAGTAATAGGTAGTATTTAAACTAAGTTACTCATAAATATTAAAAATAAACTATATATCTTACCTGTATCTGTAGCAGACCTTATTTACACATGCATAAAAGTTATAACGTGGCAGCGGTAAACAATCAAAGCTTCTCAACTACCGCAAAAATGGCGATTTCAACGTCTCTATATTATTGTTTAAGGAACGGCCGATAGGAGAGACAGTAGTTTCCGGTTGAAGCTGCCACCTTTTGGAAAACAGAAAAATTAAGACATTCGTTATCTTGCCCCGGTCTCCCCTAAACGGTTATAGTTGTTAAATTAATTCCTGCCGGAGAAGTTATAGGTAATGTTAGGGCATAGATGCGATGTGATATATCTAAGCTGCAGGTTTCACTGCAATAGAAGCAATATTTAAATTAATATAATTCTACAGATATAATCTAGTTTTCAAAAAGTAATTGATGATTAACACTCTAGAGTCTTTATATGCGTATATGTAATTTATAAAAATTATATCATGTTAGAAAAAACATTTTTATTTAGCATTTAATAAAATTACGGAGAAAACAACATTACAATTTTGCCATTTTGCTCAGCGGTCAGGGTGTTAACATACAAGATGGGACATTTACGGCAAAATCTGTAATGGCAACAGTACTAGCGTCACTACCGACAAGGGAAGAATTAACAAGCCTCCGAAATTTACCTATGTTGATTATATATGTTTACGCTATATGTTTTGAACATTTATTCTTTCCTAAAACAAAGCAGAGACAGCGAGAGAGGCAGACGATGTATTTATGCTTTATTTATTTAGTTGCTCTTTTTGTTACCGTAACTGTATCATTCACCTTTAACTTACAAAATGATAATTAGAGTAATAATATAAAACAAAACCCTAGAAATTCTGTTAAGAATGCAAATATTCAGGTTTATAAGATTAAATTGTAAAAAGTCAAATTCAGATATTTTGTATCAATTTATTCATATCGAATAAAATTTTATTGAGTGTAATGTCAGTACCTCTATTTATTTTTAACTTTTAGATTTATACAATTCTAAAAATGTGTCGAAAGGAATTTTTCCCTATCTATAACATTATTATTTCTTATATGTTAATATTATAAATAGTATTGAAATGATTGTACGTTATTTACATTAAAAACAATATTTTTATTTTATTTGTAAGGAAGTGAAAATGCGTAAATTTTAAAAGAATATTGTAACGACTGTTTAATACGTTAAACTTCACAAATTAATAAAACATGGGCTATAAAAATTTTCCTACCAAAGGGGAATAATTATGAAATTTTCTGGGAATTGTAGAGTGCAATATTTCGTATATTTTTATATTACGCATTCAAGACGAAATTTTTACCTTATTTTCGTTGCACTTAAACCGTTCACTCATCATCATAAAAAAGCATATATCCGTGTTTGAACATAGAATAGATATTCGATATATAAAATAGAATATCTATGTTCATATATCGGTGTAAGATTCTATTACAAACGTAAACATGCAACATTAAAAAAAGAAAGATCACAATAACAAGGCTGCCACAGGCGACTATTTTTGTATTCTGTTCGCCCCACTATTTTTAGAAAATACATTTTGTTGTATATTTCTCTTGGAAATGTTGTCAAAGCGTATGTAAAAGATTTTTGTTTTTAAAAAGTTGTGCGAATTGGAATTTAAAAATAGTCGCCTGTGGCAGTCCTGCAATAACGTAGATACTCAATTATAAGCATACTACAAGTACAAGGATGGAGAGTTTCTTCCCCATTGTCACTAAAGGCACTACGATCGCAATCGCATTACCATTACGCTCTATGGGAGTATCCGATCTTAGATGTTAATCTATGTGTTAGGGTTACCAGTTAGGCCCCCATTTTTATTCAGAAAATTCCAGTCCACACCCAAAGTAAAAATTAGTACTTTATGGCCTTTTTTAATAAGAGCCATTTAGTGCTCAGATAAAGCAGAATTTTTTTTCTCAAAATTTCCGGAATGAATTTGAATTTTCGCAATAATATTGCCCAAACTGGCAAACCTGCGCGAAGTCATTACTTTTATTTTCTTGAAACTTGATTTTTGGTGCAATTATAATCGATAGACGGCATTGCGCCGTCGGAAACTGCTTGAACGCTCAAAATAATCATGGAAATGCATAACGATACATATTTTTATCGCTTTAACAGTTCAAACGGTTGAAAAAATATGCTTGAAATTTTAAACACTTTTATACGTTTGTTTGAAACGGTGCACGCAGTCTATCGGTTGTGTTTGGTATTATTAAAATAAAGCAGGGTAAATAAATTTTCACCTTCACATATTAATCAAATACAAAGCTTAAATTAAGTAGCTACCAAATACATGGCTGCATTTTAGTCGATAATAGCAGATCTGCACGAGTCGGCCAAAATAATCTTACCATTTCACAGGGTTATTTTAAATATATATCGCATATTCTAAATCCATAATATAACTTTATATTAAAAAAAAAAAAAAAAAAAAAAAAAAGTCCTCACAACAGACAATTAACGTAAACCCTTAACTGCATGAATTATTATTTTAGAATTGTGTTGATTAGACACCAGAAATTTTAAGATATGATTTTTAACTTTATTTAGTAGCATATGTTTGTAACTTTTAGAGGATAATTATTTTTATAAAAATATAGTGGTTGTAAGAACTTAATTTATGTATTAAAAATTAAATAAAAAGGTGATGGAAATTTACATCACTATGCATTTAAGGGTTAAAAATTTGACTGCCGTAAGGTAACATAACGATGACGTATCTTCGCTAACAATTTTTTTTTAAATCCCCATAATACCAAACATTAATAGTTTTTGATTTCTTTAACACGTTCACGCCGGCGCCTATATTCATGTTTTTCGTTGTGAGGCGGCTCTTGAATTAATCTTTTGCTTCATCTGGCGGCGCGGTACTTTCGCTTATTCAGACACTGTATGTAATGACACGCCCACCTCATATTTATTACATTGAACTCAAATATAACAAGCAGAGTTGATTGTGAATGTCTGAAAGTTCGTAAGGAGTAAGCAAATTCATTAGAGACATGATTTTATTAACTGCATACGTACGAATTTAATATAAAATATCTTAAAATCTAAAGAAATATGGACAACATCATATAAATGCATTTTCTGTAAGGTAGAAGCCACGCCCTAAGTTAATGATATCTTTTGAATGAAAACGAGAATTCTCGTTTCCCGTCGTGAATGTATAAGATTTATAATATTGAATTGTTTTTACTACTGAATTTTCGAATATTCAAGTGTGACCCACCTGTAGTGCACGCCGTCTATGTCATAGTCGAGTGTGACCCACCTGTAGTACACGCCTTCTATGGAATAGTGGAGTGTGACCCACCGGTGATGCAGGCCGCCCGATGCGGCAGTCAAGCGTGACCCACCGGTGATGCACGCCGGCATGAATGTGTTAAAAATCTATTTCTGAAAGTGTGCTACATGCAGCAGTGCGAAATATAAGATTGGATGGATAATGCATCAAATAGATATTTGTTGATTTAAAAAAAAAAATCATTTTCACCAAAAGGGAGACTTTTCTAAAAATCGCGAATAATTTAAAAATTGCTGTACGAATTTGAATAAGTTCTATTAAAAAAAAGAGCACAATATTGGGCAAAAAGATTGAATCTGGACTTTTTATTTTCTTGAGGAAGTAGAAGTTGCCGCGTTTGCAAAATTGGGGAAATACGAAAATCGCTTTGTTCAATATTTAATAATAAAACATCTAATCAAAAATCCAAAATATGAGCCTCAAATTCATTGAAAACTATTTCCATCTATCCTGAACCAAATTTGCATATATCTACGTTCGATACTTTTCCCTAGACATCACACTCACACAGATCCGCACCTACTCACAAACATATACTAATACATCTTTTTTTTTTAGTAGTATTGCTAGAAACTAGCAATTTTTTAAATTTTTAAAAAGTTTTTTCGACTGTAATAACACGAATGGAAAAATAGTAAGTTGATTACTTGTTTGTGGATTAAAATATATATATATAAGAAGTTTCGTTTAGTAGGAGAAGTGATTATAATTTGAAGAAAAATAATATTAAACATTAACGATATAATCATCTTTTAGCTAAATTTTGTAAAGTGATAGCACGCAGTAACTTATATTATCAAATTTATATGTGTACAGCAGAGAAACATGCATATGTACAAATGTATATACAGATAGACATATACTTGTGTAATGCACAAAAAATATATTTTTTTCCCCCTGAAAACATTATAATCCCTGTTCACAGGGTGGCGAGTGGTCAGGGAAAAACTCAGTCAAAAAAGGTGTTAAATACCAGTATTTTGTTAAAGAGAAATTCGGCTTCTTTAATCGCTTTATACTATTTGAAGTACTTTCAAGAAGAAAATACTGGTAGTTTCTACTTTTTTTGACCGTGTTTTTCCCTGACCACTCGCCACCCTGTGTTCAGGAATAAAAGGTTTCGTCTCTATTTTTCGACAGTTTTTTTATGTATAGTATTTATTTTTTTAAGTCTTTATGAACTGCAATTTTCTTATATCTTTAATTTATTTTCCTTATTTTTATAAGGAATCGTACATCAAATGTTTGAATTTTTTATAAATTTATTATGACGAATTGTGATTCTATAAATCCTTCGTGATGCTATCAATTTTAAGTAAGTTTGATTCGCATTATCAATTGCAATTATTTTAAAATTTTCTGATAAATCGTACGAAGAAGCAGTTGTAAAAACAAAGTTCCTTATACTGCCACTAATTTTCTGAAACAATTCTGAGCAGTTTTTCTAGTGTATTAATCAATTTTCTCAACTAGGAAAATAGGTTTTATGAAAGCTATCAATTCTGAAGTAAGCATTTTCATGTTCAACAAACATATTTTACAGACAAACACGATAAATTAACATCAAAGTTCACATCAACATTGAAATTAATACTTATTTTTTAACTGTTGGATGTATAAATTCAATTACACGGCTGAACATATTCAATTGAGAAATAATAGAATACTAAAAATCAATATTTTTGTTTGCGAAAACAGAGCAATGCACTTTAAAAACTACTCGAAAACGCTTCCGAAAATATGTGGCAGCAAAAGAAACTTTGTTTTACAAATAATCCTGTAAATCTCGAAAATATATTGATTTCTGTTTTTTCTAATGATAATGAACACTTTTCACAATCATGGTAACTTGAGAAAGGTAGTTGCATAAGCGGGGTTATACTATACTTTCGTATGTGTGTGTTCATATTACATTTTTTGTAAAGTTAGATACATTTGTATTTTTTACAGTGAAATGCAGTTAATGGCAGTTGGAGGTCAAATTCGTGAAAAAAAGTCGCTTTATTTATTTATTTACAATCCTTCCACCCCCTTTTCGAATGGTATATTACTTTTGTTTCCACGACAAATAGAAGTTTAAAAGGTTTAAGTAATTCAGTTTGCTTACATCATACATAAACATTACATACGTAAAATTTAAACTCAATTTTCACAAAATGTTACTTTTTGAACTTCTGTGTACCTTTTTATAAAAACTATTACATATTATTGTTTGCAATCTTGCCAGAATATTTTACACATATCCCTGATCAATCTGAAGTGAACTTTCGTTACAAATATTTCTACAAAAAAATTATTAAAAATTTTTTTTTTTTTTAGAAAAATGCAAGTTTTTTTTTTATTTTATACTATAATGCGAGCAAAAATTGTGTGTATGTGTTTGTGTGTATGTAAATTTTATCTTGAGAACGGCTCTAACGATTTTGATTAAAATTTTGCACCCTACCGTTTTCGGGCACGAAAAGACCATTGGGATGGGTCTCGTGTTCGAGAAAATTCGATTAGTGGGTGATTTTGGGTCATAATGGGTCAGGGTCAAGCTAATTATATCTAAAGAACCTCTCGATCGATTTTGACCAAAAATTGTATCCAACCTTTTTCGGGCACGAGAAGACTATTGGGCTAGGTCACGTATTCGAGAAATTTAGATTTGTGAGTCATTTTTGGGTCATTGTGGGTCTAGCTATTTTTATCTAAAAACGGCTCTAACGATTTTCACTAAACTCTATATTCTATAGTTTTGGATTACGAGAAGACCATTAGGCTAAGTCACATGTTCGAGAAAATTCGATTAGGGGGTCAATTTTGGGTCACCGTGGGTCAAGCTAAGTTTATCTAGATAACGGCTCTAACGATTTTGACGAAATTTTGCACCCTACTGTTTTCGGGCACGAAAAGACGATTGGGATGGGTCACGTGTTCGAGAAAATTCGATTAGTGGGTCATTTTGGGTCATAATGTGTCAGGTTCAAGCTAATTATATCTAGAGAACGGCTCAATCGATTTTGACTGAATTTTGTATCTAACCATTTTCGGGCACGAAAAGACCATTGGGATGGGTCTCATGTTCAAGAAAATTCGATTAGTGGGTCATTTTGGGTCATAATGGGCCGGGGTCAAGCAAAATATATCTAGAGAACGGCTCTATCGATTTTGACTAAATTTTGTATCTAACCATTTTCAGGCATGAAAAAAAAAACATTGGGATGGCTCTCGTGTTCGAGAAAATTCGATTAGTGGGTCATTTTGGGTCATAATGGGTCAGTGTCAAGCTAATTATATCTAGAGAACGGCTCGATCGATTTTGACTAAATTTTGTATCTAACCATTTACGGGCACGAAAAGACCATTGGGATGGGTCACGTGTTCGAGAAAATTCGATTAGTGGGTCATTTTTGGGTCACTGTGGGTCAAGCTATTTTTATCTAAAAAACGGCTGTAACGATTTTTACTAAACTCTATATTCTACAGTTTTGGATTACGAGAAGACCATTAGGCTAAGTCACATGTTCAAGAAAATTCGATTAGTGGGTCATTTTTGGGTCACCGTGGTCAATCTATCTAGATAACGGCTCTAACGATTTTGACGAAATTTTGCACCCTACTGTTTTAGGGCACGAAAAGACCATTGGGATGGGTCTCGTGCTCAAGAAAATTCGATTAGTGGGTCATTTTGGGTCATAATGAGTCGGGGTCAAGCTAATTATATCTAAAGAACGGCTCAATCGATTTTGACTAAATTTTGTATCTAACCATTTTCGGGCACGTAAAGACCATTGGGATGGGTCACGTGTTCGAGAAAATTCGATTAGTGGGTCATTTTTGGGTCACTGTGGGTCAATTATTTTTATCTAAAAAACGGCTCTAACTATTTTCACTAAACTCTATATTCTACAGTTTTGGATTACGAGAAGGCCATTGGGCTAAGTCACATGTTCGAAAAAATTCGATTAGTGGATCATTTTTGGGTCACCGTGAGCCAATCTAAGTTATCTAGATAACGGCTCTAACGATTTTGATGAAATTTTGCACCCTACTGTTTTCGGGCACGAAAAGACCATTGGGATGGGTCTCGTGTTCGAGAAAATTAGATTAGTGGGTCATTTTGGGTCATACTGGGTCAGGGTCAAGCTAATTATATCTAGAAAACGGTTCAATCGATTATCACTAAATTTTGTATCTAACAATTTTCGGGCACGAAAAGACCATTGGGATGGATAACGTGTTCAAGAAAATTCGATTAGTGGGTCATTTTTGGGTCCAGCCGTTGTCCAGCTAAGTTTATTTAGATAACGGCTCTACTATTTTGACGAAATTCTGTAAGCTATTGTTTTCGGGCACAAAAAGACCATTGGGATGGGTCACGTGTTTGAGAAAATTCGATTAGTGGGTCATAATGAATCAGGGTCAAGCTAATTACATCTAAAAACGGCTCAAGACGTTTTCAGAATTTTTTTTAATATACGGCCGTTTCTGGTCATGAGATGACGTTTGGGCTAAGTCACATGTTCGAGAAAATTCGATTAGTGGGTCATTTTAGGTCACAATGGGTCAGGGTCCAGCTAATTTTATCTAAAAAATGGCTTAAACGATTTTTGACTAAATTTTGTATTTTATCATTTTCGGGCTCGAGAAGACCATTGGGCTAGGTCGCATGTTCAAGAAAATTCGATTAGTGGGTCATTTTGGCTCACAATGGGCCAGGGTCAAGCTAATTGTATTTAAAAAGCGCTTCAAAACATTTTGAAAACATTTTGCATAATACTGTTTCCGAGCATGATAAGACTATTGATCGCATGTTCAAGTATTTTAATCGATGGGTCATTTTGGGTCCTAATTGATCAGGATCAAGCTAACTTTATCTAAAAAATGGCTCAAAAGATTTTGACAAAACTTTGTACTACACCGTTTCTGGACAATATAAAACCATTGGGCTGGGTCGCATGCTCAAGAAAATTCTATTAGTGGGTCATTTTGGTGATAATGGGTCGGGGTCAAGCTAACGGCACCCATCTTTAAAATGTTCAAACAATTTTAACAATTTTTTTTTTGTTATACCGTTTCATAGAACAAAAATACCATTGAAATAGCTCACACGTTCGATAAATTTCGGTTAGTGGTTTTTTGAATCAACGTGGGTCAAGCTTATTTTATCAAGAATATGACTAACGATTTTCACTAAATTTTGTATTCCATCGTTTTCAGGCTGGAGAGGAGCATTGTATTAGATCGCATGTTCGAAAAAATTCGATTAGTGCGTCATTTTGGGTCACTATGTCTCAGGGTCAAGCTAATTGTATCTAAAATAGCAAGAAGGATTTAGTGGGAATAATATATCGAGATAAACACAAAGCTAATTTTGACCGAGCTTAGCTCGGTCTTTCCTGCTAGTTATTACTTAAAAGTGGTTTTCATTCCAGATTAAAAATAATAATAATAACTAAAGAATATTTCTTTGGAAATTTGACTTCCCTTTATTAGGAATTATTCATATTATGTATATAAAAAATTTCAGGTGAATATGGCTGGTAGTTTCTGAGAAAAGGTACATTAATTTAACATGGTAGGTATAGGGACTTCCAACTGCCCTTAAGAACAAACAGTTAATACATCTGCTCTAGAAGCTTTTAGAAATTATTTTGAGCTTTTGGCTCAACATATTCTTTTCAATGATCGAAACAGTTACTCCTTAAAGAACAACATTTATAATGCCCAGTATTAGAAATTGTTCGCTATATCTATTAAAATAAAATCAATGTTATCTTTTATCAGTTGGATTTAAGCATTATTCATGCTTTGAAGCATTACATGAGACAAGGAATAATGAGTGCTGTAAGATAAAAAAATGTGTTATTTTGTATACTGAAAAATCGAAACGTACGTTGATGCAACACAAATATTAAATTTTGGCAGTGTGAAATCCATCCTTAATTCGTGGTAGCTGTAAGAATCTTTTTAAATCTATGTAAAAAATTATTAAGTTTATTGTAAGAAAAGAGTTATTTGGAGAACCCTGTCTACTTCTTCAGGATAAAAACACATCATAAAAATTTTCATTTAGAGTATTTGCATGTATTTAACATCAAGATGAAAATTTTATAAATCTTCTCAGTATAAAATAAGGGAAAACTTGAGGGAATTCTTAACTTGCTTTAGAAAAGGCCCATTCTTCTCCCCAGAGAAACATAGTTTGTTGATTAGATTTCTTCATCGGAAAATGTTTTAAAAAATATATATATTTTTATTTTTTTACAAATGTGTTAACCAAATTGCTTGCTAGTACACTATATTAATTTTAACACAATTATTGCAATTGGTAAATAAATCGTATCAGATGTAAATTTCCAACTGGGCGAAAAATGTCTGGACCAGGATTCGAACCTGGGATCTCATGGCTGAAGCCGCCAATGCTCTATTATCTGAGCTATCCCGGACGAATCTGGTGGAACTTTTTGGTGGAACCTGCGATGTATTCTGTTGAGCTGAACCAGATTTCAAACCAGATGCTATAATCAATTAGGTTAGTTGGGTGAAAATTTTCCATCACATTCGTCCGGGATAGCCCAGATTGTAGAGCACTGGCGGGTTCAGTCAAGAGATCTCTGATTCGAATCCTGGTCCGGACATTTTTCGCCCAGTTCGAAATTTACATCAGATATTCTTGTTAGGAATTAAATTTTTTTAACATAATATTTTTATTAATTAAGTTAAAGATGTAACTGTTTTATGAAAAATCATAGCTGCCAACTTGTACGGATTTTGCTACCACTAAAATTTAAAAGAAATTTCTGCCACATTTAATTATCAAAATTCGCGGCAATTCAGCGATTGAATTTGATAAAACTTTCTATTAAGTTTTAGTGGTAGCAAAAATCCGTACAAGTTGGCAGCTATGAAAAATGAATGGAAATCTTTGTATAATACAATGTGATTATAGTTAAAGTTTCACTTTCAAAAGGCTGTAAAATTGTTGGTGCTATTTATGACGGCCGATTATCTGCACGAGGGACATAGGCCAGAGGGGGAGTTCCCTCCGAGGGGAGTCTTTCAAAGGGAACCTAACCCGTATTTACACATGGAAATCCAATGTTCGAAGAAAACCACGGAAGACCCCGACCGATTAGTCCGACGGGCTCGATTTGGTTCGAACCTAGCACCTCCCGTCTACCAGCTTCGAAAGCAGAACCTCTCGTCCAGTGGCTGTAAAAAAAGAACCACTAGTCAGAATGACCTGGTATTTCATGTGAGTATACTTGAAGCAATGGGAATTTGTTTTGCGAAAGAAAAAAGAAGTACAAAAGTTAACCGGTAGATAGCTCTGTGCTCGACATAAGATTCTAATAAAGATTCCAATATAAAGACGTGACATGCGCACTGCATATTACACTTGCGATAAAAAGGCGAGGACCATGCAGTTCCTCTCATTCTGTGTCTGAGAAGGAAGTCATGACTCTATCATTGAAAGATCGGGCTCGACTTGTGAAGTTTTTTTTTACAAGAACAGTGACTGTTCGGCAATTAAATTGGAGAAATTAAAGGGTTTAAGAATCGGCTCTGGACGGATGACTGCCTTCGGTCTGAAAAATTTGATTGATAAATTCGGAGAGACAAGTTCATTTTTGCTATTTCCACGGTCTTTGGCCTAGGGACAATTAAAAACCTATTATACCTATCAGCTGTGGTACCACCTTCTCGTGATGGATATGCTTTGAACAAACTGCGCCACAGCAGCATGTCATGTTTTTAATTAGCATCTAATGACGAGTAAAGTGCCATCTATCGGTCAACTTTTGTACTTTGTTTTCTTTTGCAAAATAAATTCCCATTGCTTCACGTATACTGGCTTGAAATTGCAGGTCATTCTGACCAGTTTTTTTTCTTTTTTACACCTCGAAAATGAAACTCTAAATATAATCACCCAGTAATTACATCTGTTTGACAAACCTGCATTATACCAAAACTTACTGATGCAGTTTCCTCTAAAACGTATTTTTTAAATCTTATTTTGCATTTGAAAGAGGCTGTATAATAAATAATAAAGATAATTTTTCTGTAAACATATTGTTTTTATTTTATGTTATTATTATTTTAGTTAATGTTTTGAATTTAGGCTAAAACAAGTTATGAAAGCTATATAAATTTGTATAAATAACCTAACATTTTTTTAGTTAGAGACAAAATTTACATTGCATTAAATTTATGGGGGGAAAAGGATGTATTTTGGAAAAACTAAAAGAAAAACTAATAAATAAATAAATAAATAAATAAATAAATAAATAAACCCCTTTTAAAAAACTGTGTATTGAAATGAAAAAGATTTATTTAGACAACTTGATCTTTATGTTAAATGTTGCGTGTAATACAGTGTTGAATCCAGACCTTTACCTCCGGGGGGGAAATTTTGATCCCTGGGGGGGACACTAGTATTCCAACATGAAATTTTCTCTGATTTCATTAATATACCAAAACCTGCTAAAGCGGAATCTCCGAGGATCAGAAAAAGTTTCTGTCTTAACAAGTATCCCTCCAGTCGGGATTTTGAAAATCTTCTGTTTCCATAGATTATGCTATATATAAGTTTCTATTTTTTAATTTCAAATTGAAAATTTAAAAAACTTTTAAAAATTCTATTTAATTTAAGATACTCTTGTACTTTATTGTGCCCAAACCATTATTGAAAAGATAAAAAATAAGTGTGGCATTCTTAGGTTACTGTCACTCCACTTCTAAATATAACTTATATAAGTTATGGTCATTTGTTTTTTATTTAATCTCATTATATCCTACAGTTTAACTTGCCATACAGGATTTGAATATCCCATTTCATAAAAGTTTTAAATCAACATTGCTACAATTTACCTCTGAAATATTTCTATTAATATACAGTTATTCATGAAACAGCACCGAAAAATGGCAATAAATCACAATTAAATAATAAACTTCGTTACAAGAATAACAAACAGAGTTTACAAATAATACAATAACAAATTTTTATTATTTGATATTTACTTATTATTTAATAATGATGCTTTCAGACACAGACGCGGACAGTATTAAATGGAATAGGGAGATTTTTCTCCCTTTTTTCGTGGGGGGAGAATATAGTTGGGCAACGCCCTACTATGTTAAAACCTTTTACTGTAGATGAAAATTATATTTTTTTTCCTCTTAATTTTTTAATTATTTTGTAACGTCCGCAATATTTTCAAACTTATGAAAGATAAAAGTTATGTAACATTTCAAAATCTAAAATTGAAACCCCATTTGTATACTTCTATCTGCGTCTATGTTTAAGTATAACTTCTTAATATTAATGAAAACAAATCTTCCGTAACATTCATGTCCACTAAAGAAATAGAGATTTCACTTTTTTTTTAAATACTTTAATTTTATAAAATATTAATAGCAATTTAAATAAATAATACCATACAATGTGTATGTACTAAATAGTAATTATAATATTCTATATGTAAAACCATCAAATCTACCTTGTGTATAAAACTAATCCTTACTTCTTATAAAGCACAGTTTTTGATAAATCGCATAAGTTCAGTATTAAATTTGTAATTGCTCACCTTTAAACTAAGCGAATTTGTCTTGGTTTCGAAGATGCATAATGTGTGATCACTGCATCGATGAATTCATCTGTTGGCTCCTCATCACCTTCGATAGATACTTTAATACACGATTGTAAAGTATCCTGCCCCATGCGATTTCTGAGTTTTGTCATAATTCTATTCATTGTGCTAAATGACCTTTCTACACTCGCTGTTGAAATTGGTACACACAATACACACTCGGCAAGTTTTTTCAAAACTTCGTATCCAATATCAGCTTTTAAAATGAAAGAAGCGACATCTGTACTGGTATCATCTAAATTACTGTGTGCAACGTACTTAAAAGAACGGAGATCTGCCACTGCTGCATCCTCTTCCTGAATTCCAAAAAGATGACACAGCTCCTTACACTGCTTTTCATTTATTTTTACAAATTCTCCAAAGCTTCGAAAAAATGCACATAGTTCTATTAAGCGCAGTGCTTTATCATTAAATCTTTCTTTAACTTGATGAATCATTTTTTCTATAAAAGTTTTTGCACTTTTTAAGCAATTTTTTTTCGTTTCATTAAAATTTATGCTCTTAATTTCTGATGCATCACTCTCGAGACCTTTAATTTTAATGTGCAATTCGTTATTATCATTGTCAGTATCACAAAAGTTGGCAATTTCTTGCAAGTGATCAACTGTCCCAGAAACAAGTTGAGGAAGAAATGAAATGCTAAGAGTTTTCTTTTGAAGAATTTTGCTTAAATTCGATACAGCATTAAGTGTTTCGTCCATAACGACTAAACTGATTATAAAACTAATATTAATCATTTCCAAGAGAATACCACCAGCTAAACTTGCTAAATCAGCACCATCCTTGTGTATGTGTTCGCATGCAATCATAATCGATTTAAAGGATAAAAATACAGCATGAACAGTACGATAATTGCTAAGCCAGCGTATATCCGTTGCCTCAGGTATGATTTGAACGGGTTCTTCTAAAGCTTTCTGTATTTCGTGCAAAATTTTTCCTCTCTTAGGAGAACTATGAAAAAGTTTATAAATATCTTTAACTGTGTGAAAAAATCGTTTAATCATTATAGTCTTGTTTCTTGAATTAGTGACAGCTAATGATAGAATATGGGATCTGCAATGAATGTAAGGCACTTCGCATTGTTTAGCTTCTGAAATACGAGCACGAACACCAGTTATACTACCACTAAAGTTCGCTGCACCATCAAAAGAACATGAAACCAATTTATCATATGACATATTTCTTTTTTTTAAAGCATCATCTATAGCTAAAAATATTGATTCAGCATCAGTTCTTTCTAAGTATATTATGCACAAAAATCTTTCTCTTACTTCGCAAACTGGATCATGGACGACGTGCCGCACCATTAGTGATAATTCACTTTGATTGTTTATGTTCGTCGACTCATCTCCCATTATAGAATAATACTTACCATTAAGTATTTTGTCATCTGCTTTGTCTAAGATTGTGCCTATTGAGCTTAATATTTCAGAAGCAGTTGATTTACTTATGTAAGTCGATCTTTCACTTTGAGACTTAACCCAGTCGCGAAGAGTTTCATTTTCTCTCATTAAAATTCTTTGAACTAAGGGTTCATATTTTGTAGTATGGGGTATCTCCTCTTTAGCTAAAAAATACACACTCCTAATTAATGAAGATAAAGCTTGTCTATTTTTATCCCTTTCGTCTTCGCTGTATTGGATTATTTGTGTGTGTATAGGAGCATTTAAATTCTGTAATCTTTCATTTTCCATAAAAACAGATTTGCAATGTTTGTCTGATTTTGAGTGTTTTTCAAGTTTTCCTGTACTGCCAGTTGCTTTCCTAAAATTTGTGAAGGGCACTGATATGAATACTCAACTTGTTTTTTGGAATACCTCTACATCATTTTTTAAATGCTTTTCACAGAGCTTGCAAAATGCACCACCACGAGTTCGATCAAAATACAGCCATTCATATTTATCTTCCCACTGTTTTTGATATTTGAACTTGCGTCCAACATTTTTATCTTCCGGTTGAGGTTGTCCACTAACAGTACTACACGAAGGTATCGAGGGTGGAACTATCGCATTGCAGGTTTCGCTTTCATTCAAAGTTAGTTGAGAGTTATTATTTTGATTTTCAACAGATGACTGTACTAAAGGTTCTTCACTACGTCTTCTTTTTTTAATTTGAATATAAGAAAATAATTTCGACTGTTTTGACATAATTCAATATCAAAAATAATTCCTATCTAATATTCAATTTAAGCTGTAATTTTTATCTGTAACAATCAAGACAGAAAAGCGCAATAGATTAACCAGACACAGTGTCGTCTAGAACTAGCGTCACCTAATTGCTTATTGGTAGTCTTTGAAAATGAAATTTCCCTAGCATTCTACAATAAAATAAGAAAAATAAAATATTTTATGTTAGCGAACAAGTAAATACCGGATGTAATTTATAAAGTTTGCATAGAAATATTTAGACATTTTCAGTAACTAAATCTTTTTAAAACTATTAAGTATGAAAACATTTCTGTGCCTTTAATTCAGTTGTCCATACCCGCTCAAAATATATTATAATAATGTTTTTGACAGCATAATCAATTTATCATTCGATAAATGAATTTGGTTTTTCCAAGAGAAAATTACAATTAGATAAAGCAGTTATTTGTGTAATACGGGATAAACAAATGGACTATTACTGAAAGGATTAACTTTCAAGATATTTTATGAGTGATCGGAATAATACCAATATATCATATTTTAATTAAGAAACGCACAAATTTAGAATTTCACAATAAGGAAGTAATAATATTTATTTTATGAGCTAGTACTTTGTAACAGAAAAAGTTTTATTTATGATACATGAAATTAATATTATAACCTCAAAATATAATGAATAAATATTTCACTGGATAGGAAAAGCTTATTTAGATAAATTATTAGCGTGATATGATACATTCAATGAATTACTATGTTTATTGTTAAGATTGAATAAGGGATATTAAGCGAAAAAATACATTTTGTGGTATAGTTTAAATACATTTTAGAGAAATTGAGAGTCTAATTAAAAATATCTAAATAATTTAATAATTGATGCAATTAGAGTAAGTAAGCCAAAAATATGTGATTTGACATCACACCTGTCAATAATGGAATCTTCTCCTAACCAGAAAATTTTTACGGTCCCAATGAAAGCAATTGTAGTATATTAAACCGCAAATATAAAATTGAAAGGGGTGGAAGAAAAATTCCGTTACAGACACATTTCCGTCTTAGAAAGTATCACGCAGTGCACTATTTTTGCTTGAACCGTATTTTTTTTTTGTTGTTGTTTAAGAGCGGATTCCGCATTCCACTATAGACAGGTTCTGTTTCCCAGACTTTACCACATTTAATTTTTTCGAAAATGATAATGAAATAAATTTATACCAGTTACTTTATAATTTTACAAAAAAAAAAAAAAAAAAAAAAAAAAAAAAAAAAAAAATTGGAATTAGTATTTAACAACAATTTCTTACAGTTTAATCTCGTATATGGCACCAAAATTAAAATTTAAGTTTTACTACCGGTATGCTTTAAATAAATATTATGCAAGTATTAGCGGTATGCTAATTAATAATTATGTAATTTGTTTCTTCTTCTTCTTCTTTAAAATCTTATAACTGCTATTGTACACAAAAATATGACAAGCACCTATTGTGCAAAAAGTTAGCTGAAAGGTTAAATATTAATAAACAATAAACATTAATTTCGTAATTTTTTTTTTAATTTGTACGATTTTCCGAATAGCTTGTAAGACTTACTTATACAAAGCTGTTATATGTCGTAAAAACTGAACCTATCTGTAACGGAATAATACCTTAGAAGGAACATTTCCTTGTAATTGACGACAAAAATGCTATGCAAGTATATCTGTTAAGACAGAATTTTTTAACGGTATCTTACGATTCCATCTTAACAGGTTTTTCGGGAGAATTCGAAGGAAAATATCACGACTAGGAAAAATAAGGAGAAAGTCAAAAATGTCCTCCGAGGGGGACATTTTTTAATCCCGGGGGGGACATTCCCCCCCGGGCCACCCCCTGAAATCAACACTGGTGTAATATATTAACTTAATGAAAATTTATTCACTAAAATAAATAGTTGTTTCATAAATTCTTTTCCTGATTTACATTAATCTATTCATATTGGAAATTACCTATTTTATCGCAGACACCTGTAAAATTTTCTTTAATGGAATGCAAGAAATTATTATATTATCATTTACGAACAATTTCAGAGAGTTGACTGTTATATTATATAAACACTCAACAGCAATTTAACGAAATGATGATATTACGACCTCGTGCTATTTAGTTTAATTGAAAGTAATGGCCCCTTTTAATGGAGTGAATGTTCTATAAATAATATTAAATATATGACGAGTTTACGGGATTTCTTTAACTTTATCTGGATAGACAATTAACTGAGTAGACAATCATTGAATATTCAGCCTAAAAGTATTAAAGCTGTCAGCAATATTAATATGATATTTAATGGAAATTAAACAAATCTAATTTAAGGTGTTTAATGTTATGTAGATTCATTATATTATTTAATGTTAGTGACATGACTTCCAGTTACGTAATTCAAATTTGAATGGTACATTTTAGTGCAGTTTAATGATGCTTAACTAAAATGAAATATATTAGGATTTCAAGATTTCGTTATAGTTATCTGAGAATTTATACAAATCTTCATAAAACTATGAGCGTTATTAATGCTACATTTAACCCCTTCAAGGGCGGTGGTTCATTTACGGACAACTTAATTTTAATTTACGAACGCCACATTGGCACCAGAATATTGAAATTAAAAATTTTCCTTTTATTAATTACGTGAACAAAAGCTCTAGCTTATTTTGAAATAAATCTGTACGTAGGTTCTGGTGTCAATCACTCATTTCAGCATTTTACGAAAATAAGTACCTTGCTCCTGAAGGGGTTAAGAGAAATTAAATTTCGCCAGATTAGAACCTTTACAATGATGTATATGTTTGTTTTTATTTAAGGGGATGGTGGAAGTAATTTTTACTTGAATTTTCATCCTAGAAATATGACAATTTGTGCAAATATACATTTCACCATAAGTATATAGAACACCTTAAAAGAAATTTCCAATCTTACTGTTATTTTAATATTTAAAAAAAAAAAATCCAATCTTAAAACGAAATTTTGAAGTGTTTTACTTGTCTAAATTTTTAAGACATTTTCTCGATTTTAAATTTTAGTCTCTTAAAACTTTGTTACAAATAATTCTTTGTACAGATATATTAATCACTTGAATAGTTATTTTTTTTAGAGATTTCTTTCTAAATTCCGTACGGATATAGATCAAAATTTTGCTTTTTAATAAGTTAAAAATCAAATTTTGTTATCTTAATGAAGTCGAATTTTAAAATGCATACACTGTTTCTTTGTAAGCAATATCAGGATTCTTCCTTATCAATTTCATGAATTTTGAACAAAGAGTTAAGACGCACTGAGCATTTCAAAAATTTTAAAACGTTTAAAAATCAGTTTTTAGAAAAACTTATTTAAAGTTTATTAAAGGCAGGGGTGTAAAAATCTAGGTGCCAGAGGACAGTCTCTCACCACTAAATTTTATTAGTTTTCTTCGCCTAAATTTGATTATGCGCTCTTACAAAAATTTAGACGAAAAATAGCTAATAATATTTAGTGGTGAGAGACTGCCCACTTGCACCTAGATTTTTACAGCCCTGATTAAAGAGCCAAAAAACTGCTTGTGTATAAAATTAAAACACTTGTAATGTTTCGAAAAATCCTGGCATCTGCATTTGGATTTTTCATAATTGTCTCAGTAATAATTGGCGAATATTAATACACACAAAAGAAATTTCAATTTTGGAGCCGATTTTTGCTCAAATAAAGCTAAACGGTCTCCTTTACATAAATATATTTAATTAAGGGATAGGAAAATAGCTGTAATGAAACTTTAGTTTACAAAGAGGATATACATGAGCAATTTTTCATTTTTTATTTTATTTGTGTTTTTTAGCTTCTAAATAGGGTAAAAGTACGCAATTATAATTTATTGTTTTTCTAGTTTTTACAGTACAGCACACTTCGAAGTGAATTAAGGAACTAACTTCTAAATTTATTATTTCTACATTAACACTAGAGCTACCGGATATTTGAGTCAAGTTTTATAAAAATATTTCACACCAAAATTTTGATTTAAATCAATTTAACTTTATTATTTAATTTTTTTTCTTCTTTGTACCTTTTAAACGTATTTCATTATCAAATTTCTGGCTTGAACCGAAACATATTCATAGGGTAGCCGTCAAAATGATGGCTCACGGTTGTTCTAGTGTTAATAATATAGTTATATGATAAATAAGACATTCAGACAATGCAAAAATCGAGGTAAATGTAATAAAATTTCTTTGAAATAAATAAATATTTAGCCATAATTATTCCATTAATACATAGTAAATATTTAAAATTGGATTTTTTAAAGATAATTTTTTGCAATCTTGTAAAAGCTATGACTTATAAGTTAAATAAATTTAAATGATTAATATAATCTCTTGAGTAGCTGTGGGGTATATTTATTACCACTTAATTTTAATCAAGATTTAAACCAGTTTTTTCTTCACAAGTTTAATGAAATAAAAAGATTTCCTTATTTAAAATTTTTTTTCGAAAATTCTTGTATGAATTTAATTTTACAGAAACGCTTGTCCATGTACAAGTTAATTACTGAAATGCATTGAGAAATGCAAACATGCTATATGAAACGCTTAAATATCATTGATTGTAACGTAGAAAATTACATTAAAAAAATATATATTCGAAATTACAAAATGTACACGCAAAATGCCTCAAAAAATACAATAAGTCAACTGAATCTAACTCAGAGCTAATCTTTCTAAAACAAACAATGAAAAAAAAGCATGTATTCAAAAAGTTAAATAGATTTTATATCCAAACACACGATAATTTAAAGTTAGTTACGCGGATATCTAAACTACATAAAATTACCAAAATGGTAAATTAACTTTAAAGATATTTGCTTTATTTTAAATAATGCTGCTTTTTATCATCGAGTTCGGTGCTTTTAAAATCCCTTAACATATTGCCGACGGGCAATTTTTATAAAATCTGAATTTTAAAACAGTAGAAGCTTCTCCTTGTTCTGAAAGTGTTTTGTAAATTGGTGTTCTAGATAGGTTTCTTAAGTTTATGCATCTGTAAATGTCTTTCAATGTACGAATTTAATATAAAATGTCTTACAATCTAAAAAAATATGGACAACGAGATATAAATGCATTTTCTGTGAGGTAGAAACCACGCCCTTAGTCAATAATGTTTTTTTAATGAAATTATCGTTTCACGTCATGAATGTATTAAATGGCATATTTTTAAACAAGGGAAAATTGGAAAACACTACTAAAAGTGCAGAACTGTTGTATTTAATCATCATATGTTATTTTCCTTGGTAGGACACTACCAAAATGATAAGCTGTTTCAGTTTAAAAAATCATTTTATAGAACACTTGAAACTTGTAAATTATTTGATGCATTTTATTAACATAAAACTTGCACAGGCCTGCCACTGGCTATTATTTTTATATTAGATGTAAATTTCCAACTGGGCAAAAAATGTCCGGACCAGGATTCGAACCATGGATCTACTGGCTGAAGCCGCCACTGCTCTGCCATCTGAGCTATCCCGGACGAATCTGGTGGAACTTTTTCACCCAGCTAACCTTAATGATGCATCTGGTCTGAAACCTGGTTCAGCTCAACAGAATAAATCTCAGGTAATGGAACTCCAGAAATCGCTGGATACGAAATTACACTAGATTAATTTTAACAAAAAGAGCACTGGCGGCTTCAACCAGGAGATCCCTGGTTCAAATCCTGGTCCGGACGTTTTTCACCCAGTTGGAAATTTACATCTAATATGATTTTTTTACCAATTAGAATAATTGTGTTAAAATTAATCTAGTGTAATTTCGTATCCAACGATTTCTGGAGTTCCATTACATGAGATTTATTCTGTTGAGCTGAACCAGGTTTCAGACCAGATGCTATAATCATTAAGGTTAGCTGGGTGAAAAAGTTCCACGAGATTCGTCCGGGATAGCTCAGATGGCAGAGCACTGGCGGCTTCAGCCAGGAGATCCCTGGTTCGAATCCTGTACCGGACATTTTTTGCCCAGTTAGAAATTTACATCTAATATGATTTATTTACCAATTAGAATAATTGTGTTAAAATTAATCTAGTACTATTTTTATAATCTGTTGGCCTCATTATAATTATTTTTTCTAAATAAATTTGTAGTATATTTTTCTTGCACAAGTTATGAAGGTTTTTGAAATGGTATTTGTATTTTATTATTTTTTTTTTTAATTTCACCTGATTTTTATTGCTGTTTAGTAATGATATTTTAAACAGATTTCAGGATCGAATTTAATTGATAGATTTAGGGAATTAATAATAAAAAATACAGCCGGAAAAAAGCATATAAAATGACTAATTTTTGTACATATGAATGTTTTTTTAATTAAATGTTATCAAACTATAATAAATCCAATCCTTAAATATTTTATATACGGTATGATGTTCAACTAGAAAATAAAATCTCAAGTTCATTTATCAATATCTACAAAAACCTTAGATTTTTCACCTCGAACTGTGATAAACGAGTTAAAAGATTTCATTTAAAACAATGAATGGTTCCCAACGTGGGGTACGCGCCTCGCAGGGGGCAATTTCACTCGTTAGGTGGTCCATTCGAAATTTATTACCCACACATTCACTATCAGTTTTATTTTTTTGAAAAAGTAATATTGTAGATTAACAATCAACAGAACACAAGCCAAGTAATAAAAAAAAAAAAGAAAATAGCCATTTTACTGAATTTTTAAAATATTCTTAACAAAAGTTATTGAATAAGTTTTATATTTATATTAGCTTGGCTGTATGTCATACGAAGAAATATCTAAACTACGAACTTTAAAAATTTGACAAATCTTAAATAACATTAGAAAAGGAAATGGGTAGATAGTTAACATCTATGACACTAGTGCAGGTCTTCTACACAGTAAATAAATTTACATGATGACATATACATTTGAAATTTTAAAATCAATTGTAAAATTGAAGACAGTTAACGGTGATGATAATTGGAAAACATGAAAAGTGTGTTGTGATGGGGAATGATGGCTACTTAAAATTGATAAAGAAGTAAATCTTGAAAAAAAATGTGAGAATCTTGTACTGTGTTATGCATAGAAAGAAAATTTTGTTCCAAAAGCTTAATAAATTACAAAAATCAATTAATCATGTGTGAATGTTTTCCATTTTAATCCTAAATATCTCATTTCAAGATATTTTGTGAAGATAAAAATGAAAACCACCCTGTAATACTTTTCTTTAACACAGAGGTAAGTTTGAAAAGTACAACAGAATTTTTTTTGGAACAAAAGCGAAGGGGTACAAAATCATTGCATATATAGAATTGCGTCAAAAACTCATTTGCGTCAGATGAAGCACCTTTTTAAAAAGTTAAAAAATGTGAAATGAATAATTATTCTTAAGGCTCTATTATGCTTCCATCATGGGCAGTGGTGGGGAAATGCATCATTTACTCGCCTCTGAAGGGCGAATTTTCTGACAGGATGAATGGATTTTTAGGTAGTCTTCGAAAACAACAAACTATAGAAATATGCTGATAAATTTATTTTTTTATATATGTTAGCTAAATTTTGCAACTTTCCAAATTACTGTGCAGTAAACAAGGGTACTTTTTGGTTAGCCTGGCGCCAGTGTTATATATACCTATATATGTATATATACATGTATGTAAATGTACACATATATACATATACATATAGTGTATATAAACATACATATATATATATATGTATATACAGGGTGTTCCGTTAAAGGGGTCCAATATTAATAGGGGTAATAGAGGAGATCACACGGAGCATAAATCAGTATATAATGCCTGGCCGGATCTCAATAATTTTCAAGTTACAGCAAATAGAATGAAAAATCGGAAATTTGTAAAAAAACCCTCATTGCTAAACTATCGATAATGCTACATAAAAACGAAGCACATATTTAGAAAGAGCAGAAAAAATCCTACGAAATGACATAAGTTGTTTTAGAATATTGAGAATTAATGGAGAGTTACAAGCTCTGAAACAGTGAAAAAATACAAAATCAAATATTTTGCAAAATAGTTAATCGTTAATTCCAAAAATGTAACTCTACCTACATCAAGGAAAATGTTATAAAATTTGGTCCATTCCGAAAGCTTTCGAAGAAGCTGACAATAAACCATATCAGTTTAATTGTATGGGAGAAATCAAGCAGTTCCCTAGTTACAACTCTGTACTGTTGCACGCTCGGAAAGGGCGAAACTCCGCCCATGACGATTGTAAACACCCCGTTTTAATATCTTTTAATTATACATTTCTGATCAACCTCTATCAATACCCTTTCATTATTCAGTCTGGTCAAGTGAATGACATATTGTGCAGCTCTCGCCTTGTCTTAAAGCAAACTCCGTGACTGCTGCGTTTCCTCCATGAACTTTCAGGATGATGAAGAAGAAGTACTTTTTATGCAAATTTTCTATGTGAATAGGAAGAAAAGTGTAATAAAACAGCAGTCATCAGTGGGCGTTATGTTAAAGGGAGGCTGTTGTAAGTGGGATTGTAGTAAGTTGATGTATAATAATTATGCCGGAATACTCTAACGAAGAATATGCGGACATGCATGTGATGTACGGGCAAGCTCATGGAAATGCATGTCTAGCACAGCGCATGTACCTTGAGCAATTTCCAAGGAGACGTTGCCCAAGTTCGAAACTCTTCATAAAAATCGATAGACGATTACGGGAGACTGGATCGTTTAATACAGCAAGCATTGATGCAGGGAAACCTCGACATGTACGAACACCTGCAATGGAAGAAGATGTACTGAATATTTTTAAAGATAACCCCTCCACGAGTACACGAGCTGCTGCGTCTGAAGTCGGTGTTTCTCACCAAAGTGTGTGGCGTGTTCTGCGTGCAGAAAACATGCACCCCTTTCATGTGCAGCGGGTACAACTGTTATCAGTAACAGATTGTGCTCAGCGGACAGAATTCGTACGCTGGTTGCTTAATGTAACAGAAAATAATCCACAATTTCTGGAAAATATTTTATTTACTGATGAAGCAACATTTACGAGAGAGGGCGTGGTAAACACGCACAATATGCACACATGGTCATATACAAATCCGCACACTGTTTTCCCGTCGAACGCACAACAAAAGTTCAGTGTGAACATATGGGCAGGTGTCCTCGGCGATTATCTCATAGGACCATATTTACTCCCAGCTGTACTCAATGGCAGTACGTACTTGGTTTTCCTACGGGATATCTTACCGCAGTTACTGCAAAATGTGCCAGCAACATTGCGCCACAATATGTGGTTTATGCACGATGGCGCACCGGCACATTTTTTCATAGGTTTTCGCAATCACCTCAATTCAACATATCCTGGGAAATGGATTGGACGCAGTGGACCTGTTGCTTGGCCTGCACGCTCTCCAGACCTCAATCCGTTAGACTTTTTTGTTTGGGGACACCTTAAATCGCTGGTGTATGAAACGCCTGTGGATACACCGGAGGATTTACTAGCGCGAATAGTTGTCGCTGCAGGAGACATTCCCAACTCCGTCGGAGTTTTTCGGCGTGTTCGCCAATCTTTACGACGTCGCTGTCGGCTGTACGATTCTGTTAATGGGCGCAACTTCAAACACCTATTATAATAATGTCCGTTCGTCTGCCTTCCGACATTGAACTGTGCAGCGCAGGCCAGAAGACTATGCTTCACATATGTCATAAAGTACGTGGAATGTAATTCTTTATTTGTCATTTTTCTTTTATTTTCAACACTTTTTGGCACAGTATTTTGTAAGTCACAGACTGTGGTGTACTCAAATTGTAAATTACAAAGTTTGTATGAATTAATTTAAAATTTAGTGTCTTTTTTAAATTTATAATTAATAAAATTTTTATGCTATTTGTTATTATTATTTCCTATCATAAATTATGATGCACATATACATACAATAATTGTCCATGTAAAACATGTACTGAAACTTCTTGCATAGTTACAAATCGCAATATTTTTAATTATTTCCGAATTTTCACCACCAGTTTAATTTTAAAGAATTTAACTTAAGCTTTATATCAATAAAAGACCACTTTAAAATGTAGACTATTATTGTAAAGTTATTTTGGTTCATGCAACTCTTGAATAATTAAAAATGTTGCATCTCAGAAGAAGCATGATCGAAAATGTATAGTTGAGAGTAATTAAAAAGGCGGTGTTTCCAATCGTGATGGGCGGAGTTTAACCTTTGCTAGTGTCAAAGAAAGCGGAGTTGTAACTAAGAAACTGATTAATTTCTCTCACACAATTAAACCGATATGGTTCATTGTAAGCTTTTTCGAAAGTTTTCGGAATGGACCAAATTCTACTACATTTTCCTTGTTGTAGCTAGAGTTGTCTTTTTGGAATTAACGATTAACTATTTTGATGTATATTGGATTTCGTACTTTTTTCACTGTTTCAGGGCTTGTAACTCGTCAATAAATATTGCTATTTTAATACAATTGATGTCATTTTGTAGGTTTTATTCTGCTCTTTCTAAATATGTGCTTCGTTTTTATGTAGCATTATCGATAGTTTAGCAATGAGGGTTCTTTTACAATTTTCCGAATTTTCATTCTATTTGCTGTAACTTGAAAACTATTGAGATCCGACCAGGTTTTATTTACTGATTTATGCTCCATGTGATCTCCTCTATTACCCCTATTAATATTGGACCCCTTTAACGGAACACCCTGTATACATATATAGGTATATATTACACTGGCACCCGTCTAACCGAAAAGTACCTAAACAAGCTCTATTCTATATTAAACTTTCCTTTCTTGTATATATTTCTTAATTGTATAGAAAAAAAATATGTAATCATTGTAGTATTAGTACAGAACTCTTTTTGCAGTTGCGTAAATTTTGTCATAACAATTTTCAACTGTACTTTGCATTTTGCTGGCTGGTAAACTAAATCCTTGGATGGTAAGATTTTCTAACAATCCCACCCCTGACCATGTAAATAGAGTTCATTTGTAAAATAAAACAAGACATAATTTACAAATTGAGATGAGGGGGGGGGGGGCGTGAATTTTCATTTTACAGATGCTTTGGTGGGGCGTGGCCAATAAAGGTTTGGGAACAACTGGTTTAAACAGGGTTCGTAACAGTACTGGAATTTTCAGATTAAGAAATTCTTCGGTACCACTATTTTCTTATGGAAAATCTCTCTTGAAATAAGATGAATTCTCATCCGTTTAAACTAGGTTTATTTTTCTATATATAAAAAAAAATCTTATATTTTGTTATGAAAATAACGGTAACCATACAAACCATGTTAAAGTGTGATTATTATATTACATGATTGTTAAATCATCCGTAAATGTGATATTCTATACAGTAATATTCTGAAATTTTGTCTGTATGTAGTCGAAAGTACATGACATGTAACTATCTGTAGCTAAAATGTCATATATGTATACTAATTTTAAAGAAAAAGACCGTATAATTATACAGTTTATTATGCTATGAACTTAATAAGAGTAAAATTCGCAATATATATATATTGCTTATAACACCTAGTACTAAATATTTCCTATAATAATTTATAAATAACATGATAAAAATTTTAAAATCATAAACAATTTTAAAAAAATTAATAGAAAAAACTTTTGGAAAATTAATATTTATGTGATATATGGGAGAGAGCATATTTTAAAAGCAATAGTTTGCTCATAGAGTTTAACCTATAACTCTTTAGAGAACTCTAATTGTATTTTTAAAATCATATGCTATCATATATGTACGTGATAACTGAAGCAGGCATTTTAAACTAAAATGTCACATTTTTATATTAATTTTAAAGAGAAATACCACAACTGTACGATTTATTACGCTATGATCAACATGAGAAAAATATCCATTTTTAGGGTTTCGTTCATCTCACGAAACCCTATTCGTCTCGCTCCTCTGTCTGTCTGTCTGTCTGTCCGTCTGTCCGTCACAGAGCCCGTTCTCAGAAACTATACATGTTAGAGACTTGAAATTTTGGGTACTTATAGCTGAACACCTCACATCAAACAACAAATCATAAAATTTTGAAAAAGTTGGTAGTTAACGGAATTATGGGCTAATTAACTTCTAGAATTAACCAATCCACCTTTTTAACGCAAATTCAAACGGACTTTCTCGAAATCATCCGTGTTTCTCCTAAGGGTTGCCAGTAAAATCAGCCGAATGCACGGTTACCTCGGAGGAAATTAAGCCGAAAAATGAAGTGGAGATTTTAAAGCGAAATCGTATATCAGAAAATATTGGTCCGAGAAATTTGTAAATGGAATAGACAGACGCAGAAAAAAATCTACTTTCATTTGGTATAAAGTTCACATTTCTGCGATGTGTATAAGTTAAAATATCCACTACAAATCGATCGATAAAATTTTAATTTCTTTAATTGGAAAGACAAGGAAATAAAAAGATTTCAATTCGGCGGGAAAGCAGGTAGACATGACGACGCTGCGGTTTTCCATAATAGCATATTTTAATACGAAATTTTAACTATTTAAATATTAAATTTTTCGATTAAATTTTTTGGCATCCCAATGTCGAATTTCTCGCTGATTTCATTGATACCCATATCTAAGTCCTATCTTAATTACAAGCTGAAATATTAATTATTATTTACTTAATCGGTTTATTCCTATCAAATGCGTCGATTAAAATGAAGTGACGCGCTTATTTAACCACGAATTAACTTAAATTAGGAAGTCTAATAATTTGCCTGGGCTTTTTGAACAGCGATATGAGATAAGTATAACTCATTCATCATCAGAAAGTTTACTTCATACCACTATTTTCTAATAGTAATTTCAGGAAATATTTTGAATTATTGGTTAAGGCCGCCACTCAGTCTGTTTGAAACTTTAAGATAGTTTATAACACATAGAAAAAAGTGTAAAAAAGAATGGAGTGTGATATTTCGAGGAGGGGGGGGGGGGGAGCTAGAATTATTTTTAAAATCTTAGCGTTTGTTACCGCAGCAAATATTTTAAATTCTTGTTTAAGACCGCCACCAACCCGACCCTTCTATCTACGGAAAGATTGCGTAAAGGAGTTTCGTTCAGATATGCTTTTGTTAAGAATAGAGTGCATTCCCTGGTGGTGGAATGTGGAACTAACAGAACGCGATTTTGTTAAAATTAGGAAATCTAACAAGTCGATCTGTTTGAAACTTTAAGATATTTTATAACACATAAGATAAAGTGTAAGAAAGAATGACACGCGAAATTCCGGGGAGGGGGGGGGGGCGCTAGATTTCTATTTAAAAAATTAGCGTTTGTGACCGCTTTAGGTGAGGTTTTGAGGGAGTCCTGAGATATATGCTACTTATTTAATATAAAATTGTCTAAAGTTTAGTTACCTCTATTTCCTTATAGTAATTTCGGCAAATATCTTAATTTCTTATTAAGACCGCCACCACCTCGAGTAACATATCTACTTATAGGTTGTTTAACGGAGTTTCCTTCCGATACAGTTTTGTTAAGAATAGAGTGCGCTCCCTGGTGGTGGAATGTGTAACTAACATTTTTGTTAAAATTAGGAAATATAACAAGGCGATCTGTTTGAAATTTTACGATAGTTTATAACACATTAGAAAAAGTTTATAAAAAATGGCGCGTGAAATTTCGGGAAGGTGGGGAGAGGGGGAGGGCCAAAATATTTCTTTTTTGTTTCATACCGTTTCAGGTGCGTTTTTTGATGGAGTCCTCAGATAGATGCTACTTATTAAATATAAATATGTCAAAAGTTAAATTACCACTATTTCCGAATAGTAATTTCAACAATTATCTTAAATTCTTGCTGAAGACCGCCACCCCCTCGAGTAACATATCTACTAATGGGTTGTGTAAAGGAATTTCGTTCAGTTGCTTTTGTTAAGAATACAGTGCGCTCCCTGGTGCTGGAATGTGGAATTAACAGACCGCGATTTCATTTAAAGTAGGAAATCTAACAATTCAATCTGTTTTAAACTTTAAGATACTTTATAACACACGATAATAAATTATAAAGAAGAAGGGCGCGTCGCATTTCGAGGAGGGGGGGGGTTGAGGGAGGTGCGCGAACAAAATTAGGAAATATAACTGGACGATCTGTTTGAAACTTTAATATGGCTTATAAAACATAATATAAATTTTTAAAATCAGGCCGCGTCAAAAATCATGGTGACCATCTGCCCACTCCCCCCCCCCCCACCAAGGGCGGCACTTTTCTAAATTTGGCAGATACCCGTCATGTGATATATCGTACCATTTTTTTTTTGGGGGGGGGGGAGGCGAACAAAATTAGGAAATATAACAAGGCGAATATGTTTGAAACTTTAACATAGTTTAGGATGTGTTTGCCAAAATTTAGAAGGTATTCCATGGTGATAAATGTACTGGACGTTTTGAAAGAAAGTGTTTTGAAAGGAATATTAAACGAAACCCTTTGTGCGATGTATGATCACACTTACCCACTTGTTTTTTCTTTTTTTTTGTCTATGATACAAGAGAATAAATGTGTTCTTTAATAATTTATATACTTATTCCTAATAAAATAATCCATTGCATATTTTTAGATCTTGAAAGATTTCTAGTCTTATTCTTTTAACCAATAACTGCTTTTAAAATCCAAAATCGCTATCTATCAGGCAAAGGTGACCGCGAAAGATCTACTGTTTAAAAATATATACGAATAGAAAATTGTATACACATTCATACTGATAAAGCAATTCGTATTCTCAAACATAGATTAAATATTTATTATGTTCATTTTTAAAGAATAAACTAAGCTTTTTATACCCCTAAATGTAATGTCTGTCCAAGCATATTTTAAAACTGCACATAAATATATAAGCAAAGTTTATAAATATTCCGAATTACATATTTCGTACAGAATATGTATATCTATATATATATATATATATATATGTATAACTGTGCCTGTATATTCAAACAAATATCATGAAAATGTAATTAAAAGCTTATTGATTTATTGAATTTTAAACCACAATTTTGAAATTTAAATTACAATGTATAAATTTATTATGCCGAAAGTTCAGTACAGAGTTCTTAACCGTAATAAATATGATCATTATTAACATAAGCTATATATTTAAGATTTCTAAAGATATTAAATCATCAGTGTTTTAGATATTCAATTTTTATCCGTTAACATAAATTTGATTATCTCATATCCTAATTATATCATATCCTATTTCGTATTAAAATTCAAACCCCATTTCCTTCTTTTTGACATTAATATGTGCTCTCTAGATAAATAATTTGTTCATTTATCTTAGGAGGACACATAATAATAGTCTGGAGATGATTTTATCAATAATCTTAAAACGCGTTCGTGTTTCCTAAATTAAAACTTAATGCACTTGTTTGATGTATTGTATTCATGCATGAGAATTTATAATTCGTTTATTTTGTGTTCCTTAGAATAAATATGGACTAAATTTAAAGATTACAATTGAATGAAACAAAGTGATGGAAATATATCTCTTAAAATATTTTTATACGTACGAGAATTACTACAGGATACAACACTATAAAATGTTATATTTTGCAGATACAGTTGGCAAAAAAGTCATTTGTACACTTCATTTTTTAAATTATAACAAAATCAAATAAAAGATTTAAGCAAACAACGATGTAATACATTAGATTAATGCACTATAACAACATAAAAGCAAAAACAAAATAAAAATAAATGTTTTTTTTTTACATTTTAACAAACTAATATACGTAAAATATAATGCAAAGAAAGTATTTGTACACCACATTAATGTACTATAAATATCGAAAATTTAGTTAAATGATACAATTTAATACTTTGTATAAAGTCCTTTATCTTTAACCCTAGAACTACCGGAAATTTTACTCAAGTTTTATAAAAACATTCTACACCAGAATTTTTACTTAAAACTATTTAATTTGTTTATTTAACTTATTATTGTCTGATTTATACATTTAGTTTGTTTTGAAGAAATTTCTGGTTTGAATAAATATTTTGAATGTACATGTCGGGTCCATTGGACCCTTCTGGTAGACAGAGGGTTAATTACTGCTTCTAGACGTTGTGACATAGATTGCACCAACTTTTTTGTGACGGTTTGGTCTATGTTATTCCATGACTCGATAAGTGCTCCTTTTAAACTGTTTATACCTGATATACTTTGTTTTTAGAATTTGTGCATCCAATAGCATCCACAAATTTTCGATTGGATTCAAGTCTGGAGTTTGTGGAGGAGTTACCAATCGCCTTTGACAGGGCCTGATTACCAACGGGGCACACTTACACCAATAAATTTTAAAAGAAAAGTTCGTCTTATCTAAACGCCGTATTCATGTAAAATATCTGCTATGAATGAGGCAAAATTTTCTGTTTATTTTTAGTGGTAGGAATTTGCCCCGTGGATAATCAGGCTCTGGCCTTTGAGCATTGTACAGTAACCTTGTCCTGGTGATCATAACAGTATGTTTTGGTTCGTTATCCTGCTGAAAGTGCAACAAACCAATGTATGTTAAGGGGCCAGGTAACCTTTAAAGTGTCCAAAAATCGATTTTAAAAAAATCTCATAATTAAATACGATTCTTTAAGAACATTTAAAAATAAACCTCATACAAAATTTCGTATTATAAGAGAAGTTATATCAAAAACACTTTGAGCTTTTCTGTATAACCAAGGGGTGGTTTAGTCTTTAATGTCAATTCTCTCACAACAGCGATTTTGATCATTGCGCGCACGATTTCTGAAAAATGGTTATGTAAAATTTCACGAATTTTTCGATTAATGTAGTAAAAGTTTAGATGCACAAAACGACCTATTAATTAAGTTTCTCAAGTGAGAAGTTTAGAATCTACGACTACTTTTGTGTTAAAAATATCTCGATATTTCGATTTTCTTTACAAAAATATTTTTTTCTCGGGATCTACCAAGTCTTATTTTTTTCATTGTAGGTCATTTTGAAAACACATTATATCTGTATTTATTTTTAAAAAATATTGGTTTGTTTTAGCCATTCAAATGTGAAAAATCATGGGCGCAATGCATGCAAGAATAATTTTTTTCGTAAAACATTTATCATCTAAGAAAATAATTAAAAAAATTTTATATATGTGTATACTTTTTTCAGCAACTTTAATTGATAAAATAAAGCTTTCATAATATGTGTTTTCAGTTTTATAATTAAAAGTCAATTAGTTATAGAGCGACGGTAATTGTTATAGAGGTCACTTTTTCATGTATTTCGTTAGTTCAAAGGGTACATAACCCCTTAACACTAGAACCGCCGGAAATTTTGGTCAAGTGTTATAAAAATATTTTACACCAGAATTTTTATTAAAAACTATCTAACTTATTTATTTAACTTATTTGTCCGTGGTACATATTTAACTTATTTTCGAAAGAAATTTCTAGTTCTCATTCTAGTATCGTCACTAGAATGACAGATTTAACACTAGAACCGCCATAGCGGTCATTTTGACCGGTGCCCAATAAAAATCGAAGTATTTTTATTGGGCACCGGTCAAAACGACCGCTATGGCGGTTCTAGTGTTAAAGCTGTCATTCTAGTGACAATAAATTCCAAATTTCGTACCCTATTAGAAGACATACACATCCCCAAACCATAACATTTCGCCGACCATGCTTGATTGTTTGGGGTATATGTGTTGGATCTAGAGTAATTTTATTTTTACGCAAAATTTTTCGAATGCTTGGTGGAGAAAAATTTTCAAATTTACTCTCATCAGAAAAAAATCACTGTTTTCACTGTCACTGAAAACACACAGAAAAATGTCACTGAAAAAAATCCATTGGTTTGCTTCTGTATGTCAAAGCAAATTCCAGGCGTTTTCGCCTGTCTGTTTCTCTGATGAATGGTTTTTTATTTGGAGTTCTTCCTTTTAAACCTGAATTGTGGAAAACAGATCTTATTGTCTGAGATGTTACTCAGATGTTAGATGATATTGCAAGGTCTTCAATAAATTTTTGAGCTGAACCCATAAGATTTTTTGAAGCTGTTTTAACAACACTTCTTTTTACCCTCATTGTTAATTTGCTGGGGCGTACTGGTTCATCCAATTTCTTCATACTTTCTCACTATGTATCACATTTGTAAATGGTAATTTAATAGCTTTTCTAATTTCTCGCTCCGATTTTCCATTATTATGAAGGTCAAGGATACGATTTCTTATGTCTAGAGGTACCTCTCTAGTTTTAGGTAACATTCTCAATCACTACAAGAGCAAATTAGATTAAACGCCAGACAAATATAACATTAGAATAATTATTATATTAATAAATTACATTATTAGCTACTGTATAAATAGTCCTGTGAACCAGGAGTATAAGCGCAGTGGGCATCTTACTGTCGCTATGCAGAAATGTTCAAATACTTCCTTTGTAAGAAACTTTTAAACTTTCCCGGTTAGAAATTTATTTTACATCTTTATCGAAAATTTTTTATTGTTTATTTTAACCCCTTGGGGACGAGCGACACGTATACGTGCCGGAAATAGGCCGAAGGATCCTCGTTTATCCTCACCAGTAAAATTTTACTGTAAAATTTGCCTTATTTAATCCGAGCATTTTCCCGATTTGAATAGGCACAATCTTCTGTTTTTTAAAACCGGTAGCAAAGTAATAAACATTTCGTAAAAGGCTCCCGTCGCGAAAGGGTTAACACTAGAAAGGCGCTACCAAATTAATATATTTCGATTCGAACCAGAAATTGCTTTATAAAACTAGTTTAAAATGTACAACGAATAAAAACCAGTTAAATAAATAGCTTAATAATTTAAAATAAAAATTCTGGTGTCAAATATTTGTATAAAATTTGAGTAAAATTCTCCGTCTTTCTAGTGTTCAAACGCACGATAAATATACAGTATTAAAGCTATTTTTCTCAAAATATCGGTTTTATTTAGTTAAAAATTAAACATAATCGAGTGTACAAATAATTACTTTGCCAACTGTATCAATATTTTCCAAAGATGATCAATCTGTCTTATTACTGGTCTGTTTGGTAGATCCGCTTTTTAACTTTTATTACAACAAAAACACCTTCATGCAGAATCTGCTTTCAGGGATGCAAGCGCTGCTCCACAAATGGCTGATTGCTGACACTAATTTTTTTATAGTATTCCTCACTTTATTTAATGACAGAATTTCTGAAATTTAATAAGGCGAAGAATACTATTAAAATTTAGCGATGTAAATACGCCATTCGTGGCGCAGCGCTTGCATCCCCGTGCTTTAGATAAACCTGTCTACCTTGAATTAAAATTAAAAAATTAATTTAGATGCGTACACAGTTATTAAGGAAATTGTATTCAGGCTTAAAGATGATAGTACAATATTATGCAAAATTATGTCGTCATTTTCAATTAGAATAGATATTTTACAAATAGGAGAATGAAGCGTCGCATTTTTGGAACCAACTATAGCATCGGTAATTTTGGCATGAATGACAGATTGAATGATGCATATAATGAAATTGCCAGTCCGTTGGAGCACAATGGAGATTTTGCTACAGAAATCCCGCACGCTCCGTTGCAGTGTGAAGTGAATGGCAACTCTATAACTGATAATACCTACGAAGTCCATAATACACCCGGTGTCCATTCACTAATACCAGAGTAACATCAGATTTAGGATTGCCATTCTGAAGGAGGATAGCGACGTCTGAAGGTCTATCTAAGTGTCAAGTTTCTGGTTGGACGGTGACTCTGAGCAATATCTAATGAGATAGAACCGTATCCATATACCGTCTTGAGTGACAGCGGAGATAGAACGGTCTGTGTAAAGCAAGCCTCAGAGTCTTCCTATTGTCAATGCGGTGCGCAGAAATTCAGAGCAGGGTATTCCGATACCAGCGTCGGGGAAGGATTTGGACAGCGCCAGACGTGCTCCTCTCGTCAGGAGGCGAATCCTCTGAGTCCACTGCAGCTAGAGCACTCGTGGGTCATACCTAGACAGAGGCCAATCCCTACTCTAGATGGTAACAGCGTAGATGTTTACTACTCGAAAATCAGACTGTGTATCATGTTTCAGCAGGAATAGCGGCCGGAATCTCGCTGACTAATGTGGCGGCGTTCGACTCCACGTAGACACTACGGGTCGATCAGCCTTGCGCATGTATACGTTGTTGGAGTTTTCTAAGGCCCAAGATGAGGGCAATCTGTATTTAAACATAACTTTCAAGTTATAATCTATAAGCGGGAGGTGCCTCTACAGGACCTGTGAAAAATATTTCCAGGATCTTTAAGGTGCAAATTAAGGCGTCTACTTTTTCTTGGAAGGTAACACATTGCACGAAAAAGGAATGACTCGATGCTCGGAATCCAGTGCCCCGAGGAAGAGTTTGTTCCGACGGAGGGTATCGGCGGGCGGTCCTGCGAAATCGAGCGGTCGTTGAGGGTAATCTGGAGGCCCGTACGTGAGGTCCCCATATTCCCACGTCAGTAACGAGAGTGTGACTTTCGACTCAAGAGGAAGGTTTAACTCCTTGAGGTGCGGTGGGATATATTATATCCCACCTACGTTTTATCAAGATTTGCAGCAGAAACTTTTAGTTAAATTTTATTATTACAAACGAAGAAAGTTGCATTATTGCTTTTTCTTTATTAGAAATGAAATTTTTCCAAAATTCCTGTATGAATTCAACATTACATAAACGCAATCGCCCCCCCCCCTTAAGGGGTTAAACAACTCCCCAGAGATCGCGAATGGCGCCTTCTTCTTCAATATCCGCTGCTGACGAAAAATATCGTCCTTTTTTTCTGGGTTCGATCGTCGAAGGCTCAGGTAGAGTAAAAGTGATCTGGTGGAAAACCCGGCTTATGGTGTCCGGCCCCGTCTCCCAGTGGGGATCCGGATTCACCTGGAGCTCTTGGTACGAACAATGTTTCGAACCCCGAGCTGTTCGGCAAGATCTCTTGATCTGAGAGTTTTGTTGTTCGTGGCGACCAGCCGTCACATGGTGCATTTGGGGCTCAAGCCGATGACGCACATTGGTCGGTGCTCGGATTTGGAAAACAACAGGGGTCATGGCGGCATCAAGCGGTTTAAAGCCCTTTCCACTTCGCTGGAAGGCACGGGCTTTCTGTGAATTTATGGGTTCAGAGGCCTATGACGTCGGACGGAAGCCCGCCGACTTGGCGGCGAGCGATAGTTTTATATATTCTGAGCATAGAATGTCTTGCTCATATGATTTTTCTTCTGATGCTGTCTTCATCTATACTAGGGATGCACAACCTTTTTTAGAGAAGGGCCACTTACAAAAATGTCTGGGTTGTCGAGGGCCACATCGGTAACACGGAGAGAATTCTATTTCGGGGAGAGGAGCTGTGGCCTCTAATCAGAAAAAAATATGGTTTCAGAGAGGGGGGGGGGGGTTAGCCCTCTAGGTTTCCCTACCCATTCAATATAACTAAATCCGTTCACAAGAATATATTAACACTTTACGTTTGTATATATAACACAGATATAGGAAGGACTGTTTTCAGGGAGTGATAATATTCCTTGACTTTATTCAGGGGAGTAAATTTTGTTTGATTAAAAGTGCTAAAAAACAAACATATGCATCAAAGTACCATCTGATCAATGAAATTCGCATTTTTTCCGCGTCTGATCGATAAAAATTCGCGATTTTTTTGGACCTCATCGACGAAATTCACTATTTTTTCCACGCCCGGTGGAGGAAATTTTCGATATTTCCGTGGCTGATTGACAAAAGTAGCGGTCTTTTCGTGCTCAACCAACTAAATGCGCAATTTTTCGGAGCTCGATCGACAAAACTTGCTTTTTTTCCGTGCCCGGTCGACGAAATTTGCGATTTTTCCGTTAATGATTGACGAAATTCGCGACATTTTCGCGCCCAATCAACGAAATTCACGAGTTTTAACAGACTCTGACGATATTTACAATTTTTTCCCAAGGTAAATTGACAGAATTCGCGTTTTTTTTTTTACTCCCAGTAAACTGAGAAACTCACGATTTTTCAGCTATCGGTCAACGAAATTTTCAATTTTTCCGCGCATCATTGACAAATTTCGCGATTTTTCCGTACCCGGCCAATGAAATTCGCGATTTTTCTGACACCGATCGTCAAAACTTGCGTTTTTTCCATGCCTGATCGACGAAATGTGCAATTATTCCACCCGTGATAGACGAAATTCGCGATTTTTCGGCTCCCAATCAACGAAATCCGCGATTCTTAACTGACTCTGACGAAATTTGCAACTTTTCCTAGGCAAAGTGATAGAATTTGCGTTTATTTCTCCCAATAAACTGAGAAACTCACGATTTTTCAACTGCTGGTCAATGATATTTTCAATTTTTCCGCACATCATTGACAAAATTTGCGATTTTTTTCGAGCTCGATCGACAAACTTCGCGATTTTTCCGCGACCGATCGACAAAATTTGCGATTTTTTCGGCATCTCATCGGCAAAATTCGCGATTTTTCCTTGCTCGATCAAAGAAATTTTGGATTTTCCGCGCCTCATCGACAAAATTCGATATTCTTAAATGGCTGACGAAATTTTCAATTTTTCCCGCGGCAAATTGGGCAAATTCATGACTTTTTCCTGCGCCCTATGGACCAAAATTGCAATTTTTTGCAGTTATATATCGAAGAAATTCGCGGGCCACTGGTTGGGCATCCCTAATCTATACAATCTAGATAGCCACGAAATAACATAGAGAAGACAGTTTCATGAAATTGAGTTTTAAGTCTCCTCATTGCTATAAGGCTTTTCGAAAGAAGGAAGGGAGACTTAGTTTCCCACTTCTCATCCTATTATATATATGTCATATGCCCTATTTATATGTTACCCACATAGCATTTTTAGTTCGTAAACAATTTGCCGAAAGTCTTGCTTTGAAAACCTGCAAAGTTGCAGCAAGCTCAGCATGACAAGACTGAAAGTTCATAACAAAACTGCAGCAAGATAATGCAAACGCCGAAGTCTGAAATTACAGCTAACTTGTCGAATTCATGCTGTATCAAATTTATTGCAAATTAACGGCAAACATGTAATCAAAAATACTGCAAAGTAGTAATCTTTGCTGCAAACTTAATGCAAAGTAGTAATGTTTCCATGCCACATTAACTGTTTACAACTTCTACTCTATAAGTTTAACCCCTTCGAAGGGGGCCATAGACCTGATGAGTGATAAGTGTAAAACACCTTATTCCTGTCTTGACACTGTCCAGAGATATCTCCTCTACATTCCACTCTCTTTAAATATCTTTTATTAATAATATAAAGTCAATCATTTCTTTACTTACCTTTTATCCACTTCTGTTATCCTGTTTGTAAAGTCCTTTATTTTATTTACTTTCTTTGCCGGACGTGCTTTTGTTTTTCAATCCGTTTTTCAGCAGTCAGCTTCCATGCAATCAAGAACACGCATTTCATTCGAATGACCGCCACGATAATAGTTCCACGTCCGCCGCCAGATGGCGTCGTCCGTTTGAGTCTACGGCACATCGGCTGTACGATCTTTCGTCATGGTTTCGTCTGCTGCTGATCTTGAATTACGTAATGAGATGTTATTTGAACGCGCTGCTGATATAAATACAGATCCATTTTCTTTTCTCTTCACCTCCTTCTCCGTTTAAACTAACAGTGTTTTGTTTCTTCGGAGTTTCGATGGCGGAAGATGTCCATTTAGAAGTTCTGTTGGTTTTTAATAAATTGTTACTTTACCTGCTCGTGATTTAACTTGTGTCAGCCATTTATGAGATTACTGATTGGAGTTCGATAGTTTTCAACTTCGACGCCGATTTTAAAGTATGGACTGTTTTATCTCGACAACAAATAAATGCCGAGTCGTGAGTCATGAATGGCGGTTGTTAAAGTGATGCTTGAAGTTGATTTATTTATCAATTGTTTTACTGCATCCATTTTCAAGTGTCCTTCAATAAAGTGATTTCATCTGTAAATAAATATTTCCCCGGTGTTATTTAGCACGGATATATGTGAATCATAATAGATTCACTGGCAGTTCATGGATGTGTCTAAACAACACGGAATCTTTAGGGAATGACAGTCACTCAAGCTATTTCATCTTTTATTTCTTTATGTGTTGTGGGGTCAGTTTTCCTTTTATCATTGTTAAATATGTTTTTCTAGATATGTATAATTTGATAGCTTAATGTACTTAATAGAATTTAAAGATTAATTATTGTTTGAAATATATTTAATCATATTGTTTTATATTTTATTTAATAAACGTTTAGTTTGTATTTAAGCTTAGTTTGTTTTCATTTCGCCACCATACGTCTCTTATCTTTTTCATAACTATTTAAATGCCAAACGGGACCTTTAGCTTTCATTGTGTGTTATTCTAAACTCTGCTAACTTAAATCATTGTCGTTAATTTAACGATATCAATGGGTCTATTGATGCATACGCACCGTTAAGGTGCATGCTTAGTCTTTACCACCATAAGCAAGTTAGGGTAATCTTAGTACTTTTAAACTCGAACCTTTTTTGGTATTTGATAAGTTTAGCGTTTAAAAAATGCGGTACCAACCGAATAAAATTTCTGTAATTTCTGCGTATCTGCTGATTGTCTATTCTCTCAATAGAGGGATTTTTTTATTTCGTTCTTTCGTGAATTAAAGACAGTCTTGCCATCAGTTTCACAACAAACTACTCATGCAATTGGGTGATGGTATACCTTGCGGGAGATTTGCTGAGAATTTCTCAAGTCAAATTTGTCATGGCAAGATAATATCAGAAAAAATCAAACTTGCTGCTAATGTTCATGCTATCTGGGAAGTATGAAGCTATACTTCCTAAAATATATTCTTAAAATTATATTAACCCTCCGTCTACCAGACGGGTCCATTGGACCCGACAGGTACATACAAAATATTCATTCAAACCAGAAATTTCTTTAAAATAAACTAAGTATATAAACCAGACAAAAATAAGGTAAATAAATAAGTTAAATAGTTTTAAATAAAAATTCTGGTGTAGAACGTTTTATTAAAACTTGAATAAAATTCCCGGTAGATCTAGGGTTAAAGCATAAATGTGAAGCTCAATTAAATATAATATAAATCTTAGAATAATATTACTTATGTCTAAGAAACTTTCTTTAAAATAATCTATCTTAATTCAAATAAAAAATCATCGTTTTTAACACATTCTTCACATTCCTTCGCAAAAGAAATCACTTGAAAGATATGTAACAACTGACGCATTGTAAAATTGTGCTAAAATTGCATGTCATGGCTTTGACAAGATACAATATGTAAAATGATTTGTCTTCATCTTTTTCAAAGTGGGTGAAGGAAGGTAATTTTTTTTTTGTCTTTTTAAACAAATAGAAAATTTCAGATACTTAAAATTTGGTTTGATTTGCTTTAAAGAATTTCACGACTAAGAAATGAACAAGTACTTAAATAATAGGAGAAGGTGGGATACGAAACAACAGTCAAAAATATACCTTACTGTAAATAGATATTTAATAATATAGAATATATTATTTTCTCTTTTAACACAGTGTTACGTACAGAATAAAAATATATCATGATATATATGCCTATATATATGTATGTGGATAAATATTTGTTTTTGAAACATACCTTAACGTTGAACTAATTACAGGATTCCATAGCTTTTTGAATATAAAAGTGCAAAATCACATAATTTTAGGTATGATTGATCTATCAGTTTCTCCTCTAAAATATTGTTAATTGATATTCTGATTTTAAATTGTGCAGAGGGTTTTTTTTTTTTAGTGCTGCAGTTGTCTGATGACTCTACTGTCTTGGGCACCACCGATTCCGTTTTTCGGTGCTTAATTTAATGAATTCCCTTTCTAATTTATCCGGTTTTAATTTTATTTCCCCCCTATCTTCCGTTGATGTTTCGGTATAAGGGACCTACGACTGAGATGCGGAAACGCCGCTCTTCACGAATTCCGAGAGGGTAGACCGACCCCAGACCGCCATCGACACGAACATTAAGATCGAAGCCACAAGGGCCACCCGATGGCCGCCTTTCTTGTTTCTCGGTGTCTTTAAATTAATGAATTTCCCTTTTAAATTTGTTCTGTTTTAATTTAATTTTTTACCCTTGCTTCCGCTAGTGTCTCTGCATAAGGTACCCACGTTTCGGACTACATCGCCTTGCAGCCATCGGACGACCGCAGAGGCTTCTAGCTTAATGTTTCTCTCGGTGGTGGCTCGGGGCGGGCGGATGGGCCGAGCGTCGCGGACAATTTTAAATGAGATATTCATTAAGCCCTGAAGTCATTGGACGACCGTTGCAACTTAATCTTAATGTTCGTATTTTGAAGGGGTTGGTATATTATATATACCATTTAATGTTAATGTTAAGCTGGAACTTAATGGACGTCTCCGGGATGGGCCGAACGCCGCGGAATTCGCGGAGAGTGGATCTCCACGCCTCTGTCCTACATCCCTTATGTCGGAAGCCAGGAAAAAGAAAACAAGCAGGAAACAGACATTCTACTCTTTCAGAATTTTGTGTCGCCTCCGATGAAAAAAAATATATATACATGTATATAGTACAAAATATATTTTAGTTTTAAGACGTAAAGTACACGCTTTTATTTTATATAAAATAAAGTCATTTGCATCCGCTAAAGAATTCCACATAAACAACATCTACAAAAATTTATGCATATGACGGAATGTATGATTATCACTATTTTCCTGGATGTCAGGCTTAGCTGTGACTCCTGGCGCCACCTGCCTTCTCATTTTCCGACTATTGCCAGGTCAAACATTAGTCTGTCAACGAAGTGTAGGGCAACCAAATTTAATTTGGATGCTCTACGCGCCCCTTGTTTTGAGGCGGATTTGTGCCTCAGGTGCTTCCAAACCCCGGAATGAGCCTCAGGGCCCTCCACCAGGGTTTCTAAATTCTTTAATTATTTTTTTTTATGCATTGTTTCTAAATTTAAGTTATGTTGCATTTTTCAATTTCGTTGGAGGTTTCGCGTGGCGGTAAAACGATCCACGTCGGTACTCCGTAAGCACCGCGTTGACTTGACTATCACAAACCCAGCAAAAAGAGATGTTGTCATTCAAGAAACTCGACTAAAAAATCAAGTATTTAATGATTCATTTGCCTTTATTTTATTTGTAACATTAATATGGATACAGAAAGTAAAATATAGTTTATAATAATTCCATGTTTTATCAGAAATCATTCATTTATGTGTTTTCAAAAATTCGGAAAATGTCATTACACGCTAATTAATGGAATTGCATTCTTTCAGCCTTTCATAGGAATTAAGTAAATGCGGAAAAAATACGTCACACAAATATTCTTTAAAATACATTTTTATAGCAGACGATATTCTTGGCATAGCACGTATTTTAATTACAATTTTTTTCCCCACTTGTTAAAAGAAAATTGCAACAAAAGATATGGTGACCTACTATTTTCCACTGAGTTCTAAGTAATAATAATGACGCAGTATGCCGTAGAAAACCCTTTAGTGGATTACAATTATTGTAGTTACTATGTATCAGAACCCTCTTTTTCCAGAATATTATTTTTTTTACTAAGAAATTCAATTGTTAGATTTTATTGAAAAAATTACGAAATTTACTATGACTGAATTTTTATTTGTATATATATATATTTATTTTACCATCGCATTGAATTTATATGATAACAGTTTAAAAATTGTTTGACTATCTATAATAGCACGTAAGTTAAAACTATTGTTTACGTATCTGAAAACAATCCATCATCATCAAAGGAAAAGGAATTTTTTTCTGCTTCTAGCATTTATAAGTATCATTACTTAAATTATGCATAAGTACAATAACAATAAATAACGATCTAAAAATCAATAACTTGCGTTTTAAAATACCAACTTTCAACAGAAGAAGAAAAACATTGTTTAGTTCGTTTAAAGTTAACATGGCAAATATTAATTTCCATTATATAAACTAGAAATCAATAACTTAATTCACTGTTCAAAATAAATTTTTAAAATGTCAGGTAAAGTTCCATTAAAAAAGCTGCATTTCAAGTAGGAATTTAATTTTTTACTACTTTAGGCAAAGTCAAACTAAACTGAAGAAGTAAATTTCTTTAAAATGAATAGTAGTTTGAATATGTACTTTTAGGGAAATAAAATTTCGAAGACAAAGATTTCTGTTTCCCATTTTCGGGGAAATACATTAAGTTTATAAGGTTATTTATTAGGTAATATTATTTATTTCTAAATAAATACATTTTATTAATGAATGAACAATGAACGATACTTGAAGAAAAAAGGTTAATATTTAGATATGAACAATAAGTTTACATGCAAATTTAAATTTCATGAATGTGATGTTATGTAAATTTTTAATGATGATATCGATATTACTATTTGAAAAATAAATTTATTAAATATGTACAGAAAATAAAATGATCAGAAAAATATAATAAACTATTATTTATCATGTACATTTTATATAGATGTAATAACATTTTATATAGATTTAATAAGAGTACTTTTTGTATTTGAAAATTGATCTACAAGATTCTTACTATTAGCACATTTAATATAATACGAACCAAACCAGAATTTAGGAAGATTTTTTGTTATTTGTAAAATATATGAATCTGTTTCTGGAAATGTCAGTATCATTATTAATTTACTTTCACACAACCCGCATTCATGTTTGTTTTTTTTATCATTATAGTTCAGATGAGGCTAAATTATTTGTTTTCTGATATTATTGAAAACAGATAAACGTCATCCAAACAATTGTTCTTGTTTTGAGAGATTATAGATGCGTTTAACTAAATCTAATCTTGTTAAAAAAGGGTATTTTTTTATATATTATGTCTCTACATTTACGCGACACTGAAATACGCTGCGATTCTTAATAATCAATATAAAAAAGTATTTAAACACAATCAACAATCAGTGTATCTGATAGTCATATGGCACTCACGTCACCTATTTTCTTTGAATTTTTTAACTTATTGCTTTAAACTTTTTTCTGCCTAGGCGCGTATTCTTTTCTTTATGGAAGACAGGGTTGCCGGTTTGGTCCTTTTTTTTATTCTGAAAATCCGCATTCACATCAGAAATTTCTTAGAATAATATTATCTTTATGTAAAAGAAAAAGATATTTCATGATTACTCAGTTGGCGTTGGAGCTCTGTTGTGAGGGGTCATGTGAGGTGATTGCTCCATCGCATGTTATATTTTTCGCAGTGTGAATGGCAGGTGTGGCGGTTCGTTAGAATAGTTTTCGCTCGCTATTTAGTGCTGCATTATGACGGCTACTGATGATCAAGATTATTATATCAAGGAAGTTATCGACAAAATATGTAATGGAACGTTAAACAGTAATTTCAAAGACCGATTTGATAGATTTTCTTCGAACTTTGAGGACTATTCAAAGACTATACTGGGTGATTTTTACACCTTCGTAGACCAATATATCTTGGATATTAAGGCTAAAGCTGGATATTCTGACTCTGCCTCTGAACAGGAAGAGGTAATAAAAACTTGTCTTGATGTTTTTACTTTGCTTGGGGATCCAACCCATGATAATTTGTTAAATTCAGCTATCTTTAGTTTTTTTTGCGCTATTAAGTATAAAAAAACTCCAAATTTTTTTCTTACTAATACTAACCTTAAAAACGAAATTTTCAATGCAGTTAAGAAAGGCGTTAAGCGTCCTCTTTCAGAGGAGAGTTCACCTATCCCTCTAAGTAATAAATATAAGAATATCGCTAATGAAGTTACCCTTACTGAAAATATAGAAATGGATGAGTCAAATGTTAGTGATAATACTCAGAATACTGTCAAAGTTAAAAATTCTGTTAACCCTTTCTACGTCGAAGTCGACAGCAATTGGGCGGCGGTAGCTCATGAAATTACGGTGTTAAACTTGGAAAAACCAAAAATAACGCTAAAAGGCGAACGCATTGTTATACAATGTAACTCTGATAAGGACTTTAAATCTACTCAGAAATGGCTAGACCAAAACAAAAAGAAATATACAACTCTTGATCCTAAAGAACTTCGACCCAAAAAAAATATGCATTAGGGGCCTCCCCTGTTACACCGATACTAAAATAATTGAAGATAGTCTCAGGGAGCATGGTTTCGCAGTCACTAGGGCTGCCATGCTTAAAAATCGTAAAACTGGCCAACCAATGCCAATATACATGGTAAATGTTATCCCTCGTAAGAACTTTGAAGAAATTTACCAAATTAACAATATACATTATATTTCTGTTAAGATTGAAGCTTTTACTAGCAAAAATCGTGTAAAACAGTGTTACAAATGCCAGGGTTACGGTCACGCATCAGAAGTGTGTGGCTTCGATGCTAAATGTGTAAAATGCGAAGATCAACATTTCAGTACTGATTGTCACCACAAGGGGCGTATTAAACCCACTTGTGCCAATTGTGGACTGGGGCACCCAGCGAATTTCCGTGGTTGTCCAAAAAATCCTTATAGACTCGAAAATAAACAGAATCGAAAAACAAGTAATAGCGTCAGCAATCTATCCCAAGAAACCCAAATCTTAGCGGATATATTTAAGAATTATAATTATACCAAAAATACTAAAGACTCTGAACCCTCTACAAGTAATGTAGAATTAAACTCTGATATCAATGATAGTACTACCGCAAACACCCATTCCTCCCCTACTATTGAAAATTCTAATGCTCCTACTAATTACACCAATGATATTAAAGACATTCTTAATACTTTCAACGAAGTCAAACAAATCTTTCAAATCACTAAATTCCTAAAATGTATAAAGAACATCTCAACTCAGACTAAGAACCTCGATAATCCGATGTAAAAATTGATGGTTATACTAACTGAATTTGATAAACTTGCTAGTCAGATCAACATTAACGAAGATTAAGCTCTTCATTTGCTAAACTTTTTTCCTTCTTTTTGTCTGTGTTGTTTGTTTAAAAAGTTATAAAAAAAAAACTTCTTTTCTTGTATTTTATGCTCTTCTCATGATATTACTCTTACTTCCTTTATTTTCATGTTTTTTCTCCTCAAATTACTAGACTGGGTGGACGCCGTCCTCTTGCTGTCGTTTGATCCCCTCGGCTTTTGCATTTAACTGTTTATTTGGTTTGAACTCTCCTCACTGTAGCTTTTTCTTACATTATTATTCTTTTTTACTTTAAGTAATTTAAATTCTCTTGTAAATATGTAAATATTTAGTTTTGTTTCTTTTATTCACTGTGTTAAACTTTTTTACTTAACAAGCTATATTAAATGTATGGTCTCTGAATTGAGTCTTTTTTTTTTATGGGGCTTCCTTTGGTAGCTTTTTCGCCTGTCCTGGACATTTATGTGGATCATATGGAACTTTTTTTTTTTCCTATTAGTTCTACTAACAATTTTTTCTTAAAAATTGTCTATCTCTTTAGCTTTTACTCTCCATTTTTTCGTGGCTACTAGCCGCGTTTAAACGCTCTTTTTTCCAAGGCTCCCATTGCATTGTAACACAATATACTCTTAGCCTGGATGTAAAGTTGCCATGCAACTAGGGAATCCACGCACCTGCTTGATTGTTCCATTGTTCCATTTCATGATTACGTAATAAAGTAAAATTCTTTCCCCATAATTTCCAGTATCAACTCGAAAATTTTTAATAAATAAAGGCTAAACTAGCAACCCTAATGGAAGCGTTGCAGACAAAGGAACCGAAATTCTACCACAACCTGTCCAGCCTTCCTTTATGGGAACATTCCAAAGAAACATTTTTTTATTGATTTAAATTTAAATGGATATAATATTTACTTCGGGTTTGGAATGTACACTCTAAAAACACCAGAAACGTTCCTGGGGAAAAAATGGGCAGCTGTTATGCCCATTATTTCCAAGAAACATTTCTTGAAAATGACTGGAACTTTATTGTATAATGTTAAAACGTTCCCCAGAAAATCCAGTAAGTTTTCTGTGAAATGACAGGAAAGTTTCTGTTGACAACAAAAATATAACTGATATTTCACGGGAAACTTACTTATTTTCTATGGAACGTTTCAGAAGTGTTCAGTAAGGTTTCTGTTATTTTCCAAAAATTTTTCATATAAATAATGGCAACTGAGCTGCCCATTATTTCCCAGAAATATTCCTAGATTTCTTTTCACAATGCCGGAACGTTCCATATATTAGATTTCACTAGATTTTATTTTATTTATTTATGTATTTTATTTATTTATTTATTTATTTATTTTTTACATACCTTAGATTCGATGCCAAGATGTATTAATTCATTTTCAAGTATTTAAAAATATTATTTTTTTCTTCGTTTACTTTGGAAAATTTTTGAATAAGATTATTAATCAATTAGTCAATTTAAATTATTATACATACATATAAATGATATCGGGATTATTTTCTATGTTATTTTTCACATATTGAGTGTAATTAAAAACAGAATTCCTCACACCTTCAACATTGTAGACAAAATAAATGTAACGTTATTTTCAAATCGACAATCACCCCCCCCCCCTCTACCTCTTTATGAAATTTTTCTATTCTTAATAAAGTAAATTATAACAAATTTTTATATTTTGTTTATAATCCAAGGAAAATGTGCACAAACACAAATCCAGGCACATTTTCTTAAACGAACATCCGAAGCATTTTTAAACTTTCTGATAACACAGTTTGTTTGTTTGTTTGTTTGTTTTTTTGGGGGGGGGAGGCGTTTTGTAAGGTGAAATTAAAATAACCATTTACGTGTGATTTTATTATTCAAAATTATACTGCTGTAAAATATTAAAATCACTTAAGAAATCATTTTATGATACAACAGTTAATAATATGTTTGTTAAACAGGAGTAAATATTTTATATAATTTTACACATCATTTAAAATATATTATTAAATTTCGCCGTTCATATATGAATATTTTCCATCTGATAATTAGAAAAACCTGAAAATATTGCATGTCTTTTTGCTTCCATATAACATATAATCGCATTTAATAATTAGGTTTGTCAAAATGTTATATATTAGTTCATTCAATTTCCATTGAAAAAAAATCATTTAGTATAATATTATTTATGATCTTACTTCTGTATCCTATGTAACTACAAATTTGCTTTTTGCATATTTACAGAATTGTCTTACAGCTTTGTTTTGGTTATAAATTAATTGTAAATGATTAGCAATAAATCACAAAAGAAATAGCGTAATTTTAGGGAATTTTATACATTTTATATATACATAGATTTTGAAAAAGAATAGCCGTTATTCAACCCCCTTTGACAAAATATTAATATTTAAAAAAGCTTAATTCTGTGTGTTTGAACAATAAAATAAATATTTACGAATGTTGCAATAATAAAAATAATAAAAATGAGACCATTATTTTTTTTTTTTTTGCGCAAAAATAAATACATATTATTAAAGTATTTTTATGTAAGAAAATAAACTGCATAAAAACACCGAGTTAAAAAATACTGTACAACTGCAATTTATAGTTCGAATAATTTAAAATCTTAGCCATAAATGTATACTTTATAAATGGAAACTCATTAAAACATAAATAACATTAATATTTGTTAAAACCAAATTTCTTCTAAAAGTAATATAGCATATAACATAATTAAGGGAACAAAATGGAATATTATATTTTATAAGCCGCTTACCCTTTTGCGCAATATACATTTTCTTTTAATTTATATTCCGTTAGATGAAGGAAATATTTTTTTAATGTCCAACAAGGATTTCTAGATAACTGATTAGTATATATTTCATTTAAATTTACCACCTAACCTAGAAACCCCAGTTAGAATAAAGTCTTAGAAACACCACGAGGTTCACATACTCTGTGTTTCTTTTACACGTGCCACTGTTTAACCCTTTACTACGGCATTATGATCTACTGCAATTTTTTTTCATGTAATATATTTTTTTTTCAGTTACTACAATGAAAATTAAAGGATAAACATAAAAAAAATTCTCACCGGCGAGAAATTTAATTATTTAGAGGTAATTAATTAAAGTGGTACTTTAATGTACCGTCAGTACACTATGACTCGAGGCTGACGAAAAAGACAGGCTGCCGCGGTGGGTCCGATTCTTCTTTTTTTACAGACCGCTGGAGTCACGTGATGCTCGCATGCACCAATGAAGGTGTGAGAATAGAGCATCACGTGACTCCAGCGGTCTGTAAAAAAAGAAAAATCGGACCCACCGTGGTAGCCTGTCTTTCTCGTTAGCCTCGACTATGACTAAAATATCGTAACAGAAAATTCACAAGGTATTTCAACTGATGCCAGAAAATATTTTCGGTTTAATAAGTAGGTTAAATATGGACTTTTTCTTATTTACAAATAAATTGTTTGGCAAATTCCGGTGCCAATCATTTATTTCAACCCTTTAGAATTGAAAATGCTTTGCTTCTGAAAGGGTAAAAAAAAAACCCTATTTTTTTATTATTTTTTTTTTTTTTAGGTTTCGATCTTGTTAGCAGTCTTTTGGTTATGCGACGTCAATATTCCAGGGTCAACATGTTCTCTCGCATCTGCACATAAGCAATCTATGAATTTACATATGCCATTTCTAGCATAGCAAAATCGAGCCGGTACCACAGCTTTTTCGATTTCCTATAAAAAAAAATAACAATTAAAGAGAAAAGAAATACCAGGGGAATCATTACTACACTACATTTTAGTAATTACATTTTAAAACAGATGAAAACGATGAATAACTACATAGACAAAAAATAAACAAGAAGTTTTCTCCAACACCCAGTGCACTGACGGTACTTATAAGTACCACCGAGTAATTCAGCAGTTAACTCAAATACATACACCGTTCACCTAAAATAGCTAGTCATATTGTATTCTAAGATCATAATGAACGCATAAAAAAAATCCAACACTTATCTTATATCCTTTACTGTGTTTCCAGCAATGAAAAGACGAGCGTGGGAATCTGTACAAAATTTCGGCACAAAACCCATCGACTGCTTCAAAGATAACCTCGTTCCTCTCTTAAATAAGAAACCTAGAACTACTGCTGCCATGCATTCGGACAAAGTGGAGTCAAAAGAGCGTTTTTTGCAAAGTACCATTAGAATATTAGTAATATTCACTATGGCATAAAAGTTTAAAGTGAGTGGTACTTATAAGTACCGTCAGTAGATAAAGGGTTAACATTCCACAGAGGATAATCTGAGCGGTCAGAAGGGGTATTGCAATTTCACCGGAAAGGTTTCGACAATAAAGTTTGAAATGTTTGTCCTCTGTTCATTTATTCACATTTCACAATGATTTTTTGACATTCATATAAGGAATGAAATTTTCGACTCGCGCACAACGCACAACAAAAAATATTAATGGCGGTTACAGCGGTATGCTGTTGCCAATTTTAATTATGAAACCTTTCAGATAGGAAGACCAGAATTTGCCAGGAAACTACTAAATTAATCTGGAAACATTTAACCCTAGATCTACCGGGAATTTTATTCAAGTTTTAATAAAACGTTCTACACCAGAATTTTTATTTAAAACTATTTAACTTATTTATTTACCTTATATTTGTCTGGTTTATATACTTAGTTTATTTTAAAGAAATTTCTGGTTTGAATGAATATTTTGTATGTACCTGTCGGGTCCAAAGGACCCGTCTGGTAGACGGAGGGTTAATAAGGAGAAACATTTCTTGAATTTATATGGAACGTTACAAATTTTTCTTACAGTGTAGTGTTAGTTAAAACGTTTTCTTTAAATCTTCACTGTATTTGTAAAACTTCAAAATTTATTTCATTCTTTTTCTTAATTTTATCTAAAATAGAGGGAAACAAAACAGTCTTTTTAAAAAATACTGCAAAAAATAGAAAAATATCATTCTGAAAAACATATAGATTCCATACTACTAACACTTCCATAAAAAATCTACTTGTTAATATATTTAAAAATAATCTGAAGAAAAAATAGTTGTTCCCGCAACCGGAGCGTTGGCGTCTAATTGGTTAAAAGGTTTTAAGATAACTCTTAAATGCTTTCGTACTAAACCAACATTTGTTTACCCTAACGCTCAGCATCCAAGTTCTAGAATATCATTTAGATACATTAATAAATTGTTTTTTAGGTGTTGGGAGAACAATTAAAATCCATTTTCTAAATATAAAAATTATTTCTGCTTCATTAAGGTAAATAACATGTTGTAAAAGTATTAAAAAAATTAATATAGTAGATTGGCCTTTAAACTATTTTCGTACAAAGCTGCATTTTGTGCAATAGTATTAGACACGCTTTCACCGGTAGGCTTGGATTGAACGAAGATTAATAATTATTCCATTAAATTTGTTATACAAAAAATAGTCAAATTTATTTATTACGTTACGCTGGAACAAAATATTCAAAGGGTATTTTATATGTGCTAAAAGTTTATATTTTATACAAGTATCTCCTTTTTTTTTTATCACAGATGCAGATAGTCTCCCACTTCAATGTTTTCCCAGTTTCTTTTCTGAAAATAACTTTTTTCTCCTTACTTTACATTTTAAAAGCAAGGAAAAATTTCGCACGACTTTCTCTTAAGATTTAAAAATCTAATCACGTGTCTACGTTTTTGTTTTCGTGATAAATGTGCACCGTGTCAACAAGTTTAACTTTAAAATCTTGAAAACAAATTGCTTTTGAAGTACAACATTTTTGCATGCGAAGATAAAATGTTTGGAAAATAAAATTATAGCTTTATGGAACGATTTTTCTTATGTAAAACAAAAATAAATATTTCAATAAACTTTTCATTTATTTATAAAAGAATCTCTTAAATTAACACTAAATATACCAACAAGCAGTCATTTGATCAATACCAAATAAAAATATTTTATACAAATAGTACGTATTAAAATTTATACGTATAAAAAAAAAATAGAAACAATAAACGAATGCAGAAGAACTGGAATACCTACCCTAGTCATACAGGCGACTACTCTTATATTCTGTCGCACCACTATTTTTCTAATATAGCTTTTGAAGTATAGTTCTCTTGCAAACGTTTTCAAAGCGTCTGTTAAGCATTTCTGTTTTGAGGAAATGTTGCCAGTTAGAATTAAAAAATAGTCGCCTGTGGCAGACATTTGATGGTTGTGTTAGCTTTTCTTCGAAGTCGTGCGATCAACTAAGGGTGCGTAGAAGAATTAAATAGTCGCTTGACATTGTAAAGAAAAGTCTCTTGCAGTGAAATTGGATGCGATGCCGTAAGCGTAAATTCCAATTGATTAGAGCTGGTTTTCGCCCAACTGAAATACTTGGTTTTAGATCAGGCAGAAAACCCTTATCTAAAAAACGACCTAATCAGATACCATATAATAAATTTACGATTACGTATAAAGGAATAATTCAATAAAATAAAAAAAGTATGTTGCGTGATTTTTGTGAATACTGAGTTAATACATTTACAAAATTATAACTTTTTTAATGTAATTTTCTTTCTTGTTTTTCGATGTCTGTCTTTATGTATATTGTTTCATTATAATAAATCAAAATATGCATAATTTTCGTCCACTTGTCATTTATACGTGCTAGCAGTAAACATATATGAATGGGGTAGACATATACACATGGGGGCATATCACTCAAAAGCAAGAAAAGTGACACACCTCATCAAAAGTAAATTTCACTTGAGAGACAAAAGAAAATTTGCGTAATTTTACTATAAGATGAAGTTGAAGCACTTAGCTATGCATACAGGAATAAAAATCTGCATAAAAACATAAAGCTCTTAAGAATGAAGACTTTGGATGAAGTTTGGAGTGTTGGGTAATTTCCCCTCTCCACACAATCCAACCCTCTTCTGTGGACACAAATGGACATATAGCATAATAAAGGGATTTTCCGTATAACTACATTTATGAAACTGCTTGTATAGGAAGACACACCTATGACAGACCTAATAATGGAATAAAACACAAAATGAATTTTGCGAGATGTGCCACTTTTCTTGCTGGTGAGCTTTATATACGACGGTTTTCTCGGTGCGAACATCCCTTGGTAGTATCGAGTTACTGCTTCCATAAATTCAAAATTTTATGCTGATTAAGGAATTAGAACTCCACATTTTGTAACTCCATAATGTTCCCCATTATGTCAAAGTTGCATAAATAAGTGCGGAATATGAATCCTATTATTTGTTTTAAATATATTATAAATGATTGCATTTGGAATTTGTTTGGACTTTGGTTTGCTAACATAGGTCACTCGAAGGATGTAGGAACATTATCTTTCATATTATACTTGTGCTGTTTTTGCTGGCGTGAATACGGATTTCATGATTAACTTGAAAGGAAAATCCAACATAGTTTTATACTAATTATTTCACGCATAAATTTCTAATGAAATAGATTTTTATAACATGTTACAAATCGGTGCGAATTGATGTATCGTATCTAAATATCATCCCACAATAATCATATTCTTATGATATACAATCCTCATATACATTATTCCTTTACAATAAATTAATCAAACCTTAACGAACGTATACTGCTGGGATCGTTACCAACATATTCCAATGACCAAATGTGTTGGTTCCATTAGTCATAGTTTTGCCACCACATATCCAGACAAACTTTTTTTGGATTATTAAATTGCTGAAATTGTGAAAGAAGATAAGGCGAAATTTTTTGCGAAAAAATACTGGTGACAAATTGAAAACAAAACATTTGGACAATAATAAAAAAGAAAAGTGCCCAGCTAAACTGATGGCATTGAGCTCACAGGCTATTCACACTAATTGTATATTATACTCTTATTTTAAAGAATAATGCCCCTCAAATAATTAAGTGAAGGGGTATTAGCCCCCGTTTACCTCTTTATACTTAACCAATGAACCTCCAAATCTAATCAGGGAAGCTCTTGAACATAATAAGCCGGTATACCAAATTTGGAGCAAATCGAATAATTCTGCATGAAAAACCCATTTATCTAAATTAAGGGGGGGTGGACTAGCCCCCTTTTCCCCGTTTATCCTTAACCAATGAACTCCCAAAACTAATCAGGGAAGTTCCTTAACATAATAAAATGGTATACCAGCTTCGGAGCAAACCGGATAATTCTGCATGAAAAACCCATTTATCTGAAATAAGGGGAATGGACTAACACCCCTTTTCCCCCTTTATCCTTAACCAATGAACCTCCAAAACTAATCAGGGAAGTTCCTTAACATGATAAACCGGTATACCAACTTCAGAGCAAATCGAATAATTCTGCATGAAAACCCATTTATCTGAATTAAGAGGGTGGTCTAACCCCCCTTTTCCCCCTTTATCCTTAACCAATGAACCCCCAAAACTATTCAGGGAAGTTCCTTGACATAATAAACCGGTATACTAACTTCGGAGCAAATCGAATAATTCTGCATGAAAAACCCATTTATCTGAATTAAGGAGGGGGAACTAACCCCCCTTTTCCCCTTTATCCTTAACCAATGAACCCCCAAAACTAATCAGGGAAGCGCCTTATCAGACCAAAAGTAGAAAAAAAATTTGAAGCAAATAGGCTGTTTCTATCAAGAGTTATCGCGTTAACTACGTACATACGTACATACACACATACATACGTCCGTACATCCAGAACCGGCGGGCATATAAGCTCTCAGGCTTTGATAGCCTGTGAGCTAAAAATTGATTGAAGCGAATATCATGGCATCCCAAGAGTTAAGGTGTTACATACATTCTCTGCGGAGAAAAATTGACATATTTTTTGTGGTTTCTTTCGGAAGGAAGTAAAATTATTTGAAAAACTAATAATTACTCGTTGATTTTTATTGACTCAAGTATTAAAAAATATTTATTGTTCTTAAATTTAGTCAAATATTAAGGGAGAACAGGATCTTTGAGTTTGTCAAAATGATAAAAAAAAATGTATTTTTCAAAGTAACACAGATAATATGCATTATGCAACAAAGATTTTTTTCCTTTTCTGCCAAAAATATATAATCTTAACTATTATTATCCAGAAAAATAAATGTTGTACATACAAAATTAATATTTAAATTTTAAATTTAAAAAATCATCTCACTAACTCATGAATTAAAATTATAAAATGTTGCGCGCATGATAAAACGTTAAATTATGCATATAGGAAACAATTTTTGGGCGAAATAGAATCACAACACACCTACTTCTAAATTAAAACCAAAATATACGCAAAAAGTTTCGCTTTAAATTTATTTTTAGCACAAATTACAAAAAAAAAAAAAGTCACTTTTTTCAAGTAAAAAAAAAAAAGTAAACCAAAAAATGCAATTTTTATTTTTTGTTGTTTTAGCATGTAGACTATAAATAAACACATATTTGGTTAAAGGTATATATAAACATTTTACAGACATCGTTGTCCGGTCATCCAAGGCTATCATATACATATTTGGTTATTTGTTTAAAGCTGTAGTTTACATTGTTTGAAAGTAACCGTGCGCGCAAACTTCAAATTTACTGATCTGAGAAAACGCATTTTAAAGTTTTAATATCTACGGGCTTTCCATTATGCTCACCATCTATAAATGATTATATCTTAAGAAATAATAAAGAATTTTTAATGCAGTTTTTTACAGAAATTAAAAAAATATATACAGAATGAAACTAAACCTGAAATCTGATTTTTTGAAAGTTTAAAGGTCCTGTGCCTTCTTAATTCGGAAACCTGCACCCGCGTTAACCTGTATCACAATTTCCGGGAAATAGGGGCAGCTTAATAACTTCCTGTAGAAAAAAAAAAAAACTATTTTAATCTTAGTTCTTCATGTAAAAAAGGCTGTAGCTAAGCGCCATCAGCTCAAATTATTGATTTTTTTTAAAAATAAGAAAATTGCGATATTTTGGAAAAAAATATTATTTTTCTTTTAAAATTTTGACCTGCAAACTTATTGTGAAAAAAAAAAATCAAAAGCATAAGCCAATTTAATTATCCGTAGATGAGCGCAAATTTTATGCAAAAATGTTAAAAGTAGTTCAAGTCATCATGCTGCCCATGTTGTGTGCAAAGCTGCGCACTAAAGGGTTAAAGCTTTTCGACCCATAATTATAGACACTATAAAGATTTAATTTTTGCCAAAAACAATCGATTATTTTTAACGTTAAAGTTTAAAACGTATCTAACCCCTTAAACAATAAAATTAGTAATAAAATAAGACATTTTTTCTTTGTTGCAGCACATTTTACATTTTATAGTTATAATATAAATTCTTACAATATAGATTTTTATTATTTCCCAAATATTGTAGATATTTTTTATTTAAAAACTATATATATTATGCAATTTTGAACACTATCATAAAATAAAAGAACTTTATTCTTCGAAAATATTTATGATTTATGTTCTTCTTCTATAAAATATTTCGTAGATTGTGAAAAATACGTCTAGAGAAGGTTAAGGTTTTCATGATGGATTGTGGATTTGAAGTAACAAGTGAGTATAGGAAAAAGTTTAAGGCTTAAGGTTTCTCCTCCACGGCACTGATCTATCCATCAAATTTAACCATTAATCACTGAAAAAAATGCTGCTTGGATCTCTGAATTTTATAATAAAAAGAAAAGTGCCCAGGAAAACTGATAATATTGAGCTCACAGGCTATTCACACTAATTTTATATTATGTGTTCAAAGAATAATGCCCCTCGGAAAATAAAGAAATCGACAAAAAATCTCATTTAGATAAATTAAGAGGGGGATTAGCTTCCCAATTTCTCTCCTTTATACTTAACCAATGAACCTCCAAATCTCATCAGGGAAGCGCCTTTTCAGGATAAACCGGTATATCAAATTTGAAGCAAATCGGATAATTCTGCATGAAAAACACATTTATCTAAATTAAGGGTGGAGGTTTGCCCCATGTTCCCTCCTTTATAATTAACCAATTAATCCCCAAAACTAATCTGGTAAGCGCCTTATCAGAATGAACCCATATTTAAAATATGAAGCAAATCGGATATTTCTATCAAGAGTTATCGCATTACTTACATACATACGCACGTACATACAAAACACGCGGGCACATTAGCTCTCAGGTTTTGATAGCCTATGAGGTAAAAAGTGTAATAATATCATACTGCACTTTTTTAAGCAGAAAAAATTGAAATGGTTGAAAAGTATGTAATACGTGTAGTATAAGATATGGAATACACTTTATTCACTACGGCTAAATACTAGAACGGCTATAAGGGGTCATTTTTGACATGCATCAAATGAATACATTTCTAGCACTATAAAAAATGCTTCTTTGATCTCTGAATTTTATAAAGAGTATATAAATATCATACTGCATTTTTCGTTTTATTATAACCAGAATATGAATAAAGTAATTTGAAATGTTTGAAAATCATGTAATGCGTGTAGTATGAGATTTGGAATGCATTTTATTCACTACTGCTAGAACTACTTACTAGAACGGCAATAACGGATCATTTTTGATATGTATAAAATGAATATATTCCGATTCGAACCGGAAATATATTTATAAAATAATTTAATTATATCGCACAGAGAAATAAGTTTGATTAAGAAAGTAAATGGTGTAAATAAAAACTGCAACGCAAAGTATTTTTATAAAACTTGTGTAAATTTTCTCGCTCTTTGAGTGTTAATAGATTCAGATTTTAGTATAACGTCTTCATAAAATTTCAATGCGATTATGACTTAAGTTTTCCTGGAGTTGTAAAATCGACCACTGCAGTTCTGGAAATACGCCATTTGTCAATAGAAATCCAGGTTCTGTCTCAAATGATTTGCTTTGTTCAACGAATGCTCGTAGGGGTGTGCTTTATGTTGTAGAAATGTAGTGTTAGAGAGCTTTAACATATTAATTTTAAATCCTAAGGTTAAAATGCCACATTTATTTTAAAATATCATATTTATTTTAACACGTTCACGCCGGCACCGATATTCATGTTTTTTGCTGTGAGACGGCGCTCGAATTCATATTTCGCTTCATCTGGCGGTGCGGTACTGTCGCCTATTCAAACACTGAATGTAATAACCCGCCCCTCTCATATTTATTGAACTGAGCTCGAATATAACAAGCAGAGTTGATTGTGAATGTCTGGAAGTTCATAAGGAGTAAACAAATTACTTAGAGACATGATTTTATTGACTACATGCGCATGAATTTAATATAAAATGTCTTACAATCTAAAGAAATATGGGCAACATGATATAAATGTATTTCTGTAAGATAGAAGCCACGCCCTTAGAAAATGATATTTTCTGAATGAAAACGAGAATTCTCGTTTCCCGTCGTGAATGTATAATAAGTTTATAATAATGAATTGTTTTTACTTCTGAATTTTCGAATATTCACGTGTGATCCACCTGTAGTGCACGCCGTCTATAGCATAATCGAGTGTAACCCACCTGTAGTACACGCCTTCTATGGAACAGTCGAGTGTAACCCACCGGTGATGCACTCCGCCTGATGCGACAGTCAAGCGTGACCTACCGTTTATACACAATGCTTGATGGGACAGTCGAGCGTGACCCACCGGTGATGTACACCGGCTTGAACGTGTTAAATCATGCCTGATTTTTAAAATACCATATTTAATTTAAAATAACATATTTGTTTTAAATTCTAAGTTGTCCTGTCCATGTCAGTCACATACATCAATAACAAGTTCCAAAACTTCCTTCCTTTACACATGTTAATACTTTAACCCTTTGCACTCGAGGGCTCCGCTATGGAGACATAATCTACTTTGCAAAATTTCTTTTGGGCAGCAGTAATAAAGGAAAATCAAATGTATCTTATTTAATCAGAGCATTTCTGAAACTTGTACTTGAACGAAACTTCTTTTAAAAAAGTGGTGCCGAACGAATAAAATTTGTGTAAGAGACGCCGAACGCAAAGGGTTCAAATTCGCTATCACAGTGCAAAAATTAATTGATTATCTATGCTCATCATGAAAATTCTAAAGATATTAGTCCAGGCAATAGAGACCGTATAGTGACTCTACCTGGCAAAATTAATGGTAGTACTGGAAATCGGCTTTCTATATGTTTTTTAGGTCGCTGAATCCGAATTTGTAACTTCCCACCAAAATTTCCCCCGGCAACCCCCCAAATTTTGGTAAAAAGCCACCAAAAAGGTTTTTATTAAAAAAAATCAATTTTTTTATTGTTTTAGAGAAAAAGTATCTAGAAATTCAGAAAGTAGACAAAATTTCCAACAAATTAGATATATGACATTATGACTTAGGATGAAGGGAAAGGGGGGATTTGCCTCGGAACACGCGCCGCAGTGCTGCGTGGACTAAGTTGCGCAATTCCACTTAACCACTCACACGTTTACATTAGCCCTCCCATCTTCCCTCCGAACTTTCTCTATAAGGTTTACTTTAAGTTTTTTGGGTCGCTGAATCCGAATTTTTAACTTACCCCAAAAATTCCCCCTCCCCCGAACCTCTCCCCAAATAGTTGTTGTTAACTTAAATTTCTTATTGTTTTAGGGGAAAAGCATTGCGAAATTCCGAAACTAGACAAAATTTGCAACAAATAGGATATATGACATTATGACGTAGGATAAACGGGGAGAGAGGGGGCTGCCTCAGAACATTCCCCGCGCGCTTTTCTCAAAAACCATTTTTTTTTTCAAAAAATCATTTTTTTTTGGGGGGGGGGGAGGTTGCCGGTTGAAATTCTGGTGAGGAGTTAAAAATTCGGATTCAGCGACCCAAAAAACTTAAAGAAAACCTTATAGAGAAAGTTCGGAGAGCGAATGTAAACGTGTGAGTGGTTAAGTGGAATTGCGTAACTTAGTTCATTCAGCACAGCGCGCAATCTCCGAGGCAAACCCCCTTTCCTCTTCATTCTAAGTCATAATGTCATACATCTAATTTGTTGCAAATTTTGTCTACTTTCTGAATTTCTAGGTACTTTTCCCTTAAAACTATAAAAAAATTGATTTTTTTTAAATAAAAAGCTTTTTCGGGGGCTTTTTACTAAAGTTTGGGGAGGTTGCCGGGGGAAATTTTGGTGGAAAGTTACAAATTCGGATTCAGCGACCCAAAAAACATCTAGAATGCCGATTTCCAGTACCACCATTAATTTTGCTTGGTAAAATTCCCTATTGCCTGGACTATATAGGTTCGTTGCATAGTGTGCATTTAAAATGGAGTTAGAAATATGGCACTTTTAACACAAATCATTGAATTTTCTGCACACCCCGTCTGATATGATTGCAACCAAAATTTCTAAACCAAAGAGCATAACTTTCGTGCAGTATACATCTAAACCTAATAACGATCTGTTTATATGAATGTATAATAAAATATGAAGTTTGATGAAAATCTGTTCATTAGTTCTTCATATAGATCTACTGCAGTAATCTTGAAAAATGCAGCATAGCAGCGCCACCTGTTGGTTTATTTTCACCAAAAACTAATCAGCACCAAGTTATATCAAGGTATAACTGGATGTGAAGATTGATGAAAATCCGTGCATTAGTGCTTGAGATAGAGCGGAAATTGCGGAAATCTAGAAAATGCAGCATAAACAGGTCACTTTTTGCGTGAAATGCATCAAAAACTAATCAGCTCCAATTTATATCAAGCTATAACTGAATGTGAAATTTTATTAAATTTCGTGCATTAGTTCTTGAGGTAGAGTGCCCACTAAATGTGTGTCATGTACAGACAGACATTTTCTAAAATGAGTCAGATCCTATTCAAGATCTAAAACGTATAAATCCGTACAAAACCGGATGTAGAATTTTTTCACGAATGATATGCTTACTTCTTCTAAATATAGAAAAAAAAACTAAAAAGGAATAAAAGTCAAGAAGCGTTTATTAACAATGACGTGTTTGCTTACATCAATAATGAATATATCTAGGCGCTAAAGCCCAAAACCCACGTGTTCGATGAGGTACAGCCCAGATAAAGCGCTTCGGTGACATTTTCAGATTTTTCTGGCACGAACGCGAAACTTTGAATGAGATTTAAACGATCACATCGTTTTCTAAGTATTTAAAAGTTATTTATTGTTTTTTATTATTATTTTGTGTTTTTTCAATTTTACTGTGGTCAATTATCGCGATATTAACTGATATTCAATGCATTCATAACAACTAACAAATACTGGCTATTACTTTGTAATGCGATTTTCAATCGAAAAGAGTAGCGCAAATATTAGCTGAAATCCCTGTAACTTGGAACTCGTAGATATTGGTGTATTTATCCCATAAAATTACACCCATTCATTTTCAACCGGAAACTTTCTGAAACTTCACATTTAAATGTGTTACTTCTAAACCATTTTCTAAAATTATTACATTTTGTAAAATGTGCAATTCGTAAAATTCTCTATAATCTCAAAACATTATTCTACTTATTCTGTTATCACAGGGGACTTTCTTAATTACAAAATTTGTAATTTATTCGCATGCAATATTAGCAGGAAAATACCACAAATTAGAACATGGGTAACTATTAAAAGAACCTTTCTTTTCCGAATGATTTTTACTTGTTTTTTCAAAAGCTTCTTCCTTAACACTCATGCTACTTAATTGTTTTATCAAAATAGGTTAAAAAATTGCGCATTTAACCCCTTTGCGACGAGCGTCTTTTACAGAATTTAATATTTTAACACCCGTTTTTCAAAACAGAAATGTTTGTCTAATTTAATCAGGAAAATGCTCTGATTAAATAAGGCAAAATTTGCAATAACAAATAACTGGCGAGACTTATCAAGGAGGGTTAATTAAACGGAAAAAAATGCATCCCCGCGGGAATGACGGGTTGCGTAAATTTTGCTACTTTTGCGTTGTCCATGGAAATCTCGGGTTGCGCGGCGAGACGGTTAATCACAAAAGCACTTAAGTTTATAGTGTTAGATTAAAAGGGCTTGGACAACCAATCAGTAAAACAAAAATAAAATGTTTCCTTTGCTTTCATCGTATCATTTCTTAATTATCTGTCTTTAAAAGACTACAAAAAAGATTTACAACCTTTTCTTTTGGTCACGCTCCTGCTAAGCATCCCCAAAACCATAAGACTGCCATTGGCGAGTATTTTTTAATTCAGACTGGCACCACTTTTTCAAAATGGAAATCCTTAACACTTAAACAATGTTAGCAAGATAAATATATTTTAAATTTTATATTATAAAAATACTGGTGCGAGCAAAATATAAAAATAGTCGCTTGTGGGAGCCCTAAAATCACTATGCCACACCGCCATCTCTGAAACATGTAATTTTCAATAATAACTTATCGAATCATATGAGAACTTACTTAAAAAATGAAATATTATTCAAATAAATCGCCTAAAATATCATTAGCATTGACAAGGAACTTCAAACCTATTTTTCTTATGAATCGCGTTAAAGTTTTTTTCACTAATATATTTTCTACATAAATATTCATATGACTTTGAAGTATATTTTTTCCTTTATACCGAGATCTGTTTTGTTGTACCTTTCCATCCTACTTCATTTTGAAACAAAAGTGTACATACCTAATTTTTTTCTTTTTTCAAATTAAGGTAAACGCTCCAGTAGTGAGTCTCTTAAGGTCATTTATCTCATTATTATTAAAGTGTTAGTGAATTCCAAAATATCTATACATATTTAGGCTAGCCCTAACCTTCATGTTTCAGAATAAACATTCAAAGTATCAAAACATATTTTCGGGAAAAATGGAAAATAAAAAAAAAATTACCTTGCTCTATGCCTCTCTACTGGTCCTTGTAAATTTCTCATACATGAATATTTAAGTTTTCGGTTTATCCAATAAATTACTTGCAGTGTAACAGAGTATATCAATAGCACTTTAATTCAAAATGAAACATAATATTAAAGAGACAATGTTTTAAGTAAAAACACATCTCTTAATGAAATCTCTAAAAATTTGATTAAAAACATCTATTGTTGAAGACACTCTACAAAATATACAAATGTAGCAACAAAAGAAACAAAACACAATTTTTGCAAGTAGTTTGTGGAAAGTAAACATTTAAGGATGTTAGTCAATCAGGTTTCTTTCAGTCGTTTTTCAAAAATGCATTTTGGGCGTGTTTTTAAACTTTAAAAATTAATGGCTCACTATAGGTGCATTTACCTTAAATTTAATAGCTTTGAAATATTTTAATTGATTTTTGTCTCTAATAAGAAAATCCTGTGCATTTTGAGTTAACTTCCAGATATAATCTAATAACCGTATAACATAATATTAAATTTTAAAATGTATATTGCACAATGTAATTTTCTATACTATATACAAGATTATAATCTTAAAATATTTTAACTCATTTTTCTTCATCATGCACATTTGGAGATCTACCAGGGGTGGAAAATTGGCGCAGAGGAGGAGCCTATTGACACCACTAATATTTTATAGTGTTCTTCAACATAGTAAAAACTCAGAAATTCTGTCATTAGGTAAGCCGAAAAATATTACTAAATTTTAGTGGTATCAATAGGCTCCTCCTCTGCGCCAATTTTCCACCACTGGATCTACTTTTATAAGTGTGGTAGTATCTAGTTTAGATATTTTGAGGTATTTTAAACGCAACATGTGTTCGAGTCCATCAGTATTAGATGATCCATGTGCAACTTTTTCGAGAGATATTATAGGAAAGCAAATAGTTCTTTCAATTAAAGATGAGTTGAATTCCATATGAGTTTCTGAAATAATATTGGCAGAAATTTTAACATAAGTTAATATATATATATATATGTATTCTAAACACTCTCAAATGCTTTTTATGCAATTCTTCCATTTACTTTTTCGGCTTTTGAATAAAAAATGTGTGAATATTTAATCAATACAAAAACTCTTACGGGGCAAAAAGTTTGTAATGCAGCACTTTATCTTTTGGCTCTAAGAATTTTAAATATGGATCTTTAAAATAATGATATTTTAAGTGTCCCTATACTATTAATATATATCTAAATATATGTATATATTATTTATTTTATTTATGTTTTGTTCTACTTATAATCGCATGTTCAAAAATTATTTTCTACATGAAAAGATGCACGGAAATTTATACCCTGATGCTTTACATTTACATCACTCACGAATTCAAAATATGAGTTTGAGAAGGTGTGTCAAAATTTAAGTGTCACCTTGATTTGGAATTAAATGGTCTGTTTAAAAAAACAATTTTAATTATTTTTGGATTGGCTAAAACATATTTACATACCTACGCTGTACTTTTAATTTTCCAATACTCTATTAATGGAGTCTCATGCATTTCATTCAGAATAATAGGAGATCAGAGTCGTTTGTTGCTAATATTTTCAGCCTAAGACTTGGTTTTAAACTGCATCAAACAAAGTGTCAGTATCTGTTATTTATTCTGTGTTATTATCTGTTAATATTTATTATCTATAGAACAATAATTCATCTGAAACTCGGTTGAATGAAAAAATAGGCAAAAAATGTTTGTTCTGAATGCCTCATGTATTTCATAAAAAATATCCGCCTTTGACATACTATTGAAAAAAAAAACCTGCGGAAACGTGAGACTAGATTTCTCCACAGAAAGGAATATAGTTGTAGAAATATTTGATACATGTAACATACAGACTAGTTAAATAAAATATACTTTCCTTCCATCAACTGAAAGATGTAATTGAACGACTATGAACAGAACTTTAAAGTAGATAAATGGGAATGTCTACAATGGATATGTGAAACAGTGTCAAGATACTTGCTAAATATGTACTAATTGTTTAGCAGCTATTTTAGCAGCTATTGTTTGGTAAATATGTAAGTATTTGCTAACTGAATATTTATTTACAAAAGATAAGGAATTGTTTTTATTTTTTCAAAAATGTAAATTAAGAAATTAGAAAAAATATCTTTTAATAAGAATGTTAAAATATTTAGAACTGAGAAATAAATACAACTCCAAAATAACAGTTAAATTTCGGAATATGTAAAACAAAAATTATAATTCGAAGATTCATCCAGAGAGTAAGTTTTCCACGGCCCGGAAACAAACAGAACCAAAATATAATTACTTGGAAAATTTTTTTGCAAAAGTTACAGCAATTTTTGAGCTTCTTCTCAACATAAGATTCACCATAACTGTAACAATAGTCATAGCGTTGGAAAAGTTTATGTAGTTCAGTGTCATAGACGTCTGCCACCTGAGAATGGAGCCAGCTTGTCACAGTTATCAGCCCACGTGTAATCAATCGTAACGATTGTGATGAATTACTCGTTGCCATCATCGTGGTATCACTGCAAAAAAGTCATTGCTTGCTCCCAATCATTTGGTTTTGTGTTAGGGTGTAAGGTTCTTCGATACCCGCTTGGCGCACAATTTCCAGAACAACAGGTGTTTCGTGATGATTCTATGCACCGCCAATCTTTACTACCGCCAATCTGCAGCGCCAGTCTACACACCGCCAATCTTCAGCGATACCACGATAGTGACAACGACGTTCGTTACGTTTGATGAGACGTAGATGGACAACTGTGGCACACTGGCTCCATTCCCAACTGGCTAACGTCTTCTACGTAGACTACAAAAAGTTATCGAACGTTACAAGTGTTACAATTACAGTTGATCGTATGTTTTTCTTTATTTTACAGGCCGTGCGAAACTTATTTTCTGGATGATCCTCGAAGCAAAAAAACGCAACGATGCTTTTCCTGAAATAAAAAAATCCCTCCCTGCCCGGCCTACAGGCGTAGGTAGATTTCGAAGTTAAGTATATTAATTTCATCAACAAAAACTAAATAATGATTAGATATAAATCCACTTTAACAGTTTTATCTGGCCGCTTTTGACGAGTTTTTATTTCATTTTTATATAATGGCTGGTTTTATCAGAATCATACAAAGGCGGTATTAAAAAATACTTTTCCATGCTCAACAACTCGAAATTTTCTGCAACATTTTCAGATTCATTTTTAAGAGAAAAAATATTAAACTTGCTGACGGGATTTTTGAAAAGATTTATAAGCGACCTGTGTTTTTATTTTTCATTCAATTAATTAAAACTTGATTAATAAACAATTATTTTCTCAGTAAGGCAATATTTTTCGTTTCTAACACAATCGCTTCGGGAAATTCTGTTCAAAATGCCCACTTTGACATCATTTTTTGAAATATATTCTGCCTCTATCAAAAAATCGATAATTACGGTACATTATATAGTTTCTCAATAAGAGAATCTACCAATTGGATGCGTTTGAGCGCAAAAATGAATTTAAAAATGAGTAAGAAAATAAGCAGTTTTGATTTGAATATAAGTTTAATAAGATGATTTTTTTTCTTCAAGCGCTATGTATTTTTAATTTGTTTTTGCTGTAAGAATTCGTCCTATCAAAAACTTGTCTATATAAATGTTGAAGACAACATTAAGATGGTATATGATAAATTCATAGGGATTTTATATCTTGTGAATTGACTGAGTTATGGAAATTTTTCTTCTTCAACCCCCCTTTTTTGTTTTCGTTTTTAATTTTTTTGCGGTACGAATTGGCCCTATCAAAAACTTGTGAATATAAAAGTTGTAGATAATATTAAGGAGATGTATAATAAAATTAATTGGATTTGATATCTTGAGAACTGACGAAGTTAGGAATTTTTTTCTCCCCAAAACCTTATTTTTTGCGCCCCTTGAGCCCATTTTTAACTTTATCAAAAATCTGTGATACATAAATTTTTTGCCCTATTTTTAGAAGTAATCAAAACTTTAAACTGATTTGATATATACAAAAATTAAGAAGCTGTGGGTTTTTTCGGTTTTCACAAAAACCCTCCCTATTTTCATCCCCTTGGTCCGATTTTACCCATTAACGAACTTGACCGAGATTTTATGCCCCTTGCTTTTATGTATCAGTTTGGAAGAGATTTGTGCAGAATTTTGGAAGTTATCGTGTCCAGAAGAAAGTGATATATATATATATATATATATAGATATAGACTTATAGATAGATAGATAAAGTTTTTTACTGAGGGTGGCTTTGGGTTCTAGGGGTCATGATCTGTGTAGATCTGCCAAAAGTTTTCAGAAATTCCAACATAGGAACGATCCCAATAGGTAGTATTTCATACGAAATTTACCTAAAAAAGCTCTCTTGCAAAGAATGCTTATCCTCTTGAGACCTGAAGTTAAAATAACACTAAAAATACACATTAATTGCTTTTGCATAAACAAAACGTCACCATAGTTGATAAAGACTCTTTTTTCTGAAATTAATAATTTAAGGGACGGGTAATATAGATTTTCAAATATAGGTGTACTATTACTAGTCTCGTTAAAATATCAATTTAATTACAAATAATCTCAATTCATGCAGTAACAAATTTAAGTATTTTAAACAAGTGTATAATCTGCAAATTCTCATAAAAAAATTAATAGATTTAAGCTTAATATCTAGGAAAATTCTTACTTTCTTGGCAACATTATATTGAAGGCATTTTGGAAACTCAGGTGAAAATAACATTTATTTTATGAAGAAATAACTATCAGTGCTGTGGTTTATTGGTTTGATTCCAAAGCAAAAACATTCAGCTATATACAAGAAGATTTATAATTAATAAAATTAAACAATTTAGTTTTTATGGGGAAAAGAAGAGAGGTCCACATTTGTGTAACTCAGGTCTGAAGAAATTAAATACTTATTTCAGCAGATCTGCATATACAAAGAAAAAAAAATCGGAGAATAAAGAGAACAGTTCTGCATATAAAGCTTTTAAAAAGTAGTTTTCTGAAATAAACATTTCGTCTGTGAAGAAAATTTTTTTCAGGAAAAGAATAGTTTTTTCCAGAACTACTTGAATCATGAAACATATACTTGCTAATAAAACTTATTTTCTTTCCATCAATTAAGTTCGGTCAACTTCATTAAAATAAAATAAAATTAATAGGCTTATATAACAGATTAAAATCTTTGTCCATGATATACCATGTGAAGTAATGCAAAGTTGGGCATTTGGTAGTTAAATGTTTCTTTATTACCCGACTGAAAAGAAGGGTTATGTGTTTCACGCGTATCTGTGTATGTGGATGTCTTTATACCCTCGAAACATCCCAACGGCTGAGTGGATTTTAATGAATGAGGCATCTATCGATTCATCTTAACCGTCCGATTGTTATAGGATATGCTTTGTTTTTATCAATTCAAAATGGCGGCCGCAAACTACAAAATGGCGGTAGAGACGAAAAAACATTTTACGTACCCTATTGAGTGGCATATCATTGGATAGGTCTTTCAAAATGAAGACGATGTTTCATTGACGATTTTGCAGTCAGAAGCTCCGTTTAACACAACCTGGAAGTTGTGTAGGTAGGATCTCTACCTTTACTGCAACTCTAACCTTCATAATAGACATCTATAGGCCTCATCAAAACAGTGTTTGTAGATAGGAACTAATAATTAAACACAACATAAAAGTCATCAATACAAGTAAATAAAAAAAAAGGTAAGTGATATAAAAGATAGTTTCATATTGATGATAAATAATTAATTAGTTCGCTTTTTACGCAGTCGGGTTTTTTGATTTTTTAAATTTAATATATTTATTAAAGTTAATTTATACTTTTATGGATGCAAATAAGCCTGTGAATTTTAATGGACATTGTTATTTTGAACATTGTTACTCATATTATAAAGATAAGTTAAAACATTAACAGCTGGAAGATGATTGGTCTCCTTTCTTATTTAATAATTCTAAATTGAACCTGGAAATTACGAAAGATTTTTTTTTTTTTTTTTTTTTTTTTACTTTAAACTAGGGGGCTCTGCCCCCTACGAGCTACGCTCGTCAACCCCCGTTCAGACACCGCAGACTCTAACAGCTCGCTAATTTGATCGCCTTTAAAAAGATTTCGGAAGATTGAATTATAATTTGAATCTGACAATTATAATCTGACGTAATTTTCACCAAACTTGTCTTTCTCTTTTTAATATTCACGTCAAAATACTTTTGTTAGAAATGAAATATTATGATCATCTTAAAATGTCAAGTAAATGTCTCGCGCAAATTTTAAATTAAAGCTGTTTTGCAATATTATTTTTTGTTCATTTTACGTAATAAGTGTAATATGACGTAAATTTTCCTATTTAGGACTTCTAACGCATGTTACTGAATTTATTATTTTACAATATTCTTTCTCATTTAAAATTCACGTGTAACTATAGTTTTTATGACGTAATTTTCAATGAGTTCCTGCTTTTTATATTTTTTGTTTATAATAGTCACGTGTAAAATAAATTTTTAATTTGAAGCAAACATTACTATTTGCGCTGTTTATACAGTTGGCAACTGTTTAAATTAATACAATTTTCTAAAATTTGTAAAAATATCTCTCGAAATGCTGAAAATTTGAATTTAAAATAGAAATAAAACCTCGAAAAATTATTCAAATTAAAAAACTAACTGCAATCTGCACACCGGGAAATTCTGACGCATAAAATGATCTAAAAATGATTAAATTCCTATGTACAGTTTTTGCTCCTATAAAACTTTTTTAATGGAACGATTTTGTCCTACTTTGGCATTAAATATCTCTTAAAATAATTCTTCGATTTGAAAACTGTCTGCATCAGCGTGTTTATCAAACATTTTTCTATAATACTATGGATTTTCATATTTTTGTATGCAACAGTTTTTTTAATATTAACGAAGAAAGACCTCCGCACTGCAAATAAAGGCGTCTTAAATTAAGATACATATGTGACTGAAAAAGAATTTCAGACACTTAAGTGTCTGAATCTGAAAATTCAGTCACAAAAGATGTCTTAATTTAAAACACCTAAGTGTCTTACTATGATCATAGTGTACACGAACTGATAAAAGTGTCTAAAAAATCTGCAAGTGTCTAATTTTAAGACACTTTGTAACTCCGCTCCGCATTCACCAGGGGGCACTCTCAGTTGCGCATGCGTCTTCCTTTCGAACTCGATGTTCGTTTGTAATTCAAACTGAATGCTTGTTTTTATGTACGCGTACATTTTAACTAATAATTTATTTTGACTTGATTGTTTTTTGCGGAATGTGAAGTTCCGGGATTTAATTTCTATCGACATAGTGGTACTCCGTATTAATATTTATCTATAAAACTAATACAGTGTTCTTCATCTCGTCAGATTTGTAAAGAGAACTGTTGTCTGGCGGGCTATGTTTTCAGGATGGAAATTTTCCATCCTTTTAACAGAGCTAGCCGGATGTGCAAGGGGATTTTATTTTTTAAATATCCAAGTCTGCCTAATTAACGGATACTAACGTAGCCTCCAATCCGGACGTCCTCTGGGCGAATGTGCTTTTGGAATAATCAGACCTTTTCCCAGGTAAGTGGGGTCTTAACTATGTATTTAAAACTCTCTGTGATTGTTTTATCTTTAAATGAAGACCTCACACGAGTCTATAGCTTTATTATTTCCTGAGTTATGCCAAAATATGTTCAAAGCATTTTGCCTATGGTATTTCCATGTTAAAATTTTATTTTGCTAATATTTAAATTTCTACTCTTCAAATCATCTGCAATCATATTTCTGTATTATTTTCTATCCAATGTTATCTTTAAAATAAATTTTGGTGTCTCTGCATGGTGTATATTAGCGGTTACTGAATTTATTAATTTTACACCTTCCTAAGCCTTTTCTTATGTAGCCATTACTTTAAAAATCGCAGTGACATCGCCTGTTGATTGGCTCATACTTCTTAATTACCATCAAGACTACCTTAATAGTATTTTTTGGTGTAATTATTACTCTGAAGTACCCTTTTTAATTCTTTATTTACGTATACAATATTTTTATAAGCATTTAATGCGGCAGCATTTGTAATGTTTACATCGATTTTTACATTTCTGATAGATTTATTATGTGTTATGTACTGGAATTCAAAAGCATTTATAGTAAACATTCCTGTTAATAGCTGCTTTTATTTATTATTTATGCTTTTCTTGTCTAATGAAGTTTTCTTCTGCCTCATAGTGTGTACATCATAAATTTTAAAAAAGAATATAGTTCGGACATCTTTCCATTCATTGATTCCCCCATATATTTAATACAGCGAATTACTTGTGTTCATTTATTTATTTTAAAATGTTTTGACTGATAAAACTCATTAAATCCGGTCATTCTAATTAAAAGATTTCCCTTTGCTATAATTTTAGTGTTTCCGAGTATTTTAGAAATATCCCATTTGCCATACTGAGAATAGTCAACATATAATCTTTTTATGATTCAAAAGTCAAAACCACAGCTTCAGAACGGAAATTGACGTCACTAATGTAGACGTTGAATCAGAAAAAAATTTGTTGATGTCAACAAAGATTTAGAAAAAGGATCTCGCGTTATCTGTAGTCACTTTGTTAAATTTTAATGATTATTTTTAGATTCTTAAATTCATGTAATCATGTATCGTTAACGTAATTGTAAGAATGCGGTAAAAATATACAGATATATTTCATTTGAAATAATTATATAATATTGATTTTTTGATTACTTTTAGTTAAAAAGTAATTTGAAATTAAAAATGAATACAAAGTAAAGAGGTACATTTTTATAAAATATTTATTTGCATATAGCTAGATTTTGCACTTAAAACTGACACGTACATTTATCGAATCATAACACAGGGTTTTTCCAGAAGGAGGGCCTGATTAAAGCATGGGCAGACCCCCCCCCCCCCCCCCCTACGATTTTACGTGCTCCAAATTCGATATGGATTTTTTTTTAAAGCTTATATTTTAAATGTGTTTCAACATTCTATTGATTATAATCAGCATTTTGAACTTTAAAAGTAGAATTAGATTAAAAACTAAATAAAAAAATAAATACAGTAAAAACTCTCAATCGCGGCCACCTCGCGAATTGAACGCGTTTTGGAACGTTGAATTTGCCTGCTATTCGATTGTGTTCGCTTTTATGAGGTAAAAAAAAATGTATTTATCTTGAAAAAGGTCAGTGTTCGCTGAAGAAAATTGTCCTATGAAAGTTTTGTTGTAAAATCTCCATAACGGACACTCCTACATAGAGGACACAACTATTTAAGAAGCACATTTTTTATTAACAACATGCACATATTTTATATTTTTTACCTCAGAAAAACAGACACTTCCGAATAGCGAACAAATTCCACGGCTCTAAGGTGCCTACTATTGAGAGGTTTTACTGTATTGTGACAAATATTTTAATTTTTAATCTTATTCTACTCTATAAATTCAAAATATTGATTATAATCAGTACAAAGTCGAAAATGATTTCGATTATCAGCTTTATGAAAATTGCATACCATATTTTGGATCCCCTAAAATAAGGCTGTGTGTGTGTGGGGGGGGGGGGAGTAGGGCAGAATAATGGCCATATACTTTTCCAGGATCAACGTGGTCAAACATGGCTACGTGTAATGCTTTTAAAAAATGGCTGCGATTCAGACGTTTGAAGTGTCTAAAATTCAGACGCAAAAAGTGTCTGAAAAAATTCAGACATTTTAAAATGTCTGAAAATTGAACACTCCGTTTCAGACACTTAAGTGTCTGAATTTAAGACATTTCGATTTAGAGTGCGGTCACAAAACATTCAAAACCGGCGGCGGCGGTGACAGCGGTAGTTACTTTTTTTTAGAATAGAGAGATTATTACGATTTCCCTTTTGCTCTAAAAAATCGATTAGATTTCAGAATTTTTGAATCAAATAGGCGGCAAAAACGGCAATCCTGGTCTTAAAGGCGGAGACCGGATTTAGAATTAGACAGTTTCGAAAAGCACTGGAAGAGCATTATTATTTTCTTATTGCAACTTATTAACAATTAATTAATTCAACATTACTTTAATTGTTTGGTAAGATTTTTTATTATTGTTCTTTTAGTATAATATCAAAATTAAAAAAAAAAAATTAAAAAACATATACGGATACAAAACACATTTTGTCAATATGGCATATACAAATTAGTGTAAAATACAATATTCTTAATACAATGAAATTAAAGATGCAAATATTAAAAGCAAAATATATAAAAGAAATTTTTGAAATAAAAACGGGAAACCCTTTCGTAACGAATCTGAGCTCAACTTCTTGGAATGACACTTTTAACCTAGTTAGGAACAAATTCATCTCGTACAGTTAGCTTTTTACTTTCTTCTATCTTTACAAGAAGAAAGTATTGGATTCGAGAAAATTGTCTACTTTCGATTTTCGATAGATTTACACATTTTAGGGCTCACAGATTCCGAAAAATATGATTTTACAAAATGTCTGTCTGTGAGGCTGTGAGTCTGTCTGTCTGTCTCTATGTGACACAAATTTTGTGGGCGCTCTATCTCAAGAACTAATGCACGAAATATAATAATAATTTATATTCAGTTATTCCCTGATATAAATTGGCGCTGATTAGTTTTTGGTGTAAATCGCTCAACAGGTGGCACTGCTATGCAGCATTTTTTACGATTTCCGCAATATCTCAAACTACAAACCTAATGCACGAATTTTCATAAAACTTCAGATTCAGTTAGTCCTTGACATGAATTGACGTTTTGTACATTTTGGTGTAAATAGCGCAACAGGTGGCGCTGCTATGCAACATTTTGTCGCGATTTCCGCAATAGTTCTATCTCGGCATCATATCTATCTCTAATGCACGGATTTTCATCAAACTTCAGATTCAGTTAGTCCTTGACATGAATTGACGTTTTGTGCATTTTGGTGTAAATCGCTCAACAGGTGGCTGTGCTATGCAGCACTTTTTGCGATTTAACAAAATAACTCAACCTCCAGAACTAATGCACGGATTTTCATCAATCTTCAGATTCAGTTAGTCCTTGACATGAATTGACGTTTTATACATTTTGCTGCAAATCGCTCAAGGGGTGGTCCTGCTATGCTGTATTTTTTGCAATTTTCGCTATAGTTTTATCTCAAGAACTAATGCTTGGATTTTCAACAAATTTTAGATTCAGGTACACCTTGATATGAGTTAGTGCCTTTTATATCTTGATTTAAATCGCTAAACACATGGCGCTGCTATGCTGTATTTTTCAGAATTTCCAGTTTAGTTATATCTCAAGAACTAATGCACGGATTTTCATCAAACTTCAGATTCAGGTATACCTTGATATCAATTAGTGCTGTTTATGAGATTTAAATAGAAGAAAGTTTTGTGACGGCCACAACATACTAGTTTTCATATAGATAGTTGTCTAGTAAAATAACAAAAATCAGGAAATCCTCAAATCAATTAAATTTTTATGCCATTGTATAGAAAAAATATCTACTTTTAAATACAATTTGTTTGAAGCTATATAGCAATTTTCTCATTTACTGTGATTTGTACAATAGTTTTCAAGCATGATTTTTTTTAATCTATCTCCAACGAATGTTAATTCCGTTACTCTGTTTAAAAAAATCTGTAAATTTACTAAAGTTTTTCTAGGAAACTGGGATTCCTAGAACTTTCTTTGTAACGGCAACAGCGAAAATTCTTGTAACAGGTACACTTTTGCACCGAAAATCAAAAAATCTGTAAGGTTACTAAGAATTTTTTAGGAAACTGGGATGCTTAGAACTTTTCATGTAAGTGCAACACGGGTTACAGATAAAATTTCAGTAGGATTACTGTAATTTTAACAGATTCATTTGAAAAGCTACAGATTTCTGTAGCTTTACAAAAACTAGTTTTCTAGATTTACAGTTTTTTTTTTTTTTTTTTTTTTTTTTTTGTACAGTTACAGATGAAAGTTTAGTAAGTATGTAACTTTGCATCTGTACAAGTACAGATGTTTTTTACAATGTATGGGAAAATAATAACCCATTTGCGCATAAAGTGTTACAAACAATTCAGGATTTGTTTCGGATAACTTTCCTGAACTAAGTTGAATCTTGGCTGTTTGAATGTTAAATTTATGATAATTTTTTTTTTTTTTTTTTTTTTTTTTTTTTTTTTTCTTTTCAGAGATCTCTTAGAACAATTTTGATCTAAACTGAATAAACTCTAGATTATTTTCATTTTGCAAAACATATTGGAATATATCTTATTCAGTATAAATGTCTTGCAAAACTCTCATTTAATAACTTACGCTGTAGAAATTAAAATTAGTACTCCTTGCACTCCTTTAATGTAACTCCAAAAGTACCGCAATAATGGTTGATCAACTTAAACCAGTTTCATTACCAAAGTCTCATAATAAGTCTATTCATAGTGCTTTTATTACATCTTTCAACGGATGGAAAGAAAGCATATTTTATTAAACTAGTCATTGTGTTTCATATTTCAAACATTGCATAAACTCTTTACCGACGGGAAACGAGAAGTCTATTTTTGTATTCAAAAAACGTCTCTGACACGCTGCCTTACTTTCTAGGTTGTGACTGTTACCTTAGAGAAAATGCATTTATATTAATGTTGTCCATAATTTGTTTGTATGATATTGTGTTTTAGTTCAAAAGTTTATGTTAAAGTAAAAGCAATATTTAGTTTTGTTTAGTTAAAAAGATATTTATTAATGCATAAACATATTTTAATCTGAGTTTTCAAAATGCCTTGAAGACTGTATAGCTAAGTAAGTAAGACACTTTCATAATTATTTAACTTAACTCCATGAAAATAAAATAAAAAACTCTGCTGGCTCGGCCTACAGGCGGTGATAGATTTAAAACTTAAGGGGTCAGGTACCCTTTGAACCAATAAAGTACATGGAAAAGTGACCTCTGTAAGAATTGCAGTCACTCTTTAACTAATTGAATTCTAATTATAAAATTGAAAACACATGTTAGGAACGATTTATTTTATCAATTTAAGTTATTAGAAAAGGCATGCATATATATATATATATGTATATATATATATATAATTATATATATATATATATATATATATATATATAATTTACTTTTAAAGATAATACAATTTTTACGAAAGAATTATTCTTGTATGCATTGCGCGCATCATTTTTTCCATTTGAATGGTTGAAACAAGCCAAGATTTTCCTTATGAGTACAGATATAAAGTGTCTTCAAAATGAACTACAATGAAAAAAAAATAAAACTTGTAGATCCCGAGAAAAAAATGTATTTTTAAAGAAATTCGAAATATCGAGATTGTTTAATTACAAAAGTAGTCGTGAATTCTAAACTTCTTACTTGAGAAACATAATAATAGGTCATTTTGTGCTTCTGTATGTTTAATACATTAACCGAAAATTTCATGAAATTCTAGGTGACCGTTTTTCAGAAATCGTGCGCGCAATGATCAAAATCGCTGTTTTGAGAAAATTGACGTTAAAGATTAAATTACCCCTTGATCATATAGAAAAAGCTCAAAGTCTTTTAGACATAACTTCTCTTCTAATGCGAATTTTTGTGTGGGGTTTGTTTTTAAATGTTCCTAAAGAATCATATTTAATTATAAGCTATTAAAAAAATTATAAATTTTTTGGGCAGTTTAAAGGTTACCTGACCCCTTAAGCATTAATTTCACCAACAAAAACTAAATCAAGATTAAAGTTAAATACAGTTTAACAATTTTATCTGGCCATTTTTGAGGAGCTTTTAATTTCATTTTTCTGTAAAGGCTGGTTTTATCATAATAGTGTTAAAGTGGTATTCAAAAATTTTAACCCTCTTCATCCCCCCCCTCCCCCCCACACACAATCTTGGGCCGATTTTGCCCATTTGCATAGCCGAGATATTAGATATCTCAATGTGTTTGGCGAGTTTAAAGACGATCCATGAAAAATTGTGACTTTTATCATGCGGATAAAATTTAGTATATATATATATATATATATATATATTTATTTATTTATTTATTTATCTAAAATCCAAGTCTCTGTGTGTCCCTCACAATTCCGGTTGAACCACCTCAGTGATCGCAGCCATGTCACAGTTAGGCCTCCTATGGAGAAGTTGGTACCAGCTTCTACAATGAGTATTTGTTGAAAAGTACTAATGGCAGGTTTGCTAAAACAGCACCAAATTTTGTCCAACTTTGCAAAATATTGCCAAATTTTGTGAAATTACTATTGAAAACACATTAATCCTTCATAATCGAGCTCGCCGCTATGCAATTTGAACACTGCGCATAAAAGGTTTTTTTTTTTTTTTTTTTTTTTTTTTTTTTTTTTTTCAAAATCTATGAATCAAAATTTAAAGTGTAATATACCAAAATGTACATATTTACATCTTTATCCCTATGCTATCATTAAAATAACCGCCACTATACGGCGCTGTGTTATCTGAGCTCCTAACTGCCCAATTTTAATGTTCTTTACATAGCCGGATACGGAAATTAAATTCTCGTTACTTTTCAGTATAGGAGGCCTTGGCGAAATAGAGAAAAAGGCCTGACGAAGAAGAAAATTTGGCAACATATTTTCTTGCAAATTATTTCCAAATTTTAAAATGTGTTATTTTAATCTATCACTGCGGAACAAGTAAGAAAAACTGCTCATATTCTTGCACATGTGTTGTATACATGCATCTCTATATCTCATTTTCCGTCATTTTTGACTAATAATAAGCTAGAAGCAGCAGGAGTCTTTCGGTAGCTTCATCGCCCCGAGCCCAACCCTTGCCCGCTTTTCGGTGTCTTTAATGTGTGTAATTTCCCTTTTAAATTTGTCCGGATTCAATTTTTGGTTTTTTCGGTTTCAGTTTTTGAAATTGTTTTTCTCATATCTTCATATCATATATATATACCGGGTGTCCTAAAAATGACTGATGGATTTTAAAATTCAATAACTTCCAAATGGTGCAGATGTTAAAAAAATTCTTGCAGGAGGTTTATGTATGATGTCAGGCGTTTTTGTACTGTGATTCTTGATTTTAATTCGAATTTCAAACAATAGATGGCGCTGAGAGGAATAGGCGCTCAGTCCAGACCCAATTTTTGGCACTTCGTGATCCATTCAATATATTTATTTTAATCTCCTTTTTTCGCATGGAAGAAGAGAGAGGCCGAAAAATCGAGCCTGGATTTAGCGGTTATTGCTTGCAGCGCCATCTATTGATGCTATTTGTAACTAAAACTGAGAATCGCAGCATACAAACTCCAGACATCTTACATAACACTCCTGCAAGAATTTTATTAATATCTGTCACCGTTTGCAAGTTATGGAATTTTAAAATCCATCAGTCATTTTTGGGATACCCGGTATATACAGGGTGCAATATGTTATCTATCGCCGAACTTTAATTTCTCAACCGTTGGTCGTAGACATATAGTTCCAATTACAAAAACGTTTCAAATGAGGTAAATATTCATGTTGTGGCATTATTTAAAGTAAAAAATCAATTTTATAAAAATTACGAAAACTAAATTTTTATACGGTCCCCCAGTCCCTATTGTTATATTTAGTAAAAGTTTACTCATATCATAATAGGTATAACACAAAAAGTTTGACATCTGTACTGCAAAAATTGGCCCAGTTATTAAATTTCAAAGTCTGAGATTTTTGCTTATGATTTTGTCTTTCGATAAGGGATCAGTTAAAAGATGAATTAAAGTAATTCGAGATCAAAATCAGAGTGCAATGTCCTTTTCACGGCGAAATCACCTTTAGCCGGTATCACCAAATCGGGTTATTTCATCTAAAAGTTTGAGATAACTTTTATGGGTGGTACAACATTCAAAAATACCGACGATACCGGCTAAAAGTGGCTTTCACCGTAAAAAGGACATTGCACCCTGATTTTGATCTTGAATTATTTTAATTCGTATTTTAACTGACCCCTCCACGAAAGACAAAATCCTGTGCAAAAATCTCAAACTTTGAAATTTAATAACTGTGTCAATTTTTGTAGTACATATGTCAAACTTTTTGTATGACATCAGTTATGATATGTGTAAACTTTTACTAAATGTAACTGGGGGACCGTATAAAAAGTTAGATTTCGTAATTTTTATTAAATTGATTTTTTACTTTAAATAATGCCACAACATAGATATTTACCTCATTTGAAACGTTTTTGTAATTGGAACTACATGTCTACGACCAACAGTTGAGAAATTAGAGGTCGGCGATAGATAACATATTGCACCCTGTATATATATATATTAGTTGAGGATGGGTTTTGGATTCCTGGATTCATATAACGAAAAAAATACGAAAGAACTTTTCAAAAGTCGCACCATGGTAGCGACTGCAACAGGTAGTATTTCTTATGAATTCTACCTAAAATTGAGGATTTACAGATCATTCACTTTTACAAAGACAGTCAATTTGTTATTGCGTGAATTTTGGTTATAGATAATTAAGTTGTTATGTTAAGGAAACTTGCAATTTTATATGCATATTTGTGAACCTAAAATTACCAGTCCTCTAGACATAAACTATTAATTTCAGAAAAAAAGACTCTTCCTGTCATCTATAGTGAATGGTTTTTTAGGTAAAGGCAGTAAATATGTATTTGTAGTGTAATTTTAACTTCAGTTCTCATGATTTTAAAACCCAGATTTCACAGAAATATTATGTTGGTAATGTGTTAGTTCGCTAAAAATATAGAACAGTATTTAGTAGATAAAAATATCTTTTATCGCTGAACATTGAATTTGGAAATTTGCAATTTTACTAAAATTTATGTGCTTTTTAACACACGGATAACTCTTTAAGAAAAACGTTAAAATTTAAAATTTAAAATGTCGTTTTTTTAACTCCCTCTTATTTCTTCTACGACAAATGTTTCTCAAAAACAACGTTTTTTCCACTACTGTAAGTCTATTCACGTTATTTTTAATACACCTTCCATTTCATGAAACGAAAGTATATTTTATTAAACTAGTCTTTATGTTTCATGCTTCAAATATTCCTGAAGTAATATTCTTTTCTCAGGGGAAATTTATTTTCAAGATTTGAAGTTGTTAGGCACTCGAGAACGATGACAAATTTTGTCCGGTGTACATCTCTTTACAAAAGAAAGGTTCATTTTATAAAAGTCTACTTATTTCAGTGCATCATGCTCGAACATACTGTGCCTTATTTTATTCTTAAAATTTCATTCTTTTGCAGCGAAATTCTTTCAAATGATCTTCTGCGCGCCGAGATAAAAATTATTTCTCACAACTGTCCATATTTCATAAAATATTTAATATATTTATATACCAATTGCACTAAATTGTTTCTACTACATTTTGCTAATTTGTCTGAAACTGGCGGTAAATTTCGTTGAAAACCTACTCGAAATAAGCTAAAAACATGCAAGACTTTTCTAAACATAAAAATAAATCGCTATATCTCTATGAATATACGTTCTATTCTTACACAAATCAGTAAACATATTGTACAGTATCCCCATATCCGTATTCTTTAGCGATAGATTATTCCGTGCATTTTAATTTACAGGGTGATCTCAAATATTATTTTTTTCTTTGATTTTTTTTTTGCCCCCCCTAATTGCCCTCCTTATCATATCGACGTTGATAAATATGACGTCAAAAATATGCTTTATAATCCAGAAGTTCCCGAAGAATCCGACAAGTATATTATTACATATTCTATAAAATGTCTAAAATTGAAAGTGTACGAATATTAATGTCTGTATAGTATATGTATGGGGGAGACTAAGGAGGGTTGACCATACGGGAAGATTGACCCACCCATCAGTTTTCATATTTAAAAGAATTTCAGAGTTTTATCAATAGGGGTCAACCAAAGCTATCGGAATGCTCAACCAACAGTCTGTGTTTCATATAGATAATCGAAATAGATGTGCAAAAATTCAATTGTGAGGGGTTTTCAACCTAAAAGTTGCCTTTTTTAGAAATATTTTTAAAGCTTTTTTTCAAATAAATATATCACAGAAATTTAAGTAAGTAGGTTTAAAATAATGCAGAAATATCGAGCTTTCATTCCAGGCGCAAAGATTATACAGTAAGTTAGGCTTAACATAACAATGTGCTATATTCTTTAGAAAAAGGCTATGTGGGGAGGCTTGACCCAGTCAATGTGAGGGAGGGCTGACCACATGTTCAAGGCTCCCTTAACACATTCACGGCGCGAAACGAGAATTCTCGTTTTCATTCAAAAAACATCATTGACTAAGAGCGTGGATTCTACCTTACAAAAAATGCATTTATATCAAGCTGTCCATATTTTTTTTTAGATTGTAAGACATTTTATATTAACCCATTTGTGCCTGGCATCCTAATTTTGGAAGCTTTCTTAAAAAAATCCCCATTACAAATAGAATTGTGATATCCTTTCAAAACTTTATAAAATATGTCCTTAATATTTGTTTTCAATATTTATCCATAAATGACAGCGCATTTTTAAGAATAAAAGGGTGAAATAAATGTTTGTTGTAGCGAAAAGTTGGATTTTCTTGAAATAAAATGGCGTGTAACAAAAAGTAAGATATTTCTTTTATTTTTTTATCAAACATTTTATAAGTGGTATTATTTATAAGACGAAACATTATTTTAGAATACGTAATTTTGCATTTTTTCAGATTTCTATTTTTTTGTTCGAATTTGAACCTTTATATATCGTCCCAATTTTGGGATGCTAGGCACGAATGGGTGGGGGTTTTCTCCGTTACTGTGTATGCATTAAATGTATGTTTTATGCCATTTATTTTGTTACAAAATTGTTACATACCATTTAGATTATTATTTGGCTATAAAATTATTATTCGGATTATTATTTGGCTATTCTTTTTTAATACTATAGGGGGGGTTAGTGGTTGGGCTCGGTCCAAGAACAAGACACCCACCCCTCCCCAACCTTAGCTATTGGCTTGGTAAAAATTTATATCATACCGTTATGTTTTGTACTAGTTTAGTATTTGGCATCCCGAGGTTACTAAAATACAGTAGAACATCGATTATCTGACATAATTGGGACCGAACCGACAGCAGATAATCGAAATTTCCGGATTATCGAGAATTTATCAATAATCATCTAGTTTAATATGTAACATCGTCATCGAACTGCTATTAGGACTATTTAAATTTCTTAATAAATATCTAAATTTAAATTATGCATGAAAATAATTTTATCTGTTTAGAACAGGGACGTGTACACAGGGCGGATGGGCAATAGTAGAATTATACCGGGATCGAACCTTGCGGGAGCTCATGCTAATTTCAATGGAATTCGAAGAAAGGGGAACCAAAATGCTTATCTCTACTCGTGGTTTGGAAAGGAACACTTGCATATACAAGGAATGTGAAAGTAAAAAAAGAAAAGAATACGTTGGAAAAAAATTCAGGATATCGACATCGGTTTACAGAGAGTTCCGGTTACACGAGGGTCGGATAATCGAAGTTCTACTGTGTCATATATACTCGTGTGTAATAGGAAGAATTTTTGATAATTTTCTGCAAGTAAATTGGGGGGGGGGGGGGTTGGTAGACTTATACGCGAGTCAATTACAAAAGCCAAAAAGAAGAAAAAGAAAAAAAAAAAAAAAAAAAAAAAAAAAAAAAAGAAAAGAAAAAACTTCGAATACTGCAAAATTCTGCTTTTTTATGTGTATAAATAATAAAATAATATATAAAATATACAAATAATAATAATTTATAATTAAAATAATTTCAATGATTTGTTTCTGTTTACTTACTAATTTTTCGCATTAGTAAGTGTACTCTTTGGTTTGATTTTGTGCGAAATTGTAGTAAAAAGTTAGGGGCGACATACGCGAGTTTTTGATTTTTTGCAGAATTTGCGTTCAAAAGTTAACACTAGAACGGCGGCAAGGGGTCATTTTGACCCCTGCCAAACGAATACATGTCGATTCGAACCAGAAAACTTTTTATAATTTAAAATTAATATATGCTGCACAAAAATAACTTAAATAAATAAGTTAAATAGTTTTAAGTAAAAATTCTGATGTGAAATATTTTTATAAAACTTGAGTAAAATTTCCCGCCGCTCTAGTGTTAATGGGTTGGCGTATATGCAAGTATATATGGTATATATACTCCATTTGTAGTTATTGATTATTATAAATTGTTACTATATAAATTTTTACTATATAAATAGCTAATGGTGAGGAGGAAGGGGGTCTTGTTCTTGAGCCGACCCCACCCCTCGCCCCCCCCTCCTTATAGTAATAATAAAGAAATTTTTATAGTCAAATAATAACCTGATCCTATATAACGTTTTTGAAACATATTAAATAGAGAAAACCCCTACCCTTTCGTGCCTAGCGTCCCAAAATTGGGACGTTTATATTTTTATACGTTAAATAAAAAAAAATTTAAAGAGAATTTTTTTATTATTTTTTACGTTCATTTTACACCATTTACTATAATTAAGCCCAATATTGAGTTGAAAAAAAAATCAGGCACTAATGGGTTAAACTCGTTCATTGAAAGATATTTACCGATGCATAAACTTGGTAAACCTATCTAGAACACCAATTTACAAAAGTCTTTCAGAACAGGGAGGAGTTTCTACTGTTTTAAAATTCAGATTTGATAAAAATTGCCCGTCGGCTATCTCTTAATTGATCAATAATTATTGTCCCTAATGTATATAAATTATTTGTACTGCGATGGTTTGTCTTAGATGCCTATATGCTCAATTTCAGAACCGTATCTGCTACAGTCACATAGTTTTGGAGGGAGGGGTGAAAAGGGGGATTGGGGCTGGCTAGATTTGTGACAGTGTATGAGACGTAACTACTGTCGTTTGGGCTCGGGATCATAGTGATGTAGCTACATCTCATCCACTGTCCAAATGTAGCCCCATAAGTCCGAACCAGCATTTCACCCTCACCCCAGTTCTTAAAAACTCCCCCAAAATAGATCTTTAAAACATCACCACTACCTCCAAAACTATGTTAATATAGCAGCTACTGTTCTGAAACTGAGCATATAGGCATTTAAGAGATTAGGCTTCGATACTCCACATCAACAATCGCAGTACAAATATTTTATATACATTAGGGACAATAATTATTGAACCAACCACGTAGATACAACTTATATGCGAAAAATTCTTTTCATGAAAGCTTACGTATTTCAAAGCATAATACATGAAAATATTTTTTTTTTTTTCTGATTCACGAAATTGACAATTTTCATGAATACGAGAGCAGGCCGAGACAAATCACTTCTAAAATGATTGATTCCCTTTTTATGAAAACAGCATCGATAAATTTTGAAGATTGTCACCTCTTCCTACCTCCATTCAGTATCACACAGTAACATTTAAAGGCTCCTCATTTTAAAGGTTCCAATTATAATTTGTATTATTTTGCTGAAGTACAGAGACGCTAAAAATCTGCCTCATCAAATGTATTTTTATATGTATTCTTTGTAAAGTAGGTAATGATGCAAAATCTTTTTTCCTTTCTTCACTTATCCGTGCCGCGATGTATGTCTGTTTCGACGAAAACTCGTAACGTACACTTAACCACTTAATCGGCGCGCCCGATGCATTCACGGAAAGCCATGTATGAAGAAATTTCGTCACGCCTGTGACCCGCACCGGCTGGACGTCTCATGACTTTAGATAATTTTTTCTTGTGTTTACTTTGTATTTTTCGCTCCCGAAATAACTTCAAGCCTTAAATACATGATTCTATTTTAATATTGTATTTGCACCACTATATTTTAAAAGTAAAGTTTTTAGTTAATTTCTTTTGCACATTTGTCAGAAATCAAGTACAAAATGTTCCTTAAACCCTTAATTCTCGCTCCCGTGATATTCACGGGCTGTGTTTTTTTCTATTCAGAATGTTTGATTCTCACTAGATTAAAAAAACAATGTAATCGGCGTTATTGTGGTATCATTTTACCTGTCATTAACCCGTTAACGGTTGCTTAATATATGGAAAAACCATAAAAAAAGTACCTATTTTTTTATTACAGAAATTGAATAATTATAAAATTTCTATATAAAATATGCAATTAGTTTTTTTTTTTTTTTTTTTTTTTTTTTTTTTTTTTTTAAGGCGAAAAAAAAATATGTTATAGAACAAATTCATCATGCCATCATGCAAGAATTCTGTGTTTTAATGTTTGTTTTACACCTTACAAATTAATGCGAATAAGACCTTTATTTTTCACATCTTAGATCTTTATTTATCATCATGAAATAAAAATTTACAAATAATATTTGAAATAATTAAATATACATTAAATTTCGATTATTAATATATTTTTTTTTTTTTTTTTGAGTGTGATGTATTTCGAAACATGCAATACAAAGTCCAACATCACAATCAGCGCCAAAATCCAAACCAAAACACGATTATTCAAAGACTTCAGACGGAAATGCCAGTTAAAGTTTTCTGGTTTCAGAAGTTTTTTCCAGCAATAAATCTCCAGCCCTCCGGGCTGGAGATTTGTTGACGAGAACTAACGAACGACACCGCAGCCCGTGATATTGACGGGAGCGAGAATTTAGGGGTTAGATAAGCTGACTATTTCCTCATTATCTGACCAAGGTTCCAAATTACGAGATCAATATGAGTGTAGCAATGTGCAGGTTCCAAATAACAGGATATAAATATTAAGCAACCGACATAACACCGTTCACAATTAAGCAATAGGCACTGCCGATACGATCTAGGCGCTTGTTAGGTTTATTGACGCTACGCGGTAATTAGGTGGTCACCCGCCCCGATACCACGTATCAAACCCGTTCATCTGGGGCTTCCCGGCAGGTAGGGGCCTGGTCATCGGTTAGAAAGAAAGAAAGCTGACTATTTCTTTTTCAAAAAAGTGGTGGCAATCAGCAATTTGAATTTTTAAACCGTAATATAATGCGAGCGTTAAGGGGTTAAACAAACAGTTGTGCTCACCTAATAAATTGCCTTATGCCAATACAGCGGCATTAGTCCGTTAACACTAGAACTGCCATAGCGGTCATTTTGACCGGTAAAAAATGAAAATATTTCGATTCGAACCAGAATTTGTTTTTCTAAAATAAATTAAATATGTACACGGAGAAATAAGTTAAATAAATATGTTAAATAGTTTTAAATAAAAATTCTGGTATAAAAATAGTTTTATTACACTTGAGTAAAATATCCGGCGGTTCTAGTGTTAGGTGATGCTTAAGCGCTTAAAAGATGGAAACTCTGAATTGACAAATTTGCTTTTAAGATAAGAGTGCTTAATTTTAAGATATTGTAGGAGCTGAAACACGTGTTTTACTTGTTTCAAATCTGAATAAATCTAGGTCACCGTTTTATAAATTTAGTGTTGAGATATCTGGAAAGAAATCAGAAGATTCCATTTTTTTCCTGATGTTTTGACTTCGAAAAATCGGATAGTGATACTGAAGATAATGATGATGACTCCAAAATTTACTCCAAAATTGATGGTGACTCCAGCACGTCAGTGGCCTAAAATTTCTTCAAGTGTTCCCGATTACGCACCACCATGTTTGTAATTCAAATCGGAAATTAAAGTTCCGTTTGATGCCATTTCAGGTATTCTGCAGTACTATGAACATTTTATAAATGATGAATTAATGGATAATATTGTAATCGAAACAATGGGGAAATGTGGTTTGAGAAAAAAGAGAGAAAGGCAAACTGGAATCGCAACCTGCCTCTCGAAATGAAATGCAATTGTTCCTTGCTCTTACTGCTCTCAAAGGAACTGTAAAAAAAAAAAAAAATGCAATTTAACAAATTACAACGACCATTTGGAAAATGATTCTTTCAAAGAGTAAAATTTAAGACAAAAAAAAAATTGCACGGAGTTGATCATAATTACTTACGCCATGGATTACAGTTTTCGGTACTGTAAATTTTTAAACTTCTACGGAGATGGTCATACATTACGTACGCCATGGATTAAACCTTAATTTTAAACGAAATTTCATTCTTAAACTTCTAAACATCCCACAATATTACTTTTTACACCGTCGTATAGAGAAAAAAATGTACTTTTAAATGCAATTTATTTGGAAGTTGTATCTCCATTTGTTTCTGAGTTATTAATTTTTTTCTTTTGGTCATAGTGGCAAAAGAAGTATCCATCTCTGTTGAAAATAATGGGAAAGTACAGATTAGTGTATAGACCAATCAGAAAACGAATAAAATGCGGTATTCAACTAATAAAACGCTTCAGATATGTTTTTTATTTCCTACTCTGACCGAGGACAATAACAATTTTTTCCAAATGGTTAGAAAAAATGGGGGGGGGGGGGAGAAAAGTACATATTGGATTAAACATTATTTGTTAAGATACACAATTTTTTCGCGATAATATGACGTACAATAGGTACAGCAAAAAAAAAAAAAATATTTACAGTTTTGGTGTATCGAAGCTCACGATCCTCAAATTCATCCTAATCCACTACTGCACAGAATTTGGACGGTTTGTGCGCATTGGAATAATTTATATAGAAGTACAATTATAAACATCGAGTCGTTTGTATGAAAGTCCTTTTCTGGATGTGACCCCTACGGACAAAAAAGAAAAAAACCTTACAGAGAATGAAAAGTATCTTCATCCCATGGGAATAAAAATGGAAACAAAATTATAAAAGAAACCAGTTATGATTGCAAAAACTGTAATGTAGGACTATGCATACCATGTTTCAAAGTTTTCCATACATTGGAATACATTTACTAAATTTTGAAAAATATATCGAATGTCGATTTAGAAATTAAATTTGAATAAAATTATAGACTTTGTAGTAATATACCAAATTATTTGATTTACGTATGTCTTTACATTTACTTAAAGTGAAACCACAAGTTACAGCATTGAATTGAAGCTTCCCTGTACGTTATATGTGTACAAAAAAAAAGCAAATATAAGATAAATAAAATTGTGAGTTATAAAATTTTACGCATACTGAACCCTTTTACACTTTCATGTCTAAAGCTCTTTCATTGCTAAAATCTTGAAATAAATAACCGACACCGAATTTTATGAACAGATTTATTTAGAAATAACAAAATAACTACTTTTCACATATTTACTAAAGAAAAATTTTTGCATTAAAATTCTGGTGCAACTGGACTTTTCAGTATTAAAAGTAAGGAATTTCCTAAACTTACCACAGTACTTGAAAGGGTTAAATTTGAAAAAAAAAATACTCTGTTTCCATTACTAATGACCTCAGAATTTTATGAATAATAAAATCGGGCAATAAAAAAAATCGATGATTTTTGAAGGCATTTTCCGAAAAATACACGACGATTAAAGAGTTAAAAAAAATCTGTGTATCGCAGGTAATATCCGTTGTTTTTTTTCATTAAAACGGGAAAATTAGTTATTTTGTTTGAAGATTTTCAGCAAAAATTGTAAAATGATCAATCTAATGTAAAAGCTACCTAAAATCGTCCAATCTAAAGATGTGTTTTCGTCGAATCAGAGGGATGTTCCAGGAACTGATCTGAATTGTACTATTTCGTATTTGAAACGGAAATTTTAAGTATGTCTTTTTTCCTTCAAAACCCAAAAAAGACGCAAAGCAAAGCTAAAACGTTTTACAAATTCTACATACAAAAACGGAAATGTCTTTAAATAAAAGACTGCACCTTATAGCCCTCTTCCCACGTTTGAGAAAACTCTCTTCTGGAATGCATTATGTTTAAATGCATACAGAAAATACACTTTTTAAAAAGATAAACCTAAAGGATACATTAATTATTAAACAAGTTATTTTAAAAAGCCTTTTCAAGTATATGATTTCAAATCGAAATGTATTTTGGATTATTTTATGCTACCAGATAAATTTATTAATTATATTTCAAGTAAAAATCGAAAGTCTACGGATTAAAAACATACAATGTACAGCTGTGGAAAAAAAAAAATAAACACCCCCTACTAACTCGGCAAAAAATTATGGTAGAAGAAAGTTACTGGTACCACATGATTGGTAATAAAGTCTACTTTTAAATGATGTATGTAAAATTTGCTTAGGGGGAGCCATCTACATATTAAAACGAACCATAACTTTGTTTTTTTTATATCAGTTCGCAATTCTGACATCATAAATGAACTTTACACTCTTCAATTAGCTTTAAAATAAATTTTTATGCAATTCGTACAATAAGTTTCCGAGAAATTAATTATTTTAAAACGAGCGTATTTTAGGGGCTGTATCCAAATTGAAATTCGGTACTTGATTGTTGCCCGAGAGAGACTCTATCTTGATCAAAGCATCTTAAGCTCCATTAAAGCAGTCACTGAAAATGGCTAGATTGCAGGATATCATAAGAAATTTCAAAATATCTAGTCTCTTGTATCACTGACGGCTCCTTAAACCATCATTTTGCCGTTTTTAAGCATAATTTGAAAACTACTTGGAAGAAAAATCTGAAATTTTGGATTTCCATAAAGCAGGACTTAATAAATCTAAATCCATCAAAAACATTGTAGTTTCAAATTCATAATGTTCTCAAATAATAATTTCATAATTCATATCATAAAATTATAAAAATTGCAAATTGAACGTATTTATGTTGGGTATTTTAGTATTATTGCTATACAAAAAATTAGCACATTAGGAGTATAATGTCGAGAGATATTAATAAAAATGTCAAAATGTAATTTAACATTAGAAACACTAAATTTTGAATGTTTATAATTCAAAAACTTATCATTCAAATGGCTTGAAATTTGGTGTCTAGACATAGTTTGAACCGAAGATTTGAAATATCTTGTTAAAATTGAGTATTGCTATTAAAAAAAACAAAGTTTGGGTTCGTTTTAATATGTAGATGGCCCACTAAGCAAATTTATACACAACATTTAAAAGTAGACTTTATTTCCAATCGTTCGGTACCAGTAACTTTCTTCTACGATAATTTGTTGAAAAGTTAGTAAGGGTGTTTACTTTTCTTTCCACGACTGTACATTTACAATACATGTTATACTGGGAAAATGGATTATTCTTACGGCGTAAAATTAATTTTGTAATATAAACTTTTGTTGTTGTTGTTCCTTAGTATAAAATTTTCTTTTGATAGATCTTTTTTTTTCTTTTGCTTAAATCTCCCTTATTTCCAAATATCAAATATAAAAATATTGTTATTTTCTCGAAATTTATGTCCTTTACGAACACAAAAAAGGAGTATTTTTTCCGGAACATATTGTTTCACGTTAAAATTCCCATAATTTCCATTGCACGTATATAAAGGCTTTAACTTTAATAAGCGCATCACGTTGTAAAAAGACTTTATGTGGTAAAATATGTAACTTATCGCAATTTGCAAAAAAATACTTATTTCATACTTTAGACAATTTACTTCATTTACAAGATATCAGATTTCTTATATTTCTAAATACAAGAAGCTAAAAATTATACAACATGCATAGATTTTGAAAGTTTTCAAGTGTATTCCATATAATACAAAAATATATGTACAAAATCTTCATTTTTATGATTTGGTGAAGATATATTTGTGCAAAAACAACATGGGCATTAACGGCGAAATTTATTCGGAAAGTATTGCAATTTGATAAAAATTTAATATCCTTTAAGATATGTTTAAAAAAATCAAAAACTATCTATGCATATTTTATTACTCTAAAGTCTTTAGAGATCGCATTAAACATATTTTTCATAGTTCGATATATTTTAAACTCATTTTTTCAGTAAAAATATAATAAATCTGCTTTTAAAATTTTTATCTGTGTTATGTGCAAATGAAAAATCACAGAAAATATTTTTTTTTAATGTTTAAAAATCGCTTTAAATATAACACTTACCGAGAAATAGTTAAATGAAAAATCTAGGTAAGTATGTTTCACATACTTTCTTTTACCATATCTAAAACTATGTAAAGCATTTATTTTTATTGCTTTTATTGCATCATCCCCTGAAGAAACTGGAAATGTTTCAAGAAAATTCTTTTTATTATTCACGCACCAATGGTCTTTAAGTGCAACCTTTATATCTTAGGGCAAATTTATTTTTAATATTTCATATGGGGATAATACTAAAGAAACGCGATGGTTTTTAAAGATGTATATGAATATAAAAATATATTTATTTACAGATGAAAGGGTTTTTATATACATTTTTCTGACAGAGAATTTATTTATTAAAAATATCCGGTTTTTAGCATTTGCATGTTTTATTTTATTGGATTGTGAATATTGTATTTTATACTTATTTGTGCGATAATCATAAAGTGCATTCCTTTACAAGTAGGTAATTTTTTTTATAATGTTTGATAAATAATGATATTATATCAAACGAGAAATAATAGAGAATTTACCAAATAATTAAAGTAATGTCGTATAACTTAAATATTAATAAGTTCACACAAGAGAAACACATGAATGCACTTCCATTATCTTCAAATATATCTGAAAAATAGCATTTTAAGCATGAATTTAAAACTGTCGAAGTCTAAATAGGTTTCGGCTTTTCAGCCATTGCTTTTTGCACTAAGCTTTATAATATGAGTAACAATGTCTAATGTAACAATAACGGATAAATTCCAATGACTGATTTACATACCACAATATACTATATTGCAAATACCCACTCGTACGATAATCCAGAAGTTCCATTAAAACATTTATCGGGGAAGTGATGGTTGAATTGTTGAAAAGATTCACTGCCACCAGAACAAAGAAATTTACTTGAAAATATAAAGAGGCTTGTTAAACATGTGAGCAGGTGATATTTTGAAGCGATATCAGTAGCAATGCTACTGCGCGCCCTCTGTATGAATAAAGGTTTATCACATCATTTCCGTCATACTCATCATAAAAACAAGATAATTTACTAAACCTTCCGGATATATCAGTTTTTAATAAAAATTAAGTGTTAAGTTAGATACCCGTTACCCGATAAACGGTAAAGCTGAATTTGCTCACCATAACTGATTCGATTTTTAGCTACCGGAATAAGTAAACTGTTTCTCCTCTGTTACTTTAAATGTAGGTACATTGTTTATAATTGCTTTTGAACTGTTGTTAGTTTTTATATGTGTTCGTAATTATATAAACACGTCGTACCTATAATCATCGTCTGTCCACATATAACAGCGCAAAACCTACCCAGCTGAATGGTTTGAAATTTAATATATATAAACGTTGCAAAATGTTTTCGAGTCAATTCAAATTTTATGAAAATCAAATTCAAATCTTAAAAAGATATTAATAAAAGTTTTCTTCATTCTATTAAACTCTATTATACAAAATTAATTATATTATATTCCGTGATAGGTAATGATTGTAGGTTGCCATGGTGATTACGTCCTATTTAGGAGTACTATTATTTCCGTATTACTGAATTTAATATATATGATCGCAATAAATTTTGTATTCCTCACTTTTTGTAGAAGGCAGAAACAGCTATTGCACCAAGATCTGAATATTTATAAAACTTGTTATTGTACGAACACACCTCATTTTTCACGTTTGACGTACAATTTCCGACTCGTTTGATGATATAATCAACATTCTTGTTTTCTCTGTAATACAATAAAATATTTTACATGTAATATGCTAAACGCTTAATATGCGCATAGCTGAGACTTTCCTTCTCAGAAAGGGATGATCAGAAAACTGTCTACCATCCCATATCCCAAGGAAACTGGCGCTGTCACAGCTTGTGTCTCATGGCGTAGCAGCTGCATTCCAGAATATTAACTGTGTTTTGCACTTTCTTATGTGTAGAACGCAGACTACAATAAAAATAAATGTAGATTCAAGGGCATTTAGGCCAATGTTAGACGGGCACCTTTTTGCCTGCTTCTTACAATGCTATATCATTGTTAATGGATAATACGTAAGCAAAAAAGCAGGCAAAAAGACGACCGTCTGGCATTGGCCTTAAGAGTAATTATATTGCAACAATACTATTACAAGAAAGAACTTTTTTTCAATCAAATTTCATAAATTGCATGCTTTTTAGACAAAACCATTTCTATAAGAGAAATTCCCGTTTATCTAAGGATTTTTTATGTACCGTAATTTCCCGCGTATCCACCGCGGCTTTCTTGAGACTTTTTCAAACGGAAATTTTATTGAGAAAAAGAAGTCAAATACAGTCATACCTCTATTTAACGAACCTCTATTTTGCGAATTTCTCTATTTCGAGAACTTTTCCTTGGAACCAAAACATTTTGCGAATTTCTACATAAAATAACCTCCAAATAGCGAAGTGCATTCTCTATTTAACGAACTTTTTCTTGTGATCTAAATTTTTTTTTCTCCCCATTTCTCAAAATATTTCTGGATATTTCAATCTTATTCTTTCTTTAAACACATTTTATGATGTTCAATGGCCTTGAACTGGTTTTACCAGGCACCTTCTTTGTCATCAGTGAGAATTCGGTAAGTACGGAGGACGAAGACGATAATCCCTTAGAGTAACTTAAAATAATGTGGATACAGATGAGAAAAAAAGAAGAAATTAACCATGATGTACAGATTGATGATTGTAATTCACTTAATTCTGAAATTTAAACCTCGGAAACACTATTCGAATTAGATATTTTCGACAGTGTGAAAAATAAAAACAATACAGCAATGAATTGCGATGAAGACGAATATGATGATGATGGAAAGGATCATGATGCAGGAATTAACAAAACTCCCTATGATGAAATGGGTGTAGCAAGCATTTGAAACAATCTGACGCGGAATATAGTTAGAAGAAAATACGCATTAAGGGGTTTTTAGTGCATTGCAAAGATGGGAGCCGTATTATGAGAAAAAGCATTTTTTTAAAGAAAAAACTCATACAAAATTAACAGAGTTTTTCAGAAACTAAATTTAAGGACGCATATGCTAATGTATGGTTAAAATTATTTGTTATAATAAGAATAAATACGATAATGTCATTAAAATTCGTTAGTTTTAATGTAAAACTATTTACTTAAAAAATAAAATACAGTGTATTCCCGGACAATGTTTTGTTTTCCTTGTAGATTTCAAAGATTTAAACACATAGAAAAAATGAATTGATGATGGATATTGGTGGGTAAAATAAATAAAACAAATCGATAAAATTTATTTTAAAAAATATGATTAATTACTTTTAGTAAAAATATTTAATGTTTATGAATTTAAAATCTGTTTTATGTAGTTTAAAGTATTTTAAAAGGTGAATCTCTATTTAACGAATTTTCCATATAACGAACTTTTTTCCGGGATTTAGCGACTTCGTTAAATAGAGGTCCGACTGTATGTGCTAAGCTGAAGTTAGTCACATTTTATTTAAAATAAGTTCTGGTAGGAAATTGAATTATCTGAGGTGCGGCGGATACGAGCAAAATTACCGTATATCTTTCTGGAATTACTACTGCAGTAATTTTACTGCAGCATTTTTTACAGTGTATAAATTCACTATAGTTCACCCTGTAAGCCATTTTTGGTACTAAAAAGTATTCTGTGCTCCTTCTGCCACACCTTATTTTGCATATTTCGACAATCCAGTAATAAGATTAAAATCATGCTGCATTTTAAATAAAAGATAATTGTTTCTCTATCTAGGAAAATACAATATAACAAAGAACAAAGATATACAGTACAGTCTTTAGGACTTACCCACAATTCCGGAAATAATTCTTTATCTTTGAAAACCACCGAAATAATATATTCTCAAAATTTAAAGAAGCATTAAAAAATACAAAGCTTTTTTTGCTGTCACAGATTTTGGAACCCTTTCCAAGTACTTTGTAAAGTGTATTAATCAGTTTTCTCAAACCAAAAAAATTATTTTTCAGATGCTATCAATTCTCAAGAAATCAATTTTATGTTGAACAAACATGCATCACAGATAAACATAATAAACTGACAACATTAACATTAATATTATTTTGTTACACTTGCAAGTAAAAATTCAATTCTGCCGTTTAATATATTTAATTAAGTTTTAATAGCATCCTAAAAATTAATATTCTTAAATATATAAATATTTAAAAATGTAAATATTAATTAATATTAATATATAAATATTAATACATAAATATTAATTAAAAATATATAAATATTTAAGAGACATACAACAATAAACCCAATTGGATTGAAAAATTAACCAGAGCCAGGAATCGAACCCGGGACCACAGCATTCCAGGCTGTCGTTCTAACCACTGAGCTACTTCGGCCGATACCTGGAATGCTGCGGTCCCGGGTTCGATTCCTGGCTCTGGCTATTTTTTCACTTCAGTTGTGTTTATTGTATTTATTTTTGTATGTCTGTTTAATATTTATATGTACCGTTAACAGTTGAATGCCGGCGTTATTTGTGTGTGTTTTATTATATATTGTAGTGTGGTTGTTTTTCTAATATTCTAGTTTGAAAAACTGATTAATATACGATAAAAAATACTTGGGAACGTTTCCTGAAAATCAGTGGCAGAGAAGGTATTTTTTTTTTTTTTATAGAAGTTTCTTTAAATCTCGAAATGTACTAGCTTCTGAGATTTCTAAAGATAGAGAATGGTTTTCAGAATTATGGTTAACCCAGAAGAAGATTTTGTAAATTTTCGTTAGTTATATTATATTTTAGTAACTTAAGAAATATTGCCCTTTTTCCACACTGTAGGCAGGAAATGATTTTAGCTTGTTCGGTAGATAGTCTCATGGAGTTCATCTTTAGTTCAAGCTGCAAAGGACTCACATTATCGAACCCGAAAAACTGGTACAGGCGATGAGCGCATGAATATATTGGAAGTATGCAACCGATGGGCATAACCCGCTTCAGTCCGTAGCGCCAGTACATATCGACGGTACCATGTCAAACTACCCATTGTGAAAGCAGTGGGCTACTTTTTTAAAATTCAGATTTCTTGTTTGGCACCACTTTTCTAAAATGGTAAAATTCCCCTTCTTTTTGCCTTTATTATTATGTTATTAAATAAGGTTAAATTAAGCGAATTTTACTATTTTAAAAAAGTGGTGCCAATCACGAAATCTGTATTTTAAAAAGAGTAGCCCACTCTTTTCACATTGGATATTTTGACATGGTACCGACGATACTTGATAGCAGAAGTCTGGCGAAGCTGTTAGAACGGCTCCTTCTGCTACAATGACAGGTTATTGCGATTTAAATAACTTTCAACGTTGTGTTATAGTCGGCGCACCAGGGGTAGGTCATAGTATCTGCGGAGTAACGATACAATCCGCATTTTCGTGCATGTATTCTCTAGTATACCGTGAGTATCCGGTATCCGAGTAAACAATAAATCTCCGACAGTGATGAGGTCGAAAAAAGTCACTGAAAAACGGGACTGACAAAAATTCTCAAACGAGATAACTGTGCAACACTTCTTCAAATTCCGGTGTATTTCAATGATTGAGCATGAACAAGTTTTAGCATGTTAGCTTTTAAGGAACTGTCATTGGTATGTGCTATTCAAGTCGTAGGCCAACTCGTGCACCATTGTTGCCTGCACTACACAAAGATTTATCCTTCGTCTGGGTAAGCAAACCCCTCCATTTGACAGTTGATTATTACAATTCCGTTGCCTGATTTGTCGAGTCTCGTTTCTAATTGTATCGGGTGGATGGACCTGAACGGGTATGGAAATAACCTCGTGAATTCATGGACTCTACATGTCAAGAGATGCTGAATAAGCTGGTTATGATAGGGGATTCCTGATACATCTGGAGACGACTCTGACAATTGACGGGTGCGTAAGCATCCTGTGCAATCACATATACCCATTTTTGTCTATTTTGCATTCCGGAGGACTTGGAAAATTCCACCAGGAACTTGCTACACCCAACACATCGATAGTTCCTACCATGTGATTCCAGGATTACTCGTCTGACTTTGGACACTTCCATTGGCCACCTAAATCCCCATACACGAATGTCATTGAGCATATTTGGGATATCTTGCAATCTGCTGTTAATTCTGTCAAGGGCAAGGTATTTCTGCTCCAAAAAAGTTCAAATAATTAATTCACATCGCAATTTACGAACAAATTTATTTGAAAATAATCAAAAGCTTTTTCTTCACGTGTATTATCAAATCGAAATTGTAGTAAAAAATTACTGGTGCAATTTGGCAATTTGGACATTAAAATTAAGCGTATGCAGACTGCCAATGGCACCCCTGAAAGGGTTAAGAGTTGTTCTCTACCATCTCGCACTCCTATGTATTTGTAAAAAAACCTCTACGTGGATTTATGATGTGAATTACGTACTAGAGAAATTCAGACATTAGTCGAGTCCATGGCACGGTATTTTGCGTCACTGTTCGTTGTGGCAATGCTGAGTGTGTACAAGTTTTTCTGGCACCTCAATGTACTTTATCATAACTATTAGATATCGGCGCTTTATGATTTCTCTTAAAAAATTTGGAAAGGAAAAAATATTAATGCCATTTTTCTTACAGGTGACTAAATGCTAACAGAAGTGTTAGATTTTCATTTTAAGTTTTCCGTGCATATTTTTCACCTTTTACGATTCTCCACTATGATGTAATGATAAGTAAATTATAACATAACGACATTGATAAGTAAATTGATAAAAAATTAAGACTTTAAATGCCTATTACATATTAATATTATTTCAAAGAAATTATTCTATTCTTAGAAACGATATTAACACTAAAAAAATTAATTTTTGAATTACTAATTTGGAATAATCTCTTTATATAGATTCTAAGAATACAACACAGAAATACTTTAATGTTAACAGATATATTTAATAAATATTCCTCATGCGTAAACGAAATTTTCTTAACTTTGAGAAAATTGATGAAAATAATTGGTAGATTAGTTACATGAAGCGATGATGAGGTATAATTTACTTGCTTGAAAAATTGGAAAAAGTAATGTAACATTTTTTTTATGGAAGTCTGTAGTTTTTTTGGCAATGTTTTCTTTAAAACTGGTTTCTTTTATAATTCCTTTAAAGATATTAGAACTAAGAGAGTTGCGAATGAATTACTAATGTTAAATAGAGAGAAAGTTTGGAGTACATCCAAATAAATTTACTCATAACTTTTCTGGATGGATATTATATACCATATGTAGAAATCTTCTAAAATCGAAGAACAAATTGAAAATAAATATCAATCAATAGTATATGTTTTACATTTAATTTTACCTTAAACAATAGAGATATTAAATTTAGTATTAAAATGAATCATTTGAAAAAGAGACTTATTATTTTTAACACTAGAACCGCAGAAAATTTTATTCAAGTTTAATAAAATATTTGACACCAGGATTTTTATTTAAAATTATTTAACGTATTTAATTAATTAAAAATTTTTGTCCAGTATGCTTCTAACTTATTTTGTAAATGGATTTATGGTTCGACACGACATGTATCCATTTTCTACGGGTCAAAATGACCCGTCGTTATGGTTCTAGTGTTACGAAAAATAATCAACCGAGATTTCTTTAACCCTTCTAATAACAACTTTAATTCTCCATCAGCAGGGGCAGATAGATAAATTGTCTCATATAATATCATCAATGGTGTAAAGATATTAAGGTTAAATTTTATTTGGTGTTTTAATGTTTAATTTAAAATTTAAATGAAAGAATTCTTCTTCATATATATATACAGGGTCTTGTAACTAAACGACCCTACTTTAAAGTTGTCTACAGACAAAACTATTGGTCAGAAAGATGTGAAATTTTGTGAAGGACATAATGAAGGGATGGGAATTTATTTGAGCCGAAAAAGTAGTTCAAAATGTAATCACCAGAGGACGTTTTTAATGGATTACACATTTAGCCACCGCCCACTGAATACTAAGCCTGGTCTGTAACAAAAGATGTCGGCTGCCGTAGGCGGGTTTTTTTTCAGAGTATGTACGGTCCGTTCAATGCTAACACCAATAATTTTTAAAAGTTTTTACGCTTTATTTTTCTCCGATTAAATAAGACAAAGTTACAAAACGCCGCATGAAAAATATTCAGGGGGCGGTGAATTAGCATACATTTACAATAGTTTAAAAATTTTATTGCAACAAATCATTTTCAAAAGGACTTTTTTAACTATATCAGAAATTTCAAATTCACACCAGGAAATCTTAGTAATTCTTTTTATTTTGTTTAATATAGGATATTACGTGATTATATATACAGCAAAAAATATCCTTTCAGAATTTCCGGTTAGGATTCCAAACATCTGAAGTAAAAAAAGCCCAATCTGAGAACTGTGTTCTGGAATCGTCTGGTAAAATTTCGCCGCCAGAAAGCGTGAAATCCTACAATTTAAATAAAACTGCAAATACATTTCTGTCGACGTCACGCAGCAGCTGTTACAAAACCTAGAATCTTTCGCGGAGAATTTGTTTTCAATGTCCTTACTATTGGTAATCAGAATGTCATTACGTTTACCAGACCGAGTTCTGTTAGTAAAATTGTTTAACCAAAACAGTAATTAGTTTACGGAAATTTCGGACTTCGAATAGGATGTGGGAAAGGTCCTCCACACATAAGCCACTGTGTTAAGGACGCCCTTAAGAATCACTTCACAGAAGAACATATCATCAGCCTCCACTTTCGTAGTCGATGGCTTCCCAGATCTCCAGACCTCATTCTATGTGACTTTTGGTTTTGGAGACGTTTGAAACATTTGGTAAGTCATGATAATCCAAGAACTTTACCTGATCTTAAAGACAGCATTTCACGACATGTTCTTAGCATTTCCCAGAACACACTGCGGTCAACTGTGGAACATGCTATTTTACAATTCCCGGTGGCAGGTGAAAATGATGGTCGTCATATGAAACATATTTTCATACAATAACATATGTAAACTATCGTAAATGTGTAATTCATTAAAAACGCAGGCTGATGGCGAAATTTTGAACTAAATTTTTTTTCGTTTAAACAAATTCCATTCCTTCATTATGTTCTTCACAAAATTTCACAGCTTTCTGACCAATAGTTTTGTCTGTAGACAACTTTAAAGTACACTGTTAAAAATTTTCTGTGAAATTACAGAGAATCTACGGGTAATCCATTATCTTACGTCTTATGTAAAATTACAGAGATTAGAAAAACAGAGTTTCTGTTAAATAACAGAGAAGATATTTGGTAAATTTACACAAGCGTCTGCAAATTAACATCGTTAACCTTCCTACCCTGAATGGGTCTAATCGACCCATTTCTATAATTCATTTCATTCGATTCAAACCAGAATATTTTTTGTAAAGTAAGATAAGTAAAAGGTACCGAAAACTAATATAAATAAATACATTAAATTGTTTTTAACGAAAATTCTGGTGTGAAATGTTTTTATTAAGGTTGAGTAAAATTTCAACAGGGTAGGGAGGTTAAAAATACACAAGACTCTGTAAATTAACATCGTTAAAAATACGCAAGACTCTATAAATCAATTTATTTTTTTAATTAATTTATCTTAGTTTTTTAAATCAGCGAATTTTAGAACTTCGAAGTATCAGAGTTATTCAAGCAAATTTGAACTGCTGCGCCATTCAATTTTTTACACAATTTGCTTCTGGCCGGTCTGCGGTTTGAACCCGAGACCTCTGGGCAGGAGAAAAACATCTTACTGACTGCGCCATAGGAGCTGTTACTGCAGTGTCCTTTACAATAAAGCGGGGAAAAATCTATTGTGCTTGTGCTTTTTAAAGATTTCGCTTCAAATATATTCGTAAAAAAATTTCTTAAGCGGTTTATTTTAATTTAGTTTGGACCGAAACATAATGCCTATTACAGTGAAACTCGTTTAAGATACGAATCAAGGGTCTGAGAGCATTTCGTATCTTAAGCGGGATCGTATCTTATCCGGATTTCATAGATTCCCGAGTAATAATGCATGTAAAGGCAGTGCACATTGTTATTAACGTATTTTAACCATTTATAACTCTCATTTTACCCATTTCTAACAATTTTTAGATATTATAGAAAATTTAAATTTAAAATTTTGAAATAAAGAATTACTTTATTTTTCTCAAAATATTTATTGAGTCAAAATTAAAATGTCAAATTATAAAAAGACAATAAAACAAAATTTTTGTTAATCTTTAGAAAACAACAACTAAAATATACTACATACTTAAACAGGAAAAATAATAAATTTTCATAATTACTTTTAGAAAGACAAACTAAATGTATGCAAGGAACAATAATTATTTGTTACATTATCTAAATTAAACTACGTGAAGTAGTTTTAATTTGTTGAAAAAAAGTCGTTTACCTTGGTTTGGTGCAACTTAGGGCGAGATTTTATCACGAAGCTTTCTGCCTTGTTGATGTTGTAGATAAAATCTTCGACAGATGGACCAGCATCCATCGAAGAGGCGTACTGTCGAAGTAAGCTGAACGAGCTGATTACAGATTCGAATGATGGTATGGCTGGCACATCCGTTTCTTCACCCGCGTCATCTACTTCTTCTTCTGAAGGCCTAGGTTCATCGGAACTTTTGACATCTGCGATTATATCCGGGATAGAACGAACTTCACATGTTACAAGCTGATCGTCAATTTCGACAAATGAGTCCCAATCTTCGCATTCTTCTTGATACTGCTCCTCTTCTGCGATGTCAACGTTTCGAAAAGTGCCGTCGACGTCAAAGTCTTTACAGAAGCAGTTCACAATGGTGGATGATGTTACGTCTTCCCAGGACGCTCTCAGGAAATGCATAGCGTCTAAGAGGTTAATAGGCTTACAGGTTGGGCAGGATAGATCCTTTTCATGATGATCTATTTGGTGTAGATGACGTACAACTACACGACTTTTGTATTTCATTTTGAGAACAGGAATTATGCCCTGATCCATGGGTTGAACAACGCTAGTTGCATTAGGGGGTAAAAAGACTAGTTCGACGTTTTGTAAACCAGGAATATCCTTGGGATGGGCGGGACAGTTGTCGGCGAGACACAATACCCTCCTGGACTCCTTTTTCATTCGTTCATCGAACTTGCGGATCCACTTAACGAATATATCGCCTGTCATCCATGCTTTGGCTTGACTTTCATAATCGCAGGGCAGATTTCTAGCATTTTTAAAGCAGCGAGGATTCCGCGACTTGCCGATGACGAGGGGTTTTAATTTATCCGTTCCGCTCATATTTGAACCAACAAGAACAGTTATACGTTCTTTGCTAAGTTTGCCCCCAGAACATTTCTCACCTTTAAACGCCATAGTTTTATCTGGCATTAATTTAAAAAAAAAAGGCCCATCTCGTCGACATTGTAAATATTGCATCTTGAGTACTTTTTCAATAGCGGCGCGAGCACGTTAGTTTTCCAACAATTGACATCATCTACATTCACAGCTGTCGACTCTCCGCATACCTTCCTATAAACTATGCCGTATCTTTGTCTGAAACGGTCTAGCCAACCGTTGCTAGGCGTGAAATCCACCCCAAGACGTGTAGCAATTTCACAGGCCTTTTCCTTAATCAATGATCCATTAGTTGGGATGTTCATCGATCGGGTTTGTGTGAACCACTGAAATAAAATCTTCTCCAATTCTTCAAATTTTGCCACCTTAATTTTCTTTCTGCTAGAGCCTCCAGCTGATGCACTGCTTTCCAGTCTCTGTCTATTTTTTAACAGAGCTCGCAGAGTTGACTCGTGGATTCCCACAGATTTAGCAAAGAATGTCTTGTTTATCACATTCTCGGCGTCATATTTCCTTAACACATCCAGTTTTTCAGTTAAAGAAAGTGCTTTTCTTTTTACTTTCAGTCGCTCATCCATTATTTATTCCTATTACTATTCAGCGGATAAACAAAAGACTAGATTTATGCCTTTCGACAGCTTTGCCGGTACAGAGGTTTCGAAAGCACAGTGTTCTCAGATAGGTTTTCCCTTTTTCCCTAGACTACCGAATAAAAATTCCCTAGATTCTAAAGTCACGTGAAATGGAAGAAATTCTGCACTTTGATTGGCTGTAACGGCCTGGCTGAATCACATACGAGATTCATGAACAGGGATGTAGTGGAGGGTATACGGGGGTATACGCCGTATACCCTCTGGATTTTTTTAAGGAACACCGTATACCCTCTGCTTCTCAAGAAAGCTATAGTATATATACACTAGGGTATACCCTCTGCCCTTGAGGGTATACCCTCTGCTTAGAACGTATACCCTCTGTTTACTTTACGACTACAACACTGTTCATGAACACCGGTTTGTGTTATACAAAAACAATCTCCCCACACCCTCTGTTAGCGAAAGAATTGCTTAAAGACAATTTCTCCCCACTGCCCATCTCTTTACTTCCTCTTCCATTTATCACGTTCATTGTCAGAAAAACACAGAAGTCTAAAAAAAATCCTTTTTTTTCCATTAGATTTCAAGAAAATATTGCTAGTCTTCTAAAAATTCCCTAGAAATAAGAAGGAATTCCCTAAATGGGCTTGAGTTTCCCTATATCTAGGGATTTTCCCCTAGATCGGAGAACACTGCGAAGGCACGGTATGAAGCTGCGTCACATCACGTGATTATGACGTTAAGGAGAACTTTCCCGATCCTTCCACAGGGACTTCGAACTTAAAAGGGGAAGAAGGAACGAGGAGGGAGATGGGAAGGCGCCAAGACAAAGACTCCAGCACAATTCAGTTGCTCTTTTGAGCTATTCTGTCCTAAAGACACGTGATAAACGGATTATATAAGCACCATTTCGTATATTAAGCGGGTTTTTTTTTTACATCAAGGGACAAATTTTCTTCGTATATTAAGCGGGATCGTATCTTATGCGTACGTATATTAAGCGGGTAATTTTACACAGGTTTAATAGGCGTTTTTCAAGGGACCGAAGATAATTCGTATCTTAAGCGGGATCGTATCTTAAGCGGGCGTATCTTAAACGTGTTTCACTGTATTTTTTTTAACCAAATTAAATTTTTTAATCCTTTATTTACGGAATTATTTATCAAAAAATTGCTTCTCCTCAATAATTATCTTCTTTAATATCTGAAAATGTAGTGGAATTTTTAAATAATATTAATGTGAAATTGAGGTGTATTTTTTCATTAAAACTGGTTAAATATATTGGTAATTATAACATTTTTTGTAAAATATTTACATAATCAGATATAAATTTTCAGATATAAATCAGACATAAATCAGATATAAATTTACATAATCAGATTTAAATAATCAGATTAATTAACCAAAATTACTTTTAAGGTTATATCACAATTCTTATAAAAGCAATGTATTTAAATGGTATTATGATTTTAACTAACTAAATGAATGAAAAAATAAATTAAAAAAATGAAACTATTTTTTTTCCTTTAATAATTCTAATAAAATTGCAAAAGAATTTTAAACGTGTGTATTTGAATTACAAGTTTTAACAAAGATGAAAATATTTTTAAATAAAAACAGGGAATTAGATACAAGATAAGGGAAATGTCTGTAAATCGATGACCGAGAAACTCAATCGAACGCATTTAACCGAGAACTAGTGTAAATTTACAGAGAGTCTTGACCGTGAAAGTCAATCGAATGCATTTAACCAAGAACTAGTGTAAATTTACAGAGATTCTCGATTTGTTTTCTGTGATTTTACAGAAATTTTTAACAGTGTAGTGTCGTTTAATTTTGGGCACCCTGTATATATATATATATATATAAACCTTTAACACCTTGGGGACGAGCTACCCGTATACTTGGCGCATGAAGCGCTCAGAATCCTTGTTTTTACTCACCAGTAAAATTTTACTGTAAAGTTTGCGTTATTTAATCAGCACATTTTCGCGATTCAAGAAGACACAAATTTCTGTTTTAAAAAAACGGTGATAAACAATAAAACATCTCGTTAAAGGCTCCCGTCGCGAAGGGGTTAAGAACATATTTTCATTCATGTCTTTATCTTTCTAAAACGTATGTAAATGTAACTCAAAGTTAAAAAAAAAAAAATTGCATTTTTTCGCACATCTTACCTTCACAAGCAAAAAGGATGTACTTCAAAATCAATTTCGTTCCTGTTTTTAAAGCCAAACTTATTGACGCAGTGCACATTTATCCCCCAAAACAAAAAGTAGATACGTGTTTAGCTTTTTAAAACGTAAGAGAAACTCGTGTGAACTCCTTTCTTCGTCTTTGAAGAGTAAAGTAAGGAAAAATAAGTTATTTTTAGACAAAAAAACTGGGAGAAAGACTGGAGTGGCAGATTATCTGCACTTCGTATGAAAATGGAGATGAAATATTTCTTTAATAAAATATAAATTTCTACCAGACATAAAATACCATTTGTATGCATTCTGTTCAAGGGTACGCTAATACGCATATCTGATTTTTTTTTTTTTTTTTTTTTTTGCATTAAAAATTTAAAGGAAAAGTTACTGATTTTTGCTCCATTCATGAGTACGGGTGTATGCCTGTGTAACAATTTTACTCCTGAAGTAGCTTTGCACTATAGAATTTTGGTTAAAACGCCTACATAGATTGAGCTGTTTTAAATACCCTAATAAATAAACAATAAAAATTGCTTGGACACATGAAACAATGAGTAGGTTGCAGAAAATATGCATTTAAAGTTTACTTCTCTCGCCAAACCCATTTCCTTTACCTATAAGACGCCTATTCTGGAAAAGTACAAATTTCGGTACTTGTTAGTTATCCCGTCGACCAAATTACTGTCGCCAAATTGTAAGATTAAATGCCAGTAATGGTTGATCGTAATGTCACATTAACTTGACAAAACGTGTTTACGCAATCAAGTGATTTTTATTTCGACGTTTTATTTGTATTTTTATTAATGTTATACTAATTTTTTAGTTAGATCTCTCATTTTCTGGTCAGAATAAAAAAAAAAGCCATTTTGTTTTCTCATTATGACCAGAAAATCAGTGGTCTAACTTTTTACGGCTGCTCCTCTGATTTTCTGGTTAGAATGGGGAAAAAAATGGCCATAATTTTTTTTGAAAAAAAAATTTATGGCCATTTTTTTTCCCATTCTGATCAGAAAATCAGAGGTCTAACATTTTACGACTGCTCTTTCATCTTCACCTAACACTTAATTTATAATGGCTGTTTCATAATAATAGAAGCCATCAGTCCATCAAAAGAAAATAACTCGGTGAAAGCGGACACTCGGTTAAGGGGAACTCGGATAATCGGGACTCTACTGTAGCTCAGTTTTAAGACTTAAAACACGCGAATTTATTTTATATAAAACGACGTCATCGGAATCCGCTGAAGAATTCCTCATTTACGATCTAATCATAAACATCTACAACTAGTAAATCTGCAGATCAGGAGCCTCAACGTCATCTTTGCAAGTCATTGTTTTTTAACACTCATTGCGTAATATTCATCTTCCTACAAATCGCATTTAATGTTTTCAAATTACATAAATATTTATAAGAATACAAAATACTTCGTAAAGTTTCAGAAATTAAATGTGTTAAACAAGTGGTTATACACTGATGTTCTGAAATTCTGATGAGCTGCTTATTCTGGTAACTTTTTAAATCAAAAATTGCATTTCTTCAGGGGGGCAGAGGCCCCCTGAACACCCCGTAGTCTATTTAAATTTACATTCGTAATTTTTTATTAATTGTGCGGATGGTTATAGTATATCATAGATTTTTTTTATGCTGTGATTTATAGGGATAAGCATAAGTTTTTTTTTTATAAATTAATAAATTTAAAATTTAAAATAAAATCCTCATGTTAACCTGTACGCAAACAATAATTCTTGAAGTGACGCCAAAAATGTAACCTTAAAATCCGCTACATTCGACCCAAACACAACGGCGTGCTTAAAAAAAGAAAGAAAGAAAAGAAAAATATTTTTAGTAATACAATTTTTAATTCATAATACGATGAAATGCTACTTTAGAATGCTTAAATATAAGCAGATCATTTTCATTTTACAGAAAAAATGCACGGATGAAGTCAAAGAATTCGGTCCCTGTTCCACCTGCTTGTTTTGTTTGGGCCGAATGAGGGCATTTAAATCTGAGCGATAACGCATGTCATATTGCAAACTGTTTTTACAGCGTACTGCATCCCCATCTATCTCTTTCCTCCGTGAATAATAATTAATTTTATTTTAGCCAAGATCTTTTTATTCCAACATCTTTTTTTTTTTTTTTTTTTTTTTTTTTATAAATGACGTCTAATTCACCTGCTATTCGTACTTACTCAAAACCTTTCATTTTGTTATATTAAGAAATACTTGAGAGTTTTCTTTTAATTCCCAATATGTCGCCATATTAATTTTTTTATTCTTAATTTTTTTTTTCATTTTCCTGTTTCACGTCAAAATCTTTCAATTAAAAATTGTTTAAGAGAAAATATTATTCAGGGTTTTGATTTTCTTGGCAACGATTAAAGAAACATTGATAAATTTTATGAAAAAATGCCACACTATTCTCTATGAAAATAATGAACTTTTGTATTTCTAAGCAAAATATTTAAATAAAATAAATAAAATATTGCCTATTTTTATTTCTGGGGCTAAAATCCATCTATATGCAAAAATACAAATGCATTAATTCATCCGTTTTGACGTTGACTTTACTGAAACATTATAGACGCATTTATACTAATATTATTAAGACCAAATACGTTGCTAGGCAACTGGTGAAAGAAATGGTAAAAAATGAAATATGTATTATGTCAAATTGAAAAAACAAAATGCTTTATATTATTGGAAAACATGCATAAAGTTCCCCCAAAAATTATAAACCTAATTGCCGAAACGTCAGTGAAGGCTTACTGTGGAGACACGAAAAGTTTTGATTTCCGTTTGTCTGTCTGTCTGTCTGTCTGTCCGTCTGTTCCGCGATAACTGCCGCAAAAAGCATCCGATCGGCTTGAAATTAATGTGGCATGTTGATGAGGTACTCGGACTTAGCTGTATGGTTTTTGGTTAAATTTGGTTCATTCGTTCGGGAAATATAGAATATTTTATTTTGCTCTGTAATGCTTTTCAATGGCAAGTCAGACGATTTTCAAATTTTAATTTGTTGAAAGAAATGGCTCATATAAATAAAAAAGAAAAATGCCCAGCTAAACTGATGGCATTGAGCTCACAGGCTATTCACACTAATTGTATATCATACTCTTATTTTAAAGAATAATGCCCCTCAAAAAATATGTGAAGGGGAATTAGCCCCCGTTTCACCCTTTATACTTAACCATTGAACCTCCAAATCTAATGAGGGAAGCTCCTTATCATAATAAACCGGTATACCAAATTTGGAGCAAATCGAATAATCCTGCAAAAAAACCATTTATCTAAATTAAGAGGGTGGACTACCCCCCCCCCCCCCTTTATCCTTAACCAATGAATCCCCAAAACGAATCAGGGACGCTCCTTAACATAATAAACAGGCATACCAAATTTGGAGCAAAGAGAATAATTCTGCATGAAAAAACCGTTTATATAAATTAAGGGGGGGGGGACTAGCCACCCTTCCCCCTTTATCCTTAACCAATGAATCCACAAAACTAATCAGGGAAGTTCCTTAACATAATAAACCGGTATACCACATCGAAGCAAATCGAATCATTCTGCATGAAAAACCTATTTATCTAATTTAAGAGGGGCGGGCTAACCTCCCTTTTCCCCCTTTATCTTTAACCAATGAACTCCCAAAACTAATCAGGGAAGTTCCTTAACCTAATAAACCGGTATACCAAATTCGGAGCAAATCGAATCATTCTGCATGAAAAACCCATTTATCTGAATTAAGGGGGTGGACTAGCCCCCCTTTTCCCCCTTTATTCTTAACCAATGAACCCCCAAAACTAATCATGGAAGTTCCTTAACCTAATTAACCGGTATACCAAATTCGGAGCAAATCGAATCATTCTGCATGAAAAATCCATTTATCTGAATAAAAAGGGGTGGACTACCCCCCCTTTTCCCCCTTTATCCTTAACCAATGAACCCTCAAAACTAATCAGGGAAGTTCCTTAACATAATAAACCGGTATACCAAATACGGAGCAAATCGAATGATTCTGCATGAAAAACCCATTTATCTGAATTAAGGGGGGTGGACTAACCCCGTGTTTCCCCCTTTATCCTTAACCAATGAACTCCCAAAACTAATCAGGGAAGTTCCTTAACATAATAAACCGGTATACCAAATTCGGGGCAAATCGAATCATTCTGCATGAAAAACCCATTTATCTGAATTAAGGGGTTGGACTAACCCCGTTTTTCCCCCTTTATCCTTAACCAATGAACTCCCAAAACTAATCAGGGAAGTGCCTTAACCTAATAAACTGGTATACCAAATTCGGTGCAAATCGAATGATTCTGCATGAAAAACCCATTTATCTGAATTAAGGGGGGGTGGACTAACCCCGTGTTTCCCCCTTTATCCTTAACCAATGAACTCCCAAAACTAATCAGGGAAGTTCCTTAACATAATAAACCGGTATACCAAATTCGGGGCAAATCGAATGATTCTGCATGAATAACCCAATTGTGTTAATTAAGGGGGTGGACAAACCCCCCTTTTCCCCCTTTATCCTTAACCAATGAACCTCCAAAACTAATCAGGGAAGTTCCTTAACATAATAAACCGGTATACCAAATTCGGAGAAAATCGAATCATTCTGCATGAAAAACCCATTTACCTGAATTAAGGGGTTGGACTAACCCCGTTTCCCCTCCTTTATCCTTAACCAATGAACTCCCAAAACTAATCAGGGAAGTGCCTTAACCTAATAAACTGGTATACCAAATTCGGAGCAAATCGAATCATTCTGCATGAAAAACCCATTTATCTGAATAAAAAGGGGTGGACTAACCCCCCTTTTCCCCCTTTATCCTTAACCAATGAACCCCCAAAACTAATCAGGGAAGTTCCTTAACATAATAAACCGGTATACCAAATACGGAGCAAATCGAATGATTCTGCATGAAAAACCCATTTATCCGAATTAGGGGGGGGGGGTGGACTAACCCCGTTTTTCCCCCCTTTATCCTTAACCAATGAACTCCCAAAACTAATCAGGGAAGTTCCTTAACATAATAAACCGGTATACCAAATTCGGGGCAAATCGAATGATTCTGCATGAAAAACCCAATTATCTGAATTAAGGGGGTGGACTAACCCCCCTTTTCCCCCTTTATCCTTAACCAATGAACCTCCAAAACTAATCAGGGAAGTTCCTTAACATAATAAACCGGTATACCAAATTCGGAGAAAATCGAATCATTCTGCATGAAAAACCCATTTATCTGAATTAAGGGGTTGGACTAACCCCGTTTTTCCCCCTTTATCCTTAACCAATGAACTCCCAAAACTAATCAGGGAAGCGCCTTATCACAATGAACCTAGGAAAAAATTTTGAAGCAAATCGGATGTTTCTATCAAGAGTTATCGCGTTACGTACATACGTACGTACGTACATACATACATACATACATACATACATACATACATACATACAGAGCGGGCGGGCACATTAGCTCTCAGGCTTTGATAGCCTGTGAGCTAAAAATGGATTTAAATGGTAAATTTTTGGTGCTGAAATTTTTAAATAAATGTAGTAAATTATTCCTATTAGTTTGCAATTTTGTCAAAACATTTGTCAGAGCTTTTAAATTAGGTATATAACTTATGATGGAATTTTATACATGTGTTCGAATAATATAAAACATTTTATTTTATGAATTTACTTATATTTCATTTTTTTTCTTTTAACCGTTGCGTAGCAACTATATCTCATCTAAAAATATCATAAATGTGAAAGTATGTATGGTTTTTAAATTCAAATCAAAGTTAAAAGGAATGAATTAATGAATGCCTTTGTATAGATATTTGCATATAGATTGATTTGAACGCAGAAATGAAAATAGTATTTATATACTATATAGAATAATATCTTTATTTATGTATTCAACTATTTTGATTATAAAGGAAAAAGTTCGTTATTTTCATACAGAATAAACTGACATTATTCGATTAAACTTTATAAACTTTATTGTTGCCAAAAAAAAAAAAAAGGAATAACAATTTCTCTCAAAGAGTTCATTTTAATTTGTAAGATTTTCGCGTGCAAAGGGAAAATGCAGCAAATTACAAATAATAAAAAAGATAAATAGGACAGGAATGAATACATATAAACATTTCACACCAAATACCACCTAAATTAATTTTTGTAGTGATATTTTCCCACACTACGAAGAAAGATTCCTCGATTTACACGATTTTACTTGGCCTTCCTTTTCTCATTGGTTGCGATTTCATTTTCGCAATTGCGTATATTAATTGGCACAAAATTTTACATTTTTATGACTGAGGTATATGTAAGGCCATACAAATAAGAAATTCCGTATTGTTTCCTATAAAATGTGATAAAGTGTTGGTTAACTATATATGTTTCTATTAAGAGGAGCAGGGCTGCCAAGCCTCCGGCGTTCTGGATACCAGTATTTTAATACAAAAAATGTTACTTTATTTAATTGAAACATTTGCGCGATTTAAAAGAACAACATTTTCTGTAAGGTAATAGTGTTGTGCAAAAAGCCTGAGACTTGTCATGTCTGGTGGTGAGTGAAATGTTTTATTTAATGCATTTATCTCTATTTTAATGCTACGTGAACAACGTCCCGTGTAACAGCTTGTAGAGTGTAAAATAAATTATTAAAATAATCCCTATTACGAAAAATGAAACAAAATGCCCGGCTAAGGGAAATAAAAGGTTAGTTAACCTTTCGTAATTTGACCTGAACACAGGTGTGCATCAAATTTCAACGGTGTTTGTAACATCACGATTTTAAATTAAATGTGGATACTATTAAAAGGCTATCACAAAAAATACTTAACGGCGCCATATCACGTTTATCTATTTAGTCAATTGGAAGTGGACACGATGATGAATTATTAACCGTTAGGTTTAGAACTCCCCCTACTTTAGGGTGATTTTAGTAAGTTAATGCTATCGAGTACATTTTTAGATATTTAGATTAGATCTTAGATATAAATATTGCAGAATGGTAATCAAAATTATTATTAGATTTCTAAATTAGATGTCTCAGTTTACATTTCCAAAAGTTCTTTATCCATTAGATACAGATGTTTGTGGTTAGCAGGCAAGTAAATACTGCTGTATGGATATTAGAATAACGTAAAATGCTTGACCAAATTGTTGCTTATCCTTATAAATCGCAGTGTAAAAATGAATCTAAGATATAGGATAATCATTAACTCAATCAATAGAAAATTACAAATGCAAAATAAATTACACAACGGGGGGTTCAGGGGGGGGGCACCCCCCTGAAGAAATTTGCTTTATTATATAAAAATTACTAGAATAAGTAGCTCGTGAGAAATTCAGAATATCATTACATAACAACGTGTTTAATTTAACGCTTCTAATGTCTGAAACCATCGAAATATTTTTTTCTCCTTCTATAAATGTTTGTGTAATTTAAAAGTTTAAATTTTGTTTTTGTAGAAAGATTAATATTAAGCAAAATTTGCTAAAAACAATAAGTTGCAGAGATGACGTTGAGGCTCTTGATCTGCAGATTTACTAGTTTAAAAAATCTCGCAAATATATTGACATAATTTCAAACTAATTGGAATAATTTAATAATCTTATTTAAAAATTTCAGCATCCAAAATTTACCATTTAAATCCATTTTTTATATGAGCCATTTCTTTCAACAAATGAAAATTTTAAAATCGTCTGACTTGGCATAGAAAAGCATTACAGAGCAAAATAAAATGTTCTATGTTTCCCGAACGAATGAACCGAATTTAACCAAAAACTATACAACTAAGTCCGAGTACCTCGTCAACATGCCCAATTAATTTCAAACCGATCGGATGCTTTTTGCAGCAGTTATCGAGGAACAGACAGACAGACAGACAAACGGAAATCAAAACTTTTCGTGTCTCCACAGTAAGCCTTCACTGATGTTTCGGCAATAAAGTATGGGTAGGACGTCACTAACTCAGAATAAGACACAAATGCAGCAAAAAGAAAGCAACTCATTAAAACTTTTTCAGAATAGCACGTATTTTAATTACTTTTTTTTTCAGTTTTTATGAGGAAGTGGCATTAAAAAGATATTATTGCTATTTTTCAACTATTCTTTCTTTACTTTCTACAGAAATGGAGTACTTGAGTTGCCAAAAGGAAACAAATGTCGCTAAAAACTACAAAATAATTAATGTCTCAAAAATAAATGGAGATACTGTTTTCAAACAAAATGCATTTAAAAGAACTTTTATTTTCCAATACGACGGTCTAAAAGTTGAAAATGTGCGATGCTTAGATGTTTTAAAAATTGCTAAAGAGTATTTAATCGTAATGCTTTGTTTTACGGCTAGCGTCTGTAAGGTAACGTTATTTTTTGGAAACAAAATAAGCTGGGAGAAAGAAATAGCATTCCAGGGGCTAATAATAAAACACAGATCTCATAAATTTCATTACTATTATTTTTAGCTGTAAACGACTGTGAAAGCGATTCCTTTCCATATCTTTCAACATTCATTAAATTTATTTATGATTTGTTTTTAGAAAATATATAATGTTAACCCCTGACCCCCCGAGCATAAGGGCAAAATTGTTTGTTTTTTTCTCTGTAAAATTTTTTGAAATGTTAAAAAAAGATGGTTTTTCCGACATGATATAAGTTTTAAATGAAAATCAAATTTCAAAGTAATTGCTTAAGAGGCACAAAGGGCCACCATAGTGAAAAAGATTCCATGCCGGGACTCGAACCCAGGCCATCAGTATAGCGCACTGACGCTCTACCGACTAAACCACATGGAATGATACCCAGCATGGAAATTTTCTCACTATTATATGTTGGCAAGGCTACAAGCGCAGCACAAGATAGAATATTTAACGTGAGCCACCGAACTGGGGCGAACACGAAACTTAATTAAAACATATAATAGTGAGAAATTTTCCAGGCTGTGTATCGTTCCATGTGGTTTAGTCGGTAGAACTTTAGTGCTCTATACTGATGGCCCGGGTTCGAGTCCCGGCATGGAATCTTTTTCACTATGTTGGCCTTTGCGCCTCTTAAGCAATTACTTTGAAATTTTATTTTCATTTAAAATATTATATGCAAGGCGAATGTTTTCTCTCTGAAAAAATTTCCATGTATTAATATAGTTTCTATCGATGCTGGTTTTAATTAAGTTTCGTGTTCGGCCCAGGTCGGTGGCTCACGATAAATATTCTATCTTGTGTTGCGTTTGTAGCCTTGCTAACATATAATAGTGAGAAATTTTCCAGGCTGGGTATCGTTCCATGTGGTTTAGTCGGTAGAACGTCAGTGCGATATACTGATGGCCCGGGTTCGAGTCCCGTCATGGAATCTTTTTCACTATGTTGGCCTTTGCGCCTCTTAAGCAATTACTTTGAAATTTGATTTTCATTTAAAATATCATATGCAAGCCGAATGTTTTCTCTCTGGAAAAATTTCCATGTATTAATATGATATAAGTTTTTTTATTAAAACGTTAAGCGCCACGTCAGCCACCGGTGGCTGACACTGAATTTTCCGTTTAAAACGCGTCATTCATCGATGGCTGCGGTCTAAAATATGATATAAAACTAAAAAAATTATATATTGTTTTACACTGTAAAAAAATTCCAACCGTTATCTGATTTTTAAAGGAAAACTTTCCTTTACGATACGGAAAACAGCTGATAGAAAGAAGATTCTGGATGGCAATGGAATATATTACCAGCGTCAGAAAGAAAAACTATTCGAATCGGATTGGTTTCCGATATCATGAAGACGTATTGCACGGGATGTTCTTCGCAAATTCAGCTGGCGTGTGATAAAAGAAGGTGTGACGTAGTGTAAGAAAATAGAAGCAAGTTTTTGAAATTACTTTGAATGTATCTTGTCCATTTTGTCCGATAGAAGGTTTTGTTTGCAAGTCCAGCTGCTCTTATTCTTGGTAATAGTAGTAAGTATTAATATTTATGTACTTTAATTACTTTGCATATTATTAGTTCCATGTTTATATTTGAGTATATGTTGTGGCAATTTTCGTTTGTACTGTTAGTGTTCTGCGCTGTAGAACTAAAATATTAAATGTGAAATTAAAAGAAAATCAAAACATATAAATCGGTAATTTTCTGTTTTGCAGCATAATAAAGTCCCGACGTTTAGCGAGATATTTTCTTTTAGATAGATATCAGTAATGTAACTAGCTGATCAAAAATTTCATTTATAAATATATTTTGGATTTGATCGCTGTTCACTGCAGTTCATTTATATTTTATAATCTATAAACCTATACTACTCAAGTACGTTTCTATTTGGCATATGTACCTTTTTAACAGAGCAGGATTATAAAATAGAATAGGCATGTCTATAGATCCGTTGTAGCCTGAGAAATTTAATGTATTTCTCATTTCTCACTCCGTTTATAAGAAATATATTCCAACAATAAAACATTGCTATACGTAGAATTTTATACATTTTTTAAAAAATATCTGACTGTATTCCACTAATCAGTGATGAGAATCAGTGATTTTCAAAAACCACTTCAGTTTTTCATAAATTAATTGAAAAAAAAAAGCAAAGTTTTGAATTGTTAGTTAATAATTGCACTCCCCCCCCCCTAAAAAAAAACCGCATTTGTCAAGCCCTGAACATAGCTATTTTTACGCATCGCATTGGAATTTAAATTATTGAATTATATTTTTTTCTGTTGTATACATTGGATACTATTATAGCTGAATCATATTTTGTCTGTTTTCAGTTTACATATATGTTGAACGGTTAGTAGTGAAATTGATGCTAGAGTGCTTTATAATGAAATTTATTATATCATAATTTACGAAGAAATTTCTTTTCGTTTGTCTGTGCATGTTAAACAAAATTTTATTTATAACAATATATACTTAAAAAAACATATAAACATATTTTTAATCAATAGAATCTTTAATTAAAAAAAAGAAAGTTTCGCTCTGTCTGTGTATGTGTATGTCTGTCTGTGTGCGATGGCTTGCAAAATTTATCGCACGTATAAGTTTGAAAATTTGGGTAAGGGTAGTCCAAGGCAGGTCCTGATGCACCTAACGCTTAGATTATTATTTTTTATTACCCCGGGACCCTGGGCCCCTTTAAGTTTTCAAATAAGTCCCTAAATTGCTAATGATTTTGCCCTCTATTTTTCCACTCTTATTCGCTTTGCGGTTCTTTCTCTATTTAGTTATTCCCCATTTATACATTCCAGTTACGATTCTTGGGCGCTGTACAGGGCTCCTAGAAATTTTATGCCCTAAATTGTTAATAAATTGTCACTTTTTAATGCGATTTTTGTTTTTGAGGCCCCTTTTTTCATTTAGTTATTTTCCCGTTTCTACATTCCAGTCAGGACATTGGTGTCCCAGCCCGTACGCCCCCCCCCCCCCCCCACGCGGGGTTTTTTTTTTTTCGCCATGCATATTTTATTCCATAATTGTGTCACCATCCGAGTGCATAACTTGAAAGTTAAATCTTGGACTCCTCTCTCCAGGCCAACACCCTGATTAAGCATTTATCCCCATTTTTGGCGCATTTCTTTTAAAATTTTAATCTAATGATGAATTCATGCCCTATACTTAATTTCGATTAATTGAAGATCTAAAGTGCGAAATATTCGGACCTTTATTAACATGTTTTCATCTTAGAACCTTGCTCTCAACTATTAATTGACAACTTCTGGGCCCCCTATTATAGTTTCTTAAAAATGTTCCGATTTACTAGCTTTTTTTCTAACCTCTTCTTAGGTCCTCTAGATACTAAATGAACGTCAAAAAATATCTTAGACTTCAGATACCACCAATTTTGTATATTAATTGCTTTCTTGGTCACTCGGTGCAGCTTCTTTACAAATTATCCTCTTTTCTTGCAATTTTCTTTAACATAGGAATAGCTTCCTCCGGCTATGTTATAAACTACAAAAACATTTCCTTACACTCCATATAAGATCTTGGCCCTGGGGCCCGGTACACGTCCCCTTGAAGATATTGTGCCCTATATTGTTAATAAATTGAACCTTTTAATTCGATGTTCATTTTCGGAGCCATTTTTCCATTTAGTAATTCCCCATTTCTACATTCCAGCTAGGAACCTGTTCATCTAGGACCCGGTCCTGGCCCCTTGAACTTTTTTTGCGCCATGCATTTTTCACCTCCTAATTATGTCACTCTCTCAGTACATATTTTTAATGCTTAGTCTTGTACATCTCTCGCCGTACAACACCCTCAGATTTTTATTGCTGTCCTAGGTACCTTTCTAAGCATCCCACCCCCATTTTTTGCGCATGTCTTTAAAATATTATTATAATGATTGAGTCATACCCTATGCTTAATTTCGACTAATTGAAGATCTAAAACGCTAAGTACTAGTAAAACTTAGTTGTATAAGCATCACCTACAGTAATAACCTCTACATTCATCCTTGCGTTTTAAACTAACTATTCTATATTCACTAATAGTTTATATACATTTTCTAATTTTTATTTTTTATCATCTAGTCTATATAACATTTGAACTAGATTACCGTACTCCTCAGGTAAATGACGGATTAACAGAAAACATACTAACAGTTCTGGCATATCAAATCCTGCATCTTTAATTTGAACCCTTTTTCTTCAATTTTTTTACTATATAAACCGATGATTTATTCTTGCGAGTTTAACTTCGATCAATCAATACGCCTTTTACATCGAGTTTCCACGCAGGATAGTTATAATCCAATAGTTTCGGGAAAGAATAAGTTAATTCTTGAACCTGAGCCATTATACTTTCAAAACAGTATCTATTTCAACAAAAACACACCACATTACATCTATATGACCAAGTGCCGAAACTAAGGGGGTGGGGGAGGGGGTAGGTTGAAAAGGAATGGTCGCCAAATGAAGATTTTTGTTTGTCGATTTTTGTCACGTCTATGTTTAGCACGGTATTGTGAAAATCGTCCTATCTGGGGTGTGCCAAAGCATAGAAGAATCTACGGATGACATTGCATAAGGATCCTGTATAAAGCGGATTTTTTTCCGTTTTCAAGATTTTAATGAATCAATATTTGACAAAGCACATTGCGCAGTTCAGTATTACATATTTTATGATTACATATTTTGAATTTGAATATAAGTCAGCAATTAGAAATTTAGGAAAAATCTCTTTGTAAATATACTTCGAGGAGGAAGGGGGCGGGGGCGCCAAAATCCATGTTTGTCCCTGCTGCAAAAAAGGCTAGTTTCGTCCCTAATTTGACCTTTAAATAGCATGACATGGCTCTTTAACCATGATAGAAATTGAGCATTTTTTTAAAAACGCAGGGTTTAAGGTCTTTGGTGTGGTGTCAAGTATAAAGTGCATTGATGAAACAGTTTAATTTGAAATAACAGTTCCATGTAATAACACAGTTTGAATGTTAAACTTAAATAAGAAAGAAATATACATGTACTTCCAGCATCTGATGGAAACTTGGTTGTTTTCACATGTTACTAACATAACTAAAATATAATTTCTACAAAGTGTAAGCTTAAACTCGTCGGTTTATTCCTCCTTCCATCACCATCCATGGAGTTCTTTCACACTTTAATTTTTTACCAGGCTGTCTCTCAGCTTTAAAAAAAAACCTTTTAAAGTATTCGAAAACTTCCGTTTTATCCTTAATTATATAAACTTCACTCCTTCTTGAATAATCATCAGTTATTGACAAAAAGTATTAACCCCCTCCTAACGAGTTAACCGGGCTAGGACTACAAACATCCATATACACTCTATCGAGAATTTGCCTAGAAAGGCGTTTATACAAATAATCTCTTTTAAACGATTTTCTGTTAGATTTTGCAATTAATTCTATTAGATTTTTTTATTGGGGTATAATAATACACGCCAATTTTAAAAGGTAACTTAACATAACTTTTAGGCAAATCTTTATATTTTAGTTGGGTTAGTAATATGTGATAATAACCAACTTTCCACCAAGTGCTGGAGATACATGTATGTGTCTTTATTATTTAAGTTTAACATTAAAGCTGTATTATTAAATGGAACTGTTTTTTCAAATTAACCTTTAACTGATGTCACAGAAATTGTCACATAACTAGTTTGAAGTGGTCTGTGAGACCACTTCATCGAAAGATGAATAACAAGGCGCGATTAACTCATAGGATGGCGTTCTTGTACTAAACTCTTTGCACAGGACTGTTATAATTAAAATTCACCTATTCAAAAGTCTCTGGTGATAGTACTAAAGTTCCAAACGGAACATAATTTCGGTAGTGTTTGTAGTTAAACTATGAACATTAAAAAAAGCTGCGGTCTGATAGACCGGTAACATCAGTTAAAGGTTAAACTGTTTCATCTATGTGCTTTATACTTGACACCATACCAAAGATCTTAAACCCTTGCGTTTTTAAAACTCTGCTTAATTTCTATCAATTATTAATCTTCCATTTCGGTATCAACTTACGTTTACTTATTACACCTGTGAATTAAAAATCGCATTTCTGTTAAAAGTAAGTGGTTAACTTTAGATTGGGGAGATTTCATCGGTAAATTAAATATCGCGTTAATGTTAACCTTTAACAGATGTCACCAGTCTCACAGACCGCTTTTTTTTCAATTTTTATAGTTTAACTTGTAACTTTCAGTTTAACTACAAACACTACCGAAATTGTGTTTCCTTTTGAACTTTAGTACTATCACTTGAGGCTTTTGAATAGGTGAATTTTAATTATGACGTTCATGAATTTAATTATGATTACCGCTACAAAAAGTTTAGTACAAAAACACCATCCTTTGAGTTAAACGCACATTAACCCGTAACTGGAGACATGAATTTTCTTACGCGTTCGGAGATGTAATGTTATTTTCCTTTTTTGTCTTTTGTAAACAGCATTGGAATTTTTTTATAAACGCAATATATTCTGGAAATCATGTAATGATAAAAGAACTAATTGTCGGTACTGGGGAATGATTTTATTCAAGGAAAAAAAAACACATGATAATCAGAGGCAAAGAAAAACGCGGAGTCATTCTGATTCCCGTATCCAGTTACGGGTTAAATTCATCTTTCGATGTAGCGGTCTCACAGACCGCTTCACAGTAGTTATGTGACAGTTTCTTTGACATCAGTTAAAGGTTAAACGTAATTTGTTAAATTTACGGGGGTGGGGCACCTTCTACCACTTGGGTTCAAGATCATTCCTCTGTTTCCATGATCCGATTACAGCGGGAATTGGTTCATTCAACTTAGATTACGATTCAACTACTTTCTGTATTATGAAAATTTATCTTAGATTTCAGTTACCAACATTTACGAATATTAATGGTGCATTTTTTTCCGGGTTCTATTGGACCGATTTCAAAGGGAATTTTTTCATTCAACTTAGATTACGAATCAGCTATTTTCTGCAAAATGAAAGTTTATATTAGACTTCTGTTACCACCATTTTCGAACATTAGCGACGCATTCTTTTATCATATCCTTGTTTCTATGGGCCGGATTTCAACGGAAATTGGTTCATTCAACTTAGCGTACTATAGTTTTACATGTCTTTAGTTCCACCTTCCACCGCCAGGGGCTGCATTCTTTTCTCCGGTTCAAACTTGTTCAACTGGTTATTAGAATGACTCCGGCGCATGCGGAGCACTCCCGGTGTACGCTGTCTTAGGCAGCTGGCAGCCAGATTACAGGTTCGTTCTGAAAGAATTTTGTTGGGAGCACGCTAGACTCTGCCAAAGGCCCCGGAAACTAAGTTCATTTGAAACACTGTATGCTGCCTAAGGATGTGAGATCCCCAGAACTAGGTTCATTTGAAAGATTTTTCGAAGATATAGATCATACAAATTTGAGTTTCGTTTAATGTTATTACAACGGCACCGGGCAACTTTGGGCTGGTCAGCTAGTATATAAATAAATTCAAACATTCTCAAACTAAAAAAGAGGGTTGGAGAGGATACTTGTTGATGGAAAAGTTACCTAAAAAATATCATTTGGAAATAAATGAAAGTGTTAAAAGAATTGTGAATTAAAAAAACAAATAAGGAAAGGTTCAAAGTGATTGTATTCTATTTAGATCCAGTGCAACTTCTGTCATTATATTTTAAACATATCTTGTTTTATTTTTATTATAGAAATAATGAAAAGTTATTCTTATTACTAAGTGCTCATAGTCATATTTTCTTCTGAAGGTACAATTGGAGATTCTGAAGATATAATTTGAAGATCGATGGCATATTGGTCTACATTTCGGTATGCACCCAGTATTTAGCTAATTTCTCACCAAAACCGAATTAAAAACATTTTTTATTTTTAGGTGCTGCTGTGAAGAAGTCAGAAGAAAGCCATGGACTTTTAGCAAACTTTTACATACTCCAAGGAAAGAAAATATCTTTAAAACATAATCTAAAAACTATAAACATAAAAATAATTATGGAAGATAATATCTCCCAAAATTTTATGTACCTATTTCTTATTGTGTATTCTGTTTTAATAAAAAAAATAATTTATCCCTGCCTTTAAAATTTAACTCCTTTTAATTAAGGTTTTTTTTAAAATTTAAATACACACACACACACACACACACACATATATATATATAAGAATTTCGAAAATGTATAGCTGATTAGAAACATATGTGTTCCTTACTTTTAAAATGCTTTAAATATAAAATGATCATGTAATGCTGCAAGACCTAATGGCCACATATGTGTGTATTTGATAAAATGTATAATTTTCAAGTAATCAAAATAAAATAAATTTATATGTATTTTACTACTCAAAACTGCTGCCTGACAAAAGTTTTAACTTTTTTGGACTTTTAGAAAAAAGTAAGAGCCGAAAGGGTTAACAATATATTTTTTTTATGATTGCTGAGTATGTGTTTTCTCTTAACAAGGACAGTGTTTCCCTATTAATATTTAAAAAAAGTATATTTGAAGACGAGACTAAACAGAGGTTTTAGAAGCTTTTCCTTCACAGAATAATTTGAACAAGCTTTCAATATCAACAAAGCGATTAACATATTTCCAAGCCATAAAAGATTGCTTTTAATATACCTATAAATAAGCATGTATATATTTCTATATATATTATAAAAATTTCTAATTTTACTAGAAAACTTATTTAAAGTTTGTTAAAAAAAAAAAAAAACAATAGATATGTATATTAAACTTCTTCACTTTCTAAAGTTAGCCATATTTTATAAATTCAATTAGTGTAAAATAAAATTTTGTGTGCAATTTAAGGATCCTGGGGCCCGGTACACGTCCCCTTGAAGATATTGTGCCCTATATTGTTAATAAATTGAACCTTTTAATTCGATGTTCATTTTCGGAGCCATTTTTCCATTTAGTCATTCCCCATTTCTACATTCCAGCTAGGAACCTGTCCATCTAGGACCCTGTCCTGGCACCTTGAACTTTTTTTGCGCCATGCATTTTTCACCTCCTAATTATGTCACTCTCTCAGTACATATTTTTAATGCTTAGTCTTGTACTTCTCTCCCCACACAACACCCTCAGATTTTTACTGCTGTCCTAGGTACCTTTCTAAGCATCCCACCCCCATTTTTTGCTCATGTCTTTAAAATTTTATTATAATGATTGAGTCATACCCTATGCTTAATTTCGACTAATTGAAGATCTAAAACGCTAAGTACTAGTAAAACTTAGTTGTATAAGCATCACCTACAGTAATAACCTCTACATTCATCCTTGCGTTTTAAACTAACTATTCTATATTCACTAATAGTTTAGATACATTTTCTAATTTTTATTTTTTATCATCTAGTCTGTATAACATTTGAACTAGATTACCGTACTCAGGTAAATGACGGATTAACAGAAAACATACTAACAGTTCTGGCATATCAAATCCTGCATCTTTAATTTGAACCTTTTTTCTTCAATTTTTTTACTATATAAACCGATGATTTATTCTTGCGAGTTTAACTTCGATCAATCAATACGCCTTTTACATCGAGTTTCCACGCAGGATAGTTATAATCCAATAGTTTCGGGAAAGAATAAGTTAATTCTTGAACCTGAGCCATTATACTTTCAAAACAGTATCTATTTCAACTAAAACACACCACATTACATCTATATGACCCAGTGGCGAAACTAAGGAGGTGGGGGAGGTTGAAAACGAATGGTCGCCAAATGAAGATTTTTGTTTGTCGATTTTTGTCACGTCTATGTTTAGCACGGTATTGTGAAAATCGTCCTATCTGGGGTGTGCCAAAGCATAGAAGAATCCAAGGATGACATTGCATAAGAATCCTGTATAAAGCGGATTTTTTTTTCCGTTTTCAAGATTTTAATGAATCAATATTTGACAAAGCAGATTGCGCAGTTCATTATTACATATTTTATGATTACATATTTTGAATTTTAATATAAGTCAGCAATTAGAAATTTAGTAAAAATCTCTTTGTAAATATACTTCGAGGAGGAAGGGGGCGGGGGCGCCAAAATCCATGTTTGTCCCTGCTGCAAAAAAGGCTAGTTTCGGCCCTAATTTGACCTTTAAATAGCATGACATGGCTCTTTAACCATGATAGAAATTGAGCATATTTTTTAAAAACGCAGGGTTTAAGGTCTTTGGTGTGGTGTCAAGTATAAAGTGCATTGATGAAACAGTTTAATTTGAAATAACAGTTCCATGTAATAATACAGCTTGAATGTTAAACTTAAATAAGAAAGAAATGTACATGTACTTCCAGCATCTGATGGAAACTAGGTTGTTTTCACATGTTACTAACATAACTAAAATATAATTTCTACAAAGTGTAAGCTTAAACTCGTCGGTTTATTCCTCCTTCCATCACCATCCATGGAGTTCTTTCACACTTTAATTTTTTACCAGGCTGTCTCTCAGCTTTAAATAAAAACCTTTTAAAGTATTCGAAAACTTCCGTTTTATCCTTAATTATATAAACTTCACTCCTTCTTGAATAATCATCAATTATTGACAAAAAGTATTAACCCCCTCCTAACGAGTTAACCGGGCTAGGACTACAAACATCCATATACACTCTATCGAGTATTTGCCTAGAAAGGCGTTTATACAAATAATTTCTTTTAAACGATTTTCTGTTAGATTTTGCAATTAATTCTATTAGATTTTTTTATTGGGGTATAATAATACACGCCAATTTTAAAAGGTAACTTAACATAACTTTTAGGCAAATCTTTATATTTTAGTTGGGTTAGTAATATGTGATAATAACCAACTTTCCACCAAGTGCTGGAGATACATGTATGTGTCTTTATTATTTAAGTTTAACATTCAAGCTGTATTATTAAATGGAACTGTTTTTTCAAATTAACCTTTAACTGATGTCACAGAAATTGTCACATAACTAGTTTGAAGTGGTCTGTGAGACCGCTTCATCGAAAGATGAATAACAAGGCACGATTAACTCATAGGATGGCGTTCTTGTACTAAACTTTTTGCACAGGACTGTTATAATTAAAATTCACCTATTCAAAAGTCTCTGGTGATAGTACTCAAGTTCCCAACGGAACAAAATTTCGGTAGTGTTTGTAGTTAAACTATGGACATTAAAAAAAGCTGCCGTCTGATAGACAGGTAACATCAGTTAAAGGTTAAACTGTTCAATCTATGTGCTTTATACTTGACACCATACCAAAGATCTTAAACCCTCGTGTTTTTAAAACTCTGCTTAATTTCTATCAAATATTAATTTTCCTTTTCGGTATCAACTTACGTTTACTTATTACACCTGTGAATTAAAAATCGCATTTCTGTTAAAAGTAAGTGGTTAACTTTAGATTGGGGAGATTTCATCGGTAAATTAAATATCGCGTTAATGTTAACTTTTAACAGATGTCACCAGTCTCACAGACCGCTTTTTTTTCAATTTTTATAGTTTAACTTGTAACTTTCAGTTTAACTACAAACACTACCGAAATTGTGTTTCCTTTTGAACTTTAGTACTATCACTTGAGGCTTTTGAATAGGTGAATTTTAATTATGACGTTCATGAGTTTAATTATGATTACCTGTACAAAAAGTTTAGTACAAAAACACCATCCTTTGAGTTAAACGCGCATTAACCCGTAACTGGAGACATGAATTTTCTTACGCGTTCGGAGATGTAATGTTATATTCCTTTTTTGTCTTTTGTAAACAGCATTGGAATTTTTTTATAAACGCAATATATTCTGGAAATCATGTAATGATAAAAGAACTAATTGTCGGTACTGGGGAATGATTTTATTCAAGGAAAAAAAACACATGATAATCAGAGGCAAAGAACAACGCGGAGTCATTCTGATTCCCGTATCCAGTTACGGGTTAAATTCATCTTTCGATGTAGCGGTCTCACAGACCGCTTCACAGTAGTTATGTTACAGTTTCTTTGACATCAGTTAAAGGTTAAACGTAATTTGTTAAATTTACGGGGGGGGGGCACCTTCTACCACTTGGGTTCAAGATCATTCGTTAGTTTCCATGATCCGATTATAGCGGGAATTGGTTCATTCAACTTAGATTACGATTCAACTACTTTCTGTATTATGAAAATTTATCTTAGATTTCAGTTACCAACATTTACGAATATTAATGGTGCATTTTTTTCCGGGTTCTATTGGACCGATTTCAAAGGGAATTTTTTCATTCAACTTAGATTACGAATCAGCTATTTTCTGCAAAATGAAAGTTTATATTAGACTTCTGTTACCACCATTTTCGAACATTAGCGACGCATTCTTTTATCATATCCTTGTTTCTATGGGCTGGATTTCAACGGAAATTGGTTCATTCAACTTAGCGTACTATAGTTTTACATGTCTTTAGTTCCACCTTCCACCGCCAGGGGCTGCATTCTTTTTTCCGGTTCAAACTTGTTCAACTGGTTATTAGAATGACTCCGGCGCATGCGGAGCACTCCCGGTGTACGCTGTCTTAGGCAGCTGGCAGCCAGATTACAGGTTCGTTCTGAAAGAATTTTGTTGGGAGCACGCTAGACTCTGCCAAAGGCCCCGGAAACTAAGTTCATTTGAAACACTGTATGCTGCCTAAGGATGTGAGATCCCCAGAACTAGGTTCATTTGAAAGATTTTTCGAAGATATAGATCATACAAATTTGAGTTTCGTTTAATGTTATTACAACGGCACCGGGCAACTTTGGGCTGGTCAGCTAGTATATAAATAAATTCAAACATTCTCAAACTAAAAAAGTCCTTCCGGCCAGTGCCGGGAGGAAGAGGTAGCTTTCATAATCCTTATTTTAAAAAAGCCAACTTATATCATGCAAACACACGAAGCTCAATTTAGTGGAAACCGAATATAGGAGATTCAATACTAATTTTTATTAATATAATGAATGAGAATTTCGCGAAATTAGTCAGCTTTATCCAAGCTGCTTTTCTTTAAAGTAACTTATATTTGGCTGCCAAATTCGGCAATTTCTTAAAGTGCCTGTCATTTTAAGACAACATGGTGGATGAGGCTAAGCAGTGAACTTGGTCGAGACCTTAGTAATTGCTGTGCACATGCTCACTCACATCGGAATCGGTTAATATATAGGAGTGCTGTCGCATGCAAAAAATCAGATTTTTCAAAATGTCACCCACAATAGAAATTGAAACTGCTATATCTGAGCCATTTTTTAAGGTAAAAACAAACAAAAAATGCTCCTGAATCCTTATATCAAGATCAAATACTTAAGAAAGAAACCTTTTTCAATTTCTAATTTTTTTGCACCTCACTTTAAATATATATATATATATTTTAATTTAATGGCCGCCATTTTGAAACAAGATGGCTGATGAATCTGGCCGGCGAACTTGGTCGAGGTGTTTATGTATACTATCCACATGCCTTCTTACATCGAAATAGGCGAATACGTGTGTTATCGCGTGACAAATACAAGATCGTTTCAAAATGTTAACCATGCTAGAAATTCAAAGTGCTATAAATCAACCATTTTTTAAGATATCAACAAAAGAACAAATTTTCAGAAACAAAAACTGCTCCGGAATCTTTGTATCAAGGCCAAACACATAAAAAAAATCTTTTTCATTTTCCAATTTTTTAATACCTCATTTCGAATATTAAATTTAATTTTTTTAAATGGCAACCCTTTTGAAACAAGATGGCGAATGAAGCTGGCCAACGAACTCGGTCGAGACATTGGTATGTACTATGTACAGACCAAGTTGCATCCAAATAGGTTCATAAATACGCCTGTTATCGCGTGACAAAAATCAGGTCGTTTTAAAATGTCAGCCACAAGAGAAATTCAAAGTGCTATTACTCAGCCATTTTTTTTAGATATAGACGAAAGAAAAACTTTTCCGGAATCTTTGTATTAAGGTCAAACACATACAAAAAAATTCTTTTTCATTTTCCAATTTTTTGGTATCTCATTTAATTTTTTTTATTTTTTAATTTTTTTAAATGGCCGCCATTTTGAAACAAGATGGCGGATGAAGCTGGCCAACGAACTCGGTCGAGATATTTGTATGTACTATGTACACACCAAGGTACATCCAAGTCGGTTCATAAATACGCCTGTTATTACGTGAGAAAAATCAGGACGTTTCAAAATGTCAGCCACGCTAGAAATTCAAAATGCTATAACTCAGCCATTTCTTAAGATATAGACGAAACAAAAACTGCTCCCGAATCTTTTTATCAAGGTCAAACACATAAGAAGAAAATATTTTTTCAATTTTCAATTTTTGGTACCACATTTCAAATTAAAATTTTTCTTAAAAATTTAAATGGCCGCCATTTTTAAACAAGATGGCGGGTGAAGCTAGCCAACGAACCCGGTCGAGACATTAGTATGTACTATGTATAAACGAAGTTACATCCAAATCGGTTCATAAATACGCCTTTTATCGCGTGACAAAATTCAGGACGTTTCAAAATGTCAGCCACACTAGAAATTCAAAATGCTATAACTCAGCCATTTTTTAAGATATAGACGAAACAAAAACTGCTCCGAAATCTTTGTATAAAGGTCAAATACATAAGAAAAAAATATTTTTCCATTTTCAATTTTTTGGTACCACATTTCAAATTTTAAATTTTTTAAAAATTTTTAAATGGCCGCCATTTTGAAACAAAATGGCGGATGAAGCTGGCCAACGAACTCGGCCGAGAGATTGGTATGTACTATGTACACACCGAATTACATCCAAATCGGTTCATAAATACGCCTTTTATCGCGTGACAAAATTCAGGACGTTTCAAAATGTCAGCCACGCTAGAAATTCAAAATGCTATAACTCAGCCATTTTTTAAGATATAGACGAAACAAAAACTGCTCCGGAATCTTTGTATAAAGGTCAAATACGTAAGAAAAAAATATTTTTCCATTTTTAATTTTTTGGTACCACATTTCAATTTTTAAATTTTTCTAAAAATTTTAAATGGCCGCCATTTTGAAACAAAACGGCGGATGAAGCTGGCCAACGAACTCGGTCGAGACATTTGTATGTACTATGTACACACCGAATTACATCGAAATCGGTTCATAATTACGGGAGTTACAGTGTGACATAGGTCAAATATATATATATATATATATATATATATATATATATATATATATATATATATATATATATATATATATCAATTTTGAACGGAGGGTGGTTTCGGGGTCTGGGGGTCATGATCGATGAAAATATACCAAAATTTTTTGAAATCGCTTTCCTCCGAACGGCTGCAATAGGTAGCTTTTTTGTAAAGAAAGCTACCTAAAAGAGGGTTGGAGAGGATACTTGTTGATGGAAAAGTTACCTAAAAAATATCATTTGGAAATAAATGAAAGTGTTAAAAGAATTGTGAATTAAAAAAACAAATAAGGAAAGGTTCAAAGTGATTGTATGCTATTTAGATCCAGTGCAACTTCTGTCATTATATTTTAAACATATCTTGTTTTATTTTTATTATAGAAATAATGAAAAGTTATTCTTATTACTAAGTGCTCATAGTCATATTTTCTTCTGAAGGTACAATTGGAGATTCTGAAGATATAATTTGAAGATCGATGGCATATTGGTCTACATTTCGGTATGCACCCAGTATTTAGCTAATTTCTCACCAAAACCGAATTAAAAACATTTTTTATTTTTAGGTGCTGCTGTGAAGAAGTCAGAAGAAAGCCATAGACTTTTAGCAAACTTTTACATACTCCAAGGAAAGAAAATATCTTTAAAACATAATCTAAAAAACTATAAACATAAAATTAATTATGGAAGATAATATCTCCCAAAATTTTATGTACCTATTTCTTATTGTGTATTCTGTTTTAATAAAAAAAAATAATTTAACCCTGCCTTTAAAATTTAACTCCTTTTAATTAAGGTTTTTTTTTAAATTTAAATACACACACACACACATATATATATATAAGAATTTCGAAAATGTATAGCTGATTAGAAACATATGTGTTCCTTACTTTTAAAATGCATTAAATATAAAATGATCATCTAATGCTGCAAGACCTAATGGCCACATATGTGTGTATTTGATAAAATGTATAATTTTCAAGTAATCAAAATAAAATAAATTTATATGTATTTTACTACTCAAAACTGCTGCCTGACAAAAGTTTTAACTTTTTTGGACTTTTAGAAAAAAGTAAGGGCCGAAAGGGTTAACAATATATTTTTTTTATGATTGCGGAGTATGTGTTTTCTCTTAACAAGGACAGTGTTTCCCTATTAATATTTAAAAAAAGTATATTTGAAGACGAGACTAAACAGAGGTTTTAGAAGCTTTTCCTTCACAGAATAATTTGAACAAGCTTTCAATATCAACAAAGCGATTAACATATTTCCAAGCCATAAAAGATTGCTTTTAATATACCTATAAATAAGCATGTATATATTTCTATATATATTATAAAAATTTCTAATTTTACTAGAAAACTTATTTAAAGTTTGTTAAAAAAAACAATAGACATGTATATTAAACTTCTTCACTTTCTAAAGTTAGCCATATTTTATAAATTCAATTAGTGTAAAATAAAATTTTGTGTGCAATTTAAGGATCATGTGCAGTAGATTTTAGCATGAAAAAGTCCTTCCGGCCAGTGCCGGGAGGAAGAGGTTGCTTTCATATTCCTTATTTTAAAAAAGCCAACTTATATTATTCAAACACACGAAGCTCAATTAAGTGGAAACCGAATGTAGGAGATTCAATGCTAATTTTTATCAATACTAAATCATTATGAATGATAATTTCGCGAAATTAGTCAGCTTTATCCAAGCTGCTTTTATTTAAAGTAACTTATATTTGGCTGCCAAATTCGGCGATTTCTTAAAGTGCCTGCCATTTTAAGACAACATGGTGGATGAGGCTAACCAGTGAACTTGGTCGAGACCTTAGTCATTGCTTTGCACATGCTCACTCACATCGGAATCGGTTGATATACACGAGTGCTGTCGCAGGCAAAAAATCAGATTTTTCAAAATGTCACCCAAGTTAGAAATTGAAACTGCTATATCTGAGCCATTTTTTAAGATAAAGACAAACAAAAAAAGCTCCTGAATCCTTATATCAAGGTCAAATATTTAAGAAAGAAACCTTTTACAAATTCTAATTTTTTTGCACCTCACTTTAAATATATATATTTTTTAATTTAATGGACGCCATTTTGAAACAAGATGGCTGATGAAGCTGGCCAGCGAACTTGGTCGAGATATTGATGTATACTATCCACATGCCTTCTTCCATCAAAATAGGCGAATACGTGTGGTATCGCGAGACAAATACAAGATCGTTTCAAAGTGTTAGCCATGATAGAAATTCAAAGTGCTATAATTCAACCACTTTTTAAGATATAAACAAACGAACAAATTTTCAGAAACAAAAACTGCTCCAGAATCTTTGTATCAAGGCCAAACACATAAAAAAAATCTTTTTCATTTTCCAATTTTTTAATACCTCATTTTAAATTTTAAATTACATTTTTTTAAAAATGGCAACCCTTTTGAAACAAGATGACGAATGAATCTGGCCAACGAACTCGGTCGAGACATTGGTATGTACTATGTATAGACCAAGTTGCATTCAAATCGATTCATAAATACGCCTGGTATCGCGTGACAAAAATCAGGTCGTTTTAAAATGTCAGCCACAATAGAAATTCAAAATATTATAACTCAGCCATTTTTTTAGATATAGACGAAACAAAACCTGTTCCGAAATCTTTGTATTAAGGTCAAACACATACGAAAAAACTCTTTTTCATTTTCCAATTTTTTGGTATCTCATTTTAAATTTAATTTTTTTTTAATTTTTTTAAATGGACGCCATTTTGAAACAAGATGGCGGATGAAGCTGGCCAACAAACTCGGTTGAGTTATTTATATGTACTATGTACACACCAAGGTACATCCAAATCGGTTCATAAATACGTCTGTTATCACGTGGCTAAAATCAAGGCGTTTCAAAATGTCAGCCACACTAGAAATTCAAAATGCTATAACTCAGCCATTTTTTAAGATATAGACGAAACAAAAACTGCTCCCGAATCTTTTTATCGAGGTCAAACACATAAGAAAAAAATATTTTTTCAATTTTCAATTTTTTGGTACCACATTTCAAATTAAAATTTTTCTTAAAATTTTAAATGGCCGCCATTTTTAAACAAAATGGCGGATGAAGTTGGCCAACGAACTCGGTCGAGACATTGGTCTGTACTATGTAATAACGAAGTTACATCCAAATCGGTTCATAAATACGCCTTTTATCGCGTGACAAAATTCAGGACGTTTCAAAATGTCAGCTTCGCTAGAAATTCAAAATGCTATAACTCAGCCATTTTTTAAGATATAGACGAAACAAAAACTGCTACGGAGTCTTTGTATAAAGGTCAAATACATAAGAAAAAAATATTTTTCCATTTTCTATTTTTCGGCACCACATTTCAAAATTTAAATTTTTTTTAAATGTTTAAATGGCCGCCATTTTGAAACAAAATGGCGTATGAAGCTGGCCAACGAACTCGGTCGAGACATTGGTATGTACTATGTACACACCGAATTACATCCAAATCGGTTTATAAATACGAGAGTTACAGTGTGACATAAGTCAGATATATATATGTATATATATATATATCAATTTTGAACGGAGGGTGGTTTCGGGGTCTGGGGGTCATGATCGATGAAAATATACCAAAATTTTTTGAAATCGCTTTCCTCCAAACGGCTGCAATAGGTAGCTTTTTGTAAAGAAAGCTACCTAAAAAAAATATGATCCGAATAGATTAAGACAAAAATAGAAAGATCATGTATTATACTTATATTATTTAGTCCGATATCCGAAATTTCTAAAAAAAAGGTGTAAAAGAATTTGGTGTTAATCCTTACATTTCTCTTTCCAGAAATTTTAAATTTCAAGATAAAAACCCACCAGTAGAAACCACCCAGTGATTTACTCTATAAAGTGACTTCTGTAAGATGACTTCTCAAATACAATCAACTAAAGGGAAGCACATTTAAATAAAAGAATTTACGAGTCAGAGATCTAAAGCATCATCTTCTCCCGCAGTATATCATTTTTCAGGATATTTAAAATCATTTATAACCGAGAGATACATAAGTAAAAGGTGGCTGTAATGAATTATTATTTGCACAAGTAAAAAACAAAACATTTCATAACAAAAAAATTAATTTTTATTAATTGATAACTTGTTTCAATCAGTTGAAAGTAAAATTAAGAAAATGACAAGTTAAAAAAATGCAACAAATTAATGTGCAAGCAATGGATAAAAATCCAAATAATAATAGAAGAAAATTGAAATGCCCATTCTACTGGAAATTGGCTATTGAAAAAAAATTAGTTTTGAGGGTTGTCTTCATGCTGAAATTATAGCAAACTCTAAAAATTTCCATTCGTACACATAATTTTGATATTCTGTTTGGCTTTTGCACATTTGAAGCTTCTAGAAGTCTATTTCTTTTAAAAATTCATAGGTTAAAATTATTTGTTTTTCGAAAATGAATTAAAAAAACATTTTATAAAGAACTATAAAACATAACCTATATTTTTTAAACAAAAATTGATTTCTAGTTGTTTTAAATATGCGAATCCAAAATTAAAGCTTATTCCAGCGAGTACTTTATGAATTACGCTTAAAAAACTATGGTCATTGCAATCTGTTTTGCATAAATTGCAGATTAATTTACATTAGGAGTTCCAAACTTTAAATTTCATAATTCTTAAACTATTTGACAAGTGACTTCCTATATTCTAAAATAAATTTACCATAAAAGCCAAATATAATGTCAAAATGAGGTTATACTGAAATGTTTAAAGTTTGGTGCAATTTATGAATGAAGACAACCCCGTAAACTTATTATTTTTTATCTTTAGGTGAAAGAAGACAATTTTCAGTGAAATGGCTATTTCTGTTTTTTTTTTTTTTTTTTTTTTTTTTTTTTTTTTTTTTTTTTTTTTGGGGGGGGGGGGGGTGGAGGGATGTATAGTGATTGAAAAATGTATGGAGTTTTTATTTTCTTTTGGTTGTACAGCAATAGAAATTCTTTCCAGCGCTAATGAAACGTGAGTGTCGTTCATGCATTTAATATGCATGCAACATACCTTATACTTGTGCTATACACAGGTGTGGGTTTTAAAGTATCCAGGACAATTGAAAATGTTGTGTTCGCTTTATGATACTTTATATTGAAAAAATTTGTATATGATCTAAATACTTAGTAACTGGAGCAATCATCTTCCACATACACTTTGCTATTGGCTACAACTGTGCACAGTTTGGCTCTGATAAGTTGGCATCTCATCTTTATACAATTCTCTTTGTTGTATGTATGAGCATATTTTTTCGCATAATGAAAAGAGCTATTTCAAGGTGAGAAGTTAATTTGTTTGAGTCAGATTTGTTTTTCATTTATAGGACAACTTACATTCCTCACATAACTTTTCTTTTACTTTTAGGAGAGCAGGGACATATCAACAGATGAAAAGATTTGTTTGAACTCTATTTTGGTTTCCTTTTATTTCTCTTAAATATATTAAGATTTTTTGAGGATATATAATCTTTCTGAATTACAAATAAAAGAAAAATATGTTTTGTACTTTATGAACATAAAATCTATTTTAATGGTGTACTTTTCATTATACTTGGACATTATTTCGATTTCCTTTTATCTCTCTTGAATATTATATATTCTTTTAGATGCATATACACACATTCAGAATTGCACATAAATAGGAAACAAGAGTTAATATTTTAAGTATTTTCATATCGTAAAACATCATATCTTATTATAAGGGTATACTTGTACACTTTTTAAGGAAAATTGTTTAATATATCACTTTAAAATTGTTCCTCCTTGTTTAAGTTACTTATAATCTTAAAATGCCTTTTAGAATATTTATATTGTTTGAAAAAGAAATTTAAATATAAAAAAACACTATTATTTCAGATATAAAATTAGTGTTTTCTAAAAATATAAATAATTGATTAATCTTAACATAACTATACTAGTAACCAAAAAATATAATTTCAAGGTGATAATACGTTAATAAATTGTACAATTGTAATACAAATCATACGAATGTTTTATGATCTCAAAATACTTAAAATATTAACTCTTGTTTCCCATTTATCTGTAATTCTCAACGTGCGTATATGCATTAAAAAATGTTTAATATTTAAGAGAGGTAAAATGAAATCAAAACAGTATCAAAAAGCGACTATTTTCGTCTGTCATTGTTTCGAATCCCTATAAGAAATGTTTCTCTACGATACAGAATTTTTCTCTGATTAAAAAAATGTATTTCCATAAATAAAAGAAAAAGTTTCTGTTCTACACGGGAATTTTTACTTTTTTCAAGATTGGTTTATTGACTGATTCGGAAAAATTTCCGTTTTAACATGGAATACTTTCTATCCATTCTACCAATCTACCAAAACATTTCTTTGTGTGAATGGAAAGTTTTCCTTATTTTGTCGGAATACGTTCTATTATTACAGATGAGTTTATTTATTTATTTGGAAAACTTTCCTTTATGAAAGGGATAGTTTTCTAACTCTACAGAAAGTTTTCTTTCTACATATGGAAAGATTTCCGTAAGAAACCGGAATTTATTCTGTGTTTAAAGATTAATTTCTGAATCCAATAGGAAACGTTTCCTGGCAGATAGAGGAAACTTTCTATTTTTTTCTGATTTTATTTCGAGCTGTTTCGGAAAATTTTCAGTATCGATAAGGGCAACTATTTTTCCGTTTCCTACAGGAAACTTTTTCGGATTTTTTTTTACAGTGTAAGTAATTACTGAAAATTTATTTAAAATTTAACTACCTTTTATTTATTACAGGATTGTACTTTCTTAAAAATTTCTTAAAACATTGTAAATTTTCCAGCGCTTTAGTGTCACTCACCGTGGCACTCAACGCGTTAAGTATACGCATATAAGACTTGATAGTATTAAACATAACTTAAGTTTTTAAAACTGGTATATATCTGTAGAATTATATTAATTTAAATAATGCTTCTATTGCAGTGAAACTTACAGCTTAGTGAACGGATATATCAGTTCACGACGGTGAGAAGGTTAAAGCATAAAAATTAATTTTATATATCAATTGCATTAACAGATAACACAAACCACAAAATTTTCTCGTTTTTAAAAGAAGAAATTTTATATTTAGAGCTTATTATTTTTCACCCAAGTATGTTTAAGCACCAGTCTGATCGATCTGCTAATTTGTAGCATAGATTCGTCTTCAACGGCCGGAAGGTCCGATCTTTCGTCTTTGATGGTATGATCTGTTCCCATTCTATTGCTTCTACCTATGTATCGTATGAGAGTAAATTAAAGCGTGAAACGATTGCTAAAATTGATGTTGAAAATATTTTTTAAATGATTAATTCTCTGCCAAAACTGACCATAAGGACAATGATAAGGAAATTACCATTGTTATGCCTAAAAAACGTAAAAGTTAGTTGCCTGGTAAAGCTGCTGATAAATCTGATAAGATCCGGAAATTTATGCTTCAGATAATAACGTCGAAAACGTTGAAATTACATCTGTCTAAAGTTAATCAGAAAATGAAATCCTCAGTATCGATTCAGAAATTCCGAAACAGAAAAATAAGAAACAGCCAAAACCTATTATCGTTACAAAAATTCTTAATGAACTATTCTTTAACAATAAATTAAATTTAAAGCCAAATTAACTGGCAATTACATCAGGATTTTCCCTGAAACAATCAACGACAAATTGTCATATCACTAAAATTTCAAGCAAAAAGATATCTACCATTACATTGTTCCTGATCGAAAGATATCATTAACAATGGTTGTCAGAGTGCTCCCCAGGATATTAGATATGGACTTCGTAAAATAAATTCTCTCCTGTAGAGATTTCACTATTTTTAACACTTTCAGTCCCATAAATTACCTGTTTATGCTAAAATTCTGAAATTCATAAAATAGATTACTTTTATGCTCAATATTAGAAACAATAAAACGAAAAAAAAATTATTTTTTCCTTAAAATTTTAAATGATTCCAAATGGCATCATTGGGAGTTAAATAACACATCCATCGAAAAAGTTTACGACGCCATTTGGCATCATTGGGACATGACGTATAGTAAAATTTATATAAGGAAATTTATACTGTGAATCAGAGTAGTTTATATATATCATTAAACATTTTTATTGTTAATACAACATTATGGAAATGTTTTCTAATAACAAAAATTCTTAAATTATTTAATAACAACTTGAAGATCAATTTAAATAATATAGTTTAACACACCAGAATATTATACTTATTACATTATTACTTAAAACTTACACATTAGATTACTTATTACACATTACTGATTACATTATTACTATTAAAAAGCATTTCAAACAAAATTTTTCATAAAATATTTATATGAACTAGACAAAATAAATTATTGAAGCATATTTTAATATAATATATAAAAATAAAAACATTTATTAATTATAAAGTTTATAAAAAAGACTGTTATTCATGACTCGTTTTGTGAAATGAACAGAATCTCATATTAGAAATATTAAAATATTTTTTTTTCATAGTGCTGCCATCTGTTGAAGACAAACACAAATATTTATCTATTTGGGATTATATGTAGCTTTTATTTCCGTCATTTGAAATAATATGGGAGAATCCAGATATATAGTAAAAAAATAAAGAATATCATGATTCCATTTTGACTCATTGGGAATGAAAGGGTTAAAATATCTCAAATAAAAAGCCGCAGAGACGCCCCCCCCCCCCTCTCTATCTAATGGAACTTTCTAAAAATGTAACCTCGTATGAAAACTTCAATGTGAATTCTATGGACATTCAACGGATTGAAATTGAGAATTTTCGAACTGCAAAGAAAGCTGCACAATGCAATCGTTGTCAGAACTTGTTTTATATAAGTACGAATTGTCATATCAATCCTAAGTGCGTGCTATGTGACGGCCCACGTCTCTTGCTTGAAAAATACCTCACCAGATGTTTCTAAACCACTCTTAACTGCGCTAACTGTGGATCAGAATATCTTTATAGCTACAAGGAGTGTTTGCAATTTCCAATCAAATTACAATTTCTATAAAATTATGCTAATGTCACCGTGACTCCTAAAAATCAAGTATCAGAAACGAAAAGTCAGAAAAAATTTCATTAAAATGTTGCTAAAACTAATCTACCCAACACCCAATCAAATTTATGTAAAATTTAGACTCCTGCCCTACACAGCAGCTCGACTAGATACACGAATTTTCATGTTCTATCCGTACGATAGCTGAACTTCTATTAAAAATCGAAGAACTGAATGTAAGTTCTTTTCCGGATATTCCACAAAAACTCAACAGTGTCCTTGAACTCATTAAAACCGAAAAATATACTACGTCTAAACTTCTTCCTTCAGTGAGCTGTTGGAAATTCAAGTAATCTTTCTTCTAATAGCGAGTCATAAGTTTACTTTTGCCCCCCTTTAAAAAAAATTCTTAAGTGTTATTTAAAATGTATGATCACTAAAAAGTGTCCTTGTTTAAGGCTTTGAGTTTGGTTAACTTTTTCGGCTGTTATCAACTTATCAATACTTTATTTTGTACTTTTCTATATTCTTTCTTTCTTTCTACTGTGGGTTTCCCTGTATTGGTGAAGGCACGCCTTTCCTATATTCGAATTGGATTTGCTTAACCCTCTCGCTGCGTAATTGTTTTATCAAAATAGCTTCAAAAATTGTGTATTAAACCCATTCGTAACGAGCATCTTTTGAGAATTTTTATTCTTTTGTCGCCGGCTTTTCAAAACAAAAATTTTTGTGTAATTTAATCGGGAAAATGCTCTGATTAAATAAGGCAAAATGTACAATAAAAAATAACTGGTGGGAATAATCAAGGAGAGTTATTTAGACGGTAAAAATGCATCCCCGAGGAAAACTCAGGTTGCGCAAATTTTGCAACTTAATGCCCGAGAAAATCTCGAGTTGCGCAGCGAGAGGGTTAAACAGAATTTCCCTCGATTTTCTATATATTTCGTCTTCAATTCTCTAGGTGTTCCTATTGCATAATTGTATTGCGGTAGGTCCTTTAAAGGACTCCTTTTTATCTGGTACAGGCATTCGTACGACTGTGGGCACTTGGCGGAGTCGTCGGCACTTTCTACTTTATGGTTTTTGCTATCCATTCAACTTTGCAAACACTCTTTTTTTTAAGTAGTCGCATAAAGTACTATAGATGTACTTTTATCACTTATTTTTCATGATATTCTTTATATCAACAATCACATTCAGGGCGTTAAGTTGCTTCGAAACTAGGAAGCCCCTAGAAAATTTCACGTGTTGTCTGTTGTTATAATTCTTCATAAACGATCACTTTACTGGAGGCCATCTCTGATACATGTAAGTCAATGTTTAAACAATACATGTTTAAAATATATAACATCTTAATTTTTAAAAATTTTTAAATTAAAAAAAAAGTCTATACGCATATGTTTTTCTTAGTATTATGTTTAATGTTATAAGACATCTTTTATTTAAACATTAACTTACTTAACCCATTATTCGCTGGTGTTGCGTTGACGCAACAGTCAAAATAAATGTTCTTGCAAAAATTAATTACTTTGCTACCGCTATTTTAAAAATTAAAAAAATCGCATATTTATTGGCAAAACCTTTGCCATTTTAATAAAGCAAAAATTACCTTTCTCAATTTGTGGTGGCAAACGGCTTTCAACAAGAAATTTGAAAATTACTGCTTTTTAGTTTTGGCAATTAATGGATTAAAGTAGTTTCACTTACAAAAAAAATTACGTTTACATGAAAATTTCAGTACTTCAAAACCATTTTTTTTCTGTTTTTTTTTTTTTTTTTTTTTTTTTTTTTTTCATCTTCAGGACATAATACACATATATCAGGAATACATGAAGGAGATGTTTTAAAATTTAAAAAAAATTGTATGAAACAACTTTATTTTTAAATTTGAGAAAATACTTTTAAAGGAAATTATATTATTTGAAGTTTACTTCTCTCAAAATTTTGAAAGTTAAATAATTATCCAACTGTATTTCTGATGAATATAAAGGATATCAATTTTAATTTTCGAAAATATAGGTTTGTAAAACATACATAAACTCTCTGATATTACAGTTATAATATATTCTAAAAATAAGAGTAGGTATATTGTTTACTTAATTTCATAGTTCAATTGATTGCATTTGATATTACAATTTACCAGAGCTCGTACGCATCAAGGGATTCGTGGAATTTTAGGTGTTTTAGTAAAAGAAATTTCTTAAAGTTTCGGTCAAAATTTAGATTTTCTATTAGTTAAATAAGGCAAAACTTACTTTACAAAAATTCTGGTTAAAAGTACTTGAAAGTACTTGATGCGTACGTACACTGTTTAGTTATGTGATTTTACAAAACTGAAGAAACGTGTCTCATACATTTGCTAAAACGTATTTATAAAGCTATAACAGACAGTTAAACTGGACAACTTTCTCTCTGAATTCGAAATATTTCAAAAATACTGTACTAGTGAATTCTTTTTCTTTGTCAAATATTTCAAAGACATTTTCGTTTCTTTTTAACCCTTTCAGGGGCAAGGCACTTCTGTTAATAAAATTCTGAAATGAATGGATGACACCGGAATTTACAAACAAGTTTATTTGAAAAGCATTTCCTCACGTGCTTTATGAAACGAAAATTTTCAAACTAAAATTCTTGTGCCAATCTCCCATTTAGGGATTAAAATTAGGTGGTCCAAAAATGAACCACCGCCCTTGAAGGGGTTAAGCAGTTAACAACGTGGAAATGTTTCACCTCTCAAGTATAATTAGATTGATATAATATAGTATATATTATTACCAAGTATAGATAGAAATGATATAAAAATTGTAAATTATATTTTAATTGTATTCTAGAGAAAAATCTCAAATTAACCTTCACGTAAAAGAACCAAATATTGCATAAATCGAATCGCATTTGTATAAAAAAAAGCATGACATAAAATTGAGTGCCATGAACTGAGTTCGTGTGACGCCCTCATATTTGCAAACTTCCGTAAAATGCGAGCTAATTTAAACCCTGTTAAACGTGTTTCGAACCAAAATTAAAAAAAAAAAGAAATGATATCAAATACAAATTCTAAATTTAAAGCTGTTAACAGCTAGGAAACTCCTTCAACGCTACTCTACTCTTCAGCACTGTTCAACAAGAAACTAAATAGCTAATGCTACATCTAAAATAATTTCCGGATATAAACCTGTTTAATCTGGTTTAAATGAACTCTCATTTTATGGAAGTCAAGTACGAAGTTCGCAAGTGTGCATCCGGTTAAACATAGGAAAATAAGAAGAGTATTCTTTCCGTAGAATTCTCTTTTTCTGTTCATCAGCAATCTTTTTATTTGAGCTAATTTCGTTTCGATCGTAAATGCAAAGAACATTTCTAAATAAAAGCCTTTTTTAAATTTTATAATCAATCAGTTTTTTGAAACCACATTTTTTATCACGCCTTTTTTGTTAAAGTATAATGTTCTTTGTTTAAAAGTTCACGTACATTAAAGCTTTCTTGAATCGGAATTTACATTCACATGAAACTTTTAATACTTCAAAAGCAATTTCTCTTTCTGTTTAGGAAGCCATAGTTGTTGACGTAGTGCACCTTTATTATTTTTAAAAAAACGTGCTTAAAGCCTATTGTTTGAAAGAAACATATACGAAATTTCTTTAACAATAGGACTGAAAATGTTCGCAAGTTTTATAAAAATGTTTAACATCAGAATTTGTATTGAAAAATATTTGTCTTATTTATTTAATTTATTTATTTTAACCCTGTATTTTAAATGTTTTTGTATTTTTTTCACTTTTATAATAAACAAATAATTTATAAATTATTATTGTAACATTAATTTTATAAATTCCTAAATTTGCGTGTGTTCACACTGTGCTCACGGATATTCACTTATATCTACTAAGTACATGGTTTCATAGAATTATAATTACGGCTTTAACTTTATGGAATTTCCTACTGCCTTACCATAATTGGAATGTAACAACGCAATTTCTTCCAAAATATAAATATATTTTAATTAAAGAATGCAAAAAGAACAGAAAATAAGTACTATATAAAACAACATTTTATCACTGAAATGATACTTAAAACCTGTTCGGGACAATGGGGGTGCATATAAGCACCCACATAAAGTCTTAACAGAGCTTGAGTTTGATACCAGTAGAAGAAAAGTGAAACGGATTTTATTAAATTACGACATTTTCGTAACATATTAAGATAAGTCAAATAATTAACAAAAAGTGGTGCGAAACGAATAAAATTCGTGTAAAAGATGCTGGTCCTGAATAGGTTAAATAACATCCGCTTCATAAAAATTTACAGTTGCTTTTATAGAAGAAATTCACTATTCGTATAGGCATATTCTGAAATTTCTGAAAGACTTAAAAAAAAAGAATAAATAACCATCATTTAAATTATAATCTTCGTCCTATTGGCGAAAAATGTCGTGTTCGGTTTATGTCCTTAAGTCGTTTTTGAAGATATCAAAACTTTTGATAATATGTTCAAATATTTTTTTTTCAACAAATACTTTTAGTTTAACACTTTATTTCCGAATTATAAATCAGAAATTTGCTCCTCTTTAATAATTATCTTCGTCAATGTCTGAAGATATCCAAAACAACTCATGTAATAACAATTTGATTTTTAGATAGATCTTTAACCCCTTCGCGACGGAAGCCTTTTACGAAATGTTTATTACTTTGCTACCGGTTTTAAAAAACAGAAGTTTGTGCCTATTCAAATCGGGAAAATGCTCGGATTAAATAAGGCAAATTTTACAGTAAAATTTCACGGTTGAGGATAAACGAGGGTACTTAGGCCTGTTTCCGGCACGAATACGTGTCGCTCGTCCCCAAGGGGTTAAATAAAACTGATTTAATAAATCGATAGATAGAGGGAATTTTGTAAAATATTTAGATTAATTAACAAACAAGTGGGTAAGTGTGATCACAAATCGCACAGAAGGTTTCGTTTAATATTCCTGTAAAAATACTTTATCCTTTTGCAAAATCAGTTAGTTCCACATTTTGCAACCAGGGGGCGCACTCTATTCTAAACAAACCTCTATCCGAACGAAACTTCGTTTTAGAAACTATCCGTATATATAATAGTTGAGGGGATTGGGCCCATACAACCCGAGATAGGTAGGCGCTCCCTGGCGGTAAAAATTGTAACTAAAATTTGTACGTCTTTGATGCACAATATGTAAGAGTGGTCAAAGGAGTGTCGGCAAAAGTTAGAAAAGTGCACCCCAGGTGAAAAGTGTGGAGGTTTGAAAAATTATTAAAAATAGAGATTTTAGAGCACGGAGGGGTAAATAGTATAAGACTTTTTGAAAATGTTATGATTTTTCGTGTGATCGCAAGTGTTCTGCTATAAGTATGCAAAATTTCACATGTCCAACTTAATTAGGGGCTGAGTTAGAAAAATTGCTTAAAATACACAAATTAGAGCCCAGAGGGGTAAATATAAGACTTTTTTCACAATTTTATGATTTGCCGTTGGATGTGAGGTGTTCAGCTATAAACATTTAAAATTTTAAGTCTCCAACATATATAGTTTCTGAGAACGGGTTCTGTGACAGACAGACAGAGGAGTGAGACGAATAGGGTTTGGTCAGGTGAACGAAAACCTTACGATCAACATTAAAATGATAGTCTACTTCCTATTTGTGAAAATGCCGTTTTATGTCCTTAAGTCGTTTTTGAAGACCTTAAAATTTTCGATAAGTTCAAATATTTTATAAAACAAATTCTTTTAGTTTAAACCTTTATGTCCGAATTATAAATCAGAAGTTTGCTCCTCTTCAAGAATTATCTTCGTTAATGTCTGGAGATATCCAAAACAACTCATGTAATAACAATTTAATTTTTAGATAGATTTTAAATAGAACTGGTTTATTGGGTCATTCGGAAAATCGCGTCTGCTTGGGAAAATCAATTCGTACCGGTAAATTCTGCCCAGTAATTATTAGACATTAGATATCGGAATGAATGTCTAATAATTAAATGATAGAATTTTCCGTGACGAATGTATTTTCTGAAACGGACACGACTTTTGAAAGACCCAATAATAAATCGATGGTTAGGATTTTTTTTTCGTAATATATTTACAAGAATAATTGGATTAATTAACAAAAGATACTGTTTTAGAAATCGCACAACTCTTACAAAAACAGCGTAAATAAATGTATTGGGATTCTGTTTGTTACTGAGAAGTGCTTTATCGTTGCAAATTTTTAGTAAAAATTATTTTAATAGCTAAAAAGCTAAATCCATGTAAATGGTTGAGAAAATAACCACACTACAAAAAATATTTAGCTTCGACTACTTCGCTGTGCTTACTGAAGGTGATCAAGCAAAATATTTTATATGAAAAGCGTTACCATATACTTTTATTAGTAGAAAAATTAAATAAATTTTATATTTTATTGCATTTTCTTTAACACATTCACGCCGGCGTGCATCACCGGTGGGTCACGCTTGACTGCCGCATCAGTCGGCGTGCATCACCGGTGGGTCACGCTTGACTGCCGCATCAGTCGGCGTGCATCACCGGTGGGTCACGCTTGACTGCCGCATCGGGCGTCGTGCATCACCGGTGGGTCACACTCCACTGTTCCATAGAAGGCGTGTACTACAGGTGGGTCACACTCGACTATGCCATAGACGGCGTGCACTACAGGTGGGTCACGCGTGAATATTCGAAAATTCAGTAGTAAAAACAATACAATATTATAACTCTTATACATTCACGACGGGAAACGAGAATTCTCGTTTTCATTCAAAAGATATCATTAACTAAGGGCGTGGCTTCTACCTTACAGAAAATGCATTTATATGATGTTGTCCATATTTCTTTAGATTTTAAGACATTCTATATTAAATTCGTACATATGCAGTCAATAAAATCATGTCTCTAATGCATTTGCTTACTCCTTACGAACTTTCAGACATTCACAATCAACTCTGCTTGTTATATTTGAGTTCAATGTAATAAATATGAGGTAGGCGTGTCATTACATACAGTGTCTGAATAAGCGAAAGTACCGCGCCGCCAGATGAAGCAAAAGATGAATTCAAGAGCCGCCTCACAGCGAGAAACAGGAATATAGGCGCCGGCGTGAACGTGTTAATGTGATATAAAAGTCCCGTCAGAGCATAAAGAGTTTTAAAATGATTAAAGCGATTTGCAATATATTGAATGGATAATTCAAGCTAAGTAAGCCTAAAAAGAAAAACAGAAATTACCCTTGATCTGGAAAGAAGGTTTAAGAAAACATAATATAACCTTTTTCGAGTTACCCGGGATTCTGAAAAGCACTCACGACAGTACATTCACAGTATTGGAACAATATAATTTCCCCCAAAAGTACTTCGCTGTAAAGAAAACTATAAAAAGAACATAAAGTATAATGACATTATTTCAGGGAGATGTTACTTTAATAACATCACGTTCATCAAATTTTATAGCTGTTATTACTGCAGAAATCTCCTGTCCGGATTGTTATAATTTGCAATTGCAGTATAGTTTGAAAATGACAATAAAAAATCAACACTTAACAGATTTAATAGATTTCCTTGTTTATATGTTGATGCGGGAGGTAAAAATTCTGTGTTCGTTATATGATCTTTCACAGTTCGATATCCCTAAGTTCGTATGTCGCAAAATTCATTTACATATGTTCTAAATTTCAGGAATAATTAAAATTCATTAGTTTTATAGATTATGTTAAGATTATTTTCTTCTTTTTTTTGCATAATTACATATGATATAATGAACAAATTTGGAAATTTGAGTGAAAATGTTAAGCTTCACATTCACTATTTATACCTGTAAATAAATTTACAAATATCCATTACTCTAGTTTTTACTTTAACACTAGAACGGCGGCGAGGGGTCATTTTGACCCTTGCCGAATGTCGATTCGAACCAGAAATTTTTTTATAATATAAAGATTAATATATGCTGCACAAAAATAACTTAAATAGCTACGTTAAATAGTTTTAAGTAAAAATTCTGATGTGAAATATTTTTATAAAACTTGGGTAAAATTTCCCGCCGTTCTAGTGTTAAATGTGTTAATTAATTGACTTTTGGGATAAAAGAATTGTTTTATTTATATTTCAAAAATATTACTTATAATCTGCAGTTAGGTGTTAAATTTTGAATAAAAGATTTTTTTTTTTTTACTTTATCTATAAACAAATCTGAGAATGAAAGAAGTGTAATATATTTTTATTTCATTTAAATTATCAAACATTTTGAGTTTCATTATGGTAAACTTGTTTCTTAAAATTAGGCTATTATATTCTGTAGAAAATCTGGTACACATCCAAAAAAAGTTGCTGCCAAATTATTTAAGTAATGCTTAAAATCTACGTTTCCTACGTGTCCACTATTTATACCTGTAAATAAGTTTACAAATATCCATTACTCTAGTTTTTATTTTAAATGTGTTATTTAATTGACTTTTGGGATAAAAGAATTGTTTTATTTATATTTCAAAAATATTACTTATAATCTGCAGTTAGGTGTTAAATTTTGAATAAAAGATTTTTTTTTTTTTTTTTTTTTTTTTTTTTTTTTTTTTACATTATCTATAAACAAATCTAACAATGAAAGAAGTGTAATATTTTTTTATTTCATTTAAATTATCAAACATTTTGAGATTCATTATGGTAAACTTGTTTCTTAAAATTAGGCTATTGTATTCTGTAGAAAATCTGGTACACATCCAAAAAAAGTTGCTGCCAAATTATTTAAGTAATGCTTAAAATCTACGTATCCTATATCTGTTTTACGACAACTCGGATACATCGCGTTTAGAAAAAATAATACATATCACCCAAAAGTGCAAAAGACACGTCATTTGTTCATCTCTTTTAAGATAGGTGAAAAGCGCATTGTAAAAGAAATAATAAAGTATTAATTTTTCTGAAAGGCTTATCTTTATTTTAAAAATCTTCCGTTTTTGTAAAACGTTGAAAACAATCATTTTTAAAGCTTTAACAGCGCATGCTTTGATTTGTATGTCGTAGAATTTTTATTTTTAAATGTTTAAATACTATCCGAAGTTACGCTACAAACGTTGTTTGTTTATATTTTTTAACATGGGTAAAGAACCCATTGTCCAGGGAATAACAAAATATTCTTTCATAAAGTTATTTTGCTCAAAAAAAAAAAAAAAAAAAAAAATGAACTTAAAGATATTTCGGTACTTAAAGTGACGGTATGTCACATTGAAATTATGTCATTATAAATAAATATTTTGTATTATTCTTGGCTTACATAACATATGTCTTTTAACCGTTTTTAAGATTAACCGCTAGATGACCGATAGTATCGATATCGGCCTTTCTTAAACTCTTGAGTCCTGAAATTAAACTACTACTGAAGTGTACATTCATTTTTTTACACTAACAAAATAACACCACACACCTATTTTGAAATGATGCTTTAACAGACAAAAGAAGAATTTACAATCTTATCAGATCAAAGGATATTTTTCCATTGAAAAATGGTAAAGAGAATTAACATACCAGCTAATTTTTAAGAGCTATGTCTATGCAGAGAAATGTTTAATAAATTATCCTTCTGGTCTTACAAAATATTTTTTTTAGTATCAAAACGACTTCAGCATATTTTTTATATATTGTAAAGAGACGGGTATAAATTTATATAAACTATTATATAATAATTATTTCCGGTCAGGTCATCTTAACCTGACTCAATTATTCATCTCCGTTTTTAATTGTTTATAGCACATGCTCTCAATTGCAAGTTGAATTATGTTATCTCTCGGGATTTTGTGTTTATTTACATTAGTGAAGAGCAGCTTTGAATAATTTCGAAACGTTTAATGTTTTGTTTTTTACATGATTTTTTACGTGCTTTTTGACTATTTAACCTTCCGTCTACCAGACGGGTCCATTGGACCCGACATGTACATTCAAAATATTTATTCAAACCAGAAATTTCTTCAAAACAAACTAAATGTATAAATCAGACAATAATAAGTTAAATAAACAAATTAAATAGTTTTAAGTAAAAATTCTGGTGTAGAATGTTTTTATAAAACTTGAGTAAAATTTCCGGTAGTTCTAGGGTTAATTAAATCGTCTGCATTTTTGTAGTTATTTTTGTATTCAATTAAGTTTAAAGATTTTTCTTAAAATACAGACAGCGGAGTTTCAATCTCAAATAAGCTGTTATCGAAGTTTCATCATATGAAAAACGGTTACGACTGAAACAAGAAAGAAAAATCATGCGTACGGCATAGATTATAAATCACTTTCCAACACTCCCTGGAAGCTTTAACAAAACTTCGTTATTTAGGGAAATGAGGAAAATAAGATAACAAAGTACACATTTCAAAAATTAATTTCAGCAGTTACCGCCCATAGCCAAATATGTATCCCAATCCTTTTTAACAGCCCGTATTTGATCTGTCTATTGATATATATACTATATAATGGGAAAAATAATTGGTTTAGCAAGAAAACGCATAACAGGTTGGAATTTCTCTTTCAGAAATTTTTTGTTAATATATGGAAACATACATGAATACTTTTGTACAGCCCAGTAATTTACCTGGTACCTTTATTACACGTCACTATTTAGCTAAAATTAACTCAAACTAAAACACTCTTAAAACTACTGAAATCATATTTCCAGAAATTATCCATAGACTTATAATGGGCTCGAAGTAGCTAGGAGTCGTTCAGTAGCTTCATCGCCCCATACTTGAAACATACTTGAATACTTTTGTACAGCCCAGTAATTTACCTGGTACCTTTATTACACGTCACTATTTAGCTAAAATTAATTCAAAATAAAACACTCTTAAAACTACTGAAATCATATTTCCAGAAATTATACATAGACTTATAATGGGGTCAAAGTAGCTAGGAGTCGTTCGGTAGCTTCATCGCCCAAAACCCGACCCAGCCCTTCCCGCTTTTCGGTGTCTTTAATTTGTGTAATTTCCCTTTTAAAGTTGTCCGGTTTCAATTTTTGATTTTTTTTTCAATGTCGCTTTTGTTAGAGAGTCTCTTACTCGGGACGTGGCTGGGGACCTATGAATCTTGCTTCCACAAAAGAGTCGGAATAAGTGGAAGAATAAAGGGCTGCGGCATGTATCTAGGCATGTATCCAATTCTTTGCGTGACCCTGTATATCATTTTATCTATATTCTACAAATATTTCTTAATACACTAAATGCAGTTCCTTTAAGCAATTTGCGCTCATATTCAGTAAACCATACGAATTATTTTGGGTAGCCTTGTATATAAATTATAGAATTTATACATACCACATATTATGCATAAACATAGTGAAACATAAAAGCGCATATCATAATTGAAAATGCCTTTCCAGCAATCACTGCTAATGTACAGTACTTCTGATACAATATAGTATCTGAAATATTTCATGTGTCCCTGTAAATGCTCTGTACTTCATATTATACATGAAATAACTTATAGTAAACATCAGCGACGTATATCAATTTCATGATATGTGTAATAATTTAACATAATTAAAATACGCCGCAAACAATTCCCCCCCCCCACACTCATATATCAGTATGTAACGAAATTCTTTTTGTGGCCCTATAAATAAATAATAACTATTCTTTGCACCACATATTCTACAGAATGCATATTTTAGTGCTCTTCATAAATGCATATAAATTTTGTTATGTTTGGATGCGTGTAACATCATTAAAAATCATTTGAAACGATTTTTTCCCATTGGTCGTAATATAACGCAATACTTTTGACTGTCCCTGTAGATTAAATAAACATGCTACAAACTTCATTTAAAATAGGGTTAGTGCTATTGTAAACGTCACTAACATCCAAAAGTTTCAAAGCAATCCGATTATATTTACTAGAGTTAGAGCGTGTACAGACGGACAGACGGCCAGAAAAACTGAAGTCATAAACACTTTTCAACTTTGTTGGAAAGTGTTAAAAAGGGAGAGACAGACAGATTCATTGTTTAAAAAAGTTTATATTGATTAATTTTTAAGATTCTAAATTAAACTTTAATATTTTATTTTCAAAAAAGAGTAATATTAAATTTTGTTTCATATTACTTGCTTAATAAATACATTTTAAAAAGTTTGAACGAAATAAATTTCATTTTTTAATTCATGCACTGTCAGTTTTTATGTGCAATTTAATAATACATAGCAACACGAAAATTATTTAGATAATAAAAATATATATTTTAGGTATTGTGCTATATTTTCCAGCACGTAGTTGCCAACCTCCCGATTTTTAAATACCAATATTTTAAAGCCGAAATAATTGTTTTAACCCCTTGGGGACGAGCGACACGTATTCGTGCCGCATGAAGCGCTCAGAATCCTTGTTTTTCCTCACCAGTAAAATTTTACTGTAAAATTTGCCTTATTTAATCAGCGCATTTTCTCGATTCAAGAAGACACAAATTTCTGTTTTTAAAAAACGGTGACAAAAGATTAAAAATTTCGTAAAAGGCTCCCGTGCCGAAGGGGTTATATAAACGCACAATTTCTGCATTTATATAAAACGAATATTTTTGTAAGAATTTACTGGTGTTAACAAAAATCAGGAGGTTGGCAATTATGTCAGTAATATTCTGTAAAAATAGGCAACGTAACGTCAAAACAAAAAGTGATGTTTGAATGCGAATGTATTTAGTTATACAAAGAAACAAAGAAAAATAAAATTTGTATTTAAAAATAGGTTCAAATATGAATGATTATGAAATAATTTCGTCGTGATACTTTCACAAATATACCTACAAATTCGAGATTAAACATTTAGTGATTAAACATTGTATTTTTTAAATTATTAAAAGTCTGTGCTAAATATATTTGGATACATAACTTTCAGATATAATAGCAAAGATTTTTGTAAATAAAAGCAAGAAAATTGTCATCTACAAATGCTTTGAAACAGAAAATCTACTTCTGAAAACACTTATGAAAATAAAGCAGCATGGCGATAAAAGGAAACAAAACAATTTTGTGCAATGAATAACATTATTAAAAAAATTCATCACTTGGAAATCAAAATCATACTTAAAACCTTAAAATCGTTTACAATTTAGAAAGTAAAAACATAACCAAATGATGCACTTATTTAAAAGATTTTCATTAAGTTAACAAATGGGATTTCATTTTCAGAAAAAGTGTTACCGAAGTTTCACCAAGTTTCAACGTAATCATAATTAGATTTTGAGTTCTCCAAAATATATATTGGTTCATTTCGAAGCATCTATATCAACGGTAGGCAACTTTTATTAGTACGCGATCCACCTTTAACACCTTAAAGTCGCATTGAATTACGGTTTAAAAATACAAATTACTTATTGAAACCCCTTTTTTGAAAAATAAATATTCACCTTATTTAATGACACGTAGAATGATGTCATGATAAAGTCAATTATACTATTTTATAAAACTGGTTGGAATCAAACAAAAAAAGAATAAAATGAATTAAAGAAATAGCACGTGAATATCACGGGAGCGAGAATTAAGGGGTTAAGTAAAAACAAATTTTAGCAACCATCCTCTCGTGAGTAATGGGAGATATTGCAAAATGAAGTACATTCCAGGACTTTTCGAAAAGCAAAGACATGTACTTTTTCGCCTTTGCGTAAACTAATCGCCACTCCTCCAATATAATTGAAAGATCTAGTTAGTGCCAAAATAGACACGATCCCAAAAGATGAAGTTTCTGGAGTATGTGTAATTCCACTCAAAACAGAAAATATTTGTCTCAAATACACAGGAATGACTTCGCGTAAACTTAAAGATCTTATTAAAGAACATTTGAGAGATTTGAAGTACAACCGGCCAACAACAGCCTTGTCAAGACTTTACCAGAAGCAGAATATACAAGCTAATTTCGAAGATACAAAAATTATATGCCCCTTAAAGAATTACCATGATTTAATTATATGTGAATCAATAGAAATTATTACTAAAGGAAATACTGTTTGTAATGACGTTTTATCCTACAACATACCCAGAATTTAGCTCAGTTTACTTAAAGAATCATAAAATACATAATATACCACTTCCCTCTATATCCATATTTTTATTTTCCCAATGTTTTCCGGATCTAAAAATTGATTTTCATTTTCACTCCTTTACAAATCAACTACGTGAAATTTGAAAATTAGACGCTTGTATTTTTTTATTCTCTGACGAAGACTATGTGCATAGTTGAAAGTAGTAAGGATATTAAAGTAATTTAACACCTTTTTATATATTTTTCATCTTTTAAGTAATTTACACATAGTGTAATTTTAAGTTTAACTTTTTAAAGATGAATTTAGCTTTCTGTTTATTTATTTGCTGAAAATTTTTCTTTTTATAAAAATATTGTCAAATTTTACAGTGTTATAATCTTTTCAATTTTTTGTATCACATATTTGCAAATGCAATTTTTATTTTAAAGAAGTTCGTACACTTCAAGGACTTTTTACCAGATTTTTTTAAAAGTCATATTTGCCTTGTTTAATGAAAATAAATTCTACCTTCAGATATCGCGACCAGTACTTTACGAAATTTCTTGTGCTAAAACACCTAAAATCCCATGTATTCCTTGATGCGTACGATTCCTGGAAGAGTTGTATTCCATATTCCTCACAAATTTTAATTTAATATATTAAAAAAAATATATTAATCCAAAAATAATTTTCCATTGTAATGCAAAAACGTAATTGATAAAAGCTCAGTTTTACATACTTTAACTTAGCTTGGATAGTCTATCAATATGTATACAGTTCGTTAAAATAAAAGTTTGCGCTTTTATTCCCAGATTATTTCCAATAAAATTACAACAAACTAGGTAAATTTTCGGTCAAGCAAAAATTATGTTTTTAATTATAGACTGATTTTAATGGTGTGAATTCATCTCAATAAAAAACAGTGTCTATACTTATGTCTCAAAATTATTTCGAATATTTTGTTTAAAGGCCGTCTAATTAATCCTTTCAGGGGCAAGGAACCTGTTAGTAAAATACTGAAAGGAATGAATAACGCTTTGGAATGAATGACACAGGAATTTACAAACATGTTTATTTGAAAATAAGTCAAAGCATTTCTTCACGTACTTAATAAAACGAAAAATTTCAAACTAAAATTCTGGTGTCAATGTAACATTTAGGGATTAAAATTAGGTGGTTGAAAAATGAACCACAGCCCTTGAAGAGCTTAAGGCATCTTTGATAGCGATAACTTTCGTAAAATGCGAGTTAAACTGACCCAGGTTAAACATGTTTCGAACCAGAAATTTACTAAAGAAATTAATTCAAATAGATTTCATAGAGAAACATGATTTTAAATGTATAATGATGCATCAGCTAAATTTTCTGGTTTGTAACGGGTATAACCTGGGTCAATTTAACTCACATTTTACGGAAGTTTAATTGAATGTTGGCAAGTATTTATGCATTACAAAAATAAAAAGTTGTTATCTGCGCAAGTGGGGAAGACAAAAAAATAACTATATTTCCCATCTGTACTTCAAATAAAATTCTTTCTAATTTTATACGTACATTGATAAACTATATTTATCACACATGTGGAAATTAGATAAATCCTAGATTTTCTTCGAGAATATTTTTTTCGTCATTTTTAAAAACCATTACGATTAGATATTTAGCGGAGGATGGAATATAAAATATGCTTGAAGCTTGTTTACTGAACATAAATATGAGACTACAATTCGGAGAAAACTGCTCTAATCCTCTTTTGTCCAAACTCTGAATATATTCCTTAGCCTCTTAACCCCTTGACGGGCACCGGTATATTATATATACAACTTAATTTTTATTCTTAAGTGCCACATTGCCACCAGAATTTAGGTATTAAATTTTGCTTTGTATAATGGTACTTCAAGAAAAGCTTTTACTTACTTTCATATAAATATTTTCATAAATCCCCGTGTCAATCAAGGATTTTAACATTTTAGCAACAAACGTATTCGGCTCGTGAAAAGGTTAAGCGTCGCTCAGATAAGAGTAGACTACTTTTTTTTCTTAAAAATCCAGATTGTTTGATTACCTTTTTTTTTTTTTTTTTTTTTTTTTTTTTTTTTTTTTTTTTTTGAAGTAGAAATATTCAGCTTATTTAATGGCAGATAAAATGATGCGAGGATAAATCCAACAACGCTATTTTAAAACATATATGATGAGAATCAAGCAATCTGAAAGTTTTTTAAGTGCCTACACTGCCTGTGAAAGCCACGAGTGCAAGAATTAAGGAGTTAATGAGCCGCGAAAATTTTATTTAATCTGATGAAAGTTCGTGGTTTATTTTTATGTAGAATTTGCAAGTTGCTACTGAAAAGAACTAAAATTTGTGTTTAGATTAAAGTGCATATAAACCAAAATAACAAATATTTTAAATTAGAAAAATAAAGCAGTAAAGGTTATTCAATATATATTGGAAACTATTTCTTTTACGACAAACATTTGAATAAATCAGGCTTCACGTGGTGAGTTACGACTGTGTGTCTATTCATATTACTTTTAATACATCTTTCATTTATTGAACAGAATGTATATTTCATTGAAGAAGAGTTTATGTTGTATGCTACAGATGCTTCCAAAATAATTTTATTTTCGATATAGTACATTATTCTAAATCTATGAAATCTTTTGTGTACTTAAAAAATCAATAGAAAAGAACCGAGTTAAACTGATGGCAATGAGCTCACAGGCTATTCCCACTAATTGTATATTATATTCTTTTTTAGCTCACAGTCTACCAAAGCCTGAGATCTAATGTGCCCGCAGGTTCTATATGTACGCGTGTACATATGTATGTATGTATGTACGTAACGCGATAACTCTTGATAGAAATATCTGATTTGCTTCAAAAATATTTTCTAGGTTCATTCTGATAAGGCGTTTTTCTGATTAGTTTTAGGAGTTTATTGGTTAAGTATAAAGGGCGGAACGGTGGGCTAAACCAGCCGTTAATTTAGATAAATGGGTTTTTCGATCCGATTCGCTACAAATTTAGTATACTGGTTTATTCTGATACGGCGGTTACCTGATTAGATTTGGAGGTTCATTGGTTAAATATAAAGGGAGGACGGTGGGCCTATGCCCCCTTAATTTAGATAAATGTGTTTTTGTATCCTATTTGCTTGAAATTTCGTATACCGGTTTATTCTGATAAGGCACTTCACTGAAGAGATTTGGAGACTCATTGGCTAAGTATACAGATCGGAAATAGAGGGGTGGGGACTAATCCCATTTTAATTTATTTTTCGAGGGATATTGTTCTTTGAAATGAGAGTATAATATACAATTAGGGTGAATACCCTGTGAGCTCAATACCATTAGTTTAACAGGGCACTATTCGTTTTATTATGTCTATTATTCACAAAATAGAACTCGCTCTCTCAATGAACCTCCAAATTTAATCAAGGAAATCCCTTAACACACTAAACCAGTTTACCAAATTTGAAGCAAATCAAATAATTCTGCATGAAAAACCCATTTATCTAAATTATGGAGGGAGGACTACCCCCTTCTCCCCTTTATACTTAACCAATGGATCTCCAAATCTAATCAGGGAAGCTCCTTTGAGAATAAACAGGTGTACCAAATTTGATGTAAATCGAATAATTCTGCATGAAACACTTACTAGTCATAATTAGGGAGGGTATGCCCCCTTTACCCCCTTTATACTTAACCAATTAACCTCTAAATCTAATCTAGGAAGCGCCTTATCAGAATAAACCTGTATATAAAATTTAAAGCAAATTGAATAATTCTTCATGAAAAACCCATTTATCTAAATTAAGGGGAAGGGGTTAACCCCACGTTCTCCCCCTTTATACTTAACCAATGAACCTCCAAAACTAACCAGGGAAGCGCCTTAACAGAATGAACGTAAAATAATTTTTTGAAGTAAATAGGACATTTTTATCAAGAGTAATCGCGTTACGTACATACATGCGCACGTACATACATACAGATCCTGCGGGCACATTAGCTCTCAGGCTTTGATAGCCTGTGAGCTAAAAAATCCCTATATTTTTTCAGATATATGTATCGGGCCCAGACAATAAACTTTATTTCTTATCAATCTAATTATTTATTATTTTAATGCATCATATTCCAAAACATTACCTGATTTCCTTATTCTTAAATTTACTCCTTGGAAGAAAAAAGTTTCTTTTAATAAAACTATTGCCAAATTTCACAGTTTCGCTATCTTTTCCATTTTTTGTATCACATATTTGCAAATGTAATTTTTATCTTAAAAAAGAGTTCTATTCCGAATTCTTCACAAATTTTAATTTAATATATTAAAAAAGTGTTAATCCATTTATGTAAATAAAATAAATTTCCATTGTAATAGAAACTAGTTGGATATGCCAATCCTAAAACTTTCTTCTATCTTATACATCTTAATATTTCAAAAAGTAGTTACACATGTTAATACTTCAATATTATTAGTTCAATACTATGCCAACTTTGATTTTCATCTCAAATTTCGCTTCAGTCAATTAAACGGACTAAAAACGAGTTAATCTATATCATGATACTTGTTAAAATTAATAGTTTTTCCTTATTCTGTTGTTATCAGCTGTTTGCGAATAGCCGGCTTAGCAGGAAGCGAGTTCCCGCCGCTGCGCGAGACGCTGATGGACAATAGAGCTATGAAAAATCAAGAAAGTACACAAAAATGTCTATCACAGAGCCCCTTTACCGCGCAATATTTCAAATTCTAGGAGGATCTGTTGGCCAAAGCCAAAAAAAATGCACAAATAATTTGGTTCAATTGTATGCATAATTTTATACACTTTTCGATGTTACAATAAAGAAAATGGAACAAATATCGTTATTACAGCGCCCCTCTTCCAGCAGATTTTTTTTTTCAAATTCAGAGAGGACTTGCTTGCCATAGCCAGAAACAAACACAATAATGTGGTTCAATTCTATGCATAACTTCATACACTTTTCGATGGTAAGATAATGAAAATGGCAAAGACATCGCAATTATAGCGCCCCCTTCCGGCAGTTTTTTTTCACATTCAGGGAGGACTTGCTTGCCATAGCCAGAAACATACACAAAAAATTTGGTTAAATTATATGCATAACTTCATATACTTTTCGATGGTACAATAATGAAAATCGTACAGACAGAGCGCCCGTACCAGCATAATTTATCCAAATTCACGGAGGACCTTCGTGCCATGACCAAAAAACAAACACAAAAAATTTCGTTCAATCCTATGCATAACTTCATACACTTTTCATGGTACAATATTAAAAATGGCGCCAAAATCGCACAAAAATCGCTATTACAACGCTCCCTACAGGCAAATTTTTTTCAAATTAAGGAAGAACCTGTTTGCCATAGCCAAGAACTTAAAAAAAAATTGGTTCAATTCTATGCGTAACTTCATACACTTTTCGATGGTACAATATTCAAAATCGCACAAAAATCGCTATTACAGCGCCCCCTACGGGCGATTTTTTTCCAAATTCAGGGAGGACCTGCTTGCCATAGCCAAAAACTTAAAATAATAATTTGTTTCAATTCTATGCAAAACTTCATACACTTTTTGATGGTACAATGGCGACAGACACACGGACAGACGGACAGACGGGCACACGGACAGACAGACATTTTCTATAAATATGTTTTTGGGGATCTTGACCCCTAAAACGTGTAAATGCGTCGAAAACCGGAAGTCGAAAAAAATTTCGATTACAATACTTTCTGCTATTTAAGATAGAAGAAAGTAAAAGGTTAAATTATATGTTATATTAAATTATATATATTATTATATAATATTAAATTATTAATATTATTATGTTAATTATAATAAAAGCTCAATTTTACATATTTTAACTTAGAAGAGCTTGAATTGTCTTTCAAACTGTATACAATTCGATAAAATATACATTTACGATTTTATTCCCAGATTATTTTCAATAAAATCACAACACAGGTATCATTACACTTGTAATATGTCTTCTTTAAGAATATATATAAAAGTTTTCAAATTGATTACACAACTTTTATTTTTCAAATACTTTTCTAACAATTTATATGAGTACCTTTGATTCAATCAAAAAAAAAAAGTATACGTTATGTATTTAAATCTTAATCGACTTTTTAACTGAAAAAATAATACGCATTTAGCCACAAATATTGAAAATTACTATTTTGAACTTACAATTTTTCAAGAGCATTCAATTAGAAGTTTGGAAAATTATATAGAAAAGTTAAATGTATAACAAGCTCAAGTTATATAAAAGAGAAAAAAACGGCTACTGTATAATATTTTTCTTTCTGTGGATGCGAACTCTAACAGGAGACGATTGCATTAAAATATCGAAAAGATGTTTTATCTGTATCTCAAAAATGAATAATTTGGAAATATCTGTAAAAGCTTTTTCATATCTTCAACAACATTTCTCCCTTTTTTTCACCGACTTCAAAAAGAAGGAGGTTATCAGTTCGAACTGTATGTATGTTTTGGTCCTGTTTACGCATAACTTCCACAAATATGAACCGATCTTGATAATTCTTTTTTTTTTTTTTTGTTTGAAGGTGTAAGTCACTCGTGTGATCCCATTCCAATTTCATCAAAATCTGATGATTATAACAATTTTTTTTTAATGAAAACTTTAAAATTGAAATCATTTTTGTAGCAGTCGCCTAATTATAAACGTTCACCTTTCATGCTGTTACTCCTACAGAGATACGAGATCTTTTCAAATTACGAAAACTTAGTTCGACAAGGGCCGAGATATAGATAGATTTTTCTGTGAGCGAAACGGGATTGACCAATCAGAAATTTGCATTTTTGCGAACTTGCACCACACATTGGATATCATGTATCGGCATAAAAACGTTAAATTTAATATGTAGAATTAAATATGTAGAATTAATATCCACCAAACATGGATTTTCTAGAGAATATTCTTTACAAGATAATTATTCACATATTTATGATTTAATTTACGAATATATACATATAAAAAGTAATCAATTACATTTTGAAGTTGGTGCCAAACATTCACAATCGATAATGATTAAACAAATAATTTACGGAAGAAATAGAGCATTTTTTTGACTATTTATAACATTTTCCATCATCTTTTTATTCATGGTAATAGATACAATGTATTCACGACTTTACTATACTTAAGATAGTTTGGCACCAACTTAAACTAGTATGTTGTGGCCATCACAAAACTTTCTTCTATATAAGTCACGTCAATTAAATCGTTTAAATAGTACCAATTCATATCACAATATATCTGAATTTGAAGTTTGGTGAAAATTCGTGCATTAGTTCTTGTATAGAGCTATAGCGGAAATTCTGAAAAATGTAGTATAGCAGCGCCACCTGTTGAGCGATTTACACCAAAACATAAACAGCACTAATTGATATCAAGGTATACCTGAATCTGAATTTTGATGAAAATTCATGCATTAGTTATTGAGATACAGCTGTGGCGGAAATTCTGAAAAATGCAGCATAGTAGCGCCACCTGTTGCGCGATTTACACCAAAATATAAACAGCACTAATTCATATCATGGTATACCTGAATCTGAAGTTTGTTGAAAATCCAAGCATTAGTTCTTGAGATAGAGCTATTGCGGAAATTGCAAAAAATGCCCAATAGCACCGCTACCTGTTGAGCGATTTACACCAAAATATATAAAATGTCTATTCATGTCAAGGACTAACTGAATGTGAAGTTTCATGAAAATCCGTGCATTAGTTCTTGAGATAGAGCCATTGCGGAAATCGTAAAAAATCCAGCATAGCAGCGCCACCTGTTGAGCGATTTACACCAACACGTAATCAGCATCAAGTCATATCAAGGACTAACTGACTCTGAAGTTTCATGAAAATCCGTGCATTAGTTCTTGAGATAGAGCCATTTCGGAAATCGTAAAAAAGGCAGTATAGCAGCGCCACCTTTTGAGCGATTTGCACCAAAATCTCTAAATTGTCTATTCATGTCAAGGACTAACTGAATCTGAAGTTTCATGAAAATCCGTGCATTAGTTCTTGAGATAGAGCCATTGCGGAAATCGTAAAAAAGGCAGCATAGCAGCGCCACCTGTTGAGCGATTTGCACCAAAATATATAAAATGTCTATTCATGTCAAGGACTAACTGAATCTGAAGTTTCATGAAAATCCGTACATTAGTTCTTGAGATAAAGCCATTGCGGAAATCGTAAAAAATTCAGCATAGCAGCGCCACCTGTTGAGCGATTTACACCAACACGTAATCAGCATCAAGTCATATCAAGGACTAACTGACTCTGAAGTTTCATGAAAATCCGTGCATTAGTTCTTGAGATAGAGCCATTTCGGAAATCGTAAAAAAGGCAGTATAGCAGCGCCACCTGTTGAGCGATTTGCACCAAAATCTCTAAATTGTCTATTCATGTCAAGGACTAACTGAATCTGAAGTTTCATGAAAATCCGTGCATTAGTTCTTGAGATAGAGCCATTGCGGAAATCGTAAAAAAGGCAGCATAGCAGCGCCACCTGTTGAGCGATTTGCACCAAAAACTAATCAGCATCAATTTGTATCAGGGACTAACTGAATATGAATTTTTGTTAAATTCCGTGCATTAGTTCTTGAGATAGAGCGCCCACAAAATTTGTGTCACATACACACAGACAGACAGACAGACAGACAGACTCACAGAGTCACAGACAGACATTTTGTAAAAACATGTTTTTTGGAATCTCTGACCCGTAAAACGTGTAAATCCGTCGAAAACCGGAATTCGAAAATTTTCATGAATCCAATACTTTCTTCTTGTAAAGATAGAAGAAAGTAAAAAGTAATTGGTTACTTTTTATAGGTATATATTCGTGAATTAAATCATACATATGTAAATTAATCTCTTGAAAAAAAATATTATCTAGAAAATCTATGTTTGGTGGATATTAAATTGTACATATTAAATTTAACGTTTTTATGCCGATACATGATATCCAATGTGCGATTATTGGATAACGTTTCGTCATTAGAGAATTTTAAAGAATTATATTAAAATTAATATATATATATATCTTTTCATCTGAATTTGTTAATAATTTTCTTAAATAAAAATATCTTTGAATGGGAAAAAAGATTTCAATATATCTTTTTGCCTATTCATTGTACCTCATAAATAAACGGTCAAGTGCGAGTATTACTTGCGCACAGAGGGTTCCGTACAATAATATATGAATTAGTAAGTGTATTATTAAAAAAATACCGTTGCTAAAAGAATAATAAGACCTTGTAAAAACTATACAACGTAGGGTTGGGTATAGCTGTATAGAATACAGGGTGCAAAGGAAAGTCCCTTTGACCTGAAAATACATGCGAATGGAGAGAGCTACAGCTCTTCAAGTGAGGTAACGGCACAGTAAAGCGACTACGCCCGACCTAATGCAAACGTCAGCAATACCTCTAGTGTCTAAATTTGGAAGATAGCCATTGCAAATCGAAAACGAAAAGAGGTAAAGCAAATTTTCCAGTTAGAAAGTTTTAGGGCATCAATTAATCAGTACGAAACGACATTTGGTTCACACGGATAAGATAAATCATCGCCTGCATACCCAAAAATGTCCGAAATCGATGAGCGACGATTCTACTTTGCCTGTTCTCCTTCCGGAAATGCAGTTGTGCACAATTACAGATTGTGACGTTGTACTGTGCTGTAATGTCTGTAAAGATTTAATTTCCAATGCATTTAAAATTTTAGAACAACCCTTTCAGGGCCAGAAGAATTCTGTTCGTAAACTGATGTTGACTGACACCAAAATATTTTAACGAATTTCTCAGAAAACAAAAAACAACTAATTTGCACTTTCATTACAAAAGCAAAATTTTATTAAAATATTCTTGGTGCCATTTGTCAGTTTTGGAATTAAAATAAGGTGGCTAGATCGTCTGGGATCCTTGGAAGGGTTAAATCTATGTCGTCGTATTGAAAAGGCTTGCAATAGACGTTCTGAGAACTGTGCATGCAAAATTACTCTCATGAATACAAACGTGTATCTTGAGCAATGGCGAACTTTTCGAACAAACTGAATATTAAGTTTTATCACTGTGACACAGTTTGTATTTTCTTTGTGAGTGTGATGTTATCAAAATGTATTGAGATAAGTACGTATTTATAGCATAAATTGTGCGTAATTCTTCATACTTCTGACTATCCCATTCAAACGTTTACACAAAATGGAGTGTATCGATTTCGGACATTTTTGGGTGAACAGGTGAAGATTTATCTTATCCATGTAAACCAAATGTCGTATTCTATTAATTAATTGATGCTATAAAACTTTCTATCTGGAAATTTTGCTCTATCTCTTTTCATTTTCGATTTGCAGTAGCTATCTTCCAAATTTCGCCACTAGGGAGCTGCTGTCGTTTTCATTAAATCGGGCGTAGTCGCTTTACTACACCGTTCCCTCCCTTACATAGCTGTAGCTCTCTCCGTTCACAAGTATTTTCAGGTTAAAGGGACTTTCCTTTGCAACCTGTATACTAGAAAAGTATAAATGGATATACCATGAAGGTTCAAAGATATATGGAACCTAAATAATAGCAAATATAGCTATTCTGTATATTTGTTATTCCATATAGGTTTTTAGTTACCATTTAAAGACATTGTAGGTGTTTGAGAGAGCCACTCAATGGAAACTAGTCGCGAATCCCATAGTATTTATGTGATTAATTCTCATTAAATTAGTCTGTTTTTAACAATTTGACGTTTATTGCTTTTATACTGTTACTGGGCATTGCATTACATAAATATATCCTGAAAATTTGTTATCTAGGCTTTAAAAGCCGATGAAGCATAGAGTACGCTGTCCCTGTGATTATGTATGTCAAAACCGTCCGTGTCTTTAAGGGTTAATATCTCGGCTAATTACCGACGATTTTTTTCAAAATTCATGATCAAAAAGCGTTTATGCTTCTGCTACAATAGGTACCCTCAGATCTGCTCAACACTTTTGCTGAAGCCCGTAAATCGAAATTTGAGTGCAACGGAAAATTGCAATTTTCTCAAAAACCATGTGGCCTAGGGTAATCGCTATAATTTTCCTTCAAGGTTTAAATTAATGTCTACTACCTCTAATTTTTTCATAATTTTAGTTTCAATTGATTCGGAAATTGATGGGGGGGGGGCGACATATTTTTGCACTACATTTTCCACCATAACTTCGAAAATATAATACCTAAAATTAAATTAAACATATTTTTGATTTCAGCGTTACGAAAGCTTTCACACGATAAACAAAGCAAAGATTTTTTTTTCAAGTAACTTAATTAGCACCTCAACATTTTTCCTATATATATTTATGAATATTTATTAATCTGTAAATAAATGGGTCAATAGTCTTTATTACTTCCCCCAATTTGAACTAGTAAAAGTACTGTGACAGACAGACAGACACAGGAGTGATCTTATAATGGTTCCGTTTTTACTTTTTAAGTAAGGAACCCTAAAAATGAAATATTAGAATCGACTGAATTTGTCAAAGGGGTTTAACAGTAAAATCTATAAGCTTTGATCTTTTCTAAATTTATAAACAATTAAAAAAAAGTTAACAAACCCTTTACCGAGTTAATTTAATCCAAGGAACTTAAACTTAGTGTAAAAAGCGTCTGTTACCATTTGGAATATGAAAGTTAGTACAATTTGTATCAAACTTACGACCCGAATCTATAAATTTGCATTCATACTCTCAATGAAGATGTTATTCTTCTTCTAATTAGACGTTGTCATGTTTTTACTGTAAACATTATCAAAAAAAGACTTATCTTTATTACAATCGGTTCATATTACTTTTATTAAATTCATGGAGTTAATGGATCTTCCCATGACAGAACAATCATCGATATGTGACATAATAGTTTTTCAGAAAACACTTCACTTACAGTAAAATAAAACAAAAGGACATAAAACAAATAAAACATTGTTTTATGACCAAGATGCTACTTTAATAATATAACGTTCATAAAGTTTTATAGATGCTATTACTGAAGAAATCCCTGTACTTGATGTTATAATTTAGAAATATAGTACAATTTAGAAAAAGAACAATAAATTACGTATCCTTAAATACGAATCTTTTTTATAAATGGGAAAGGAATGTTGTGTCTGTTTTGTGCTCTTTAATGTTTTTGAATATAGGTATGAAGAGTTTTTAATGAACGCGCGTGCTTAATGGTGACACGAGCATGCGCGGTGAGTCTCAGAGGCCCGTAAATACTTTTCTCTTAAAAGTATTTAATTATTCATGATTAACATAAATGTTTTGCGGCCACATTTTATAAAATATAAATAGGAATAATAAAAAAACATGTTTTATAAAAAAGTATCGAAAAATTGGAAAAATATGTATTTTTTAAAAATAACTAAATGTACTTATTTAAAATATATTTTAATATGAAAAAATGCAAGATTACTTAAATAATACTATTAATTTGTCACATCAATTATAATCTATTTATATAAAATCCAAGTCTCTGTGTGTCCCTCACAATTCCGGTTGGACCGCCTCATTCATCGTGGCCATGTTAGGATTCCTGTGGAGAAATCGGTATGAGCTTCAACAGTGAGTAATTGTTGAAAAGTGCTAATAGCAGCCACAATGGTTTACCAGAATAGAGCCAAAGTTTGACCAAATTGGCAAGATACGACAAATTTGGCGGTATTTCGCCAAATTTAACGAGTAAAATAACTTGCCACATATGACACCAACTTGAAGATAGCTGGCTAATTTGGCGAAATTTCCATTAAAACCCACTAATTTTTCATAATCTAGCTCACCGATACTCAATTTAAATTCCGTGCATCTAAGAGTTTTTTTCAAAATTTGTTGGTCAAAATTTAAAGTGTAATGTACGTCTTTACATCTTTCATCTGATGCTACTAATAAAATAACCGTCATTAGACGGCGGTGTACTATGTGAGCTCCTAACTTCCCGATTTTAATGTGCTATACATAGCCGAATACAGAAATTAAATTCTCAGTACTTTTCCAGAGGGGAGCCTTGGCGAAAAGAGAAAACTGTATATATCTTTATATCTCCTTTTCCATCATTTTTGACGGGGTATCTTTCTAGTAATGTTATATTATTGATATTTATCATGCAAACTTCAAAAGCATTATTATAATAGGTTATTGACACAAATTGCATATAATGGAAACGTGTTCGCCGCATACGTTTTTTTTCTTGTTATCTCATGTTATGCTTTTACATGTTATTTTATGTTTTCTGTCCTTCGCAACAAGGCATATGTGATACATTTTTCTGGTGGAGATCTTAATTTCATACTGTTATTTAATTCATCCATCTGAATCAAGTTCTTCTTCTGAAGAGGATTCGTGACTCTAAACTGCTCATCGTCAACTATATCTACATAATTATCTTCATTTATCGATTATTCATCTATGGAAACTTCAGCAAGTAATTTTTCCATTCGTTTCATTTCATCTTTATAACCCAACGATACATTTTGAATTTTTCACAACAAAGCGTTTCAGTAAAATATAAATGCGACAGCGCGCACTGAGTCTCTGAGGCCCGGATATCCAGTTTTTCAGCTAAAAGTATCTCCCCGAAATTTAACATTCTAAAGTGCAAAAAGAGAATGTCATTGGGAATAGGAACTGGTGGACTGACCCATTTTCAACTTTTGAAGGTTTTTTTTTTTTTTTTTTTTTTTTTTTTAATTATTTGGAAAAATGGTTATTGTTCTTTGTCAGGGTAGGAAATCAAAAACATATCTGAAGCGTTTTATTGGATGAATCCGCATTTTATTCGTTTTCTGATTGGTCTATACGGTAATATGTATTTTCTCTTTACTTTCAACAGAGATGGATACTTCTGTTGCCACTATGACAAAAAAGTAATAAAAACTACAAAAAAAATAATAACTCAGAAACAAATTGAGATACATCTTTCAAACAAATTGCATTTAAAAGTACTTTTTTTTTCTCTATACGACGGTGTAAAAAGTAATATTGTGGGATGTTTAGAAGTTTAAGAATGAAATTTCATTTAAAATTTGTCGTCAGATTTCTTGGAAATCTGGCGATGGAAAAGCCTTTTCCCGAACAGCCAATGAAATGCTTGGATAATACGTAAGTTTCAGGTTGATAATACGTAAGTTTCAGGAAATCTGACGAGTCGCAGGCGATTTTTGTCGCTTGCAATTTTTATGTATAATAACACTATTAATGTTTAATTCATGGCGTACGTAATGTATGATTAACTACTTGCGATTTTTTATGTCTTAAATTTTAGTCTTTGAAAAAATCATTTTCCGAATGGTAGTTGTAATTTGTTGAATTGCTTTTTTATTTATTTTTATTTATTTATTTTTTTTTTACGCTACAATTAAAAAAAGCTCGGGCCTATGAGACCTAGCACGCGTCTTTACGGGTTAAACAATAAGTTGTTTAAATTTTAACATGAAAGGAATAAATATCGTCACTTTTGGATAAGCCTCTCGAAAATGGATATTTTCAGAGCTCACGATTAAAAAAAAAACAAATCATAGTAAAAAATATATTTTAGTATATATTGCTTTGAACATTGCAGGTATTTTTTCAAAAAGTCAAACATATTTCATTATGGGATCAAGCTACCTTTGACCTATGAAACCACAAGCATAATGCGCCTACAGTATTGATTACAATATCTTTTAAAGTGTTAGTTTAAAAAATTTAGAATCTGAAACATATATTCAAACAATCTGCATTTATATATTTCAGATATTAGAATAATTTTACTTCCTGAAAAAATAATAGTAAGGGAATTTTAATAAAGTTTGGAAAAAAATATATAATATACAGAGGTAAAATAACGAACTCTAGTCACTTTAACATTTGCGTTTGTTAAAAAATAGAGTATTTACAAAATTTAGCACCAGTTTGTCTGAATAATTACCCATTTAATACAAAAGAAATCCACAAAAATCATAATAGTTCCTCATTTTAAGCATTTGTATAATATGTAATAGCTGTTAAATTTTTATAAATTTCCATCCAATTGTTTTGGAGAAATCCTGCCTGCAAGTGGAAGAAATAGCGTTGTCTGAAAATCCAATTGAAAGTTAAAATTATTTTTAAAATTTACTATAAAAATATCTTAAATATTGTAAGCCTTTATATATTTATCAAAGTAACTAATTAAGCGTTAAATAAATTTTAATAGGTTATATTATAGGTAAATTTTGTGCTCTAAAACATAGAAGCTATACGCTGAAACATAAATAAAATTTACGTTATAATGTTTTTGGAAATAATAATGATACATAATTTAAATAAATCTTACATAAAAGAGATTACGTTCGCAATTTCCAATCTATGTATAATATGTATGTGCTGTTATATGTATGTATATGTTAACTTTATATAAAATTTTAACCTTATTATAAAAGAGATAAGAGTTCATCATTTTCAATCTTGTATATTATGCTGTTATATATAGCTGTTAACCTTTTATAAAATTTTAATCAACCGTTTTGGAGAAATCGTGCACGCAAATTGATAAAATACATTTTAAAGAAAGTCCAATGGAAAGATAAAATCTCTTTTTAAAAAAAATGTTATGCAAAATACTTTTTAATATTACAAACATTTATATATTTATTTAATATAATTTTACATAACATGAATTTAATAATTAATATTAGAAAGAAATAATAAATATTGTGCTTTGAAACAAGAAAAATTACGCAGAAATAAAAAATAAAAATTACCATTACAGTAGCTACAACATCTATTAGAGTTATACATTTTTTATCCCCAATGGCTCACATATAATAAGACAATCATACATAGCCTGGGCGTAAAGTTGATGTCAACTCGGAAGCCCCTAAAAGTGACAACATTGTTAAGCCACTACAACATCTACTTACTGTGATAATCATGTTGATAAATTCACATATATAATTCCGTTTTGTAGGAAACAGATTGTCTCGTGTTTTACCACTATGTAGTCTATATATTTAATGGCTGGTTCCGAAAATTTTGAAAATTCATGTTGATCCTTATTATTGCATTAGATAAACATATATATAAGGAATTCAAATACCAAAATATTGCTACATACCTCGACTCTCCCACGGTTATCATTTATGAAGCAGCTGATAGACAAAAATATTGCATAACACTCAAAGGGATTTAATAAGACGCACACTGTAAAATGCATATGCTTTAGGTCGTTTCAGCAAAATAATACATTCTATTCTTATTCAGTTTTCTCTTTCATTTTTTTTTTTTTTTTTTTTTTGCTTTTCGTCCTTCTTTTCTCTTTTGAACAATGCGCATGTCTGTGATGGAACAGTGTAGCACAAGAGAATGAATTGACACCTCAAAGTTTTATTAGTATTCCTCGTGTAATTTCAGAACAGAATTTCTGAGATTTGTTAAAGGAAAAGAATACTGTAAAATTTTAGTGGTGACAATCGCCCAACTGCTGCTCCTCTGTTCCATCATTGGTATGTTAGACTTAGAAATTCTTCGCTGCTCCAAACTAATGAAACTTTGTCGTGCATGTTGCACATGTTGCATGTGCTGTATTCGTGCATACATTGTTAAGCTAAATTCTGCCATTATATTGATTTTTCCATGATTTCAATCATTAAGCAAAATGACTGATTCATTTCACGATTTCAACAATCGTCTTCCCAGATCATTGTATTTTGGGGCAAAATTTATGTAGGAGAGAATTTAATGGGCCGTTTTTTTTTTTTTTTTTTTTGGGGGGGGGGTGTTAACACCGGGCATGGTCAGCCGATTGCAGATTCAAACTTCCAATAGTAAAAACGAACAGAGTGTTTTCCATTTTCCTTGACAGAAATTACGCATGAATAAGGCTTTTTAAATAAACAATTAAATTTAAAAAATAAAAAAACCCGACTGCGTAGTAAGCGAACTAATTATTTCTCATCAATGTGAAACTATTTTTATTTTCAATTCTAACTTATTAGCTCACACTCTCGCTATATATATCGTGTTCAAATTTTCAATCGGTAATAAAATACTTATTATTCATTCAATCAAGCTCAAATAAATTTTTTAAACTTGTACTGGATGACACTTGATGTTAATCCAGTTTTTTTTCAAATATTAATTAATTCATTAAATTAAATTAATTAATTTTCAATAATCGAGAGAGCCTTCTTCTCGATCTAGCATTTTAAGCGCCACTCAAAAGGAAAGAACAATGGAAGAAAAAAAATTCTCTTATTGACCTAAGTAGGAATTGACTTTATATATATATATATATATATATATATACATATATATATATATATATATATATTATTACTTGTTTATATTACTTAGCTATTTTTTTATTTACTTATATTGGTGACTTTTAAGTTGTATTTAATTGTTAGTTCCTATCTATAAAAGCTGTTTTGATGGGGTCTATACATGTCTATGATGGTTAGAGTTGCAGTAAATCTAGAAATCCACAATACATACACAATTTCCAGGTTGTGTAATATTTTAACGGAGCTTTTGACTGTAAAATAGTCAATGAAACATCATCTTCATTTTGAAAGACCCATCCAGTGATATGCCACTCAATAGGGTGCGTAAATTTTTTTTGTCGTCGCTACCGTCAGCTCATATTTTACGGCCGCCATTTTCAATTTATAAAAACAAAACCTAGCCTATAACCATCGGGCCGTTAAGAGGAATCGATAGAGACCTCATTCATTAAAATCCATCCAAACGTTGAGATGTTTAGAGGGTATAAAGAAATCCACATACACAGATACGCGTGAAACACACAACCCTTCTTTTCAGTCGGGTAAAAAGGTAACAAATTCAATTGACATTACCTGATGGAAGTCGCCCCGTTGGTAATCTAAGTCTACCACCAGGCATCCACATACAAGAGGTTTCAGATGCGAAAAATCATTGTAAATTGTATTAATGATATCCGTAATTTTTAAGCACACATAAAATAACGTCTGAATACATTAAAGTCAAACACATATAAAAAACTCTTTCTTTCAGACTTTAAACAAGATTAATGCAATAATTCCAACACGAGTGAAAAACTAGTCGGGGCCAGGAATTGAACCTTGGACTATAGCGTACAGTGCTGTTACTTTAACGGCTAAGCTACGTTGGTTGATATCCTAGCTCGGCAATTTCTCACTTTTAACCGTGTTTAGAAATCTCACCGGCCGGCAGTCAAACAGTATTTGATGGAGGGACAGCGACGAATAAAGAACTATTCCATCGATACACATTATATAATTTTAAACACATATACATTGACTTCCGAAATCATTAAAGATACACATACAGAGGCGGAAAAAAGTTTAAGACCACATATTTTTGTTCTGAATAAATTTCCGAAAAGAGCCTGAATTTAGACACATTAATCTGATATAATATGTGAAGTTAATTCAATTGTAAAAATGTATTTTTATCTACAAGTGTTACAATCTTATAATATTAACAAGTGGAAATATATTTAGGACCAGTAGGTTCTATTAAACATAGCATATAGAGATCACATCAGAACTGTAGTATTTTATGCGAAACTCATTTGTGATGATTCTTATAGGTGAGTAGTCGCTAAATTTGAATTTGCAACTGCTGTTTTGATCATGCGTCAAGGAAAATCATTGATTGAAGAAGAAAAGGCTAAAAATCGAGGGAGAAAATCGAAAAATTTACGGATTGCGAGCTGGGTGAAAGGAAAAATACCCGAAAAATAAACAAAATTAAAACTGGTGTGCGTAATTGTCTTTCTGATCCAATGAAGTATGGAAGAAATAGAAGAAGCATGCCGCCATCAAAATCTCAGAGTTGTGTAAACTAAGCGATTTAAGAATGTCAGTTCAAGATTTCCCTATTTTGTAATATAAAATATGCTGTAGGAAATTTTACTTGCTTTTAACAGGGCTGACACAGGCAGCTATTTATATATTCAGTTCGCATCACTATTTTAAAAAAAATGCATTTTGTAGTATGTTTCTCTTGCAAATGTTTTCAAAGCGTATATAAAGGATTTTTGTTTTGAAAAAATGGTGCGGAATAGAATTAAAAAATTGTCACCTGTGGCAACCCTGTTTTATGTGCGACAAAATGCCTATGTAAATAAATTTTATGTACTATAAATTTATTATGTGCTGTAAAGTCAAAAGGGTCAAATACTTGAAATCTGCTAAATTCAAAAACTGCAAAAGCATCAGTTTGATGCAAGTCTAAAATTTCCATCGTCCAATGCCTTGAAATGCAATCTATGGCAAAAGTTGTGAAAAATAAATGAACTTTGATTGACCAGATGCTTTTAGATATAAGGCATGATTTGCGAACTGAGCCATATCTGCTTTCCGCTAATAGAAATCTCTTTGTTTGGTAGCTGCAGAACCCCGAATTCTCCCTTACCCCTTTTCGGTGCCTTTAATTTGTGTAATTTTCCTTTTTAATTTGTCCGGTTTTAATTTTTTTTAAAACCTGGCTTCCGCTAGAGTCTCTTATACTCGGGACGTTGCTGGGGACCTATGAACCTGGTTTCCGCAAAAGAGTCTGAATAAGCGAAGAAAAACTTAAAGGACAGCGGATGAAAAGAGGTAAAATGAACCAGCACCGTGTACACAGTGCTAGTTCAATAATGATTTTAGCAGGTTTTTATGTAAAAGAAAACACGTTTAGTTTTCAACAAGATAAAGATGAAATCCTTTGACTATAAAGTTATTCTTGGCAATAATTTTGTTCCACTTAAAGCTAAACTTATAGATCATAGCTTGCTGTTGCTTCAAGATAAGGCTTGTATTCAGAAGTCTAAGTCAACTTCAGATTGTTAACTGGAAACAGCATTACAACTTTGGATTTTTCAGCGCACTGTATCCACACTGCTCACACACCCATAGAAAACTTGTGAGGGATATTTGTTATTCCAATTTATTCCAAAGAAAGCGGTTTGATTAAATGGTTGCATTGCAAGCAACCATTTTGCAAACATGAAATCAAATACTCACTTCCACGTGCAAACACCTAGCCAAATCCTTATTTTACGCATCTTTTTGACGTCATCCGTGTTAAGCAGAAGCAAACAAAGTACTGAAAATCAATGTAAAAATTTTTAACATGTGTAATATAAATATTAAATGTACTGGTACTAAACTGTTTTACACCAAGTTGTGTTATCTAAAAATAAATTTTTGCTTATTTTTTAAAACATATTATTGTAATTTGAAACAAATAACAAAGCCTCCATAACTTTATGTGTATAATTTTATGATTATGTTAGCATTTCATTAAAATTAGGGTTTGACTAGTTTTGTTGATGGTCCTAAACATTTTCCCAGCTCTGTATATGAAAAACGCATTATGTCACAAAATACAAAATTAATACATTTAAACCGACGCGAGAGAAAACTTAACCCAGACCATGAATCTGAGAAGACGTTGCTGAGCTAGGATATGGGCCAGGGAAGCTGAGTGGCTAAAGACACAGTACGGTAAGCTGTAATCTAAAGTTCGATCCCTGCCCCCGCTAATTTTTCACTCGTGTTGGGATTATTATATTAACTCTGTTTAAATTCAGGTATAATGCTTTCTTTATATATGTATATCCTTAACCCTCTCGCTACGTAAGTAATTCTTCGCGATGAACGTCTTTTACAGAATTTTTAATCATTTATCACCGGTTCTTTAAAGGAGAAATTTTTGTCTATCGCAATCGGTAAAAATGTCCTGATTAAATCAAAGTTTTCGCTAAAAAGTAACTGGTGGGAATAACCAAACTGTCTTAACTAAATGGAAAAATGCATGCCCAAGTATTTCTCGGGTTGCGCAGCGAGAGGGTTAACACTATTACTTCTTGTATATAAACTTTTTTTAACCCCTTGGGGACGAACGACACGTATACGTGCCGCATGAAGCGCTCAGAATCCTTGTTTTTCCTCACCAGTAAAATTTTACTGTAAATTTGCCTTATTTAATCAGCGCATTTTCTCGATTCAAAAAGACACAAATTTCTGTTTTTAAAAAATGGTGACGAAAGATTAAAAGTTTCGCAAAAGGCTCCCGTCCCGAAGGGGTTAAGCAACAAAGGTCAGCTAGGATGGGAGGCCTACAAAATGGCTTAAGGCGTCAGGTAACCTTTGAAGCGTCCAAAAATCATTTTTTTTTTAAATAGCTTATAATTAAATATGATTCTTTGGGAACATTTAAAATCAAACCCCATAGAAAAATTCACATTAGAAGAGAAGTTATTTCTAAAACACTTTGAGCTTTTGCTATATGATCAATGGGTTTTTCAATCTTTAAAGCCAATTTTCTCAAAACAGCGATTTTGATCATTGCGCGCACGATTTCTGAAAAACGGTTGCCTAGAATTTCACGAAAATTTCGGTGGATGTATTAAACGTACAGAAGCACAAAATGACCTATTATTATGTTTCTCAAGTAAGAAGTTTAGAATTCACGGCTACTTTTGAATAAAACAAATCTCGATATTTCGAATTACTCTAAAAAAAAAAAAAAAAAAAAAAAAAAAATTCTCGAGATCTACAAGTTTTATTTTTTTCATTGTAGGTCATTTTGAAAACAATTTATATCTGTACTCATTAAAAAAATCTTGGCTTGTTTCAACCATTGAAATGGGCAAAATCATGAGCGCAATGCATGCAAGAATAATTCTTTCGTAAAAATTGTATTATCTTTAACAAAATATAAAAAATAACTATATATGTGTATACCTTTTCTCACAACTTTGATTGATAAAATAAATCGTTCCTAACATGTCTTTTCAATTTTATAATTAAAAGTTAATTAGTTAAAGAATGACTGCAATTCTTACAGAGGTCACTTTTCCGTGTACTTTATTGGTTCAAAGGTTACCTCACCCCTTAAGCACTCACAAGCGCCACCCAGCGGTTTGCATCTACTACCGCCGTCACCACAAAAAAAAAAGGCCCAGAGGGACCCACATGAAAGACAATGGAGAATTTAAAGATTAACACTAGAACCGCCAAGGCGGTCATTTTGACCGTTTCGAAACTTTCATTCCGTGCCAATTTGTTTCTATTTAAAGTATAACTTTCGGTTTCCGTGACTTTTACTATAATTCGAAAACCTATGATATGCCAGTGATAAACTTTCCAGTCAGCCAAAATTTATGATGCATTGCAGTAGTATACCTAGAACCGCCGAAACGGTCAAAATGACCACCGTCAATTTTAATGCCCACTTTATCTAGTAGATACCGCAACAGTCCATACTTCATACAACTATACATCAACAAAGGTTACAACATTACCATACATCAATTCTTTACTTCACTGCCCCTTGCAGAAAAGCTGAAGTCACTAAAAACAAGCAATGTTGGCACAGTCAATCGCGAACAAAAAACATAATTCCACATTTGAAAAATCTGAAAAAAGTTTTTTAACAGTAGCCAAGTTCTTGCCAAAGGTGATATTACGTTGAGTTCATCAAGGGAAGAAAAAGAAATATGTTTAAAATCTAAGATCCCGACATCCATCAGTTACATTTGAAACTGGTGATAAAGGCTTACCAGAAACTGAAAAGTCCTATAATTCTACAAAATTTGGCGTCGACGTGCTCGACCAAATGTCATGGAAGTATTCTACAAAAGCTAGTTCTAGACGATGACCTCTACAAGTGTTTTATAATTTTTTTGATCTAGCGGGCATCAACTCCGAAAAACACAGTAGAAAAAAAAGTGTTAAATACCAGTATTTTGTTAAACAGAAATTCACTTTCTTTAATCCCCTTATATTATTAGTAGTATTTTCTAGAAGAAAATACTGGTAGCTACCTCTTTTTTTAACTGTGTTTTTCCATGACCACTCGCCACCCTGAATATTGTATTGCTCAGGGGATAAATATAAATGTTTGTTTTCACCAAATTTGTACATGTTTTTAGTAATTTCAGTTTCTCACGAAAAATATTTTTTACTATAAAAATATTCTTAAAATAAAAAATATAAATAAAGTATATATATATCTCAATATAATATAATTATAACATAATAAAATATAAAAAAATATAATAAAAAATATAATAAAAAATATGAAATATATATTATTATAAGGGCAATGATGGTAATAATTGTAATAAACGATATTAAGAGTAAAAAATGGCAAGTAAACAATAGTTGAGCATGGTAATCCACATTGGTCAAATTGACCGATTTAGCGTTTATAGGTATACGTTTTTGCCAGCAGTGATAGTTTTAAATACAATATAGTATACACAAAGGAAAGCGCAAATTTTTCTGGGCGTTCACGAGAAAAATTTAGAAGTTTGTAATTAATAAAATCCTGAAATAATAGAGAATAGGATATTTTAACTTGTTGGAACGGCAAAAGCGCAATTACGCTGCAAAGCTGAGCGTTCTGCAAAAATACAATAAATGCTAAGTATTTATATACTAAATTAGAAAAAGATTCATAATTTTAAAAATAATGTAGAATATATAAATTAGGTAAAATAGTTTTCTTTTTTTGAGCTATGCCAAGACTCGTTTCTGGTACGACAAAATGATGTATAATCTCGACGAGGAAATATATTGCAGATTTTGCTTCACGCATTTAAAATTGTATTTATGTTGTGTAATGGCATTCCGATAATAAAATGTTAGATTATCTATTAAATTGTTTATTAAGTTTTTAAATAACTATCATTTCATAGTTCTATTTATAATTCTGTAAACATTCAAAAGATTTTAAAATACTCTCCTTATATTTAGCTTTAATGCATTCCATTTGGTAGAATATTGCATATACAGGTCAGCTTAATGTTGAAATAATTCGATGAATAATTTCAAATGATGATTCTGAAAAATCACATAAACATTAAACTGCAGACATTAAAACGTTTTCAATTTGTTTAATTAAGTAGATTTTGGTGACACTTCGTAATGCATAACAGTATTTATATTTGATTACTCTTGTACACTTTATTTATAAAGTTTCATTCAATCTCTGTTTAAGGAATTATATTTAAAATTTCCTCTTTTGATGTAATTGTCTGAAATATTTATACGTGAGTAAATAATGTGTAGGTTTAATCAGCATCAATTTAGAGATGAAGCGACAATTTGTTGTTGATATAATATTTATATATAGTGAAGAAAAATATTGTTTATTCAAAGAAGAAGCTAAATTGATTTAGTTATCTATACATTTCATACGTTCTTGGAAAATGCACATGGAATATTCGTAGCTATTTTCAGTGAATTAGACAAAATGCGGGACAGAAGTCGCGAACGCATCGGTTTCTGCGCCATTTTTTGCGCTATTTCCAGGAGAAAAGCACGTTATAGTGTACTTGTTAGGCCTAGTCTGTGAAAAGTGTATTTTAGTTTTATTTTATCCTGAAACTATATGCAATTTTTTTTTTTTTTTTTGATAAATCACATTTATTTTTATTTCTTATACAGATTTTTTTTTAACACACATATTTTTTTTCACCTATTATTTTCTTCACACGCCACTTGATTTTATCCATGATTTATTTTTATATTGTTTAATTTTATTTATTTACACACATACTGAATGTTTTCGAAGAAAACCCCACATATTAATTAAAAAAACATCAAACTGCCATACATAGCAAAAATTGTGGGGTTACCACGCCAGGAGCCAAAAGAAGCCCCAGTGCGTCTGCGTCACTTTTAAACGAAGTGCATTTACATGTAATATAAAATCATATATATATATTCCTGAAATTAATGTAAATATTGCAAATAATGCAAATAACTAATGTAAATAATGCTACAGGATTTAAAAAAATTATCGGTTAATACCTTTATTCAAAGGACTCACAATATAACTTCATGATGTTTTTTTACATATTAATACTACTATTCGTTTTGCCTTATTGCCTTATGCCCTGGTCATTCATATTCCTTATTATTGTTATTTATATTTTACTTTTTAATAGCGTATCCTGTTTTCAGTATGTTGTAGTATTTTATGCTTTAACCCTTTCCGGCGCGGTGTCCTTAAAACACCTAATTTTAATTCCAAAAGTGAAAAACGGCACCAAGAATATTTAACTAAAATTTTCCTATTATAATGTACATGAAAATAAGCAAATGCATATTTTCTAATAAATTCGTTTATAAATTGTGGTGTCAGTCCATTATGTCATCAGTTTATAAACAGAATTACTCCGCGCCGGTAAGTGTTAACTGAACTGTAACTTCTTTTTTGCCGTCTTATTAATATCTTCAACATTCAATAATGCTGCTTACTTCGATCGTTAATATTTCGTGGAATTTATTTATTTTAACACGTTCATGCCGGCGCGGTGGGTCACACTCGACTGTCTCAGAGCTGTCAAGTCTCCGGCTTTTTGGATACCAGTATTTTAATACAGAATTTGTTGTTTTATTTAATTAGAACAATTGGGCGATTTAACCCTTTCAGGAGCGCCGTCTGCAGCCTGCAAACACTAGCGTCTCGGTGTAGCTCCGCTCCCTATGGTGATTTTTCTCCTACCTCTTGGCTGAGGAATTGGCGCTAGTTATTTTTGAGGTTGCAGTATTTCAGACGAAGCACAGGCGCTCGCTCGCGCTGTCGTTGAAAAGTCTGTTTAGGTTAGATGTTGTTGTTTTTTTGAGCGATGATGCGATGGCGGATAATACAGCGATAATTTCATACTCACAGATTTTCACTACTACAATTCTACACATTCTACTATTTCTATACTAGGATTCTACTCTCATTATTTATTTATCAATCAGTTGATTGTGTTAAAAATAGTTAAAATGCTATAATTTAATCTTCCGTAATTGGGTAATCTTTTTAAAACAGGGCAAATTAGCATGTTTTTAGATAAACGGCAAAAACAATTCTATGCGGCATGATCTTTGTAGGTTGGAAGATAGGATTTTAATTTCTTGTGCATTATTAAACACTAGAAAAATTCTTTCCTAAATTTTTCTCAAAATATTATGTGAGCCGTGGTACCTACAAATAAAAATTCAATAAAATCGCATATTTCTTCTATTAAGGTACAGTAAACACTTCTCAAAAATGATACCATTTTCAGGCATGAAAGTGTTCCTCCTAAAGGTGGAATTCCACCTTTCTAAAAATAATTTTGGTCATTTTCTGGATTGATGCAAAAATGCAAAGAAAATATTGGAAGCATATAAGGTGGGGGAGGGGGGGGGGAGAATCTTGAAAATTTAATAATCAGACATTTTGCCTAACTAAAATCCTTGGAGGGTTTTTTTTTTTTTTTTTTTTTTTTTTTTTTTTTTTTTTTTTTTTTTCTGAATTGCTGTGCAAAAGATCTATCAAATCAAAGGGAAGCTTATATTATAATCATATGAAAGTCGTGTAAATAAATTTGATTAAAGTATCTCTCCAGAGTGAAAGTTTTTTAGACTTTAAAAGAAAAAGGAAGTTTCATATTGTTCTTTTTGGAATAGAATATTTTCTTCTATTTATGCAACACTTTTGATTTAAAAGTTTAAATTTGTTTTTAATGCTTTCTAAGCTATGAAAAGAAAATAACAACGTACAATTATATTTCATTTTATCCCATAAATAACTGTTAAAATGTGTCTAAATTTTAAAAGTTTGGCGCCATCATATTGACCGAAAAGATTTTCCTCCTTTTTTCCTATTTCCCATTTTCATGCCTGCATTTTAGGCTCTTGGATATCACCCCCCCCCCCCCTCGCTCCCAAAAATGCAATTTTATTCTTTAGATTGACATTGATACCGGAATTTTGAAGGCAGATACATTTTGAATAGTAATCCTGTTTAAGTGTTACTTTATTGAAAACTTTAAGAGAAGATAATCTAAAGACCCCCCCCCCTCCTTGATTAAAAAAAAAACTTTTTGGTGATGTGACTTCGAATAGTCAAAGGTATTTTAAATTTTGTATGCAGGTAAATCCTTAATAGTATACATGCTAAAAAAATTTGAAGGGTCATAAACAAAAATGTTACTTTTTTGTCAGGGGAGGGGGAAAACATTCTTTGGACCCCACTCATTAAAATTGCAATTGGAGCATTTGAGCATCACTATTAAGGTTATATGTTCATTCAAAATTTTTAGCGTCTATGACTGTTTTAATTCTGAAACAAAGGTATATATATATATTTAGAATTTTTTTAATTTAAGTATGATTCTATTCAGAATGTGCCTGCCTACAAAATGCAAGTATTTATGGCAATTAGAAGACAAGACACATTATCAAAAATGTTATTTTTCCGTAAGGGGTGGGGGTCGGGGAGGGAGGCGAAATCTTTGGAATCCACAAGTTGAAATTTCTGAAATCGGAATATATAATAAGCATCATCACTTTTCAGGTTCTATCTGTGTTCAAAATTTCTAGTAAATTGTTTTCGATATAACATTTATGCTTCACGAAACTAGCAACACTCCGCCAAACTAGCAATACTTCGCCAAATCTAGCTTCGATTGGACTTGGTTGAATCCAGTCACTACGATCTCCATAGGGAGCGGAGCTACACAGAGACGCTAGTCCTGCAAACGGTTAATTTTACTGCCCAAAATGCCAAATGGCACCAGTAAATTTTTACTACAATTTCGATTTTATAATATACGTGAAACTGTGCTTTTGATTATTTTCAAATAAATTTGTTCTTCTTAAATAGCGGTGTGAGTTAATTATTTGAATACTTTTGGAGCAGAAATGCTTTGCCCCTGAAAGGGTTAAATGAACAACATTTTCTCTAAAGTAATAGTGGTGTGCAAAAAGCCGGAGACTTGACAACTCTGAGACAGTCGAGTGTGACCCACCGCGTCGGCGTGAATGTGTTAAACCTGAAATTTATAAATATGATAATATTTGATGATAAATGAAAATATTTAGAATACGTACCACATAAAAACGAGACTTATTTTACTAAATAAATTTTCGACATCAAAATATATTTAGTTGACTTTAAAAATACAGAAAGTTCTTAGATATGTACTGGTGCAGATTTTATATGTCTATTTAAGAAACTAATTAAATAAAAAGATTTTTTTCAATTGCCAATATATATTTATATTGAATTAGATTCTTTGTAATTTCATTACACAGTAAATATTTACAAACATCTTGATGAACGAAACTTAGAGAAAAAATGCCAATTCTCATAACAAAAGACATTTGTAAGCAAGTAGCTATTTATCCCTCTACTGATGCATTTCCTATGAACATCGGTAAAGAGAATTATTCAATTAATACTTTAAGCAAACTTCATTTAAATTTGAATGCAAAGCTATTGTTTTACGAAAGATATTTAAACTCGAAATATTAATGCAATATTTCTAAATTGTTCTTTTAAAAATTTAATATAATTAAATCCTAAAATTTATAAACAATTTAATATGATACTCGTTCATACATTGGCGCTTTGTTTAAAACAAATTGTGTTTCATTATACTTAAATTTTATTGACAATAAAAAGAGCAGTTACAAATAAATTGATTCCATTTTTAATTTCTTTGTGGACTATTAAATTTAAGAATGATCTTGTCGTAAATTACAATGATAAAATGATTCAGCAGCGTATAAAAATAAATTGTTCTGTCGTACAGTTAAGTATTATTCTTTAAGTAAAGTTGTTTTAATCTCACGTGATATAATATTTAATTTATTCTTTATATAAAAAATTCAAGATTATATTTAAAAGTATTTCCAAAAAGAGCAATAATATAAACTAGAAAACAGGAATTCTTTTTTTTAGAATTTATTGTCGCCTCCGATGAAAAAAAAATATATGTATATATAAATAGTACAAAACATATTTCAATTTTAAGACTTACAGCACACGCTTTTATTTTACGTAAAATGACGTCATTAGCATCCGCTTAAGTATTCCACATTTGCGATCCACTCTTAAACATCTACAGTAAAGTAGGCATAGGACGTCACTATCGCGAAATAATACACAAATACAGCAAAAAGATGCCCCATCATTAAAGAAACTCGAACAAAAAAAAAAAAAAAAAAAAAAAAAAAAACGGCTGTCTAATGATTCACAGGCCTTCATTTGTTTGTAACATTAATATAGATACTTAAAATAGACGATTTCAGTCGTAACGTCAGTCATAACATTTTGGTTGGAAATTGACTCCAAACAAATGGTTGCTATGGTGTATTTTCTATTTTGTTTGCATAGTATAACTATATATAATATCTATATCGCAAATCTAAGTGTTTTAATACTTGATATGTACCGGTAACATTTTCTACGATTTATATTTAAAACGAAATGGCGCTAAGCAACTGCTTGTTTGGAGTCAATTTTCAACCAAAACGTAATGACTGATGTCATACTGACGGCGTCTATTTAATATAGTTTATGATACCTCCATGTTTTAACAGAAATCATTCGTTTATATATTTTTAAAATAGCACGCATTTTAATTAAGTTTCCTTTCGGTTGTTATGAAAAAGTGGCAACAAAAATATATAGTTAATATTTTACTACTATTTTCCCTTTACTTTCTACAGAAATGGAGTACTTCAGTTGCCAATTTTAAGCAAATGACTCCAAAAGCTACAAAAAAATTAATATTTAAAAAATAAATGGAGATGCAGTTTTCAAAGAAATTGCATTTAAAAGTACTTTTTTCCGATATGACGGTATAAAAATTGAAAGTGTGCGATGCTTAGAAGTTTAAAAAATTGCTATAGAGTATTTCATCGTACTGCTTTGTTTTACGGCTCGCTTCTGTAAGGTAACGTTATTTTTGGAGACGACACAAAATAAGCTGGGAGAAAGAAATAGCATACCGTACCGGGGGTTAAAAAAATTGTTTAAGGCAAATTCATTTTCAACAATAAATTGTAAGTTTCATTTAACTCTGACCTTTGCTAACTCTATAAAATATTCATAAAAATGTACATAAAGTATATAATCTCCCGAGTTGATCTAGTCCAAGTAACTCAAATGCAGTGACGAAAGTGGGCGTTCCCATTTGGAATATGAAAATGCATACTATTTGTAACATATTTTCCACCCCAATCTATAAGTTTGCTTTCATACTCTAAATGAAGAAAATTATTCCTATTTTACTGACACGTTGCCGTTATTTTACAGTAAACGATTTGCGAAAAAAAGCTAGTGTGTCTCTTTTTGCAGTGGATTTATAGTACATTGATTACGTCCATGGACTTGATTGATTTTCGCATTATCATCGATATGTGACATAATAGCTTTTCAGAAAACACTCAAATTACAGAAAAGTATAAAAAAAAGAACATAAAACAAATAAAATATTGTTTTTAGGATCAAGATACCTACTTTAATAATATCACGTTCATAAAAGTTTATAGATGCTATCAATGTAGAAAATCCCGGTCCTTATTGTTATAATTTATAAATGCAGTACAATTTAGAAAAATAACAATAAATGGCATGAACTTAAATACGAATCGTCTTTATAAATGGGAAGCGAATGTTGTGTTCATTATATGCTCTTTACTTTTGTTAATGTAGAAGTTTTTTTTATGATACATTTAAATATTTAAAATGTTACTTAAATTGTAACTTTACGGACGAAAATTTTTAACACTTTGATAAGACTTTCAGAAATGTTTAGAAGTAATATTTCAGAAACTAAATTAAATTAACACGGGAGAACCAGTGTATTAATGGTTTTTACTTTGCCACTAATAAATACAAATAATAATCGCCACCTTATTTATTAGACCGGAGTGAAAAACAAAAAAGTTTGCGAATCGAATCGTAATAGTGCGGGAAAGTTGCTACCCCTCAATACAAGCACAGTGAAAGAGAAAATTTTTAAATCGGACTTTATCTTCCGTTCGCCCATCGGGTTCAAAGCTTTCAAATTTGAACAAAAATTGAACAGATTGAAGAAAATTCGTAAAAGGCGTAAATTTTGTCCAATCGAAATACTTTTTTGTACATAGCATGATTTTGAGGTGTAGGAGAATGAAGGGAAAATTACCACATACCCCTCCTCTATCCCCTTCCAACACACGTCGAGGGGGTGAAAATGGCCAAAATTCGTAGAATTAACCCATATTACAAGAGATGTAAACATTGACCAAATCGACCTGTTTTTTTTTGTACATAAGGCAACTTTGAGGCTAAAACTTGAAAACAATATCCCCTTTCCTCTTCTTCCCCGGAGGTGTACGAGAGATCGAAATTATGTAACGCCTGGTCCGTCCTTTAACGGACGATTCGGGACTCACCACGGGAAGGTGGCTGACCCGCGAGTTACACCCAAAATCTACCCAATTCAAATATGGGCGTATAGATTTATCCAGATTCACATGCAAATTCAGGAACCGTGAATTCCGATTTAATGTCAAGTTTTAGCAAGGTAGCACGAGAATCGATGGCGGCTCTTATGAAACATCACATCGATCATCCCCATAAACGTTTAAGGAGGCCAGTGTTACCAGCTTGACACTATGACTGTGTATTGCTTGGTGTGACATTGTATGTCTGCCAGATTGAAAGTAAGAGCGGCTTTTTTCAATTGGAAATCAAGTCTGGAACATCAGCTGATGAAATGCTTACCATAAGAGGTTGACAGGTAATCTTGCTTTCAGACCAAGATATGATGTCATAATAATCATTGGCGTTAAAATTTAAGGTCGGAACTAGAACATTTTTGATGGATTTGCCATTTGTGGGAGTGTTTTTGTATTTCAGTACGCAGAGTGTTTTTGTATTTCAGCGAAGTCCCAGCCATCGAACGTGCTGTCCATCATCCACTACCATTGAAAGGAGAAAGTTTCCTGGATGGACAAAGAAAAAAAAATCTAAATGACCTTCTTCACCACTTCTTGGTCTTTTGCAAGCAGCTGATTGCATTAACCCATAAATTCTGAGTAAAGATCAAAGATACCTGCACGACATTGCCGTTTCCATTGTTGCTGTGTCTTGTTTCTCAGACTTGGCGAATCAGGATCCGAGACCAATATCTCATTCTCGGTGGTTAACAACAGCAAACAGGTTACTGAGACTGTATTCTATATTTCATTGGAAACCCCACGAGAAAATCGCATCAACATTGTGATAGTATACGTACATCTGGGGTTCGAAATTAAGACAAAATCTTCAATCGTTGAGGGACCTAAACATATTTTTGACTGTATCAAGAAATGCAGAAGCTTACCTGCAAAAGTCTAATAAGTGGTGAAGCAGGTCAATCAAACAAATACTTTCTTTGCCCATTCAGAAGACCTTCTTCTTTCAATAGTTCTGGATGGTGGGCAGAAAGTTCGAGAACTGGGACATCGGCGTGTACTGAAATTTAAAGAGACTTCCACAAAGGGCAAATCAGTCAGAAATTTTCTAGTTCCGACCATAAATTTCGATGCCAATGATTATTATGATATAATAAATTGGTTTGAAACCAAAATTACCTGTCCATATCTTTTGGTAAACATTTCTTCAGCTGAAATTGCAGTCTTAATTTCCAATTTTAAAAAACGAACTCTTCCAATGAATCTGGCAGACATAGCATGTCATGCACAATCCGTAGAGCGCAATGTCAAGCTGGTGACATTGTCAAATTGACAAATCTTCCTCAAAAGTTTATGGGCATGAGCGACGTGATAAATTCATAAGAGCCACCCTCGCTTCTCGTGCTACCATGCTAAAGTTTGACACTAAATCAGCATTCGGAATACATAAATCTGCATGTGGATCTGAATAAATCTTCCCGCCCACATTTTGTTTGGTTGGTTGACTGGGTAGGGTATGAGTAGGACTCGCGGTGCAGCCACCTTCCTGTGGTGAGTTCTGAGTGGTTCTTAGAAGGATGGGGAGAGAGCTGCAAAATTTCGACTTCTTCCTACCCATCCTGTGAAAAGGACGGAGGGTTTTTTTTTGTACCTTTAGCCTCAAGATAGCCTTATATACGAAAAACATCAGGTTGATTGGTCAATATTTACACTTCCTGTAATTTGGGTTAATTTTCCGAAAATTGGCCATTTTCACCCCCTTGAGGGGGTTAGAAAGGAATAGAGGAGGGGTGTGTGATATTTTTCGCTCCATTCTACAATTCAAAGACCTCCTATTTACAAAAAACGAGTTCGATCGGACAAAATTTACATATTTTACGAGTTTTCGTTTATTTGTTCAAAATTTCTTCAAATTCGAAAACTTTGAACGCGATGCGCGAACGGAAGATATTTTCCGATTTCAAAATTTTTTTTACCCCTGTGTTTGTATTGACGAGTAGCAACTTTTCCGCACTATTACGATTCAATTCTCAAGCATTTTTGTTTTGGGCTCCGGTCTATTATTTATTCGCAGACAATTCTTAAAAAATTTGCGATAAAATAGGTTGAAGATTATTTTTAAAAAGATAGTGGTGACAGGCCCGGAGCGCGTACTCGCGGGTTAAGAGTAAAAAATATGTATTATATACTGTCATAATGAAGGGAATGAATATATATTTTTTTCCAACTGGATTAAATCATATTCAAGGCTGGAGTAGCACAGCTTTGTACTTACATAACATCATGCAAATATGTTTTCAAAACGTCAAAAATGCTTCATTTTAGGGTAAGCTACATTTGATCTATGGAAAGATAAGCAAAACGGGTTTAAAGTATTGACGACAATATCTTATAAAGTATTAATTTTATAAATTTCGAATCTGAAACATATATTTAAATTTTCTTCCTTTATCTCTTTAGGATCTTAAAATTATTTTACGTCTTTAAAAAATAATATTAAGGAAATTTTAATGCAAATATATATAATATACCGAGTTAAATATATTGAGTATAATTAAAATGACGAAATCTAGCTAATTTAAGCGAACTGGGGGCTCAGCCATGTTAATATACACCAACTTTATGTGCCTTTTTCTCAGAAATGGTGAAAGATAGAGGTCTACATTTTTTAGAGTAGTTTAAATAACATGCTTTACGTATTTTAACAGACCATTTTATTTCTATGTGAAACCGAAAATTAATTATTAATTAAGGTTAGTTGGGGTAACTGCACCCACGAGGTAACTGGGCAATAGGCTATTTTGTAAAAAAACTGTTGATGTTTTTTAAGTTTTAGCTTTTGTAAACAATGCACCTTAATCCCTACTTCCTAAAACAACGTGTGTCAACTCAATCATAACTCTCACTTTGCTGTGATAGGTTGTCAAAAATTTACGTTTTTTTTTTTTTTTTTTTTTTTTTTTTTTTTAACAACGTCAATATGGTTGAACTTCCTCGGCTTTTTATTAAAATACTGTAAGTACTTTTATTAGACAATCTTTTTTTTAAAGATTAGGCATATAACTGCATTAATATTATCAGATATCTATTCATATTTTCTTAATTAGATTTTAGGTATTTATACATATTGAATGCAAGCCCGGTGTCCCAATTACTCCATAAATGTTTCAAGAATGGGGTAACTGGGACATGTATTCCGGGTAACTGGATCATGCTGGAACCAGTTACCCCAATAGTTATAAATATTTTTTTTTTAGATTCTCTTACTACGGGAAATAAATTTCTCTATTGTTTTTTGCTCACAATAAAGAAAATTATAGAATACCTTATGAAAATTACATAATAAATTTTTTAAAAAGCATACTGGTTGGTATCAAAACAAATTTCTTGACCCCTTGAGAGGCGGTGACAAACCGTTATAATTAAGCGAACAAACTTAATGCTGGAATCAGCCGTAAATTAACACAGTTGCGCCACCTTGTGGACGGAGTGATAATTCACATACTTTTAGTGTGGCGCGTATTTTCTAAATCAATTTTATTTGCTACATTTATTGCAAAATAACGGCGTGGGGAGAGGGGCATCCAGACGCACTTAACACCACGAAGCTTCCTTCGCCATAAGCACTTCAGTTATTAATCAAGGTGAAAAAAACTTTACAATTTTAGTGGTGTCAGTACGAAAACAGTTAGGTATCTACCTGTAGTTCACACTCCATCCGCTACGTGGCGCATGACCTTGATTGCTGTGACCTCGCTTTTAATCTTGCGGTTACTTGTCCCATTTAAGATAGGACGCTTACTTATACCGCTTTGGGCGGTGATGCCGTTATGGCATCACATAATCTTAATCCCTAATTGCCGCATTGGCAACGGAATTTTATAATGAAAATTTACCTTTATTAAATGCGCGAAAACATACTTTTACTTTTTTACAAATAGATTCTCTAAAAATACTGGTGTCATTAAATTATTTCAAAATTTTACAAATGCAAGTACCTTGCCCCTGAAAGCCAGATAGCCAAACCTTGAAATTGTACGATGCAGAGGGTCCACATTCTATGCGGAAACTTTTATTGTTCCTACCACTATTTTGAAAATAATATCTTCATGGCACCTTTCTTTAGAATATGTTAAATAAAATGATCATGAAGGTAACTCATTAAGGGTTCTGGTAGGAACAATAAAAGTTTCCCTATATAATGCGACTCCTGGATATATGTAAAGTATTTAAGTACTTACGTAGCCGGTTGTTCATAGATTTACCTTGCTATTTTTTTTCCTTAACATACCCATGTAACGTTTATACATATTACCTATACTAATGTACATAAGTACTTACTTAATTTTTATGTTTTTGGTATAAATAAATCTAATATTTTCACTTTTAGTGCTTTTTTCAGACACATTGACAGCAAAGGTTTCCCTCACAACGCTCTTTAGTTGATATATAATTTACATGATCTGCCTGGTTTAATTTTTTTTAAAGTGTTTTACACTTTTTCAAATAGGACCTGATATCTTATCATGAAAAAAAAATAATCGCGTGTGGAACATAGACCATCCTGGCCCACTTACCCCATTTTTATGGGGCAACTGGACCCATGAGGAAAGAAAGATGAAATATGCATATTTTTATATTTCTAAATATTAAAATGTAATTTTGAGCCGTTCTGTCTGATAAAGGGGACCTAACTGAACACATTTACAGAAGTTCAGACTTTAATTCAAATGAACATTATCTTTTTGAAACTGAATTCTCAGAAGCTCCAGAGTCACATTGTAAAATCATGGCCCAGTTGCCCCAACTAACCTTATTTATTGAAAGACATTTTTAAATTAGCATTTTTGGCAAGATTTCACTACCTAAAATAAATAATTCTCAACAAATCATTAAATCCCTGTGTTAATTTATGCACTATAACGTAAGTACTCAGAAAAATGTGAGTTCTTAAGTTTAATAGATATTGAAGGAACACAAACTTGAAAAATCGAAATTTTGAGAAAAAGTCATTTAAAGCTGTGAAGCAGTGTTGCCAGTGGACTACTTTTTAAATTCTGTTTTCTTGATTGGCACCACTTTTTTGAAATAGTATAGTTCTCCTTATTTAATAACATATTAATTAAGGCAAAAAACCATGGGAATTTTACCACTTCAGAAAAGTGGTGCCAATCAAGAAATCTGAATTTAAGAAAAGTAGCCCACTGCTGTGAAGTGCTCTCAGAAAGAATGAAAAAATCCAACACTTTATATATATATATAAACATGTGCAAAACACCTTTGAAAAGACAAAAGTTTAAACTATTTAACGATATAAAAAAGTAAAAATCGATTTTTCGGTTGAATTTTGCTTACCCGATTCCCTTAAGTTTTGTCTTTGTTAAAAAAAAAGAATAACAAAATCTAACACTTATTTTTGCAATCAGCACATATTTTTGCAATATTCAGACATAATTAAAAGTATTCTTTTATAAAAGTCCTTTTGAGCATTTGTATGTTACGTAACAGCTGTCAAATTTTTATAACATTCTGTCCACGTTTCTTGAGAAATCCTTTGCACAAGTTGAAAAAATAACGTTATGGGGAATATCCAACTTAAATTACTTTTACAATTTACTATACAAAATATCTTTAAATATTGTAGGCATTTGTACATTTATTTATTTACCTAATTATATACAAGTAAAAATTTAATAGTTTATATTATATCGTAAATATTGAGTAGTAAAACCTGGAAAATAGAAACAAAAATATAATTTACTGTTGCAATGTTTTTGATACATAACACATAATGATACACAATTTAAACAATTCTTATATAAAAGAGATAGTAGTTCATCATTTCTAATCTTTGTTTATTATACATGAACTGTTAAGTTTTCATAAAATTTAATCAACCGTTTTGGAAAAATCGTGCATGCAATTTGATAAAATATAACTTTTAGAAAAATCCAATGAAAAGATAAAATTACTTCTTTTAAACTTATCATACAAAATATTTTAAAATGTTATAAGAATTTATATGTTTATTTTCTTACCTAATGATACATAAGCATACATTTAACAAATTATATTAGAAGGAAAGAATAAATAGTGTGCTTAGAAACATTAAAAAAAAAAAAAAAACGAAGAAATGACAAAAAAAAAATATATATATATAACAGTTGCAGCACATCTACTTACTGTAATAATCCAGTTGATGAAACTACTTCGATAATTCAGCTTTATAGAAATAATGTTTAAAATTAGAGTATATTTTTTTAATTCTATGATTATTTGTATCCTCTTTTTCCATCATGTAGTCGACAAATTAAAAAGCTGGATCAGAAAATTTTGAAAATGTATGTTGATTATTATTACTTGAAATAATATACACACACACACATATATATATATATATGTATATATATATATATCCATAAACCAAACCAAAAATTCGAAACTACGGAACTGATCCAACAATAAACTAAACCAAATGACAACAAAATAACCAAAAACAACTAACTTCAAAAACAACATACTTTAAAAACGGCAAACTTTAAAAACATTCAAACCAAAACCAGAAGAAATTGAATCCATGGAGACAGGCGGCATGCACTTGCGACATGCAACTGCGGGGTTAAAACCAGTTTTTATGTGCACAACGCTCCCCAAACAACTTGTCAAGACCAAAAGGAAAAAACTAACAAATCGAATGAGCTGCCTAGACCCATCGAAAACCAACAACTGAACATGAAACCCCAAACAATCGTGCACGCAACCCTGATATATATATATGTGTGTGTATATATATATATATATATATATGTATATATATATATATATGTATATATATATATATATGTGTGTGTATATATATATATATAATGAATTCAAATAACAATTACATTATAGCTCTTATTTATTAACCAGCAAGTAGACAAAAATATTGCGTAACACTCAAAGGATTTAAAAAACACTGAGGCTTTTAAAATTCATATGCACTATAAATTTCGCGTTCCTCCAGAAGAATATTTCTTATTCAGCTTTCTCTTTCCTTGATTTGCTTTATGTGCTTCTTTTTTTGTTTCGGAGAACAGGTATGTTAGACAGACATGGCCAAACTCATTGAAACGTTTTCTTCCATGTTCACCATATTTTAAGCCATTATATTAACCATCAATATTAATCATCCATTATGTCATCGTACAGTATAACTATTTTTTTTCGCTTTTGATCCTTAAAGAAAGTAACTGTTTCATTTGTCGCAATTTCAACACTCCCTCTTCAGCTCAATGTATTTCGGGGTGTAATCTCCGTATCAGAAAATTTATTAAGCTTCCCCCTTTTTTTTTTTGCCGGGGGATCTCAAACTCCAGGCATCTAGATAGTTTTACGTGTGACCAATTACTAAAAATTGTATTAACCCCTTAACCTACGATTTACGTCTGAAAAGTCAGGGCCCAAAACATAAACAGGATCGTACAGCCTTCCTGCTATTCTACGGTTTGATAAATCAATAGCTACCACTAAAATTTAATAGAGATTTTCGTCTTGTAGAATCATGAGATTTCCAAGATTGAATATAATATCGCCTCCGACCAAAATTAGTTGCGACATTTAGGTCGAAAATTTTATCCCGAATTAGATGTTACATTCCACGCGGGTGGACTCATAGATAACTTCCGATGCAGTTTAGTAGATCGACACACTTTTATAAGGACTCTACCACCAGTATACCATAAAGATCATTTTCTTCCTATAGAATTAACCATTCATTAGCTAGAAGGTTTTATGCGATTACTGGTAGACGAATCATTACAAAATGAGGCGTGTCTTAAGAAGGTGCGAACACTGGATTTTTAAAACTAATTTGGTACTCTATTTAAAGAGAGACAGAGGGAATGCTTGGAAAGTAAATGTTGTTGATCGATTGCACCCTGAAGTCTCGGAAAAATGTTCAAACAAAATCATAAAATCCTTAGCATCAATAATCAGTACAAAAGTAATAAAATGTAGCAACTAATTCGGGACAGTGGGAGTAATATTTATTAAAAATTTTAGTGGTAAGAAGAATTTACATTTGGCTCAATCACTGACTACGGACCAGTCCCGTGATAACCAGTTTTGTCCCGAATACAAGACCACGTTGTTGTATGTTAAACGGTTAATGAAACCCATAAAACATTTTGATACTGTAATTTTCTGTATTAACTTTTTTACAGCACCACGAACAATAGCTTTATTATAGCCGCCACAAGATTCGTTTCTGGTACACTCTATACACTCCGAGCCGGTAGAGCGAGTATGGAAATATACAGGGTTAGAATAAATGAATGACCGGGTATGCAAAAAATTATATTTTCAAAACTATTATATGTACGTAATAGAATTGCGGCATTTGAAAACAAAGAAAAACATTCGAATTTCTTTTTGAAGTTGCTCAATAGATGACACATCTCCTATATAATGATGTGGTTGAAATTGACAAAGGTGCCAGTTGCAGAGAAAATATTCCCAGATCTTACGACATATCGCTCACCCATGACACATCTTGACAAAAGTAAATTTCACAGGAGAGGCAAAAGAAAATTGGCATGATTTTACTCTGACATGAAATTATAGCACTTGGGTCTGCATTCAGGAATAAAAACGTGCATAAAACCTTGAAACCGTTCAGAATGAAGACGTATGATGAGGTTTGGAGAGTTGGGTAATTTTACCTCCCCACACAATCTACCCCTCTAATGTGGTCACAAATGGACATATAGCGTAGTAAAGTGAGTTTCCGTATAATTACACTCATGAAACTTATTGTGTAGTAAGACGCACCTATGACAGGCCTATTATTGGAATAAAACGTTAAATGAATTTTTTCGAGATGTTTCACTTTTCTTGCATGTGAGCGATATGACTTCCTTTTTTATGGTTACATCAAAGAACCACTATTGCTAAAAACCTCAAAGAACTTAAAGAAATGAGAGCTACATTAAGAACCATTGACAGTGTTATACTGTAAGAAAAAATACACAGAAGGAGACCAGTATGAGTTTCAAAAGCATTCCGTTAAAAAAACCCAATACGCAAATAAAATATATATTTTGCATCTTCAGTTAGAGAAAGTAAATTTCGATAACTCTTATTATCTTCGGGTAATGCAGCTCGTTCTGCTTCGTGTTCTTTCTGAGTGATGATCTGCTGTAAATTATTATTCAATAATTTTTATTTATTTAAAGAAAACGGTGTAAATATGTTTAATGGAATGATGAGTGGGAATTCATTTCACTACGCCGTTCCTTGGCTTTATTAATTTATTCATGGATCTGGTATATGGAGAAAAGATATAATTAGAACAATTCACAAATAAGGATTAATCCAGTTGAAGACGACTTTTACAGCACACTATACACTTAGTACATATTAACAATAAAATAACTTCTTATTTTGATCAGTGTTTGAACCCTTTCAGGGGCAAGGCATTTCTATCAGTAAAATACTGAAATGAATGAATGACACCGGAATTTGAAAACAAAATTATTTGAAAGTAATAAAAAGGTTTTCTTCACGCACGGAATAAAACGAAAATTTTCAAATCAAAATTCTGGTGTCAATGTACCATTTAGGGATTAAAATTAGGTGGTCCAAAAATGAACCACTGCCCTTGAAGGGGCTAAACGTGAAAATACATTAAACATTATTTTTGAAGCAAGACGCTTACAAACAAAGGGTTTAAGATTTAAATTTATGTATGAACGGCTTGGTCAGAAGCCAGCCTAAAAGTGAAGGTCCTTGGGGAAATTATAAGTAGAAAAAGGGTTTTTAATGTCTAATAACGGAAAGTTGTTGAGGTCAGCAGAATCGTTGTTCTGTTGAAGAAAAAGTGAATCTGTGAAGCACAATCTTGTGGTCCTGAAATCTCTCGGAAGTAATTGATACTAAGTTTAGTGGCTTCACCTTTTGTCTAGTTTGTGTAACACTAAAGTTTTTTTTTTTTTTTTTTGAATATCATAAGTTCAAAGTTATTTTGTTGTTCACACAGAAGTACAATATAAATAGTACACATATTTCAGAAACAAAGGTTTCTCTACGAAACATGCTGATTGAAGATTGTAAATTTCTGAAAAAAGCTGCAAAATGTGTGGAACGAACATGATGACAGATTAGAAATCTATCGCACTATAAAAGATTCAAACATAAGACATTTGTGACTAAAAAAAATTGAAATATTTAAAAATTTTAACATATCCCTTATTATAATATGTGTAATATTTTTAATATATAAATTTTTGAAATCCGGCCATTCGTTAATGCTAACCCTGCATTGCACCCCCCCCCCCCCCCACACCATGATTTAGACATTTGAGATCGCATTTATGTTTTATAATGCCATTCCGGTAATGTAACGTTAGTTGTCAATGAAATTTATTATTAAAATTTTCAATAACTATCATTTGACAGTTTTATTTGTAATTCTTTAAACATTTATATGTTCCGATTGACCTCTCCTTATACTTTACTTTAATACGTTGAACGCGAACCATTTTTCGAAAATAAGCACGGAACTTACGTTTACATTATAAATGCCAATATAAATTTAAACCTGCATACAACATACTTGCCAACTTTCCCTTAAACTTTCGTAAAATGTGAGTTAAATTGACCCAGGTTAAACACGTTTCGAGCCAGAAATTTACTAAAGAAATTAATTCAAATAGACTTCATAGAGAAACATGATTTTAAATATGTATTGATACATCAAATAAATTTTCTCGTTCATAACGCGTATAACCGGGTCAAACTTAACTCACATTGTACGGAAGTTTATTAAATGTTGGCAAGTATGCATACAACATATCTGAGCAACGCATGCTTAGATTACACCTTCTTTTTTCTTCTGTACAAAATCTCCGGTACCAATAACAATTTCTTCCCGCATTCCACAACAACGCGTTTTTACGTCTCCCGCGTTCAGTATGTTAATAAATTCCATTCAGTGGAACATGGTAGAAAGAGTCCAGTCTAACGTTGGAATAAACCGTTGAATAACTTCAAATAGTGAAGCAGAAAAATTATACATAAACAGCAGATAATAAAACGTTCTCAGTTCTTTTCATTTGATAGAATTTGATGACACTCCATAATGCAGAGCATTATTTACATTCAATTACTCATGTATACTTATATTAATAAAGTTTTACTCAATTGTGTTAATGGAATATAAATTTAGAATTTACTCATTTGGTATAATTGACTAAAATGTGTATAGAAGAGGAAATAATGAGTAGGTTTTATCAGTGTAAATTTTGAAATAATGTGACAATTTGTTGTTGGTAGATTAATTATATATAGCTAAGAAAATACTGTTTATTCAAAGATAAATTAATTTGTTATATATGCACTTAATTACAATCTTGTAATATGTACATGTAACGTCCGTAGCTATTTACAGTGAATAGGAAAAAGTACATCCGCATGTAACTTACTCCTTAAGGATCGCTTAACATTTGCAAAAAACCATAAAAAAATACTTATTTTTTACTACAGAAATCGAATAATTATAAGGTTTCTAAATAAAATATGCAATTAATCTTTTTTTAAGGCGAAAAAAAGAAGATGTTATACAACAAATTCACGTCTGTAGTAAAGCCATCATACGAGAATAATGTGTCTTAATGTTTGTTTTACGCCATACAAATTAATGCGAATAAAACCTTTATTTTTCACATCTTAGATCTTTATTTATCATCATCACACAATGTTTCGCAAATAATATTTGAAATTATATATATACATTAAATTTAGATTAATAATAATTTTTTATTAGTGTGATACATTTCGAGACATGTAGTAGAATATTCAATATCTCAATAAGCGTCATAAACCAAAACTAAATGACAATATTCAAAGACTTCACACGGAAATTACAGTTAAATTTTTCTGGTTTCAGAAGATTTTCTAACAATTAAATCTTCAGCCCGGAAACATGACGGTTTAATTTCATGACGAAATAACGAACGACACTCAGCCCGTGATATTGACGGGAGCTGGAATTAAGAGATTAAACTCTTCGATATCATGGGTACCTTCTAAAATTGCATGAAGCACTCGTTTTTGGTACCAGTAATAAAGAAAAGTAGTAAATCCTATAAAGAAAAGTATTAATTTCCACATTTACTTATTCTATATTTATTATACTTACTTGACTTAAGTTTTAACTTAATTTTAACGGAGCTGTTTCAATATTTTTCACCTTTATTAATTCTTTAATTTTCTTAATTTTTATTTTAAGTAGTTTTGAACTACAGTTGTACTTATCCCAATGGCTCTTATAAACATAAGACAACTCATTTGTAGACTGGGTGTTAAGCTGATATCATCTGGGAAACCCCTCAATGATGCTCACAAGTTCAGAACCGTATTTACTTTGACTATTTTGTAATTAAAAAGGTAAAGGTCACTTTTAAAACAAAATGGTATAAACCGAATAAAATTCTTGTATATGGCGCCGGTCCCGTTAAATTAATAAATAACTGATGCAAATACAGTAGAGCCTCGATTATCCGAAGTAATTGGGACCTACCCTCTTTCGGATAATCGAGAATGCTTCCATTTTAAGATTAAGGAGAAATATATGCAATATTTCATATTATGGTGCTTAATATAAATAAAGCAATAGCAAAATAGAAACAAGAAAACATTTTTGAATTTTAATTCTGAAATTCAGTACCTTTTTCATGTATCACAAGGGTTTGAAAAAATGTTTTATTTATCGCAGTTTTGATTGTCTTTGCTTTGAAGCTCTATGACGCAGTTATTTAATATTATTAGTTGACCAGTATCACAGTCTTTCTGCTGCTCCAGACATGCCAAACCTTTTGCAAAACAATCAAAAGCTTCAGAATTGTTAATTAGTTCGTTTTCTTCGTAGCATTCCGCGGCTTATGGGAGCGCAAGTTAAATTAAAAAAATTCTAAAAAAGGGGTTAGAAAATATTTATATCTGCTTGTAGTTCGGAAACGACGGCTTGCACACAAGGAATGTGAGAGTAAAGAAAAAAAAAAAGCTTCAAAAATGGGATTTCGGTTAATCGAGAGTTTCGGTTAAAAGAGGTTCGGATAAAATAGGTTCTACTAAAATGCTAAAGGAGCCTAACAAATTATCAATTATTTATTCTATTCGAGTTATACATCCTAATGATTTTTTTTATAAATGTAAATATTACTTTTCGTTTGGTCATCTTTCCTGATCACTTTACTTCCTTATTGTTGTTATTTGTATTTTACGTTTTAATGTACGATTTTTTAATGTACCTTAAAATTTAATCTCTTACCTAAACTGCATGTTCTTTTAACTGTCTTATTTTATATCTTCAACATTCTACAATGTGATCCCGAATTCATGGAACAAAGTTTAAGGGTTGGTACAAGGCACTGTAACAATCATTTATTGTATAGGTATGTATGGGCAGTGTTGCCAGATTGGGAACTTTTTTGTCCCCAGATTGTTGATTCTCACAGCTTTTTTTAAATAGAGATATTCGGTCTATTTAAAAATAGATTAAAAATTCTGAAAAAGGCGAATTATACTATTTTATAAAAGTGGTGACAGTCAAATGACCTGAATTAAAAAATTCCCCAATCTGGCAACACTGTGTATGGGCGCAACTGACGGAATGAGCCGCAAACACGGGAAATAAGACATGGAAGGAAAAACCAAGTGTATATTTCCACTGTCTTTTTCTGTCCAAATTTCCTTCTTCTACGATAATTTGTTGAGAAGTTAGTAGAGGGTGTTTACCTTTTTTCTTTCCCGAACTGTACGTAACGCGATAATTCTTGATAGAAATATCCGATTTGCTTCAAATTTTTCTTTCGAGGCTCATTTTGATAAGGCGCTTCCCTGATTAGTTTTGAGAGTTCATTGGTTAAGTATAAAGAGGGGAACGAGGGGCTAATCCCCCCTTAACTTAGATAAATTCGTTTTTCATGCAGAATTATCAGATTTTCTTCTAATTTGGTATACCGGATAATTATGATAAGGCCCTGATTAGATTTGCAGGTTCATTATTTAAGTCTAAAGGGCGGTTACCCCCTTAATTAAGATAAATGGGTTTTTCTATCCGATTTGCTGCAAATTTGGTTTACTGGTTTATTCTGATAAGGCGCTTCCCTGATTAGATTTGGAAGTTCTTTGGATAAATATGAAGGGGTGAACGGGGGGCTAGTACCATCTTTAGTTTAGATAAATGGGTTTTTCTGTCCGATGTTCTTCAAATTTGTTTATTTCGATAAGGCGCTTCTCTAATATCATTTTGATGCTCATTGGTTAAGTATAAAGAGGGGAAGGGGAAGAGGCTAATCCCCTCCTTTAATTTATTTTTCGAGGGGCATTATTCTTTGAAATAAGAGTATAATATACAATTAGTGTGAATAGCCTGTGAGCTCAATGCCATCAGTTTAACTGGGCACTTCTCTTTTTTATTAGGTTATATATTTATTAGAATAATTAAAAAATAAGAATGTTTTTCAATTACAATTGATATTTATAATGAATTATATATTTATTCTTATAATTTCATTATAATAAAATTTATACATACACTTCTATTACTAGACCCATCCCTTGTTGGATAAAACATAAAGAAAGCTGGAAATTAAACGACAGTTCTCATAACTGGACGTGTTTGTAAGAAAGATGCTCTTAATTATGCTTCTACTTGAGCATTCTCCATTTACATCGATAAAGAGCATTATTTAATTAATACTTTAAGCAAACTTTATTGAAATTTGACTGGCTAGCTATTGTTTTGCGAAAGGTATTTAAATTCAAAATATTAATTCACTCTTTCTGAATCAATTGATTTATTATTTTATTTAATGCAATTTAAATCTTAAATGTTATTGCGATATTCATTGAAAGAGTGACGATCCGTTTAAAACAAATTGTATCTGATTGTATTTAGATTTTATTGCAGATAAAAGGAACATCTTCAAAATAAATTAATTCCATGTTTAAGTTCCTTTGTGCATCTTTTAATTCAATAAATATCTAATGGTAGATTACAATGATAAAATGATTTAAGAACATTTAAAATAAATTGTTCTGTCATGTATTTAAGTAATATTCTTTCAGTAAAGTGTTTTAATCTCATTAATTAATTAATTTATTTTATTTTATTTCAAAATTCAAAGTTATACTTCAAGGTATCTTAACCCTAGATCTACCGGGAATTTTATTCAAGTTTTAATAAAACGTTCTACACCAGAATTTTTATTTAAAACTATTTAACTTATTTATTTACCTTATTTTTGTCTGGTTTATATACTTAGTTTATTTTAAAGAAATTTCTGGTTTGAATGAATATTTTGTATGTACCTGTCGGGTCCAATGGACCCGTCTGGTAGACGGAGGGTTAAAAACGGGTAATAATATTTAAAAAATATTCTAACACAAATTCATTTTTAATGCATTTTATATCAAACGAATTATACAGAAATTCATGATTTTAAATGAACACATTGCCGACGGGCAATTTTTATCAAATTTGAATTTTAAAACAGTAATTCTGAAAGTTCCTGTTCTGAAGGTCTTTTGTAAATAGGTGTTCTAGATAGGTTTCCAAAATTTATACATTGGTAAATATCTATCAAGGTACGAATTTAATATAAAATGTCTTACAATCTAAAAAAATATGGACAACATGATATAAATACATTTTCTGTAAGGTAGAATCCACACTCTTAATAAATGATGTTTTTTGAATGAAAACGAGAATTCTCGTTTCCCGTCGGGAATATGTTAATCCTAACTTTTATTGAACCTTAATGTTCAGTTCAGATTTACTGCTTGAGTATGTACTAAATTGCGGTTGAATGGACTGTAATGAGGAGTTAAGATATTTGTATATATATAATGCGATCAGAGTCAAATGATTGGAAGAATCTTTAATAACTAAACAATTACTTTAAAGACGTATTTACATAAAGTTGAAATCAAAACTGACACTATAGTCAGTGACGAAAGATAGCAAATTGATTTATGGACTTGCCTTAAGGACATAATCTATATAATTCTTTACATTAATAGAATAAGAAATATAATTACTAACAGTGATGACACCCTGGTCATTCTACTGGGTCGTTCGGAAAGTCGTCTCCGTTTGGGAAAATCATCTCGCACCGCAAAATTCTGCCCGGTTATTATTATAGATTAGATATCGGAATCAATTTCTAATAATTAAATGATAGAATTTTCCGGTACCAATTGATTTCCCAAAAGGACACGACTTTCTGAACGACCTAATAACCTACATAATAGCTCACTAAACGCGGCTTATTCCGTGACAAAATTCGGCAAACGTTCACAACAATAAAAAAGAACTCAAGTAACTGTTACAAAGCAGCGAAATCAAACATCTGATAAATGCGTAAGAAGGTGAGCTCGAATCAATTGTCAAGGCAAACCGTAACATTTACTATATATACGCTAGTAACCTTCGGGTCAATATGAATAATGGTATTTAAAAATTATAGAAAAACTGATATATAAATGAAAGAATGTCCTTCTTAACCCTTTCAGTGACAAGGTGCTTGTATTCGTAAAAAGTTGAAATAATTTAATGACACCAGTATTTACAAAAGAATTTATTTGTAAACAAGTAAAAGTATATTGTCGTGTACTTAAAAAAAGTGAAATTTTCATTTTAAAATTCCGGTGCCAATGTGACAATTAGGGATTAAAATTATTTGATGCCGCCAAGGCATCACCGCACGTCAAGGGATTAAAGAAATAACATATCTGCCAAACTAACAAACTTTTGACCGAAAACCATTTTAGGATCCGATAGACCAGAAAGAGAACACAGGATTAAATGTTTTAGTACATATGACTGTAAAGCATAATAAATTAAAATTACTAAATAAGAAAACTGCCACCATTTACGAAAGAAAAAACATTAATTTTAAAGGTTTATGAAATAAATCTCAAATGGATCGAAAATAAAAAAAACCGCCATTTGTATACTCAATAAAATCAATGAAAAACATTCATTATTTTGAAAATAATGTTTGCATTTATTTATCATTAGAACGAAAATTAAAATTAACAAAAATGACAAATTCATATTTATGATTTTCATTAAAAATGCAGACAGCTAGCTGCATTTCATTCTTAAATAAGTTGTTATTGAAATTTCGTCTAGTGGCAGATGTTCATGACAAGATAAAATTGTGTTTAGGACTTCTTAACTGCATATATTGATTATTTTTAAAGTTTCTAAGGTAAATTAAGAAAATACTACACGAAAAAGAATAACGTGTATTTTTAAAACTTATTAATTTGCTCATAAATTTATATTTTAAAATAAAAGAGACTACATCAAATAAACTATTAATGCATCAATTTCTTTATCCTCCGTTAGATTTAATAAACGGGATGTCCCTTTTTACTGTTGATTACTGTTAAATATGCCATTTCTGTACTGTTTGTTTTAGAGTAGCTCCAACTCGAAAAATTTTTCGATTGTTGTTGTTCATCATAAGGAAATCTGATTTACATAAAAATATTCTTTCTTTATTTTTTCGCAGTTCTTTTTCTGTCATATGAAATGCATTTGAGACATTTTATATTCCCCACAGAACATTTCTATAGTTACGTTTAAAACCACCCTGATATGCACTTATGGTAAGTGCGTATGAGATACACCCAATAGTAGCACGCGGACTGTACATATACACTATATGGCCATTAATGACCGGCAACTTTCAATTTTAGACATTTTGTCGAATATTTATACTCGTCAGATTCTTCTGGAATTTCAGGATTAAAAAGAACAGGTATGAACTCATATTTATCAATGTCGATTTGACAAAAGGGGCAATTAGGGGGCCAACAAAAACTCAAAGAAGCAAAAATAATACTTGGGATCACCCTGTAAAATAAAATACACGAAATGATCTATTGCTAAAGAATATAAATAAAAAGACATTGCGCAATACGTGTATTCATATGTGTAAGAATAGTACGTATATTAATAGAGATATAGCGATTTTTTTAAATTAAAAAACAATTCTTGCATGTTTTTTGCTTATAACATGCAGGGTTTTCAACCACATTTAACGCTAGTTTAGAAAAATTGACAAAATGTAGTAGACACAATATAGTGCAACTAGAATATAAATACATTAAATGTTCTAGGAAATGTGAGCAGTTGTATGAAATAGGTTGTATGAATTTTTTTATTTGCGCATGCGCAAACGATAACAAGGATCTTTTTACATAATTTAACAGCCAACTCTGTGGAGCAACTTATTAAAAAAACCCAGTCAAATATCATAAAAATTCAGAAATATATCGGCGTTAAAGTGAGTTAATTTTTAGTTGTTCGCTAAAACTAGCTGAATGATAAGGGATTGTCCACAAGTTATCAATTTTAAATTTAATTTTTTTAAATTTTCATTTTTTATTGATGCTTTAGATCTTCTTGGATAACCACCAGAACGAGCCTACACCATGATAAAAAGAAGAATCAAAATCGATGCATTTTTTCCAAATCTACTCTTTGATAGGCACTAAATACCGACATTTTTCTGAAATTCAGTTAATAAAAAATGACAATTTGTGGAAAATCCCTTATCATTCAGCTGCTTTTAGAGAACAACTAAAAATTTGCTCACTCTAACACCGATATCTTTCTGAATTTTTACGATATTTGACTAGATTTTTTTAATAAGTTGCTCCATAGAGATGACTATTAAATTATGTAAAAAGATTCTTGTTCTCGTTACCGCATGCGCAGATAAAAATTATTTCATACAACTGCTCATATTTCCTAAAATATTTAATATATTCATATTCCAATTATACTATATTGTTTTCACTATGTTTTGTAAATTTTTCTGAAACCGGCGTTAAATTTGGTTGAAAACCCAGCATGTTATAAGCAAAAAAACATGCAAGATTTTTTTAAATTTTTTAAATAAATTGCACAATGTTTTTTCTTTTATATTTTGTAGCGATAGATCATTTCGTGCATTTTATTTTACAGGGTGATCCCAAGTATTTTTTTTTCTTTGATTTTTTGTTGGCCCCCTAATTGTCCCCATTATCAAATCGGCATTGCTATATATGAGGTCATACCTGTTCTTTTTAATCCTGAAATTCCAGAAAAATCTATCCAGTATATTTTTACATATTCGACAAAATGTCTAAAATTGAAAGTTGACGGTCGTTAATGGCCATATAGTGTATAACGTTATCAACTTTTTGGTAATTTTGGATACCCTCCCACACTTACAAAATTATACGTTATCATCCCTCGAACCTCTGCCCCGTAATGATAGCGTTATAATTGTCTGCAATTTAATTTTTGGCATTTATTTCTTTTGTTTGGAGTGATACATAAATATGGTTGCATTTATTTTTCGCATACTTAATTTATTCAAATGAAGAGAAGTCAATAAAATATCACTTTATATATATAAAATAACTTTTTATCAAATAACACTTAAAATAAATAGTCTATCTATTTATATAAAATCAAAGTCTCTGTGTGTCCCTCACGATTCCGGTAGGACCACCTCATTGAAATGAGTAATTGTTGAAAAATACTAATGCAGGGTTACCACAGTAGCGCCAAATGTTGGCCAACTTGGCAATAGCTTGCTGATTTGGTGAAATTCCCATTTATAACTATTAATCTTTCATAAAGGAGGTCACCAAAATTTAATTTAAACTCCGCTCTTTGAAGATATTTTTTTTCAAAATCTATGGGTGAGAATTTAAAGTACACCTTTACATCTTCCTCCCGATGCTACTAATAAAATAACCGCCAATAGACGACGCTGTACTGTGTGAGCTCCTAACTGCGCGATTTTAATGTGCTTTAGGTACTTTTGCAGTATAAGTGCCTTGGCGATAAAAGAAATTTGGCAACATTTTCCCGGAACCTATCCACTGTTTCATTTTATATACACATGCATTTTTTTTCGATATTTATACGATTTATTTATACGATTAAAAAAGCCGTTTCTCTAATTTTATACAGAAACAGATGTAATTTGGGTACAGATGCCATATTCGCCCCATATTGGCGCGATTTTTTTCGGTTGCCAATTTGGCGAAAACATCAACTGCGTAAACAACATGATCCGGGTTACCACATCAAGCAAAATAACGACACTTTGGCGCAAGTTAAGTACCTGTTGCCTATATGATATTGGCGACAGAAAAAATTCGCGCCAATATGGGGCGAATATGACATCTGTTCCGTAATTTGTACATAAAAACATGAATAATATACATATAAAATAAACATATTAAAAAAAACACTCATCAAGTTTGTTTTCATAGCTGTTTATATGATTTGACAACAATTCTCAATATTTTTCCGTTATACGGACACCATGCCAAAATGTATGCGGTACTTTTCCATTATACGGACAGCATTGTCGCCAAGCGCAATAGTTGGCGCAAAATGAAAATAAGGTGAATTGAAACATTTGAAAAATAAAAGAAAAAACATTCTCGATAGTAAAGTGGGCGGAACAGATGTCATATTCGCCCCATATTGGCGACAGAAAAAAATCGCGCCATATTGGCGCGATTTTTTTCTGTCGCCAATATCATATAGGCAACAGGTACTTAACTTGCGTCAAAGTGTCGTTATTTTGTTTGATGTGGTAACCCGGATTATGTTGTTTATGCTGTTGATGTTTTCGCCAAATTGGCAACCGAAAAAAATCGCGCCAATATGGGGCGAATATGACATCTGTACCAAGTGGGCATTTTAAAAATATAACATTTGAAAATTACAAACTTTTACGAACTATTTTATTAAATCACAAATATATACTTAAAATACATGAACAAATAACTGTTATACTATAAAGTAATAAAATAAAAAATCATATTAAACTGCTGCCATAAAATTATAAATAGATTTCAGCATTGCAGTAAACATTTAATTTTTTGAATGAAGGCGTAGCCACATAAAATCTATGAGATACGACTCTAAATGATGACGAACAGCTTCCCGATGTCTTTTGTTGCGCCATTTTGCGATGTCCCATAATCTTTCAACATTTGGAGCATGACATCCAGTATTAGGGTCGACAAAATTGTATTTGTGATTTACTGTGAAATGATTATAACCAGCACTTAGCAGTTCATCTGTTTTATATCCTTTCCAACAATCTGTATAAATAATACATGACTTTCATCTACTTCTATAATTTTATTAGGTCCACCGATTTTTCTATTTGGTCGAGAACATAAAGCATTTGCACAAACTTCTCTCGAATAACTATTCCATTCCACTGTTGTGTTGTGGTTCATATCAAGTTGCAGCTCACAAAACTCAATCGATATCAACTCTTTGCACGATAAATATATAAACCTCAAAGCATAAAGAAAAGTCACCCCCGATCCTTTAAACCAAGTTTTTTGTCGTATTTCTACGCTTTCTTCGCATGATCGTAAGCTACAACTCAATTTCGGATTTCCAAAACTCATCCATAATTTCATTTCATGATTTTTTGAACACAATCTTTTATTATGCAGAATTCCAAATTCCTGAAACAATTTTATCACAACTTTCTCATCATCTGGTAATTGCTAAATGATAAAATCCATCTCAGCATCAGCAGTAAAAGTAAACTACTACTTTATATAAAAAAAAAAGCATTTTTAATTCGATTAATAGCAGATTAAAAAGCTTTCCAAGGTTAAGGTTAAACAATAATCATTCACGTGATTCACGTTTCATAAATAACAAATCACAATGTTTCGCATGGTTTACAATAAAAATCTACGATCAAGGTTGAAATAATTGGCGCATTAGCATATATTTTAGCATGCTGTCCGTATAACGGAAAAGTACCATGTATGCTAATGCGCCAATTATTTCAAAATGCTAAAAGATATTTGTAAATTTATGCCAGCAGTTTAATGTGAGTTTTATTTTATTGGTTTATTTTATAACAGTTATTTGTTCAATTATTTTAAGTATATATTTGTTATTTAATGAAATAGTTCGTAAAAGTCTGGAATTTTCAAATGTTATATTTTTTAAATGCTCACTTTAGTACGACAATATTTTTTCTTTTATTTTTCAAATGCCTTAATTCACGTGACTTTCATTTTGCGCCAACTATTACGCTTGGCGACAATGGTATCCGCATAACGGAAAAGTACCCAAATCTCACTTTCTGATGCGCAAATTACACCAAACTTTTCTTAAAAAATGCCAAAGCCCCTACAGTGGAAAAGTATCAAACTGTCTATTTTGCGTTATCTGTGTTATAGTTTATACTATATGCAAGGTGAGTGGAGCGAAGAGTTTAAACATTAAATATTAAAGTTTCGGCACAGATGTCATATACACAACGGGTACTTAACTGTCATCAAAGTGTCGTTATTTTGCTTGATATGGTAACCCGGATGTTGTTGTTTATGCTGTTGATGTTTTCGCCAAATTGTCGTAGGAAAAAATCGCTCCAATATGGGGTATATATGACAACTGTGCCAAAGTTTCTATAAAGCAGTATAAGACTAAAAATAAATGCAATAAATAAGAATAAAATAAATGCAAAATAAGACTAAAGAAGAAAGAAAAATCATGCGTTAAGCATAGAATATGAAACACTTTCCAACACATCCTGAATGCTTTAAAAAAACTTCGTTATTTAGGGAAATAAGGTAAATAAGATAACTAAGTAAACATTTTAGAAAACGCATAATTAAAAAAAAAAATTGGGTACTTTTCGGTTAGCCGGGCGCCAGTGTTTTATATACATACATATATACATATATATACACATATATTTACATATATATATACATATGTATGTATCTATATATGTGTGTGTATGCACATATATATATATAAATATATGTGTATATATGTATATATGCATATATATAAAACACTGGCGCCCGGCTAACCGAAAAGTACCAAAAATTGATTTCAGCAGTTACCGTCCATAGCAATAGTACCGTTATTACATGCCACTATTTAGCTAAAATTTAATTTAAGCTACTCTTAAAGCTACTGAAATCATATTTCCAGATATTATCATCCATAGACGGTTATGTATCCAATTCTTTGCGTGACCCTGTATATCATTTTATCTATATTCTACAAACATTTCTTAGTAATCTAAATGCAGTTCAGCGTAAAACTGCATAACTCCTTTAAAAACCAACTTTAAGCAATTTATTCTCATACTCAGGAACCCTTACGAATTCTTTTGTGTAGCCCTGCATATGAACTGTAGCATTTATACACACGGCATAGTATGCATAAATGTAGTGAAACATAAAAGCGCATATCATAATTAAAAATGCCTTTTTTAGCAATCATTACTTATGTACGTACACTACTTCGGAGAAAAGTTTCTTGGCGAGAAAGAAGTTTGCCAACGTATTTTCTGACAACCTATTTACTGCTTCATACTCACAAGCAAATTTTGCATATGTATACAATTTATTTAATGTAAAAAAAAAAAAACTATTTATCCATTTTTATAAAGAAACAGAAGTATTTTTTTGCACAGATGTCATATACGCATCGGGGTTGGCGTGATTTTTCTCTGACGCCGATTCGGCAGAAATCTCGCTTTCGAATACCAGTTACTTATATATTTTCAAATTATTTGCTATCATTTTGAAAAGGAAATAACTATAAATAAATAAAAGTTTGAATAATAACTATAGAACAAAACAGTTTATATAATTTAAAAACAGAAAATAAAAGTAAATAAACAATGGCACAGATGTCATATTCGCCCCATATTGGCGCGATTTTTTTCTGACGCCAATGTCATATACGCAATGTATACTTAACCAGCGCCAAAGTGTCGTTATTTTGCTTGATATGGTAACCCGGATGTTGTTGCTTATGCTGTTGATGTTTTCGCCAAATCGGCGTCGGAAAAATATCGCGCAAATATGGGGCGAATATGACATCTGTGCCTAAACAATTTATTAATAAATAAAAAACAATAGCCGGCAAAATAACACCATTTTAGCGCCATAGGTATCCCGGTTGGAACAGATGTCATATTCGCCCCATATTGGCGCGATTTTTTTCGGTTGCCAATTTGGCGAAAACATCAACAGCATAAACAACATAATCCGGGTTACCACATCAAGCCCTTTAGCGCAAGTTAAGTACCCGTTGCCTATATGATATTGGCGACCGAAAAAAATCGCGCTAATATGGGGCGAATATGACATCTGTACCTCCCGGTTCATATCTGAAATCTGTGCAGTAATTTGTATATAAAAAAAATATTATATATATTTAGAAACGATTTTTTTATGTATATAAGTGCACATATAAACAAAAATAAAAGTTCATTGGATTTGTTTTCATAGCTGTATATTTTGGCAACATATCTCACTTTCTGATGCCCGAATTACGCCAAGCTTTTTTTTAAAAATGCGCTATAATGGAAAAGTACCTAAATAAATAATTAACAGAAATAACCAATTATACAAACTAAAACATTTTATTTCGAGATTAAAGCATTGTTTTTAATTTCGATTAAAAATACACATATCTTTGGATAACTTTAATTGAAATTGGGTTCACGGCTTAATATCTAATTCCATAAACCTAAACAAACACAAGTGATTCATTCATCGTGAACCGTAAAAAATGTTAATTCATTGAGGTAATCATTCACAAAGTAAGTTCTCCAACAATCAATGGACAATATTCTAATGACGTCATAGTATGTAAAATGGTGGCGGTATCATTTGTTTATGGTTTGAAATCACAAAGATTTAATTTTGCAATGGGTCTTAGTTACATTAATTTATTGTCTTATTTATGAGATCAGAACAAAAGCATATTTTTTCATTATTTAGTTATTAAAGACGGAAAAAAATTATAAATGTGCATGATTTGAAAAATTTAAATAATTTTCTTTCTTAATACTAAAAAATAACACCGGGAAGTAACAGCGAGTTTAAGTTAAATAAGTTTAGCTGTTTAATTCTGTTGTAATATTCAAAATAACTGTATTTATTAGATTTCAGTAAACAACATCAGGGCCCGATTAAACTTTCAAGTTAGAGGAATTACAATGTCATTTCAGGACCTTTCTTTTGTAGAAGCTTTTCTAAATTCCACATATACATAGAAACTCTTCAGTGTTAGAAATATTATTCCCAGGACTGGCATAACATGAGAACGGCCTGCAACTTTACACAAGTTTTTGAAAACTACTTTATATCAGAAATTTTACTAAAAACTGGTTACTTTTTTGTTAGAGAGGCCCACACTATTAGAATTATGACAAGTTGCAGCCAATTTCGGTAAAGTCGTAACCAAGATCATGAAGCACACACATATAATACCATATAATACCATTTTATGAAATCGAATACGATAATTTAATAGTTTTTACCTTACTTCAAGTGTGTAATTTATTTATTTTTAAGGCTTAATAATCTAAATTGTCCAATATATGAATTAAAAAAATGTAAACAAAGACTGAATAGACATGACCGCAAAAATCTGCAGAAAACTTGGAATTGTGCAGATTAGTGGTCTTCTACTGTTCACAGTTTTTCATAAATGTGTTTCGTTCTTAAAATGTGTTATTTTCATCTATCACTGCGGAACAAAGGAGAAAACTCATATTCTTGCACATGAGTTGTATATATCTTTATATCTAAATTTCCGTCATTTTTGACGGGCTACCTTTCTAGTCTATTTATATAAAATCCAAGTCTCTGTGTGTCCCTCACGATTCCGGTAGGACCACCTCATTGAAATGAGTAATTGTTGAAAAATACTAATGCAGGGTTACCACAGTAGCGCCAAATGTTGGCCAACTTGGCAATAGCTGGCTGATTTTGTGAAATTCCCATTTATAACTATTAATCTTTCATAAAGGAGGTCGCCAAAATTTAATTTAAACTCCGCTCTTTTAAGATATTTTTTCACAATCTATGGGTGAGAATTTAAAGTACATCTTTACAGCTTCCTCCCGATGCTACTAATAAAATAACCGCCAATAGACGACGCTGTAGTGTATGAGCTCCTAACTGCGCGATTTTAATGTGCTTTAGGTACTTTTCCAGTATAAGTGCCGTGGCGAAAAAAGAAATTTGGCAACATTTTCCTGGAACCTATCCACTGTTTCATTTTATATACACATGCATTTTTTTTCGATATTTATACGATTTATTTATACGATTAAAAAAGCCGTTTCTCTAATTTTATACAGAAACAGATGTAATTTGTACACGAAAACATGAATAATATACATATAAAATAAACATATAAAAAAAAAACACTCATCAAGTTTGTTTTCATAGCTGTTTATATGATTTGACAACAATTCTCAATATTTTTCCGTTATACGGACACCATGCCAAAATGTATGCGGTACTTTTCCATTATACGGACAGCATTGTCGCCAAGCGCAATAGTTGGCGCAAAATGAAAATAAGGTGAATTGAAACATTTGAAAAATAAAAGAAAAAACATTCTCGATAGTAAAGTGGGCATTTTAAAAATATAACATTTGAAAATTACAAACTTTTACGAACTATTGGAACAGATGTCATATTCGCCCCATATTGGCGCGATTTTTTTCTGTCGCCAATATCATATAGGCAACAGGTACTTAACTTGCGTCAAAGTGTCGTTATTTTGTTTGATGTGGTAACCCGGATTATGTTGTTTATGCTGTTGATGTTTTCGCCAAATTGGCAACCGAAAAAAATCGCGCCAATATGGGGCGAATATGACATCTGTACCGAACTATTTTATTAAATCACAAATATATACTTAAAATAAATGAACAAATAACTGTTATACTATAAAGTAATAAAATAAAAAATCATATTAAACTGCTGCCATAAAATTATAAATATCTTTCAGCATTGCAGTAAACATTTCATTTTTTGAATGAAGGCGTAGCCACATAAAATCTATGAGATACGACTCTAAATGATGACGAACAGCTTCCTGATGTCTTTTGTTGCGCCATTTTGCGATGCCCCATAATCTTTCAACATTTGGAGTATGACATCCAGTATTAGGGTCGACAAAATTGTATTTGTGATTTACTGTGAAATGATCATAACCAGCACTTAGCAGTTCATCTGTTTTATATCCTTTCCAACAATCTGTATAAATAATACATGACTTTCATCTACTTCTATAATTTTATTAGGTCCACCGATTTTTCTATTTGGTCGAGAACATAAAGCATTTGCACAAACTTCTCTCGAATAACTATTCCATTCCACTGTTGTGTTGTGGTTCATATCAAGTTGCAGCTCACAAAACTCAATCGATGTCAACTCTTCTCACGATAAATATATAAACCTCAAAGCATTAAGAAAAGTCACCCGCGATCCTTTAAACCAAGTTTTTTGTCGTATTTCTACGCTTTCTTCGCATGATCGTAAGCTATAACTCAATTTCGGATTTCCAGAACTCATCCATAATTTCATTTCATGATTTTTTGAACACAATCTTTTATTATGCAGAATTCCAAATTCCTGAAACAGTTTTATCACAACTTTCTCATCATCTGGTAATTTCCAAATGATAAAATCCATCTCAGCATCAGCAGTAAAAGTAAACTACAACTTTATAAAAAAAAAAAGCATTTTTAATTCGATTAATAGCAGATTAAAAAGCTTTCCAAGGTTAAGGTTAAACAATAATCATTCACGTGATTCACGTTTCATAAATAACAAATCACAATGTTTCGCATGGTTTACAATAAAAATCTACGATCAAGGTTGAAATAATTGGCGCATTAGCATACATTTTAGCATGCTGTCCGTATAAAGGAAAAGTACCATGTATGCTAATGCGCCAATTATTTCAAAATGCTAAAAGATATTTGTAATTTTATGCCAGCAGTTTAATATGAGTTTTATTTTATTGCTTTATTTTATAACAGTTATTTGTTCAATTATTTTAAGTATATATTTGTGATTTAATGAAATAGTTCGTAAAAGTCTGGAATTTTCAAATATTATATTTTTTAAATGCTCACTTTAGTACGACAATATTTTTTCTTTTATTTTTCAAATGCCTTAATTCACGTGACTTTCATTTTTCGCCAACTATTACGCTTGGCGACAATGGTATCCGCATAACGGAAAAGTACCCAAATCTCACTTTCTGATGCCCAAATTACACCAAACTTTTTTTTAAAAATGCCAAAGCCCCTACAGTGGAAAAGTATCAAACTGTCTATTATTTTGCGCTATCTGTGTTATAGTTTATACTATATGCAAGGTGAGTGGAGCGAAGAGTTTAAACATTAAATATTAAAGTTTCGGCACAGATGTCATATACACAACGGGTACTTAACTGTCATCAAAGTGTCGTTATTTTGCTTGATATGGTAACCCGGATGTTGTTGTTTATGCTGTTGATGTTTTCGCCAAATTGGCGTCGGAAAAAATCGCTTCAATATGGGGTATATATGACAACTGTGCCAAAGTTTCTATAAAGCAGTATAAGACTAAAAATTAAGAATAAAATAAATGCAAAATAAGACGGCACAGATGTCATATTCGCCCCACATTGGCGCGATTTTTTTCTGTCGCCAATATCATATAGGCAACGGGTACTTAACTTGCGCCAAAGTGTCGTTATTTTGCTTGATGTGGTAACCCGGATTATGTTGTTTATGCTGTTGATGTTTTTGCCAAATTGACAACCGAAAAAAATCGCGCCAATATGGGGCGAATATGACATCTGTACCAATAAGACTAAAGAAGAAAGAAAAATCATGCGTTAAGCATAGAATATGAAACACTTTCCAACACATCCTGAATGCTTTAACAAAACTTCGTTATATAGGGAAATAAGGTAAATAAGATAACTAAGTAAACATTTTAGAAAACGCATAATTTTTTTTTTAAATTGATTTCAGCAGTTACCGTCCATAGCAATTACCGTTATTACATGCCACTATTTAGCTAAAATTTAATTTAAGCTACTCTTAAAGCTACTGAAATCATATTTCCAGATATTATCATCCATAGACGGTTATGTATCCAATTCTTTGCGTGACCCTGTATATCATTTTATCTATATTCTACAAACATTTCTTAGTAATCTAAATGCAGTTCAGCGTAAAACTGCATAACTCCTTTAAAAACCACCTTTAAGCAATTTATTCTCATACTCAGGAACCCTTACGAATTCTTTTGTGTAGCCCTGCATATGAACTGTAGCATTTATACACACGGTATAGTATGCATAAATGTAGTGAAACATAAAAGCGCATATCATAATTAAAAATGCATTTCTAGCAATCATTACTTATGTACGTACAATACTTCGGAGAAAAGTTTCTTGGCGAAAAAGAAGTTTGCCAACGTATTTTCTGACATCCTATTTACTGCTTCATACTCACAAGCAATTTTTTTGCATATGTATACAATTTATTTAATGTAAAAAAAACTATTTATCCATTTTTATAAAGAAACAGAAGTATTTTTTGCACAGATGTCATATACGCATCGGGGTTGGCGTGATTTTTCTCTGACGCCAATTCGGCAGAAATCTCGCTTTCGAATACCAGTTACTTATATATTTTTAAATTATTTGCCATCATTTTGAAAAGGAAATAACTATAAATAAATAAAAGTTTGAATAATAACTATAGAACAAAACAGTTTATATAATTTAAAAACAGAAAATAAAAGTAAATAAACAATGGCACAGATGTCATATTCGCCCGTATATATTGGCGCGATTTTTTTCTGACGCCAATGTCATATACGCAATGTATACTTAACCGGCGCCAAAGTGTCGTTATTTTGCTTGATATGGTAACCCGGATGTTGTTGCTTATGCTGTTGATGTTTTCGCCAAATCGGCGTCGGAAAAAAATCGCGCCAATATGGGGCGAATATGACATCTGTGCCTAAACAATTTATTAATAAATAAAAAACAATAGTCGGCAAAATAACACCATTTTAGCGACATAGGTATCCCGGTTCATATCTGAAACCTGTGCCGTAATTTGTATATAAAAAAATATTATATATATTTAGAAACGATTTTTTTATGTATATAAGTGCATATATAAACAAAAATAAAAGTTCATTAGATTTCTTTTCATAGCTGTATATTTTGGCAACATATCTCACTTTCTGATGCCCGAATTACGCCAAGCTTTTTTTTTAAAAATGCGCTATAATTGAAAAGTACCTAAATAAATAATTAACAGAAATAACCAATTATACAAACTAAAACATTTTATGGAACAGATGTCATATTCGCCCCATATTGGCGCGATTTTTTTCGGTTGCCAATTTGGCGAAAACAACAACAGCATAAACAACATAATCCGGGTTACCACATCAAGCCCTTCAGCGCAAGTTAAGTACCCGTTGCCTATGTGATATTGGCGACAGAAAAAAATCGCGCCAATATGGGGCGAATATGACATCTGTACCCATTTTATTTCGAGATTAAAGCATTGTTTTTAATTTCGATGAAAAATACATATATCTTTGGATAACTTTAATTGAAATTGGGTTCACGGCTTAATATCTCATTCCATAAACCTAAACAAACACAAGTGATTCATTCATCGTGAACCGTAAAAAATATTAAATCATTGAGGTAATCATTCACAAAGTAAGTTCTCCAACAATCAATGGACAATATTCTAATGACGTCATAGTATGTAAAATGGTGGCGGTATCATTTGTTTATGGTTTGAAATCACAAAGATTTAATTTTGCTATGTCTCTTAGTTACATTATTTTATTGTCGTATTTATGAGATCAGAACAAAAGCATATTTTTTCATTATTTAGTTATTAAAGACGAAAAAAAATTATAAATGTTCATGATTTGAAAAATTTAAATAATTTTCTTTCTTAATACTAAAAAATAACATAGGGAAGTAACAGGGAGTTTAAGTTAAATAAGTTTAGCTGTTTAATTCTGTTGTAATATTCAAAATAACTGTATTTATTAGATTTCAGTAAACAACATCAGGGCCCGATTAAACTTTGAAGTTAGAGGAATTACAATGTCATTTCAGGACCTTTCTTTTGGAGAAGCTTTTCTAAATTCCACATATACATGGAAACTCTTCAGTGTTAGAAATATTATTCCCAGGACTGGCATAACATGAGAACGGCCTGCAATTTTACACAAGTTTTTAAAAACTACTTTATATCAGAAATTTTACTAAAACTGGTTACTTTTTTGTTATAGAGGCCCAGTCAGCCAATTTCGCCAAAGTCGTAACCAAGATCGTGAAGCACACACATATAATACCATATAATACCATTTTATGAAATCGTATACGATAATTTAATAGTTTTTACCTTACTTCAAGTGTGTAATTTATTTATTTTTAAGGCTTAATAATCTAAATTGTCCAATATATGAATTTAAAAAAAATGTAAACAAAGACTGAATAGACATGACCGCAAAAATCTGCAGAAAACTTGGAATTGTGCAGATTAGTGGTCTTCTACTGTACACAGTTTTTCATAAATGAGTTTCGTTCTTAAAATGTGTTATTTTCATCTATCACTGGCGGAACAAATGAGAAAACTCATATTCTTGCACATGAGTTGTATATATCTTTATATCTAAATTTCCGTCATTTTTGACGGGCTACCTTTCTAGTCTATCTATTATATATATATATAATACAAACGGAAATTTCGTTCCGAACGCCGAGATTTCGAGTTCTACCGCATGGATTTTTACGGAACTTATACCGTTAGATAGGTATCGTTCCAGGGAAGGTTTTAAGCTATAACACACCATTCTACCTAGATTAGTTAAGAATTATTACGGAAAATTCTATTATTTTGAACTTTGTTACTTCATATTTCCTTAAATATCTGGGCTCCTATTGGTCGTAGAGCTTAGATCTCGCGCCAAAAGTAGCTCCGAAGCACCCAAGCAAACTTTTCACCGCGATTATTTTGACGTCTTCCGATTTCCTCTAACTCTATTAGGGGCCCGCGTAGAACCCCTTTAAAATATTTTTCGTAGTAATTTCAGCAATTATCTTAAATTATTGGTTAAGACCGCCAACCTCCCGATTCATGTATATACGGAAAGGTTGCATGGAGGAGTTTCGTTCAGATACGCTTTCGTTAAGAATAGAGTGCGCTCCCTGGTGGTGGAATGTGGAACTAACATAAAGCGATATTGTTAAAATTAGGAAATCTAACAATGCGATCTCTTTTAAACTTTGAGATAGTTCATAACACATAATCTATTATCTATTCTATTATATATATATAAAATCTATTATCTATTCTATTATCTATTATATATATAAAATCCAAACGGAAATTTCGTTCCGAACGCCTAGATTTCGAGTTCTACTGCATGGATTTTTACGGAACCTATACCGTTAGATAGGTATTGTTTCAGGGAAGGTTTTAATATATAACACATTATTCTACCTATATTAGTTTTAGAATTATGACGGAAAATTCTGTTATTTTGGGCGATAAGGTTACCATTTTATTTCTTGGCGAAATTCATCGTTGATAAAAAAAAAAAAAAAAAAAAAAAAAAAAATTGAAACGGCTATTAAACCTCGAAAAATAAAAGAAAAACTGTTACTAATTTTATTTAAATGAAAAAAAAAAAGAAAAAAAGAAGAAGAAAATCCGTTTTAATGAGCGATAATATTTAAAAACGGAAACATTTAATAAAAACCTGAAAGAAATATTTTTAATGCTTAAAAATTAATTTAATAAGAAATATTACACTTGATACGCAATATTTGGCTCTTTATCGCTTGCGCTAGATATGGAAACGAATCTGAAAATTTGATTAGATGAAATTTTAACGACATTTTTTTTCTGTTCTGTTCTTTTCTTTTTTTTATATCTAATTGTCCCATCACGTGACTTATAGAAGAAACAAGCAGATGTAATTGTGAGTCACATGTGTAATTACTATTTGTTTCTTTACAATTTTTGATTTTTCTTTTGCCGCCAAACAATGTGATTTTAAGCCAAAAATGCATAAGCGTGACATTAGCTTGAGGATGTTCTCACAAATGGTGTTTTTTTAGGTGAAAGAGATCATTTTTTGAGTACATTTTCATATTCAATTGTAACTTATGTACATATCAGTTAATATTTTAAAAATGGAATCGAAAACTTAAATTTCAGTGTGAATTTCCGCCACACATACATATTGTAAAATAATTTCATACTTTTTAAAATGTTTTTCGCCGTAATTCCGAAAGCATGTGATATTTATAAACTCGAACTCAGATCAACGAATATTACCCATTTTATTTAAGCAAATATTATCTGTTTTCTCAAGTCATATCGCCAATTTCATTTATAGGAAAATTCACAAATTCGAAATCTAGGAAATAAAGATAATTTTTAAGGAAATTTATGTTTTAATACGTTATTACTATGGAAAAATTCAACATTTTGAAAAAAAAAATTACAAGTCTTTTGTAATTCGTCATTTCTTCTTCGTCTTTCTTCGTACTTTCTCCTCTGTTATGTAATATTTCAAATGATATTGGACTAATTTTCGATCATCGATTCACCGCAAAATCGCATATCTAATATAGTATATAAAATAAAGTTCTGGATTAGGGGACTAATTAACGCACAGCGCAAACTACTGAACCTAAAGTCTTGAAAATCGTGGTAAAAATACTTCTTATGACATAAACTTCTGCTAAGAAAGGATTTTCTAAAGTGTCACCCCTAATGGTTTTTGCACGGGGAGGGGAAAAAAATCGAATATCAAAATTATGCGTCAAATGATAGCATATTTTAATGTAGTTTTGTATGCTGAACCGAATGCTACCAAATAAATTTTTATAAGTCCAACAGTTCATGACACATTTCATATTTTACTAATTTGGCGGTGTCTTTGGCATCTAAACCTCAAAATATCTATCATTACATCCGTTACTCTAGCAACGGAAAAAATTCAAATCAACCCTTTTGTCTAAAAAATAAAAACGGCTTTATGAGTTTCAAATAAAAATGCAAGCATCTTAATTTTTTTTTTAAATAGTGATTTTATGTAAAATAAAAGGGAAAAAATTACTGAGAATTTAGCATTATAAAACAAAAATGGAAAAGGTACTACTTAGATATTCCGTCGACCAAAAATCTATCGTCAAACTATAAGATTAAATGCCAATAATGGTTGATCGTAAATATCAAATTCACTTGAATTTAAACAAACTACACGTGTTTACGTCATCCAGTGATTTTAATTTCGACGTTTTATTTGTATTTTTATTAATGTTATACTAATTTATTTGTTATTTCGTTATTTAAAATAAAGATTATGTCAATTTATATAATTTGGCGAATGGTTTGGCGATTTATATAATTTGGCGAAATTGGTCGACGGGATAACAAGTAGTACCAATGAAAATATTTAAGTATGAAAGCAATGTTTGTAACGACTTAAAAATTATTTTCATATATATATAAACTCGGTTTATGGCGTCAGATGCCGTCATCCGAAGAATCTACAAGAGTCTTTTTCCATTTTTTCCGGTCATAGGTTCCTCAATGAAAGAAATTGGAATTGGAATAATATTGTGCGATTTATAAATTGCTCCTCGATAAGAAGAAAAAATGGGTACATTTATAACAACCGTGCGCACATCTCGCTGATAGCATTTTTAAAATTCCCAGTAGCAGTAGTTACATTTTGCGTATGTAAATTAAAAATATTTTTCTGCTTTTAATTATGGCATTATTTCCTGTTATTGTTTATCTTTTCAGTTTTTTAAATGAAATTAGTATAAGGCATGCATTTTAAATTAAATGAGTGAAAGGTTTGTGTTTTAAATGAAAATAATAAAATAAGAATATGCTATGAAAACAATCTTTAGTGATTTAATACCTGCGCCCGGCTGACATAAAAGTATCACAAAAGTTACATATTCACTTTTCTTTGAGTAGTTGCTCATGAGAATTCGAGTTAACCTTCCGTAATCGGATACTTCACATATTGGTGTATTAGCTTTAATGCTGAAAGCATCGTTTTTGTTTGAAGCGAAAACTTTACTATGAATTCTATTACACAAAATCGCATCATCATCATCTACTATATATTTACAACGGAAATTTGTATTTCATTCCGATTGTTTATAATACTTTCGTAGGATATACCACAATTAGTTAGGTAATAATTTTGAAAAGGTTTTAGTGTATACATATTGTTCAAGGGTACTTAGTTATAGAGCAACAGTAAAAGCTCAAAAATTAAGTGAACCTGATTATGAAAGTTTAGCCTTTTTAAAAAAAATCTACAGAACATATTTTGTTACAAGTGGCCCTGTTGCATGACTTTTAGGAATGGTGTTAGTATATACGATTTCATTATATGTTGATTAGTTACAGAGGTATTAATTCCTGTTGTCATAACGGTCTCATTACCCGACCATAAGTGCGCTGTTTATAATCAACTAAAACAATTACTTCTTAATTGCTAAATTTTGTCCAACGCTTAAGATAACATTATATCGCAATGGCGTTCGCATCGTTTTCAGTAATGTGCAAGGTCAAGCTGAAGATCCATATTGTTTAAAATACAAGTTCAAATTCACCATTTAGTTTAATCCAAGGTTCATTTGGAAATATTGACCAGCGCAGCGGGCATAGCCTGCTAGTTATATATATAAAATCCAAACGGAAATTTCGTTCCGAACGCCGAGATTTCGAGTTCTACCGCATGGATTTTTACGGAACTTATACCGTTAGATAGGTATCGTTCCAGGGAAGGTTTTAAGCTATAACACATCATTCTACCTAGATTAGTTATAGAATTGGTACGGAAAATTCTATTATTTTGGACTTTGTTACTTCATATTTCCTTTATCTGGGCTCCTATTGGTCGTAGAGCTTAGATCTCGCGCCAAAAGTAGTTCCGAAGCACCCAAGCAAACTTTTCCCCGCGATTATTTTGCCGTCTTCCGATTTCCTCTAACTCTGTTCGTAGTAATTTCAGCAATTGTCTTAAATTATTGGTTAAGACCGCCACCCTCCCGATTCATGTATCTACGGAAAGGTTGCATGAAGGAGTTTCGTTCAGATACGCTTTCGTTGAGAATAGAGTGCGCTCCCTGGTGGTGGAATGTGGAACTAACATAACGCGATATTGTTAAAATTAGGAAATCTAACAATGCGATCTGTTTTAAAGTTTGGGATAGTTCATAACACATAATCTATTATCTATTCTATTATATATATATAAAATCTATTATCTATTCTATTATCTATTATATATATAAAATCCAAACGGAAATTTCGTTCCGAACGCCTAGATTTCGAGTTCTACTGCATGGATTTTTACTGAACCTATACCGTTAGATAGGTATTGTTTCAAGGAAGGTTTTAAGCTATAACACATTATTCTACCTATATCAGTTTTAGAATTATGACGGAAAATTCTGTTATTTTGGGCGATAAGGTTACCATTTTATTTCTTGGCGAAATTCATCGTTGATAAAAAAAAATTGAAACGGCTATTAAACCTCGAAAAATAAAAGAAAAACTGTTAATAATTTTATATAAATGAAAAAAAAAAAGAAAAAAAGAAGAAGAAAATCCGTTTTAATGAGTGATAATATTAAAAAACGGAAACATTTAATCAAAACCTGAAAGAAATATTTGTAATGCTTAAAAATTAATTTAAAAAGAAATATTACACTTGATATGCAATATTTGGCTCTTTATCGCTTGCGTTAGATATGGAAACGAACCTGAAAATTTGATTAGATGAAATTTTAACGACATTTTCTCTCTGTTCTGTTCTTTTCTTTTTTTTTATATCTAACTGTCCCATCACGTGACTTATAGAAGAAACAAGCAGATGTAATTGTGAGTCACATGTGTAATTACTATTTGTTTCTTTACAATTTATTATTTTTCTTTTGTCGCCAAACAATGTGATTTTAAGCCAAAAATGCATAAGCGTGACATTAGCTTGAGGATGTTCTCACAAATGGTGTTTTTTTAGGTGAAAGAGATCATTTTTTGAGTACATTTTCATATTCAATTGTAACTTATATAGATATCAGTTAATATTTAAAAAATGGAATCGAATACTTAAATTTCAGTGTGAATTTCTGCCACACATACATATTGTAAAATAATTTCATACTTTTTAAAATGTTTTTCGCCGTAATTCCGAGAGCATGTGATATTTATAAACTCGAACTCAGATCAGCGAATATTACCCATTTTATTTAAGCAAATATTATCTATTTTCTCAAGTCATATCGCCAATTTCATTTATAGGAAAATTCACAGATTCGAAATCTAGGAAATAAAGATAATTTTTAAGGAAATTTATGTTTTAATACGTTATTACTATGGAAAAATTCAACATTTTGAAAAAAAAAAATTACAAGTCTTTTGTAATTCGTCATTTCTTCTTCGTCTTTCTTCGTACTTTCTCCTCTGTTATGCAATATTTCAAATGATATTGGACTAATTTTCGATCATCGATTCACCGCAAAATCGCATATCTAATATAGTATATAAAATAAAGTCTGGATTAGGGGACTAATTAACGCACAGCGCAAACTACTGAACCTAAAATCTTGAAAATCGTGGTAAAAATACTTCTTATGACATAAACTTCAGCTAAGAAAGTATTTTCTAAAGTGTCACCCCTAATGGTTTTTGCACGGGGAGGGGAAAAAAATCGAATATCAAAATTATACGTCAAATGATAGCATATTTTAATGTAGTTTTTAATGTATGCTGAATCGAATGCTACCAAATAAATTTTTATAAGTCCAACAGTTCATGACACATTTCATATTTTTCTAATTTTGCGGTGCCTTTGGCATCTAAACCTCAAAATATCTATCATTACATCCGTTCCTCTAGCAACGGAAAAAATTCAAATCAACCCTTTTGGCTAAAAAATAAAAACGGCTCTATGAGTTTGAAATAAAAATGCGAGCATCTTAATTTTTTTTTTAAATAGTGATTTTATGTAAAATAAAAGGGAAAAAATTACTGAGAATTTAGCGTTATAAAACAAAAATAGAAAAGGTACTACTTAGATATTCCGTCGACAAAAAATCTATCGTCAAACTATAACATTAAATGCCAATAATGGTTGATCGTAAATATCAAATTCGCTTGAATTTAAACAAACTACACGTGTTTACGTCATCAAGTGATTTCAATTTCGACGTTTTATTTGTATTTTTATTAATGTTATACTAATTTATTTGTTATTTCGTTATTTAAAATAAAGATTATGTCAATTTATATAATTTGGCGAATGGTTTGGCGATTTATATAATTTGGCGAAATTGGTCGAAGGGATAACAAGTTATACCAATGAAAATATTTAAGTATGAAAGCAATGTTTGTAACGACTTAAAAATTATTTTCATATATATATAAACTCGGTTTATGGCGTCAGATGCCGTCATCCGAAGAATCACAAGAGTCTTTTTCCATTTTTTCCGGTCATAGGTTCCTCAATGAAAGAAATTGGAATTGGAATAATATTGTGCGATTTATAAATTGCTCCTCGATAAGAAGAAAAAATGGGTACATTTATAACAACCGTGCGCACATCTCGCTGATAGCATTTTTAAAATTCTTAGTAGCAGTAGTTACATTTTGCGTATACAAATTAAAAATATTTTTTTGCTTTTAATTATGGCATTATTTCCTGTTATTGTTTATCTTTTCAGTTTTTTAAATGAAATTAGTATAAGGCATGCATTTTAAATTAAATGAGTGAAAGGTTTGTGTTTTAAATGAAAATAATAAAATAAGAATATGCTATGAAAACAATCTTTATTGATTTATTACCTGCGCCCGGCTGACATAAAAGTATCACAAAAGCCACATATTCACTTTTCTTTGAGTAGTTGCTCATGAGAATTCAAGTTAACCTTCCGTAATCGGATACTTCACATATTGGTGTATTAGCTTTAATGTTGAAAGCATCGTTTTTGTTTGAAGCGAAAACTTTACTATGAGTTCTATTACACAAAATCGCATCATCATCATCTACTATATATTTACAACAGAAATTTGTATTTCATTCCGATTGTTTATAATACTTTCGTAGGATATACCACAATTAGTTAGGTAATAATTTTGAAAAGGTTTTAGTGTATACATATTGTTCAAGGGTACTTAGTTATAGAGCAACAGTAAAAGTTCAAAAATTAAGTGAACCTGATTATGAAATTTTTTAATTAATTTTTCAACTACATTTCAGCAGTGAAATTACGCTTGAAATTATTGAATATTAATGATGTGAATTATCACACTGCTAACAAAGCGTAAACCAACTTAGTGAAAAATGTCCAAGCCGGGAATCGAACCCGGGTCCCTGGAATAGATCTCCAGTGCTCTACCACTAAACCACAAGGACGATGTCCAGCTTGGCATTTCTCACTTATATAAGTCGGTAAGGCTGCTACCGCAGCACAAGATGGAGAAGTCTTCATGAGCACACATTCTAGCGGCGTAACATGAGACGCAATTAAACCCAGCATCGGTGAATATACAATTTTTTAATGAGAAATGCCAAGCTGGACATCGTCCTTGTGGTTTAGTGGTAGAGCACTGGAGATCTATTCCAGGGACCCGGGTTCGATTCCCGGCTTGGACATTTTTCACTAAGTTGGTTTACGCTTTGTTAGCAGTGTGATAATTCACATCATTAATATTCAATAATTTCAAGCGTAATTTCACTGCTGAAAGGTAGTTGAAACATTAATTTTAAAAAATGCATATTCACCGATGCTGGGTTTATTTGCGTCTCATGTTACGCCGCTAGAATGTGTCCTCATGAAGACTTCTCCATCTTGTGCTGCGGTAGCAGCCTTACCGACATATATATGTGAGAAATGCCAAGCTGGACATCGTCCTTGTGGTTTGGTGGTAGAGCACTGGAGATCTATTCCAGGGACCCGGGTTCGATTCCCGGCTTGGACATTTTTCACTAAGATGGTTTACGCTTTGTTAGCAGTGTGATAATTCACATCATTAATATTCTGATTATGAAAGTTTAGCCTTTTTAAAAAATGTACAGAACATATTTTGTTACAAGTGGCCCTGTTGCATGACTTTTAGGAATGGTGTTAGTATATACGATTTCATTATATGTTGATTAGTTACAGAGGTATTAATTCCTGTTGTCATAACGGTCTCATTACCCGACCATAAGTGCGCTGTTTATAATCATCTAAAACAATTACTTCTTAATTGCTAAATTTTGTCCAATGCTTAAGATAACATTATATCGCAATGGCGTTCGCATCGTTTTCAGTAATGTGCAAGGTCAAGCTGAAGATCCATATTGTTTAAAATACAAGTTCAAATTCACCATTTAGTTTAATCCAAGGTTCATTTGGAAATATTGACCAGCGCAGCGGGCATAGCCTGCTAGTCTATTATATATATATAATCCAAACGGAAATTTCGTTCCGAACGCCGAGATTTCGAGTTCTACCGCATGGATTTTTACGGAACTTATACCGTTAGATAGGTATCGTTCCAGGGAAGGTTTTAAGCTATAACACATGAATCTACCTAGATTAGTTATAGAATTATTACGGAAAATTCTATTATTTTGGACTTTGTTACTTCATATTTCCTTAAATATCTGGGCTCCTATTGGTCGTAGAGCTTAGATCTCGCGCCAAAAGTAGCTCCGAAGCACCCAAGCAAACTTTTTCCCGCGATTATTTTGCCGTCTTCCGATTTCCTCTAACTCTATTAGGGGCCCGCGTAGAGCCCCTTTAAAATATTTTTCGTAATAATTTCAGCAATTATCTTAAATTATTGGTTAAGACCGCCACCCTCCCGATTCATGCATCTACGGAAAGGTTGCATGAAGTAGTTTCGTTCAGATACGCTTTCATTAAAAATAGAGTGCGCTCCCTGGTGGTAGAATGTGGAACTAACATAACGCGATATTGTTAAAATTGGGAAATCTAACAATGCGATCTGTTTTAAACTTTGAGATAGTTCATAACACATAATCTATTATCTATTCTATTATATATATATAAAATCTATTATCTATTCTATTATCTATCATATATATAAAATCCAAACGGAAATTTCGTTCCGAACGCCTAGATTTCGAGTTCTACTGCATGGATTTTTACGGAACCTATACCGTTAGATAGGTATTGTCTCAGGGAAGGTTTTAATCTATAACACATTATTCTACCTATATTAGTTTTAGAATTATGACGGAAAATTCTGTTATTTTGGGCGATAAGGTTACCATTTTATTTCTTGGCGAAATTCATCGTTGATTAAAAAAAAAATTGAAACGGCTATTAAACCTCGAAAAATAAAAGAAAAACTGTTACTAATTTTATTTAAATGAAAAAAAAAAAGAAAAAAAGAAGAAGAAAATCCGTTTTAATGAGTGATAATATTAAAAAAACGGAAACATTTAATCAAAACCTGAAAGAAATATTTGTAATGCTTAAAAATTAATTTAATAAGAAATATTACACTTGATACGCAATATTTGGTTCTTTATCTCTTGCGTTAGATATAGAAACGAATCTGAAAAATTGATTACAGTGGGTTGCCAAATTATTAGGGACAGTCATATTTTTTGCTAGTTTTCGACTTTGGGTGCACTTGAGTGCCGCTCTAAGTGGTTTAAGTGTTGCAGGAATGTATTTTACCGTTTTCAACATCTCTATAATTCAACTTTTAAGTACTTTTGGTATGTTTAAAGGTTTGTTTGCTTTCTATAAATGTTTTAATAACTGGAGAGACGCTGAGTCTTTTGCACGCGCAATAGTGGAAGACGCTTTTCTTTAATTTAAACAAAGTTCTTTGGCTTTTTTTGGAAAAGTTAAGAAGTATATGTGAGTATTATCTTTCTTTTATTGATTAAATATTTGTTTTTTGCGAAATTATGTACGATTTTAATTTATTTTTTATTTTTATTGATTTCAGTATGGGTCGAGGGGTTGATTTGCCCCCTAGGAAAAAATCTGAGGTAAAAACCCTTCTTCTGCATACGAGTCAGTCTCAAAGGAAAATAGCAGAACTTGCTGGAGTTTCCAAGTCAGTAGTCAACAGGATAAAAATAAATCGGGACAAAAACCAACCACTTTCACCAAAACGAAAAGGTAAAAGTGGAAGAAAACACATTACAACTCCACGTACCGATAGGAAAATCCGGGATATCTGTTTAGGAAACAGAAAGAAAAGTGTGGGACTCCTTAGTCAGATCATTCAAGAATCTGGAATACCAGTTTCTAAGAGAATTTTTCAGCGGAGATTAGCGGAGGAAGGGTTGACAGGTCATCGTCCAGTCATGAAATCCCGGTTGACAGAAGCGATGAAGAAGAAGCGCCTTGCCTGGGCTCGTGAACACCACCAGAAGACACCTGATGACTGGAGTGAGGTCAGTCGTTAAGATAAATATTATTTATGTCATTTAAAATCATTTATTTCTAAATTATTAACATATTAAATTTTTTTTCAGTTGTGTTTCTCAGGTAAATCAACCTTTGAGATTTTGTCCGATAAAAGCAGCTTTGTCAGGCGGCACTCAGGTGAAAAATACTGCCCTCACTGCATTGTGGAAAGTGTTAAACACACTGATAAAATAATGGTGAGGTCTGTCAGAAGCACTAAAGGGGTTGGACGCCTCTACATTGTCAAGGGAACCATGAGACAAGACCAGTACAGGCAAGTTCAGGAAACTCGGCTGCTGCCGCAAATTGAAGAATGCTTACCAGGTGGTGAATAGTTCATGTTTATACATGATTCAGCGCCTTGTCATAAAGCTAGAAGTATTACTAAGTGTTTGGCAGACCACAATATCCCAGTTTTACCTTGGCCTGGCAATTCTCCTGACATGAACCCCATAGAAAACTGATGGGAGATCACACGCCGGAAATCGCCAAAGACATGATTACAACCAAGGTACAACTCATCGAAAAATTAATAAATGTATGGCATCACAACACTAAAATAAAAGAAAGTGCCATAAATTACATAAAAAGCATTAGAGACGCATCGAAGCACTCCTCGAAGTCAAAGGAAATGTCAACATATATTAATATTCTTTACTTAACATTGGTAAATTGACTGTATTATAATTTTGTTGGGGTTTTTTCATATACTAATATTGCGTAAATACTTCAGCTATAACAAGAAAGCTTTTTAAACTTAAAAACAATGTTTATTTTCAAATTATATCCTAATATTGTACAAAAAACCTTTACTTCACGACTGTCCCTAATAATTTGGCAACCCACTGTAGATGAAATTTTAACGACATTTTCTTTCTGTTCTGTTCTTTTCTTTTTTTTTATATCTAATTGTCCCATCACGTGACTTATAGAAGAAACAAGCAGATGTAATTGTGAGTCACATGTGTAATTACTATTTGTTTCTTTACAATTTTTTATTTTTCTTTTGTCGCCAAACAATGTGATTTTAAGCCAAAAATGCATAAGCGTGACATTAGCTTGAGGATGTTCTCACAAATAGTGTTTTTTTAGGTGAAAGAGATCATTTTTTGAGTACATTTTCATATTCAATTGTAACTTATATAGAATACTTAAATTTCAGTGTGAATTTCTGCCACACATACATATTGTAAAATAATTTCATACTTTTTAAAATGTTTTTCGCCGTAATTCCAAAAGCATGTGATATTTATAAACTCGAACTCAGATCAACGAATATTACCCATTTTATTTAAGTAAATATTATCTGTTTTCTCAAGTCATATCGCCAATTTCATTTATAGGAAAATTCACAGATTCGAAATCTAGGAAATAAAGATAATTTTTAAGGAAATTTATGTTTTAATACGTTATTACTATGGAAAAATTCAACATTTTGAAATAAAAAAAAATACAAGTCTTTTGTTATTCGTCATTTCTTCTTCGTCTTTCTTCGTACTTTCTCCTCTGTTATGTAATATTTCAAATGATATTGGACTAATTTTCGATCATAGATTCACCGCAAAATCGCATATCTAATATAGTATATAAAATAAAGTCTGGATTAGGGGACTAATTAACGCACAGCGCAAACTACTGAACCTAAAATCTTGAAAATCGTGGTAAACTTCTTATGACATAAACTTCTGCTAAGAAAGGATTTTCTAAAGTGTCACCCCTAATGGTTTTTGCACGGGGAGGGGAAAAATCGAATATCAAAATTATGCGTCAAATGATAGCATATTTTAATGTAGTTTTGTATGCTGAATCGAATGCTACCAAATAAATTTTTATAAGTCCAACAGTTCATGACACATTTAATATTTTTCTAATTTGGCGGTGTCTTTGGCATCTAAACCTCAAAATATCTATCATTACATCCGTTACTCTAGCAACAGAAAAAATTCAAATCAACCCTTTTGGCTAAAAAATAAAAACGGCTCTATGAGTTTGAAATAAAAATGCAAGCATCTTAATTTTTTAAAAAAATAGTGATTTTATGTAAAATAAAAGGGAAAAAATTACTGAGAATTTAGCGTTATAAAACAAAAATGGAAAAGGTTACTTAGATATTCCGTCGACCAAAAATCTATCGTGAAACTATAAGATTAAATGCCAATAATGGTTGATCGTAAATATCAAATTCACTTGAATTTAAACAAACTACACGTGTTTACGTCATCAAGTGATTTTAATTTCGACGTTTTATTTGTATTTTTATTAATGTTATACTAATTTATTTGTTATTTCGTTATTTAAAATAAAGATTATGCCAATTTATATAATTTGGCGAATGGTTTGGCGATTTATATAATTTGGCGAAATTGGTCGACGGGATAACAAGTAGTACCAATGAAAATATTTAAGTATGAAAGCAATGTTTGTAACGACTTAAAAATTATTTTCATATATATAAACTCGGTTTATGGCGTCAGATGCCGTCATCCGAAGAATCTACAAGAGTCTTTTTCCATTTTTTCCGGTCATAGGTTCCTCAATGAAAGAAATTGGAATTGGAATACTTTTCTGCGATTTATAAATTGCTCCTCGATAAGAAGAAAAAATGGGTACATTTATAACAACAGTGCGCACATCTCGCTGATAGCATTTTTAAAATTCCCAGTAGCAGTAGTTACATTTTGCGTATGTAAATTAAAAATATTTTTTTGCTTTTAATTATGGCATTATTTCCTGTTATTTATCTTTTCAGTTTTTTAAATGAAATTAGTATAAGGCATGCATTTTAAATTAAATGAGTGAAAGGTTTGTGTTTTAAATGAAAATAATAAAATAAGAATATGCTATGAAAACAATCTTTATTGATTTATTACCTGCGCCCGGCTGACATAAAAGTATCACAAAAGCCACGTATTCACTTTTCTTTGAGTAGTTGCTCATGAGAATTCAAGTTAAACTTCCGTAATCGGATACTTCACATATTGGTGTATTAGCTTTAATGTTGAAAGCATCGTTTTTGTTTGAAGCGAAAACTTTACTATGAATTCTATTACACAAAATCGCATCATCATCATCTACTATATATTTACAACGGAAATTTGTATTTCATTCCGATTGTTTTCTTGTGTTGATTGATCCTACTTTCGTAGGATATACCACAATTAGTTAGGTAATAATTTTGGAAAGGTTTTAGTGTATACATATTGTTCAAGGGTACTTAGTTATAGAGCAACAGTAAAAGTTCAAAAATTAAGTGAACCTGATTATGAAAGTTTAGCCTTTAAAAAAAAAAAAATCTACAGAACATATTTTGTTACAAGTGGCCCTGTTGCATGACTTTTAGGAATGGTGTTAGTATATACGATTTCATTATATGTTGATTAGTTACAGAGGTATTAATTCCTGTTGTCATAACGGTCTCATTACCCGACCATAAGTGCGCTGTTTATAATCAACTAAAACAATTACTTCTTAATTACTAAATTTTGTCCAACGCTTAAGATAACATTATATCGCAATGGCGTTCGCATCGTTTTCAGTAATGTGCAAGGTCAAGCTGAAGATCCATATTGTTTAAAATACAAGTTCAAATTCACCATTTAGTTTAATCCAAGGTTCATTTGGAAATATTGACCAGCGCAGCGGGCATAGCCTGCTAGTTACTACATAAAATAATTTAATAATAACTTTTTTTAACATAATGCTTTTCAACAGTAATAATGTCTTCATGCACTTGCCCCCGCACGGTAAGGGGGTTGGGGCAATAGAACTTCTTATCAACAAAACAGTTGCACAACACTATCTTTTATTTACACAAGTATCATTTCAAACATACTTCTCACATGGTATCTGGAACAGCGGATTATGTATGCATATACATATGGGATAAGAATAGGAATGCCAAACGTTGTGGTATTCCGTATTTCGGAATTAAATAATTTCATAATTATATAATGATTTTAATAATAACTTTGTATTTTCATAAAAATAGATTACAGACTATAAAAAGAAAACATATGATTTTGATGTAAAGACCAAGTTACAAATAAAAAGAGAAAATTTTGGATGGATTAAAAATGATAACGGTATCAAAAGACAAACCACACTCCCCTAGAGATATCTTACGAAATCATGTGCCAGATAATCATGTGCCTCCCACGATAAAGATAACGTTATATATGCACAGCCCTTTATTCAAAATAAATATCCTTCATATTTTAAGTGAATTCCTGAAATCGACTGTTTCTAAAATAGTTAATGACTCTGAAACAAATGGAAATTTCGTGAACATTCGTATTTTTGATAATCGAAATTGTGTATTTCGCTAACGTGCGTGAAATGTAAGGCTTTATGCTACAAAAAGACGTTTGAGTACTTTTTAAGATACATATAGCCCCCTAAAAACAAAAATATGAACTAATAATACAGGTTAATAAATTCATTTGGCATTTTTTTTTGCATGAAAAATGATGATAACAACAATGGTGATAAAATAATAAGGTGCTATGCAGATGTTTTTTTCGCAACTCTTCGCCCATTCATAATCATTTTATTACATTTTCACTTCATGGATAGAAAGAACATTTAAAAGAAAAAAAGTCTTTATGCTTCATGCTTTAAAAATTTCGAAAAATATTCGTTTCTGCGCTGAAATTTATTCACAAAATAAAAATTCAGTTGAGTAAACAACAAAAATAACTAAAAATTTTTATCAAGTTAAGTTATATACATATGTGTGTGTGGAATTATTCAATAATAAAGTAAATAACTTCACTACAAAATGGCTTCAACTGTCTACGCTGTATTCAAAGATAATTACAAACATTTAATAAACACAAAGTACATAATAAATTAAGCAGTAGATAGACGATAAGGTCATGCATTTTAAAGAAACAAATTAGGTACGTTCGTAATTATATAAATATGTACCACCTTAAAAAACGGACTATAAAACGGAAATACTACTGGCAACCTAGACGCCAGTACTATTTTCGTTTTTTACGGGAATTTTTACCCATAAATTACAGAAAATGTTTCGTTTTTCTGATTAAAAACGGATATTTTTCTGTAATTTATGGGTAAAAATTCCCGTAAAAAACGGAAATAGTACTGGCGTCTAGATTGCCAGTAGTATTTCTGTTTTTTAGTCCGTTTTTTTTTTTTTTTTTTTTTTTTTTTACACAGTCGTCCTGTAATCGTCGTTTGGTCCGTCTGTCTGTCTAAATTAAATATCTATAATCGTTGCAGAATTTTCGAGTCACTTCAAATTTTATGAAAATTGAGTCAAAGCTTAAAAATATATTTATAAAGTTTTTCTCCATTCTATTAAATCCTATCATGTATAATTATTCAATTATATCCCGTAATAGGTAATGTTTCTAGGTTGCCATGATGACTGAACCTGAACATGAAAAACTGTATAACATAAAACACAAATGTATCACACCTTCTACCAACGAAGTTAGCGTTTTAACGTTACGCCATTGCATGACATCACGATCTTTGGAAAAGTTCCGTATCATCAGTATCATTCCGTATATGGGTACAATTGGTAAAAGAATACAAAAGGGCGCTAAAAAGCCATTTTAGTTTCATACCAAATTTTTCAAAACTGCAGTTTTTAAGTATTTATAAATATACGTTTATCATACACTGTTTTGCGCCATATTAAAAAATTAGACACGATGCTATAACGACATTTTATCGCCATTTTGGATATTTTAACAAATAATGAAAATACTTAAGCATTTTTAACAAACTTAAGATGTTTTTTCTGATTAATATCATAATTGCTATTGCTGAGATGCTCTTTTACCTTGAATCCTCGGTTTCACAATAATTATAAATAGTAAAGAAAGAAAGAAAAACTTACTGAAAATCAATTGTAGGAATCTCAAAAAAGGTTCATCTCACGTAAATATCATTTAAAATCAAAAAATACGGAAGAGATCTGCATAAAAATGCAAAAAATTGTACCTATCCTATATATATAAAATCCTAATGAAACGAATATATGAAAGGATTTTGTGAAACGACTGATTAACCATTTCGAGGGTGGTGTCCTTAAAAAAAGGACACCTAATTTTAATTCCAAAATTGACACTCGGCACCAAGAATATTTAATTAAAATTTTCCTTTTATAATGTACGTACTGAACAGGTAATCAGCATTAAAGGGTTTCCTAGCTGATAGCAGCTTAACACCCAGACTAGGAAATTGGAATGTCTTATGTTTTAATGAGCCATTGGGAAAAAGTTAAACTGTAGGTAAGCTACTAGAAGAGTAAAATAAGTTAACAAGAGAAAATTAGAAATTTAAGAAAAAAAAGGAATAAAATTAAATTTTAAGGTATAATCTTAAGATGAAAGAAAGTTAACAATAAATCTTAAAAAATACAAGAATCATAAAATAAGTAAAGTCAAACTGTAGTTGTAAAACTACTATAAGGAATTTAGAAAGTTAAAGTTAGTACTGTTCAGAGAAACACTCACAAAGCAAGGGCAAGAAAAGCTAGGGTGGCAAGACCACAACATCCAACCAAAAAAGGGACTAATCAGGGCCATACATTTTATTTATTTATTTTTTTAAGTTTTACAATTTTTATAGTCTCTATAGTATATAGAGAGTTTTTTTTTTTTTTTTTTTTTTTTTTTTTTTTTTTTTAAAGAAAAGTATATAAAAAGGTAAGAACAATATAAAAGAGGCAAAATATAGCGTGGTGTACTCAGATGTTACTGAGTGTCCATAATTATGGAAAACCTGGGCCGTTTCCGATGGTGGGGTTCAAAAGCGTCATAATCCGGTAGCTCCGCTACGATTTCATTAGGGAGGTCAAAAATTTTTTCATAAAATTTTTTGGCTAAATCGTTTATGCGCTTACGTAAGGTAGTAGTTTTTAGGTCTCTGCGGACCGTGGAGTTGCAAAGATAACGAGATGCGTTACGGACAGTACGCAGGTTGGAATTGTGCAAGCGACTAAGTGTGTCCATAGTGGTCTTACAAGTGAAGCCCCAGACCGGACTGGCATAGGTTATGATGGGAAGGATGCATGAATTATAGAGAATTAATTTATTGTGGACAGACAAGGTTTTACTGTTAAGGAGAGGTTTTATAGAGTTAAAGGCTCCAGCGACTTTACCTCTGATGGAGAAAGTGTGCTTTTTCCAAGTTAAGCGGCGGTCCAGAATGACCCCAAGATACTTAGCTTGGTCTGACCAAGGGATAACAGTGTTGTTAATAATGATTCTGTTAGGGAAAATTATTTTGCAAAAGAAATATACTGCAGTAGTTTTAGTTTCATTTATGACAACGCGCCAAAGCATACACCAGTTCATGAAGTCATCAACATGAGTCTGTAGGTACCTGTATAGAGTATACGGGTGGTGTGCCGAAGCATAAATACAGGTGTCGTCCGCATAAAGAGCGAGGTGAGTGTGCAAGGAGCGTGGGATATCTTTAAAGAAAATGTTAAATAAAAATGGGCCCAACACTCTCCCCTGGAGGATGCCCGCTAGGATAAGGAGAATAATAGAAAGAATGCTGTTTATGCGGACTTGAAAACTTATGCGGTCGCAAATGTACGAATATATTAAATGTATAAGTCTGGGATGAAAACCGAGCTGAATTAATTTGTAAATGAGGCCCATATGCCAGACCTTGTCAAATGCCTTTGCGACATCAAGAAAGATGGCAGCTGCGGGAATTTTTGCATTGAGTTTCTCGCTGAGAAACTCAACAACCCTAAGAAGCTGGTGTTGTGTTGAGTGTTTTGGGCGAAAGCCAAACTGCTCGGGCATGAGAATGTTGTGCTGTTGAATGAAATCCTGCAACTGGGTACGAATGACACGTTCCACCACTTTACTGATAGAAGGTAGCAAGGAGATAGGTCTGTAATTAGTGGGATCTGACAGGTTGGTTCCAGGTTTTGGAATGGGAGAGATTATAGAAAGTTTCCAAGGTTTAAGGAAGTAGTTATGTTTTAAGATAGCATTAGTGATGTCAGTGATATAGATTATGCAATTAGGAGGAAGGTTTTCTAAGAGCAGAATTAGTAATTTTATCTTATCCTGGGGTTTTACGTTTTTTGAGTTTTTTGATAATATTGTGGATAACAATAGGTTGAATTTTAGGGGGGATCTTGAGGGGGGGTAGCCAAAACGTTCCGAACTGTCTCGTTAACATGATCAAGGTGAGCTTGGTTTGCAAGAGTAGGATTAGGAGAAAATTGGGTGGCATAAGAATTAGCAAGCATGTTAGCTTTTTCTTGGTCAGTATAAGCAGTAACATTATTAGTTGTGAGGGGGGAAATGGAAGTGTAATGTTTATTCAGTTTGCGTTTAAGAATCCAAAGAGAGTTGTCTCGTACGATAAAGTTTTGAGAAAGTTGTTCCAATTTTTCTGTTTTTCTTTATAAAGACTGTTTTTAATTTTATTGTTTAACCTATTGAGAAGGGGTTTAATGGAGGGGTCTCTCGAACTTTGAAATTGTCGCCGGAGCCGATTACGCTGTTTGATAAGGTTGTAAATATTACGGGGTGGGACGAAGGCAAAATTATTTTTGAAGGTATTAAATGTAGAAAAATTTTGAGCATGAGTGATATGAGAGTTGAGATGTTCAACAGCCGCATCAATGTCATCGGTATTGTTAATATCAGGGAAGGTGATGTCCTGAGAATTAAGGTAATTAGTAAATTTATTCCAGTCAATAGCCACGGAAGGGGGAGGGGGGAGAAAGAGGATTAATAATATCTATTTTAAAGCAGACAGGCAGGGGATCAGAGGAGAGATCATTAATAACTGTAGAGTAGATAGGGTAAGGAAGATTTTTGGAAAGAGCAAGATCAATGATAGAGTCCCGGGCACCAGGCATTTTGGAAATGTGTGTTGGTCTGGGTGGTGCATGAAGATTTAATTTTAAGTTTTGGACTAAGTTGTGAAGAGAGGTACCCCGCCGAGAATTGCCATGGCAATTCCAGCGTCTGCTTTTGGCATTGTAATCGCCTACGAAAAAGCAGTGGTGATGTTGAGAAAAAAGCTGTGTAAGACTATTAACAGGTAAGTTACCAGTGGGTGGAGCATAAATAGAAGCTAAATTAATATTGATATGAGGAAGTTGAAGATTAATACTGGTATACTCAAGATCATTAGAGGTGTGGTTGTGCGATTGGTAGTGTGGAAGATGGTTCTTGATGTAAATAGCGGTACCTCCTCTGTGCGTACCATCCGCACGAGGTGTATGGAATAGCCTGTAACCAGGGATGTTAATGTTGAAAGTGGGGTTGAAAGTCTCTTGTAAGAAAATAACATCAATTTGGGGATGTTCGTGCATAAAGAGTTTAAGTTCGTTAAGTTTATTCTGCAGGGAGTTACAGTTCCAGGAAAGAAAAATTAGTGAGGAAAAGGTAGAAGAGGAATTACTCATCATTAAATGTGTTAAATTCCGTGGCTAAAGTTTCTATAGCACTCATAAGGATGAGTATTTTTTCTATTGGATCTTGTATATTTTTAGTTTGGTTAGCAATATTTTTGAAACATTGGATGAATTTGTTAAATTTCAGGAGTTCTTTCATCTCCTTGAAGGTCTTGAATATTTCTTTTAAGTCATTAGCATAGTTAGAACTATTGGGTTGTTCTGGTGTTGCTTTTTGAGAGTCATTTGGCTTATTTGGTGTAGTGTTTTCGGAGTTAGAGTCTTGGGTGGGAGAAGGGAGCGGAGCCGGGGCTTCAGTAGGTTTTTCTTCTGGTGTTTTGGCCTCTGGCTTACGGACATAATTATATGTAGATAGAAGTTCCGCCATTGCATTCGGAATGATTTTAGGATTTTCTTTACGGACGGTTTTGGGGTCCTGCTGTTTTTTATGAAACTGGGGGGTTTTGGGGCAACCACGGTAAGTAGCCACGTGCTCACCATAACAATTTGAACATTTTGGGATGATCTTTCCAATTTTATAGCACTGGGGAGTTAAATACTCTTCCGAGCATTTGGCGCATTTTGACGGCAGGCGGCAAATCTCGCTGGAATGTCCAAATTTTTGGCAACGGTAGCATTGCTTTACGATGTTAGTGCCTTTAAAACGCTCAATATCTACTTTAATGTAGCAAATTTCGTGAATTTGGTAGATTTCTTCGAATTTTTCACGTGGGAGAACATTGACGACGTAGAGGGGCATTGGTCGACCGGCCTTTCTACTTTTCATCATCGAGGCTCTATTGGCCACGAAATTATGTTCTTTAAGAGCTTCAATTATGACCTGGGGATCGGTATATGGGGGAATTCCCCTAATGACGACTTTCCTGGGGCGCTGTTCCACGGGGCTCAGGGCTGTATAAGGAATTGTTTTAGAATCAAGATAGTCTTGTGTTTTACGGAAATCTGCCTCAGTTTTACAGTGGATTTTGAGTAATTCACCGTCAAATTTAATCAAGGGATTGCTGTCGTTGACTTTTTTAATCTCACTTGCAAGTTCCGTCCACTTGCCTTGGAACTCAATATAGAAGGGGTGGATTTTTGTTTTTTTAGGGACTACTTCAGTAGTGGAGCTACCGGCTGACTCTCCTTGAGGGGGCTCAGAAGAATCCATGTTATTTTCGTCTAGGTATTTCTCAGATATATTGGCATATTTATTCTTTAAGGGAGAGTAGATTTGAGATCATTTCTCCTACGTTTTAGTGTATTAGCAGGGGTGAAGCCGTCATCTGAGTTCACCGCAATTGCCTTGAGTTTTGTTAAGATGTCAATTAGATCATAGTCATGATCATAGATAAAAGTTTTAAACTCTCTTAGCTGACTTAATTTTAGGGTGTCAAATGGCTCATTGAACAAAAACATAAGATTATTGAGAAGATTACTCACGCTAGTCTTGTGTTGAGGATTCGTCAGGTAGTCATCTTTACTTAAAAGTCTCATTATGTAGTTATCACAATCTTGCAGGAATTGCTGTACAATCAGTCTTTGTACTTCATCCGCTACTCCGGGAAATTCCATCCACGCAGCAGCTAAATCAGATTTCTCCTCTCCATTCAGGATGCGGAGTGCATTGTCAGAAAATTTAAATGGGTCCTCAGTACCCATTATTGTCGTCGGTGAACCCTCTATATATTACTACTATGATGCATCAAGTCCAGGAAACAGTCACTTATTCGTACGAACTAGTTACTATTAAGTGTCACTATCAGCACCACAACTCATTCGATAATACTTGCAAAAGATCCCGCAAGTTCTAAAAACATTGAACTGCGACTACGATCTCTTGAGAATAAAACGATCAGCACAGAGAAAATACGTCCGTTCTCTCCAAGAGGTACCAACCAACTCTCTTGAGTGAATCTATAATGTACGTGAAAATAATCAAGTTCATATATTCTAATAAATTCTCTTAAAAATGCTGGTGTCAGTCCATTAATTCATGAGTTTATAAACAGAATTACCCCGCGCCGGTTAGGGTTAAATGTTTCACAGCTAATCCTCCCTAGGTAACCTTTGGCGGTGAAATTAACTCCAATTATCCGTATCGATCCGCGTCAATCCAAAATAGTATTAGAATATTTAAATTTGAATTAGTTTTCGAGATTTTTTTACATTTCGATTGTCAGGAATCAATTTATTTTCGAAACGAAAAATAGTCTGTTATTTTAAACTTTGACATTAACACCACATACATAAAAATCCATTTTGTGTGTGTGTGGGGGGGGGGGGCAGAAAAATAAAGGGATTATTAGATTTGCCTTTTGTCGCCAGTTTCAAATTGAAATTGAAAAGTGAAATTATTAAAACAAGAATGAAAATAATTAAATAATAATTAAATGATCACTTAAAAATGGTCACAAATCAATGGCGTTAAAAGCAGAAAATAGGGAAAATTACGTCAAAATATTTACGCGTAAATATTTAAAAAGTACAAAATCTTTAAAATAATAAAATTATTTTACGCAAAACTCATTTAAAGCTAATAATTACATCATATGTAAAATGCCCAAATATTAAATATCTTCATATTTAAAGTGCTTAAAATAATTAAATTATTATGCATAGAAAACTTTTAAAGTCGAATATTAGGTCATATTTAAAAAAGCATAAATTATAATATTCCTAACCACTTTTAAATTAAATAATATATGTACCCGTGAATCTGAAAAGAGAAAAAAACTAAAATAAATATTTACATGAGAAATGCATTTAAAAGTGAAAATTACGTCATATATTAAAAAGTTATGTTTAAAACAATTTTCATTTTCGAGAATATTAATGTGACGTCACATGATACTAAGTCGTGCGGCTACCAAATGTGTTTTTATATTACATCACTTGATACAGCATAAATACAGTTAAATGTATGTGCAAAATTATTTCTATTTATTTTGTACTAATTACTACTCGATAAATACGTAGTAGCAAATTCGGATATTCTTATTAATTAATATAAACAATATACATTGTAAAAATAACAGGAAAATACGCATGATTGTGTATTAAAATAGAGAAAAGAAATCACGAATAAGCTGTACCTGTTGCTGAAAAAGCTAAAACATAATCAAAACATAAAATATAAGCGCAAAATTTCAAAACAGAGTGCTTTTCAATACCGTGTTACTGAAAGCTCTTCCTAATCAGACTGAGATTTTTAAACCTCGAACCTAAACGAAGAATATTGTCCATAGCATCGTTATGAAACTAAGAAACATAGCTCTATAGTTAACCTAATCATTTTATACAAGCAGATTTCCAAATGTGTAATTCATGTTCTTATCAATCCCGAAAAAAGCCGTCATTTAAAACGACATGGATAACTTGATGGATAGAGCCATGGTAACCGAAAAAAAAATCTGGAAATGGGCCAAACGATTTGAAAATGCACCAATGAAAATCTGCGTAGGTACGGCGAAACAGCATTGAAAAAGTGAACTGACGCTTTTTAAATTGACTCGCATCTCAGAAACTACCGAGCTGAAAAGCTCGAAAATAGCACAGATGGAGGTAGAAAAAATCTATTATCCGAAATTCAAGAAATTATTCCGATGCGTACGGTATAACCGAAAAAATCGGCTAAAAATCGATCGATAAAAAATTCCTTTTATATCATGCCCACGGGTTGCCAGAGTACGAAAAGCACCCCTGTTAACCCCTTCGGGACGGGAGCCTTTTACGAAATTTTTAATCTTTTGACACCTTTTTTAAAAAACAGAAATTTGTATCATCTTGAATCGAGAAAATGCCCTGATTAAATAAGGCAAATTTTACAGTAAAATTTTACTGGTGGGAATAAACAAGGATTCTGTGCACTTCATGCGGCACGTATACGTGTCGCTCTTCCCCAAGGGGTTAAGCAATAAAGTGTAGTGGTGTTTTAAAAGGGGCCCCCATCTCAGAATTTAATGAGCGTAAAAACTCGAAACTTGGACAGCTAGACGGGAAAAAAATTCCCCCTTTCAGATATTCTAAAAAATATACTTATATCTTAATTGCAAGCTGATATATTAATTATTATTTCACTAATTGGTTTATTTCTATTAAATGCTCGTTTTGAAAGGCAGTCACGTGATTTTTTATAGTAACATTTTTCAGAAGGTCAAGATTATTTAAAATAACAGCATAAATATTAGTTTTTCAATCTACTTATTTAAAATAAAAATGTCAAAAGTTTAGTAACCACTATTTTCGAACAGTAATTTCATCAAATATCTTAAATTCTTGCTTAAGAGCGCCACCCCCTCGAGTAATATAACTACTGATAGGTTGTTTAACGGAGTTTCGTTCAGATACAGTTTTGTTAAAAATAAAGTGTGCTCCTTGGTGGTGGAACGTCGTACTAACAGAACGCGATTTTGTTTGGAAATCTAACACGGCGATCTGTTTTAAATTTCAAGAAAGTTTATAACATGATAAAAAATTATAAAAAAGAATGTCACGTCTCATTTTGGGGTGAGGGTGAGGGGCGCGAACAAAATGTAGAAATATAACAAGGCGATCTGCTTGAGATTTTTAGATAGTTTATAACACATTAGGGGGGGGGGGGGGAGCACGTATTTAACAAGTGAATCAAAAAATTTAACGCATAGAGAATAAGGGATCGCGAAGTGATCCAGAATGGAAACACGAAACTATTACGTCTGGGCTTGGAAAGAAAATAGGGAATGCTTCGCGATATCGAACGGAATCGCAAAGCGAGTGCGCTGGGCTTGGTGACCGTAGCGAGCAGGGGCCGGAGCCCCCTAGTATATACATATACATATATATATATATAGGCAAAATAAAAAAATATCCATAAAAAATACACAACAGTTTATTTACATAACAGGCTGAAGATTGCAACAAACACATAAAAAAAAAAAAAAAAAAAAAAAAAAAAACATTGCTAAATCTTCCGGCACAGGTTATTGGACTTTTCCCTGATGTTCAAACAGTCTTATCTAGAAAAGGTATCAACTGTTTGCAGCGTATGCTTATGCAAATTAGTATTTCCAAGTATGTTGATATACTATATACTACTTAAACTACTCATGCATAGAAATGCAGAAAATGTGACATTTTCTTGCCAAAGTTTAGACACACATAAAAAGGATAACCTGAGTCTAACTGGCTAATTTTAACCTTATTTTCATTATAAGATTAAACAGATTACATCTTCAAAAACACATTCATTTTTTTTTTTTTAATTCTGTACATAAATAATGGAATAAACGACGTATATGATTTAAAAGTGTTTTAAACTAAATGAAGTTCGAATCCAATTTTCAGAGCATTTGAAACTTGCCAATTTTATAATGAGTGATATTGCTAAAATTCTAAATATTTACGATGTAAGTCTTCGTGAAATACATTTTAAAATCGAAAGTTTATTGGAATTATGCAATTATAATAATAACTGTGTCTTATAATAATACATATGTAAGGTCTAGAGTGTGATAATAATTAAAATGGAACAATAAATATATGTTTACGATACAATAAATTTTTGTTAAATATATTATCTCTGATCTATACTAATTTCCCTATAGATTCAACTTATTACATCCTTTTATTCCAGTTTTATTTATTTTGAAAAACGCATTTTGAGACAAGATAAATATGATTTATTGCGCATTTTTTTCGAAGTCCTCCATCAAATATGATTAATTATCAACAGTCTTATTGGACAAGTCCTCTTCAAAAGATTTTTCTAGAGAACTCCAGGGGTCTTTATATATTTTTTAATAACAAGTTCGTTTATTATAAATGTTATTTCTTTTCAACTGATCAATAAAATATTTTTAATAGTTTCAGTTGTAATAATTTAAATGTGTCGTGCCACTTTTGAAAAGTAAACTCCATAATTTAACAAGAAAGAAAAAATCATGCATCAAGCATAGATTATAAAGCACTTTCCAATGATAAAAAACTGCACCGTTTAATTAGTTAAAATATTCTGTTTAATTTAACAATATGGAAAGGCATAACACGTTTGAAATCATAATTTCAGCTGTTCCCATCTACAATCGTGAAATTATCCGAATTCTTAGATCAGCCCTGTATATATTGTATAGTAATCATTTTGTAGTGAAATTCAGCCAATTATATCAATTTTAATACATTTGAAATAGTGTAATGTTATTAAAATACACTGCAAACGATTTTTCCTCATTTACTATTTTGCAACGGAATAATTTTGAATGCCCCTGTAAATGAAATATTAATCCCACATACTTCATATACAATAACGAAACTGCCTTGGTAACCCTAAATAAGCGTTATCAGTTTTATGAAAATCCGAGTATATATACGGGAGTTAGAGTGTGGAAAGACGGACAGACAAACCGAATGCGTAAACACATTTCAACTTTCTTGGAAAGTGTTAAAAACAACAATAAATTGATAGATGTATATCAGTCGGACTTTACTTTAAAAGAAGTAAACAATATAACAATGCTACGTATGCATAACTACTTTTATGAAAATTTCTGGAATATTTAAATTTTTAAGCTTGAATGTATATATATATATACATATAAATACATAAATTTGTTGTCAAATTAAACTCCAACCAATTCTGAATACAAAATAACCAGAGTTACTATTCACACGGCAAGTGTATTTTAATAAATGGGCGTTAATTAAAGGTCACTCTACACTCTAAAAAAATTATGTAACGTTTCTCCATAAAATTGGTGGCAGACTTGCTACCTCCATAAAATTCTGTAATTTAACCGATGTAACTGGTGTTACGTTACACCAATGTGTTACACCAGTTATATAAGTTCAAATCATGCCATTATACCCAGCTAAAAATGAACTGCAGAAATTCTACAAAAAAACCGCAGTTGGAAAACTGCGGTGATTTAGCCGATTCCACTACAGATTTTTTGCGGTCAATAGAACTACAAAATTACCGCAGTTTACTAACTGCAGTAATTTAGCAGTTGTATTGACCACAAAAATTCTACAGAAAATTTATAGTTATATCAATATTAAAAATTCTGCAGAAATTTCGCAGTTTTATTGACCGCAAAAATTCTGTAGTGGAATCGGCCAAATCACCGCAGTTCTCCAACTGCAGTTTTTTTGTAGTTATATCGACCTCAAAAATGTAGTTTTTTTTACTGAGTATCCACTTTGCCTCCCTGAGGAAAGTGCCCTCAGGGGGGCAAAGTAGTGCACGGAGCAGCGGAAGTATATAAAATGATTAAGTGGTCACAGGTTTGGGTGTCGGCAAAATGTAGGAAAGTGCCCTCCAAAGGGGGGGGGGTAGTGGATGGAGCACCAGAAATGCATAAAATGATTAAGCGGTCACAGGCCTTACCAATGATATGTCACATGACAGGTATCAGAAAAATTTAGTAAAGTGCCCCCCAAGGGGGGCAAAGCAGTGGGCAGAGTACCAAAAGTACATAAAATGATTAAGCAGCCAAAGGCCATTCCAACGATATGTTACATGACAGGTGTCGGGAAAATTTAGTAAAGTGCCCCCCCCGGGGGCAAAGTGGTGGGCGGGGTACTGGAAGTGCATAAAATGATTAAGCGGTCACAGGCCTTTCCAACGATATGTCACATGATGGGTGTCACAAAAATTTAGGAAAGTGCCCCCCAGGGGGGCAAAGTAGTGGGTGGAGTACCGGAAGAGCATAAAATGATTAAGCAGCCAAGGGCCTTTCGAACGATATGTCACATGACGGGTGTCAGGAAAATTTAGTAAAGTACACACCTGGCGGGGGCAAAGTGGGGGGTGGGGGAGGAGTACCGGAAGTGCATAAAATGATTAAGTGGTTACAGGCCATTCCAACGATATGTCACATGATTAGTGTCAGAAAATTTTAGGAAAGTGCCCCCCTAAGGGGGCAAAGCAGCGGGCAGAGTACCGAAAGTACATAAAATGATTAAGCAGCCAAAGGCCTTTCCAACGATATGTTACATGACAGGTGTCAGGAAAATTTAGTAAAGTGCCCCCCTGGGGGCAAAGTGGTGGGTGTGGTACCGAAGTGCATAAAATGATTAAGCAGTCACAGGTCTTTCCAACGATATGTTACATAACGGGTATCTGCAAAATTTAGTAAAGTGCCTCCCCCGGGAGGCAAAGTGGTGGGCGGGGTACTGGAAGTGCATAAAATGATTAAGCGGTCACAGGCCTTTCCAACGATATGTCACATGACGGGTGTCGGAAAAATTTAGGAAAGTGCCCCCCAGGGGGGCAAAGTAGTGGGCGGAGTACCGGAAATGCATAAAATGATTAAGCAGCCAAGGGCCTTTCGAACGATATGTCACATGACGGGTGTCAGGAAAATTTAGTAAAGTACACCCCTGGGGGGGGCAAAGTGGGGGGTGGGGGAGGAGTACCGGAAGTGCATAAAATGATTCAGCAGTTACAGGCCATTCCAACGATATGTCACATGACAGGTGTTAGCAAAATTTAGGAAAGTACCCCCCAGGGGGGGCAAAGTGGTGGGCAGAGCACCAGAAGTGCATAAAATGATTAAGCAGTCACAGGCCTTTTCAATGATATGTCACATGAGGGGCTATGGCAAAATTTAGAAAAATGCCCTCCCACGGGGGAGGGGCAGGCGGGGAGAGGGACACGAAGGTGCTAATACAAATAAGCAGCCACACACCTTTCCAAAGATATGTCACATGATGCATGTCGGCAAAATTTAGAAAAGTACCCCCCCCCCCTCCCTGGTGTGAATGTAAAGATCTTTCGAAGAAATTCACATATTTTACACGATTATTTGATGAAATACGCATTTTTTCGCGATTCTTTGACAAAATTCTTGTTTTTTCTGTGACCTTTCAAAGAAATTCGCATATTACATGGTCTTTCGACAAAATTCGCATATTTTACACGATCCTTTGGCGAAAATCACATTTTTTTGCAAGATCCTTCGAAGAAATTCGCATGTTTTCCACGATCTTTTAACGACATTTGCATTTTTTCTACGATCATTTGACAAAAATCATATTTTTTTGTGATTCTTTGGCGAAATTCACGTTTTTTCCACGACCTCTCAAAGAAATTTGCATATTACCCGATCTTTCGACAAAATTTGCATATTTCGCACGATCTTTCGAAGAAATTCACATATTTTACACGATTATTTGACGAAATACGCATTTTTTTTGCGATAATTTGACAAAAATCACATTTTTTCGCGATTCTTTGACAAAATTAGTGTTTTTTCAATGACCTTTCAAAGAAATTCGCATATTACATGGTCTTTCGATGAAATTCGCATATTTTACACAATTCTTTGGCGAAAATCACATTTTTTCGCAAGATCTTTCAAAGAAATTCGCATATTTTCCACGATCTTTGAACGACATTTGCATTTTTTCTACGATCATTTGACAAAAATCATATTTTTTTGTGATTCTTTGGCGAAATTCACGTTTTTTCCACGACCTCTCAAAGAAATTTGCATATTACCCGATCTTTCGACAAAATTTGCATATTTCGCACGATCTTTCGAAGAAATTCACATATTTTATACGATTATTTGACGAAATACGCATTTTTTTTGCGATCATTTGACAAAAATCACATTTTTTCGCGATTCTTTGACAAAATTAGTGTCTTTTCAATGACCTTTCAAAGAAATTCGCATATTACATGGTCTTTCGATGAAATTCGCATATTTTACACAATTCTTTGGCGAAAATCACATTTTTTCGCAAGATCTTTCAAAGAAATTCGCATATTTTCCACGATCTTTGAACGACATTTGCATTTTTTCTGCGATCATTTGACAAAAGTCATATTTTTTTGTGATTCTTTGGCGAAATTCGCGTTTTTTCCACGACCTTTCAAAGAAATTTGCATATTACACGATCTTTTGACAAAATTTGCATATTTCACACGATCTTTCGAAGAAATTTGCATATTTCACACGATCTTTCAAAGAAATTCACATTTTACATGATCATTTGACGAAATATGCATTTTTTTCGTGATCATTTGACAAAAATCGCATTTTTTTTGCGATTCTTTGACAAAATTCGTGTTTTTTTTCGTGACCTTTCAAAGAAATTCGCATATTACATGGTCTTTCGACGAACTTTGCATTTTTTCCATGATCTTTCAATGACATTTGCATTTTTTCTGCGATTATTTGACAAAAAACATATTTTTTTGTGATTCTTTGGCGAAATTCACGTTTTTCCCACGACCCTTCGAAGAAATTCGTATATTACACGATCTTTCGATGAAATTCGAGCATTTTGCACGACCTTTTGAATAAACTTTCATATTTTACACGATCTATTGGCAAAAATCATGTTTTTTTGCAATTCTTTGATGGAAATCGTGTCTTTTTCGTGATCCTTTAATGAAAATCTCATTTTTCCGGCAATCCTTTGATGAAAATTGCGTTTCCCAGCGATCCTTTGACGAAAATTGCGTTTCCCAGCGATCCTTTGACGAAAATTGCGTTTCCCAGTGATCCTTTGACGGGAGTCGCATTTTTTCCTGTAATCCTTTGACGAAAATCGCATTTTCCCCATGATTCTTTGACATTAATTGCATTTTTTCCATGATCCTTTGACAATTGTGCTCAATTTGGTGCGGTTCGTAGTCACGTTTTTGTTATATTTCATACACTCCCACTACAACCCTTCCCTCATTAAAAATGTTAACAAATTTTAATGCATATTTGCATCGATCCCAGGAATAATAAAATTCAATGCTGAAAAAGCAGAATTCCGCATTTCTGCAGTAAAGTAAAACGTCTGAAAACATCTTTCAATTACATAGTTTCTGAACACAAACACCTGCTAGTTTCATGCATTTCCAAACAAAAATAATTTAAAACGTATGTCATAAAGTTGCCTCTTTGGATTTGAGAACACCCATAATGAAAAGCATTCACCATAACAAATGCACAGGGATAAATTCAGTCAGGAGATGCAGCGTTCCCACATCATATATATATATATATATACATACATAGATATAATGCTAATAATGTAATACTTAAATTGAAGGATGACATTTATAAAAATATTTTACTCAAATTTTTCCGATAGATTTCAGTTTCAGTACAATTAAAAAAAAAAAAAAAACAGAGCAAACATAAATACGTCAATTTTTTTAAATTGAACAGAACTGAAATTATCATTGCAAGTTTGAAAATATGAATTTCATAAAGTACGATAAATGTCACATATAATTTTTCTTTAAAAAAAATCCCAAAACTTCCTTAAATAAAATTGCACATAACAAAACTTTTTCAAAGAAAATTACGTCATAAGAACAGTTATTACTTTGTTCATTCTGACACTATTTTCTAGGTGTGCCCACTTGAGGAGAAAAGTAATGTTAAGCTCCCTAATTTTTAGATAATTTCATATATAAACATCAAGCAAACACAATTAATTCTATATTATTAATTGAAAAAATTCTAAAATGCCTATAAATTAGTGATTTGGGGACAAATCTACAACTAATGTCACAAATAATGGCTGTTTGTTTACATCAGATGAATCAGAGATTAAGGGTAATGTTTACATTAATGTCAAGATTATAAGTAATTTAAGGGGGAACAAATGTCATATCTTTCCGTCGAAAGAAAATTTGCAAAATTTGTCAGTCAGTTGTATGAAAATATCTCAAAATTCATCAATCAGTCGCAGATCAAAAGTTAATTATTTTTTTCAGTCAGACATGGAAAAAAATGCAAGTTTTGTGATTCTGTCACAGAATGAAAATACTAAATTCACAAATCAGTCATAAAAAATATTGCAAAATTTTAACAATTGAAGCATTAATTAATCAAACAATCACTTACCTGTAGTGTTTTTAGGTATTTTATGAATTGTTATTAATAATAATCTCAACTTTTTGTATTAAATAATAAAGAGCTAAAAATAACATGAAGCAAAGTAATGGCTTGATGAAAAAGAATATGCAAAACAGAAAAGAAAATCTGTGACGACCGCTGCCAGTCTTGAACTTTCTGCAAACTGGCGTCGGAAAAAACTCCCGCCCGTATATGCCATCTGTGCCCATGCAAGTACATGCACTTTCTAATCTTAATCTTTTGGAGATTTTTTTTTTAATATCTCGTTTGCATTCCCATGCTTTTGTTTGCATTGGGTAACTAAAGACGATCTCTAAAATACACTTTTTTTTTTATGAGGACGTTAATCTTTTTCAGACAAAAATAGCCTCAGAAAAAAAACCTGCAAACAAAATCAAAAAAGTAAAAAACGGCTGTTGTAAAGATCGACCTCAGCTGGCATACAGAATAATTTCAAAATATGGAAATGCAAATGAGATACTTTAAAAAAAATTTCTTATAAGATTAATATTACAGGGCAGGCGTTTTCATGTGAGTGAAGTAACCTCTTAAGTAAGTAGTGGAGATTCTTTGCAAAAATAGACTTCATACTGTATAGTACTGTGTTTACTCTCATAATAGTCGCACTTTTTTTTGCCAAATTTTTATTGTGAAAGTCTAGGTGCAACTATTATGCGGAGAAATCTACTGCATAATATTGTACACTGAAATGCTGAAACATTACTGGTATAAAAAAACACATAATAAAATTAGTAACTTACCAAATGTTTCCAGATTATGTGATGTTTATTAAATACCATTTTCTTTTTATGGTAATATTTTTATAGATGTAAAATTTACAAATAATCTTTGTGAAAATTTAAACAAAAAATTATCATAATAAATTTCTTTTACTAAAGGTTTCAGTATCACTATTGTAATGAGAGTTGGTGTCTGAAGAATCTCCGTCATTCCATAAAATGTCATCTTCGCTTCCGTCCAAAGCGTCAAAGATACCCATCTTCTTAAAATTTTTTGGAAATTATATCGCTTGTCATTAAAGTCAAGCTTTGTAATGTCCAACTACACATTAGTTCCAGGGATGGGCGCCTTACTTTTCCACTGGGAATTTTCTCGTTGTTCCCATTGATTATCCAATATCCATATACTCGTCTTATATTGTCTTGCAGAATCTCTTTGACTCCTCCGGGAATTATCACAAGATCTGTTTTGTCTTCTGAAAGTTTTTTCTTTACATCATCAACAAAATGTCTTCGGAAACTATCAAGTACCAGCATGGCTGTTTTTTTTAGCAATGCTCAAGACCTTTTCTTCCAAACGTTGCGAACCCAATCTTTCATAATTTTTTCATCCATTCAATTCATGAAAAGAAAATAGTTTGACGATTTTTTCTGCTTCAAATCAGGGGTGAGACTATTACACAAGTAAACACGGCAGTCTATTGAGTGCTGCTTTGCAGAATTGCTGAGCATCGAATACCAAGTACTAGTGTATACTAAGGCATTCATGCACACACTCTAATCAATACTGACCACTCGACTGGAGGCAGAATTTTTTTTAAAAGAAGTTGCCAGACAAATTTAAAAGAAAAATTGCTTAAATAAAAAACATTGAAAAGTGGGAAGGGTTAGTTCCAGGCCATTGGACAACCGCTGTGGCTTCAAGTTTAATCTTCAGCAGCAGTTGAGGGTAGGCAGATTTAAAAAAAAAAAAAAAAAAAAAAAAAAAAAAAAAAAAAAATAGATGTAAGATTTTTGCATTGTCTGAAAACATACTTTTTCTGTTTACTTTTAAAATTTAATTTTATTCCAAAATTTAATAAGTCATGCACATTGTTTTAAAATGTTTAAAACCAGCAGCACTACTTGAAAAGTTACATTAAATAACCCGAACAATACACACACACAAAAAAAACTATTCAATAAAAAACTTAGATTATTGAACTCTTTTCCTCTGTAGTAACAACAAATTACTTAAATTTACACTAACTAGCTTTTAATCAGCTACACCTCTGTTATTCTTTAAAGAAAAACCAAAAAATATACATATAAATAGTATTTTGCACCTACAAATCCTCCTCCGAAATAATTTATTGGTGCGACTTTTATTTTCTACTGTTGAATAGTATATCCGAATTTTTTAAAAAGGGCCCACTTTTTTGGAAGTATAATAGTCCTTTCAAAAAGAGAGATCAAGCTCGGTACATAATTTAGAAATCTTAAATACACATTCTAAAAGAATAATCAAAGTATTATACGGACAAGTCAGATTTAAAAAATAGTATACGAACACGAACGCAAAAACCGAACGGGCATGGTGTCAGTTCTTTAAAAAATTAGCTCGGTACATAATATTCGCAATGTTATGGTTATTGACATTCATTTAAAAATAATAATAATAATAATTAACGCGAAAGCATAATACGAACAAAACGGGCTATGAAAAAAAGACGAAGGTCGAATCGCGAGTCACATGTATTGTAAATAAAATATTCCATTCCGCCTAGATCGAAAGTTGAGTTGTACGAGCACTACTGCTTCATCCGCCGGAATCCAGATAGATTTTTCGCTGTTAGCGAAACGAGATCGACCAATCAGAAAGCTTGCTTCCTTAAAACAGGGAAAAGTTCGCGAAATGTGAGCTTCTGATTGGTCAATCTCGTTTCGCTAAGAGCGCAAAATGTATCTGCATCCCGGACAGAATTTAGAATAAAAAATATTATTTAAATAATATTAATTTATTATATATTATTAATAATTATTAATTATAAATATTAATTATTTAAATTATATTATTCATATTATGTAATATATAATTAATATTATATTGAATATCAATAATTATTAATTATAAATATTATTAATAATTATTAAATCAATTATAATTAAAAATTAATTTAAATAATAAATATTTATTTACAGTCAGAAATGCAGCCTCAGCTGCGTGAACAATAATCAAATATTCCAATGTAAATTTAAAATAAAATATTTAATAAGAATTATTTTTTTTTCATTCGTTTTTATAAAGTAGAAGTAATTTTCATACGAACTGGGAGTCATGTATTTTCGGGGAGAAGGGCAAATTGTGCATTTAGTAAATTCGGGTCCGGGTGTGCTATGAAAAAGAAAAAAAGGGGGGAGGGATGCCTCCTCATTGGATTTTGAAATTAAAGTAAAAAAAAAAAAATCTGCTTTTGAAAAACACAGTAGAACTTATTTCTTTCGAGTATGTTTAAAAAAAGGGAAGCTGGAATTTTCCGTTTAGGGGAGGAGGGGGGCATAGGAGAGCAACTACCCCTCCCTAGATTTTGAAGTAAGTAACTAATTTTATTTTCTTATTTTGAAAAACATAATAAAATTTATTCTTGACTAAAAAAAAGAAACCAAGAATTTTCCGTCAGGAGGCGGGGGGGGGGGGGGTTATAGAACAGTCATTTGTTCCTCCCAGATTTTAAAATATAAGTAACTAATTTTTTTTCTACCGGTTTTGAAATAGTGAAATTTATTTAATTCGACTAACTTAAATTAAAAGAGGAACTAAAAAGTTTCAGTTGAGGGAACGGTATAGGAGGCCCATTGCCCTTCCCTGTATTTTGAAATTGTATAAACTAAATTTTCTTTTTTTCCTATTTTGAAAACATAGAAGAATTTATTTTTTTTCGAGTAACTTAAAAAAAAAGGAAACAAGAATTTCCGTTTAGGGGAAGGTGGCATAGGAGACCAATTACCTCTCCCTAGATATTTCAATTTAAGTAACCCAATTTTTTCTCTCCTGTTTTGAAAAACATAGTAAAATTTATTCTTTGCGAGTAACTTAAAAATTAAGGTAACCAAAATTTTCCGTTAAAAGAGGGGAGCCTAGGGGAGTCATTGTTGCTCCCTGGATTTTGAAACATATATGTAACTGAATTTTCTTTTTCTCCGATTTTGTACATAGTAAAATTTATTTATATTCAGAAACTTAAAATAAAAGAGAAGCAGTATATCAGAAATATCAGTTGAGCGGTGAAAGAGGGGGAAGGGGGGATAGGAGAAAAAAGCCATTTCCCTTCCCTGGATTTTGAAATTTAAGTAATTAAATTTTCTTTTTTTATGAAATGCATAGTAAAATTCATTCTTTTTCAGTATTTCAAAATAAAATGCCTGGGGGTGGGGAGGGGGATAAGAGAAAAGTCATTTCCCTTCCCTGGATTTTGAAATTTAAGTAATTAAATTTTCTTTTTTTCTTTCTTTTTTTTTTATGAAATGCATAGTAAAATTCATTCTTTTTCAACACTTTAAAATAAAAGAAATAAAAAAATTCCGTTAAGGAGGGTGGGGGGGATGGAAGGACCATGCCAATCCCTGAAGTCTGAAATTTAATTAATGGAATTATATTATTTTCTCCGATTTTGAAAAATATAGTAAAATTTATTTATTCCGTATAGCTTAAAATTAAACAGAAACTAAGAATTTTTCTGTTGGGGGAGAGGTTCACCCCCCCCCCCCTATATCTCACTCTTAGTAGTTAATTTCGGTCGAGTTTTTTTTATGTTTATGTATTTAAACTTTATCATAAAGTCAGGTTAAAAACAGTGTAATTTTTTGTGTGGGGGGTGGGGGTGAGGGAGATGTAGCCCGAGGTTATCGGCATTCCCTCGTGGATTTTGACATTTGGTTTTAACTAAATAATTTCTTTTTCTCTGATTAACACATAATAAAATTTATACTTTTCGGCCAAGTAAAATAATTAAACACTAAGAGAAAGACGGGAAACTGGTAAAATTAAAGAGATGAAATTACTTCAATACTGCTGTATTACTACAGACGCAAAATCTCATTATTTTAAAAGTTTATGATGACTTCACTTAAACTATAGTATTTTTGAGGTTAATAGCACAGAGAATTTTTGAAATAAAGGACCACAAAATTACGCCACATTAGCCGCAGAATTTCTAAAGTATTTTTATAGTCGAGATTGCACTACAGAAAATCTATAGTTGACTATAGAAAAACATAAAAAATACTCCACTTCTGTAGAAAAACTGCAGTTCATTTTTAGCTGGGTATATATATGTATATTAAATTAGTCATTAACCCCTTCGGGACGAGAGCCTTTTAGGAATTTTTTTAATCTTTTGTCACCGTTTTTTAAAAACAGAAATTTGTGTCTTCTTGAATAGAGAAAATGCGCTGATTAAATAAGGCAAATTTTACAGTAAAATTTTATTGGTGAGGAAAAGCAAGGATTCTGAGCGCTTCATGTGGCACGTATACGTGTCGCTCGTCCCCAAGGGGTTAAACTGGAGGCAGAATGCTGCCACCAATCTTATGGAGTAACGTTACATAATTTTTTTACAGTGTAATGTGAGAAAACAGAACAAATTAGAAAGAGACGTTAGTGTGACAAGATAGAAATTACAGGCTTTTAATTAAAGCTTTTTTAGGTGCGTTCGTAATTATATAAATACATAGCACCTATAGTCGTCGTTCGGTCCGTCCGTCTGTCTGTCTGTCTGTCGAAATTATGTCGAGTCATTTCAAATTTTATGAAAATCGGATATTTAGTTTAATTGCAGGTACAGTCAAAAGTTTTCCGTTACATTAAGGCCAAAGGGAAAAAATTATTTCAAGTGCATTTTAATGATGTTACAGCCTTTCAAACAGAATGAAATGGATAAGCACATATGAAGTGCATTAAAATATACATTCAGTACAATATACGATGCAAAAAATATTTATAAAACTAGTTATAGTACGAACGCACCTCATTTGCCACGTTTGACGAGCAATTCCCATCTTTTTTTTTTTGTTATATTTTAAGCATGATTCAGGGCTCGCAGCGTTCCTAAAATTTTCGCAACTTGCTACCACTATTTTAAAACGATAGTCTTTATTTAAAACTTTTATTGCCGGTGTTAAAGGAATATATAACGAAGATACTTTATTTAAAATAGTGGTAGGAAATGGTGAAAATTTTAGGAACGCTGCGAGCCCTGATGATTAGTATCCAAGGAACACAGTCTGACATAAGTTTCAGCCATCTTGTGCCAATAGTTCCGAGTAAAGGAAATTCAAGAGTTTTAACCAAAATTTCCGAATAGCAAGAAAGGTAATATTGCAAGAATTGCCAAAATGTAAAATTTAAAGAATAATATTTGTATTGTACTATACATAAAATTCGATCACTTTTCAGTGGTACATTTCTGAGTAATAATGATTTTAAAGTTTTCTACTTTGCTTAAATTAAAATAACTAATCATAATTTCGACTGCAAAATTTGTTAGTTGAGGTAGAAAAATATATCAAATAGGATATTAAAATTTCAAGTGAATCGGTCAAATATCTTCTGAGTTATAAGGTGAAATGTGTTGCGTCAGTAGAATTGCCTAGATATTCAATGAGATTATTTTGACTTATTAATAAAAGATATACAGTGAAACCTTCCTGTACTACCACCTCCATTAAGCGACCACCTCCCTGAATGGTCATTTTTCCATGGAACGAAATTTATTCCATAGACTCAATACTAATTTTACCTACATTTAGAGACCATCCCGGTAGAACTCCTTCCATGAGCGACCAATTTCTTTGAAGAAAATGAAACAAATTTCGTATTTTCCTGGTCGCTTAAAGAAGGTTTTATTAGAAAAATAATTCCGGAGGGCGCACTATTCATCAAACTTCTAAACTATTTTTTTCGGTAACATTTAAGTGTTTAAACCCCTTGTACAATTGTTGGGAAATGAATTTAAGTATGATGACGAATAAAGAATGACGGTCAATAAACTCTCCTGTCTTATTCTGTTAAGAACCTCTCAAAGATATAGATAAATTAATGAAATCGTAATTATTTGTTCCAGTCAAAAAAAAAAAATATTTACTGAACTTTGAAAGGACTTGGAAATAAGTAATGAAAGGTAAAACCGTAAAATCAAATCAATCGTCAATGTATTCTTTTTTAAAAGCTGCAGTAATTAACTTATGTAATTAACTTTTGTTTTGATGCTTAAATATTTATATATTTTCTCAATGTGAAAAATAAATTTTATTAACATAGTTAACTTTTTTTTCAACAATTAAAATCTATATTTAAACCTCCATTAATTGGCCACCTCTCGAAGCGACCAATTTTTCTTAGAACGGAACGTCGTCACTTTAAAGCGGTTTTACTGTAATTGAACAATAAAAACTTTATTAATTAATAATTTTTGAGCTAATTGGCCGACTCACAAAATTTAAGCACCAATTTTAAACAAATTACCAGAGAGAGGGGACGATATAAGTCTTCACACGATTTAGGCATAGGGATGTTTGTCATTTTAAATTACTGCTCTATGTGAAAAGAAACATAACTACAATAATGTGTCGTTTTGAGACACAGCATTATTGACGGCACCGCACTAGGATTTACTAGTTAATTTATTTCAAAGGAATAAAAAATAAAAGATTTTGAACACAAGAAATAAAACTTATAATAAAGCATATAAATATACTTTGAAAATAAAACTTACCCTGAAAAGAATATATTTTTGTGCTGAGTAAATCGCACGTGCACATGTTTTGTTCTAAATAGCAAGATATAAAATTGAAATGCTTGGAATTGGAAGTGCCATCTCCGGGTTGTGACGTCACTTGTGGGGAAATCACCGCCCCCTGAATACTAGGCCTGAGCGCTGGATCAAAAATGGCGGCTGCCGAAGGCGGATTTTTTTCAACGTGTGTACGGTCCCTTAAATATTCATACCAATAATTTTTTGAAGTTTTTTCCGCTTCATTTTTCTGAGAATAAACAAGGTAGAGAAATCTTTTATAAAATACTGGTGTCTACATTTAAGGGACCGTACCTACGCTAAAAAAATCCGCCTTCGGCAGCCGCCATTTTTGTGTCATTTTTGTGTGAGCGCTCAGGCCTAGTATTCAGGGGGCGGTGGGGAAATCGAGGCTAACGAAAAAGACAGGCTACCGCGGTGGGTCCGATTCTTCTTTTTTTTTACAGACCGCTGGAGTCACGTGATGCTCGAATGCACCAATGAAGGTGTGCGAAAAGAGCCTCACGTGACTCCAGCGATCTGTAAAAAAAGAAGAATCGGACCCACCGCGGTAGCCTGTCTTTCTCGTTAGCCTCGTGGAGGGAATGAAGCGCGTGTCTGGCTTGTAGTCTTGAGGCTGCTTTGGATCGAACCTAATCGCGCCCGTCGGCTCCCGTGGTTTTCTTCTAACCTTGGATTTCCTTGCTTAAATATGGGTTAGTTTCAGATAGAAAGACCCTCCCACCCCACGGAGGGCACCCCATTTCGGTCCCATATCTCTCGTGTAGATAGTTGGACGTCATAAATGACACACAAAGACGCGGTCGTGGCAGAAAATGGAATGGTGAGTTATTACTCCATACTATTATGGAGCTCAGTGATCTGTGCTTTCGTCTTTAACTATGTTAAAACGTTTAGACTACTCTTTAAGCGTTGGTTAAGTAAATGTTTATTTTCTAAAAAATATATTAAATAAAAAAAATGATTTAGGGATTAAAATTGTTGATAAAAAAAAATAGAAGATTATTCTAGATGTGGCTATTATACTATTTCAAACGAGCAAATTGGTGAAACATTTGCTTTAAGTTTTGATTATGCACAAATATCGATACAATATACATAAGACATTAAAAATAACTTTTTTTCACATAAATTAAGTATTGTTATAGATTTTTTAAAAAAATGTTACAATTAATAAGAAAAACAATATTTAGATTATTTTGAAACCAGAAATTTTAAGACATTTTATAGGTATTTTGCAATGACTTTTTCCCTCAATAATTGTATTTTATTAAGTTCCTTAACGCTTGAATTAATTTTTTATGCGATTTAAATTTAATTTAAATTAATTCACACTTTTCTGACCTGTTGACGATAACATAAAATATGAATAATTTTGAATTTCTATATATGTTTACTGTTTAATAATAGAGGGGATTTTTTTTTAAGAATAACGAATTCCAGGAAGTTCATTAAAAGGTTACTTAAATGAATCTTCAACAACAGTTTGTATTAAATTAAAGTTAATTCAAAATGCAAATAAGTTATATGCCAGTTGTTAACACATTTCTCAGAAAAGTTCTATTCTTACAATTGACTTTATTGCCTTTATATTACAGAGCACCTTTAAGCTAAAACATTCTGAATAGTTTAAATAATTAAATCTTTAGAAAGTTTGTTTCCATTCAACTTTACTGTCTGAACTGCATATTTTAATGTTTTAAGCAATTATGCCCGTTTCGTGTTTCCTGAAATTGAAATATTTTCACATTACTTAATGAAATATTATGTCTAAAATCTCGATTCACAACATAAATCTTTTCCGGACGTCTTGATATCTAACAATACATGCTTCTTTTATTCTCTAACACACGCTTAATGGATAAGTTTACTTTATTGCACCTGAGTGTGAGAATTTAGTCCTAGTATGTTATCCGAATTTATGTAGAAGAATATAATCAAAAGCAATGAAAGTATTGCTAAAATGGCGTAATGCCTAAAATCCTATTAATGGGCAATTCCATCGTAACTGACGTAACATTTTATCACCGAATTTTGTTTTCAAATCTATGTAGAAAATTTACTAATAAAGCTAGAACAAATTTTTACAATTTAAAATATTTCTTACTAAGGTCTTAATACCCAAATACCTGCAGATTATTTCAATCTCTCTTTGAGTCCCACAAATTGCAACTCAAAATTCCACCGCCCCCTGAATACTAGGCCTGAGCGCTGGACCAAAAATGGCGGCTGCCGAAGGCGGATTTTTTTCAGCGTGTGTACGGTCCCTTAAATATTCCTACCAATAATTTTTTGAAGTTTTTTCCGCTTCATTTTTCTGAGAATAAACAAGGTAGAGAAATCTTTAATAAAATACTGGTGTCGACATTTAAGGGACTGTACCTACGCTAAAAAAAATCCGCCTTCGGCAGCCGCCATTTTTGTGTCATTTTTGTGTGAGCGCTCAGGCCTAGTATTCAGGGGGCGGTGCAAAATTCTGTAACTGACGTAACATAAAATAGACAAACATTTTTTTCTGCCTTCACTGAAGTGTAAAAATTATCAAAACAATTAAGTTGAAGAAAGGGATTTAATGTTCTCAACAACACTAGGTAATGCCAAATTATAACAGTAACTTGTTTAATTAATTTCTGAATAATAAAAAAAAAAAAAAAGGACATTTACACGTGTAACACATAACTTTTATTGTGTAACTGACGTAACATTATGACTTTACAAAGAAAATAATGGTACTTAACTTAGTTTGTAAACAATAATTTACAATGCTTTTTTACATTGACTTTTCTATGGAATATAAAAATATCAACTTTTCCAATCATACCCTTAAATTAAACATAATATAAAAATGATTACCCCCCCCCCCCCCAAAAAAAAAAAATGATGATTTTCTGTGGAATTGCCCTAATGTGATTATCATTATTCTAAGGATAGGGATTAAAAAATGTAGAAATCTTATATGTACGCCCGATGGATCAACTGTGCTGAGAAACTACCAGGGCTGCAATAGGCGACTATTTTTATATTCTGCTTGGAACACTATTTTTCAAAATTGCATTTTGTAACAGATTTCTCTTCCAAATCTTGTCAAAGCGTATGAAACAATTTGTTTTGAAAAAGTGGTGCGAAATGGAATTAAAAAATAGTCGCATGTGGCAGCTTTGAACTACGTGTAAGATTTATTTATTTCGAAAAGATACAATTAACCATCGCAGTATTAAGATCAAAATTTTGCTTAAATTGGCAAGATGTAAAAAGGGCTGACCCTATAGGTAATTTAGGACACCTAAGTAATTATAATCTTCATACGATGCGACGATTATTTTCATTGAATAGGGAAATGTACATACAACTGAACAGAAGAACAAAGAAATAACGAAATGAGGGTGGGGGGGGGGGTACTAGCAAGGGAACGCTGTACGCACAGCGAACTACATTTAGCAGGATGACAAAAATTATCTTTCTTTCTCAAGATTCGTGATAAATGATAGAAAGTTTCCATTTATTCCCTGATTGCCTAAGATGGGACCCATGTGACTCCACTCGCTAGTTCTACAGATAAACAAAAGAATTTAACTGTGCGAAACCTACCTAAATATATAAAATCATGAATGAAACTTTTATAGGATAATTCCAAGAAAACAATTTTATCATACATATTCTAAATGAGAAAAAAAAAACTGCAAAATGTCCACATCGGTTCAAATTGACCCCATGTTAGTACTGCGATCGCTAAATACTTATCATTTCGGTGTTGATAAAGTGAAAAATTGAAGATTCTTTCGATGGATGTAAAGTAAAATGAAATAGTAGTAAAGAGCATTACGTAAATGCATTGAACCTAAAGTGACAGCTACTTTGTAATCAACTACCAAAACCCGCGGCTTTTTTCGCGTAATAGTAGAAATATGCCAAGTGGTATTTATGTGCCTACTTTTATTGAAAAATTACCTTGTTAGTAGTAATTAAAAAATTACTAATTAATCCACAATTTCACTGAACATCATTATTACACTGCAGTGAAAATGAGAATTAAATTAATAGGAAGAACTTAAACTAGGGCTAAATAAAAGGTAATTTAGAGCGCATTATGAATTTTATGCTCATTTCAGTTTTCATTTGAGGTTTTTTAATTTTTAAAAATATAATCTCTCATTTACATCCGAAAATAAATCATCATACCATATTCCGAGCTTCTAGTTTAACGGTCTACCATCCCTATGGAGGTAGTGTCACCAACACAAAATATAGCCTATGTTGGAACAGGAACTGTCACATGATTTTGCCTGCATAAATTATGATATCGGTATAATATTTTCTGAGGTTCTACAGATATTGTAATTTAGAAAGGTTTTGAAAGGCTCTTCCCTCATTTTAACCCTTTAAATTTCGTATCTTTTAGAAACTGTTCTTAGAGAGCATTTACACCTTTGAAGTATCTATCATGTCAAATTTTAATATTCTATTTTTAACGATTCAATAGAAATCGTAATTTAGAATACTTTTAGAACGCATTTCGCCTGTTTCACAATTTTAAATTTCGATCGTTTTTACTGTTCTTAAAGAGCATTTATATCATATAACTACGATACGAAATGTCAAGTTTCTATCTGTAACAAAAAAAAAAAAAAAAAAAAAAAAAAAAGAAAAGAAAGCTTTTAGAACGCTATTCACTCACTCCATTTTTTTTCAATTTGGAATTTATTACAGACAGTACTTAGAGAGCATTTGCATCTCATAAGCGCAGTGTTGTCAGATTGAAGACTTTTTGTCCCCAGATTGTTGATTGTCACCCCTTTTTTTGAAATAGAAATATTTCACCTATGTATAAACAGATTAAAAATTCTGAAAAATCAAATAATCTTAATTAAAAAAAGCCCCCAATCTGGCAACACTGCATAAGCTACTACCATGCTAAATTTAAAGTTTCTACCTCCTTCAATATTAAACTTTAACTGATGTCACAGAAATTATCACACAACTTCTCAGAAACGATCTGTGAGACCGATCCATCGAAAGATGAATAAAAGGCGGGATTAACTCATAGGATGGTGTTTTTGTACTAAACTTTTTGTACTGGGCTGTTATAGTTACACCGGTTAATTCAGGTAAGGTGCTTCCCTGATTAGATTTGGTGATTCGTTGTTTAAATATAAAGGAGGGAACGGAGGGTAATACCACCTTAATTTAAATAAATGGGTTTTTCTATCCGATTTGCTTCAAATTTGGCATACCGGTTTATTCTGATAAGGCGCTTCCGTGATATCCGATTTGCTTCAAATTTGGTATACCGGTTTATTCTGCTATGGCACTTTCGTGTTGAGATTTGAAGGCTTATTTGTTAAGAATAAAGAGGGGAAAGGGGGGATAATCCCCCCTTAATTTGTTTTTCGAGGGGCATTATTTTTAAAACGAGAGTATAACATACTACACCATAGGCTCAAAAGCTTGAAAATACTAACTATACTTACTCTTTATTAAAACTGGTGAAAAACAGTTTAATTTAAATTGATTGTGGTGATTGTCGTTATATTTCGAAATCAAAGAATGTAGTTTGTTTCTATATCAAAAATATTCTTCTCCATTGTAGTCTGCGACACCAACAACAAATTTTGAGAATGTTGCTCATGTGTTCATTAAAATTTAAAATATAGCAATTCTGCAAGTGTTTATTCCAAAAACTCTTCGGGTGTCGAAGTTGAGTATCTCCGCCCCAAATAACACCTTAAAATGAATTTCAATAATTTTAATATACATTTTTGTAAATATTTATATGGTGTACCCAACGTAAACTTTCGGCACTCATATATAATATACGGGCATATATGAGGAATTTTTTACAAGAAAATTGTAATTTTCGGTTAAGCATAACATATGATTTTAATCTTTTTTATCGCTATTTCACACAGTTTTTATAATTAGAAAATTATAATAAAAATTTCCAGTGATGCATCTTTGGAATATATCTAACCTCATTTAATGGCATGAAATTCGGTACAGTAGTTTTTGAGAAAATGAGTTTTTTTAAAAAATCAAAAAAATACTTTTTTTCTCATTTCTCAATATTTATATCTCAATATAGATAATTGGGGAAATATAGTGTCAGATATGTAGCCACATCTGTGTAAAAAATCAGGAAATTCGATTGGAAGATATGTTTCCAATGCTTATCCGGCTATGCCCTTTACACACTTGTCTGAGTTTATCAACTGATAGCAACTTACAGACTTAATGTCATAAAATAAATACACATAAAAACAGGTAATATTTTGTAGGAAATGTGTACTTTTTATGACAAGTGGGAGATTAAAAACATTTTCAAACTTATCTGTGCATATATAATTATGTGTAAATTACAATAACACACCAATTCGAGTAAATGCAGGCATTGTTCTGAATTTACACTTTTATTTGTGTTTTTCAAGTGATAACAAATTATACACTTAGTTCTCTAAGCTAAAATACACATAAAAACAGGTAAAAACTTTATAATATACTTATAACTACTTAAAGGTGACAAAAACATATAAAAATATTATTTAATGCAACCCGAGATCTTTCGAACCCACACGCGTTCATTTTCAAAGGGAAAAAAGATGATTGACTGAATAGAAATACATTTTGAAAACAAAACAAAAATAGCACGCATGCGCAAGCGGAGTTCAGTCCATTTCTCTGCAGAGGGGTAAAAAGATCAGCTCATATTATCAGGAGTTCTGAGAATATTTAAGATATTGTACCAAATTGCAGGAATATTATAGGAAAGGACATCGTTACAAACATTATCACTTCTAAGCAAAATTTCAATGGATTCACGGATTATTGACGAGTAGTGGTTAGACGTTGAAATGATAATTTTAGTTTTTTCGAAGTATATCTTAATATTTTATTTTTGATGCAATCTGGATAAAGCTGTATTTGGTTTGTTAAACTTGATATCAGAAATGTGCTCTTTTAAACTTTCCTTAATTTTTCGACATGTCATACCAATATAAAATGAACTCTTATGTTGTTCTGTGCACAATGGGATGATGTAGACTCCTGCTTTTTCATAATCGGGAATAGGATCAATTTTACTGTGAATCAATTCTTTTAATTTTGTTGGAGGTTTAGCTATTAAATTAATATTATATTTTAGCAATGCATATCTCAATCTCTCATAAAGCTGTGGGATATAATCAGATGTGCAATAAATAGGCTTGTTCAAACTTAATTCCTTCTTCTGTCTTGATTGTTTTGTTTGATTAACTAATTTATTAATGTGTTGAGGAGGGAAACTATTCTCAATAGCAATTTGTTTTATCATACTAATCTCGTTTTCTGGGTATTTATCTGTACAAACTTCGAAGGCACGTTTAACGTAAAACCTATAGGCAGCAATAGTATATGAAAATGGTGAGTTACAATCAAAAGGAATAGTGTTGTTAGATCTGCATTGTTTTCTATAAATAGTACGCTCCAATTTATTTCCATAACTATTCTTTATTAATTTAATATCAATTAAGGGTAAAATACCCTCTTTTTCAATTTATAACTCTAATTTCTTCGCTATTTTTTTTATGTTACCCTTATATCCTAAATATTCCCAGACCTTCTGATAATATGAGCTGATCTTTTCACCCATCTGCAGAGAAATGGACTGAACTCCGCTTGCGCATGCGTGCTGTTTTTGTTTTGTTTTCAAAATGTATTTCTATTCAGTCATCTTTTTTCCCTTTAAAAATGAACGCGTGTGTGTTCGAAAGATCTCGGGTTGCATTATATAATATTTTTATATGTTTTTGTCACCTTTTAAGTAGTTATAAGTACTAGGGGATCGTACCCGGGCTTTCCGGGTTAAAGAATATAGGTGAAAACCTTTTTTTTTATTGAAAACTAATAATTTTTTTATACGCAATAATATTTTTAGATTGCCCACTTACATTAAAAATGAATTTTTCAATTGGAAAATACGAATTATACAATCAAATAAATTTTTGAAATTTATCAAAAGCGACATTTTATTATTAGCCGCACGCTAAGAGTTATTTGACCAAGATATTACTACTTATGGCATCCTTTTATATTCTGATAATTTCAGAGATTATACATGCCGTAAGAAAATGGTGAACTCTTTGTTTTGTTTTCTGGGCAAACGGATTAATCTTTCGTAATCGAGCTCCGCGCGATATAGATGAATTAAAAAATATTTCACGCTTTAAAATTGCTTTTAAAACCAGAGACAATCAGTAAACTGAGATGAACTTTGCAAAGAAATTGCATTTGAAAAAAAAAATCTTATTTGGTGATCTAAAAATTTAAATAGTACGATTAAAAATATGTTAGATTTGTGTTTTTTCAATATTATTCTTTTATTTGTTTATAAAAGAAGAATTAATTTCATTAATTTGTCATTCACAAATATGTTAGATTGGTGTTTTTTAATATTATTCTTTTATTTGTTTATAAAGGAAGTATAAATTTCGTTATGCAAAAATAGTCCGAAACAAATGCTGAAAAATGTTTGTTGCTTTATGCGCAAAATGTTTTTTTATTATTATTGTGTGTTGAAACCGGCACGTGATAAGATGAACTTTAAAAAAATCATGCTTAAAAATTATTTTAGAAAACATAATACATCAGTCAATTAAGATACAGTTTTTAAACAAACTGCATTTTAAAGTAATTTTTTCCCTATGCGACGAAAATTGAAAATGTACGGTGGTCAGAAGATTAAGAAATTGCAGTAGCAAAAATTTCAAGACCGAAATTTTATCGTGAAGTGTTGCCATTCGCAAAATGACGTCGCGTTATGCACATATACGCTTGTTCTTTATAATATAGATACTTAATCAGTAAAATATAATAAAGATCAGTTATTAGGATGTTGTTATCAATTGAGGCTGTTATGATTGGTATTCCGGAATGAAAAAACACAATTTTCACCTTCTCAAAATTTGCATACTTAATTCTCAAATCCATATTCATCATTTTTTTTTTAATTTATTTTGTTTGATCATTTAAAAATCATTTTAACTCAAAACTTGTAGTCACGATTGTCAGCAACATCTTTTATGTGAACAAGACGCACTCTTTACTTGAGATTCTAACCGCAATTCCGGAGAGTAAAAATTTCCGTAATTTATGTTTTTTAGACGCATTTGTGTTAATATGTTTAGTTTTATCTAAGAAAATAATCGTTTTCTTTTAAATATGACTTCATTTTCACTTAAATAAGCATTTGCCTAGTGTATGAAACTTGGTATCAGTACACATGCAGAAGGAAAATCAATAGACAAAACTTATAAGGAAAAATGCGTGTTTTCAAAAGCAGTATGTCATTTTCCGCTATTATGCCCCTAATATAATATTCTGCTCCTAATGGGATTTTGCGCCACTAAACCCTATACAACAATTTTTATCAAAAATTTTGCATTTCTATCAGAAAATAGCATGAATAAAGATAAAAAAAATACCCCATTGTTTCTCTCTTGTCTGCAATAATGAAAGCTATCTATTGTTCACCATTTTGAAGAAATTTCATAAAATGCTTTTAAAATTAAAATAAAAAAGTGGGGGATATTTAAAAAAACCAGATAGTGCAATCGCATCTACAAATGAAGAGCTTTTAGTTTAAAAAAAAATATATTAGTAAAATTTGTTCAGCAGAAAGATCAGGGCAGACGACTAAAAAACCCACTTGTGTTTTAAACATATAGATTATATAAAATTAAGAAAATTTAAATTAAGCAAATTTTGTTATTTTGAAAAAATATAATAGAATGTCCTAAAGAATAACATTTTACTATCCGAGAGAATTTTGGACAAAAACTTCAGGAACATGATATCATTTTTAAACCACGTATAATTTGTTTGCTTTGTCTAACTCGGCGAATTAAATCCATCCAGGCGAGAATCATCAATTTCTGTAATATAAAATGCTATTATTTGTATGTCACCTCTATTTTATAAACACACTCTAAATTTTTGTAAAACATTGTGTTTTATCAGTGTGTGATTTCGGTTACATTATTTTCAAAAGTGAAGCATTTTCACTGTGAAGAATTTCAAAGAAGCTGGGCTGTGAAAATGATGCACTTCTACAAAACATAATTCAGGTTTAAGAATTAAAATATACGCTTTTTTATAAAATGACGTCATTTGCATTCGCTAAAGCAATCCACTTTTACAATCCAGTTTTAAACTTCGTCTATAGAAAATGCATATGACGCCATTATCACGGAATAATAGACAATATTCTTGGCATAGCCCATATTTTAATTTCAACTTTTTTTTTCAGGTTTTATGAGAAAATGGCAACAAAAAGATACAGTATCTCCTATTTTCCGTTTACTTTCAATAGAAATGGGGTACTTTTGTTGCCACGATAAGAAAAATGGTTTTAAAAACAACAAAAAAATTAATATCTCAAAACAAAATTGAGATACAGCTTTCAAGCAAATTGCATTTAAAAAAGCATTTTTTCCTTATACGACGGTGTAAAAATTTAAAGTGTGTGACGTTTAGAAGTTATATATTATTTTCTTTCTTCCGTGATTATTTGCCCTTTACTTTCAACCCTCCATGACTTAACAGAAATTGAGTACTTCAGTTGCCACAATTATAAAAAATGTATCAAAAACTACAAAAAAATTAATATCTCAAAATTAAATTGAGATACAGCTTTCAAACAAATTGCATTAAAAAGTACATTTATTTCCTTATACGACGGTGTAAAAATTTAAAATGTGTGATGATTATAAGTTTAAAATTTTGCAGTATAGAAAATTGCAAAACCAAAATTTTATTTCAAATTTCAAAGTGTTGCCATTCGCAAAATGACGTATGCGTTACGCACAGATATGTTTGTCCTTTATAATATAGATATTATAAAGTTTATTAATAACAAGGTGAAAATTTCCTTCACAACACTAGTATTTAAAACAGTGTTTTGATTCTGTTGAAACAGGTAAAAGTTTTCAAAAAGTGTGTATTTTTCAGGACAAGTATGTAATTTTAGAAATTTATACACATATATATATGTAAATTTCACTAATTTACACATTTAGTTTTTAGAGTGCATATAATGAATTTTTACAGAAAATTTGCTTCATTTGTGCAGAAAAAGCTTCAATGGATGGTGAATGACAATCTAATTGTTGTGCGGTATCCTACTGATAGTGACATTTTAACCCATTTTAGGCCAAGCATAGAAGTTTTATAAAATGTGGTATTATTTTCATTGAAATATGCTTAAATTACATTCATTAAGACTCAAAAATAGTTTCGTGCATGAAAAATAATATTTGCTTTAAGAAATAAAATGCATTCCACATTTTCATGCGTTCAATCAATGCATTCAGTCGACGCACTATTAAATTTAAAATTAATATATTTTTTTTAATTTTTTATGACATTTGTTTTATTTTTTATTTACAGATCATGCAACCTTAATCGATTATAAAAACATATGATTAATCTCAAATGGAATAATTGTACATTTTCAAAAAGCTGAATTTGTCAATAACATTTTAGAAAAAAAAATTCAAGCGTATTTTGAAAATTTTTCAACAGAAAGTGTTTACTCCAATCGATTTACTAATATTTTATAGATGTCTTCAGGACCCTTAACAATAGCAGAAAAATAAAATTAGTGAACAATAAACGTCACAGTGTTTATTAAAAAATATTTATTCAAATGGTGCGCGTACGCACCTTTGGCCTAAAGTGGGTTAAACAGCGTTGAGTTCGACAATGAGCGTGAAAGAGAAAACTTACAACAAAGTAAATAAAATATCACGAAGTGAGATAATGAATTCCTTTCATGTTATATGGAGAGGACTTCATATTAAGTGAAATTTTCCTGATTCATTTCTCAATTCCTTGTTAAAGTGTAAAATTTGAAAAAGTTACAGAGTTCTTCGATTAAAACAAAGGCCTTTTTTTTTTCTTCTAAAACATGATTTCCTGGTGCATTTTTTCACTGTGCTTTGAAATAAATGTTTATTTTCAGTTTTGAAACTGGTTAAATAATAATTAAAACAACAAAATGAAGTTAATAATTAGATTGGAATATTTCAAAAGTTTGATTAAACACCTCAAAAACATTTTATTTATTAACAAATTAAATAAGAATATATTATGATTTATTTGACCGGAACAATGGATTTCTTTATATTCTCGACTGTATATCAAATGTAATTACATATATTTCAACTTGTACTTTATTATTACGTTTAACTTCATTTCAAATTCTATAGATGTGTGCGTGTGTATGTGAGGGAAGTGTTTTGTATAGACAACGTCTTGTTTTGTTTGTAGTTTGGAACTTTATTTAAGACTCTCTATTTATACAAACCTACAGCCCAAAAATATTTTCCTCCTTCTTAATTATTAATAACTGAGGCTTTCTAAGTCTTTAAAATCTTTAAAAAAAGTAACATTTTCTTCTTATTTTCAAATTTATTAACATATCATTTGTATTTTCAATGGACAAATAAAGAAATAATGAAGTACCAAATGTTTGAAAAAAATATAAAACTTTTTTAAAAACAAGAAAAAGGCATTTTAACTTTCTTCTTTATATAAGAATATTAATTGATACAAGCTAAAACACTTACCATTTAAGACTGAGATAGAAATAATAATGCTTTTATAGACAGGATCATTAATAACAGAACGCACTTAAAGGTTTTAAACTGACGAAACGGAACATCGAATATGTAATTTTTTATAACATGTAACTCTTATTCATAAATATATTAATGTATCATTTAACTTTTCAATGACTAAAAAGGTGATGTTTAATAAAATGTAAGACATCAGATGAAAAAAACCTTGTCGTTTACTATAAGAGAAATATATTTTTACTTTTTATCTTTATAAAAATGATTATTTATTCAATTCGTATTTAAATTTTTACAAGTTGAAGCATTTATCATTAAATATTGTAGATCGAAGCGAATAATTTTTATTTATCAATGATTCATTAATAACAGAAGCCTGTCAAAATGTTAGAGAAGTAAATGTTTTTAAAACATTTACTCATATCATATTCATAAATTCAACAAAGTAGCATTTGCTTTTAAATGACTAAAATATTAATGCGTTATACATAGAATAAAATATTCGAAGTAAATAATGATGTATTTTCATACAAGAAGGGATTTTTTTGGCTTGTTTGTTTACATAAAAGATCCTCATTTCTATCAACTGTTATTTAATTTTCTGTAAGCCGAAACATTTATCTTTTAAGACTTCAGTTATAAAAGATAGATTTTTTGTGATAGAGTCATTAATAATAGAGTTTTAAAAGCTTTTAATGGATAAAAGTGAAAAGGTTTCTAGACTTTTTACTGTTTTCATAAATTGATTTGGAAACGCCATTTACAAATGATTTGTTTTTCTTGTTAGATATTTTATATTTATATTAGAGAAAAAATAAAAATAATACATTATTTATTACAGTTATTGTTCTCGCATGCGGCTAATTTCTTTATTATTGAACACAGTTGTGTAATGAAAATTCATGCTACATTCGCTACATGAACTAATGTTTGGAATATACTGATAGGTAGAAAATATGGACCTAATTGAATTAAATGGTTAAAAATGCTCTAACCCTTTAACTATATTATTCAAGTATATTGAAGCATATTTTCAGTCTTATAATCGGATCTAAATAATCATAACTCTGGCCATTTTCATGAAACATACTTGAATATACTTAAAAACTATATCTGCTTTTCAGAACATTTGAAAACTGCTTACTACCAATTTTATCTAGATAATAAGATTTATAATTATTTCCACTCTATGTCTTAAGGGGTCTTGTACCTTTTAAACTCGTCGAAAATTAAAGAAAAACTTCAAAATTTGAATTCGTCTATCTTCAAAGCCTTTATATGTATAAACATGAAATTTTGGATATTGATTAAACAGATTGTGCTTTGTAATATGCTACCATTAGAAATTTATTAACCCTTTACAGAATTTGTGTATTGTTGAAATCAAAATACCTCTTTTTTTATTCCATAAGTCATTGCTCGCATGATGTCTTGAGAAAGTATGTACGGATTGGCATGAAATTCGGTAAAGATACAAAACTTATATGTGTGTTTAAAATGACCTACTCTTAGGCTAAAATTATTTCATTAACTATATAAAAAAATATTTTCGTAAAAAAAAATAAAAATTTTGTATTTTTAATGAATAAAAATAGTCATAACTAAAAATATTACCACTGCAAATACTTAAAAGTAGATCATTTTAAACACACATATTTGTTTAGTATATTTACCAAATTTCATGACTATCCATAATACTTTCTCAAGATATCATGCGCGCAATGACTTATGGGGTAAAAAAAAAGAGCTATTTTGATTTCAACAATACACAAATTCTGTAAAGGGTTAATAAATATCTGTTGGTAGCATATTACAAAGCACAATCTGTTTAAACAATATCCAAAATTTCATGTTTATACATAAAAAGGTTTTGAAGATAGACTAATTCAAACTTTGAAGTTTTTCGTTGTTTTTCGACGCGTTTAAAAGGTACAAGACCCCTTAATTGCTTTTATTCAGTTTTTTTTTTTTTTTTTTTTTTTTTTAGCACGATTAAAATGAAAATTATAAAAAAATTTGTTTCTTACAATGGCAATTGCACTAGTCTTCACGATTTTCAAAACCAATAAGACAATGAGCGTTTTACAAAATATTTTTAGCTCTAAAACTGAAAATGTAATTAAAATGTTTTGCCACGTCCCATTTTCCAGTTATATAATTTTTAATATCCCTATTATATGATTTCTGAGACAGAATATAAACAATCTGTTTAAAAAAAAAAAAAGAAAGAAAGAAAGAAAGAAAAAACATGTTATATGCGAGAGTTATATGCGAGGTGCCAATAAATAATGAGTTATCCAACCGTCACCAATCAAATGTGCTTTAGCCCCTTAATTCTCGCTCCCGAGATATTCTCGGGTTGTGTGTTTTACTCAAATTGTTTGATTCCCACCAGTTTTATACAATAGTGAAATTGGCTATATTTTAGTATCGTTTTTACTGTCATTAAATAAGCTGAATATTTCTTTTTCATAAAAGTGGTGCCAATAAGCAATTTGAATTATTCAACCGTAATTTAATTCGAGCGTTAAGGGGTTAGACAATGAGTTACAGCGCGGTAAGCTCTTTTAAATCACGCTTTATGTCACAGCAGCTAAAAAAGTGTATGGTTGGTTATGTTACATCATGTAAAACTCTAGGAGTTCAATAAGTGTTCTACACTTCTTTCACTTATGCAACATTATTTAATTTAATTTTGTCTAATTTTACATCGCAATAAATTTGGTCACTTTGCAAATTTTATACATTTTACGGCAATTCATTAAGGTTTAATAAATCATACGTGAGGATGAAAAACTGTGTTCATTTTCAGATTTTTCGTCGATAAAAGTGTAAATTTAATTTGGCGCAGTTTTTGTTCCGTAAATTATTTCATTTTGTAGCCTAGTGTAATGGTTTATCGTAGCTGCCAAATTGTACACTTTTTTGTTGAACAAAAACTTTAGAGAAACCGCTTTACCTTTAGAGGTTTTTAGAGAAAACCTCTTTAAATCGCCGTAATCTGCCGACTAAAAAAAGGTAAACATTTCTATTGAATTTCTGTGGAAGGAAGAATTGGTACCTATGGTTTATAAGCAATCACGGTGATTTTCCTGAAAAATTAAGAAATTTATTCACTCAAAATTGGTTTTCAATAACAAGGCAAAACAGTTATATATTTTGATTTATGCGAATTTTCATGTATACAGAGTTTTAATATATACACAATATGGATTTCTAATACTCCTTATGATTAAAAATTGAAAACATCACTAATTTTACCACTTAATATAAAATGTATATAAGCATTTAATTAGTACAAACAGAGAAATTTGTCGTGTTAGAAAAATGTGTAAAAAACATCTATAAAGCAACAGTTAAAACAATATGTAATATAATCACTTATTATCATTAAACGGAAGCTAAAACTTTCTAAAAGTTAAAAAAGTAGATTTAAAGCCATATAAATACATTTAATTTTTAAAAATTGAAACTTCACAAATTTTACCCCTTAGTACAAAATATAAATAAAACTTGAATTATTATAAATAGAGAAATTTGGCGTCTTAGAAAAATGTGTAAAGAATATCTATAGGTCCATTTAAAAAAGTCCATTTAAAATCATATAAATACCTTTTATTTTGATTCGGAATAAACGTTAATTCTATGCTTTTAAATTTACTTTTATTGCTTTTAGTATGTTTTAGCTTTATTATGGATTAGCTTTAAAAATGTATCATAGGCAATTATTAATTTTATTATCGATTTTCACTGCAAAAACTTTCCTATAGATTCAACGTATTCAATCGAGAATAGCCTAAATTTCAATTCGTCTAATTCTCCAAAATGCATTTTCAAACAAGATATACTTGATTTATCACACTCTTTTTTTTTCTCAATCTTTTCCCAAAATGATCAATCATTTTAAATTCTATTGCAGTAGTGCTCTTAAATATGATGACATTCCTAGAAGTTTACTTTAGATAAGAAGTCCGTTAATCGTTCTGGTATTTCTTGAATTGAAAGTGATAAAAAAATAAATGTACTAAGTCTTAAAATTGAACTTTGTGTGTGTGGCTTTGGGTTATTCATCTGTTATACCTCAATTTTTGATCCACTTAATAAAATTGCATTGCAATTCTTGTAAAACATTCACTGTCATTGTTTGGGTTAATGACATTTTCCTGTTTAGTGTCATAACAATAAGTTTCATTACAATAAATTCTTAGAAAGAATAATTTTTTAAGAAGTTAAATTTAAAATGCTTTAAATTTAAATTGAGCTTATCAGCTTTAAAAAATTATACTTTAAAGTCTAGTGTGTGTCAAATGTGTGTTAAGTTTAGTGAACTCTTTAATGCATGATTTTATATTTTGGCCCAAAAATATTATATCTAAGTCTATTTTTGTTAATTATCCATTAGAAAAATACGAAAAAGGAATATTTATGTTTTTTTTTTTTTTGGACATGTGATAATCTGAATCCTGAGGGACATAAAAGATATACTAATTTTTGTAATGCTTTTAATAGTTTACAGAATTAATAATGACTACCTTATAAAGATAGTGAAAAAAAAGCCAGTCGAGCACATTGCAAGCAGTACCAACAAAAGATGGAACCTCTCAATGATAAAAAATCAGAACCAAAATATATTTCACGATCTTAAATGCCTGTTATCACAGATAAGTAACACGTAATAGTTCGCCAGAAGACAAATAGAAAGCACCAAATTGCAAAATAATTTCGTGTAACGCCGAGTTATTCTTTGTATTTAAGTGTTTATAACACCAGTTACATTAAAATTATGCGATTTTTGCAATGCAGTGTCTGTTTCTCCCTTGTCTGTGATAATGACATACCGCCGTTATAAGAAATCGAACCAACTTTAACGAGCAAACTAGTATGTTGTGGCCATCACAAAACTTTCTTCTACATAAATCACGTCAATTAAATCATTTAAATAGTACAAGAAATAACAATGATTTAGCACCAATTCATATCAAAGTATATCTGAATTTGAAGTTGGATGAAAATTCGTGCATTAGTTCTTGCGATAGAGCTATAGCGGAAATTTTGAAAAATGTAGCATAGCAGCGCCACCTGTTGAGCGATTTACACCTTATTTCAATAAATGTGAATAAAGTAGGGTGCAATTTTCTCTAAATTTATAATTAATCAATATTGATCATTATTCGGCAAAAATGGTTGATCTCAAAAACACAAAACATAATTAGAAAAATACTTATATTTCTTTCCCAGAAAAGAAAAAGGCATATTTTCAGGTGGCCTGTGCACTTAGTTCATTTTTTTCAATTTTGTCACTTTTTCTTGGCTTCTGGGGTCCTCATTTCTTATGACTTGTAATTTTCGAACTCAGAGGAAAAGTGTACATGCCAAGATTCGAACCAGGAGTCTTTTGGCTTTACCTGCTAATGCTCTGCCAACTCAGATATCTTGGATATATCTGATAGGCCCAATTCACCGACCTAACCTTATTTAAAATAATATCTGGTTTATTATTTTAAACAGATAAACATAATAAATCACATCTAATGCAACTCCAGTAAACGCTGTATTAGAAATTGGCAAATAAAATCACAAAACCACATGTATAATGAACGATTCAGCAACCATTGAGTTGCCTAAAATTTGAAAAAAGATGCTCTGAAGAATGCGAAACAACAGAAGAAGTCAATTCACGTTCAGAAATGTACATTTTTATTTCATTTTATCTTTGCACTTGATTTTTAATTTACATCTTAAAGTCAAACTTTCTCAAAAATATTTCAGATTTTGCATTGATTTTGAATGCAGGATGGACGTGTGTTTCGAAAGCTACAATATTTTTACAGCGGGGTGTGGAGTTAGTTCTGTTTGTCCACCCACTGAAGAGAAACAGACGCAGCCTTTTTGCCTGTGTGGTTTAAGTTTGATTGTTTTAATTCCTCATAGTTAATTGTTTTAAAAAATATATATACACCTTCTCTCTGGATTTATATTACATTTGTTTTAACATATTTTAACTATATATATACATAGTATTTGATAGGATTATTTTTGTAAAAATATTTATGTGTGTCACACATATTTTTACACTGTCGAGTTTTAAAAACTCAAATAAAGTTTATTCGAACCATCCATATTTTGAGTGAAAAATAAAATTATATATGTATGACGTAGATCAATAGCATATTTGATAAAATGATTTTCTGATTTAAGATATATTTGATATGACATAAACAGCAACGTTGGAAGCTAATATATATATATATATATATATATATATACCCTATATATATATAAAATCCTAATGAAACGGAAGTATGAATCGACTGATTAAGCAACTGATTATGTTTCACGACGATTTCTCCTAAAATATGGAATACTTTGCGATGAAATTAATACCAAAAATCCGTATTGATCCACAGATCTCAAAACTGGTATTAGAATTTTTAAATTCGTATAGTTTTCGAAATATTGATTTTTTTCTAATTTTAAATACTTTTTTCTAATGATGGCAACTCAAATTGCAATCATAACAGATATTTCTTTTCGCATTTCAAAAAAGGTTATAATTTTAAACTAATTTGGCGACCAAGTTTGGCCTCCCTTAAATCTATGCTAAGAACAATTCTTTTTTTTATTTCGTTATCATTTTATTTAATACAAAATTTTCATTAAGAAGAAAAAAAAAACATTTAAAATTAATGACACACATTCTTTTGAATGGCTTAAATTCTCTTCTCTGATCTCTCTCCCGATAAAAGTCTCTCCCTTTCGATGGCGGGGTGGCCTCTGCATATATATCTAGTGTCTTAGCAACATCCACAGGTGTCATCCAATTGGACCCCTCTTTCACCAATATATGTGATTTTATGCTGCCTGTTAACGAGTCTTTAAATTTATCCGATATGATAAGATCTTTTAATGATTTGAAATCTTTCACCTCCCGGCTCTCTAAATAATATTCTAAGTTGGTTTTAGCCTTCGCTACCCATTGTATGTAACTTTCGTTATGTTGTTTATAACATGCCTCAAAATTCTTTTTGTGTTGTAATGGAGTGAATAAAAGTTTAAATTTTCCTCTTCAGCTATTTCTGTTTCGAATTTCATCTTAACCCTAGATCTACCGGGAATTTTATTCAAGTTTTAATAAAACGTTCTACACCAGAATTTTTATTTAAAACTATTTAACTTATTTATTTACCTTATTTTTGTCTGGTTTATATACTTAGTTTATTTTAAAGAAATTTCTGGTTTGAATGAATATTTTGTATGTACCTGTCGGGTCCAATGGACCCGTCTGGTAGACGGAGGGTTAAAGATATACTGGGAGGAAATTGTTACTCTATATCATAACATAACTGAAATGAAAGTTTTAAAAGATCCAACAGAAGTTTCATTCAACATTAAAACTTTAAACACTTTCACCTATTTTGATTTTCTTGATAAATGTGGCCTGCTGTCAATAAATTTCAATAAAATATGCGGCAGAATAAAAACATTTTCATCTAAAAGTTTACAAAAAAAAAAAAAAAGCTAACACGGTGATGAGCTATTTTTACCCGAATGTAAAAAAGGGTTATATGTTTCACGCGTATCTGTGTATGTGGATTTATTTATACCCTCTAAACATCCCAACGGCTGGATGGATTTTAATGAATGAGGTCTCTATTAATTCGTCTTAACGGCCCGATGGTTATATGCTAGGTTTTGTTTTTATAAATTCAAAATAGCGGCCGTAAAATACAAAATGGCGGTAGAGACGGAAAAAAAAATTACGCACCCTATTGAGTGGCATATCATTGGATAGGTCTTTCAAAATAAAGACGATGTTTCATTGACTATTTTACAGTCAGAAGCTCCGTTAAAATATTATACAACCTGGAAGTTGTGCATGTAGGATCTCTAGCTTTACTGCAACTCTAACCATCATAGACATCTATAGACCTCATCAAAACAGTGTTTATGGATAGGAACTAACAATGAAACACAACTTAAAAGTCATCAATACAAGTAAATAAAATAAAATAGGTAAGTAATATAAACAAGTAATAAAAAAATAAATAAATAAGTCAATTCCTACTTAGGTCAATAAGAGATATTTTTTCTCCCATTCTTCTTACCTCTTGAGTGATGCTTAAAATGCCTTGATCAAGAGAGGGCTCTCTCGGCCTTAAAATACCTTGATCAAGAAGAGGGCTCTCTCGATTATTGAAAATTAATTAATTTAATTTAATTCACGGGTTGTACCTTTTATTCAGATTGTTTGATTCCCATTAGTCTTATAAAATAGTGTAATTGACTGTATTATGGTATCATTTTACCTGTCATTAAATATATTGAATATATCTTTTGCAAAAAAGTGGTGCCAATACGCAATTTGAATTTTTAAAACGCAATTTAATGCGACCGTTAAGGGGTTAAACTTAATGAAATAAAAATACAATAATTAATTAAGCATAGGCGAAGCGCACACATAGTGAAAACATGTGTGCACTTAGACCCCAAACTAATCTTCTGTGATAGGTGCGTTAATTTGACCCTGATTTAAAAAGCTTCGAACCAGAATTTTTTTTAAGAAATGAAATTAAATATGTTCCACGTAGAAACATTGAATTAAATAAATAAAAATTTCGAAAGTGGTTAAACTGGATTAAATTAATCCAGATATTACGGAAGATTTGTGGAAGGTTGACAGCTATGATCAAGGAAATGGCCAACTGGCAAACGAATAAATCACTACAGTTACATAAGAAAACTAATTTTTGAGAAGTATTTAAATATTTTTAAAAAATGGATATCAAATAAAATATAACTGAATTATGCAATGAATAATATTACTAAAAAATTTTATCAAAAATAAAATACTAATTTTAAATCATATATCATAAGAAAGAATGATAAATTAATGAAAATGTTAAATTTGATTAATTTTCCATTAAAATGCTGACAGCAGCAATTCATTCTGATAGTTGTTATCAAAATGTCATCTTGTGACAGATGGCTAAGACAAGATCAAAATGAGATATTTAAAGTCTAAGAAGTAAATATTGATTAACTATTTAGCTTTAAAGTTCAATTTTCTATTTAATAGAAAGATGGGAATAACATGAATTTTTACTTTCTACTAAATTTTTAATAAAATATTTTTTTATGTTATTTTATGTCTGGAAGATGCTTTATCTTTTTTATGATATATATATATATGTGTGTGTGTGTATATATATATATATTACAATTAAAAAAATGATGGAATTTTTCAATAAGAAAGAAAAGAGAACTATCGAAGGGATAAATTTTCTTTGAGGAAATTTTCTTTAAAATTCAAACTGTTTTGTTGCACAAAATTAGTAATTATGACATGACAGATGTTAAAGATAATGTCAAAATGAGTGTTTTTAATTAAAAAATTAAGTTAGTGATTTATTTTTGAATTTTTATATTTCACTAAAAAGTTTTAAAATGAACTAAAGTTTAAGAAAAATTTAATTTTGCTTTTTTTTTATATAAAGTAGAAATTATAATAAATGTTTTTTTTAATATTTATATCCCAGTTCAAATACACTAGGTAATAAACAAAAACTGTGTGACAAATAATGTTGTTAAAAACGTTCATCATTTTGAAACTGATGTCAATATAATTTACCGTTAGAAAGAAAAAGAAAATTAATAAAAATGAGAAACTGAGTTTGTCGATATGATTTTTCTTCGAAATTACGACAGCTTGATTTCTTTTTCTAAAAAGTTGTTATCAGGTTCATTAACTGACATACCTTAGCCCCTTAACTGTTTCTAATATTTTTTTGACACAATAAATAAAAAATAAGAGCCCGGAACCACTTTTTTTTACTAAAATATTTGGATTTGTACAATCAAGAAAGGTATGTCATTTAACAAACCAAAGATTACAATTAAAATTAAGTGTCATCCAAAATATTTTAGTATCGATGATAGATCTTTTTGACCGAGCGGCACTCGTCAAAACAGTTAAGGGGTTAAAGACAAGATCAAAATACGATTTTCTGTTCTAAAAAGTAGAGTGTTATCTTATACTATAATACGAGCAAAAGTTGTGTGTGTATGTGTGTGTAAATTTTATCTTAAAAACGGCTTTAACGATTTTGACTAAATTTTGTATTTTACTATTTTTGGGCAGGAGAGAGACCATTGGGCAATGTCACATGTTCGAGAAAATTCATTTAGTGGATCATTTTGGGTCATAATGGGTCAGGTTCAAGATAATTATATCTGAAAAACGACTCAATCGATTTTAACTAAATTTGATATCAAGCCGTTTAGGGGCACGAGGAAACTGTTGGGCTAGGTCACATGTTTGAGAAATTTTGGTTAGTGGGTCACATTTGGGCCACTTTGGGTCATGCTACTTTTATCTAAAAAACGGCTGTAACGATTTTGACAAAATTTTGTATTCAATCGTTTTCGTGCACAAGAATACCATTGGGCTAGGTCGCATGTTCAAGAACATTCGATTAGTGGGTCATTTTGGGTCACAATGGGATACTTTGGGTCAAGCCAATTTTACCTAAAAAACGGTTCTAACGATTTTGACAAATTTTGTATTATACCATTTCCTGGCACGAGAAGATCATTGGGCTAGGTCACATGTTCGAGAAATTTCAATTAGTGCGTCACTACGGGTCAAGCTAATTTTATCTAGAAAACGGCTCAAACGATGTTGATTAAATTTTGTATTCTATCGTTTTCGGGATCGAGAAGACCATTGTATTAGGTCGCATGTTCGAGAAAATTCAATTAGTGGGTCATTTTGGGTCATAATGGATCAGGGGCAAGCTAATTGTATCTAAAAAATGACTCAATAGATTTTTAGTAAATTTTATATCCAACCGTTTTGGGGCACGAGGAAACTATTGGGCTAGGTCACATGTTCGTCAAATTTCGAGTAGTGGTTCATATTTCGGTCCCTTTGGGTCAAACCAATTTTATCTAAAAAACGGTTTTAACGATTTTGACTAAGTTTTGTATTCTATCATTTTGGATTACGATAAGACCATTGGGCTAAGTTAGAGAAAATTCGATTAGTGGGTCACTTTTAGGTTTCTGTGGTTCAAGCTAATTTTATCTAGAAAATGGCTCTACCGATTTTGGCAAAATTTTGTATTCTATCGTTTCTGAGCACAAGAATACCATTGGGCTAGGTGGCATGTTTACGGGCATTCGATTAGTGGGACATTTTGGGTCACAATGGGTCAGGGTGAAGCTAATTGATTTAAAAAAGACTCAAATGGACTTGACAAATGTTTTATTATACCATTTTCGATCTTGAGAAGACCATTCCGGTGTGTCACATGTTCGAAAAAATAAGATTAGTGAGTCATTTTGGAGTCACTGAGGGTCAAGCTAAATTTATCTATAAAACGGCTTAAATGATTTTGACTAAATTTTATATCGTACCGTTTTAAATTAGTAGACCATTGAGCTTAAGTCACATGCTCGAGCAGATTTCATTAGTGCGTCATTTTGGGTCACTATGGGTCAGGGTCACGAAACCACAAAGTTGGAGAAATATTGGTGACATTTGGCCGCAAATCGACTTTCAAGATTACGAATGCCAAACCACATACAAATGCATGAATTTAATGAATTCCGTTTTGATTCGGTTTTGCCTCCTGTGGGTCGGTTTGGGTAAAACCGTTTTTTTTCTACGAAATTATTCGATATTATTTCAGCTAGTAAAATATATCAATTTGAATGTAAATGAATACATATGTATAAATATGAATACTTTTTCTATATACAAATATCAAATTTATATTAGAAATATAATTACACAGTACGTTTTTACAATCGTATTAAAATATGGAGAATTATTTTTTTTTTTCATTTTGGGTTTCGACTCGAGATTTGCAAGTAGATTTTTTGCGTTTGGATTTGCATAAATTTATCTGTGTAAGACTTTAATGTAGTGGCCGCCTCTCCGGGTGGTCCGGAATCGATCCCATGAGTGGGAGAGAAGACCCGGAGCCCGGCCGAGTTCGTTGCACACGAATGCGAGGGAGCTGGATGAGGACGAGTCGCTACCGGCAAGAGTGGCTCGCAGGTTGACAGGCCTAGGGTCCGGTGGCCACGGGTAACGGGCGTCGTGCATAGGTCATGGGCCTTCGGGTCGTTGTTAAACTTAACCTCCGACACACGAGTTCTCTGGGCAAGCCGGATACGACGGTCCATAGTCTGATCCCAAAGCAGATCATAGACCGGATGGTGACTCTGAGCAAAGGGTAGCCAAAGGGATAGGACCTCATTCAACAATTGACTAAGAGGGAGCCTAAGGTGTTAGAGCGTGGTTTGTAGAGGAAGACTTTCGGTGACTCTTTAGTAACGACGGGGATCGCGGGATCGTCGTGCAGGAACTCCCGGAGCAACCGCAAGTCGAGGGTTTCGGACAGCGCTTGGGAAACTTTTTGTCTCAGGTGGCTCATCCCGCCGAGAGTTGCAGCTGGAGCAGTTGTGAGCCGACGCCAAGGTGGGTGGAGTTTGGTGGTGCCCTCGTCGACCAGGGAGCGGTCGCAGAGGGAGGCCAGTATGGCTCTGGTTGCCCGATGTCGTGCCGTAAACCCTGGGAGAGGGTCGGCCGACAGGTCCGCCATCGAAAACTATCCCCGCAGGGAACCGGGCCGGAGGCTTGCCGGTAATGCGGCGGCGCTTCGAACCGTGGGGGAACTCATGGTCCGACCCAGATCCTGCGTGTCTGTGCGTTACTGGAGGTTGGCGAGCCCAGTGGTGAAGATCTTGCAGTGTCGTCACCTAACTTTCGAACGCTGTAATGTTAGCGGTCGGTCACTGCACGGGGTCAGGGGCATTCGTGTCTACGTACCCTCGACGGCCGTGAGGTAAAGTAGAGGGAGACGGGCTTTTGTCGGCCTCCCGTGGCTTCTCCACTTTTGGGTGGAGTCGAGCCGCGGGGGCGGGTGGGACTCCGGACTCTCCAACCCCCTAGCGAGGCGGAGTCTATTCCGTCTAGGTGGAATTTTCCATGCTCGCCTGGGGTCGCTAACGGCACCTAACCTGGTCTCTTTGACTCCCAGCGGTCCACGGGGGGTTCCGCAGGTGAGCGGGGGACTGAGCGAAAAGACCGGAGAAGGGAAGCTTTACGTCCGGATGGACTTTCCCCGTCCTCCAGGGTCTTCCGCTAGGTTCTTCTAAATAACTTTCTAATCGGTTGGCCCGCATAAATATCTGCCGGAAAATGGTATCTGATCTTGTGGGTCCTGCGTAAAGCAACTCCGGCTCGGGAAACCTCGTGTAGGTTCATGGGCCCGGCGTCTTTATAGAGGTCCGGTTCCTGTGGGCTGTCGGGGCGTACCGGGTCGGGTAACCAAGAGAAGGGACCATTTGGCTCTTCCAGCTGTGTGGTGAGGATTGTCGTATGCGACCAATTCGTCTCTTTGTTGGGAATAGCCGGCATGACGTGCGCTGGGCAGTGTGTCGACTTGTCCGGAGCTCTCGAAAGGTTCCATCTAGCCGGGGCTTGTCTAGCGACGACCTTCGGGATGCGTCGCGGGCTTGTCTCGCAGGTGGTTACGAGCGGGGGGCAAATGAGCTTGAAAGAGCCTGGGACCGAAAGGCAGACCCTATTTTTTGGGCACCCCCTGTCTTACCAAAGAGGGGTTGCCGCAAACTCAAATAATAGGAATGTATTCCATGAAATGATTTTTTCTTATGCAACTTGTTAAATAGCGAAAAATAATAATATATTTCGATTTATTGATAAATGAAGAAAAAAATAATTAATGCAAACAAAATTTATATATATATATTTTTTTTAAACTTTTGATAAAATGTTATTTGTTTTTGAAATCTAATTTCCTTTTTACAAATCTGACAAATGTATGCATTTGCTTTCAGAAAAAAGAAACCGAAACAGGAAAGTTGAAGTACATGTAATTTAAATTTCAAATTACTTTCGTTACATTGTTTTAGTCGTCCTTCTGCGTTCTAAAAAATGCTGCTTCTTTGAAAGTGAGATTCGAGCTGAGAGAAGAAACAATGGGAACTATTCTTATGAAATAAATACGAAAAATCTAAGTGTTTGATGAAGTTAAAAAATATTTCATAAATAATAGATGATTTTAAATACGTTCACACATTTAACATATATTATTTTAAATAATGATCATTCTAAACATTTTATTGAATATTGCAATATACAATAATTGCAAATATATATTATATACGTTTTTACAGATTTTTCAATAGACTCAACTGACCATGCAAGTAGTAATTTATCAAATCTGTAATAAGAAAATCTGTTTCTTAAAAAAAAAATTAAAATATTTTGCATGATTTTGAATAATTATAAGAAAATTTTACCTTTTTAAAATTTTCCATCACAGTTGAAAAGTGTTTATGAATTCGGTTTATCTATTTGTGTGTCCGCCTGCCCGTCCGTGCTCTACCTCGCGTAAATATTGCCAGTTTGATATGAAATTTATGTATCTTATTGGTGCGGGGAATGTTCCGAGGCAGCCCCCTCTATCCCCGTTTATCCTACGTCATAATGTCATATATCCTATTTCTAGCAAATTTTGTCTAGTTTCTGAATTTCGTAATGCTTTTCCCCTAAAACAATAAGAAATTTAAGTTAATAACAACTATTTTGGGGGGAGTTTGGGGGGGATTTTGGGGGTAAGTTAAAAATTCGGATTCGGCGACCCAAAAAACTTAAAGTAAGCCTTATAAGGAAAGTTCGGAGGGGAGATGGGAGGGCGAATGTAAACGTGTGAGTGGTTAAGTGGAATTGCGCAACTTAGTCCACGCAGCACCGCGCGCATGTTCCGAGGCAGATCCCTTCTTCCCCTTCATCCTAAGTCATAATGTCATATATCTAATTTGTTGCAAATTTTGTTTACTTTCTGATTTTCTATATACATTTTCCCTAAAAAAATAAATTTTTTTTAAATAAAAACCATTTTTGGGTGGCTTTATACCAAAATTTGGGGGGGGGGGGTTGCCGGGGGAAATTTTGGTGGAAAGTTAGAAATGCGGATTCAGCGACCCAAAAAACATAAAGTAAGCCGATTTCCAAAACTACCATTAATTTGGCTAGGTAAAATTCCCTATTGCCTGGACTAATAGAAGCAAGTTAATAATTTTGTTTTTGCAATACATAGAGGCCATTTAGGACATAGAGAGACCGTAGAGTAGGGCTGAACGATATCAGAAATTTAATATCGCAATATATCAACGAGTTAATTTTGAAGTTTGTGATATATCGCGATAACTACATTAAATTGTGCTAGAATAGACATTTTGCTAATTTCGAAACCTAAATGGTATATTAGTAGCAATTTAAATAAAAACAGATGTAGCAACTACTCAATGCCTTATACGTATATGTTCACACAGCATCATTAAAATAAGTAAATATATTTAAGCAAAAAATATTTTTGAAAAGAAACCAATGTTTGACATCTGTTTGCACTTATATCCTTTGGGGCAAAGTATTTTCCTTCAAAAATAGTATGTTTCCTATTCTTCTTACTCTATGCATTATTTATCAGCGACATTTTAACTATTGAAGTATTTCGCGAATAATTGAAAAAATTATAGAAGGTAAATTAAAATAGAACATTCTTAAATTTAGGACGTTGACGATTTTATTTTAATTAACACAGGAAAAGAGGAAGCTCGGGCAAAACTAAAATTAATTTAATGCCACTAATGGTGCTAATATACTTGTTATTAAATAGGTTTCAGTGGATGATAGTTGCAAAAGAAATGTTACTTTTCAATCTTTCTCTAAGGAAACAATTCATTCTCGGCTGTTCTCAAATACAAAAGGGCAACTTTATGACATAAGTTTTAATTTATTTTTATTTGGAAATGTATGAAACTAGCAGGTGTTGTTGTTCAGAAGCTATGTAATCGAACTGTTTTTTCCGCTTTTTTTTTTTTTTTTTTTTTTTTTTTTTTTTTTTTTTTTTTTTTAACGCAACTGATCTTTCAGAAAATAGTGTCAAAGTGGGCGTTTTGAACGGAATTTCCGCGAGAAAGAAGAATAACCACTCAAGAAAGGCTAAAAACGTCTTTGTCACTTGATCAAAATCGGGAAGTTTTTTATTGTCTACCCTATACTCAGGATCTTGCTCCTAGCGATTTTTACCTTTTCATTAAGCTGAAAGAGTTCCTGAACAGCAATGAAGATGATGAGTTGAAGAATGCAGTGATCAACTAGTTTAATCAGGGTGACCACAGAAATATAATTTTCAATTTCCCTGATATATTTAAACTTTTCCCTGATATATCTCGATGTTAAAGTTAGTTTCAAAAGAATGATCCAATTGATTGAAATAATCTGAAGTAAAATAGATTTTTATATTTTATTTTATGGAAATACTTGTTCACCCATATTTAGCCATAAGTACTTTATATGACTAAGTTTATTTCAAAAATTATAAAAATATGTAATTAGTAAAAAAACGTATAGGTCTTTGAAAAGACACGAAAAATCAGTGAGAGGAAAGGCAAGACGGTTTACCGCCTTAGCAAATAAATCAATGATTTTGTTTTTAAAATGATCTAATAGCAATTGGCAAAAAGGTTTCATTTATAATATTTTAAAAACATAATGCATAACATTCACTGATGCAAATTTAAACATACAATTTATCTGTAACATTTATTACAAAAGAAAAATTAATAAAATACTTACAAAGCCAAAAAGATATGTCTTCTTTCTAAATTTCAAAAATGGAGTCCTATTTCAATTTATGTACAATGGTTTTAAAAAAGTTTCAAGTCATAAATATGATTCAAATTAAAAACTAAAGTCCTAGTTCTTGAGAAAAAAAAATTCAAATTATAAATAAGATTCAAATTAAAAAACTGAGTTCTAGTCTCCTTGAGAAGTTTCAAGTTTATAAATAATATTTAAAAAAATAGACTTCTGGCTCTTGAAGAAAGTTCAAGTTATAAGTAAGATTCAAAAATTAAAATACTTATTCTATTTTTTTTTTCAAAACAGCTTCAAAAAGCTTGTCTAATAAAATTGTGTACAAAAAATAATGTTTTAAATATTTCCTTCTTTCAGCGACTTTATTTTTTCTGTAAGTAAATTTACTTCTTTAGTTGCAGTTTCTTTTATTTCAGAAATCTTCTTTTCTAACTGCTTTGCTGCTACTGCCAATTTTCGTTTTTTAGTTTCCTCAGTCTCCTTTTCACTTTCCTCCTGTTTTCTTTTTTCTGTGGCTTCTGTTAGCCGCGCTCTAGCATTTTTGTAGTACTGCATCAGAGACTTTGTTATTTCATATTTTCCAATATCATCACAGTCATGAAAATTATCATATATAGTTCGCTGTGCCAATAATGTTTCTTCAGCTAAATTCTCAATTAGGCATTCCTTGTTTACCGAAAATCCTTGCTCAACATTTGCATGTCCATGAGACATGATCATTGCAATTTTAAAAATTTCCCAAATGCATTTGGAGTCTTCAAATTTATTAAAAATATCCCTCCAAAAGTGATCCACCCGTTGAGTAACTCAAGAAAATTTTATTAATTTTTCTTTCACTTCTGACTGCGAACATATAGCATTAAATTCACGATCAGCTTTGTCCGCTGTTGTTGAATTTATCCACCGACTTTCATCTAAAACTGTTAACAAATTTCTTAGCCTCACCTTCCTAGCATTTTCATCTGCAGCGACTGCTGGATCAAAGCATGTCAATGAGTGGAAAAGACAGTGGTGACTTTGCTATAAGCTTGGAAGTTAAAGTCTTAAAACATTCAAGACATTCACGTCGAAACTGTACAACAGCACCATCTGAAAATTTGCTCACTTTATTACGTTTTTGTAGAGCACTGTGTGTTCCATAACCCAAATCAATTTCACCTACTGTCAAAATATTATTTCCATCTTTTAAATCAATTTGTGTCACTGATTTTGCCTTTTTTAAAACATCTTTTTTGACAAATCTAGACATTACTGATGTTATTACAGTTAACAGTGATGTATATAAAAATGGTACTAATGGCTTATCAGTTTGATATTCTTTTAGAAATGGTTGAATTTCAACAGTCAACGATACAAAAAAAGCCAGTTTTGTAGTTAGTAGCGGGTCTTCTAAGTGTGACTGAACTATTCGGAAACTTGAGCAATGTGGTGGATTTTTCTCAGCTTTCATGGAATCCATAAATATTTTCACATGTGGCAAAATATATATTGCTCGCTGAGCAATGTCACCATTTTCCAACCAACGTACAACACAAAATTTCTTGGGAAAACATTTCGATCCGGATAATTCAGTATAAATTGCCCGACGTGCAGGCACATCTTTAAATAAATTAAATAATGCTCTCAAAAATTCTACAATAGACCAATTTGTTGATCGCATGGCAGTTTTAAAGGCACCATGCATTACATGGAGACCACAGGTACCAATATTTAAAATCTCTGGACCATGTTCACTTTCAAACTCTGCTTTCAAATCTTTAAAAAATTTATGGTTCACATTTGGGCCATCCATTGAAATTTGTAAAATGGATTTCATATTTAGAGGAGAGAGAGCTTCCTTAAAAGCTTCTCTTACGTTGTCAGAAGTGGCACAACCCAAAAATGAAGAAGTGAAAAATTTTGTGCTTACCTCAGAATCATCTTTATTCCAAAATCTGACATTCACATCCATTTGGGTCTTCTGAGAAACTTTATTCAACGATTCGTCAAATCCAATGGTATAATATTTACACTGAGCCAATTTTGTTAATAAAATATCTTTTAAATATGGGGCTATACCATAAAGGATGGAATATGCAATCTTTGTTCTTTGCAATTGCATTTTTTGTGCCACTTCGCTATCGGAAAACATAGCTCGAAAAAGCATCACATCTTTACTCGCTGATCGCATGGATTTGTGTGTCATTATTGTTTGAATGCATTAAAGAATTTCTGCTTTTGTTACTTGGTCATTAATGAAAAATTTCTGTAAAGTTTTAGATGGAACAGGTAATTTGTTATCGGATGAGGAACTCAAAGTTGATGGCTCAGAGCAAAGCGACGTATTTGCAGTAGTAGGGGCAGGTTTTGATGATTCGTCCACTTTCAAACTCTCCTCATTTGCAATTTTATTGGAAAACAATGAATCTATTATACTTGGCTGTGATGCAGCTTTCATCCTTTTTTGATGTTCAGTTCCCTTTGCATGACACGTAAGTGCTCTCCGACCCATATTACTTAACGTACAGTCGGACCTCTATTTAACGAACCTCTATTTTGCGAACCTTTCCTTGGAACCAACAACATTTTGCGAATTTCCTCGTAAAATAACCTCCAAATAGCGAAGTGTATTCTCTATTTAACAAACTTTTTCTTCAGATGTAATTTTTTTTTTCCCTATTTCTCAAAATATTTCCAGACACTTCAAACTTATTCTTTCTTTTACACAATTTATAATGCTCAATAACCTAGAATTAGTTTTACCAGGTGCCTAACTCAACGAGAGCAGTAAAATCCCTGTCATTCTTTGCATTTCATCCAGGAAATGCAAAATTTCAATATCCCCCTTTCACACTCAAAAAGGCTGTTCTGTAGTAAATAAGTTTCAGTAATTAAATTTAAGGACGCATGTAGTAATACTTGTTATAATAAATACGATAATGTCATTAAAATTCATTAATTTTAATGTAAATATTTTCTTTCTTGTTGCCCTCGCAGATTTCTTTTTGATGGATAAAATGAATAATAATAAAAAATAATAAATTTGATTTACAAAAAAAGGTGTCATTAGTTAAGTTTTTTAATAATGTTTAGCTTTTATGAATTAAAAATCTGTTTTGTGTAGTTTAAAGTATTTAAAAAGGTTCATCTCTATTTAACGAATTTTCCACATAACGAACTTTTTTTCGGGATTTAGCGACTTCGTTAAATAGAGGTCCGACTGTAAATGAATAGTGGCATTTTATGCATTTTGCCCTGTGCACATCATTAGGCACTTCTCTTACCCAATCCTTAAATTCTGGCTTAGTCAACCAATCGCCTTGAAACCACGTCGCCATAAATAACTAGGGTTTCAACACGAATCCAAGTAAGACAAAATTTGACTCTCCGCACGCAACACGAACACGCGGTACACGGACGCGATTTCGATTTGTAATGTTGAGGTGTATGACTGCATGAACAGTTATTGAAAAATGATTATTCCGTATTCAGCTGCGAAGTAACAATAAAAAAGTAACACCATTTAGCGACCCGATCGCATTTTCTTCGTGCATTTCGCGGTGCAAGGCATCGCAAGATAATGAGAGCGATCTGAGGTGGGGCAGCGGATGAATTGCCCGAAGGAGTGGCTTCATGACGTCACCACCAATCAAATAAAAGCGTTTTCTCCTTCACCGATTCAAGTTAAATTGAGAAGCAGCCGCGCTACGAATGGAAAGTGCGTAAGGAAAGACCGTTCGCGATATTACAGAAAAAGAAAAATGACAACACATTTTCCCTGATTTTAAGCAGAATTCTCTGATTTTTCCCTGATATTTCCCGAAATCTTAAATTCCCTGGCATTTCCCGGTTTTCCAGGTCTGTGGTCACTCTGTTAATACAGGAAAGATAGCAGCCAAGTACAACATTGGGAATTATAAAGCTCATAAAGAGATATGACAAATGTCTAAATGTTAGGGAGTGATTCTGTGGGGAGATAAAGTAAACTACACTTATGTAAGTGTTTGTGTTATTTGTAACTGCCAATTATTAACACAAGGGATACGGGCCCCCTTGTTATATATATATATATATATAAAATATATATTTTATATATATTTTATATATATATATATATATATATATATATTTTTAAGAAATGTGTGCTTTTAAGTTTTTTACAGTCAAAAGGTTGTTACTTGGTGAGTTACCTTTATAAATAAAACTTAAGAAAATTAAATCACATAACAGAAATTCATTACTGGAAAAATAACATTTTCTAGAAAAAAACTTAGAAGAGTGTTTCCTCTGGGCCTTTTTTTAAGAGTGCAGTAACCTGCTTTTAAAAAATTTTCTTTTCGTCACAAAAGAGAATAATACATTTTTTTTCCCCTTAAAATAATGCTCTTTTCTACTAAATCAGTAGTACTCTTATCTGTTTCAGTAGTGCCCCTTTTCTGTCTAGAACGAACACTACTTACAATATATTACAAATACATTAATGTTAATTGAAAATTAGTGTATTTGTTTGTATAATTTATGTCCTCACATATTTTTTACAGCCCCAACTTTTGAAAAAAAATTATGACAAAAATAAAAAAAATTGTATAATTTTTTCATGTAAAATACGAGATGAATTACTGATTCTACATTAATTCAATTGCATAAGATTAATGATATTATTTTCATAATCTGTTTAAAGGTACATTTTAGCTTGGTTTTATTTATTGCAAAACAGCAAATTTGCTGTTTTGTTTCCTGCAGTGCTACAAGAGTACGTGGTTTTAGTAACAAATAATGTCACATCATCAAATACATGATATATTACAGCATTCTGTTGAAATTATACTCAGAGTAAGATTGTTTATAATTTCGAGTTAAAATGCTTATAAAAAATAAAAGTTTCAAAGCAGATTCAAATTTACAGCAATTTGCTTTGATTATAAAATAGTTATAAAACAGATAGAAGTTAATTTCTCTTTAAAACAATAGTTATTTGACTACAAAAATATGAATTAAGCCAAACAAATGCAAGAAAAAAAAAACATAGTCCCAAATCTAGGAACTGCTTTAAATAGAAATAGAAATGATGAGGAACGATATTGTAAGAAAAATTTAAATAATAGTTGCAGTATATTGATTGACATGAGACAGTTCATAATCTGTACATTTCAAAGTTAATATAAAATTTTTAATAAATTATTATATTCATCTTAAAATCAGTCACTTCCTTAGTCATATGAAGTTTTTCCTAAAGAAAAATTTATTTCTATAAACGCTTAAAGAAAATAACTTGTGTATTTTAATCATGCCCTAATTTTGACACTGAAAAATGGCAAAAAAATATACCGTAAAAACTGAAAGAAGCATCATGTCCTTTATGAGAAAAAGTAGACTTTTTTGAGGTGAGACTTGTCTGCAAATGAGGCTCATCTGATGATTATTGTAAGGCTACATTGTCTAATTTCCCCATCCTTTTTCATTCATTTTTATGTTTTCTTTATTTTCTAGACCACTGTGCTATTTTTATTTACCAGGCTTTTTTTTTTAAGCACACAAACTGCCAAATCGGTGTATATTTTGATCTGTAATGTTCAGTTGAGTTGTTAGAAGCAGCGGCACTTGTATGCCGAAATTGGTCATTTTCTTTGTAATCGCATCTCATGTCTTTAAATTAATTTAGTTAATCTTTAAATGTAACTTTTTAGGTACTTTTATGAGTTTGCTAAATTTTATAGTAACATTTGATAAATTTTATTTTAAATCTACAATATTATAATTGTCTGGCTTATGTAAGTCAATCAAGTAGTTGTTTTGACTGACTGAGATTTTTTTCACTGGCAGTTTAAAAAGCACCAAATTCAATCTTCTGGATTCATAGGGATGTATACTAAGCGCATGCGTTTGACCAAGTGGAGCACTGAGCTTTTCTACATAATATAGGTCAAAATTAACATTTTTTATCCAAGGGCCACTGTGACCAGTACACTGATTTTTTCCACTGGCCAATTTTTTTTTAACCACTGGCCAGTAACAAAGTTACGAACACTTCATACAAAATTGTGTTTTTTTCTAACTATCAACATTGTAATTTACTAATATCTTTTACTTACTATTCGATAGGATTACACTGAAATGAAAAAAAAAATGTTTAAAAACTGAATAAAATACATTTTTTATGCGGCTCTTTGACGAAATTAGTGTCTTTTCCGCGATCATTTAACGAAATTCACATTTTATCTGCAATTTTTTGACGAAATTTGCGCTTTTTCACAATCTTTTGGCAAAATCTGCATTTTTTGCGATCTTTTGAAGAAAACTGCATTCTTTTCGCGAACTTTTTACGAAATTGCGTTATTTTTGCGATCTTTTGACGAAATTTGTGTGGGGTTTTTTTGCCGATCTTTGAAGAAATTTACGTTTTTTTGACAAAAATTCGCATCTTTTCTAAGATCCTTTGACGAAATTCCCTTTTTTCCCCACGATCCTTTGACGAAATTTGCATTTTTTTCGCTAGCTTTTGATGAAATCTGCGAGTTTTTTTGCGATCTTCTGATGAAATCTGCATTGTTTTCTGCGATCTTTTGATGAAGTCTGCGTGTTTCTCGCGATTTTTTGACGAAATTTGTGTTTGTTGCCACTCTTTGAAGTATATGGGATCAGCCATGTAATACACATTTGCAAGCATTTAAAAGAAATAATAAAAAAAACACAATTCAAGTACATTAAAAATGAAAATGTAAAGCATATCACGAATGTGAAAAAATTGAAAAATTCGTGCACGTGGCACAGGACTACAAAAAAACGAGGTACCTGAAGCACCCCCATAAAAAAGGTATAGCCCTAATTCTCGTAAGTTTACAAGTATTATGGCTTCGGTTTAGAACTTCAGCCTTAAAGGAAGAGGAAATAAAAAGAAAGACTCACATTGCGCACAACATGAGCCTCCTCGCTCCCCAGTAGATCACAATGATCTGCGAAAGGAGCGTATTTCAGTATCTCATAAAATTCTTTTGTAAGTAACTTGAATTGGAAAACCAATTCACGTGAAAGGTGTTTCTCATCACAGTGCCGCGTGAACCCACAGGGCAAAAATTTTGAACAGTTTACGACTTCTTGGGGGCAATGTTTAGAAAAAGGACAAAAAACTATGTTGTAGATATCAGACTTCACAAAAAGGACAATCCTAAAGTGCTGAGAGATGAAATGTCATAATCCGGTAAAATTTTGTTCAAGTCGTGTAAGAAGGCATAAAATTTAACTGAAGGGGTTTTTTTGTGTTTTTTTTAACTTTAGACATAAGTGACGTGTAAAATTATAAACTTTCTTTTTTTATAGGTGGAAGAAAGTGCAGCCAATGTTTAATCATTTTCAAATGAAAACCGACAGTTCGTAAAAAGAGCATCAGATAAGAAGATATGTAGAAACATAATTATCCATGGCAAAGAGCTCCGTAACGTTAACTGAAGGAAAAAAATAACGGCGACCCTTATTCGAACCTTCCAGCACACAGGTCGGGAGCTAACTGAACTTTTTTGCGTCCTGAATCACATGACTTGGCGTATTACATTATCGCCAATTTACAAAGTTTTTGACGCCGGAATTACAGAGACAAAGCATTGGCGGCAGGTTTAGCTGACAAAATGATGTGGCGGGCCCCCTTTCAGCATACCCACATGATGTAAAGCAACCCTACATATTTCATGAATAAGAGCGGCATGAAGTCTGGTTTTGTTTACATTAACAACAAATTGCGCTTAAATGTGATTATGAAATCTCTAACGAATGTCTGTAAAATGTAGAAGGCATATGTACTAAGATAAAAGAAGTATAATTTGAAACCGCAATTCCCATAAAATACTTTTTTTATTTTCATTTCTTTTACCCGTCAAATTCTAACTGCAATTAAGAGTGGCTTATTTATACCGCAGATAAAATACCATAAAGAAAATAAAATGTTAAAAAGTTCAGATGCACTTAGGTTGTATGTGTCCTTGATTATTTTTAAATACAGACCGTTAAAATGAATATGCTAGAATGGGAATTTTGAATAAGTGGAAAAAAATGACATTATAAATCTTTGTACGTGTTGACTTACGTTCGTTGTGAAAAGGCGAGAGAAAGAAAAAAAATATATATGAAGTATTGTTTTAAGAAAAAGAACTGATATAATGACTTTACTTGTTCAAAGTAGATTTTGAGTAACAGGGGCGGGGGGGGGAGCGATATGTAGCAGAGACAGCTGCCACATATCTATTGAAATAAAAATTATTACTCAGGGACACGAAAGTCAAAAGATTGTGAGAATGCCCCATATCTATGTCCGTGTGTGCATGTATACAAAGATTTTACTAATATGTTTTATAAAAAAGAAAAAGATATTTATAATAATAATTCGATACAAAATACCAAGATATTGTACTATATAAAGATATTTGAATATACAATAATCTACATATTTTCATCGATTGTATATATCATTAATATTTAACTCAAACATGTTTAAATTGTGTAATAAAAATATTTCTGCAAAAAATGTATTTAAAAACTGTTACTTTTTTTCCGTTTCCTTATGATAATTAAAAAAAAAAAAAAAAAAAAAAAAAAAAAAACCATTAAAGTTGAAATTTTCCTTTTTTTTTATTGCAGTAAAAAAAAAAAAAAAAAAATATTTCATAACAAATAAAAACAAATTTCTCTAGAAATTCATTAAAAATCCTTAAATTAACTTAATTCTTTGTTTTCATAATAATATAATGTTTGTTTTTTTTGTCATTAGTGTTTGTAATTTCATTTTTTAACCTCATAATTTATTATTTAAAATATTGAGCATTTTTTTGCATGAATAATTAACAACCACTGTTGATAAATCTGACATTCTTTTTATTCAGAAATCCTGAATTTATGCCAGAAACTTTTGAACAGTAATTTTCTTTTAGTTTAGTTACAGAATGTTTATCATTAATAAAAAAAAATAACTCAGAATTCGGAATAAAAATTCCCTCAGATTTCGCAACACTGTTAACAACAAAGTGCTTTTAAAGGTTTAGCATGATAAAAGGAGAAATATTTCTGGATCTTTTATAAAGCTTTCATAAATATTATAATACAACAGAAGGAGTTGAGTTTTTTAAAACATTAATATTTTATGTAATATTTTCGTATTCACTTTAGAGAAAAAAAAGTATATAATTTTTCTTTGTTGTTATATTTCTATATTCTAAATTAGAACTTTCAGCGAATTAAGCCAAATAAATTCAGTCAGTTAAAATTAAAATATTTTTATAAAAGAAAAAGGCTTTAGCGAATTGAAACATCGTCAATGTATATTACGAATAATTTAGATTTACTGTGGCATGTTGTGTGTATGACAATTTCTTTGATTGTTTAGTTATGCAGAAACGGGGCAGCACATTATTAGCCCCCGGTATGCTATTTCTTTCTCCCACCTATTAATGTGACGTCTCCAAAAAATAACGTTACATTGTATATGCCGGACGTAAAACAAAGCATATGTATCATTGTACGGAATAATCTCTACTACAATTTTTTAAACTTCTAAGCATCGTATATTTTCAATTTTTATACCGTTGTATTGGGGGGGGGGGGGAGAACTTTTAAATGCAACTTGTTTGAAAACTGCATTTCCATTTATTTTTGAGATATTAATTTTTTGTGATTTTTAGCACTATTTGTTTAATTTTGGCAGGCACCCTTCGGCTTACGTAAGTAATGCATTCCGTAAACATTCACGTAAGTGGAATTTGTAAATTCCTTAGGTAAAATTTATTCAAAAACTGCAATATTTATTATATATATGTAATATATACATGATTTACACAGTATTATTTTATAAATAAAGTAGCATGCAGCAGTATTTACTTGGATATAAACTATAAAAGTATGAATAAAAAATAAATAAATAATAAATAAACTAATAAAAAAAGCAATTTATCAAATTACAACGACCATTTGGAAAACGATTTTTTCGAAGATTAAAATTTACGACATAAAAAATCCCACGGAGTTGATCATACATTACGTACGCCATGAATTAAACATTAATAGTGTTATTACACGTAAAAATTGCAAGCCAAAAAAAATCGCCTGCGACCCGTCAGATTTCATGAAACTTAAGTATTATCCACTTGAAACTTACGTAAATATCCAAGCATTTCATTGGCTGTTCGGGAAAAGGCTTTTCCATCGTCAGATTTCCAAGAAATTTGACGGCCAATTTTAAATGAAGTTTCATTTTTAAACTTCTAAACATCCGACAATATTACTTTTTACACTGTCGGATAGAGAAAAAAATGTACTTTTAAATGCAATTTGTTTGAAAGCTGTATCTCAACTTGTTTCTGAGTTATTATTTTTTTTTTGTAGTTTTTATTACTTTTTTGTCATAGTGGCAACAGAAGGTATCCATCGTTGTTGAAATTAAAGGGAAATACAGATTACTGTATAGACCAATCATAAAACAAATAAAATGCAGATTAAACCAATGAAAACCTTCAGATATGCTTTTGAATTCCCATCCAGACGAGAACAATAACAATTTTTCCAAATGGTTAAAAATATAAAAACAAACTGAAAAAACACTTTTCAAATAAAATGTGTCTTGTGGAATATGGGATTTATAAATTTAACATTGATGAATTAATTTATCTCAATTTTGAATTTACATCAAACGAACCGCTCTGAAACTGGAAGAAAAACTGGTTCTTCTTCACAGAAACTTAAAATTAGGTTTCGTTAGGGTTTGAATTCAGCTAACAAAATTGTAACGGTTAAACAGGTTTTTTTTTTTTTTTTTTTTTTTTTTTTTGGCTTATTTTAATCGGATTTGAGTTTGTTTTGCTAAAGATTTGATTGTATATCCCGATAAAAATATGCATATATCTAATATATAAAACTATATTGTTGTTGTGGTTTTTATCTGCATATTTTATTTATAAAGCAATTATCAAAAGTATGCAAATACGTATTAAACGCGGTAGTACGTTCATAAACGTTATTTTAGAAATTTCTTGCGTAAGTGCGAATTTACGTAAGACAAGTATTATATAAGTCGAGGGATGCCTGTGCTATATTCTGTAGTTGAAAAATAGGAATTATATCTTTTTGTTGCCATTTTCTCATAAAAACTGCAAAAAAAAAAAAAAAAAAAAAAAAAAAAAAAAAAAAAAAAAAAAAAAAAGTAAATAAAATGCATACTATTTTGAAAAAATATAAATGAATGATTTCTGATAAAACATGGAGCTATTATAAACTAAATTTAATTTCAAGTATCTATATTAATATTACAAACAAATGAAGACATATGAATCATACAATAGCCGGTTTTTTTTTTTGGTCCAGTTTTTTGAATGACGAAATCTCTTTTTTTGGATTTGAGATTTATTCAGCCCTATGCATATTTTACTGTAGATATTGTTTTAGACTGGATCATAAATGAGGAATTCTTTAGCGGATATGGATGACCTTATTTTATATAAAATAAAAGCGCGTGTTTGGAGTCTTAAAACTGAAATATGTATATAAAAAGTATAAAACCAACGTTTAAAAAAATGTACAAATAATGCATGAAAACAGCAAACAGCTTTTTCGAATCTACTAGCGAGATTCTTCTTCAGTGCAAGATAGGGCAAGACCCAGCGTGCTAGAAAAATCAAGGCTGGGCCAATTGTTGTATTATTTGTGCATTTTTAAACGTTCGTTTTATACTTTTTAATATTGTTGCACAAAGGCTTTATTTGCTAATTTTTTTTAACTATCTATATTTATATACCTATATATACATATTTTTTTCATCGGGAGTGGCACTAAATTCTGAAAAAGCACAATTCCTCTTTTCTAGTTTTTAAATATTTCCGCTTATTGTTTTTTATATTTGGAAAATTTTAACGACTTTGATCTGCCTCTATACTTTTCAACGCAATATAAATCTCTGTTTGAGTTCCGTAGATTTGTTTATAATTTTATAATACTAGGACTTCCCTCAGAGGGATTAGTCTGAGCGATATTACTGAGAACATAGATTTAATAATAACATGTGGAAGCAAAGAAAATGAGATGTTATCTTTAATTGTCCATATACTGCGAAAAATTGAAATGATGAAAATAAACGAATTGTAGAATTACAAAATCTTATATATAAATTCGTATACACTGTTTAAAAAAATGGGAAATCAAACCATTCAAGACAGCCATGCATGAATATAAAATTGAAAGTACGCAATATATTAAAAGTAAAATAGAAAATGAAACACTAATTTACTTATAGCGGAATTTATCTGTATAACATGATGTCAAGAGCATAATCAGACGCTCCGCACGAATTTGAGTAACTTTAAATGACAAATATATGATGTTTAAAAAGAATGGACTATACTGTATATGGTGTGTGCTCCCCCGGAATAGTTAATATTGTACAATATCTGTTTTCCACGGATGCAATGAGGTTGTCGATAACATTTAAGGAATTCTCTTCTCAAAATCTAATATAGTATCAAAGTACCGAATACATCAAAAGTGACATGCAATGCTTCGTTAGAGTGTGTTTTAGATATGCTCGATCGGATTTAAATGATGAGTGTATGCTGGCCACTACATACGCTGTATTGTTTTGTTTTCAAACATATTCTGCACAAGTTGAGCTGTATTTAGCATGTATTAAATAAAAGAAATCGGCAATGATTACAACATAAAATATGACACAAGATCTGAATATATCGTCTGCATAACTTTTGAGCTGTCAAAGTGTCATTTGAAGGAATTTACAAATCCATACATATTTATTCAGCAAATCATGCAAGCTAACATACGCCAATATGAACCCGATTACAAAATTTCACCAGAATAAGTTAATATATAAAAAATCTACTAATGATAATTGAGAATATGACCTTATGATAAAATGTCTAGAAAAATGAATCGATAAAAAATTCATATCACATTTAAAACGGCACTTCCCTCTGTTAGTGGCCTTGGCGAGAGAGAGAAAAGCCTAGAGAAGGAACACTTTAACAAGTACTTTCGGGCAACCTACTCACTGTTTCATACACATCTTTATTCAATATTTACACAATTTATTTAATGCTAGGTGGGTATCTATCAGTTTTGTTGCATTTAAATCGCATGTTTTGCGGAGGAAATGCAGCATTATGAAATATTTAAAGTTGCTGTACCTAATAATTCCAAATTAATGGTAATTGAGATCGCTTTCCGTTAATTTCATCTTTTTAAATTTTAAATTTTTTGGAAACCATTCATAGAGACAATTGTATATTTTAAAACTAACCCGAAGCAAAATTTCAAGATTTTGGGCTCAGCAGTAACAGAGAAATAGAAATTTTTTGAAAGTTTTTTGTTTCTGCACTGTTTTTTATAGCGACATTTTTAGAAATTGTTCTATTGCGAGAATTTACGTCATGATAAATACAGCCATGTCAATTTTCATGTTTATATTCCTAACAGGTCCATGTTCTTCATTACTTAGATCATCTTTAGATCTTTTCCCGCTTTGTTTAGTCTTTCTATTTTTTAGAATTCGTTCTACAACGAGCATTTACATCTTATTAATTACTACCATGCCAAAGTTCTAGTTTCTAACCCCAAAAGTATCCCAAAAATTTCAGTATTCCAAATAAATCATAGTTTAGAACCTTTCTAGAATTTTTTACGTTTATCCGTCAAATTGAACCTTTTAGAGAGCGTTCATTACGAGTATTTACATCTTAAAAGTAACTACCGCACCAAATTTAAAGTTTCTAACCCAATCAATATCGCAGAAATCACAATTTTAGAACTCTTTTGCTCCTGCAGCGATGTAGGTTCTTGCACTGACATAAAATAGTCTTTTTTTCGGAGCAGAGATGGCCACCAACATTTTTTTAAGTTGACTATGTAGTTTCAGAGATAACACCTCACAAACGTACAATCATTAATAATATTATATACTTTATAATATTATAACTCTTTATAATATTAGCATTAGATGTACAGATGCAAAAGCCATTTATCTGTTACAAGCTAAAGTGCCGGCGTTGCCCAGAATTTGAAGGATGTTTGTTCTGAAAAATCAATTTAAAAATTTAACATACAACACAAAACAAACATTAAAAAAAGCAGTCGAAATGTTGTTGAATGAATCATATGAAAACGCTATATAAAAATGTATAAATGTATATAACAGACGCAAAAGAATACAGCTATAAATGAACTTATTTCAATTTATAATTGGAGCAATAATGTTAAAATACGCCATATTTCCCTAATCGGGTTTTTATTATGCTTCAATACATTTTTCACACTCATATGACCGTTATACTATATCCACCATGCCCTTTATATTTCCAATATGCCGTAATATTTTCCTCTTTCACGTGGAAACCTTGAAATAGAAAAGTTATGAAGTTATATTCACTTTCATTTAAATTCGTCAAACCATTTATTTCATTTTCATATTTCACGTGAATATCTTGCAATAGAAAAGTTATGACGTAATATTCACCCTTTTTTTAAATTCGGCAAACTATTTATTTCATTTTCATTTTTCACGTGGAAATCTTGCAGTAGAAAATTAATTGTTGTAGTAATAATTTTATTGTGTTTTTTAATTGTTGGCAACTGCTATAACGAAAAATGTTTAAATTTGATAAGAAATTGCTGTTAAATTGGTGGTTTTTTATTAATTAAAAATTAACTATAAGTTATTTCGATTCCGGATTACTTTAGTTGTCTCGGCAATGTTTTAATACACATGTACGTATCTCTTCACAATTTTGGCTTCCAAATTGTGGATTTTTTATAGAATTACAAACAGACAGATAGACAAGTTTTCCTTTTTATATATCTCTCTATTCTATGAAAAGTAACTAACGCTGTCACCGCCGCCGCCGCCGCCGCCGGTTTTGAATTTTTGTGACCGGAGGTCTTTCTTCGTTAATATTAAGAAAACTATTGCATACAAATATATGAAAATCGGTGGTATTATAGCGAAATGTTTGATCAACACACTAATGCATACAGTTTTCAAATATTCAGCAGGTGGTATTCAGCGAAGAATTATTTTAAGAGATATTTAATGCTAAATTTGGACAAAATCGTTCCATTAAAAAAAAATTATAAGAGCAAAAGCTATACATGGGAATTTAATAATTTTTAGATCACTTTATTCAATAGAAGATCCCGCTCTGCAGATTTCATTAATTTTTTTTTTTAATTTGACTCGTTTTTTGAGGTTTTATTTCTATTTTAAATTCAAATATTCAACATTTTGACAAATATTTTTTACATATTTTAGAAAATAGTATTAATTTAAACTGTTGCCAAATGTATAAACAGCTCAAACAATAATGTTTGCTTCAAATAAAAAAAAAATTATTTACACGTTACTATTATAAACAGAAAAAAAACCTTAAAATTACAATTAAATAATTAGGTATAAAAAGCAGGCACTTATTGGAAATTACACCATAAAAACTATATTTACATGTGAATTTTAAAAGAGAAAGGATATTGTAAAATAAATTCATTAACATGTGTTAGAAATCTGAAATAGAACAAATTACGTCATATTACACTTATTATGCAAAATGAAAAAAAAATAGTATTGCGAAACAGTTTAAATTTAAAAATTGCGCGAGACAAAATATTAGAGGTTAAATATTAGATTTTTTCAAAATTTTATTATTTATCGTTTGATGTGAGGTGTTCAGCTATAAGTATGCAAATTTTTATGCTTCAACATAATTAGGGGCTGAGTTAGAAAAATTGCTTTAAATATACAAGTTAGAGCCCAGAGGGTTAAATATTAGACTTTTTCAAAATTTTATTATTTGCTGTTTGATGTGAGGTGTTCAGATAAGTATGCAAAATTTCATGTCTCCAACTTAATTAGGGGCTGAGTTAGAAAAATTGCTTAAAATGCACAAGTTAGAGACCGGAGGGTTAAATATGACTTTTTCAAAATTTTATGATTTATCGTGTTATCGCAAGTGTTCAGCTATAAGTATGCAAACTTTCATGTCTCCAACTTAATTAGGGGCTGAGTTAGAAAAATTGCTTTAAATACACAAGTTAGAGCCCAGAGGGTTAAATATTAGACTTTTTCAAAATTTTATTATTTGCCGTTTGATGTGTGGTGTTCAGCTATAAGTATGCAAATTTTCAAGTCTCCGACATATATAGTTTCTGAGAACGGGCTCTGTGACAGACGGACAAACAGACAGACAAAGGGGTGAGACAGGTAGGGTTTCGTCAGATGGACGAAACTCTAAAAACATGCTGCGGATGACTGTAACAACATCCTAAAATTACACTACCATCAGCGATCTACCAATCCCGAATTTAGTTTATATTTGTTTCATATATTCTTAGTCTTTTGTGCGGCCCTGTAAAATAATTATCAATATTATATACAGTAAAACCTCTGAATAGCGGACACCCCGAGAATGCAGAATTTTTCCTCTATTTACAGGTGACCGCTACTGAGAGTAAAACATGTACAGTTATTTAAGAAATGGTAATCGAAAAAATGTCCGCTAAATAGAGGTGTCCACTAATCGGGTGTGTCCGCTATGGAGGTTTTACCAGTAAAACTTCTGAATAGCGAACACCTCGGGAGGGCAGAATTTGTCCTCTATTTGGAGGTGTTCGCTACTGAGAGTAAAAAATGTACAGTTATTTAAGGGTTGGTAATCGAAAAAATGCCCGCTAAATAGAGGTGTCCACTAATCGGGTGTGTCCGTTATGGAGGTTTTACTGCATAATAATATCATCCTTTACAAGAAAATTGCATGCTGTATGATAGACAGACAGACATCCAGAGAAAGATAACCTCCAGATCAATAAACACTCATGTCTTTTTTTTAATCATCCACAATTGTATGTCATACAACATGCCAGATTTTATACAACAGGCTAAAAACGGTCACCGTGGTACGGAATACTGTATTATTATTTGTTTGCCCACCAAAACTGGTTGCCACGGGTTGTTGCAAGGTTTGTGATCACGTGGTTGAAACTGATCTATTCAGTATTACTGCGTGCGTATTTTTTTTTTATTTGCTCCATGTGTTCAAACCAGTTGTCTACGAAAACATGAACCGGTGAAAGTGACGCACACCAAATTTCTGTGACGTATGCAGATAAATTGTGCTTTTTTAAGAGTTTTTTCTATATAATTTTTAAACGGTTTGGAACTTATTTTTCATAGTAGGTGCATTCAGTAGGCGACCCTCATAGGTACCTTCTGGTGCAATCAGAAACGAAATCCGACAAATATTTTTTGAGTTATGCTTGAAGAAAGGTTTTTATTAGGCTTTTTTTTTAGTAGGACATGGCGTTAATATCCATCCTAGTTGTCTGAGCGAAGCGAAGGCTAATACTCAGCGAAATATTACTGTCCGGACACATTACTACTACGATGGATATTAACGCCATGTCCTACTAAAAAAAAAGCCTAATAAAAACCTTTCGTCAAGCATAACTCAAAAAATATTTGTCGGATTTCGTTTCTGATTGCACCAGAAGGTACCTATGAAAGGTCGCCTACTGAATGCACCTACTATGAAAAATAAGTTCCAAACCGTTTAAAAATTATATAGAAAAAACTGATAAAAAAGCACAATTTATCTGCATACGTCACAGAAATTTGGTGTGCGTCACTTTCACCGGTTGATGTTTTCGTAGACAACTGGTTCGAACACATGGAGCAAATAATAAAAAAAAAAAAAAATACGAACGCATTAATATTGAATAGATCAGTTTTAACCACGTGATCACAAACCTTGCAACAACCCGTGGCAACCAGTTTTGGTGGGCAAACAAATAATAATACAGTACTCCGTACCACGGTGACCGTTTTTAGCCTGTTGTATAAAATCTGGCCTGTTGTATGACATACAATTGTGGATGATTAAAACAAAATACATGAGTGTTTATTGCTCCGGGAGGTTATCTTTCTCTGGATGTCTGTCTGTCTATCATACAGCATGCAATTTTCTTGTAAAGGATGATATTATTTTGCAGTAAAACCTCCATAACGGACACACCCGATTAGTGGACACCTCTATTTAGGGTGCATTTTTTTCGATTACCAACCCTTAAATAACTGTACATTTTTTACTCTCAGTAGCGGACACCTCCAAATAGAAGACAAATTCTGCCCTCCCGAGGTGTTCGCTATTCAGAGGTTTTACTGATAAAACCTCCATAGCGGAAACACCCGATTAGCGGATACCTCTATTTAGCGGACATTTTTTCGATTACCAACTCTTAAATAACTGTACATGTTTTACTCTCAGTAGCGGTTACCTCTAAACAGAGGACAAAATCTGCATTCTCGGGGTGTCCGCTATTCAGAAGTTTTACTGTATATAATATTGATAGTTATTTTACAGGGCCACACAAAAGAATAAGAATATATGAAATGAATATAAACTAAATTCGGGATTGGTAGATCGCTGATGGTAATGTAATTTTAGGATGTTGTTACAGTCACCCGCAGCATGTTTTTAGAGTTTTGTTCATCTAACGAAACCCTACCTGTCTTACTCCTTTGTCTGTCTGTCTGTCCGTCTGTCACAGAGCCCGTTCTCAGAAACTATACATGTCGGAGACTTGAAAATTTGCATACTTATAGCTGAACACCACACATCAAACGGCAAATAATAAAATTTTGAAAAAGTCTAATATTTAACCCTCTGGGCTCTAACTTGTGTATTTTAAGCAATTTTTCTAACTCAGCCCCTAATTTAATTAAGTTGGAGACATGAAATTTTGCATACTTATAGCTGAACATCTCACATCAAACGACAAATAATAAAATTTTGAAAAAGGTTTAATATTTAACCCTCTGCGATCTAACTTGTGTATTTAAAGCAATTTTTCTAACTCAGCCCCTAATTAAGTTGGAGACATGAAAGTTTGCATACTTATAGCTGAACACTTGCGATAACACTATAAATCATAAAATTTTGAAAAAGTCAAATTTAACCATCCGGTCTCTAACTTCTGTATTTTAAACAATTTTTCTAACTCAGCCCCTAATTAAATTGGAGACATGACATTTTGCATACTTATAGCTGAACACCTCACATCAAACGACAAATAATAAAATTTTGAAAAAGTCTAATATTTAACCCTCTGGGCTCTAACTTGTGTATTTTAAACAATTTTTCTAACTCAGCCCCTAATTAAGTTGGAGACATGAAATTTTGCATACTTATAGCTGAAATCCTCACATCAAACGACAAATAATAAAATTTTGAAAAAGGCCTAATATTTAACCCTCTGGGCTCTAACTTGTGTATTTTAAGCAATTTTTCTAACTCACCCACTAATTAAGTTGGAGACATGAAAGTTTGCATACTTATAGCCGAACACTTGCGATAACACGATAAATCATAAAATTTTGAAAAAGTCATATTTAACCCTCTGGGCTCTAACTTGTGTATTTTAAGCAATTTTTCAAACTCAGCCCCTAATTAAGTTGGAGACATGAAATTTTGCATACTTATAGCTGAACTCCTCACATCAAACGGCAAATAATAAATTTTTGAAAAAGTCTAATATTTAACCCACTGGGATCTAACATGTGTATTTTAAGCAATTTTTCTAACTCAGCCCCTAATTATGTTGGAGACATGAAAATTTGCATACTTATAGCTGAACACCTCACATCAAACGACAAATAATAAAATTTTGAACAAATCTAATATTTAACCTCTAATATTTTGTCTCGCGCAGTTTTTAAATTTAAACTGTTTTGCAATACTATTTTTTGTTCATTTTGCATAACAAGTGTAATGTGACGCAATTTCTTCTATTTCAGACTTCTAACGCATGTTAATGAATTTATTTTACAATATCCTTTCTCTTTCAAAATTCACATGTAAATATAGTTTTAATGGCGTAATTTCCAATAAGTGCCTGCTTTTTATACCTAATTATTTAATTCTAACTTGAAGGTTTTTTTCTGTTTATAGTAGTAACGTGTAAATATTTTTTTGTTTTTTAAACAAACATTATTGTTTGCGCTGTTTATACAGTTGGCAACAGTTTAAATGAATACCATTTTCTAAAATATGTAAAAAATATCAGTCAAGATGCTGAATATTTGAATAAAATAGAAATAAAACCTCAAAAAATGAGTCAAATTAAAAAAATTAATGAAATCTGCACACAGGGATTTTCTATTGAATAAAATGATCTAAAAATGATTAAATTCACATGTATAGCTTTTGCTCCTATAAAAATTTTTTTAATGGAACGATTTTGTCTAACTTTAGCATTAAATATCTCTTAAAATAATTCTTCGATTTGAAAACTGTATGCATTAGCGTGTTGATCAAACATTTCGCTATAATACCACCGATTTTCATATTTTTTGTATGCAATAGTTTTCTTAATATTAACGAAGAAAGACCCCCGGTCACAAAAAATTCAAAACCGGCGGCGGCGGCAGTGACAGCGTTAGTTACTTTTTTTAGAATAGAGAGATATATAAAAATGAAAACTTGTCTATCTGTCTGTTTGTAATTCTATAAAAATCCACAATTTGGAAGCCAAAATTGTGAAAAGATATGTACATGTGTATTAAAACATGGCCAAGGCAACTAAAGTAATCCGGAATCGAAATAATTTATAGTTAGTTTTTAATTAATAAAAAACCACCAATTTAACAGCAATTTCTTATCAAATTTAAACATTTTTCGTTATAGCAGTTGCCAACAATTAAAAAACACAATAAAATTATTACTACAACAATTAATTTTCTACTGCAAGATTTCCACGTGAAAAATGAAAATGAAATAAATAGTTTGACGAATTTATAAAAAAGGTGAATATTACGTCATAATTTTTCTATTGCAAGATATTCACGTGAAATATGAAAATGAAATAAATGGTTTGACGAATTTAAATGAAAGTTAATATAACTTTATAATTTTTCTATTCCAAGGTTTCCACGTGAAAGAGGAAAATATTACGTCATATTGGAAATATAAAGGACGTGGTGGATATAGTATAACGTCATATGAGTGTGAAAAATGTATTGAAGCATGATAAAAATCCGATTAGGGAAATATTGGCCTATTTTAATATTATTGCTCCAATTATAAATTGAAATAAGTTCATTTATAGCTGTATTCTTTTGCGTCTGTTATATACATTTATACATTTTTATATAGCGTTTTCATATGATTCATTCATACAACATTTCGACTGCTTTTTTTAATGTTTGTTTTGTGTTGTATGTTAAATTTTGAAATTGATTTTTCAGAACAAACATCCTTCAAATTCTGAGCAACGCCGGGCACTTTAGTTTGTAACACATAAATGGCTTTTGTATCTGTACATCTAATGCTAATATTATAAAGCGTTATAATATTATAAAGTATATAATATTATTAATGCTTGTTCGTTTGTGAGGTGTTATCTCTGAAACTACATAGCCGACTTAAAAAAATGTTGGTGGCCATCTCTGCTCCGAAAAAAAGACTATTTTATGTCAGTGCAAGAACCTACATCGCTGCAAGAGCAAAAAAGTTCTAAAATTGCGATTTCTGTGATATTGATTGGGTTAGAAACTTTAAATTTGGTGCGGTAGTTACTTGTAAGATGTAAATACTCGTAATGAACGCTCTCTAAAAGGTTCAAATTGACGGATAAACGTAAAAATTTCTAGAAAGGTTCTAAACTATGATTTATTTGGAATACTGAAATTTTTGGGATACTGTTGGGGTTAGAAACTAGAACTTTGGCATGGTAGTAATTAATAAGATGTAAATGCTCGTTGTAGAACGAATTCTAAAAAGTAGAAAGACTTAACAAAGCGGAAAAAGATCTAAAGATGATCTAAGTAACGAAGTACATGGAATTGTTAGGAATATAAACATGAAAATTGACATGGCTGTATTTATCATGACGTAAATTCTCGCAATAGAACAATTTCTAAAAATGTCGCTATATAAAACAGTGCAAAAACAAAAAACTTTCAAATTTTTTCTATTTCTGTGTTACTGCTGAGCCCAAAATCTTGAAATTTTGCTTCGTGTTAGTTTTAAAATATACAATTGTCTCTATGAATGGTTTCTAAAAAATTTAAAATTTAAAAAGATGAAATTAACGGAAAGCGATCTCAATTACCATTAATTTGGGATTATTAGGTACAGCAACTTTAAATATTTCATAATGCTGCATTTCCTCCGCAAAACATGCAATTTAAATGCAACAAAACAGATAGATACCCACCTAGCATTAAATAAATTGTGTAAATATTAAATAAAGACCTGTATGAAACAGTGAGTAGGTTGCCCGAAAGTACTTGTTAAAGTGTTCCTTCTCTAGGCTTTTCTCTCTCTCGCCAAGGCCACTAACAGAGGGAAGTGTCGTTTTAAATGTGATATGAATTTTTTATCCGATTCATTTTTCTAGACATTCTATCATAAGGTCATATTCTCAATTATCATTAGTAGCTTTTTTATATATTAACTTATTCTGGTGAAATTTTATAATCGGGATCATATTGGCGTATGTTAGCGTGCATGATTTCCTGAATAAATATGTATGGATTTGAAAAATACTTCAAATGACACTTTGACAGCTCAAAAGTTATGCAGACGATATATTCAGATCTTGTGTCATACTTTATGTTGTAATCATTGCCAATTTCTTTTATTTAATACATGCTAAATACAGCTCAACTTGTGCAGAATATGTTTGAAAACAAAACAATACAGCGTATATAGTGGCCAGCATACACTCATTTAAATCCGATCGAGTATATCTAAAACACACTCTAACGAAGCATTGCATGCCACTGTTGATGTATTCGGTACTTTGATACTATATTAGATTTTGAGGAGAGAATTCCTTAAATGTTATCGACAACCTCATTGCATCTGTGGAAAACAGATATTGTACAATATTAAATATTCCGGGGGAGCACACACCATATAAAGTATAGTCCATTCTTTTTAAACATCATATATTTGTCATTTAAAGTTACTCAAATTGGTGCGGAGCGTCTGATTATGCTCTTGACATCATTTAATACAGTTAAAATTCCGATATAAGTAATTTAGTGTTTCATTTTCTATTTTACTTTTAATATATTGCGTACTTTCAATTTTATATCCATGCACGGCTGTCTTGAATGGTTTGATTTCCCATTTTTTTAAACAGTGTACGCGAATTTATATATAAGATTTTGTAATTCTACGATTCGTTTATTTTCATCATTTCAGTTTATCGCAGTATATGGACAATTAAAGATAACATCTCATTTTCTTTGCTCCCACATGTTATTATTAAATCTATGTTCTCAGTAATATCGCTCAGACTAATCCCTCTGAGGGAAGTCCTAGTAGTAAAGTGTCCGGACAGTAATATTTCGCTGAGTATTAGCCTTCGCTTCGCTCAGACAATTAATATAATATTCAAAGCATATAATACAATTAATTATTAAGATATTACTTGGGGCACAATGATATAAATTTAAAAGCAACGTTTAAAACGACCGAATATTCAAACTTTGAACAGACTAGTTTCGGTACACTTTAGCGTACCGTCTCGGTGGACTGAGAGGTACGCTAATGACTACTGAAACCAATCTGCTCAAAGTTTGAATATTCTGGCGTTTTAAACGTTGCTTTTAAATTTATATAATCCAATTCTTTCAGAACGTCGCACAGTGGGGCAAAATCCCGAAAAGCTGGCCAAAATAGGAAAATGTTATTTAAATGCCACGACATTTCGTACACAGGTGTTTTTCAGGATGCTGATCTCGATTCGAAAATTAAAATTGAAAAATACAAAATGGCGGATCCAATATAGCGGACTTAAAATTAAAATGCTTTGAAAGTTATTCCATTTCTATGAAATTTCGTATACAGATACTTTTGAGGATGCTAAGTACTATTCAAAAATCAAATTTTAAAAAATGGCGATTTAAAAATAAAAACAATTAGATTTAAATAAAATATTTCGAGTTTCGAAATTAAAAAGTTTCGAGGCTAAACGTTACAAGGTGTTTTCAAGGAACTAAGACGTTTTTAATCGAAATTAAACGATGGATATTTACTTCTGATATACAATTAAGTACATTAATAAAAATAAAGTACTACAAGGTTTAATTTCTATATATTATTAAAATAAAAACGAAAGGATATTCTAAAATTCATCTTCTGAATCATCTGTAGTATAGTAAGTAGACTCTTCAGAAGGGGAGGTGTCGAAATATTTTACAGAAGTTTCTATGCCGCTAGGGGCAAGGATATTAGTTTCTTCGATGGTAATTTACGTAAGCTTGAAATAAAGGGATCTGATAACATAAAAAGCCGCAAAACAAATCTTCCATTGTTTACGTCCTACTGCATTTTATTGAGAAATTTTCTCGATACCTTTTGATCAATTTATTGCATGATTCTCGAGTGTCTCCCGACATTTGCCGAACAGGCAATAATGAGGAAGCTATTATTTCTGTGCCATGAATAAGTAGTTTGTGCACTCAAGTTGGCATATAGAACTAGGAATACTATTCGACGAATTTACAAGCTGTTTGAGAGCAATAATCCACGAAATTGGTCAAATGAATATTAAGAAATTACTTGTAATATGACGTGGAATCGTTTGATGAAATCTTCGTCTACGCTCCTTATGGAAGCAGAAATGGTTGCGGTTTCAAAGAATCGACGAACTGTATTGTATTGTGCTTCCAAATCTGAGCTTTGATTTATTGGCGAGAAGTCCTAATTGTAAACGAAATCTTTTTTGTAAATTTTGTTTTGCAATTTTAATTTTTTTCTTCTCGTCAGGAGTTCACACTTGCCATTCCTTTTTATCCCGTTTGTATGTCAAATGCAAGGTACACTCAGAAGATCTTATATAGGCGTGTGACGTGGATATCCCGCATTATAAATGATTTTCATTCACTTTTAGTTAGAAAATGTCATCAAGATTATTAAACTGGTTTGAAGTTGCCTGATATAGGTATCAACGTTGAGTTGACAAATTACTAGTAACGATAATAAAGGTTTTAAAATCAATTATCGTTGAAGCTAGTTTGTAATTAACGCCTACTTATTTTGTATCAATGATTGTTTCAAAAGGAATAAGTTTAGTCTCCTGATCTGTAATATAATCCATTTCACTGACAGCTAGCTTCCGTATTTTTGTGCAAAAAATGGATTCTGATGAGCCTAAAAAATCGAGGAGATGAAGATCTCGAACTTTCCAGATAAAAATTTCTGAATTGTTCGCAATACTTAAGTTTTAGTGGCACTAGAGAAGTGGAAAAGCTATTTGAACTTAATTTCTACCATCATCAATGCTAAATTTTGTTTAAAAGTAATTTGACACAGATGTACGATTACATCCCCACTTGAAAGTAAAATTCAGATTGCTAATGTTCTCGGAAGTCAGCTCTTAATAATTTCCGTTTGCATTAATAAAATACGTACTGCAGTATGATCTAGCAAAGATTGCAATTGACAAGATAATTCTTCTAATTACGATAGAATATACAAAATTATTAGCTATAAAGATAAGAAAATTTCTATTTTATCGATGATAGAAAGTTCTTTTCATTTTTTTGCTACTAATCTTGCTTATTAAATTTCTTTATGCTTATGATTACAATACTTATTTGTAATATAATACATAATAATCTATCACAAAACTGAATAATCTAAAAATTTCAAAAATGTTTGCCAGCTAAATTACTGTGAAAAGTAATAAATGCATAGCTTTTGAATCGGCTAAAAAAAAAAGATATTTTTACTTGTGGCTGCAAAAATTTCCACGAAATGCAGAATGGCAGTTTTTGGCAGCTAATTTTTCATGATTCATTAGATAATAGTTCTTGCTATTGTTTCCATTATATGTCGTTGCAGGACACCGTGGAACTTATAAACTTTTTGATGTTTGAAAGCAAAAAAATAATATATTTAAAAAAAAATATCAAAAATAATCATGAAATTATTAACTTTTATGTACTTAATATAAATTTTGTAACATAGGCAAAAAAAGTACACACTATCATCGTGTGAATTCCTTTTAAAGCATTAAAATCGAATGATATGGAAAAATGTAGCACGCGTTTAGAAGAACCTTTGTTTTGCTCTTTTTGTTGGCCTCAGATGATAATCCTCCAAGCGTCACTTTTGAAATGGTACAGGTTGCCAAATGAAAATGAAAACCTTTTTATAAATATAGATTCTGACCCTCCAAACATTATTCTAGCCATCTGTATAGTCAAAGTTTTCTAATTAGTAACTTTATTGTTCGACTTTTGGCCAATGTTTTGAGATTTTGCCCCACTGTGCTTCGTTTTTAAAATATCGGTTTGTAGTCTTTTAAATAAATGACAAAATCCAAAATATACATTATCATATGCATAAGAGTTAACCCGTTGTGGGGCGGTGGGATATATTATATCCCATGTAATTTTAATCAAGATTTGCAGCAGAAAATTTTAATTAAAATTTATTTTTCTAAGTTTGGTAGAAAAAAAGTTGAAAATTGCTTTTCTTTATTTGCAAACAAAATGTTTCGAATATTATGGTGTGAATTCCATATTACAGAAACGCAAGTACTTGCTCCTGAAAGGGGGGTTAGTTCAACATCGTGCAAAATTTTATTTGCTCTTTTCACGCAATACTGAGTTCCATAATTTAAATCTAAGATTTTAACTTTGCGTTTTTGAAAGACTTAATGGCTTAACAATGACGGTCAGCATGATTCTAAATGAGTTACTATATCACATAAACTTAGTTTCTTTACAAAAATCTGGAAAAAATAAACAAATGGTTTTAAAAAAGTTGACTCATTTTTAAAAAAGGCGTAAATTTTTTTGAGCGTTAGTTATTGATTTATTTCGAATTTTATGTGAATATATGCTATTTGCAAGTATATTTTCATTGAGGTAAAACGTACTTTTAAATTCAATTAACTACATATTTTGTTTCAAATTGTACATTAATATAACATTCATTTAATGTAATGCTAGCAAATTTTTCATAACGTTGTTTGTGAAGTTTAAGTTCGCCAGGACTTGGATAATAGCCATACACTAAATAGTTTTTTTGTCATATGCATGAGAGATATTTCGCCAGTTAATAAGTTTATTCAATCTTTTTTCTTAAACATTGAAATCGAAAACAAAATGCGAATATTTTTGAAAAATGAGTAGATGCGTTATCTAAGTCTTAGTCAGAAGTATAAAACTGTCAATTTTTTAAATGTTTGAATTAACGATTAAAGCAACGATCTAAAGCAGCCATACTCAACCTTTTTATCTCGCGGGCCGCAAACATAACTTTCCGACTTTAGGCTGGCTGCAGCACAATTATAAAAGGGTAAAAAAATGTAGTTAAAATAACATAACTAGCAATATAAAAAATGCAATACAACGAAGTTAAGGCAATAGCAAACAATATAACAATATATACAATACAATGTAACAAAGTTAATATTACGACAAGGATTGTTTGTCTCGGAAGAAATATTATCAAAAAAATTAACACCACACTTCCCTAATAATAAACTTTGTAGTACATGTCTATGGAAGTGCTGCAGAAATATGCCGCAAAGTTTGATGTTTGGCAATAGTTTTCGGTGCCGCTTTTTTCCGCGACAAAAAATTTCAAACTTAAAACTTAGTATCTGCTATATACAAAGTATAAAACGTAATAATATAGCAATGCAAAATATCCAAATTCTTAAAAAAATAATAATAAATAATATGTTGCTTTTCAGAATTGAATTATTTTTATTGCTAATTGATAAGTAGTTCCCTTAAGGTATGGTGACGTCACGGCGACGTCGTTGTGAAGTCACGCTGTGATTTTGTGACCGTCGATGTGACGTCATAGTGACTAGAATGCGAAGTCGTTATGGCCGTTGTAGAGGTCGTTTGTGACGTCAAATTGTGACCACTCTGTGAAGTCACGGTGTGACAAATTTGTGAAAAGTATGTCATTTATGACTATTTTGCGACTTTATTTAACTTTGTGACGAACCTGTGACGACGGCGACAATGCTTTGAAGTCACATTGTGACCAATTTGTGAAATATGTGTCATTTGTAACGAACTTGTCATAAACACTGTGATGATTTCAAATGAAAATCAAATTTCAAATTAGTTGCTTAAAAGACTCAAAGACCGATATAGTGAAAAAGATTCCATGCCGGGACTTGAACCCGGGCCATCAGTATACCTCACTAACATTCTACCGACTAAACCACATGGAACGATTACCAGCCTCGAAAATTTCTCACTATTACATGTTGGCAAGGCTACAAAAGCAGCACAAAATGGGATATTTATCGCGAGCCACCGACATGGGGCAAACACGAAACTTAATTAAATCCAGCATCGATTGAAACTACATTAATACTTCGAAATTTTTCCAGAGAGAACCATTCGCCTTGCATACAATATTTCAAATGAAAATCAAATTTCAAATTAATTGCTTAAAAGGCAATTTAAATTTTTTTTAATATATCCATTGATTAGCGCCAATTTAGCATACACAATATTGCACGTAATACTGTATTTGGATACAATCCCTCATCTTTTTGCTTCATTTTGGGAACAACGGATTTTGAGCTTATGCTATAAACGATTATTATCTGACTTTTCAAACTATGTTTTTGAGAATTCTACAAAAGTTGCTCCATACATTTAGCTAACACATTATGCACATTATATTTTGATTGCATTCGTGCATGCGCAGTGAAACATTTTTTAGTAAACCTGCTCATTTTTTATCCAATTTTTATTACTTTTTAATTCGGATTGCGGAGTATTGTGTACAATGTTGTTCGTCATATTTTCTGAAAAGAACTTTTTTTTTTTTATATTAAGAACTCTGCAAATTATAAGCAAAAAAAGTGGCGAAATTTGGGACTGTTTTTATGAAAACCTTAATTTCTCAACGAGTATACATGCTATCCTCATAAAAATGGACACAGTATATTACAATAAGAAACTTATTAATAATCTCGAGTTTAAACGCTTTTGCTCCATTAGTTTTTACAGGGTTATCCAAAAGATATTCGTTCTTTTTCAAATTGTTGACGGTCCCCTATGGCAGAGGTTCCCAAAGTGTGCTCCGCGCAGCCCTTGGGGCTCCGCCGCGCTTTAGGGAAAAAAAAAATTAAAATTTGAACGAAACCAACACATTTAAAGAAAGCAGTTTTTGTTTTTTCAAAAATGGAAACATATTCTTTTGTTACAAAAGTATTTATAAATGGATGATAACTATCTTAAACTATCTGAACTCTTAATTAAATAAATTTTATTTTCTTCAAAATATTTCCGGTGCAAATATTAATTTTATGCTCTATTTTTACGTTTTCCGATCAACAAATGCAATAAATAAAGAAACAAACGTATATTTACTGTAAGAAAGCCAAAAATTGTATTCTGGAGGATATTTTGGATATTTTGGATATTTGAATTTCTCAACTCCTTTTCTCCGTGTGATTTGATGAAATGTTTGTTATCCAATGACTCCACGTTTCATGCCGACTACGTCATCATTCCGAAAGGAATTAGTCTGATTTGAACGATAAACCGCCTGATTTTTTTTTTTTTTTTTTTTAATATGAAGGGCAAAGTAATCTATGTATGCTTCAAAAGGAAATATCACAGCACTTGTTAAAACAAATATAGGTATACAGTATATAATAAACTGCACCTATGTCCTGGACATTGGTGCAGACTTCACGGGTGTGAAATGGATAGTAAGATATATTTCTACAATTACTTTAAATTTTTCCTTTTGTCCTGTTTCATCACTGTGCTTAATTACGACATAAATAATGTTCTATAATTAGTGATAGAAGTTTGTCTTGTTATACACTGTCGCCTCCGTTAAGTCGTTGCTTACCTGATATTTACCGAGTCGCTTGAATTTGCGAAGATCATATAATTGCAAAGACTCTTGATAAGTCTCATAATATTGATATTGCCAGGAATTTGCTTTATGAAAATGTTGTTAATTTAGAGTCAATATTTCCTTATCAAATTGATTTTTTTTTAATTAACTCTATAACAGGTGACGTAAAAGAACACAAGAGCATCTTCAGATATACAAAATTTGCACTATAATTGAATGAATCTATTGACGTCACTGGATTAGCAGTTTTGTTAGTATTTTTCAGTTACGTATACTAATATGCCGTTCAGACCAGGGAAGTTAAGATTTTAAACCGACTATTTTGAAACGGGCACCCGGAACTTAAATTGATTTTTCCATTATTACGGTGTTTGAGAACATTAACTTGATTTAAATTAAGCTCCTTACTAACGCCAATTTGAAAGAGGTTTCACAAAGCTATCAATATCATACGTTTTGTAGATCAACACAAACCAACGCACTAAGCAACGAAATATTTTTTGATCAATACATAGGAAAACACATATGAACATGAATGCACTGATGATGCGAAAGCAATGATGGGTCACAATGCCACTACAAAAGTTAAAGAGATGATAAAGCACCGTAGCACTATCTGTACGTTCTTTAAAGATACATGCTATCCCCTGGAAAATGTCTTCTGAATTTATGAAAAGGTTAAATGCTGCCATTAAAATAGTAAACTATATAAAATCACGAACTCTTAAAAGCAAACTTTTTAAGCTTATGTATGAAATTATTGGATGCTAGCATCCGCCCCTCCTACTAACATACGGAAGTAAGATGGTATTGTCTATGAAGAGCGTTTATGCAATTGTTGTAATTGCAGAGGTGATATTAGAAGAACCATAACTCTAAACTGGCAAAGCTAATGAACATTGAGAATTCTAATTACGTAATTTCCCTATATTTTAGTAAAATGAAATAAAAATTGCAATGAAAATCTGTCACAATTTCTGTTTCATTTGCCGAACGTCTTCATTAAGACGAAACGTGTATTGGTCGGATTCTGAGCCAAACGATGATATCGATTACGTCCCTCTTGTTAAAAAGGAATACAAAGAACACCAGATAACAAAAAGTATACAAATAAAATTTCGAAGCCAATTCCGAAAGTGAAAGTACCTTTATTAAAAAAATCTGCGACCGAAATCGAAAAAGTAAAAAATACCCATATTAGAGATCGACCTCAGCTATCCTATGCAAAAAAAAGGTTTAAAAATATTCAAATTTAACCCTAGATCTACCGGGAATTTTATTCAAGTTTTAATAAAACGTTCTACACCAGAATTTTTATTTAAAACTATTTAACTTATTTATTTACCTTATTTTTGTCTGGTTTATATACTTAGTTTATTTTAAAGAAATTTCTGGTTTGAATGAATATTTTGTATGTACCTGTCGGGTCCAATGGACCCGTCTGGTAGACGGAGGGTTAAACGAGAAATTCGAAAACAACCTGCCCATAGGTTTAACATTACCGATCGGACGTTTTCAAGTAAGAGAAGAGTCCCCTTGGTCGTTTATGCGCTATTGTTTGTCACTCTTATAATGTAAAATTTATTGTAAGGCAAATGTTAAGATTTCTTGAGTATTGAGGTTTTTTAAGTTTGTAAACGTTTGACAATTCCATCTATTGATGATTATTAAAAATATATCCAGTATTACAGTAAAAGTTTCAAAATATAATTTTATTTCTGGGGCAGTGCACAATTGTTCAGATTACTATTATTCATTCACTTTTCCTGTGCTCAGTAGCAATGCACCTAAAAAACATTACCTTGTAACATAGGTTACGGTAGGCTTCAGGGGCTCCGCCAATCAAAAAGTTTGGGAACCACTGCCCTATGGGGTTTCGGCAAAAAATCTTCGCTGAAATATATGACCTATACTATACTGTTTACACATTTGCAGTTTCAGGTTAATTCTTCATGTAATTTTCTAGATATTTAACAAAACGTCTAAAATCGCAAGTGACCGGTCACCTTTGGCCATATAATGTATTTATATAATTTTTTTTTTTTTGATCGGTGGCGACACTAAATTCTGAAAAAGCAGAATTCCTTTTTTCTAGTTTTTTTTATTTTGAGTGGCGACAATTTCAATCAATTTAGAGCTGGGTACACGCATACTTGCCAACCTCCCCTAAATCTTTCGTAAAATGTGAGTTAAATTGACCCACATTAAATACGTTTTGAGTCAGTTTTTTTTTTTTTTTTTTTTTTTTTTAAGAAATGAATTCAAGTAGATTTCATAGATAAATCAAATCAATATCATCAAATCTATAATGTAGCATCAAATAACTTTTCAGATTAGTAACGTGTTCAACCTGAGTCAATTTAACTCGCATTTTCCGGAAGTTTAGCCGAAAGTTGTCAAGTACAGGGCTGCCACATGCGACTATTTTTTTAATTCTATCTCGCACCACTTTCTCAAAGCAAAAAGCTTTGACATACTGTTTGACAGCCTTTTTAAGAGAAATGTACTTCAAAATTTTGTTTAACACATTCACCCCGGCGTGCATCACAGGTGGGTCACCTTGACTGCCGCATCGGTCGGTGTGCATCACCGGTGGGTCACGCTTGACTGCCGCATCGGTCGGCGTGCATCATCGATGGGTCACGCTTGACTGCCGCATCGGGCGGCGTGCGTCACCGGTGGGTCACACTCCACTGTTCCATAGAAGGCGTGTGCTACAGGTGGGTCACACTTGACTATGCCATAGTGCTGTGCACTACATGTGGGTCACACTTGAATATTCGATAATTCAGTAGTAAAAACAATTCAGTATTATAAATCTTATACATTCACGACGGGAAACGAGAATTCTCGTTTTCATTCAAAAGATATCATTAACTAAGGGCGTGGCTTCTACCTTACAGAAAATGCATTTATATAATGTTGTCCATATTTCTTTAGATTTTAAGACATTTTATATTAAATTCGTACATATGCAGTCAATAAAATCATGTCTCTAATGAATTTGCTTACTCCTTACGAACTTTCAGACATTCACAATCAACTCTACTTGTTATATTCGAGTTCAATGTAATAAATATGAGGTGGGCGTGTCATTACATACAGTGTCTGAATAAGCGAAAGTACCGCGCTGCCAGATGAAGCAAAAGATGAATTCAAGAGCCGCCTCACAGCGAAAAACATGAATATAGGCGCCGGCGTGAACGTGTTAAAATACAGTTGCGAATAGAATAGAAAAATAGTCTTCTGTGGCAGCCCTGCAAGTATGGTACACGTATTTTACTTAGAAATCAACAATTAAAATTTTATTTTGATAACTAAAATAAATACATCCAGAACTGTCGTTTTCCGTAATCAATGATAATTTTATATTATATCAGAACTACTATAGGCGACTGTTTTAATATTTTATCGATACCATAATTTTCAGTGAAAAAAATTATTAGTAAATGTCTTTAATTTCCTTATGGATATGTTGAAGACATAAAATACGAGGATAAAAATTATGAAACTGTGCCGCAAACAAAATATAAAGTCAGAGGCACTTTAGATATATATCACAGAAAACAACATTTACGTATTCACCTAGGATCTAATCCAAGTTTATAACAAGACACCTGACACACTGCAAATAGAAGCGTCTTAAAGTTAGACACATATGTGACTGAAAAAGAATTTTAGACACTTAAGTGTCTTAATCTAAAAATTCAGACATTATAGATGTCTTAATTTAAGATACATAGGTGTCTTACTATGACCATGGTGTAAACGAACTGAGAATAATGTCTAAAATATCCGCAAACGTCTTATTTTAAGACACTTCATTGCTTTAAACGTGTCTTAATTTCAGACGTTTTGATTCTTCCGACGCAATAACCACCAGGGGGCACTAGCACTCCCAGTTGCGCATGCGTTTTAGATGTCTTCGTTCGAAGTGGTATACGTTGTAATTCAAACAAAGTTTGTTTTTATGTACGCGTGTATTTTAATTCGTTTTTTGCGAAATGTGAAGTACTGTGATTTTAATTCGTATTAACTTGGATTATTTATTTATTGAATACAAACATCTGACGTGTGTGCTCGACATCAAATGTCTCTTAGAAGCTGTCGTCGATACAAGGGCGGGATAGACACAGAACAGAAGTAGACGACGGTTGAAGATTACACCCGGAAATTCTACAAAGCGTGTGCAATGGGCTTAGTGTTAACTCGTATCAATTTATATCAATAATATTGTGTTATTCATCTTCGTCCTCTCGAAGCTGGCAAAAAAAAAAAGAAACTTTTGTCTGGCGGGTCCTGTTTTTAGGATGAAACATCTCATTCTTTAAATATGGCTAGTCGGATGTATTATGGGATTACCTTTTAAACTGATGAAAGTCTTTCTCCCTCACTGTGGTTGTGGTAGTTTTTAAAATTTCAAATCGAGGAATATTTCTTACCTCTTGCAAACAGCGATTGAAGTAAGTGTTATAATTTCTTTATAGTACTAAAATTATTGTCTTTTATGATTTTATTTATTGTACTAAACAAAATCTCACATGAAATTTAATTAGTTTTGAATCTTAAAAAAAAAAAAAAACATTAATTCTAGAAGTATATATTTTTAAATTTATGACGTTGTCTTTTATTACAAATTATGTATTATTTATTCTCATCTTTTTTCTCAAATTTAAAGTAATAACATCACTAAAAAACAGACATATTTAAAAGTTAAGTTCATTCTCTTGTTTTGTTTTGTTTTCAATATGGCAGTTCTTAGTTTCAATTTCAATGGCTAATGCTTATCTCATACTCGACCACAAGGAAATAGAAAAAAAAAACTTTGAAAGATCTCCTAAAGTTTTCTTACTTCCTAGCTAGGGATTACAATCCCGGATTGAGATCCCGGGATCCCGCTTTAATTTTAACCCCGAAAATATCTGAATTTTTACTGGAAAATTCCGGGATTTTCGGGATTGCCTTTTTTTTTTTTTTTTCCATTGAACAATATTCAGCTGAAATTAAAAAATATATTTATAAACTTTCGCTTTTGGAAAAAAAATCAATTGATTTTCATGAAATTTATATATAATTGAAAATGAATGTTTATCTCAAGTATTTCTTAGATATATTTCTAAAGCTATTAAATCTTTCAATGTGTGAAAACTTTTGATTTGGAAACATAAGTAAGCCAGTCAGGAAAAGGGAAATCATTTATTTATTTAGATTTCGCTGCATGCGTGGATTCAAAGGTCATTTTCCAATTAGACTTTACTGATAAGCATCGCAAGTTTGTATCATAGTGATATCATGTGCTAACTTTTTTTTTTTTTTTTTGGCTTTATTTTGCTTTAAAGATGTCTTGTTTAGTACCTCATAGGAATGATAACAATAAGTCCATGTGGCAATATAAATTTTTAAAAAATCTAATTTTTAAATGATAAGGATTTTTTTTTTTCGGGAAGGGGGGGGGGATTTTGTATGAAATTTTCGTAAAGTTGATACCTTAAATCTTGCACTGATTATAATGAAAGTTTTGAACTTTTAGAGTAGGACAAGATTAAAAAACACAAAATATAAATAAACAAAATACCGAAGTAATTTTTTTCTCAATATTAACCCTTTGCACTCGAGGACTCCGGAGCGGAGCCATTTTAAATTTGTCTTCAAACTCGAGGTCTCCGCTACGGAGACAATGCAAATAATTTTGTGATACCATGTAATCTCGGCGTCTAGAAAGTGTCTAGAAAGACAGGTATCCCAAAATTATTTGCATTGTCTCCGTAGCGGAGCCCTCGAGTTTGAAGACAAATTTTAAATGGCTCCGCTCCGGAGCCCTCGAGTGCAAAGGGTAAAGTAGAATATTTATTTATTTATTCATAGTTAAATAGCTGTTGTGATTATCATCTGATATATATGTAAAATTGCCTATGTGGCAATATAAATTTTTAAAAAATCTATTTTTAAATTATATGAAGTAGAGTAGGACAAGATTATAAGAAATATATATATTTATCCATGTACTTTAAAAGCCCTCAATAGCCCTTGCCGCTGAATTTGTCCGATAATCGGAGATGTCTGCTTTTGTAAGGTAAAAATATACAAATATGTATGCCATGCGGATTAAAAAAGTATTCGCTAAATAGATGTTTCAGAATAGCTATTCGGGAATGTTCATTAACCTCCACAACGGATACTCCCGAATACTGGACATCTCAATTAAGATAACAATAATGCAGGGTTGCATTTTTTGCAAAAGAACTTCTTGATTAAAGAATGGGCATACTGGGCCGTGCCCCGCCCCCCTACGATTTTAGTGCCCACAAATTTGATGTGCAATATTTGTAAAGTTTATATTTTAAATCTGTTTCGAAATTCCACTGATTATAATCAATATTTTGAACTTTTAAAGTAAAATAAGATTAAAAATAAAACAAATTAAAAAATATCTAATATTTAGATAAATATTTTTTGTTTTAATTTTGTTCTACTCCTGAAGTTCAAAATATTGATTATAATCAGTAAAATGTCGTAAAAGATTTAAATTATCAGCTTAACAAAAATTGCGTACCAAAATTGGGAGCACCAGAAAAGTCAGGTTGTAGGGGGGGGGGGGGCAGAACCCCAGCCAAATATTTTTCCAGGATTCAACGTGGTCAAACATGGCTACGTATGATGCTTACAAAAATTGCTATTAAGACGTTTGAAGTGTCTGAAATTCAGACACGAAAAGTGTCTGAAAAAATTCAGACATTTTAAAATGTCTGAAAACTGAACACTCCGTTTCAGACACTTAAGTGTTTGAATTTCAGACATTTTAATTTACAGTGCACATATTTATAACAACAACAACAAAAGAAAAATAAGTTATTTTTTTCTGATTCAAGACTTACTTGGCTTGGGTCAGAATTTAAGGTAAAAAAAAAATCTTTGCATCTATGTGTATTGAAATGTATTGTGCATCACGGAGAACACAACTCTCTAAACATTCACTGCGACACGTTCTTTAACTATTGGCAGATACATAGTAGACCGGGAGCCGGCAGCACAGACAATCACCTCATCGAGTTCACGGATGAAAATCTAGGATGAGTTAAATCTTGATTCGCATATTAAAACGCAATCGGTCTGCCAAGTCCTATCTTGGTGGAAAACACCTAAAAACCCGATTTTAGCGGCTGACTCATAGGTTTACCATTGTGTTTTCCTGCACCAACAGGTATAAAAAGATGGAGGATTGGGAGAAGGAAAACATAATGAGTGACGAGTCAACCTAATTACAGCGCCTAGAAGATACAGTGTGGAAAACGGCTATTCCTATAATGCTTTAAAAAGTGCTAAAAACTTGTATCCCATAAATCTCCAACAATGCTCAGCGGCAATATGATGATACGAGCGCCATCTCGTAACTCTTTTCAATATAAACCCTGTGTTTTCAAAAATTATAGAATGTTAAATATCGGAAACTATAAATATAAGATATTTTAGTCTGTTATAAGCTAATTTAGTTAAGGAATGACGTGAAATAGGTTAAAGAGTCTTTTTTAGAATGACTATCGTTTTTAAATCACTACGATGGCGCTACGATCGACATCTTGTTATTCAGCATCGTTGTACATTTATGGGATTCAATTTTTTAGCACTATTTTGTAGCCGTTTTCCACACTGTATCTTCTAGGCGCTGTAACCGAATGATAACCTACGAATCAGCCGCTAAAATCGGGTTTTTAGCTGTTTTCCACCAAGATAGGACTTGGCAGACCGATTGCATTTTAATATGCGAATCAAGATTTAACTAATCCTAGAATTTCATCCGTGAACTCGATGAGGTGATTGTCTGTGCTGCCGGCTCCCGGGATATAATATTTATATGGATTTGAAACCATTGCCGTATATAATGTTAACACAAACGTGGTATCCATAGATACGTTCATCAGTTATCTAAAAGCGTTGATTTGATCTGGTTAATAATTATTTGCATATATTCTGTAATTCTCGTATTCATCTTCTACATCAACCTAGAAAAATTCAGTTGAACACTCAAATGCTTTTATCATTTATATGATTGGACTTAGCCCGCTATCAGAATCTTTTAGATTTATAGTGAATTTTATTTGAGCATTCCAGCGAGGTTTTCTAGGTTGAGGTAGATGGTGAAGACTAGCATAAGTGTTACAACAATATTGATAACACACCATTATGATAACCGTCGATACGCGGAAATCGGATTTTATATAATGTCATTTGTCACTTAAACATATTATACTACAACACATATGAATCTTCGGTAGTATACTCTGCGCCAAGCTTAATCAAGATTTGCTTAATCACTATTTGCTTAATCAAGAATCCTAGTGAATATTGCACATTTATTAGCAAATTTCACTGCAAATATTTCAAAAATTCTTGCTTTTGAAAACTGTTATCAGTTAAAATGTGAATGCGTTCAATTGCTAAATTTCTTTTAAAATATGTTTATTTCTGTTCTTCATTATTATTTAGGAATCACCGTGACCGTTTTGGCTAATGTTATTAGCTTCGATTTTCCTAGTTATTCTAAAACCGCTTTAAGCCAAAGTTCCTCTATATTTACAATTTCACGTGTGTAAAATATACATTGCAGCGTCTCTATAGAGAGTCAGCTTAACCCTTTCCGACGCAATGTGCCCAGGTCGGGATACCTAATTTTAATTCCAAACATACAGGGGCACCAATAATATGTTAGTAAAATTTTGCTTTTACAATGAGCATTCAAAGTAACATGTTTTTAATTTCTAAAAAAGTAGTTTGTAAATTCCAGTGTCAGTCAATCATTTCATCATTTTACAACAAAAATTGTCTGTGCCTGAAAGGGTTAATCTTTCTTACAATATTTCACATAAAAAAGTAATACTTTTACTATGTTTAAATACTTATTTTTTCCTGTTTTATGTGGAAACTATATATAACTTTGATTTCACAGTTTGTTTTTTATTACGATAAAAATACATGTTGCAATTCAGTCAAATGTGTTTAGTTTGTTTCAAAACAGAATATTTATGCCACATTCAAAACATTTAATTTAATGCAAACACATTTCTTCACTCCATTGTTTATCAGATTTATGATTGTCTGGATTTGGATAAAAGCCAGACACAACATAGCTATTTATAATATGCATGCGAGTTATTTTGACATTGTTGTCATACAACTGAATGTTTTCGTTTTTTCGGAAACTATATTATATGAATTGAAATTTTCGATTTTAAAATTGTGTTTTAGGATGATATAAATATCTTTCTAATACACACAAATGATACAATAATACAATAGCAGTTAGTATCATTTTAAAAAGGTTAACACATTGGCTTGGATTTTGCGCATTTTAAATAAATTTGCTTATAAATAAATGGATTTTCAGTATAATGACTGTGATTTATTTGTGATTAACATTTGGATATACCGACTCTTTTATCAAATTCTACGAGACTGTTTGCTGGCACAATACATATTAATAATGTATTTAAATATCGTATAGATTTTTACTGTAATCTTTTGTGTATCTCTGGCAAAATACATGTTTTACATTACGTATGAAAAATAGATTTTTATTCAGTGAATGTTAGATTTTACACCAGTTGTCAATTTCTATGCTTATTTTACCAATTAAATTCAATAACAAAATTTAGCTTATTTAAACCAACTTCCCCTAGTTAAGATAGAAAGCCTTCACACGCGTAACGAAAACGTAACACATAGAAGGCAAAACAAAGAAAAAAAAATCGAACAAGATACATGTTTCGTTTTCTATGGCTCGTGGAAATATTAATAATTATTAGAAAATAAGAATTAATCGTTTCACGAGCCAACGAAATCGAAACATGCAAGTTGTTGGGAATTTTTTCTTTGTGTGACATTTTCGTGACGCGTGTTAAGGCTTTCTTAAATATCTAGGGGTATTGTTTAAACGCCGAAATCCATGATTAAATAAAGCAAAAATTTATATTAAATTTTACTGGTAACAATAAAGCGTAAATGTCAGCAGTTATGGGTCAATATCTGAAAATTGGACCATTTTCGTCCCCTGCTAATAATATTTCATTAATTACACTAAAACCAAAAACTGAAAAACGTAATATAATAAACATAATTACCAATGATAAATGGACATATAATGATGTATAAATAATTAGTTTTAAGCTTTAAACAAGCGAAATCATCATTTCAGTCCCTGTCCCCAGGTACAAATATCCAATATTAAATGTATGCTGTAAACATTTCTATAAATATTATTAACTTTTGCTATTATATATTTATACCTATATATATAAAGTATGGGAAAGTATAATTATCCTTTTTTTTTAGTATAGATTGTATAGTACAATATTGTAGTAAATATATTTGTCCTTGAGGTTGACCATCATCTCCGTCTCTCTAAACACACATTTAGGTTAGCAGATACTAGGTGGCGCTGGCCGAATCATTTCCATTGCAACAACAACTAAAGTTCAACTAGCCACCATGGATGAAGATAAGTTGTTTTTCTCTGTGTTTCATATTTAGAAATATTTAGTTTTTGTTCTGAATAGGGATGAGTATTTTTATAGCATCATTCATGTCCCCCTTTTTAATTTTTTATTTATAAACAAAAAGTTTATTGCAACTTCATTTACGTAACATACTAATGTCACATGGCTTATTTAATAATTTACATGTGGGCAAAGTGATTCAACAAAATGGCTGTGCAGCTTTTAAGACAAAAACATCACCTCAGTTTCCATCATCTCAGTCCCAATTTTTAGACACTGATTATGGTGTTAACAGACCCTTTCTTCCATAAAAGTTTATCCAACGCATAAAATATACATCCTCGATCCCAAAAGACTACAGCATTCAAATGACAAAACATGTATCATAGTATATAATTGTATTTGGAAATTGGTACTTTAAGTCAAAAAAATAAAAATTCTGGAGTGAAATTGTCCAGTTTCCAGATATTGACCCTTATGGTTTAACCCTTTCCCACGATCCCACGGCGGGACCACCTAATACTAATTCCTTACTTATAAATGGCACCAACATTTTAATAAAATTTTGCTTTTATAATGAAAGCTTAAAAATACATTTTTTTAAATTTCTAAGATGTTCATTTGTAAATTCTGGCGTCAGAGAATCATTTAAACATTTTACGAACAGAAGTTTGCTGTGCTGAAATGGGTTAAAAGTTTCAAAATATTAAATAAGTTCAGGCAGAGTAGACAAACGTGGTGACCGCAGTATATCACAAATTTCTTACTTATTTAATCCAATAATCTGAGGTATTCAAAGATTAAATATAGCAAATATTTCTGTAAGAATTTCCTGGAGCTCAAGATCAGTTTAACTCCCGATTATTATTCTTGTGTCTTTTAGATAGAGTAAACATTTTTTTTCTTATTGCAGAGACGTCTTTGGTGACGCCAATTTGGTGTATGGTATATAATTTCGCTTTCCTGTGTAACCCCTTAATTCTTGCTCCCGTGATATTCACAGTCTGTGTCTTTTATTCAGATTGTTTGATCCACTAGTTTTATAAAATTGCGTAATTGTATCATTTTACCTGTCATTAAATAATGTCTCTATTTCTTTTTCAAAACAATGGTGGCAATAAGCAATTTGAAATTTTAAACTGTAATTTAATGCGACCGTTAAGGGGTTAAAGTCAACGTAACACAAATTTCTAGTTAATTACTACCTTTCTCCGAAATATCACAGTATAACGTGTGTGGAAATTACTTTGGGATCTCACAGATACAACGACTTTAGTAGTGTAAGTTTTTGGGGGATAGTAATGGAGTGTTAACTCATTAACGACGAACATATTTTACACTTCTTTTAACTTTTCCACACCACTTTTTTCCACATTGTAATTTCCAATTACTTAATCGCTGAAAATTGGAGATTAGATAATCTGAACAGGTATTTAACTTTAAAAGCTTTGTTTGTCAAAAATGGCAAGTTTTCATGCCAACCGCCTTTAACTTCCTAATTCTCGCTCCCGTGATGTTCACGGACTGTGTCTTTTTTTTCAGACTGTTTGTTTCCCACCAGTTTTATAAAATAGTGTTATTGACTTTACTATGGTATGATTTTACCTGTCATTAAATAAGGTGGATATTTCTTTTTTAAAAAAGTGGTGCCAATAAGCAATTTGAATTTTTAAACCGTAATTTGATGCGACCGCTAAGTGGTTAATGAGTTATAGAAGGATCTGTCATGTTAATATACAGTAGAATTGCGCTAATAGGTTATCCCAAACAAAATGTACTTCAAATTATTAAAAAAATGAAATGAATCTTGATAAAGAGAGAAATAGAAAATCATAAAAATACTAAAAATACTTTTTTGCATGCGCATTATTGTACTAATTTTATAATAACCAATGAAAGAAAAACATTATTAACATGCATACATTAATTAACAATCTGAGTAAATTAGCATAATTACGCTTTTTTCAAGAAAAAAATTACATATGAAATTAGAGAATTTATTTATATTGATATTTAACAGTATACCTTGTTTTTTTTCCATTAGTCCAAATTTTCATTTCCCTTACTCTATTTTATTAAATTATTCTACTATCCTGTAACTCCTCCTCTTTTTTCTCAGTTATTCCACGTCATAAGAGCCTGTATGTTTCCGGCCACTACTTTCTCTCACAGACTTTTTCTCTTGAACCCGTTCGGGACCATGGGCATGACATATGCACCCTCAAAAAGAGCATACAGAATTTGTTTTAGGCACCAGTAAAAAAGAAATGCAGTATTTAGTTTCTTCAATTACAGCATTTTCATAACTGTTTAAGTAAAGTAACTTTTAAAAATAAAGTTGTGCCAAGCGGATAAAATTTGCCTAAAAACCGCCGGTCCCGAAGGGGTTAACGGAGTATTTTTACTACAGTTCTACTTTTACTTTCTTATGACTACATACTTTGAAAAGATGATGTATTTTTCAACTGATTCTGGGAAGCACAATAATCCCTTGCGCTCTAGAGCTGTTAGCGGACGTATGTCACGAGCCACAAGTGTAGCCTTTTTTTTTTTTTTTTTTTTTTTTTTTTTTTTAGAAATTTTGAATTCACACAACAAAAATTATTTAAGTGGTAATTTATATTCATTTTATGTATTGAAAATCAGCCACCTTTTAAAGCAAAAATAAGAATTAAAACTTTCTGCTCCGTTTCGGAATGTCTAATTGAAAAATCAGCTAGATATCAGTAAGTACGCTGCATACGTCGTTCTCGGAAGTAACCAAAATAGCATGACGTACGATGCGTACGTCATAGAGCTCAAGAGATTAAACTGTTGACTATGTTTAGCATGATTTTATGGTTTTACTAAAATTTTCTTTAATATCATTATCTTAGATGATTACCGGTACAGCGAAGTATTTTTCTTCGACAGTTTGACCTCTTATTATTTATTAGATTCCTTTTAACACTTTTATCTACTGCATTATGATCTACTGCTTTTTTTTCATGTAACTTTTTTTTAGTTACTACAAGGAAAATTAAAGGATAAACATGAAAAAATATATACTCATCCGTGAGAAATTTAATTCCTTAGAGATCATTAATTAAAGTGGTACGTTAAAGTACCGTCAGTACACTAGGACTAAAATATAATCGCAGCAGAAAACCGACAAGGCATTTGAAATGGCACCAGAACTGTGGTAAAATATTTTCGATTTCATAAGTATGTGAAATATAGCCCTTTTTTCTTACTTACGAATAAATGTTTTGGCAAATTCCGGTGCCAATTATTTATTTCAACACTTTAGCTTTGAAAATGCTTTGCCCCTAAAAAGATAAAAAAATAAGTTTTTTTTTTTTAGGTTTCGATCTTGTTAGCATACGAACAGATAATGGTCTAGTATTGTCGATTGGGTTACTTTTTTTCAAATTCAGGTTGCTTCATTGGTACTGATCTTCACAAATCATATAATTCTCTCCATTTTCTCTGTACATAATGGGCTATTAAATAAAGGGAATGTTACTATTTCCCAAAACTTTTAGCAATTCTGTAATATGAATTAAAAATAAATGCTAACTGGCAACACGATATCGATTCCCAATTACTTTTTATTCAAATGGATCTACTGTACATTTATTTTAATAAAGAATTAGAACACCTAAGTATAAAACATACCATTATATAATAACGAATGAAAAATATAATTTTTTTATAATATAAGGTCATAAAAAATAAACATTTCCAGCACGCTCAATGGTAAGAAATTCTAAAGAGTTTCGATAGCCATTACCAAGTATCTTAATGCTTTAAAACCAACATATCCCTTTACATATTCAACATTAAATAAATTTTTATGCATTGTCTAACAAGCTTCTTTAATCAACTCTGCATACACTTATAAACTACCGATGAAACAAAGTTTTTTTATTTATTTATTTAAAAAAACATCCTTTTTACTCAAGACGCTGTGGTTTTATTGAGCTAGGTTAACTACTACAACCTAATTTTGTTTACTAAGCAGTTGAAATTTACCCACTTTTTTAATCTCAAAAGATTCTTTAATGAATAAGAGTTAATTACCACTTGTGTAAAGGGGCTCATTTTCTTTCATTAAGTGCCAAAATAAAGCTAAACATGGAAAGGGCTTTTATATGAGAAAATTCGCGATAAAAGGTCAAGTCAGCGAAAGAAAACTTATAAAGAACAACATAAAAGAGGAACACTAATTAGTCATTCTTTGTTTAACATAATTTTCAATAAAATGGAATTTGAAAAATTTATAAATAATAACTTACTGCAAAATTGAGTTTAATTTTTATAAAATATACATTATTTGAAGTTAAAAATTATGTAAATTTAATTTCCATATGTTTTCCTGTTTAAATCAGACTAAATGGCGACATCCAATGCACAATATATATTACATGAAAATTTGTGAAAATGGAATACTGGTTTAAATAGAAACCTTATATAAAAGAAGCGAAAACTATAAAATACGTTTATGAAATGATGGTACACATGCTAAAACTGATATTATAACATAAGAAGTTTTTTCCGTTGCCTTGTGATTCCGTTGTCATTACCTTGTGATTCGGTTGTTGCCATTGGGGTATCGTAGGGAGTAAGGAGGAAGAGGGGCACCTTTCATCCAAACTTTCTAGATACTTTTTTTTCTTTTACTTTATTAAGACAATTGAGAAATAATAACTGATAATTTTTCTTAAAGAACTTGTCCACTTTTCATCAGAAATCGGCATGAAATTTTATCAAGGAAATTAAGTGCGCACTTTTCCTCTTTACTTTATGTCATTTTATATGCAATCCTTTTGTTAATGGATAGTATGCTTGCTTTCAAAGTAATACAAAACTTGGTGAAGTTGTTTACTTCTCCAAATTTGCACTACCAGAACTGCATTTCGTTTCAGTTTTTTGGAATTTCAATAGTATTTTAAAGAGAATTCAAGACATTTCCTCATAGGACTCCTCGCTCAAGCCGCCCCTCTGCTTCTTTTAGCAGTACGAGTTGGAACCCGTCGAAATTCGACGAACTAAAATGTTAGAAAGAACTGTCAGATCGAATTATAATAAACCTACAAAAATAATTACAATAAAAAATTCATCTAACATTGGTTGTCTCACTCTTAAAGCAAATAATATTTTTAACCTAAAATTACTAAAATATTATTTCCACAAACTTCAACTGCTTAAATTATTGAAAAATTAAACTCTATTGGAATACGTAATCAAGATGAGTAATTATGATTAATTTATCGATTGAGACTTTTATGTTTGTTTTTATGGGATAAAAAATCAGTAAAAAGGATTTCGCTTTGTCACATCATAAAATTTTCCCCCATGAAATCTAAATTGTACGTTATTTTCAATCCCCATAATTTACATACGCACCACTCAAATTAACAATTTGAAAGTATTTTAACGCGCAATAGATTATTAATGAATGTATTTCTAAACTTAAAGTTACGTTTGTCGGATACAACTTTTCATGGGAACATTCGCACAAACTTTAAGTTCTAATGTCAGTACCCGCGAAAAAAAAATTCAGAAATTTGCCTTTATTTGTCATAGTATTGGTCAAATATTTAGTTTTATCAAAAAAAAAAAAAAAAAAAAAAAAAAAAAAAAGATCGTTTTGTTTGAAATATGACATCATTTTTACTCACTGAATCATTTTTCCTAGCGTCTCAAACTCAGTATCAGCGTAATGTAAAAATATTCAAATGTAACTAATTTATGAAGAAGAATGCGTGTTTTTTTTTTTTAATGTCTGACATCATTTTCTGTTCCAAAATTATAAAAAAAGTTACTTTAATTTGTATTGTGAAAATGGCATCAATAAGGATATAATCAATAAAAATAATAAACCATGACTATTTTCCCTTTACTTTCAATATAAATGGAGTACTTCAGTTGCCACAATTACAAAATTTGTATTAAAAACTACAAAAAAATTAATATCTCAAAAATAAATTGAGATACAGCTTTCAAACAAATTGCATTTAAAAGAGCATTTTTTTCCTTATACGATGGTGTTAAAATTTAAAATGTGCGATGTTTAGTTTAAAAATTTGCCGTAGATTTAATTGCAAAACCGAAATTTTAATTCAAATTTCAAAGTGTTGCCATTCGCAAAATGACGTATGCGTTACGCACAGATATGTTTGTCCTTTATAATATAGATAGCAAAACATTATTAATGTATAGCTTTTTTAGAAAATCAAAAACTGACTTCGACATTTTAATTTTATTATTTTTGTGATATTGGCATAAGAGTGCTAAGCAGGTTTCGATGCGATATTGTAAACAATTGAAGGATATACTTAAAAATAAAAATTCTACTAATTTGTTTCATTTTACTCTATCAATACACTGAAAGTATAATTTAATTTAAGCAATTTAACCGCAAAAAAAATTACAACACTGAAGAAACTAAGGAATTTTGGGCAATTACTGCTCCCTATACAAATAAATAATAATAAAAAAAAAAATAGAAAACAATTTCGTGATCAGGTTCAGTGATTTTCCCAAATGGAAATAACTTGTCCTAAGGGTACATTAGAATAGATATATTTCCTTTGTACATATTTGGTCGCATAGCAAACGTAAATGCAATTCATTATTTACGATCAAGAGATTTCAATTATTTTTCCTTGGAGCACAAAGTGGATATTTAAAATTTTTGTATTTAATTCAAAGAAATTTCGCATTTTTTTTGCAGTTTTAAGGATTTCTTTTATCTATACTAATTAAAGAAATGTTCCCTCTGTCTATGTGTATGAATATGTAATCGACACACCCATAAAAATTAATATATGTCAATGCATGAATATGTTTAACGACCTTAAGTCAATAAATAAATAAATATATACGTATGGTAATCATTCTTAATTTTAAAACAACTGAATTATTGAAAAAGGAACTACACATAAAGGAATCGGATTATACAAAAAATAATACATTAACTTTTCCTAGAACTGTTATAAAAGTGCGCTAAATTAGTGTAACAAACTATGTAGAGAATTGTGAAATAAAACATGGGATTCACATTTGTATAAATCTTCAATTTCTAAAGATGTGCAGATGAACTGAATCATTTCTTTTTCTTAAATCAGTGAAAAAAAAAATAATTATTTCACTTATAAAACCCTCGCTTGATGGAGCCAAAAAAATTAATAACCTTTAATGTTTAACATTTTATATAGTCTAATCAAATCCAGATTAATATAAGAAGGTTCGGAATTATAATTATAAGAATGTTTACGGGAAAACAAACTGCAGAAATCTGTTTGGTGCTGCCATCTAAAAGCAATATGAGAAAACGAAAGATCGCGATTTCTCAGATAACTAACAAACGTGAAAAAACAAGGAGTTATCTTCTTACTGCAGATTGACAGTATTTTACTATATTTAGACTATTTTTAAATAAAATTTTATTTACTCGTACAATTTTATTTCAGAATCTTCGATAAAATATAAATTAATTTAAAGAGTTTAATAGTAAAATAATATAAATTTTAAACAGTGAAGAAGGTTAAGATTTAAGAAACAATACTACACGCGACACTAAATAGTTATTTAAGAAAATATATACAATTCTGCCACCAGCAACAGCGTTTTCCCAAACGAAAATAATTAGTTCAAGAAGTACATAAAGAACATAAATATTTTCGCTATTCGTATTTAGTTGCTTAATGACTTAAACTTAAATACATTTCATTCATTTCAAGTAAAGTACAAGTTGGATATTTTTATTTCCCGAGTGACTGCACTTTTAATTTACGCACTAAGCACTAAGAAATTAAACGTAATTTAGCACTGAGAAATTGAAGTATTATGGCAGATAATGCTTATGAAATGGAAAAGTATTGTCCTACATAGCTCTACGCGTTACAGAAATATATATAGTTTAGCTGGATGAGAATTATTTTTTAAATAAAATTTTATTCATATATTAGATGTAAATTTCCAACTGGGCGAATAATGTCCGGACCAGGATTCGAACCCGGGACCTCCCTGGCTGAAGCCGCCAGTGCTCTGCCATCTGAGCTATCCCGGACGATTCTGGTCGGACTTTTTCACCCAGCTAACCTTGAAGATTACAGACTTGATCTATTTTTTTTTTCAACAAAAGTTATATCATATTAGTAACACGAAGTTGTTGGCTTGTCTGTCCATCTATCTTTCTACACCTTCATTCTCTAAACAAAAACGATTGACGTAACAATGCCGTGAGCGCTATGAACACTAGGGTATTTTAAGGTGTGGCCGAAAACAACTCGAACAGAGTATTAAAGAATCATATTTACATTTTTAAAAAGATATTAATTGAAAGGGGTTTTCACCTGATTTTTAAGCTATGTTTTTGCTTTCACACACTGGATCAAATTTTTCTATGGGTTTTTGATGCACTTCCCTTGAAACGATTTGCCTTAAATATTGCATATATAACAGTTGCAAATTTCCAAGTGGGTGAAAAAAAGTCCCTTTCAGGATTCGAATCAGGGATTTCTTGGCTGAAGCCGCCAATGCTCTACCAACTGAGCCATGCCTTTCGAATCTGAATGACTAATTCACACAACTAACCTTTAACAATCACATCATCTGATCTGACATCTGAATCAGCTCAACAGAATAAATCGAAGGTTATTTTTATAAATGCAGTGAATACAGCATGCGATATTATATTTCACTAATTTTTAACACAATTATTCAATTGGTAAATAAATCATAACGGATGTAAATTTTGAAGTGGGAGAAAAAATTCCGGCCTATTATTAAAAGCAGAGATGTCTTGGCTGAGACATTAATTTTATTTCTATAAATCACAAACAATATTTTTTGCAGTCCAAGAAACACCGGCACTATGTGTCCCCTTTGAACACTTAGCACATTTTATCCTATTCTACTTCGGTTTTGAGTGACTTAATAAATCATTGCAATAAAGACAGGTTTCACCATCCACATCGGCAGAAATATTCATGTCTTTGACGGCATCGCTGGAAGTAATAAAGCTAATTTTCTTCTTAGGCGCACCGCATCCAGGGAGGCAAACGACAAAAAAGCTGAAGTCAAAAGACAATTTCACCTCTTAACAAAGAAGAAACCGGTTTGAACACTTGAAATTGTCTCCTATCTCACGCTTTTAGTCGCATGTCTCCCTGATGTACGGCCTGCCTTACACTACAGATTTGCACATATTGCCTGCGAATTACGTTTTTCATCAGCTTTTGTCTTCCCATCGGCAATATTAGGACTGGTAGTCAGAACTTTTTCACGTTGGTGCTTCTTCTTTTTGAGAATCTAACGTGCGGTGTACGAAGAAGTGAAGTGAAGTGGTCTGATAAATGAAGATTATGAACTTGAACACGCTGCCTGTTAAAAAGATACACATGTCTTTGGAGCATCGGAAACAGATGTTGTTGGCGCTGGAATTGGAGGGTATGACATTGAAACTGCGGAAACTGACAGATTAGGTCTAGATAGGGTCTTATCTGTGGAGGTTGTGTTGCTGTCGTTGCTTTCCTTATTTTTCAATGGACTTTCTATAACAATTGAAGCTCAGAAAACATAATCGGAGAAGATGCCTGGGTTCATGAGATAGATACCATTTTTCAAAAACCGGCATATAATTTTACCTAAAATCAATATATTGTATATACAGAGACAGTATTAAGGAACACGTGCATTAATAACTTGTTGCATATACAGAAAATAATCTAAAAAGAAATAAGTACTCACCTCATACTTCAGATATGTAATCACTGTAATGAAACATACGAGTATTAGCACCAAAAGTCAGTCCCAGGAAATTTCTGACGAAAGTGTAAATAGTTTCTTTGTAAACAATAAAAGATACAAAGTTGAAACCTCGGCATTAAATGCTTTTCGTTGCCGATCGATTCCACAACATAACTGCATATCTTTAAGTGCTGGCCTCTAGTGAAAATATTAAGGACCATAAGGTATGCCATTTTACCTAAGCATGTCATTTTAGGGCAGTTTTCCCTTTTGGATTTTTATAATTATTGAAAAACTATTTGTAAAAAATACGCTGTCAGTTATTGAATGAAGTTAATTAACATTAATTTATTAAAGTCAAAACATAATTATTAGACTATTTAATTTGCACTACATTAAAAAAGAGATTTCACAGAATATGTAATGACAAATGATAGCTTAAGAACACCACCAGGAGAAATTAACGCAAACTGTGATGTATGTACATGTACAACATATAAATATTTAGGATTTATGTAATTTTTTTCTCAGTGGCGGTTCGCGACTGGGTTTTTTAGACTGCTAAATGCATGACTCCAATATTTATTCTTTTTTTTAACACTATATTTAAAAATTATTTTAATTTTATTTCATAACATAATGTCCCTGCCAATAAATAAAACAAAGATGTCTTTTAAAATGAAGAAGAATTAATTTCGCAGCAATATATTGAGTGCCCGAAAAATAGCCATTCCCAAGTATCAACTATGTATTCTTAATAATTTGTTTCGAAAGTGTGAATATACAAATTTTACTATATATTTTTTTGAATTATCACCATAGAAGTGTGGAGAACAACAGTACAGAATTGACAGTTGAAAATTATTATATTATGTTTCCATTTTTTGCTTATCATCAAATATCTCTAAATGATATGTAGGCAGTTTGTCAAACTTTCAGCGTCTTCAAATATCCCTAGTTTTTCCTATATAGAATTTCTCCATGACCTTCAGCGTCTTCAAACATCCCTAATTTTCCCTATATAGAATTTCTCCATTACCTTCATCGTCTTCAAACATCCCTAGTCTTTCCTACGTAGAATTTCTCCATTACCTTCAGCGCTTTTCGAAACGAAAATAATACGTTCAATGACTTCAATGAACATATAAAAACAAAGATATTTTGGCTGTTCCTATTAGTCACACAGTCACTTCAGCTTAATGATCATCGTTTACGATTAATCGATTTCATTTACTTCGATACACAGAACATGGTAGATTATTTGTAACTCTCTCGCCAATGTTTTAAAAGGCAACTACGTGCTCACAAAATACATTCATAATTAAGTTTCTTGATCTCTCAAAGAACTTGAATCGAATCTCCAGATCGACTGTTTTTGATGAGCACCACTCGCGCAAAAAAAGTGTGCTTACGTCGTTACTAAAAGCTTTTGAAGACCGCGAATTTTTACCTATAACTTTTGCTTTCTTAACCCTCTGAGGGGCAATCAATTGTGTTTCTGTAATGTCGAATTCACACCAGAATCCGCAAAAAGATTTATTGCAAAATGAGGAAAAGCAATTTTACGAATTATTTCCACCAAAGTGAGAAAAGTAAAATTTAATAAAACTTTTCTGGTGCAAATCTCCATCAATCGTACGTGGGATAACATATATCCCACCGCACCTCAAGGGGTTAATTTGCAAACATTTTTCGATTATAGAAGTAGATATTTTAGTACAGAAAAAGTGATACTTACTCCCTGTTTTTAGTTCCTTGCGTCAAACAAATTAAACTGTTAAAGGCTAGGTGTCAACGCTAGCCACGGGAAGACACGCGAACGATATTGTTAAACATACAGGACAATTCGTTTCAAATTTTTCGCCTTCATATTCAATTATTTAAAATAATGTTTTTCAATTTAATATCTGAGGTTGATGTCTAACGTTGAACGTTTGTGCTTTTTCGAATTCGGTTGCAGTTTATTTTTTTATATATAAGGGCCCCTTCACTTTCTGAACCTATTCCAAAAGTGAATTAATGATAACAATATGAACTACTGTTATTATAAACAAAATTTTAAATACTCTTAAGATTCAAGTAGACGATTTCCGACTGTTGTTAGTTAAATTAATAGTATTTTTAAAAAGAATTTAAATTTTACTTTCTTAAATTTATTTCAATAATTCAGAGAAAATATTATGGAATTTAAAATTTCAATTGTAAAATAATTAAAATTAATAATTACCGGAAAAATTAGAGATTGAAGGTAAATTTGTATGGTCCGTACTAAATAGCTGTTAACATGTTGACTTCCGTAATTTCTGGTATATGACGTGTTTCCATGTATAACGCACACGTATACACTAACCGTATATTTTCAAATTTTCTGTATTTTTGTACATTGAAACGCGCATCCCCTTTTTTTTTCAAAGAAATCGTCACGGGATTTACAGTAAGAAATAATAATAATAATAAAACTGACTGGTATTTTCTTTTTATTTAATCCTAGAGCGAGCATTATTAAGCTGCTAAAGTATGCAATTTTCAAAAGTGCCTAGCTCCCTTTAATCTTCTGAATTATTTGACGTAATTTAACACCGTTTGAACCAGAAAAGTATTTGATGAATCTTTATTTATCTAAATTCAGTAACAATGATATTTATAATGAATTTCCTAGTTGCAAAGCAATTTCACATCCTTTATGTCTATAGTTTATGTCTATAGTTTTTCTCCTTTATGTCTGTAGTTATCCTTTATGTCTCTATGTTCTTTATGTCTTATGTCCCTATGTAGTTAATCCTTATGTCTTACCCTAATAATGTTTAACGGTAGTTTAAAAACTACATGGAATGAAATAATAACAAATACAACTTTAAGAAAAATAAAAAATATCAATTTGAAAGTAAGAAAAATTACTTAAAAAAAGGAAAGACTATTAAAAGTTAAAGGAAAAATAAATATCCCATTTGTTCCTAAGCATTGCGAAAAAGCTAAAAAGACTAAACCTGAAACTTTTTTTTTTAAAAAAGACACTTTTCTATGGCCATACATTAAATTTAAAATTAGAAAATTTACAGAAGCAAAAGAGCTGCAATAACAATAATAATAAAAAAGAAATTCAAGACAAAAAATAAAATTTAACATGAAAAGGGAGAAATAACATGTGTTTCTTCCGTAACCAGCAAAGCATATCTAGCACGGTTTCTATAGACGGTGTCGGAGACCTCGAAGTCTGATAATTCCGCAATAATTTCATTGGAAATATTGTTGATATTGTTATAATTTTTTTTTAGTTAATTGATGCATTTTTGTTCTTGATAGAAATGGTGCAAAGATCTCTGTGTATAGTTGAATTTCTGAGGTATTTATTCCTATTACGATGGATTCGAAGATGGTTATTATGAGTTCAATATAAGTTGTTTAGATTAGGTTTGCTAGCAAAACTCCAGATTGAACACGCATAAGTGATGATAGAATGGACGCATGCATGCATTATATACTAAAAGTTTATTTCTGATAAAAAGAAAATTACTATTTACACCTTGTGGGGCGGTGGGATATATTATACCCCACATAAGTTTAATTAAGATTCGCACTAGAATGTTTTAATTAAGTTTAACATTTATAGCTTTGGAGGGGAAAATGTTGGAAAATTGCTTTTCCTTATTGTGAAATATTTTTTTCTAAATTTCAAGTGGGAATTCAGCGTTACACAAACGCAATTGCTTGTACCTCAAATGGTTAAGAAGAGGATAAAGTTATTGACAATTTAATGTCGCAATAAATGCCCCGACATACACAGTTTTTTTTCTAACTACTTAATATTTTTAGTTAGTTAGATTAAGCATTGCTTTTTTTAACCCCTTAACGGTCGCATTAAATTTCTGTTTAAAAATTCAAATTGCTTATTGGTACCACTTTTTTCAAACAGAAATATTCAGTTTACTTAATGACAGGTAAAATGATACTACATAAAGCCAAATACAATATTTTATAAAACTGGCAACCAAACAATCTGAATAAAGGACACAGCCCGTGAATATCACGGGGGCGAGAATTAAGGGGTTAAATAAAGTGTTAAATACTTGTTCACGTTTTTTTTTTTTTTTTTTTTTTTTTTTTTTTTTTTTTTTAATCTGTGAGAAAACATAATTTCATTTAAAGATTTTAATTGTAGAATAAGGTACAGTGGGTGATTGGTTAAGGTTGGTTGTTGATTGGTTGTGTTTATGATGGCCAATTATCAATACGAGGGATAAAGGCACTAAGGGGAGTGCCTTTCGTGGGGTGTCTTTCTAAGGAAACCTAACACATATTTACACTTGGAAATCCAAGGTTCGAAGGAAACCACGAAAATGGTACTTTTAATGTTACAGCAGGTGATAAATTGCCAGCATTTTCCCCCAAATCATACTCGTATTACATTTATTTCCTTAAAATTATAATCCTTTCATTAACTTGATTTAAAATACATCTCTTTTACTACCTAAAATCATGATACTTTTGAAATATTACTTTGCCAAGGCGTTTGTAGCCCCCGGTATGCTATTTATTTCTCCCTGCTATTAAAGTATCGTCTCTAAAAAATAATGTTCCGTTGTATAAGCCAGCCTTAAACAAAAAGCAGGTGTATCATTGTACGGTTAAATATTCCGTACTATTTTGTTATCCCGTCGACCAATTTCGCCAAGTTATAAAATTCGCCAAACCACTCGGAATATTATGCAAATTGACATAATTTTTATTTTAAATTTTAACGAAAGAACTAATAAACTAGTATAACATTAATAAAAATACAAATAAAACGTCGATATAAAAATCACTTAAATAGTACCAAATACTCAATTGCAATTTTTTTTTAAACTTCAAAGCATCGCACATTTTCAATTTTTATGCAGTAGTATTGGGGAAAAAGTGTACTTTTAAATGCAATTTGTTTGGAATCGCATCTCAATTTATGTTTGAAATATAATTTTTTTTGTAGTTTTTAGCGCTATTTGTTTAATTTTGGGAACTCGTGTACTCCATTTTTGTAGAAAGTAGGAGAATAATAGTTGGAAAATATTAATTATATCTTTTTGTTGCCTTTTTCCCATAACAACTTTTTTTAAAAAGTGTAATTAAAATACGTGCTATTTAAAAAAAAAAAAAAAAAAAATTGCAAATGAATGATTTCTGATAGAACATGGAGCTATTACAAACAAAATTTAATTTTAAGTATCTATATTAATATTACAAAAAAATGAAGGCATATGAATCATTAAATAGCCGTTTTTTTTTCTTTGTAGAGTTTCTTGAATTACGACATCTCTTTTTTTTTATTTTTGTATTATTCAGCGATATTAGTAGATATCATATATATATATATATATATATATATCATATATATATATATATATATATATATATATATATATATCATATATATATATATATCATATATATATATATATTAGATGTATTAGATATATAGTCCTATGCATACTTTACTGTAGATGTTGTTTAAAACTGGATCTTAAATGAAGAATTCTTCAGCGTATGCGGATCACGCCACTTTATATATAGTAAAAGCGTGTGTTTTAAGTCTTAAAACTGAAATATGTTTTGTACTATCTATATTTATATATATATATATATATTTTTTTTTTCATCGGGGGCGACACTAAATTCTGAAACAGCCAGACTTCGAGTTTTCTAATTTTTAAAAAAAATATATTTGAGCAGTTTCGACCTCAAAAAGTACGATTTGTTGCGAAAAATCATAAACAGCTATGAAAACAAACCTGATAAACGTTTATGCATATTTGTACAAGTAAATACGGTATAGATGTCATATACGTTACCGAGGTGCCTTATTGTCGACAACATGGTGTTACCTTGCCTGCCATGGTAACCATATATAATGTTATTATAAATCGTTTTGTTGTAGAATTATATCATTTATTGATTATTATTTCATTTTAAAAATAATAGAAAATGTTTTGTTTAACACTTTATTTTGTTTCCATATTGAATTAAAAAATAACGTGTTGTTATAGCACGCTATATACATCTAGTATTCTAAAACGATGTTCTCGCCGAATTGGCATAAAAATTTACGTCAATCCATTATGGCATCTGTGCCATAAATATAAACATTTTATTTATATATAATAATATTGGTTTTTTTATACAATTTACATTTGTTTGTATATAAAAATAGGTAAGTGGCTTGTTTACACAAAATAAATTGTATAAATCTTTAAAAAATTGCTCGAGTATATGTAACAATGAATAGGTTGCCAGAAAATATGAATGAAAAGATTACTTGTCTCGCCAAACCCATTTTCTCTACCTCGACAAGGCCCTTATACTGTAAAAGTACCAAATTCATTTAAAAGATTAATAAGAAATTAATATAAATGAAAAAAAAAAATTTTTGATCGTGCTTTCATTAAAATTCACAAAAATTTAGAAAATATATATGTTTATTAAATGCAGTAAATAAAAGAAAAGTCTTGATTAAAACCTTAAATGCGTGGAATTTAAATTAAATTAGCTGAGTTCAATTATGGGAGATAAATGGGTTTAAATGGGTATTTTGTCAAATTGGCCAACTATCTCCAAGTTAATTTCATATATACAAACATTTTTGTCGCCAAATTTGGCGATATTTTGCCGCGTTGGTCAAAGTTTGGCGATATTGTGGTAACCCTGTCATTTGTAGTTTTCAACAAATTCTTATTGTTGAAGCTAATGCTGATTTATCTATAGAAAATAAAACGAAACCATTAATAATATTACTCCCCCACCCCACCCCAGCGTTACCCCCTTAGGGGTCGAATTTTAAAAAATCAATGTCCAGTTCATCAATGCAAAGTCAAAAGTCCGGAATCCTCGGGACTTTACCAAGTCCAAACTTCGGATTTTTCCGAACTTTGGATCATCGAAAATATTGCTTTCCCAATAAAAAGGAAAAGAAAATTCACTACATAAACAGGCATAATATGACGTTCATATATTGAAAAAATGCATATAACAACTTTTAATACTAAATTAAACAATCATTTTCATTAAATAAATCATAACAAAATTAAAAGTAAAACAAAAACATTTATTTAAGATTGTTCGCAAATCCAAAAGGGCAACGTTATGACATAAGTTTTAATATATTTTTGTTCGGAGATGCATGAAGCTAGCAGTTGTTGTTGTTCTGAAACTATGTAATCGAACTGTGTTTTCCGAGGTTTTTTTTGCAGACGCAATAGATCTTTCAGAAAGTAATGTCAAAGTGGGCGTTTCGAACCGAATGCCCTAGCGAAAGAAGAATAACTACACACGGAAGGGTGAAAAACGTCTTTGTCACGTCAACAAAGATGTTTATGACTAAATAGGTAATTTACTTATCAAAAAATGGAAAACGCTGTTTAATTCCAATTCGCTACCATAGCCAAGCCTTCCAATTTTATGACTTTCCTTTAAAAAATGAATTTGTAAATGTGCCAAAACGTTTTGCGCTAGTTGAGCAGAGCAGTTGAGAACAGCCTTAAGGTAACAAATTAAAACGAAATTGTAACTTTCACAACTATTCAAGATTTTAGTTAATGTGGCCTGCTTTACAAACTTAGGTATACATTAAGAAGTTTTTCTTTTATTCTGTACATAGACATGAGTCAAGATTCAGTAAAAAAGCTTCTTTGCTCTAGACCTTTTTTTGTTTCAGCAATTTTGTTTTTCACTTCTTTCTTGAATACTGTCGCTAGAAAATCCGAAATTTGGAGAATTTTGAACTTTGGGTGTCCGAACTTTAGACTTTGTACGTATTACCCTCATGAATACATATATATTCCAAATTTCAAAACTGTATGCCAACAGGAAGTGTGTGAAAAATGAATCACAAGATTTGAGTGCCACAAACAAAGATAATTGTAAGTTAAAAGAAAACATGAAAAAAAAAAAAAAAAAAAAAAAAAAAAAAAGAAGAAGAAGAAGAAATGATGCTATAAATCAAAATATTTTATTTAACATCATATAATTGTTACTAATTTTCACACTCCAAATATAAAAGATGCTTTTGGCGATTAAAAAATGCTATTGAGAGATTATCGCAAAATCATAAATCAAACTTTTCATGCCTTTTTTTCTTTTAACCCTAGAACTACCGGAAATTTTACTCAAGTTTTATAAAAACATTCTACACCAGAATTTTTACTTAAAACTATTTAATTTGTTTATTTAACTTATTATTGTCTGATTTATACATTTAGTTTGTTTTGAAGAAATTTCTGGTTTGAATAAATATTTTGAATGTACATTTCGGGTCCAATGGACCCGTCTGGTAGACGGAAGGTTAAATAAATACAAAAAAAAAAAAAAAAAAAAAAAAAAAAAAAAAAAAAAAAAAAAAAAACAGATTTCTTTTCCTGTTTGATTAAATTTAAATATGATTTATTGCAATTCAATGTTACTGCGTGCGTATTTTTTTTATTTGCTCCATGTGTTCTAATACGGTTGTCTACGAAAACATCAACCGGTAAAAGTGAAGCACATCAAATTTTTTTGACGCATGCAGACAAATTGTGCTTTTTTATCAGTTTTTTAATATAATTTTTAAACGGTTTTGAACTTATTTTTCATAGTAGGTGCATTCATTAGGTGACCCTCATAGGTACCTTCTGGAGCAATCAGAAACGAAATCCGACGAATATTTTTTGAGTTGTGTTTGACGAAAGGTTCTTAGTAGGCCATGGCTTTAATATTGATCGTAGCTGTATGTGCCCGGAAAGTAATGCTGCGCTGTGTATTAGTATTTGCTTCGCTCAGACAATTAATTTCAATTGGCAAAATCCTTCTAAAAATTATTTGATTGAGTGAATCTTCTAAAGTTGTTTCAAAAATTCACTAAAAATGCTTTAGAAGATGAAATTTTCACCAATTCATAATTTGGGACATAAAGGGTTAAAGAGAATGTAATTTTTTAACACTAATTAAATTCAAGATTTAAAGTAAAATAATTTTAACCATTTATTATATAGTATAGTTAAGAAATCTGTATTTTGACGATGATCATTTCGTAATCAGATTCCGCGCTTTCCGAAATGGGAATAACCAGTTCTAGGAGTACATTAGAATAAAAATATCTCCTCGGTCCTTATTTAACTGTATAATGGCTTCAGCTTAACAGAATTTCTTTATTTGCAATGAATTGATTTCCTTTATTTCGAAGTAGAGTACAGATCGGATATTTGCAACTCTCTCGTGAATGCCTTATAAAGTAGTTAAGTGCTCAGGAATTAAAACTTTAAGATAGGTCTCTTGACTTCGAAAGAAGACGAAATACAATGATCTCTACTTTACAGAAATATTAAATTAAGGTAGAATTAAACTAGAATTGAATTAAGTTAGACTGAGGATATTTAAAAAATAAAATTTCATTCACTTGAACAGTTTTATTTCATCAAGTTATCGAAAATATAATTTAATTTAAACATTTTAATTGTGAAGGCATCTGCATTTATAACCCTTACGCAATTCAACGTTTAAGGGAAAATCCTACTCGCTGCTGGATATTTAAGAAATGATAGTTAATTTTCTCCCCTTCAGCGCTTTCTCAAATGAAAATAATTTGTTCACGTAGTAATTTAGAATAGAAATTTTGCTGTTCGTATTTAGTCGCATAATGACTTTAGATTAAATGCATTTCATTAATTGTGATTAATCGAATTCGCTTAGTTTGAAGCACAGAACATAGCAGATATTTGTAACTCTATGGAGAATTATTTTTAACGCAATTAAGCACTGAGAATTTAAGCTCTTGGATAAAGATTTTCAAATAGAGAAAGATCCGCACTATTTAGTGAAATATTTATAGTTTAGCTAGATCATAACTATTTAAAAAAGGAGATGTTACTTACTTTAATTATATTTCAATAACTTAGCTAAAATGTAATGTTATTTAAAAATTTGGTTGTAAAGGAACGTATAGAATTATAACACTATGGAAATTTAAGATTTCCCCTTCTGGGATGAGCGTCTTTTACAGAATTTTAAATCTTCTTTTCGCAGGTATTTTGAAATATAATTTGTTTTGCCTAAATTAACTTCAAAAATTTTATAATTAGCCCTTTTCCCCCGCTCACACCACCTAATCGATAACAGTGGATTTGTGGTTAAACTTACAGGAATGAAAAAGGCGACTATTTTTCTATTATATTTGCACCACAACTTAAAAAACAAAAAAAAAAAAAACAGATTTTGTAGTATATTTCTCTTGCAAATGTTCTCGAACAGTATGTCAATAATTTTCGTTTTGACAAAGTGGTGTGAGGTTGAATTAAAAAATAGTCGCTTGTGCAACCCTGAACTTAGTATGTCACCTTATGTCACGTCTGTGGAGTGCAAAAAGTTAAATTAGACAAAATATCTCATTTAATATTAATGGCATGAATAATGTTGAATAGTGTCGCAAAAAGGTTTAAAAAAATTCCTAAACTATATGTTAATTATAATTTTTGAAAGTAGGGTGAAGTCCCCAGCTTTTGACACCTAGCCAGTAACTGACAGTTCAGGAAAAGTCTAACTCAAATAAGCATTTTCTTGTAAAATTCTGAAAAGTAATTTCTTACTGTGGTAACTTATTTCTCTTAACTGTTATAACTGATGCGTCAGAAAATGTTTTTTTTTTCTTTCTTTTTTTTTTTTTGTTTTAACATATTTTCTACTGCATTTTAACTCCTTGGTCCTTATTTTAAAATAAAATTTTTCGATTATTCCGGTGATAATTCAATATTACAAAGACCTTATTGCTTGCACTCAAAGGGTTAAACAGAATATCTCAATTTTATGTAAAGTACAGATTTTTCTGTTATCTAGCACAAATATCGTTTTCGCCCTCTAGCTTTAGCGGAAACATTAAAACCGTACAATTCTCCACTGTTAGCTTTCTACAATTTCGGAAACACTTGAAATATTGCAAAGAAAAATAAGCGCGATGAGGTACAAAAGAACATTTTTATTAATAATTCTAATAATACCAGAGAATATGTAAAGACAAAATGTAGGTAATGTCGCCTGCTGGGTTCGGTTACAATTGTATTAAGTGTTTCTCATTTGGCATAAGATCAGCTGTCCAGCAGGCTTGCCTTTTTTCATGTGCTGTTTCAATTTTAACAGATAATTCTGTTATTTGCTCTCCGCGAACGGCTCCCGTGATTTCCGGAAAATAGCAACTTAACCAAATTTATTCTATTTGCACCACTATATTTATAAAGTAAATTATTTATTAAATTTTTCTTCAAAAGTTTCTTAAAGAAAAGGGGTTCAAAGAGAACATATTTGGTAAACTTGCAATCGCACAGAAATTGAGAAAACCGAACGCGGAGGGTTCACGTGAATAAATTCTGTTTCTGCTCTTGTTTATCAGTATCTCTCTGTAGGAATTACAGGAGAAAACTGGTAACACTACTGACAGGATTTCCGTGTAAAATCTACAGAAGATCCTTTAGAGTGTATAATTTTCCCATTTTTTATTTTTTATGTGTCTCTAATATACTTTCAAAAACAAAATAAGTATGAAGAATATTTGAAGCATTGTAGTAGTTATTTGAACTGGAAAGAAACCTTAAGATATTAGTTACTGGGGGCTGCACCTTATATACAGTTTCTTCATTAACTGCAGCTCTTTCTCAAATGAAAATGTTTATTTATGGAACGAATTAGATTGGGAATATTTTTGCTGTTCGTATTAACATTTATTGGACGCTATCTTTTATCCATCATTCTATTTTTACATTCAATTGCACCACTATATTTAAAAAATAAATTCTGTCGTACATTTCTCTTGCTAATATTGCAAAGTACAAGTAAAAGTGCTTCTTAAAAAGAAAAAAAAAAAAAAAAAAAAAAAAAAAAAAAAAAAAAAGATGCCAACCGAATAAAATTTGTGTAAGAGATGCCGGTCCCCATATCGCGTGGGCAGTGACATGTGACAGATAAAGGAAAGGTTAAGCTGCATTATGACTTAAGCTTAAATGCATTTCCTTATTTGTTATTAAACAATATTTTTTTTTGTGTGTGTGTGTGTAGGGAACAAAGCGGAAATCCGAAACTCTCCTTTGAGTGCCTTATAGAGTAATTAATAATTGAGAAATTCAAAAGTTAGATAAGTCTCTTGAAATAAAAAGAGCTATAGTATAGTATTCTTTCGGTTGCGGAACTTATTCCTATTAAATAAATTAAGAATAAATTTTACTATTTGAAAAAACACAGCTTCTATTAATTATTTTATACGATAAAGAAATTTTAAGAATGATTATAAAGTAAAATCTCTACAATAATATGTGAATTCAATATCGATATTTTTAATTTTATCTTTTGTTTATATATGTAAAGAAAATTTACAGAAATAAAACTAGTCACTAATAATGACATTTAAAACGTTTATGGAAATAATGATCTAAATTAATATTTAAAATAAATGTTAATTTCTTAAACATTAATCTAGTTTTATATATACACTTGTTGACAAAACTTAAGGACCAAGAAGAAATGTAGGGGGAGGTGGTCTAAAATGACCCCCTTAAGGAAAAAACTTCTGTATAAAAACATAACTGTTTAACCCCTTCGGGACCGGTGGCTTTTACGCAAATTTTATTCAGTTGGCACCGCTTTTTTTCAAAAAAGTTACCGTTACTTAAACAATCCTGAAAATGCTCTAATTAAAGAAACTAAATAATACTTTTCTTTTTTACTGGTGGCTAAAACAAATTCTGTATGGTCTTTTTGAGGGTGCATATATGCACCCATGGTCCCGAACAGGTTAAACAAAACTTTGGCCGTATGCTAGTATGTTTTACACCACTTTTCGCATTATAAACATAATTTAATGATACTTTAAACCCAAATTGAGTAATGAAAAAAGTAGATTTTTGAAAAAGTGTCCAAAGGATCATTTTTCCTCACCAAAGGGCAAAGTGATCCATCATTTAAAAATTATTAAAAATTATTTTTTTATCGCACAATAAAGGATATAAAAGTAATTATGACAATACCTAATGAAATAAAATAAGTTTTACAATCAAATAGCATACATAATTTTCCAAGCTCAGTTGATTCTTATAAGGACTGCTCGTTAAAATGGCACTTTCCATCGATTTCCATTTGATTGATTCTTTTTCTTTGGAAACGGTAGGATAACACATGGACTCAAATAGAAAGATTTGGCGCAATAACCCATTTGGATCTCATGATGGCTAAGACCCGCTACTGGATTTTCTTCAGCCAATGAAATAGTAGTAACAGGATCCACATAATGGATTATTTGACCCGGCAACATGGCCGCCCATTTTAGGTAATATAAATGGATGACGCCGAAAAACATAACAAACTTAGTAAGTGTAATTCACATCTAAAAACATATTCTATTAAGTAAACTAAGGGATATTTCTGTACATGAAAGACTGTATATCTAAAAAAATATGAAAGTTAGTGCTTATCTTATAACAGATGTTATAAAACGCACTTTTCTAAAAAATTCTATTCAGGCGCGTAATACTGCGATCGTTTGAATATACAACTAGTTTATGTGTTACCCTGTAGACATCGCGACCTGTCTGGAAGGAAACATATGTGGATCGTTTTGCCCGCTAGGATCATTTTAGGCCACCTTCCCCTACACGTAAATGAGAATCTACGTGAGATTGTGGGTCAGGAAGCAAACAATAGTATTAACAGAATGTTACACTGATTTGATGTAAGAATTTTATTGAAAGGATGTATACAGTGTATTACCAGAGGTTCTTTTTCCTGAAACGTGAATATTGTACGAAAACATGACTGTACAACGAAAGCAAAATACTCACAATTAACAATCGTCAGCGCCATATCAATAAGGGATGTGGCTACCGTGTAATGCGAGATTTTAAATACGGCATGGCACACTCAGAACAATATTATTCAGTAGGTGTTGAGGGAAGATGCCCCATTCCTCGTTCATTGCACGGATGAAGGCTTTCTTGTTTGTGGGAGGAAATTGTGGAGCATCAATACCCCCCAAGGTCCCCCCCAAAGCATCCCATGCATTTTCAATGGGATTCAGGTCAGAGGAAAGTGCTGGCCAGTCTATGCGATGGATATCTTCGGCCTCAAGACAATCTTGTACAGACTGTGCGCGATGACAAGGTGCGTTATCGTCCATAAAACGAAATTTTTCACCGACAGCACCTCAAAAACTTCGAATATGTGGAAGCAAGACATCTTCAACGTATCGACTACTATTCATGGACCCTTGGTCAGGCACATAGAGATCTGTGCGTCCAATGAACATGATGCCTGCCCACACCATGATACATGAAGTCGCATATCGATCCCTTTCTAGAAAATTTTCACTACAGTAAACACTACCAAACTCGCGCCATACCAGTTTACGTCTACAATAAGACGATAGACTGAATCTACTCTCATCTGACCAGTCGTCATTAGTCCAATTGCGATGCATACGGCACCACTGTAAACCGGCGCTACGTTGGCGTCTCGAGAGTGGGTACACACACAACAGGTCTTCGGGCATATAGTACACACTTTTTCAAACATCTTGCAACAGTTTTCCGCGATATTTTAGTTCCTGTGGCAGCACAAAGTTGATTTGCTAATTGACCACCTGTGCTGTGTCGGTTCTTTTTAACTTAAAATAAACATATAGCGATCTTTTTGGGACATCATACTGCTGGGATGACCTCCTCCCGTGCGCCTAGTACATACTCCACTCTTTTAGAATGCCGTCCCTAGCCTAGAAACAATACTGTGTGCGATATTAAATTCACGGGCAACATCTTTCATTTTGCGTCCTTGTTCCAACTTTCCGATTACTCTGCCACGAGTAATATCATCTAAATGATACCTCGAAGACATGTTCAAAATTTCAATCTACACTCCATCTCCTTCAATTTTTACATCTGATGACAACTCACAGCACCTGCCGATTCCCTAAAATCGCTTATCTCTGCTGTCAGGTGATCGCAAAAGCGGAAGTACAAAATTTGCATAAGTTTCACAAAACAGAGTACATCCCTCATTCATGCAAAGGGCATAGCCGGATAAGCATTGGAAACATGCCTTTTAGTCAAATTTCCTGATTTTTTCCCCAGATGTGGCTACATATCTGACTATATATTTCCCCTATTATCACCCTATAAATATTGATATTTAATGAGATAAAAATGTTTTTTCGATTTTTTTGAAAACGTATTTTCTCAAAAACTGCAGCGCGGAATTTCATGCCATTGACTGAGGATATATAGATACCAAAGATGCATAACTGGTAATTTTTGTATAATTTTCTGTTTATAAAAACTGTGTGAAATAGCGAAATAAAAATTCAAAGTAATAAAAATCATATCTTATGTTTTTCCGAAAATTACCATTTTCTGGTAAAAAATTCTCCATGTGTGCCCGTATATTCTATATAAATGCCGAAAGTTTGCGGTGGGTACTACATATAAATATTTATAAAAATGTATATTAAAATTATTGAAATTCATTTTAAGGCGTTATTTGGGGCGGAGCTACTTAACTCCAACATCCGAAGAATTTTTAGAACTGAGTCAGCAGACAATATGTCAACTGACGTGTTTTAGATTCCATTAAGCATATAAGACACGTTTTTCAACATCATGTTCATTTTGATATCGACAGTGTTGAGAATGTTGCTCATGTGTTCATTAAAATTTTAAATACAGCAATTCTGTAACTGTTTATTCCAAAAATTCTTCGGGTGTGGAAGTTGAGTAGCTCCGCCCAAAATAACGCCTTAAAATGAATTTTAATAATTTTAATGTGCATTTTTGTAAATATTTATATGTAGTACCCAACGCAAACTTTCGGCATTTATATAGAATATAGGGGCACATGTGGGAAATTTTTTACAAGAAAATGGTAATTTTCGGATAACCATAAGACATGATTTTTATTTTTTTTAAATTTTATTTCGCTATTTCACACAGATTTTATAAACAGAAAATTATACAAAAATTACCAGTTATGCATCTTTGGTATCTATATGCCCTCAATTAATGGCATGAAATTCCGTGCAGCAGTTTTTGAGAAAGTCGTTTTTTTAAAAAATCGAAAAAACATTTATATCTCATTAAATATCAATATTAATAGGGTGATAATAGGGGAAATATATTGACAGATATGTAGCTACATCTGGGGAAAAAATCAGGAAATTTGATCAAAAGGCATGTTTCCAATGCTTATCCGGCTATGCCCTTTACACGTGCTGCTGCGGATCTATTTCTTACTGTAATGGTTGAAGATAACAGTGGTCCTTAAGTTTTGTGCACCAGTGTACAGTAGTCCCGGATTTTTTTTCATAAACTCTCATTTTTGTCAGTTTCTGCAAAAATAAAACAAAAAATTTGAATGCAATGAAAACGGTATTAAATCATTGAAATTAAAAATTAAAAATCGTGATTTCTTCTTTTCAGCAGAGTTGTACATTGCACTTAGACAATACGTTTTTTCTTAAATTTATAAAGATATTTTATTAATATAAATATATATATATATGTGCGTGTGTATATATATACTATATATATATATATATATAAGCACCGTTCTTTCACAAAAGATAAAGAGCTTTATTCTTCAAAAATATTTAAGATTTATACGTTTCTTACGTAAAAGATTTCTTAGATAGCAGAAAAAGCCTTTAGAGAAGGTTAAAAATTTCATGATGGATTGTGGATTTTAAGTAACAAGTGAGTTTCGAAAAAAAGTCAGGCTTTACGGAGATGGAGTCTCGCGTATGGCAATGACTTATCTAACGAAACTGATTATTAATCAATGATGGGAAATACAGCTTTAATTTATATGGGGTTACCCGGCCAGTAGTTGATGAAATTTTTGAAATATTGCACCATTTCAGGCGGAAATGCGTTCTACACGTGGCACTAGACATAATATTTTTGTTTGAATGTTTGAGCACCTGTTGTCACATTGTTGTCAGCTTCCTGCTATAAGAGAAGCCATTTCATGATTTTTTGTTATTAGAAAATGTAAAAATTTAGTTTTTGATTAGTTGGAGACAATTACGGTAAGTTAAAATAATCCAATTCCATCTTGCTTATTTCAAAAATTAGTTTTATATGTATTGTTGCTGAAGACAGCTTAAGCATGATATTTTAATGATTGATTTTTGAATATTCGATTTATTTCTTCAATTGATCAACTACTGGGAAAATGGCAATTAAAGAAACTATTTACTTATAATTTTGTTAATATTTAATTTCAGCAGATTTCATTTTTGCCTATTATGGTTCATTCATTAAGGGTTGTAGCAATCATGTTAGTTTACTTCTAAAACTTAAAAGGAAGGAAATATAATGAAAACTCCGTAGAACCGACCTTGTTTGATCAACAACTGGCTTTGTTACCCTATATTTTATAAAGAAGGTTTTATTTTAATAATGAAATGATTTTTGTCATTTTTTTTATTTTTCTTGGATTCGAACAACGCTATTCGAATTCTTTCGTGTAACAGGGTTTGTACAGATCTGGAGTTTTCAGACCAGGAGATTCTTCAGTACCAGTATTTTCTTATAGAAAATCACTACTTAAATAAGGGGAAATTTCGTGCGTTTGAACTAAATTTATTATTTTAAAAAGAAAATAGTGATACTTCACCTAGAAAATACCGATACCTGTACGAAACCTGGTGTAATATGCGCAATAAATGTGAAAGTGCGGAAAATTTACACAAAGCTGGATTTCACGAAAGAAGTCATGTACCTGAGGGTAAGATTCATTCAAGATCAGCTGAATCCATTTCCTACTGCACTATCTATAGCTACTTCATAAATACATTTACCTAATAAACATGTCATTGCAAAAATAACCGTGGTAATTAGATTCCTGGAAACACACATATACATTTCTAAAATTAAAGAAAAGGATAGGTCTCATTCACTCACAAATGTTAGACACTCAGAAGTCCACAATCACCCGTAAAATATAAAAAATCATTTGTCTGCTAGATTATACTTTTAACCCTAGATCTACCGGGAATTTTATTCAAGTTTTAATAAAACGTTCTACACCAGAATTTTTATTTAAAACTATTTAACTTATTTATTTACCTTATTTTTGTCTGGTTTATATACTTAGTTTATTTTAAAGACATTTCTGGTTTGAATGAATATTTTGTATGTACCTGTCGGGTCCAATGGACCCGTCTGGTAGACGGAGGGTTAAAAGAGTAGCTACACTGTAAAAATAAATTGTAATTCCACAAATGTAAACTAGAAATCTGCATGCTTCCTAAAATTTTTATCTGTGCACTGTACAAAAAAAAAGGATGTAAATCCACAAATCTAGTTTTTGTAAAGCTACAGAAATCTGTACCTTTACAAATGAATCTACTAAAATTACAGTAATCTTACTGAAATTTTATATGTAAATTTTATATGTTTTACATGTTTTATATGTAACCCCGGTTGGAGTTACAAAAAAAGTTCTAGGCATCCCAGTTTCCTAAAAGATCCTTAGTAACATTACAGTTTGTTTGATTTACGGTGCAAAAGTGTATCTGTTACATAAATTTTTGTTGTTGCCGTTACATACAAAGTTCTACACTGAGAAAAAAATATAGTTCTGGCATCTAGAATCTAAATTGTGGCTCTAGAAAAAATAGTTCCATGTCATCCTTATAAATTCTAGTTCCCTTTAATAGAGAGTTCTAGAGTCTTCTACTGGAATTCAAGAGCGTTTTCCTATATTCTCGTCGTCAATCTTATTTAAAAATACCTTCAATTAGATGCGAACACAAGAGGCTAGTTTTAGTAACTATAATTCTTGTTTATGAAACCATTCCAGAAATTAAGCGATAATGTATCGCTATTGAAACAATTCCTTGTCGTTTCGTCACCTAGAAAACAAGAGAATAGAAATTCTAGATCATTTCGTCTATTCAGCTTAGTTCTTTACCCTATTCGCATAGCTCGGAAATCTATATTTCCAGTTTAGGGATACAGAAAATGACTACCTGTTAATTCTAGGTGAAGGCGGTATATTTTTTTTCTGAGTGTAGGAAACCCAGTTTCCTAGAAAAAGTTTAATAAGTTTTCAGATTTTTTTTTTTTACAGTATAGGCATTCTACAGAACTTCTAGTTGAATGCCTATTGAATGATCTCTTGCGGACACATCCAATGCATTTAGAGAGATTGAAATAAATGCCATTGGCTCATACCTCCAAACGTGACCCGCGCCTTACGTATTGACAACTGCAGTCTATGTAGATAAATTTATAATTATGAGCAGTTGCTCGCTTAAATAGTGGATATTTTCCGAATTTGGAGAGATTTTTGGAAAATTTTGCCGGCATGCGTCGTCAGTGAAAAAAAATCAATGGAAAATTGTTTACATACAGTGTTGGAACAAAAAAAGCCATTTTATCCTAAAACAGAACCGAAGCAAAGGGAAGATACACATGACAGAGTAATAGGGATTGAGAGTGATATAGAGTACAAAATTACAAGGTGAAACTAAAGTAACGCGATTACTTAAATGTTTAACAACATACTGACAAAAAGGAAACAGCAAACTATTAAATTCAAACTTCTAGGAAAGGATCTAGAAAATCGAGATGAAATGTAAATAGTGGTCCTAAGAATGACTTAGCAGATTTAAATATGAATGTGGGGTTGATCTTCCACTAATGATTTCCAATGGCCGATTTATTTGATTGTTGCTTCGGAATACAATATGTCTGTGCTTTTAGAATTGAAGAGAAATCATAATAATCCAAGATTAATTCAAGAGATTCAATTTTTGTTCTCGATGATAATAGTTGAGGAAGAGCAAATTATTTAAGATATCACGATTCAGAATATTTCAAGAATTAAAAGTAGAATATTTTCACACATTAAGTTCTGAATCAAAATCAAATCGAAATATTTTATTTTTATAATTGTCAATTAATAATAACTAGCAGCAAAAGGACGATTTGTACATTATTATTCACACTCTGTCTACATACATATTTTACATTATTTACAAACATAGATAAAATATTTTTAGTTGCTTTGTTCTTTCTTTAGACCTCACTCATTTAATAAAATTACAAATTCAACAATCCGTTTTTTCTATTTAGAAGCTGTAACAAGAATATCATAGTATGTTTTCATATTTAAAAAACAATTATTTCAAAGGAAATATTATTTATTCCTTTCCTTTTTGGACGATCAAGAAAACATCTTTCTAGCGGCGTTCAAATTTTACATCTACATAAATTTAAACTTTCATAGCAAACATCTTACATTTCTGGCATTCTACGACCAGCCAGCTTTCATACACGATTTCAATATTACTTTAACACGTTCACTGCCATGAGCAGCACCGTCGGATCTCATTTTTTTTTCATTCTGTACCATGAGCATCACCGGTGCGTCACAGGTAGCTTTAAATATAATATTAAATAAAATAAACACCCAAAATTCGTGATTATTCTCACAAGTAAATTTTTATTGTAAATTTTGCCTTTTTTAATCCGAGCATTTTCCAGGCCCAATTAGGCAAAAATTTCTTTTCTGAAAAACCGGTAATAAAAGATTAAAAATTCTGTAAAAGATGCTCGCCACGAAAGGGTTAGAAACACTTTAGATAGTTTTTTTTCTATGGTTGGCACCCTGGTGATCACTTTAAATTCGTATGGGGTCAGTGAACGTGGTAAAACATATTATAATGGTTTTTCTTCCCAAAAGGAAGACCAAGTTTTTGTGGCGTACAATACCGAGTTGTAGTTTACGTCTACATAAAATACTAAAAGAACAAATATTTTGATCATTTTTATTTCACTACTACAGGGCTGGCTGCTACAGACGACCATTTTTTTTTATTCTAACTGCCATCATTTTCTCAAAATAGAAATCCTTAGCATAGAGTTAGACAAAATTTGCAAGAGAAATATACTTCCAGATTTATGTTTAAAATTACTGGTTCGATGCAGAATACAAAAATAGTCGCCTCTGGGAGTCCTGCCACTACATGTTACGTGATCACGGCGCTTCATAGACTACTAAGACAGTCCCGCGAAGAGATGAGATTTGTGAAACATATCACAAGAATAGACAAATTAAACTTAATTTGAAATAAAGAATAAAAAATATTTTCCCAGCTATTCTATTAACTCACTTAACTTTCTTCTTTAAATTTAATAAAATGACTTATCTTTTATATTCTAACACTTAATTCGTAAGTTCTTAGATTTATTATTCCACATAAAGGGTCATAAGCATTCTTTTTATAACCAATAGTTACTTCCATTTAAGGTACTTTTATTATATCTTTCACTTGATAGATAGAAAGTATATTTTATTAAACCAGTCTTTATGTTTCATGGTTCAAATATGTCTGAAGTAATATTCTTTTCTCGGGGGAAATTTATTCTTAGGATATAAAATCGGTTGAGTACTCAATGAAAATTATTATATTTTGTCAGATACGTATAGTGAAGACTCGGATGGGTAATGACACATGTTTTTCATTTCACACGGTAGAAAGTGTAATTTATAAAAGTCCTAGAATATTTTTTGGCAGACAATTACTTTAAGCAGTTTTCTGTTAATAAATAAATAATGTGAGTTATTGCTTAGGTACTAAAAGAGTAATCTTACATTAAGAAATGAAATTTTTTTGGTATGATGGGATTTGCCATGGATATAGTGGAACACGTGAATTAAACGGAAATATTTCGAAAAATGCAAATTCAAGAGTTAAATTAGCGCTATTATACATTGAATTAAACAAATCTTAGTTTTAAAATTAAATTACCTTTTCAATTTTGTAAAACTTACTACAAAAATTTTTATTATGGTCTTTATTATCATGTCATGCTTTAATTGGAAATTAAACTGGTAAACTAATATGATTTTTAACATATATAAAATAATGCGGTGCACAAAGTTTTCTGTGTTAATATGTAATATGTGTTAATATATAATAATATAATGTATCATTCAGCATAAGATTTAGATGCAATGTTTATATATAATCAATTTGATGGACTTCCAAACTAACATATCACAATAGTCCTCATACAATTTAGGACTCGTGAAAATTAAATCTTTATTGCTAACACTAAATTAAAATTGCACATGAATAGCATTGACTATAATCTTCATAATTTTAATCTTCATGATTTTTTAAAAACAGTGTTTATATTTACAACCTGCGCAGTTTGACTTAGGAATGCATGCTTCGTACTTTTAACAAGCTAATGAAAAAGAAATGTTCTATATATGCTTATTTGTATTATGATGAATCTGCTATTTATTGACAAAGTGTGAACATTTAACTAATATATTAGACGGAAAAATAAAAGGTACGCTCATTTTAATACATAGTACTCAAAATATTTCTCGAAAATTATTTTCCTTATTTTCGCCATTCCTGCCGAACTTTTCTTCTATGGATCGGTTAGGGACCGAGACTGGATATTTCGACCAGTGCATAAAATAGTGCATATCCCCAGCATATTTTTAAAGCAGGTTTAACATAAAATCTATACACTGATATTTTATGTTCAAAGGATGGGCACTGTCTTAAATTGACTTTTAATAACCTACAATTTGTGGATGATCTCTATCTTAAATTCAATACGAGTCAATAACTCTTCGCTCAGAGGAATGGATAAAAGTTGTAGGTCACGATTTTTATATTTTTATATCTCTGAGTTTTTTGCAGACATCGAGATATATTCTTTGTGTTTAATTCATGAATGGATAAGAAACTATTTCCTAATTGTAAATTTCAGCCTACATAGGTGCCGTATAAAAATTTAGTTTTTGTATTTTCTCAAATAGGGCCAGCATAGAGTTGTAACATATGTCATTAAAATTTTCCCCTTTTTTATGAAACTATACAATGGGAAATATTTTTCTAGGGGCAATATTTAAGGAAATAGCCTATTGTTTATTCTTTCCTGCATATATATATATATGTGTGTGTGTGTGAACTTTAAATATGATAAATGGAATGTTGCATCGCCATCTGAATACTTTAAAAAATCTTCTAACGCAGTCAGAAGTTTGAGTTGTTTTTTTCCTTTTCTTCCTCCTTTTTCTTCCCCCACTTCTCTTTTTTTCCCTAACGTTCATGCATCATATTTATTACAAGTTTAACAGATCCTTCTCACCCCTTTGAAGATCGCTATTTTCATGAAAAATAAATTTTTAATTTAGATTACAAATTTAATAATAATAATATATAAATAATAATAAAAATAAGTTAATGCATGTAAGATAATTGTATCCAAACATATATACAGGTCATCCATAAAATAATGCCACAATTGTAAATTTTAATAGATCAGTTCCAACCACGTGACCACAAGACGCCAATTTTTCACCAAACAATCAGAATCACCCGTCTTGTAGCGCTCAACCAATGAACGTGAAGAAACCCGGGAAAATTGGCGGGCAAACAGAAAACGTTAACGTGGTTGTCAATTTGTTTGCTAGGGTGTGACGTCAGTTGAAACTGATCTATAGTATCGACTATAAGCGTTCTAGACTGTTGGTTCAAGGTCAGAAGTAAAGTGTAACACAAACGGTTTTAGATAAGCGCATGCGCGAGTAATGTTTTGTTACTTACTCGCTTGCAGTGCCACATACGCAAAATGACGTCTCCTTAGTGCTAACAGTATTGCTGGGTTGAAGATTTAAACCTTTAAGAGGCAAGGAACTTCTATTTGTAAAATGCTGAAATGGGTGAATGACACCAGAATCTGCAAACAAATTTATTTCAAAGTAAACAAAATCTTTCAGTCATGTGCTTAATAAAAGGGAAATTTTCATTTCAATACTCTGCTGCCAATGTGACTTTTAGGAATGAAAATTAAGAGGTCCAAAAATGAACCATCGCCCTTGAAAGGAGTAAACGGGTGCACTACTGACAAAAACTACCTCTTGGCTATATAAAAGATCGTGTCTACGTTCCACCGCTGCCTAATGATTTGCCAGAGTTGAGACACAGAATTGAAGAGGTTATTGCTTCCCTTACTGCGGATTTGTTAACAGAAGTTTGGGAAGAATTCGACTTTAGGTTGGGTGTGTGCCGCATAACTAAAGATGCACATATTGAATATTTGTAAGAAAAACTTGATTAGTTTTACATTAAATTTCATGCATGATTTGTTGCAAATTGTCTAAATTAAACTGTTATATCATACCTTTGAAACTGGGACTTTTTTTATAGACACCCTGTATTTTTTTTTAAATATTCCTTTCTCTTAGAGAAATGATTCTTAGGCTATAAAATCTTTTTTATACAGATAAATATCTTTTTACGGACAAAGTTGCCTTTAAAGAAATGTTATTCACTCCAAAGCATCATTCTCAAAAATATCATCCCTTTTTCTTATTACCGTATATACTCGCGTAGAAGTGGACTCGCGTATAAGTCGACCCCCTAACTTTCGAATGCAAATTCTGGAAAAAATCAAAAACCCGCGTATAAGTCGATTCCTAACTTTTTGCTTCAATTTTGCACTAAATCAAACCAAAGATTTCGCTTGCCAATGCAAAAAGGTAGTAAGTTGACAAAAACAAATCATTGAAATTTTTTAAATGATAAATTATTATTATTTGTATATTTTATATATTATTTTTCTATTCATACACATAAAAATGCCATATTTTTGCAGTATTCGAAGTTTTTGTTTTTGCTTTTTTAACTGACTCGCGTATAAGTCGACCCCCCATACTTGCTTACCGAAAATTGTCAGAAATTCCTCGACTTATACGCGAGTATATACGGTATCTAATATGAAACTATTCAATATATATATTTTTTTTTTTATAAATCCTTATAAATCAACATAAGCGAATCAAATCCTCAACTTTGTGAAACTTTACTTAATGAGCAGTAGGCCTAAATTTTTAACCTATACAGTAGAGCGCCGATTATTAGAACTCCAATTAACCGAACTTCCAATTATCCGAACAGCCTATTTCTCTCAATTTTTTTTTTTTTAAACAGAACTTCCAATTACCCAAACACCGTGTTTCTTTCATTCCCCTCCCCCCTCTTCATATTTAGCATGCGAAATCGAATCACCGATTAGTGTATTGTTGGGAGCAGTAACAACGAAAACAAAATTGAAGAAAATGGAAACGAATGCTTTGAAAATGACCCAGATTCATCACATAATGTTGCCTTTGAATGTTTGGAAACAGATATGAAATGGCTCAAACGGTAGACGAAAGCTGATCTTATTCAACTAACGTATTTATTCAAGATGTGGCAGCATTGAAAAAAATGCCATCTTTGAAGCAAGCAGCAATCGAAAGCTTTTTTGCTTAAATTATAATCTCTGGAGTTCAGGGGATGATATAAAAAGAAAAAGGAAATTTTAAATGGTAAAAAAGGAAACAACAAAAAAAATTAAAAACTCAAAAAAAAGTAAATTATTAATTTTTTAAACACACCAGCACTTATTGGTTCTGGCAGTCCAAAGCCTGGATAAATTATGAAGGTTTTAGTATAGTCAGAAATATCCTTTAAATTGTCTGTCCATTTATCCGAACTTTTGGTTATCCGGACTAGGGTCGTTCCCGACATGTTCGGATAATCGGCGCTCTACTGTATTTATGTTCATAGTACCTTTAGTATGGATTTCAATTGATGGGAGAAAAATTTATTTTATTGAACTAATCATAATGTTTCACGCTCCGAATATTTCGGAAGTAATATTTTTTCTGTGAAATTTATTCTCAAGAATATAAACGGTTGAGTAATCATTGAAAATGACTGTTTTTGGCAGATATATATCTTCTGATAGACGAAAGGTTATTTCATAAAGACCTATTTATTTAAAAAAGGTACACAAAAATTATCCGTTTTCTATATTCTCTCTAATAGAAAACTCTTTAAAAGTATTTTCCTAGTTATTAGTTTAATAAAACATATAAATAATTGTTAAAAGTGTAAATTATTTTCCATAACTAAGAATTTAGTTCTTAAATGTTTTTTTTTGCTTCATTTTAGTATTATGTTCCAATCTGTCTTTTTACCAAATAGATTTTTCTATGCATTGCATTTTTATTGCCTGTTTGACTGGACAGAAAGAAAGTATATTTTATTAAAAAGGTCTTTATGTGTTTCATGCTTCAACTATTCCTGAAGCAATATTCTTTTCTCTGAGAAAAAGCATTCTCTAGAGATATAAAATACATCAAATACTCAAGCAAAATAACTATTCTTTAGCATATCTACCCTATATAATGTAAAATCGAATAAAACGAATTTATGAAACGACTGATTATGTTTCACAGCCATTCTTCCTAAAATATGGAACTTGTGACGGTGAATTAGCACCAATTATCCGTATTGATGCGGGATATCAAAATGGTATTATATTTTTTTTAATTTAAATTAGTTTCGAGATATTAATTTTTTTCTAATTTTAACAATATTTTTGTTATGATGGCAACTAAATTACTCCATTTTTGGGGAAAAAGGGAGGAAAGGTAAAAGTATAGAGATTCTTAGATTGCTTTTCTTTTCGTAAAATTCAAATTGAAATTGAAATTATCTTTTATTTCAATCGAAAGTGAAGACAAATTTGTGATTAAATTATGTTATTAAGGAAAATTGAAAAATAATAATTTATTAAGTAATAATAACAATAAAAATAATATTACATAAATAATAACTTCTTATTTATTTTAATTAATTTTTCCTTATTCCAATATATATATATTTCATGTTTTAGAAAAGGATAATATTTTAAATTGTTGCGAATTAAAACAGATCAAATAATAATATCTAATCAAAAACAACTCGTTGTAAATGATCCCGCCAAGCCACAAACCTAAAACGTCAGTCATAAAAAGAAGTGATATCACATAAAAAGAAGCGATATAGAAGTGCCTACTACGAGTGCCGTGTAAAAATCTATCACTACTCATAATGTTTCCAAAGGACTCGGAGTGAGGTACAGTACGTGAAAAGTGCTTGGCGACCTTCAGGCTTTTATAATATTTGTTCTTCCTGCACTTACATATGACTACTTGTTTAACAATTTTATTCTTTAATTACTGATCCCATTAAACTGTGAAAAGTTGAAGCTTTTGGTGTTTACATGCGCATTCTTATTTAACATCATAGGATCGATTTGTTGATTTTATTTATCATCATTTGAACAAGAAAGACCACTTTTACGCGGAGGATTTTCCAAGTAAAAATTTAATAAACATTTTGAGTTTCTGAAATAATAATAAAAAATAATGATCATATGGATATTACTAACAATGCACCTAATAATAGACGTTAACTAAACTAAGATATATTGCAGTAAAGCCTGCGTTAACGGAATTGCACATGACAGGGGAAAAATCTGTTCTAGTAAGGCTTTGTTACAATAGTATTATATAATATTCCTTATGTCAGAAACATGACATTTTACGTTTAAGAAATAATTCTGTCATAAACAGGATTCATTTTACCAGTTTCCCCTTTAATTTTGAAACAGTGTATTATTAAACGTATTTATGTAATTAAACATTATGTTTAAAATATAGAAAAGTATAATTGTAAAAATCGATGATAACCACAATTACATACTATTTTCTGCTTGCCTTACAAATTTTTCTGATTTATTACAGATCTTCCTCCTACAAATATTTATAAGACTTATATAATGAGAATTTAAAATTAATTTTTCCGACTTTCACAATTTTTCGGCCAATTGGTCGCCAAGCAGTTTTCACATACTGTACCTCACTCCGAGTCCTTTGGAAACATTATGAGTAGTGACAGATTTTTACACGGCACTCGTAGTAGGCACTTCTATATCGCTTCTTTTTATGTGATATCACTTCTTTTTATGACTGACGTTTTAGGTTCGTGGTTTGGCGGGATAATTTACAACGAGTTGTTTTTGATTAAATATCACTTCTTTTTGTAAGGTATTTCATTTGCATTATACATATTCTATTTTAATTCAGAAAAGAAAAGATAAACAAAAGATTATAGAAGTAAAAAAATAATCAAATAGTGATGCTATAAACTTTTCAAAAGTGTAATATATCTAGTAAGACATAATGCAGGACTTTTTAAAAATAATTCAGAACGATTTTATCGATCCTTACAAATCTTAGAAGAAATCATTTATTTTTTAGATATGATAGAATGTGCGAACTAACAAGCAGTATTTTTTGCTTGTTCCCTTTGTGTAGTCCAATATTTGAAACTTTAAAAAAAAATATTCCATTTTACAATTCAAGAGAACATTAAAGGTCAAATAAAATATTATAAAATCTTTTTATTTGTTTTATCCTTTGATAATTATATGAAGTTTAAAACAATCCGTTTAGTAAAATGGAAATTATTTCTCTTCAAACGGATAACATTTTAATTCAAAACCATTATGGAGCATCTGGTGATAGTATAAAATCTATGATTGTTTGAAATTTGTTGTCAATGAATCGCGATGCGGAAATCGGATCAAATGCAACTAACTCTCTTGTACTTTTTTATGTATATTTTTCACTAAAGGATTCATTTATATAATAAAAGTAGCAACATCATTCCAGTTCCATTCACTCGGACTTATTGTTAAAAACCAAGTAGCTGGTCCGTAATGGTAAGTCATACATCTTACATCATTTCTTGGCTGATATAGCAGTGTAAAATTGGCAAACAGAACGGTGCTGCGCCGCCCGCGATAAACAATTCAAACTTGATGGATCTGCTGCAAAGTATGAATATTGTGATATGTTTAATTATAATTTATTTAAGATTATGCATCTCAGTTAATGTTTTTTGATTTAAATTAGTATTAAATAAAATTTATTTAGTAGTTCAATAATAAGTTATTTATCTTTCAATTTTATGTATTTCAACTCTTTATTAACTCTTAACTGCTGTTAGCGATCTCGCAGATCACTATATTTTTCAATTTTCACAGTTAAACTTGTAATTCCCAGTTAAGCTATGAATACCGGTGAAATTTTCTTTCATTCTGAGCTCTAGAACTATTGCTAGACATTCTGAATGTTTGAAGTTTAATTATAATAGTCCTGGAGACAGTACTTGTGAGCTAATAGAGCCTTTCATCCATCTATTACTTAAACGGTCTCGGAGAACACACGCAGTAGTTATGCGACAATTCTTGTCACAGCAAATAATGGTTAAGTAATTCCAAAAAATAATTGCAATTAACCCTCATCTGCTGTTAGTGCTGCTTTTTTTTTATTTTTCACAGTTTAACTTCTAATTTCCAGTTTAACTATCAAAATAGTAAAATGTTTCGTCATTTGCAGTCCAAGTACAATTGTTTGAAATATTTGGAAAAGCAAGATTTTATTAGAAATATTACTCTACAAACAGTTTAGTGCAAAAACAGTATTTTATGATTAATTGCGACTTTTATTCATCTTTCAATCGAATGGTTTCGCAAACCTTTCTGAATTGTTATGAGGCAATTTTCTGCAACAGCAGTTAAGGGTTAAATGAACTTTTTCAGATGAATTCTCATGTGTAAAATGCATTATTACATTTAGGACTATGGACATCTCATTCAAGTTTTAACTGCCGTAAATGCGACAAAAGTTACCTAAATGCGACCGACAATCGTATATTGTGGTGACTACAGATAATTATTAAATTTATACAAAACAAGTTAGTTTTGAACTATAGCTACAGTATTCAGTAATTTGCTGCTTAATAAAATGTATGTTTATATAATAAAATTCCAAACACAGTAAAACCTCCCTAAAGAGACCACGTTCTCTTAATGGAGGTCATGTTTAAATATAGATTTTAACTGTTGAAAAAAGGTAACAACTAATGTTACTAAAATTTATTTTTCACAGTAGCAGGGCTCCGAAATGGTCCGCCAACTGAATATCGATAAATTTTAACAGAAAATTTTAGGGTAGGTTCGAGCTAGAATTAACTTTCAAATGTGATTTCGGGGCGGTTTGTAAGAAAAATCTAAAAAGAAAATTTTTCTAAAAAAAATATTGGTATTCAGTTGGCGGACCATTTGGGAGCCCTGCGTTAGGGAAAAATATGCAAATTTAAGTATAAGAACAAATGTTAATTAGATAAATTAACTACTGCAGAGTTTAAAAAATGAATACATTTGCTTTGATTTTACCGTTTTATCTTTTATAACTTTTATTAAAAAGTCCTTTCAAAGTTCCGTAAATAAATGTTTTTTTTTTTTTTTTTTTTTTTTTTTTTTTTTTTTTTTTTTTTGGACGGGAACAAATAATGACAATTTCATTAATTTATCTATTTCTTTGAGAGTTTCCTGACAGAATAGGGCAGGGGAGTTTATTGACCGTCATTCTTAATGTGTCATTAGAGTTAAATTCATTGCCTAAAAAGGCACAAAGGTGTTTAAATACTTAAATGTTATTGCAATAAAAAAAAAATTCTAAACTTAGTTTAGAAGTTTGATGAATAATGCGCTCTCCGGAATTATTTTTCTAATAAAACGTTCTTCAAGCGACGAGGAAAAAGCGGAATTTGTTTTATTTTCTTCAAAGAAATGGGTCGCACATGGAGGGAGTTCTACTGGATGGTCTGTGAATGGAGGTAAAATTAGTATTGAGCCTATGGGAATAAATTTCGTTCCATGAAAAAATGGTCGTTCAGGGAGATGGTCGTACAGAGAAGTTTCACTGTATACCCTAAATGCGACAAAACTATGGGGAATCGCGTCTCATTTAGGCACAATGACCTTACATATTACGTACGCCACGCTGAGCTCACATGGAAATATAAGTAGTGATATTATTACGTACGCCACGCTGAAATATAGGAGTAAATTACTTTAAACTGGTATAAATCAAAAAACTAATTAATATTTTTACACGAAACTTTCAAAGGTTTGAACTACTCATAAAAACAGTTCAAATGCCGCAAAGCGCGTAAAAATCCGATAATTACACATTGCTGTAGCCCTGTCAACAGATTTGGTCGGAACAAGAATTTAAAAAGTGCAAAAAACAGCACTTTTAAAGCCGCATTTACTAAAAACCTATTTGCCGGATTCAACTTTACTTTCGTTTTTTGAGTCACGTGGTACGCCCCATTCCATAGGAACAAGAATTTTGTTTCTATCATAAATAGTTCTCGAGCTATAGATGTGTCAAAATCCCGTTTTGGTCAGTCGGGAAAATGTAAACTAGACAGAGTACTAAAAAAAATGTACAAAATCGTTTGGCATTAATTGGCGGAAATTCCTTTCATTTACGGTTCATTGCACTGTTGTTTCTTTTGCTTGGCGAGAAACTCTGTCGAGTTTCTATGATTTCCTTTCAATTAAAAAATTATTGACACGGGATTCTTATTAACAGAAAAAAAAACAACTTTCAAATTAGATTTAAATGATTACGTGTTAAAAACAAAAAAATATTTAAAAATACGTCATAAAAATTGTATTTACACGTGACTATTAAAAGAGAAAGAAAACTTTAAAATAATAAATTCATTAATATGCGTTAACAGCAGTAAATATTGGAAATTACGTCATATTTAAACTGACCAAATAATAATACTGCCTAAATTAAAAAATATATTCACGGGACATTTATTTCATATTTTGGAATGATTTTTAGGTAGCTTTCATTACAAAAAGCTACCTATTGCAGCCGTTCGGAGGAAAGCGATTAAAAAAAATTTTGGTATATTTTCATCGATCATGACCTCCAGACCTCGAAACCACCCTCCGTTCAAAATTGACATATATATATATATATATATATATATGACATTTGTCACACTGTAACTCTCGTATTTATGAACTGATTTGGATGTAATTCGGTGTGTACATAGTACATACCAATGTCTCGACCGAGTTCGTTGGCAAGCTTCATCCGCCATTTTGTTTCAAAATGGCGGCCATTTAAAAATTTTAAAAAAATTTAAAATTTGAAATGCGGTACCAAAAATTTGAAAATGGAAAAATATTTTTTCTTATGTATTTAACCTTTATACAAAGATTCCGGAGCAGTTTTTGTTTCGTCTATATCTTAAAAAATGGCTGAGTTATAGCATTTTGAATTTCTAGCGTGGCTGACATTTTGAAACGTCCTGAAATTTGTCACGCGATAAAAGGCGTATTTATGAACCGATTTGGATGTAACTTCGTTTATACATAGTACATACTAATGTCTCGACCGAGTTCGTTGGCCAGCTTCATCCGCCATCTTGTTTAAAAATGGCGGCCATTTAAATTTTTAAGAAAAATTTAAATTTGGAATGTGGTACCAAAAAATTGAAAATTGAAAAAATATTTTTTCTTATGTTTTTCGACCTTGATAAAAAGATTCGGGAGCAGTTTTTGTTTCGTCTATATCTTAAAAAATGGCTGAGTTATAGCATTTTGAATTTCTAGCGTGGCTGACATTTTGAAATGTCCTGATATTTGTCACGTGATAACGGGCGTATTTATGAACCGATTTGGATGTACCTTGGTGTGTACATAGTACATACAAATATCTCGACCGAGTTCGTTGTCCAGCTTCATCCGCCATCTTGTTCCAAAATGGCGGCCATTTAAAAAATTTAAAAAAAATTAAAATTTTAAATGAGATACCAAAAATTTGGAAAATGAAAAAGATTTTTTCGTATGTGTTTTACCTTAATACAAACATTCCGGAACAGTTTTTGTTTTGTCTATATCTAAAAAAATGGCTGAGTTATAGCATTTTGAAATTCTATTGTAGCTGACATTTTAAAACGACCTGATTTTTGTCACGCGATAACAGGCGTATTTATGAACCGATTTGGATGTAACTTGGTCTGTAGATAGTACATACGAATGTCTCGACCGAGTTCGTTGGCCAGCTTCATTCGCCATCTTGTTTCAAAAGGGTTGCCATTAAAAAATTAAATTTAAAATTTAAAATGAGGTATTAAAAAATTGGAAAATGAAAAAGACTTTTTTATGTGTTTGGCCTTGATACAAAGATTCTGGAGGAGTTTTTTTTTTCTGAAAATTTGTTATTTTGCTTATATCTTAAAAAATGGTTGAATTATAGCACTTTGAATTTCAAGCATGGCTAACACTTTGAAACGATCTTGTATTTGTCACACGATAACACAAGTATTCACCTATTTCGATGTAAGAAGGCATGTGGATTGTATACATCAATTCCTCGACCAAGTTCGCTGGCCAGCTTCATCAGCCATCTTGTTTCAAAATGGCTGCCATTAAATTAAAAAAATTATACTTAAAGTGAGTTCCAAAAAGATTAGAAATTGAAAAAGGTTTCTTTCTTAAGTATTTGACCTTGATATAAGGATTCAGAAGCATTTTTTGTTTGTCTTTATCTTAAAGGGCTCAGATATAGCAATTTCAATATCTAATGTGGGTGACATTTTGAAAAATCTGATTTTTTGCCTGCGACAGCACTCATATATATCAATCGATTCCGATGTGAGTGAGCATGTGCACAGCATTTACTAAGGTCTCGACCAATTTCACTCGTTAGCCTCATCCACCATGTTGTCTTAAAATGGCAGGCACTTTAAGAAATCGCCGAATTTGGCAGCCAAATATAAGTTACTTTAAACAAAAGCAACTTGGATAAAGTTGACTAACTTCGCGAAATTCTCATTCATAATGATTTAGTATTGATAAAAATTAGTATTGAATCTCCTATATTCGGTTTCCACTAAATTGAGCTTCGTGTGTTTGAATAATATAAGTTAGCTTTTTTAAAATAAGGAATATGAAAGCTACCTCTTCCTCCCGGCACTGGCCGGAAGGACTTTTTAAAACTTTTTTTGCCAATTTTATTATAAAGCAAAGAATAATATTTCCTTTCTAAAAACAAAAATATTTTCACGTGAATATTAAAAAGAGAAATAAAATTTTAAAATAGTAAATTCATTAATATGCATTAAAAGTAGTCTATGGGAGAAATTTCGTCATTTTTAAAATGGCCAAATAATAATATTGACAAACAGCTTAAATTAAAAAACTTTTTTATGAGAGACATTTATTTTCTATTTCGAGATGATCTTTTTAACTAACGTTGCCAATTCTAAGACAGCGCAAATAATATTTCCTTTCTAAAAATAAAAGTATTTTCATGTTAATGTTAAAATCAGGAAAAAAAAAACTTTGGTGAAAATTAGTTCAGATTTAAAAAGATACATTTCAAATGTCTTGTTTAAATCAATCCTTTTATAGAATTGTTAGAAAATACCAGGAGGAAAAGACTCTATTTACTTGATTCATTTTATATTAGCTTATTTTCAAATGTCTAATTGGCCTTATTGAATCAAGCACGAAAACAGCCACTGGATGTCTTAACAGCAGCTGATTCGGCCTTAAAATTTCCCAATCAAAGGCAAATGAATGGAAACCTGTTTAAAGTGATATCGTCACTGGTTTTTAAATTATAATTCAATCATCTGAAATCTTTTTAAAACCGATCAAATTAGCGAGTTTTTAGAATCTGAATAGGGGTTGGCGAGCGAAGCTTTAAGGGGGCAGTGCCCACTAGTATATATATATCTTCTTAGGGGAACGTTTATTCCCTTAATACCTAGTTGTTTCAAAGCAATAAGCTTCAAAACATTAACCATTGACACTGGTGTAAAATTGGCGCAGAGGCGGAGCCTATTGACACCACTAAAGTTTTATAGTATTCTTCACCTTAATAGAAACGCATAAATTCTGTCATTAGATAAGGCGAAAAATACCACTAAAATTTAGTGGTGTCAATAGGCTCTTCCTCTGTGCCAATTTTCCACCACTGCATTAATCATTCTTGTTAAAATAAAATTATCTATAAATACTTTTTCTAGTTAATATTTTTCTAAACATATTATCCACACATAAAAGTGTAAATGTTTTTTAATACACATCTAATTAAAAGTTTAACTTTGCATTGCGTACCAGAAAGTGTAACTGTCTGATATATTTATCCAATGTTGCCCATTCATAGTACTTTTATTACGTCTTTCAACTGTTTGAAATAAAGTATATTTTATTAAACTAGTCAGTATGACGAAAAGATTAATTCATAAAAACCTATCTGTTTTAAAGCATCAAAATAAAATAAAAAATTTCGCCGTTTTCCTTAATATTGTAAAATTAAAATCCTCTAAAAACAATTTTCAAGTAATTATATGATTACAATATTTTAACAATATTTTAATGAGTAAATTATTCTTTAATCTATAATAATAAAGAAATAAGTTTGTGTGTGAGTGAGTGAGTGTGTCGACGGTGTTCTGAAGAGACCACTGCACGTAGAGCTACAAAATTTTGGGAAAAGGTACGTCTATATATGACGTTTTGCACCTCGAAGCCCGATTTTCGATTTTTTGGTTAGATTTTTTTATCCGATTTTTTATGCGATTTTTAGCACTTTTTAGGAGCGTTCGTAATTATATAAATACGTAGCACCTATAGTCGTCGTTCAGTCCGTCTGTCCGTCTGTCCGTCCGCATGTAACAGAGCAAAAACTACCCAACCGAATGGTCTGAAAATTTAAATATATGATTGTTACAAAATTTTGTCGAGCCATTTCAAATTTTATGAAAATCGGATGTATAGTTAAATTACAGGGATAGTCAAAAGTTTTTCTTTACAGTACGGCCAATGAGAAAAATTATTGCAAGTGCATATTAATGATGTTAAAGCTTTCCAAATGGTCTGAAATTTTAAACATATAATTATTGCGACATTTTGGCGAGCCATTTCAAATTTTATGAAAATCGGATGTATAGTTTAATTACAGGAACAGTCAAAATTTTTCTTTACATTACGGCCAATGGGAAAAATTATTGCAAGTGCATTTTAAATGAGGTTACAGCCTTCCGAATGGGCTGAAATTTTAAATATATAATTGCTGCAAAATTTTGTCGAGCCATTTCAAATTTTATGAAAATCGGATGTATAACTAAATTACAGGGACAGTCAAAAGTTTTCCGTTACATTAAGAAGAATGGGAAAAAAAATTATTGCAAGTGCATTTTAATGATGTTACAGACTATGCACTTATGAAGTGCAAACAAATACACATTCAGTACAATATCGGATGTAAAAAATAATTATAAAACTAGTTATAGTACGAACGCACTTCATTTGCCACGTTTGACGAGCAATTTCCAACTTGTTTAAGTTTCGAGGCGATTTTTCCAGTGAGAAGAATAAGGTTTCTTTCTTTTAACCCAATATAGTACATTTTGTTCTCTTTTCAAAAAAGTTTATTCGGAATTCGTGCAGTGATTTTTGAATTTTTACTGAAATTTTTATGCAATTATTGAAGAACATTTAATGTATTTCCATTACTATAAGGAGGTTACCGTAGAAGGACACAGTTCTGTCGTCAAATGCCGCCAAATTTGTCGCCAAATTTGGCGACCAAAATAAGTCGCCAAAAGTGACGCCAATCGGCGATTTCTCTAATATTTGGCCAAATTCCCATATACTTTCATTGTAAACCAATATGGATTACTTGCTTACAGAAAATCAGCAAATTGAGATATTTTAATGCAACAAAAGCTAATATTAACTTAAGGGATTATATTAATTCGATTTTTCCACATTAGGAAAAAGAATACGGTTTCTTTATTTTAACGCAAGATAGTAAATTTTATTCTCTTTTCCAAAAATTTTATTCGGAATTCGTGCAGCGATTTTTGAATTTTTAGCGAATTATTTTGCGATTATTAAACAGTATGTAATGCATGTCCATACCTATAAGGGGGTTACCGTAGGGAGGGAGCATGTTCTGTCGACAAATAACGCTAAGCTTGTCGCCAACTTGGCGCTATATCCCCAAATTTGGCAACCGAAATGAGTCGCCAAAAGTGACGCCAACTTGGCGATATCTCTAATATTTCGCCAAATTCCGATAGACTTCAACTGTAAAACAATAGGTTTTACTTGCTTACAGAAAATCAACAAACTGAGATATTTTAATGCAACAAAAACTAATATTAACTTAAGGGATTATATTAATTATATTTTAGCGAGTCCAAGTAAATTAATTACGAATAAAAGTAACATGATCTAATGCTGAGCATTATTTCCAAAACATAACTTTTAAGAGGGCCCACAGGTAAAAAAAATTAGATTTGAAACTTTTATCCAATTATAGTAAATTTTGACTTTCGTGATTTTTGAACTTAATGGGAATTTTAATGCGATTTTTACGTTTCTTCGCGATCTGCTGCAATTTTTTGACATTCCATATTTGATCTAAAGTACATTCTGCCCTCATTTCAATAAAGTTTATTCGGATTTCGTATAGCAATTTTCGAATTTTTCAGGAATTTTGTATGTGATTTTTAGTGTATTTTAGCGATTTGCTACTATTTTTTCCACATTAGTGAAACAAATCAACTTGCAATCTTCGAACGCAATATATATATATTTTTTTCTCTTTTCAAAATTTGACAAGCGATTTAAAATTTTTTTCGCGATATCTTATTGTGATTTTCAGAGCTTTTTCGTAATTCCTGCTGTTTTTTGACGTACCCGGGACACGCCGGGCAAGTTCGCTAGTACTCAATATTTAAATAACAGTTATACATTCATTCTGCATTATTACGTGTAGTATGTAATAGGCAGACTTTTTCATCCAATTCATTATAATTTTACTAAACGTTTCAGGTGACGAAAAGAAACTGTTTATTTTAAAAACAAATTGTTGTGTTTCATATTCCAAATATGTCTGAAGTAATACTTTTTTCCAGGGACATTTACCATCAGGATGTCATAGAGCTTGAGCACATAATAGTACTAGACATGTTTTTTTAATTTATTTATTTATTTATTTATTAGCAAATAAAGCCTTTGTGCAACAATATTATGAAGCAGAAAAACCAACGTTTAAAAATGCACAAAAAAATATATGAAAAGCAGCAAACAGCTGTTTCGAATCTACTAGCGAGTTTCTTCTTTAGTGCAAGATAGGGAAAAAGGAACAACGTGCTAGAAAAAGCAAAGCTGAGCAAAATGATAGACAGAGACGCGCTGCCTTAGCTGTCTCTGTCTATCATTTTGCTCAGCTCTGCAATATTCTATATTCAATATTCTATTATTTCATATTCAAATATGCTATAATTATTTATAAATAGTATGAAAATTACATAATAATATATTACCAATAAATAATTTGAAAACAAAATAGTAAATCTAATTAGCTATTTGGAATATCTAAGCACTGCTAATTTATTAATTATAAATAATTAATTATCTTATTAATGTGTAATACTTAATTTGATATTAGTGTAACTAAAATGAACTCTATTTTAAATATTAGAAAAAAAAAACTCTTAATAATATTTTATATTTTGCAAAGTAATTTTTATCTTTTGATAGATGTATGATTTTACATAATATTAGGTACAATTTATATATGGAGTGAAACAAAAGAAAAAGATCACCGCTATAAGATAAGAGTACTATTTATTTGAATCTATTCTCTAAAAACAGTTTCATATCAAAATTTTATTCATTTTTATACACCATAGTTATAATGTGACAAAAACATCATATCATGTTAATCATTAACTGAATAAAATCTAAAGAAGTATAAATGATGTTAATGTTAGCTTATTATTGGTTCTGGTTCAAATAATATCACCCCCCCCCCACACACACACACACACTTACAAAAAAAATCTCTGTCGGCACGGCCTACAGCCGGGTGTAGATTTCGATGTTAAGTATATTAATTGCACCAACAAAAACTAAATCATGATTAGATATAAATCCCCTTTAACAATTTTATCCGGCCGCTTTTGACGAATTTTTATTTCATTTTTATGTAATAGCTGGTTTTATCAGAATCATGTTAAGGCGGTATTACAAAAATTATTTTCCATGCTCAACAACTCGAAATTTTCTGGCACATTTTCAGATTCATTTTTAATAGAAAAAATACAAAACTTGCTGACGTGATTTTTGAAAAGATTTATAAGCAACATGTGTTTTTATTTTTCTTTCAATTAATTGAAACTTGATTAATAAACAATTATTTTTTCAGTAGTGCAATATTTTTCGTTTCTAACACAATTCCTTCGGAAATTCTGTTCAAAATGCCCACTTTGACATCATTTTTTGAAATATATTCTGCCTGTATCCGAAAAATCCGTCATTACGGTACATTATATAGTTTCTGAAGAAGAGAATTTATTAATTGGACGCGTTTGAGAGGAAAAATTAATTTAAAAATGAGTAAGAAAATAAGCAGTTTGGATTTGAATACATTCTTAATAAAATGTTTTTTTTCCTTCAACCGCTATGTATTTTTAATTTGTTTTTGCTGTATGAATGGGTCCTATCAAAAATTTGTCTATATAAATGTTGAAGACAATATTAAGAAGATATATGATAAATTCATGGGGATTTTATATCTTGTGAATTGACGGAGTTATAGAATTTTTTCTTCTTCACCCCCCCCCCTTTTTTTGTACGAATTGGTCCTATCAAAAACTTGTGAATACAAAAGTTGTAGATAATATTAAGGAGATGTATATTAAAATTAATTGGAATTGATATCTTGAGAATTGACGAAGCTATGAATTTTTTTCTCCCCAAAACCCTATTTTTGCGCCCCTTGAGCCCATTTTTAATTTTATCCAAAATCTGTGATACATAAATTTTTGGTCCTATTTTTAGAAGTAATAAAAACTTTAAACTGATTTGACATGTACAAAAATTAATAAGTTATGGGGTTTTTTCTGTTTTCACAAAACCCCTCCCTATTTCCACCCCTTTGGTCCAATTTTGCCCATTCACGAATTTGACTGTTAACTGGAAGTTATCGTGTCCAGAAGAAAGTGATATACATATATATAGATAGATACACAGATATATATGTATATATATATATATATATATATATAAAGTTTTTTACTGATGGTGGTTTTGGGTTCTAGGGGTCATGATCGGTGTAGATCTGCAAATTTTTTTCAGAAATTCCAACATAGGAACGACGCTATACAGATAGAGATAGTTAAAATAAAACATAGGAAAGTATTTAAAAAATTAAAATAAATATATTATATAATTAAAAAGGTAAATATGATCAAAACTGAATAATTTACATCCATCAAGCGTAAAAAAAAAAAGAAATTAAAGAAACATTTACTTTGCTGTCATCTATGTACAGTCGTGGAAAAAAAAAATAAACACCCCCTACTAACTCCGCAACAAATTATCGTAGAAGAAAGTTACTGGTACCGAACGATTTTAAATAAAGTCTACTTTTAAATGATGTATATAAAATTTGCTTAGGGGGCCATCTACATATTAAAACGACCCATAACTTCATTTTTTTCAATAGCAATACCCAATTCTGACAGCATAAATGAACTCTACACCCTTCAAATAGCCTAAAAACAAATTTTTATGCAATTCGTACCATAAGTTTCCGAGAAATTAATTATTTTAAAACGAGTGTATTTTAAGGGCTGTATCCAAATTGAAGTTGGGTTCTCGATTGCTAACCGAGAGAGCCGCCTTCTTGATCAAGGCACCTTAAGCACCACTCAAGCAGTCAATGAAGTCTGTTAGATAACAAGGCAGCAGAAGAAATTTCAAAATATCTACTCACTTCAATCATAGACGGCCCCTTAAACCATCATTTTGCCGTTTTCTAAGCATAATTTGAAAACTACTTGGAAGAAAAATGTGAAATTTGAGATTTTCATAAAGCAGGACTTAATAAATCTAAATCCACCAAAAAAATTGTAGGTTGCAATTCATAATTTTTTCGAATATTAATTTTATAATTCATAATTCATATCATAAAATTATAAAAATTGCAAATTCAGCGTATTTATGTTTGGGCACATTAGTTTTATTTCTAAACAAAAAATTAGCACATTAGGAGCATAATTTCAGAAGATATAAATAAAAATATGAAAATGTAATTTAACATTAGAAGCACTAAATTTTGAATGTTTATAATTCAAAAACTTAGCATCCAAATGACTTGAAATTTGGTGTCTAATATTAATAATAGTAATAATATTCAATAAAAAATGTATTTAATATTTAGTAAAATTACATAAAAATGTAGAATAGGATGTAAAAAAAAAATAATGCATTACTAAATTTGTAAAAATCATAAACTATAGATTGAAAAAAATGTATTTTTAACTTTATATTAAAATATATATATATATATATATATAAAGTAATCATTCTTCTTATCATTAAGTGTGGAAAGGAATAATATATATTTGCTGCTACATTTTTATTAGTCATACGTTTAAATTTCTCATTGATAAGCTCATTTTCGAAATTTAACTCTGTATTTGTTGAGTAATAAATAATCGCGTTTGTCTTAAATATTTTATGAAAATCACACTAAATCTACTTCTAAAGCAGTGTTGTTTATCAATAAAAATAAAATAATAATCTAATTGACATAGGAAATTACAAAACAAATAAAAAAAAAAAAATGCAATTTAACAAATTACAACGAACATTTGGAAAATGATTTTTTCGAAGACTAAAATTTAAGACATAAAAAAACGCACGGAGTTGGTCATACATTACGTACGCCATGAATTAAACATTAACATTACTGGACCCATCATGAACAAATTTTAGTTTTACAATTTTCGGTACTGTAAATTTTTAAACTTGATGTTTTTGATTTCCTACCCTGACAGAGGACAATAACCATTTTTCCAAATAGTTAATAGAATATTAATTAAAATTGTGTATTTAATAAATGAATTATATTAAATAATATGCAGTTCCTTCTGTTGAAATTAATAAAACTTTACATGGACTTTCACCAAACTACCTTTAATTATTAAAAAATATATATTGCAGGTGATTTAAAATAAATAAACAATAAAAGTAAAAATATACAATTGAGGATAGATGTATTTTTATTTACGTTAAGCCATTGACTTACTACAAAAATTACAGAAAATTTTGCTAATCAACTACAAAAAATGAAATAAATGTTGATGGGATGAAAATAGCACGCCTGATATGATAAAAGCGCCAAGCTGGTAACCTTGTACGTGACTTAAGTATTTTCTAGTAAGTACCCACCTGCTTTCATCGCCAAAAGGTTGTCTTTTTCGGCGGTGATCTCCTTATTGGCAACTGTCGGATTTGATTCATGCGAGAGAAACGTCGACGCGATAAAGTTTCAGGGAGAGCCGGAGGAAAATTTCGAGGCGATTTTCGAGGGAGAAAAAGCTGTTTTTCGCGTTTTCTCTGCCCACCGTCACGTGATGGTGGGCAGTGATCCCGGCTTCAAGAAAGTGTTGCAATTTCTGAGTCTAGTTATATGAGAAGTCTATGGTCCCTACTCATGCGCAGTGTCTTATTTTTGCTATAACGGTTGGGATCGGCGAAAATGCTGCCAGGACACGACGCAAGCTCTCTTTGCTCGCGCGCACCACCTATTAGAGTATACAACAAAAACGCCCCACGTAGGCATTCAAGAAACAATCGTCTTTGATCTTTGACCGCACTTACTTAAAAAAACATGCGTCTTATTTTACTGTTTTCTGGCATATTTATATCTCTAAGACAAAAAGTATTTTTCTTAAATCTCTTTTTTTTTTTTTTTTCAAAATTATAATATAAAGTATATAAACAAGCAGATAAACGACTTTTATTAAATTTAAAAAACTTATTTCGAACTAGAAATTAATTAATGTGTGAATTTAACAAGATTACAAATGACTATCACATAAATCAAGAGACATTTAACTAAACCAATTTTCTGTTTCAAGGTATGATTTTTTTTTTTTTTTTTAAGTTGGAGGCCGACGTATAACGTGCTCAGGAACATACCACACATGTAGAATGCATTTTAAAATTTTTAGGTGTTTCTCCGTATTACAAGCAACCTTTTTCTTTCAAACAAATCTTTACCAGATATGTAGCATGAATATACAATAAAGATCATTATAAAATATAATAACTAAGCAAAAAAAATAGGATATCCGCTAATGCCAAGCCTATTCGCAAGGATCTTCCCAATAGAAATATAGAAATATGAATTACAGTCGAACCTCTATTTAACGAAGTCGCTAAATCCCGGAAAAAAGTTCGTTATATGGAAAATTCGTTAAATAGAGATTCACCTTTTAAAATACTTTAAACTACATAAAACAGATTTTAAATTCATAAATACTAAATATTTTTACTAAAAGTAATTAATCATATTTTTTTATCGACATAAATTATATCGATTTGTTTTATTTATTTTACCCACCAATATCCATCATCAATTCATTTTTTCTGTGTGTTTAAATCTTTGAAATATGCGAGGAAAATAGGACATTGTCCGGGAATACACTGTATTTTCTGTTTAAAGTAAATAGTTTTACATTAAAATTAAAGAATTTTAATGACCTTATCGTATTTATTATTATTATAACAAATAATTTAAGCGAAACATTAACCTATGCGTCCTTAAATTTAGTTTCTGAAAAACTAAGATTATTTTGTCTGCGTTTTTTCTTTTAAAAAGTGCTTTCTCTCATAATACGTCTCGCATCTTTGCAATACACCAAAAACCACTTCATGCGTATTTTCTTCTAAGTACAATCCGCGTCGGATTGTTTCAAATGATTTTAGCAATTCATCATACGAAGTTTTGTTAATTCCTGCATCATGATCATTTCCATCATCATCATATTCGACTTCATCGCAATTCATTGCTGTATTATTTTTATTTTTCACACTGTCGGAAATATCCAATTCGGATAACGTTTCCGAAGTCTGAATTTCAGAATTAAGTGAAATACAATCATCAATCAGCACATCATGGTTAATTTCTTCTTTTTTTTTCTCACTGTATCCACATTTTTTTAAAGTTACTCTTAGGGATTATCGCCTTCGTCCTCCGTACTTACCGAGTTCTCACTGCTGACAAAGAAGGCGCCTGGTAAAACCAGTACAAGGCCATTGAACATCATAAAATGTGTTTAAGGAAAGAATAACTTTGAAATGTCCAGAAATATTTTGAGAAATGGGGAGAAAAAAATTTTTTGAACACAAGAAAAAGTTCGTTAAATAGAGAACGCACTTCGCTATTTGGAGGTTATTTTACGAAAAAATTCGTAAAATGGTCTTGGTTCCAAGGAAAAGTTCGCAAAATAGAGGTTCGTTAAATAGAGGTCCGACTGTATTAATCTTAAGCCATTACCCACTGGCGTTACGTTCCTGCAACTGCAAATAACTAAACTGCTAAACTGCAAATAACTAACTGCTAAAAATAACTGCGCATCCTTGAATTAACTATCAATCTACCAATATTTTTGAATTAAACAATTTGCCTTATTTAATAACAAAAATGTTGATTAGTAAATAAAGTGAAGATTATATTTCAAAATTTTTTGTCAAACGTTTTCCTGCAAAAACGTTGAAGACCTCTATGTTATAGATTTGGCAGTTAATGAGTTAATTTTTAATTATATATATATATATCATGTCTATAATGCACTCATGTAAAATTTGAGCGGTTTTCTTGTTTCAAAAGCACGTGGTGGACGACTAAATATAGAACATGTAATATACATCATGCATTAATAGAAATATACTGATTAATCACATAATTAGAAATTCCTTATTTTAATTAAAATAGGCGTCACTAAAAAATAATTTTGCATTTGTTATTTACTAAAATATTTTAAAAATATATAAATAACGTTTATAAATCAATAATGAATTAGTAAATCTTATCTTTGTGTTAGTTCAAGTAGCACAGTCGAGTAAAAGAATAAAAACAAACATAAATTGCGCAATGAAAAAGTGTCCATGAAAAACTCAAATTGCCTTGTTTAAAATAAGTCAGCAGTCCGGTCATCACTAAAATATTTTGCTACTTGTTTAAAATATGTTAATTTATTTTTTTTTCCATAATTAATTTCGATATGATATTCTAAGAATTTTAATCATGAAGATAAATTTCATATTTAGAAAGTTACAGAAATTCGCATTCATCTAATATTTCATTGTTATGTATGAAGCAAATGAGTGCGATTCTACAAAAAGAAAATCTGTTTTTATTTATATTTGAAAAATAATACTCATAATTTAACATGAAGTACTAAGCGATATTCTACACAGAAAATAATACGAAACTGCAATTCGATAAAACACAAGCTAATTATTAAACAATTATTAAATTCTGTAATTTCATTTAACAGTATTTTTAATTTGTTCATCAAATTTAAGCAATTGCTTTCTGTATAAAATCTGGTACACATCCAAATAAAGTTGGTGCCAAGATATTTGAGTAATGCTCTAAAACTACGTGTCCTACATCTGTTTCAGAGCATTTTGAAAAATGCTTATATATCATCCGAAGTTGCACAAGACACGTTTGTTTATCTCTTTTAAGATGGGTGAAAGGCGCATTGTTCAAGAAATCATAAAATATTAAGTTTTCTGAATGGGTATTTTGTTTTAAAAGTTAAAGTTTTATTTTTGTAAAAAATTCAAAATGCATTCACTATTTAACCTCCTTATGGAATATGATATTTTACGTTTCTGCAGCATTCTTTTAGATATATATTTTTTTTTTACTAAACCCAATGTATATATTTATTTATTGTAAACGTTTCATTTATATCTTTTTAGAATTCCAACAAAGCCGCTGCTGTTTTCATTTCGCGAAAGGAAAAATGTACTAATAGGATGCGAATTATTATCACTATGTTTTATATGATAATGAGATTTTTTCTTCAAAGAAATATACTGAAGTCAAGCGATGCCAGTATTATGAACTAACTGCCCTTGGCGGCCAGTTTGCCCTCCCTTAAATGTACACTAAGCATTTTATAATGTCACTTTTATTCATATTTTAATTTACTTGCTCAATGCTTTGCCAAATTGGAAGAGTCTGATAGGGAAATCAAGAACTCGGTATCCTTATGTTAGCCGAGAGGGATAAATCGCCAAACGTTGTTCATATCGCATTTTTTCGTATTTCATTAATTTCATTTAAAATATAACATTTTCACTCATTTTATTTAAATGCGTAACTTTAAAACTGCAACATTTAAAATCCCTGACTTTCACTTATTTCTTTATTTAAAAAAAAGAAAAAGAAAAGAAAAATAGTAAATAATACCACAAACCTTGACATTTAATTTGAATATCAATGCATTGTTTAAATTTACCACGGGAAAAATAAAAATGCTAATTGCTGAGTTAAAAATGTTGGCGGGAATTGCGCTCGGCTAACATAAAATTACCAAGAATACTTTGCCATCAGTACAACCTTTATGTAGTTTTATTAGAAAAAATGTTTTTTATTAAAAATGGCCGCCTTGCATTTGAAAAGCGATGGGGTCAGCCCATAATTGGTTGTGACAGTCACATGACGGAGAAAATTATAATATAGATGAAATGATGGCGATGGAACATATTTGGCGATTTATCACCTGCTTCCGGCTAACATTAAAGTACCAAAATGCCCCCCTCCCGGCATATAAAAAGCGAAGCGGTCAGCCCGGAACTGTTGATGACAGTTACATGACTTAGGCTATTATTATAGAGATGATTTTATTGAGCATGTTTTGAGTTAATACAAGTTCGTCAGAAACAGGTAACACACACTTAGGTACCCAATTCTCAATACACTGTTTTGATTTTATTGAACATGTTGTAAATCAATACTAGTTCGTCAGAAACAGGTAACACACATTTAGGTACCCAATTCTCAATAAACTGTTTTGAAGTTAATATTTTGTTTTGCTAAAAATATATTATTTTGATATTATATTAATAGCCATTGACGTTCTTAATAGGTTCGTGATGTAAAATAATAATCAGTTCTCAGCATTTTTGCTTGAATGAATGTAAACATGTCGGTGTTTCTACTGATTAAATTAATAAGTTCTTTTCGCATTGACAATAATAATGAAGGAAGATTTTATCAACATAAAATTAATATTTGCTATTTAAAATCTTGAATATTCTGGATAATCGAACTATAACTTCTATTTTACTTTTTAAGAGATAAATTAATATAAATATTAAGAGAAACTAATTAATTATGTAAAAAAGACTTTTAGTTTCAATTTATATTGCATCAGATATTCTTAAAATGAAACTTCATTATTTTGAAAAGTATAGAAGGATTTTTGCTATCAAGTATATAAATTCAATGGAGTTATTAATCTAGAGGAAGCGATATACTCTATGTCTACTAGTTGGGTTGAAGTAACTGATGAGGTAGTCACAAGATGGAGGCTGTTTTTGTTTTAATCGGTGTAACGGTTTCTGATTACCGTCGGAGCAAACTTACACCAGTAAATTTGAATAGAAAATTTCGATAAAAACTTGGACTTACGCTGTCAAATTTAAAGATTAAAAACACTTAAGATACTCATCAGCGTATGCATATATAACAAAATATAAAATACACATGAAAAATACACTATAGAGATTTTGTTATGGTAATTAATGAAAACCTGTTATTCGACTATAAATTTGTACATATATTTTAATGCTCACCAAGTAAGAGGATGAAAATTTTGTACATTCATTCTAGACCTAAACTAAAATGATTAAAGCAATTCCCTCCTTACCCTTAAATAATTCTGAATTCGGGCTTTATTTTATTCCCTACCACTGGGCTTAAAAGCGGCCTGATAAAATTGTTAAACTGTGTTCATCTCTAATCTTGATTTAGTTTTTGTTGGTGGAATTAGCATTTAATTTCGAAATCTACCTGTGCCTGGTAAACCGAGCCGGCAGAGGTTTTTGTTAATTTATAGGAAAAGCCACAAGGTTAGCACAAGAATTACCGTGTTAAGCTCATAATAGATATATAAAAGAAGAAACTGCAATAGGTACATTTATGAAGAAATAAATTTAACAGAAAACATTTAGAAATATTTATGTAATAAATTTAAAAAATAAAAAAACCCGACTGCAGCGAACTAATTAATTATTTCTCATCAATGTGAAACTATTTTTTATATTACTTACCTATTTTTTTTATTTACTTGTACATTTTTTTATTGACTTTTAAGTTGTGTTTCATTGTTAGTTCCTATCTATAAGCACTGTTTTGATGAGGTCTATAGATGTCTATGATGGTTAGAGTTGGAGTAAAGCTAGAGATCCTACCTACACAACTTTCAGGTTGTATAATATTTTAACGGAGCTTCTGACTGTAAAATAGTCAACGTAACATCGTCTTCATTTTGAAAGACCTATCCAATGATATGCCACTCAATAGGGTGCGTAATTTTTTTTTTCGTCTCTGTCGCCATTTTGTAACTTATGGTCGCCATTTTGAATTTATAAAAACAAAACCCTGCCTATAACCATCGGACGGTAAAGACGAATAAATAGATACCTTATTTATTAAAATCCATCCCGCCGTTGGGATGTTTCGAGGGTATAAAGAAATCTACATACCCAGATACGCGTGAAACACATAACCTTTACCTTTATATAACCTTTATATAACCTTTATTTCCAATTAAGTCAAATTTGTATTTTAAGTCTTTTATAATCAGAAAGAAAAATAAAATTAACAAAAGTGATAAATTAACTTTTAGGAGTTTTTCTTAACCCTTTGCGCTCGGCGTCTCTTACACCAGTTTTATTCGATCGGCACCACTTTTTTAAAAGAAGTTTCGTTCAAGTACACAATTTCAAAAATGCTCTGATTAAATAAGGTACATTTTATTTTCCTTTATTACTGGTGCCAAAAACAAAATTTGCAATGAAAGATTATGTCTCTGCAGCGGAGCCCTCGAGTGCAAAGGGTTAATAGTAATAAAACACCTTTCTTTCTAAAGTCAAAATTATATTTTAAGTCTTTTATAATCAGAAAGGAAAAGAAAATTAACAAAATTGATAAATTAACTTTTAGGAGTTTTTCTTAATAAAAAAGACATGGGATTTCATTCTGAAATAACTTGTTATCGTACTTTTATCATGTTACAGATGGTTATGAGAAGATCAATTTATTTACTAATTAGAATAATTGTGTTAAAATTAATCTAGATCAATTCCTGTTTCTGAGTTCTTAAAAGAATGTGATGATTAATTTTTACGCTTGTGAGACTAATTGTAGAAATGAAAGTTTGAAATAAAATTTTCTTCATATTAGAGAACTTACAGAGTTAATTCCTTCATAAATTCATTTTTTTTTTCGTAAAAAAATCAATAAAAAAGTTAATTCCATGTACCATTTCCTTTATACCGGGTGTCCTAAAAAGGACTGACTGATTTTAAAATTCAATAACTTGCAAACGGTGACAGATATTTTAAAAAATTCTTGCAGGAGGGTTGTGCATGAGGTCAAGAGTTTTTTTACAATGATTTTCGATTTTAGTTCGAATTACAAACAATAGATGGCGCTGTAAGCAATAGGCGCTAAATACAGGCTCGATATTTTGGCCTTTCTCTTCTTCCATGCGGAAAAAGGGAATTAAAATGTATTGAGTGGGTCCCGAAGTACAGCGCCTAGAAGATACAGTGTGGAAAACGGCTATCTATATTATAAAGGACAAACATATCTGTGCGTAACGCATATGTCATTTTTCGAATGGCAACACTTTGAAATTTGAAACAAAATTATAATTTTGCAATTTTCTCTACTGCAAATTTTTAAACTTCTAAACATCGCACATTTTAAATTTTTACACCGTCGTATAAGAAAAAAAATGCTGTTTTAAATGCAGTTTGTTTGAAAGCAGTATCTCAATTTATTTTTGAGATATTAATTTTTTTGTTGTTTTTAATACCATTTTTCTTATCGTGGCATCAAAAGTACATCATTTCTATTGAAAGTCATTGAAAGTAAACGGAAAATAGGAGATACTGTATCTTTTTGTTGCCATCTTCTCATAAAATCTGGAAAAAAAGTTGAATTTAAAATATGGGCTATGTCAAGAATATTGTCTGTCATTCCGTGATAATGACGTCATATGCACACTTTTCTATAGACGAAGTTTAAGACTGTATTGTAAAAGTGGATTGCCTTAGCGGATTCAAATGACGTCATTTTTTTAAAAAGGAGTGTATTTTAATTCTTAAACCTGAATCATGTTTTGTAGAAGTGCGTCATTTTCACGGCCCAGCTGCTTTGAAATTCTTCACAGGTGAAAATGCTTCACTTTTGAAAATAATGTAATCGAAACTACACTGATAAAACGCAATGTTTTACAAAAATTTAGAGTATCTTTATAAAAAGAGGTGACATGCAAATAATAGCGATTTATATTACAAAAATTAATGATTCTCGCGTGGATGGATTTTCTTCACCGAGTTAGACAAGCAAAAAAATAATTTGTGGTTTAAAATAATATCGTGTTCTTGAAGTTTTTGTCGAAAATTCTCTCGAATAATAAAATTTTAATGCTATTCTTTAGGACATTCTATTATAATTTTATCAAAATAACATAATTTGCTTAATTTAATTTTATATAATCTATATATTTAAAACACAAGTGTATTTTTTAGTCATCTGCCCTGATCTTTCTGCTGAACCAATTTTACTAATATTTTTTTTTTAAACTGAAATCTTTGTAGATGTGTTCACACTATCTGTTTTTTTTTTTTAAATATCCCCACTTTTATATTTTAATTTTAAAAGCATTTTATGAAATTTCTTCGAAATGATGAAAATTAGATAGCTTTCATTATTGCAGACAAGAGAGCAGGCAATAAAGCTAAAAATAGCTTTATTCATGCTATTTTCTGATAAAAATTCAAAATTGCTGGTAAAAGTTGTTGTATAGGGCTTATTTGTGCCAAATCCAACTAGGAGCAGAGTATTATATTAGGTGCATAATAACGGAAAATGGCATACTGCTTTTGAAAAAACGCATTTTTCCTCATAAATTTTCTACATTGTTTTTCCTTCTGCATGTGTACTGATACTAAGTTTCAGACACTAGGCGAAATGCTTATTTAAGTGAAAATGAAGTCATATTTAAAAGAAAACGATCATTTTCTTAGATAAAACTAAATATTTTAACACAAATGCGTCTAAAAAACATAAATTACGGAAATTTTTAGCCTCCGGAAATGAGTTTTGAATCTCAAGTAAAGAGTGCGTCTATTCACATAAAAGATGTTGCTGATAATCGTGACTTCAAGTTTTGAGTTCAAATGATTTTTAAATGATCAAACAAATTCAATTTTTTTTTTAATGATGAATATGGATATGAGCAGTGCGTAGGCAAATTTTAAGAAGGTGAAAATTGCTGTTTTCATGCTGGAAATCCATGCTTAAGGGTCTCCATTGACAACCACATACTAATAACTGATCTTTATTATATTTTACTGATTAGGTATATATATTATAAAGAACAAACGTATCTGTGCGCAACGTTGACGTCATTTTGTGAATGGCATCACTTCACGATCAAATTTCGATTATGAAATTTTCGCTACTGCAATTTTTTAATCTTCTGAACATCGTACATTTTCAATTTTCGTCGCATAAGGATAAAAAATTACTTTCAAATTCAATTTGTTTAAAAACTTTATTCAGGGACTGATGTATTCTATTTTCTAAAATAATTTTTAAGCATGATTTTTTTAAAGTTTATCTTATCACGTGCCGGTTTCAATACATAATAATAATAAACATTTTGCATATAAAGCAACAAACATTTTTCAGCATTTGTTTCTGACTATTTTTGCATAACGAAATTAATACCTCCTTTATAAACAAATAAAAGAATAATATTAAAAAACCCACCAATCTAATATATATGTGAAAGTCAAATTAACGAAATTACTACTTCTTTTATAAACAAATAAAAGAATAATATTGAAAAGACACAAATCTAACATATTTGTAATCGTACAATTTAAATTTTTAGATCACCAAATAGGATTTTTTTTTTTTGTCAAATAGAATTTGCTTGCGAAGTTCATCTGAGTTTACTGATTGTCTATGGTTTTAAAAACAATTTTAAAGCATGAAATATTTTTTTAATTTATCGATATCGCGCCGAGCTCGATTACAAAAGATTAATACGTATGCCCAAAGACGTATGTGCAAAATAAAGAGTTCATCGTTTTCTTACGGCTAATATCCATTAAAAAAACTTCCCTATGAATAAATAAATAAAATAATATAGATAAAACACAAATTTACCAGACATGTATAAGCTCTGAAATTATCAGAATATAAAACGATACCATAAGTAACAAAATCTTGGCAAATAACTCTTAGCATGCGGCTAATAAGAAAATATCGCTTTTGATAAATTAAAAAAAATTATTTGATTGTATAATTCGTATTTTCCATATGAAAAATGCTTTTTTAATGTAAGTGGTCAATCTAAAAAATTTATTGCATATAAGAAAATTATTAGTTTTCAATTAAAAAAAACGTTTTCACCTGTATTCTTTAACCCGGGAAGCCCGGGTACAATCCCCTAGTTCCTATAATGCTTTAAAAAGTGCTAAAAACTTGTATCCCAAAAATCTCCAACAATGCTCAGCGGCAATATGCTGATACGAGCGCCATCTCGTAACTCTTTTCAATATAAACACTGTGTTTTCAAAAATTATAGAATGTTAAATATCGGAAACTATAAATATAAGATATTTTGGTCTGATATAAACTAATTTAGTTAAGGAATGACGTGAAATAGGTTAAATAGTCTCTTTTAGAATTACTATCGTTTTTAAATCACTACGATGGCGCTATGATCGACATCTTGTTATTCAGCATCGTTGTACATTTATGGGATTCAATTTTTTAGCACTATTTTGTAGCCGTTTTCCACACTGTATCTTCTAGGCGCTGTACCCGAAGTGCCAAAAATCCAGCCCGTATTTAGCGCCTATTGCTTACAGCGCCATCTATTGTTTGTAATTCGAACTAAAGCCGAAAATCACCGTAAAAAAACTTTTGACCTCATGCATAAGCCTCCTGTAAGAATTTTTTTTAAATCGGTGAATCATTTTTAGGACACCCGGTACATAGACATCACATTTCATACACAGTCTAGTGATAGACAACAGTGATATAATGATTTAGGTAATTGAAAAAACGTTTTATGTCCTGTACTGCAAACATAATTATTTTGTAAGATAAGGTTTGTAACTTTAACGTGTAGTTTTAACTCTCAGAATGTGATTTTATCTCTGATTATATTGTTTATTATTTAATTAATTACTTAGTAATTTAAAATATTTGATTATGAGATATAATATTTAAAAAAAAAACGGCCTACAGGTGGAGGTACATTTCGAAATTTAGTACTAATTTCACCAACAAAACTAAATCAAGATTAGAGATAAAACCCAATTGAACAATTTTTTCTGTCCGCTTTTGGCGAATTTTTAATTTTATTTTTTTCTGTAAGAGATAGTTTTATCAGAATCATATTAATGCGGTATTCAAAAAAATATTTTCACACGCTCCAACTCGACATTTTCTGACACAAATTCAGACTTGATTTTTCGAAGAGATTTATAAGAGATCTAAGTTTTTATTTTTCGTTCAATTAATTAGAACTTCATTTACAAACAATTATTTTCTCAGTACGATCATTTTTTCGTTTCCATCACTATCGCTTAGAGAAATTCGGTTCGAAATGCCTACTTTGACAGTCTTTTAGGTAGCTTTCATTATAAAAAGCTACCTATTGCAGCGGTTCGGAGGAAAGCGGTTTAAACAAATTTTGGTATATTTTCATCGATCATGACTTTCAGACCCCGAAACCCCGAAACCACCCTCCGTTCAAAAGTTGATATATATATATATATATATATATATATATATTATCTGATCTTTGTCACACTGTAACTCTCGTATTTATATACCGATTTGGATGAAACTTCGTGTATACATAGTACATACCAATGTCTCGACCGAGTTCGTTGGCCAACTTCATCCGCCATATTGTTTCAAAATGGCGGCCATTTAAATTTTTTTAAAATTTAAAAATTTGAAATGTGGTACCAAAAAATTGAAAATTAAAAAAATATTTTTTCTTATGTATTTGACCTTGATAAAAAGATTCCGGGGCAGTTTATGTTTCGTTTATATCTTAAAAAATGGCTGAGTTATAGCATTTTGAATTTCTAGCGTGGCTGACATTTTGAAACGACCTGATATTTGTCACGCGATAACAGGTGTATTTATGAATTGATTTGGATGTACCTTGGTGTATACATTGTACATACCAATGTCTCGGCCGAGTTCGTTGGCCAGCTTCATCCACCATCTTGTTTCAAAATGGCGTCCATTTAAAAAAATTTAAAATATTTTAAATTTAAAATGAGGTACCAAGAAATTGGAAAATGAAAAAGATTTTTTTTTGTATGTGTTTGACCTTAATACAAAAATTCTGGAACAGTTTTTGTTTCATCTATATCTAAAAAACTGTCTGAGTTATAGCATTTTGAATTTCTATTGTGGCTGACATTTTGAAACGACCTGATTTTTCTCACGCAATAACAGGCGTATTTATGAACCGATTTGGATGTAACTTGGTGTGTACATAGTACATACCGACGTCTAGACCGAGTTCGTTGGCCAGCTACATTCGCCATCTCGTTTCTAAAGGGCTGCCATTAAAATAAATTTAATTTAAAATTTAAAATGAGGTATCAAATAATTGGAAAATGAAAAATATTTTTTTTATGTGTTTGACCTTGATACAAAGATTCCGGAGCAGCTTTTTTTTCGTCTATATCTTAAAAAATGGTTGAATTATAGAACTTTGAATTTCTAGCATGGCTGAAATTATGAAACGATCTGATATTTGTAACGCGATAACACGTGTATTTATTAACCTATTTCGATGTTAGAAGGCATGTGGATAGTATATAGCAATGTCTTGCCCAAGTTCGCTGGCCAGCTTTATCAGCCATCTTGTTTCAATATGGCGTCCAGTAAATAAAAAAAAATTATATTTACAGTAAGGTGAAAAAAAAAAAAAAAAAAAAAAAAAAAAATAGAAATTGAAAAAAGTTTCTTTTTTCGGTGACATTTTGAGAAAACTGATTTTTTGCCTGCGACAGCACTGGTATACAGGGCGATTCATAAAAGATGGGCAGAACTTTAAGGGGTTATAGTACACTTAAAGACAAATAATATTAAATAGGAGACTAAGGGTCCCAGACGTATTCCCAAGGAGATAGGGGGCATTAAAGTTTAAGGTCCGAAATTTCAAATGATTATAAAACATGGAAAAATTGGTCGATTCGTTTGCGGTTTTTGCAAAAAATTTTCTTTATGCCAGTATTTTCTTGAAATAAAATTTTAAAGTTCAATTTCAAAAAATGCCGATAGGGGGCGCTTTAGACTTTGGAGTAACAAACAACTATTTTTTAACGTTATTTTTTGTATTTCTTTAAATGATTTCGAAAGCTTAGACTTAAACTTAAATTTTGATCTAAAAATCTGAGTCCTAACGAGTAGTTAAGTAGCGTAAACTGAAATTTGAAATTTGAAACCCTTCTGCCCCCAGAACAAAAATCAGTTATTCCCGATCTTTGTGTCGTAGATTAGGCTCTAACTACTGCCGCGTTTTGCTAAAATTATTCTTTATGTCAGTATTTTCTTGAAAATAAATTTTAAAGAAAATTTTCAAAAAATTCCGATAGAGGGCGCTTTAGACTTTGGAGTAACGAACAACTATTTTATACCGTTATTTTTTGTGTCTCATTAAATGCTTTCTAAAGCTTAGACTTAAATTTTCAGCCCAAAATCTGAATCGTTAGACGTGGTTAAGTTTCTGGGGAGAGGGGTTTGAAATTTCTACTCCTGAGTACAGTTCAGTTTACCATGTCCACACATTGTGTGCTGTGATACGAGGTAAAAAGACACAAATTAGGATTATGTTACCAAAGCATATTTATTAACATGTAATTACAATAAATGTTCAAAATTGTGACCACCAGAGGCTATGCACGCAGAACAACGGCGAAGAATGGAACGGCGAACATTCGCGAAAACATCAGGCTTTTCGAGCACTTCCCCTACAGCGGCGGAAAGTCTGGCGACCAGTTCCTCGGGGGATTCAATGGGTGTCTCATACATAAGAGCCTTCAATCGTCCCCAAAAAAAGAAATCGAGGGGTTAAAGATCTGGCAAGCGACCAGGCCAAGCAACAGGACCACCTCGACCAATCCATTTGTTCGGAAATGTGATGTCCAGATAGTTGCGGACGTCTCGTACGTAATGGGCTGGCGTTCCATCGTGCTGGAACCACATGGCCCGCCGGATGCGTGGAGGAACAACGTTTAACAGGTCTGGCAGCACATGTTGCAGAAATGTGAGGTATGTTTTACCGTTGAGGCGTTCAGGAAGAAGGTACGGTCCGATTAGGTGGTCTCCGAGGATTCCTGCCCAAACATTGATGGAAAAGCGTCTCTGATGAGCATGTGGATACGTAGCATGTGGATTGACATCCGCCCATACATGTGCATTGTGTGTGTTAAATGTACCTTCACGTGTGAAGGTACATTCATCGGTGAAAAGCACAGTTCGTCCAAAATGTGGATTTAGCGCGTTCTGCTGCAGAAACCAGCGGGCGAATTCAATACGATTTGGATAATCCCCTGGAGACAGTTTCTGGACTCGTTGCAAATGAAACGGGAGCAAATGTTCATCCTTCAGTACCCTCCAAGTCATGGACTGTGAGGTATCCACCTGCCTAGCCACTGTTCGTGTACTTGTACTTGGCTGCGCCGCTACTACATCCAGAATGGCTTCTGCAACAACTACTGATTCGTCCTTTTTTGCACGACCTGCATTCGACCGGGAAGCGAGAAATGATCCCGTCTCACACAACTGTCTGTGCAAGCGCTCGAAAGTTTTGCGGTTAGGCAACCGCCTGTTGGGAAATCGCTCTCCGTACATTCGTTGTGCCTCTGCACCATTTCCATCTGCCGCTCCGTAAATTAAATGCATCTCAGCCTTTTCCTTATTCGTGAAGGGCACCATCTTCCGATTCATTACTACAGCGACTTACACTTGACTCACCGTTCAGTGGTTTTTATGCCTGAATCGTGTCGAAATTTTGCATACGTGTTCTTCTTCTTCCCCATTTGACATTTGCATACTTTCTGTTTCCTTCTTCACCCGGTGACTAGCGTCAGGAATGGAGCTTTAACGTTTGCATGAGCGACGTTTCCAACTGTGCCAATGCCTTTATGAGTGAATTCCGACTATGCAGTCCTTGACGAAAGTTGTATTTTTGCCTCGTATCACAGCACAGAATCGTTGGGCATGGTTAAGTAGTGCAAACTGAACTATGTTCAGAAGATGAAATTTGAACCCCCTCCCCTCGCTACTGAACCACGCTCAGCGATTCAGATTTTGAGCTGAAAATTTAAGTTTAAGTCTAAGCTTTAGAAAGCATTTAATGAGACACAAAAAATAACGGTATAAAATAGTTGTTCGTTACTCCAAAGTCTAAAGCGCCCTCTATCGGAATTTTTTGAAAATTTTCTTTAAAATTTATTTTCAAGAAAATACTGACATAAAGAATAATTTTAGCAAAACGCGGCAGTAGTTAGAGCCTAATCTACGACACAAAGATCGGGAATAACTGATTTTTGTTCTGGGGGGAGAAGGGTTTCAAATTTCAAATTTCAGTTTACGCTACTTAACTACTCGTTAGGACTCAGATTTTTAGATCAAAATTTAAGTTTAAGTCTAAGCTTTCGAAATCATTTAAAGAAATACAAAAAATAACGTTAAAAAATAGTTGTTTGTTACTCCAAAGTCTAAAGCGCCCCCTATCGGCATTTTTTGAAATTGAACTTTAAAATTTTATTTCAAGAAAATACTGGCATAAAGAAATTTTTTTGCAAAAACCGCAAACGAATCGACCAATTTTTCCATGTTTTATAATCATTTGAAATTTCGGACCCTAAACTTTAATGCCCCCTATCTCCTTGGGAATACGTCTGGGACCCTTAGTCTCCTATTTAATATTATTTGTCTTTAAGTGTACTATAACCCCTTAAAGTTCTGCCCATCTTTTATGAATCACCCTGTATATCAACCGATTCCGATGTGAGTGAGCATGTGCACTGCAATTACTACGGTCTCGACCAAGTTCTCTGGTTAGCATCATCCACCATGTTGTCTTAAAATGGCAGGCACTTCACGATTTCGCCGAATTCTGCAACCAAATATAATTTACTTTAAATAAAAACAGCTTGGATAAAGCTGAGTAATTTCTCTAAATTCTCATTCATAGTGATTTAGTATTAATAAAAATTAGTATTGAATCTCCTATAATCGGTTTCCACTAAATTGAGCTTTGTGTGTTTGAATAATATAAGCTGGCTTTTTAAAAATAAGGAATATGAAAGCAACCTCTTCCTCCCGGTACTGGCCGGAAGTACTTTTTGAAATATATTCTGCGTTTATAAAAAAAAAAATTGACCAATACAGCATTTTATAAATTTTCTGAATAAGAGAACCTACCAGTTGGATGCGTTTGAGAGCAAAAATGAATTTAAAAATGAGTCAGAAAATAAGCCGTTTGGATATGAGTACACCCTTAACATGATAACTCTTTCGTCAACCCCTATTTTTGATTAATTTGTTTTTGTTGTAAGAGTTAGTCCTATCAAAAACTTGTGAATATGAACGTTGTAGATAATATTGACAAGATGTATAATAAATTTAAGCGGATTGGATATCTTGTGAATTGACGAATTTGTGTAATTTTTTCTTCTTCACCCCCCTCTCCATTGTTTTTCGTTTTTCGTTTTTTATACTTTTTCCTGTAAGATTTGGTCCTATCGAAAACTTGTCAATATAAAAGTTGTAGATAATATTAAGAAGATTTATAATAAATTTAACTGAACTTGATATCTTAAAAATTGACACATTTATGAATTTGTTTCTCCCTAAAACCCTATTTTTTTCGCCCCTTAAGCCCTTTTTAAATTTTATCAAAAATTTGTAATACCTAAATTTTCGCTTCCTTTCCTAGAAGTAATAACTTTAAACTGATTTGATACGTATTATAATTAAGAGGTTATGGGGTTTTTTCGGCTTTCACAAAACCCCTCCCTATTTCCACCCCCTTGGTCCGATTTTGTCCATTAACGAACTTGACGGAGATTTTCTACGCCTTGATTTTATGTATCAGTTTGGAAGAGATTTGTGCAGAATTATAGAAGTTATATAAAAAAGTGATAATAAAGTGAAAAGAAAGAGTATAAAAAAGTGATAGTCCATAAAAAAGTGATATATATAGATAGGTAGGTAAAGATTTGAACTGGGAGTGCTTTGGTTTTGTAGTTGTCATGATCAGCGTAGATCCGCAAATTTTTTTCTCAGGGATTTCAACATACAGGAGTTTGCAATAGGTTATATTTCTTACGAAATCTACCTAAAACAAATATTTAAAAAAACAATATTTAGAAATTTTTATAAAATCAATCAAGCATTCAGATAAATCGAAATAAAGCAGAATTAATTATGCTATCAATAAACTTATTTAAAACATTCCTCTTCCGGTGTAAAAATCGCATTTAACGTCATTTGTTATAAGATAGAAAAATAATATTACTAACAGTGACAAATTAAGTTTAAAGATATTTCTTATAAATTCTGCCATTTGATTCCGTCAAAAAAACTTACGTATCGAAGGTTCGTCAAGTGACATATGATTAGGACATGATCAAGTCGTGTCCTCGAGTTCTAAAAAGTACATTAACGAATGAAAATATTTATTAAATTTCAAGTTTCTAAGTTTAACTTAAAAGATCAGAAATGTTTGATTCGATGAAAATTGACTGAAGTTTGAACGTGGATATCCAATCATGTAATTTATAAACTATGTTATTAATATTACTTTTTGCGTATATTTATGAATGTTTTTTAGAAATAAAAAATATGTGAGCTTGTATAATAAAATAAAAAATGTTTTAAACCTTTAAGTGTCCTAACCATGTTTTACTGTTAAGGACACTAAGTACTCTTTGAAGAACTTTGAAGAATTTTTTTTTAGTGATGTACATTTACTTATTACATCTTATATTATAATACGAGAAAAAATTGAGTGTGTGTGTGTGTATTTTCGGGCTCGAGAAGACCATTTGGATAAGTCACATGTTCGCTAAAATTCGATTAGTGGGTCATTTTGTTTCACAATGAGTCAGGGTCAAGCTAATTGTATAAAAAAACCGGCTTAAACGATTTTGACAAAATTTTGTACTATATCGTTTTCGGGCACGAGAAGACTGTTGCGCTAGGTCAAGAAATTTCGATTAGTGGGTCATATTTGGATCACTATGGGTCAAGCCAATATTATTTAAAAAACGGCCCTAACGATTTTGACTAAATTTTGTATTCTACTGTTTTGGATTACGAGAAGATCATTGGTCTAAGTCACACGTTAGAGAAAATTCGATTAGTGGGTCATTTTTGGGTCACTGTGGGTCAAGGTTATTTTACCTAGAAAACAGATCTAACAATTTTGACTAAATTTTGTATTCCATCGTTGTCAGGCTCGAGAAAACTATTGGGCTTGGTCGTATGTTAAAAAAAATTCAATTAGCCGGTCATTTTGGATCACAACAGGTCAGGGTCAAGCTAATTGTATCTAAAAAACGGCTTTGGCAAAATTTTGTACTATACCGTTTCTGGGCACGAGATATTCATTGGGCTAGGTCACATGTTCGAGAAATTTCGATCAGTGGGTCTTTTTTAGGTCACTACGGTACAAGCTTATTTTATCTAAAAACGGCTCTAACGATTTTGAATAAATTTGTTTATATTGTTTTCGGGATCGAGAAGACCATTGGGTTAGGTTGCATGCTCTAGAAAAATCGATTAGTGAGTCATTTTTCGTCACTAGGAGTCCAAACGATATTGACAAAATTTTGCATTATACCGTTTTCGGGCACGAGAAGAACATTTCGCTAGATCACATTTCGAGAAATTTTCATTAATGAATCGTTTTTGAGTCAGTGCGAGTCAAGCTAAATTTATCTAAAAAACGGCTCTAACGATTTTGACTGAAATTTGTATTGTACCATTTTGGGTCTTGAGAAGACCAATGGGATGGGCCACTAAGGTTAAGATAACCAATAAGTTTATCTGAGCAAAATATGCTCACCGGTTGTCGGCCCAGTTAGCTTCAACGGTAGAGCATTGGTCCTGTAAGCCAAGGATCTGCGTTCGACTCCCGGCCTGGGAATTTTTTCGCTCAGTTGGAAATATTCAATTCGTATGATAACGATACCAATCAGTTTGATTGTGTTAAAATAATCTTTTAATATTTCAAAGTCCTGTTAATTGTTTCCTCTAAATAGTTGTATTGCATTCAATTGATAAACATTTCCGTTACGATGTGTACGTGACGTGCGCTGGCCAGTGCGCCGGTCTGACCGGAACTTCTGTGAGGGCTACCTTGATGGGTCATGCCTGGCGGCGGCCTTCGGGACGTGTCGCGGGGCTTGGCTCTCGGGTAGTTCCGAGCAGTGACAAAATGGGCCTGGGACCGGGACGTAGGACCCCCCGTGTTACGATGTGCACATAAGATTTTAACGTTATAAACCAATTTTTTTTTAGTTGATTTTAAAGAAGCGTCAAACTGCAAATTTCCTTTGATTAGATATTGTGTAAAGTGAGATGGAAATTAAAATGTGTTACAAAATTGGTGTTGAGGCTTCTAAAGATTTTCTACTGAAATTAATGTATCAAAGTCGTGCTATTTGCTTCCTGCTATTTGTTGCACTGAACTCAATTGATAAATATTTCCTTTACGCTGTGCACGTAAAATATTAATGTGGTAATCAAAAAAAAAATTTTAGTTATTCTTAAAGAAGCACAAAAAATTAGAAATTGTGTAAAGTGAGATGGAAATTAAAATGTGTTGCAATATTGACGTTGAGGCTTCTGATCAAAAGGTTTTCTACTGCAATAATATTTCAACGTCGTGTTAATTGTTTCCTGTAAGTGGTTGTATTGCATTCTATTGATAAATATTTCCTTTCCGCTGTGCACGTAAGATTTTAACGTCATAATATAAAAAAAAATTAAATAAATTTAAAGTAGCAGCAAATTACAAAGTACATATGCTTAGAAATTACAAATGTAAATGATGGTAAGTGAGATGGAAATTAAAATGTGTTGAAAAAGTGACGTTGTAGTAATTGATCTAAAGATTTCTACTGAAATTAATATTTCAAAGTCCTGTTAATTGTTTCCTATAAAAGTTTGTATAGCATTCAATTGATAAAAATTTTCTTTAAGTCACCCCGCCCCCCTTCCAAAGAAAAACAATAACAAAAACAACACAGGGTGTGAATTTTTTATCTCAAACATCGTATATTTATATTACTCGTAAGATTTTAACATTGGAATAAAAATAAAATTTAATTAATTTTAAAGAAGCATCAAATTACAAATTACGTGCTTAAGGAATCCGTATGATATACAGTACGTGAGATATTCTCGGTGCTTGTATTTTCAGTGTGCGTATCGGACTTCAGTTTAGTGACAACTCCTTAAACCGGTTGTTTATAAATCTGTCAATACATGGCGCCAATGTGGTCCATTTTTAAATACCACTTTTTTTTTCAAAGAATTATATTCTTCTTCGATTTTCCCTCCAGATTTTTCAGAAACGTAATTCCAAAGTTATTTCTATTGCAAATGTTGCACAAACCTACCATGTAATTGGTTCTTAGAAAATAAAGGTATTAAAAGAGTAGAAAATTTGGGAGCCTTGTCAATAACTCTGAAACTAATCGCAGGAATGCCGATGAAACTTGTAATTTGGCTGTTTGATTTTAATACAGTTTTTTATCTGTAGACATATAGAATTGCTACTTAAAATTATGCTTATATTAGCATACAATTAGTAACGTAAAATATTTTTAAGTGTCAAAATTATTGACCGGAGATTAGCACCTTTTTAGCTCGGGCTATGAAAGCCTGAGAGCTAATGCTCACACAGCTTCTGTATGTGCGTAGGTATGCAGAGCGATAACTCTTGATAGAAATATCCGATTTGCTTCATTTTTTTTCTAGGTTCCATCTGATAATATGCTTCTCTGCTTAGCTTTGAGGGGTTCGTTTGTAATGTATAAAGGGGGTTAACGGGGGCTGACCACCCTTAATTTAGATAAATTTGTTTTTCATGCAGAATTATCTAATTTGCTTCAAATTTGGTATACAGGCCTATTATGATAAGGCGCTTCCATGACTATATTTGAAGGATCCTTGTATAAGTATAAAGTGGGGTAACGGGGGGCTAATCACCTTTAATTTAGATAAATGAGTTTTCATGCAGAATTATCCGATTTGCTCCAATTTGGTATACCGGTTTAATCTGATAAGGCGCTTCCCTTATTAGATTTGGAGGTTCGTTGGTAAAATATAAAGGAGGGAACGGGGATCTAATTTCCTTCCTTAATTTAGATAAATGGTTTTTCTTTCAGAATTATCCGATTTGCTTCAATTTGGTATACCGGTTTATTCCAATAAGGGCTGGGTTTCATTGGTTAAGTATAATGGGGGGACGGGGGACTAAACCCCAGCTTAATTTAGATAAATGGGTTTCTCATGCAGATCTAACTGATTTGCTTGAAATTTGATATACAGATTTATTCTGATAAGGCGCTTCCCTGATTAGATTTTCATTGGTTAAGTATAAAGGGGGGAAATTGGGGGAGCTACATGTGTTATTTTGTCGATTTCATTATTTTTCGAAGGGCACTATTCTTTGAAATAAGAGTATAATATACAACTAGCGTGAATAGCCTTTCAGCTCAATCCGTCAGTTTAACTGGACGTTTTTAACGTTTTTATTCGATTATTTATTTGTATTTATAAATTCGCCCCTCCACACCAAAAAAAAAAATAAAAATAAAAAATAACCAACAACAGCAACGCAGGGTGTGAATTTTTTTATTTCGAACATTCGTATATTCATATTACTTGTATTACATCTTTTCCTTGACGGAAATAAAAGACATTTTATTAAACTCTTCTCTGCAGGCGAAAGTTTTATTTTATGTTTACTTATTTCAAAGCTCATACTTAAAAAGTTTATCCTCTTTCCTTATTTTGGAAATTTACTACCACTGCATAAGAGGATTGTAAGTAACTCTTGTAAGCAGATTTCCTTTTGTGTTCAGAAACGTTTTGTCATATTGCACAGTGAACGATATTTTTCGTTTTCTTTTTATATCACATATTCGCAAACGTAATTCATATTTTAAGGTGGAGTTTCATTTCCTCATTCTTACATATTTTACCAAGGAATTTTAAATGTAAATTTCTTTCCTATTTTTTTTTCTTTTCTCATTTACGTGAATAAAATATTTTAATTTACTCTTTAAAATATACATTTTATAATAAATGCTTAATTTTACATAAATTGACAAAGCGGCCCATGAACAGGGATTTTTATCCATATAAGTAAAAAAATCTTTCAATTAATGGATTTTTTTGTAACTGTACAATAACTATGTGATAAAATTGTTACTGAAAAGAAACCTTCATTTACAGAAAATTACAAAAAAAAAAAAAAAAAAAAAAAAAAAAAATGTGGAATAAATAAAATTAAACTTTATCCCCCAGATGTTAATTTAATTACATTATTAAGATGTTACTTTAATAAAATGAACTTTTTTTATAGTTTATAGCTGTTATTAATGAAACAAATTCCGGCGCATAATTTTGAAATTGAAATTACATTATAAGTTTAAAAAATAACAACAAATGAAGTCGAAGATTTTCACGAATCTAATACTTTCTTCTTGTAAAGATAGAAGAAAGTAAAAAAAAAAAAAAAAAAAGAAAGAAAAAAGAAAAGAAAAAAAAAACCTTGATCCTTATTATTTTCATCGGTAAATTAGGAAACCTGTCGTTAAATTAACGTATTGTTCAACATCTGTTTTGTTTGCAAAACATAATTAGTGTAAGCACTTCCAAAATTTCACGACAAAAAACCATGAATCCAATATAAGTAAGGGAAATGTATTATAATTGTTGTCTCCCATAAATATTTCTGTCAAGGTAGAAAGTGAAACGTTTCATTATTTGGTTTACACAGAATTTGTAAATTGTATCTGATGCTACGCTACTAATACATTTGTTTATTGGGTATCAGAACCTTTTAATAACACTTTGACTTGTGACAACCATGGATTACACACATACTTGTCAACTGTGTTTTCACATTTTTGCATTTTATTTGCCATTTTCAATTTAAAATAAGTTAGATTTTCTGAAAATATAACATTATTGTTCCAAAAATTACAGGAGGACTTTTTCCCTCAAGCAAATAAATTAACCCTTAAATGCGCGATTTTTTATTGTTTCGAAAAAATTATATATGATTTTCTGAAAGGTTTATTACACAGGAAAAATAATGAAAAAAATCATAGATATATTTTCATATAATACGTTCTAATACATATAATCTTTTCTTGCGTTGCACATCTGTAATATAAGTAAAAACTACTGTCGTGTGGCTGTTTTATGCAAAAATAATGCAAATTAGTAAATACTTTAATATGTATGTCTCCAAATACCTTATTTTATATAATTATTTATTTTATAAAAGATAACCTTTAAACCTTTAATTTCCATAATAGATTACGTTCTAAGATATTACGTAGTTCAGAGATCCTGACTTCACACCAGAAAGTTTCAATGGTTAATTTCGTTTTATTTCAATACGGAATGTCTGTTTTTTAATGAAAGCAAATATTGCTATTTTAATTTTGTGGTGTGATTTAGGTATATGCGAATAAAACAAATCTGTTAAATTCAAAACAGTTTTGTTTGCATATATGCAATGCTGCGCACTAAAGGGTTAATGAATCATTTAGAGAACTAAGAAATAATGAATAATTCGCTTAACTGTACATGTTAAAAATGTCCTTTATGAAGCATTTTTTTCTCCTAACATCAGTAAATATGTTTATTAGTTTATTAGTTTAAGCAAACATTATATTTCATTGACATTTTACGAAATATTTATAAAATTAATTTATTACGTTGTTTCTAAACTGTTTATTTCAAAATTTAATACTAGTTTAATATTTACTGGTAGAACGGCTTTTAATTTATAACAAATTTTACTTGACCATAATTAATTTTCGTTAAACGCAAAACAGACGAAGTCAAATGAAATAATTTCATGTTTATTCTAATTTCGCACCATAAAAATTAACAATCAACTAGTTAATTAAAGGGATACCACAATTAAAGTTGTGGTGAGTCGCTCGTATAATATAATCACTCACTTAAAAACACTTTACTACCTTTATTCGTAGAACATTGATAAACGTCGATTCTGACACTCATCACATTCGAACACACAAAAAACGCAATGTAAAACATTTTCGTCTGCGCTGCTATGACAACGGCTCTGGCCAGCTGCCATTCCGAACGAAGAATTTTCTCCCTTGCCTTTCTGCGGCTGCCACAGAGTATCCCCCAGTGACGTAGGGTACCGAAGAAACGATATACAAGTGTATACTATTTTTTTTTTGACTATCTGTGTCAGAATCCACGCTTGTGGAGAAAAATTACAAGGATATTTACATGAAATAAAATTGCAATATATAACAAAATATAGGCATAATGTGTAGTATGCAAAATGAACAATTTATCAACAATTTCAGTAAGTAATATAAGATGCCAGTTTTTTAGGAAAATGGACATGTCTGCCCGAACGTGTGACAGTTTTTGTTTGGTCAGGGTTACTGTCCGCTTTAAGAGAGAGTTTTAATTTAGAGTTCTCTGGAACAGTTTTCGTGGACAAGTCTGAAGTAGAAATCAAATGAGCTGGCTTCACTCGATCTATTGATACCGTAGACTTACGACCATTAAGCTCGATTGTTATAGTTTTCCCAGTTCTACTTAGGACTTTGTGAGGACCAGTATATGGCTGACACAATGGAGGTTGTACATGATCCACTCTTAGAAAGATGTGTGAACGAGATGTCAAGGAAGGGTGTATATAGAACTTCTCTTGGCAGTGAGATGATGTAGCAACTGGACTTAACTGCCGCATGGTGTTTCGTAGTTGCGTGACGAAGTTATCGTTGAAAGGTCGGATCTTGTATTCATCTAGCATATCACAGGGCAATCTCAACGTAGTGCCGTAGACAAGCTCAGCGCAAGAAGCTTGTATATCTTCCTTCACTGCTGTGCGAATGCCTAGTAAAACTATCGGTAATATTTCAGTCCACCTACTGGTTTCGTGAGCTTTGATGGATGACTTTAAATGTCGATGAAATCTTTCGATAATGCCATTCGATATCGGATGATATGCCGTTGTGCGGATCTTCTGTGTTCCCATCATTTTCGTAAATTCATCAAATATTCCTGATCGCATTTGTGGGCCTTGATCCGTGGTTATGAGCGAAGGGCAACCAAATCTTGATATCCAATGCTTTAATATGGCACTACAAATTGTTTTAGCTTGTGTATCAGATATAGGTACGGCTTCTGGCCATCTGCTAAATCGGTCAATCATCGTTAAAAGATAGCTGAAACCGTCAGATGGAGGCAAGGGACCTACGATATCTATATGTATTTGGGAAAAACGTGCATCAGGAAGAGAGAACGTGCCAAGAGGTGCTTTGGTGTGCCTCTGTATTTTTGATCTTTGACACTTCTCACAGCCACGAACCCAGTTTTTGATGTCTCGTTTCATATTTGGCCATACGTATCTGGAACAAATTAGTTTTGTGGTAGCTGCTATGCCTGGATGGGCTAGGTTGTGCAAATGTTCATATATCAGCCGACGAAAGAAACTAGGAACTAAGGGTCGAGGCGTACCTGTTGAAGTATCACATAGTAGGCTACAATCAGAAATGAGGCAAGGTTTCAATTCCAATTTGAGCAATGTACTATTATGCAGGTTCTGTAGCTCTGAATCATTTTCCTGAGCTTTTGCGAATTCCTCAAAATTTAAGATTGGAGATTTTGAAATAGAATCAATTTCAATTCTTGAGAGGCAATCTGCAACAATGTTTTCGGAACCTGGTACATGTCTAATGTCAGTGGAATATTGGGAAATGTAATCTAAATGGCGTGATTGCCGCGGCGAACATTTATGGGGATTTTGCTTAAATGCATAAATTAGCGGTTTTTGATCAGTATAAATTTGAAAAATTCTCCCCTCTAGCATGTGCCGAAATTTTTTTATTGCCGAATAAATAGAAAATAATTCCCGGTCATATGTTGACCAATTCCGCTGACTGTTGCTTAATTTCATGGAAAAAAATGCTAAAGGTTCATAACGTTCCTGATAAAACTGCATAAGGGTGCCGCCGATCGCGACATCTGAGGCGTCAACCCATATACTCAACTGAGCGCCTGGAATAGGGTGCCGTAAAAGAGCAGCCTGAGATATTGCATTTTTGGCAGCTACGAAAGCTTTTTCAGCATCTTCGTTCCAATTAAGGGGTTCTGTTTTAGGAACACGGGAACGAGATTTCTTTTTGTTTGTATGGCCTTCTAACAATTTCACTAAAGGCGCAAGTATGTGTGCAGCTTGATATATGAAAGACCTATAAAAATTAAACATACCCAAAAATCTTCGAAGTTGAGATAAAGTTGTGGGCTGCGGAAAATCGATTATGCATTTAACTTTATCTGGAAGTGGTTGAATACCATGTTCAGATATTCGAAATCCTAAGAAATCAATGGTAGGTTTACCAAATGTGCACTTGGATACATTTATGCACAAACCATATTCTGCTAATTTGGAAAATAGTGCTTTTAAATGATGATAATGCTCCTCGGCATTTTTAGAGGCTATGAGTATATCATCGACGAAAGCATAAACGCCTGGTAAATCACGTATTACCTCATCTATGAATCTCTGAAATGTTGCAGACGCATTGCATAAGCCAAATTGCATGCGTGTGCTTTCGAACAATCCAAAAGGTGTGCATATCGCTGTTTTGGGAATATCATCAGGATTGATTGGTATTTGATGATATGCTTTGATGAGGTCAAGTCGACTAAAAATTTTAGTGTCACGTAAATTAGCAGTAAAATCAGCTATACATGGTATCGGGTATCTGTCTTTTTTGGTTTGCGCATTCAAGGCACGATAATCACCTACAGGTCTCCATTCCAAAGTTCCCTTTTTTGGAACCATGTGCAAAGGTGATGCATAGTTGCTACGTGAAGGTCTTAAATGTCCGAGTTGTATCATATTTTGAAATTCTGTTTTAGCAATTTTCAGGCGATCCGGAGCCAACCTGCGGGGTTTTGCCACAACTGGAGGTCCTTTTGTTGAAATAAAATGCATTGTGTTGTGTTTGACAGGCTGATTGGGATCTGGTAATTTTGTAATAGATGGGAATTGTTTAAGAAGTTCGTTATATATATTATCAATATTGATTGTTTTTACTGAATGAATTAATGCACATTTCATGTGACCTGTTGTTTCAAATTTTGTTTTTAAATCTCTTAGACATTTGTGGCGGAGATCTGGAACCAATTCGAAATTATGGAGAAAATCTGCTCCCAAAATTGGTGTACTAACATTTGCCACTAGAAAAGTCCAATTAAATTTTCGTCTTAACTTAAAATCTAGAGAAAGGGTTTGTTGACCATAAACATTTATAGGGGAAGAATTAGCAGCCAAAAGCGTTTGTACGGGTGGATTCCGTTTTTGTACATTGTTGGCAGGAAGGATTGACACGTCCGAACCGGTGTCGACCAGAAAAGAAACATTTGTAGTCCGGTCTCTAATGAACAGGCGACGTGACTGTTGAGGCAAAGAATAAGTCGCCTCTACTCTTTGCTGGTTTCGTTTCCCGCCCAAGAACACGGCTTTATGCATTTTTCTTCCCTACATTTTTTTCCAAATCGTCTATGATACCAACAGATATTTGAATCCCGATTATCACTATTACTTCGCCCTCGAGGTTTACTCCAGTTTCTGCGGTATAGGGACCGACCACGTGAAACAGCAAGCTGATCGATGCGCTTATTTAATTTTTCGATTTCTTTCAATAATTTACCCTCTATCGCCTGTTCATTCGAGCAGGACACAGCAATTGCAGAAGCTGGGGAAGGGGTAACTTCTGAAATACGATCTGAAATTTCCGCTGCTTTATCAAGGGTTAATTCAGAAACAGCCGCTAAAATTGTCTGAACAGAATTTGGTAATCGTTGCAAAAACAATTCTAACATTAAATTGTCTGGAACATTTAGGGATTCCGCGCGACGTTTCATACTACGTAATAAATCTGAAGGTTTCCGATTTCCTAGTTCTTCTCCAGACAAGAGCTGTCGTATCTCTTGCTGGGATGATTCACCTGAGCGCGCAATTAATTCCTTTTTTAAGACACCATAAGGGTCAGTAGCATCTGGTTGCATTAAAATATCACGAATGATTGATGCAACATCGGGTGGAAGATGCGAAACTATATAATTATATTTTGTAACAGATTCTGATATTGCTTTGGGGGTAGCTAAAGCAAATGTGCTTTCGCACATCACAAACCATAGCGCAGGATCTGATCTGTTATATAATGGAATTTGAACAGCATCGACACTAGACATGATTTATGGTAATAAATATATAAAATAGTACAATCAAACCAAAATAAATTCGCGAGTTAAATTTTTCTAATAAAATAACAGAAAAAATATCAGGAAAATGACTCAGAAGAACTTATCTGCTTTCCATCGAGCCGCTGTAGAACGATGTATTCTTTGAAAGATGAAGATGATCGGATAACATTCCAACTCATCTAGGAAGGCTGATGCTCTATATAAGAACAGTCCATGGTCACCATTGTGGTGAGTCGCTCGTATAATATAATCACTCACTTAAAAACACTTTACTACCTTTATTCGTAGAACATTGATAAACGTCGATTCTGACACTCATCGTATTCGAACACACAAAAACGCAATGTAAAACATTTTCGTCTGCGCTGCTATGACAACGGCTCTGGCCAGCTGCCATTCCGAACGAAGAATTTTCTCCCTTGCCTTTCTGCGGCTGCCACAAAGTAAATTTAAAAATAGTCCAGGCAATAGAGACCGTATAGGGACTCTACCTAGCAAAATTAATGGTAGTACTGGAAATCGGCTTTCTAGATGTTTTTTGGGTCGCTGAATCCGAATTTGTAACTTTCCACCAAAATTTCCCCCGTCAACCCACCCAAATTTTGGTAAAAAGCCCCCCAAAAAATGCTTTTATTAAAAAATTCCATTTTTTATTGTTTTAGAGAAAAAGTATCTAGAAATTCAGAAAGTAGACAAAATTTCCAACAAATTAGATATATGACATTATGACTTAGGATGAAGGGGAAGGGGGGATCTGCCTCGGAACATGCGCGCGGTGCTGCGTAAACTAATTTGCGCAATTCCACTTAACCACTCACACGTTTACATTCGCCCTTCCATCTCCCCTCCGAACTTTCTCTATAAGGTTTACTTTGAGATTTTTGGGTAGCTGAATTCGAATTTTTAACTTACCCCCAAAATTCCCCCCCCCCAAATAGTTGTTTTTAACTTAAATTTCTTATTGTTTTAGGGGGAAAGCATTACGAAATTCAGAAACTAGACAAAATTTGCAACAAATAGGATACATGACATTATGACGTAGGATAAACGGGGAGAGAGAGGGGCTGCCTCGGAACATTCCCCGCGCGCTTTTCTCAAAAACCAAATTTTTTCAAAAAATCAATTTTTTGGGGGTTGCCGGGTGAAATTTTGTTGGGAAGTTACAAATTCGGATTCAGCTACCCAAAAAACATTTAGAAAGCCGATTTCCAGTACTACCATTAATTTTGCCAGATAAAATCCCCTATTACCTGGACTTCATCATTTAGTGCACGTAGCGCCGCAGTGCATGTTACGAGGCAGCCCTCACCCTCCCCGTTCATCCTAATTCATAATATCATATATCCTATTTGTTGCAAATTCTATCTAGTTTCTGAATTTCGTAATGCTTTTCCCCTAAAACAATAAGAAATTTAAGTTAAAAACAACTATTTGGGGGAGGGGGTTCGGGGGGGGAAAATTTTGGGGGAAAGTTAAAAATTCGGATTCAGCGACCCAAAAATCTTAAAGTAAACCTTATAGAGAAAGTTCGGAGGGGAGATGGAAGGGCGAATGTAAACGTGTGAGTGGTTAAGTGGAATTGCGCAACTTAGTTTACGCAGCACCGCGCGCATGTTCCGAGGCAGATCCCCCCTTCCCCTTCATCCTAAGTCATAATGTCATATATCTAATTTGTTGGAAATTTTGTCTACTTTCTGAATTTCTAGATACTTTTTCTCTAAAACAATAAAAAAATGGAATTTTTTAATAAAAACCTTTTTTGGGGAGCTTTTTACCAAAATTTGGGGGGTTGCCGGGGGAAATTTTGGTGGGAAGTTACAAATTCGGATTCAGAGACTCAAAAAACATCTAGAAAGCCGATTTCCAGTACTACCATTAATTTTGCTAGGTAAAATTCCCTATTGCCTGGACTGAAAGGAAGTTATCTTATTGTGTACTGTAATTATTATCCTATAAGAAACTTTATCTTAACTTTCTTATATAATACAAGCTGTGCATAAAGAACCTCCAGATAAAAATTTTAACAACATCAATGGTAAGTATTGTAGAGTGTTGGTTCAAGATCACAAATAAAGAGTAACACAAACAGTTGTACTCAAGCGCATGCGCGAGCATTGCTTTTTAGTTACTCGCTTGCCAGTACCACATTGGCAAACTGGCATCTACCGAGCGTAAAGAGTTATTCCTAGGCTGAAGATTTTAAAGCCGTTGGAGCCAGTGTTACCAGTGGGCTACTTTTTAAAAATACAGATTTCTTGATTGGCACCATTTTGAAATGGTTAAATTTGAATTATTTAATGGCATGTAATATATCACATAAAGTAAAAATTTCTCTGCTTTTTCTTGCTTAAAAGGACGTCTAAATCATGTTTCTATTTTAATTAGAACAGATTATATTAATTTTTAACCATTTGGAAAAATGGTTATTGTCCTCGGTCAGGGTAGGAAATCAAAAACACATCTGAAGCGATTTATTAGTTCAATCCCGCATTTTATTCGTTTTCTGACTGGTCTATACTAGTGCTGCACAACCTTTTTGTCAGGAAATTGTTTGCCACCACAAAAAAATTGAATGTAACATTTAAATCATTTAATAACAAAGTTTCTGTCAATTCACTAGGATAATTATTCTGTATAATAATAGTGGTACTCCTGGTGGCCCGCGGGCCACAGGTTGTGCACCCCTAGTCTATACAGTAATCTGTATTTTCCCTTTACTTTCAACAGAGATGGATACTTCTGTTGCCACTATGACAAAAAAGTAATAAAAACTACAAAAAAATAATAATAACTCAGAAACAAATTGAGATACAGCTTTCAAACAAATTGCATTTAAAAGTAATTTTTTTTTCTCTATACGACGGTGTAAAAAGTAATATTGTGGGATGTTTAGAAGTTTAAAAATGAAATTTCATTTAAAATTGGTCCAGGAATATTAATGTTTGATCCATGGCGTATGTAATGTATGACCAGCTCCGTAGAAGTTTAAAAATTTACAGTACCGAAAATTGTAAAACTGAAATTTCTTTTAAAATTTGTTCATGATGGGTCCAGGAATGTTAATGTTTAATTATGGCGCACATAATGTATGATCAACTCCGTGCGATTTTTTATGTCTTAAATTTTAGTCTTTGAAAAAATCATTTTCTAAATGGCCGTTGTAATTTGTTAAATTGTTTTTTTTTTTTTCGTTTTGGTTTTGGTTTGTTTTTAAAATCTAGCTTTCAAGCAATGGTTGTCATACAAACGACTTTTTGTGAAAATGCGTGTTTCTTCATGATGGCTTTTTTCACCATTTTCCGTCTTTAAATTGTTATAACTCAAGAACCGTTAAGGATAATTGGTTCAAGCTTGGAACATGTCTTTTTCAATTAGTTTACTTTAACTTTGAATCAGCAAATTTGAAAAAAAAAATTACTTTTCAAAATATGATTTTTAAAAAAATGTTACATCATTTTTTTTTTAATTTTTACTTTAAGTATTTTTAATTAAAAAAAATAATATTTTAAAAAATGATGAATCAAAATTAAAACTTACACATTTCTGTTTATTTAAATGATAAAAAATTTAAATTCTACTAATTATATTTAGAGTTATAACGATTTTAAATTACCCGACCTTTTAATAAATTTTTAAATTTTTAATTTTTAAAAAATTATAAGAAGTTTTATCATGTGATTTTGCTCACAAATGATATCGTTAACCATCACAAAAAAATTTAAAACTCAATAAATAAAAATTATTTTAAAATGTGTCCCGGACCGCCTTAAGGGGAAATTTTACCATTTCAAAAAAGTGGTACCAATCAAGAAATCTTAATTTAAAAAAAGTAGCCCGCTGGCAACACTGGTTGGATCTCTTGTTGGACGATTTTTCCCTTTGGAGTTTTAAAAATGTTCGCGTCTACGTTCCGCCGCAGCGTAAAGATTTGCCATAGTTGAGACACAGGACTGAAGAGACTATTTTTTCCATTATTCCGAACTTCTTAACCGAAGTGTGGGAAGAATGGAACTTTAGGTTAAATGCATGCCGTATAATTAACACTGGAAAGACGGAGAGCGGTCATTTTGACCACTAGCGGATAGGGACAGCTTGATGCAACAATGTTAAAACTTCGACTGCATAACGATGCGGGGGAAAAATGAAAACATCCCCAGCTGGCTTCGTCGCGTTGTTTCGTTGGTGTTATTGTTTGTTTCGTTGGTGTTATTGTTTGTTTCGTTGATGTTATTGTTCGTTCGTACTTCGTACTTATCCTTGTGTTTATTTTTCTCATACTTTTATTGCTATTACTGTTATTATTATAATTTAAAATGTTATTACTTGAAGAGAATGCATTATAATTATTAATATTCTAATGTTAAAAAGATTATGAGATGCTCTCGTTATACGCTAGCTATAAAACAGGAACTGAACTAATCATAAAATTAATATATGTTTTGTTCAATTTAATAATTAAAAAAAAAATGATTTGTGCCCTTTCAATTGGAATTTTTTTTTACATAAAAGAAAGAAACATTTTAAATTAAGAACAAAGGGGAAACAAATAAAAATAGCTTTTAAATCTTTCTAAAGTAATTAAAAAAATTTAAGCCACATTGACGTATGTAATAATAGTTACATGTATTCATAATTATACTTAGGGAACAAGTATTAAATTATGTATATTTTAATTATAGAGGTATATGTTACTTAAATTATGCTATTGTTTTATAAATCCTTGATTGACAGCGAAGTCTAAAGATTAAGATAAGATATGTTAATTTTAATATATCCCTTGGAGACTAACTTGCTATAGCTTTAAAGCGGTTATAACGCAGGATACATATCCCTATCAATTTATTTATATGTAAAGAGTTAAGTATAAAATAACATTATTATGACATAAAAGATGAACTGCTTTTAAATTTTAAAAGAAAAACTTGTAGATATTTTATTACTTATTTATGTACTATTTACTATAACGTTGGAAATATTATGCTCTAAAGGTTTTGTTTTTTTATATTATTTTCAAATATTTTGGATGGGTGGCGCTAGTAGTAACGCAAAAGTTTATTTTTTTCCTTTGCTTCAAACCAGTTTTTAAAAAATCCCTATGAGATTTCCTTCTCACCTCTTCTATTACGTAGAGGGGCTTCTTTATCATTGTTGCATTAAGCTGCCCTTATCCGCTACTATTTTGACCGCTATCAAATGAATATATTCCGGTTCGAACCAGAAATCTCTTTATAAAACTAGTTTAAAAGTTGAAAAGAGGTACTGAACAGGTACTGAACAGGTAATCAGCATTGAGGGGTTTCCTAGCTGTTATCAGCTTAACACCCAGACTAGGAAATTACAATGTCTTATGTTTTAATGAGCCATTGGGATAAAGTTAAACTGTAGCAATGCTATTATAAGAATATAGAAGTTTACAAGAGAATCAAAGCGATATAAGTAAGCGTCCTATCTTAAATGGGAGAAGTATCCGCAAGATTAAAAGCGAGGTCACATCAATCAAGGTCATGCGCCACGTAGCGGATGGAGTGTGAACAACAAGTAGATACCTAACTGTTTTCATACTCACACCACTAAAATTATAAAGTTTTTTTCAGCTTGATTAATAACTGAAGTACTTCTGACAAGGCGAAGGAAACGTCGTAATGCCAAGTGCATATCGCTACGCCATTATATCGCAATATATGTGGCAAACAAAATTCATTTCTATGAATCACTAAAGATCTAGGATATACGCTCCACACTAAAAGCCCGCGTATGTGAATTATCACTCCGTCCACAAGGTGGCGCAACTATGTTAATTTACGCCTGATTCCAGCATTAAGTTTCTTCGCTTACTTATAACGCTTTGCAAGAGAATAATAAGAAAATTAAGGAAAAAAGGAATAAAAATAAATTTAAGTAAAAACTTAAGAATAAAGTATGTTAACAATAAATCTTAAGAAAATTTACATGAGTCTTAAAGTAATTAAAGTCTAACTGTAGTTGTAGAACTACTATATGGATATTTGAAAGTTAAACACAAGTTAAATGAATAAGTTAATAATTTACACTAAAAAGACTGGTGTGAAATATTTTTTGTAAACGTTGAGTAAAATTCCTCGTCTTTCTAGTGTTAAAGGGGCACATATTAAAGGTTTTTTAAGAAAAACTAAGTAAGTTTACCTTCAGATTAATGTATAATTTGTTAAAATGAAACTGTTATATTTGTTTAAAATTAAACTGCTAAAATTAAACCTAAATTAAACTGTTATAATATATCATTGAATCTGAGATATTCTTTTATGGTCATCCTGTATTGCATAATCACAACACACAAGTACATTGGAAACCTTTTATTTCCATTTTGCAAGCTGTTATTAAATGGTGTATATTTTTCACAAGATTTTAAAAGGCACCTACGACTAATTCTTCGAAGAAGCATTTCCATTGGGCTGCATTTTTTATATTCAGATTTGTTGATTTGCACAACTTTTCTGAAATGATAAAGTCCCTCTTGTTTTCGCCTTAATTTATATGTCATGAAATATGGCGAATTTTACTATTTCAAAAAACTGGTACCAATCAAGAAAACTGAATTTTAAAAAAGTAGGCAACACTGCTTCGAAGAGGAATTCTGTATCATGAATTCTGTAACTATTCGAAATAAAACTGATTTTACTATAAATTGATAATATTTTAAAGGAATTTTTAAAAAAAATATTCTTTATTTTTATTTAGTAAATTGTTAGTGTTCACTGCAAAACTATACCATGCCTTGCAAATTTTATAAAACATTCAGTTATTTATATTTTTAAAATAGTTAAACATTTGTAACATTTTAATGGTTTATGATTTTAAATACGTTTAATACAAATAAATGTGGGTGAAAATAAATAGCAAGATCTAGCTTAGAAAATCATTCTGTGTATACTTACAATAATAATAATAATAATAATAACGTTTAAAATTTTTTATTAAAAAAAAAGATGTACGGTGATAAAAAAAGAAATAATGCGAATGAAATAACATAATATGGTGAAAAATGTAAAATGAAAAGAATTTTGCATTGAATAATAACAATAAACCTTTTTCAAAATTAAAATTATTGAAAGTCTTCGGCATTAAAAAACATAAAATTTATCAAATTAATAAATTAACTTTAAAGATTAGTCTTTCAAATAGAGACAATTATATTTTGTTCTCATGTAAGTTCTTATAGAAGTTTTTCATCAAATGACAGATGGTTTCGACAAGATCAATGAGATGTTTCTGAGTTCTTAAAATTATATTTTTTATTAATTTCCGAGTTTTTAAGTTTAGTTTATTACTATAAAAAAAATAAATAACATTAAAAATTGTTTCTTAAATATTTCATAACACTTTACAGGCCGGTTGACGCATTATTGCATCATTTATAAAACTATTTTTAAGAAATTCTAAATTTTTAATGGTTACTTTTATTTATTATATTAAAACAAGGTTGGCAATTTCGGCTGTATTTATATTAAAAAATTTCGAGTTCATACTAGAAATAATGAATAGCATTTTATATTTTAAGTAATGAGAGACATTTAGAGATCGAATAAAGTAAAAATTCTTCTTTCGAAAGGGCATAGCATTGGAAACATGCCTTTCAACCAAATTTCCTGATTTTTTTCCCCAGATGTGGCTGCATATCTGACAATATATTTACCCTATTATCACCCTATAAATAGTGATATCTAATGAGATAAAAATGTTTTTTTTTATTAAAAAAAACAGATTTTCTCAAATACTACTGCGCGGAATTTCATGCCATTAACTGAGGATATATAGATACCAAAGATGCATAACTGGTATTTTTTGTATAATTTTCTGTTTATAAAAACTGTGTGAAATAGCGAAATGAAAAAAAAAAATAAATAAATAAATAAAAATCATATCTTATGGTTATCCGAAAATTACCATTTTCTTGTAAGAAATTCCCCATATGTGCCCGTATATTCTATATAAATGCTGGAAGTTTGCGTTGTGTACTATACATAAATATTTGCAAAAATATATATTAAAACTATTGAAATTCATTTTAAGGCGTCATTTTAAGGCGGAGCTACTTAACTTCGACATCCGAATTATTTTTGAAACAAAGTCAGCAGACAATATGTCAACTGATGTATTTTAGATTCCATTAAGCATATAAGCCATGTTTTTCAACTTCATATTCATTTTGATATCGACAGCGTTGAGAATGTTGCTCAAGTGTTCATTAAAATTTAAAATACAGCAATTCTGTAACTGTTTATTCCAAAAATTCTTCGGGTGTGGTAGTTGAGTAGCTCCGCCCCAAGTAACGCCTTAAAATTAGTTTCAATAATTTTAATATACATTTTTGTAAATATTTATAATGACGATTCAAGTTAGCCTACATTCCTACACGAAATCTGCTTGTTTAGATCCCCTTTATCTGCCTTTCATTTTTGACATATATTTCGGAACCACCCTGTATATTGTAAGATTTAAGTTTGGATTTGGATGAAGGCCTATTACTGTCGCCAAACTGTAAGATTAAATACCAATAATGGTTGCCATTAATTAATTAATTGTAAGATTAATTGCCAATAATGACCAATAAAACCATTAATCCGACGTTTTATTTGTATTTTTATTAATGTAATTTATTTGTTCTTTCGTTATTTAAAATAAAAATTATGTCAATGTGTATAATTTGGCGAGTGGTTTAGCGATTTATATAATTTGACGAAATTGGTAGACGGGATAACTAAGAAGTACCCTAATTTTTAACAAACAACAGTGAAACATTTATTTAATTGGGCAACATAACATGCTTAATATAATTCTTTTAAATATATGTTATAAAAGATTAAAGATATTTTTACATCTCTAGACGATAGTTACTTCATATTAAATTTAAAAGAACTTATTTAGATTTTAACCTTCAAAATTTATAGCTCTAGATATCAATAAAGATAAACATTTCCATTTTTAAATTTAAAAAAGTGGCAGTAAAGTCTACAAAGCATAATGTGACACCAGTTACAAATATATTTAAAGCATCAACTTGAAAGGATTTATTTTCTTATATTTGAAAACAAAATGCAAATCTTGCTTTTTTACCTATTTGAGTTTCGCATTTCATTTTGAAGAAGTATTCAAAGGAAATAGGTATTTTTTATCATACTGTAGCTGAAATGAAATTTTTATAGTAAGATGCAGTATGACTTTCATTTAAATTTGAAAATCTAAACACGTTTGCATGTTTTGTTTTTAGTGATAAATGCGACCTTTGTCAATAAGTTTGAATGAAAGAGGTGGAAAAAAAACTTTTTTATTTTCATAGACATTACATTCACGTTCCTTCAGAGCTTAAAGCAAAAATATTTAAGTAAAGAATTTTGGGAAAATATTTTGCTGTTTGTTTCAATGTATTTGATTTGCATTGTATTGACATAATATGTATTATACTATAATATTACTGTGTCAGGATAAATCTTAACACATTTCGTTTTTCGTTATAAAGTAGTTCCTTTCAGTAAGTTTGAATAAGAAAGGTGAAAGAAATAACATATTTTTCCATCTCTAAACATACATTTAAGAGAGAAATATTTAAGATGAAAATTTTGTACGCTAAATTTATCGTTTATTTTTTATGTATTTGATTTAGATTGTATAAATATAATACACTGAATGAAATAGAATACTTTACACATAAAATTTAAATTACTGTTTAATAACATGAATTTTTATTCCCATTGCTAACAAGGCGTAAAACCAACAGAATGAACAAGTAAGAATTAACCCTAGATCTACCGGGAATTTTATTCAAGTTTTAATAAAACGTTCTATACCAGAATTTTTATTTAAAACTATTTAACTTATTTATTTACCTTATTTTTGTCTGGTTATATACTTAGTTTATTTTAAAGAAATTTCTGGTTTGAATGAATATTTTGTATGTACCTGTCGGGTCCAATGGACCCGTCTGGTAGACGGAGGGTTAAATTTAAAAAATTTAAAAACCCGACTGCGTAAAAAGCGAACTAATTAATTATTTCTCATCAATGTGAAAACTATTTTTTTTTTTATATTACTTACCTTTTTTTTTTTATTTACTTGTATTGCTGACTTTTAAGTCGTGTTTAATTGTTAGTTCCTATCTATAAACATTGTTTCGATGAGGCCTATAGATGTCTATGATGGTTAGAGTTGCAGTAAAGCTAGAGATCCTACCTACACAACTTCCAGGTTGCGTAATATTTAAATGGAGCTTCTGACTCTAAAATAGCCAATGAAACATCGTCTACATTATGATAGACCTATCCACTGATAAGCCACTCAATATGGTGCGTAATTTTTTTTTCGTCTCTACCACCATTTTGTATTTTACGGCCGCCATTTTGAATTTATAAAGCAAAAGCTAGTCTATAATCATCGGACGGTTAAAACGAATCGATAGAGACCTCATTCATCGGAATCCATCCAGCCGTTGGTATGTTTCGAGGGTATAAAGAAATCCACATACACAGATACGCGTGAAACACATATCCCTTCTTAGCAGTCGGGTAAAAAATATCCAGGCTTTTAACCCAGTTAGTTTTGCGCCTTGTTAACAATGGGAGTAAAAATTCATGTAATTAAAGATGTAATTTTAGATTTCTCGGGCGTAAGTCATCGTTTAAAATAATTATACATACATTATCAATGCTGGGTTACTTTGGACTCATGTTTCCGCAGGATTGTGGTTAATGTAGTTATTCCGTCTTGGTGCTTCTACAGATGAAATAAGTAATTCTGAATCAAAAAAAAAAAGAAAAATCAATCGTTCATTTTAGTCAGTGAATCATTTATGAAAGATTTAGTTTCTTAACTGCTCAATTTGGATCCTGCTGTCCATAAAAAAAAAAAAAAAAAAAAAAAATCCTTCAGAATAACGAAAAAGTAATGTTATTTTAAAAGTAAAAATTCACACTCAATATTACACTTGTTACTGATAACAAAACTTGCTGAAATAAATCTTAATACATTCTTAAAATTTGGCGTACAAATTTCTCCAGTTGGTCCTGCGTAAAATTCTTTGGATAGAGCTGTAAATATTGATTTATGAAAAAACAACGGCTAGAACGTAATTTTAAACTTTACAATTCAATGTTGTTGTTTGTTTTTTTACACGGACCAATTGTACAATCTCCCTCTCTCTCCTTCTCTCTTTGTATAACTTTAAATAAGTATAAAATAAAAATAGTGTATTAATTAAACACTATTTTTCAATCTTGTAGGGTTTATCTTAAGAAAAAAGCCTAATTTCCTTTCTTCACTTCTCGTTGTTCCCAGTAACAGTACGTTAATTTGGAGTGTGCCACAATTATGGAAAATTCACTTTTTTTAATTTGATTGACACGCTTTGATTTACACTTTTTTATAGCGTGAACTATTGAATTAATTAATGATTTGCATTTTCGTTCTGTTTTCTTTTTCAATTATAGCCACAGTGAAAAATATACAAAGTTTCTTGTAAAGATTTCAAAATGTTTTTCTGAAAGTACAATACACATTCAATTATTCCAATTAATTGATGAAAACGCCTTTTTTAAAATATATATTACTGTGTATTTTTATTCATACGTTATTTTGTACTTTGCAGTGTTAAAAATCTAATTTGTTTGGCAAGAGTAGTTTAGTGCATTATTAAATCCATTGTTGTTGTATCGCGTATACAAATATAACCATAAATAATATTTTGCGATTTATCACCTGTAGCAGATTGGCTGAAAATGCATAAAATTGTGGTATTATTTTATAAATAAATTTTAAAAATATTAAAAAGTTCTATTATCATAGGAAACTAACAGGTGAACATATATATATATATATATACATATTTTAATTATAGCACTTCATACATAGTGAAAAATCGATTTTAATAATTCCATCTTTATATACGAAAACGAAACTGAGCAAACTAAAAGACTTTAACCCTCCGAGCGTCTTCAAGGCTATCCTGCATTTCATAAAAATGCTTATTGAACAAGTAATATAAATTTTTTGTTTTTAAAGTCAATTCCTACTTAGGTCATCAAAGAAAAATTCAATATAATCCCTTAAGCTAATATTTCTATTTGTTGCATTAAAATATCTCAATTTGTTGATTTTCTATAAGCAAGTAGGTTTACAATGGAAGTCTATGGGAATTTGGCGAAATATTAGAGATATCGCCAAGTTGGCAACAAACTTGGCGGTATATGGCGACAGAACAGGGTCCCCCCCATTGCAATCCCCCTTATAGATATGAAGATGCATTAATTCCTGTTCAATAACCAATGGCCGCCATTTTGTCTCCCATATGAAACTAAAATTAATTATTTAAAATGAAAATTATGTCAATTTGTATAATTTGGCGAGTGGTTTGGCGATTTATATAATTTGGCGAAAGTGGACGACGGGATAACTAAGTAGTACCTATAAACACATGTATAATAATCCCTTATAAACAGATTAAGTTAAATAATGCTATAAAAAGTTATAAAATATCTTTATTAAGATTGACGATCGTTTCCTCGCACAAACGGCGACATTTTCAAAATCATTCACGATAAAAAATATTTTCAGATAATTTAAAAACCATAAACATAGTAAACAATGTCACGAGACATGACGCATAATGAAAAACAGAACAAACATAAAATTAAATTAGCTATTTGCGAGCGTAGATTAATTTTCATATAATTTAAATAAACAATTAACTTTAAAAAATCAAAAAACCCGACTGCGTAAAAAGAGAACTAATTAATTATTTCTCATCAATGTGAAACTATTTTTCTTTCAATTCCTACAACTAGCTCACACTCTCGCTATATATATCTTGTTCAAATTTTCAATCGTTAATAAAATACTTATTATTTATCCAATCAAGCTCAAATATTTTTTTTTAACTTGTAATGGATGACACTTGATGTTAATCCAGTTTTTTTTTTCAAATATTAATTCTTTAATTAAATTAAATTAATTAATTTTCAATAATCGAGAGAGCCCTCTTCTTGATCAAGGTATTTTAAGACCGAGAGAACCCTCTTCTTGATCAAGGCATTTTAAGCGCCACTCAAGAAGGAAAAAAGAATGGGAGAAAAAAAAAAATTCCCTTATTTACCTAAGTAGGCATTGACTTAAAATATTTTTTTTATATATATTACTTGTTTATATTGCATACCTATTCTTTTTTTTTTTTTAACTTGTATTGATGACTTTTAAGTTGTGTTTAATTGGTAGTTCCTATCTATAAACACTGTTTTGATGAGGTCTATAGATGTCTATGATGGTTAGAGTTGCAGAAAAGCTAGAGATCCACAATACATACCCAACTGCCAGGTTGTATATTATTTTAACGGGGTTTCTAACTGTAAAATAATCAATGAAACATCGTCTTCATTTTTGAAAGACCTATGCAATGATATGCCACTCAATAGGGTGCGTAATTTCTTTTTTTGTCTCTACAGCCATTTTGTAATTTACGGCCGCCATTTTGAATTTATAAAAACAATACCTAGCCTATAACCATCGGAGGGTTAAGACGAATCGATATAGACCTCATTCATTAAAATACACCCAGCTGTTGGGATGTTTCGATGGTATAAAGAAATGCACTTACACAGATACGCGTGAAACACATAACCCTTCTTTTCAGTCGGATAAAAAAACAATAACATGGTAAACAATGTCACGAGACAACATGTATGATGAAAAACATTGCAAAACATAAAATAAAAATAAATACCCAACATAATTTCATTTTTATTTTATGTTTTGCAATGTTTTTTATCATACAGGATACATGTTGTCTCGTGACATTGTTTACCATGTTATTGTTTTATTAAATTACAGGAAAATTAATCCACGCTCGCAAATAGCTAATTTAATTTTAATTTAATTGTATGTTTGCAATGTTTTTCATTATGCGTCATGTCTCGTGACATGGTTTACTATGTTTATTGTTTTTAAATTATCTGAAAAATCGGAAGATTCCGATACAGAAATCATGAACTCGGTATTTTTATGTACCGGGCGCAGGTAATATATCGCCAAACATTGTCCCCGTCGTACTTTTTCGTATTTCATTAGTTTAATTTAAAATATAATACTTTCACTCATTTTATTTAAAATACTTAACTTTAATTTAAAACTGAAATATTAAAAATATATTACTCTCAATCATATCTTTAAAAAAGAAAAGAAAAAGAAAAGAAATGTAATAAATAATAAAAAAACCATGACATTTAATTTTAACATCAAAGTTTTGTTTTAATTTACCACGAGAAAAATTGTTTATGAGAGTCGCATGAAATGGACTATTTTAATACTGATGACATGATGGCGATGGAACAATATTTGGCGATTTATCAGCTGCGCCCGGCTAACATTAAATTTCCAAATTGGCTGCCTGGTATATAAAAAGCGAAGCGGTCAACCCGGAACTGTTGATGACAGTCACATGATTTGGGCTTTTACTATATAGGTTTTGAAAATTTCATTAATGTATAGCATTCCTACTTAAAGTATAGCACTACAATTTCACACAATTTCTGAAAGCATGTTGTTCAAAGTAAACATTCCTTTTCTTAAAATTTTAAATCAATTATATATTTAATGTGATACGTGTTGTAAAGATAATTACGTGATAAAAGTAAATATTAAATATTTAAAAAAAAAAAAGAAATTTGTTTAAATTATTTTGTAAAAAAGCGGCACATCCTAAGGGAAAAAACAAAAGTATTTATAGACAATCATACACAAAAAGAAGAATAAAAAAAATACTTAAAGCTAAATTATTCACCGGAAAATATTATTAAAAACAATTATCATTTGAGAATCAAATTCAAATTTAAAGTCATTAATCATTTATAAAAAGAAAATTAACGAAAATTGTAAATTTCTTTTAAAGATTTTCTTTTAAAGTGCTTTTAAAATTGCATTGTGCCGTAAGTTGTTATTGAAGTTTCTTCAAGTGACGGCTGGTTGGACAAGTAAAAAAAGTCACTTGAAGTTTAAAAAAATACGTATTGATTATCTTTAAAGCTTGTAAGCTTATTTATTGTTATTTTTTAAATGAGAATTATGTAACTGAACTTTTTATCTTCATACAATTCCTTTTTAAAGTCATTTTTTTATGTTATAAAAGCTTTAATACAATGTCGATTCATATGAATATTTTGTTTCGTAAATTGTATTATTAAAAAACATGTATAGGGGAGGTAGGGGAGGTATGATACACCTTATTTTACTAATTTTTTACAACCCTTAGAAAGCTATTTTTAAATAAATTTTTCGTGTTTTCTTATAAAGTGACCTTTTATTCATTTATTAAAAATATTGTGAATTTAAAAAATAGTCATTCAAAAAATATATCACAATTATTTTGAATGGTTACTAGTGTATCAAATCTCCCCATTACTGGGGAGGATTGATACACTAGCAAGGGAGGTTTGATACATTGTTATGTAAATTGAAAAAAAAAAAATGCAGAAAAAAAAAATTCAATTTATGCGTCATGCAATTTTTTATGATAAATCTTGAAATATTTAAGTAAAATTTGAAACGTAATGACATTGACATATTTTTGTTTCAGAAATGTTTTTTACAAAAATATTTAAACTATTGATAATATTTAAACAATACTATTACCACACTTTTTAGAAAATAAATAATAAAAAAAAAAAACCCTAGAGATCTGGCTGCAAGAAAAAATGAAGTGAACATTGCTGATTTGCCAACAATTTAACATAAATTTAGCACATTTAAGATTCCTTTAACCCTTTCAGTGGCAAAGCCTTTTCAATGCTAAAGTGTTGAATAAATGAATGGCGCCTGAATTTACCAACAAATTTAATTAGAAAAAAGAAAAGGGATATATTTCACTTTCATAGTAAATGGAAAATATTTTACCAGAATGCTGGTGCCAATGTGGCGTTTGGGAATTAAAATTAAGTGGTTTCATAAACATACCACCACCCCTGAAATGATTAAAAGAAAAACTAATAACTCTATCATTTTGATAAGTAAAATCGGGTAGATTTAACGTTCTTTCAATTTGCCCTTCATAAATTATAGAAACATTTTCCCTTTCAGGCCATTTAAACTTTTTCCCTTCTACATGACAAGCAAAGCGAAATAACCATCTATCATCGCACTGCTTTTCTATATAACCTACATAATTTCTATGAATAGACTCTTTGTTCTTCCTTACCCATTTCAGTAGCTCTTGCTGTAATACAATAATGAATATTACAGTCCTATATCAGTTTGCAAACTTAAAAACTATTAAATTTCAAATATACAAATGTATCATTTCTCCCCAGTACTAATGTATCATTTCTCCCTATATTGCCTTATTGGATTTTCAATGACTTTGTACAAATGCAGTTGCAAAATTGTAATCTATTTTCTAGTAAAACAAATCCTAACAATGTGCTTTATAAAAAAAAAATACAAGATATTATCTTCACAATAATAAGAGTTATGAAAGAAAATTAGTCAATGAAAAAAATTATATTAACATTTCCAAAAATAGTTTTTATTAAAATTTAGAAAATAAAATTAGGTGCATTGTACGCTAACATGCGAATTTCTGCTCACAATTTTCAAATATTTTCTTTCCCTATACATTAGAGCGCCGATTTTCCGAACAAGTCGGAACCGACTCTAGTTCGGATAAGCAAAAGATCGGATAAATGGACTGACAATTTAAGGGATGTTCCTGGCTATTCTAAAACCTTCACACTTTATTCAGGCATAGGACTGGCAGCACCACTTAGTGCGAGCGTGTTTAAAAACAGTTTTTTTTTTTTTTTTTTTTTTTTTTTTTTTTTTTTTTTTTTACTTTTTATCATTTAAAAATTTCTTTTTATCTTTTTATCATCTTCTGAACTCCAGAGATTATAATTTAAGCAAAAAAGCTTTCGATTGTTGCTTGCCTCAAAGAAGACGTTCTTTTCAATGCTTCCACATCTTGAATTCTTCTTAAATGCGTTAGTTGAATAGGATCAGAGCTCTTCTGCCGTTCGAGCCATTTCATAGCTTATTCCAAACATTCAAAGGCTTCGTTATGTGATGGACCATGGACCTGGGTCCTTTTCAGAGCACTCGTTTTCATTTCTTCAATTTCTTTTTCTTCTTAAATCTCATCCACAATCATCATTTAAAAAAGAAAAAATGAGAGAAATAGGCTATTCGGATAAACGGCAGTTCGGTTAAAAAAAAAATAATAAATAAATAATAAAAAAATAGAGAAATAGGCTGCTCGGATAATTGAAAGTTCGGTTAATTGGAGTTCCGATAATCGGCGCTGTACTGTAATTTTAAGATTTCAAGGTTTTCTTCTGTTCTGTGAGCTTTAAAAGTAAGTAATTGCCGCAGGTGCTAATGTCTAATCTATATTATAAAGAACAAACATGTCCGTACATAAAGCTGACATCATCTTGACAGGGGCGACGACAGACGATTCAATTTAACTTTTATTGAACAATTTTTGAAACTTCTAAGTACGGCACTTTTTCAATTTTTACATTGTCGAACAGGGAAAAAAATCTATATTTTTAAATGCAATTTGTTTGGAAATTATATCGCAATTTTTTTGAAAACTGTATCGTAATTTACACAATTTATATTGTTTTTAAATTAAATTTCAAGCATGATTTTTTTTTTCAAATCTATGACTATTACATGCAGATGATTACGTATGAAAGCCATTTGCATTTAAATGGCTATAAATAGCTCATCATTTGCTTCCAGTTTATGTAACCATAACGCAATTGAAACTTTCGTCAACTAATAAATAAAACAATAAAATATAAATAAAACACAAATTTAAGACATGTAATCAAATTTCGAGCATAACCTCTTCGGTTCCTAGGTCCCCAAACGGGGACTTCTGTTTCTTATAAAAACTAAAATGTCAGATTTTTTTTACATTTTCACATTTCTTCTTAATAGCTGAAATGTTTTTTGCGTTTAAAGAAAACGAATAAATGGCAGCATCTGAGCTGATTCCCACCTAAAATAAATGTTATTTTCATCTGAGTTTGAAAAATGTCTAAAAATACTCAAAATATAGTATGACCAAGAAAGTGAGAAAATTTCATACGTATTTAACTTAAATCTTTTTCAATAAAAAATTTTGAGGATTTGTAGATTATTTACTTGTTTAAAGCTCTTAAATTTGTGACTGCGTTAATTTAGATTAATGGTTATTAAATTGATGTTTTAAGGGGGTTTGTAGTTTTAGATCCATATTTTTGAACCTAAATTACTAAGCACCTAAAAGATAAATTTTAGAAAATATATTTTTTCTGTCACTTACGATGTCATTTTGTTTGGAAAAAACCAATGAATAAGCATTTGTACTATTATTTTAGCTTTGGAACTGAAGAGGTTAAACTACTGAAATGAACAGAATCAGAAAGGCTGATTGTAAATAACAAACTTTGGCGTTTTCTTTTTTCTTTTTGTTAACTCCTGATGCGAGGACAGTAAGAAAATGTTCCTTTTAATACGTTTCGATACTGTATTTCAACTGATTATTTCTATTTTTCATATACATATGATTTTTGGTATTGTCAGTGGACATTCTAAATAATATATTACATGTAAAGAAATCTATTAGAGTTATCACAAAAAAATAATAATAACAAGAAGACCCGTGCGAAGCTTTCTCCCAGAAACCTTTGAAATTATTTGCTGATACGTTTTTTCATTAATTTCGATTAAGTATATATATATATATATAATCATTAAATAAACATTACCGGCTCCAACAAAAACTGTGAAATTATTAATAAAATGACATTAACAAATTGACAAAAATACAATTCCCTTTCAACACACTTAACGTAGATTGCAAAAACATAGTAAAAAACAGCAAAAATTGAATAACAGAAATAGAATAATGGGAATCTGTAGACCTTAGACAGAATCGTCGGGTCCCAAATGCCTAAAGTTCCACAAATAAAATGTGTGGTTTCATCTTCATATTAGCCATAAATTAGCTAAAGAATATGAATTTGGGACAACCACACACATAAAACAGAGAAATAAACCATTGAACACCAATTAAGTTTAAAATAAAACAAGATTAAAAAGGATAGAGGAAAAAATTATACCAAATTAAAATCCATACTGTCCTAGCATTAGGTATAACAAATACAATCATTGTATATCACCAGAATATGTTGCCAAAATATATATATATATATATATATGTACGATACTGCCAAAAGTCGGTACACACTTTCAAGTTTAGGCCCTTTGCCAAAAATTACATAAATACCTCATAAACTCCACTAGAAGTTCAGGAATATAAAGAACACGTTACACAATGTTTTATTCTCAGGGAAGGTTTAACCCTTTGCGGTCGAAATACTCCTACGCACAAGCATCTCTTATACGAATTTATTCGGTTTGCACTACTTTTTTTAAGAATTTTTTTTTTTCAATTCATATTAAGACGTGAATTATCACTTTGCTAACTAAGCGTAAACCAACAGAGTGGAAAAAGCCAAAGCGTTATAAGTAAGCGAACAAACTTAATGCTGGAAACAGGCGTAAATTAACGCAGTTGCGCCACCTTGTGGACGGAGTGATAATTCACATACGCGGACATTTAATGTGGCGCGTATTTTCTAAATCTTCAGTCACTCATGGAAATGAATTTTGTTTGCCACATTTATTGTAAAATAACGGTGTAGCAAGAGGAGCATCCAGATGCACTTGACATCACGAAGTTTTCTTTGCTTTATCAAAGGCACTTCAGTTATTAATCAAGGCGACAAAAACTTTACAATTTTAGTGGTGTGAGTAAGAAAACAGTTAGGCATATACCTGTAGTTCACACTCCATCCGCTACGTGGCGCATCACCTTGATTGATGTGACCTCGCTTTTAATCTTGCGGTTATTTCTCCCATTTATGATAGAACGCTTACTTATATATCGCTTTGGAAAAAGCTGGGAAAGTAGTTCGAGAATTAATTGAAATTGTATTTTGTCTTCCTTGGAAAACCTGCGAAAGAGAAATTTACTAAAAAATATACTTTTAAAATATTGTGGTGCGTAGAATATAAAAATAAAATCATGTATATTAAGTTTGGGCGCCTATTTGCCTACACTCGACCGCATGATTTTTTCTTTAGAAATATTGAACTCACACGAAAAATTTAAATAGCAAGTTTCCTTTACTTTTGGAACATCTATCATCGATTAATACAAAAATAACTGGTGAAAATTCGGAATGCCTAAAACGTAACCAGCAAGGTACGACAACACTACTTAGGTTGCTCGCAGCAAATGGAATAAAAAATAAATGAGGACCCCAGAAGCCAAGGAGTATAAGTGACAAAATTGAAAAAAATTGAACTAAGTGCACAGACGACCTGGAAATATGCTTTTTAGGGTTTCGTTCATCTGACGAAACCCTATTCGTCTCACTCCTTTGTCTGTCTATCTGTCTGTCCGTCACAGAGCCCGTTCTCAGAAACTATACAAATTGGAGACTTGAAATTTTGGGTACTTATAGCTGAAAACCTCACATCAAACGACAAATCATAAAATTTAGAAAAAAGTCGGTAATTAACCGAATTACGGGCTAATTAACTTCTAAAATTAACCAATCAACCTTTTTAACGCAGGTACAAACGTACTTTCTCCAAATCATCGGAGTTTCTCCTATGGGCTGCCAGTAAAATAAGCCGATACACGGTTACCACGGAGGAAATTAAGACGAAAAATGAAGTGGACATTTTAAAGCGAAATCGCATATCAGAAAGTATTGGTCCGAGAAATTTGTAAATGGTATAGACAGACGCGGAAAAAAAATCTTCTTTCATTTGGCATAAAGTTCACATTTCTGAGATAAGTATCCACTAAAAATCGATCGATAAAAATTTAATTTCTTTATTTGAAAAGACAAGGAAAAAATATTTCATTTCGGCGGGAAAGCAGGTGTCAGACATGACAAAGTTGCGGTTGTCCATAATAGGATATTTTAATACGAAATTTTAACTTTTTAAATATTAAATTTTTGGCATCTCGATGTAAAATTTCTCGCTCATTTCATTGATACCCATTTCTAAGTCCTATCTTAATTACAAGCTGAAATATTAATTATTATTTAATTAATCGGTTTATTGCTATCAAATGCGTCGATTAAAATGGAGACACGTGCTTTTTTAACCACGAAATAATTTAAATAAGGAAATCTGACAATTTGCGTGGGGTTTTTGAACAGCGCTATGAGATAAGTATAACTCATTCGTCATCAGAAAGTTTACAAGCATTCATAGCACTATTTTCGAATAGTAATTTCAGGAAATATCTTAAATTATTGGTTAAGACCGCAGCTCGATCTGTTTGAAACTTTAAGATAATTTATAACACACAAGAAAAAGTGTAAAAAGAATGGAGTGTGATATTTTGAGGAGGAAGAGGGGAGCTAGATTTATTTTTTAAATCTTAGCGTTTTTTACCGCAGCAAATGTTTTAGATTTTTGGTTAAGACCGCCACCATCCCGACCCATGTATCTACGGAAAGATTACGTGGAGGCGTTTCGTTGAGATATGCTTTTATTAAGAATAGAGTGCGCTCCCTGGTGCTGGAATGTGGAACTAACATAACGCGCTTTTGTTAAAATTAAGAAATCTACCAAGTCAATCTGTTTGAAACTTTCAGATATTTTATAACACGTAAGATAAAGTGTAAAAAAGAATGACGCGTGAAATTCCGGGGAGGGGGGGCGCTAGATTTCTATTTAAAAAGTTAGCGTTTCTGACAGCTTTAGGTGCCTTTTTTAAGGTAGTCCTGAGATATATGCTACATATTTAATATAAAATTGTCTAAAGTTTAGTTACCACTATTTTCGAATAGTAATTTCAGCAAATATCGTAATTTCTTATTAAGACAGCCACCACCTAGAGTAACATAGCTACTGATAAGTTGTTTAACGGAGTTTCCTTCCGATACACTTTTGCTAAGAAAAGAGTGCGCTCCCTGGTGGAGGAATGTGGAACTAGCATAAAGCGATTTTGTTAAAATTAGGAAATCTGTCAAGGCGATCTGTTTGAAACTTTAAGATAGTTTATAACACTAAGTTATAATATATTTTTATATTTTAAGAAAAAGTTTATAATTAATGGCGCGTGAAATTTCGGGTAGGGGGAAGAGGGGCGCTGATTTCACTAATTGATTTATTTCTATTATATACTTATTTTAAAAGGCAGTCACATGATGTTTCATTGCAGTATTCTTCTGAACGGTGTCCGATTTTTAAAAATACGGCATAAATGTTACTTATGCCAGATAAGAATGTCAGAAGTATTGATATACTTCCGACTATTACTATTTTCGAATAGTAATTTCAACAAATATGTTAAATTCTTGGTTAAGACCGCCACCCCCCTCGACCCATGTATCTACCGATAGGTTACGTAAAGGAGTTTCGTTCAGATACACTTTTGTTAAGAATAGAGTACGCTCCCTGGTGGTGGAATGTGGGACTAACAGACCGCGATTACATTTAAAGTAGGAATTCCAACAAAGCGATCTGTTTGAAACTTTAAGATAATTTATAACAAATAGTAAAAGATTATAAAAAAGAATGGCGCGTCACATTCCGGTTGGAGGGGGGAGGGGAAGGGGCGCAAACAAAATTAGGAAGTATAACAGGGCTTCTTGTACTGTTTTGCGTGCGTTTTTTTGATGGCGTGATGAGAAAACTATTACTTATTCAATATAAAAATTTGTATAAGTGTTCATACCACTATTTTCGAATAATAATTTAAGCAAATATCTTAAATTCTTGGTTAAGACCGCCACCCCCTTGACTAGCATATCGCCTGATAAGTTGTTTAACAGAGTTATGTTCAGATACAGTTTTGTTAAGAATAGAGTGCGCTCCCCCGTGGTGGAATGTGGAACCAACAGACCGTGATTTCATTTAAAATAGGAAATCTAACAAGGTGATTTGTTTGAAAATTTAAGATAGTTTATAACACATAAGAAAAAGTTTATAAAAAAATGGCGCGTGAAATTTCGGGCAGGTGGGGAGAGGGGGAGGGACGAAATATTCCTTTTTTTTTACCTTTTTGTTTCATACCGTTTCAGGTGCGTTTTTTTTTTTTGACGGAGTCCTCAGATACATGCTACTTATTAAATATATATATGTCAAAAGTTAAATACCACTATTTCCGAACAGTAATTTCAACAAACATCTTAAATTCTTGCTAAAGACCGCCACCCCCTCGAGTAGCATATCTACTGATAGGTTCTGTAAAGGAGTGCCGTTCAGATACGCTTTTGTTAAGAATATAGTGCGCTCCCTCGTGATGGAATGTGGAACTAACAGACAGCGATATCATTTAAAGTAGGAAATCTAACAATGCAATCTGTTTTAAACTTTAAGATACTTTATAACACATGATAAAAAAGTATAAAGAAGAATGGCGTGTCGCATTTCGAGGGGGGGTGAGGGAGGGGCGCGAACAAAATTAGGAAATATAGCTGGACGATCTGTTTGAAACTTTCATATAGCTTATAAAACATAACAAAAATTTTAAACATCAGGCCGTGTCAAAAATCATAGTGACTATTACCCCACTTCGCCCCCCCCCCCCATGGGAGACACTTTTCTAAATTTGGCAGATACCCATCATGTGATATATCGTAGCATTTCGGGGGGGGGGGCACGAACAAAATTAGGAAATATAACAAGGCGAATCTGTTTGAAGCTTTACGATATTTTAGGAAGGGTTTGCCAAAATTTAGAAGGTGGTCCATTGCGATAAATGTCCAGGTCGTTTTGAAAGAAATATTAAACGAAACCCTTTGTGCGATCTATGATCACACTTAGTACCCACTTCTTTCTTTTCAGGTAATGAAATATAAGTGATTTTCTAATTATGTGTTGTGTTTTTGAGATCAACCACTTTTGCCAAATAATGATCAATATTGATTAATTATAAATTTAAAGAAAATTGCACTCTACTTTTTTCACATTTATTAAAATAAGAGTTCAAAGTCCACTTTGAAACAAGCAGAAGTTTTCTATTTCAATTCAGTCAATTATTACTGATGTTCAACTTTAACGTCAATTATCTTTGAACTCAATTTACTCCAAATCAAAATTTTGTCACTTGTACCCCTTGGCTTCTGATGTCCTCAAATGACATCTGCGATCACCCTGTAAACTAAAGTACTCTGAATGACCTGTAACCATTGCATATAACGATGTGGATCTTCCACAGCACTTGTGTACATTTACGTATTAATATCACTATAATCATGTAAATATATAGTTTTCTTTTACAAATTCAATAAATTTCAGCGACTGATTTCTTTATAGCATTCAGTGTATCCAGCCACTTTCATAAAACATGACGCAGTACAGAGAAAATCAATTAGAAATTGAGTATTTCTTATTTTTGATGGAATGTGATCATTTGTATGAAATAATTATTAACTGCGCATTCACGAAAGATAATTATTTTCTTTGTATAATTTAGTATTCAACTGTCTTTGGCAATTTATATACAAATGTAAGTCAAATATCGAGATAATTCAAAAAAACATACCCGATACAGTGAACTAAATTTCAGTTCCCTTTTAAAAAGAGCTGGATGATAAAAGATAAAAGATTTCGAAATGAGTGTTAAATTTGGTTAAAAACCATTAATACTATAAACATACTATAGCCAGACACATCTGAGAAATAACTTGAATTAAAAAAAAAAATTATATTTACAAGAATATGTGCACTATTTTTATAAAAGTAGACACAAATATTGTACAAGATCCGCATAGCCATGTGTTAGAAATACAGATTGTTCCGATAATATTTGTTGGACAGGGTGACCGCAGTTATTAGTTTTTTTTATTTGAATTTGTTGTTGGTTCCCTAATTACCCTCGGTGTCGAACCTTCGCTGAAAAGTATGAGTTAAAATTTGTTCTTTATATTCCGGAATTTACAGAAAAATTTGTCAAGTATCTCTCTACATGTTTAAAAAAAACCCTCTAAAATTGAAAGTGTCCGGTGATTTTTGGCAATAGTGTTATGCTAAAACTAAGTTTTTTTAAGTTCTAAAATGCGGGTAATGATTTTACATAATACTTTTTAAGCGGAAATGAGGAAGGAAATTTAAACTTAATTGAACTCGTTAGAAATGTCATACCTAACACTTTTTTTGTTTCCCTGTATTTCCATATACACATAAAATAACAACAAATTTCTTGAAAATCTTCTTGTTAAAAGCAACAAAATCTTGAATAATTATATTATTAAAATTCTTTATAACTATAGAATTTACATATTTTATTAATCGCCATAAAATCAACAAAAATAATTTTAAAAAAGATAAAATTGACTGTTTCTTTACAAAAAAAACAAAAAAAAAAAAAAAAATAGACAGCTTGGTTTCATTTTTACAAAACTTGTTATCGAAGTTTCATTAAGTGACAGATGTTAAAGACAAGATCAAAACAAGTTTTCTAGTTCTAAAAAGTTGATATTGATTAAGTTTTATGTTTTTAAGTTTGATTTCATATTTTGTAAAATAAATGAGAAACTTGGAACTATAATTCCTTTTAAAAACTTTTAAATATTCCATTTTAATGCTCTTTAGGAATAATTTTTAATGCAAAATTTTATAGTTTTTATGTGGAAATTTATTTATCAACTGAAATTCACATAATATTGTATTGTATTGGTCGCTTTAGTATAATTCATAAATATAAAAGAATGTCCTAAAAGCAATTTGGATTATTGAAATTTCATACCTAAACTCTTTTTGTTTCCCTGCATTTCTATATACATAAAATCGCAACAAATTTCTTCAAAATCTTCTTGTTAAAAGCAACAAATTGCTTGATTAATAATATTATTAAAAGTGTTCATAACTATAGAATTTACACTATTTTATCGCCATAAAATCATCCAAAAAATAAAAAATAAAATAATAAAATAAAGATAAATTGACTGTCTCTTTAAAAAATAAGACAGCTTGGTTTCATTTTCACTAAACTTGTTATCGAAGTTTCATTAAGTGACAGATGTTAAAGACAAGATCAAAACAAGTTTTCTAGTTCTAAAAAGTTGATATTGATTAAGTTTTAAATTTTTAAGTTTGATTTAATATTTTATAAAATAAATGAGAAACTTGTAACTAATTCCTTTTTTAAAATCTTTAAATATTTCATTTTAAGGGGACCGGGAAAGCACAATTCAACCAAAAAATCGATTTTTACTTTTTTATATCATTAAATAGTTTAAATGTTTATCTTTCCAACGATGTGCCACACATGTTTATACATAAAAAATAAGTGTTGAAATTACTCATTCTTTTCTAAGAGTACTTCACAGCTTAATGGCCTTTTAAATCTTTAATTGACTTTTTCTCACAACTTGGATTTTCATGTTTATGTTCCTTTTTTTTCAATATCTATTAAACTTTAGAACTCAGATTTTTTTTAGTACTTATGTTATATTGTATACTTTAACGCTGTGATTTAATGATTTGCAGAGAATTATTTATTTTAGTCGGTGAAATCTTACCAAAAATGCTAATTTAAAAATGACTTTCAATAAATAATTAATAATTAATTTTGAGTTTCACTTAGAAAGAAAATGCTCAGTTAAAATACGTAAATCATGCTATTCTAACTACTCTAAAAAATCTAGACCTCTATCTTTCACCATTTCTGAGAAAAAGGTACATAAATTTGGTGAATTTACCATGGCGGAGATAGGGCTTTCCCGGTCCCCTTAATGCCCTTTAGGAATAATTTTGAATGCAAAATTTTATAGTTTTTATGTGGAAAATTAATTTGTCAACTGAAATTCATATAATATTGTATTATACTGGTCGCTTTAGTATAAATCTTAAATATAATAGAATGGCGTAAAAGATATTTGGAATAGAGAATTTCCTTACAGCCATAAGTAACAATGAAACCTGATAAACATAATTTCTATTTATATTTTGAGTATTTGGATGAAAAGCGGTTTTAACAACAGCAAAATATAGTATTAAAGGCACCAGCTCCTTGATTTTGTGTAACTCTATGTAATAAAAGGCAGTGTAACGCATCCGGGGCGAACCCATCAATGTTACCAGTCTCCGATAAGGTGGTGCCACGTTAGGCTTAATTTTGATTTGAGATGTATATGAGAAAACGTATCTGCCTAAATACAAATCTTTTCTGCCTGAAATCCCTTCTGTTCAAAATAATTTTCTATAAAAGATTCAAATCTTACAAAATTTCAATGATTTACGCAGCCATTTCCGAAAACAGACGTAGCGCCTTCGTGCGTAAAACGTAAATAAGAAGCTGTGGTAGAGAGTCATTCCTTTTGTGATTCATTAAAAAAAATTTTTAACCATGGAGCTATGAATATTAAAGGAGACGACATAAATGACATTACTTGAAGCTGTCCCACCCCTGCTGCGTTACGTCAGCCGCGGGTAAACAGAAGAAAAACACCAATAGGCGTGAAGAACACTTTAACAATGCTTCCCCTTCGTTGTTTCGGATGAGGTTCAACCCGAGATACCTATTTATTAATCAATATACATATTTTTAAAAAAATGGGAGGGGGTGTAAACGATAAAAATACAATTTCAAAGTGTTACTAAAAAATAGTATTATTTCAATAGTTGCATCAGAATTTTAATTACGCAGTTTTATTGCATATTTGTTAAATTTTTGTTTTATTAAAAAATCTTAATTTTGTTATAGTATATTAGCCGGAAAGCCTGGTTTATCCAGAAATATTGTAAATGCTTATTGTGTGTTTATTAGAACATAAACTAGTCGAATCTTTGCTCATTTAAACGCTTCCATATTGTCAATTATTTTTTATCAGTTTTTCAAACTTTAAGTAATAAAAACACAATTTTTACCCACCGTCCTAGGACGGCCATTTACACTAGTCTATTTATATTAAATACAAGTCTCTGTGTTTCCCTTAAAATTATCCCCCCAAATTTGCCACCCTGGGGGCACTTTTCTAAATTTTGCGGACATCATTAATGCACCCCGGAAGAGGATTTAGGGTGAGGGGCTCGGGCGGTGCATAGCATGAATAAGTGGCCACAGGCCTTTCCAACAATATTTCACATGTGGATGTTGGCAAAAGCTAGAAAATTGACCCTCTTTGGCTGAACTATCGCGCCTCCCGAAATACATTCTCCCCTCTCTATTTGAAATATCGTCTGCAGAAATGTGTTGGTGACTATATGGAAAAGGACTGATACAATGTAGCAATTTCATAAATTTCTCTCAATTATTTCTATGTGAGGGAAAAACTTATTGATACACCCTCGTATGCGCATGTATTCTTTTGTGCATACATCTGAACAAATTAAATTTCTAAAGAACATTTTCTATTCATCTTACTATTTATTTAAGACTTCAAATAGAAAAGCCATTTTTTCTCTTACTGAATTATGAATAATTAGGGGCTTTTAAAGGCTGTAAAATCATTAATTATTTTTTAGATTGTCGTTTTGCATTTCAGTGGATAAAAAAGAAATGTCTGATGAACTTAATGAAGAACCAAGTTTTTGTAAAATAAATAAACTTTTGTTTGATAACAAAAAATAGCTTTTGAGCTTTTCTACTTTATATAAAAGTATTATTTTTGTACAAGCTAAAGCAAACGAGAAAAAGGGAAAAATAAAAAGTAAGAAAGGCAAGAAAGATGCAAGTCAAGACGATAATAATGAAAAATTGGATTACGCGTAACGCAGCGTTCTTTGCAAGGAATGTTTAGAAAACTACTCCAAAAAAGAGGAAGTGTAATTGGCTTCGTTGCATGATGTGCCAAATGTAGTTACATAACAACTGTACTTTTTCGACCCTTTTTGTGTAGACTGTGGTCGAAAAAACAGGTACATTAACCCATTCGGGACCATGGTTGCATATAAGCACCTTCAAAAAGAGCATACATGATTTGTTTCTGGCACCAGTAAAAAAGAAAAGCAATGTTTGCTTTCTTTAATTACAGCATTTTCGTGATTATTTAAGTAAAGGTAACTTCTTTTAAAAAAGTGCTGCCAACCCAATAAAATTTGTGCAAAAGTCGCCGCTCCCAAAAAGGGTTAAAAATAAATTATGTAAACACAGTTTTACTTTCTTTTGTTTTCCCTCTCTAATACATTGATGTTACGTTGTTGCTGAAATAACAATTAAAATTTAATGTAAAAAAAAGTCGATAATTTTAATAGTGAATGTAGGCAAATAATTATTAATTAGAATCTACTAATAGGTTTCATTGTACTCATTTAGTTTCATTTTGTTATTACATAATTAACTATAGTCCAGATATGAATATGTTTTTTTAAATATTTTTATTTATAATTTATTCTGTTCTTATTAAAAGCGCGGCATGACTACCGCACAACAGCAGCGTCTCAGCCTGAATGTACGGGTGACGCGCCGCAGTGTAATGTTCTAGAAAAAAATTGTTAAAAAATGTTAATTATTTGTTTTGAATTCTTTTGTCGTAGCACATGTGTTGTATAATTAACATTAAATAGCACAGCATGATTTTTTAAATTTCATATCCACCATGGGGATTCACAATTCTATGGGATACACAAATTCAAAAAAATATGCGGCATGTATCCCGGAATTACCATACATGATATTAATAAGACTTAAAAATGTCTGACCAATAATCACATCTGCTTTGGGGGTGATTATTGGTCAAGGGTGCGGTGAATATTGTCATTATTTTTGATCAAATATCAATATTTCAAACGCTTAAAAACACTTAAAAATTTGATAAATTATTGAATGAAACATTCTTGGAATAAATTTAGAGCTTATATGCCTTGTAAATTTAAACATAGTTATGTAAAAGCTTAAAACAAAGAACATTATATTAAAATGGTTGGAACTTATGTATAAAAATAAATAAATAATTAAAATATTCTAAAGAGTAAAGTTTGTTGTATGAGAAAAATGTATATTTAAGATCAATAAGTAATATTAAACATATAACAGTGACTCCTATTAGTTGTATGTTTGCTTTTTACTTCAGAAACTTTTCTATAGATTCAACTAATTTAGCCTGAAATATTTTTGAGTCCATTGCGTCTAATTTTACACTATTCGTTTTCAGACCAGATATGTATGATTTATCGCTCATTTTATTTTCAATCTTTATCCCAAAATGATTAACCATCTCAAATTTTATTGCACTGTTGTTCTTGAATAAGCTGAGATTTCGAGAAGTCTTACTTAACACTAGAAACGCTATAGCGGTCATTTTGACAGATAAAAAAATGAAAATATTTCCATTAGAACCAGAATTTTTTTTACAAAAAAATAAGTTAAATATATACCACGCGGAGACTTGCGTCACCCCGTATTTACGTCGTCTGGCCTGGAGAAAAATTTTCCTTAATTAAGACGCACTGTGAACTTTTTTGAAGACTTTTGGTTCTATGAAGGTAAACTTTCCCGCGACAGTCAAGTGATAGTGACAAACAAATGAAAAAAGTCACTAGAATTAAGGCGCACTGTGAACTTTTTTGAAGACTTTTGGTTCTGTGAAGGGAAGCTTCCCCGCGACAGTAAAGTGATAGTGACAAACAAATAAAAAACGTCACTAGAATTAAGGCGCACTGTGAACATTTTTGAAGACTTTTGGTTCTGCGAAGGGAAACTATCCCGCGACAGCCAAGTGATAGTGACAAACAAATGAAAAAAGTCTCCAGAAAAAGCTAAGAAAGCTTACTCTGCTGTTAAAAGGAGCTTCTAAAGGTTAAAAAAAAAAAAAAAAAAAAAAAAAAAAAAAAAAAGAAGAAAAGAAAAAAGAAAAAGAAAAATTTGTCGGTTCAAACTTCATCACATAATTTTTATTTATTTATTTATTTATTTATTATTATTATTATTATTATTATTATTGCATCCTGAAAGACTCGAAAGGGGCGGCTAGAAGAACAATAAATTGTAAGTTAACAACTTATTGATTTATTCCAAATTCTTTTATTGTAAACGCATTTTTTCTCTAACGTATGTAACATAATTCCTAATTACAATAGAATATGTTCATAAGATTTTGGATTATTTTTATTACTTATCCTTTTTTGCTTATCTAAATGTACCTAGGCTTACGTCGTTTTCGACTTACGTCGGTAGCCTTGGAACGAATTGTTGACGTAAGTCGAGGTATTACTGTACATAAGTTAAAAAGTTCTAAATAAAAATTCTGGTGCGAAATATTTTTATAACACTTGCGTAAATTTTCCGGCTGTTCTAGTGTTAAAGTTTACATTAGAGAAGATGTTCGTTGACCATACTAGTCAGAGTTTAAATGATTTATAATGTAAATGTATTAAGGGGTAAATTTATATTTGTGTATATTTGGCTCTGTGATCATCATGTGTTAAGCATTTTTGTTTCGATCTCCTTTTGAAAATTGGATAACTTTCTTTATAAAGCCTTTGCTGTTGTTGTTTGAGAAATGGCATTTCCCGTTTGAGTATTATGTCAGAAAGTTCCTTTGCTGTAGTACTCTTGTAGATATAAGCATTTGAAACAAAATCACTTGTCAATGCATGCCACCGCACTTAAACTCTTGTATGAGTCAGATAAACTGTGTCTGGACCAATGACGGTTATAACCATGTGTCATGTAATACCGAGACTTCATTCGAAATGCATCACACAGATGGTAGGCAATGATAAATTGCGCCAAACATATAGATCCGTATATGTTGAATGTCAGGCTAGAAGTTTTCAAGAAATGACCTCTAAGCGATCACCAGAACGTTTTTTATTTGGTAATGTATGAGGTGTTTGGTAATCGTAAAAACAATCCTCTCTGATTATAAGTGGGTACATTATAATCTAGAGCGATCATTTTTATGTTTTTGTGATTGTCTGCCACACTGTAAAAAACAAAATCCGTAAAAATATGGTATATTTTACGTTAAATTTTACGGAATACGTTCGTCTTCATTTGAAAACAGTACAATTTCCGTAATTGGATAATTTTTCCGTTCTCGGATCAAAATGAAGAAGGTTTTCCGTAAATTTTACAAAAATATTTCATCATTCTTCCAAAACAGTACAATTTCCGTAATTGACGTCTGTGTTGTATAGAGTGGCGCTGTGTTTAGTTGAAATGCGGAATAATGAATTGTTGTAGTGTGAACATATGTTTACGTTTAAGACTTGGTTAGTCACTATTTCTCTTTTCTTTTCTTTTCTTTTTTTCCCCTTTTTTTCTTTATTTTAAGTAAATATGAATTAATATCTTTTCATATATCAGTTAAAATTTAATATAATTTATTTTATCTTTCGAATTTAATGCCACGTAGAATGCCGTATAAATTCCAATTAATTTATTCAGTTGTTTTTTTAATTTGTATCAAATAAAAAATTAAACATATCAAGTAACTTATTAAATATCAAATAACTGTTTTCATCTGTTATTCGTTTAATATAGTAATTAAAAAATGGTACGATAAATATTATTTCTAATTAAAAAAAAACGATTAATTTCTAAAATTATGACAGTAATTTTATTTTTTAAATGCATGCAATTTTGAAAAGGAGTCATAATTGTTCCTATTTTATATGCATGTAATATTTTTTTTTGAGGGGGACGCATTAAATACTCGTATTCATACAATAATAATTCTTTTTAAATTGTAATACTAATTAAGTTATAAACTAGTTGGATGTGCCAATCCCAAAACTTTCTTCTATCTTATACATCTTAATATTTCAAAACCTAGTTACACATGTTAATACTTCAATATTATTAGTTCAATACTATACCAACTTTGATTTTCATCTTAAATTTCTGCTCAAGTCAATTAAACGGACTAAAAACGACTTAATCTATATCATGATATTTGTTAAAATTATTAATTTTTCCTTATTCTGTTGTTATCAGCTGTTTGCGAATAGCCGGCTTAGCAGGAAGCGAGTTCCCGCCGCTGCATGAGCCGCCGATGCACAATAGAACTACGAAAAATCATAAAAGTATACAAAAATCGCTAACACGCAGCCCCTTTACCGCGCAATATTTCCAAATTCAAGGAGGACCTGTTGGCCAAAACCAAAAACAAGCACAAACATTTTGGTTCAATTGTATACATAATTTTATACGCTGTTCGATGGTACAATAATGAAAATGGCACAGAGATCGGAATTATAGCGCCCCCTTCTTTCGGAATTTTTTCAAGTTCAGGGAGGACTTGTTTGCCATAGCCAGAAACATACACAAAAAATTTGGTTCAATTATATGGATAACTTCATACACTTTTCGATGGTACAATAATGAAAATTGTACAGACATCGCAATTATAGTGCCCCCTACCGGCAGAATTTTTCCAAATTCAGGAAGAACCTTCGTGACATGACCAAAAATAAACACATAAAATTTGGTTCAATTCTATGCATAACTTCATACACTTTTCGAGGGTACAATATTCAAAATGGCACAAAAATTGTACAAAAATCGTTATTACAGCGCCCTCTACGAGCGACTTTTTTACAAATTAAGGGAGGACCTCCTTGCCATAGCCAAGAACTTATTTTATTTTATTTTTTTTTTTTTTTTGGTTCAATTCTATGCATAACTTCATACACTTTTCGATGGTGCAATATTCAAAATCGCACAAAAATCGCTATTACAGCGCCCCCTAACGGCGAATTTTTTGCAAATTCAGGGAGGACCTGCTTGCCATAGCCAAAAACTTAAAATAAAAATTTCGTTCAATTCTATGCATAATTTCATACACTTTTCGATGGTACAATATTCAAAATCGCACAAAAATCGCATTTACAGCGCCCCCTACCGGCGAGTTTTTTCCAAATTTAGGGAGGACCTGCTTGTCATATCCAAAAACTTAAAATAAAAATTTGGTTCAATTCTATGCATAACCCCATACACTTTTGGATGGTACAATATTCAAAATCGCACAAAAATTGTTATATCAGCGCCCCCTACCGGCGAATTTTTTCCAAATTCCGGGAGGACCTGCTTGCCATAGCCAAAAACTTATAATAAAATTTTGGTTTAATTCTATGCATAACTTCATACACTTTTTGATGGTACATGCAATGGCGACGAACAGACGGACAGACGGACAGACGGACAGACGGACAGACGGACACACAGACAGACAGACATTTTCTATAAACATGTTTTTTTGGAATCTGTGACCCCTAAAACATGCAAATCCGTCGAAAACCGGAAGTCGAAAAAAATTTCGATTACAATACTTTCTTCTATTGAAGATAGAAGGAAGTAATAAAAGAGCAATCTCATTCAATTAGAAATAAATTAATATATCTTATTTGTCTGATAAAGGTAATGTTTATGTATCAAGATAGTTTAATTACAAATAGGGAGCGCTAAGTTAACACCACCCACTTTTTGAATATCACAATTTCAAAAATATCAATATTTAGCTATTAATTATCTCTAATTTTATGTCTTTAGCGTTGACTTACGCCCCCCCCCCCTCCTCCCCAATTTCAAATTTCAAAAATGCCTGCATTGTGAATTAGCTGAAATTTTATTTTTAAAACTAACACTGTAGTATTTTTCTTTCTTTCTTTCTTTTTAAATAAAATGTTTTAAATTTTTAAAAACTTTTTTTTTATAATATTTTTAAAAAAATAATCTGATATTTAAATGAATTTTATTAATTCTTTTTAAGTTTCAGATAGTTGAGAAGGAAATGTTACAGTTTATGTTTCATAGTGATTTTAAAATAATATTTATTATTATTTAATAAAAAATTTGAAAAACTCTATTTTTAATTTTAATATTTTTTAATCTATTCACTTTAACAGATTCGCACATAAAACTTAAAACATATCTGAAACATAATAACGAAATTATAGATGTATATACAAATAAATAAATAAAAATAATAGTACAATAAAATTTTTAAAATCTTGCAAAAAAGAAGCAATTATTACTTAAATTGCATTCTTTCATGCACGTAATATTTTAAAGACTAATTTTTTTCTTTTTCTAAAGCATGAAATTAAAAAGCTAAATTTTCAAAATTATGGAAATATTCAGAATTGTACACTCAATTCAAAAATATCTCCAACGAAAATACGTTCCTTGCTTAACACCGTGCCTTTACTTCATAAAAAGCATCTGAAATAAGTAACGACATTTGGAAATGTAACTCGAGTCCCCATGGCATGGTGGATAAGGGCGCTAATCTGGCACACTCCGGTTCCCCAGTTCGATTCCACCCTAGGTAAGTGTTGTTTCATTACTGTTATTTGAATAAATTAGAGGTACGCTACCTTGATAAACGTGTCCGTTGAAAATCATAAAGGTGTAAGTTTCTCGAAAAGTTGTATAATTTTTTTTTTTTTTTTTTTTTTTTTTTGCCTTTGAAACAAAAAATTTTAAATACGGATATACGGAAAAAATTTTTGTGAAAAAACGGAAGATTTTCTGGAATTTACGGAAAAAAAATTTTCCGTTAAAAAACGGAAATAGTACTGGCGTCTGGATTGCCAGTACTATTTCCGTTCTTTGAAGGAATTTTTTTTTACAGTGCAGCGGAATAGAACAGCTGCTGGATTCAAAATGACTGATCAGGCTTTTCAAACTCATCATCTTCAAGGAGAATTCTACTGAAATCTTATAAATAAAACAACTATCATAAACCTGAATTCCAATCAAAACACTGCATTAGATATCATGAATCCGTTCCATATCATGTGGGTTTCGTTATAAATACAGGAAAAAAAATTCTAGTTACTAAACAGGAGTCTACGATAATAGTGGCTATTCGTCGTATACAATTTTTTCTTCAATTAAAATTACATTTATCCCCTTCCAAAATCATTCATAGTATTTTATTATGTTTTCCGTTTTTCGTTAAGGGCTCTGAGGAGTCTTAACACCTTGGGGACGAGCGACACGTATATACGTATACACGTATGAAGCGCTCAGAATCCTTGCTTTTCCTCACCAGTAAAATTTTACTGTAAAATTTGCCTTATTTAATCAGCGCATTTTATCGATTCAAGAAGATACAAATTTCTGTTTTTAAAAAACGGCGACAAAAGATTAAAAATTTCTTAAAAGGCTCCCGTCCCGAAGGGGTTAATGCTTCAAAATCTTAGAAATTTTATTTTTGTTAGATGTCAAACTCCTATCATTTCTGACCATTTTGATATGCTTGTATCCTTGAAATTTCCATTAGAACAGAAGTTATGGCTTTTAGAATTATACCCGCTCAATAGTTGAAAAAACTTCAGGCGTTTCCGAAAATTTGAAGGCATTTTTTCTTCAAATGACGTTTTTGGGCATAACGCGCAGGATGCATCAAAAACTTCTGAATACTTTTTTCATGAAATTTTCTAAACTTAAATTTCATGTTAGTCTGTATAAACTAAACCTAAAATTTCCTTTTATTGCTTATTAAAAAAAAAATTAGGTGATTATACTGTTGAAAATTTCCAAATTTTGTATTAGCTAAATACAACTTCGCATTAAAATTATAAAAATGCTTTAAATACTAATTTATTTAGGTTCAGGGTAATTATTACAATCTGAAGTATGCGTTGGCACCAAAATTTTCATTTTAGTTGCAATATCTATTTTCTAATCCTGCACGTAAGCTGTTATCCCAATTTTCTGCTCCACAAATGTCTGATAGTTTGATGCCTCCTATAAATACTAATTCTGCATTTTGAATTTTTTAAATACATGAAATGAAGGAATATATTTATATCTTTCATCCCAATAAAAATTGTGCTTTAAAATCATATTCATTTTAAGACATTAAACGTTAAAAATGGTCTTTTTCTTTTCATTTTTTCCAATTCTAAGAGTCCTCAGACCCCCTAAATGCAAACGTACTTCAATTCTGTTTAAAATTAAAGCAAACAAAGTTATTGGTTAATACAATGTTAAAGCATTTTCCTAATACAAAGTCTGTGTATACTTGTACCTGTAATTATCTTTATAGCACACAACATTTATAAAATCTTTCCCAAAAATAAATTAAAATGACATATATGCAATTCCAATGTTTTAAGTAATCGTGTGTCACTTACGTAAATGAATGCAACATAAGCTTAAATTCAAAAGATATCCTACCAAATAAATTAAAATAACTGCAGCTGGATACATTGTGTTCCCACCATGTACAGTGTTTATCTATTCAGATATGATAAACTCTAACGTTTCGTAAGGTGATTTCATATATTACTTTAATTTAAAGTAATCAGAATACATAATTAAATTGTCAGTAAAATGTAACACGAAGTAATGCTAATGGTTACGAAAATATTCAATTTTTCATGCAAAGCATGGGATTATTTCAATAGTAAATCCCGTTACTCTTATAAATTACTTTATGTGATGATGGAATTTAATAATAGTAGTAATAATTTATCAGTGAATTTTGATTTAATTAATCTAAATTATAAAACAGAAAAGTATTATTTTGAAAATATTAGATTATGCAATTTTAAAGCGTTGAGTGTGTGTTTAATGTATAGCGTATACTTACTTTCTGTTCAAAGTAAATTTTAATATAAATTTTTTACATTTTTTAAGTGAACTTCTTTCCATATTTTTTTAATATAAAAAACTTGGTTTTAGTTTAAACTTGAAATAATAATTTTAAAAAAATCTACACATTCTCGTTATGGAATCACAGAAAAAATTATGATTATGTATGTAGAAATATTTGAAAAACAGAATTTAAGGAAACTGAGAGAGGATTTTTTTTTTTAAATTTCATTTGTATTTTTTAACGCAAATGATATTATATTTAGTTCTGTGAAAGGTTTGTTGATATATTAAAGAAACATTTTTTTATTTAATAAACAGCAGGTGGAACCCATCGGAATTTGATGAAATGAAAAAATTAAAAATGCACTTTTAGATTGAATGCATAATAGACCTGTAAAATTAGTTACAATAAAATATCAGACATTCATTGTCTCGGCTAACTCTTAAAACAAATAAACATAACTTTTAATCAAAGTACCAAAACACCACTTTTATTACCTTTAACTTTGTTCGTATATCGTATAAGTAATCCACAACATGTAATGAAGTTATGTAAATATGATGAAGTTATTACGTGAGACTTTGATTTTTGCTATTACAAAATGAAACACAGGCAAAGCGTGCTTCACTTTGACATAATCGCGAGGTTTACATGACAACATCGCTTATTAATATTTACCATTTTACAAATACTTTAACGCGCAATATGTTAGTAAAAAATATTTAATTGCATCAGAGAAAATGCTCATTTCCAATTAAACAGAACAGCATTTTCTCTAAATGAATGACTTCGTGTTGTGTGTGCGTTGTTTTCTGACGGCCGATTATCTGCACAAGGGATATAGGCCCGAGGCGATCTGCCCCCCGTGGGGGTCTTTCTAAAGGAACCTAACCCGTATTTACGCATGGAAAACCAAGGTTCGAATAAAACCACGGAAAACTCCGAACGATTAGGCCGACGGACGCGAATGGGTTCGAACCTAGCACCTCCTGTTCCAGACAGCTTCGAGAGCAGAATCGCTTGGTCACTGGTGGAGCCTGAAATGATTTCGTTTTCCTCTGAGATTACCGTCATAAACGCAGCATCAGTGGAATGGCCCCACCAGTGGCCGAGATGTTCCGCTCTCAAACCTGATAGGCGGGAGTTGCTGGGTTCGAACCCAATCGGTCCCGTTGGCCTAATCGTTCGGTGTTTTCAGTGGTTTTCTTCGAACCTTGGATTTCCTTGAAAAAATACGGGTTAGGTTCCCTTAGAAAGACTCCCACTGAGGGCACCCCCCCCCCATTCGGGCCCATATCCCTCGTGCTGATAAATTGCCATCATAAACAACACCATCAGTGGAATAAATATTGCTGAAACGTAAAAGCTTTATACATAAAAATACATTTTTTTTCAACTTGACGTCATTTTTGGTTCAATTTTTATAAAAGTTATTTCCAATTCTAATGATAAAGTGACATCAATAAAGACAAATTAATTCCCATTATTTTTCTTTGCTCTATCATAATGGAAGCAACATTATTTCTACCATTTTGAAGATTGTTCATTAAGAATGTTTCACAAAAAAGGTTCAGAAATGTAAATATAAAAACAAAAATGTTTGTGCAGACTCATCTATAAATATCAGCGCTTTCAATTTAACCCTTTATCTACTGTCGGTACTTATAAATATCATTAAAATAACCTATTATAAAATTCATTTAATTTATCGATTAGATGCAATAAAGTTTATAATGAGTTATAGATACATTACTTTATCTTCTTCCAAAAGAATTATTGGTTACACAAAACAAAAATATTTTTAAACATTATGTTATTAAAATATTATTAAACTAACCGAGCTTAGAAGTGTGCTCTGGCTCTGTCAGTATATGGTCTATAGAATATTCTAATAAAAGTACTAATTACTTTTGTTCTTAAATTATATAATATTTTCTAATACTTTTCTTACTGTAATAAAAGTATTATTATTATTATTATTATTATTATTATTATTATTATTATTATTATTTTGGTCTAGCTTTACATTGTAAATATTTTTATTAATATTTCAGAATTAAAATACAGCATTAACTTTTTAAGCAGCCTTATTTAATCAAAATATATATTTTATACATTTTTAATTTTACCTCTTAGTATGACTAATAAACTAACCTTCTGTACATACGGAAATATATTTATTACCAAGCATATTACGAACTTGATTTTTTTTTAGTTTAAAGTAAATAATGCTTTAATGTCTTAAAAATATTTCTACTTCCTTATTCTAAAGTAGAAAAAAGAATAATTAAAATAACACTTATAATTACCTAACTGTCTAACGATTTTTTTAAGTTCCTTTATAATGTGTTAATTTTTATTAATTATATTTTATTTCATTTAATGTTTAGCTCAAGTTTTTATAACATTTAGATTTAAATTATGTAATCAAAATATTCCTACAATAAAAAGCTTTTAAACAGTATTTTTTTTTCTTCTTTATTTTTCTTCATGAATAATAACTAAAAAAAAAAAAAAAATAAATAATAAAAATGTAAAAAAAAAAATCGCTGAAATGTTCCTAATTTCTTTCAACAAAGCAAGGGAAAAAAATTTGAACGACAATAAAAACTAATATGCTCAGAAATTCTGTAAGATTCTTAAATAAGAATAAATATTTGTTTTAAAACATTATAAATTCTCGATTAAATGTTATATATATATATATATATATATATATATATATTCATCATTCCAAATGCTTTTTATTTTTTCACATTTCATAATATATTATTTACAAGGTGATACAAGATGGGTATTTTTTCAGTCTGAATCATTAATAACAAAATGCTTTTAAAAGCTTAAATTAATAAAATGAGCAAATAATTTTCAGATTTTTTTGACGGCATAATAAATATTGTAATATGTCACAAAAAGTTAAAATTTCTAAACTATTAATATTTAATGCAATATTTTGGGATTCTTTTTCTTAGCGAAAAATGTAAATAAAAATCATTTTTCTTTTCGCTAGTTTTTTCTACGTCATAAATTTAGCCTTTTTCAGTTAAAAACGAAAGTATATTTTTCTAAGGAAAAATCTTTTGCAAATTACAACGTCTTTAAAGTTAAATTAAAGATTGCGGGTTTAAATTGTTATATGTCTGTGTTTTTCGTTTTCGTTTTTAGGTGCGTTCGTAATTATATAAATACATAGCACCTACAGTCGTCGTCTGATGCACCCGGCTCTCTGTCTGTCCGTCTGTCTGCATACAATAGCGCAAAAAATACCCAACCGAATGGTTTGAAATTTAATATAGTGTAGATTGGGTGAAGATGACATAGTTTTTGAGTTAATTGTTTTAAAAATCAACTGTTGTTTTTATTTGTTATTCATTGATTTCTTGTTAAAGTTTGCACTCTTATGTATGATTAAAAAACTTATTTCATTTTGCAGATACTATAGAAAGCATCGAAAATTTTGTTTTAGTAAACACTCACATTTCGGCATCTTACCCCAATATATGGGTAAGATGGCCAACTATCTAGGGTTAAGAGGCCTTCTGGAATTTCAATATAAACAAAAACTTTTCTTAAGCAGTGTAAAACATAATGGGACGAATAAAAGTAATTTTAATATTATAGACATACCAAAGTTGTTAACTTAGTTAATATTAAGAATTCACAAAAATATGAATGTAAAAAACGTTGGCAATTTAATAAAAGAACAAACTAATATTAGAAGAAAGATTTTATGTTCTAACCTTTAAAATAACTATGGCTCCTAAATATGCCTATTTTTAAACATTATAAGAAGTTTAAATAAGGTAAAGCCATTGTGATAAAATGCTTAACAGTCCAGCTCTTTTGTTGATGCTTTTCATATGTCCTCTTTTTTCAGCAATATCTCAGATCTGCCACAAACTGCAAATTTCTTTAGGAACTTTGACCAACTTTTATATAACCAATAATTTCGCTGAATGCACTTGCTCCAATCGCCTTTTTGCGATGTTTTATTGCACTCTGCTAAACATTCTGAACACTAATTCTCATTCACTTAAAACAATCATCATCTATCGAACCTTGGTAGGGAATTTAATCATCATCCATATCATCGTCTGTAGAAGAGTCTCTCTTTCTAGTTTTTGACGACTTCTTATCTAATTCCTTATTAGAAATGCTTGAGACACCTGCAAATTCGCAGTTGCCATTGTCACACAGATTTAGTTTGGCATTTATAGGCCTTTAAAATTATTTTTCTGTAAATATTAATAGGAGAAACAAAATTTTGGTGAAAATTACGTTATATTTAAAACGATGCATTTAAAGTGTCTAATTTAAAATAAATTTATTATAACGTCTTTATAAAATTGTTTATTAGCCATTTTATACAAGCTAATTTTAAATTGTTGGGACGATCTTATTTAATCTATCACAAAAATGGCCGTTTGCTGTCTCGACAGAAGTGGATTCGGCCTTAAAATCTCTCAGACAAAGGGAAATAAAGAAACTGACTGTAAGCGATCGCCACTAGTCGTTTAATTACTATTTAATCTTCATTAATATTTTCAAAATAGATCAAATTAGCATGTTTTTTAGAGGTTTTGGTTTCTGGATGGAGATTGGTGAGCGAAGTTCGTAAAGGAAAGAAACACCTAGTTATCTAAAACAATGTTTTGTACTACCGATGTTAATGTTTAGCAAAATTATTTAAAACTGCATTTAATATCACACTTTTAACGATGATTAAAACTAACAAATATTAAACAATTATTTATAGGGTCAGAAAAGTTAATTTATAAGGCAGAATACAGCTAAAAACCTTTCAAATTATGTTCACCTTATATTTTAATGTTTCATTTATTTAATATTTCATTCAATATGTAATTTTACAAATTTTGAAAATTTATGATTTTAATCAATGAATTCTTTTAAATCAGTGGATTAAAATCACGATCTAATCACTGATTTAAATTATCTTATTAAAATCGTTGACAAGTTAGTTAATAGACAAGAGTAATTTAAACAATGAAGAAACAACAAGTCATTTGACCTCAACGGAAAGTAAACGGAATCTTACCCCAAGGGAAAACAGCCGTCATCTGACCCTCAAAAAATTTGGTCGACTCACCCCGAAGTTTTTACAAGACATCGTCCCCCCACCGCACCCCACTGACTTGAAGAAACTGGAGCCAGAGGCCATTTATGCCTTGCAGAAAGGTCTGCTACCAGTACTCTCGAAAAACATCAGATTTATTTCTCTTGTGTTTAAACTAAGACTCATATAGGCAAATAAAGAAGTCACATAAAATATTTTGGACACTTACCAGATGTGTTAAGACGAAATACAATAAAAAAGCACCGCTTAAAAAAGTTTAAAAAGAGCGTGAACTGAAATTAAAGCATCAGTAGGGAACCCTCTAACTAACAACTGAGCGGCATTTCCTTACAGCGCCTGTGCAAATGAAAACAACGTGATACGGTATCTTGTACAAGATGGCATCTCGTCAAGGTACCATATGTAATCGTTGCATAATTCTGACAAGTCATTTCTAAGATTATGAAAGTCGAATCAAAGGTTTAAAAGATATTTTCAAAAGTTTTCTTTATTCCCCTAAATCCTCTCAAACGTAATTAATTCCATGATATTCCATGATAGGTAATGATTCTAAGTTGCCATGGTGGTTACGTCCTATTAAACCCATTAACCGCTGGCGTTGCGTTGACGCAACGGTCCAAATAAATGCGTATAAAAAATTAGCTATTAGATGAATTTCATATTAACAGTAATTTTGAAGTAGGGAATATTATAGTTAATAATTCAATAGAAAAATATTTTCTTTCATCAGTTTTTTTTTTATATTTAATAACGAGTTCCAGACTTGAAGCATTTTTAAACAACAACTTTCACGTTGTCGTTTTCACAGAAGAAGCATAGTTAGAAAGAAACGCAAGCTTTAGAGGTAATCTATTTTTAGACAAGCTCAAATTAGATAAAAACATTCCATGAAACAGTTCTTTTTGTTTTAGTGGGGGAGGTAGAGAAAAAGGGTGTTGCTTTTGTGCAACGTCAACGGGAAACGGGTAATTCCCCTTTTCACTTATGTCGTTAGACTCTTTGGGATTTTTAGGTAGCTTTCTTTACAAAAAGCTACCTATTGCAGCCGTTCGGAGGAAAGCGATTTCAAAAAATTTTGGTATATTTTCATCGATCATGACCCCCAGACCCCGAAACCACCCTCCGTTCAAAATTGATATATATATATATATATATATATATATATCTGACCTATGTCACACTGCAACTCTCGTATTTATGAACCGATTTGGATGTAATTCGGTGTGTACATAGTACATACCAATGTCTCGACCGAGTTCGTTGGCCAGCTTCATCCGCCATTTTGTTTCAAAATGGCGGCCATTTAAAAATTTTAAAAAAATTTAAAATTTGAAATGTGGTACCAAAAAATTGAAAATGGAAAAATATTTTTTTCTTATGTATTTGACCTTTATACAAAGACTCCGTAGCAGTTTTTGTTTTGTCTATATCTTAAAAAATGGCTGAGTTATAGCATTTTGAATTTCTGACGAAGCTGACATTTTGAAACGTCCTGAATTTTGTCACGCGATAAAAGGCGTATTTATGAACCGATTTGGATGTAACTTCGTTTATACATAGTACAAATCAATGTCTCGACCGAGTTCGTTGGTCAGCTTCATCCGCCATTTTGTTTAAAAATGGCGGCCATTTAAAATTTTAAGAAAAAATTAAATTTGAAATGTGGTACCAAAAAATTGAAAATTGAAAAAATATTTTTTTCTTATGTGTTTGACCTCGATAAAAAGATTCGGGAGCAGTTTTTGTTTCGTCTATACCTTAAAAAATGGCTGAGTTATAGCATTTTGAATTTCTAGTGTGGCTGGCATTTTGAAACGCCCTGATTTTTGCCACGTGATAACATACGTATTTATGAACCGATTTGGATGTACCTTGGTGTGTACATAGTACATACAAATAACTCAACCGAGTTCGTTGGCCAGCTTCATCCGCCATCTTGTTTCAAAATGGCGGCCATTTAAAAAAATTTAAAAAAAATTAAATTTAAAATGAGATACCAAAAAATTGGAAAATGAAAAAGAGTTTTTTCGTATGTGTTTGACCTTAATACAAAGATTCCGGAACAGGTTTTGTTTCGTCTATATCTAAAAAAATGGCTGAGTTATAACATTTTGAATTTCTATTGTGGCTGACATTTTAAATCGACCTAATTTTTGTCACGCGATAACAGGCGTATTTATGAACCAATTTGAATGTAACTTGGTCTGTACATAGTACATACCAATGTCTCGACCGAGTTCGTTGGCCAGCTTCATTCGCCATCTTGTTTCAAAAGGGTTGCCATTTTAAAAAAATGTAATTTAAAATTTAAAATGAGGTATTACAAAATTGGAAAATGAAAAAGATTTTTTTTATGTGTTTGGCCTTGATACAAAGATTCTGAAGCAGTTTTTGTTTCTGAAAATTTGTTCTTTTGTTTATATCTTAAAAAGTGGTTGAATTATAGCACTTTGAATTTCTATCATGGATAACACTTTGAAACGATCTTGTATTTGTCTCGCGATACCACACGTATTCACCTATTTCGATGTAAAAAGGCATGTGGATAGTATACATCAATATCTCGACCAAGTTCGCTGGTCAGCTTCATCAGCCATCTTGTTTCAAAATGGCGGTCATTAAATTTAAAAAAAATTATATTTAAAGTGTGGTGCAAAAAAATTAGAAATTGAAAAAGGTTTCTTTCTTAAGTATTTGACCTTGATATAAGGATTCAGGAGCATTTTTTGTTTGTCTTTATCTTAAAAAAAATGGCTCAGATATAGCAGTTTCAATTTCTAACGTGGGTGACATTTTGAAAAATCTGATTTTTTGCCTGCGACAGCACTCGTATATATCAACCGATTCCGATGTGAGTGAGCATGTGCACAGCAATTACTAAGGCCTCGACCAAGTTCACTGGTCAGCCTCATCCACCATGTTGTCTTAAAATGGCAGGCACTTTAAGAAATCGCCGAATTATGCAGCCAAATATAAGTTACTTTAAATAAAAGCAGCTTGGATAAAGCTGACTAATTTCGCGAAATTCTCATTCATAATGATGTAGTATTGATAAAAATTAGTATTGAATCTCCTACATTCGGTTTCCATTTAATTGAGCTTCGTGTGTTTGAATAATATAAGTTGGCTTTTTTTAAATAAGGAATATGAAAGCTACCTCTTCCTCCCGGCACTGGCCGGAAGGACTTTTTCTTATTATGTGCTCATAGAGATGCCTAAACCGTTAGAGGAGGCTCTTCAAAGAAGTTTTGATGAAGATTTGGTTAAAGATGATTGGAACAAAACTTATATTACTGTTATTTCACCAAAAATAGCAGAAATTATTGATGGAGAAGGAAATTATATTATATCAAAATAAAACAGTGATATTTCACCATGCGATATTGCTGACGAAATTCATATGAGCATAAAAAGAGAAGTTTGTGCCCTCTACAATTCGTTCAAGTCATATATTTAATAGAAAATTGGGGACTTGAAGTAGGTAAAGAAGGAAACATTGACTTGGACTCACCCCAAAAATGAAGAAAAAATAAAATATTGACAAAAAACGGGAAGAAATCAAAATTATTTTCGAAAGTAAGAAGTCTTACTTAGATTTCATACGTGAAGTTTCATTGCAAAGGGTATTTACAAAAGCCAACACCTTTAAAAGTAAAGGGTTAGGCAGAAACAAATGAGCAACTAGAAGGCCTAGTAAATTCAGCATGCTAAAGCCATTTCAGACAGAAGGCGGACATTTAATTGTCAAGTCCGATGACAGCAGAACACTGCACTGTAAACAATGACATATAGTCCAGGCAATAGGGAATTTTACCTAGCAAAATTAATGGTAGTTCTGGAAATCGGCTTACTTTATGTTTTTTGGTTCGCTGAATCCGAATTTGTAACTTCCCACCAAAATTTCCCCCGTCAACCACCCCCCCCCCAAATTTTGGTAACAAGCTCCCCAAAAAGATCTTTATTAAAAATATATATATACATATTTTATTGTTTTAGGGGGAAAGTATCTAGAAATTCAGAAAGTTGACAAAATTTGCAACAAATTAGATATATGGCATTATGACTTAGGATGAAGGGGAAGGGGGGATCTGCCTCTGAACATGCGCGCGGTGCTGCGTGGACTAATTTGCGCAATTCCACTTAACCACTCACACATTTACATTCGCCCTCCCATCTCCCCTCCGAACTTTCCTTGTAAGGTTTACTTTAAGTTTTTTTGGTCGCTGAATCCGAATTTTTAACTTCCCCCAAAATTCGCCTCCCCCCCCCCGAAAACCCCCAAAATTGTTGTTATTAACTTAAATTTCGTATTGTTTTAGGGGGAAAAGCATTACGAAATTCAGAAACTAGACAAAATTTGCAACAAATGGGATATATGACATTATGACGCAGGATAAGCGGGGAGAGAGGGGGCTGCCTCGAAACATTCCCCGCGCGTTTTTCTCAAAAACCAAATTTTTTCAAAAAATCAATTTTTTGGGGGGTTGCCGGGTGAAATTTTGGTGGGAAGTTACAAATTCGGATTCAGCAACTGAAAAAACATAAAGTGAGTCGAAATCCAGAACTAGTATTAATTTTTCCAGGTAAAATCTCCTATTGCCTGGACTCCATAACTTAGTGCACGTAGCGCCGCAGTGCATGTTCAGAAGCAGCCCTCCACCTCCTCGTTCATCCTACGTCATAATGTCATGTATCATATTTCTTGCAAATTTTGTCTAATTTCCGAATTTCGTAATGCTTTTCCCCTAAAACAATAAGAAATTTAAGTTACAAACAACTATTTGGAGGGGGTTACGGGGGGGGGACTTTGGGGGGAAGTTAAAAATTCGGATTCAGCTACTCAAAAAACTTAAAGTAAACCTTATAGAGAAAGTTCGGAGGGGAGATGGGAGGGCGAATGTAGACGTGTGAGTGGTGAAGTAGAATTGCGCAACTTAGTTCACACAACACCGCGCGCATGTTCCGAGGCAAATCCCCCCTTCCCCCTCATCCAAAGTCATAATGTCATGTATCTAATTATTGTAAATTTTGTCTACTTTCTGAATTTCTAGATACTTTTTGCCTAAAACAATAAAAAAATGATTTTTTTTAATAAAAACCATTTTTGGGGGCATTTTACCAAAATTTGTAGGGGTTGCCGGGGGACATTTTGGTGGGAAGTTAAAAATTCGGATTCAGCTACACAAAAAATATATAGTAAGCTTTTCTCCAGAACTACCATGAATTTTGCTAGGTAGAGTCCCTATACGGTCTCTATTGCCTGGACTAATAACCAGAACGTTTATCGCTGCAGTACATTTGGGATGTTTCTTTATTACATAAGTGTAGCGAATATTTTGATGCTTGAATACCTTTTTCTGGATATAATCAGTAATTTGTAAAGAAAAAATTAATGAAAAATTCAATAATAATTAATTACCTTTAAAATGATATTTTCTAAATTGTAACAACTCTAAAAAAAAATCATCCAGCGCCCAAATCCAAGAAAAGCCTGCTGATGTTCAGTTGAACTCACTGAACTTCAACACTGTTATTCCGCTGTCGTTGCGTGAACGCAACACTCGATTTTTCGTCAGCGAAGACAAGTTTTGTTATTTTCACTATAAATTATTATTATTATGTTCAAATGAATAACCAATATCATTTGCATAAAAAAAATAATAACTCCGTAGAGTTTTGGCGGTTAATGGGTTAAGGTGAAGTCTTATTATTTCCGTATTACTGAATTTAATATACAGAAATACTTGGGAATTCTTCCAGAGAGAAACATCCGCCTTGCATACAATATTTCAAATGAAAATCAAATTTCGAATTAATTGCTCAAAAAGCGCAAAGGCCAACATAGGGGAAAAGATTCCATGCCGGGACTCGAACCTGGGCCATCAGTATAGCGCACTGACGTTCTACCGAACAAACCACATGGAACAATACCCAGCCTGGAAATTTTCTCACTATTACATGTTGGCAAGGCTAACGCAGCACAAGATGGAATATTTTCATGAGCCACCGACATGGGGCAAACACGACATGTAATAAAGAGGCATTTTTCAGGCTGGATATCGTTCCATGTGGTTTAGTCTGTAGAACGTCAGTGCGCTATACTGATGGCCCGGGTTCGAGTCCCGGCATGGAATCTTTTTTACTATGTTGGCCTTTGCGCCTTTTAAGTAATTAATAACAAATTTGATTTTCATTTGAAATATGAATTTAATATATATGTCGTAGGCTAATTGGGAAATCCGGCTCTTTGCAAACAGCCTAGGCTCTTTGCAAAGAGCCGGGCTAATTGGAGAATCCATCTCCCTTTTTCCAATTAGCCTGATATTTTTCAGGCTTATTGCAAAGAGCCTAGAAAGCGTTAGGCTAATTGAAAAATGACCACATATTATCCGATCAGGGTGATATTTTTAGCTCACCGGCCTGAGAGCTTATGTGCCCGCCGAATCTGTATGTACGTATGTACGTACGTACGTACGTATGTACGTAACACGATAACTCTTGATAGAAATATCCGATTTGCTTCAAAATTTTTTTCTAGGTTCATTCTGATAAGGTGCTTTCCTGATTAGTTTTTGGGTTTCATTGGTAAAGGATAAAGGGGGGCTAGTCCCCCCCCCCTTAATTTATATAAATGGGTTTTTCATGCAGAAATATTTGATTTGCTCCAAATTTGGTATACCGGTTTATTGTGTTAAGGAGCTTCCCTGATTAGATTTGGAAGCTCATTATTTAAGTATAAAGGGGGGAAAGGGGGATATCCCCCTTAATTTAGATAAATCGGTTTTTCATGATGAATTATTCGATTTGCTCCAAATTTGGTATACCGGTTTATTAAGTTAAGGAGCTGCCTTGATTAGATTTGGAGGTTCATTAGTTACATATAAAGGGAAGAAAGGAGGAGCTATCCCCCCCCCCCCGTAATTTAGATAAATGGGTTTTTTCATGCAGAAATATGCGATTTGCAATAAATTTGGTATACCGGTTAATTATGTTAAGCAACTTCCCTGATTACATTTGGACAATCATTATTATGTATAAAGGGGGGAAAGGGGGGCAATTGCTTCTCCCCTTAATTTAGATAAATGCGTTTTTCATGTAGAATTATTCGATTAGCTCAAATTTGGCATGCTGGTTTATTATGTTAAGGAGATGGCTTTTTTAGATTTGGAGGTTCATTAGTTAAATATAAAGGGAGGAAAGGGGGGATAGAATCCCCCTTAATTTAGATAAATGGGTTTTTCATGCAGAGTTATTCGATTTGCTCCAAATTTCGTATGCCGGTTTATAATGTTAAGGAGCCTTGATTAGATTTGGAGATTTATTGGTTAAGTATAAAGGAGGGACAGGGGCTAGTGTCCCCTTAATTTAGATAAATGGGTTTTCCATACAGAATTATTCGATTTTCTTCAAATTTGATATACCAGTTTATTACGATATGGCTTCCTTCATTTGATTTGGATGTTCAATGGTTAAGTATAAAAGGGGGCAATTCCCCCCCCCCCTTAATTTAGATAAATGGGTTTTCATGCAGAATTATCTGATTAAGTTTTAATTTTTTTTTCAACCGCATCCGAACTTGAAGGTTCCATTTGAAGTCAACCCGAAAACCGACCACAACCAGGTTTCGGATTGAGTTCAATTAGAACTTTCAGTTTCGGACTGGGTTGCCGGTGGACGGAGATTATTTTGTCTGGCTTGCATCGGGTTATAGCTCTTTGGAATATTTTTCTCGGTTAAGATTTGGTTCGGGACGGGTTTCAGGTTGACTTCGAATGGAATTTTTAGGTTCTGGTAGCGTTGCGTGTCCACGGAAACTAATTTGTCCTGTTCGGATCCGGTTAATGTTCTTTGGAATATTTTTGTCGGTTATCAGATTTGGTTCGGGATTTCATGTTTTTTCAAATGGAACTCTCAGGTTCGGGTCGGATTGCATGTAGACTGAAATTATTTTGTCTTGCTCGGATCGGGGTACGGTCTGTTGTAATTCATTTTTCGGGTTTGGGTATGGTTATGCGTTAATAAACCTAATAAAAAGAAAATCGCCCAGTTAAACTGATGGAATTGAGTTCACAGGCTATTCACACTAATTGTATATTATACTCTTATTTCAAAGAATAATGCCCCTCCCCCCAAAAAATGAAGGTATTAGTCCACGTTGCCCCCCTTTCTACTTAACCAAAGAACCTCCAAATCAAATCAGGGAAGCTACTTAACATAATAAACTGGTATACCAAATTTGAAGCAAATCAGATAATTCTGCATGAAAAAACCATTTCACTAAATTAAGGGAGGGGAGGGTTATTAGCTGCCCCATTTCTCCCTTTATGCTGAACCAATGAACTTTCAAATCTAATCAGAAAAGCTCCTTATTAGAATGAACCTAGAAAAAAAATTAAACTAAATTAGATAATTCTGCATGAAAACACATTTATCTAAATTAAGGGGAGGGGCAATTGCCCCCCTTTCCCCCCTTTTATACTTAACCAATGAACCTCCAAATTAAATGAAGGAAGCCATATCGTAATAAACTGGTATACAAAATTTGAAGCAAATCGAATAATTCTGTATGAAAAACCCATTTATCTAAATTAAGGGGACACTAGCCCCTGTCCCTCCTTTATACTTAACTAATGAACCTCCAAATCTAATCAGGGAAGCTCCTTAACATAATAAACCGGTATACGAAATTTGGAGCAAATCGAATAACTCTGCATGAAAAACACATTTATCTAAATTAAGGGGGGGGGGGGTCTAGCCCCCAGTTTCCTCCCTTTATACTTAACTAATGAACCTCCAAATCTAATCAGGGTAGCTCCTTAACATAATAAAACGGTATACCAAATTTGGAGCAAATCGAATATTTCTGCATGAAAAACGCATTTATCTAAATTAAGGGGAAAGGCAATTGCCCCCTTTCCCCCCTTTATACATAAAAATGATCTTCCAAATATAATCAGGGAAGCTGCTTAACATAATTAACCGGTATACCAAATTGCATATTTCTGCATGAAAAACCCATTTATCTAAATTACGGGGGGGGGGACACAACCCCCCCCCCTTTCCTCCCTTTATATGTAACTAATGAACCTCCAAATCTAATCAAGGCAGCTCCTTAACTTAATAAACCGGCATACCAAATTTGGAGCAAATCGAATATTTCAGCATGAAAAACCCATTTATATAAATTTAGGGGGGGGGGTGGCTAGCCCCCCTTTCCCCCCTTTATCCTTAACCAATGAACCTCAAAAAACAATCAGGGAAGCACCTTATCAGAATGAACCTAGAAAAAAAAATTGAAGCAAATCGGATATTTCTATCAAGAGTTATCGTGTTACGTACATACGTACGTACGTACCCACGTACATACAGAATCGGCGGGCACATAAGCTCTCGGGCTTTGATAGCCTGTGAGCTAAAAATATCACCCTGATCGGATAATAAGTGGTCATTTTTCAATTAGCCTAACGCTTTCTAGGCTCTTTGCAATAAGCCTGAAAAATATCAGGCTAATTGGAAAAAGGGAGATGGATTCTCCAATTAGCCCGGCTCTTTGCAAACAGCCTAGGCTGTTTGCAAAGAGCCAGATTTCTCAATTAGCCTACAACATATATATAATTGTAATAAATTTTGTATTCATGCATTTTTGCATAAGAATGCAACAGCTATTGCACTAAGATCTGAATATTTATAAAACTAGTTATAGTACGAAGCATCTCATTTGCTACATTTGACGTTCAATTTCCTACTTGTGTGCTTCATGTTTTCATTTAAGATGTACATTGAAAAGAAACTGATAGTACGTCCAACAATAGTGTAGCGTTGTTATTCGATTCAAAATAAAATGTTTTTCATATTACATATAACTCCCCTGTTGTATTATTTTTATTATTTTATATTTATGGATTTTTGTTTCACGTTTTATCTGGAAACTTTTTATGACATTGATCTGCCAGTATATTTTCCTTGTGATAGAAACACATGTTTTAATTCAGTTAAATGCTCATTTTGCTTCAAAGAGAAATCTATGATTCGATTAGAGAAATCTGTATTTCGAGAGTCTTATTTATCTTCAAACCACTTCTTCGCGTCTTTTTCAGAGTGAATTTAGGCATTGTTTTGTTGAACATCTCGATAACACCCCTTAGCGGTAGCATTAAATTACTGTTTAAAAATTCAAATTGCTTATTGCACCACTTTTTTGGAAATGAAACATTCACCTTTTTTAATGACAGGTAAAATGATACCATAATAATGCCTATTACACTATTTTGTAAAACTGGTGGGAATCAAATAATCTGAATATAACACACAACCCGTGAATATCAAGGGAGCGAGAATTAAGGGGTTAAAGCGGTTAATGTTTTCACACAGGTTCAACAAATGACATTCTAACAGGTGAATATAGGTATGTCTAAATTGTTTATCCGTCTAGAAAAGCAATTCTAAACTTGCCTTACTAGAAAAATAGCAGTCCAAACCATTAGGGAACCTTCACTTAATTGACATGGGAAAAATACGCCCTTTTCCTTTTGAAGGCCATGCCAATATGAATGAATATCATACAGAATATCGAAATTAAACTTCTTTTCACCACGGAATATAATTTTATATCAATTCGTTTATACCAATCTCTGTTAACGGCGTGTGGGCTTTTTTATTGCCAGATGTTAAACGCGAACACCTACATGATTTTACATTTTTAAGAACTCCCGACATTTTTGTTGTTCTTCGTTCAGTCGATATTGATGATGCCGCTCTTATTTGGTTTTCAATTTCCTTTGCTGTAATTCTTTTACTCGGAACCAAGCAAACAATCAAACTTTCGAATGGTTTAGAAAGATTCTTCGGCCACTCTGTAGATTGTGTAGCTAGGTAAGTAAATGGATTCAGAAAGAAATTAAAAATGGCAGTCTTTGAACGTTTCATTTTATCAGCAATCCTTTAAAGTGACATTCATTTCGTCTCTTTCGAAGTCACAAGCATTTTGACTCACCCTGTAATGCAAATGATCTGTGAATTAAACGAATGTGCTCAAAATGTCTTTTAAATGCGTTTTAAAATGATATGCCAAAATATCCCCTAATCACGTTCCGCTGTTTTAGAAATATTTACTGCGTTCTTATCATTTTGTTCCTGCGTAAATTTAACGAAATGCCTATTTTAAAATACAGTAAAATATACATATATACGATTTTGTAAATGATTAATGTAATATAATTGAAATATTATGTATTTAATTATAACACATAGATTTTCTCATTTGCATAGCAAACGCGAACTGATCTCTTTCATTTCGAATCGTTCCTATCATTCTGTACCCCCGCTGTATTAACTAACAGTTATCCACGAGTGTCGTGAGTGAACATAAGGTTAAAAAAGTTTTTTAAATTAATTTGTGAGCAAGGTTAATATTCAAAATTGAAAATGAAAAGTTACATTTTCGTCATGTTATGTTTTACGAGTTTAAAAGACAGTTAAAAATTCGTTTTGTCGATTTCGAAATGGAGATTTTAATCTAAACGATAAAATTCGCTCTTGGCGACTTCCTAGTATTGATAAAGACTTAAAACGCGATTTAGTGAATAATAATTCACTGATTACTACTGAAGAAATTGCCGAGAGACTGAATGTTGCCCATTTGACTGCATTTCTCCATTTAAAACCATTTCCGGCATGGTGGGTCAATTTCTGTCCCACCTAATAAACTTTTTTTAAAATCAGTCTCAATTCAGACACTTTATAATTCAAATATATGGTTCTCTTCATTTTTAGTCCCTCTTTTAAACTGTAGATGGCAGCAGATCACAAAGATTATAGTTTCTCTTTAAAAAATATTTAAAGTGAGGTCTAAAAAGATGTATTAAAAGAGCTGTCATTTTTATCGAATTTCAAAGTACATGAAAGCCTATTATTTATATTTATATTTATCTCAATCAATTTTCCAAGCCAAAAAAGAAATTTCAGTGGACATTTTAAATTATTTTTTATTCATCTAAAGTATGTGGTTCAGAATTTGACCCATCACACACATGAGATTCTCGCTAACAGATGGCAGCACCAAATGATTTGCAGAGCCTTACTTTATAATTCTAATTGTGAGTTTTCTAATTCAACCTTAGTGAACGCATTTATTATATTTAAATTCATAAAAGAGCCAAACCATGATGTGAAAAATATAAAGGATTTCCTTTTATCAGTTATTGAAGGCTTAATGTCAATAGCCGGTGAAAAGGAAAACACAAAGAAATTTTTTCCAGTTCAAATAAAGAGCAAAAAACCCTACGTTCCCCCTGAGAAAAGACTGAAAAATGTTGGACACATTCCAGTAAGAAGTAATAGAAGGAGATGTGCATATTGCAGCACATCTAAAAAAGACCATCGCACAATTTGGATGTGCGAAACGTGAAGTTCCGCTTTGCCTCCAAAAATCAGAAGCATCTGTTTCACAAAATTTCATCAAAAATAGAATTTTTGCTTTTTTTTATCAACAAAATTATGAATCTGTATAATCTAGTGTTGGTTATCGATATTTTCACACATTATGAGCATCAAAGATTCTATATACATATCCAGATTTATAGAAGAAGCTGAAATTTTAAATTTATATATTCTTATTCATAAATTTTTATTCCTTATATTATTCTCTTACTTCTAAATTTATTCTCATATTAATTTCATATTCCTCATATTAATTTCATATTTCTCATATTATTCTGATATTTCCCATATTATTCTCATATTTCTTATATTATTCTCGTGTTTTTGAAATTATTCATATATTTCTTGTATTTCGCATATTATTCATATATTATATCCTAGATTTTTGTATTATTGTTTAAACATTTTATACATATAACACCATGTAAAATGGTATTATATGTTTTTATTTTTATTTTTATTCAATTTATAAAAAAGTTTTCTGTAAATATACCTTTTTTATTCATCTATTAAATATATTACTTAAGACATTAAGTAGCTCCCACTGTAGCTTATGACATACATTTGTTGCATGGTGGGTCAGTTTCTGTCCGACCTCCCCGGGTAAAAAAAAAAAAAAAAAAAAAAAAAAAAAAAAAAAAAATTCCAGATTTTTTTTTTTTTTTTTTTTTTTTTTTTTTTTTTTTTTTTTTGTCATGATTTGCATAATCATGCCTATCTAAACCTTTTTATAACATTTTCCTGAAATTTAAGTACTATTTTAACCTAGCGTCGCAAAGGGTTAAAACAACTTGAGTACACTTCGAAATTCGATGCATCCGAATTCGGGCATGAACTTTGACAGTCACCCAGTATCATGTAACTGTGACTCTTTTGGACATATTTAACAACGTAATATAACCAGGGTTCGTAAATATCATAATATTTTCGAAATTATCAAAAATATCCGATATTTTGATATAAGTCCGATATTTTCGATATATTTTCGATATTTTGATACATATCCGATATTTTCAAAATAGTCCGTATTCTGCTGATAATAAATTTTTTCAAACATTACACAAATTAGAAACTAAAACATACTGCACTTAACATGAAAACGTTATAAAATAGTTCTAAAAATGCATTTCTTTCCCTCCACATTTTTTTTCACTTAGAACAAAACTGAATGTCAACTAATTAAAAACATATACAATTTGCTTTATACACTTACATATATATAATAACAATAAGATTCAGTATCAATAAATCTGAAATTTGTAAAACAAAATTTAAATACAAAATATATATTTTTGTAATTGAAGAATTTTAACATAAACGTAAGCTTGTCTTATTTTTTATTCTCTAACATGTTGTGCAGTTTAGATTCAACTAAAGCAAAGTCAGAAATGAATCTTTTCTAATAAAGCTGTATATACTTGATTACCAGAATTGGTTTATCATTTAACTCGTTGAGTGGCACTGGTATTTTTATGAAACCACTTAATTTTAGTTCCCAGATGAAACAATGGCACCAGAACTTTAGTAAAAAAAAATTCGGTTTATTAAATATGCGAAATATAGCTTTTTCATAGTTAGAAATAAACCTGTTTTCAAATTCCGGTGTCACTCATTAATTTCAACGCTTTCGCAATGAAATTGCTTTGCCCCCAAAAGGGTTAACCCTCTCACTGCGCAACTCGAGAATGCATTTTCCCGTCTAATTAATACTATTTGGTTATTCCCACCAGTTATTTTTTAGCGAAAACTTCGTCTGATTTAATCAGGATATTTTCCCCGATTATTATTGTAAAAAAAAAAAACCTGCTTTAAAGAACCGGTGATAAAAGATTAAAAATTCTGTAAAAGACCATCATCACGAACAATTACTTACGCAGCGAGAGGGTTAACCCCTTGGGGACGAGCGACACGTATATGTGCCGCATGAAGCTCTCAGAATCTTTGTTTTTTCTCACCAGTAAAATTTTACTGTAAAATTTGCCTTATTTAATCAGCGCATTTTCTCGATTCAAGAAGACACAAATTTCTGTTTGTAAAAAACGGTGACAAAAGATTAAAAATTTCGTAAAAGGCTCCCGTCCCGAAGGGGTTAATGGCTGTTCTTAATTAATTGTCTCACATAAGTATTAGTTCTGCATTTTAAAATAAAAGCTTCCAACATAAGGCTTGGAAAAGATATTTGTTTTCTTTGGCTAAAAAAGTCATTGTCAGAGACAAAAGTTCTTTATCTGCAGAATGACACAATCAATAAGATTTGAAAAATTCACTTACACTTTCTTTCACCGAAAATATCAATTGCTCAGTTTTTAAAACAAATATCAAATGTACAAAATATCAAATGTATTGATACTTTGAAAAAAAAATATCAAGTATATAAAAATATCAAAAATCTTGATAGTTTAAAAATAAATATCGTACATATATCCTTATAATATTATAAATATCAATGTGTGTCCGAAAGTTTGAATGAACTCAGCGTCTAAATGGATGAATTAATGCTTTTGTATTTCTGGATATAGATGGATTGCAACCCGGAAATGAACATAGGCTATGTTTAATTTATTTTATTCAAATATTTTTACTAATATTTCAATATTTCATTCTTTCCATAGTAAATTCAATTGGCATTTCTTCTTATAACATTTAATTATATTTCTTTTGCGTTGCCAAAAAATAGAAATCCCCAATAATAACTTCTCTCTCAATAATTAATTTTTAATTGAAAGATTATCACGTGAATAGAAAAATGAAATATATATATATAAAAAAAAGAAGAATAGATGCTTTTAGTATGACGTCAATTATGGCATTTTGCTAGGAAACTGACTCAAAAAAAAAAAAAAAAAAAAAAAAAAAAAAAAAAAAAAAAAAACGGTTGCTACGTTGCATTTTTTATTTCATCTGTATATTATAGCTATAATTTTTAGCTTTATCTCACAACTATGTTTTTTAACACTTTATAAGCAATGGTAACATTTTCTACGAATTATATTAAGTAAGAAATGAAACATAGTACCCGTTTGTTTGGAGGTTTATCGTCTGCAAATAGATTATGTAAATATTTAATTTTCAATTTAACCCCTTCGGGACGGGAGTCTTTTACGAAATTTTTAATCTTTCGTCACCGTTTTTTAAAAACAGAAATTTGTGTCTTCTTGAATCGAGAAAATGCGCTGATTAAATAAGGCAAATTTTACAGTAAAATTTTACTGGTGAGGAAAAACAAGGATACTGAGCGCGTCATGCGGCACGTATACGTGTCGCTCGTCCCCAAGGGGTTAAAATGAAAAAAAATCTTTTAAAAAAGTTTGGAAAGAAAATTGATAGTAAATGTCAATAATATGTACCATAAAATTATCAATGTCCAAAATGACGTCGTGATTAGCATCAAAACCAGGAATAAAAATTTCGTTTCAACAATTAATTTTCTATTGGATGATTTCCACGTCAAAAAGGAAAATGAAATAAAAATTAAGAATAAAAAAAGAATGAATATATCGCCATATTGTAAATAAAACAGAAATGTTCAAAAATTTCTTAATAATATAAGTTGTATGAATTTGAGTAAGTACGGAAACAGGCGAATATGACGTCATGGAAAATAAAACGGATATTCTTTGATGTTAAAAGAAAATGGTCTTGGGTTATAGTATTGAATCTCATTATTTATAGAACATTTTTAGCAATTCTTGATGGTTTACCGTCTGCGCAAGGCTAATATAAAGATTTAACATTTAATTTAACTTAAAAAAAAAAATGTTAAAAAGTGCTTGAAAGGAAAATGGACTTTAGATGTCAATAATATGCACCTTAAAATAATCCGAGTCAAAAATGACGTCATGATTAACGGAATTTTTTTTTATTATTATTATTAAGATTTTTTTAAAATAACTCGATTTCCTGAAAAAAAAAAAAAAAGAAAAAAAAAGAAAAAAGAAACAATTTTTGACGAGTATTAATTCTTAAAGCAGTTCATTTCAGAAACTATGAATACAAATTGCTTTATTAAAAGAAAGTTGCCTTTTCATTCACTAGGGGGCTCTGCCCCCTACGAGCTACGCTCGCCATCTCCCGTTCAGGCACACCAAAATCCAAAAAGCACGCTAATTTGATCGGCATTAAAAATATTGGATTAAAATTAAAAAGAAAAACAGTAGTGATCTCTCTGTAAACGGGTTTCCATTCGTTTTCCTTGAATTGGTGATTTTTAAGACCAAATCTGCTGCTGTTAAGAGATACAATGACTGTTTTCGCACTTAATTAATAAAATTAATTAAACATGTGAAAATAAGCTAATGTAAAATCAATTAAGTAAACAATGTCATTGTCTCCCGGTATTCTTTTAACAGCGCTATAAGATAGTTCTTTTAAATAATTCATTTTAAATGTATCGTTTTAAATATGACGTAATTTACACCAAAGTTTTATTTCTCTTATTCATATTCATGTGAAAATACTTTTGTTGTTAGAAGGAAATGTTATTTGCGCTGTCTTCGAATTCACGATAATAGTTGAAGAGATCATCTCAAAATATCAAATAAATGTCTCGAGCATATATAATTTTTAATTTAAATTGTTTTGCCATATTTTTTGGTCATTTTAATTCCCCCATTTACGAGTTTTAACGCATAATAATGATTTTTTTTATTTTAACATTTTGTTTCTCTTTTTAAATTCAAGTGTAAATATAGTTCTTATGACGTAATTTTCCCGCTTTTAACATGTAATCATTTAATTCTAATTATAAAGTTTTTTTCCACTTATAATAGCCACGTGTAAATAAATTTTAATTTGAAGGAATTATTATTCTTTGCACTCTTTTAAAAAATGGCAACAATTTAAAATAATATCCTTTTCTAAAATATGTAAAAAAATATCTCTGGAAATGCTGAAAATTTGAATTTAAAATGGAAATAAATCCTCAAAAAATGAATCAAATGAAAAAGATAAATGCAGTCTGCACACCAAGAACGCCTCATGTATAAAATGGTCTAAGAATGATTAAATTCCTATGCATAGTTTTTGCTTCTATAAAACTTTTATAATGCAACGACTTTGACCAACTTTAACATTAAATATATCTTAAAATAATTATTCGATTTGAAAACTGTCTGCATCAACGTGTTTATCAAACATTTCTCTATAATACCACCGTTTTTCATATATTTGTATGCAACAGTTTTTTTAATATTAACGAACAAAGACCATGCTTAAGCATTCAAATTGGATGCCGATCTACCGGGAATATCTACGCAGATTTTCATTGGTCTATTTCCAAATCAAAGCTTTTTTATATATGTAGAAGCATAAAACCTAAAGATGAACATCAGTATTGAAATTTGGCTCGGAAACTGGAAGTATATTGGAGCGTGGCATACGCAATAAAAAGTATAGATCTCTCTGGTATGTCTGATTGGAGACACGTTTGTAAATCGTGATTTCGCAATAGGATTTTAACTCCACATATCTTCTACTTTTAGAAAAGTAAAAATATGTTGTCATTTTTTAAAAAGTCTTTTTTTTAAATACATTTTTGTAGTATTATGTGTTGCAATGCATACATATAGAAATTTGACATCTAATATCACTTAAAATTCATTACTCTAATAGAATTCTCCCAGCAGTGTTTTTTCGTTCTACCAAGAGAGATTCGTCGATTTTCACGATTTTACCTGACCATCCTTTTTTCAGTCGTTGTAGTTTCATTTTTGCGATTGTTTGTATTATTTTGCACACATTTTACTTTTGTATGACTGTGTTATGTTATGGCCACTATAAATAAGATCACTATAAAAAATATCCTATAAATCCTATAAATAAAATACTGTATCATCTCTTACAAAATGTGATAAAGAGTTGGTTAATTATATATGTCATTCATTATCAGGCGTGAAATGTTTTTCTTCATTAAATGCATTTATATATTTTTTAATGGTACGTGAACAGCGTCACGGGTAACTGCTAGTCAAGATATATATCAAAGGATATATATCAACGAACACTGAATATGACAGTTTACTTGTAATACGGAACTCCATGAAATCGAATGTAGAATTTTAACATTGTTTTCGATACATATATAATGCCTAAACAATAGCGGTCAGTATGCTTTTGAATAACATTATACGAATTTTGTTTCTTTCAAACAATGATTCAATTAATAAACGCATTTTTAACATCTACGCCATTTGATTAAAAATAGTTCAGCTGCAATTAATTTACCAAGCTTTATTTTTTAACACATGTATTATTTTAATTATGCTTTATTTACTGATTTATTTTACAAAATATATGGAAACATTTTAGAATTTTGATCTGCTACTATGTTTCGAGATGAATTCAGCTAAATATATACCAATTTGTTTCAAAGAGAAATATTAATAATAATATTCAACATATTTAATATAGCGCAGACAAATTTTTTCACAAATTTGTTTATCGGATTTATGGTTGTCTGGACTTGGATAAAAGCCATACACCAAATAACATTTTATCATATACATTAGAGCATTTCGACATACTTGTGTTTTCTATTTGGTCGTTTTTCCTAATACATAATTACATGAAGTATAATATATAAGTTTCTGATTTTGTGTTTTGAAAAGTATTTAACGCCGTAAATAGTTTAAACCATTATGCTAATAATGAGTTAACATGTTACATGATTTTTTTTCCTGTCAAAGAATGTTGCAAATAAACAGATGAATTTTCGAAAAATGTTTTTGTCATATATTTACAAATTGCATTCATTCTGTTATATTTTGCTTATTGATTTATTTAATGTTTTGGTAATAATTTGGTCGTATGTGTAAATATCTGATCTGCCATTATGCTTTTATACAAACAGAAATATATTTTTAAATTCAAGTAAATACAAATTTTGCTTCAAAGAAAAAAATTATTGTAACATACAAACATTTCATATAATGCAAACACATTTCTACGCGAAGTCATTCATCAGATTTATTCTTGAATAATACAGAGGTGCCAAGCTCGCACTAATCTTCCGTAATGCGGGGATTAATTTAACCCAGTTTAACGAAGTTTCGAACCAGAAAAATTATTTGATGAATCTTTATTTATTTAATTCCAGTTTCCTACGTGGAACGTATTTAATTTCATCTCTGAAAAAAAATTCCGGTACGAAATGTATTAAACCAGGGTTAAATTAACCCACATATTACGGAGGATTAGTCGCAACTTGGCACCTATGATAATATGTTATCATATGCATAAGACTGCATTTGACGGACTCTAATTTGGCGTTTTTTTTTTTTTTTTAATACTAAATTCTATGAATGGAAGTTTAAACATTGCGTATAGGAAAGCTGTTAAGTGGTTTACTAATGGTAATTACTATGTAACTTACCATTTAATATAATGTTGTTTATCAGACTTATACTTGCCTGGCTTTTATCCAAATCCAGACACTAAATAACATTCTATCAAATACGTGAAAGTTATTTTGACATACAGCAACTCTGTTTTATTTCCTTTTCTAACACTTATTTTCATGAATTCGTATATAATATTTAAAGTTGTATTTTAAAAATCTATTTAGTGGCATAACAATGCTAGTGAATATCCTTTTAACCCCTTAATTCTCGATCCCGTCATATTCTCGGTCTATGGCTTTTACTCAAATTGTTTGATTCCCACCAGTTTTATAAAATAGTGAAATTGGCTATATTTTAGTATCGTTTTTCCCGTCAATAAATAAGGTGAATATATCTTTTTCATAAAAGTGGTGCCAATAAACAATTTGAATTTTTCAACCGTAATTTAATTCGAGCGCTAAGGAGTTAAATGAAATATGCAGGGCTCGCAGCGTTCCTAAAATTTTCGCACTTTCCTACCAGTATTTAAAATAAAAATTCTTTGTGGTAGATTTCTTTAACATCTATTATAGCATTATACAATAAAGATTATCGCTTTAAAATAGTGGTAACAAGGAGCGAAAATTTTAGGAACACTGCGAGCTCTGAATATGCCACTTGCGGTGGTTTATGTTCATGGAACTATTAATAAAGTGGAACTGACATATCGCTAAAATTGGGAAGCTTCCACTGTAACCGCATTCACATGGGTTGATTAAAGCAGGGGAAATTTCCACCAGTAAATTTAAATAGAAATTTTCGCCCTATTTAAACGCCATGCAAAATTTCAGTCATTAATAATGGTAGAAACAGATATTATTTTTCATGGTGAAAGTTTACTTTGTCGATAGTCAGGTCCTGCGTTTCCACCATATTGTGGCAACCGCCTGTCAGTATCAGTAAAAAAAAAAAGATTATACTACCTGGGAAAACTGACACCACAAAAAACAAATAGAATTTTTTGCCATATTTAAAAGCAAATATATCCATGAATAAGGCGAAATTTTCTATTGAAATTTACTGGTGGGAAGTTTTATACGGCGGAAATCAGAAACTATTGATCCGATGTAAAAAAAAAATAATAATAACTAGAGAACAGGAATTCTGCTTTTTCAGAATTTAGTGTCGCCCCGACATTTCCATTACTTCATTTTCTTCTGGTGGACTGGTGGCTTCTATTATTATGAAACAGCATGAAAATGAAGCGTTAAAAAAAAATTGTGGCCATTTTTTTTTCCATTCTGACCAGAAAATCAGAGTTCTAACTTTTTACGGCAGCTCTTTCATCTTCACCTAACGCTTCATTTATAATGGCTGTTTCATAATAATAGAAGTCACTAGTCCATCAGAAGAAAATAACTTGGTTAAGCGTGACTCGGATAATCGGGACTCTACTGCAAAACATATTTCAGTTTTAAGACTTAAAGCACACGCTTTTATTTTATGTAAAATGACGTCATTTACATTAATATAGAAACTTAAAATCAAATATAGTTTATAATAGCTCCCTGTTTTATCATAAATCCTTCATTTATATTTTTCTCAAAGTAGCACGTATTTTAATTATTTTTTTTTTTTCAATTTAATTTTTTTTTTTTCATTTTATGAGAAAATGGCAACAAAAAGATATAATTGCTATTTTTCACCAATTTTTTCTTTACTTTCTACAGAAATGGCGTACTTGAGTTGCCAAAATGAAACAAATGTCGCTAAAAACTACAAAAAAATTAATGTTTCAAAAACAAATAGAGATGCAGTTTTCAAACAAATTGCATTAAAAAGTACTTTTTTTCCCCAATACGATTGTATAAAAACTGAAAATGTGCGATGTTTAGAAATTTTAAAAAATGCTGTAGAGCATTTAATTCTACAAGGATACATCTACTTTGTTTATTGCTAGCGTCTGTAAGCTAACATTATTTTTTGGACACAAAATAAGCTGGGAGAAAGAAATAGCATACCGTACCGGGGCTAATAATAAACCGACCGCCATATTGCGAAAACCTCCTCAATTACTTCACTCGCAACTTGTTGACAGCACATTATATGTCATCTACTTTTTGTTCGTAACTCATTGTTCTGTTACGTTACGGCTTTTTTGGTAAATAAAGTGCACAGCAGTTTATAGAAAATTTCCTGGTTTATAAGATACGTTTACGAAATTTCAGCGTAATTTCATACTTACTCAAGATTCTGAAAATTGTTATATTACTATAAAACTAATTTCGATAAGCGACAATCGGAAATCTTAGAAGGGAATAACATTTCCAAATTGACAGAAGCGCGTTTGCAAAAGTTTAAGAGCAACAAATGAGCCTATTATTTTGCTTTCTAGGTTTCTGAATGGCTTTTCTTCATATGTATGGTGTCGGAAAATAAAACAAATGTTTTCAGAACCGTGAGCAACTACGATTTTACATTAAAAGTTGTAATGTTTATACAATATTAAAAAATGTCAGACATGCCATTTAGTGTATTACCGCTGCCATCGAAATACTCAAGGCAAGAGGACACAAGTTGTGACGTTATCACTAATCGACCGCCTCCTTATAGTGTTCGAATTCACATAAGAAAATTTTGAATATCAATTTTTTTTAACTTTATTTGTGGAATATCTATCATCTTATAAAACAATAATAACTAGTTAAACTTGCTGGTGAGAATTTGGAATCCCCCCAATAAAAAATCAGCCAGATCGGCAACACTGTGAATTCCGCATCTGGCTGAATTTTTATTTAGAGATTCCTAATTCTCACCAGTAAGTTTAAGTAATTATTATTGTTTTATAAGATGATAGATATCCCACAAATGAAATAAAAGAAAATTGCTATTCAAACATTTCAGGTCTGATTTCCAACACTAGTGAGAAGTCGGTCGGTTAGTGATGACGTCACAATTCGTGTCCTCTGGCCTTGAGTATTTCGATGGTAGCGGTATTATATATTTAAAAGCGGAGAAAGAGAACCAGTTAATAATAAATCGCTTTAAATATAAATGTTACAGGGTTCGCACGCATCGAGGACTTTCAAGCACTTTCCGACCGAATTTTTGTAAAGTAATATTTGCCTTATTGAATGAAAATAAATTCTATCTTCAGATATAGCGACAAGTACTTTAATAAATTTCTGGTTCTGAAATACCTAAAATTTCTTGAATCCCTTGATGCATACGAACCCCGATGTCATCTAACTCATTTTTCTCTTTTATCTATTAGATATAAAATTCATCTAATCCATTTTCTGTTCTTTCAAAGTTGATTTTCACGATGCTACATAACCCTTTGAGGGGCAAGTAATGGTGTTTCTGAAATGTCAAATTCACACCGGAATCATAAAAAAAGAAATTTTATGACTCTTTTCCACCAAAGTTAGAAATGTAGAAATTAATAAAATTTTTCTTGTGCAAATCATTAATAACCCATTTTTGGCCAAAGTTGTGTAAACGCATCATTTCAATAAATATTTTTTTATTAACACATTGACGAATATTTTTCTGCAATTTTTAAGGGTTTTGGAATAATCTATAAAATATCAGTAATTCAATTGGAGTAAGCACTTTCTGTTGACAAATTTTCAAAATAGGCTAGTTTTTTTTTTTTTTTTTTTTTTTTTTTTTTTTTTGAAACGGTTATTTACAAATTCGAATTTTTGAAAATGTATAATTATTCCACTTGAGATTAATCATATGATTTTATAATGGATTAAAGTTCCAAGTTCTGTAAATAAAATAATAATAAAGCAAATGTCATAAAAAGTTTTAAAAAAATTAGTATTAATCTTAAATTTAATGGTGCGTTAGCGCACCATTGACCGAATGCATTTTATTTCTGAAATAAAATATTATTTTTCTTGCACGAAACCTTTTTTTTTTTTTTTTTTTTTTTTTTTTTTTTTTTTTTTTTTTTTTTTGTCTTAATGAATGTAATTGAAGCATATTTTAATGAAAATAATACCACATTTTATAAAATTTCTATGCTTGGCCTAAAATGGGTTAATAGTAGGTGGTATAAAAATATGTCCCACCGCCCCTCAAGCGGTTAACTGACATAAATCAATAATCAAGTACTAATTTCCTTATCGTTTCACCTCCTGAAAATTTTTGAACCACTATCACGATTTTAATATTTTCAGTTCAAATATAGTGAATTCTTTGCATCTTTTTAAAATTATTTTACAAATAAATTAACAAGAATTATTTTATACGTAATGCTATTATACGTAACGCTGTATATTGTTTATTAAAAAAATTATTATACAATGCAAGTATCATATACGTTAAACCATAGGTGCCAAGTTGCCACTAATCCTCCGTAATATGTGGGTTAATTTAACCCTGGTTTAATGCATTTCGTACCAGAATTTTTTTTCAAAGATGAAAATAAATAAGTTCCACGTAGAAAACTGGAATTAAATAAATACAGATTCATCAAATAATTTTTCTGGTTTGAAACTTTGTTAAACTGGGTTAAATTAATCCACGCATTACGGAAGATTAGTGCGAGCTTGGCACCTCTGGTTAAACGCATAAGTATTATTTAATTGAAAAACAAAACAAAAATATTTCACAGAATTTTATAATTTAATTACTTTACTATAGACTTCCTATAGAACTTACTATAGACTTACTACAGACTTACTGTAGACTTACTACAGAATGTTCTATAATGTCACTTATATGCAAAGAAATGGTTTTAGAAAGATACAAAATAACCTTTTATGTAAAAAGAAGGACGAATTCCATATTTTGAACTATATTTAATTCTGTACAAATTCTTAAGCATTAAAATATTTTATTTATAATGGTTTAACCATAAATAACGGAGAAGCACATTCTCAAAAAAAAAAAAAAAAAAAAACGACAAATCCAAATATACTCATACATATTTTTTCATTATTATTAAGGAGCTGAAGAAAATAAAAAGTTCTTTTTAACTTTTATTCTAATTTGAAAAAGCAGTGGTTTTCAAATAATACAAATTTTTGCTGACAAATCTAACAAATGTATTACTTCGTTCCTAAGAAAAAAAAAAACTGAAACAGGAAACCGGAAGCACATCTAATTTAAATTTCAAATTACTTTTCTCTAGCACTCTGTCCTCTGAAAAATTTTCTGCTTAGAAAATTAAATTTGAGTCGAGTCAAGAAATAATGCACCATTGTTACGAAGAAAAATAGAATTATATGAAATTTTCATTGATTTGAATTTGGATTTTATATTGAATTCAGATTTTATTTAAAATTCCAAACCGATTTATGGGGTTATATCTATAAGTAAACTTTTAAAAATTGAATTTCTATTGCATTTTTTGAAAGTACAATTAGTAAAGCGTATTCAGTTACATTTTCTAGTGAATCTGAAAGAAAATTTGTCGCTTTAATTCATTTTCTTCTGTCATACATAAATTATAATTTCTATTAAAAAAATTGATTATCTGAAATAATTTTTTTTTTTAAACGGTGATCATGATAACTCAACCAATCTTCTCAAAACGTTGACCATTTTTTTACAAAAGTATTATCTGGAGATTAATAATTCCTTTTTGCGATTTGATGTTTGTTTTTTTTTTACATAAAAAATCATAGTTCTTTAATTTTCAAAAATCATTATCTTACATTTGAACGAGCGCCAATTATATTTTTCGAAATCCGAATGCTTATTCAGTAGTTCTATTTTTTCATTGCATACAAGGTGGACATAAAAAAAACTTCCCCAATATATGAACCCCTAGCGGCCTAACCGCTCAACCAATCGAAAATAAATTTTAGCTATACCTATTTGAAGGTATGCGCTCGAAATAGTGATGATTTAAAGCAATAGAGCTCTCACGGTTACGGTTACAGTGAAAAAAAAATCGAAAATTTCGAATGGCAACACCCATTTTCTTCATGTGTAAATTCATCAGCGCATTGACAAACTATAAAAGGCGTTGGAATGATACACGTATGATGAAAATTGCCGGCGTAAAACACTTGCAAAATAGACAATTGCGAGGTACGAAGAAGTGGCTACATGTTTTTCAGTTGCCGATTTTTTTTTCACTTGTAAACTGACTGTGTAACGTTGTAAGATTTGTTTTAAAATGTGTTTTTGAGTTGTGTTTGTGTACACATAGTGAAAATAAAATGTAATAATTTGTTTTAGAGTGCTGAATGTTACGTTACATAGGAACTGCTTAGGATTGAGTGCCACGATATTACACCGGCAATTTTAGTCATACGTGTATCGTTCCAACGCCATTTGTGGTTTTTCAGTGCGCTGATGAATTTGCGCAGAAAAAAAGTGTGTTGCCATTCAAAAATTTCGATTTTTTTTTCTCTGTAACAGTAACCGTTAGAGATCTATTGTATTAAATCATCATGATCGCGAGCGCATACCTTCAAATAACTAAATCTGAAATTTCCTTTCAATTAGTTGAGCGATTAGGTGACTAGGGTTACATATATCGGGGAAGTTTTTTTTTTTTTTTTTTTTTTTTTTTTATATGACCAGCCTATACATATTACGCTTTTCTTAATTTCAGATACTATTTGTCAGAGATACTTGTGATTATTGGGGACGGTTGCCAGTACCATACCATGTCCGAGGGGTGAATCTGCAGGGGGCTCGCAACTTTACTTCATGACCGCAATACATTTCTTTTCTTTAAAGCGTTATAAACAAAACACACTTCACCTTGTTTATTTCTGAAAAAGATAAAGAAAAATATCAGTTTTTTCGGCATTGCAGTTTCTTTTTTACCCGACTACCAAGAAGGGTTATGTGTTTGACACGTATCTGGGTTTCTTTATACCCTCGAAACATCCAACGGCTTGGTGGATTTTAATGAATGAGGTCTCTATCGATTCTTTCTAACCGTCTGATGGTCACAGGTTAGGTTTTGCTTATATAAATTTAAAATGGCGGCCGTAAAATAAAAAATGGCGGTAGAGACGAAAAAATATTTTTACGCATCCTATTGAGCGGCATATCATTGGATAGGTCTTTCAAAATGAAGACGATGTTTCATTGACTATTTTACAGTCAGAAGCTCCGTTTAAATATTACACAACCTGGAAATTGCGTGCGTAGGATCTCTATCTTTACTGCAACTCTAACCTTCATAGACATATTGTTTTGTGCCTACTGGATATATATCGTGTGAGAGAAACTGGACTCGAACTGCTTAATCTTTTCATGTGCCATACTACCGACACGACAAATTAACGATATCGTGTGGAGGGTGACATTGGACCGAGAATAGTTAATACTAGGTAATAATAGGTAATTAATAACAGGTAATAATATGTAATTAATAATAGGTAATGATTCAAATTAGTTGGAATTAGTTTGGTCTGATGTATATGTATTTGTACAATTATTTAGCAAAAAACATTTTTATAGAAATTTCGAACCCTTAACTTTATAAAAAATTTCATTCTAGAATATGAATCATTTAATAATGTAACATTATTAAAAATATCTATTTACATCAAGGTGAAAGACAAGAACTCATAAAACTTTTTATTAGCAATTAACGAAATAACGCTTAAAAGTCATTTACATATTAAATGTACAATCAGTTTCCATGCATAAGCTAACGGGTTCATTTAACACTTTCCGGCGCGGTTTCCTTAAAAAAGGACACCTAATTTTAATTCCAAAACTGACAATCGGCAGCAAGAATATTTAACTAAAATTTTCCTATTATAATGAACATGAAAATAAGCAAGCTCATATTTTCTAATAAATTCGTTTATAAATTGTGGTGTTTCATAAACAGATTTACTCCGCGCCGGTAAGGGTTAATCAAATCAGTATGCACTTACAAATTCTTTCTAAAATTAGCTTCATATTTTTTATTTTAAAAAACTTTTATCGCGAGGTTTTTATCGCGTTATATTAACTACTGCAACTCAATTTATTTTACAAGTAAAGTACTTGGAATTTACCAACTGTTTTAAAACACAAAGGATTCCTTAATGTATTCGAGTTAATTACCATTTGCGTAAAATTTCTCCATTTCTTTTATTAAGTGCCGAAATTAAGTTAAACATTCAAAGTAATTTCTTTTGTAGAGAGACATTTCTAAGAAAAATTCAAAGTCATAAAGAGAAAAGTTATAAATAAAATTTTTAAAGTGAAACTCGAATTAGGACTTTTTCCTTTAACGGCATTTTGAAGTAAATGAAATTTGCAGAGTTCAGATTTAATAGGTACTGTAATAAGTATAACAAAAAATAAACTTGTTTCAGAAAATTAAGTTGCGGAGTTTTAAGAACCTTTTTTTCTGGTTACAGCAATATTAGCTGTAATATTTAATAAAAGATTAGCCAATTCAGTAATTCTTTCAGATACAGAATATTGCTTAAATTTGTCGGTCCTGTATCGGCTAATAGCCACCAAAGCTTTATATACATGATTTTTTTTTTCTGTTCGTACAACTATATTTTTAAAGTACATTTTTAATTAAATTTCTCTTGTACATAAAGTGGCGCCAACCGATTAAATTCTTCTAAAAGGTGCCTAAACGGAACATTTTCTATTTCCAGTGAAAATTATATAACATGTGTAAACGGGACATGCCAAAATTAACTCTTATTAATCCCTTAATTTAATAAAAAAATATCATTCTAGAATAACAAATACCATTTAATAATGTAATTATTTAAATATATATATATTTACATCAAGGTGAAAAAAGAAGAATCAAAAGAAATGAACTCCTGAAACTTTTTAATAACAATTAATGTAATAATGCTTAAAAGCCATTTACGTATTAAGCGTACAGCCAGTTTCCCTGCATAAGCTAACGAGCTTCATTTAATCAAATCTGATGCACTGAAAAATTCTTTCTAAAATTAGCTCCATATTTTTTATTTAAAGAAAATCTTTTTTGTAAAGTAACTGAGGTTTTTATCGCGTTATGTTAACTACTGCAACTCAATTTATTTTGCAAGTAAAGTTCTTGGAATTTATCAGCTGTTTTAAAACACAAAGGATTCTTTAATGTATTCGAGTTAATTACCATTTGTGTAAAATTGCTCCATTTCTTTTATTAAGTGCCGAAATTAAGTTAAACATACAAAGCGATTTCTTTCGTAGAGAGACATTTCTAAGAAAAGTTCAAATCCATAAAGAGAAAAGTTATAAATAAATCTTTTCAAGTCGAACTTGAATGAGGATTTCTTAATCTAACGGCATTTTGAAGCAAATGGAATTTGCAGAGTTCAGAATTAATAGGTACTGCAATAAGTATGTCAAAAATAAGCTTGTTTTAGAAAATGAAGGTGAGGAGTTTTTAAAACTTTTTCTGGTTACAACAAAATCAAATGCGATATTTAATAAACTACTTACAATGCAGTAAAACGTTAAAAAACATAATATTGCTTTAAAAAGAATATTTTCATATTTCAAGCGGAAATTATATAATACGAGTATAAAGGATGATGCACATACACTATGGATTAATTTTTTATTTACATCAGCTTTAAGTACTGGATTCCTGTACTTAACAGAGGTAAAACAATACTAAATAACACAATTTTTGTCAAAGTGGCTATATAAGCAAGAAATGAAATAGTTTAAATACATGGTAATTACATTTTTATTTATCACAAGTTTATCGTAAATCTATTATAATTTATTCAAGTTGAAATGTAATGAGATTTTAACTCTTTAAAGCAAATTTGGAAAGTGTTTATGACAATTAAATCAGGGTTGCTACATTTCAGGGATTTTCCAGTTAAGATATCAATATATACATTTTTTTTATAGAAAGATGCATCTAGGTCTTTGGTTCGCAATGTGTGGTGTACGCCACACCGGGGGGCAATTCCAGTTGTTTTACTCACCTCTTCGCTGTATGTTTTTTTTTTTTTTTTTTTTTTTTTTTTTTTTTTTTTTTTTTAAGTAACGTTGTAGACTAAAAATTTAAATATCATACGAAAATTTTAAAAATAATTTTTCTTTTCAATTTTTAAAAAGTTCACAACAAATATTTCAAAATAGAACACAACCATAATAAGTATATGATCTTTAATGAATTTTTGACCTCCCTCCTCCCTTTTTTTTCTTTCATGGCAAAAATTTCTATTTCCCAGATTATTTAGGTCAATTTTAATTTTTTTGCAACTTTTTCGATTATTTATTGAGCCTTATTTTTGGCCTCTTTTTTGTACCAGGGTAGCGAGTAGTCAGGGAAAAACACAGTCAAAAAAGGTGTTCCCTACCAGTATTTTGTTAAAAAGAAATTCGCCATTTTTAATCCCTTTATATTATTGGAAGAAATTTCCATAATAAAATACTGGGAGTGTCCCCCTTTTTTTGACTGTGTTTTTCCCTGACTACTCGCCACCCTGTATACGTCACATGAAGAAACTTTTACACGTGAAACTAGTTAAGGGTACACCTAAATTTGACAGTTTTTAACATGTCTAATCTAAATAAATATTTGAAATATGTAATCCAGGTACTACAAACTTTATAAAATATGTAAACCTTCAATAGCATTAGAAAAGTAAATGTGTAAATAGTAAATATCTATTACTCTAGTGAAGGTCTCGTACATCGTAAATAAATATAAATCTTGACCCATACACTTCAAATTCTAGAATCAGATAACACATGGCAGTCAATAAACGATAATTGGGAAAATAAAACAGAGAAATACGTTTTGAAGGAGAATAGTGGCTTTTTTAAAACTGATAATGACGATAATCTTGAAATCTTTCTTGTGTAGTATGTTATCCACAGAGAGAAAATCTTGTATACAAAGCTTTTCAACAAACTCGTAATAAGTTACTAAAATTAATTGTAAAATGCGTCAAAGTTATCAATTTTAATGATAAATTTGAGTATCTCGAATGGAACTCTGAAGATAAAAATGCAAACCATATAACACTTACGTTTAACTTTGTGGTAAATTGTAAAGAAACAATAAACTCATTTTAGCATAAAGATGACGACATTTACCCACATTGAACTGCCGAATAATGTTAAAAACACATTTTTGACAGAAAAGTCACCTCTTTAATTAGTTAAAAAATGTCACGCGAATAGTTATTTTTAAGACTTTGTTAAGCTTAGTCCATGTGAAGAGAATCCTCTTTTTAATTACTGGGTCATTCGCAAAGTCGTGTCCGTTTGGGAAAATCAATTCGTACCGGAAAATTTTATCATTTAAATATTAGACATAGATTCCGATATCAAATGTCTAATAATTACCGAGCAGAATTTTACTGAACGAATTGATTTTCCCAAACGGACACGACTTTCCGAACGACCCAATAATAAGAAATATGTATTACGGAGTGTGGAGGAGGGGGGAGGACAGACATCGTTATTTTACAGATGCTTCGATGGGGCTTAAGCAATAAAAGAGAGTTAAAGACAGGTCTAGGTTAACATGTTCAATGCTTAAACTATAAATTAATAATTTTCTAATTTCTTGTTGAAAGTCGTTTGCCAACACAAATTCAGAAAGGTAAATTTCGCTTTCTAATACAGCGAAATTAGGCCATTTTTTAAATTCTAACACAGTGGTGACAAAGTAATTAATAAATTAAATTAAGGAGTATACACGTGGTTGGCAGCGAATGGATTAACACGTTAAGCGCCACGTCAGCCACCGGTGGCTGACAGCGAACTTTCCGTTTAAAACGCGTCATTCACCGATGGCTGACATCTAAAATATGATACAAAATTGAAAAAATATACATTGTTTTAAATAATTACTGAACAAATATTTAAAATTTACCTAAATTTTATTTATTACAGGATTATACTTTCTTAAAAATTACTTTAAACAGTGTAAATTTTTAGCACTTCATTCTCAGTCATCGTGCACTCAACGTGTTAAGGCACGAAATTTCCACCTTACTTAAGGAGAGACTTTCTATAAGAAAATACTGCTACCAAAGAATTTCATGGTCGGGAAATTACTTGGCCATACGAACCCTGTAAAATCGAGCTTATCTAAGATGATTATATTTTCTGTTTCATCGCTATTACGCCTTGGCAAACTTTACTGGCATAGGCGAAGTGCTGGGAGTTAAGAGCAAATTCCACAAAACTTTCTGAACACCAAATTTAAAAAATATATAACTCATAAATAATTAATAATATTTAAAAAAATAATTGCCCACTATTGTTCAGAATAAAAGTTATTAAAACAATTAACGCTTTGAGATCGAAGTATTTCTCCCAGGAAAAGGCATCTCTTACACGAATTTATCGGTTGGCACGACTTTTTTCTTAAGAAAGATTTTAATTTTTGCATTGACAAACGTGAGCAAGGGAAAATTACTAAAAAATGTACTTTTAAATTATAGTGGTGCGAATAGAATATAAAAATAAAATTATGTATCTAGTAGCCCCCTCACAGGAGGCACTGCCACGTTCAAAGTGTTAAATTAGTTTACATTAGTTTTAAATCTCGTGGTTTTCTATTGGAGCACAGATCAATGGATAGTACTGCAATAAGTATATCAAAAGTACAATTGCTTAAGACAAGGCTACTTTTTTATATTCAGATTGCTTGATTGTCACCACTTCTTTATAATAGTAAAATACATCTTATTTAATGACATAATAATAATACATATTAAAAATAATTTGAAATAAATATTGTTTAATAACTTGAAAATCATGGATGTTTTGCAACTTCGTATTGATATTTATTGATCAAAATTAGTATTATAAAATAAATGATATTTATGATAAGCAGTATTATAAAATAAAGGATAATATGATAAATAGTATCATAAAATAAATTATAATTATGATAAATAGTATTATAAAATAAATGATAATCATGATAAATAGTATTATAAAATAAATGATAATGGTGATAAAAAAAATGGAATAATATATTGAATAAATTATAAAAACAGATTATTAATGATAAGAACAATTAGTTTGTAAATCACCAAAGTGGGATCTTTTAATCAGATGATAATTGAGAATCGTAATCTGTTTCTTCATAATCAGAATCCTCTGGATCACGAGCTTCAGAAGATTCCATAGGCAGTAACATTTCTAGAGTTTCTTTACGAAACAATTTTGATTTTTTTCTTTTTGTGGGTCTTATTCCAGTTAAAACTGGATCTGAACTCAAAAGCAATCTGTTGAGAACATCACGGTTACAAGAAATTCTTGAAAATTTACGCGATAGATTTTGGCGAAATAATCGAAAATGTTTGTTCCGTGCTTCGGCTACTTCTTCAGACAATTGGCCTACTGGTAAAGCTTTCTCTATCACAATGCGTCCATGGATTAATATTTTATGCATTGTGGGTGACATTGGATACCATTTATATAACTGGACGTAGAGCTCTGCTGTTTTTTCTGTATATTCTTAAATTTATCAAGGTGAATTTTGTGGCCACTGGATATGGTTTCAAGAATAATTTTAAATCGATACATTAAATTTTCATCAATGCCGGTAATTTCCGCTGCTAGAGATGTGTCAGTAAAGAATCTTCTGTGTAAAGTATGTGTAAGTACTTCCACATCAGTCGAGCTCCTCAAACTTTCAGACTTTCTCCGCTTTGACCTGTCACTTGATTCAGTGAAAGCTTTTGCTGGCCTTCCTGGTCGATTTATTTTTCTTGAAATTTCTACTGTACCTTCAAGCCATTCTTTACTATTTTTCACAAATTTATCTAACATATAATGGGCTTCGATCCACTTGCTCTTGAACTGAAATTTAAATTGGGAGAAATTGTGCTTGAGGTTTTTAATTTCATCATCATCAAAATTATCGTCATTAAGAAGGTAATTTCCAAGGAAATTTAATCTATGATTAATGTTTGGCAAATTCTGCTGTTGCATAATGTTTAAAAATTCTTTTCGAGTCATTACTCTGACATTCGAAGGCCCTAAATAAAAATAAATACAAAATATGAACAAAAAAGAATGCATAATAATTATATGCAATTTAGATAGACAACATCATTTTATCCCTTATTTAAAAAAAAAAAAAATCTCACAATCTTTCGCTAACTTTTAACAAAAACATATGAAAATTGCCTCGACTTATTTTTTAGATAAACAAATGTTAATAACGAGCAATAAATTATTTCAATTATCTGAAAAGAGCTTAAAAAGAGATAAAAGGGAATGAATACATTACTTTAAAGCAATTTTTTTTTAATTATATAAATTTAATTTCAATCAGAATAACTGAAAAATAAACAAATCTGATCACTTTCTATTGAATCATAACAATTTTTTTCATATTAAAATTTATATGATAAATATCAGTTAAAAATCAATATATAGTAATTTTGTATGCTTACTCAGAATTTTGGAAGAGCATATTTATATCGCCTTCATTTTAAAAAGGGGACAAAGGTCTACTTTAAACGAAAACACAAATAGAAGGGTGTATATTTATTGGTACAACAAGTAACTTTGCTTGGAAATATTTGGAAATATAACTAAACCCTTCGTGAATTGGGAAACAAGGGAAAAAATAATAGAAAAATATGCGTTATTTTAAATTAATTTTGTAAATACTAAAACTATTTCTTTCTCAATTCAAAGTTAAAAAAATAATGATACATACCTGCCTCGTCACTATCCATAACTATTAGATTTTAAATACTTCCAAAACTAAAGTTATTCAAATTCAAAAATAGAAGTCACAATGAAGAACGATTTGACACTCATGCACTTAACGCAACACTCCAGTTTCAACTGATAACAGGAGGTCATCGTTCACTTAAAGGAGATAAAAATCGCATCACGTGATTCCCCAATGATTCAGTTTCAACTTATATCCATCCATTCGATCCTCCGTTGTACTTTATGAAATAGACTTTTGGCTGCCCAGATTTGTAAAATACCCCACTGTGCGTCAGTCGCAACTCTGGGTCTCCAGAGTTCGGGCGCAATGCGCCTTACAGGCGCCTGTTAGAAAATCATCATTAGCAATTTATTGACGCAAATCTAAGGCTCTTAAAGTGATGAGTGACCTCGCTAGGGTCTAAGAAGAGAGAATATTTCATATTTGAATTTAAAAATCTCGTTTATTACACTCAAAGTAAGTAACTCTGAGCTCACTAGTGGCAGAGAGGGAACGGGAATAATGTTGCTGTGCCTGTCATGCCTATTGCGACCGACGGTGGGTTAATAAACAATTTGTAGTGCAGTAAGACCTTTAAAAACATAAAATTGCTTTAAACAAAGAATTTTCATAGTTCCCACGAAAATTATATATCCGGGCTTCCTGGGGTTACAGAATAAAGGTGAAAACATTTTATTTTCTTTTTATAAACTCAATAACCTAGCAGATTTTGTACGTTTAATATATAAGTTTTTGGAATGCTCACTAACAATTCCAAAAATCATATTTATATGAAAAATGGCTATTATACATTGTAATAATGTTTTCAAAATATATTAAAAACGACAATTTAGTATTGGGCTCGCCCTCGCGCCAGGAATTAACAACCGCAAAAATTGCCAAAGATTGCAATTTACAATCAGCCCTTTTGATTTTGATCATTTAAGGGGTTTAGGTGCCTAATTCGACAACACGTCTTCAATTTGTGTTTTATTTATTGATTGATGAACGTTTCATTTCATTATGGTATTCCATAATGCGTTATGTCAGAAACAAAAGCTGAGCTATTTATATTAAGTTAAGTGCAAACTGATTTACTTTTCTTAATCGTCCGCAAATACTTTTAAAAAATCATTCTTGAAAATTATTTTAAAAACAATGAAAGATGAATAAATTGCGATGCAGTTTTCAAATTAATTCCTACACCGTTATGAAACAAATTGCATTTGAATGTACATTTTATTCTCTAGTATACTATGATTTGATCTAAAATAGACAAGAAAAAAAATAAAAAAATTAACTACCGTTCCTTTTATTTTATTTTGTTATAATACGTAACTTTGTCCAATCCAAGGCACTGCTACTTCTACTTCAGCTAGCCTAATAATTACAGACTGTTCCATTTTAAACAAAGAGACGTATTTGTATGAATGGAACATCAATTAATATAAAAATTCACTTATGATGGCTGCGTGATTGCTGGCTGAAAGTACTAAGAAATTTAAATAAAATCTACATTTCTAATTTGTAGCATCTATTTTATTATTATCTTTGTCGCCTTTTAAGTGAAGCGGTGAGCTTTTTAATTTTCATGTTGTTTATCTTTTGATTGAATCACGGTGGAAATATTGCATTTCGTCTTATGAATTTATGTATGATTCTGACAGTTTTTTACACGTTATATTTAAGTTGGAATATATCTGTACCAAACAAAGTTTCTGAGATATGTTACAGAATTCTTAGAGATATTTAAAAAATACTGAACCCCTTTCTCTTGTTTTAATTTCTTTCAATAACTTAGAGAAACTGTGATTAATTTTCAACATTTTCTCGTAAAAGATTGTAAATATATAACATTGACGGAAATTACTACACACTCCCCTAATAGGTAATTAAGAAAATACATATATTCAATTTATCCACGAGCTTCATAGTTTTCCCAAATGAATATAATTAGTTCAAGGGGCACTTTTGAATTATTTTCGATGTTTGTATTTAGTCGCATAATGACTTAAGCTCAAATGCATTTCATTATTTGCGATTAATCGATTTCGTTTACATAGAAGATCAGAACAAGGTGGATATTTGAAACTCTTTCAAACATTATTAAGCACTGTCAAATTAAACTCTTAAATAAGGCTCTTAAAATCGGAAATACTCGGAATATTATGTTCTCTGAGTTACCGGAGTATTTATATTTATGCAAGTAAGAACTATATTCAAAATAGAATATTATTATCCTCCTTAATATCATCTCAATAACGTAGCTAAAATATAATTTAATTTCAAAATTTAAGTGTAACAGAATGCTAAATTGTTACATTAAGAAATTTAAAAAATGTCATTCAACTGCCGAGGCAATCGTCCTTAATTCCTTTAACGGACGCTGTCCACAAAAAGGACATCTAATTGTAAGAGTACTAGCCCCAGAAATATTTAATAAAATTTTCCTTTTATAAAGTATGGTAGAACACTAGCGTCTAAATCGCTCTCCTCACAGCGGCTCTTATCACAAATGCACCCAAGAAGTACCCTACCACGGAGTGCTGGCTCATACGATGCTTTGTTTACTTTCAGCTTAAAAGCGGATCGTTGCATACCCTGTCTTCATATTTTTTAGAAATAAAAAAATAAGAAAACAGCTAACGAAAATCATTCATGTACAAGTTAAATGAGCTTTATTTAAAACCGGTTTTAAATTACTTGATATCATCATTTATTTTTATTTTATTTTTTCTTAAATCTGAATAAAATCAGATTATTTTTTCTTTTGGATTGATTTTTACTGGAGACGGGATTTTTTATTTATTACTGTTCAATAAAGAGAAATTAAAATAATATTACATGAAACTAAAACATAATGAATGAGGTAACATTTTATAAAATTTCTGTCTTTTAGAAAAGAAAAGAAAAGAAAAACTCGCTATTATTTTATGAAAGTAGATACTAGAATACAATAAAAAAATCTTACTTTTAAGTATTCATGCGAGATACAATATCCTAAAAATAAAAGTATGGATAAATATTATTTTTTTAAAAAAATTGCTTCATTTCCTAGTTAGATGATCACTTTACTTTTGTAAGAATATAACTAGACTGATGTGCAATCCCAAAACATTATTCTCTCTCATACATGTTAATTATTCAAAATTCACTATCACAGTGCTAAAATTAAATGACAATCTATGACCATCATCAGGATTGTAAAGGTACATAGGTTCCATGAATTGTATGTATTTAATAAGAAGATATAAGTATAGCATTGTTTCAAACAAATCATTGAATTTCGGAACCCGACCTCTTAGATGTCCTCAACCAAAATTCCAACCCAAAGTATATAAAATCAACACCTGTTTTTCAATATACACCCAAGTCTAATAAGTATCTATTTACGTGAAAATGTAAGAGAATACCAAGTTCGATTAAATTGCGTGCATTAGTTTTTGAGATATAGCTTTTGCGAAATCGTGAAAAATTCAGCATAACAGCGCCACCTGTTGTGCGATTTTCACCAAAAACTAATCAGTAACAGCTTACATCAACATCTAACTGAATATGAAGTTTGATGAAAATCCGTGCATTAGTTCTTGAGATAGAACTATTAATTACTCAGAAATCGTACAGAAAGCAGCACAGCAGCGTCACCTGTTGGGCGATATACACCAAAAACTAATCAAGCTAGTTTATATCAAGGTTTAACTTAATCTAAAATGTTATTAAATTCCGTACATCAACTCTTGATAGAGTTATTGCGAAATCAGGAAAAAAATCAGCATACCAACACCACAGGTTGGGCGATACACACAAAACACTAATTAGCACCAGTTTATATCAAGGTCTAACTGAATCTATAGGTTTGTGAAATTTTGTGTATTAGTTGTTGAGATAGAGCGTCCACAAAGTATTTGTCACATACACACAGAGTAACAGACAGACATTTTCTAAAAACCATTAAATCGTGTTCAGGATTTTCTAAAACTGTATAAATCCATCGAAAACGATAAGTCAAAAATTTTCCTGAATACAACTAATTTCTTCTTGTAAAGATAAAAGAACGTAAAAATTGGAAACATGGATTTTTCATTTACAGTTTTTATTAGTAATTAAAATTAGTACAAAAACTCTCAACGGATTAAACGTTTGTGACACAGCACTTTAACTTACCGCTCTAAAAAATTTAAATATAGAATATTTAATATCTTAAAAATGATTATCTAAAATTTGGGTAACGCTATGTTTTTAATTAAAATAAAAATATACCATCATATTCTTTTTTCTATTTATATTCACAAGTGCAAACAGTATTTTCAACATCAATTGATATATATACAATTTATTCAATAATGCTTTTTCATTCAGGTCTCTCATAAATTCAAAATATGAGTTTTAAATGAGATATGAAAATTTAAGTGGCGAATTTATAGGACCTTAAAAGGTTTGTTTTAAAATTCGATAAAAATTATTTTTGGTTTGTCTTTGTAAATATATTTTCACATCCAAACGATATCTTTAATTTTCCAGTACACTGTTAATTTAGACTTATTTTAATCAGTATAATGTTGCTTCATTTTCACTGAGCCTATATCATACATTTAAATGTTTTTATTTCAATGGATTGCGTTAACTTTTGTGTCGGGATATTAAAAAATTATAAGTAAAATTTATGTAAATGTTGTGTTTGCATCATAGTAGCCAAATTAAATGAAATATATGCAAATCGATAACATGACAAAAAGAAAATTCGATAGTTTTTTTTAATTCTTTATTAACCCCTTAATTCTCACTCCCGTGATATTCTCGGTCTGCGTCTTTTATTCAGACTATTTGACTCCCACCAGTTTTATATTATAGTGTAATTGGATTTATTACGGTAGCATTTTACATGTAATTAAATAAGGTGAATATTTCTTTTTAAAAAAAGTGGTGGCAATAAGCGATTTGAATTTTTAGACCGTAATTTAATTCGAGCGTTAAGGGGTTAAAGAAAATAATCTGTAACATTTGCTGTTCAGTTAAAAGAATAAATAAATAATTAGTTTGCTGCTTTTAATGAGCACGTGGAAAGTATGTTCAAAGTTTAGTCATATATGCATTTTTTGCTGTATACTTTGCACTCACTTCTGGAGTACCTGATGACTGATAATTATAAACAGTGAAGTTCATAGCAATAAATGAAGAGTGTCTCATTTAATCCGATACAGTTCAAATCAATGAGATATGTAGAAAATTTCCGAAGAAACAAACGTAATTTTTGAAATACATATAGTTTTGGCCAAATTTTCAGAAGCATTTTCCCTGAAAACGAATATTTGGCGAAACTCAGATTTTGTGCCGAAAACGTAACGAATATTTCGGTCGATCTACACTTAAAGTTATTAAAACTTTTAACTCTATTATACGCAACACGTTAGTTGCTTATTATCTGATCTCAAATGCCAGATATTTAAGATCTGATTGCTTACCTTTACTTAAGAAAGCCATTTTAAGACCAATGTCAGACGGGCGTCTTTTTTGTTGCTTTTTTGCTTAAGTATTATCCATTCACAATGCTGTAGCATTTGGTATAAAAACTAATATTCATATACTATTTATTCTTCCCTTTAAATACTGAAACAACCAGAGATTTGATAAGTAAAAAAATAACAAAATTAACAAAAATCGTATTCATAACATCTAAAGGACAACATTTTTATCCAGAAATATTCCTCTACATTCCTCTTTTATTTTATCCAGAATCAATAAATAAAAATTTAATCCCACTACTATCAAAAATATTTAAAAGCACACACACACAATAAAACATTTAAATTTAACTCATTTTCCGCAGATAAAAAAGAAAAACCATATTTTCCCTTTAAATAGGGACTTTCTCAGTAGCATAGGGAATTTCGCGGGTGCATTTGTGATATGAGTTGTTGTGAGGGGTGCGATTTAGACGCTAGATGGTAGAACAAAGAAATTTTTATTATCTAATAAATTCGTTTTTAAATTCCGGTGTCAGTCAGCCATTCATCATTTCATAAACAGAATTACTCCGCGCTAGTAACAGTTAAAGTTATTTTAATATTCAAACACCGGAATTATGATTACCGTATATACTCGCGTATAGGTCGACTCGTGTATAAGTCGACCCTCTAACTTTCGAATGCAAATTCTGCAAAAAATCAAAAAACCGCGTATAAGTCGACCCCCTAACTTTTTACTTCAATTTTGCGCAAAATCAAACCAAATATTTCATTTGCCTCTGCGAAAAAGTAGTAAGTAAATATAAATAAATCATTGAAAAATTTTTAATGATAAATTATTATTATTTGTATATTTTCTGTAATATTATATTATTCATACACATAAAAAGGTCAGAATTTTGCAGTATTCAAAGTTTTATTTTTTATTTTTTAACTGACTCGCGTATAAGTCGATCCCCCAAATTTGCTTGCCAAAAATTGTCAGAAATTCCTCGGCTTATACGCGACTATATACGGTAATTAATAAAATAATGTTTTTCTAATTATAACTACATCTGGATTAATGCTTGATAGTGATCAATATGCACGTCGCTTATACGGGTCGCTTGTCGCGAAGGGGATAAGAAAAATTATTGCTAAGCACTGCATGTGCTAATAGTAATTTAGGAAAATGTATACAGATTCTCCTTAAGATTCAGTGCTTTCCCAAATGGAAATAATTTGTTCAAGGAGCACATTAGAATAGAAATTTTTCCGCTGTTCGTTTTCGGTCGTAAAATGACTTCAATGGGTTTCATTATTTGTGATAAATCGATTTCGTTTATTTAGAGGTAGAGTACAATGCGGATATTTGCAACTCTCTTGTGATTGTTTGAAACGCAATTAAGCAGCTAGAAATTAAATTACTTAACAAACTCTTGAAATCAAAAGTAATATTAGCTGCATTATAGAAATATTTCTAGTTAGCTAGTCGAGGAGTATATTTTACCTTATCAAAAATGCGCTTTTTATTGATGATTTTTTACAATAAAGACTGTTTGAGAAGGTTTATAAAAAATAAAGGAATAAAAGCTCGTAAAAAAAGATTTAAAATAAATATTCACATTTTAATATTTTATCGTGAATTTTTGTATAAAATAAATATAGATTTTTTTTTTACAACTTCCCAGTTACTGAAACAATGTAGATACATCCTTGGCGAACTCTAATTTTCATATCAAACGCCGATGTAACTGTGATTATATTTTTAAGGAGCCTGATGCTTCAACAGTTATTACACACCTTCACCATCGATATTAATTTAAACATAATTTTCTTTAAAACATTTCTGTCTGCTTTTAATTTATTTTGTTTGCAAGAAACGTAAAACTACTGTCTAATACCTTATGTACATTGGTCCTTGCGGGGTTACTTTGTTCCATCACATAAAAAAAAGCGTTTATTCTTTGTATTGAACAAACCAATACAAGATAATTTGGAGTTTTTGCCATTGAAATAAATTTTATACCTTACTTTGGGATATTTGAATAGTTTGGGGTAATTTAAATTTTTGTTAATGGCATCACTGTATGTGTTTGTAAACAACTATTTTCGTGTGTAGATTTTAACTCTCCAAACTGTCTAGCTTTGGATACTGCCGTCTATTAGTGATTTCTTGTTTTTATGGATCAATTGAGACAACAGCCTTGATGCTATAGTTCTCAAAGCAACCCCTCTTTCAAAGTTCAAACTCTCCAAACTTTCTATAGTGAAACAATCTAGATAAGAACTACAAATTAGCTAAGTGTCAAAATATTACCTTTAGTAACCTGTAACTCATGTGTGATCATAATTATTCCTTTATTTTTTTATTTTGACAGGAAATGTTTAAGTTTTCATAAAGCTAACATTAAAACCAGTTTTCGGGGCTACTTTGTGCGAGGCCTCGTTTTGTCCGAAGTAGCCCCAGTTACTTAGAAATACATTTTATACAACAAAATCTCTTAAAAAATGTTTTAAGCAAGATTTTTTTTTCAAATGTTACTTTAGCAAAATATTACATTAATTGATTTTATTCCAGTTGCTGAGGATAACATGACGAAAACTGTTTCTCGTGTCTTTAATATTTACAATTGGTTTATTGTGTTTCAATGTTAAAACAACAACATTTGTTTACGGAGTTTGAAGTGTTAATTCATTAGCAGATCCTATTGCAAGTGAATTTCAATAGTCCTACATACGAAATGTATTCAATTTATATAAAACTAAGTGAATGGACCAAAGAGGCCTACTTTGTTCCAAAACTTTAAAGAATGTTAAAATAAAAAATGGCTCTTTAAATCCATACAGTTTGCTTCATTGTTTTATGTTAATTGCTTACAACTCAATTTTGACGTTGAAAAATCATATATAATATTTTTTTAATAATGGAAATGTTAGTGGCACCAAGAAAAGTGGCCCAAATTAGTGGTTGATGGTACCACAAAGCAGGTTTTAGAGCAAATTAATTTCAGTTACTTGAATAAAGATTTTTTAAAAATCGTATATAAAAATACGGTCTTCATATTTTTACCAATCGTAGAACCATTGAGTCATGGTTCCATGACTCATGATCACTCCAAAACCATGAGAGTTTATCGTCGGTACCATGTCAAACTATCCAATGTGAAAACAGTGGGCTACTTTTCTTAAATTCAGATTTCTTGATTGGCACCACTTTTCTGAAATGGTAAAATTCCCTTTGTTTTCGCTTTAATTAATACGACATTAAATAAGATTAAATAAGCCGAATTTTACTATTTGAATAAAGTGTTGGCATTGAAGAAATCTGAATTTAAAAATGTATCCCATTTTTTTCACATTGGATAGTTTGCCATGGTACCGACGATGTATGAAATAAAGACTTGTTATTAATTTTGTAAATTTTATCTACCCTTTAGGTAAAATAAAATGAGATTTTTTGGTAAACTCCAAGTCATTAAAATAAAATTTAAACATTTGTATACATCGGTTTAATTTTTTTTTACTTTTCTCACGTTTATCAGTTTGAAACACAAACGATATTTGAGCGTGTTCATGAAATAAAGTTTCTTAATGAATGTTTAATACCATGATACCATGGCAGGCAAATATTTGTGCCAGAAATATTTCCCGAGGAACCGTATGACGCGAATACGCTTTACATGATATTGACTGTATTTTTTATATGTTTGCTACATAGAGTTGACTATTATATCACATAAAAAACAAAAACCTTTATTATGGTCCGCGTATATGCAGATTAAAAATATTTCATACAGCTACTCATATTTCATCAAATGTTTAATATATTTATATACCAATTGCACTATATTGTTTTTACTACACTTGGCCATAATGTTCTCAAACTGGCGTTAAATTTGGTTGTAAACCCCGCATGATATAAAAAAAAAAACCAGCAGGAAATTTTTGAACTTAAAAATAAATCGCTATATCTCCATACATATAAGTGCTATTCTTACACAAATGAATACACATATTTGACATTAGGCACATATTTTTATTCTGTATCAATTGATCATTTCGTGCATTTTATTTTATTTATTATTTTTTTATACAAATAGTGATATTTTTCTTGGATTTTTTGCTTGCCCTGTAATTGTCCTCCTTATGAAATCGACGTTTATAAATATGAGGGGATACGTATTCTTTATAATCCTGAAGTTCCAGAAGAATCCGACAACAATAACTTTAAATATTCAACAAAATGCCTAAAACTGAAACTGTCTGGTGATTAATGGTTATAGTGCTTGTGGGCCATAATTATTTTCCGGGGAATTACACGAATACGCGTTGGATCAATATTGTCATTGAATAGAATTTATTGCTATGAAACGGGACTATTGATAACTTATCACAATGTATTTAAATAAAGAACCCGGTGATTCTCCCCACCCTCGAAGCATGGTTGGTGATTTCAGCGTGTAATAATAACTCAAATGTGATATTTTTTAATTTAAAATGTATAAAATGAACTTTTCGTAAAAATTTAACAAATATTACCGCGATTGCCAGTTACGAAACGACTCAATATATGCTAAAATCTGCTTTGTAAATATCTACCAAAAATTCCCTTCTTCCCAGTGTGTGGTGACAACGTGTTAAATAACTTAAGAGAATGTTAGAATTTTATTAGTAAATTTTTACATAAATTAACACGTCATTGTCCTACATGCATTCAGACACTGAAAGGCATATTGTTTAAATATTTTTAGTTAGATAAATTTAACTCATTCTCATAGTATATATGAAAAAAACTAACGCTAACCCAAGTTAACCTTTTATAAATAAAGGCAATTTAAGAACGTTTAAGGAAGAAGCTTCCTAATTACAGTGGAACCCCGATTTTATGTAACCCGTTTCGTACGTTATCCCGCTTCGTACGTTATTTTTTGTCGGTCCCAAAAAATTTCTATTCCGATAATATCAAAAATATGCCGATTCTACGTCATTTACGTTTAACGTTTCCCGACGAACTATTATTCGTCTACCAAGCACTTAACCACACCTGCGTCATGTAATGCCATTAAGAGGGATGATTCTTTATGCCTCTATCATTCATTTCAATTTCAACCCGCAGTAGAGTTGTTTTCTTTTGCTATTTCTTAGTGATTACCAGTCAAAAGTAGGATGTCAAAATGAAAATGTTTCTCCATAGCCGAAAAGACAGAAATTATCGATAAATCCAAAGTTTTTAAAGGAACTAAAGTTGATCTCGCAAAATCATTGGGCTTCGCCTATTCCACTTTACAAACCATCCTAAACAAGAGGTATCTGTGGAATTAAAATCTGAAACACTGGGAAATTTGTCAAAGAAAAGAGAAACATTGAAAACCTCTCCTTTTGAAGAACTGGAAAAAAGTTTGTTCTAGTGGTTTAAACAAGCCCGTGCAGCCAAAATTCCAATCAAGGGCTCAATTTTGAAAGTAAAGGCGCTTGAAATTTCTTCTTGACTTGAAATGCATAATTTCACGGCATCCAACGGTTGGATCGACCGATTCAAGAAGAGGCATAATTTGTCTTACAAGTTTATTTGTGGTGAATCAGATGGAGTAAATACTGCAATCGTAGAGTAGTGGATAAAAAAAACGTTTTTTTCTCTTGTTTGTAACTATTCAAAAAAGATATCTTTAACGCAGATGAGACTGGATTGTTTTTTAATCTCTTCCCTGATAGAACATACACCGTGAAAGGAGAAAAATACCATGGTGGGAAGCTACCAAAAATGCGCTTAACAGTTTTGTTATGTACGAATGCAGACGGAACTGAGAAGCTAACACCCTTTGTGATTGTTAAATCCAAGAAGCCCCGATGCTTCAAAAACATCAAAATTTTACCTACAGATTATAATACCAACCAGTATGCTTGGATAAACCTAAATCTTTTTGAAGATTTTGCAAGAAAATTGGATAAAAAAATGCGCTTGCAAAAGACGAAAAATAATTCATTCGTAGACCAGTGCTCTGCTCATGCTGATCTAAACTTAACCCCTTGAAGGGCGCCGTTTGCAGTCTGCAAACGGTTAATTTTAATGCCCAAAATTTCAAGTGGCACCAGTAATTTGTTAGTACAAGTTCGATCTCATAATAAGCGTGAAAAAAAGCTTTTTATTATTTGCAAATAAATTTGTTCGTATATTGCGGTGTGAATTAATTATTTGAACATAATCGGAGCAGAAAAGTCTTGCCCCTGAAAGGGTTAAAGAATGTACGTATTGAATTTTTCCCACCCAACTGTACCAGTTTACTTCAACCTTGTGATTTGCGAATAATCAGATCCTTCAAAATGAATTATAGGAAGCAACTCGCTAGAAAAGCCCTTTTTTCCCGAGTTTCAAGATGCTTGGAAAACGAAGATAAATGTGCTCGACGACATCCCTTGATCTCATAGGCATCGGATACTATAAAGGAAAAATGCATTTCAAATGCTTTTCGGAAGGGAGGATTTTTGAAATCTGATATTAACGTTGAAGCGCCGCCAGAGGAGCCCGCTACGGGAGAGTTTACAATAGAGGATGAATTTATACTTGCAGACATCAATGTTTATGAATACATTCATTTCGATAAAGATGTTATCACAACCACAGATATTCAGACTATTTCCGATTTGATTTCGCAAAATGAAAGTGAGGATGATGATGAACATCCTGAAGACATCGTACCCTCATCGGTAGAGGCCATTGGGAGTTTAAAATTTTTCAAGAAATTTTTAACAGGACATGCATATCAAGAAAATAATTTGCAAAAATTCGTATATATCGAAAATAATGTATGTGAAATTGTGCATAAAAAGAAAAAGCAGTCAAAAAATGACAGTTTTTTAAGTACTAATGAGATATTGGTAAGTTTATTTTTCTTTGTTTTCTTGAAATACTTTTCTCTATTTGATCCCGATTTTACGTTTTCCCGTTTCGTACGTTTTTTACTGCTTGTCCCATGAAAAACGTAAAATCAGTGTTCCTCTGTACTATTGAAATTAAATCTGAATTTTTCATATTTAACCGAAATTTTTATAAAGGCGCAATTCGATTTTCAAGTAAAAACGCGATTACTGAATTTTTTAAAAGAAGAGTTTGTACAAAACAGTCGTGGTAGAGACACACCATTTTTGAAATATGTGCAGGCTGAAACAGTCGAGGAAACATACACTAATTTTAAAATACGTGCATAAAATGCGTACATATATCTAAATGGTTGAAGACTATATTTAATGTTAAACATTTAAAAATAAATTCACAAAAAAGAAAAAACTGACTTAATTTTCGTAAGATTAAACAAGATCCTTACTAGTAATCCTTCATTAATTATGAATGCAGTCTGTTTAACCAAGCCATCCTCAACCTGCGGCCCGCAGGCCGCATGTGGCCCGAAGGTATTTTACGTGCGGCCCAAGATACATAATCATTAATCTGTATTTATAAAATTAATTAAGTCGTGCATAAAAAATACTACTTGAGACTTTCTCTATTGTTTTACATATTTACAAAGACAGAATTTCTCCTAATATTTAAAATTCATTTAAAACTATTTTAAAACATCTTAAATGTCGTTTTGTTATTCAAAAGTTCGTAATATATGTACTTCCATTTGTGCTACAATGTTGCATGTATTTCATTTCTTATTCTTTAACACTAAACAAACTTTATTCCAAATTACTTGGATTTGCAATGTATGTTTCTAAAATTAAAATAGAATGGAATTTTTGCATTGGGCAAAAGACTTATTGATTGGAGAAAATCTGATGATTTTATTTCTTTAGAACTTTGGAATTTTACATTGTTACATTATAACGTTTTATACGTATTATACAGCTAGTACTGATTTTTCGGGTTGAACGTTTATTGCGAAAAAAAAAAATTGCCACCAAAATATTTTTACCCTACTTTTTCCAAACAGCAAACTTCGCCGACTATTTTTACAACATTTTCAATAAAAATCTAGCACGAAATTTATTGTTCATAAATACTGCTGTTAAAATTTTTCGGTAACATTTTTTTTTTTTTTTTTTTTTTTTTTTTTTTGCGATAAACATTTAATCCACTGACAATATAAACTTTGTTGTATTGCTCTGTCTAACGTCTCATACATATGTTTGCGGCCCGCGAGGAAAAAAGGTTGCGTACAGCTGGTTCCACCCATTAACCGCCGAAACTATAACGTAGAAATATTCAACTTTTTTTGCTGAAAAACTTTTGCCACCACAAATTTTAAAAGTTAATCTTTGCTGTATTTATTGGGCAACGTTTTTCTTATTAAATACAGCAAATTTTGATTATTAGATAATAGTGGTACTTTGATAGAAAATTTAGCATGAGAATTAACTTTTACAGTTGCGTCAACGCAACACCAGCGGGTAATGTGTTAATGGTCAGACGTTTGTAATATAATAATGATAGTTTTTAAAAATAAATGCTTTCAGTTACAAATGCTCTGCACGCATTTCAAGCATAATTTCATTCTATAAAAGAAAAAAAAAATATTGAAACTCTCTGCTGATAATTAGGAATTCGAAACTGGGATTGCATTTTGCAACCGACAAAGTGTTAAATTTAAACATGAAAAAAAAAATCAAACTATTTATATTATTATAATATGAACTGTAAAAGATTTATGTTTAACACTTATACATGTGATGCTGTAAAAAGAAAAAAAAATACTGAAACATGCTTCACCTGATTTTCCAAATCTCCTAATTATAGTCAATCTGAAACAAGATTTTACCACATCCACCTATTGAAATAATGGAATTATGAATAAAGAGGTAGAGACATATAGATTACAGTATAACAGTTGCGAGTGAAGTAACTGAGGAGGTTGTCACAATATGGCGGCTGCTTTTTTTTTTTTTTTTTTTTTTTTTTTTTTTACTTGTATCTTCAGTTTCTGATTACCGCCGGCGCAAACTTCATACCAGTAAAATTGAATAGAAAATTTCGTATTATTCATTAAATATACTTTCTTACATATATTGTAAAAATCTCTATTTATTTTAACTGGTGTAAGTTTGCCTGGTAAAACAGTCAGTTAGTTTCACTGGCTGTCACAATATGGCGAAAATGCAGGGCGTGACTATCGCCAAAGTAAACTTACACCAGTATAAATGAAAATCCATTTTCAGCCATTTTTTATGACTTGAATTTTGCGTTAATTAGGCGATTAAATAAGGAGAAAAAATCTATATAAATTTACAGGCGGAAGTTTTCACTGTTGATAATCAACACCTGCGAAAGCGGTTACAGTGGAAGCTTCACTATTTGGAAGGATATGTCAGTTCCTCTTTATTAATAGATTCATGATTGCAATACGTTAGAAACAGTCAGAATAACTATATCTAAGCATCAGATGCGCTTTGTTTAAATGATCGTTATTTGCATGGGTTTTTGTAGTGCATGTCACATAGCTGATAACTGCTATGCTTTTTGGCCAACGTTATTTGCGAAAAGTTTTCTTCACTTTATTCAATTAATGAGATATTTCCGATAAAATAAGTCACATTTTCCGTCCTGAAATACTGGTTGTCAAAAATCGTAGCAACTTCCAACTATGTGACTTACGAGTACACTACAAGTACGCATGTAACTAGCCATGATGCGTATCTGTAGGTTGGACCATGAATCTTCAAAAATATTGAAATGTGAATTAAAAAAAGTTGAATAGTAAACTATATACAATTTGAATAATGAAGTTATCCTTCTCAACCAAGGGCGAATAAGACCAGTATTTAATCTCAAATTCTACGAATATCCAAATCCTATTTGAGCCAAAATTGATCTTAACATAATGAATGCTAATTAGTTATAGTAATACTTAATATATATATTTAATATGATAATACTTAACACTTTCGCTGCCGATCCCGCGCCAGCGCGTGATGGGATCGGCAGCTAAAGTGATATGAAATTTTAAATTGATACAGGAAATTTCGAAAGAAGATATTTTACTTTACGTTATTGCTAAATGTCTTTTATTAAATAAAGCGTAAGGTACTATTCTTTATTTCTGCTATGAACACTAAATTTCTTGATAAAAATGGAAGCTAAACTATCAAATCTGTATGGTGGCACTCAATGTGTTAACACATTCACGACGGGGACGAGAATTCTCGTTTTCACTCAAAAAACATCATTAACTAAGTGTGTGGCTTCTACCTAACAGAAAATGCATTTATATCATGTTGCCGATATTGTTTTAGATTGTAAGACATTTTATATTAAATACGTACATTGAATGATATTTACTGATGCACAAACTTGGGAACCCTATCTAGAACACCAATTTACTAAAGACGTTCAGAACAGGGCTTCTACTGCTTTAAAACTAAAATTTGATAAAAATTGCCCGTCGACAATGTGTTAATATAAAAACAAAATCCCTGCCGGCTCGGTCTACAGGCGCAGGTAGGTAGATTTCGAAGTTAAGTGCTAATTTCAACTACAAAAACTAAATCATGATTAGAGATAAACCCACTTTAACAATTTTAAGCAGTTTGGATTTGAATACTCCCTTAATACGATGATTTTTCTAACACAATCCGCTTCGGGAAATTCTGTTCAAAATGCCCACTTTGACATCATTTTTTTTAAATATTTTCTGCCTCTATCAAAAAATCGATCATTACGGTACATTATATAGTTTCTGAATAAGCGAATCTACCAATTGGATGCGTTTGAGAGCAAAAATGAATTTAAAAATGAGTCAGAAAATAAGCAGTTTGGATTTGAATACACCCTTAATACGATGATTTTTTCTTCAACCGCTATATATTTTTAATTTGTTTTTGCTGTAAGAATTTGTCCTATCAAGAACTTGTCAATATGGAAGTTGTAGATAATATAAAGAAGATATATAATAAATTCATGCAGATTTTATAACTTGTGAATTGACGAAATTATGGAATTTTTTCTTCTTCAAAATCCTCTTTTTGTTTTCGTTTTTATTTATTTATTTATTTATTTTTGACGGTACGAATTAGCCCTATCAAACACTTGTCAATATAAAAGTTGTAGATAATATTAAGAACATTTATAATGAATTTAATAGGATTTGATATCTTGTGAATTTACGAAATTTTGAATTTTTTCTCCCTGAAACCCTATTTTTGCGCCCCTTGAGCCCATTTTTAATTTTATTAAAAATCTGTGATACATAAATTTTTGGCCCTTTTTTCAGAAGTAATAAAAACTTTAAACTGATTTGATATGTATAAAAATTAAGAAGTTATGGGGTTTTTCGGTTTTCACAAATCCCCTCCGTATTTCCACCCCTTGGTCTAATTTTGCCCATTAACGAACTTGACCGAGATTTTATTCCCCTTGATTTTATATATCAGTTTGGAAGAGATTTGTGCAGAATTATGGAAGTTATCGTATCCAGAAGAAAGTGATATATAGATAGATAGATAGAGAGATAGATATAAAGTTTTTTACTGAGGGTGGTTTTGGGTTCTAGGGGTCATGATCGGTGCAGATCTGCAAAAATCTTTCAGAAATTCCAACATAGGGGTGAATGTAATAGGTAGTATTTCATACGAAATCTACCTAATACATACTAGAAGGAAAATTTTCCCTCCAATATTCCGTAGTTAATGTGGCATTTAGGGATTAAAATTAAGTGGTCCAAAAATGAACCACCGCCCTTGAAGGAGTTAAATATTTTTTTCTGGATCATTTTTTTTTAAATTTGAAATATGTCTTCTTTATCATGCAAGTTTTTATGACCGACTGGTTTCCTCAAATAATATAAATTTAATTCTCAGATAACTGTCTTTAAATTAGAATTTATTAGGTAAACATTTTATTAAACAACAACGGAGATTTATTTTGAATTCTCCACTGTTGATTTTTAATGAAAGACTGTAATTTATATTTTAATATATAAATGAAAACAGTAAAAAATTAATATTCAATTACAATATTTTGAAAAAGAAAAATAATAATACATTTAAATTTAAAGTTATACTTTCCTAATTAACTTTAAGAAAAATAAGGAAAATATTTAAGTTAAGAAAATTAAATTGAATCTTGAAAAAAAAATTATACATCATTTATGTAATTTATTTAATAGCAACACAAGAAATATTGAATAAAACAACAGTTTGAAAAAATTTAATCTTCAGTATAGTATAATAAAATATTATTTAAAGACATTTTTCAGTTTCTTAATTACATGGATGCTTTTTTTTAATATTTAAAAAGGTCGTTGTAGTAATTTTTAATCGGCTTAAAAATAGTTAATATTTTATATTATTTGTTTTCGTTTGGATCGACTTCTATTATTGAATAATATATGTTTTTCTTCAAACAAAAATAAAAAATAACAAAATATTGTTATTCAATTAGATAATAAGGTATTTTATTTGTTATTTCTTTATTTTATTCTGGTATTTTTTTTTTCGTAATGCCTTTAATGAGTGTTCTTTTATCAATTTTGAATAATCACTGTAATCATTAATCAAGAAAATCTTAGACACTTGAATAAATAAGATAACTGAAATTACCTAAACCTTTGAAATGCTTTTTGTTTTTATAAACATTTTTATTCAGTTTTAAAATGTAGTTTTTTATTGTTTTTTATTGTTTGTTTTATGTTTTTAACTATACTTAGACCATAAATATCAATTTAAAAAATGTTTAACATTTTATAATATTTGTTTTTACTTGGAGTGTTTATTATTACTAGAGAAAAGATTTTTCGTAAAATATTTCTATCAAAATACAGAAATCTGCCATTTAATTACATAATATGTTATTTTATTTGTTATTTATTTATTTTATTTTGGCGTTTGGTTGTTTTATTTCTTTTTTATATAATGCATCAATACGCGCTTTTTTATTCATTTTGAATAATCACTGTATTCATTTGATTTTAAATGTTTTGCTTTTTAAAAAACAAACTTATCAGTCTTTAAAGTAATTTTTTTGTTAAATAATTTTTATATTTTAAAATTTTAAAACAACATGTATACTAGAAAATAACCACAACTATACTGTTATTGATCAATATTTAACTTTTTGAAAACACAAAATAAATATGTTGTAGCGATCATCGAAAATTATAGATATGAATTATATGTTCAATTTATCTCTTTTCAGCAAAAAGTTAATGCATGATCATACAGAAAATCTAGTACTTTTCGCAACTCTTTCCGGGTAATGTACTTTTGTTGCTAAATTATTGAATTGTTTGAATGACAACGGATTTAGGAATAAATATATTTGCACATAAGTAATGGCTTTTCTTATAAAAGGAAAATATATTCCAAAAGTCTGGTGCCGCTATTGCATTTGGGGATTAAAATTTAGTGGGATATATAAAATCCTACTGTCCTTCAAGGTGTTAAGGCAATTCATTGACTACTTTACACATAAGTAACACAGTAATTTCAGAGCTATTTATGTATACTACACTCAAAATTAAAGTTATCAAAATAAAAGGATAATAAGAAGAAAATTCTCACTAAGTAAACGTTGGAGCCAATGCCCAATGCTGCAATTATTTATGTTAATTAAACACAATTGTTAATTAAGCACAATTGAATGACAACGGATTTAGGAAAAAATATATTTGTAAATAAGTAAAGGCTTTTCTTATAAAAGGAAAATTTTATTCCAAAAGTCTGGTGCAGCTATTGCATTTGGGGATTAAAATTTAGTAGGATATAATTTATCCTACCGCCCTTCAAGGTGTTTAGGTAATGCATTGGCTACTTTAGACATAGACAACATAGTAATTGCAGAGCTATTTATGTATACTACACTCAAAATAAAAGTTATCAAAATAAACGGATAATGAGAAAAAAATTCACACTAAGTTAATGTTGGAGGCAATGCCCAATGGTGCAATTATTTATGTTAATTAAATACAATTGAACACAAAATTGCACTTCCACGCATACATTAGTGCCTGAAAAATGCTAATTTGTAATTGACAACAGTCTTGCCTGTGGACTACTTTTGTAAAATTCAGATTTCTTCATTTGCGTCACTTTTTGAATACGAAAATTCCCCATGTTTTCACCTTAATCAATATGTCATTAAATAAGACAAATTTCATGATTTGAGAAACGTGGTGCAAATCAAGAAATCTGAATTTAAAGAAAGTAGCCCACTGGCAACATTGATTGACAATGTGGTGCGCAATGGGCGCATGTTGGAATTCTGGTCAGTAGTATTGTTTAAAGTGAATGTTGTGTCTAAAAGTGAACAGCATACATTAGTTATGTCTCAAAGGCATCATTTAAGTGGAGGTCAAAAGTGGCGAATAATTGGTAGAATCGAGGGATTTCAAACACAAATGGAGATGGCCTGATATTTGAATGTCCCTCGAAGTGTCATATCAAGAGCTTGGAGCCTCTTTTTAAGCATTCGATCCGTTGATAGATAACCTGGTGGTCAAGGGCGACCAAGAGCAATAACGGCATCCAAAGACCGTTTACTGTCATTGTCGGCTCGAAGATACCGCGAAGCGACTATAAGAGATTTCCTTTCAGACCTTCAGGCTGCCACAGTAACTCGAATTAGCCGTTCTACTGCTGCACGAAGTCTTAAAGAGCGTGGGCTGTATGCGGGAAAACTAATTGTTTGTGTCCCACCCTCTCTAGTTTTCAAAGGGCCCGTTTAACCCCTTAATTCTCAAGGGATCAAGACAAATAGTCGCATCGAGCAGCATATCTTTAAAGAAGGTACTTTAACAGCTCGGAGACATTTGGAGGAGTTATTGGAACCTCAAGCTGATTGTTGAGGGGTTCTGATGGCAAGGGTTTTTGCTAATGGATGACAATACTCGGTCACATCAAACATATGTGGTATCAGAATACTTTCAAACATAAGATATCGCTCGAATGGATTGGCCAACTTAATCATACGACTTGAACACGACTTAGCATGTGTGGGATGCCTTAGTGCGCCGACTTTCAGCGCGACAAAATTCCTCACCGGAAACCCTAGGAGCTGAAAAGTACACCTTTAGAAGAGTGGCATGCAATTCCACAAGACTTGATTAACACTTTGGTAAAGTCAATGAAATCAAGATGTGAAGGAGGCATATCTGCCCGAGGTAGCCATACACCATACTAAGGAAAAATAATTTACACAAACGTGATTTAATTTTTCCATCAATTTCCAATTACCATAAATTTGGTTTTAGTTTCAATATATTGAGAATAATCAACTACCAAACATTGTAATTTACGTTAACTAATGTTTTTGTACAAATTTCTATAATAATTTTTCATTAAGTACCAGTTACGTTTTATTTCTGTCATTTTCCTTTAATTTTGATGACCAGTATAATAAGAAATTATACATACTAGGGGATCGTACCCGGGATACCCGGGTTAAAGAATATAGGTGAAAACATTTTTTTTTTTTTTTTTTTTTTTTTTTGTAATTGAAAACTAATAATTTTTTTTTTTATATGCAATAAATTTTTTTCGATTGCTCACTTACATTAAAAAAGCACTTTTCAAATGGAAAATACGAATTATACAACCAAATAGTTTTGGAAATTTTTATCAAAAGGATATTTTCTTATTAGCCGCAAGCTAAGAGTTATTTGACCAAGATTTTGCTACTTATGGCATACTTTTATGTTCTGATAATTTCAGAGCTTATACATGTCTGTTAAATATCTGTTTTATTTATATTATTTTATTTATTTATTCATGCGGATGGTTTTTTCTAATGGATAGTAGCCGTAAGAAAATGATGAACTCTTTATTTTGTTTTAAGGGCAAACGGATTAATCTTTCGTAATCGAGGTCCGCGCGATATAGATCAATTAAAAAATATTTCATGCTTTATAATTGTTTTTAAAGTTATAGACAATCAGTAAACTGAGATAAACTTTACAAACAAATTCAATTTGAAAAAAAAAATCCTATTTGGTGATCTAAAAATTTAAATTGTACGATCACAAATATGTTAGATTTTTGTTTTTTCAATATTATTCTTTTATTTGTTTTAAAATTATTAATTTCGTTAATTTGTCTTTCACAAATATGTTAGTTTGGTCGTTTTTTAACATTATTCTTTTATTTCTTTATAAAGGAAGTATTAATTTCGTTATGCAAAAATAGTCAGAAACAAATGCTGAAAAATGTTTGTTGCTTTATGTGCAAAATGTTTATTATTATTATGTATTGAAACCGGCACGTGACAAGATATTTTTTTAAAAAATCATGCTTAAAAATTATTTTAGAAAATATAATACATCAGTCAATTAAGATACAGTTTTTAAACAAATTGCATTTGAAAGTAATTTTTTTTCCTATGCGACGAAAATTGAAAATGTACAATGGTCAGATGATTAAAAAATTGCAGTAGCGAAAATTTCAAGACCGAAATTTGATCGTGAAGTGTTTCCATTCTCGAAATAACATCAGCGTTACGCACATATACGTTTGTTCTTTATAATATAGATACTTAATCAGTAAAATATAATAAAGATCAGTTATTAGGATGTGGTTATCAATTGAGGCTCTTATGCTTGGTATTTCGGAATGAAAAACAGCAATTTTCACCTTCTCAAAATTTGCATACGCACTTCTCATATCCATATTCATCATTTTAAAAAAAATTGTATTTTGTTTGATCATTTAGAAATCATTTTTACTCAAAACTTCAAGTCACGATTCTCAGCAACATCTTTTATGTGAGCAGACGCACTTATTTCTTTAGATTCTAATCTCAATTCCGGAGAGTAAAAAATTTCCTTAATTTATCTTTTTTAGACGCATTTGTATTAAAATGTTTAGTTTTATCTAAAAAATGATCGTTTTTTTTTAAATAGGACTTATTTTTCCCTTAAATAAGCATTTCGCCTAGTGTCTGAATCTTAGTATCAGTACAGATGCAGATGGAAAAACAACATAGAAAATGTATGAGAAAAAATGCGTGTTTTCAAAAGCAGTATGTCATTTTCCGTTATTATGTCCCTAATGGAATTTTGCGACACTAAACCCTATACAACAATTTTTATCAACAATTTTGAATTTTTAACAGAAAATAGCGCGAATAAAGATAAAAAATATCTCATTATTTCTCTCTTGTCTGCAATAATGAAAGCTATCTAATTTTCCCCATTTTGAAGAAATTTCATAAAATGCTTTTAAAAATAAAATATAACAGTGGGGATACTTAAAAAAAAAAAAAAAAAAAAAAAAAAAAAAAAAAAAAACCTAGTGCGATTATTTGTACAAAGAAACAACTTTCAGTTAAAAAAAAATATTAGTAAAATTGGTTCCGCAGAAAGATCAGGGCTGATGACTGAAAAATACACTTGTGTTTTAAATATATAGATTATATAAAATTATGAAAAATTAAATTAAGCAAATTATGTTATTTTGATAAAATGATAGTAGAATGTCCTAAAGAATAGCATTAAAATTTTATTATTCGAGAGAATTTTTTACAAAAACTTCAGGAACATATTATTTTAAACCACGAATTATTTGTTTGCTTGTCTAATTCGGCGAAGCAAATCCATCCAGGCGAGAATCATCAATTTCTGTAATATAAATCGCTATAATTTGCATGTTACCTCTCTTTTATAAAGACACTCTAAAATTTTGTAAAACATTGCGTTTTATCAGTGTGCGATTTCGATTGCATTATTTTCAAAAGTGAAACATTTTCACCTGTGAAGAATTTGAAAGCAGCTGGGCTGTGAAAATGACGCACTTCTACAAAACATAATTCAGGTTTAAGAATCAAAATGCACGCTTTTTTATAAAATGGCGTCATTTGCATCCGCTAACGCAATCCACTTTTACAATCCCAGTCTTAAACTTCGTGTATAAAAAAGTATGCATATGACGTCATTATCACGTAATAACAGATTATATTCTTGACGTAGCCCATATTTTAATTTCAACTTTTTTTTCAGGTTTTATAAGAAAATGGCAACAAAAGATATTGTGTCTCTTATTTTTGACTATTTTCCGTTTACTTTCAACGACTTTCATTACAAATGGGGTACTTTTGTTGCCATGATAAGAAAAATGGTATTAAAAACTACAAAAAAATTAATATCTCAAAAATAAATTGAAATACAGCTTTCAAATAAATTGCATTTAAAAGGGCATTTTTTTCCTTATATGACGGTGCAAAACTTTAAAATGTGCGATGTTTAGAAGTTTAAAAATTTGCAGTAGGGAAAATTGCAAAACCAAAATTTTTTTTTCAAATTTTAAAGTGTTGCCATTCGCAAAATGACGTATGCGTTACGCACAGATATGTTTGTCCTTTATAATATAGATAGAACTATATATAAATCTTTAAAAAAAAATGTAAACAAATCTTTATTGTACAAAATATTTTATTTTACGGTAATTCATTGTTTCAGCTCTATTTAGCTATTTTTAAAGAAAAAGGGATCTATGTTTAAAGATTTTGTTTTATACTTTTATTTTGGTGCTTATATGCCAACAGTGTTGCCAGTGGGCTACTTTTTTTAATTTAGATTTCTTGATTGGCACCGCTTTTTTTAGATGGTAAAATTCCCCTTGTTTTCGCCTGAATTAATATGTAATTAAATAAGGCGAATTTTACCATTTCAGAAAAGTGGTGCAAATTAACCCTTAAATGGCAGGTGTTGCTTTTCGGCAACATACCCAATTTAGGCTCTAAAATGCTATTAGAATAATATTGAAGCTATAATGCCTAATGTTGCTAATAAAATACAAGCTTGCGAAATACCCTATTTTGTTCTGCAGTGAGCAAGTAAAATTTATTTCTAATTATAGTCCCTAAAATTCATGTGTGTTTAATATTATAGAATTTGATCAAATGAAATTATTTTTTCAATTAAAGACCAGTATTGCCGATTAGTAACAAACTGTTTTTTAGCCGTAAAACATACTTAAAACAAAATATGGTTTTTTAAAGTATTTTTCCCATGATTTATTTAAAAAATGAAAGACGAAAAACATTATTACAATGATTTTTGAAAAATCAGGCATTTAAAAGTTAAGAAATCTTTATTTTTAAACAGTAGCCTACATTCAACACTGTATGCCAAATTAGCACTATACAGGCCGCTTGATGCATCTATGCCTCATTTACAAAACTATCATTAGGAAGTTCTAAATTCTCTCGAAAAAGTTTGAATAGTTATTTTTGTTTATTATATTTTGTTTATTATATATTTTTTTCAAAATAGCACGTATTTTAATTACTTTTTATCTGTTATGAGAAAGTGGCAGGAATAAGATCTAGTAATCTACTATTTTCCAATTATTTTTATTTTCACTAGATTAATTTTAATACAATTATTCTAATTGGTAAACAAATCATATTATATGTAAATTTACAACTGGGCAAAAAATGTCCGGACCAGGATTCGAACCAGGGATTTCCTGGCTGAAGCCACCAGTGCTCTACCATCTGAGCTATCCCGGACGATTCTGGTGGAACTTTCTTACCCAGTTAACCTTAATGATTATAATGATTATAGCATCTGGTCTGAAACCTGGTTCAGCTCAACAGAATAAATCTCAGGTAATGGAACTGCAGAAATCGCTGGATACGTAAAAAACAAAATATTGTAATTACGTATCCAGCGATTTCTGGAGTTCCATTACCTGAGATTTATTCTGTTGTGCTGAACCATGTTTCGGACCAGATGCTACAATCATTAAGGTTAGCTGGGTGAGAAATTTCCACCAGTTTCGTCCGGGATAGCTCAGATTGTAGAGCACTGGCGGCTTCAGCCAGGAGATCCCTGGTTCGAATCCTGGTCCGGACAGTTTTCGCCCAGTTGGAAATTTACATCTAATATTTTTCCTTTATTCCCCACAGAAATGGGGTACTTCGGTTGCCACCATTACAGAATTTGTATTAAAAACTACATTAAAATTAATATCTCTAAAATAAATTGAGATACAATTTCCAAACAAATTATAGTTAAAAAGTACTTTTTTGACTTATACGAAGGTGTAAAAATTGAAAATGAACTATGATTAGAAGTTAAAAAAATTGCAGTAGAGATTATCAAGGTATTTAACCGTACGATGTTATACCTGCTTCGTTTTACTGCTGTCTTATGTAAAGGAACGTTATTTTTTAAGGACGACACTTTATTTGTTTCCTGAAAGAAATAGCATATCGGAGGCTAATAAGTAAATAAAAGGTGTAAATTGCATTTATTTATATTATAGTGTTTTCTTAAAGAATTTTGTGTCAATTAATAATTACTTAAACAAGATTACTTGTGCTTTAGAAGATATTGCACCATAGTATAACTATAAAACCTTTTTATCTGAAATATATTCAATGCTTCTTAAAACATGGCATGTATACACCGTGACTGGAAACAAATACTAATAGATTTTAGAGGGATAATATACGTCGATATAACAATTTTTTTAGGACACCAAAAAGTGTGATATTTATTCATTCCAAAACACAGTCGTTCTCACTCCATGTCTAACCTGAATTTTCGTTTATAACATCAGTAATAACAAAGATAATTTAACGGAACATCCAAGAACTAAGCTTGCTTTCTGGGAAATGAGAATACATCACAGAAAGTGCAGTGAGTGCACTGCAAATTGTACTTTCTATTGCATTAGGAATTATGGAGTGTCAAGCTCAGCATTGTTTGGGGGTTAATTCCGACTTTTTCATTCGTACTTCAGCACCAGATTTCGTATGAAATGTAACTATGTTGTATGTTCATTATTTGTTAATTTCCGAAATAAAATCTGGATTTGACGTTATGCGAAACGTCTTAAATTTTTCTTCTAATATGTGAATTGCTATCTTTATTGCCTATACAGATAATGTTTACCTTTTCGTATGTCATCATACTTCAACATTAATATTAATACCTTTAACTAAAATCATTATTTGTTTCATCAACATTTATGTAGATTTCAACAACTGGCACAACAAAAAGCACTCATATAACTAATATATTTTTAATTCTCTGATTACAGTAAAATTTGATCAATTATCCTTCTATGAAGAATGCAAGGATGATATTTGTACACAAATGTAATTCTTAAACAAACAATCAAAAATTGTGACTTCTAAACAAAGTGAATATTTTGGAAAATATCCAATTCAAATTATTAATATTTTTCTTGGACGGAGACAATGTTCGATTTGTCACACATTTGCTAATAACAGGAACAAAAAAAATAGTTATGCTTGATAAATGGTATTTTCTTTTATGAATGAATTTGAATAAAACCTATAAATTCGGAAAATACTTAGAATTAACTTTATGAAAGGTTTTGACACATTTGAAAAGATTAATTTTAATCAGTACAGCAAAATATTTTTTAATATTTTATGCTATTCTGAATTTACTTTGAAACAACTACAATCTTCTCATCTGTTTCATATGTGTTAATTTTCTTTACTATATGATTCGTTTTTATATTAACATTATACTAATTCTATTTTTTAATAATGATAACTTTCAGAAATTGGAAAACGATCATGTTTTGGATATTTTCATTAAATATATTAATGCGATTATAGTATTAAACATATTAATTACATTGTAATGGAATTCTTTTATGTGAATGACATGTTATGAGAAAAAATGAGGTTGATCAATATCTATATTTTATGAAAAAAAAATATGTCGGACAAATATATATGTAAATGAAATACTCACTCCTACAAGATTTACATTTTTGTAAGACCGATTTCATATATTTAAAAAGGTTGTTTTATGAATGAGAGTTATATAAAAAATATTATTTTTTACCTTAAGACAAAAATATATACAATCTTTTTATGTAGAAGTTGTCTAAAATGTCGGTTTCGTTTTTGATTTCCTTCAGAATGAGAGTTTCGTCGAAAACAAATCCGAAAATTCGGCCGGGCCGAAATCATCTGTATTCAAGAAATCTCGTTACGGAAATTTTCAATATTACTCATTGATTTTACATGTATCTGCACAAATGAGATACTCTTTATTTATTGCTATTCATTTCACAGTGAATAATTATCAGTCATGACTAACTCAAGGTGTGAGTGCAAATTATAAATCAAGAAATGCATATATGACTAAACTTTGATGACGATTGTTATGTGCTCATTAAAAGTTGTATACTTCACAGCAATAGAAAAGAAAATAGTTTGAATCCGCAGAAATGTCTGGAATATTCTTTAAAAAAATCTGTGTGTAACAGAAGATTATTTTCAAAAATCATTATAAACGATAAATCGAGTTATGCATACCTAAAACATATTTTAATTAGTTGAAATTCGTGTAATTAGAAAATTATTCTGTGTTACTGATGAATTAATTACATTTTATTTCGAACGAAAATAAAACTTTTTGGTGCCAACTTGGGCCGCATGTATAATTAATTAATAATTATGCATATTTATGTATGTATCAATTTTTTAAAAAGAATTTTTAGACATATTTGTTTTCGCTTTCGTTTTTGGACGAAAATAGGAAGATTACTGAAATTCGGTTTCGGTCTTAAAAAACTGTTTAAGTCTACCTTTAGTTGTATGTGTGCTCTACTATTTTTTCTTTCAAAATGTACTTTAAAACCGAGGAACGTGTGTTGTATACTATGCGTAAAAAAAGTAGAAGGACACTAGACTTTTTTCTAAGAAAAGCGCAACTAATTATGTTAGTGCAACATTCTTTATTTGCGTAACATTTTACAACTAAATGAATATAAAATCATTGCAATCAAAAATAAATTACGAAGAGTGTTTGATTTTCATAAGATAGTTTGTGTTGCTTACGTGAAACTTTGTAAAAAATGTAGAAGGAGACATATGTTTTTTATATAAAAATTTAAGTATTAGTAAGAAGTTTTCTTTCCATTTGCCTTTATCACATGAAATACTCTATTTGTCTTTGAATCATTAAGTGCTTTTTTCACTTCGGCGAAAATTGTTCCAAACTTCGTTAAATGCTTTCCGAAGCTCAACAACACATTCATGCTGTTTTCTTTCATTGTATACGTGGCGAACTGTCGCCCATACGTTTTCAAATATGTTGAGTGCTTAGCTGGTCATTGCAAAACATGAATATTATTTGTGTGGAAACAATTTTTAACACTAATAGCTGAGTGCATGGCTGTTCCTTCTTGTTGAAATATCCAATCTCCTCCACATAAATCTGCACCATAAGGAAGAAGTTTAGATTGAAACAATCAGATGGTTGCAACAATCAATCTTTATGGTTCTGTCTCCCATTCAAAAAGACCAGACTCCATAATATCCGACTGCTAGCCAGACCACCAAACTTCCCCCTACATATGTCGACTGGAATAAAATTCTTCCTCATTCTGGATACAAAGCCAACAGAACTGGTATCCATCAGGACCATAAAAATTGAACTTTTTCTCATCTGAGTAAATGACAGAAGTTCATTCCGTGCTGCAAGACACGTGGTCTCTCGTCCAAGGTACGCTGTTAGCTACATGCATTTTTGTCCATATGGATGGAGTTGTCCCTTCTTAAAAATGAAGACTTTGTACATTTTTATATAGTTATACAGAGTTTGACGCGACACGTGTGTTAGTCCTGCTTGTATTCGGACCTTTGAAACTGTAGATTTTTTTCTTTTTCTACTCGCGGATAATGTCTCTTTCATCACGAAACATCAGAATTTTAGGTCTTCGTGTCTTTATTTTTAGTACCGTGATCTTCTGGATTTCTAAGATAGTTTGATATTGCAGTTTTACTAACATTAAGCAATTTAGCAATCGCTCTGATGCTTTTACCATTTTCCCTAAATGGCTTAGCCTTTTTGAGAATTATTTAAAGGTATTCCTTTAGGCATTCAAGAAACAAAATAAAAATAAAAATGAAGAAAAAAATATTTTTTGGACAAAAATAATAAAATAGTAATGATTATTTACTTTATCTAAAGCAGAAGCGTGCAATAAATTCATTTTTTCAGAGCTGTCCTTCTACTTTTTTTACACTGTGATAGTTAACTATGTTCAGTTTTCTATAAATTAATTGCTGTAGAAATCAATATTTTATGTCATAACAAAAGGATGTATATAAAATTATACCCTTAAAAATATCAGACTGTAAATGTAAATCATAATTAATTAAATTAGAAAAATCGAATGTCCTTCTACTTTTTTTTACGCATTGTATATATTTAAAATTTAACTGATATTAAAATATGTATGACTACTGGTTACTAAATAAAATTGATATGCACAAATTTTGCAATTGAATTTATGAAAATACGAAGGAATGCTTTGTAAATAGTGTAAAAAAAAAATGTCTAGTAAGTGTTACATTTTAGAAGAATAAATTCTGCGTGAAAAGATTTTTCCTATCATTTTTACTTTCTTCACAAGAAGAAAGTATTGGATTCATGAAAACTTTCGAATTCTGGTTTTCGACAAATTTCCACGTTTTAGGGGTCAGAGATCCCGAAAAACATATTTTTACAAAATGTCTGTCTGTGAGTGTGTCTCTCTGTGTGTCTGTGTGTGACACAAATTTTGTGGTCTCTCTATCTCAAGAACTAATGCACGAAATTTAATAAAAATGTATATTCAGTTAGTCCCTAATACAAGTTGGTGCTGATTAGCTTTGGTGCAAATCGTTCAACAGGTGACACTGCTATGCTGATTTTTTTATGATTTCATCAATGGTTCTATTTCAAGAACATATGCACGGATTTTTATGAAACTTCAGATTCAGTTAGTCATTGATATAAGTTAGTGGTTACTACGATTTTGTGTGAATAACTCGTCAGGTGGCGCTGCTATACAGCCTTTTTCTCGATTTCCGCAAGGGCTCTATCTCAAGAACTAATGCGTGGATTTTCATCAAACTTCAGATTCAGTTAGTCTTTGATATGGGTTGGCGCTGACTATGTTTTGGTGTAACTCGCCCAAAAGGTGACGCTGCTATGCTACATTTTTCCCGATTTCCGAAATAGTTTTATCTCAAGAAGTAATGCACGGATTTTAATCAAACTTCAGATTCAGTTACTAAATTGACTCAAGTTGTTGCTTATTAGGTTTTGGGATATATTGCCAACAGGTGGCGCTGCTATTCTACATTTTTCCTGATTCCCGAAATAGTTTTATCTCAAGAAGTAATGCACGGATTTTAATCAAACTTCAGATTCAGTTACCAAGTTGACATAAGTTGTTGCTTATTAGGTCAGCTACCAAGTTGTTGCAGTGGCCAAAGGTGGCGCTGCTATGCAGAATTTTTTTAGGATTTTTGCCATAGCTCTACTTAAAAACTAATGCCCGGATTTTCACGAAACTTCAGATTCAGTTGTCATGAGTTTTTGCTGATTAGATTTTGGTGTAAATCATCTAACCGGTGGCGCTGCTATGCTGCTTTTTTACGGAAGTATTAACATGTATGAGATAGAAGAAAGTTTTGGGATTGCCACATCCGACTAGTTCTCGTTTTCAACATGACGTATTAAAAATCAGGATGCTTCTGTTACAGCAGGACGCATCATTCATGCAAAGTACGCATACACGTTTAACCTTTTGGCAATCGGTACATCCACTTTTGCATACCTGCATCCTATAGTTATGTCATCTGAAAGCGAAGAGGGTAATCAAATATATCTAAAAATCGATGTTGCGGTTTGAAAAAACTGATACACTATTAAACAAACATTGATAACTTTCCCAAAATCTGTCTTAGCAAAACAGTTTCTTTAACTCTTTGAGGGGCGGTGGTATGTTTATGAAACCGCTTAATTTTAATTCCTAAACGCTGCAATGGCACTAGAATTTTGTGAAAACATTTTAGGTTGATTATGCTTGTAATATATTCCTTTCTCATATTTATTTGTATAGGGTAAAAAATAATACTTTTTACATAACTCTTGTTCATAAAACAACTTTTTTAAATATATGAAATCAGCCTTTTAAAAATGTAAATCTTGGGTAGGAGTGAGCATTTCATTTATTCAAATTAAAATGAGATATTAATTCATATTTGTCCGACATATTTTTTTCCATAAAGTATAGATATTGATGCCCGTCCCAGACAAATATCTATTCTGTATCCCTAGAAACTATCTTTCTTCACACTTTCGCCAAAATGCCACAAATAGTACCGGATGAAGCACCTTATGTAATTAAGTATAGCCTTATATATATAAAAAGGAAATAATTTTGTTGGTATTCGAAGATTAAACAATTAAATCTTGATACGAGAAGCTATAGTATGACCTGCAATAAAACTGTATTCGTATGTCTATAAAATAAACTAATAATAAAACTATAACTGTGACTTTTTTGGTAATGAATGGAAAATATGGCAAAAAAACCGGAAAAAAGAGAGAGAAATTGCAATAAATATTAATATAAAAAAAAACATAATTATAATATTCTTTTCATTTTGTTAAATGTAAAAATCAAGTTATCTGCTGGTGTCCCAGGCATCTGTAGAATTTTGAGATTAAAAAATCTAATATTTTGTCGGCCTGTGTAGCATGAGTATCACTGCCTACTCGATATTGGTAAGAGGTATAATATGGTACAAGTTAAAATGTATAGTTTTCTCTTGTTCTTTTACATGCAATGCCTCATTTAGATAATATGTAAAATTCGTCTCTGTGTAAATTGTAACCCTATCACTGACGATTTGCATTAGTTATGCATGTGAAAAACAATTGACTCAATCATAGATGCCAATTTTGAACAAAATACCAAATGCACGAAATGATCTGTAGCTGCAGCACATGGCTATGTGAATATTGTACAGCATTTGTGTTCGCGTAAATTCATGGAAATATAACGATTTCTTCAAGAAAATGTTGCATGCGTTTTGGATAGTATGTAGGGTAAATTTGGAGCGGACTCTTTGATTTTGGTAACTCCTTTTATACTAGAATAGGCTCATTCTGGAGGTTTATAAGGGAGAACTAAAGCATCAATAAAAATATTAATTAAAAAAAATAAATGATGATGAGTGGAAAATCACTTATCCAGAGGTGCCAAGTTCGCACTAATCTTCCGTAATGCGTAGATTAATTTAACCCAGTTTAACAACGTTTCGAACCAGAAAAATTATTTGATGAATCTTTATTTATTTAATTACAGGTTTCTACGTGGAACTTCTTTAATTTCATCCCTGAAAAAAAATTCTGGTGCGAAAAGTATTAAACCAGGATTAAATTAACCCACCCATTACGGAGGATTAGTGGCAACTTGGCACCTATGCTTATCATCCAATTAATTTAACCCCTTAATAGATTTGACCGTACACCGTACTTGTAAGAAGAGTTTGATTGTTTCGTTACTTAAAGTTTTTGGCATCACTGACATTAACTGTGATATTAAATTTATTTAATGGCAGACATATTTCATTTATAAACAAAAATATGCTAAACTTTATTTATTTAGTTATTTAACCCCTTGGGGACAAGCGACCGGTATACGTGACGCATAAGGTGCGCAGAATCCGTGTTTATTCTCACCAGAAAAGTTTTATTGTAAATTTTGCCTTATTTAAGCCGAGAGTTTTCTCGATTCAATTAGGTAAAAAATTCGGTATTGAAAAACCTGTGACAAATGATTAAAAATTCTGTAAAAGATGCTCGTTCCGAACGGGTTAAATGCATGTAACCTGAAAAGTGCATTTGTTTTTATTAAAATCTTGGGGCATTTGGCTTTCCTTTACCATCTAAACCTTAACTAATCTCTTTTTCGTTTTAAATATTAGTTCAAATACATTTTTCTCGACCTCTTTTTCATTACATTTTTATCGTCATTCTCTCAAGCACTTTCTTTCTCCTGTATGTCCTTGAGCGAGTTGGTCTTCTACGCCTCAGCCAATCATATTTCTCCTGATTTATACTTTTCCTCTCAAACGCAAATTTTTCTGTGTAGTAAGACTTTTTAACTCGTGCATACTCATGCTTGTTAAATACTCCAACCTTCGACTGGGTATAACATACTTGCCAACTTTCCCTTAAACTTCCGTAAAATGTGAGTTAAATTAATCCAGGTTAAACACGTTTGAACCAGAAATTTACTAAAGAAATTAATTCAAATAGATTTCATAAAGAAACAAGATTTTAAATGTATAATGATAAATCAAATAAATTTTCTGGTTAGTAATGCGTATAACCTGGGTCAATTTAACTCACATTTTACGGAGGTTTAGCTGAATGTTGGCAAGTATGGTATAAAGTGAATTTCTACTAGCAGACCCATTAAATTCTTGACCTGTTTAGCTTCTTGTGTAAAAAAAAAACACGTAAGGTATTAAGAAAGTAAATGATTTCTGCTCTCTCTCTATCGGCGATATATTTTCTAATTTTCAAGAGGTTAACCCCTTCGCGACGGGAGCCTTTACGAAATTTTTATCTTTTGTCACCGTTTTTTAAAAACAGAAATTTGTGTCTTCTTGAATCGAGAAAATCCGCTGATTAAATAAGGCAAATTTTACAGTAAAATTTTACTGGTGAGGAAAAACAAGAAATCTGAGCGCTTTATGCGGCACGTATCATGCGGCCGCTCGACCCCAAGGGGTTAAGAAAACTTTTTGAAAAAACATCCTCGAATGTGTTTCAGGGAGCCGCGTTTCGCGAACTGCGGTGGTTATTAAATTGCGCTAAAAAAAGCGTATTTCTGTCATGGAACTATTAATAAAGATGAGCAGATATATATTTAAAATACTGAAGCTTCAATTGTAACTGCTTTCTCTGAGGTTGATTACTGCCGGGGCAAATTTCCATCAGTAAATTTAAAAAGAAATTTTTCCTTTAGTTAACGCCTTATAAACGCAAAATTTTAGTCATAAATAATGGCAAAAACATATATTCATTTATACTGGTGGAAATTTACATCGGCGGTAGTCATGCCCAACCTTTCCGCCATATTGTGACAAAATTGTAAACTCCTCTCAGTGTCAGTGAGAAAGATTATAATACATGCGCAAACTGCCACCAGTAAAAAGAAATAGAAAATTTAATATATTTAGTAGATAAAAAAATTTCATTAAAATAGCCACTTAAATAAGGCAATTTTTTTTATTCAAAAATGTACTGGTAGAAGTCAACTCCGGCGGACATCAGAAACTGTTGATCTGACGTAAAAAGCAGCCGCCATCTTGTGAAAACCTCCTCAGTTACTTCAATCGACACTCGTTGACAACACACTACATGTCTCATCCTTTTTATTCATAACTCAGTTATTTCTGTGGTGGATCGTCAACTTTAAAAAGAAATTTTTCCTTTAGTTAACGCCTTTTAAACGCAAAATTTTAGTCATAAATAATGGCAAAAACATATATTCATTTCGACTGGTAGAAATTTACATCAGCAGTAGTCAGGCCCAACGTTTTGGCCATATTGTGACAAATGTTTAAACTCCTCTCAGTGTCAGTGAGAAAGATTATAATACATGCGCAAACTGCCACCAGTAAAAACAAATAGAAAATTTAATATATTTAGTAGATAAAAAAATTTCATTAAAATAGCCACTTAAATAAGGCAATTTTTTTTATTCAAAAATGTACTGGTAGAAGTCAACTCCGGCGGACATCAGAAACTGTTGATCTGACGTAAAAAGCAGCCGCCATCTTGTGAAAACCTCCTCAGTTACTTCAATCGACACTCGTTGACAACACACTACATGTCTCATCCTTTTTATTCATAACTCAGTTATTTCTGTGGTGGATCGTCAACTTTAAAAAGAAATTTTTCCTTTAGTTAACGCCTTTTAAACGCAAAATTTTAGTCATAAATAATGGCAAAAACATATATTCATTTCGACTGGTAGAAATTTACATCAGCAGTAGTCAGGCCCAACGTTTTGGCCATATTGTGACAAATGTTTAAACTCCTCTCAGTGTCAGTGAGAAAGATTATAATACATGCGCAAACTGCCACCAGTAAAAACAAATAGAAAATTTAATATATTTAGTAGATAAAAAAATTTCATTAAAATAGCCACTTAAATAAGGCAATTTTTTTTATTCAAAAATGTACTGGTAGAAGTCAACTCCGGCGGACATCAGAAACTGTTGATCTGACGTAAAAAGCAGCCGCCATCTTGTGAAAACCTCCTCAGTTACTTCAATCGACACTCGTTGACAACACACTACATGTCTCATCCTTTTTATTCATAACTCAGTTATTTCTGTGGTGGATCGTCAACTTTAAAAAGAAATTTTTCCTTTAGTTAACGCCTTTTAAACGCAAAATTTTAGTCATAAATAATGGCAAAAACATATATTCATTTCGACTGGTAGAAATTTACATCAGCAGTAGTCAGGCCCAACGTTTTGGCCATATTGTGACAAATGTTTAAACTCCTCTCAGTGTCAGTGAGAAAGATTATAATACATGCGCAAACTGCCACCAGTAAAAACAAATAGAAAATTTAATATATTTAGTAGATAAAAAAATTTCATTAAAATAGCCACTTAAATAAGGCAATTTTTTTTATTCAAAAATGTACTGGTAGAAGTCAACTCCGGCGGACATCAGAAACTGTTGATCTGACGTAAAAAGCAGCCGCCATCTTGTGAAAACCTCCTCAGTTACTTCAATCGACACTCGTTGACAACACACTACATGTCTCATCCTTTTTATTCATAACTCAGTTATTTCTGTGGTGGATCGTCAACTTTAAAAAGAAATTTTTCCTTTAGTTAACGCCTTTTAAACGCAAAATTTTAGTCATAAATAATGGCAAAAACATATATTCATTTCGACTGGTAGAAATTTACATCAGCAGTAGTCAGGCCCAACGTTTTGGCCATATTGTGACAAATGTTTAAACTCCTCTCAGTGTCAGTGAGAAAGATTATAATACATGCGCAAACTGCCACCAGTAAAAACAAATAGAAAATTTAATATATTTAGTAGATAAAAAAATTTCATTAAAATAGCCACTTAAATAAGGCAATTTTTTTTATTCAAAAATGTACTGGTAGAAGTCAACTCCGGCGGACATCAGAAACTGTTGATCTGACGTAAAAAGCAGCCGCCATCTTGTGAAAACCTCCTCAGTTACTTCAATCGACACTCGTTGACAACACACTACATGTCTCATCCTTTTTATTCATAACTCAGTTATTTCTGTGGTGGATCGTCAACTTTAAAAAGAAATTTTTCCTTTAGTTAACGCCTTTTAAACGCAAAATTTTAGTCATAAATAATGGCAAAAACATATATTCATTTCGACTGGTAGAAATTTACATCAGCAGTAGTCAGGCCCAACGTTTTGGCCATATTGTGACAAATGTTTAAACTCCTCTCAGTGTCAGTGAGAAAGATTATAATACATGCGCAAACTGCCACCAGTAAAAACAAATAGAAAATTTAATATATTTAGTAGATAAAAAAATTTCATTAAAATAGCCACTTAAATAAGGCAATTTTTTTTATTCAAAAATGTACTGGTAGAAGTCAACTCCGGCGGACATCAGAAACTGTTGATCTGACGTAAAAAGCAGCCGCCATCTTGTGAAAACCTCCTCAGTTACTTCAATCGACACTCGTTGACAACACACTACATGTCTCATCCTTTTTATTCATAACTCAGTTATTTCTGTGGTGGATCGTCAACTTTAAAAAGAAATTTTTCCTTTAGTTAACGCCTTTTAAACGCAAAATTTTAGTCATAAATAATGGCAAAAACATATATTCATTTCGACTGGTAGAAATTTACATCAGCAGTAGTCAGGCCCAACGTTTTGGCCATATTGTGACAAATGTTTAAACTCCTCTCAGTGTCAGTGAGAAAGATTATAATACATGCGCAAACTGCCACCAGTAAAAACAAATAGAAAATTTAATATATTTAGTAGATAAAAAAATTTCATTAAAATAGCCACTTAAATAAGGCAATTTTTTTTATTCAAAAATGTACTGGTAGAAGTCAACTCCGGCGGACATCAGAAACTGTTGATCTGACGTAAAAAGCAGCCGCCATCTTGTGAAAACCTCCTCAGTTACTTCAATCGACACTCGTTGACAACACACTACATGTCTCATCCTTTTTATTCATAACTCAGTTATTTCTGTGGTGGATCGTCAACTTTAAAAAGAAATTTTTCCTTTAGTTAACGCCTTTTAAACGCAAAATTTTAGTCATAAATAATGGCAAAAACATATATTCATTTCGACTGGTAGAAATTTACATCAGCAGTAGTCAGGCCCAACGTTTTGGCCATATTGTGACAAATGTTTAAACTCCTCTCAGTGTCAGTGAGAAAGATTATAATACATGCGCAAACTGCCACCAGTAAAAACAAATAGAAAATTTAATATATTTAGTAGATAAAAAAATTTCATTAAAATAGCCACTTAAATAAGGCAATTTTTTTTATTCAAAAATGTACTGGTAGAAGTCAACTCCGGCGGACATCAGAAACTGTTGATCTGACGTAAAAAGCAGCCGCCATCTTGTGAAAACCTCCTCAGTTACTTCAATCGACACTCGTTGACAACACACTACATGTCTCATCCTTTTTATTCATAACTCAGTTATTTCTGTGGTGGATCGTCAACTTTAAAAAGAAATTTTTCCTTTAGTTAACGCCTTTTAAACGCAAAATTTTAGTCATAAATAATGGCAAAAACATATATTCATTTCGACTGGTAGAAATTTACATCAGCAGTAGTCAGGCCCAACGTTTTGGCCATATTGTGACAAATGTTTAAACTCCTCTCAGTGTCAGTGAGAAAGATTATAATACATGCGCAAACTGCCACCAGTAAAAACAAATAGAAAATTTAATATATTTAGTAGATAAAAAAATTTCATTAAAATAGCCACTTAAATAAGGCAATTTTTTTTATTCAAAAATGTACTGGTAGAAGTCAACTCCGGCGGACATCAGAAACTGTTGATCTGACGTAAAAAGCAGCCGCCATCTTGTGAAAACCTCCTCAGTTACTTCAATCGACACTCGTTGACAACACACTACATGTCTCATCCTTTTTATTCATAACTCAGTTATTTCTGTGGTGGATCGTCAACTTTAAAAAGAAATTTTTCCTTTAGTTAACGCCTTTTAAACGCAAAATTTTAGTCATAAATAATGGCAAAAACATATATTCCTTTCGACTGGTAGAAATTTACATCAGCAGTAGTCAGGCCCAACGTTTTGGCCATATTGTGACAAATGTTTAAACTCCTCTCAGTGTCAGTGAGAAAGATTATAATACATGCGCAAACTGCCACCAGTAAAAACAAATAGAAAATTTAATATATTTAGTAGATAAAAAAATTTCATTAAAATAGCCACTTAAATAAGGCAATTTTTTTTATTCAAAAATGTACTGGTAGAAGTCAACTCCGGCGGACATCAGAAACTGTTGATCTGACGTAAAAAGCAGCCGCCATCTTGTGAAAACCTCCTCAGTTACTTCAATCGACACTCGTTGACAACACACTACATGTCTCATCCTTTTTATTCATAACTCAGTTATTTCTGTGGTGGATCGTCAACTTTAAAAAGAAATTTTTCCTTTAGTTAACGCCTTTTAAACGCAAAATTTTAGTCATAAATAATGGCAAAAACATATATTCATTTCGACTGGTAGAAATTTACATCAGCAGTAGTCAGGCCCAACGTTTCGGCCATATTGTGACAAATGTTTAAACTCCTCTCAGTGTCAGTGAGAAAGATTATAATACATGCGCAAACTGCCACCAGTAAAAACAAATAGAAAATTTAATATATTTAGTGGATAAAAAATTTTTCATTAAAATAGTCATTTAAATAAGGCAATTTTTTTTATTCAAAATGTACTGGTAGAAGTCTACTCCGGCGGACATCAGAAACTGTTGATCTGACGTAAAAAGCAGCCGCCATCTTGTGACAACCTCCTCAGTTACTTCAATTGACACTCGTTGACAACACACTACATGTCTCATCCTTTTTATTCATAACTCAGTTATTTCTGTGGTGGATCGTCAACCTGCTTTTTATTTTAAATATTTTTGATTACAATTAAGTATTATATATAATATTACAACCACCTTTAAGGGGTTAAATTTTCCTCAATTTTTTGCATAAGATTCAAAATTTAAATTTTAGAACATGAAAAATAACTAACTAAAATGCTGAGTATGTATCGCACATTTTGAATATTATTTTTTACACAATTTATTTTGTAGGATTTTCGTGCCAAATTTTTAATACGATTAATGGTGTTCATTATTCATTCAATATAATATTCATTCACAAGTATTATTCATAGAAAGAGTAACTTTCACTTCAAAGTAAAATTAAATCCATGAATATTTCAGAAAAACTCACAATCTACAAAGAATATTTTAAATATAAATGGAGTATTGCAGTGAGACATAATTGCAGTATAGAAAATGACATTTCTATTGCGTTATTTATCATCAAATGTTGTATGGAAAAAATTGTTGGAGCGTAATAACATAACGAATTTTAATATCTAATGAGTTAAATAACAAAAAGGTTTGTTTATTATGTAAAAATGTTACAATTTTAAAATGCTCAGTACCTTTTGAGGTTCGTTTCATTTTAAAGTAGTATCACAGAGAATATACTTCATTTAATAACACTAAAATACACCTTTTAAATTTATAATACAACAGATTATCAATATACAGTAATACCTTAACATTCGCGAAATAAACAAGTTGGAAATTGCTCGTCAAACGTGGCAAATGAGGTGCGTTCGTACTATAACTAGTTCTATAAATATTTCTTGCACCGCATATTGTACAGAATGTATATTTTATGGCACTTCATATGTGCATATCCATTTCATTCAGTTCGAAAGGCTGTAACATCATTAAAATGCACTTGCAATATTTTTTTTCCCATTTGCCGTAATGTAACGGAAATCTTTTGACTGTCCCTGTAATTAAACTATACATCCGATTTTTATAAAATTTGAAATGACTCGACAAAATTTTCCGAAAATTATACATTTAAAATTTCAGACCATTCGGAAGGCTGTAACATCATTAAAATGCATTTGCAATAATTTATTCCCATTGGCCGTAATGTAACGAAAAACTTTTGACTGTCCCTGTAATTAAACTATACATCCGATTTTGATAAAATTTGAAATGACTCGACAAAAGTTTACAACAATTATATATTTAAAATTTCAGACCATTCGGTTGGGTAGTTTTTGCTCTGTTATATGCGGTCAGACGGACGGAGAGACGGACGGAGGGACGGACAGACTGAACGACAACTATAGGTGCTACGTATTTATATAATTACGAACGCACCTAAAAATGAGGAAAATTTCAACATTCGCGAATACTTAGCTTGGTTATTCGCGAATTTTGTCTTTCAAAGAACATTTTTTTACAAAATAAACTTGCTTTGTTTCACTAATTTCATAAACCCTTTGACACCGGACAGCTGCATTGTACTGTATAGCCTAAGGTCCGATAATTTCAACACTTGTATTGAGGCAAAATATAGATCAGTAATTCCGAAAAACGTGAAACATGACTTGATGATAAAAAAAAAAAATCCTAAATTTTCTAAAATTCAAACTTTTTACTGTAGATTTTTCTGCAAAGATTGCATGGGAAATTTTAAAGCTTCAACAACAACTTGTTGAAAAAGCAATAGAAAATGATCCTTAATTTCTGAAGACTCTTTAATTTAAAAGATAAATCGAGACCGCAACTTTTCCTTATACGGATATTCCTAAACAAAAATATGTTGTTTCAAACAATCGTGTATGAATAAATTTTTTTCAGACATTTTTATGTTTATAATTATTCCAATTTATTTAAAGCGTGTCCTTTTTAATGTCTAATAAATATATTTTTACATTTAAATAACTTTTTTCCTTTAAAAGAAAATCTTAAAACCTAACCTCTTTTTATGCACGGGAAGATAGTCTCAACATTCGCGGAGGTTTCCGAGAACCTAACCCTCGTGAATGTTAAGGGATTACTGTACATAAAAAATTTATTCCATTTATTTATATCGTAAATGCAACGAATTGCTCTCAAGTAGGGTAAAAATCATGTTCTATAAAAATATAAATATTTTGTGTAAAAAAAGCAAAAAAACAAAAAAAAATGCAATTTAACGAATTACAACGACCATTTGGAAAATGATTTTTTCGTACGCCATGAATTAAACATTAATAGTGTTATTACGCGTAAAAATTGCAAGCGACAAAAATCGCCTGCGACTCGTACGTGTTATCCACCTATAACTTACGTCCAAGTATTATCCAAGCATTTCATTGGCTGTTCGGGAAAAGGCCTTTCCATCGTCAGATTTCTTGGAAATCTGACGGCCCATTTTAAATGAAATTTATTCCTTAAACTTCTAAACATCCCACAATATTGATTTTTACACTGTCGTATAGAGAAAAAAATGTACTTTTAAATGCAATTTGTTTGAAAGCAGTATCTCAATTTGTTTCTGAGTTATTAATTTTTTTTTGTAGTTTTTATTACTTTTTTGTCATAGTGGCAACTCTCTGTTGTCCACCTCTGTTGAAAGTAAAGGGAAATACAGATTACTGTATAGACCAATCAGAAAACGAATAAAATGTGATTAAACCAATAAAAACCTTCAGATATCCTTTTGATTTCCTACCCTGACAATAATCAATTTTACAAATGGTTGAAAAACAGCCTACTTAAAATTGCATGCAGACATTATGGCATCCATTCAGTATTATCCGCATTAAAAAAAAAATCCTACAATTTTCACATACAGTGGTGTCGCATTATTCCGAAATACGAAATAAATATATTTCAAAATGAAATTTGCTTGAAAAAAAATACATCCATATAAATGAGGGAAAAAATAAGAATAAAGAAGAAGGTGTGAAAAGAGAAAAAATTAGTAACTAAAAATGCATTGTAGCATACATTATTAGTAGGGGAGAGTAGTCACTTTGACATGTAGTTGTAACTTTTTCTCCAGGCTGGCACACACACATAACGACCTCATCTTATGCAACACGTGGATGTAGTTTCGGCACTTCAGTTACTCGTCGGGCAAAATAGTAAACAATTCCTTATTTTATAGTGATCAAAGTTACGTAAAAGTCTGTTTTAGAGTTCATTTTCTTCAATATGACATTTATTAACTTAATCATACCTATCTCTATCTAATAATAGACTATTTCGACCAAAAAACATAAACTTTTTAAACCGATGAAATCGATGTAACAGATGTGGCATCCATTTTGTTATAACATAATGAAAGTACACAATGAGACACACAGTTGTGGTACACAGTTAGGCGTATCTCATTGTGTACCTACTATGTGGTTCTGATGTTAAAAAAGCTATTTCTTAATAAAAGAAGGTTTTTCTCTTTCTCTTTCTTTCTGTGTGTGTGTGGGCTTGCGATGGCTAGGGAAATCTACTAAACGTAACAGGCTGAAAATTTGCATGAAGGTAGCCCAAGGTCTGCAATTGTCCATCCGAGGCTCATATTTTTAATATTTTTAAAATTTAGAAATATTAATTAGAAATCATAAATTTCCGAAAATTATTGATAGAGTGTAAAAATGTATGATTTACGAATATATATACATTGTCTCCCTGTGTACCACAAGTGGTACACAGCGAGACAATTTCCGATACTCCGTTGTGCTTGCTTCTGTGCTTTTATAAATAACTTTTTTTAAACTATTTATACAGTAATGTGTAGCGTATTTGTTTAGCTCAAAGATGTACCATTTTTTTTTCAAGAGAATAAAAATCGTCGCCATTCGTTAAGTAATAATAATTTTCGTCTCACTGAGTACTACTCTCCCCTATTATTTCACTATAGATTATTGTATAAAGTATTATTTCAGTTACATTCATTTGTATTGTATTACTTTGAACAAAAATGAAAAGAAATATTTTAAAATCAAACATGTTAAATAAACTGATTAAAATATACGTTGATAATTTTCTTGCTTCATTTTTGCTTTTCATCTGACTGACAAAATAAACTTGAATATCAGAGCGCCCAAATGATTCCTCAACTTAAAGACAATTTCATGGTAGGTTCCTACAACATTTTTGTTAGAATTAACCCCCAAATTCCGTTTCTGCAAAATTTAAATGAATAATCTAAACAGAAAAAATTTCAAAGAAAATACTGGTATTCAAAAAACGTACCATTTAGGAGTTCTGGAAAATGGATAATGAAAAGATTTGCCGACGTATGCATGCCAACATTCCGGATATTTTTAAGTTAATTACAACCAGAAATTTTCGAGAATAAAAGATCTTTAACTATCAGGGGTACCGGAAAATCCTGTCGTATAATGTTCTTTCACACCTACTTTTTTAAAATTCAGATTGCTTCATTTGCACCATTTTTTTACTTTCTTCTATCTTTACAAGAAGAAAGTATTGGATTCATGAAAATTTTCGAATTCCGGTTTTCGACGGATTTACACGTTTTAGGGGTCAGAGATTCCAAAAAACATGTTTTTACAAAATGTCTGTCTGTGACTCTGTGAGTCTGTCTGTCTGTCTGTCTGTGTGTATGTGACACAAATTTTGTGGGCGCTCTATCTCAAGAACTAATGCACGGAATTTAACAAAAATTCATAATCAGTTAGTCCCTGATACAAATTGATGCTGATTAGTTTTTGGTGCAAATCGCTCAACAGGTGGCGCTGCTATGCTGCCTTTTTTATGATTTCCGCAATGGCTCTATCTCAAGAACTAATGCACGGATTTTCATGAAACTTCAGATTCAGTTAGTCCTTGACATGAGTAGACAATTTAGAGATTTTGGTGCAAATCGCTCAACAGGTGGCGCTGCTATGCTGCCTTTTTTACGATTTCCGAAATGGCTCTATCTCAAGAACTAATGCACGGATTTTCATGAAACTTCAGAGTCAGTTAGTCCTTGATATGACTTGATGCTGATTACGTGTTGGTGTAAATCGCTCAACAGGTGGCGCTGCTATGCTGGATTTTTTACGATTTCCGCAATGGCTCTATCTCAAGAACTAATGCACGGATTTTCATGAAACTTCAGATTCAGTTAGTCCTTGACATGAATAGACATTTTGTATATTTTGGTGCAAATCGCTCAACAGGTGGCGCTACTATGCTGCCTTTTTTACGATTTCCGAAATGGCTCTATCTCAAGAACTAATGCACGGATTTTCATGAAACTTCAGAGTCAGTTAGTCCTTGATATGACTTGATGCTGATTACGTGTTGGTGTAAATTGCTCAACAGGTGGCGCTGCTATGCTGGATTTTTTACGATTTCCGCAATGGCTCTATCTCAAGAACTAATGCACGGATTTTCATGAAACTTCAGATTCAGTTAGTCCTTGACATGAATAGATATTTTATATATTTTGGTGTAAATCGCTCAACAGGTGGCGCTGCTATTGGGCATTTTTTGCAATTTCAGCAATAGCTCTATCTCAAGAACTAACGCTTGGATTTTCAACAAACTTCAGATTCAGGTATACCATGATATGAATAAGTGGTGTTTATGTTTTGGTGTAAATCGCGCAACAGGTGGCGCTGCTATGCTGCATTTTTCAGAATTTCCGTCACAGCTGTATCTCAATAACTAATGCATGAATTTTCATCAAACTTCAGATTCAGGTATACCTTGATATCAATTAGTGCTGTTTATGTTTTGGTGTAAATCGCTCAACAGGTGGCGCTGCTATACTACATTTTTCAGAATTTCCGCTATAGCTCTATACAAGAACTAATGCACGAATTTTCACCAAACTTCAAATTCAGATATATTGTGATATGAATTGGTACTATTTAAACGATTTAATTGACGTGACTTATATAGAAGAAAGTTTTGTGATGGCCACAACATACTAGTTTTGAAATGGTAAAATTCCCACTTTTTTCACCTTAGGGTAAAATGTGAAAACTGTGGGAATTTTACCATTTCAAAAAAGTGGTACTAATGAAAAAAAAACAGAATTTTTAAAAATTAGGCGTGAAAGAACACTAAGCGACAGAAATTTCCCGTACCCCTAAATACCAGATTAACCCTCTGGACTCCGGATTCTCTTAAACAAATTTTATTCGGTCGGCACTACTTTTTAAAAAGAAGTTTCCTTCATGTACACAATTTCAAAAATGCTCTGATTAATTAAGGTAAATTATATTCCCTTTTATTACTGGTGCCAAAAACAAATTTTGCAAAGAAAGGTGATGTCGCCGCATTGGCGACAACAGAGTGCAAAGGGTTAAACTAAAACAAAAGTAAGAGTTTTGTTAACATTTTTTGTCTGAAATTATGTTTATTTGACTTGAAAAAACTCCCAATGTTGTTAGCTATGCCAATGCTTCCGTAAATGACTTCAGTTGCCGTCACGTGTTTGCCGAAGGATGTCTTTAAGGCTCCGCTGCACTGAAACTCCCGATCGCGAAATCCCATGTTCGCTCATGGGAAAACTGTGACGCGCGATTACTCATTGCCTAATAAAATTATTAAAATACTGATTTCACCATCAGAAAGTAGGCTTCAGATGCCGATTATGTGCGTTAAAAAATTATCTCCGTTAATTTTAAGTACATAAAAAATTCTTATAAACTTTGAAATTTCCATTTGATTCAAACTTATCATGTTCTTAAAAATACTTAAAATTTACGTAGACAATTTTTGAAAGCGCACATCATCGGCATCTGACGTCTACTTTCTGATGATGAAAACGGTATTTTGATAATTATATTAGGTAATGAATCATTGCGCTTCAAAAATTTCCCGTAGTTAACATGGGATTTCGCGATCGGGAAGTTTCAGTGCAGCGGCCCGTTAACAAATTTCCAACATAAAATTGTGTTATACGAACACAACAAGAACAAACAATCTTCTTGAAACACCATCAAAAATTTGTAAATGCGCTAGGCCTTTCGAAAGATCTGAGTCTTTCTTCGTCAGGCGCAAAAAAGACGTCCTTCTACTATGAAAGCAGACACAGGACTGAAATGAGAGACAAGGGAAAGGAAACAAGCTGAAGAAACAGCCAATAGGAAGTTAGAAATCAACAGCCAATAGGAAAGTAAAAGACAACAGCCTATCACAGAAGAGAATAATCAAAACAAAAGAACACAAAGTATCAGGGGCAAAAAATGGGAGGGGGAAAAATACATATAATCCAATATGGGAACACATGAAATTAAAAATGAATAAATAAATGAATAATATAAATAAAAAAAACAGACTAATAATAATACAAAAATAAATTAAATGGTAGTACTGAAAAGGTTTTTCCAAGCTGCAGAGAGCATTGTGGAATCAGATTTATCATTAACAATAACATCACGATTAAGATAAATAGCTAAATTTTCAAGAAAGTCCAATTCAGAGATACTATTGGCATTAGAGATAATTTTAGCATTTTGAAAATTAAAACTATGGCCGGAATCCCAAGAGTGCTTGGCAATAGAAGATTTAGAAAATTCTTGATTGATTACATAACGCGAGTGTTCTTTTAAGCGGATTTCGAGATTCCTTTTAGTTTGACCAATATAAGATAAATCACAACCATTACAAGGAACTTTATAAATTCCCCATTTACGAAGATCAGGGGAATTTATAAAGTTCCTTGTAATGGTTGTGATTTATCTTATATTGGTCAAACTAAAAGGAATCTCGAAATCCGCTTAAAAGAACACTCGCGTTATGTAATCAATCAAGAATTTTCTAAATCTTCTATTGCCAAGCACTCTTGGGATTCCGGCCATAGTTTTAATTTTCAAAATGCTAAAATTATCTCTAATGCCAATAGTATCTCTGAATTGGACTTTCTTGAAAATTTAGCTATTTATCTTAATCGTGATGTTATTGTTAATGATAAATCTGATTCCACAATGCTCTCTGCAGCTTGGAAAAACCTTTTCAGTACTACCATTTAATTTATTTTTGTATTATTATTAGTCTGTTTTTTTTTAATTTATATTATTCATTTATTTATTCATTTTTAATTTCATGTGTTCCCATATTGGATTATATGTATTTTTCCCCCTCCCATTTTTTGCCCCTCCTACTTTGTGTTCTTTTGTTTTGATTATTCTCTTCTGTGATAGGCTGTTGTCTTTTACTTTCCTATTGGCTGTTGATTTCTAACTTCCTATTGGCTGTTTCTTCAGCTTGTTTCCTTTACCTTGTCTCTCATTTCAGTCCTGTGTCTGCTTTCATAGTAGAAGGACGTCTTTTTTGCGCCTGACGAAGAAAGACTCAGATCTTTCGAAAGGCCTAGCGCATTTACAAATTTTTGATGGTGTTTCAAGAAGATTGTTTGTTCTTAGTCATTCACACCAGTTTTAACTTATTTTCTTTGAACACAACAAGGTAAATAATTATCTTAATCATCAGAGGTAATTGTCCCAATTTGTTGGAATTAGTAGGATTCTGCTATAAATGTATTTGTTGAATCGAAATATTATTATAAAAAATAAATACACACAACTTTATAAAAAATACCATTATATAATACCAAATATATTATAATTTAATAATAACGAAACAGAATATAAGATTTAATAACATTATAAAAAAAAAAAAAAAATTAAGTTGAGCTTCTCGAACTCGAAAGTATTTTTAATGTAAATTATCAACTTTTTATCCGCTTAATTGCAAATATTCTTTTACATATTCAACGTAAAATCAATTTCCATGCATGAGATAACAAGCTTCATTTAATGAAATCTGTATACACTTACAAACACTTGTTAAAATTAGCTTAACATTTTTTATTAAAAAAAACTTTTTATGTAAGAAATTGAGGTTTTATCTCGTTAGGTTAACTACTGTAACACAATTTATTTTATGAAGTATGTGGAAATTTATTCCCTTTTTATAAACTCAAAGGTTGATGTGCTTACTTTAATAAATTAGAATTAATTACCGTTTCTGTAAAATTGCACTTTTTCTTTTTTTAAGAGTATAAATAATTTCTTTTATGGGGAGTAATCTACAAGAAACGTTCAAAGCGAGAAAGTGAAAGAGAAAAGGTTTAAAGAAAAACATTAAAAAAGAACATTCATTTGGACAACTTCGTATAAGGAAATCATTAAACTTATTTTAAGAATAACCTCCTTTCAAAGACAAAGTACTTGTGTTTATAATATGTTGAAATGATTGAATAACAACGTGATTTACGAAATCAAACAAAATCATTACGAACAATTTTATTTGAAAGTTATTTTCTTCTTATTTAGCTGCCTAAGGATCGCTTAGTATTTATAAAAACCATCATGAATTTACCTATTTCTTGTTGCAGAAAGCAAGTAGTTATTAAATTTCTAAATAAAACATACAATTAGTTGTAGATGTATGTTTGAGTCGAAAAAAAGTTATAGAACAATTTCACATACGCAGGAAATTTGATCCTTAATGTTTGTTTTACACCAGGCAAATTAATACGAATAAGATCCTTATTTTAAAAAAAATTACAAATTTACAAAGATAACATTAAAAATAATATGTATACACAAAATGGCAACCAGCTATTAAAATCGAATTATCATAAAAAATGGCTACTTTCCTACTTCCGACATAACTTCCATAAAATTTATGTTAATTTAAGCCAGGTTAAACAGGTTTCTAACCGGAAAATGTTTTAGATATATCATTAGCTATTTAATTTCCTGCTTCTTTACAGACCTTGCTTGAAATCATTTCTTTGAACAAAAATTCAGGATTGAAACATGTTTAACCTGGTTTAAATTAACTCCCATTTTACGGAAATTAAGTCAGAAGCCGGAAGTATGAAAAGGTTTGATTTACCAGAATCAATAATTTACTTAAACATAGATAAAAAAAAAAAAAAAGCGAATTTGAACACGAATCTTCAGGCATTCTTTGAAAATACCAGTTGAATTTTTCTGGTTTTAAAAGGTTTTTTTTCCGGTTTTAAATCTTCAACCCGGCAATATCACGGCCAGTGTTGCCTGTGGGCTACTTTATTAAATTTCAGATTTATTAATTGCCACCTTTTTTTTTAATGATAAAATTCACATTGTTTTAGCCGTTATTAATATGTCATTAAAAGAAGCAAATTTTACATATTTAAAAAATTCGTGCTAATTAAGAAATCTGAACTTAAAAATAGTAGCCCACTGCAAAACGGATCTCGGCACGAGAAATAGACAACGACACCTCAGCAAATGTCATCGAAATATTCAAAGCCAGAGGACGCAAGTGTGACTTCATCACTAATCGACAGTCTTCTCACTTGTGACGGAATTCACATCGGAAAATATTGAATAGCAATTTTATTTTATTTTATTTGTGTTTCTCTGTCATCTTATAAAATAATAATAATTATTTAAAATTACTAGTGGAGTTTGGAATTCCCCAATAAAAAATTAGCTAGATGCGGCAATAGTGTGGCATTCCGCAAGTGGCTGAATTTTTATCTATGTATTCCGAATTCTCACTAGTAAGTTTAAATAGTTATTATTGTTTTGATAGATATTTCACAAAGAAAATAAAAGAAAATTGCTACTTAAAATTTTCCGGTGTGAATTCCAACACTAGTGAGAAATCGGTCGATTAGTGATGACGTCACACTCGCGTCCTCTGGCCTTGAGAATTTCGATGACGGCGCCTCCGCCCTTCATATTCATGGGAACGAGAATTAAGTTGTTAATGTAGCACAAGTTTCTAAGATTGTATGCTTGATTTATATGAAATAAAAAGGTTGTTAAAATTATGTGTGTTATGTGTGTTAAAATTATGTGTGTTATGTGTGTTAAAATTATGTGTGTTATGTGTGTTAAAATTATTTGTGTTAAAATTAATCTAGTGTAATTAAGTATCCAGCGATTTCTGGGGTTCCATTACCTGAGATTTATTCTGTTGAGCTGAACCAGGTTCAGACCAGATGCTATAATAATTAAGGTTAGCTGGGTGAAAAAAAGTTCCTCCAGATTCGTCCGGGATAGCTCAGATGGTAGAGCACTGGCGGCTTGAGCCAGGAGATCCCTGGTTCGAATCCTGGTCCTGAAATTTTTCGAACAGTTCGAAATTTACATCTAACATAAAAAGGTTGGTGTTGAAGTTAAATAGTTAAAATCTCCGCTTCCCGAACTGGGTGACTGTGAATTTACCTTACATTTATAAGATAATTCGAGAGATTTTCACTTAGGAATTCCTCAGCGAAAATTCTTCTCGAAAGGTTATGTATAGATTTTACAAATTTAAAAATTAATTTCGAAAATCATTACTTATTATTCTTGGGTTTCGACATAAGCAGATTTTGTCGCAATGTGGTAATGCAATCATAAATAAATTTAAAAGATAAATTTCCAGTAACTGAAATCATTTAATTTCGAGAACTCAGAAGAATTATAATTGAATGTAAGCAATTTATTTGAAATATAATCTAAATTTATAACAGCGAGAACGTTAATTGAAAATATGTTATTATTGAAGCTGTACTTAATAGGTATTTAAATAGGCAGAATTTTGTGAAAAGATTCAGAGTTTTTCAAAAGGGAAATAAGAAGTTCACGCATGTCTTTACAATAAAATATTTTCGTCTACTCATATTTTATTGAATAATGACGTAAGCTTAAAAAAATTTCAAAACTTGTGATGAATGTATTTAATTTATTTCGAAATTAATTACAAATCATATATTTTGAACTCTTTTGTGAATGCTTTATAAAGTAATATAATTGCTCAGAAGTTATACTTTTAGACAGAGCATTTCTTACTTGAGTAAGAGATGAGCAGAGAAAAATGAGACGCAGAAAAATAATTTCGTTGTTACTGAAATATGTATAGTTATCTAGATTGATAATAACTTAAAAATTTTAAAGTTAGTTTTCATTCTCCTGCGCCAGTCCATTTCAACAACTTACTGAAAATGTAGTTTAATTTAAAATTTTAGTGACTTCGAGATGTAATAATAGTTAATTTAGAAGGTAACCAGATACACACTTTCTCTATTAGATTCAGCACTTTCCTACATAAAAATGATTAGTTCAAAGACACTTTAGAATAAAAAGTATGTTCCTATTTTGTAGAATAATGACTCATTCTTAAATGTATTTTATTATTTGAGATATTTTCATTTCGTTTTTTCGTGTAGAGAACAAGACAGAAATATGTAATTCCCTCGTGAATGTCTTAGAACTCAAATAACACCTTCGGGACGGGAGCCTTTTACGAAATTTTTAATCTTTTGTCACCGTTTTTTAAAAACAGAAATTTGTGTCTTCTTGAATCGAGAAAATGCGATCATTATATAAGCCAAATTTTACAGTAAAATTTTAGTGGTGAGGAAAAACAAGGATTCTGAGCGCTTCATGCGACACGTATATACGTGTCGCTCGTCCCGAAAGAGTTAAGCAGTTGTAAATTAAAGGCTTAGATACGTCAAGCGTTCGTACGTTTTTAACAGAATTTTTAATGTTATTTATTCGTTAAAAACTGTTTCAAATTCCTTAATTAAACGATCTGTATTAATACATGGAATACATATAATTTCTATCGATGCTGGATTTAATTATGGTTCGTGTTTGTCCCAGGTCGGTGACTCACGATAAATATTCCATCTTGCGCTGCGTTTGTAGCCTTGCCAACATATAATAGTGAGAAATTTTCCGAGCTAGGTATCGTTCCAAGTGGTTTAGTCGGTAGAACGTGAGTGCGCTATACTGATGGCCCGGGTTCGAGTCCCGGCTTGGAATCTTTTTCACTATGTTGGCCTTTGCGCCTTTTAAGCAATTACTACTTTGAAATTTGATTTTCATTTGAAATATTAAACGATCTGATTACGAATTGTTTGACTGCATCATTACTTAGAAATTTTCTAATATAAAATAGCGGTGCAGACTACATGGAAATTCTAATGGGTTTGCACCTTGTCAGTTTCTTGAAATGGAATAGGATTGTATTATATAGCATTATTCCAGCTACGGAAACATTTATAGTTAGATATTATAAAGATACCAGTATTTTATTAGAAAATTCGACTCCTATTAAAACTCCATGTAATTAAGGATATTTCGAGAATGTTCATATAATAAATGCTCTACATTAATGTTTCGTTACTTTCCCAGTATAGGGTGCTTTGGCGAGAAAGAAATTTTTTATGAATATTTTCCGGCAACTTATTCACACTTATATTTGTTGTGTCCCGGCACACCACTTCCGCTTTAATTTCATTGGCTCTTGGAACTTGATGGTCTTTTGGTATCGTGTTTTGACATTTTGGTTTTCACCGTACATCTAGTTGGGGGGGGGGGGGGATATTGTTTTTATAGATTTTATACACTGAGGATGTGAGTCCTGGAACTCACGAAACGAATGCGTCCGTTCAAACCTTATGTATTTTATTGTGTGTTTAAACGTTGTTTTTAGGGTGATTTATATTTCCACACAAGTTTTGTATTTACTACCAACTTATTCACAGTTTCATATTCGTATACATAAGCAATTGTTACAATATTTATAGAATTTATTTATTATAAACAAGCCATTTATCTATTTTTACGTGCACAGGGAAGTAAGTTGAATATTAAAACAATATATATAAATAAAATGCATATATACAATAGAATCTTCATTATCCGAAGTAATTCGGACCGACCATCTTTTGGAAAATCGAAATTTTCGGATAATCGAGAAAGTTTCCAGTTTTAGATTAAGGAGAAATGTATGCAATATTTCGTATTGTGGTAACAAGTGCTTAATAAAAATAAAGAAATAGCAAAATAGAAACAAGAATAAATTACCTGAATTTTAATTTTGAAATTAAATATCTTTTACATGTATCACAAGGGTTTGAAAAATGTTTTGTTTGTCGCAGTTTCGATTGTCTTTGGTTTGAAGCTCTATCAGGGAGTTTATTAATATTCTTAGTTCACCAGTATTATAGTTTTTCTGCTGCTCCAGCCATGCCAAACCTTTTGGAAAACATTCAAAAGTTTCAAAAATGCTAATTTGTACGTTTTGTTCGTTCCACTCCGCGGCTTACGGGAGCTGCAGTTAAATTCAAAGGAACTCTAACAAAGGGGATCGAAAATATTTATATGTGCTCGCAGTTCGGAAAGGACCGCTTGCATACAAAGAATATGGTAATTAAAAAAAAATACATAGAACTTATAACATCTAATTTTATATTCATCTAATTTAACATCTAATTTAACATTATAACATACATAAATATGATTAATATATATAACATCTAATTTAACATTAAAAGATCTGCTTTTTTATGAATACAATACAGTTTGTTTTTATAGCTGTTTATATAATTTGGCAACAAATCTCACTGTCTGAAGCCCAAATTGCAACAAGCTTATAAAACATGCGCCATGGCCCCTACACTGGAAAAATTCCAAAGTTTAAATTCGGTATGGATATTTAACCCCTTCGAGACGGGGGCCTTTTGCGAAAATTTTAATCTTTTGTCACCGTTTTTGAAAAACAGAAGTTTGTGTCTTCATGAATCAGGAAAATGTGCTAACTAAATAAGGCAAATTTTACTGGTGAAAAAAAACAAGGATTCTGAGCGCTTTCCCAAGGGGTTAATGAAATTATCTTATGTTCTTGTATATATAAAAAAAAACTTTACAAATATATAACAAGCTGTTCCTATTAAAATTATGTCTTACCTTATGTGAAAATACGACTCCTATTTAACATTTCATACAATAAAGGCAATTTGAGAGCGTTTATGTATTAAAGGACCGTATTTATAATTGAAATGAAGTATCGATTTACTTCCAAGAAAATGGCATTTGATACGTTAGAAATTTAAAAACTGATTCTGACTGTTGTCTCTCATTATATTTAATTTGAACATGTGAGTGCTAAACAAGATTTGGACGGATAGGGTACATAATTAGTAATTATAATTAAAAGATATAGTAAATTATTTTCTCTTGTTTTATTTCATTCCAACAACTCAGAAAATTTAATTATTTTTTGTAAATTTTGTATTAAAAAAGCGTAAATTTATAATATTGGAGGTATTTAAGATTTGTCAAAAATTACTGCGAGCTCTATTATCTTTAATTATGAAAATACATATGATTTCACTATCAGCTTCAACGCTTTCCCAAAAGGTTTTTATTCATTCATTAAAGTAGCACATTAGAATAGATATATCATCCCTCTACATATTTAGTCTAAATTTGATTTAAGCTTAAAAGTAATATATTTGTGATTAATCGATTTCGTTTACTTCGAAGCACAGAATAAGAAATATATCAGCTACTCTCTTTTAACTGCGTTTTAGCACAATTATCCACCGAGAATTAAAACACTTATATAAAGATCATGAAGTCAAAAAGGCGAAAAACATTATGTTCTGTGCTGTACTGGAATATTTTTGCTTAGTTAGATCAGAAATATTTTTAAAATACAATCTTATTCACATGATTTTATTTCTATATTCTATTTGCACCACTATATTTTAAAAGTATATATTTTAGTAAATTTATATTGAATATATGTTGTCAAAGTACAAGTAAAAAAATTTCTTAGCGAATAAATTTGTTTAAGGTTAACACTGCGGCTTATATGGCGGCATTGGTCCGTTGAGCGTTAAACACTTTGGGGATGAGCATCATTTATAGAATTTTTATTCTCCTCTCACCCTTGTTTTGAAATGAAATTTTTTACCCAATCCAATCTCAGATTTTTTTAATTAAATTAAGTAATGTTTTCTATTTAAGATTACTGATATTACATATCTTACTCATACGCGACGCTTGTAATGAAAGGATTGAACTTTAAATCCCCCAAAACATCACTGAAACTGGTCGATCCCGGAATCCCATCACTTCCTACAGGAAATCTTAAAAGCGCGATTACCTAATATAATTAATAAAATACAGTTTTCACCGTCAGAAATTATCCGTTAGATATCGACGTCATCCGTTTTTAAAAATTGCCTCCTTAAATTTTAAGTATTTTTTAAAAAGATGATAAAATTCCATCAAGTGAAAGTTCGAGGTTTATACGGATTTGTGAAATAGTTAAAATTTAAAAGGACAATTTTAAACAAGTCTGAAAATGCACGTCAAACGTGACAAATGAAGTCCGCTCATACTATTAGTTTTATAAATATTCAGATCTTGGCGCAATAGCTGTTGCACCCTTATGCAAACATGAATATAAAATTCATTACGATTGTATATATTAAATTCAGTAATACGGAAATAATGACTCCATCTTAACACGTTAAGCATCACGTCAGTCACCGGTGACTTTCCGTTTAAAATGCGTCATTCAACGATGACTCACGGTCTAAAATGTGATATAAAACTAAATATATATATATATTGTTGTAAGTAATTACTGAAAATGTATTTAAAATTTACTTACCTTTTATTCATTACAGGATTATACTTTCTTAAACATTAATTAAAACATTGGAAATTATTCAGCTTCAGTGTTAGTCTCCGTGGCACTCAAAGTGTTAAGTAAGACGTCATCACATTGGCAACCTATAATCATTATCTATCATGGGATATCATTGAATTTTTTATATATAATAGGATTTAATAGAATGAAGAAAATTTTTAGGAATATGCTTTTCAGTTTTGATCGATTTTCAGAAAACTTGAAATGTCTCGATAAATTCTGAAATGATTATGTATCAAATTTCAAATCATACAGTAGGGTAGTTTTTGTTCTGTTATATGCCGAGGCTAACGAGAAAGACAGGCTACCGTGGTGGGTCCGATTCTTCTTTTTTTACAGACCACTGGAGTCACGTGATGCTCTTTTCGCATACCTTCATTGGTGCATTCGAGCATCACGTGACTCCAGCGGTCTGTAAAAAAAGAAGAATCGGACCCACCGCGGTAGCCTGTCTTTTTCGTTAGCCTTGGTTATATGCGGAGTGACGTAAAGACACAGTGTTGCCAGATGCACCACTTTTTTGAAATGGTAAAATGCACCTTATTTAATGACATATTAATTAAAGCTAAAACAAAGGGAATTTTACCGTTTCAAAAAAGTGGTGCCAATCCAGAAATCTGAATTTTAAAAAAGTAGCCCACTGGCCACACTGGAAGGACATACAAACGGACGAGACTGACGACGACTATTGTTGCTACATATTTATATAATTTTGAATGCACCTAAAAAATAAGCCTATTTCCTAAATATAAAATTTGTATTTTATTATTTAAATTAACTAACGAGTAATCGCGGTTTATCATATGTTAACATGGGATTTCCCGAACATGGAGTTTTAATGAAGCTTCCCCTTAATTAAAATTACTAAGCATTGTGATAATAGCAGTTTAGGAAAATATATACAGACCCTACATTAGCTTCGACGCTTTCCCAAATGGAAATAATTACTTCAAGGAACACATTAGAATAGAAAGTATTTCTCTGTTCGCATTTAGTCGTATAATGACTTAAATTAGAATGAATTTTATTATTTGTGATTAATCGATTTCATTTATTTAGAGGTAGAGTAACAATGCGGATATTTGCAACTCTCTTGTGAATGCTTTCTAATGCAATTAGAAGGCAAGAAATTAAACTGTTTGGTAGTCTCTTGAAATCGAAAGTTAACTTTAATATAATACAGGGATTCTACAAATTAGTTGGGCAAAAAAAAAGTGATTTATTGAATGCAATTGACAAGGAAAAAGTTAAAGTACATACAAGGGTCGCCAGTTTGGCCTCCATTTTTATTCAGAAATTTAGTGTCCGTACCAGAAATAAAGAATAGTATTTTATGCTTTATTTAAGAGGTGGACATAAGAGGTGATTGCTCCTTCGCATGTTATTTTTTTCGCAGTGTGAATGGCAGGTGGGGCTGTTCGTTAGAATAGTTTTTCGCTCGCTATTTAGTGCTGCATTATGGCGTCAACAGATGATCAAGTTTATTATATTAAGGAAGTAATCGACAAAATATGTAATGGAACGTTAAACAGCAATTTTAAGGACCAGTTTGACAGATTATCTTCAAATTTTGAAGAATATGCTAAAACTATATTGGGTGATTTTTACACATTTGTGGATCAATATATTTTGGACATAAAGGCTAAAGACGGCTATTCTGCTTCTGCTTCAGAGCAAGAAGAGGTAAGGAAAACTTACCTTGATACTTTTACTTTGCTTAGGGAGCCGACCCATGATAATTTGTTAAATTCAGCTATCTTTAGTTTTTTTTTGCTCTTTTATAAGAAAACTGTTAATTTTTTACTTACTAACACTAATCTTAAAAAAGAAATTTTCAACGCAGTTATGAAAGGTGTTAAACGACCTATTTCGGAGGAGAGTTCTCGTATCCCACTTAGTAATAAATATAAGAATATCGTTAGCGAAGTTAACTTAACTGAAAATGTGGATATGGATGAATATAAGAAAGGATGAGTATAAGAAAACTGTTAATTTTTTACTTACTAACACTAATCTTAAAAAAGAAATTTTCAACGCAGTTAAGAAAGGTGTTAAACGACCTATTTCGGAGGGGAGTTCTCCTATCCCACTTCGTAATAAGTATAAGAATATCGTTAGCGAAGTTAACTTAACTGAAAATGTGGATATGGATGAATCAAATGTTAGTGAAAATATTCAGGATACTGTCAAAGTTAAAAAATCTGCTAACCCATTCTACGTCGAAGTCGACAGCAATTGGGCGACGGTAGCCCATGAAATTACGGAGTTAAACTCAGAAAAACCCCAAATTACGCTAAAAGGCGAACGCATTGTTATACAGTGTAACTCTGATAAGGACTTTAAAGTTACTCAAAAATGGTTAGACCAAAACAAAAAGAAGTATACCACTCTAGATCCTAAAGAACTTCGACCCAAAAAAATATGCATTAGGGGCCTCCCCTGTTACACCGATACTAAAATAATCGAAGATAGTCTCAGGGAGCATGGTTTCTCAGTCACTAGGGCTGCCATGCTAAAATCGTAAAACTGGCCAACCAATGCCGATATACATGGTAAATGTTATACCACGTAAGAACTTTGAAGAAATTTACCAAATCAACGCTATACATTACATTTCTGTTAAGATTGAAGCTTTTACTAGCAAAAATCGCGTAAAACAGTGTTACAAATGCCAAGGTTACGGTCACGCATCAGAAGTGTGTGGCTTCGATGCTAAATGTGTAAAATGCGGAGATCTACGTTTAAGTACAGATTGTCACCACAAGGGGCGTATTAAACCCACTTGTGCCAATTGTGGACTCGGGCACCCAGCGAATTTCCGCGGTTGTCCAAAAAATCCCTATAGACTAGAAAATAAAAAAAACCCGTAAAACAAGTAATAGCGTCAGCAATCTCTCCCAAGAAACCCAAATCTTAGCGGATATAGTTAAGAATTATAATTATACCAAAAATACTAAAGACTCTGAACCCTCTACTAGTAATGAAGTATTAAACTCTGATATCAATGATAGTACTACCGCAAACACCCATTCCTCCCCTACTATAGAAAATTCCAAAATTCCTACAAATTACACCAATGATATAAAACACATTCTTAATACTTTCAACGAAGTTAAACAAATTTTTCAAATCACTAAATTCCTAAAATGTATAAAGAACATCTCAACACAGACTAAGAAACTCGATAATCCGATGCAAAAATTGATGGTTATATTAACTGAATTCGATAAACTTGCAAGTCATATCAACATTAACGAAGATTAAGCTCTTCATTTGTTAAACTTTTTGCTTTCTTTTTGTTTGTGCTGTTTGTTAAAAAAAAAAAAAAAAAAAAAAAAAAAACCTTCTTAAATTGATTTTTATGCTCTTCTCATGTTATTATTCTTTTTTTTTAATTCTATTGTTTTATTCACCTCAAATTACTAGACTGGGTGGGCGCCGTCCTCTTGCTGTCGTTTGCTCCCCTCGGCTTTTGCGTTTAACTGTTTATTTAGTTAGAACTCTCCTCATAGTAGCTTTTTTTACATTTTTATTACTTTTTTCCTTGCAGTAAATTAAACTCTCTTGTAAATATGGATATAATTTAGTTTATTTTCATTTCTTCATTGTGTTAAACTTTTTACTTATCAAGTTATATTAAATGTATGGTCTCTGAATTGAGTCTTTTTTTAATGGGGCTTCCTTTGGTAGCTTTTTCGCCTGTCCTGGAGATTTATGTGGATCATATGGAACATTTTTTTCCCTACTAGTTATACTAACAATTTTTTCTTTTAAAAATTGTCTATCTTCTTAGCTTTTAATTTCTCTTTTTCGTGGCTACTAGCCGCGTTTAAACGCTCTTTTTTCTAAGGCTCCCATTGCATTGTAACACGATATATTCTTAGCCTGGATGTAAAGTTGCCAAGCAACTAGGGAATCCATACACTTGCTTTATTGTTCCATTCCATTGTTCCAGTTATCACAGAAAGTAAAAACGGTTTCTTTGGAAATATCCGGTATAAATTTTAAATGTCGGATTAAAATTGGAGGCCAAACTGTCAACCCTGGTACATACTGTTGTAAGATAGAAAAATAGTTCAAGTTTGCCATTATCACCATTATTTCGTTGTAGTTGCTCAGCAGAACGACTTACGTGAAATCAAAGACAGCACTTCGCTTTCTCAGCACCGTTGTACAGTCATGGATAAAAAAGTAAACACACCCTACAAACTCCTCAACAAATTATCGTAGAAGAAAATTACTGGTACCGAACGATTGGAAATAAAGTCTACTTTTAAATGATGTATATGGAATTTGCTTAAGGTGCATCTACATATTAAAACGATCCCAAAATTAAGGTTTTTCAATGGCAATGCCCAATTTTAACAAGATATTTCAAATCTTCGGTTCAAACTATACCTAGACATTAAATTTCAAGTCATTTGAATGATAGGTTTTTGAATTATAAACATTCAAAATTTAGTGCTTCTATTGTTAAATTACATTTTCATACTTTTGTTAGCATCTCCTGAAATTATACTCCTTGTGCTAATGTTTTGTGTAGCAATAATACTAAAATACCCAAACATAAATACGTTGAATTTGCAATTTTTATAATTTCATGATATCAATTATAAATTATGAAATTAATATTCGGAAAAATTATGAATTTCAACGCACAATTTTTTTGATGGATTTAGATTTAATAAGTCCTGTTTTATGGAAATGCAGAGATTCACACTTCTTACAAGTATCTTTCAAATTATGCTTAAAAACGGCAAAATGATAGTTTAAGAGACTCGTCTATGATAGAAGTCACTAGATATTTTGAAATTTCTTACGCTATCCTGTAATCCAGCAGTCCTCAATGACTGCTTGAGTGGCGCTTAAGATGCCTTGACCAAAAAGGGGGCTCTCTCGGTCAACAATCGAATACCGAACTTCAATTTGGATACAGGCCCTAAAATACGCTCGTTTTAAAATAATTAATTTCTCGGATACTTATCGGACGATTTGCATAAAAATTTGTTTTTAGGCTAATTGAAGGGTGTAAAGTCCATTTATGCTGTCAGAATTGTATACTGCTATTGAAGAAAAACAAGGTTATGGTTTGTTTTGATATGTAGATGCCCCCCGAAGCAACTTTCATATACATCGTTTAAAAGTAGACTTTATTAACAATCTTGTGGCACCAGTCACTTTCTTCTACGATATTTTCTTGCAGAGTTAGTAAGGGGTGTTTACTTTTTTTACTGGAGTGTAAGTCTCCTTTTTGGTAATGCAGAACAAGAATGATCACCACTCGCTAAGCGATAGCGTCAATTAAGATACCTAACGCCATCTATGAATAAATTTAGGCACTATTACTACTAGTCTGACTTTCAACTAGTTAATTTCATTTAATATTACGTAAGTTCTTAACTTACGAAATTGGCCAACTAATTCGTAGACACCCTGTATTATCACAGTTATAGAAATATTTGAAGTTAGCCAGATTCAGATATATATTTTACCTCAGGGGTGCCTTACATTGCGTCGCGCAGTTCCAGTAATTTCTCCTAGAAATCTTTATTTTCTCAGTGGTTTAACAGTGTTATCACTTTGAGGGGCTTCCGGGTTGACTTCAACTTTACGCCCAGCCTATCGATGAATGTCTAAAATGAATGAGCCATTGGGATAGGAAGTCTAACTGTAGTGTAAATACTATGTAACAATTTTATTAAAAATAAAAATATGAAAAATGAAAAATTACTTTTAAAGAATTGTAAGTAAGAAACCTTACTGGTTTAGAATTACGAGAGAAATTAATTAGAGAAATAAAAGTAAACCAGTTGGCTATGTTTTTGTAAATATTTGCAAATGAATCTTATTAAATTAGCAACTTAAATTTGTGTTAATTTGCATCAGGGACATTAATTATTTTTATTTCTGCCAATTTACTGAGCTAAAAGTTTTAAATTTTTTAATTCTTAGTATAATTTTAAAAGAATTTTTAAAATTCTTAATCTGCTCATTAGATTTTAATTTGAAGAAGATTGACAACATGGCAGCATCATTTAAGCATTTTTAAATTAAATTGATTTAAGTTATACGAAAGAGATCGTGATTTTATAGATGCTTCGGTGGTGGGGAGTGGCCTGAGAAAACTTCGGGACCATTGGATTAAGATATCACTACAAAGCGATATAAGTAAGCGTCCTATCTCAAATGGGAGAGATAACCGCAAGATTAAAGGGGAGGTCACATCAATCAAGGTCGCACGCCACGTAGCGGACGGGGTTAAACTACAGAAAGATGCCTAACTGTTTTCTTACTTTACATCACTAAAACTTTAAAGTTTTTTTAACCTTGATTAATAGTTGCAATGTTTCTGACAAGCCGAAGATAACTTTGCGGTGTCAAGTGCATCTGGGCGTCCCTCTCGCTACGCTTTAATGATATTTTGCAATAAATGTGGTAAACAAAAATCAGTTCCATGCGTGACTAAAGATTTAGGAAATATTCGCAGATGATAGATATCAGGTCATACATGACGTCACACTAAAAGCCCGCGTATGTAGATTATCACCCCACCCACAAGATGGTGCAACTGTGTTAATTTACGACCGATTCCAGTATTAAGTTTGTACGCTTACTTATATCGCTTTGTATTACTACCTTAGGTTTTCCAGTACTCCGGTAGACTACTTTTCTTGAACTAAATTCAGGAGAGTGATTAATTTACCATAATCGAACCTGTATTTATAAGAATATTTTGTTTTTTAATTTTTTCTGGTGCAAAACCTAAAATAAAGAGTTTAAATAAGTGATGAATTATTATCTTGTGAGACTTCAAGTAACTGTGAGAGTCAGACAAAGAAAAAAAATGAGAGAGAAAGCCCCACGCATTTTAATAACTAGATTCTATCGAAAAGAAATACCCAGTCCATTGAAAAATATGTTTGCTTTAAGATTTTGTTAAAAAATAAGACTAGGAGTCTCGTCTTCTAACTGAAATTGTACTAATCTCAGAAAATTTCCCTACAAAACAAACCCCAACTTTGACATCAATAAAGTGCTCTGCCCTCTGCTCACCGACGACGCTAGCCAACCCCCGTGAATTGCGACACAATTCACTTTGGGACCGCTACGCATTCCCAGCTCACTTCGCTTGCTCACATCTTTTTGCAGCAACTCTAGCCATAATGCAAACTATCATAAATCCTTTTAACTTATGAAATTTTCAAAAAAAAATGTAAGGTAAAAAACAGTATTTGAAAACCTCGTTGAAATCACAATTAAAAATGCATTTAGTTGGTGCTACAAATAGGCATATATCATTTTAACATTATGAAATTTAACAATTTTTGAAATGTAAAATAATTAACTGAAAAAAATTACATTGGAACAAAATTAATTTAAAACTCATTGCGCATAATATTGTACAGCACAGCTTTAATTTATTTCAAAAAACTCTTGGAAGAACTAGCTGATAGTTCAATATAAATCAACAAACACAATCTAAAGTCAATTCGACGTGAAAAATATAATAACTCTCAAACACTTGGCAAGTTAACAAAACGTAAACACCACATTTTCTGATGTATTTAAAAGAAATTTTTGATCAAAAAAGCAGATTTTCTGTATACATCATGTGACCGTAAAACGAACCAATGACCATTGCTATTCTTACATCTGCCAAAAGATCGTACTGTGTTTAATAACAGCTCCTGCTCTGAAGTTTAATTTGCTGAGTTAGATGTAAAGGCCAGTGAATATGACGACATATTGAGAGTTGAGACATGTTGAGACAATAAATTAAGAATTTCAACATGATCACCAATAAGGTTTTCTTTTACTGCGTACCGTAATTTCCGGTATATAAGAAGCGGCTAAAGTAATTCTATTTCCGAGTAGAAAGTTTATTTCTCAAATTGAAACTTATTCAATCCTCGAACTTATTTGACAATATATATTAAATAAAATTCCTGTTTTGAAACAGACTTATTTTACCCGCGGCTTATATTCTTGAAATTACGGTACTTAAAGATGTATTTGAAATGATCAAAGTAGAAAAATACCCTTCTTTAACCCTAGAACTACCGAAAATTTTACTCAAGTTTTATAAAAATATTACACATCAGAATTCTTATTTAAAACTATTGAACTTATTTACTTAACTCATTATTGTCTGGTTTACATATTTAGTTTATTTTAAAGAAATTTCTGGTTAGAATAAATATTTCGAATGTACCCATCGGGTCCATTGGACCCGTCTGGTAGACGGAGGGTTAAAATTTTAAATTTAAAAAATGGCATTTTCAAGTTCAGTGAGTGCACCGTTAAAAAAGTAATAATAAGAATAAAATAAAATAAACGGTAACTTTCCGCGTATATTTCGGTATCGTTTTCCCTTTTCATAAGTTTTTATAACAGGAAGTCATTTTCTTTCCTGTTATTCTATTTAATTTTATTTTCTATTCTTATTCTATTTAATTTTATTTTCTAAAATATTCCTACTACACGTATGTACTGGTGACAATTAACTCGCTAGTACGCGCATTCGCCACCAATGTATCATTTCATTCCACAGGAAATTTTCAGATTTTTCAGTACACATTTCCAGAGTAATTTAGAAACATTTTAGTTACTTTAACACGTTAAGCGCCACGTCAGTCACTGGTGACTGACACTGAATTTTTCCTTTAGAACGCGTCATTCACCGATGACTGACGGTCTAAAATATGATAGAAAACTAAAAATATATTTATTGTTTTAAGTAATTACTGAAAATGTATTTAAAACTTACTTTCTTTTATTTATTACAGGATTACACTTGCTTAAAAATTACTTAAAACACTGTAAATTTTTCAGCTTCAGTGTCAGTCACTGTGTTAACAACATTTCTGGCGTTTTTATTTATTTATTTTTTTTTATAATAAAGGTATGTCGCGCAACACAAACACACTCACAGAAAACGCAATTCGTGTTGCAAAATAAGACTTCCCGGACTACGGGCGTGTTTTTTACACCCGGCACCAGCATACGGTGAAGGGCACAGGAGAAATATCTATCTGAATAATGCTTTTAGTGTAAACTGGTGGCAATATAAATTTTTATTTGTTAATCAAATCCGGGGAAAATTACTACATCGTAAACAATTTAAAAAATTGTTAAAAATTTTAAATTTCATAAAACGAATCTGTGTTTTGTAAGGCAGGGGTTGCGAACCCGTTGCCAGTGGACAAACTGCCGTCACTATTTCTGATGAGCAAATCATTTAATGACAGAAACTATGGAACTAAAATTTTAAAAAGAAAAAAATAAATAGAATATTTAAGAAATGCTGCAATACTTATAAAAAAGCTACAAAATAATAAAACTCTTTGGAATATACAGGGAACTTTATCCTTTGTTTTCGAGTCTAAATGTTAAAATGTTTATCTACTTTCAAATAAATATGTTTACAATGCGATGTTTTTAATCTGCTTATATAAAACTTCATCGCCACCAATTTCCACTAATAGCAACGTGGAAATATAAATTTACTTTACACGTTAAGGTTTACACTTGTTAAGTTTTCGTGCGTTCGTTGAACGTAAGCGGTATCTTCCCGTGCAGTGGTTTGCTATTGCGTGCTAAAAATGTATGCGCTGTCTTTGCCCGAGGTTCGTTTGAAATGGACCCGTGGGAGCGCAAATGGCCATTATTTTCGTACTTTTCAGAAGCTAATCCATGTTCTACGTTTTGAAGTCAATTGTTAACCCCTTGGGGACGAGCGACAAGTATACGTGCCGCATGAAGTGTTCAGAATCCTTGTTTTTTCTCACCAGTAAAATTTTACTGTAAAATTTGCTTTTTCTAGTCACCGCGTTTTCTCGATTCAAGAAGACACAAATTTCTGTTTTCAAAAAACGGTGGCGAAAAATTAAAAATTTCGTAAAAGGCTCCCGTCCGGAAGGGGTTAAAAACAGTTTCGCAAACAATTTAACCCTTAAAGCTCCAGCGTCTCTTGCACAAATTTTATTCGATCGGCACCACTTTTTAAAAAACAGTTTCCTTCAAGTACACAATTTCAATAATGCTCTGATTAAACAAAGTGAAATTTATTTTCCTTTATTACTGGTACCAAAAACTAATTTTGCAAAGCCTTAGGATGTCTTCGCAGCGGAGCCAACGGAGTGGGAAGGGTTAAAATCCTGTGAAAAGCTGTAGAGTCAACCTTTGCTACATATTTAAAAACTGTAGCGTATATGGGAAAATAATGTAGGACGCTGAAAAAACAAAAGCAGCGTCAAAAAATGAAAAAGAGAAAATAATTAAAGCGTAAAAAAATCAAAAACAGCATTTCAAAAACAAAATTCGTTAGAAACCTGAAGTGAATTATGACTAAAACAACCTGGAAGTAAAGCTGCAACAACCTAAACAATAATCTATATAGATCCGTACCATTTAGAAATCAAAAAGAAAAAGAACAGGCCTAGAAGGAAGGTGAAAATCAAAAATGAGTTAAAAGCAAACGGAAAAGGAAAAGATATAGTAAAATTTGTTGTATCAGTCATTCATTATTTACTTCTTGTTTTATCGATGGTCAAAGTTAAAAGCCTGTTAAATACGGATCTTGAAAAATTCATTATTTAAGTATAATGGATTCAAGATAACGTACCGTTATGATTTTTAATTTAAATTATTAGTTTCTCTAATTGTTCAATAATAAGCTAGTCAACTTTCAATTTATGTATTTAAACTCTTTATTAATTAAAATATGTATAACAATTAAATGACTATTTTAAGATGAACTGACATGTATAAAACGCATTGTCACATTTAGGACAAAGGACGTCTCATTTACGATTTAACTGCCGTAAATGCGACAAAAATGACCTAAATACGATAATGGTATGTTGTTGGCTTACAGCAAAAATTACAATTCAATTTTTACGAAAGAAGTTAGTCTTGAACTAAAGGCACGGTATTCTCTAATTTTCACCTTCATAAAATATATATTTATTTAACGAAATGCTAAATATACCCTAAATGCAACAAAACTATGGGGAATCGCAACTCATTTATGCACAATGACCTTAATTCTTTTGTTTAATGTTGCTGGTAACAATAAAATTGATTTTTCTATTGCGTGCCCTATTTAGTTTCATTTAACTTTTATGAAGCGTGTGAAAACTTACCCCATAGGTATAGGCAACTTGCCCCACGACGTGGTAGATTGGGGCAATTTTTTTCTTTTACTTCAGATTTCCTCTAAAGATAAACTACAAAATGTACAAACTTACAACTCCTGATATCCATAGCCAAAACTTTGTTTTAAAAGCGCAGTGAAATTTTGTTAAAAAAACTTTATAAAAATCAATAAGTAAAAACTGCGCCTGCTACCCCTGGATATTAGTAGTGAAAATTATTACAAATATAACCTCTAAAAAAGCAGCTCTTAAAAATGCAATAGAATATAATTATCAATCAACACCGGAATTTTTGCCTTCTACGACTTAAGAGCCGTTGCATAAAACTATGTACACTATAAAAAATATGAACAATATAAATAACAAAATATATTTCAAAAATACAGAAAAAACAAAACAATATCCCATGTTGAAATACCAGCCTTTAATCTTCAGCGGTTATAAAGACAATGCATACTGCATCTCGAATCTCCTATTTTTTTTTTATAAAAGTATCATCAGCAAGTTTCGCAGAAATAAATCGTTTAATAACTTTTAGTAGGGGAGACCGGGGCTACTTGGCTACAGGGGTAAGTAGGCGCAGTCCTCATAAATCGCCCGTTTGTGGATAGATTGCGCAACCAGTCACATAATACCTTTCTTCTTACTTTTTACAATCCTCATTGTAGTTTTGCAGCGATACGTACGTGCAGTGGACATTTATTACGATTTTTCTGTTTTTTACTCTCATAAGTAATTTTTTGCAGCTTCATTCTTTTTCTAATTTCTAATACTTATCTAAATATTTGCGATTTAACTTGCGCAGTTTTTCTTAGCGTATGATTAACTATACCTACCCCATATGTGATTTACTTGGATTATTTATGGTTAGATAGTTACGTGTCCCTTTTGTGAAGAATTTCATTATGGGGCTAGTAGGCGCATTTCACACGGGGCAAGTTGGATCGGTGTCTGGTGCGTGCTGGTAGCTTGAAAAACAGCAAACACCGAGAAAAGTGGTTGTAATGCAAGATTTTGGGCATACGAAGCTTGCTCAAACTTAGACACTCGATTTTTTATTTGTGACAACTGTAACTCTGATTATGATATCAAGTAAGATAGAAGATACCCAATGTTAATGTTATATTCATTATTTTTATGTCTGTATAATTTAGAATTTAGATTGTACGGCGATAACGCCTTTGTTTAACCCCTTGGGGACGAGCGACACGTATACGCAAAGCGATATAAGTAAGCGTCCTATCTTAAATGGGAGAAGAAACCGCAAGATTAAAAGCGAGGTCACATCAATCAAGGTCATGCGCCACGTAGCGGATGGAGTGTGAACTACAGGTAGATACCTAACTGTTTTTTTACTGACACCACTAAAATTATAAAGTTTTTTCCAACTTGATTAATAACTGAAGGCTTTTGATAAGGCGAAGAAAACTTCGTGGTGTCAAGTTCGCCTGGATGCCCCTCTCGCTACGTCGTTATTTTGCAATAAATGTGGCAAACAAAATTCATTTCCATGAGCGACTGAAGATTTAGAAAATACGCGCCACACTAAAGGCCCGCGCATGTGAATTATCACTCCGTCCACAAGGTGGCGCAACTGTGTTAACTTACGCCTGATTCCAGCATTAAGTTTGTTCGCTTACTTATAACGCTTTGCGTATACGTGCCGGAAATAGGCCTAAGGATCCTCGTTTATCCTCACCAGTAAAATTTTACTGTAAAGTTTGTGCATTTTCCCGATTTCAATAGGCACAAACTTCTGTTTTTTAAAACCGGTAGCAAAGTAATAAACATTTCGTAAAAGGCTCCCGTCACGAAGGGGTTAAACTTACTGATAATAATGAAATTGATTTCTCTTAACTTCGTGTCTTATTTGAGTTTTATTTCAATTTTTATAAAGCGTGTGCCAACTTACCCCATAGGTATAGACAACTTGCCACGTGACGGGGTAGGTTTGCGCACAATTTTCCTTTTACTTTAGGCTTCCGCTAAACCTAAACTACAAAAGCTACAAAATCAAAACTCCGGGTATATATAGCCCAAAGCCTGTCTTTTAAAAGTACAGTAAAAGTTACATAAAACCTTAAACAAAAAATTAATAAAAATCAAAAACTAAAAACTGCGCCTACTAGCCCCGGTCTCTCCTATAAGCCAAAAACTATTAGAACAAACATAGCTTTCCATATTAAACTATTTCAAAAATACTTGAATAGTTAAAACTATAATTTTTATGTTTTTTCTTTTTTTTTCTGCAATAGTTTTTGGTTTATATTAATAGTTCGTAAATGGCGCATTATTATTGTGTGTTTAATGGAAAAATGCCTCGCTTTACGAACATTGCTTACAGTACATTTATTTTTAAAAAGGGCGGTGGAATTTACATTCCTTTTCCACACACTTAAGAATAAAGACTGATCATTCAGCTTATGATACAGATTTGTTGTTGCTGTGTTTTTTGAAATACATTTTTTCTTTATTTTTCATAATTTTCAGCGTAGTTTTACACACCTGCTCTTAAGACGTAAAAAGTATAAATTCATGTACAGTGCGTGTCAATAGTTTACGCACAATAACAATTTTTAAATAAAACTTTAAATGTTCACTTTATTTCAATATTTGTCTTGTATATGTTAGTAATAGCAGTTTTAACACCATATTTAATAAAATTATCTCTAAAATGTAATTTCAAACCATGGATTTTAAGAATAGAAGAAAAATAACTGTGTCAAAAGTTTAAGCACAAAATCGCTTTTATGCAAATTTTACAAACTGATATAAGCAGTTGCGCACAGTGTTTCCAGTGGGCTACTTTTTTTAAATTCAGATTTCTTGATTGGCACCCCATTTCTGAAATGGTAAAATTACCTTTGTTTTCGCTTTAATTAATAGGTCATTGAATAGGGTGCATTTAGACATTTAAAAAAAGTGGTGCCAATCAAGAATCTGATTTTTTAAAAAGTAGCCCGTCTGGCAACACTGGTTGCGCAGACAAACGATTTCTAAGTGTATAAGAACCAGTCAATTGTTGTTTTTGATTTAGTACAAAATGCCTAAGCTGAAAGAATTTTCAGAAGAGGAGGTAATAAATATCTGGAGTATGAGAGCAAAACATAAGTCTGTTTCTGAATTTGCTCGAGTTTTAAAAATATCAAAACGAGGCATTCATCACGTTTTGGTGGGTGGTAATGATTTCAAACGAAAATTCCGTTCAGGAAGGCTACGAGTGACAACTTTGCGCGAAGACCACCGCATCAGAAATTTGGCTTCAACTTGTTATTACGCTCTTTCGAAAATAAAACATGAAGTTTAAGGACAAATATCGAAAAAACTGTTCATAGAAGAGTTTTGGAATCGGAATACTTCAAAAACCGTAAACTTTCTCGGTTACGATGTCAGAAAAGACACCATAAAGAAATTAGATTACATTGGGCCAAAGAGCATAAGATATTTGATGATAAGTGGGCTTAGTGTCATATTGAGTTACGAACAAAAATGGAACCTCGATGGCCCTGATGGCTGTAAGTATTATTGGCATGATCTCCACAAAGTACATAAGAGTATATTTAGCCGACAACGTGTTGGCGGTTGTGTAAATGTATGTGAGACTATTTCTTTCAATGGTGAGACATCTCTAGCATTTATCGGTGGTCGTGAATACTCTGAAAATTATCAAGAGACGCTTGCCAATCATTTGCTCCCAGTCGCCGAGGTTTGGAGGGCGAAAAATGGTTTTTTCAACATGATAATTCTTCAGCCCATACTTCAAACTCAACTTCAACGTGGCTTAAGTCGAAAACAGTATCTTTTTTGAAATGGCCGACAATCAGCCCTGATTTAAACCCTATAGAAAATATGGTGGGTATTCTCATTCATGCAGTTTATCCAAATGGAAAGCAGTATTCTTCAGTTAAAAGTTTGAAAAATGCCATTGAGAACGCGTGGTTTGAATTTGAACCAGAAACAGTACAGAACATCATTTTATCGATGAAAGACCGTATAATTAAAGTAATTTAGCAGAATGGAACAATAATCAAGTATTATTTTTCTTTATTCTTGTTCTACTAAAGACTGAAGAATTAATGTGCTTAAACTTTTGAAACACTCATTTTTAATCTTTTGATAAATTCTATTATTTGAGATAAATTTAAAAGCATAAATCTGTTAAATACCTTTTTAAAACTACAATTTGTAGGTCGTTTGAAAAGGAAAGTAACTTTCAGTCAATAATAAAATTTTATTTTGAAATTTTATGTTGTGCTTAACCCTCCGTCTACCAGACGGGTCCATTGGACCCGACAGGTACATACAAAATATTCATTCAAACCAGAAATTTCTTTAAAATAAACTAAGTATATAAACCGGACAAAAATAAGGTAAATAAATATGTTAAATAGTTTTAAATAAAAATTCTGGTGTGGAACGTTTTATTAAAACTTGAATAAAATTCCCGGTAGATCTAGGGTTAAACTTTTGACACCCACTGTATTGATTGATAATTGCATATATATATATATTTGATAGAGTAACACAAAATATAGAAAAAAATGGATATAAGTATACAAATCATATAACTTCTCATCTTGAAATAAAACGTGGCATTATTGAAATGAAATATTTCACTGGAAAAGATTTATGTATTTCACTGAAAATGTATTTCACTGAAATGTGATGTATTTCACTGAAAAAAGAAAGTAACCAACTCTATTAACACTAGAACGTCCGAAAATTTTACTCAACCTTAATAAAAACATTTTAATGCCATAATTTTTATTTAAAACTATTTCGCTTACTTATTCAACTGTATTTTCTCTATTTAAAATTTAACTGATTTTACGAAAAAAATTCTGATTCGAATCGACATTTTATCGTTTGATCGGTGTTAAATCGACACCAGCTGGTCGTTCTAGTGTTAACGCTGCCAAAAATGAATTTTTTGTGACCGGAGGTCTTTCTTCGCTATTATTAAAAAAACTACCATTGTAAAATATGAAAATTGTTAGAGAGTATTATAGAGAAATGTTTGATAAGCACGTTGAAGCAAACAGTTTTTAAATCTAAGAATGTTTTTAAGAGCTATTACTTGTTAAATGTGGTCAAAATCGTTCCATTAAAAAAATTACAGGAGCAAAAACTATACATAGGAATTTAATATATTTTTCAATATATATATACTTTACAAATTTTCCGTGTGCAGACCGCATTTAATTTTTCAATTTGGCGAATTTTTTGAGGGTTATTTTTTTTTCAATTTTTAAATGAAATTTTCATTATTTCAAGATATATTTTTGCCATATTTTAGAAAAAAGTTATTATTTTAAATTCCCGGCAGTTGTAAAAGCCGTGCAAAGGATAATATGTTCTTCCAATTAAAAATTTATTTAATGTGACAACTAAAAACAGAGAAAAAACTTTAAAATTAGAATTAATGATTACGTGCTAAAAGCAGACAAATATTAATAAATAAAGTAAAAAAAATTGCATTTACACCTGAATGTTACACCTGAAGAGAGATAACTTTATAATAAAGTCCTTAATATGCGTTAACTCCTTGAGGGGCAAGTGATTGTGTTCCTGTAATGTTGAACTCACGCCGGAATCTTTGAAAAATTCTATTTCAAAATAAGTAAAAGCAAATGTACAGCTTTTTTCAATCAAAGTTAGAAAAGTAAAATTTAATAAATTTTTTCTGGTGTAAAACTTCATTAATCGTAGGTGGTATATAATATATACCGGCGCCCTTCAAGGGATTAAAAGTAGTAATAAGAGAAATTACGTTCTATTTAACACGTTCACGTCGGCGCATTGGGTCACACTCGACTGTCACAGAGCTGTCAAGTCTCCGGCTTTTTGGATACTAGTATTTTAATGCAGAAAATGTTGTTTTATTTAATTAGAACAATTGGGCGATTTTAAGGAACAACATTTTCTCTAAAATAACAGTGGTGTGCAAAAAGCCGGAGACTTGACAACTCTGAGACAGTCCAGTGTGACCCACTGCGCTGACGTGAACGTGTTAAAATGGCCAACTAATGATATTGCCAAACAGTTTAAATTATAAAATATATTTAAATGAGGCATTTATTTCATATTTCGATATGATCGTTATAACTATTGTTGCCAATTCTAAGACAGAGCGAATAATAATATTTCCTTTCAGGCAACAAAATTACTTTTATGTCAGTATTAAAAAGAGAAAGTAATTTTTCATGAAAGTTATTCAAATTTAAAACGATACATTTAATATACCTTATTTAAAACTATTTTCTTATTGCGTTGTTAAAAAATACCGGGAGGCAAAGAGTCTGTTTACTTAGTTTAATTTATATACTCATAGAAACTCATTTTCAAAAGTTTGACTGATCTTATTTGATCTTATTATGATTTTCATAGTTTCCACAATCAAAGGGAAATAAATAGAAATCGCCACTTGTTTTTTTTATTACACTTCAATCTTGTGTAGTATTTTTTATAGCCGATCAAATTAGTCAACTAGCGTCTTTTTAGAGTTTCTGGTGTCTGAACTGAGGTTGGAGAACGTATATCATACTAGGCAGAGACCACTAATGACATAAATTTTTCTGTCATGACTGAAATTCACTCATTCTTCTGATAACCAAAGTTTAACCCGGGGGAACTCGCTGCTTGAGATTTTCTCTCGCCGTCGTACTTTTTTAAGACCCTTATTTAAACCATTTTTCATTTTAATTAAAATTTAAAAATGTTATTTCAATTATTTTACCTATTTGTGAGTAAAAGTGCCAAGGCAAGCAAAAAAAATGATATTAACCCTCCGTCTACCAGACGGGTCCAATGGACCCGATGGGTACATTCGAAATATTTATTCTAACCAGAAATTTCTTTAAAATAAACTAAATATGTAAACCAGACAATAATGAGTTAAGTAAATAAGTTCAATAGTTTTAAATAAGAATTCTGATGTGTAATATTTTTATAAAACTTGAGTAAAATTTTCGGTAGTTCTAGGGTTAAGCAAATGAGCAATTCCACATAACATGGGAACTATAGTGTAGACCCTTGAGGGGCGGGGTAATATACTTTGTCCCACCTAATTTTAATCAAGATTTGCACCAGAAACATTTAATTAAAATTTATCTTTCTAACTTTGGTGGAAAAAAATAAACAAATTGCTTTTCCATATTTTGAAACAAAATTTTTCGAATATTCCGGTGTGAACTCAACATTACAGAAACGCAATTGCTTGCGCCTGAAAGAATTAATGGCTAAAGCATAGCTTCCGCTTTTTCAGACCAGAAAAATTTAACCCCATGAGGGGAACCGGTATATATTATATACCACCTACGATTAATGTAGTTTTACATCAGAAAAATTTTATTAAATTTTGCTTTTCTAACTTTAGTGGAAAAAAGCCGTAAAATTGCTTTTACTTATTTTGAAATGGAATTTTTCAAAGATTCCGGTGTGAGTTCAACATTACAGGAACACAATCACTTGCCCCTCAAGGGGTTAACCCCTTGGGGACGAGCGGCACGTATACGTGCCGCATGAAGCGCTCAGAATCCTTGTTTTTCCTCACCAGTAAAATTTTACTGTAAAATTTGCCTTATTTAATCAGCTGAACAGTGCTGAACAGTGAAGCAGCGGTTAAGGGGTTGCCTAGTTGAAGTCAACTTTACACCCAGTCTGATTAAATGTGATGTCTTACATATGTAGAGCCATTGGGAAAGTAAGAAATGTGTAGTTGTTTGCAACTACTTATAAAAGGAAAAAACTAAAGATATAACTAGCATAGATGCTTTAAAAGTTAAGAGAAAAAAGATTAAGAACTTGGATTAACATAGTGAAATTATATTAAGACATATGTTTATCTGCAGTACAAACTGCTGTAGTGAAGAGAAAAATAAGTTAGAATAGAAGTTAGCACTAGTTCAGAAAATTACTCACACCAAGCAATATTTAATCAGCCCATTATCTCGATTCAAGAAGACACAAATTTCTGTTTTTAAAAAACGGTGACAAAAGATTAAAAATTTCGTAAAAGGCTCCCGTCCCGAAGGGGTTAATAGATATGTGTGGCTTATTTAATCGGCAGATTACGGCGATTTAAAAAGGTAAAATTTACTGTAAAAATTTTGTGGTCTAAAAAAGCGTAAGATGTTGGCAGCTATGGCTAAAGAGGGAAATGTAATACGAGTCACAATACTATGTAGTTGAGAGTGTGTTGTACTCTATGAAATACTTCTTTTTTACTGTGTTGTGATAAATGAGGAGAAATTCTAGGTCTTCATTAACCCATAAGACTTGACTTCCTTTTTTTGTAATGTGAGTCACAGTACCAAATTAGGGTCTGCATACCACCTGTTAATTTAAAAATTTATTACATTGTTATTCTTAGTTTCTTATTGTACCCCAGATATCTATGAAGAACTTTTTAAAAAACAAATGTGATATTTCTTCGATTTATATAGAATTTAATTTTGGAAAAGTGTGTCAAATGGTAACGTGAGTCACATGGAATTGTCCAAATATAAAGTAAAACAAAAGCAATTGGGCACCGTGAGAGAAATTCTCACTAGCGAATTCTCCCGGGTTAAACCCGGCGGCTTAGAGAATTTTGTAACACAGGCATCGTTCACTTTCACTCTAAAATTGAACACGTTCTGGATTTAATTTCACGCATATACAGATCTATCCATTTTGGCCTTAAAATTTACCTTTTTGTTTAAATATAAATGATTATTTTAACCTTTTTGGTATCAGTGTTTCTAGTACTGGATAAATGCTTGGTAAAATTATTTCATCTGGCAACTAAGGGGATAAATAAAAATATCAGTTTTTGTTCTTATAAACTGACAATCTTTTTCTAAATACAATGTTGTATCTATACTTTTTTGTTGAAATTTATTTTGATTAATCATTCTATTTATGTTTATTTATTCAACTGATTTTAGTAATTTTTTGTGCCCACTTTTCTTTCTGTAAATATGAATGATAATTACATATATTGAACTACGAAATAAACAATATAAAAATTGATAGATTAATTAAGAATGATGATACTGATTAAACTGAATGTTTGAAATTTATTCAACTAAAATTATTTATCTTTCTACAATGAAATCTTTCACACGTGTTGAAAGTAAGAATAAAAATAGTTTTATGCCCAATAAATCGTATTTTTTATGAATCCATCTGTGCTAAACAATCGAATTCCGAAAATACAGGTGAACTCTCACATATTTCATTTGAAATAAAAAAATTATTAATTTGACTGTAGACAACCGAAAATATAAATATTTTATCCTTAGAGTTTTGCTTTGGTGGCATTAAAGGTTTATATTTGTTAATATAAAGGTTATTTTAATTATATTAGATTTTTGTATTACTATTATGGTATTACTGTTAATTATATCAAAAAACACAAATAAACAACCCTCTTTTAAACGTATTATCAAATTTATAAACAATTTATACAAATATAATCTTTATTTAATATTACAGTTCATAGTTTAATGTACCTTATGTGCTAAAACTCATGCGAATGTTATTTTTTTATCTACTTTTTACAATAAACTTTTATTCATTACTACCTTACAACAAATTTAAGTGGGAGTATCCTATACGATTACGTACATAATGAATTCCAATCAGTTAAGCTTTTAATTGCAACTAGAGATAGTGTTTGGACGATATCCAGCTGAGATTATTAATATATTTTCAGAACAGAGGAAATGTTCCATATGTCACAACATCTGCTGAAAGTAAGAACAAAGTGTTGTTATGATTAATAACAATTCCCAACAATTTAAAATTTCTTCTTTTGTGAATGCATCTGTGTATAACCAACAAAGTCGTAAAACATGAGTTGTGTTTCATAGATTCTATGAAAAATGTAAAGCAATTAATTTTAAGAAATTCGCACTGTGGGAATTTATATTATATCTTTAATTTGATTTGGATTTGGAGCAGTTTTAATATTTTCTTGTGTTTTGTATTTTTAGCTCACAGGCTATCAAAGTTTGAGAGCTAATGTGCCCGCCCGCTCTGTATGTACGTACGTATGTACGTAACGCGATAACTCTTGATATAATTATCCGATGTACTTAAAAAAATTTTCCTAGGTTCATTCTGATAAGGCGCTTCACTGATTAGTTTTGGGGGTTCATTGGGTAAGTATAAATGGGAGAGCGGGGGCAACCCCCCCCCTTTTAATTTAGATAAATGTTTTTTTCATGCAGAATAATTCGATTTGCTTCAAATTTTATATACCGGTTTATTCTGATAAGGAGCTTCCCTGATTACATTTGGAGGTTCATTGTTTAAGTATAAAGAGGGGAAATGGGGACTAGTTCCCCATCTTAATTTAGATAAATGTGTTTTTATTCAGAATTATGCGATTTGCTTCAATTTGATATATACCGGTTTATTCCAAAATGGCGCTTCCTTGATTAGATTTCCAGGTTCGTTGGTGAAGTATAAAAAAGGGAAAGCGGGCAAGACCCCTTAAGTTAGATAATTGGGTTTTCATGCAGAATTATCCAATTTTCTTTAAACTGTTTTTCAAATTCTGATAAGGAGATTTTCTTGATTCGATTTGGACGTTTATTGGTTAAGTATAAAGGGGGGTATGAGGGAGATAATACCGCCCTTAATTTAGCGAAATGGTTTTTTTATGCAGAATTATCCGATTTGCTTCAAAGTTAATATACAAGTTTATTCTGATAAAGCCCGTCCCTGATTAGATTTGGAAGTTCATTAGTTAAGTATAAAGGGGAGAAACGGGGGCTAACCACCTCAATTTATTTTTAGAAGGCATTATTATTTGATATAAGAGTATAATATACAATTAGTGTGGATAGCCTGTGAGTTCAATGACATCAGTTTAACTGGGCACTTTTCTTTTTTATTATTTAGATATTCTTTGCTAAAACTTATTTTGCTTATGGGCATTATATTAGTTCCATTTTCTGATAATAATGGTAACCAGAAACTTCCAGAAAACAAGCACTATCAGAAACTGTTAGAAGATCGAATTAACTTTTTAAAAAAGGATAAACGTTTAAACAATTTTTAGATTTTTTTTTTCATTTTAGTAAACTGTTGAAATTAAAAAAATATTTAACTTTTTGAAATGACATGGTTATAACAGACCGGGAGATGGCTGAACAAACCATGACCTCATCCAGTTGACGGCTGAAATTCCAGGATTAGTTTAAACTCGAATCGCATTATAAAATACCACTAGTCGGCCAAGTCATATCTTGGTGGAAAACATCTGCAAACCCGATTTTTGTGGTTGACTGGTAGGTTTGTTATTTTGTTTTCTTGCTACCAGTCCTCCATGCTTTCATACTTTTAGAAGCAGGAAAACACAATGATAAACCTACTGATCAACACTAAATTAGGGGTTGCAGGTGTTTTCCACCAAGTTATGGCTTGGAAGATCAGATGCATTTTAATATGCAAATCGAGTTTTAACTAATCCAGGAATTTCAGCCGTCAACTCGATGAGGTGGTGGTTTGTGATCTGCAACCTGATCTATAATGAAATAAAAAACGATTCTTCAACTGGATAAATCATATTCAATGTTGGAGTAGTACATTTGAGATTTATTCCTTCAGAGCGAAAAATATAATGACCGGGACTGAACGTATCCGTGCCAGTTGAGCCTATTGATCTATACGGACGGTACCTGGCTGACACAATTCATTCTTATTTGTTCGACATGGCCGAGAGCTGCAGCGCTAGTTTCATTCATCCGAGCTATAACTATAGCACTTACATGACGAAAGTATGTAATAACAGGGAAGCTCCTGTATATTATGTTAGGTCATAATGAAGAGAAGGGTATTTTTTTATTGGATAAATTGTATTCAAAATCATAGCTGTTGCCTTTTTCAACAGAGCGAAAATGACCAGGATACGAAGCTGGATACCTTATCTTGCCGTGCCAATGCTCAACTTATTGAGCTATACGGTACCTGGCTGACATAATTCACTCTTATCTTCAACATGGCTGCGTACTGCAACGATAATTTCATTGAATCTAGCTATAACTATAGCATTTACATGATGAAATTGTGAGATAACACGGAAAAACCTCTATACCATGTAATTAGGTCACGAATTGAATTGCTCAAATTTAATGTGCGATAAAACTTTATGTAAAGAAAAATAGGAGAACAAAAACAATAAATCACAATTACCTGTAATGCTTCTTATAAAAGACACTTTTTATATATGTAAGTTATATTATTAAGCATTAATTGTTATACAGTTTCAAAATTAAAGCAAAAAGATCTATTCGATTTTACTTGGGGGAACATAGATCGCAGGCACATTTCTACCATATTGTGGCAATATAAACTATAATGATCGCACATGTTAAAGTTTTACATTTATTCACTTTATTATACGTCATTATAAGTACCGGGTAAGAAAAAACGCGTTAAAACTTTAAAAACTCGTAAAAAAAGAATAAAATTATGAAAAAGGAGCGCGGTTTGCAAGAACGGACTCCCGAGCTAGTCAGATTTTGTTTAGAAGCAAAAACAAAAATAGTTTTAAAATCCCATGTAGAGGGCGCTGACGACCCGAAACACAATGAACAGGACAACGATACGCTCCAATACTTCATTTGTTCTTCCAATAACAAATATTCAACCTGACCTCCAGAACATTCTGCGACACAACCAGGTTGTGCCATAGTACCTGTTCGTTGTGTTTCGTGTCGTCAGAGCCCTCTACATGTGATTTTTTAACTAAATTTTTTTGGTTGCTAAAAAGAATCCGACTACGTTGTGAGCGCTTTCTTGCAAACAGCACTCCTTTATCATAATGTCTTCCTTTTTTATGAGTTTTTAATGTTTTAACGAACTTTTGGCTCACCCGTATATACAAAATTAAGTAGTTTGCACTGCAATTATACTCTTCTTTCTTATTACTCCCTAGCGTTAGAAATACAGCTACTCCTAATTGAGATTAAAATTCACGTAACTTTAACTAGGAAGCGCATGTCATGCTTATACTTTTTAAACCAATATTTTCTTGGCAACAGTGGTGGCTCATGACTGACTTTATTTAGCTAAATGCATGGTTGGAAATTTTATTTTTTTCTTGTCCATTATTTTTTAAAAGAATAAAGAATCAGACAAATATGCCACTTCATGGGAAAGTTCATTCAGAATTTCTTTGTAAGTGCCTGGAATATAATTAAGACCTTTCGTTCTTTTACTTGTAAGATTTTTATTTCAATTTCCGAAATTTATAGATAACAACATTAGCACTCTTTATTTCATAATTCTATGAATATTTGAGGTGAAGGCACATTAACTATACATTTGATTTAACATGAGTAACTCATATATGGTGCATTTTATCATTTGAAAAATCAAAGTTCATGCAATTTTCATATGTGGACGATCTCTAATTTCAAAACTATAATCATATTCCGAAAGAGACAGAATTTCAAGTCGAAGGGTATTTTTCGCATCCCACTGCGACAATTCATTCATAAAATAGTATCGGGATGCTATTCCCCCCCCCCTCTCTTTTTAACACTTTCCAGGAATGTTGAAAAGTGTTTATGCAGTCGGTTTTTCTGTCCGTCTGTCCATCTGACCGTCTGTCCATCTATCCACGCTCTAACTCCCGTAATTATACTAGTATTTTCACGCAATTGATAAAGATTATTTACGGTCACCAAAGCATGCTTGGTATTGCATATGAAGTGTGTAGGATTAATAGTTCATTTACAGAGGCATTCAAAATTATTTCATTTCATTACGGCACATGGGAAAAAATCGTTTGCAGAATATTTTAATAACATTATACAATTTGATATGTATTGAAATTGATATAAATCACTGAATTTCACAACGATCACGTTAGAACAGGGCATTCATAACATCTTTTATTCATTTACAGGGACACACAAAATAAATGGATTACAGTACTTTCTTTGCGTAATAATACTGGAGTGTCTGTTTTAAAATTAAGTATGCGCTTTTAAATTTTACTAATTTTTTGCATGTTACTCGTTATATATAAATAATATAAATTCATTTACAGAACTGCACAAAAGTATTGACGTACCATTCTCCTCATTAGAGGAAGTTGCTGACGGGGAATGAATTTTCAACTGAGGTATATGTATTTCTTAAGAGAACTAAATTTTGGCATGCATGTAGTCAATAGATACAAATCTATATAACATATACAGGGCTGCGCAAAGAATTCGGATAATTTTCCGATTGTAGATGGGAACAGCTGAAATTGGGTTTTCGGATGTGTTATGAGTTTCCATATGGTTCAATTAGACGTAAACGTTTTAGCTTATTAAACGATGCAGTTTTGTTACATTATTTTGAATGTGTTGGAAAGTGTTTCATAATCTATGCTTAACGCATGATTTTTTTTTAGATCGATTCCATATGCATTAAATCCACATGTTGGTGTTAATCCCTTGCGGGCAAGCGACCGGAATACGAGTCACTTATGGTTCTCAGAATCCTTCAATATTTACTCCAATTATTTTTAATTGTAATGTTTAGCTTATATAATCAGGGCATTTTCGCGATTCAATTACAGGATTTGTTTTGTTTTGAAAAACCGGTGGATAAAGATTAGAAATTAACCAAAAGGCTACCGTCTCGAAGGGGTTAACATGGTTATACATCCGACTCTCGTTAATCAGTTAATGGGGGCAATTTCGTTTTCTCCTTTAATTTCTTTTAGAACTAGGACTTCCCTCAGAGGGATTAGTCTGAGCGATATTACTGAGAACATAGATTTAATAATAACATGCGGAAGCAAAGAAAATGAGATGTTATCTTTAATTGTCCATATACTGCGATAAACTGAAATGATGACAATAAACGAATCGTAGAATTACAAAATCTTATATATAAATTCGTATACACTGTTTAAAAAAATGGGAAATCAAACCATTCAAGACAGCCATGCATGGATATAAAATTGAAAGTACGCAATATATTAAAAGTAAAATAGAAAATGAAACACTAAATTACTTATATCGGAATTTTAACTGTATTAAATGATGTCAAGAGCATAATCAGACGCTCCGCACCAATTTGAGTAACTTTAAATGACAAATATATGATGTTTAAAAATAATGGACTATACTTTATATGGTGTGTGCTCCCCCGGAATAGTTAATATTGTACAGTATCAGTTTTCCACGGATGCAATTAGGTTGTCGATAACATTTAAGGAATTCTCTACTCAAAATCTAATATAGTATCAAAGTACCGAATGCATCAACAGTGGCATGCAATGCTTCGTTAGAGTGTGTTTTAGATATGCTCGATCGGATTTAAATGATGAGTGTATGCTGGCCACTACATACGCTGTATTGTTTTGTTTTCAAACATATTCTGCACAAGTTGAGCTGTATTTAGCATGTATTAAATAAAAGAAATCGGCAATAATTAGAACATAAAGTATGACACAAGATCTGAATATATCGTCTGCATAACTTTTGAGCTGTCAAAGTGTCATTTGAAGTAATTTACAAATCCATACATACTTATTCAGGAAATCATACAAGCTAACATACGCCAATATGAACCCGATTATAAAATTTCACCAGAATAAGTTAATATATAAAAAAGCTACTATTGATAATTGAGAATATGACTTTGTGATAAAATGTCTAGAAAAATGAATCGGATAAAAAATTCATATCACATTTAAAACGGCACTTCCCTCTGTTAGTGGCCTTGGCGAGAGAGAAAAGCCTAGAGAAGGAACACTTTAACAAGTACTTTCGGGCAACCTACTCACTGTTTCATACAGGTCTTTATTCAATATTTACACAACTTATTTAATGCTAGGTGGGTATCTATCAGTTTTGTTGCATTTAAATCGCATGTTTTGCGGAGGAAATGCAGCATTATGAAATATTTAAAGTTGCTGTACTTAATAATTCCAAATTAATGGTAATTGAGATCGCTTTCCGTTAATTTCATCTTTTTAAATTTTAAATTTTTTAGAAACCATTCATAGAGACAATTGTATATTTTAAAACTAACCGGAAGCAAAATTTCAAGATTTTGGGCTCAGCAGTAACACAGAAATAGAAAATTTTTGAAAGTTTTTTGTTTTTGCACTGTTTTATATAGCGACATTTTTAGAAATTGTTCTATTGCGAGAATTTACGTCATGATAAATACAGCCATGTCAATTTTCATGTTTATATTCCTAACAATTCCATGTACTTCGTTACTTAGATCATCTTTAGATCTTTTCCCGCTTTGTTTAGTCTTTCTATTTTTTAGAATTCGTTCTACAACGAGCATTTATATCTTATTAATTACTACCATGCCAAAGTTCTAGTTTCTAACACCAACAGTATCCCAAAAAATTTCAATATTCCAAATAAATCATAGTTTAGAACCTTTCTAGAAATTTTTACGTTTATCCGTCAAATTGAACCTTTTAGAGAACGTTCATTACGAGTATTTACATCTTAAAAGTAACTACCGCACCAAATTAAAAGTTTCTAACCCAATCAATATCACAGAAATCACAATTTTAGAACTTTTTGCCCCTGCAGCGATGTAGGTTCTTAACCTGACATAAAATAGTCTTTTTTTCGGAGCAGAGATGGCCACCAACATTTTTTTAAGTTGGCTATGTAGTTTCAGAGATAACACCTCACAAACGTACAGGCATTAATAATATTATATACTTTATAATATTATAACGCTTTATAATATTAGCATTAGATGTACAGATACAAAAGCCATTTATCTGTTACAAACTAAAGTGCCGGCGTTGCCCAGAATTTGAAGGATGTTTGTTCTGAAAAATCAATTTTAAAATTTAACATACAACACAAAACAACCATTAAAAAAAGCAGTCGAAATGTTGTTGAATGAATCATATGAAAACGCTATATAAAAATGTATAAATGTATATAACAGACGCAAAAGAATACAGCTATAAATGAACTTATTTCAATTTATAATTGGAGCAATAATGTTAGAATAGGCCAATATTTCCCTAATCGGGTTTTTATCATGCTTCAATACATTTTTCACACTCATATGACGTTATACTATATCCACCACGTCCTTTATATTTCCAGTATGACGTAATATTTTCCTCTTTCACGTGGAAACCTTGAAATAGAAAAGTTATGAAGTTATATTCACTTTCATTTAAATTCGTCAAACCATTTATTTCATTTTCATATTTCACGTGAATATCTTGCAATAGAAAAGTTATGACGTAATATTCACCTTTTTTAAAAATTCGTCAAACTATTTATTTCATTTTCATTTTTCACGTGGAAATCTTGCAGTAGAAAATTAATTGTTGTAGTAATAATTTTATTGTGTTTTTTAATTGTTGGCAACTGCTATAACGAAAAATGTTTAAATTTCATAAGAAATTGCTGTTAAATTGGTGGTTTTTTATTAATTAAAAATTAACTATAAATTATTTCGATTCCGGATTACTTTAGTTGCCTCGGCTATGTTTTAATACACATGTACGTACCTTATCTTTGTGGATTTTTATAGAATTACAAACAGACAGATAGACAAGTTTTCATTTTTATATATCTCTCTATTCTAAAAAAAGTAACTAACGCTGTCACCGAAGCCGCCGGTTTTGAATTTTTTGTGACCGGAGGTCTTTCTTCGTTAATATTAAGAAAACTATTGCATACAAAAATATGAAAATCGGTGGTATTATAGCGAAATGTTTGATCAACACGCTAATGCATACAGTTTTCAAATCGAAGAATTATTTTAAGAGATATTTAATGCTAAAGTTGGACAAAATCGTTCCATTAAAAAAAAATGTTATATGAGCAAAAGCTATACATGCGAATTTAATCATTTTTAGATCATTTTATTCAATAGAAAATCCCGGTGTGCAGATTTCATTAATTTTTTTAATTTGACTCATTTTTGAGGTTTTATTTCTATTTTAAATTCAAATATTCACCATCTTGACATATTTTTTACATATTTTAGAAAATGATATTGATTTAAACTGTTGCCAACTGTATAAACAGCGCAAACAATAATGTTTGTTTCAAATAAAAAAAAAATATTTACACGTTACTATTATAAACAGAAAAAAAACCTTCAAATTTGAATTAAATAATTAGGTATAAAAAGCAGGCACTTATTTGAAATTACGCCATTAAAACTATATTTACATGTGAATTTTGAAAGAGAAAGGATTTTGTAAAATAAATTCATTAACAAGCGTTAGAAGTCTGAAATAGTAGAAATTGCATCACATTACACTTATTATACAAAATGAACAAAAAATAGTATTGCAAAACAGTTTAAATTTAAAAATTGCGCGAGACAAAATATTAGAGGTTAAATATTAGATTTTTTTTCAAAATTTTATTATTTGCCGTTTGATGTGATGTGTTCAGCTATATGTATGCAAAATTTCATGTCTCCAACTTAATTAGGAGCTGAGTTAGAAAATTTGCTTAAAATACACAAGTTAGAGCCCAGAGGGTTAAATATGACTTTTTCAAAATTTTATGATTTATCGTGTTATCGCAAGTGTTCAGCTATAAGTATGCAAACTTTCATGTCTCTAACTTAATTAGTGGCTGAGTTAGAAAAATTGCTTAAAATACATAAGTTAAGAGCCCAGAGGGTTAAATATTAGACTTTTTCAAAATGTTATTATTTGTCGTTTGATGTGAGGTGTTCAGCTATAAGTATGCAAAATGTCATGTCTCCAACTTAATTAGGGGCTGAGATAGAAAAATTGCTTAAAATACAGAAGTTAGAGACCGGAGGGTTAAATATGACTGTTTCAAAATTTTATGATTTATCGTGTTATCGCAAGTGTTCAGCTATAAGTATGCAAACTTTCATGTCTCCAACTTAATTAGGGGCTGAGTTAGAAAAATTGCTTAAAATACAGAAGTTAGAGACCGGAGGGTTAAATATGACTGTTTCAAAATTTTATGATTTATCGTGTTATCGCAAGTGTTCAGCTATAAGTATGCAAACTTTCATGTCTCCAACTTGATTAGGGGCTGAGTTAGAAAAATTGCTTTAAATACACAAGTTAGAGCCCAGAGGGTTAAATATTAAACCTTTTTCAAAATTTTATTATTTGTCGTTTGATGTGAGATGTTCAGCTATAAGTATGCAAAATTTCATGTCTCCAACTTAATTAAATTAGGGGCTGAGTTAGAAAAATTGCTTAAAATACACAAGTTAGAGCCCAGAGGGTTAAATATTAGACTTTTTCAAAATTTTATTATTTGCCGTTTGATGTGTGGTGTTCAGCTATAAGTATGCAAATTTTCAAGTCACCGACATATATAGTTTCTGGGAACGGGCTCTGTGACAGACGGACAGACAGACAGACAAAGGAGTGAGACAGGTAGGTTTTCGTTAGATGAACGAAACTCTAAAAACATGCTGCGGATGACTGTAACAACATCCTAAAATTACATTAACTTCAGAGATCTACCAATCCCGAATTTAGTTTGTATTCGTTTCATATATTCTTATTCGTTTGTGTGACCCTGTAAAATAACTATCAATATTATATACAGTAAAACCTCTGAATAGCGGACACCCCGAGAATGCAGAATTTGTCCTCTATTTAGAGGTGACCGCTACTGAGAGTAAAAAATGTACAGTTATTTAAGGGTTGGTAATCGAAAAAATGCCCGCTAAATAGAGGTGTCCACTAATCGGGTGTGTCCGTTATGGAGGTTTTACTGCATAATAATATCATCCTTTACAAGAAAATTGCATGCTGTATGATAGACAGACAGACATCCAGAGAAAGATAACCTCCCAGAGAAATAAACAGTCATGTCTTTTGTTTTAATCATCCACAATTGTATGTCATACAACAGGCCAGATTTTATACAACAGGCTAAAAACGGTCACCGTGGTACGGAGTACTGTATTATTATTTGTTTGCCCACCAAAACTGGTTGCCACGGGTTGTTGCAAGGTTTGTGATCACCTGGTTGAAACTGATCTATTCAATATTAATGCGTGCGTATTTTTTTTTTATTTGCTCCATGTGTTCAAACCAGTTGTCTACCAAAACATCAACCGGTGAAAGTGACGCACACCAAATTTCTGTGACGTATGCAGATAAATTGTGCTTTTTTATCAGTTTTTTCTATTTAATTTTTAAACGGTTTGGAACTTATTTTTCATAGTAGGTGCATTCAGTAGGCGACCCTCATAGGTACCTTCTGGTGCAATCAGAAATGAAATCCGACAAATATTTTTTGAGTTATGCTTGACGAAAGGTTTTTATTAGGCTTTTTTTTTTAGTAGGACATGGCGTTAATATCCATCGTTGTAGTAATGTGTCCGGACAGTAATATTTCGCTGAGTATTAGCCTTCGCTTCGCTCAGACAATTAATGCTAAAAACATCGCATAAAGTATACTCTTCATCGGATGTCGCGATATTTTTTACAAACTGCCCTAGCAGAATCGAAACCGCTCATATACATTATTTTCCAAAATCAAAATAGATGCAACGTTTTAGTTACTGGAAGATCGAGATATTGTCAATGACGATAATGAAGACAAAGGAAGTTTATAACCTTCTAAAAGTCAAAGATTGATAAACTGATGGCCGATATTATCAATCAAAATATTATACAACAAATCGAATTTTCCTGTTTGTCGCAAAACTGAAAAATGGTGCGGTTAAAAGTGTATTTTTTCATGTTATGCAAGGTAAAGTAAGAGAATTATTAACCCCTTGCCTGTAGAATATATTTGAGAAAAATGGACATTTTTTTTTTCTCTCTTTAGTTTTGTTCTGAACTGCAAAATCACAAAAATCCGACAAATGGCACGAAACTGCCGAACTTTTCGCGGGAAAGTATCGCCATCTATTGGGAAAATGGTAAATTACATATTATGCATTGAACTAAGTGAGTTCGGACTTCACGGAATTGAAACACCGATTTTTCTCTTGCCCGAACACAGATGGGGCATTCCAAAATTGATAAATTTGCGTTGCCCGAATTGAGTTCGAGCGTCACAGGCAACGGGTTAAGGTTAAATTTCGTAAGTCAATTTCTTCAAATATTTGGTTGGTCCTCAGCAATTCATTCCTTTGTATATAGAAATTGTCATTAACTTGTTTTTTGACTAAAACTACCAAATCGAATCAAATGTAGTTTTACTTAGTATTAGGTTTGTAACATATTTAATTTCTGGCAACAAAATTCAATTTATTCAACGAATGTGATTACGCTATTCAAATGACATAGGTTAGTGTGGACAAAAAAGTCCGAACTAATGGGAATTCACTGTATTTTTTAAAAGCTAAGATTTTTTTCATGAGATTGAAATTAAAGGGTAAACAATCTAAGTTGTTTTTAATTCATCGTTATGCCTAAAGAAATACAGCATTAAATAATGATTTTTTTACTTTCTTTTATCTTTACAAGAAGAAAGTATTGGATTCATGAAAATTTTCGAATTCCGGTTTTTGACAGATTTACACGTTTTAGTGGTCAGAGGATCCGAAAAGAATGTGTTTACAAAATGTATGTCTGTGAGTCTGTCTGTCTATCTGTCTGTCTGCGAGTCTGTCTGTGTGTGACACAAATTTTCTGGGCGCCCTATCTCAAGAAATAATGAAAGGCATTTAATAAAAATTTACATTCAGTTAGTCCCTGATATAATGTCTAATTTATTTTAAAGACAATTGCAATATTGTAAAAAATTGTCTATAAATCCTGTTTGCCTTGTTTTAACAGCTTGAGACACATGTCAAAAATTGTAAATGTCTAAATTTCTGTATACCATTATGTTTTTCTTTGTAAGTGTCGGGGCACTTACTTTTTTATTATGTATAATATTTAATTTTTCTTTGGTAAATACCTGCTGGTTTTCTGGGTCTGTTGCCCTAGTTGTGGTTTTGGCTGAGTCATGGAAGGGAATTTCCTGCCTAGGTTTTTAACACATATGACAGATTCTGGTTGGTGCCTAGGTTAGGGTGATCTAGTCCGTGATATAAATTTGTGCTGATTAGCTTTTGGTGTAAATCGCTCAACAGGCGGCGCTGCTATGCTGCCTTTTTTGCGATTTTCGCAATAGCTCTATCTCAAGAACTAATCCTTGGATTTTCAACAAACTTCAGGTTTCGGTATATATTGATATGAATTACTGCTGTTTATGTTTTGGTGCAAATCGCACAACAGGTGGCGCTGCTATGCTGTTTTTTCAAATTTCCACTATAGCTCTATATCAATAACAAGTGCACGAATTTTCATCAAACATCAGATTCAGGTATACCTTGATATCAATTAGTGCTGTTTATGTTTTGGTACAAATCGCTCAATAGGTCTCGTTGCTATGTTACATTTTTCAGAATTTCCGCTGTAGCTCTATCAAAATGTAATGCACGATTTTTCATCAAACTTGAAATTCAGATATACTTTAATACGATTTGGTGCTAAATTTATGTGATTTCTTGTATTATTTAAATGATTTAATTGATGTTTACATACTAGTTTATTGAATTTATGTATTTTTTAAAATTTATCTGATTCCCCTTTGAAACGAGTCACGAAATTAGTCTATTCTAAAAATATTTACTTTTAAAATACATGCTTGTCTCTGAAATTATATGGAATGAATATTTTTATAATATATTAGCAAAAACACATATGAATTTAAATTATTCCAGAGCATTCATATTTATTAATACTTATTGTACCCACTGCAGATAATGATATTTCATTCATTATTCGTTGATGGTAATAACAGATACACAATAATAAATATATGGATCTCTTAAATAAATAATATAAAAACTGCTAAATGCAAACTTAGAGAATGTTTGGAATATATCCAACTCCATCTTTTTCCTGAACAGAGGAAATGTTCCATATGTCACACATCTGCGGAAAGCAAGAACAAAGAAACATTAGTATGCTTAATAAATCGTGTCTTCTTTTGTGCGTCTATCTCTGTGAAACCAACAAAATCCCAAAACACGAGTTAACTGTCAGAAATATTATGACAAATGTAAAATAATTAATTTTAAAATACTCAAAAGGATTTAATGTTTTATGAACTCTTATGGTTTCGGTTTGGAACTCTTTCAATCTTTGATTATGTTTTGTATTTGTTGTTATCATTTTTACTATAAGAAGTTGTTATTTATTTAGATTATACTTGCTCTATTTATTAATAATAATTCTATTTAGCAAGAGAAATATTTGCTTATGTTTTGTATTTATAAGTATCATTTTTTTTTAGAATTCATTTATTTATTCTATACTAGTTCTATATGGTAATAGTAGCTGTGATTTAAAAGCATAACATATGATTGTATTTTTAACATGTTATTTACGTTAATATAAAACTATGATAGTGTTAATCAGAATTTATAAATATTTTTAGATTGATAAATGTATTATACGGTTCAAAGAAAAATATTATAAAACAGGGTATCATATAATTACAACGGCACTTTTATAAAAACTTGTTTATTCTATAACAATTTTTATAATACATTCACAAAAAAGTCTTCAAAAAACGTAAAAATGTACAGGCAGTAAGTTGTCGGAATACCCCTGCAACTGGAAGGCTTTTACTGCTATCTGGAGAATTTTTAGTCTTTTAAGTGATAATTTCTGAAATTTTGATATTAGATTTTCGATTTTTGCCTGATTTGAGGGAAAAAGAATATGGATAAAAATTCCGTTTCTATAATGAAAAAGTTCTAAGCAACACAGTTGCATGAACGTCCATTTAATTTAACGGAAATGCAGATATAGATTAAAGGATTTCGGGATATTTTTATGTCAGAATGTGAAATTTCTTGCATGTAGCGGAAATATAGGCAAAACAAAGCGCAAAGTTTCGGTTGTTTTCGAAATATAATCAACGTGAAGTATTGTTCCATTCACGGATTTTTTTGAGAGTACAATGAATTTCGAACATTTTTTTTATACAATTTTGTTATACAATAAGGTTGGAAAGTATGTTTTACGCATACTCGACTGATTCATTCAAATCAGGGTTAGAAAAAAACCGGGGTTTTTCGAAGAAACCCAGCCCACTGGGTCCACTAGTCTAAAACCTGGGTTTTTTCAGGTTTTTCTGAAAAAACCTGGTTTTTTTCGGGCTTTATTGAGTTTTTTTGGAGAGCACTTTAAACTTCTAATTGTCATATACATAATACATGAATTCTCCATTTATCAGTGAAACTTGGGTATAATTTGCATTAATTAAGTATGAATTAACAAAAAGTATATAAAAAGAAAAAAAATCAAATTAATTTAAAAGGTACATCTATATCTCATGGGGTTGGTTTGCTGCACTAAGCATATATTAAGTGAACCGCAAATGGATTTCTTTATGTACAGGGGTGATTGCGAGTTCATGAAAAAATACCTGAAATTTTACCAAGAAAAAGATTTCTCGTGGAGAGAGAACGTGTAATTTATTGCCGAGAGGTCCAAATCATTTCATTACGAAAAATATTACCTTTAATTATGTTTAGAAATCATATAAAATTGATATCTTAGTCTTCTTAACTATCAGAAATACTGGAATTCCGGTATGGAAAATGAAAAAAATACCTGAATCCAAGTACATTACCTGAACACAATCACTCCTGTTATATAATTCTTACCTTAAGTTAAACATGTTAAATTTATATAGTTTCTTTCATTCACTTCAAATCAGAAATCAGTTGAAGACTTTTTTTTTCTTTTAAAAGAAATGGGACTCGCAATAATATATTTGAAAATTTTAGCAAAATTTGCTACATATATATTGCAATAGTATTAAATGTTAAATTAGATTGTCATAGAAGTCAGTGATATTTGTAAATTTATATCGCAAATGACGATACACTTATTACAATCTTTGCTGCTTTATCCACTCCAAAATGATTACGTAACTTGCTCCAAACCAGACCAAATGTGGAAAAGTATCGCTCAATTGAAGCAGAGGTAGCTGATACCAAATGTAAAAAAAAAAAAAAAAAAAAAAAAGAAAAACTCACAAAATCCAGGAGGAAACTTATTTGTTTCACTCTTTTTTTCCATAATCTGGACCATTTTTGTATGGAAAACTCCTATATAGCACTTTCACTGAACAGTGAAGCAGGATAATAAATAGGATGATTAATCTTAAAAGGTATAACAATGCAAACGATCAGGATGGGGTTCAAGTGCCATCTTTTTGCATGCATTAAGATTTAAAGCATTTGGATACATTTTAGATTACAAGCATGAAAATCTTTTTTTTTATTTTGGTCATTTTATCTCTGCTTAGAAATTACTTTAAATCTGGTTCATTTGAAATATATTTAAATTGGCATTTATCTTTGCATTCTCATACCTTAGATTAATTAATGATACAGTTGTGAAAGCACAAGAAAATTTGAAAAACCCCACAATAGGTTTTTTCAATGGCCGGTAACACTTTGGCGGGTTTTTTCGGGCTGGGTTCACTTGGGCAAACCCTGTCTAACAGCCACTGACTATTAACTCATTTTTTTCAGTTTTCACCCATTATCATTAAATAATGTTACAGTTGTGAAAACATGAGAAAATTTGAAAAAACCCACAATGGGTTTTTTCAAGTGGTCCTGCTTGAAAAAACCCTCAGATTAAATAACGTTACAGTTGTAAAAAATGAGAAAATTTGAAAAAACCCACAATGGGTTTTTTCAAATGCACGTGCCCGAAAAAACCCGCAGATTAAATAATGTTAGTTGAGAAAACATGAAAATATTTGAAAAAAACCCACAATGGGTTTTTTCAAGCGGGTCCGCCCGAAAAACCCGCAGATTAAATAATGTTAGTTGTGAAAACATGAGAAAATTTGAAAAAAATCCACAATGGGGTTTTCAAGTGGGCCCGCCCGGCTTTTTTCGGGCGGGCCCACTAGGGCAAACCCTGATTCAAATAGTAAAATCATTCGTTCTGCTTATCACTATTCTCGGGCGATGTCTACAAAAACATTCACGAAATATTAGTTTTACTGGCAACAGGAATATTTTTAAAAAAATTCCTTTTATATTGTATGAAAGCAAGCAAGTATTTACTTTAAAATTTCCTTTGTAAATTCTGGTGTCATTTAATCATTTCACCATTTTACAAACAGAGTATACTATTCCACGCAGAAAAGGCTTCAAAAACAAATTAAAGAAATTGAAGGTACTTACTTGTATTATTAACGGAACACTTCTAATTTCAGATTTAAAATAATAATACGTGTACAAAATTGGTAATGTCAGGGTTCCCGAATGGCCCGCATTACAAATACCAGTATTTGTTTAAGGAAATTTTTTTAAAGCATTTTCTTGCAAATTTCACAGAAATAGCATTCGAGATTAATTCTAGAGCAAATGTTGCAGAAACCTACCATAAAATTTTCTGTAAATAAATATTGATATTCAGTTGACAGACCATTTGGGAGCGTTGTAATAATTGTATTTTTTAAGCAGTGGTGTAGTCGTAAAAACATAAGAGGGCATACGCTCTACGCAGAGCAGGGCCGTACAAAGTGGGGGCGAAGGAGCAGTCTTCCCGGCTTGAGGCGCCAAATTTATTCCACAAACCTCCTCTTTTTCTTCTGTTTTGTAAAAAAAAAAAAAAAAAAATGTATACTTACATATTGGTAATTTTTTTTTTCTCAGTGACAGTACGAGCATTTTTCGTTTCAAAGTTATTGCACTCTCCTTTACCTCACACCAAAATACAAATTTATGAATAAGGACTTCTTTCTTTTCAGAACGTGTTTCAGGTTTTTGTCTTCGTCTCTTTTATTAACTTTTTCTGTTCTGAGTCCGTGCTTGTGACAAATACATATACTCTCAAAATAGCATGGGGTTTCTTTCTTGAATATAAAAGGGTTCCAAACTGTTATACTGTACTGTTATATAAATTTTTTTCTACACTCATTTTCCAGATCCCCTTTTCCAAAATATAAGTGAAATTTTTCTTTTATATTACATATGTTTTTGAAATTTCTGAATTAAAATTAACCTAAAGTTTCAAAATAAACGCGAAATATGTATTCAATAGACTTTGTTTCTGTTTCTGCACTTTTCAATTTTGTGACACCTGTCACAAAGAAAAATTGTGCAGGGGGGGGATCGAAAATTGAAACTTTGCCCCGGGCGCACTTTTCTCTTCGCACGCTGCTGAAGCAGAGGGTCCACGCTCAAAGCAGAGGGTATACCCTACAGTGTACATATTATAGCTTTTTTTAGAAACAGAGGGTATACGGTGTTCCTTAAAAAAATCCAGAAGGTATACTACGTATACCCCCAGTATAGCCTCCATTACATCCCTGTTTTTAAGTAGGAGTCGTCTACGTACTAAACATTAATTTGATAAATCTGATAGTGTGATATATTATGTTACTCTTCCAAAAAATCTGCCACTATATCACTGCCCAGCAAATGTTCTTAAAATTGTTAGCTATTTCTAATGAATTTTTTCTTAGATACAAATATTAACTCTGTTATAGAAGCTCCAATAAGTGAAATGTCGGAAAATCTTGTCACCCTTAGTACAAATTTCAGTTTTGAGATGAAACAAAAGACTTTTCTATCTGCCGTGCTGATTATATCGCTCACCCGCGACAAAAGTGCCACATCTCGCAAAAATTCATTTTGCATTTTATTTCACTAATATATCTGTGGTAGCAGAAGAGGTAATTCTTCCTACACAAACAGTTTCATAACTGTAGCTATGCGGAAAATCCTTTATTACGCTGTATGTCCATTTGTGATCACAGAAGAAGGGTGGATTGTGTGGGGATGAAAAATTACCCAAATCTCCAAACCATATCGTACGTCTATATTTTTAATGGTTTTATGCACGTTTTCATTTCTGCATACAGTGCTTAGTTCTATACTTTCATGTTACACTAAAATCATGCAAATTTTCTTTAGCCTCTCCTGTGAAATTAACTTTTGCCAAGATGCGTCACTTTTCTTGTGGGTGAGCGATATCATGCATCTATTTCTTTCGCGCTCTTTTTTGTTCTTCAATTATATCGGAAATAATAACCCTATCCGCAAAACGTGAGCATACACAACTCTTAGAAATTCAAGATTTATGTATTTTATGAGGAACAACACATTCGTTCGACCATTATTCGAACGTACAAAATCCTATCCCACACTAATAAGTAACGCAATCGTCTAACATTTTATCCCGTCCTTCACATCATCCATATTCTACTAGGTTGAGCAAAAAGTTCTGGGGAATTTGTGAAAGTTGCGTTGTTATGCACAAATTAACAACAAAAGCAACAAGGACTATTCTTCAAAGCAAAGACCATCATAGCCCACGACTTTCTTCCAGATTCCGGATTTGCTGAAAGTACGAAGTTTGGCGCACCTTCGCCCTGATTAATCTCATCGGAATTCGGCTTTCAGAATCGTTGGACCTTTTCTCCAATAATGCCGGATCAACACACGCAAATCATACTGTTCAATGGGCATTTTGCGGCCGAAATTCCTGAACTCCTATAGATATACCACTAGTACTCCTTTATAAGATACAAATTCTGGTAACTATTAGATTAAAAATTTCTCAGAGCTTTTTGCTCAAACTAATAATAAGAGCTGTATGCCTGCTTTCCGACGTTGGCTGCTTTGCCGCTATGCCTGCTTTTCTTGAAACGTTTACAATATTCATGTTTTTTCTTTCGATTTTATAGCTTCATCTGACAGTATTCCGTGAGTTTTTATTGCGATTTTACCCAATTTCAAAAAGTTATAATATAACAACAATTAATCTCACGCTGGAACAATAATTTGCACTAAAACATCGCTCACGCGCCAGAAAAGTTACACATCTCACAAAAATTCACTTTGCGTTTTGTTCATTACATAGCTCTGTCATAACACAAAAAGTTTCGTAAGTGTTGTTATAGGCAAAATAACTTTTTTACACTATATGTCCATTTGTCACTACAGAAGAAGGGTTGATTGTGTCAGGAGGTAAAATTACCTAGCTCTCGAAATCTTATCCTACGTCTTCATTCTTAAGGGTTTTACTCTTTTATGCACGTTTTTATTCCTGAATGGAGCGCTAAGTGCTATAATTTCTTGTTACAGTTAAATGGTCTTTTGCCTCTCCTGTGAAATGTACAGTCGTGGAAAAAAAAAAAAGTAAACACCCCTACCAACTCCTCAACAAATTATCGTAGAAGAAAGTTACTGGTACTGAACGATTGGAAATAAAGTCTACTTTTAAAGGATGTATATAAAATTTGCTTAAGGGGCCATCTACATATTAAAACTAACCATAACTTTGTTTTTTTCAATAGCAGTACCCAATTCTGACAGCATAAATGAACTCTACACTCTTCAATTAGCCTAAAAACGAATTTTTATGCAATTCGTACCATAAGTTTCCGAGAAATTAATTATTTTAAAACGAGCGTATTTTAAGGGCTGTATCCAAATTGAAGTTCGTACTGGATTCTTAACTGAGAGAGCCGCTTCCTTGATCAAGGCACTTTAAGCGCCACTCAAGGAGTCAATGAAGCGTGTTAGATTACAGTACGGCAGAATAAATTTCAAAATGTCTACTCACTTCCATCATAGACGGCCCCTTAAACCATCATTTTGCCGTTTTTTAAGCATAATTTGAAAACTACTTGGAAGAAAAATGTGAAATTTTTGAATATCCATAAAGCAGGACTTAATAAATCTAAATCCATCAAAAAAATTGTAGGTTGCAATTCATAATTTTTTCGAATATTAATTTCATAATTCATAATTCATATCATAAAATTATAAAAATTGCAGATTCAGCTTATTTATGTTTGGGTATATTAGTATTATTATCACAAAAAAAAATTAGCACATTAGGAGCATAATTTCGGGAGATATAAATAAAAATATGAAAATATAATTTAACATTAGAAGCACTAAATATTGAATGTTTATAATTCAAAACCTTATCATTCAAATGACTTGAAATTTGGTGTCTAGGCATAGTTTGAACCGAAGATTTGAAATATCTCGTTAAAATTGGGTATTGCCATTGAAAAAAATGAAGTTAGGATTCGTTTTAATATGTAGATGACCCCCTAAGAAAATTTATATACATCATTTAAAAGTAGACTTTATTTCCGATCGTTCGGTACCAGTAACTTTCTTCTATGATGATTTGTTGAGGAGTTAGTAGGGGGTGTTTACTTTTTTTTTTTCCAAGACTGCACTTTTTGTACCTGTGAAATGTCACTTTTCTATATGGAAACATATCATATATATAAATTTAAGGAGGCTTTTCGCCGGCACTCGATAGCAAATGTGTGGCGAAGATTAAAAAAGACGCGAATTTAAAACTTTTAAAACTAAACTTTATCAATATATATATATGTATATATATATATATATCCGCTTATGTGTAGTTCAGCTCTGTTCTTGTACAGAGTTAAGCTATTGCCCGAGAAAGCTTAAATCCCAGTTCTAAATAGAATGTTTGCGTGCTGCGGGCAGAGACTTGTTCCAAAAAGCAATGTCTTGATTCAAAACTGTCTTTGATTGGTGACGTCATGATTTCAGTGCTAAGAATAAATTTTCCATAGCAAATTCGTAGTTTGATAATCAGAATTTTAGATCAGTTAGATTGTCCTTGTAATTTTTTAAAATAAAATTTGATCTGAACTTTAAGGTTTGTTTTCTGAGAAACTTTACATTCACATTCTTAATATCACCCCTCAAATTATCTCAGAAACAGGTATATTTTTGTACATTTCATTTAAAATGCCTGTCTAGCATTTTCTAATTTCACATCCTAACTCAACCTTTCTTAACTGTTAATGAAATTGAAGTTAGAAAATCCCTTTTGTGAATATATTATACAAAAAAGAAAGATTGCAAATGCAATCAATTATATTTATATATTTATCATTTTGATATATGACTTAAATTAATGTAATTACATATTTATTTCAAACGAAAATTCAATCAATTTTTCGAAATCACAGTCAATTGCATTTCGTGTATCTCTAATATTAATGTATACCTCAAACGAACTTAATTAAATTTTTGTTTGTAATATCATATCTTATTGTCCTAATTAAGTAAATGAATTTGTTTTGTCATTCATTTATGATTAATTATAAAATTTCTGATTGTGTGTTTAAATATTACTTTCAATTAAATGCAATCAAAGTGCAGAATTAATTTGTTGTGAAACTTCCGTCGATAATAATTGATGTGGTATAGAAATATATTTATTGACCCGTACGAAGCAAGTAAATATTTTAATAATAAATGTTATTCATTGTTTTCATCAATAAACTTTCTGAATGAAAGATTATATCATGAATCATGAGAAAATTTGACTAGTATTTAATTAAAACATATTAAGGCATTGATTCACATAACCAATGATTAAATTTGTCCCAAAAATATTTAATCAGACTAGAATAATTTCATGGCTGCATTTAGTATGTACATAAACATATTAAACAGAGTTTTGTTTAATTCACGTTATTTCATTATTATGCATGATTCACGTTGAAATTAACCCACTGATTTATTGTATCTGTGAAACTGTATATTTCCACCTGCATTGAAAAGTTTAATACGCATTATTTTACAATGTATCTTTTAACATCAATAAATTTACAGATATAAATTAAAAACTAAATATAATGATAATTAAAACAGAAATTAACTTTGCAGTAAAACATTGAACTATGGGTATTTTTAGTTTAATTATTAGTGTTTAATTGAAGTTTGTTTTCTACAATTTAACCCTTTATCTACTGATTTATGATCTACTGCAGTTTTTTCATGTGATTTTATTCTTCAGTTACTACAATGAAAATTAAAAAAATATTCATAAAAAATACTCCTCCGTGAGAAATTTAATTTGTTAGATCTAATTAATTAAAGTGGTACTTTAAAGTACCGTCAGTACACTACGAGTTAAATCTCGTAACAGACAACCCACAAGGTATTTCATATGTCACCAGAATTGTGGTAAAATATTTTCAATTTAATAAGTATGTGAAATAGAGACTTTTTCATATTTATAAAAAAAATGTTTTGGCAAATTCCGTTTCCAATCATTTATTTCAATACTTTAGCATTGAAAAACCTTTGCCCCTGAAAGGGTTAAAAAAACAACTATTTATTTTTTAGGTTTCTTTATTGTTAGCAATCCTTTAGTTATGCGACGTCTATATGTCAGGGACAACATGTTCTCTCGCATCTCCACATATGCAATATATGAATTTACATAAGCCATTTCTAGCATAAGAAAAATGTATTGATGCCACAACTTTTTTGATTTCCTACAAAAAATAATAATGAAACAGAAAAGAAATACTAGGAAAATTATAACTACACTACATTTTAGTAAAATTAGATTTTAAAGCAGATGTAAACGATGGATAACTGCACAGACGAAAAGAAACAAAAAGTTTTTCTCCAGCACCCAGTGTACTGACGGTACTTATAAATACCAAAGAGTAATTCAACTTTTTAATGAAATACATACACCGTTCACCTAAAATATCTAGTCAAATTGTATTTTAAGAACATAATGAACACATAAAAAAATCTAACACTTATCTTATATCCTTTACTATGTTTGCAGCAATAAAAAGACGAGCGTGACAATCTGTATAAAATTTCGGCACAAAACACATCGACTGCTTCAAAGATAGTCTCCTTCCTCGCTAAAATAACAAACCTAGAACTACTGCTGCTATGTATCCTGATAAAAAGAGTGTTCTTGCAAAGTAGCATTAAAATATGAGTAATATTCACTAGAAGGTGAAAGTTTAAAGTGAGTTGTACTTATAAGTACCTTCAGTCGATAAAAGGTTAATACTTTTACGTAAAATAGAAAAAAAAATACGTTTAGATTTATTAAGGGGTCTCAGGACTCTCAAAATTGGAAACAAGTAAAAATTAAATTTAAAAAATAAAAAAAAAAACCGACTTCGTAAAAAGCGAATCATTTTTCATCATTGTGAAACCATTTTTTATATTACTTACCCATTTTTTTATTTACATGTATTGATGACTTTTAAGTTGTGTTTAATTGTTAGTTCCTAACTATAAACACTGTTTTGATGATGTCTTTAGATGTTTATGAAGATTAGAGTTGCAGTAAAGCTAGAGATCCGACCTACACAACTTCGAGGTTGTGTAATATTTAAACGGAGCTTCTGACTGTAAAATAGTCAATGAAATATCGTCTTCATTTTGAAAGACCTATCCAATAATATGCCACTCAATAGGGTGCGTGAGAAAAAAATTTCGTCTCTACCGCCATTTTGAATTTATAAAAACAAAACCTAGCCCATAACCATCGGACGGTTAAGACAAATCGATAGAGACCTCAATCATTAAAATCTGTACAGCCGTTGGGATGTTTAGAGGGTATAAAGAAAACCACATACCCAGATACGCGTGAAACACATTGCCCTTCTTGTCAGTCGGGTAAAAAAAGAAAAGACTATTTTCAACATTTAATATCTTAAAATGTGCTTGATTGTGCATTGGGATGAAAGATGTTCTTTTATTTCATGTATTTAAAAAATGGCAAGATTCAGAATTAGCATTTACAGAGGACTTCAAACTGCCAGACATTTGACGAGTAGAAAATGGCATAACAGATTACGCACAAGATTATAAAATAAATTTTGCAACTAGAATAAAAATTTTATTTTCTACTTGACATTTCAGATTGTATTCCGAAACTAAATAAACTTGTATCTAAATAATTTTTATATTTTTAACTAGGAGGCTCGGCCCCCTACGAGCTACGCTCGCCAACCCCCGTTCAGACACCGCAGTTTCTAAAAGCACGCTAATTTGATCGGCTTTAAAAAGATTTTGAAAGGTTGAATTATAATTTTAAAAACAGTGGCGATCTTCCTATAAACGGGTTTCTATTCATTTTACTTTGATTGGGGAATTTTAAGGAAAAATCACCTGCTGGTTAAAAGATACTATGGCTGTTTTCCTCTTTGATTAAATAAAACCAGTTAAACATTTCAAAATAAGCTAATATAAAATGAATTAAGAAAACAGAGTCTTTGTCTCCCGTTTTTAACAAAGCGAAAAGAAAGTTCTTTTAAATGCGACATTTTAAGCGGACTCTCATGTCAAGCACACACAAGTATGTTTGTTGTTCGATAAATAAATAAATAAATAAAAGACATTTTAAATGTATCGTTTTTAATCTCACGCAATTTTCACCAAACTTTTATTTCTCTTTTTAATATTCACGTGAAAATACTTTTGTTAGAGATGAAATATTATTTGCGCTGTCCCAACAAAAACAGTTGAAAAGTTCATCTCGAAATATGAAATAAATGTCTCGAGCAATTTTTAAATTTAAACTGTTTCGCAATATTATTTTTTGTTCATTTTACGTAATAAGTGTAATGTGACGTAAATGTAACGTAATTTCTCCTATTTAAGACTTCTAACGCATGTTAATGAATTTATTATTTTACAATAGCATTTCTCTGTAAAAGTTCACGTGTAAATATAATTTTTATGAAGTAATTTTCAATAAGTTCCTGCTTTTTATGCGTAATTATTTAATTGTAATTTGAAAGTTTTTTTATGTTTATAATAGTCACGTGTAAATAATATTTTCATTTGAAGCAAACATTATTGTTTGCGATGTTTATACAGTTGGCAACAGGTTAAATTAGTACAATTTTCTAAAATAAGTAAAAAATATCTCTCGAAATGCTGAAAATTTGAATTTAAAATAGATATAAAAGTTCAAAAAATGAGTCAAATTGAAAAAATAAATGCATTCTGCACACCGGGAAATTATAACATATAAAATGATCTAAAAGTGATTAAATTCCGATGTATAGTTTTTGCTCCTATAAAACTTTTTTAATGGAACGACTTTGTTCAACTTTAGCATTAAATATATCTTAAAATAATTCTTCGATTTGAAAACTGTCTGCATCAGCGTGTTTATCAAACATTTCTCTATAATACCGCTGAATTTCATATTTTTGTATGCAATATTTTTCTTAATATTAACGGAGAGAGACCTCCGGTGGCAAAAAATTCAAAACCGGCGGCGGCGGTGACATCGGTGACAGCTTAAGTTACTTTTTTTTTAGAATAGAGAGATACAAAGTTGTATTTAGCTAATGCAAAATTTAGAAAATTTCAACAGTATAATCACCTAAAAATATATTTTCTTGAACATTCAAAAGAAAAATTTTAGGTTCAGTTTATACAGACTAACATAAAACATATGTTTTGGAAATTTCATGAAAACAAATTCAGAAAGGTAAAAGCGTCATTTGGAGAAAAATGACTTCAGAGTTTCAGAAACGCCGCTTCAACTATTGAACTGGTATTTTTCTAAAAGCCATAACTTCTGTTCTAATGGGAATTTCAAGGAAACAATTATATGAAAATGTTCAGAAAAAGTAGGAGTTTAACATCTAAAAAATTTAAAATTTCGAAAATTTTAGAGCTTTACGATCCCTGAGACCCCTTAAATTAAAAAGAGCTATTTTCTCTCTATTCTAAAAAAAGTAACTCACGCTGTCACCGCCGCCGGCGCCGGTTTTGAATTTTTTGTGACCTGAGGTCTTTCTCCGTTAATATTAAGAAAAATATTGCATACAAAAATATGAAAATCGGCGGTATTATAGAGAAATGTTTGATAAACACGCTGATGCAGACAGTTTTGAAATCGAAGAATTATTTTAAGAGATATTTAATGCAAAATTTGGACAAAGTCGTTCCATTAAAAAAGTTTTATAGGAGCAAAAACTATACATCGGAATTTAACAATTTTTAGATCATTTTATACGTTATAATTTCTCGGTGTGCAGAATGCATTTATTTTTTTAATTTGACTCACTTTTTGAGCATTTATTTCTATTTTAAATTCAAATTTTCAGCATTTCGAGAGATATTTTTTACTTATTTTAGAAAATTGTACTAATTTAACCTGTTGCCAACTGTATAAACAGCGCAAACAATAATGTTTGCTTCAAATTAAAAATTTATTTACACGTGACTACTATAAACAGAAAAAAAAACTTTCAAATTAGAGTTAAATAATTACGCATAAAAAGCATGAACTTATTGAAAATTACTTTTAAAAGCTATATTTACACGTGAATTTTAACAGAGAAAAGATATTATAAAATAATAAATTCATTAACATGCGTTAAAAGTTTTAAATAGGAGAAATTACGTCACATTTACGTCACATTACACTTATTAGGTAAAATGAACAAAAAATAATATTGCAAAACAGTTTAAATTTAAAAATTGCGCGAGACATTTATTTGATATTTCGAGGTGAACTTTTCAACTATTTTTGTTGGGACAGCGCAAATAATATTTCATTTCTAACAAAAGTATTTTCACTTGAATATTAAAAAGAGAAATAAAAGTTTGGTGAAAATTGCGTGAGATTAAAAACGATACATTTAAAATGTCTTTCATTTATTTATTTATTTATTGAACAACAAACATAAGACTTGTGTGCTTGACATGAGAGCCCGCTTAAAATGTCTTATTTAATAGAACTTTCTTTGCGCTTTGTGAAAAAATACCAGGGAGACAAAGACTCTGTTTACTTAATTCATTTTATATTAGCTTATTTTGAAATGTTTAACTGATTTTATTTAATCAAAGAGGAAAACAACCATAGTATCTCTTAACAGCAGCTGATTTTTCCTTAAAATTCCCCAATCAAAGAAAAATCAATAGAAACCCGTTTATAGGGAGATCTCCACTGTTTTTTAAATTATAATTCAATCTTTCAAAATCTTTTTTAAAGCCGATCAAATTAGCGTGCTTTTAGAAACTGCGGTGTCTGAACGGGGATTGGCGAACGTAGCTCGTAGGGGGTCCTCATAAATTATTTGGTCAGAGAGACAAAAAAAAAAAAAAGAATACAAATAAATAAGAACGTGTTTCACATAAAAGTATCAGCAATGGTGTACAGATCAACAGAGAAACATGTTTTCTTTGTTGTTTTATCATTAATTGGGCAGATCACGTTGACGGTTTTTTAAAAAAAGATTTTTCACAAATATCACAATGGATATCTTCAAAAAAGTTACAAATCCACTTTAAAAAGAATTTTACAAAAATACCAATTAGAACAGAAGTTATGGCTAAAAATATCTTGCGTAAAAGCATTTGCTGTAATGTTATAAGCCAACTTTGAAGCCGTTTTTGTAAAAATTGATTTGTTGGTATTGCGTGCACTCTCATTTAAAAGCTAATTATCAAAGAACCTTGAAATTATATATATTCTTAGTTTACATGTGTTAGTTTACGCTGAACCTCAATTTAGTCTGATTTGTGTCACAAAAATAAGTGGATTGAAAAAATATGTATACATTTATTGGTAAAATTTAGTGAATATGATTAGAAATGTCATTAATTATGCTAAAGAATTTGAATATACTTTCAAATTTAGACTCAGTGTAAAATATAGTATTATAAGTAACAAAATATGAAACATCAAACGGATATCTGCAGTAGAATTTGTGCAATTGTGCGCGCAAAATGCATATTTTAGTATTCATATTTTTCAAAAGCCACTTTGGTCGTTATGATTTAATTAATGAAAATTACTAAATATATGTGTATTTGAATATTTTATCAAACCATAAGAATGTGTGAAATTAACACGTTCAGGACCAACATCTTTCAAACCACTTTTTGTAAATTATTTAACTTAACTGTATAAATCAAGAAAAATGTGATAATTAAATAAAATCAATTTTACTTTTCTTTTTTACTGGAATCAAACTCAAGCATTTTAGCACTTTTTGAGGTTGCATATACACTATATGGCCAAAAGTGACCGGTCACTTGCGATTTTAGACGTTTTGTTAAATATCTAGAAAAATGCATGAGGAATTAACCTGAAACTGCAGCTGTGTAAACAGTATAGTCTAGGTCATATATTTCCGCAAAGATTCTTTCCCGAAACCCCATAAGGGACCGTCAACAAATTGAAAAAAGAACGAATATCTTTTGGATAACCCTGTAAAAACTAATATAGAATAAAACGTTTAATCTCGAGATTCTTAATAAGTGTCTTACTGTAATATACTGTGTTCATTTCTAAGAGGATAGCATGTATACTCGTAGAGAAATTAAGGTTTTTATAAGAACAGACCCAAATTTCACCAAGATTTTTGCTTATAATTTCCAGTGTTCATAATATATATATAAAAAAGTTCTTTTCAGAAAACATAACAAACAACATTGTACATAATATCCAGCAATCAGAATTAAAAACTAATAAAATTTGGAAAAAAATTAGCAGGTATACTAAACAATGTTTCACTGTGCATGCTCAAATGCAATCAAAATATAATATACATAATGTATATAGATCAACTTTTGTGACAGTCTCAAAATCATAGCTTGAAAATTCTGAAAATTATCGTCGATAGAATAAGCTCGAAATCCATTGTTCCCAAAAAGAAGCGAAAAGATGAAGGGTTGTATCAAATATCTGTTGATTAGTGCCAAGATAGCGTACACAATATTAGACATACTAGTATGTTTGGATACAACCCCTCACCCATATAGCATTTTTTGTTTGCAGAAACTTTGCAGAAGTCTTGCTTTGAAAACCTGAAAAGTTGCAGCAAGCTCTTCATGACAAGACTGAAAGTTCATAACAAGACTGCAGCAAGATAACGCAAACGGTGAAGTCACCACACTTTGAACTTGCTGCTAACTTGTCATGCAAGTTAAATTAATCCTGTATCAAATTTATTTCAAATTAACGGCAAACGAGTAATCAAACTTACTGCAAAGAAGTAATCTTTCCATGCCACATTAATTGCTTACAAGTGTTACACTATAAGTTTAACCCCTTCGAAAGGGCCTATAGATGCGTACGCACCGTTAATGTGCATACAACGGTTTTACCACCATTAACAAGTCAGGGTAATATCCGTACTTTTAAATTCGAGCCTTTTTCGGTATTTGATAAGTATAGCGTTTAAAAAATGCAGTGCCAACCGAATAAAATTTCTGCAATTTCTGCGTATCTGCTGATTGTCTATTCTCTCAACACAAGTATTTTTTGCTTTCGTCACTTTCGTGAAGTAAAGATAGTCTTTCCATCAGTTTCAAAACAAACTACGCATGCAAGTGTGTGATGGTATACGTTGCGGCAGATATGCTGCTAATTTCCCAATTTAAATTTATCACGGCAAGGTAATATAAGAAAAAATCAAACTTGATGCTAATATTCATGCTATCTGGGCATCTTTCTGCTTCCTTTACGGAACAACGGATTTCGAGCTTATTCTATTGACGATAATTTTCAGAATTTTCAAGCTATGATTTTGAGACTTTCATAAAAGTTGCTCTATATACTTAGCTAATAACTTGTGCACATTATATTTTGATTCCATCTGCGCATACGCAGTGAAAAGTTTTTTAGTAAACCTGCTCATTTTTCATCCAATTTTTATTATGTTTTAATTCTGATTGCAGGGTTATGTATAATGTTGTTTGTCATATTTTCTGAAAATAACTTTTTTTTTATATTAAGAACTCTGCAAATTATAAGCAAAAAACTTGACGAAATTTGAACCTGTTTTTATAAAAACCTTAATTTCTATACGAGTATACATGCTATCCTCATAAAAATGAACACAGCATATTACAATAAGCCAAATATTAATAATCTCGAATTTGAACGCTTTTGCTAAATTAGTTTTTACAGAGTTATTCAATAGATATTCGTTATTTTAAAATTTTTTGACGGTCCCCTATAGGGTTTCGGGAAAAAAACTTCACGGAAATATATGACCTATACTGTATTGTTTACACACTTGCAGTTTCAGGTTAATTCCTCATGAATTTTTCTAGATATTCAACAAAACGTCTAAAATCGTAAGTGACCTGTCACCTTTTCCATATAGTGTATGCATCCATGGTCCCGAACGGGTTTTAACCCCTTAATTCTTGCCCCCGTGATATTCACGGGCTGTGACTTTTATTCAGATTATTCAGATTTGTTTTATTCCCACCAGTTTTATAGAATAGTGTAATTGGCTTTATTGGAATCATTTTACTTGTCGTCAAATAAGGTGAACATTTCTTTTTCAAAAAAGTGGTGCCAATAAGCAATTTGAACTTTTAAGCCATAATTTAATGTGACTGTTAAGGGGTTAAAGGACAAAAAATTATTGCGTTTCATTTATTGATTAAGAAACTACAGAGTTTTTCGTACTGCTTTAAATACTGTCATTTTCTGGCTGCTCAGTATAATCTGCCCCCTTAACCCTTTCAGGTGTAAGGTATTTCTATTCGTGAAATTCAGAAATGAGTGAAAGATACCCAAATTTACAAACAAATTTATTTCAAAATAACCAAAAGGTTTTGTTCACGTAATTTATAAAAGGGAATTTTTTTATTCAAATATTCTGTTGCCAATGTGTCATCTAGGAATTAAAATTAAGTGGTCCAAAAATGAATCACCGTCCTTGAAAGGGTTAAATACATATTATAGAGTAATCATTTTTTCTCACATGATTCGATTATGCGTTGGTCCATTCTAGGCGCCATAAGCTTTTCTTGACTTTTTAGTTTGAGCTTTGCAATTTAATGAACATGACGTACTATGGTTGAACAAAAAAATATCATACCTTTACATCTATACTGATTTTGTCAGGCATTACTTGTACAAAAAAATGGGGTACTATGTTTGTTTGTGCTATACTGGTTAAACAGTTTCATAATATAATTTACTTAGATATATTTTAACTCAATATTTAAAAAATACATTCACGAATGCTTTATCGAATAAACATGTCATTTCATAATAAAACACTCATACTACAATATATATTAAAACACACATAAATAACGCCTGCATTCAACAGTTAAAGATATATATAAATATTTTACAGACATACATACAATAAATACAATAAACCCAACTGGAGTGAAAAATTAGCCTGAGCCAGGAACCAGAGCAGTGGTCCCGGGTTCGATTACTGGTTCTGGCTAATTTTTCACTCCAGTTGGGTTTATTGTATGTATGTCTGTAAAATATTTATATATGTCATTTCATGTTTTATTAGTAAAAACAGTACTTTTGTGTTTAATAAAAATCCAATATTTTTCCAAGAGCGCTACTCAGATATGCATCTTGCCGGTGTACGGTGTATATGTTGTTTATCGCCAACATGGAGATAGCTCTAATATTTCGCCAAATTTCCATAGATTTCCTTTGTAAATCATTAAGGTTTACTTGCTTACAGAAAATCAACAAATTGAGATATTTTAATGCAACATAAACTAATATTATCTTAAGGGATTATATTAATTATATTCAAGAGAGTCCAATTAAATTATGTATAAAAGTAACATGATACAATACGTAGCATGCTTTCCCAAACATAATTTTTAAGGAGGCAAAACTGGTCGCCAAAGGCAGCTAGTATTGTTTTAATGCTGCAGCATTCAGACTCGAGACCTTATGTACAAAATCTGTTATAGCTACTTCCATGTATTTTTTTTTTTAGACTTTTACTTATTACGTATTCGCTGGTATTTTCAAGGCATGTTGCGCCTCAAGTATCTTCTCATTCCTGGATTAAAAAACAACCATTCATTAGGGTTAAAGAGTAATTTTAGAAACGGAACTGGACTATTTAACTCTTTAAGATAAGACCTACACAATTATGTAGGTGATCCTAAAGAAAAGAGAAAACAATTTCCTCTTTTTAAGCAATTTAAAGCCGAGCTTGCCCCGCACAATTGTGTGGGTCCTCTTTCGGCCTAACCTGAAATCAGATATATTTTAAATATTTTCTTGAATCAAATGTACTAGCCGCCCCTGGCGACCAGTTTGGTCTCCCTTAAAATTTACGATTGGAAAAGCATGCTAAGCATTATATTATGTTACTTTTAATCATAATTTAATTTACTTGGACTCCCTTAAATATAATTAATATAATCCCTTTAGCTGATATTAGTTTTTGTTGCATTAAAATAACCCTGTTTCTAGATTTTCTGTAAGCAAGTAAACCCTATTGGTTTACAACTGATGTCTACGGGAATTTGGCGAAATATTAGAGTTATCGCCAAGCTGGCGGCAAACTTGGCGGTATTTGGTGACAGAAAAGGTCCCCCTATGGTAACCCCCCACTCCCTTATAGGTATGGTGATGCATTAAATGCTGCTCAATAACCGATGAGATACGTTTCATTCCGGCGTTGCCATTAAACAATTAACAAATAATTGCGATCTCTGTGCCCCATATAATAGCGTAATATACACATCGATTATTTAGGGGAAACCACTAAATATTTTAATTTCTAGCAAAAATCATCAGGTCTTAAAGGGTTAAAAAGCATTTGGGATAAGAGGACAAACTGAGAATAATTCGCCATCGTTCCTCGGCACCCTATTTTTTTTATTAAACAAACGTTTATAAGTAACCAAGACTATTGCAAAATAAATGGATCTCCTACAAATTTGTAGGTCTTGAATACTACTTTCAAAGTATTTTATCGAAGAAGTTCAAAAGCTTACAGTATACTAGTAATTCCTCACGTTGTGATGGTAAAATATCTTATGGAAACACACTAAAAATGAACTACTACTCATAACTTCCCTCAAAGTGGGCATCGCATGTTCATTCTAGTGATTATCATGATCCCTTTTGGTGCTCTTGACGTGTTAACTTCTGTGATTAACTCTGAGAAGTATTGAGTTCGTCATCTTACCCCATTCGCCATCTTACCTCCTATTCCCCTATAAACAAATTAAAAAAAATTGTCTTAGGTTCATCAGACGAATGAAAGCTTTATGTTGGCTTAAGTCTTACATGCGCGATTTTTTATTTTGTTTCGAAAAAATTATATATAGTTCTCAGAAAGGTATATTACAGAGGAAAAATAATGAAAAAAATTAGAGATACATTTTTCATATAATAAGTGAATCTTTTCTTCTATTGCACATCTGCAATACAAGTAAAAACTACTGTCGTGTGGCTGTTTTACGCTAAAACATTGCATATTACTAAATATTTTAATAAGTATGTCTCCAAATACCTTATTTTATATAATTATTTATTTTATAAAGCTAAACCTTTAACTCTTTAATTCCCACGATAAAATACGTTCTAGAAATTACGTAGTCCAGAGAATCTGACTTTACACCAGAAAATTTTAATGGTTAATTTCGCTTTATTTAAATAAGGAAAGTTTGTTATTATTTAAACCAAAAATTGCCATTTTAATTTTCTGGTGTGAATTAAGTACATACGAATAAAAAAATATATATATTAAATTCAAAACTATGTTCTTTGCATATATGCAAAGCTGCGTACTAAAGTGTTAAACTTTTCTGGGGACAGGTACAATTATTCGCAAAATACTAAAATGAGTGAATGACACCAGAATTTACAAGGAAACTCATTTCAAGATATGCAAAAGCTTTTGTTCACGTACTTAATAAAAAGAAATTTTTCATTCAAATATTCTGGTGCCAATGTGGCATTTAGGAATATAATTAAGTTGTCCAAAAATGAACCACCGCCCTTAAACGAGTTAAATATGGGAATAAATTGAGAGTTTCGTAAATAAACTGCGATATTTTGGAATTAACCGGAGACTAAATAGGGATTTTTGAAACTTTAGTTACTCTGGAAAATCGACTAAACTTTTCGTGTAACTTTAGTAGAACAGCACATTTTTAACAAAAAAAAAATGTTTTGCTGATTACATTTTAGTTTGAAAATTTTCATACTCTGAATAAAGTACAAATCTCCGTTTTTTAGATATCTCTCTCTACTAAATCCAATTTCAAAGAAATGCTCAGAGGAAATGGCTATACTTTTATCATTCGTAGACGAAATCAAAATTTTATGAGATTCTCTGCAAGTTTCTGTTAAAATTTGAAATCTAAACACGTTTGCATGTTTTGTTTTCTCTGATAGATGGGACCCCTGTCAGAAGTTTGAATGAAAAAGAAGAAAGAAAAATTATTTTTGTACTTATAAAAATGTCTTTCAAATATATGCTTTTAAATAAAGCTAAAATCTGCACTAACTAGGACTTCCCTCAGAGGGATTAGTCTGAGCGATATTGCTGAGAACATAGATTTAATAATAACACGTGGAAGCAAAGAAAATGAGTTGTTATCTTTAATTGTCCATATACTGTGATAAATTGAAATGATGAAAATAAACGAATCGTAGAATTACAAAATCTTATATACAAATTCGTATACACTGTTTAAAAAAAAATGGGAAATCAAACCATGCAAGACAGCCATGCATGGATATAAAATTGAAAGTAAGCAATATATTAAAAGTAAAACGGAAAATGAAACACTAAATTATCTTATATCGGAATTTTAACTGTATAAAATTATGCCAAGAGCATAATCAGACGCTCCGCACCAATTTGAGTAACTTTAAATGACAAATATAATGATGTTTTAGAAGAATGGACTATATTTTATATGGTGTGTACTCCCCCGGAATAGTTAATATTGTACAATATCTGTTTTCAACGGATGCAATGAGGTTGTCGATAACATTTAAGGAATTCTCTCCTCAAAGTCTGATATAGTATAAAAATACCGAATACATCAACAGTGGCATGCAATGCTTCGTTAAAGTGTGCTTTAGATATGCTCGATCGGATTTAAATGATGAGTGTATGCTGGCCACTACATACGCTGTATTGTTTTGTTTTCAAACATATTCTGAACAAGTTGAGCTGTATTTAGCATGTATTAAATAAAAGAAATCGGCAATGATTGCAACACAAAGTATGACACAAGATCTGAATATATCGTCTGCATAACGTTTGAGCTGTCAAAGTGTCATTTGAAGTAATTTACAAATCCATACATATTTATTCAGCAAATCATGCAGGCTAACATACGCCAATATGAGCCCAATTATGAAATTTCACCAGAATAAGTTAATATATAAAAAGTCTACTAATGATAATTGAGAATATGACCTTATGATAAAATGTCTAGAAAAATGAATCAGATAAAAAATTCATATCACATTTAAAACGGCACTTCCCTCTGTTAGTGGCCTTGGCGAGAGATAGAAAAGCCTAGAGAAGAAACACTTTGACAAGTATTTTCGGGCAACCTACTCACTGTTTCATACAGGTCTTTATTCAATATTTACACAATTTCTTTAATGCTAGGTGGGTATCTATCAGTTTTGTTGCATTTAAATTGCATGTTTTGCAGAGGAAATGCAGCATTATGAAATATTTAAAGTTGCTATACCTAATAATTCCAAATTAATGGTAATTGAGATCGCTTTCCGTTCATTTCATCTTTTTAAACTTTAAATTTTTTAGAAACTATTCATAGAGACAATTGTATATTTTAAAACTAACCCGAAGCAAAATTTCAAGATTTTGGGCTCAGCAGTAACACAGAAAAAAAAAAAAAATTTCGAAAGTTTTTTGTTTCTGCACTGTTTTATATAGCGACATTTTTAGAAATTGTTCTATTGCGAGAATTTACGTCATGATAAATACAGCCATGTCAATTTTCATGTTTATATTCCTAACAGTTCCATGTTCTTCGTTACTTAGATCATCTTTAGATCTTTTTCCGTCTTTCTATTTTTTAGAATTCGTTCTACAACGAGCATTTACATCTTATTAATTACTACCATGCCAAAGTTTTAGTTTCTAACCCCAACAGTATCCCAAAAATTTTAGAACCTTTCTAGAAATTTTTACGTAACTACCGCATCAAATTTTAAGTTTCTAACCCAATCAATATCGCACAATTCGCAATTTTAGAACTTTTTTGCTCCTGCAGCGATGTAGGTTCTTGCACTGACATAAAATACAGTCTTTTTTTCGGAGCAGAGATGGGCACAAACATTTTTTTAAGTTGGCTATGTAGTTTCAGAGATAACACCTCACAAACGTACAAGCATTAATAATATTATACATTTTATAATATTATTACGCTTTGTAATATTAGCATTAGATGTACAGATAAAAAAGCCATTAATCTCTTACAAACTAAAGTGCGCGGCGTTGCCAAGAATTTGAAGAATGTTTGTTCACAAAAATCAATTTCAAAATTTAACATACAACACAAAACAAACATTAAAAAAAGCAGTCTAAATGTTGTATGAATGAATAATATGAAAACGGTATATAAAAATGTATCAATGTATATAACAGACGCAAAAGAATTGAGCTATAAATGAACTTATTTCAATTTATAATTGGAGCAATAATGTTAAAATACGCCAATATTTCCCTAATCGGGTTTTTATTATGCTTCAATACATTTTTCACACTCATATGACGTTATACTATATCCACCACGTACTTTATATTTCCAATATAACGTAATATTTTCCTCTTTTACGTGGAAACCTTTAAATAGAAAAGTTATGAAGTTATATTCACTTTCATTTAAATTCGTCAAACTATTTATTTCATTTTCATTTTTCACGTGAATATCTTGCAATAGAAAAGTTATGATGTAATATTCACCTTTTTTTAATTCGGCAAACTATTTATTTCATTTTCATTTTTCACGTGGAAATCTTGCAGTAGAAAATTAATTGTTGTAGTAATAATTTTATTGTATATTTTAATTGTTGGCAACTGCTATAACGAAAAATGTTTAAATTTGATAAGAAATTGCTGTTAAATTGGTGGTTTTTTATTAATTAAAAATTAACTATAAATTATTTCGATTTCGGATTACTGTAGTTGCATCGGCCATGTTTTAATACACATGTACGTATCTTTTCACAATTTTGGCTTCCAAATTGTGGATTATTATAGAATTACAAACAGACAGATAGACGAGTTTTTTTTATATATATATCTCTATTTTAAAAAAAGTAACTAATGCTGTCACCGCCGCCGCCGCCGCCAGTTTTGAATTTTTTGTGACCGGAGGTCTTTCTTCGTTAATATTAAGAAAACTATTACATACAAAAATATGAAAATCGGTGGTATTATAGAGAAATGTTTGATCAACACGCTGATGCATACAGTTTTCAAATCGACGAATTATTTTAAGAGATATTTAATGCTAAATTTGGACAAAACCGTTCCATTAAAAAAGTTTTATAGGAGCAAAAACTATACATGGGAATTTAATCATTTCTAGATCATTTTATTCAATAGAAGATCCCGGTGTGCAGGTTTTTTTTAATTTGACTCATTTTTTGAGGTTTTATTTCTATTTTAAATTCAAATATTCAGCATTTTGACAGATATTTTTTACATATTTTAGAAAATGGTATTAATTTAAACTGTTGCCAACTGTATAAATAGCGCAAACAATAATGTTTGCTTCAAATAAAAAAAAATATTTACACGTTACTATTATAAACAGAAAAAACCTTTAAATTAGAATCAAATAATTGGGTATAAAAAGCAGGCACTTATTGGATATTACGCCATAAAAACTATATTTACATGTGAATTTTAAAAGAGAAAGGATATTGTAAAATAAATTCATTAACATGCGTTAGAAATCTTAAGTAGAAGAAATTACGTCACATTACGCTTATTATACAAAATAAACAAAAAATAATATTGCAAAACAGTTTAAATTTAAAAATTGCGCGAGACAAAATATTAGAGGTTAAATATTAGACTTCTTCAAAATTTTATTATTTGTCGTTTGATGTGAGATGTTCAGCTATAAGTATGCAAAATTTCATGTCTCCAACTTAATTAGGGGCTGAGTTAGAGAAATTGCTTAAAATACAGAAATTAGAGACCGGAGGGTTAAATATGACTTTTTCAAAATTTTATGATTTATCGTGTTATCGCAAGTGTTCAGCTATAAGTATGCAAACTTTCATGTCTCCAACTTAATTAGGGGCTGAGTTAGAAAAATTGTTTAAAATACACAAGTTAGAGCCCAGAGGGTTAAATATTAGTCTTTTTCAAAATTTTATTATTTTTCGTTTGATGTGAGGTGTTCAGCTATAAGTATGCAAAATTTCATGACTTCAACTTAAGTAGGGGCTGAGTTAGAAAAATTGCTTAAAATACAGATGTTAGAGCCCAGAGGGTTAAATATTAGACTTTTTCAAAATGTTATTATTTGCCGTTTGATGTGTGGTGTTCAGCTATAAGTATGCAAATTTTCAGGTCTCCGACATATATAGTTTCTGAGAACGGGCTCTGTGACAGACGGACAGACAGACAGACAGACAAAGGAGTGAGGCAGATACGGTTTCGTTAGATGAACGAAACTCTAAAAACATGCTGCGGATGACTGTAACAACATCCTAAAATTACATTACCATCAGCGATCTACCAATCCCGAATTTAGTTTATATTCGGTTCATATATTCTTATTCTTTTGTGCGGCCCTGTAAAATAACTATCAATAATATATACAGTAAAACCTCTGAATAGTGGACACCTCGAGAATGCAGAATTTGTCCTCTTTTTGGAGGTGTCCGCTACTGAGAGTAAAAAATGTACAGTTATTTAAGGGTTGGTCATCAAAAAATGCCCGCTAAATAGAGGTGTCCACTAATCAGGTGTGTCCGTTATGGAGGTTTTACCAGTAAAACCTCTGAATAGCATTCAACTCGGGAGGGCAGAATTTGTCCTCTATTTGGAGGTGTCCCATAATAGACAGACAGATATCCAGAGAAAGGTAACCTCCCGGAGCAATAAATACTCATGTCTTTTGTTTTAATCATCCACAATCATTTCTAAATTTCGTTATACGAGTATTAAAAAAATCTGTTAATTTCCAGTCGATAGATTGACAACTATCTTTTAGCCTGAGTTTTTAGCCTGATTTAGCCTGTTGTATGTCATACAACGGCCAGATTTTATACAACAGGCTAAAAACGGTCACCGTGGTAAGGAGTACTGTATTATTATTTGTTTGCCCACCAAAACTGGTTGCCACGGGTTGTTGCAAGGTTTGTGATCACGTGATTGAAACTGATCTTTTCAATATTACTACGTGCGTATTTTTTTTTATTTGCTCCATGTGTTCAAACCAGTTGTCTATGAAAACATCCACCGGTGAAAGTGACGCACACCAAATTTCTGTGACGTATGCAGATAAATTGTGCTTTTTTTTATCAGTTTTTTTAATATATTAGGTAGCTTTCTTTACAAAAAAGCTACCTATTGCAGCCGTTCGGAGGAAAGCGATTTCAAAAAATTTTGGTATATTTTCATCGATCATGACCCCCAGACCCCGAAACCACCCTCCGTTCAAAATTGATATATATATATATATATATATATATATATATATATATCTGACCTATGTCACACTGTAACTCCCGTAATTATGAACCGATTTCGATGTAATTCGGTGTGTACATAGTACATACCAATGTCTCGACCGAGTTCGTTGGCCAGCTTCATCCGCCGTTTTGTTTCAAAATGGCGGCCATTTAAAATTTTTAAAAAAATTTAAAACTTGAAATGTGGTACAAAAAAATTAAAAATGGAAAAATATTTTTTTCTTATGTATTTCACCTTTATACAAAGATTCCGGAGCAGTTTTTGTTTCGTCTATATCTTAAAAAATGGCTGAGTTATAGCATTTTGAATTTCTAGTGTGGCTGACATTTTGAAACGTCCTGAATTTTGTCACGCGATAAAAGGCGTATTTATGAACCGATTTGTATGTAATTCAGTGTGTACATAGTACATACCAATCTTTCGACCGAGTTCGTTGGCCAGCTTCATCCGCCATTTTGTTTCAAAATGGCGGCCATTTAAAATTTTTTTAAAAATTTAAAATTTGAAATGTGGTACCAAAAAATTGAAAATGGAAAAATATATTTTCTTATGTATTTCACCTTTATACAAAGATTTTGGAGCATTTTTTGTTTCGTTTATATCTTAAAAAATGGATGAGTTATAGCATTTTGAATTTCTAGCGTGGCTGACATTTTGAAACGTCCTGAATTTTGTCACGCGATAAAAGGCGTATTTATGAACCGATTTGGATGTAACTTCGTTTATACATAGTACATACCAATGTCTCGACCGGGTTCGTTGGTCAGCTTCATCCGCCATCTTGTTTAAAAATGGTGGCCATTTAAATTTTTAAGAAAAATTTAAATTTGAAATGTGGTAACAAAAAATTAAAAATTGAAAAAATATTTTCTTCTTATGTGTTTGACCTTGATAAAAAGATTCGGGAGCAGTTTTTGTTTCGTCTATATCTTAAGAAATGGCTGAGTTATAGCATTTTGAATTTCTGACATTTTGAAACGTCCTGATTTTTCTCACGTAATAACAGGCGTATTTATGAACCGACTTGGATGTACCTTGGTGTGTACATAGTACATACAAATATCTCGACCGAGTTCGTTGGCCGGATTCATCCGCCATCTTGTTTCAAAATGGCGGCCATTTTAAAAAATAAAAAAATAAAAAAATTTAAATGAGATACCAAAAAATTCGAAAGTGAAAAAGATTTTTTGGTATGTGTTTGACCTTAATACAAAGATTCCGGAACAGTTTTTCTTTCGTCTATATCTAAAAAAAATTGGCTGAGTAATAGCATTTTGAATTTCTCTTGTGGCTGACATTTTAAAACGACCTGATTTTTGTCACGCGATAACAGGCGTAATTATGAACCTATTTGGATGTAACTTGGTCTGTACATAGTGCATACCAATGTCTCGACCGAGTTCGTTGGCCAGCGTCATTCGCCATCTTGGTTCAAAAGGGTTGCCATTAAAAAAAATTAAATTTAAAATTCAAAATGAGGTATTAAACAATTGGAAAATGAAAAAGATTTTTTTATGTGTTTGGCCTTGATACAAAGATTCCGGAGCAGTTTTTGTTTCTGAAAACTTTTTCTTTTGTTTATATCTTAAAAAATGGTTGATTTATAGCACTTTGAATTTCTAGCATGGCTAACATTTTGAAACGATCTTGTATTTGTCACGCGATAACACACGTATTCGCCTATTTTGATGTAAGAAGGCATGTGGATAGTATACATCAACACCTCGACCAAGTTCGCTGGCCAGATTCATCAGCCATCTTGTTTCAAAATGGCGACCATTAAATTAAAATATATATATATATTTAAAGTGAGGTGCAAAAAAATTAGAAATTGAAAAAGGTTTCTTTCTTAAGTATTTGACCTTGATATAAGGATTCATGAGCATTTTTTGTTTGTCTTTACCTTAAAAAATGGCACAGATATAGCAGTTTCAATTTCTATTGTGGGTGACATTTTGAAAAATCTGATTTTTTGCATGCGACAGCACTCCTATATATTAACCGATTCCGATGTGAGTGAGCATGTGCACAGCAATTACTAAGGTCTCGACCAAGTTCACTGCTTAGCCTCATCCACCATGTTGTCTTAAAATGACAGGCACTTTAAGAAATTGCCGAATTTGGCAGCCAAATATATCTTACTTTAAAGAAAAGCAGCTTGGATAAAGCTGACTAATTTCGCGAAATTCTCATTCATTATATTGATAAAAATTAGTATTGAATCTCCTATATTCGGTTTCCACTAAATTGAGCTTCGTGTGTTTGAATGATATAATTTGGCTTTTTTTAAATAAGGATTATGAAAGCTACCTCTTCCTCCCGGCACTGGCCGGAAGGACTTTTTTTAAACGGTTTGGAACTTATTTTTCGTAGTAGGTGCATTCAGTAGGTGGCCCTCATAGGTACCTTCTGGTGCAATCAGAAACGAAATCCGACAAATATTTTTTGAGTTATGCTTGACGAAAGATTTTTATTAGGCTTTTTTTTTAGTAGGACATGGCGTTAATATCCATCGTAGCTGTAATGTGTCCGGACGGCAATATTTCGCTGAGTATTAGCCTTCGCTTCGCTCAGACAATTATTAATGCCTCTATGTTTTATACGTTATTAATGCAATACCTCTCATTAGCATTGATTAATTTCTTAATAATTTTTCATTATGTATATCTGAAAACTATTTTCAGAATAATCATTTGTGTTTTTATGATTATTAGATTTATTGATGACTAATATATACGTCCTTAAAAAAAAAAGAAAAAGAAAAAGAAAAAAAAAGCCGTTTTCAGATACTTATAAGGTTTCTTTTTTTTCTTTTTACAGCATAAGGCAGGTTGTTGGTAGATTATAAGAGCTACGATAGTATTTTTCACACGAGGGCAAAACAGACAGTTTAATGTGAAATCTTCTCAGTTCATTCTACTTTAAACAGGAAAACTGGAAACATAGATACCTGAATTGGTATTTGAACTCGGCACCTCTTGTCCAGTAGCCAGTGCCCTAACTATCACACAAGCAAGTGCGCGTTGTACTAAAAGTAATGTACTAAAAGTATTGTACAAAAAGTATTGTGCTAAAAGTAATGTACTAAAAGTACTGTACTAAAAATTTGAATTCAACCTGAAACCTTGCTCTTCAGTTTATCAGCTTTCAGATTATGTTTTTTTTTTTTTTTTTTTTTTTTTTTTTTCAAATTATTTGGTTATTATAAAAACGTACAAAAGTGGAAATGTTGCTGGATTATACGCGGAACGTTACTATTTTTCTTAAAGTGTGGTATCGACTAATGTGAGGTTTCTAGTCTGGGTATCGCTACATTAAGAAGTTCGGCCGGGTGGGTGACATACCAGATGGTTTGCGCACAACAAGCCCCGCGCAGCGTTGGTCAATCTACTAAGAAACGGACCACAACCCGGAAGCAGGACCCGAAAACGCTACATTAACAACGAGAAATGCTATTAGAAGTCATGTAGAATGTCGTCCACGTATAACAACACCAACAGATGGCAGACTTGTGGCATTAACCCCTTGCCTGTAACAGCCTTACTCAGTTCGGGCAACGCAAATGCGGCAACCTTGGAATGCCAGATCTGAGTTCGGGCAAGAGAAAAATCGGTATTTCCATTCCGTGAAGCCCGAACTCAGTTCCTGCAATGCATAATATGTAATTTACCATTTTCTCAATAGATGGCGATATTTTCCCGCAAAAAGTTCGGCAGTTTCGCGCTATTTGTCAGAATTTTGTAATTTTGCACTTCAGTCAAAATTAAAGAAAAAAAATTCTTTTTGGCAGGTTTTTCTCAAATATATTCTACAGGCAAGGGGTTAATGGCTGGCACAACCGAACAATGTGAACAGTTCGCATAAATATAGCTTTTTCTAATAACTGGATTAATTTCTATAAACAGAAACTACTCAATATGGTAAACAGAACTTTCTGTTACACATGGCATTTTTTTTTTAAATCACCGGTATAGTTTTTCTTACACTTTTGAGTAGTTTTATGAAATCAAAAAAATGTTCACATGTGCCCCGTCATCGGGGTAGTTCTGAACACTCGTGGGGCACATGTGAACACAAGGAAAAAGTATCCTTTGACGTGCTTTTTATTCTGTTATTTATTTGTCAACATAATCATTAGTTATATTACCTATTAAGTTTACCATAAAGAATATATATATATATATATATATATTTCTCTTGTTTCTGGGTGATATGTTTAAGCACAAGATTATAAAAGGAAAATAAGGAGATTGGGGAAGGGGGGGGGCTTAGATGATTAATTAAGTATTGTTGCAATAAAATAAAAAAACAAAGAAGCATTTTTAAAAAAAGAAATTAAAACTTTAAAATTTTGCTTAGGACTTTTTGTTTGGGGGACATTTTAGGGGAGGGGGGGAATTTACATCTATTTATCGGAAATCTGCCACAATACGAAAGATTCTCATTCCTGTATTTGCCTTATTTACTTGTAATTTATAGATAAAGAAGGTTTTTTTTAGTTATTTAAAAAAATAATCTCGACTATCTCCCCCCTCTAACCTCTTTTGCTTTTGAAAGAGGGGAGGGGGGGGGATTACAAGCGGGATATTATGTTAGATATCAGTTTAAAAATTTTACTTTCTTGAAATATTACTGATATCTATCTCCATTCAAAGCATCATATCTGTATTAGAGATGGAAGTAAGCCATCATTGCAAGTTTAGAACAAATGTAAAAGAAAAATTTGCAAAGTTGTTCAAGGTAATACTTTTGTATTAACAATGCATAAAAAATATTGTTGTGAAAAGGAACAGAATTTGACAGTGATTGAAAGGAGCAGAATCAAAGAATGATTATTGGGGTACTTACGAACTGTTCACATCTGCCCAGTTAGTCTGTTCACAACTGCCCCACATAGCTGCTAGAGTTATATTGGTGAATCATTAACATTTCTGAGTTTTACAAGAAAAAAGAACTTTATCAAAAATATTTATTAGTACTCATAGTATATGTTATAATACTAAAAGTCAAATAAATGAATAAATAAATAAAGTTATTCGCTTGACAAATTGAAACAAAGATTTTACTTTTGCGATCTATAAACAGTGTTTTGTCTACAGAGGACAAATAAATGTCAAAGAGGTTCAAACATTTTTTACCATATGTCTACAGGTGTTATCATCTTTAGTAGTTTTTTTTTTTTCAAATAAAAAAACTTATGATAACTATTGAAAAATTGCGATGTTCACATGCGCCCCATGTTCACATGTGTCCCCTTCTCCCCTATAGTTAAATTCCACTGGAGGGCCACTAGTTTCTCAACAAACTATATACAGGCGACTTAGCCAACATGGTTTTTATGCCGGGCGTCCGACGATATGTGTTCCACTTACCTCTTGTCACCGGCGTAATCGGTATCTAGGGTGAAGAGAGCACGTAGTATAAACCGCAAACCAGTAGAGCAATGTAATGGTCTCTGACGAACCCAGGTTTAGTTTAGAGAGTGACAGTCGAGGTTTTGCCATATGGAGATATCGTGGCTTGCGAAACAGTGCTTTATACATGAAATGCACCAACGCAGGGGAGGTAGCATGCGCATATGTGGCTGCATTATTATCAATGAACGAACGCCTCAGCACCATTGATAACGATCATGCCTGTGACGAAAGATAAGTGGGACACATATTCTCGGACATTTGACATAATGACCGCTTTTACTAATTCGCCTATATACAGTTTGAAGCAAAACAAGCAGCCCACCAGCGGCATTTAACTCTGCTGCTATCGTCCTTTCTGGGTTCGTGTTCGCCCTTGCTTCACTGTTCGGTTGAGCACGGGACGTTATTGCCCGAAATCGGTCATATGATCGTGTTGTTATAGTTCATGTCCTTCTACACGATTTCTACTAGCATTTCCCTTTGAAATATAGCGGTACCACAACCTTGAAACCATAGATTGGTCGACACTAACAGCTTTGGTAACATCGGCCTTACGCTTGTCAGACTCCATCATGTTGTCCTATTCTCTAAAATGGCAGATTTGACTGGTTTAATAAGAACCATAATTAAACCTAGTTTGCGTACAATTTTCTTATTCTGTGTATAAACTTTCAACGTTCTTCAACAAAAACGTTTTTGGAAAACAATGATTTATTTAAGAATGCAACACTTATGGACGTAAGGGTAGATATTGAAATATTTTTATGTATAACAGTTTCTTCGAGGCATTTAATGAAGAGAGAATATGCATTTAAGAAATTAGGGGGCTCTGCCCCGTACGAGCTACGCTCGTTAACTCCCGTTCCGACACCCCAGATTCTAAAAGCAGGCAAATTTCATCATCTTTAAAAAGGTTGAATTATAATTTTAAAAAACAGTGGCGATCTCCCTGTAAACGGGTTTTCATTCATATTCTTTTGTTTGGAATTTTTTTAAGGCGAAATCAGCGTTTGTTAAGGGATACGAAGGCTGTTTTCGTCTTTGATTAAAAAAAAAAAAAAAAAAAAAAAAAGTTAAAAATTGGAAAATAAGCTAATGTAAAATGAATTAAGTAAACAGAGTCTTTGTCTCTCGGTTTTTTAAGAACTCTATAAGACAGTTCTTTTAAATAACACATATGAAATGTATCGTTTTATATCTGACGTAATTTTCACCAAAGTTTTCTTTCTCTTTTTAATATTCACATGAAAATACTTTTGTTGTCAGAAAGGAAATATTTTTGTGCTGTCTCAGAATTCACGATAATAGTTGAAAAGATTATCTCAAAATATGAAATCAATGTCTCGCGCAAATATATATTTTTTAATTTTAACTGTTTTGCTAACTGTCACTTATTTGGCCTTTTTAAATATGACGTAAATTTCCTCTATTTTGGACTTTTAACGCATAATAATGAATTTATTATTTAAAAATTTTCTGCCTCTTTTGAAATTCATGTGTAACTGTAGTTTTTATGACGGAATGTTCAATATTTTCCCGATTTTTAACACGTAATAACTTAATTCTCATTTGAAAGTTTTTTTTTTCTGATCATAATAGCCTCGTGTAAATAAATTTTTAATTTGAAAGAAATATTATTCTTTGCGCTGTTTTTAAATTTGGCAACAATTTAAAATAATTTCCTTTTCTAAAATATGTAAAAAATATGTCTCGAAATGCTGAAAATTCGTATTTAAAATGGAGATATATCCTTAAAAAAAAAGTCAAATTAAAAAAAATAAATGCAGTCTGCTCACGGGGAACTTCTAATGTATTATATGATGTAAAAATGTTTAAATTCATATGTATAGTTTTTGCTAAAATAATTTTTTTTAATAAAACGATTTTGATCAACTTTAACATTAAATATCTCTTAAAATAACTATTTGATTTAAAAACTGTCTGCATCAGCGTGTTTATCAAACATTTTTCTATAACAGCACCAATTTTCATATTTTTGTATGAAACAGTTTACTTAATATTAGTGAAGAAAGACCTTCCGGTCACAAGAAATATGGATGCCGATCTAGGAGTGTACCGGGAAGATCTACGCAGATTTTTATTGGTCCATTTCCAAATCGTTACTTTATATATATATATATATATAAGGATACTAGCCGAAAAAGTTTTAAAAAAATTTTAAAATACCCGTTAATCAGAAAAATTATAATTGTTTTAAATATAAAAAAGGAGAAGGGTAGTAACGTAAAAGCAGTTGTCAAAATATCATGAAAAATCCTTTGCCGAATCAGGGTTAACAGTTTGGCTTCCATTTCTATTCCGAAATTTTAAATTCAAAGCTGAATTTTTTAAAAGAATAATTTTTACGTTAGGTAATCCCGAAATGTATGTCAGTAAGTAAAGGAAATAATACGATACATAATTTCTGGTATACACAGTGAATTTTTCATTAAAAATGGAGATCATACTGGCAACCCTGTGTCAAATGTTTCCTATATTTATTGTAATTTGAACGTTTAAATGTTTCTTTGTAAAAAAAAAAAAAAAAAAAAAAATATATATATATATATATATATATATATATATATATATTTTATTTTAAGAATCTCCATGTATTACTCTAATCTTAGTCTACAGCGTGACTTTCCAAAAAATAATTTAGGAAAAAAACGCATAAAGAATAATCTAATAGCTCAAATTTGGATTTATTCTCCTTAAAAATCAAATCGGTCCACTATGAAAGCAACTGTTTTAGAGTCTTTTTATCTATAAGGAAAAAGAAAATTAGATAAGAATTTGCGTTGTTTAGAGAGATGATATTTTAAGAGTATAAACAGTAAATTGAAGATTAGAGTGACGCAAAAACCAGCGTATACATATGCAAAGAGGAAATGACAATATGAAAAAAAGAAACTCAGCCTCTCAAGATTAAATTATATATAAAAAATGCACAAGTCATTAACTGAAGTAATTAAAATATGTCTTTGATGTTATACTTGTATAAAATGCGAACTGTCACAGATCATGGAACTATGAATAAAGAGCAATTGACTTATCCTCAAATTGGTAAAGTGTCAACTTCCACCAGTAAATTTGAATATAAAAATTTTCCTATTATTTAAACGCTTTATCAGTATAAAATTTCAGCCATAATTACAGCCAAAACATATATTTACTTTTACTGGTGGAAGTTTAGCTCGGCAGTATATAGGACCTGCGTTTGCGGCATAATGTGACAACCAGTGTTGCTAGATGGGGCACTTTTTAAAATTCAGATTCTTGATTGGCACCACTTTTGGAAATTGTAAAATGCCTCTTATTTAGTGACATATTAATTAAGGCGAAAACAAAGGTAATTTTACCGTTTAAAAAAAGTGTTTGCAATCAAGAAATCTGAATTGAAAAAAGGTAGTCCACTGGCAACAACCTCCTCTCAGTATCAGTGAAAAAAGTTATATCACACGGACAACTTCCAACACTAGAAACGAATATAAATGTTTACCATATTTGTGGGAGAAATTTTGCATGTATAAGCAACAAAAGTAAAGCGAAATTTTGTATTCAAAAATTTAATGGTGAAAATTTGATTCGGCGGCGGTAACTATAAACAGTTGATCCGTCGTGGAAAATCAGTAGCCATCTTATGACAACCTCCTCAGTTACTTCACTTTTAACTGATATATTCTACTCTATATGTCTACTCCTCTGTAATCATAACTCCATTTCACAGATAACAAGGATATATATTCAATGTTTGACATGCCTATGGATTTACATTAATTCGACTCCAGTCTAAATAAATAATTACGGGAGTTAAATTTTTAGTTATGCATCAAAATATGTATAGATGATATTGTAGCATCAACAATGAAAATCACATACCAAACCCCAGTATACTGTCGCAAGAACAATACTTTGCCTGATGGATTTACAAAAGTATTTTTTTTTTTTTTTTTTAGTTGATTTCGTTGCATCAAAGGATGAAAGTTTATATCTACTGTTCACATCCTGTGAAATTAAAAAATAATATATAGCATATGTATGCCAAACTCCACCATGATAATGTAAGTTTTTGTGTGCGTTTTTCTGCATACAAAATAAGGACATAGATACGCTTTTTCAACTTGGATCCAACATACTAATACTACATTATATACCCACAAATATACGAAAATATTTAAATGAGAAATAATTTCCTTCGGAATATTCTCTTAAAAGACAGTTAATTTTCTCCTCTATATCGAGTTAGATCTAATCGACCATCTAATATTAAACCCCCCAATGTAGCGATGAGTAAAATGAATGATTTTACTATTCGAATGAATCATTCGGGTTTGTGCAAAAGCAAAACTGAGAACCTAAGCGATATAAGTAAGCGTCCTATCTTATATGGGAGAAGTAATCGCAAGATTAAAAGCGAGGCCACATCAATCAAGGTCATGCGCCACGTAGCGGATGGAGTATGAACTACAGGTAGATACCTAACTATTTTCTTACTGACACCACTAAAATTGTAAAGTTTTTTTCAACTTGATTAATAACTGAAGTGACTCTGACAAGGCGAAGAAAACTGCGTGGTGTCAAGTGCATCTGGATGTCCCTCTCGCTACGCCATTATTTTGCAATAAATGCGGCAAACAAAATTCCTTTCCATGAGTAACTAAAGGTTTAGAAAATATGTGACACACTAAAAGCACTCGTATGTGAATTATCACTCCGTCCACAAGGTGGTGCAGCTATGTTAATTTACGCCTGATTCCAGCATTAAGTTTGTTCGCTTACTTATAACGCTTTGCTGAGAACCTTTGTTTTTTAAAAACACAATTTCTACCAGAAAGTTTGTATCGAAAAAGAAGTTTTTCGTTTTAATTAGCGTGAATTTAAGAATCCATGAAATTGTACCAATGCTTTCTTTTAAAAAATTTCTGAAGAAAATTGATTAATAAAACTGCGACGGCTAGAAACTATTCTTTTTTCTTTTTTTTTTTTTTTACTAAATTTGTGGTGTTAATTGATTAAAAATATAAACAAAGGTTGGACACTATATTTTATCGTATGCCCCAATACTTCATTTGATAGTAAAATAATTCATTCGGTCTATCACTACTTTTATGGGCAGTGGTTCATTTTTGGACCATTAATTTTAATGCCACATTGGCCCCAGATTTTTGGAATGAAAATTTTCTTTTTATTAAGTACGTGAAGAAAAGCTTTTACTTGATTTTTTAATAAATTTGTTTGTAAATTCTGGTGTCAGTCAATCATTTGAGAATTTGACGAGCAGAAGTAGTTTATCCCTGGAAGGGTTAACACTTATCCTTCAATATAAAAAAAAGTTCTAAAATATCTTTCATTGCAATTATTTTCATTTAAAATTTCTAAAAAAAAACCTTAAATATTTTAGGAAAAACTTAATAGTATTGTTAAAATTTAAAATTTAATTTCGAGGACAGATTTAATTTTTACTTTTTCTTTACTTTTACAAGAAAGTATTGGATTCGTGAAAATTTTCGATTTCACGTATTTACGCGTTTTAGTGGTCAGAGATCCCGAAAAACAGGTTTTTATAAAATGTCTGTATGTGAGTCTGTCTGTATTTGACACAAATTTTGTGAGCGCTTTATCTCAAGAACACGGAATTTAATAAAAATTTATATTCTGTTAGTCCCTAATATAAATTGGTGCTGATTAGTTTTGCTGTAAATCGCTCAACAGTTGACGCTGCTATGCTGCATTTTTCACGATTTCCGCAAAAGCTATATCTCAAGAACTAATGCTCAGAATTTAATAAAAAAATATATTCTGTTAGTCCCTGATACAAATTGGTGCTGATCAATTTTTGCTGTAAATCGCTCAACAAGTGGTGCTGCTGTGCTGCATTTTTAACGATTTCCGCAATAGCTCTATCTCAAGAACTAATGCACAATTTGTTATCTAACTTAGTATTCAGTTAAATGTTGACACAAAGTTTTGCTGATTAGGTTTTGGTGTTAATCGCTCAATAGGTGACGCTGTTATGCTGCATTTTGCGGAAATTACACGATTTTAGGTATAGTCATATTTCGAGCTTTAATGCACGGAACTTCATATCTTTAGAATCCTCATGTAGGGAATAGATTGCCATTTAATTTTGGCACCGTGGTAGCAATTTTGAAATATTAACGTGTATGAGATTGAAGAAAGTTTTAGAATTGTCACATCCGACTAGTTTGTAAGGCAGGTATTGTAATAGCTATATAATAAATTATATCATAAATAACAATATATTCTCTTTTTATTATTCACATACTTCACATGTCTTCACATGTCTTCAGAAAAGAATATCATAAAATAAATACCATCAATAATAATAAATATATTTTGAAGCATAGGGTTTCTTATAAATTATTATTTTAGAAAATTCTATAAAATATTCATAAATATATGAATTAATCATGTTTTTGGCACAATTTTGGCAGAATGTTTTCTCGAAAATCATAAATCTAAACTATTTATGTTTCGATGCTCCAATAACACTGGCTAGACGAAAAATGCATTTTTTTCCTTTAAGAATTATCTTTTCACAGGATAGCTTCAGACTTTGAATTTTAGAATAAAATGATATATAATGATAAAAAATATATAATAAATATATGTATAAAATATATATAAAACGCCGATATATATAAAAATAATATATATACAGGGTGTTCCGTTAAAGGGGTCCAATATTAATAGGGGTAATAGAGGAGATCACATAAATCAGTATATAATGCCTGGCCGTATCTCAATAATTTTCAAGTTACAGCAAATAGAATGAAAAATCGGAAATTTGTAAAAAAACCCTCATTGCTAAACTATCGATAATGCTACATAAAAACGAAGCACACATTTAGAAAGAGCAGAAAAAATCCTACGAAATGACATAAGTTGTTTTAGAATATTGAGAATTAATGGCGAGTTACAAGCTCTGAAACAGTGAAAAAATACAAAATAAAATATTTAGCAAAATAGTTAATCGTTAATTCCAAAAATGCAACTCTACCTACATCAAGGAAAATGTTATAAAATTTGGTCCATTCCGAAAGCTTTCGAAGAAGCTGACAATAAACCATATCAGTTTAATTGTATGGGAGAAATCAAGCAGTTCCCTAGTTACAACTCTGTACTGTTGCACGCTCGGAAAGGGCGAAACTCCGCCCATGACGATTGTAAACACCCCGTTTTAATATCATTCAATTATACATTTCTGATCAACCTCTATCAATACCCTTTCATTATTGAGTCTGGTCAAGTGAATGACATATTGTGCAGCTCTCGCCTTGTCTTAAAGCAAACTCCGTGACTGCTGCGTTTCCTCCATGAACTTTCAGAATGATGAAGAAGAAGTACTTTTTATGCAAATTTTCTATGTGTATAGGAATAAAAGTGTAATAAAACAGCAGTCATCAGTGGGCGTTATGTTAAAGGGAGGCTGTTGTAAGTGGGATTGTAGTAAGTTGATGTATAATAATTATGCCGGAATACTCTAACGAAGAATATGCGGACATGCATCTGATGTACGGGCAAGCTCATAGAAATGCATGTCTAGCACAGCGCATGTACCGTGAGCAATTTCCAAGGAGACGTTGCCCAAGTTCGAAACTCTTCATAAAAATCGATAGACTATTACGGGAGACTGGATCGTTTAATACAGCAAGCATTGATGCAGGGAAACCTCGACATGTACGAACACCTGCAATGGAAGAAGATGTACTGAATATTTTTAAAAATAACCCCTCCACGAGTACACGAGCTGCTGCGTCTGAAGTCGGTGTTTCTCACCAAAGTGTGTGGCGTGTTCTGCGTGCAGAAAACATGCACCCCTTTCATGTGCAGCGGGTACAACTGTTATCAGTAACAGATTGTGCTCAGCGGACAGAATTCGTACGCTGGTTGCTTAATGTACCAGAAAATAATCCACAATTTCTGGAAAATATTTTATTTACTGATGAAGGAACATTTACGAGAGAGGGCGTGGTAAACACGCACAATATGCACACATGGTCATATACAAATCCGCACACTGTTTTCCCGTCGAACGCACAACAAAAGTACAGTGTGAACATATGGGCAGGTGTCCTCGGCGATTATCTCATAGGACCATATTTACTCCCAGATGTACTCAATGGCAGTACGTACTTGGTTTTCCTACGGGATATCTTACCGCAGTTACTGCAAAATGTGCCAGCAACATTGCGCCACAATATGTGGTTTATGCACGATGGCGCACCGGCACATTTTTTCATAGGTGTTCGCAATCACCTCAGTTCAACATATATTGGGAAATGGATTGGACGCAGTGGACCTGTTGCTTGGCCTGCACGCTCTCCAGACCTCAATCCGTTAGACTTTTTTGTTTGGGGACACCTTAAATCGCTGGTGTATGAAACGCCTGTGGATACACCGGAGGATTTACTAGCGCGAATCGTTGTCGCTGCAGGAGACATTCCCAACTCCGTCGGAGTTTTTCGGCGTGTTCACCAATCTTTACGACGTCGCTGTCGGCTGTGCGATTCTGTTAATGGGCGCAACTTCGAACACCTATTATAATAATGTCCGTTCGTCTGCCTTCCGACATTGAACTGTGCAGTGCAGGCCAGAAGACTATGCTTCACATATGTCATAAAGTACGTGGAATGTAATTCTTTATTTGTCATTTTTCTTTTATTTTCAACACTTTTTGGCACAGTATTTTGCAAGTCACAGACTGTGGTGTACTCAAATTGTAAATTACAAAGTTTGTATGAATTAATTTAAAATTTAGTGTCTTTTTTAAATTTATAATTAATAAAATTATTATGCTATTTGTTATCATTATTTCCTATCATAAATTATGATGCACATATACATACAATAATTGTCCATGTAAAACATGTACTGAAACTTCTTGCATAGTTACAAATCGCAATATTTTTAACTATTTCCGAATTTTCACCACCAATTTAATTTTAAAGAATTTAACTTAAGCTTTATATCAATAAAAGATCACTTTAAAATGTAGACTATTATTGTAAAGTTATTTTGGTTCATTCAACTCTTGAATAATTAAAAATGTTGCATCTCAGAAGAAGCATGATCGAAAATGTATAGTTGAGAGTAATTAAAAAGGCGATGTTTCCAATCGTGATGGGCGGAGTTTAACCTTTGCTAGTGTCAAAGAAAGCGGGGTTGTAACTAATTAACTGATTAATTTCTCTCACACAATTAAACCGATATGGTTCATTGTAAGCTTTTTCGAAAGTTTTCGGAATGGACCAAATTTTACTAAATTTTCCTTGTTGTAGCTAGAGTTGTCTTTTTGGAATTAACGATTAACTATTTTGATGTATATTGGATTTCGTACTTTTTTCACTGTTTCAGGGCTTGTAACTCATCAATAAATATTGCTATTTTAATACAATTGATGTCATTTTGTAGGTTTTTTTCTGCTCTTTCTAAATAGGTGCTTCGTTTTTATGTAGCATTATCGATAGTTTAGCAATGAGGGTTCTTTTACCATTTTCCGAATTTTCATTCTTTTTGCTGTAACTTGAAAACTATTGAGATCCGACCAGGCTTTATATACTGATTTATGCTCCATGTGATCTCCTCTATCACCCCTATTAATATTGGACCCCTTTAACGGAACACCCTGTATATAAGCCGTTCGCTGAATGTATGTCCTTTATACAAATCTTCAATTTTTGACCGATTTGCACGAAACTTGCTATACATACGCTTTAGAACCTGGAAAAAATCGCTGTCTACTTTAAAAAAATAATCAGATCACTATTTATCCCTTTTGTCTACCACCTTCCATAATTTAACATTATAGAAATATCACTTTTTAAATTTTCTAATTTAATTATTTCTTTCCAGTTGCCACACCCTAATAAATGGTACAATAATTTTAAAAAATGATAACAGGTGAACTTTCTTTTTATAAGCTAACTAGCAAACCGCACGGCATTGCTCGCGTAATAGTTGAAATATGCCAAGTGATATTTGCATGACTAATTTTTATTAGAAGCACACTTTTTGGAAAAATTCAAAAATTACAAATTAAGCATCAGTTTGACTAAACTTCATTATAAAGGTGCAATAGACAGAAATGAGATTTTAATTAATAGGATGAACTAAAACTAATTCAAAATAAATGATAATTTAGAAAGTATTTTGAGTCTTTTATGTCCATTTTATACGCTCTTTTCAGTATTCATTTGAAGTTTTGAATTTTTTAGAAACCATCTTAACACATTTACATCTTAATATTAACCATCATGTCAAATTCCAAGCTTCTTGTCTAACAGCCTACCAACTCTATGGCGTTAGTTGCACCAACATAAAATGCCGAAATAGAGTTGAAATAGAATGTCTCGAAAAATGTTGAAACAGGGAGTGTCATCATTAATTTGTCAACATTAACCTTGAAATCGGTTGTTATTTCCTAATATTCTATAGAAAACGGAATTAAGATGATTTTAAAGGCTTTCTTGTTATTCCTTCCAACCAGGTGGTAGGGACACAGGCATAAAATATAGCCCGTATAGAATCAGGGACTATCAATCTTGATTCGTAACTAATAACTTGTGTAATCGGTTTATTATTTCGGGAGATTCTATAGGAATCGTAATTTAGGACATTTTTAGAATGATTTTCGCTCCTTCCCTTCGTTTCATCACTTTTTAATTTCGAATTTATTTTCGACTGCTCTTAGAGGACATTTATAAGTGTAACTGCCGTGCTATATTTAAAGTTTCTAGCCTCTTCAGAACCGCAGAAATCGGAATTTAGAAAGTTTTTTGCTCCTTCAACCCTCTAGGTCCTGCGACACCGACATAAAATATAGCTTATGTCTGAGCAGATTCTATCGCTTGCATAAAAATTGTAATTTAGAACGCTTTTCGCTCACTTCATACTTTTAAATTTGGAATTTTCTGTCGACAATTCTTAGAAAGCATTTGCATCTTTGAAGTAAATACCATTTCAAATTAAAAATGTTAGACCCCCTCAATAACACAAAAAACGCAATTTCGAACATTTTTTGTTCCTGTAACACCCATGTGGTAGTGACAACAACGTAAAATATAGACTATGTTGGAGCGGGGACAGTCACCATCAATTTGAAACTAATACTTCTGAAATCGGTTTATATTTTCTGAGATTGCGTAGAAATCGCTATTTAGAACGTTTTTAGAACGCTTTTCGTTCATTTTCACCTCTTTTTAATTTCAAATTTTTAAGGAAAAATTCTCAGAGAGCATTTACATCTCATAAGTAATTATCATGCCAAATTTCATGTTGCTAGCCCCTTCAGTATCACAAAAATCACAATTTGGAACTTTCTTTAAAATGCAACCGCAAGGTGATAGTGACGCCGACATAAAATAGATCCTATATTGGAGCAAGGGCTGTCATCATGAATTTCCAACCATTACTTTTGAAATCGGTTGGGTACTTTCTGAGATTGCGTAGAAATCGCCATTTAGAACGTTTTTTAAGACGTTTTTCGTCCATTTTCCCCCCTTTTAAATTTCTAATTATTTAGGAAATGTTCTTAGAGATCATTTATGTTTTATAAGTAACAACCATGCCTTGTTTCAAGTTGCTAGTCCCTGCATTATTACAAAAAACGCTATTTAGATCGTTTTTTGCTCCTTCACCCCCTTTGGGGTAGTGGCACCGACATGAAATACAGCCAATGGTAGAGCGAGGGCTGTCACCTTCGTTTTCACACCATTATTTTAAAATCTGCTCGGTACTTCCTGAGATTCCGTAGAAATGGCAATTTAGAAAGTTTTTTAGAACGGTTTTCGCTCATTTTCACCCCTTTTAAATTTCGATTTTTTAGGCAATGTTCTTAGAGATCATTTGAATCTTATAAATAACTGCCCTGCCTAATTTCAGGATTTTAGGCCTTTCAGTAACACAAAAATCTCAATTTAGAACGTTTTTTGCTTTTGAAACCCCTAGGTTGTAGTGACACCGACATGAAATAGAGCCTATGATGGAGCAAGGGCTGACATCATAAATTTCCAACCATTACTTTTGAAATAATAGGCCCTTCAGTAACAGAAAAATCGCATTCTCGATCAATTTTTGCTCCTGCGCCCCCTTTGGGGGTAATGGCACCGACATAAAATGTAGGCTATGTTGGTTTTGCGCACCCCTTTAAAATTTCGAATATTCTTGGAGAAAATTTATATGTAATAATTAACTACCATGTCAAATTCCATGTACCTAGGTCTTTCAGTAACACAAAAACCGCGATTTCGAACTTTTTTTTTGCTGCTGCACCCCCTTTAGGAGTAGTGGCACCGACATAAAATGTAGCCTATGTTGGAGCAAGGGTTGTCACCATTATTTTTTAAATCGGTTTGGTACTTCTTGAGATTGCGTAAAAATCGCCATTTAGAACGTTTTTAGAACGCATTTTGCGCATTTTCACCCTTTTTTAATTTCGATTTTTTTTAATAAATGTTCTTAGAGATCATTTATATGTAATAAGTAACTACTATGCCAAATTCCATGTATCTGGGACCTTCAGTAATACAAAAATCGCAATTTCGATCTTTTTTTTTTTTGCTCCTGCACCCCCTTTCGGGGTAGTGGCACCGGCATAAAATGTAGCCTATGTACGAGCAAGTGTTGTCACCATCATTTTGACATAATTATTTTTTTTAATCGGTTTGGTACTTCCTGAAATTGCGTAAAAATCGCCATTTAAAACGTTTTTTAGGACGCTTTTCGCGCATTTTCACCCCTTTTTCAATTTCGATTTTTTAAAGAAATATCCTTAGAGATCATTAGTATCTTATAAGCAACTACCATTCCAAATTTAATGTTTCTAGGCCCTTCAAAAGCACAAAAAAGCGCATTTTTAGAACGTTTTTTGGTCCTGCACCCCTTTTGGCCAGTGGCACGGACATGGGATATAGATTATGTTCTAAGTAGGACTAACACAATCATTTTGATACCATAACTTTTGGAATCAGTTTGGTAATTCCAGAGCTTACCCCTACAAATAAACATTTTTTATCTCTTTATAATATTAGTATAGATTAGTATAGATAAAAATTCCGAATCAATCGCTATATTTTTGCATTTTCAAAACTGATGTCATTCTAATCAGAAAATGCACATTTTTCATATATAAAATGAAAACTTTAAAAAAACGTGTGTTCAAATGACGTAATATCTTCAGTTGAATGTTTTTGAAGTTAAAAAATCTATTTTGATGTACAGGCGTTTCAATTTCAAGAAAACAATTTAGGAAAAGATAATAATGAAAAAAATCTTTTGCTACTTATGACGTCAATTTCTGTTTAACTGACTTCGCCTTTTAATGATATTTTAATCTGAAGGGAGACTCTTGATCTTCTGAAATTAATCCTTGCCATCCATAAAGGGAATGATTTATTTTTAAACCACTCAAAATAAAATTTCATTTGCATGTATTTATTGCTTTTTTCCGGGAATTGTCAGGGAAATCGTATACTTATTTTACACTTGCTGAAGAATGCATGCAATCTGACTTTAAAAGCTGAAACACCTTACTATAATTACGTCAAAATGACGTGTTTTTTTCCCTGAAATTCAATTTCGCGACTTTTAAAATTAGGTTTAAAAACAATTGAGGCCCTTCACAAACATCAGGTTAAGAATTATTGCATGTTAATATTCTGAAATCGAGTCACATGTCAAGAATTCGCTAAAAACATGAATGATGCTACACTTTTGTAAGCAATGGGTTCCAGAAGATCTATAAGTCACATTTGTTAAAGTACCCGAAATAGCGTAAAGCCTGATTATCGAAGATTAACCTATTTGCTCTTACAACGATAAAAAAAGTTCAGCATTTTTTGTTGTTGTTGTTGTTGTTGATTACTATTCAATAGCGAAATTAGAAGTTCGCTAAAAGACAAAAAAAAAGACCCTCAAGGTTAATTGGTATGTGATTGAACTACTGAATTTTTCATAATTAAATAAAACTTTAACGATAAGTTCTTTGAAAAGATGTAAAAACTTCATTTAAATATATTTTGAAGTTAAAACGTTTACTATAACATAGGCTATTATGAACACTATTTATGAACACTATTTGATGAAAAATATCAGGAAACAATTCACTAAATATGGCGTTACGTTCTATAAATATGTTCAATTTCAACTGCTATATATTTAATTATACCATTTAGCTAAGCGTTTTAGCCCCTTAAATGAAATGATAACATTCTGATATTTATATTAAATTCGATTACAAAAATATGATTTTTGAACGATTTATATGAAATAGAAAATGAAACATAGCAAATATTTTCTAAGAGTATTTTTTTTTTCTTTTATTATTATTATTATTTTAAAGAAAGCTTTAAGACTGGCATCAGGACTGAAAACTTTGGAAATTTAATGTCATTTTTTGGTTATTCGCTGTAGATTTAGTTTTTATGAATAAAAGTCTCCGTTTAAAAATAATCAGGCAATCCAGCCTGGAATATCCGTGGTTAAAGATGATATACATATCCGCCGTTCACAGGATAGAAAAAAATATATCGTTTTTAATATAAAACACTAAAAGAGTTTTTACATTTACTATATTTTTAGAATCTGCAACAGCTAGACCAAAAAGCATCTCTGGTACTTACGTATTAACATTCGCTCAATTGTGATTATTTTTTTATTATTATTATTTATAGCAACCTTCATTAATCTGATAATTTCGACTATTTCGATTTCAAATCTGTTAAATTCGTAATTTAATTTTTTTTGCGGTGTTTCTTTTCGTTTGCCGATTATGTTATGGAACATTGAACGTAAAGTCTCCTAAATAATGAATTATTTATATTGTTTTAAGAGCAATCTGTTTCACCTTTTCCAATCGGGTTGCACGGATATTTAAAAAATATTCTTATTTAAAAATTACAATGAAATACATAAAAAATTGGAAATTGAGAATCACTTTTCAAACAAATAGCATTGAAACTACTCTTTGTTTTCCATTAGACGTTGAAAAAATTGAATGTGTGATGTAAGAGATTAAACAAATTGCAGTAAAAGCAAAATTTATTTGTTAGGTCATTGCCACCCAAAATATGACGTGAGCGTTACTCATGGACATGTCTTTTCCTGATAATATTGAATTTCAGGGCAAATGGGTTCATCTTTCATAATATGGGGTTGCAAATTAAAAAAGTCCTTCCGGCCAGTGCCGGGAGGAAGAGGTAGCTTTCATATTCCTTATTTTAAAAAAGCCAACTTATATTATTCAAACACACGAAGCTCAATTAAGTGGAAACCGAATGTAGGAGATTCAATACTAATTTTTATCAATACTAAATCATTATGAATGAGAATTTCGCAAAATTAATCAGCTTTATCCAAGCTGCTTTTATTTAAAGTAACCTATATTTCGCTGCCAAATTCGGCGATTTCTTAAAGTGCCTGCCATTTTAAGACAACACGGTGGATGAGGCTAACCAGTGAACTTGGTCGAGACCTTAGTAATTGCTGTGCACATGCTCACTCACATCGGAATCGGTTGATACATACGAGTGCTGTCGCATGCAAGAAATCAGATTTTTCAAAATGTCACCCACGTTAGAAATTGAAACTGCTATATCTGAGCCATTTTATAAGATAAAGACAATCAAAAAATGCTCCTGAATCCTTATATCAAGGTCAAATACTTAAGAAAGAAACCTTTTTCAATTTCTAATTTTTTTGCACCTCACTTTAAATATATATATTTTTTATTTAATGGCCGCCATTTTGAAACAAGATGGCTGATGAAGTTGGCCAGCGAAATTGGTCGAGATATTGATGTATACTATCCACATGCCTTCTTCCATCGAAATAGGGGAATACGTGTGGTATCGCGAGACAAATACAAGATCGTTTCAAAGTGTTAGCCATGATAGAAATTCAAAGTGCTATAATTCAACCACTTTTTAGGATATAAACAAAAGAACAAACTTTCAGAAACAAAAACTGCTCCAGAATCTTTGTATCAAGGCCAAACACATAAAAAAAATCTTTTTCATTTTCCAATTTTTTAATACCTCATTTTAAATTTTAAATTACATTTTTTTTTTTAAATGGCAACCCTTTTGAAACAAGATGGCGAATGAAGCTGGCCAACAAACTCGGTCGAAACATCGGTATGTACTATGTACAGACCAAGTTACATTCAAATCGGTTCATAAATACGCCTGTTATCGCGTGACAAAAATCAGGGCGTTTCAAAATGTCAGCCACGCTAGAAATTCAAAATGCTATAACTCAGCCATTTTAGGTAGCTTTCTTTACAAAAAAGCTACCTATTGCAGTCGTTCGGAGGAAAGCGATTTCAAAAAATTTTGGTATATTTTCATCGATCATGACCCCCAGACCCCGAAACCACCCTCCGTACAAAAGTTGATATATATATATATATATATATATATATATATATATATATATATATATATATATATATATATATATATATATATATATATATATATATATATATATATGACCTATGTCACACTGTAACTCCCGTATTTATGAACCGATTTGGATGTAATTCAGTGTGTACATAGTACATACCAGTCTCTCGACTGAGTTCATTGACCAGCTTCATCCGCCGTTTTGTTTCAAAATGGCGGCCATTTAAAAATTTTAAAAAATTTTAAAACTTGAAATGTGGTGCCAAAAAATTAAAAATGGAAAAATATTTTTTTCTTATGTATTTGACCTTTATACAAAGATTCCGGAGCAGTTTTTGTTTCGTCTATATCTTAAAAAATGGCTGAGTTATAGCATTTTGAATTTCTAGCGTGGCTGACATTTTGAAACGTCCTGAATTTTGTCACGCGATAAAAGGCGTATTTATGAGCCGATTTGGATGTAATTCAGTGTGTACATAGTACATACCAATCTCTCGACCGAGTTCATCGGCCAGCTTCATCCGCCATTTTGTTTCAAAACGGCGGCCATTTAAATTTTTTTTTTAATTTAAAATTTGAAATGTGGTACCAAAACATTGAAAGTGGAAAAATATTTTTTCTTATGTATTTGACCTTTATACAAAGATTTCGGAGCAGTTTTTGTTTCGTCTATATCTTAAAAAATGGCTGAGTTATAGCATTTTGAATTTCTAGCGTGGCTGACATTTTGAAACGTCCTGAATTTTGTCACGCGATAAAAGGCGTATTTATGAACCGATTTGGATGTAACTTCGTTTATACATAGTACATACCAATGTCTCGACCGGGTTCGTTGGTCAGCTTCATCCGCCATCTTGTTTAAAAATGGTGGCCATTTAAATGTTTAAGAAAAATTTAAATTTGAAATGTGGTACCAAAAAATAAAAAATTGAAAAAATATTTTCTTCTTATGTGTTTGACCTTCATAAAAAGATTCAGGAGCAGTTTTTGTTTCGTCTATATCTTAAGAAATGGCTGAGTTATAGCATTTTGAATTTCTAGCGTGGCTGACATTTTGAAACGTCCTGGTTTTTCTCACGTAATAACAGGCGTATTTATGAACCGACTTGGATGTACCTTGGTGTGTACATAGTACATACAAATATCTCGACCGAGTTCGTTGGCCGGTTTCATCCGCCATCTTGTTTCAAAATGGCGGCCATTTAAAAAAATAAAAAAATAAAAAAAATTAAATGAGATACCAAAAAATTGGAAAGTGAAAAAGATTTTTTTTGTATGTGTTTGACCTTAATACAAAGATTCCGGAACAGTTTTTCTTTCGTCTATATCTAAAAAAAATGGCTGAGTGATAGCATTTTGAATTTCTCTTGTGGCTGATATTTTAAAACGACCTGATTTTTGTCACGCGATAACAGGCGTAATTATGAACCTATTTGGATGTAACTTGGTCTGTACATAGTACATAACAATGTCTCGACCGAGATCGTTGGCCAGCTTCATTTGCCATCTTGTTTCAAAAGGGTTGCCATTTAAAAAAATTTAAATTTAAAATTCAAAATGAGGTATTAAACAATTGGAAAATGAAAAAGATTTTTTTATGTGTTTGGCCTTGATACAAAGATTCCGGAGCAGTTTTTGTTTCTGAAAATTTGTTCTTTTGTTTATATCTTAAAAAATGGTTGATTTATAGCACTTTGAATTTCTAGCATGGCTAACATTTTGAAACGATCTTGTATTTGTCACGCGATAACACACGTATTCGCCTATTTCGATGTAAGAAGGCATGTGGATAGTATACATCAACACCTCGACCAAGTTCGCTGGCCAGATTCATCAGCCATCTTGTTTCAAAATGGCGACCATTAAATTAAAAAATATATACATATTTAAAGTGAGGTGCAAAAAAATTAGAAATTGAAAAAGGTTTCTTTCTTAAGTATTTGACCTTGATATAAGGATTCAGGAGCATTTTTTGTTTGTCTTTACCTTAAAAAATGGCTCAGATATAGCAGTTTCAATTTCTATTGTGGGTGACATTTTGAAAAATCTGATTTTTTGCATGCGACAGCACTCCTATATATTAACCGATTCCGATGTGAGTGAGCATGTGCACAGCAATTACTAAGGTGTCGACCAAGTTCACTGCTTAGCCTCATCCACCATGTTGTCTTAAAATGACAGGCACTTTAAGAAATTGCCGAATTTGGCAGCCAAGTATATGTTACTTTAAAGAAAAGCAGCTTGGATAAAGCTCACTAATTTCGCGAAATTCTCATTCATTATATTGATAAAAATTAGTATTGAATCTCCCATATTCGGTTTCCACTAAATTGAGCTTCGTGTGTTTGAATGATATAATTTGGCTTTTTTTAAATAAGGATTATGAAAGCTACCTCTTCCTCCCGGCACTGGCCGGAAGGACTTTTTTAAGATATAGACGAAACAAAAACTGCTCCCGAATCTTTTTATCAAGGTCAAACACATAAGAAAAAAATATTTTTTCATTTTTCAATTTTTTGGTACCACATTTCAAATTTAAATTTTTCTTAAAATTTTAAATGGCCGCCATTCTTAAACAAAATGGCGGATGAAGCTGGTCAACGAACTCGGTCGAGACATTGGTCTGTACTATGTATAAACGAAGTTACATCCAAATCGGTTCATAAGTACGCCTTTTATCGCGTGACAAAATTCAGGACGTTTCAAAATGTCAGCTTCGCTAGAAATTCAAAATGCTATAACTCAGCCATTTTTTAAGATATAGACGAAACAAAAACTGCTACGGAGTCTTTGTATAAAGGTCAAATATATAAGAAAAAAATATTTATCCATTTTCAATTTTTTGGTACCACATTTTAAATTTTAATTTTTTTTTAAATTTTTAAATGGCCGCCATTTTGTAACAAAATGGCGGATGAAGCTGGCCAACGAACTCGGTCGAGACATTGGTATGTACTATGTACACACCGAATTACATCCAAATCGGTTCATAAATACGAGAGTTACAGTGTGACATAGGTAAGATATATATATATATATATATATATATATATCAATTTTGAACGGAGGGTGGTTTCGGGGTCTGGGGGCCATGATCGATGAAAATATACCAAAATATTTTGAAATCGCTTTCTTCCAAACGGCTGCAATAGGTAGCTTTTTGTAAAGAAAGCTACCTAAAAGATCCATGCTTGAAAATAAATTTAATATCATTAAATTCAGAAAACTGTATCTCAGTTTTATGATTTTTAATGATCACTATTAAAATCAGAACCAATTAAAATCTGGAAATTGAGATATAATTTTCAAATAAATTTAATTTTAAAGTGCTTTTATCTATTCAGTGTAAAAAATGAAATTGTGCATGTTTAGAAGTTAAGAAAAATTACAGTAAAGGCACAATTTATGGCTTAGGTCGTTGCCACCATTAGTATGATATCAGCGTTACTCACTAACATATAATGTATCTATATGCTATACCATCGAGAATTTTACTAAATACTACGCCAATTGGTTGATTTTTTTTCTTCGTATTATCAGGAAAATCATATATTTTTCTGCTACACCAGCGAAGAAAACATGCATTCTGATATTTAAAGCTGATTGATTTTAAGATGGTTGCGATGCAATAACGTCAGGTTTTGTGATTGTCTTTATAATGTTTTGTCGACGGCAATGCACAAATCTCAGTTATTATTGCCGTGTTATTTCATTTTAATTTATATTACCCGGAAAGTCCCTCATAATTGACACGAGCTACGCCGGGTAGTTCTGCTAGTATATATATATAACTGATATTACTTTTTTAGTATTAAGTTCAGATTATATAAAATTATGAAATATTTTAGATGTTTTGTGTTAGCTTTCGCGGCATTTTAGCAAATTAATGAAAAAGTAAAAGCCATTAAATGAGAAATTTTAAAAGATAATTTTTTTTTTTTTTTTTTTTTTTTTTTTTTTTATTCTGTGAAAGAAATTAATCGTATTACTTTAGATCAACTGTGGCACATTTTTATTCAATTAGATAACTTATGGAAGTGAAAGAACACAAATAAGAAGAATTTTAAAGGTATATATAAATCTTTTACAGACACTAGGGGTCTCGGCCCCCTACGAGCTACGCTCGCCAACCCCCGACCAGGCACCGCAGACTCTAAATGCAATCTAATTTGATCGGCTTTAAAAAGATTTCGAAAGATTGAATTATAATTTAAAAAACAGTGGCAATCTCCCTATAAACGAATTTCTATTCATTTATCTTTGATTGGGGAATTTTAACGCCAAATCCGCTGCGGTACTACTTGATTATCTTGTCGACCAATTTCGCCAAATTATATAAATCGCCAAACCACTCGCCAAATTATACAAATTGATATAATTTTTATTTTAAATAACGAAAGAACAAATAACTTCGTACAACATTAATAAAAACACAAATAAAACGTCGAAATAAAAATAACTTGATGACGTATACACGTGTAACAACATTTCAAAATAAGCTAATATAAAAGGAATTAAGTTAAAGAGAGTCTTTGTCTCCTGGTATTTTTTAACAAAGCGAAAAGAAAATTCTTTTAAATGAGACATTTTAAATTAATTCTCAAAATATCAAATAAATGTCTAGTGAAATTTCTAAATTTAAACTTTTTTGCAATATTACTTTGTGTTCATTTTATGTAATAACTATAATGTGACGTAAATATGACGTAATTTCTCCTAAGACTTCTAACGCATGTTAATGAATTTATTATTTTACAATATCCTTTCTCTTTTAAAATTCACGTGTATACTTTTTATGACGTAATTTTTAATAAGTTCCTGCTTTTTATACTTAATTATTTAATTCTAATTTGAAAGTTTTTTTCCTGTTTATAATAGTCACGTGTAAATAATTTTTTTATTTGAAGCAAACATTATTGCTTGCGCTTTTTATACAGTTGGCAACAGTTTAAATTAGTACAATTTTCTGAAATCTGTAAAAAATATCTCTAGAAATGCTGAAAATTTGAATTTAAAATAGAAATAAAACCTGAAAAAATGAGTCAAAATAAAAAAATTAATGTAATCTGCACTCCGGCAAATTCTAACGCATAAAATGATCTAATAATGATTACACTGCCATGTATAGTTTTTGCTGCTATAAAACTTTTTAGTGGAACGATTTTGTCCAACTTTAGCATTAAATAACTCTTAAAATAATTCTTCGATTTGAAAACTGTCTGCATCAGCGTGTTTATCAAACATTTCTGTATGAAACCACCGATTTTCATATTTTTGTATGCATTATTTTTGTTAATATTAACGAAGAAAGGCCTCCGGTCACAAAAAAATCAAAACCGGCGGCGGCGGCGGTGACAGCGGTAGTTACTTTTTTTTAGAATAAAGAGATACATACAATAAATACAATAAACCCAACAGTCTTGTATATTGTGGTCCCGGGTTCGATTCCTGGCTCTGGCTAATTTTTCGCTCCAGTTGGGTTTATTGATTTTATTGTATGTATGTCTGTAAAATATTTATATATACCTTTAACTGTTAAATGCAGGCGTTATTTATGTGTGAATGTGCGTTTTAATATATATTGTAGTATGTGTTTATTATTAAGAAGAATTTTGTTTTAATTTTTATAGTTTTCATAAACCTTTCTTATAACACTTCTAAAGGACAGACTAATTTAATCATTTTAAAACAAGTAAAAATTAAATTTAAAAAATAAAAAAACCCGACTGCGTAAAAAGCGAACTAATTAATTATTTCTCATCAATGTGAAACTATTTTTTATATTACTTACCTACTTTTCTTTATTTACTTATATTGATGACTTTTAAGTTGTGTTTAATTGTTAGTTCCTATCTATAAACAATGTTTTCATGAGGCCTATAGATACCTATGAAGGTTAGAGTTGCAGTAAAGCTAGAGATCCTACCTACAGAACTTCCAAGTTGTTTAATATTTAAACGGAACTTATGACGGTAAAATAGTCCATAAAACATCGTCTGCATTTTGAACGACCTATCCAATGAAATGCCACTCGACAGGGTGCGTATAAGTTTTTTTTTCTTCTCTACCGCCAGTTTGTATTTTACGGATTTTGAATTTATAAAAACAAAACCTTGCCTATAACCATCGGACGGTTAAGACGAATCGATAGAGACCTCATTCATTAAATTCCATCCAGCCTTTGGAATGTTTCGAGGGTATAAAGGAATCCACATACCCAGACACGCGTGAAACACATAACCAGGCAGTCGAGTAATAAGTAATTGAAATAAATATGCTGAAAAACGACGAAATTAGTTTGTGATATAAAATATTTTTTCAAAATCATTTTAATTTATTTCCAAATAACCGTGTTTTGTACTTCAATTTATCTTAATAGATAACAGATATCAATGTTTGTTCTATAATGGTAGCGTTTTGTTTTTCTATATAAATCGTATAAGACTTTACCGCCTTCATTTACTTTTTGTGACACAGTTAAGGAAATATAAATTTGATTTTTTTCATTGATAACAATATTTTAGAGGATAAAAAATAAACTTGAAGCTGGTGTTTTTTTTTTTTTTTTTTTTTTTAATGACTCAATTTGCATTCATATTATAATGCTAACTTTTTTAAATAAAAAAATATCTCACCATATAACATGAAACATAAGCATTAGGTACATTCTAAAACAAAATAGTGAAAAGTTGGAAAACATGCTTGAAGGAAAGTTACAGCAAATTCTCTGTTTTCACAGGTATTTCCCCGACTTTCCAGTTGGAAATTTTTCGCTTTTCGAGACGGGAAATTTTAAGTTTTCAGAAGTCAGTTTAAGCAACAGTGCAATATTAAACTAGTCGTATTTGGCAATCCCAAAACTTTCTTCTATCTTATACATGTTAATACTTCAAAATTCACCATCACAGTGGCAGAATTAAATGGCAATCTATGGACATCGTGAGGTTTCTAAACGCATGAAATTCCATGCATTAGTTTTTGAAATATGACTATTGCAGGAATCGTGAAACATTCAGCATAACAGAGCCACCTGTTGGACGATTTACACCAAAACATAATTAGCAATGTTATTTATCAAGGTACGTTTGAGTCTGAAGTTTGATAAAAATCCATGCATTAGTTCTTAAGATAGAACGGATATCGGGGAAAATTCAGCATATCAGCTCCACCTGTTTGCCGATTGATACCAAAACGTAAAGAGAACAAATTCATATCAAGGATTAACTAAGTCAGAACTTTGATGAAAATCCGTGCATTTATTCTTGAGATAGAGCTATTGCGGAAATCATGAAAAATGCAGCATACCTGTTGGACGATTTAAACCAAAATGATAACATTATCAACGCTCGTCAAATACTAACAAAATCTGAAGTTTGATGAAAATATTTTCATTAGTTAATGAGATAGAGCTGTTGCGGAAATCGTAAATAATTCAGCATTGTAGCGCCACCTGTTGAGCAATTTACACCAAAAACTAATCAGCATCAATTTATATCAAGGACAAACTGAGTATATATATTTTTTAATTTCATGTATTAGTTCTTGAGATAGAGCGCCCACATTATATGTGTCACACACACAGACAGGTAGACAGACTCACAGACAGACATTTTGTAAAAACATGTTATTATGGTTCTCTGACCCATAAAACATGTAAATCCGTCGAAAATCGGAATTCGGAAATTTTCATGAATCCAATACTTTCTTCTTGTAATGATAGAAGAAAGTAAAAAACTAAATAATAATTATACCGAGTGTCCCATAATTTTTCTAACGTTTCAAAAATTCATAAACACTGAAGAAATAGGTTTTTACTTTCTTCTATCTTTAGAAGAAAAAAGTATTGGCTTCGTGAAAATTTTCGAATTCCGTTTTTCAAAGGATTTACACATTTTAGTGGTCAGAGATTCCGAAAAACATGTTTTTACAAAATATTTCTCTGTGACTCTGTCTGTATGTGACACAAATTTTGTGGGCGCTCTATCTCAAGATCTAATGCAGGGAATTTAATAAAAATTTATATTCATTTAGTCCATGATATAAATTGGTGCTGATTAGTTTTTGTTATAAATCATTGAACAGGTGGCGATGCTATGCAGCATTTTTCACGATTTCCGCGATAGCCCACTCTCCAGAACTAATGCATGGCTTTTCATCAAACTTCACATTCAGTTAGTCTTTGACATGAGTTGACGATTTATACCTTTTGGTGTAAATCGCCCAACAGGTGGTGTTGCTATGCTGCGCTTTTTTGCGATTTACGCAATAGCTCTATCTCAAGAACTAATGCTTGGATTTACAACAAACTTCAGATTCGGGTATATCTGGATATGAGTTAGTGACGTTTATATTTTTGTGTAAATCGCTCGACAGATGGCGCTGCTATGCAGCATTTTTCTCTATTTCACAATATTTCAATCTCCAGAACTAATGTACGGATTTTCATCAAACTTCAGATTGAGTTAGCCCATGACATGAATTGACGTTTTATACATGTTGGTGTAAATCACACAACAGGGGCGTTGCTATGCTGCATTTTTTGTGATTTCCGCAATAGCTGTATCTCAAGAACTAATGCTGGGATTTTTAACAAACTTCAGATTCAGGTATACCTTTTTATCAATTAGTGTTGTTTATGTTTCGGTGTAAATAGATCAACAGGTGGCGCTTCTATGCTATATTTTTCAGAATTACCGCTTTAGATCTATCTCAAGTACTCAAGCACGAATTTTCATCAAACATCAAATTCAGATATACTTTCATATGAATTGGTGCAAACTTGATGTAATTTCTTGTGCTTTTTAAATGATTTAATTGATGTGATTTATATAAATAAAAGAAAGTTTTGTGATGGCCATAACATACTAGTTTGGCGGATTTTTTTTTTTTCATTGGTAAAGAAAAAACATGTAGTGAAATTGTTTGTCAATAAAGAGCGCACCAGCATTCAAATCACAAAATTTCATAGAAAATTACATTTATTTGGGTACAAGTATTTACAAGCTCATAGCAAGAAAGCCCTACGTGTTCGCCCCCGAAGGAATTATACTTTTCAATCGAGTAAGAACATTAGAGGAGAATCTCTGCCCTAATGTCTGCTCTAAGGTGAGACCTGCGTTAACTGAGTCATGTAGCAAGTCCGAATGGATGCATGAGATTTCTGATTTTTCGAGACACTGAACGAGGCAGAGGTGTCCGGAAGGATGTGTAGTAACTTTTCCTTTGTTCATTCCTTTATGTGTCCAACACCTTCGTAAAGCTTCAATTGACGATTCCTGGCTAAGGTAAAAAACATTTTCACTAATGATACCATATCCACCGCGTCAACGTCATGTTGAAAGATGTCCATCTGCATCTAGAACAAAAAAAAAAAAAAAAAATTCAAATAAGCTGTTAAACATGCACTTTGTATTTTATAGGAATATACTTTGCACATTTCCTGTAATTCGAATGTGTGAATGCCCCTCTACAGGTATAAATTTTTACTATTTTTTTCTTTACCTATATCCTCCCACTAAAAAGAGAAAAAATCACCCCCGCATGAGAATATTTTACCACAAAAAGCATTAAAAAACATTCCTTCACTTGTTATGATTTCTTGAAATGTTAAAACATTTATGTCACACCCGATATATACTGATGCACATTTACACGGAACGGGAAAAGTATTTGTACACGAAACAGTATTTGTATCGAATGTTATCACATCAATTTTTATCTCCTTGAAGTCCTCTGTATTCGAACCTCGTTATTCTGCATTAAGTAATGTATGCTTTGTCTCCGACACCAACTGCAGGTCATGATTAATGGTGGGGAAAACTTCCATCAGTAGAAACGAAAAGAAATTTTCCCTTGTTTTTGACAGAAATTCTCTATGGAATTCTATCTTAATTTGCAAATAGATTTATCTCCGCCAGTAATCAGGTCCTAACCAACCGGCCATCCGCAGCAACATTTTTACAGGATAAAACATATGTTAAGAGCATTTAACTGGAATTTTACTTTTTCTCTCAATTGTAAGGATTATCAGCGCATTCCTGAAAAATGTACGATTTGCTTTCAAAGTACAAAGTTTTGTTTTATGAAAAACAGTAGTCCCAAAATGGATGCAATTGTTTGTTTACATCGGATGAACGCGGCCTGATTACTTCAGGGGGAAACATCCACAGGTATATTTGAATAAAAATGCTCGCATTATTAAAACACATTGTTCATGTGAAATTTTGATCATAACAAATGTAAAACATTCCTTTCTTGGAAATTTGACCCATCGGTATTATAACCTCCTTCACTGACATTGATATCAGGATTGTTTATGTAGTTAAAGTATGTCGGAATACAGACGGATAATTTTTACCAGCAAATGCGTACACATGTTTTACTTAAATATAACATATATTCTACATGCATAAGGCGTTTAAATAAGGAGAAAAATTATTATCAAATTTACTGGTGATGGCTTACTCCGACAGTAATGAGCACCTGCAGTATTGGTTAGAGTTTAATCCTTCTGTATTTTTGCATTATGATCTACTGTAATTTTTTCATTTAATATTCTTTTCAGTTATTACAGTGAAGATTAAAGGATAAACAAAAAATATTCACCCGTGAGAAATTTAATTAATTAGAGGTAATTAATTAAAGTGGTACCTTAAAGTACCGTCAGTACACTATGACTAAATATCGTAATAGAAAACACACAAGGTATTTCCCATGGTACCAGAATTGTGGTAAAATATTTTCGATTTCATAATCATGTTTAATATAGTCTTTTTGTTACTTACAAATAAAATTTTTGGCAATTTCGGTGCCAATAATTTATTTCAACAGTTTAACATTGAAAATGCTTTGCTCCTGAAAGAGTTTAAAAAAAACTATTTTTTTTTTAGATTTCAATCTCGTTACCAGTCCTTCAGTTATGCTACGTCAATATTCCAGTGACAACATGTTCTCTCACATCTCCACATATTCAACGTACGAATTTACATATGCCATTTCAAATAGCAAAAAAGAGCCGGTACCACAACTTTTTCGATTTCTTATGAAAAATAATAATGAAACAGAAAAGAAATTCTAGGAAAAGCATTACTGCACTGCATTTTAGTAATTAGATTTTAAAGCAGATGAAAACGATGGATAACTACACAGACGACGAAGTTTTTCTCCATCACCCAGTGTACTGACGATACTTATACGTACCACCAAGCAATTCAACTGTCAAATCAAATGCATACACCGTTCACCTAAAATAGCCAGTCAAATTGTTTTCGAAGATCATAATGAATACATAAAAAATCCAACACTTATCTTACATCTTTTACTATGTTTGCAGCAATAAAAAGAAGAGCGTGACAATCTGTACAAAATGTCAGCACAAAATACATTGACTGTGTCAAAGATAGCCTCCTTCCTCGCTAAAATAACGAACCTAGAACTACTGCTGCCATGTATCCGGATAAAGTAGAGTTAAAAAGAGTGTTTTTAAAAAGTACACTAGAAACTCTTTTATCCGAAACTCTTTTAACCGAAACTCTCGGTTAACCGAAATCCATTTTTAAAAGTTTTTTTTTTTTTTTTTTTTTTTTACTATCATATTCTTCGTGTGTAAGCAGTCCTTTCCGAACTACGAGTGCATATAATTACACTCGTATTTATTATGTATTTTCTATCCCTTTTCTTAGAGTTCTTTTGAGTCTAAATTGAGCTTCCGTATGCTGCGGAGTGGAACGAAGAAAACGAGCATATTAGGAATTCTGAAGCTTTTGAATGCTTTGCAAAAGGTTTGACATGGCTGGAGCTGCAGAAAGACTGCGATACTGATGAACTAATAATATTAAAAAGCACAGTAATACAGCTTCAAAGCAAAGGCAATTGAATCTGCGACAAACAAAACATTTTTTCAAATCCTTGTAATATATGTAATAGGTATTTAATTTCAAAATTAAAATTCAGGTAATTTATTCTTGTTTCTATTTTGCTTTTGCTTTATTTTTATTAAGCACTTGTTACTAATAAGAGATATTGCGTATTTTCCTCTTTAATCTTAAAATGGAAGCATTCTTTATTATTCAAATATTTCGATTTTCCGAAAGATGGTTGGTCCCGATTAGTGCCGATAATCGAGGCTCTATTGTACCATTAGAATATTCGTAATTTTCAATATGGGATGAAAGTTTAAAGTGAGTGGTACTTATAAGTACCGTCAGTAGATAAAGAGTTAAGCTGCGACAATTGTAAGATATGTGTATACATTTTTATTCATAGCTCCAAGTATATGGTAAGAGAATAATAGAATACTTTAAAAACTGTAATATTATGTCCGCAGTTCCGTTGTCAAAGCAATACGCGTAAGTGTAGAGCTCTTACGCTAATTGTACCAAGGCTGGCACGGGAAATTATTTTTTAATTCCAACTGACACTACTTTCTGAAAACAAAAATTATTCACTTACTGTTCGTGATTTTTTGCAAGAGAAATATGCTACAAAATCTGTTTAATTTTCAATAGTGCTGCGAATAGAATAGAAAAATAGTCGCCTGTGGCAACCCTGCTATATGCTAGAATGAAGCCATACACTGACACTAAACTTTTTTTGCTAGATGAATTTAAGACATAAAGCAGAAATGAAAAAAGTAATGCAAAAACAAATTGCTGGAAAGGTACTGAAAAAACAACAAGAACGTCGAAAACTGTCTTATTAGACAAAATATAATTCATATCAGAATAATTATTAAAAATAAATGCTTTATAAATTTTAAATAACTAGCTACAGCTTTTAAATATTTTCTATGATAACAAAAAAATTTAAAAACAGCAATCTTTGTCAGATAAACGAGAAAAATCTTGTAAAGAACAATTACAAAGATATTTAATTGTGGCAAAGTTATGCTATAAAGATTACACAAAAGCGATATACCATAAAACATTCCTTTGGGAAGAAAATGTTTCGAAGTAGATATTTCTAATATTATTTATTTCTTTACAGGTTTTTAATTATTCTTTTATTGCAACCTCTGTGCGCAAAATATAAATTATATAAAAAAATTTTTCATACAGTAACTATTCACTAATAACATGTGTAAATAGTTCCGCAGCATGTGGTATTATATTATGGCGTCAGTAGTGGTATCTCGCGACTTCTGCAAAAATTTTGGAATCTAAAATAATATAAAAAATTTAATTACGTCAATTAAGAACAAGAATAATTGGTTTATAAAATAGAAATTCAAAATATTATTTAACATCAATTATACCAATCGCCGGTCATTTGACTAGAACAAAACAAGAATATTTCTGTATGAACCAAAAATTTCTTAATAAAACAAATAAAATTATTATTACAAAGAAATAACTTCAATGAAAATTTTGTTGTGAAATGTATTTATAAAACTTTAGTAAAATTTCCGGTATATGTAGTGTTCATTTATAAATGATGATAAATCATAAAAAATCCATGAATTTTTAATAAAAATATAAAATCTTTTATCTATTTTATAGCATTTTTTAAATTTTGACCTTAACAGAGAAATTTTTATGCAAACTCTGTATCAAATCATGCATACGGTCTTAAGTACCCATCTCGTAATTAAAAATATAAATACATTTTTAAGATTAAAGTTTAACAGGTTATGATAAAAATAAAACACGCTTATAATCAGACATTTAATAGAATTAAAAAAAGACGCACCAATATCTCATAACAATTTTTATTAAGTTTATTAAATGTTCCATTTTAAATCTCTTTTAAATTTATAAAATGCTTATGCAGACCGGATATGTTTAATTATTCGAGTTTCTATAAATGTTTTGGTGCACAGATTATTCTACTAAGTACTTACAATTTCCCTAGCCGTCTGAACGCAAAAGATATTACGCTTTTTAATGAATTAGAGTTAATTAGAATTTGCGTAATTTTTCCTATTTCCGTTTATAATGTACAGAAAGAAAGCTAAACGATTAAGACTCTTTTAATTTAATGTGTGAAAAGTTTAAAGAAAAGTTCCAAGTCAATGAAATGAATCTTATAAAGAACATCCTTGTAAAAGAGCATCATTTAGTACTTGTTTGCTTAAGTTTGCTTAATATGATTTTGAAGGAAATAGCTTTTATATAATTTTTAAAGGAAAAACCACGAAAAAAAAAATTATTTTGTTTGTTAATTGATAAAATAATTTATAACACGTTTATGATTCAATCAGTTATTTTCATAATTAAGCCGTGTCATGTTTATTTATTGATGAAAAATAGAATTAATTAGTTTCAAACAAGCATGATTAAACAAATGGAAAAATAATGTAGCGTGATAACGGAGAACAAACTTTAAAAATATATAACTTCGTAGTATATTCTTACTTTGGAATTGGGTATGGGAAGCTTTAAACGTTAAAAAAATTTTAATTACTGAAATGTTTAATCTATACGCTATCTTAAACTAATCTCGAAGTGCTACAATACATTACAGAGCATCACAGGTGATAAGCAAGCACGTTTTTCTGACAATAAGCGCTGACATATAGCTGCACATACAGCACATGTGCTAGTCAGGTGGTCAGCCTAACGAGGTACACTCTGTATTTATTTTTAAAGCAAGGTTGTATTAATTTTTTGGACAGCGAAGAGATGAAAGGTTTAGTGATTGTTGCCTAAATACGGTAATGAACATCGGACCTGCAGTCCCCAAGCTAAACGCGCTGAGCACTGAGCTACTGGTATTCAAATTTACTATATCTTAAACGATATTTATAAATATCATTTATGCATCATACTTTAGAAATATTCAATAGCACCCCAGTCTTAAAGCATGAGTCAGTTAATTACTTTTCACTATCTAAATAAGCTTAATCAATATCTTTCATATACTAATTCTTACGTGAATTCAAGAAGCGCAGTTTTATACAGCAAACCTAACAATTAAATATTTTAAAAATTTCATGAAATTCAAAAGCTCAGTTGAATAAACTGTACTTAAGGAACAACTAATTTAATATATATATGCTATAAAAAAGATTACGTTTACTATTCATTTAAATTATTCTAAATTGCCGGCATATTCATTATTTCCCTTTTTTTAATACGCTCTATTATTTATTTCTAGTTAAATTCCTATACGTTTAAAACGCGTATCTTAATAATAGTTTTATTCAAAAACGTAATCTAAACTTTTAATCCCTTCATTTATTTTTTCGTATACCAAACTGTAAAGTTCTGAAACTTACTTTTCGAATGTTTATAAAACCCATTTTTACATTTTTATTCTTATCATCTCATTTTCCCCACAGCTGGGGGGGAGCTTTTTCACATCGAAATCCTTCCATTAGCAGCGCCGGGATTCTTTTCTGTGACGTTTCTCGATCGCTCTCCATTGGCTGAGTGACGGATCGCAGTTTCACTTCGAGTCTCCTTCGTGATTTTGTTTGGTTAGCCTGTAGTTTCCATTTCAATCGGATTTCTTCCGCGCATTCTAATAAATACCTCGAGCATGAACTCAGACGTAGATTTTTTGTGCTGTTTGATTGTTTTCTTAATCTGTTACCTGGTGTCCTAAGTCGCGCAGAATATTAATTCCTTATTTAACATATCTTTCGCATGAATAACTATTTCATGCTCAAGCGGGATGGCTCTGATTTCTCATCCTGTGGGAATTGTTTAATGTTGGTATGTTCTGATGGAATAAACAGTTTCCTATGACTACGTTTCCATGTTTTTAATTTGAAAACCCCAGATTTCTTCATAAGCATTTTTTCACCACTCATGCGGCCTAATCTGTCTTGTCTTCATCATGAATAAATGAGTGTTTGATTGAGCATTACCAATCGTATCATCGGTCCACAGCTGCTAAATTTCCACAGCGTTGACACGTTCAATAGCGATGCTTGCACTAATAGGTACGACTGCTATACAACCTCACCAAGGGCTGAATAAATTGAGGTACTAATCCAGTAATATGTCGTAAAAAGCACGACGTGATTGTTCGACTTAACCCAATAATTTGTTTCGTTATATATATATATATCCAAAAACCAAACCAAAAAATCAAAACCACAGAGCTAATCCGAAAATAAATAAACTAAACCAAATGACAACAACCAAAATAACTAAAAACAGCTAACTTTAAAAAACAACATACTTTAAAAACAGCAAACTTTAAATATTATTCCATAACTAAAGCAAAAAGAAATTAAATCAATGGAGACAGGCGGCATGCACTTGCGACATGATCTTCGGGGTTAAACCAGTTTTAAGTGCACAACACTCCCCTAACAACCTGTCAAGACCAAATGGAAAAAAACCCAACAAATCGAATGAGCTGCCAAGACCCATCGAAAACAATCAACTAAACGTGAAACTCCAACAAACGAGCACGTAATATATATATATGACGATGCAAAAGCATTGGGCGTTGATCGAAATTTCTTGGGTTTCCAGTTTAACACGTTCACGCCGGCGCGGTGGGTCCCACTCGACTGTCTCAGAGTTTTTAAGTTTCCGGCTTTTTGCACACCACTGTTATTAGAGAAAATGCTGTTCCTTTAAATTGCTCAATTGTTCTAATTAAATAAAACAATATTTTCTCTATTAAAATACTGGTATCCCAAAAGCCGGAGACTTGGCAGCTCTGAGACAGTCGAGTGTGACCCACCGCGCCAGCGTAAACGTATTAAACAGCACAGGCGTTTTAGACCGATTGGTTTGTTGAGAATAAAACAGACGAGGAACACAAATAATGCAGTCGACTGAAATATAATCCAGCTTTATTGACACTCTCAGAATTGACTTTCGTGGAAATGCTCAAAATAACCAATGAAAAACAACAGAGTTCACTCGCATCAATAACTCATTTATACGAAGTTCCATTTCTCATCTGCTTTACACACGATTTCACAGTTCTACTTTTTCCGTTGTTATTGGACATATCCTATAAACATTGCCGTACTCAGCTCGATACCTTTTTTTTCTTCATTCTACCACCACACTCTTACTACATTCGTAAACTCGCTTACATATCTGTCCGTACATCTACATTTTCCATAAACTAAACTGTTACAGATCCTACGTATCTCATATCATCTTCATCTCATCATCTCCGTCATCTCTATAATCACAAAAGGTGCGCCGTATTTGGTTCTGCGATTGTATTTATTCTACCTCGGCTCAATATTACAAATTAAGTTAGCTGATCTTGCTAAGAAAGTAAAAACCTATTATTTCAGTGTTTATAGATTTTTGAAACGTTAAAAAAATCATGCGACACTCAGTATAATTATTATTTAGATTTTTACTTTCTTATATCTTTACAAGAAGAAAGTATTGGATTCATGAAAATTTCTGAATTCCATTTTTTGACGGATTTACACGCTTTAAGGGTCATACAACCATAATAACACGTTTTTAAAAAATGTCTGTCTGTGAGTCTGGGTGTCTGTCCGTCTGTCTATCTGCGTGTATGTGGCACAAATAATGTGGGCGCTCTATCTCAAGAACTAATGCATGAAATTAAAATATATATATATTCAGTTTGTCCTTGATATAAATTGATACTGATTAGTTTTTGGTGCAAATCGCTCAACAGGTGGCGCTGCTATGCTGCATTTTTTACGATTTCCGCAACAGTTCTATCTCATGAACTAATGAAAAGATTTTCATCAAACTTCAGATTATGTTAGTACTTGACAAGCGTTGATGTTGTTATCATTTTGGTTTAAATCGTACAACAGTGCGGCACTACTATGCTGCATTGTAATATATTTATTCAGTATTGTAATAAAAAATATATTTATTCAGTTTGTCCTTAATATAAATTGATACTGATTAGTTTTTGGTGCAAATCGCTCAACAGGTGGCGCTGCTATGCTGAATTTTTTACGATTTCCGCAACAGTTCTATCTCATGAACTAATGAAAAGATTTTCATGAAACTTCAGATTATGTTAGTACTTGACGAGCGTTGATGATGTTATCATTTTGGTTTAAATCGTCCAACAGTGTGGCACTACGATGCTGCATTGTTCACGATTTCCGCAATAGCTCTATCTCAAAAACTAATGCACAGATCTTCACCAAAGTTCAGATTTAGTTAATTCTTGATACGAATTGGTTCTGTTTACGTTTTGGTTTCAATCGCCCAACAGGTGGCGCTGCTATGCTCAATTTTTCCCGATTCCCGCAATAGCTCTATATTAAGAACTAATGCACGAATTTTCGTCAAACTTCAGATTCAATTGTACCTTGATAAATATTATTGCTAACTATGTTTTGGTGTAAATCGTCCAACAGTTGGCGCTGTTATGTTGCATTTTTCACGATTTCCGCAATAGTTATATTTCAAAAACTAATGCATGGAAATTCATAACTTTAGAAACCTCACGGTGGGCATAGATTGCCATTTAATTTTGGCACGGTGATGGTGAATTTTGAAGTATTAACGTGTATGAGATAGAAGAAAGTTTTGGAATTGCCAAATCCGACTAGTTTAATATTGCACTGTTGCTTAAACTGACTTTTAAAAACTTAAAACTCCCCGTCTCGAAAAGAGAAAAATTTCCAACTAGAAAGTCGGGGAAATACCTGTAAAAACGGGAAATTTACGGTAACTTTCCTTCCAGTATAGTTTCCAACTTTTCACTATTTTGTTTTAGAATGTACAGTCGTGGGAAAAAAAAAGTAAACACCCCCTACTAACTGCTCAACAAATTATTGTAGAAGAAAGTTACTGGTACTGAACGATTGGAAATAAAGTCTACTTTTAAATGATGTATTTAAAATTTGCTAAGGGAGCCATCTACATATTAAAACGAACCATAACTTTGTTTTTTTTCAATAGAAGTACAGAATTCTGACAGCCTAAATGAACTCTACACCCTTCAATTAGCCTAAAAACGAATTTTTATGCAATTCGTACCATAAGTTTCCGAGAAATTAATTATTTTAAAACCAGCGTATTTTAAGGGCTGTATCCAAATTGAAGTTCCGTACTCGATTGTTAACCGAGAGAGCCCCTTTCTTGATCAAGGCACTTTAAGCGCCACTCAAGGAGTCAATGAAGCCTGTTAGATTACAGTACAGCAGAATGAATTTCAAAATGTCTACTCACTTCCATCATAGAAGGCCTCTTAAACCACGATTTTGCCTTTTTTAAAGCATAATTTGAAAACTACTTGGAAGAAAAACGTGAAATTTCGGTTTTCCATAAAGCAGGACTTAATAAATCGAAATCCATCAAAAAATTGTAGGTTGCAATTCATAATTTTTTCGAATATTAATTTTATAATTCATATCATAAAATTTTAAACATTGCAAATTCAGCGTATTTATGTTTGGGTATATTAGGACTATAGCTACAAAAATAATTAGCACATTAGGAGCATAATTTCAGGAGCTATAAATAAAAATATGAAAGTGTAATTTAACATTAGAAGCACTAAATGCTGAATGTTTATAATTCAAAAATTTATCATTCATATGACTTAAAATTTGTTGTCTAGGCATAGTTTGAACTAAAGTTATAAAATATCTTGTTAAAATTGGGTATTGCCATTGAAAAAATGAAGTATGGATTCGTTTTAATATGTAGATGACCCCCTAAGAAAATTTTATATACGTCATTTAAAAGTAGACTTTATTTCCAATCGTTCGGTACCAGTAACTTTCGTCTACGATGATTTGTTGAGGAGTTAGTAGGGGGTGTTTACTTTTTTTTCCCCCGACTGTACCTAATGCTTATGTTTCCTGTTATATGGTGAGATATTTTTTTTTATTTTAAAAAGTTAGAATTTTAATATGAATGCAAATTGCGTCATTAAAAAAACAGCAGCTTCAAGTTAACTTTTTATTCTCCAAAATATTGTTATCAATGAAAAAAATCAAATTTATATTTCCTTTACTGCGTCACAAAAAGTAAATGAAGGCGGTAAAGTCATACGAATTATATAGAAAAACAAAAAGCTACCATTATAGAACAAATATTGATATCTGTTATCTATTAAGATAAATTCATGTAAAAAACAGGGTTATTTGGAAATAAATTAAAATAACTTTGAAAAATTACTTTATATCACAAACTAATTTCGTCATTTTTCAACATATTTATTTCAATTACTTATTACCCGACTGCCTGGTTATGGGTTTCACGCGTATCTGGGTATGTGGATTACTTTATACCCTCGAAAGATCCCAAAGGCTGGATGGATTTTAATGAATGGGGTCTCTATTGATTCGTCTAAACCGTCCGATGATTATAGGCTAGGTTTTGTTTTTATAAATGGAAAATGGCGGCCGTAAAATACAAACTGGCGGTAGAGAAGAAAACAAAATATGCACCCTATTGAGTGGCATATCATTGGATAGGTCTTTCAAAATGAAGACGGTGTTTCATTGATTATTTTACAGTCAGAAGCTCCGTTTAAATATTAAACAACCTGGAAGTTGCACAGGTAGAATCTCTAGCTTTACTGCAACTCTAACCTTCATAGACATCTATAGGCCTAATCAAAACAAGGTTTATAGATAGAAATTAACAATTAAACACAACTTAAAAGTCATAAATACAAGTCAATAAAAAAAATTGTTAAGTAATATACAAAATAATTTAACACTGATGAGGAATAATTAATTAGTTCGTTTTTTACACAGTCGGGTTTTTTCATTTTTTAAATTTAATTTTTACTTGTTCCAGTTTGTGTTTAAAAAAATAAGTTTAGGGAAGTCTTTATATAAAAAATTTCTATACGAACAAGACACATAATTTTGATGGCATATTTGACTATTTCGGTAAATGTTACTTTTGACTACCAAACGGGAAGTATTTTCGGTTAAGTGGTTTAGGAAATCTGAAGGTTTAAATCATACTCGATCGCTTAATGAGGGTGACGGGATCAAGCAGGTAAACTTCCACCACTAATTTTAATTATTATTTCAGCCTTAATAAATCTGATTAAGTAATTGGGACAGAAACACGTTTCAAAATGGATGGTTTAAGTAGGCCCGTTTCCCATTTTCGCTCCCGTAATGTCGACGCCTATTATTTAATCAGAGGTCGCAGCGTTCCTAAAATTTTCGCAGTTTGCTACATGTATTTTAATATGATTTCCTTTATTTTGATCTTCTATTGCCGATGTTTAAGACGATGTTTATTTCGATGTCAAGAAGATTCTTTATTTCAAATAGCAGTAGGAAATGACGACAAAATTAGGATCACTATGAGCACTGTTTAATGCCTGGAATTCCTAATCAGGGTTATCAGCGGGCTATTTTTTTAATTCAGATTTCTTGATTGGCAGCATTTTTCTAAAATGTCAAAATTCCGCTTGTTTTCGCGTTGAGGGGTCTCAGGGCTCTTGAAGCTTCAAAGGTTTCGAATTTTTAACTTTTTTATATGTTAAACACTTATCTTTTCTGAACATTTTTTAATGCTTGTCTCCTTGAAATTCCCATTAGAACAGAAGTTATGGCTTGTAGAATTGTACCCACTCAATAGCTGAAGCGTCTTTTCCTAGACTTTGAAGTCATTTTACTCAGTATGACGTTTTGTAAATTTTAACATTAAACGAAAAAATTTTTTTTATACAAATATTGTTTGAAATCTCCCATGCATATGCTAATAAATTTCATCCTGTTAAACTCGCATTAAAAAATTAATGCAATTTTGTTTATTTTACGTTTAAAGCTTAAAGAGTTAGACTTAGTGAAAAGTTTATTCTAATAACTATTTGAAATTTAGGTATTCTACAGAACGCAAATGATACTACGTTTCTTTAATAAATCCAAGTTAATTATATCTTCCTGCAATTACTCCTTTACGTTTATTACGTTCTGAAACAATGTTAAACGATCAAGCCTGTTTTCCTTTCATGCGAGGAAAGTTTAAAGTAAAGTTCAAAGCCAAAGAATAAAAACTTTTTAATGAACATCATTGAAAAAGAGCTTTACTTAGTACTTGTTTGAGAATAAGATTTTCAAGAAAATAGAATTTTGACAATCTTTTAAGAAGAATTCAGGAAAGCAAATTACTTTGTTTATTAATTAATAAATAAAATTATAGCACCTTTATTAATCAGTTTGTTCATTAAGTCAGAACACGTTTTTTTTTTTTTTTTTTTTTTTTTTTTTTAAACAAAGAAATAAAAATTAATTTCTTCCAAAAGAATGTGATTAAACAAATCAAAGTTAAATAAGCACGAAGATTCTATAATTAAAATTAACTTCGTTCATTAACTTGTTGCTGTTATTCTGGAGTCGGGTAGATTCAGGATTACGTTGAGAAAATTTATTATTTGACAAATTTTAGACTACTGCAGGGTTCCTAGTTTGGCCTCCATTTTTAATAAGCAATTCTGAATTCGCAAAAAAAATAAAAAATAATATTTTTGCCTTTTTTAATGACTGGAATTTTGTGATTACGTAAAGATTCCTCTTTCAGCATTTCGGGTATGAACTTGAAATTTCGAAATAAAAATGGAGGCCAAACTAGCAACCGTGGACTACTGAATATATTAATCTATACACTATGTAAAACATTATTTATTCACGCTATAATTTCTGAAGCATGTTTTGGCGATATTCAATAACGTTTCAGCCCAACGAAGTACGATTCAACGCAATTACAAATTCTTGCCCAAAACAGCTTAAGTATGAAATTTTTCATGTAATAATATTTACTAAATTTCTTTAAAAAAGCGTTAACAATATACATCACACAATGGAACAATGTGTCAAATTCTGAATTCCCCACTTGCTTTGCAACTTTACGTCCGGTTTAGAGGTAATCCAGTTTTTAATGCAATGAGGGCCATAGAAGAATTTTTAAACGCGGATGGCGGCCACAAAAAATGTAAGTTTAAGAGTGAGTAAAACTTACAATAGAAATGGTGGTATAGCAATATAAAAGAAAAAAACTCCATTAAAGAGTTTAATAAATAAATTAAAAGGCTTTACATAAAAATACTGGTGTACATTTTTTATTTTTTTTTTACAAAACTTGAGGAACGTTTTTGGCGTCTATACTGTTAAAATTCAAATTTTATTACGATTGCAAGATAATAATAAAAAAGCTTATTCGTGTGTAACATAAAAACACATAAAGCATGTGATTGTTCAATTGAGCAATTAATTTTAAAAAGTTCATATTAAGCTAATATAGATAGATCACACTCACATACGATGTCTTTTCTTTTAGTACAACGATTTATATAAAATATCCGAATAATGTTGACAAGATGATGTTTTTGGCCTTTCAAACATATATTTTGAATATTTATTAGCATAAAGACGTTCTGCAAAATGCAAAATAAAAGAAAACGTATTAAAATATAAATGGATAATAAATTGAATATAATAATCTTATCATGCACATATTATACTACAGAGGATAACATGTCCACATCAGAAAAAATTCCAGTCAAGGCAACAGTTGGAAAATAATCGATCACTAAGAAAACATGTTTTAAATCTGCATTTTGAAGACCGATACGAGTGCCTGCGCATGTGTACAAAATCTAAATGATATTTAAAAGAAAAAACTTCCTTTTGCGAGATCCAGTCAACTCTAAAGAACTCGGGAAGGGTTCGTGTGAAAAACCTGACTTGCAGTTTACAAATCCGTCTGGTTAAACTGTTGCAAGAAGAAAATTCACAAAGAAAAATAGCTGCTTTATTATAGCGTGCTGAAAAAACGGTACGCGACATTTGAAAAAATATATCAGCTCCTTAATGTCATGGAAACTTTACCCCGAAGTGGGCATCCATAAATGGTGACACCTAGAGAGGACTAAAAGAGACACCGATATATTATATATAATACAACTTAATTTTAATTCCCAAATGCCACTTTGGCACTAGAATAAAAAAATTATATTTTGCTTAACATAATGTAGGAGAAGAAAAGCTTGTACTTAGTCTCATATAAATTTGTTCATAAAAACCGGTGGCATTCAATCATTTTAACATTTTAGCAACAGAAGTACTTTGCATTTTAAAAGGATTAACCCTTTAGTGCGCAGCTTTGCATATGTGCAAAGGACAGTGTTTTGAATGTAATAGATTTTTTTAATTCGCATATTCCTAATTCACACCAGAAAATTAAAATAGCAATATCTGCTTTAATTAATAATGTACATTCCGTATTTAAATAAAGCGAAATTAACCATTGAAACTTTCTGGTACAAAGCCAGATTCTCTGACCTACGTATTTTCTAGAAGGTATGCTGTCATGGGAATTAAAGAGTTAAACATTAAGTATTATAAAATAAATAATTATATAAAATAAGGTATTTGGAGACACACTTCTTAAAATATTTTTTAATTTGCAATATTTTAGCGTAAAACAGCCACACGACAGTAGTTTTTACTTGAATTACAGATATGCAACAGAAGAAAAGATTAACGTATTACAATGAAAAATGTATCTCTGATTTTTTTCTTTTCAGTATTTTTCCTGTGTAATAAACCTTTCAGAGAATCATGCATAATTTGTTTCGAAACAAAATAAAAAATCGCGCATTTAAGGGTTAAGAGAAGAGTATCTTCTTCTTGGATCAGTGGGCAGGCCATGCAGATCCTGAACTTCAAAGAAAATTGGTAGAAAATATTAGTAGTCATGATTACAGTTACTCCCGTGTATCTAGGGCTTTTCATATTATTCACATTTCGTTCTAAGATTTAAAAAATTGGATGCAGTTTAAGAATGTTTGTATTTGACACATGTTACCATTGACGATTTATTATGCTAATTACGTTTTCATGATCCTAATGTTCTATAATATAAAATAGTTATATGTCATTACTTTCAGCTTTTCACCAGTAATACAATTAAATCCGCATAGTCTATTAGTCTGAAATCATCCCTTATAGCCATTCTTAAACAGTTCCTAAGCAACCCAGATAGCATTAACATTAGCAGCAAGTTTGATTTTTTTCTGACATTATCTTGCCGTGACAAATTTGAATTGAGAAATTCGCAGCAAATTACCCGCAAGATATACCATCTCCACTTACATGAGTAATTTGTTGTGAAACTGGTGGTAAGACTGTCTTTAATTCCCGAAAGTGGCGAAAGAAAAAAATCCCTCTGTTGAGAGAACAGACAATCAGCACATACGCAGAAATTGCAGAAATTTTATTTGCTTGGCATCGCTTTTTCTAAACGTTATGCTTATCAAATACCAAAAAAGTCTCGCATTGGAAAGTACAAGTATCACCTTAATTTGTTTATGGTGTTGAAAACGATGGATGCGTCTTCTGACGGTGTGTTCGCATCAATAGACCTGACCAGGTCTAAAGACCCCTCTGAAGGACTAAACTTATAGCGTAGCAGTTGTAATTAGATAGTGGGGCGTGGAAATATTACTGCTTTACAGTAAGTTTGCAGTATTTTTGAATATTTGTTTGCCGTTAATTTGCAGTAAATTTGATACAGCATGAATTTAACTTGCACGACAAGCTGCAAGTTCAAAGTGTGGTGACTTCGACGTTTGCGTTATCTTGCTGCAATATTGTTATGAACTTTCAGTCTTGTCATGCTGAGCTTGCTGCAACTTTGCAGGTTTTCAAAGCAAGACTACTGCAAATTTTCTGCAAATTAAAAAGCTATCTGGGAATCATCTGTTAGATTTTTTTCTGTAAAAAAGATGCACGGTAGGTTGGCTTTTCTACCTCTCAGGTTATCAAAGCCTGGGAATTAATGTGTAGCAGGTTCTGTATGTACGTACGTATGTATGTAAGTATGTATTTACGTAACGCGATAGCTCTTGATATAAATATCCAATTTGCTTCAAATTTTGTATATAGGTTCATTCATGTAAGGCGCTTCCCTTATTAGTTTTGGGGGTTCATTGGTTAAGTATAAAAGATGGAAAGGGGCTAATCACTCCCCTTAATTTAGATAAATGTGTTTTTCATGTAGAATTATCCGATTCGCTTCAAATTTGGTATATCGGTTTATTCTGATAAGGAGCTTCCCTGAATAGATTTATAGGTTCATTGCTTAACACTAGAACGGCGGGAAATTTTACTCAAGTTTTATAAAAATATTTCACATCAGAATTTTTACTTAAAACTATTTAACTTATTTATTTAAGTTATTTTTGTGCAGCATATATTAATTTTAAATTATGAAAAGTTTTCTGGTTCGAATCAACGTGTATTCGTTTGGCAGGGGTCAAAATGACCCCTTGCCGCCGTTCTAGTGTTAAGTATAAAGAAAAGGGAAATGCGGAGGTAACCCGCCCCCTTAATTTAGTTAAATGTTTTTTATATCGATTTCTTTATTTTAAGGGACATTATTCTTTGAAATAAGAGTATAATATACAATTAGTATTATTAGCCTGTGAGCTCAATGCCATCAGCTTAACTGGGCACTTTTCTTTTTATTTATCTTAAAGCTTGCCCTGTATTACTAGAATTGTATTTTGGAACATTGAAACATTTAAATTTGTTTAATGATTGTAGAGAAGATTTCAGGCATACGTCAATACATTACATTAATTATAGAAAAAGTTCATATTACGCTATTTTAGACCAATCACACTTATATGCAATGTCTTCTGTTAGTAATGAAAATGCTAAAATGTAGTTCAAGGTTTACTTCTGGAATTTTATGCATTACAAAGCAATATCAAAAGTAATTTTTGAGAAAATCTTTGCTACACATATATACATATATTAATTTTTAAAAAAACTATTTTTAAATTGTATATTATGGTTGATGGATCAGTGTTGAAAGGGTTAATGAAAGATGTGGAAGGAGACCGTAATTATGCGTGTTGAGCGAGTGGCGGTGGCCAGTCTCATAAACCCAACCACCGACTGCCACCGAGATCCAAAGAGTGAGATCGCAGCACCCTCAGCGCTCGTCCAATATATTAAACGCCCTAACTCCATCCGAACCCACTGGTGGGATCCTTTGCACTCGGAGCTATCTCCTTTCCATTAGCCTCACAAGGACGCTCTCCTTACCGGACATACTCAAAATATTAAAAAAAAAATAATGATAACTAAACTACTCCTGTATGTAATAAATGATCAGTCATATTTAGCGGCGAATTACTGTAGAAAGTCTGTAAAAAAAAATGAAATACCCACGAGTATTTATCGCGAAGAGACGAAAGCGTCACACAATTCGGCAAGCAGTACTTTTCCTCGCCAAAAGCAAACGATTTTAATGAACCTGAAAATAGCTTGGGGGCGAAACAGCACCGAAAACTGGCGATATGAAGCAATTAAAATAATAAAACTTTGTAAAAAATCACCATAAAATTAAAACAAAACACAGGACGCGTTTCGAGCTAAAAACATAACAGCTCGTCATCAGCTAAGCATACACGTGTCCGAAAACGGACAAGTTCAAAAATGAACTGAAGAAAAGGAATGTTGCGAAGAATGCGACAGATGGCGCTACCTGATAGAGGGAATGTCTATCTTTTTTCAACACATTTCCCTCTATCAGGTAGCGCCATCTGTCGCATTCTTCGCAACATTCCTTTTCTTCAGTTCATTTTTGAACTTGTCCGTTTTCGGACACGTGTATGCTTAGCTGATGACGAGCTGTTATGTTTTTAGCTCGAAACGCGTCCTGTGTTTTGTTTTAATTTTATGGTGATTTTTTACAAAGTTTTATTATTTTAATTTAACTGAAAATAGCTTATTAATTTATTTTTAGAATGCGTATAAATAGTATTTAATGAATTTAAACTTAAGCAGTGAGAGAGTTTAATAGATACATTTTTTGTATTACATATTTATGTTTCTTGTTCTTTAATTTTATTACTTGAAAAACAATTCCATATATAAAAAATATTTTTTATATATTTAAGTGTATTCGAAAATAAAGGAAAGATAAACAAATGCTGCAGTTATTCATTTCAATATCAAAGAAGTCGTTGTTTTCATAGCAACAAAATTGAATCGACAGTGCTTAATTGGACTTAATTTCGAGATTGAAACAATTTTAATTAATTTAGATTTTATTTTAATTCATAAAATTTAATAGTTAACATTCATTATAAATATATTTATACGACAAAACAACCTAAATCTGACCTGATCAACCTAAAACTGACAAAACTAAAGTTATTTACATTAAATTTATTTAAACAAGTTCAATATGAAACATTTTTATCATAAAGAGTATTTGAGAGTATTAAAAAGATTTTTTTAAAATTTCATTCCATCGCCGACCGGTGATAAATCGCCAAATATCGAAATGTTCATTATTTTTACGGACGCTCTATTGAGCTTCCGCCGAAATTTTTTTATAAACATGTCTATCCTCATGAGTAGAACACTCTGTATTTTTTTTTCAGATTTTTCTGAGTATGCCCGTATGGGGACCTTCCTTGTCAGTTATGAAAGAGCTACTGAAAAAGTGGGAAGTACGTCATTACGCGTGTGCAGTATACAGAAGCATATACACTGCTCAAAACAATTAAAGGATATTGCAGTTTTAGGTGGATTTTGTATCTGGTAAACTGTTTAGCTGATTGATACATGGTCGACAGACATAGTAGGTTATATGAGAATAAATTTCACATGTTTGGCAGAAAAAAATGCATTTTATTGAGCATTTGTGTACTAAAGGAAAAAAACACAATTTGTGCATATGAGATAAAAAGAATAAGAAAATGTGTTTTCTTCAAAGAAAATCATTTTCAGTAGGGGGTATGGTTTCCACAGGCGGCCAGCAACGTTGAACACCTTTGAGGCATGGACTCAATGAGGCTATTAATGACGAGTTGATTCTGCCCCACTCTTCCAGAAGAGCTCTTTCCAGTTCTTGGAGAGTTTGTGGGGGTTGTTGGCGGCTAGAAACTCGTCTTCCTAGAGCGTCCCAAACGTGCTCGATTGGATTAATGTCTGGAGAACACGCTGGCCCTTCCATTCGAACGATTCCTTCCTCGAAAAGGAAATCCTCCACCAGGTTTGCACGATGTGGCCTGCAGTTATCGTCCATTAAAATGAAGTTATCTCCGATTGCTGCAGCGTAAAGGACTGCAATAGGTCTGAGGATCTCATCCCCATATCGGCGGCCAGTCAGAGCTCCATCTCGAATGATGTAGAGGTCAGTGCGCCCGTCAATGGAGATGCCACCATACACCAACACTCCTCCACCGCCAAATCTGACACTTTCGTGCACGTACGCAGGATTATTCCTACTGCCACGGTCCCTCCAGATGAAAATACGCCTATTATCCGGATGCACAGAAAAACGGGACTCGTCAGAAAACAGAATATTGCTCCATTCATTTCTCCTCCAGTTGACATGCTCGGTTGCCCACTCCCTGCGGTCGCGACGATGCCTTGATGTTAATCTAACACATACCATCGGTCGGCGAGCATACAGACCTATAGCATGGAGCCGGTTTCGGACAGTCTGAGTTAAAATCGTGGTGCCTGTAGCCGAGCGAAGGTGTTGTTGGAGAAGAGTAGCGTTCATGGTTCGGTGTCTCCGAGCTGTTAACGCTAAATACCGATCTTCATTGGGCGTTGTTGCCCGTCTACGACCTTGCCCTGGTCTTCGGCCTGCACATCCACTCTCCAAAAAACCGTTCCAGATCCTGGAAATGACACTTTGTGACACTCCAATGGCTTGCGCTACTTCGGCTTGAGTTTGGCCCCCTTCTAACCTACCAACAATTCTCAAAGTTTCTGAATCTGTCAAATGACTTCGCTGAGACATCGTACTCATCGAAACAAAGCAATCACTGAATGCCGATCATCCTTGTCTTCATTCTCTTTTATCCAGTTGAAAGTCAAATTTCATTCGCTGCCGCTGAAGCGACGTTTTTAACGTCGAACTCAAAATTTGCATACTCCACAGTTTGAAAACCAGAAAATTTGAATTTGTGATTCTCTCCTTCTATTTTCGGCAAAAAAAAAATTCGTTTATATCTTTATTTTATATAAAACTTCAAATATCCTTTAATTGTTTTGAGCAGTGTAGTATTGAAATTAACAAGCGAAACCATATAAAAAATTTCAAATTTTAATATAGGGCGACACTATCGAGTCTATATCTAGGAACAAACTGAAATCCAGCGTGTTTTTTAGATATGTATATGATACAATTTAAACTATGGGAAAATTATTTTTAAAAGATAAGTTTTGTTAAAACCGAATTTAAAAGATTTATATTGTAATACGCGATTCATTAGGAATGAGTTATAATTCAGGCATATATTACATCATTAACTTTGAAAGGTCCGATCTGAAAGCGTTTATTTTTTATTAAGAAATTCTGAATTCACATCAGAAAACTGTTTAATAGTAATTTTATTTTATTTTATTCGTGGAATATCTATCAGCTTAGAAAGTAAAAATGACTATTTAACACGTTTATGAAAGCATGCATCGCCGGTGCGTCACGCTCGAATTTCCCATCAGGGGACATGCATCACCGGTGGGTAACGATCGACTGTCCCATCAAGCCGCGTGCGTCACCGGTGGGTCACGCTCGTCTGTCCCACCAGGCGGCGCGCATCACCGGTGGGTTGCACTCAACTGTTCCGTAAAAGGCGTGTACTACAGGTGGGTCACACTCGACTATGCTATAGATGCTGTGCACTGCAGATGGATCACCCTTGAATATTCGAAAATTCAGTAGTAAAAACAATTCATTATTATAAACTTAATACATCCATGACGGGAAACGAGAATTCTTGTATCATGTTGTCCATATTTCTTTAGATTGTAAGACTCTTTATATTGAATTCGTACATATGTAATCACTGAAATCATGTCTCTAAGTAACTTGCTTACTCCTTACGAACTCCTTACGACATTCACAATCAACTCTGCTTGTTATATTCGAGTTCAATTCAACAAATATGAGAAGGTTGTGTGATTACATACAGTGTCTGAATAAGCGACAGTACCACTCCGCCAGATGAAGCGGAATATGAATTTGAGCGCCATCTCACTGCAAAAAACACAAATATCGGAGCAGGCGTGAACGTGTTAAACTTTCTATTAAAAATTCGGAATTTCTAAATAAAAAAATTGCTTTGAAATCGAACTTTTCATACTTAATGGTTTAATATTTTAAATGCATTTCGCCCCACATATATCTAGACAGTCTAATTCTGCGTTTATACTTTCATAATAAAGTTTATGGCTGCACCGACTAAGAAAATTTATTTTTTTTATACATTCTAAAGCAGTACCCGTATACTCGATTTCCATGTTATATACATCTCGATAATGTACCGCATGTTTCTCTAGTTGCGGCTGTCGTATTCAATGGATTAACATATTAAGGATAACTTCGAGAGAATCCTTCTCGTGGTCTAAGGCAGAACAGCTCTAGTCTGGTAAAATTATGGCAGTGAAAAAGATCAAATGCATAACTGTAAAAAATGCTGCTGACCTTTCATAAATAGACTCATCTCGTATATAACAGGTAAATACAAAAATCTTTTATTAACTCTCCGTCGTACCCGTTTGACCCAAAAAACCTGGCCAAAAATGCAAATAAAAATTAAAAATTCATCAACAATTGTATAAATCATATTTTTTAATAGCTGACAAATTGGCGCGTCGATCAATGTCTATTCCAGGAGCCAGAGCCGTATGCGTTGGCTTCAGGCCACAGTTGATGAATAAACATCTTTGAAAGAAGACATGATTTTTTGTTGCTTTTTGGCATTGTTGTTACTTTTAAATGTAATATTTTTGTGGCTCAATGAATTGTGAAACTGAAATTGAATAACGTTGTGTTTAAGAAAGGACAGAACTTACTGTTAAACTATGGGTTAAATTAAATAGTTTAAATTTTAATATAATAAAAAAAACAATAAATTTGTAAAAGGGGTATTTTTAAAGCGTTTTTGGTTCTTGTTTAAACATATCGAAAGCTTTTTAAAAGTGTGCCGGGCTTTGTCGGGCCATTTTTGAACTATAATCGTATTTGTTATAGTTCTGGATGCCAGTTTCACACAAAACATGTTCCACATATTGTTGTAATTTTTTTATATAATTTGTTTTCGGGGGAATACTTAAATCCCATGTTTTGCGGCAACCGAATTGAAGAGATAAAAACTATATTTTCCCTCTCGTATTGCAGGTTTTTATTTTACAGGATATTTCCTGAAAGCTTTTCCCCTACATATTCTGTATGTATGCATTCACGTATATATGAAGGTACGTACATACGTACGCAACTCAATACCTCTTGATTGAAATATCAGATCGGCTTCAAATTGTATATACTTATTTACTGAAAAAAGTTTCTCCAATTAGTTCCTGTGGCTCATAGGTAGAAACTAAGGGGAGAAAGAAGGGATTTAAAGAAGCCTGGAGTAGACGCAGAAATGATTAAAAGGCTGTAAGTAATATTGGAAATCATAATAAGTGGGCATCGCACTGACGAAAAAAAATTCCAAACATCTGCTGATGAACAACAAGACTATATGGGAACCTTTACAATTGGTACCCCATGATTCCAACAATGCACAAGGTTTTGAATCATGGTGGCACTGTAATTAAGAAAGCAGCCGTACCCATTGGCCAATGGTCAGATGAAGCTGCCGAGGCCAGAAACAAACATTTTAGACAATACCGTAATAATTACTCAAGTAAGTGCAATAGAAAAGTTCGCAATAGAGGTGTTCCAAATTGGCTTCTTTTAAGCAGTGATAGTTTTATAAACTGCTCTAAACAGACACCAAGGAAAAAGAGTGAGCCATACAGTAGCGAGATCCTACAACTTCTTCTTCCAGCTAGGTCTGATGCTAGTCCTGATAAAAGCCAAGAAGAGTGTGATGAAGACGATAAAAAACAGAGTTCTGAATAATCAGATGGAAACTGGTAATCTATTAAATACACGGACAACCAGAATCTCTATACTGCAGATACTCCACTTTATTAAATGTATTATTAAATGTATTTAATCTTTATTAAATGTAAATTAAATGTAAATAATAAATTTTATAGATAGTACAATTAAATACATTTAATTAACATTACTAGTAAATAAAACAATCTATGAACAATTACTTTTCTACTATAAACAGTAAGCATTTAAAGATGCTAGTCACTCAACTTCCAAACTCCCTTCGGTAATGTTAACTCTATGGGCATGTGATGTATTCGTATTTTTTAAATATTTATTTAGTAAATTACTATTTAATTTCTTTTTTCTTTGTGTTCTTCTTAAATGATGTCTCTTTTTTGGATTAGTTGTCAAAATATTTATAAAATGTATACTTATTTTTATGTGAAGTGTTAAAATCTTACTTACACTTCGTCAGCTTTTAAGATATAAAATATTAAACTAAGCTATGGATTTGTATGCATACTACATAGTATGCTAAAAGTTAGTTCAGTCAAGCGCATAGCACAGTTAAAAATTTCCATTCAACCATTTCCGTGAAAAAGCCGAAATGTACTTGAGAACTTTTGTGCAGCTCTGTATATGATCTATAGAATATCTCCACACCAAGTAATATTTTTAAAAGAAGTTCAATTTAAAAACGCATATCACAACTACAAACGCACTTCCAGCAATTATTGGTCATAGACTTCAATAGTTATATTTATTCTTCAGCCAAATTCTTTTGTGACTCCCTGTAAATGAACGATATATTCTATGCTCACCATATTCTACAATAAGTGCCTTAGTACATCTCAGTGATGTATATAAATTTCAGTAAGTTTAAAATAGCGTGATATCATTAAAATATAGAGCAAACGATTTCTTCCCATAGAACATAATGTAAGGGAATTCTTTTGGGCGTCTCTGTAAATGAACCGTAAATGCTATAGATTTCATTTAAAATACCAAACATGTCGTACTGATACTCAATAACATCTATGAATTCAATGCAATCGGGCTATATTTACATAGAAAAATATTTTTGGCCAGGGTTTCGTCTCAAATACTCCACTGTGCGTCGTTCGGACTCCCGAGTTCGGTCGCATTGTGCCTGACAGGCACCTGCTAGAAAATCACTATTATCAATTAATTGATGCAATTCTAATGATTTTAAAGGGATCAGTGACCTTCATTAAGATGTAAAAGGAGAGAATATTTCAAATTTGAATTTAAAAACTAAAGTTTATTACATTTAAAGCACGTAACTCTGAGCGAACTACTGGCTGAGAGGAGAACGTAAATAATTGTGCTGTGCCTATCAGGCCTATTGCGACCGACGGAGGGTTAATCTTCTTAGCGCCGCGAACTGATATATCCATTCACTAAGCTGCAGGTTTCACTGCAATAGTAGCATTATTTAAATTAATATAACACTAGTCTAGCGATAAAATGCTGTTTTAAAACATTGAGTTATGATTAATACTCTGAAGGATAATATTCAAATACGTAATTAAGTTTTTTATATCATATTGGAAAAATAATCTTTTTTTTTTAGCATTTGGAAAAAAAAAGTACAAAGAAAATAACATTACAATTTTGCACTTTTGCTTGGCGTTCAGGTGGTTAAGGCGTTATATACGTTCTCAACTTTCAAGAAATCGATTTTTTTGTTTTTGAAGTAAATTAAATCCTTCTAGTGTGTATAATTATGGGTATAATGATTTAAAGTGATATCTCAAGTATTAAGAAAGACATGAGAAAAAATGTGAGCGCGCGCATAATCAAAATCTATTGATTCCCCAAACTTTGAACGCGATTTTCTGAAAGGTACTTTTTTAAACATAGGCAGCATTATAGTTTGAACAATTTTTAACAATTTTGTATAAAATTTGCCGTCGTCTACGCATAATTAAATTGTCTAGGGGGCATTGAGTCATTTATTTTGAAAAATTTAATTTTTATAATTTTCCAATAAGTTTAAATGTCAAAAATTTAAACGAAGGAAATATTTTTTTTAAATAAAACAATATTCTTCTTTTTAAGGAATTCAAAATATTGAGCCAATGTCCCTTATCTACAACCTTATTTTATAAGAAGAAACTAAGATTTGAAAAATATTTTTTTTTTGTACATGCAGTTAGAATGATGCCCATCGAGCCCGGATATTTCGGTACAGGTCAACGGAGCTGCAGGTTTCAGACGTAGTATGTGAGCTAATTTAACAACAAAAATATTTTTAAATACTTGAAGCATTAAAAGACAACCTGGAATTATTAGGTGTTCAATTAATTTCACTCACGCCTTTAAAAGAAATTCCAAAATATAGCAATTTTTCGCGGCCCAGAACGTATGTAACCTTTTAATTCTATTCTTTATCGTGAAATATTATGATTCCTTCTAGTTTCGTTCTTTTACAACAAAAATTAACAACAAGACAATAGGAATTATTTATATAACCATTAACTTAAAGTTATTTTTCTAAAATATTATTATCCAAACTATATTAATTGAAAATTTAATCGTAACAAAAGTCTCTATAATTAATTCTTGTTCACTCTACTGTTTCTCAAAATATAAACAATTTCGCCTTTTGAACTTTCTTAAATGGAAATATTTAGTTCAAGAAGCGTATCAGAACTAGAATATTTAATTGTTCGCATTTAGTTTCGTAATGACCTTCAGCTTAAGTGCATTTCATTACTTGTTGTAAATTGATTTTCTTTATTTCGTACTGGAGAATAATGCGGATATTTACAACACTCTTGTGAGTGCCTATAACGCAGTTACACAAAGAGAAATTAAACTCTTACAAAATTTCAACGTCTGTAACAAATTGTTTACTAAATATTATAAGATTTCATGTTGCTCTACATTAATAATACGTCCCTCCTATTTGCTCTTAGTTAACCATTTCATTAAATTTTAGAAAATTTTAGTGTTAATTTAAGTTCTCATTTAAAGCAAGTTTTGTTTTATAGAGACTGGTAGAGGTATTTTGAGCTTGGGAAATAAATTTAGAATGACAGCATCATTACAAGATGTATTCCAAATAACTAAAAAAAAAAACAGAAAGCAAAAGTACAAATATAAAATCTGTCAACCAATTTTGAAGAATAATTTTATGTTCATTAACCCCTTGGGGACGAGCGACGCGTATACGTGCCGCATGAAACGCCCAGAATCATTGTTTATCCTCACCAGTAAAATTATACTGTAAAATTTGCCTTGTTTAATCAGCACATTTTTTCGATTGACGAAGAGAAAAATTTCTGTTTTTAAAAAACGGTGACAAAAGATTAACAATTTCGTAAAAGGCTCCCATCGCGAAGGGGTTAATGAATCACAAGAAACATATTATGAATGTCTATCTGAAAAATATTATAATTAATAAAATACTAGTCATGTAATACAATTCTAAAATTTTACAGTATGAAAACAATAAATATCAAAAAGTCTTCTTTAATAATGATAATCATTATATATTTTTTAAATCAATTTAATAAACTCACTCTGAGGTGCTCCCTTTGATATTGTATTAATGACCAAGTAATATTGCCAACGAATTTGGAAGTATTTCATGTAGTTTTTTCCAAAAAACAAGAAGTGCACCCTTACCGACGCGGAGTAATTCTATTTATAAACTAATAAATAATGGACTGACACCGGAATTCATAAACGAATTTATTAGCATATATGAACTTGCTTATTTTCACGTACATTATAATAGGAAAATTTTATTCAACTGTTCTTGATGCCGTTTATCAGTTTTGGAATTAAAATTAGGTGTCCTTTTTTAAGGACACCGCACTCAATAGGGTTAAATCAGGGCTGTCACTGGAGACCACGGTGACCGTTTTTAGCCTGTTGTATAAAATCTGGACTGTTGTATGAGATACAACAGGCTAAATCCGGCTAAAAACTCAGGCTAAAAGATAGTTGTCAGTCTATCGACTGGAAATTAACAGATTTTTTTAATAGTCGTATAACGAAATTTAGAACGATTGCGGATGATTAAAACAAAAGACATGGATATTTATTGCTCCGGGAGGTTATCTTTCTCTGGATGTCTGTCTGTCTATCCTACAGCATAAAATTTTCTTGTAAAGGATGATATTATTATGCAGTAAAACCTCCATAACGGACACACCCGATTAGTGGACACCTCTATTTAGCGGACATTTTTTCGATTACTAACCCTTAAATAACTGTACATTATTTACTCTCAGTAGCGGACACCTCCAAATAGAGGACAAATTCTGCCCTCCCGAGGTGTTCGCTATTCAGAGGTTTTACTGGTAAAACCTCCATAACGGACACACCCGATTAGCGGATACCTCTATTTAGCAGACCATTTTTTGATTACCAACACGTAAGTTACTGTACATTTTTTACTCCCAGTAGCGGACACCTCAAAATAGAGGGCAAATTCTGCACTCTCGAGGTCTCCGCTATTCATAGGGTTTACTGTATATATTATTGGCAGTTATTTTACAGGGCCGCAGAAAAGAATAAGAATATATGAAACGAATATAAACTATCTTCGGGATTGGTAGATCGCTGATGGTAATGTAATTTTAGGATGTTGTTGCAGTCACCCGCAGCATGTTTTCAGGGTTTCGTTCATCTGACCAAACCCTACCTGTCCCACTCTTTTGTCTGTCTGTCTGTCTGTCCGTCTGTCACAGAGCCCGATCTCAGAAACTATATATGTCGGAGACTTGAAATTTTGCATACTTATAGCTGAACACCACACATCAAATGGCAAATAATAAAAATTTGAAAAGTCTAATATTTAACCCTCTGGGCTCTAACATGTGTATTTTAAACAATTTTTCTAACTCAGCCCCTAGTTAAGTAGGAGACTTGAAAGCTTGCATACTTATACCTGAACACCATACATCAAACGACAAATCATAAAATTTTGAAAAAGGTCTAATATTTAACCCTCTGGGCACTAACTTGTGTATTTTAAACAATTTTTCTAACTCAGCCCCTAATTAAGTTGGAGACTTGAAATTTTGCATACTTATAGCTGAACACCACACATGAAATGGCAACTAATAAAAATTTGAAAAAGTCTAATATTTAACCCTCTGGGCTCTAACATGTGTATTTTAAACAATTTTTCTAACTCAGCCCCTAGTTAAGTAGGAGACTTGAAAGCTTGCATACTTATAGCTGAACATCTCACATCAAACGACAAATCATAAAATCTTGAAAAAGGTCTAATATTTAACCCTCTGGGCTCTAACTTGTGCATTTTAAACAATTTTTCTAACTCAGCCCCTAATTAAGTTGGAGACTTGGAATTTCGCATACTTATAGCTGAACACTTGCGATAACACGACAAATCATAAAATTTTGAAAAAGTCATATTTAACCCTCCGGTCTCTAATTTTTGTATTTTAAGCAATTTTTCTAACTCAGCCCCTAATTAAGTTGGAGACATGAAATTTTGCATACTTATAGCTGAAAACCTCACATCAAACGACAAAAAATAAAATTTTGAAAAAGTCTAATATTTAACCCTCTGGTCTCTAACTTGTGTATTTTAAACAATTTTTCTAACTCAGCCACTAATTAAGTTGGAGACATGAAAGTTTGCATACTTATAGCTGAACACTTGCGATAACACGACAAACCATAAAATTTCAAAAAAGTCATGTTTAACCCTCCGGTCTCTAACTTGTGTATTTTAAGCAATTTTTCTAACTCAGCCCTTAATTAAGTTGGAGATATGAAATTTTGCATACTTATAGCTGAAGACTTGCGATCACACTACATATCATAAAAATTCAAAAAGTCTTATATTATTACAGCCCACTGACCACTCTTTCTTATTGTGCACCACAGCCTTAAATATTTTGGTTTCACTTTTACCACCAGGTGACGCCTACCTATATCGAGTGCTACGGGCCTGATCCCCTCGACTAATATGTCTACGGATAGGTTGTAAAACGGAATTTCTTTCGGATACAGGTTTTATTTAGAATAGAGTGCACCCCTGGTTGCAAAATGTGGAACAAACATATTTTTTCTAAAAGATAAAGTGTTTTGAAAGGAATATTAAACGAAACCCTCTGTGCGATCTGTGATCACACTTAACCAACTTGTTTCTTCAAGATGGTGCATTTAGCATTTATAATAGTTATTTTACAGGGTCCCACAAAAGAACACGAATGTATGAAACGAATATATCTTAAATGCGGGATTTGTAGATCACTGATGGTAATGAAACTTTAGCACGTTGTTACAGTCACACGCAGCATATTTTTTATTTTATTTTTATCAAGAGGGCGAAAATAGCATTTATAATAATTGTACATGTACAGGGCCGTACAGTAGAATACTAATATATGTTATATGCGGGATTTTTAGATCGTTGATGTAATATAATTTTAGCGTGCTGTTACAGTCACCGCAGCATGTTCTTGAAGGTAAACTTCAAGAAGGTGCATACAGCAATTAGAGTTATTTTACAGGGCCGCACAAATGAACACGAATGTATGAAGCGAATATATGTTAAATGCAGGTTTTCTAGAACGCTGATGATAGTGTAATTTTAATATGTTTTTGCATTAGCATTCAGAATGATTTTTCTTAAAGAGGATATATATAGCATTTATAATTATTGTACAGGGCCGCACAAAAGAATACGTACATATGTTAAATGCGGGATTGGTAGATCTTTGATGGTTATGTAATTTTAGCATGTTGTTACAGTCACCCGCAGCCTGTTTTTTTTTAAGCGGGTGCATGTAGCATTTATAGTTATTATACAGGGCCTTACAAAAGAATACGAAATACGAATACATGTTAAATGCGGTATTTGTAGATCACCGATTGTAATGTAATTTTATGATGTTGTTACAGTCATCTACAGCATGATTTTTCTTAGAGATGGTGCATATAACATTTATAGTTGCTTTACAGGGCCGCACAAAAGAATACGAATATATGTTAAATGCGGGTTTCGTTAGATCGCCGATTGTAATGCAATTTTAGGATGTTCTTACAGTCACCCACAGCATGTTTTTCTTCGACATAGTGCATATAGCATTTATAGTTATTTTACAAGGTCATACAAAAGAACATGTAAGTATCAAACAAATATATGTTAAATGCGGGGTTTGTAGAACGCTGACGGTAATGTAATTTTATCATGTTGTTACAGTCTCCTACAGAATAACTTTTCTTGAAGAGGATGTATATAGCATTTAAAGTTATTGTACAAGGCCGTACAAAGGAATAAGATGGGAGGAAATGGGGTAACCAAATTTCGGTAAAATTAATTTTTTTGATTTTTCAATTTATGATAGCTATAATAAAGTTAAAGTTCGCACAGATTCAACACAATTTTATCACGTGTTTATATATGCAGTGTCCCCTGGCGGGAATAGAACAACTATTTTAAAATAAAATATTTTTATGAAAATAAATTTTCAGAATACGTTTCTGCCATGGTGAAATTTATGTTTTACTAAAATATTTTACACGAAACTTTTTTTTCGCTGATAGTACCCCTGGTGGGAAGACTGTATAACTGAAATTTTAAAATTATTATTATTATTATTATTTTTTACGTTTTCTTTTACATCCTTAGCTTTAAGTATGCAAAATTTCATGTCTCCAACTTAATTAGGGGCTGTGTTAGAAAAATTGCTTAAAATGCACAAGTTAGAGACCGGAGGGTTAAATATGACTTTTTCAAAATTTTATGATATGTAGTGTGATCGCAAGTCTTCAGCTATAAGTATGCAAAATTTCATGTCTCCAACTTAATTAGGGGCTGAGTTAGAAAAATTGCTTAAAATACACAAGTTAGAGACCGGAGGGTTAAACATGACTTTTTCAAAATTTTATGATTTGTGGTGTTATCGCAAGTGTTCAGCTATAAGTATGCAAAATTTTAAGTCTTAAACTTAATTAGAGGCTGAGTTAGAAAAATTGCTTAAAATACACAAGTTAGAGCACAGAGGGTTAAATATTACACTTTTTCAAAATTTTATGATTTGTCGTTTGATGTGAGGTGTTCAGCCATATGTTTGTAAAATTTCACGTCTCCAACTTAATTAGGGGCTGAGTTAGAAAAATTGCTTAAAATACACAATTAGAGACCGGAGGATTAAACGTGACTTTTTCAAAATTTTATGATTTGTGGTGTTATCGCAAGTGTTCAGCTATAAGTATGCAAAATTTCAAGTCTCTAACTTAATTAGGGGCTGAGTTAGAAAAATTGCTTAAAATACACAAGTTAAAGCACAGAGGTTTAAATATTACACTTTTTCAAAATTTTATGATTTGTCGTTTGATGTGAGGTGTTCAGCCATATGTATGTAAAATTTCATGTCTCCAACTTAATTAGGGGCTGAGTTAGAAAAATTGTTTAAAATACACAAGTTAGAGTCCAGAGGGTTAAATATTAGACTTTTTCAAAATTTTGTGTTTTGGGGTTTGATGCGTGGTGTTTAGCTATAAGTATGCAGAATTTCAAGTCTCCAACATTTATAGTTTTTTAAAATGGGCCCTGTGACAGACGGACAGACAGACAGACAAGTGAGACGAATAAGGTTTCGTCAGATATGAAACCCAAACAATATGTATGAAGTATACATGTTTTGTTAAAAACATACAATAATGTATATGAACAAAGTATTTCAATTTCGCCAGTGTAGTGTAATATAATTCAAATACGATACTTCAAACAATTTACGCCTTTAGAAAGTAATGGACCCGATGTTTTTTGTGGATCCCTGTATATGAATAATAAATATTGCGTTAATCGTTTTTGATTGAACCATGCTAGAGTGAACCTAAAGATCGTATATCGAATTTGTTTCTCAAAATATGATTTTTTTACATTTTTAATTATACAAACCGTCAATAGATAGCAGGACAATCGATTTTATTTTTAGCCTGTTGTCAGGCTAAATCTAGTCTGCATTTAGCTTGAAAAAACGGTCACACTGCTGGAGACTATTTTTATGTTCTCGCAACACTGTTTTAAGAGAATAAATTTTGCAGCACATTTCTCATGAGATGTTAAAGTCTGTATGGAATTTTTCATATTTAAAAAGTGGTGCGAGTTGAATTAAAAAATAGTTGCCAGTGAAAAAAATGAATCCCCGGGGAAATCTCGGGTTGCGCAAATTTTGCTACTTTTACGTTGCCCGAGAAAATCTCGGGTTGCGCGGCGAGAGTGTTAACCTCTTGTGCGCTATGACGTACGGAGCTTACGTCAGCTATTTTGGTCATTTCCAGTCATTTCCGACAATGACGTTCATCATGATATCTAGCTGATTTTTTAATTAGACATGCTGAATTCTCACCAAGAAATTTTATCTGTTATTTTTGCTTTACAAGAAAGTTAAATTTTCACAAATAAAGTAAAAGAAAATTACCAATTAAATTTGAATGGTTTGAATTCAAAATTTCTAAAAACAAAAAATCACCAGAAGCGGCAACACTGATGGCTAGTAACATACAACCGCTAACAACGCTACAACGCAAGGGGTTAATTTCATCAGCTGCTAATGACATTCTTAAACAGGCGATAAAGCAATCAGAGGCTGGGATACTTCTAAATATTGTTTCGAGGACTACTGTCAGAAAAAGCAGGACCAGGAAACGAAACAAGCGGGATATCGACCTATCAATCGAGACATAAAAAAATTAATCCTATGAAAACGGAACCTGCCTATAACGGAATCTTGTTTTAAACGCAAAAAAACATGAAAAAAAAGTAATTACTTTCAATTATTTGGCTTAAAAAGACGCCTGCTTCACGTGTTATTTTTTTAAAAAATGCCTTTTCTTAGACTTTTGTTAGCGACAGTTTTTCGTTCTAAACTTGCAAACTATTTTTTTTTTTAATGGTCTTTTTTAATGGTGGGCATTGTGGGAAAATTAGAAACAAAGCTATTGCTATGAAATATGAAACTACATGTCGTTATCTACTAAAATATAATTTTTTCTGTCTGTCTGATTCTCGTCTTAATAGTAAGCCACCGCCCCTGAACACTTTGCTACGTCTATAACCTGACAAAAATTGCCGCCTGTCATATGCGGATTTTTTTCTGCATTTGTATGATCCTTTAAATTTGAATACCAATAATTTATAAAAGTTCACTCTCGGGCTTATTTTTCAGCGATTATTCGAGGAAACGAAAACTTTTAGAAAATACTCGCGTGTAAATTCAGGGACCGTGCGAAAGCTTAAAAAAAAGCAACTACGACATCCGCCATTTTTGTGTCAGCACGTAGGCCCAGTACTCATGGGACGATGATTAGGCCTTCGCGCTGATACAAATATGGCTTCTGTGGCAGGCGGACTTTTTAGGTGCGTTCGTAATTATATAAATACTTAGCACCTATAGTCGTCGTTCAGTCCGTCCGTCTGTCTGTCCGCATGTAACAGAGCAAAAACTACCCAACCGATTGGTCTGAAATTTCAAATATATGATTATTGCAAAATTTTGTCGAGCCATTTCAAATTTTATGAAAATCGGATGTATAGTTTAATTACAGGGACAGTCAAAAGTTTTTCTTTACATTACGGCCACTGGGAAAAATTATTGCAATTGGATTTTAATGATATTAGAGCCTTCCGAATGATCTGAAATGTTAAAGATATAATTGTTGCAAAATTTTGTCGAGCCATTTGAAATTTTAGGAAAATCGGATGTATAGTTAAATTACAGGGACAGTCAAATTTTTTCTTTACATTACGGCCAATGGGGAAAATTATTGCAAGTGGATTTTAATGATATTAAAGCCTTCCGAATGGTCTGAAATTTTAAAGATATAATTGTTGCAAAATTTTGTTGAGCTATTTCAAATTTTAGGAAAATCGGATGTATAGTTTAATTACAGGGACAGTCAAAAGTGTGCCGTTACATTACGGGGAATGGGAAAAAAATATTGGAAGTGCATTTTAATGATGTATCAGACTATGCACTTCATGAAGTGCAAAAAATTATACATTCAGTATAATATGGGGTGCAAAAAATGATTATAAAACTAGTTATAGTACGAACGCACCTCATTTGCCACGTTTGACGAGCAATTTCCAACCTTTTTTTTTCAGCTCTCGTACGGTCCCTTGCATTTAGATACCGGTATTTTTAGGAATGTATTTTTTTCCCTTTTTTTCTAATATTAAATAAATCGCAGGATATTTTAAAAATATATAATGTTAAATTTCAAGACCATACAAACGCTGAAATGATTACACCTTTGACTACCGCCATTTTTATGTCTGTTTAGGCACATTATTATAGGAGCGGTCTAAAATGCCAGCATAAAATATAATTATATGTTTTTAAAACTTGTTATTTTTAACCCGTTCAGGACCAGCATCTTTTACACGAATTTTATTCGTTTGGCGCCAATTTGTTAATTATTTGAATTAACTTTGTAAATCAGAAAAATGTAGTAATTAAATAAAATCTATTTTACTTTTCTTTTCTGCTGGAATTAAACTCGGGCATTTTAAGTACTTTTGAGGATGCATATTTGCACCCATGGTCGCGAAAGGATTAATGACTTACATCAACTTGGTTAGACGAGTTTTGCTGTTATGCTACTGAATATTAAGTGCATAGTGATAAGGCATTACATTTGAAAATAAAGTTCTCTCACTGATATATTTTCTTTGAAAATATATATTTGTTTGGTAAAATTGCAAAGTGTTCAGATTTTAAATCTAAAGAAAACAAAATTACTATGTTAAAAATATTGACTTTTAACGTTTTTAACATTGGATTACAAAGTACATTTAAAATTTTCGTCTGCCATTTCGAAAGATTTCAAAATGTGTACTCAGCCTAATACTTATTTAGTATTCCGACAGCATAGCCTTCAAAATGCAACTAGAGCATCTAATTAAGTACCGAGGTGTTATCTTTCGTTTGTACGTGCTTAGAAACTCATTTGTAATTTGTTCTACAGCAAAAGAAATATTAACTTATAAGTATAAAACATTTCTGATTGTTTGCCTTAGTTTTAAATTCCATTAATCGTAATGATTTTTATTTAATAGAACATATTTTCTGATAAAATTTTCTTTTTTATGTAAAATTGATTTTGAAAACGATTCGGTAAAATTAATTGAATATAATTTTATTTGATGCATTTTATATTAGAGTATGGTTATATATTCGGTTACTTTTTTCCGTTTTCAACAACTTTCGGCTCAAAATCTGAGTTTTATCGAACATTTGTTTTGGGTGAAAATACTACCGAAAATTTGGTGGGAACGGAACAATCTGTATTTCTAAAATTTCGTTACTTCCTTCGGTGTAGTTTTAACATTTGTCAGCGTTTCGTACTGTTTTGTTTGAATTGGGGTTTTTAAACAGTTCCTTATTGCTATGCGCATCACTTTATTAATATTACTGACTCAAAACATGAAAATACATATTAACCCCTTGGGGACGAGCGACACGTATACGTGCCGGAAATAGGCCTAAGGATCCTCGTTTATCCTCACCAGGAAAATTTTACTGTAAAATTTGCCTTATTTAATCCGAGCATTTTCCCGATTTGAATAGGTACAAACTTCTGTTTTTTAAAACCGGTAGCAAAGTAATAAACATTTCGTAAAAGGCTCCCGTCGCGAAGGGGTTAAGCAAATTATAATATTGTATACATATGATTTCAGCCCTAAATACTCGATTTTTGTAAGCACGGGTGAAAGTTTAATTTAGTTGAATAAATCTCAGCTGCAGAGCATTGGCGCATATACCCAAGGTCTCAGGTTCGAATTCAGGCTTAGATACTTTTCACTGTGTTGGAAAAATTTGTTCAACTTCTATATCCGCCACATAGAAAATGGTATTTTTGGTTGAAATCTTATATAACAATATATAATTATTATCCAGGAAATAATAGTGTTCAATACGTAACGTATTTTAATCGTATAAATCAATGACGATGTCAAGGAAGAGGATAAGACTGATGTTGTAGTGTCTGCAAGTTGCGAGAGAAGTAACTGAGGATACACTCACAAGATGGCGGCTGTTCTTGGATCAGAGTCTAATTAATGCCGGGCAAACGTCCATCACTAAAACCCATTAGAAAATTTTACTTTATTTATGAACGAAGTTTTTCATGACTAAGACAATTAAATAAGGTTAAATGCTCTATTTAAATTTATTGGCGAATGTTTTCCCCTGTCGAACTCAGTTAGTATCTCTCTGTCATTAGTACTCTGTCATTAGTATGCATGGGAGGTAGTCACTCTATAGCGCAACTGCAGGCCTAACCACCGCCGAAGTAAACTTCTACCAGTTAAAACGAATAGATACTTTTGCTGAATTATGTGAGAAAATTTATATGAAACTGGTGTTGAAACCTTTCAAGGGCTGTGATCACACGGTTGACTGCTTAATTTTAATTCGAAAACTGAGAAACGGCGCCAAGAATATTTTTAAAAAATTTTGCTTTTACATGGAAAATAGAAAGCAAGTTTTTATTTTCTAAAAGATACGTTTGTTAATTCTGGTGACACTCAATTATTACTAATTTTTCGAACAGAATCTATCTGCCCTGGAAGGATTAAATAAGGATAAAATTTTATTTCAAATTTACTAGCGGAAATCTGTCACAGTGGCAATCAGGTTCTATGGAAACAGTTGGAGCTGAAGCTTCAGCATTTTCAGGATATGTCAATTCCTTCTTATTCATACTTCCATAAGTAAAGCTGCTGCGTTGTAAGCTGAATGTTACCAAAAAGCGAGTGAATTTGCCACAGGTAGCTTAGTGGCAGAGTATTGGTGCTTATAGCCAAAGTCTCAGGTTGGTATACTAGCCAGAGGTAAATTTAGACACAGACAAAGAATAATGCATAATATGACTAAACTTTGAAAATTAAAACGTACCCATTAAAAACTGATAGACACAGTTTGAGTTTGAGATGCAATACGTGTTTTCAACGGTATGTCAAAAGATTTTGAATAAAAGTAGAGAATAAAAGATAAAAATTGATGATCATTTATAAAAGGTAAATGATATATGTACACATGAAACATTTTTTATTAGATGGAACATATTTCTGCGAAATTTTAAAGTTTTGGTCAGACGCGCTCAGTCCCTAAAATAAAGTTTCAAATCAATGGTGCATTCCCAAAACCTTCTTCGAAAGGAAGTACAAATATATGTTTCCAATTTTTTTTAGAGTAGTGGGAACATACTATATTTTTATTTTTATTTATACCCAGAACTAGAACATGGCCGGAAATCATCGGCAGGGATGTAGTGGAGGGTATACGGGTGTATACGCCGTATACCCTCTGGATTCTTTTAAGGAACATTGTATACCTCCTGTTTCTCAGAAAACTATAGTATATATATATTAGGATATACCCTCTGCCTTGAGCGTATACCCTCTGCTTAGAACGTATACCCTCTTTTTTTTACAACTACTCCATTGGCCATGGGGCTATGGAAACTTTTCTGCTGGCAGTGAGAAATTGCAATTAAAATACCAGTTTAACCCCTTCGGGACAGGAGCCTTTTACGAAATTTTTAATCATTTGTCACCGTTTTTTAAAAACAGAAATTTGTGTCTTCTTGAATCGAGAAAATGCGCTGATTAAGTAAGGCAAATTTTACAGTAAAATTTTACTGGTGAGGAAAAACATGGATTCTGAGCGCTTCATGCGTCACGTATACGTGCCGCTCGTCCCCAAGGGGTTAAGCTTCTTTACTTTTTTTTTCTTTTCCTTTTTTTCTTTTAAGGGGAACTAAAAAGGGAAATTTTCACTTCGCTTATGCTTTTTTCCCCTTATCTTTTGTTGTACAGCTCCATTTATTGGTGTTTCTGGAAATAATTTCCTTTTCGAGGAGTCCGTTTTTCATGTCTTGAATAGTACTTTATTAAATTTAAAGTCTTTACACAGACTATTTCGATATAAAAGGAGTTCAGAGGAATGGTGATTTAATTATGGTAATCTGGTACATTTGTTCCTAGTCCAAACTTTGGAAAATTGCAGTTTGAACTTGCGTACACCTGAATCCTTGTCAATCGGAAACTGGGAATTAGAGAGTTCATTTGGGAAGTGGAAACGGTCTTCTCCAGCTGCTACATTCAATTTTGGGAACCCGAATTTTTAAAATTATCTTTACTAAATTGAAAATGCAATAAAAATTTTATGATAAAAGTTAATTTAATTTTAATTTTCTTAAAACGTTAAACTAATATCTTCACCATTCATGTAAACCATGAAAATAAATACATTTTATTTATTTATTTATATACTTTTAGCTATATCATCATTTAATTTATTTAGAACGTTAACCCATTCTGCAATTAAAATTTAACTTGCGTCTCTGAACTATTCCTCAAATTTAAGTCAACAAAAGAACTTTTGTGAGTATAATCATTATTAACGGAAGATCATAATTAAATCACAATGAATTACATTTTATGACTGTTTGCTAAAGATGTATTATAAAACGGAAGTAAATACATTTGATTTCAAAATGGAAAGGTAATAAGTACAATGACGTTATCAACACAAATATTATATTTTATTGTCTTTTATTGTAACAATTTATAGGCTGATTTCATAAGCCATGTCTTGTTATAAAATATCAGAATGATTGTTTGCACATTACTTTCACTTAAATCTAATTAACATGCATAATAAATTTGAAATTATATTAATTGAATTGATATAAAATTATATTTATTGATGCATATAAACTAGAATTATAAGTAGCTATTGTTAATTTTCCTGGAGTATTTTATGAAAGGAAACATTATCAATACCCGAGAAATATAACACAATTTAATCCAAATAATCCTTATCATTTATTCAAATGACTTTTATTATTATAATTACTAAATGTTGAAACCAAAATTAAGCAATAATAATAAATATATATATACCTATACCGTCATTATACACATGCCAGGGTTGCCAGTTTTGTATCCATTTTTATTCAGTAATTTCGACAACACACCAGAAATAAAGAATAGCATTTTATGCTACATTTAATGCAATACATTTAGCGATCGTGTAAAGCAGAAATTCTTGTTTTTCAATTTCCTGTGCAAATTTGAAATTTCGGATTAAAATTTGAGGCCTATCTGTCAACCCTGCTACATGCGAATAAACAGGTCGGGAATTTCCTAACTTTAGCTCAGATGAACACCAATATTTTTTTAGAGAAAAACTCTCCTTTTTCAATCTTGTGATTATATAAATCGAGTTTTTATACATAAAAATACTGGTATTTCTGCTGCAAGTGTAGGAACTCTGCATAGTAGTAAAAACAACACAGGCCTGCGCTGAAAAAAATACATGGGTATTGATGGCTGAACTTTATGTATTTTTTGGTGCTAATTAAATACCAAATAGTGAAAAAATTCTATCACGTCACATTTTCTTGAAAAATATTCGGTCGATTGGAAAGTTTGTCGTGTTGGAAAAATCAATTCGTACCGGTAAATTCTGCCAGGTAATTATAAGACATTAGAAATCGGAATCAATGTCTAATAATTAAATGATAGAATTTTCCGATACGAATTGATTTTCCCAACATGACACAACATTCCGATAGATCCAGTTCAAAGCGTTATAAGTAAGCGAACAAACTTAATGCTGGAATCAGGCGTAAATTAACACAGTTGCGCCACCTTGTGGACGGAGTGATAATTCACATACGCGGGCTATTAGTGTGGCGCGCATTTCGTAAACCTTCAGTCACTCATGGAAATGATTTTTGTTTGCCACATTTATTGCAAAATAATGGCGTAGCGAGAGGGGCAACCAGACGCACTTGACACTACTCCCTCGCGTTATTAGAGGTATTTCAGTTATTAATCAAGGTGAAAAACACTTTACAATTTTAGTGGTGTCAGTAAGAAAACAGTCACGTATCTACCTGTAGTTCACACTCCATCCGCTACGTGGCGCATGACCTTGATTGATGTGACCTCGCTTTTAATCTTGCGGTTACTTCTCCCATTTAAGATACGACGCTTACTTATATTGCTTTGGACCCAGTTGTTTTAAACCGTTTAAACCTATAACAAAATAATCGATTACTGAAAAATCAATTTGCCTCACCAAGAATCGATTTTTTTTTACATAGATTTACATGGATAAAATCACTGTTGCCAGATAGCACATGCAAAATTGTACAAAATTGTCCTTTTCATTTTAGCAAAAATATCGATATCGATGTCACAAAAAATTCTGACTTGATGGGGGAAAATGGAGGTCATTTTCGAAATATGCGCACTAAATAACATAAAAATCAGCGAAAACTTATCTTGTATTTTTCAAAAACTTCAATTTCGAAGGCATGTGTAATTGTTAAGGCCAAATAATATTCAACACTGAAAAAAAAAAGGTCTTTGAATAAGAAAAATTTTTAAGAATTAATGTAGATACTACATTAACATAAATAAAGATACTGAAAATCTGCTTTCAAAAAATAAACAATTTTGACTTATATATGTTATATGTTTAATCCATGTTTCTCTGCTATGTATTTAAACAGTCCTACAAGCTATATAAACATTAAATTATCAAATTTTTAAGTTTAAATATTCAAACTACAAAATTCAATATTATAACCAAAATATCGTTTTCTTAGTGTAAACAATAATGTAGTTTTTTTTTTTTTTAAATAAATATGTTTAAGCACATCGAAAACAGTCATATTTGTTTAACTGTAATGTTTAAAAAGTAACATAATTTCAAAATTTTCTTTGATATCCCATGTGTAATAAAATTTTATAAGAAATGCAGAAAAAAAATGAATAGAAGGTTAAAAATCTTTAAAATTCTAAATGATTTTGATTATTTTCGTAAATTCTATGAATTTAAAAGAAAACTTCTTATTTACAAATCTGATATAAATTTTCCCCCGCGGCAGATAAGAATTCGCCTTTTTAATTGTAAAAGTAATCTTTTTAAAAACATATTAAAACTATCACCTTTTATTTCAACCATTTTTGAACACAGTTTATTTTCGTGACCCCTTAACGGTCGCATTAAATTCCGGATTAAAAATTCAAATTGCTTATTGGCCCACTTTATTGAAAACGAAATATTTACCATATTTTATGACAGGTAAAATGATACCATATAAAGCCAATTACACTATTTTATAAAACTGGTGTGAATGAAATAATATGAATAAAATCTGAATCTGAATATCACGGGAGCGAGAATTAAGAGTTTAAGTATCTTGGTGTTTGCCTACACTTCTAAACTAAAAGAATATCATGTTTCGTTCATAAATATGAAGTTACCGCTTTACAATTAATACATTATATACAGGGTGTTCCGTTAAAGGGGTCCAATATTAATAGGGGTAATAGAGGAGATCACATGGAACATAAATCAGTATATAAAGCCTGGTCGGATCTCAATAGTTTTCAAGTTACAGCAAATAGAATGAAAATTCGGAAAATTGTAAAAGAACCCTCATTGCTAAACTATCGATAATGCTACATAAAAACGAAGCACATATTTAGAAAGAGCAGAAAAAAACCTACAAAATGACATCAATTGTATTAAAATAGCAATATTTATTGATGAGTTACAAGCCCTGAAACAGTGAAAAAAGTACGAAATCCAATATACATCAAAATAGTTAATCGTTAATTCCAAAAAAACAACTCTAGCTACAACAAGGAAAATTTAGTAAAATTTGGTCCATTCCGAAAACTTTCGAAAAAGCTTACAATGAACCATATCGGTTTAATTGTGTGAGAGAAATTAATCAGTTTCTTAGTTACAACTCCGCTTTCTTTGACACTAGGAAAGGTTAAACTCCGCCCATCACGATTGGAAACACCGCCTTTTTAATTACTCTCAACTATACATTTTCGATCATGCTTCTTCTGAGATGCAACATTTTTAATTATTCAAGAGTTGAATGAACCAAAATAACTTTACAATAATAGTCTACATTTTAAAGTGGTCTTTTATTGATATAAAGCTTAAGTTAAATTCTTTAAAATTAAACTGGTGGTGAAAATTCGGAAATAATTAAAAATATTGCGATTTGTAACTATGCAAGAAGTTTCAGTATTTGTTTTACAGGGACAATTATTGTATGTATATGTGCATCATAATTTATGATAGAAAATAATAATAACAAATAGCATAATAATTTTATTAATTATAAATTTAAAAAAGACACTAAATTTTAAATTAATTCATACAAACTTTGTAATTTACAATTTGAATACACCACAGTCTGTGACTTACAAAATACTGTGCCAAAAAGTGTTGAAAATAAAAGAAAAATGACAAATAAAGAATTACATTCCACGTACTTTATGACATATGTGAAGCATAGTCTTCTGGCCTGCGCTGCACAGTTCAATGTAGGAAGGCAGACGAACGGACATTATTATAATAGGTGTTCGAAGTTGCGCCCATTAACAGAATCGCACAGCCGACAGCGACGTCGTAAAGATTGGCGAACACGCCGAAAAACTCCGACGGAGTTGGGAATGTCTTCTGCAGCGACAACGATTCGCGCTAGTACTTCCTCCGGTGTATCCACAGGCGTTTCATGCACCAGCGATTTAAGGTGTCCCCAAACAAAAAAGTCTAACGGATTGAGGTCTGGAGAGCGTGCAGGCCAAGCAACAGGTCCACTGCGTCCAATCCATTTCCCAGGATATGTTGAATTGAGGTGATTGCGAACACCTATGAAAAAATGTGCCGGTGCGCCATCGTGCATAAACCACATATTGTGGCGCAATGTTGCTGGCACATTTTGCAGTAACTGCGGTAAGATATCCCGTAGGAAAACCAAGTACGTACTGCCATTGAGTACATCTAGGAGTAAATATGGTCCTATGAGATAATCGCCGAGGACACCTGCCCATATGTTCACACTGAACTTTTGTTGTGCGTTCGACGGGAAAACAGTGTGCGGATTTTTATATGACCATGTGTGCATATTGTGCGTGTTTACCACGCCCTCTCACGTAAATGTTGCTTCATCAGTAAATAAAATATTTTCCAGAAATTGTGGATTATTTTCTGTTACATTAAGCAACCAGCGTACGAATTCTGTCCGCTGAGCACAATCTGTTACTGATAACAGTTGTACCCGCTGCACATGAAAGGGGTGCATGTTTTCTGCACGCAGAACACGCCACACACTTTGGTGAGAAACACCGACTTCAGACGCAGCAGCTCGTGTACTCGTGGAGGGGTTATCTTTAAAAATATTCAGTACATCTTCTTCCATTGCAGGTGTTCGTACATGTCGAGGTTTCCCTGCATCAATGCGTGCTGTATTAAACGATCTAGTCTCCCGTAATCGTCTATCGATTTTTATGAAGAGTTTTGAACTTGGGCAACGTCTCCTTGGAAATTGCTCACGGTACATGCGCTGTGCTAGACATGCATTTCCATGAGCTTGCCCGTACATCAGATGCATGTCCGCATATTCTTCGTTAGAGTATTCCGGCATAATTATTATACATCAACTTACTACAATCCCACTTACAACAGCCTCCCTTTAACATAACGCCCACTGATGACTGCTGTTTTATTACACTTTTCTTCCTATACACATAGAAAATTTGCATAAAAAGTACTTCTTCTTCATCATCCTGAAAGTTCATGGAGGAAACGCAGCAGTCACGGAGTTTGCTTTAAGACAAGGCGAGAGCTGCACAATATGTCATTCACTTGACCAGACTGAATAATGAAAGGGTATTGATAGAGGTTGATCAGAAATGTATAATTGAAAGATATTAAAACGGGGTGTTTACAATCGTCATGGGCGGAGTTTCGCCCTTTCCGAGCGTGCAACAGTACAGAGTTGTAACTAGGGAACTGCTTGATTTCTCCCATACAATTAAACTGATATGGTTTATTGTCAGCTTCTTTGAAAGCTTTCGGAATGGACCAAATTTTATAACATTTTCCTTGATGTAGGTAGAGTTGCATTTTTGGAATTAGCGATTAACTATTTTGCTAAATATTTGATTTTGTATTTTTCCACTGTTTCAGAGCTTGTAACTCGCCATTAATTCTCAATATTCTAAAACAACTTATGTCATTTCGTAGGATTTTTTCTGCGCTTTCTAAATATGTGCTTCGTTTTTATGTAGCATTATCGATAGTTTAGCAATGAGGGTTTTTTTTACAAATTTTCGATTTTTCATTCTATTTGCTGTAACTTGAAAATTATTGAGATCCGGCCAGGCATTATATACTGATTTATGCTCCGTGTGATCTCCTCTATTACCCCTATTAATATTGGACCCCTTTAACGGAACACCCTGTATATAAAATGAGAATGGAAATTTCGGTCCGGCCGCTTATAAGTTGAATTCTGCGGAATAGATTTTGAACGGACTTATACTATCAGTTAGATAATTTATCAGGAAAGGTTTCAGTAAATTGCGTACTTTTCCACGGTGCTAAATTATAGAATTATAGTAGAAAGTAATATAATCAAATTAACCAAACAATGGCCGATTAGCCTTTTTAAAAAGATTCTCATAAACAGAACTGAAACTTGAACTGTTAGATCATTTTTTAGAAAAGGTTTTGGTATAAATCATATCGTTTTATGTTACATAACTATAAGACTGGGATACATTTTCGGTAATCAGATGTACCCGCTTATGAAAGATTGGCATTTTGAAGAATTCGACTGGATGGATTTTGATGCGACTTGCATTTTTAGTTAGAAAAATTTTTAGGGAAGCTTTTTCTAATTTACATACCGTTTCTTCGTTCTTTACCAAATCCTATTATAAACTAAAAACTAAAAAAATTCCCCTTAACAGCCCACATTTTGTCTAACATATTAGAAAATATAACAGCGCAATGGTATTCCTGTCGTTTTAATCAATGCAGAAGGAGATCTCAGGTAAAGGTTCATTATGATTTAAAACACAAGGTCAGATTCATCGATATATTTAGTTTGATTCAAGGTTTATCTAAAAAAAACAGACCAGCATAGCGGGCGAAACCTTCTAGTATACGTTAAAATAAAACTAACTATCAATGACAATTTGCTTTTATATGAAAAAGCCCTAAATACAAGTTCAAAGACAGTGAAAGCAGTGTTGCCAGATTGGGGACTTTTTTAATTCAGACCACTTTTTAAAAATAGCATAATTCACCTTATTTTTTAGAATTTTTAATCCATTTGTTTTTAAATAGGCTGAATATTTTTATTTCAAAAAAGCGGTGACAATCAACAATCTGGCAACACTGAGTGAAAGTAAACTTTTACTATTCAAAGCCAATGATCTTCATTGAATATAAGAATATTTCAATGCAATGGAATTTTGAGTAATTTTAGAAAGCACAAAATCCAGCAGTAACTTTTTGTATCATTATAGCTGCGCAAATAACAAAATAAGATTATATTAATTTCTTTCCAAAAATCTGGATCTGCAGAAACCTTATACACGCTTACTTATCTTAACTGCAAAAGAAAATAAACAAAAATATTCTACATACATTGTATTAAAATTTCCTCTTTCAATAATATAAATTTAGAATTAATATAAAGTTAGACTTTTTTTTTAAGACTTTCAAATAAATAGAAATATGCAGTTAGAAGTAGAATCCAATAAAGTTCGTGATATTTTATAGCAGTTTGTAATTTCTCAATGCATAAAGAATTTTTTTTTTAATTTAGGCTAATATATGAAAACTGATTACATTATTTACGCGGGAGGATCAAATGAAAACTGCAAATGTGTCACTAAAATTATGTTTCTCGTTCTAGGTGGTTGGAAATTGACAGACAACGTCCGTGAAGTCTTCCCGGGCTGGTAGTATGACGCAGTGTCGGTACGTAGAGGTGCAAGTGAGGAGCAGATGATTATTAATGGCAGCACCACTACGCAGTCGCACCAAAGAGGAATAGTTGCAGTTATTCGATTTATGGAGTAAAGGCGTGGAATTTGTTGATATCAAAAAGAAAAAAAAAATGGAGACGAACTGACTGCATTTCAGTTCAATTTTGACTATGTGCAGTTCTATTCAACAACCGTCTCCCATTTCTCCGGAAGTCTCATAATGCCTTATTTCCAAAAGATTTGTTATTTGCTGGCAAGCTATTCGGTCTAGCGGAAATTTATGTCCGATAATGTTGTTTCGCGCCTACTTTTTTTAAAATTCAGATTTCTTCATTGGCACCACTGTTTAGAAATCATATAATTTCCCATTGTTTTCACCTTAATTATTATATTAAGTTATACGCTTTGATAAAAGTGTTGCCAACGAAGAAATCTGAATTTTAAAAAAGTAGGCGTGAAATGACATTATCGGACAGAACTTCCCAGTAGACCTAATACTTAACGATGTATTTTTTATGTCATTCAATGGGTAATTTTTTTGACAAAGGGAATTTTTGAGAGAAAGAAACAAATAGTAGTTGGACGGAGCAATGTCCGGAAAGTAGGGAGGATGGAGCAGAAAATCTGCGAAAGCAAGAAGTTTGTTTCTGACAGTCAAAGATACTTGAAAACTGACGTTGTCATGGTGGAAGTCAACACCTCGTCTGTTTTATAACAAAACACTCATACTACAATATATATTAAAACACACATACACACATAAATAACGCCTGCATTCAACAGTTAAAGGTATATATAAATATTATACAGACATACAAACAATAAATACAATAAACCCAACTGGAGTGAAAAATTAGCCAGAGCCAGGAATAGAACCCGGGACCACAGTATACAAGACTGCTGCTCTAACCACTGAGCTACTCCGGCCGATGCCTGAGTCTGCAATTTCTCACTAATAAACCATGTTGGGGAAGTCACCAGCCATCTATACGACAGCCTTGGATGACCGGACATTCTATTCGCCGTTGTCCCGTCATCCACGGCTGTCGAACGCAACGAATTTTATGCGATAGCCAAGTGAAGAACGTGATGTAACAATGTAAGCCCACTTATCTCCATGCACTTTAACCCATTAAGGACCAGCATGTTTTACAGGAATTTTATTCTGTTGACACAACTTTTTGTTAAACAAATACTTTTACTATACGAATCGGTGCTGAAGTGCTAAAAAGTTGTACACTTAGGCCTTAAAATGTGTTAATTAAATAAGACAAATTTTACTTTTTTCTGTTACTGGTATCAATTTTTTTAATTACAAATATAATTTTGCGAAAACGCAACGTCAGTCTTTAATGGGTTAATCCTTATCGTTCGAAGTACTCCTCCCAGGTATAGGCATCTCTTACACGAATTTATTTAAGAAAAAGTTTTACTTCCAGTTTGACAACATGATTGTTACTGACAACATATACAAGAGAAATTCACTAAAAAATGTACTTTTAAAGTATATTGGTGCAATAGAATATAAAAATAGAATCATGTACATAAAGCTTGGGTGGCTATTTGCCGACACTTGGCTGCAAATTTACAATGTATGGTACAATTTAGAATTAATTGTCTTTTGCAATGCATTGATAAAACTTATATTTTAAAAAACAGTGACGACAAGAACAACATATAAAGAGGAATTAAAAAATATGTGTGTTCAATATTGTATATAATTTACGTTCTGACTTATTGCAACAAAATAGGAAACGCATACTAAATAATTACAAAATGTGTACAATGTCAAATATTTATTTAGTATTCTCATAGCGTAGATTTCAGAATGCAACTAGTGCAACTAATTAAAAACGAAGCGTGTTATCTTTCGTTTATACGTGGTTTGGAAACTGATTTTAGGTTTGTTCTGTAGCAAAGCATTAATTAAATAATGTAATATTAGACACGAATAATTATTGGTATTTCTCGTGATTCTATTTTCTTTTAATCAATTTTTTTGGAAGTTAAATTAAGTAATATATGTTTTTGGATTTAATTTTTTTTTCTACGTTGGGAAATGTCAAGCGTACAGTTCTTTCATTTTTTATGAAAAGATGACAGACATTTCCACCATTTTCTAAATTATCCCTCGAACTCACACAAACGAAGGTCAGTCAAACTTGAAATTGCGTTAAATATTTTTATAATTTTTAAAATTATAAATAAAAATTTGAATTCAAATTTGAATAAAACATCATGAAATATTCTGAATAAACGTCTTTTAAACCTGATTTTCTAAATAAAAATTGTTTTTGTAGATAGTCGCCCCTTAACCCCTTGAAGGGCAGTGATGCCGTTACGGCATCACATAATTTTAATCCCAAATTGCCACATTGGCACCGGAATTTTATGATGAAAATGTCATCTTTATTAATTACGCGAAAATTTACTTTTACTTGTTTAAAAATAAAATCTCTCGTTAATACTGGTGTCATTAAATTATTTGAACATTTTAAGAATTCAAGTACCTTGCCCTGAAAGGGTTAAAAAGAGAACAACTGGATCTCAATAACCCAGTTACAACTCCGTCACAAAGTACAATCTTTTTTCTGAAATCGCTTATATTAAGCCAAATGAAAATGTTGTTTTTCTAATTTCTGATACAAAAAATACTAGTCTTATGACGTCAGACCAGTCATTTATTAGTCGCAGCTCGAATATCAATCTTGATTAATTTTATTGGTACGATTTAAAGAACCGGTGCAATTTTCGCCATTACGTTTCACACAATTTATCTACAAAAACTAATGTCCTACAAATGTATTAATATGTATATAAAAACAATAAGTATCGTAATCACCAACAAAAAACAAATATATACAGTCGAACCTCGTTATCCCGACACTCTAAGGACCAGAATAAAGTGTCGTCATAAGGGAGGGGGTGTTGCGGTAACCGGAGTTGGAGAAGAATGTTTATAAAAAACTGTATTTTTAAGTAATATAAGACAATTTGAAATTCATAACTGTTCTTGCAGTTTTAAGGAATAAAACATTATTATTTATCAAAATAAACACAAAAACAAAATTGAAAAGAACAAAATCAGATTTATGATGACTTGTTTTTTTATTGTTACATGAAATATTGATAAATTAAAGTTTGCTTATCCGTAGATGTGCTTCCTACAATTCTTTTTCAATATTATACAATGAATTGTAATCAATATTCTTTTTTTCAGAAATGGATGTTAGATAATTTCTGATCGTTTCAATGGAATGCAATGCTTCGGTTTTAGTCCGATGAAAAATGCCTTGTAAACAAAAGAAAGCGCCACCTGACTAGAACAAAAAGACCGAGAGTAGACTGATACGTCTATCAGGAGCTTAAGTGGGTCATTCATAGAGTTTGGGTTTATTTATTAAGATAAATGATTGAAGTAAAATTTCTGATTTATCTCAATAGGTATTTTTGACGCTTTTGTGAAAGGTTTGGCTAAGACATTTCTTACCGCTTAATTTCCGTGCTTATAAGATGGATTATGGAAAATGGAAAATTTTTCTAAACCGTCGGGATATCCGGAGTTGAAAATTGTACAACGACGTAAAATCCGGAGTTTATTTACATTAAAATCATATACAGAAAATCGGAACTTTTGAAAACCGGCTTGATAAGCGGAGTGACGTGAAAACCGGGTGTCGGGATAGCGAGGTCCGACTGTATTTAAGTAAATTGCGATAAAATTCTGCGGTGAAATACAAAAAGTGCACATAAACCAGTTAAAGTATATATTTGGCCTGAACCAGCACATCCCCTCACGGAACAAGAAAAAATATAACTATAGTCTAAAAATTTAAAAATTTCAACAAGAAAATATAGAAAAATATAGAAAAAACAGGCTGCGGCGTCATAGGCCACGTGTTATATATCAAAAGCAGCCAAGCATTCAAAAATATATATTAGTGACAATGGAATTCAGCCAGAGCACTTGGTAGCAAAATCAAGTATTATATACTCTATGGCTACATATCAGATGTTCCCCCACTTGGACCCTATGTCACAGTATTAAATTAATACCTCACCTGGGAACATAATATAACTATCTAAAACTTAAAAATTTCAACAAGAAAATATAGAAAAATATAGAAAAAACAGGCTGCGACGTCGTGGGCAACGTGTTATATATCAAAAGCAGCCAAGCATTCAAAAATATATATTAGTGACAATGGAATTCAGCCAGAGCACTTAGTAGCAAAATCAAGTATTATATACTCTATGATTACATATCAGATGTTCCCACACTGGACCTTATGTCACAGTATTAAATTAATACCTCACCTGGGAACATAGTAAAAGAACCAAATTATGTTCATTGAGAAAAGCACATATTACCAATTCATCCACTTTGCCACATCCAAAAATATAAAACAAAATAAACAAAGCAGAATCCATCTTCCAGCCACCTATCCAAATTCTTTCCAGGTCTGTTGCCAATAAACGCAGCACATTATCATAAAACCATCCTTCATTAGGGTTTAATCAGTACGAGACCACCGCTTCCTAAGGGCTGCCACCGGCAACTATTTTTTAATTCTACCTCATACCACTTTCTCAAAACAAAATTTATTGACATACTGTTCGAGAACGTTTGCAAGAGAATTATACTACAACATCTGTTTGTCTTTTTAAATAGTGCTCGGAATAGAATAGAAAAATAGTGGCCTGTGACAGCCCTACTCGCTGAATAATAGGCATGAGCGGTAACATAAAAATGGCGGCTGCCGAAGGCGGATTTCTTTTGTAACGCATGTTCGGCCCCCTAAATGTAGACACCAGAATTTTATAAAAGATTTCTTTGACTTACTTAATCTTATAAAAATAAAGCGGAAAAAATTTAAAACATTATTTGTACCAAATTTAAGAGTACGTACACACGCTAGAAAAAATATGCCTTCGGAAGCCACCATTTTTATGTCAGCGCTCAGGCCTACTATACAGGTGTTGGTGATGAGTCATTCACTGACGTGGAAAGGCAAACGACCAGTAATGAAGACAGTCTGCAAAATCTGAATATATATATTTTTTTTAATTAAGGGGAATTTTGTTTTTGTAATACAGATTAATTTAAAAATAAAATAATTCCTTTTGAACCAGGTGTTTACCTGTACAAATTCTAGACAACATATAAATATATTTATATAAATATATATTTATATGTTTTATATGTATTTTTTTCTTATATATACATATTTTTTCATAATCACAGTATTCGTTTTCAAAGTATTTATCAACATATATATATATTTTTTGTCTCAATTTATCACATTTATTTGTATTCATCAATTACACGATATGCAGATTAAAGTATTTCCTTTCTTTAATGTAGTCAGATACTGTTTTTAAAAAATAGCGTTGAAGATTTTTATCATTTTCTCTTTGAAAATTGAATTTTTAAGTAAAATAACTGGAAAATATTGCTTGTTAATATTTATCTGTCAGAAGGAATCAGAAATGAACAGATAAAATAATGTTATACAGAAACGAATTTTCCTTTTATTTCATAATAAAATAAAAATCACTACATTTTCCTTGAGATCCTATAATTAGTGCATTCGTTAGATGGCGCAGTGCGAGTTTAATTTACATGTAGACATAACCGGATTACAGGGCTGCAACAGGCGACTATTTTAATTCTACTTCGAACCACTTTCTCAAAACGAAAATATTTGTTATACTGTTTTGCTAATGTCAGATGAACGTCTTTTTGCACGCTTTTTTCCCTACATATCATCCCTACACAATGCCGCTAGCATTGTGTAGGGATGATACGTAAGGAAAAAAGCGTGCAAAAAGACGTTCGTCTGACTTTCGCTTTTATAACATTTGCAAGAGAAATGTATAACAAAATTTATATTTTTTAAATAGTGGTGCGAATAGAATAAAAAATTAGTCGCTAGTGGCAGTCCTGTGATTACCGCGTAAACAAATCCTCATCATGTTTTTTCGATTTTTTTTCCCTATTTAATTGTAAAATTTTAGGATTATTCACGAAAATTACTTTTAATGTAATGTATTGGATATTTGCTTAGGCGGTAATCAGGTCCCGGGTGTAGAAGTAATTGTTCGCATCTACTTTTGGTGTGAGTGCAGTTTATCCCAACTGATAAAAGCAGCCACTATTTGCTCACGAAATTATTAGGTTGATGCGAAAGATGTGTCGTCCTTTTGTACCTAATTATAATACCTTTAATACCGGTAAAATTGTAATGCCTGATAATTTCACACGTCAATTCAAAGAAATCAGGCATAACTCCTCTTAAGATACGATACGTACTTGCTCATTCACAAGGAGTGCATTTGCATTGTGAATATCAAAGCATACACCTCTTCACCTGCAGATATAGTAAAATTATCATATATCAACCCTTTCAGGGGCAAGACACTTCTATGCGTGAAATGCTGAAATTATGGATTGACATCGGAATTTAAAAGGAAATTGATTTGAAAATAAGTAAAAGAATTTATTAAAAAATAAAAGGAAAATTTCCATTTCAAAATTCTAGTACCTAATGCGGCATTTAGGACGTAATATTAAGTGGTCGAAAAATGAACCACCGCCCTTCAACGGGTTAAAAAGTTACCGTTATTAAAGGTATTAAAATACTACAGACCTTTTACATCAACCCAATATAACAATGACTTTTACATATTTTTAGAATTAACCGTTTCAGGGGCAATGTACTTCTATTCGTAAAATACTGAAATCATTGACTGGCACCAGAATTTAAAAATAAATTCATTTCAAAATGGGTAAAATATTTTCTTCACGTACGTAATAAAACTATTTTTTTTTATTCCAAACTTCCGGTGTCAATGTGGCACTTCGCAATTAATATTAAGTGGCATATATTATACCCCACTTACGATTAATGAAGATTTGCACCAGAAAAAAATTATGAAATTTTACTTTTCTAACTTTGGTGGAAAAAAGTCGTAAAATTGCTTTTCCTTATATTTAAATATTTTTTTTTCTAAATTTCCGGTGGGAATTCAGCATTACACAAACGCAATTGCTTGCCCCTCAAGGGGTTAAACAGAGAACATGCTTTGTATATTTGTAAAAGGGGTAGAACAATGGTTGGCAAATATTTTTCATGAAAATAAGATACCTATATCTGCGTTCAACCGTAAATTTTCTGAACATCATAATAATTATGTGAACGCTTAATCACAACACGTTCCTGTAGAACTAATAGCGTAAAAAATATAAGGAACTATACAGTAGAAAGTGACCAAGATGTATAAATTGGCATCGGCGGAATATACAACTTTTAAGGATTTTATCACGTGTCTGTTAAACAATGCTTAAAACTTCATTGAATATTCTGATGCTTCTTGATTATGAGTTATAAAAAAAATTGAAAAATATTCTGGAATAGATTAATTTTAACACAATTGTTCTAATTGTTAAATAAATCATATTAGATGTAAATTTCCAACTGGGCAAAAAATGTCCGATCCAGGATTCAAGCCAGGGATCTCTTGGCCGAAGTCGCCGATACTCTACCATCTGAGCTATCCCGGACGAATCTGGTATAACTTTTTCTCTCAACTAACCTTATTGATTATAGCATCTAGTTGCTATAATCAGATACTAAAATCAATAACGTTAGCTGGGTGAAAAAGTTCTACCAGATTCGTGCGGGATAGCTCAGATGGTAGAGTATCGGCGACTTCGGCCAAGAAATCCCTGGTTCGAATCCTGGATCGGACATTTTTCACCCAGTTGGAAATTTACATCTAATAAAATATTCTGAAGTTAAAGAATTACGTACCTGATTTAGCACTACATACGTACATATTTTCATAATGAATTGGGAACTTTCCTTGTCAGTTATACTTTCTTCTGTCATTCCGATTTATTATTTGAAAGTTTGAGTTTTCAAAAAATACACTATTTCGCCGAAATACTATTTAATTTCAATGGTCAATCATTTTGATTTAAAAAATATATTGCAGCCGTTTACGTATGTCATGCACAGTTGTTACATGTCACTCAGTCAGATCATATTTACATTATAGTAAATAATATGGATTTTCAATATATATTTATTGCATTTTGATTTATAGATTTATAGCTTATAGGTTATATATATAATGAAACTTTTAACGTATAGGAAAATCCAAACAATTATTCGAATTAGTTTTTCCTTTGAATAAATATTTTCTTAAAAAAAAAAAAAAAAAAAAACCAAGTTTACTACTTGAAGCTGCCAAACATCTAAAAATTACCTCAAAACACGCATAAATCCAATTTATTAATGCATCGATAAAATATCGTTACTTCAAATTCGATATTATTCCAAAGAATTGAATCGAAATAAAAAAGTAATAGTAACAATAAGAATAACAGTCATTTAATAAAAAAAATAGCATTTTTTCATTTTATTATATCAGCATTTAAATGCCATTTTCAAACATAATTTCACGAATGTTGACTGATCATTTGACATTCTTTGAATGCGATTCTAATATCATAGGCCTGCGAAATTGAAATTTTTGGAAAATACAAGAGAAGTTTTCGCTGATTTTTATGTTATTTGGTGGGCTGATTTCGAAAATGACCTCCATTTCCCCCCATCACATCAGAATTTTTTGTAACATCGATATCGATATTTTTGCTAAAATGAAAAGGACAATTTTGGACAATTTTACATGTGCTATCTGGCAACAGTGATTTTATCCATGAAAATCTATGTAAAAGAAATCGATTCTCGGTGAGGCAAATTGATTTTTTAGTAATCGATTATTTTGTTATAGGTTTAAACGGTTTAAAACAACTGGGTCTATCGGAATGTTTGAAAAATCAATTCGTATCGGAAAATTCTGTCATTTAATTATTAGACATTGATTCAGATATCTAATTTCTTATCATTACCTGGCAGAATTTACCGGTACGAATTGATTTTTCCAACACGACAAACTTTCCAATCTACCCAATATTTTTGAAGACAATGTGAAGTGATAGACTTTTTTCATTATTTGTTTTTTAATCAGCACTAAAAAATACATAAAGTTCAGCCATCAATACCCTTGTATTTTTTTCAGCGCAGGTCTGTGTATTTTTTTTCATAGAAGATTACTAATTGACGGTGTATTGATTATTATTAAACCAAACTATAATACAAAACTGGTCAAATATCACTCTTATGCGTACTCGCCCTCATAATTAAACAAGTTGGAAATAGCACGCAAAACGTGGCAAATGAGTTGCGTTCGTACTATTACTAGTTTCATAAATATTTTTTGCACAGCGTGTTGCACTGAATATATATTTTAGTGCACTTCATAAGTGCATATCAATTTCATTCTGTTCGAAAGGCTGTATCATCATTAAACTGCGCTTGAAATAATTTGTTCCCATTGCCCGCAATATAACGGAAAACTTCTGACTGTCAATGTAATTAAACTATGCATCCGATTCTCATAAAAATTGAAATGACTCGACAAAATTTTGCAACAATTATAAATTTCATAGATGTCAACCTTTACGCTTTTTTCATACCACTAAAATTTTATAGAAAACATTATCTCATTCAATCATCGAAATATCATAATTAAACAAGGCAAAAATCACCTTAAAATTTTAGTGGTAGCTATGAAATTTAAAATTTCACACCATACAGTTGGGTAGATTTTGCCCTGTTATATGCGGACAGACAGACGGGTCGAATGACGACTGTAGGTGCCACGTATTTATATAATTACGAATTCACCAGAAAACCATTAAAATATAAATAATTTCACATGTACGTAAGTATTGCAGAAATTTATTGCATGTTTATGTTTGCATACCGTTTAACACTAGAACGCCCGAAAGGTCCGACTCCGACCATATGATGAACTCCTTAACCTACAATGATGGGAATAGCCCGCGTACGATGATCGAGCCAAATGTAAGTTCTTCTTACCACTAAAATTTTGCAGTAAATATAGTTTAATTTAATCGTCGAAATTCCATGATTAAACAAGGCGAAAATCTCTATTAAATTTTAGTGGTAGCTATGGATCTGCCAAACCGTGGAGCTGTTAAATGTAAATCGTAGATTATGGGGTTAAATGTCCACTGGAACCAGAAGTTCTTTCGTAAAATAAGTTAAATTTAAAACACGCAGATTTACGTTAAATAAATCAGTCAAATAATTTTAAATAAAAATTCTGGTATCAAATATTTTCATGAAACTTGAGTAAAATTTCCGGGCATTCTAGTGTTAAATATGCATATACTTTCATCCTGTAGTGAGACTGTAATACATCAATTCGAAGCTTATTATAGAAATTTCAACATTATTAAAGCAATTTATCCACGAACAAATTTGTGATATTAGATGTTTTATAAAAATGCATAAAAGTTGAAAATTTTAACAGCAAGTAAGTTCAGAAAGTGTTTTAATGAGAAGTGACAAGATAACTGTTACTTGTCAAATTTATGCTAAAATATAGTAATTACTTAGAACAGAATATAGAAACTGTAATTACCTTTTACGCACTTTAAATATAATTAAGAAGATGTTAAAAACTAAACATGTTCTCACCAACATGTTTTTCCCATAAACTAACTTAAAAGGTGGAATGAAAAAATATATCCAAGATGAAAGTTTTATGCTGTAACGGTAAAATTTCACGAAATATTAAGAAATCCAGAAGTAAGTTCGAGTTTTGTTAAAATGCAAATATTTCACTTCAAATATTTGTTTTTTGAATTTAATGTTCATACTAATACTGATGTTTTATTGAAATAATATCAAACCATTAGACGAAAACCCGTTTTTCTTATTGCTAAAATAAACGATTTGATCGAAAACAGCATTAAAAAATTAATATTTTATACTCTTGGATAGTTAAGAAAAACAAAAATATTCGAAAATAATAGTATGTGCTTTAGATGTACTTTTAGATGCACTCTTAGATGTCCAAGCTACAAATGAAAAATAAATCAACAAAACTTAAATAATGCAAAACAATAAATTTATTTCTTCATATTCCAATTATTCATTTGCGAGATAAAAAAAAAAAAAAAAAAAAAACAATTTGGAAATTGCTCATCAAACGTGGCAAATGAGGTGCGTTCGTACTATAACTAGTTTTATAATTATTTTTTGCCCCTATATTGTACTATATGTATATTTCTTTGAACTTCATAAGTGCATAGTCTGTAACATCATTAAAATGCACTTGCAATAATTTTTTTTTCCATTCCCCGTAATGTAACAGAACACTTTTGACTGTCCCTGTAATTAAACTATACATCCGATTTTCATAAAATTTGAAATGGCTCGACAAAATTTTGCAACAATTATACATTTAAAATTTCAGACCATTCGGAAGGATTTAACATCATTAAAATGCACTTGCGATAATTTTTCCCATTGGCCGTAATGTAACAGAAAAATTTTGACTGTCCTGTAATTAAACTATACATCCGATTTTCATAAAATTTGAAATGGCTCGACAAAATATTACAACAATTACGTATTTAAAATTTCAGAACATTCGGAAGGCTGTAACACCATTAAAAAGCAGTTGCAATAATTTTTCCCATTGGCCGTAATGTAAAGAAAAACGTTTGACTGTCCCTGTAATTAAACTATATATCCGATTTTCATAAAATTTTAAATGGCTGGACAAAATTTTGCAACAATCATACATTTAAAATTTCAGACCATTCGGTTGGGCAGTTTTTGCTCTGTTATATGCGGACAGACAGACAGACGGACTGAACGACGACTATAGGTGCTACGTATTTATATAATTACGAACGCACCTAAAAAAGCAGCAACAGCAGCCTAATTCTGGGGAAATATTATTCTACTTACCAATATATGAAATAGAACTGAAATTTTAATGTAACAGGTTGAGTGCCACCATATACATATAAAGGGTGATTCTAATGTCACTATACATTTTATGATTAATGTGACTCAAGGCTTTATCGATACTGAAAAACATATAAACAGAGCTCTCGCTTCTAGCCCATATAAAAACAGAAGTATTCAATGTAACTAATTTAAACTTTCTGGTATTTTTAAGGTATGTTTGCAGTCTTAAAAAAATATAAAATGAAGTACTTCAATGTAATAAAATAAAAAGTATAGCAAAATTTATATAACACAATTTTCGAAAAAAAATTAGGTGTCATATCCGTAAGATATTTTAACGTTGAATTGACATATGAACCTAATTTTTGCTTTAAAATGATCAGGAAACTTTACTCTATAGAATGAGTTAAGGATATAACTATCACTCAAAGGAAAACTTATTAAAAAAACTCTCAAATTTGAAAATTTAAAAAACCCTAAAAAATACATTTTTTCATTAAAAATACTCAAAATACTAAATTATCTAAAATATATTAATTCATTTTATAGATACATTCAAATTTTTATACATGCAAAAATAAAATTACGCCATTCCATCAAATAGTTTTTTTTAATCTTACGGATTGTCGTCAAAAATCAAGTTTTGAGAAAATGCGACTTAAAGTTGCAATTAAATGGGTGCGGCCTTGAAAGCGATCGTTACATAAATGCTTATAACTCCGATAAAAATGCAAATATTTTTATGCGGTTTTTTGCACTGTGTTCAGAATTAATTGTATAATCAAAATAGATACTAAAAGAAAAATCGATTTTTTAAAAGTTTTTAAGCCTGAGTCCCCTTAAACTGATTTTAATAAATATGAAATTGTGCTGAAACTTATATCACAATAGGACACAGTTTCAATACGTTTCAATGTGTCAACCTTTCATGTCTAGACACAACCCCTATTGCCCCTATGTAGCACGAAAACGTTGTGAAGCAGAGCTGGTGTAATCTCAGCAGGTGCGGCTACAATCCGCTGTGGTAAGTATATAGAGCTGCGGATCTTCACCTGGTAAACATTAGATTTGATAAACTGCAGGCAAAAAAGGTCTACTGGCGCCAGGTTGGGAGAGCGGGGAGGCACATACTTGGCGAGGAACGACCAATCCATCTTCAGGGAAAAGCTTGATTCAGATAATCCTGAACAATTAGGGTAAAATGGGGTGGTGCCCCATCATGTTTAAAAACAACAGCATCCATAATCCCTTCAGATATCAACTGTGGCTCCACACACTGTTCCGACATATCGAGGTACATGTTTCCAGTAACGGTTTGGCAGTAAGAATCCGTAAACTGTTGACCACATTATCCGCACATTAACCTCTTGAGGGGCAAGCCATTTCCGTTTGTGTAATGTTGAATTCCCACCGGAAAATTAGAAAAAAATTATTTCAAAATAAGGAAAAGCAATTTTACGGCTTTTTTCCACCAAAGTTAGAAAACTAAAATTTAATAAATTTTTTCTGGTGTAAAACTTCATTAATCGTAGGTGGTATATAATATATACCGGTGCCCTTCAAGGGGTTAACTTTGGCTGTTTCTTGTTGACACTCCTCCCTCACAATTGTGTTGTCCGTCTGACCAGATCCAACAATTGTATCTGTTGACATGTCCACAGAAATGAAATGCAGCATTTTGCATCAAATTACCATTCTCCAGAGATTCTAGCAGATCAGCACATAGCTTGTCTGGCTGCGTAATTCTGAGCTTCAAGCTATTGTACGACCTGGGTGTGGTATGCATGTTTCTGCAACTTGCAACGTAGAGTTCTCCACGCTCCCTACTCAGTCTTCTGGTAGATGCAGATGGGCTACGTGTAATCGCACCCTGCACATTTTGCACGATGCCTGACGTTATTCCCGGCTTCCCAGGCCGCTCTTCATCCACAACATTACCAGTATGCTAGAATTTATTGTCTACAGTATTTATAGTCAACCTGGTGGGGTCTAATTTCATAAAACTACGGACGAAGTCTGCCCTCACCTGTTGGTACGTCATTCCAAGAAGACGAGCAAAAAAAAAAAAAAAACAGCAATTCGTTCGCTTTGGTTAGCATTCTGTTGTATTACCTGCAATAAAATAAAACTCATTAAGTATATTACTGAAATTTATAGTGACTTTAGCGTCATCCCGTATACAATAAAGTTTCCTAAGGTGTCATTGTTAGACGTGATTGGCAAAGTAATTCAGTTTGTAAAATGTTAAAATAATTGACTCACACCAGAATTTACTGAGTTATTTTGCTATAAAGTAAATAAATACTTGTTTTCACGTATATTCTAAAAGGAAAATTTTATTAATATTTAAAATTTTAATTGCTTAAAAGGGCAGAACCTACAGAGTAAAAAGATGTCCAAGCCGGGACTCGAACCTAGGTCATAGGTTTAGCGCACCGACGTTTTACCAACTGAACCACTTGGAACGATATCCAGTCGGGCACTCCTCACTATTATATGTTGGCAAAGCTGCATCCGCAGCACAAGATGGATTTTTTTACTGTGTTGGCTGTACCCTCTTAACACCTTTATTCGCCCGTCCGTTAATATCACGGGCTGAGGTGTCGTTCGCTATTTCTCGTGCCCGTTATATTTCCGGACTCGAGATTTAATTGCTGTAAAAAACTTCTGAAACTAGAAAAATTTAACTGGCATTTCCGTGTGAAGTCTTTAAATTTTCGCTGGGGTTTGGCTTTTGTCGCTGATTGTAATGCGGCGGTTTGTGTTGCATGTTTCGAAATATATAACACTCAAAAAAATTATTGATAATCAAAATTTAATGTATTTTTATAATCATACAATCAAAATATAATCAAAATTTAATGTATTATTTCAAATATTATTGTAAAAATTTGTGTGATGATGATAAATAAAGATCTAAGATGTGAAAAATAAAGGTGTTATTCGCATTAATTTGTATGGTGTACAGAATTCACGCATGATGACTTTTCTACAAATGTGAATTTGTTCTATAACATCTTTATTTTTCCCCTTAAAAAAAAAAAAAAAAAAAAAAAAAAAAAAAAAAAAAAAACTAATTGCATATTTCATTTAGAAACCTTATAATTAGTCAATTTCTGTAATAAGAGAAATAGGTAATTTTTTGGTGGTTTTACCAAATATTAAACAATCATGAAGAAGTTAAGCAATTAAAATTTGAAACATTATTGAAAGCAAGGCATAAGTACAATCCACAATAAAAATTTCTAAACATTACAAAGATTTATAAAATAGTTGGTGTTATTGGGATTACAATAACGTGTTTGCGCTGTACATACGTAATATGCGAAAAAATAACGCATCGAGGGGCAGCGGAATATATTATATCTCACCTAATTTCAATTATGATTTGCACCATAAACTTTTAATCGAATTTTACTTTTATAGCTTCGGTGGAAAAAGTTGAAAAATTGCTTTTCTTTATTTTGAAACAAAATTTTTCGAAAATTCCGGTGGGAAATCAGCATTACAAAAACACAATTACTTGTCCCTGAAAGTGTTAACTAATAAATATAGTTATACTAAATGTGTGCAAAAGTGAATGTGAAATATATGTTTTTTTGTACTGGTAGATAGCGATATACATGGCGATTGAATAAAATAGTATTATATAAGTGCCATATGTAAAAAAGTAATAATTAAAATAATGTGTAGCGTGACACCCGGTGGTACACACGATATCCTAATATACATTAAAGTGTGCACAGTCAGCGACATACATAACATTCAACATGTTAATAATTTTTCTGCTTATGTTAGTATTTTCAATATAAACCAGTTAGAAATATTTCCGTTTTATTTAAATTCTTTCCAGTAGTTTGACAAAATATTGGGCTTTAAACAACGATCAGTAAAATATTTATTTAAAAGCTCAAAAAAAAAAAAATATATATATATAATATAAAAAATATCGAACAAGTTAAAATTATGCACATTAAAATATATATAGTGCTGGGTTAATATATATATATATATGTATATATATATATTGTGTATGCTAAACCGGCACACGGACCTGTAAGTGCCTATCTGAGATAAATTTGTAATTAATCAATATACCTCCAATACTGTTGAGCAATATTGATTAGTTTGCCGTCGTTTTAGAGAATTACTCATTTAGTGGATTTATGTAAAATGATTTCGATTTTATTGGGATACCTGATAAAAAGGTTTTATTTTATCAGATTAATAATTAAAGTGAATTGTTAAGCTTATGGTATTATAACATTCGAAATATATGGTTTAAAATTAAAATTCAATAGAAATATATGTATGTTATTATAAATACTTGTGTTGTTAATGCAATAACAATGACATTACATTAAATATTCTAAAATTTTTGGAAGCAAACATCTGCCTGTTTAAAAGATAAACGAAACTTTGTTTATTTATTTATTTATTTATTTATTTATTAAGAATAGTAGCGCAAAAATTTATCATGTTACATTAACTGCACTTACCATGAGAAAAATATAAAAATACAGGGGTAGCCTAAATAATAATTGAGGTTTCAAAACACCGTGTATTGAGAGATATACGACCTACAGAGACGGGTGATACATGACAAGATACATACACTCACCAAGTTTAACCCTTTATCTACTGACGGTACATATAAGTACCACTCACTTTAAACTTTTATACCATAGTGAATATTACTAATATTCTAATGGCACTTTGCAAAAATCTCTCTTTTAACTCCACTTTATCCAAATACATGGCAGCAGTAGTTCTAGGTTTGTTATTTTAGAGAGGAATGAGGCTATCTTTGAAGCAGTCGATGTGTTTTGTGCCGACATTTTGCGCAGATTGCCACGCTCGTCTTTCCATTGCTGCAAACACAGTAAATGATATAAGATAAGTGTTGGATTTTTTTGTGGATTCATTATGATCTTAGAATACAATTTGACTAGCTATGTTAGCTGAACGGTGTATGTATTTGATTTAGCAGTTGAATTACTCGGTGGTACTTATAAGTACAGTCAGTACGCTGGGTGTTGGAGAAAACTTCTTGTTTACTTTTCGTCTGTGTAGTTATCCATCGTTTTCATCTGCTTTAAAATGTAATTACTAAAATGTAGTGTAATAATGATTTCCCTGGTGTTTCTTTTCTGTTTCATTGTTATTTTTTATAGGAATTCGAAAAAGTTGCGGCACCGGGTCGTCTTTTGCTGTGCTAAAAATGGCATATGTAAATTCATATATTGCATATGTGGATATGCGAGAGAACATGTTGTCCCTGGAATATTGACGTCGCATAACTAAAGGACTGCTAACAAGATCGAAACTTAAAAAAAAAAATAGTTTTTTTTTATCCTTTCAGAAGCAGAGCATTTTCAATTATAAAGAGTTGAAATAAATGATTGGCACCGGAATTTGCCAAACGATTTATTTGTAAATATGAAAAAGCCTATATTTCACATACTTATTAAATAAAAAAATATTTTTTGGTGCCATTTAAAATACCTTGTGGGTTTTCTGTTACGATATGTTAGTCATAGTGTACTGACGGTACTTTAAAGTACCACTTTAATTAATTACCTATAAATAATTAAATTTCTCACGGGTGAGAATTTTTTTATGTTTATCCTTTAATTTTCATTGTAGTAACTGAAAAAAAAAATATTACATGAAAAAAATTTCAGTAGATCACAATGCCGTAGATAAAGGGTTAACAGCCCGCCACGTGAGTCGGGTACAGGAAGGCTTTCATTGCTGCTGTGGCGGACATTCACAGAAACAGGCTGTTGAACTTATGGACAGAACTGGATTATGGACAGAACTGGGAGGAGTGTCAGAGTTACGAGTGACTAAGAGAGCACACATTGAACATTTGAAGTATGCACAGTCGTGGAAAAAAAGTAAACACCTCTTACTAACTCTGCAAAAAGTTATCGTAGAAGAAAGTTACTGGTACTACACGATTGGAAATAAAATCTACATTTAAATTATGAATAAAAAATTCGCTTAGGGGACAATCTACATATTAAAACGAACCTTAACTTTGTTATTTTCAATAGCAGTACACAATTCTGACAGCATAAATGAACTCTATACCCTTCAATTAGCATTAAAAAAAATTATGCAATTCGTACCATAAGTTTCTGAAAAATTAATTATTTTAAAACGAGCGTATTTTAGGGGTTGTTTCCAAATTGGAGTTCGGTTCTTGATCGTTGACTGAGAGAGCCACATTCTTGATCAAGTCTTTTGAAGTATCAGTGAAGCAGTCATTGAAGACTGCTCGATTACAGGATAGCATAAGAAATTTCAAAATATCTAGTGACTTCTATCATAGACGGCCCATTAAACCATCATTTTGCAGATTTTTAAGCATAATTTGAAAACTACTTCGAAGAAAAATGTGAATTTTGGATTTCCATAAAGCACGACTCAATAAATCTAAATCCATCGAAGAAATTGTAGGTTGCAATTCATAATTTTTTCGAATATTAATTTCATAATTCATAATTAATATCATAAAATTATAAAAATTGCAAATTCAACGTATTTATGTTTGGGTATTTTAGTGTTACTGCAACACAAAAAAATAGTACATTAGGAGCAGAATTTCAGGACATATTAACCCTTGAATGCCTGATTTTTTAAAAATCATTGTAATAATGTTTTTCGGCTTTCATTTTTTAAATAAATCATGGAAAAAATACTAAAAAAATCATATTTTGTTTTAAGTATGGTTTACGGCTAAAAAAACAGTTTGTTACTAATCGGCAATACTGGTGTTTGGTTGAAAAAATAATTTTCCTTGATAAAATTCTATAATATTAAACAGACAAGAATTTTAGGAACTATAATAAGAAATAAATTTTACTTGCTCACTGCCGAACAAAATAGGGTATTTCGCAAGCTTCCAAACAAAACAAAAAGAACAAGTAGCAAAAATTGAAAAAGTAAATTTATCTTCTTTCTTAAACAGCACAAATGTTGCCATCTACATGTTGAAAATCGATTTAATAATATTTTCAGAATGTATTTTATTGTCAACATTAGGCATTATAGCTTCAATATTATTCTAATAGTATTTTAGAGCCTAAATTGGGTATGTTGCCGAAAAGCAACACCCGGCATTTAAGGGTTAAGGAAAATATGAAAAAATACTTTAACATTAGAAGCACTAAATTTTGAATGCTTATAATGCAAAACCCTATCATTCAAATGACTTGAAATTTCGTGACTAAGCATAGTTTGAACCGAAGATTTGAAATATCTTGTTTGAAGTTTGGTCTCCTTTTAATAATTAGATGGGCCGTAATTAATTTTTATATACATCATTCATAAGGTAATTCACCCATTAGCTGAGAGGAGTTGGTTTTACTTTAAAACAAATAACACAAGAATGTTAGATGTAAATTTCCAACTGGGCGAAAAATGTCCGGACCAGGATTCGAACACGGGACCTCCTGGTTGAAGCGCCAGTGCTCTGCCATCTGAGCTATCCCGGGTGATTCTGGTCGAACTTTTTCACCCAGCTAACCTTGATGATTACAGCATCTGGTCTGAAACCTGGTTCAGCTCAACAGAATAAACCAGGTTTCAGAACCAGCTGAACAAGGTTTCAGACCAGATGCTGTAATCATCAAGGTTAGCTGGGTGAAAAAGTTCGACCAGAATCGCCCGGGATAGCTCAGATGGTAGAGCACTGGCGGCTTCAGCCAGGAGGTCCCGGGTTCGAATCCTGGTCCGGACATTTTTCGCCCAGTTGGAAATTTACATCTAATATGATTTGTTTAGCAATTAGAATAATTGTGTTAATATTAATCTAGTGATAAAACAAGAATGCACCGTTTTTCTTGCCAAATGTCTACCCCCTAGAGGCCAAACTTTTAATCTAACAGAATTCAAGAGTCCTTGGGGGCCAACATGAAAAAGACGCTTATGCATAGTAATAAAATAAATCTTACCTATTTTAGAATTTTTTGGCAAAATAGCCGGATATTTCTGCTCATAAGATACGGAAGCTTTGTTGATCATTCCGCCAACACGTGAAATTCCCTTATCATCTATAAAGGGATTTAAAATATTAAGATTATCTGTCACAGCCTTTTTACTACATAAACATTTTTGTGTTCCTTGACTTCTTCAAAAATCAAGTTACCCTTTCTTTTATCAGCATTTCTACAATTGTATATAAATCTGCGAACAAAGGAAAAAATATGTAAAAGTTTATAATAGTCATTACTAAGATAAAAAAAAGTTATAAAAAAAGGATAAATTCTCGGTGGTTAGAAATAAAGTCGTTTCACAATTATTTTTCCTGTCGGAACATTTCATTTCACTTAAATGTTCTGACTTTCACTTTCAGTTAGTAAGTCTCTTTCAGAAAAAGATGATTGCAAATAACTTGAGGAAAATTCTGAATCCATCAAAAATTCGGGGCCTGTAAATCACTTCGAATTGTTCACAAGGGAGTTCGCACTTATTCCTCGTGAAAGAAGATCTGCTGGGTTGTCTTTACCTGCACAATGGAACCATGTTTCCGGTTGAGTTAATCTTTGGATTTCATCCACACGATTGGAAACGAAGGATTTCCATTTTCTGCTGGATCCCTTAATCCAGAATAAAGCTATTTTTGAATCTACCCAATGATAGATTTTAGAGGTATTTTTACGATCAATTTCCTGCTTTAATTTTTGATCCTAAGCAAGCTGAGCGTAAAGAATCAATCAACTCTAAGCGTGGCGTTATTCTCTTTACTGGGGCAACTCTGGTTTCAGATGCTATGAAACTAGGAGAAACTTGATCGTAATCTTGCACTCTCAAATAAACAACAGCACCATAAGCCTTTTGGCTTGCATCAGAAAAGCAGTGAATTTCAGCAGTGTTTGTATCAGATGACAGGAAAACAAATCTAGGGATTTTAATTTGATTTAATTTAGATTGTTCTGAACACCATTGTGTCCATTTTTCGCAGATGACAATGGGGAGCTCAGTATCCCAAGACAGCTTGTGGATTCATAAATCTTGGAAAAGACATTTAAGTCTTATAGTAAATGGAGATAGGGTCTTTAGGGTCATAAATTCTTCCAGGAGTCTGTAAAACAAACCGCTTAGTATTTTTCTTATTCTTCAAAAATTCTATTAAACTCGAAATGTCTATGCTAATAAAATCTTGTTCAACATCCCAAGATATTCCTAATACTTTCAATGAATTTATAATACTATGATTTTGATCAAATGGGTAAATCTCGACCCCTTCTTTCTTCCACCGTTCGAGTAACGATTTGTCATTTGTTAACCATTTCCTCAAATTGAAACTAGCTTGATTCATGATTATCTTAGCCTCATATGAAATCTTCAAAGCTTCTTCAATATTATCGGTACCACTCACCAGATTATAGACATAAAGACAAGTATCGTGAATTTCAAAAGTTTCTGGATATTGATCCTTAAATTTTCGTATATGCTCTTTTATTGTGGCAGCTAGGAGAAATGGGCTAGCATTTAATCCAAAAAGTAAGCGTTTAAAACGATACACTTGAATTTTCAAATTATCAGACAAAAATGCTTTCTCCACATCCGCTAAAATTCCTATCTTATTCAATCTAAAAAAGTCCTTCCGGCCAGTGCCGGGAGGAAGAGGTAGCTTTCATATTCCTTATTTTTAAAAAGCCAACATATATTATTCAAACACACGAAGCTCAATTAAGTGGAAACCGAATGTAGGAGATTCAATACTAATTTTTATCAATACTAAATCATTATGAATGAGAATTTCGCGAAATTAGTCAGCTTTATCCAAGCTGCTTTTATTTAAAGTCACTTATATTTGGTTGCCAAATTCGGCGATTTCTTAAAGTGCCTGCCATTTTAAGACAACATGGTAGATGAGGCTAACCAGTGAACTTGGTCGAGACCTTAGTAATTGCTGTGCACATGCTCACTCATATCGGAATCGGTTGATATATACGAGTGCTGTCGCAGGCAAAAAATCAGATTTTTCAAAATGTCACCCACTTTAGACATTTAAACTGCTATATCTGAGCCATTTTTTAAGATAAAGACAAACAAAAAATGCTCCTGAATCCTTATATCAAGGTGAAATACTTAAGAAAGAAACCTTTTTCAATTTCTAATTTTTTTGCACCTCACTTTAAATATAATTTTTTTTAATTTAATGGCCGCCATTTTGAAACAAGATGGCTGATGAAGCTGGCCAGCGAACTTGGTCGAGATATTGATGTATACTATCCACATGCCTTCTTCCATCGAAATAGGCGAATAAGTGTGGTATCGCGTGACAAATACAAGATCATTTCAAAGTGTTAGCCATGATAGAAATTTAAAGTGCTATAATTCAACCACTTTTTAAGATATAAACAAAAGAACAAATTTTCAGAAACAAAAAATGCTCCAGAATCTTTGTATCAAGCCAAACACATAAAAAAAATCTTTTTCATTTTCCAATTTTTTAATACCTCATTTTAAATTTTAAATTACATTTTTTTTAATGGCAACCCTTTTGAAACAAGATGGCGAATGAAGCTGGCCAACGAACTCGGTCGAGACATTGGTATGTACTATGTACAGACCAAGTTACATTCAAATCGGTTCATAAATACGCCTGTAATCGCGTGACAAAAATCAGGTCGTTTTAAAATGTCAGCCACAATAGAAATTCAAAATGTTATAACTCAGCCATTTTTTTAGATGTAGACGAAACAAAACCTGTTCCGGAATCTTTGTATTAAGGTCAAACACATACAAAAAAATCTTTTTCATTTTCCATTTTTTTGGTATCTCATTTTAAATTTATATTTTTTTAATTTTTTTAAATGGCCACCATTTTGAAACAAGATGGCGAATGAAGCTGGTCAACGAACTCGGTTGAGTTATTTGTATGTACTATGTACACACCAAGGTACATCCAAATCGGTTCATAAATATGTGTGTTATCACGTGGCAAAAATCAGGACGTTTCAAAATGTCAGCCACGCTAGAAATTCAAAATGCTATAACTCAGCCATTTTTTAAGATATAGACGAAACAAAAACTGCTCCCGAATTTTTTAATCAAGGTCAAACACATAAGAAAAAAATATTTTTCAATTTTCAATTTTTACTACCACATTTCAAATTTAAATTTTTCTTAAAATTTTAAATGGCCGTCATTTTTAAACAAGATGGCGGATGAAGCTGGCCAACGAACTCGTTCGAGACATTGGTCTGTACTATGTATAAACGAAGTTACAACCAAATCGGTTCATAAATACGCCTTTTATCGCGTGACAAAATTCAGGACGTTTCAAAATGTCAGCTTCGCTAGAAATTCAAAATGCTATAACTCAGCCATTTTTTAAGATATAGACAAAACAAAAACTGCTACGGAGTCTTTGTATAAAGGTCAAATACATAAGAAAAAAATATTTTTCCATTTTCAATTTTTTGGTACCAAATTTCAAATTTTAAATTAAAAAAAAATTTAAATGGCCGCCATTTTGAAACAAAATGGCGGATGAAGCTGGCAAAC